>CP142131.1:7500-2507500 GCA_036013995.1 Theobroma grandiflorum | reverse complement strand
AATGCATAATGCCAAGATAAAGAATTATCATTCCAAAAAAAAGGGACCCTTGTACACTCTATATTAGAGAATTTACAAAATGCACACACCTCTAAAGTAGAGAAGCACCTATACCGAGAGATATTCTTCAGTGAACTTTGAAAGGAACTAACACTATTTTTAGCCTGAAGCTGCAAAATAAGCAAACGGTCAGGTAGAAAAATACTTGAAACAATCCATCCTACCAAAATTAGCATTTCACAATCACCCTTCAACTTGCCAGAAATAGTCTATATATGTACGTATGTGCATGCATAATTGCATAATCAGACGCAAAGGTGTAAAGAAACTGTAAAATGTATACAATCTCCTATAAACTACCCACAAAAATACCAATCCAAATGCAATTTAATACGTTATAATGAATTCAAAACCAAGACTTTCAACGGCAAACAACTGGAATCCATATAGGCAAACAAAGAGGTATTCTTAAAGGAGAAATGGGGATTGGATAATCACAGGAGCAGAAGAGATCAAACCCAAAAGACTGGTCCTTGCCAAACACGAACTTTTGCAAGGAAGAATCAACCGAGCCATTCAAAATCAACAATACCCCCTACATTTTATAAACTACACTGTTTCACTATGAGATAAAATAATCAAAAGAGTTTCTACTTTGAACAAACTAAAAGATGCCCAGAAATGGCAAAAAACCCTAAATCAGTGATAACCCACGAGAGGGAAACAGAGCATTGAAACAGAGTCACACACGACAGGGGAGGGTTTTTATATATAAAAAAAAGGATATATGGATAAAACAATATTATGGACAAGAAAATTCAAGAAAAAAATGTAAATAAATAATAAAATAAGGATAGTTTCTGGGGAATACATGCTTTAAAATGTAGACTTATATTAAATTTTGAAGGAAATAGATTGCAATGATTTTACCTATTTGATGATCAGATGAAGAGGAAGACAGGATTTCTGGAACTGAAAAATGTGGGATAGAACCAAAGAACGCTGAACCACACACAAGATTTTTATTTTTTGGTTTCAAAAATAATAATCATGATAGTTGAAAAATATACGTGTAATTCTCTTATTGGTCTATAGCGGACAAGTACTACTAGAATATTTTTTAATCAAGAGGATCTGTCGCTGTCGATTTTCATTTTTTTAAGATTTGACAATAAGAAAACACGGCAGATCCTTTCTCGATAAACGATCCTTTTTAATGGGCCTGAAACGGGTTTGAACTTTGGGCCCAAAACTGAGATGGACATCACATGAGGTGTTTTTATTGGGCTTGGATTGTTGGGCTTTGTGTTGAGATGGCTCATATTTTTTTTTGAAAAAAATAGAGAAAAGAAGATTTGATTTTTACTTTGTAAGTAGTAATGGTTCACTGATCACTAAATCAAATATTCGAATGCAATTCAGGTTTTAGTTAATAAATAAGAATTGATAATATATATATATATATATATATAAATTTGAGTAAACAAAGAAAAGGGGGAGATGGGAATGCAGAAGGGGAAAGGTCAGGAGTTGGGCTTTCCCTTTCAGGAAAATGGCAGGTTGGGGATGCAATGATTGAAAGGGGTGCAGTGTAAGGGCCAAGGGGAGTGTGTTTTGCCAGTATTGGCGTGTTGTGTTTCCAATTTCGTACATTTGTACAGTTTCTGAACTGAGCCCACTTTTGTCAGAAAGTGAATTTCAGAAGAATAAAGATTCACCAAAGATTCTTTTAATCAGTTAAAACAAATTTTGCTACTAATGGGGAGAATTCCAGTATGCCCCCACGCAGGATCGAACTACGGACCTTCAGTTTACAAGACTGACGCTCTACCACTGAGCTATGGGGGCATTTTTGCCTCTATGGTCAACCCTCTTCATAGAATTTTGCACTTGGTTTCATCTATGTACAGAATATTATCTTATGCATTACGATCTTAAGTGTAAGCGTTAGGAAGGTAGAATGATGGGTCAAAAGATAAATATTGTAAAGACCCACATGCAAACAAATGCCAGGACATAGTTTCTTACTTATCGCCAAGCATTTGCCAGTCTCATCAAAAGCTCACAAAAAGAATATGGTGACGTTTGTTTGCAGAGAAGTAAAGTTGCATTGTTTGTAATGTGATCAATTAAATTATATTACAGTGTTTATTTATAATAAATCACTATAATGTAAAACTGCAATGCAATTACATTGCAACTAATGGATGTAATATGATTACAGTCCAAAACTAATATAATCATATTACATTGCAGGTTGCAATATTATTAAAGATATTTTTACTCTTCAATTTTATTATTTTATTAAAAATATTTTATAATATTATAATTAAAATAAAAATATTAAAATAAAATATATAATATAAAAAATAAAAATTTAAAAAATAAAATATAAAAAATTAAAATTTATAAAATATAGGTAAAAGAAATTAAAATAAAATATATAATATAAGAAATAAAAATTAAAAAATAAAATATAAAAAATTAAAATTTATATAATATAAGTAAAAAATATTAAAATAAAATATATAATATAAAAATTATAAATTATAAAAATATAAAAAATTAAAATTTATATAATATAGGTAAAAAATATTAAAATAAAATATAAAATATAAAATATAAAATATAAAAAATTAAAATTTATATAATATAGGTAAAAAATATTAAAATAAAATATATAATATAAAAAATTATATTAAATAAATAAAAATAAATTATACAAAATTATAATAAAAAAAATAAAATATATGACATTAAAAATATATTTAAAAGATAATGTTATATAAAAATTAATAATAAATAATACAAGTATATTAAACTTATATTATAATAAATAGAAGTAATTCTGTAAATTAACATTACATTCCTAATAAAATACTTATAAATCAAACGCTGCAATATTATCTTTCCTACATTTTAATCATTACATTTCTTATATACTAAACACTGCAATGTTATCTTTCCTGCGTTCACATTACCTGTAATCATATTGCATTGTAAAATACCAAATGTCACTTATATGTGAAAGTCTGGTTCCCACTCTGCCTAATGACTCATCAAATCAGATTGACCTAACTAATCAACACTAGTACTGCAATCAAATGCCACGCTAGTGGATTTTCACGCTTACATAAGTATAGAAAGACGTGAGGGATATGAATTCCCTTGGCAGCCATCACACGGTTGAATTCTAAATACAAAGCAATGTGCAGTCAAATGAGCTTTCGACAGGCAGCTGCAGCAGGAAAACGTGAGAAGATTTCAAAGATCACCTCAATCAAGGAGTCAATGCAAGTGTCAACAAGGACATTCGCAGGTGTAAAGTTCAACTTATGCATGCAGGCACACGATTAAGCAAACAGCTTCTTAGTCTCCAATAGTGGATGAATATTTGAAATATTAAACAACAGTTGGTTAATTTACACAACATCCATGGAAAATAAAGACAGAGGGGCAGGAATTTTTCCATATACCCCCAGTTTTGCCGAGTTCAAATTTTCCTGGAGCTGAATATCATGTACAACACAGACAATTTTTTTCTAGGGAGGCATATTATGTGCCTAAGGATCAGGTTTTCCAGCAATTTCCTCATCATCGGAGGCAGCATATTCATCTTCACTCAGCTCTTCATCACTGGACTTCTCTTCTGGCGCTGCTCCAACATCTTCTGGCTTGGCATATTTCTCACAATATTCTGGGAAATGGAAAATGTCATAAGCATTGCAATGATTGCATCATTAAAACGACATTCAAAGGAGGAAAAGCAATCACGTTGCTGCAGAAGTAAAATTGCAGATCACACTTTGAAAGAACAATAATTGCAATGCCCCTAAACCTCTTTGCATCTTGTCATGGATGATAAAATTGGTATGCCACAACTTCTTATAAGTGAGCTGAATTGATAACCTTTTTAGGAAAATATATCAAAGAACTGAGAAAGTGGGTGAGATGGTATAGCCACAACAAACAGATCAAGTGGGTCTACTGCCAGCTACTATTTATCTTATTTTGACTGAAAATGGCCTATTTTTAAAGCTGCAACCTCCCCTTTCTAACTACAATCACAAAAACTTCCGAACCCCACCATACTCCCTAATCCCACATCAAAACAGTAGCCAAATTGCAAACAAAGGACTGCCAATGACAATAGATAACAAGCTTCGGATTCAGGTCTCTTTTAAGTATTGGTCAAACAGTTTATAAGATTGCAACAGGATAAAATATATATCTCCAAGCCCTTAAGGTGTAATTCTCCTTGACTGATAAGTTGAATTAATGTTTGATTGAATCCTCCCAAGCCGTCTTATAGTTGCCACTATAAATAAATTTACAGTAACTTTAGTACTCTATGTCATCTATGTCGTACAATAACACCTCTGCAAAGAAACTCACAATTAAGTCTTCCTCAAGCAGTAGATGAAATTACAAACAAGGAATGATTTCTGAAACACTCAAGTTGTGTTAAAAAGAATCAAAGAGTTTCCAGTTTCAAAGTTCTTGAAGTCACATTATGCACCATATCCACCTATTCCTCCAAGCTTGTAAAAGATAGAGTAAAAAGTTTTTCATATGGTCACAAATGAGTAAAAATATTCCACTTGATTTCAATATACATGACTATTCTAAAGTGAAATTGCAAAGTGACATGCAAAAAAAAACATCAAATAGAAACAGAATTTGCCTGGACTTATAGCAAGGATATCAAAAATTGAAAAGAAAAGCAAATGACCCACAAATATCCCCCTCAAATGGTATGGACAGAAAAAAAAAAGGTGCAAATGGCTAGAAACACAAATAAGTAAAAGTTCTTAATGCAGAACAAAGAAATGTTCATATAGGGCAAGCAATTTTCAAACATCAAGGACTACAAACATTATATAAATGATTTCCTGCTCCTTACACCTGAGATTTATGATCTCATGTAATTGCTTTCAAAAAATTGGCGGTCAAGAAAACTTATTGTAAGTTCACACTGTCAGACATTCACTTAATTGGCTTTAGGAAAGCAAGAAATTCAAATAAATACCTTAATTTTTGAGCTGGGCATTCTTAAGAGAAAAACAATACATACATAGAATATAAAAGCTGATGCAGAAATGCTACCTTTCACTCTTTGTTCATAGGCGGTACGATCGCGCATCATAAGAGCAGCGGCTTCTCCATTCAATGGATCTGATGGGTTGGGATACAAAAGAAGTTGAGGAAGGAACACTTCAAACACATTTACCAGATCTGAAATTCAACATTAGGCGAAAAACGACAATTTATATTGATTATCAAGTTCCAAAAGTAACAGCAGCAACTTTAAAACAAGAAAGAATGAGGAAAACAAACAATGTGCTAGGTTTACCAAACATGGGGCTCCATGTCTGATTGATGACATCCAAACAAACTGAGCCAGACCTGAAACTCAGAGTACAAAGTTATTTTAATTAATACTAATAGAGCATTTATAAGTAAAACCAATGAATCTTTCTAAATTACCTCATACAAGTTAACATTACCACTAAGACAAAGCTAAAGCAGTGAGATTTAGAATTTTTCAACATCCACAAACTTACATTTCATCAACATTTGGGTGGTAGATCTTGTTTACAAAACCAATTGATGGAGATTTATAAGGATAAGCATCTGGGAGCTCCACCCTTATCTTCCACACACCTCCATGATAAGGACCTGTCATATTCCATATAAGATTATCTGTGAGAAAAAGAAAACAATCATACTTTCCTGGTTCTTGTCTAAAAATACCCAGAAGCAAAATCTACCAAGAAAGCCTATCCTCATTCAGAAAATTCAATGAACTAAATAAAAAAAAAAAGTGGAGCTCAGATAAGAACAAATTATTAAAATAGATTCCACTTTAGATTGATTCGGCCAACAAGAACAAATATAGATATTAATCTTCAAGAATCAAAATCATCAAAAGAGAAAACTCAATCACAATTAGCATATGGTCAACATACTTCCACAGGGAAAAAAATGAACTTTTGTAAAGAAGTAAAAAAACCCGGAAAGGGAACATCAAAGAAAATTTCATTTTGAGCAGAAGGAAAGAGATAGAACATAGAAATGAATGAAAAAACTGATGAAGAAGAGGGTGAAGAAGGGATTTTTACTTTCTTTTGGTCCATTGAATTCAACATAAAATTCTTGCATGCCATCATTGATCATCTCCACCTTGTAGTCACTCATCATCCTAGTGAAAATCAATCCAACCAAAAACCAAAAAAATAAAATCAAAATCAAAATTTTCAAAAACAAAGATAAAGATAAATAATTTTTCCCAGAAAGAAAAAAGTAAATTTACAGTTTCATCAAGTCCATCTCTCGGCGTTTGCTTGGGGAAGACATTTTTTTTTTTTGGCTTTTTCTTTTTTTTTTTTATTCCTTCTGTTTGGGTTTTTGGAGAGTGGAAAAAGAGAAGAGAAATAAGATGTCTTCACAAAGAAAAGCAACCCCAAAAGTAGTTCGGACATCAATGAGTGAATCCAGGAGTTTATATATATATGTGCAGTCACCGCTGTAATTTTTATCTCAAATCCAGTAACTTACTCATTTCTACCATGGAAAGACGGTAAATTTTGCTTAGATTTTTAACTTTTAATGGTATGATATTATTATTATTATTATTTTATTAGTTGTATTTTGTGTGTATTGTACTTGTCCAATATCTATAAATATGTACGGTGGTTCCACATAAATCTTCTTGCTTAATTAAGAAAAATAAATAAATGAAGATGTTTTTGTTTTATATGGCAAATTACAGAGAATCTAAACTGTATTAGTTAGTAAACAACTAGGTCAGCATAATATAAAATAAAAGTAAAAATTAATTAAGAAAACCTGACGTGGAATATCAAAGTAAACAGCAACCGTTTGATGGGACAAAGCTAAATTTTAAAAGATGGATGGATGGTAAATTTAATAAACTAAGAATAGTTTGCAACATATTGTTATCTAAAAATGGAAAGTGAAGCTTCAAATAAGACTACGATTGACAATTAAGTTTCGAGCATAGAATGGAATTACATTTATTTTATATTGTGGTGTTCGATATTTTGTTCACGAAAAATATGATATTAATAGTACTTTATTAAAATTACGATTGAAAATATTAAAACAATGAAGATGAAGTGTAAATATAAATTTAATTCAAGTGTTTTTTTTCTTTAAAAAGTAATTATAATAGTTTTATTGTTAAGAAGTGATTTATAAAAAATTATCCAAATACGATAAATGATACAAAACAGCCCATTCACGATAAAAACCCTGAAAAATCCAATTAAAATGGAATCACACCACCAGTTGTTATCTTAATGTAATGGAAGCAATACAATGTTACTATTTTGTTTATACTGCCCTCCTTGGTTGTGAAGATTTCCTTTGACAAAAGCAATATGCCTTTGATGCAAATCTTTGCAAAAATCATTCTAAAAAGGGGAAACAAAGGGTAATGGCCTGCCTGCCAAAGCCATTTTAACCACCCAAAAAAAACAAAGAATGAACAGGAGATATTATTCGAAGAAGGGCCGCCTCCAGCTAATTCTCCATTATTGCTTCTCAGGCACAACACACGGTTTTGTTACAAAAAGGGCGGAGTAAAGTAGGATGCGGGCTTGGAATTGAAACGTGTATATTCAAGCCTTCTGTTGTTGTTGAAACTCACTCACCCATCATGTCTCTCACCTTACACTGTATCTCCTCTATGTCTGGTTACATTCATTTGTTTGTTATGATTATTGGACAAATGGCTTTAGAGCTTCAGATTGGGTTATGAACATGCATTCCCAATAAATTATGGGGAATATCAAAGAACTTGTTAGCTTGGGGTATTAACTAATTATTCATGAATTATTAATTAAGATTAAGATTAAGATGATGAAGGAAAGAAAGAAACATTATCGATTGCAGCACCGAGATTCAATATTGCTTGTACTTATTACCTTCTCTTTTTTTTTTTAATCGATTGCTTGCCTCTCTTGCCGCCATCTAAACGGTTCAGAGAAATTATTATTATTATGTTTTGATTATTTATTATCACCTGCTGATCCCATTCGGCACGCTATCTCTTTCTAGTCTGTGTATATGCTTCCTTCGGAGCTGCAACTCTACCGACTGCCCGCCATCTACATCTTTCCCTTTTAATTTATTTGTTTCTTTTCCTCTTGTTTTCACACTGCTTTACTACAATAGTTTATCCGTAAACAGTAGGAAAAAGAAAATGGCATTCCTTATATTCATACCATAGAAAGATAGATAAGCCAATGAATCATGCAAGTTCTTTACGTGGCCTTCTTTTGTTCTTAAAGATGGATTTTCTTTATATCGTATAGTATTACCAAGTTTCTCTACTTTTCACTTTCCGACCAAGTAAGGAAAAAGGTGACATGGGATGAGAGATGGAAGTTATATGTCCCGTTATTCCTTTAGGATCAACCCTGATAAAGAGTGTATTCGGAAAAGCTAATGGAATGGTCATGTCTGCTTCAGAAACTTGCACACATAGTTGGAATGGAATAAGGGTTCTCACTTCTGCACCTATTAAGTTCACCTTATGATATACTCAAATGAACTTTCGTAGCAAGCCCTCTACAAGTGTAGTTTTCACCTACAAACAAAGGTTCAGTAATAAAGGTGGAAATGCTATAATTTGTATAGATTTGGTTTTCAATGTTAGTCTACAAAAGAATATTATAACTACATACAAAAGAGAATTCAGGAGCAGAAACTGTTTGTGATGATTTTCAACCAAAACTGCAGGGAAATTAAACATAAATGCAGCAGCATAGGTGGGAGAAGAGAACTACTCATGCAACCTTGACAAACAAATGAATGAATTCATTAGGGCAAGTGCCATGTAAAGTGAACATTTAAAAGAAAAATGACAGTTAAAATTGGAGAAGCAGAAGCTGCATCTTTCACTCCCGCTTCCATATTCCTCTGTCCAAGGTTGGTACTTGAAATAATATAACTCTATTCAGGGATGCAAATGCAAATTATAAAGCTTCTGAAACAGGTACTGTACATTAGCACATTTGGCAAATTCTTTGACAAGAGTCAATGAACCAAGCCAGGTCCAAATTCCACCCCGGCACATTTCCAAACCGCATCATTGGTTTCGTTACCCTATCCCATGGAGATTTTGAGGGACCTGATCGATGCTGTATGGTAAATACAAAAGTAAGGGAAAAAGAAAATTGTAAAATTCAACTATTGATTCAAACACAGTGGTTCAATGTAATAACTCTTCATCCTATTCCCAGTCAATGCACTGATTATTTTGAGAACATGTCAGCATATTTGAGCCAGGAACCTTTAGGGCACCACTTCCAAAACTATCACTTATGCATCCAAACTCTGATTCATCATCATCACTATCAATGCTCTTAGGAGTCACACGATTCTGATAACTTCTACGCCGGATAAGAAAAACATTGAAGTAATAGCTTACTAACTCTTGCCTAGTCTTCCTGGGAAAAAACTTGGATGCGTCAGGCCAAAATGCATTTAGTGATGGTGGTTCTAATTGGACCATATACTTGAATCTATTTTCTTCTTCAGCCGTCCACCGAAGTGAGACTTCTTCCCCCATCCCACCAAATCTCCAACGGTAGAACACTGAACCAAGTTCAAGCTTCAATTTCATCCTCTTCTCAGCAATATGTAGTCTAATACATTCAACAGAGCCTGGAATCGGACAGCCGCATGAATCTGCTCTTCCCCTACCAATTGGTCCCTTTACAGCCAAGGGATCACGTTCAACAGCTTTTAAGGGCCATTCCTGTGTGCCTAGCCATTTAGAGTCAGTATCAGAAACCATACCAGTCCATTCAGGGACTTCTGCTTGAAAGTGGAGACCCACGGACACTTGTCTTCTCAAAGAATCATCCCCTGATGGCTCTACAGTCATATCCAAGGATGATGAGTCAATAGTTACAAGGGATTGCTCCTTAAGGCCACATTCAGACTCTGTCTTGTGGCGACCAATTGAGTTTTTCTGCAATGCCAAATCAGAACTGCAACAAGAGCATGAACGAGATTGTGTCGTAGGAAGCTTCTCACTGCATCTGGACCTCTCTGTTAAATGGTGACTAAGGATGCCATCCTCATACATGGATGGATGCATCTTTTGTTTATTCTGCAAATTTAAACAACAATATGCCTTGAAAATAGACAACTAACCTGATTTACCATGTGAACCAATAGAGTGAGTAAGATCCACAGTACAAGCTTCTTCCTTGATAACCAAAGGTTTCAAATATTGAGAATTCACTTACTTTGAAGATTTTGGTCTTAAAAACTCCTATCTATAGCATTGATCAATGTTTGAAACAGCCAAGTCAAGTTCATACCACCCATGTTGGTCTAATGATGCTCTACCAAAATTGTATGATGAAAATTGCAAGGTGAACAGGAAATTTCGAATTCTTTCAACAACATAGTGACAAAAAATTTGTTTTATTTTATTTCACAACTTTATTTAACAGATGACAATATTTTTACCTGCAAGAGAGACTGTTCAGTGACTGGATGATCATCCCTTTTCTGCCTTATAGCTTCACGTGCCCTGATGGCTTGTATCCAGAATTCATTGCCTCCATGGTCTTTCCACTTAGATGGCTCCGCTATTGCCCAAACTGAGGGATCATCATGACATTTTGCAACCTGGGTTACCCAATTCAGCATTCCCGCTAAAGATTCTCTTTTTCTCTTACGGGTACTAAATTCTTTCCTAGCAACAGGTGGATCCAGCACCCCAAGATCATTTCTACATACTTTTTCGTCATTATCACTAAACACTTCCTCAACACCATGGTGCAATCTATATCTACTGTTGGCATCTGAAATCTTCAAGCCATTCTTCTTGGAATCCTTGGCAATGCACTTGTCATTCTTTATATATTCTGATAGAGCCACTCTGTTTACCACCACTTTCTGATCAACCCCATTTGTAAACAAGCCCCTAAACTCCTCCTCTTGCTCCAATGACAAGAACCTAAATTTTCCACCACCTGCACCCTCCCCATTTCTATCTACAAAACTATTTCTCAACCATTTTTCCAGCTCGTTCAAATACTTGGCATATATCAATTTAACCGAAGCCGAAACCTCAAGATCCAACCCTAATTCTTTCACCACAAAAGCCCATAACCCTTTTTTCGACACGAACTCATACCCTCCAATCTCCCTAACTACAAGGAAAAGCTTGAGCAAATCTAGTGAGTGCCCATCGTTTCCAAGCATTGCGGGCATATGTCTAACAAAGCCCTTACAAGCAACCTCTTTTAGATAACCAGAAAGAACCAGATCAAACAAGTATCTTAGTCTATCCTTACGATCACCAAACTCTTCAACACTATTCTTTGTAACAGGATCAACATCTAGGTGACAACCATTACTTTGACAGTTATTTACAGTTCCTACACAATCTAAAGCAGACCCATTTGTTAAAATTGACCATCCTGCCATGAAAGTTTAAATTTCTTTCCTTTCCTTTCAATCTTACAATCAAAAAGGGTTACCCTTCAATGGCTTGTAAAAGATTAATACAAACACAAGTAAAGAAATAACAACAGAAATATTTTGAAATATCAAGTGGGCATAAGGAAGGAAGACCCTTTGCCCCTTTGTGTCCAATGATATTACCTCATGTTTTTGTTGGTGGCTATCTGATTTTGTTGATTTTTTTTTTTCTTTTTTTTGCTTTGAAGAAGCCACCCAATATAATCTACAGAGCTGCAGAGACAAGAGAGAGAAATAAAAAGACAAGAGCAAGGGAGTCAAGACAACCTAGATTAAAGTTGCTGTGTTTGTGGTTTTTGAAAATATTTATTGGGTGACAGCAAGAAAATGGAAAACTGGGCAATCAAAGATTAGCACAAATATGAGTAGTAAAGAAAAAACTAAATATGATATCGAGAACAAAGAAAAAGATTCCAAATCGACTTTGGAGGAAACCAATCCAGTAAAATAAAGCTACAATCTTTTATTTTCTGCTTTAAAATGGAAAACCAAGTTTCCTCCTTTCTCTTTTTTTGGGTAACGGGATTATTAAATGCAGGATGTGGAGAGTTTTTTTGGGTAAATTTTGACAACAAAATCGGGTGACTGGACACGATGGCCTAATAATAAGAGAACAAAACATACATGAATGGCTAAGATACAAAATTATATAATTTTTTTCCTTTTTTGATTATAAACCGATAATATTTACTACTAAAATTGTCTTATGAATTATTTTTTAGACATTTCCCCGCACCATTAATTGTAACATAAATATAATTTTTCAATTCTTTTTGCCATTAATTTTTTTTATCTATTTGCACCATGATGAAAATAGTTACACAAATTAAAACAAGTAAATTGGTAAAACTTGTTAAACAAATAAATTACATACAAAAATTAAGTTTTTATATATTTATTTAATTTAATCATTCAACAACTATTCATTAAATTTTGTGTATAAATACATTATTTTTTAATTAATTTTTATATGTTATTGATCTAATATTCTAGTTTTATTAGACTACCAATTTTGGGTTTTTATGCAGATGATCTCCTTGCTTACATTTCTTCTTCTTTTTTTTTTTTTTTCTTAAAAGCTTTTCTTCTTATTTATTTACCCTTACCAATCATGAAAGGAGAGAAAAAGAAACCATCATAGCTTAAAAATATGTGGGATGCCGATCTCTATATTTTATCAATATTTATTTTTCTTAATAAAATTTTTAATTAAGAATTATTTATAAATAATGTTTTGATACAATAAAATTCTCATAATCATAACCCCTTTATAAATACTTTTTACAAGGCAATTCAAGAATTTTATTTCAATTGAGCTACATTTACAAGTCTTATGAAAATAAAGAACATCCTTTTTATAAATACAAAATATATTTCTGCATGACTAGACTACAAGTAAATGTGGTTTTCAAACAAAGCACACAAAAACACTAATTAAAATGCAATGAATCTTTAGTTGAGAAATTGAAATAGAATTTAATTAATCGACCATTTGAAATAGCCACTAAGTTTAGATAAAGATAAACCCAGAAGCTGCTTAAAGGAATCGGTGACACTCACTATGGAAATCCTAACGTTAAATACATATAAATAAATAATGATCCAACTTTGACGTGCATACGTTTATATATACATTGAGTCATGTAATATACATATTGGCTATTCAGTTTATCCCTTCTGTTTTATGAGAATAAGAAGAAATTCACTACACAAATGAAATTCTCATCATTCTAAGGAGTTCTCACAAGCTCATGACACTTGCACATCCACCAGCATCAGACAATTTCACATAAAGATGAACAGGGAGATGAGTGTAACCACATGCCATTTACAGAAGCAATCCGAAGAAAGTAATGAAACATCTGCTCACAGGATTTGAGCTTGCAGACTCATGGAAAAGTAATATATATGTGAGAAGAAAGAGTTTTCTGCTGTTCTGCGCAACTAAGTGGGTTTTCTGGACAAAAAAGGCACTGGTAACCTGCATGGCAGCATCCAATTCCATCTTGTATGCAACTTCAGGCACTTGCTTATTGATGAAAAAGGTGGAAAGTAATGACATGCTGATCTAAACATAGAGGGCAGTGTATCGGCCATGAAGAATTAACCTTTGAAATGGTATCAAACCAGTTTCTGTTTATGTTTTTCTGTATTTCTTTCTCCTTTCTTTTCATCTATTCATTTTCAAAAGTTTCAAGTTCCAAGGATGAAAGCACAAAGACACTATGCTCACAAATAGGCATGACTCCCCATAAAAAGAAGAAAAAAAAGAAAAAAGGAAACTAAGAAAATAAAGAAAGAGAAATCCAAAACCAAACTATCGCCAAATCTGCAGCAGCCACTAATAGGGTGACAAATAAGGGGAAAAAGTAAAAACTGAAATTCTGATCTGTTTGGTATGTTGAAACCTCTGAAACACACTTAATTTGAAGAAGCTAAAGCTAAGTCCACCACTAGGACACTATTAAGTGGGTAGGTCGAACATCATTTCCTGCATCACAAGTAATTAGAACCCTCTTGTTATTTCCTTAGGTTATATACAATAATTAATTCCTATTGACTTATAAGAGATGAAAATTGTTTTGAGACAAACCTTATCACACACAGGACATGTGTCACTTCTTTCCATCCATTCAAAAATACATGCAAGGTGAAAATGATGTTCACATTTTGTGATAATTTTTGGATTTTCCACATCATACTCTGCAGGAAAGAATAAAAAGAGGGTCTGTCAACAACTTTTCTACATGAAAGTTGAAACACGACTTAACAGGAAAAAAGCAACACGGTTTTTGACAGTGAGGCAGATAAAATGTTCAGCAATCACAAGGGAAGACATACCTTCCAAACAGGTTGGACAAACATCCTCCTCCTCCTTTGTAGATGCAATTGTTTCAACTGGTTTTGAAAGTTCAACTTCTAGCCCTTTTGGTGACTCAATTTCAGTATTCAATTGTGCTTTGCAGTCTGATTCCTTTGTGTCCTCAGATTTTATAGAAGTCTCTCGAGTGTCCACACCAACTCTTTCTTGACTGGAATCAACATTTGTTGTTTGCACCGCTTCATCACTCTTACTGTTATGAATTCCTTGGGCCACTGATGGAGTTTGAGGAGGTCCTAAAACTGCATCAAACGGCATTGGAGCAGGAGGGGGTCTATAAGCATCGGGAACTGATACTTCCAGATTTGTGTCAACCAGGAGTCCAGTGGAGAGGGCAGAGGCAGCACCACTGTGAGAAGATAAAGGCACACGCTCATCTGAGGCTCTTGGGTACTGTTAAAAAAAAGAAGTTCAACTCAACAAAGATAAGGAAAATGCATTCAATATGATAAACAATTAGTTCAACATAGTTACCTCTTATGGATTACCTTTGGATAAGTTTTTATAATTGAATCCAATTTCTAATAACTAATAAGTATCGCAACAGGCAGGCCAACGACAAATTTTAATATCGATTTTCCGGTTTCAGGTTGTTCCACAGTTTAACTCTTCCCATTTTAGCATTAAGCGAAGGCACTAGGCAGAAATCATGATTCATGAGCAACTTAGTAACAGTAATCAGACCATGATTCCTGAGCAACTCAGTACGGGTGATTAGAGAATTAACAATTGGAAATAGTTATAAATTATAATTGGTTGCATCCAGTTATTATCATTGGGACAAAAAACAAGGGCCCCAGCAAAACAGTGAATTTAAGACATTTTAATCCTCTCAAGTGCACTGGAATGTCCAGTCTATCTCATTTTTGGCCACATCATACAACCACCCATGGAATTTTGCAGTGTGGCACATAATAAAATACAAAGTATTCTACATTGAACTTGAGACGAGTTGAAACCAAATTCAAAACATAATAAGTCAAGCAGAGAAGCTTGTCAGAAAAAAAAAAGCCAATTAGAGACAATGAATCCCAAGGAGGATGAAAATTATACTGACATAATAATATCCTGGTGCACTACTTATTTCAACTCCTTTGGAAGAGCAACAGCAGCAACCACCCATTCCTTTTACTTATGTCCAATGCCCATATAAAAGTACTGGTACTTGGTGCATTATAATCCCGCACCACCAAGTGAGAAAATCTGCTATAAGGAAAAGATTGACATCAGCCTTGCAGATATAAACAGCACACCATTCCATCTGGTAAACTATATACATGCCAAATGCCACATGACAACATTAAAAATATTGTAAACACTAAGGCACAGCTAGGATCAGCTTGGAGCTGTGCACTGATATACATATACCACAATTTCTGATAAAAAGTTCCATACAAATAACCAACAGAATGAAACTCCTGGAGAAAAAGCAACACCCAAACAGAAACTAGTAAAATTATATCCTGGCTTCTGGTACACACTTGTCACCAACAAGCACACAGCTGACAGAAAATGTGAATAAGACCAAATTGGAAAAAGCTGAAGAATGCCAAGCTGGCTGGTGTTCTACTCTTTGCAGCACATACTACTAAAATTTGTATGTTCTGAACAACAGTAGTAGCAGAATTATAGATGTAGAAACAAGAGCAATATCCATTACCGATTGTCAAACACAAACCTAGTTCAAAAACATTCCCACCTACTCAGTTCAATTGTCATAATACAATTCCATATCCAGAACCTCAACATAAATTCATTGAAGTACACTGAAAATGAAACCGATTGTGATAACTGACAACCAACTGAGTAGGAATAAACCCCAACACATGTTTCCTCTCCTCCACTAATCGTGGCGGACAGTCTTAATTGCAAACTTCTAATAAAATTTAGGACAAACTTTAATTAACCTATGTGCTGAAACAATAATAACAAAAAAAAAAATCAGGAAAATTCAATGAGAAATCAATCAGCTAAATGAGATCCCCCTAGCTGCTCTTCATCAACAACCGTCTAAAACCTGGCTTTTATTGGATAACCAGCTAGCATGGAAATAGCTAAAAACGATAAACACAATAGCACAAAGGAATTTCATATAAGAAAGAAAATAAAGACAGTCAATATCCTACACAACAAAAGCTTTAGCCAAACAGCTAAATTTCATAACGTTGAGTAAAACCCATTAAAAGTTATCAATATTTAACCAATTCAAGAGCTAATAAGAAAAAACCAATCAACTTATGCTTAGTAAAACCCTATAGAAACCATAATTCAATCAATATATAGCGAGCTAAATTCCCAAAATAAAAAAAAAAAAAAGAAAAAAGTTGAGAAAAGATGTGAAATCACCTGTTGATTGAAACTTCGATTGGATATGAATTCGAGATTCAAAGCAAAAATTCCAAAATAATAAAAAAAACGAATTATTGATTTACTTTTTTATTTTTGAGGGTGTATACTGTTATGGTTGTTCCGTGTGGGAGAAAAACTTTCACTGAGAAAGGGAAGACTCTCCATTAAAACTGATTTCACTATTGCAGAAAGAATTTTTTTAAGGTTTTTTTATTGGGATTACCTCCACGCGCCAACCTCTCGGGTTTATTCCACGCAACATATTAAAATAATAATACTATATATAAAAAAAATGTGAAATGTGGCAAAGGATAATGTTTTGATTTGGAAAGTGGGAGAGTTCTCTTGCTGACAACATTACATTTGTGGATTGGACGGAAAACAATTATACATTGATTAGGTAAGCTTGACTTATACTAGTGTTTTGACTTTTTCATATTTTGCAAATGGCCCTCCTCCTTGCTTACTGCTACTCATTCCATCTTTGTTACTTTGAAGAGAGCGGCCATGGCTGGCTGAAAACTTGGGTTGCAATTGGGCTCTTTTAGGATTAAGGTTCATGATTTTGTAACGGGGTCAATACAATCCAATGCCATCTTCTTGTAAATCACTTAAGTGTCACGGGACTATTATCCTTTTCTTCATTTTAGGATTAATTTAATGAGAGTATGCAAGGCCACTATTTAGAAATTATTTGATAAATTTTTTTTTACTTATTCTATATATAAAGATTGAACATCTTACTTATTTCTTTTGAACTTTCCAATTAGGATCCAAAATAGTGAAGAGATTGAGATTTGTTTTGATTTTGGCCCAAATTTGGGAATATAGCAGAAAGAGAGGGTGGCATTCGGCAAACCAAATGGGCCACACCCTTTTCTTTATTGGCATGTACCGGAGGCCAAGCCACGTTCTAGTCAAGCATAAGCCACCCCGGAACAAATAATTCAGTAGTTAAAAGAAACTAAGATCCCTTTTACATGAGAGTTATAAGCAAAACGTAGAAAATGACACCACCACCCATATTTGAAAGAGAGACGACCTGGCTTAATTCCTTCTCGTCAAAGAATGTTAGGCATAAGCATAAATCTGGTAGATTAATGTTGGCGGCTATCCATCCAATCGTCATGGTTTTTGTTGGTAACAACTGTTAAACTCAACTCGCACGCCACCATGCCATAGCTATCACGGCATTAACGGTCAAGCTAAATTATTAAAGACGTTGCTAACTAAATTCCCTTTTCTCTCTCTTCCCCTGTTAAGCATTATCTTCGAACATGGACCCATAGACCAAAGTAATCTTAGTGTCTGAATGTTAATGTGGCATCAATCACATTGCCAATTGCGGCAAATGACAAATCTTTGATGCATGGAAGGGGGTGGGGGGGGGGGGTTTCCAATCAGAACCAAAATGGCTAGTTTGCTATACTTAATAGAGAAGGCTAGAGCAAGCTCTTTTGCACAAAATCTTTGGTCGGTCAGGGTCACACATCTACCTGATTTTAACCATCACCAGCCAATAATTAAGAAGCAGAGTCCATGATTTGAAACTTGAGGCAGCACGGGAATATATGTCCCCATCACCCACTGTTGCACCGATCCCGTGACACCAAATGCCAGCCTTGCCTCCCAGCTAACACCATATAATTTGGGGGCTGGTTGATCTCCATTCCACCAATGCCTAGATTTTTCTGAAAGATCTCAAACGAATCTGTTTATCCCAAATTTGCTATCATGCCAACGGTGTCAAAGAAACCCAAAAGAGAAATCCGTAACATATCAAAGAATTCAGCAGTAATAAGTTCCAGTGAAGTTCATGATGGGGTAGAGGGATCTGTGCACTGTTAGAATAGTAGATATACTGGAAAATAGCAAAGGGCACTAGCCCTATATTACAAGGTTAGAATCCGGGGAAGAAATCCGGTTGGTCAATCAACAACTCTTCCCAATTAGTCTTTTAATTAGATCTAATCTAAGGTTAGAGCTAAAATATATATGTGATAATACAATGTTGAAAACATTCAGTGTTGCTCACACTGTGTGTCATCAGTTTTCAGTCTCTTAGCCGCGCTGATGAATTCTGATATCACTTGTACCTCATTCAATGGTGGCTGTATCACAAAAAAAAAAAAAATGATGTTAGATTCACTAAAGGAGAATACATGTGGGCATGTTTATATGTATGTCGCATGAGTCTCAAAAAAGTGAAGACCTGTGACACAAAATGCTGCTGCACAGCGTTAAGCATTTGTTCCCTAGGTGAATAAGCATTGATGCCTCCCTACAACTCAAAATAGAAGAACCCCTTGAATTAGATAAATGTAATTTTATCTAGATCCTTCGAAGGAAATTCACCAAGGTGAGAGTTAGCAGGACCTACAAGTTTGAAGTGCTTGCAATATCTTCGCAAAGAGTCAATATCGAGTCTTGCCAAATTTACCTTCAAAATTGGGAAAGGCATGATAAAATACACTTAGAATTATTTGATCTATTATGGCATGTGGCAATAATCAAAAGTTTCCACAACTTAGATGCACACCAAATATATTATAGTTCAAAATCATAAAACGAAGGCTTAGGTGCACACTGCAAAATTCGGTAATACTAACTGATTGAGGTGCATGAATAATGGATCGAACATCTCTGTAACCACTACGATTTGTTGATTTGATGGGTGCAGATGGAACCCATGGTTTTGTATGCCGAACTCTCGGTTTTGCAGGCCTGTGGTACTCAATGCTACTAGCTGTCCAAAGTGAAAACAGAGAAACAGGTGATCACAATGTTAAAGCAATGGGAACGATTTTTACTTAAAAACATTCTTCTGGCATGAAATCCTTTGACATACAGAAATCATGGTCCTTCTCACCAATGTCTGAGCCACTGCTTGAATTATCAAAATCATGATCATCATCTACTTCATTCCCTGTAGGATGTTCCAGCACACTCAATGCATTCCTTTGCAGCTTAACTTCAACCCCATTCTTCAAAACCTTGAAAACAGCAGCACTAGTGTCACAAGATATTGATTCTTGGACAAAATAAAGGTGACAGAGTAAGTGCTATCTAGCTATAAAAGGGTTTAGGAGCAAAGAGATCACATGTCAGTTTCAATTATCAAGAAACAGCAAACCAATCTAATCATAGACAATTTCAGCAAGGAAGAAAACATCATAAATTAAGTAAATGTCTGGTCCGTCCTGTCCAACAAAAACCAGATAAAAGGCTAATCAAAATTGAAAGCTACATATCAGTGAGCAAAATAAACTAAACCTGTTAAGAATCAATTTACAAACAGGAAAAGCAGAGGCAAACAGAATTTGATCATTGGATGGGTCACAAAAGTGTTCTATCTAATTCTTTACTAGTCCAACAACCAGTTTTTGTTTTTTGTACTTTTTTTGGGGGTCCAGCTATTAGAACGTTAAACAGAGTGAGTTCAAAGAAACAGTTGATCATCTCTGCAAGATAAGTTCCTTGGATGCATAAAAACGTCTACTTACATCATCAGCGTGTCATATTAACCACAATAAACCTAGACCAAAATACATGGCTTCATATAATTTCCATATGCAAAAATCTGGAGTTCACGTTAATAAAATAAATACATAATACTAGTAAACACTGGTATTAAACAGTAATTAAATAAACAACCAATCACATGCAAGATGCACTTATAATATTACATGTAAACCAATTAAATATGCCACGGTGAAAGAACAAAAATAGATTAATTGAAATTAAAAGAAAATCTGAGAATAATCCAGACCAATTACAAACCGCTTGTTTAGGAACAACTTATTAATGATTAAGTAGAAGTTGTATCAAACGGTGAATTTTGAAAAATTAGTTAAAAAAAAAAAAGCAATGATGAAAGCAAAAGTGAATTCTTACCAGCCAATGCCAACCACCAAGGCCCACAGCCTTCTTGACCACGCCTTGCAAACCAACCAATACAGACTTAGTTCTATTGTTTCCTCTGACAATAACTTTTGTGTGTCTCGGAAGCACTGAAAGCTCTTCATCGCCGCTTTCCTCCCTGAACGGCGACAGAACCCGAGAAGAACACAGCTCATGCTCCAACATTTTCCTCACCCACTCAAATTCAAGTTCAATTATCAGAACTAAGCAAACTTAGCCCCCAATCCAAATGCCCAGATCCTCAAAAAAGCAGTTGACTTTGGTAATCAAAAAGTCATCAGCTCCACTCGTATTCACATTTAATTGCGTTTTCTAATAGAAGATTCTAAGCTTTACCTTAAGGCCCTGTTAAAAAAAAAAAAGGACAAGAAAGTTTTAAAAAAGAAGTACAAAAGGAATCTCAGATTAGTAATGAATTTCTAGCCAAAGAGGAAAAAGATTGGTCACTGACACGAATATTTCGAGGAAGAGTTGAATGCGAATTTCGCGTTGGAGAAACCAATCACTGATTCACGGGACTTGGATTGATCTCAATAAAGAAACCAAGACGATGCTATCTCATCATTAAGCTTCTGCTATTTATGCCATGCTGATATCACCTGAAACAAGCACAACTGAATTAAAACCCTGAAGTATTAAGAGCTTGAAACAATCAAAGCTCCCATATTTTTATCACCAACCCGTGAAAAGAAGAAGCTTTTATAAAGCTGAATTGTACATATCAATAGCGAACTAAAGTTGCCACGAAAGAAAAATTACGTTTGGTTGTTGAGAGAATTTAACCATATAAGGAAAGAAAAAAAATCCCAACTGTGGAACAAATGCAAAAAAAAAAAAATGTTTATAGGGAAGAAAACCCATTTAACCATGTTAGTAAGCATAAGAAATTTAGCTCTTTAACAGGAAATCAAGATTGGTTATACTTTAAAAATCCCATTAAACTAAGAAGAAATCAGAGAGATAGATAGATAGAGAGTGAAGAAGAAGAAGAAAAAGGAAAACAAAGCAAGAGCTAAAATTCTCTTTGCTGCATTTTCCAGGAAACGAGTTAAGAAAAGTTGAAAAAGATCAAACTTAAGGTATTGAGAGAGCAATCTTTGTCACCTTCAAGTTCTGCTCAAACTCAATGAAAAAGCTAAGACCCAAACGAGAATTAAGAACCTTTCTGGTACACAATCAATTCAAGCATAAACATTAGGTTACAAAAGAATCTTACATTGAATAAAAGAAAGCAACAAAAAATCTGGTGTACCTGCAGAGCACGAGAAAAATGCAAAACGATTCAAAGAAACAGAGCAAGAGGAAGGGGTTTCCCGGGTCGGGGATATTAGATTTCGGGTTAAGAAAATGGGGTTTGTAACGGATCTGAACTGAATTGTTTTTTTTTAATGGATAAGAAGAAAAAAAACGGCTAGGAGTTCAGCGGAGAGAAACTGGAAATGCACAGCTTTTGAGAGAAAGAGAAGGGTTAATTGAAATCCATGACAAATGGGAAAAATTCAGTACAAAGAAAGAAGAATTGAAGAGAGAGAGAGAGAGAGAAAGCACACTAAATGCTTACCAACTGCCATGGAAACGACCTGCCATGTGCCGTACGGTCACTCCTTTGTTTTTCTTTCGCAACCGGCGATTCCCGGTTCGATTTTTTACTACGTATTACCTTCGCCATTTTGGGGTGGATGGCTCGGCTAACGGCTAATGGGAAGGCGGGCGGGAGCGGGTGTCGGGTTTTTCCTTTGTCGGTATTAGGGGGTGTGGGGCACGGTGTTATCTGGCCTGGCCTGATGATGAGTTTGTGGGACCCCGTTTTCCTCGTTTGTTGAGAAAATTGTTTTGCATGGTTCAACGCATTTACGGCATCACACATTGTTCGTGACTGTTAAATGTTTATGCCTTTGTTTCTCTGCTCTTTGTTCCCCTCAAATTTGTCCCCTTATCCCTCAATCATTTGTCATCCTATAAGATTTTATACGATACTTTAGTACAAAATTCAAGTGCATGTAGAACTAAGGTAAAAGCATTTTGGGCGTTTTATTATAAGTACTGTATTGCTACATGTTGAATTCAATTATTCAAAAATTTGAATTAAGTTTTACACATAAATTATTTATATCTATATATATTTATGTTTAAGATTTCCCTTTTCTTGTAAACTGTCATTTCTTGTTTTTTGTTTTAACTAAAACGATTAATCAAATATAAGAACCAAGTTAAGTTTAATAATATGTTGTATAAATTTTGCCTCAAAGTTGACTTGAGTAATTTTTTTTTTTTTTTTTATCATCGTCTCTCCTTACAGTTAATGCTAGTGAAAATAGTGTGAATAGATATACGTGATATTTGATTGATAGAAATAGGCACTTTGATAAGAGTGTTGAGACATTAACGATAGGACTTTGCTTTTTGTTTTGTAAGTCAAGTTCCATTAAAAATTATCATTTAATTATTAAAATAATTAAATTTATATTTTATTAATATAGTTAAAACTAAAATTAAAACATATTATTTATTATAATAATTTAAATAAACTTTGATTGAATCATATTCAAATTTTCACATTTACACTCGATTCGAAAAGATCATGTTAGTAAATTTAAATAGATAACTTGACTTTTAAAGATGTTCACCAGAGAGCTTCAAAATGTCAGAACTTGAGGGTAGCCACTGTAAATCGTTATTATTTAAATAAATACCTTAAGTTAAGTTATTATAAATTGCATATTGTGAATTTAAGTTGACTTAACTACATCACATTCGAGCTACTATAATCTACTAATAATTTTTAAAATTTCCCCTGTAAGAATTTGGAATTTAAGAAAAAAATACATTAAATTAATTATATTACTTAAAAGAAATTATTAATTGAGATAAGACACGTTCTTTCAAAAATTCCAAACTTTGTGGTAAACATTTCAACTTTGTTTTAAGCTGTGATTTTGACAGAAAAATGTAGATTTTTATTTAACTGCAGCACTTTTTTTTTTTTTTTTGCCCCTTCCAATCTATCTTCCCAAACGTCATATTTGCAGGCGCTGTTTACAAGATGTCCGACAGCGATTTTCAACGGCTAGGATTCACCCGATTATCTCCGACACATGTCGTCTCGCACTGGGCAACTTTGTCATTTACCACTTCCTAAAAGCCAAGCCCGCTGATGAGACGAACCAAAGCCAAGCCGATGACCGGTTGCTCCGTGAAAGGAGAAGCCACTACGTACACGTGTCAGAGGCCCAGCTGTCGGATCTTATCCTAGCAAGCAAAAAATCGTACTACTATTACACCTATATATATATATATATGTATATAAAGTTATCAAGCTGTATTATTATAAACTTATAAAAAATTAAAAAAAAAAGTCTTTGATTTTTCCTTTTGCCAAAAAAGAACTGAATAAATTTGAAATTTGATTTGAAGTCCGCTCTTGCAGCTGGAGCGCACTCTATAGCCCGCTTCCAGGTTTTAGGATTCAAAGTGTGGGGCCCTTATCCTATCCCCACATGTTCCCTCTCTCCTTTTTCTTTTTTGGGTTTTTCGTACCCATTTTTGGTTTTATAATTTTAAAATTTAATCTTTTATTATTTTTTTCATCCATTTGCCAATCGTTTGAAAGGGTTTTGCTTCCAACACAAACTTTTGCATTTCCCCTTTCAAATTTCAAACTTACCCAGCCGTGCTTTAATTAAGATTTAGTAGAGCAGTAAAGTTCCAAATAAAAATAAAATACCGAATCTTTGGGGTCTGACAAAGTAGTTTATTGCATTTTGGATGTTCCCCCAAAGCACGATCAGGGCAAAGCGTGGTGGTTTCCATGAACTTCACTAATTCTCTACCCTTTTGTCTCTTGTGACAAGTTTTTTTCCCTCCTAAATTGATTCCAACATGTACTAGAAGGCAAAAAGCCCGCCAAAGCAAAGGACAGAGAGCTTAAAAAATGGAAAAATGGATGCAACAGCCTTATACCCAAACCCCAAAATCCAACTGTCCCCACCTTCACATCCTTTCTTGCAATTGAGGAGAAACAACCCACTCCTTTTGAATCAAAACTCAGGAGTAGACTCTCAAACTGAGGATCGTGGTTGCTGAACATTCTTCACCGAATTCATCATAGCTAATTGCAGAAGCAAGGCAAGTTCAGATCATACAATGTTTAGTGTACATCACAATACAAACAGTCAAGAGAGATGAGATAATTATAATTATAATGATCCCACATTGATCAAGAAACCCATATTAATTCATCCAGTGAACCACTAACCAAATAAGGAGGCAAGATTAAAGAGATCACACTTGTGATGAGAATGATTTTCTCTCATCTACGATAACCACTGCCATCGCCAGACAAGGAGCGCTCTCTGCGCCTCCTGTACGAGTCATAATCATCTCTTTTCCTACCATGGGGAGAACGAGAGCGTGATCTACCTTGCCTGCCCCTTGAATGATAATCTCTATCATATCGTCGAGGTGAGTAGCTACGAGACCGTCTGCGACCTTGTCCTGCATTGATTTGGCAAGGTGATCAATATATAAGAACATGCGGAAGAGATAACAAAACTTCAAATGCCCTACCTCTTCTAGAATTAACAATGTTCTATAAAGGAAAAAACAACAAGAACTTTAACAAGCTCAATCTTTCAAGGCAACATAACTTGAAAAACATCATAAAGAACTTCCAGAAAAACGCAATGGCAAGAGTGGTTCTAGTATCTACCTCTTCTGTCTCTCAAACCATGATACCTCCCAGGAGTTGGTGTTCTTCCTCTGGACCTTTTTGCCTACATTATTAGCGCAAAAGCCAGTTAATATATCGCACATAAAGCAAGCCAATGATTTACTCCAAATTGATATTGTCACCACAAACTGCAAAATCTGAGACTAATGTTTGCATTACAAGAATATCCTGGAAGTTGCCCACATAGATGATATAGACATGCAGGGGGTCTACACAACCAACAAAAATTTTCTTAAAGTATGATAAGATATTCATGTGAGCCTTGGGCTGTTATGGCAAGCATTTCAACTGTGG
This sequence comes from Theobroma grandiflorum, assembly GCA_036013995.1. Lineage (NCBI taxonomy): Eukaryota > Viridiplantae > Streptophyta > Magnoliopsida > Malvales > Malvaceae > Theobroma > Theobroma grandiflorum. Next base: position 2,481,797 of record CP142131.1, on the reverse strand, counting down.
GCTGACTGATCTTTAAAACCAACCTTTATTGTAATGAATAAGATAAGATATTCACCTTTAAAGAACAAGCACGATAAGACCAAAAAATTGATGTAACGTGTATGTCTTGAGGGTATTTCAAAAATGACACAGAAATAATAAACAGCCTCTCCAGATACTGTTACTGATGAAGAAAAGGAAAAAAGGGCATACAACCCTCAGCAAAATAGTCGAGTTTGAATCGATGAGTTTGGAATGTCGATGCGGAACTCATGTCTGAGGGGGTACAGGTTGAACTGTTAAGAGCTTAGATTGTGAATTCGATGAAGCTACACATACAAGACCTGCTGCCAAAGTTTATCAGGCAACACATCCGAAGAAAGCAGAATTTTAGATAAAATTCTACATAAATGATTTAGCCTCACTACAAACCACCTATTAGATCCTTAGTATAAATTAATACCTTTTCCACAGTGATCAATCGACCTTCAAGCACGGATCGATTCAAATACTTGATGCAGCGTTCTGCACCCTCAACAGTTTCCATGGTCACAAAGGCAAATCCACGAGATTCTCTGGTGCGAGGATCTGTAACCAGATGACACTCCACAACCTGGAACAAGAACTCAGGTAATATAACTCCAGAGACAGATTTTATCACAACAACCTGTACCCAGTCATAGGGGTCCTAAGGCAATTCTTGTTGCAACCTTTTACACATTTCTGTTACATGTAGGTTTTATAAAGGCAAAGAAACCACTTACACCCTTAACTTAAACAAGGTAAAGCAACACTAAAAGAAAAACTAAAATATAGATTCAAATTTCATGCTTTAAAAACAGCCAAAGCAGCAGCTGTACCTATGGCCAATAGCCATATGCAAGCTCAATAACATACAAGGACCTAATCAACTTCAGCCACCTTCACTGCAACTAGAGCATACAAATGTGACATCCTTTCATGTTTATTTCTCTTTCAGTAAATCATATTGCAAGTTGAAGCACAACCTCAAAATTACCTCCACATAGAGAGGCATAGAAAAAAATAGAAGCACCTGAAAGAACAAATAGTGCTGTCTTAATAAACAATGATTCCATACCTTTCCTTCACCGCCAAAATACTTCTCAAGATCGGCAGTAGTAACCCTAGTGGATAAGCCAGTCACATATAAGTTATTCCCTGGATTGGATGCATCCTGAGATCGGCTCCTGGGGCAATAAAAACTAAATTAACACAAAATTTAACTTCTAATAATAATAATAATAATAATAATAATAATAATCAGCTAAAACACGACAACATTACGGTATAGGAACCATTATATTAAGATAAACATATAAAAAGATAAAAAACTAAGGTTGTTTACCTAGACCTGGAGCGACTCCGTCGGGACCTTGACAATGACCTTGATCGGCGTCCTCTTGCCGGTGAAACTGACCTGAAAGTATCAATTTGAAAGAAGATTTAATTTACTTTCTTTGAAAGAATTGATCTTTTAGCTTAGGAAGGGAGTTTATATTGAGGGAAAAAAAGCTCACCTTGCTTCCCTTGAATAAGACATCTGCCAATACAGAAGAAAAAATTTCAAAATTTGAACGTTAAATTATGCACTTTTTTCTAACGCAAAACTTTTACAAATTCCTATTCCTTTCCTTTTCATTAATTTCTTCACTATCAGACATTTTCTCAGCAACCAAACATAACAATTTCAGCCTTTTAAGTTATAACTACAAAAACAATTCATGATTTTCCATTATATATTAAATTAAATCCATAAGTTTTGCTGATTGAATCTTTATATAGGAAAAAAAATGAAAAAAAAAAAGAAAATTAAAACTCAGATCCACGGCCATAAAAAACACTGAACATCTTTGAAAATACGGTACATTTTTTTCTACTTGCTGCAAATTCACCAAATTGGAGAGGTTCTAAACGGTCAAAACCACTAAAAAATTTTCGAAAACAAGGAATCGGTGTAAAAATTGAAGATTTACCTTCTGTTTAGACAATTGACCGAGTCCACTCAAATGCCCTAACTCGGTAATAGCTGGTCTCTGCCAAGACAATCGAATCAATCAATGGTTAAAAAAACTGAAAGCGCGAGCACTAATGATTAAACAGTGGCACGTGTAGGTCACGTGTTACATACTGGACGGGTTGGGCTTGTTTCTGGGCTTGAATTGGTCCCCCGATTATCCGAAAATTGTTGAAAAAATGAAAATATGTATTTATTTATTTTTTGTATAGCAATCGAGGTTAGTGGTAATTTTTTTTTTCATACAAAGCTTCATTTCTTTAATCTCTCTTAGTTCAATAAATTAATTTATTATTAGCCTAAAATTCAGTATATCACATTTATTTAATCATTAAAAAATTTTATTCTTAAATATTTCAAGATATTTCGTAATAAAAACTTTAAATAACTCGTTAATACAGTAATCGTCTGTTCCATTGAATTAATATACATCCATGGTTGAAAGCATCGTTGAATTTCTAATTGTCTGCAACTACTCACATAACTTAATCTTAAAAGATTTAATCGTGTTTCCACATTTAGATTTTCAGCAATTCTTTTTTGTTTCTTCTCCTTTTTGCGTTTCACCGTGATGAATTCAGCCGAGCAAGTTCATATGCTGCATAATTTCCATCTGCTGCTACTTGACTTTGACTGTCTTGACCTCCAATGTTTTCTTTGGAACAAAGGAAGAGGAAGGTAGATATGTATATAGCTCCATGCCATAGACTGAAAAGAACGCAGATTTCGAAGAGGGTTAGTAGGTGAAACTGAAAGCAATGAGAAGAAAAGTCAGAAGAGATGGCAACTGGCAAGGGTTTTCTAGTATACAAGGATCAGCTTTTTACCTGTGCCAGAACCAATAAGTTTCACTGGTTTGCAATTTCCAGCTTATTGCAGCCATGGATAAGACAAGGACACCCAGAGATAGTATTGACAGAGCCATTTTGTTAGATTAACAACCTGTTCCTTCATGTTTTGCTGCCTGCAAAAAAGGGTTAGGACTGGAGCTACAATGTTTCTGCGTGTAGGGAAGTGTTTAAGATTATTTCTGGCTTTTAATGCCAAATTCCATTTCAAAAAGAAAAAGGAAGCATGTTTTTTTTGAAAGGCAAAATTATATTGAGCATTGTCTCATAAAATAGACTTCGAACAGCAGAGCCACTTAAGGCTCAAAGCTACAAAAGGTCCTCCAGACGACGCCTGGCAAAACATCGGGAGTAGATGATGTGCCAATAGAACAGAAATGATAAATAAACCAACACAAAAACCCCACGAATAATCCATCAAAAGGTTTGCTTAACTTGACAGTCAACCCTATAATCATTTACAAGAGATCCTCAGGAGGTTCAAAATTTTCATCCCTTTGGTGAACAAAGTAGGCATTGAAATTAGCATCCCTTAAGACTCCAGCTTTGGCCAGACCGTCTGCTAGCGAGTTCATTTCCCTTCTGATGTGGCCGAAAGTAACCTTTTTGATGGTTTTAAAGAGAGCTTCAATAGCGTTGGAGGTGAGTTTCATACACCATGGAACCTTGCTGTGATCTTTTACCCAGAGGATGGCATTGGAAGAATCGCTTTCAACTTCCAAATTGTGAGTGGCAGCCCATGGGGAAGCAAGGAAAAATCTAATTCCTTGGAGGATAGCTTGAAGCTCTGCAAAGTTAGAATCTTCGATGCCAATTGAGTGGGAGAAGGTACCTCTAATGACACCTTTGTGGTCTCTTAAAGCTCCCCCAATGCCTGCAGGCCCGGGCTTCCCTCAAAAGGAAACATGTTATTGGGTCTTCGAATTACAGAACTTACCCCTTGGATATGTTCGGGCAATCCTGTTGAGAACTTGAAAGTGACATATGCTTGGTATAAAATTCTTGTAGACATCCAACAAGAAGGGCTAGAAATGCTGCTGCCACTACCAGAAAAATATTTGTGGCTCTGCAGCGTTGTAGCAGGATTAGAAGTCATATAATGAGAGCTGAATGGACTTGCATTAAATTTCATACTTCCCAGTTATCATCTTTCCATACCTGGTTGGATCAGTTGCAGCAAGGAGGGCAGTAGTTATTGCTACAATTGTATGAACTGTTTTTTTTTCTGCTTCACTGATAAAAACAAGATATACGAAAACACTCACCACAGCCATGAATGAGAGCCAAAAGTCCATGAACTGAAAGTCTGAAACCAAGTGGCAATCAGTAAATCTCTCATCAACAACTTCAAATTATAACTGGAGCATAATCGCGATGATACATTCAATGCACATTCTAGTATTGAGATGGGAAATACATAATAAATATGCTTAGAACCAAGCAATGAACATAAATAAAATTACAAAGCCCCTGAAATGTACATTTGGCTCATTCACTCATATTTTTCAATATAAAGTAGCAGGGATTTTTAAGATGATTAATGTACCTGTAGCACACTAAAAGGTAGAGCACACCACCAACCTACATCACATGCATGCTAAATGGCACTTAAAACTCCACTAGCCATAAAAACAACCGATTCTGCACATGCCTGTATGAAGGAACAAAGGGTATGTTCAGATTTTGTTAAATAGGATTAGTATTTTTACAATATGAGAGGCGTATGAAGGAACAGAGGGTATGGTCCAGATTCTGTTAAACAGGATTAGTGCTTCTGCAAATTGAGAGGCTGATTAAAGCTGTAGGTTGGTAAGTTTGGCAATGGTTTTTAAATTACAGTTTTCCTTTGAGTTAAAGGAAGCTGACCTTTTGCCAAAGGGCCCAAAATGCAGGAAGCAGGGTTGCAGCATTAGATAAAATAAGAGAAATCGAGTGCCATCTCTGCCCTATAAACCAGGCATTAGCCCATAAGTAAGAATATATAGTGGGTATAATAGTTTCAGTTATAAGCTTTAGATTTTGGTTTAGTTAAATATTCCATTTATTAGAAAAGCATAAGAAGAGAATAAGATTTTCAAAAAAAAGAAAAGTATAAGAAAAAAATGCATGACGACATGATTTAAATTTATGATTACCAACACTAGTCCGTTGTTTTTCTGTCTGTTATCCTAAAATCAAAGCTTGGTCGGCAATGGTTGCTCGGAAAATAAAAAATAGCAGCTTTATAGCTGGGTAAATATTGGTCAGATACGAGAAGGAAAGTAAAAGCTAGTCTGCAATGACAAAATGCCTTTATCAACATGTGGAAAGGGAGTTCAATATTACCTTCTTTGGACACTACATGTCTACATCAATGCTGAAGTCGAATCCCCCATGGTTTCTGTCACTGGAGCTGCAACTGAAGGAAACCAAAAGAGACATGACAGTCTGTAATGGAAGAGAAGCGAAGTAATTAGAGAACATCTAAGAATGAGAAAGAAGAAAATATATAACCTGTAAGATGTTGAACCACTTGCATCCTCATAAGACTGACATATGCCGCGCTTGGAGCATTGATTTGCACAATCTTCAACTGAAATGGACATTGTAGTTCGAGGCATGGGAGTGCTACTGATGAAAATAGGATTTCTTAACCCAATAATCCAGGGTCCTTCTCTAGCATACAATATGTATATGTTGTTAATTTTTCCATCAGTATCGTACAATTTGAAAATGGAGTGATTAGTGCTCGTACTACTGAGTGCCTGGTTTAAGTAGCAGTAGTCCTATAAATCAAGATATGGTAATCCACCAAATCTAATGAATAGCTCATAAAAGTTTTCTGTATCTGAAGGAAGTTAAATGTGAATATTCTTTCCAGCTGCACTCTGTGAAGTGTTCACAAGAAATTAAGTCCAAGCATAGCCTAAATCATCTGAGTGAAAGGTTTTACTTAAGAGGGGCTCCAAGGAGAAATTTGTTGACCCAAGAGACACATTTGCATCCGTTGGCAAATAAATGAAAGGAACTGTAGAATTTGCTGTTTAAACTGCCTGCAGAAGTCATACTCAACAAACAGGTCACAAAGAATTTCAAGCACAAGCAGATTAAAAAAGAAAAAAAGAAAAACAAACATTTTACTTCTTCTGGAATGCCAGAAAAACAAACGTTAGTGTGCCTATTATATTGCTTTTGAGACCATAATCTCCACCTGAGCAAGAGGGACAGAGTTAAATGAATTTAAGAACCCATGTCCTGGAATTTATGCAAAAGATTGGCTCGTGCTATATGAGCAACAGTCACTGCATGTAAATAAATGCATAAAAACAAATAAAAGGAATATAAATTGTCAACCTGAAGGATATGTCTTTTCCAACAACATTTTGGTCCTGTCTTACCTTGTGGGCAAACAAACATATCCATTCTGCTGAATAACAAATGTTTATATCGTTTTCTTGTACCCCTTTTGTCTCCATTGGATTGATAAACTGCCTGAACTTTGAAATACCATTTGCCAACCTTTGGTGATTGGATTATGAGAGGGACTTTACCTATATCAGAGTAGTAATCATAAACAGTGTCGTCAGGAATTGCATTGAGCCGGGCATAACACATTAGAGCAAGTTCACTGGTGTTTGTTGTTGCTTCATTCAATATCACGTTGCCTCCCCATACCACCAGTTGTTCTTTAATACCGATCACATCCACGTAGTTGATTTCTGGTTCATTGATTTTACGACACGAGGGTTCAGAAAAATCCCCACAAGCAATGAACCTTACTTTTGTTGTGTTGTTTGAATGATATTCTACACATTTAGGTTCAAATACTGTCTGGTTACAGTACTGAACCCAAACTGTAGGATTCCAATGGCCTTCCACAGTAACGTTGGCACTTGCAGTGTAAGATGAGCCACTATTGATCTGATTTTCAAAATTAATAATCAATAACCTTGTTCAGTCGAAGGTTATATATATGCAACAGTCAAAATATGTTTTCACTAGGAACTCCTTACATCTTTGACTGAGTTCTAATAGGTCCAATGCATTATATGAACTCCAGCAGTATATGTAACAGAAGTTTTAAGGATTCAAATGCAAGAAAGAAGAGTTTACACTATGATTATATCAGTCTCACTCAACCAGGCTTACATCTGTGTTTATCACAATGGATGTGGAGGAGTAAAAAGGCGGTAGCTTAACTGATACAAATGAAGAATAAATCAGTAATATGCTCCATGACTTGACAAATTGCATGTTAAGGAACAACAAACATATAACATCCTAAAGTAGTTGTGGTCATAAACATCCTAAATCTTGTATTCCTATTTGTTTGATCATTATGTTTATCTGATATTTTGACAATATTTGATGTTAAACGAATGCAATACTGGTGGATGAGCAAGATGAGCAAGCTGAACCAGCCGATATGGAGACAGGTAACTTTGTTAATACTTAATGTTAATTACAACCGTACTGCAGCCTGCAGGTATTACTTAAGTCATGGAAATATTTAACTATTAGCACATTTACTGCAGCATCATCACTATAATCTTGAAATAAATAGCTACCCAAGCCCTTGTTATAAACTTGATTCTTGAGAGGAACAAATAAAAACCAAGTCTATTGAAGAAGAACAGAGCATTCAAGAACCAGAAAAAACGATAAGTTCAAGGCTGTTTCACTATTACTTCAGTAAAACATTGTATAAATACAAAAGGTATATGGTTAACACCTGTTGCACATAAAGACAGGTGTTAAGACAGATTACATGCACAGCAACACATTATAGGCATATACACCAGTCACTTAAAAGACCAGTACAACGAAGCAAAATGGACATACACCTGTCCATATATCTAGCTGATGCATGCTTGAATCCTAACACTCCTCCTTAAAGCTTGCATCCGTGACATTCATCATGGTTCTGATCCTTTCAAATCTGATCTTTGGCAAGGTTTTAGTCATGATATCTGCAAGCTGATTGTCAAATGAACAATGCTGCAGAACAACTTCTCTATTCCTCTCAGCTTCTCTGATGGCATGAAACTTCACCTTAACGTGTTTAGTTTTGCCATGGAACACATGATTCTTTGTAATGGCAATGGCAGACTTGTTATCAACAAATATACTGGTTGAAGTTTCTTGAACAAAAGTCAAGTCACTCAAGACTTTTCTGAACCAGATAGCTTGATTTGTTGCCGCATTTGCTGCTATGTACTCTGCTTCAGCTGATGATTGAGCAACTACACATTGCTTGTGTGAATTCCAGGAAAATGCCCCATTACCAAGAGTAAAAATATACCCAGAAGTACTTTTGGAGTCATCAAGACTGCCCGCCCAGTCACTATCTGAGTAACCAACTAATTTTATCTCCTGCAATCTGTCATAAAAATGCCTTGATTAGTTTGGCAGATTTGTATCCCAAGAAAATACTTCATCAGATCAAGGTCTGACATATTGAATTGTTTCTTCATATCAGACTTGAATTTTCTGATTTCATCATCATTGCATCCAGTCACCAGAAGATCATCAACAAACAAGGAAATAATGACTTGAGCTGTGCCATCATATTTGAGAATGTACATGGTTGCTTCATTGGGACTTTTTTCAAACCCGAGATTCACCAGATATGAATCAATTTTACTGTTCCAGGTTCTTGGAGCCTGCTTCAGGCCATACAAAGCTTTATATAATCTGTAAACCTTATCAGGCTAAGATTCAATTCTAAATCCCTCCGGTTGTTCAACATAGATCTCTTCCTGCAATATACCATTTAAAAAAGTAGATTTCACATCCAAGTGATAGACTTTCCATCCAAATGCAGCTGATAATGCAAATAATAATCTAATGGTTTCAAAACGAGCCACAGGAGCAAATATTTGCAGAAAATCAACACCAGGAAGCTGTGAGTACCCTTTAGCAACAGGTCTTGCTTTATATTTGTTTAGAATACCATCTGAATTGAACTTCTTCCAGAAAATCCACTTAACTCCTATTACATGGTGTTTTGCTGGTTTGTCAACAAGTAACCATGTTTTGTTTTTGTTTATTGTGTCAATTTCTTCTTGCATTGCAGCTCTCCATTCTTCAGATTCTGCTGCTTCTTGATATGTATCAGGTTCAGTTGTAGCAACTAAACACCTATGATAAATATCATCCAAACTTCGAGTCCCTCTGACAGCATAATTTTCATCATCATCCACATTTTGTTCTGGAATTTCTGGCTCAGTCTCCGATGGCTGGTTGATCTGAATACTGAATGGTGAAGCTGAACTCTCTGGTTTATTTGCAGACTAGTCCCAATTAGAGTCCTCATCAAATGTAACGTTTCTGGTAACCACAACCTTATCTGACTTTACCAGATAGATTCTATATCCTTTTGACTGCTCACTATAACCAATGAAAATTCCTGCTTCAGACTTGTGTTCAAGTTTGTCTCTGTAATTCTCAGGAATTTGATGATAGCATAGGCTTCTAAAAATCTTGAGATGATCAACCGAGGGTTTACTGTCATGCCAAGCTTCATATGAAGTTTTCCTTGTCAAAGCTCTTGTTGGCAATCTGTTTAGCAGGTATACAGCAGTGTTACAAGCTTCAGCCCAGAACTTCTTTCGAAGTTTTTTCTCAAACAGAAGGCATCTGGCCATGTCAAGTATTGACTTGTTCTTCCTTTCACTTACCTCATTCTGTTGAGGTGAGTAAGGAACAGTAAGCTGATGATGAATCCCCTCAGCCTTAAGATAATTTTCAAACTCCAATGAAGTGAATTCCCCACCATTGTCTGATCTCAAACTCTTCAGTTTCAAATCAGATTCAGTTTCAACTTTTGCCTTGAATCTGACAAATGTCTCAAACACTTTAGACTTGTATTTGAGGAAATAAATCCAGGTCATTCTGCTGAAATCATCAATAAATACTATAAAGTATTTATTCCCACTTAAAGATTCTTGGCTCATAAGCCCTGCCACATCAGTGTGAATTAAATTGAGCTTACTCTTGGATCTGGATAAGCTTGTAGCAGGATATGGTTTGCTTGTCTGTTTACCATATTTGCAGACATCACACACTGATGTTGTCAGACTTAGTTTAGGCAGCTTGTCAACTAAATTTTCTGTGTACAGTTGATTCGGATAATTTGAACTACAATGTCCAAATCTTTTATGCCATAATAATGACACATTAGAGTTACTACCACTTGCCTGCATGCACACTTCAGTTAGGTTGACAGGAAAGCATCTATTTTTCATTTGTACATTCATAAGCAACTCACCAGATGGATCAAAGATAGTGCATGTATCATCTTTAAATATGAGCACATAATTATTTTCCATCATTTGACCTACACTAAGTAGATTTTGTGCAATATCAGGTACTAAAAGTACTTCATGAACATACCTTTGGCCTGATGGTGTATGGATACCAACTGTACCTCTTCCCACAGCATTTAGATAAAATCCATTCTCAATTTTAACTCTGGATCTGTAATGATTGTCTAATCTATGAACAATAAAGGATTAGATGTCACATGATTAGAGCTGCCACTGTCAAGAAGTCATCGTGAAACATCTGTTGAGCTGCTCCCAGTTGCCATAAACAGCTGTTCCTCTAAAGACTTAGCATTTTCAGCAGCATTTAAAACGTTTTCCTTTACTTCAAATTTGTTTTTACATACTCTTTCTACATGACCTAGCTGTTTGCAAGCATTGCACCTCACCTCAGGTCTGTACCAGCAGTATGATTCAGCATGGTTTCTTTTCTTGCAGTAGGAGCATACTGGAAATTTACTCTTTCTAACTTGAGCTTTTCCAGAACTTGAACTTCCCTTTTCTTGCTCTTTCACTTCATTCAAACCCTTTTTGTTTGAAGTGTTTGCATGTCCCTTTCCTTTTACCCGAATAGTCATTGCAAGGTTAGTTTTCTCATTTCTCCTTGCAGCTTTTCTTTGCTCATCAGCCGCCAGTTCTGTAATGGTAGGTTGTGTAATATCCTTGGATTGCTCTAGGTAAGAGATTGTGGCATCAAATCTTTCGGGCAAACTGATTAATACCTTCTCTACCACCTTAACATCCTTCAAAGTTTCTCCTAGTAACCGAATTTGGTTAACCAGTTTCATCACCATATCAATATATTCTATTATTGACTGGTTTTCTTTCATTCTCAACAACTCAAATTCCCTTCTGAGGTACTGCAATCGAATTTGCTTTGACCTTGCAGATCCCAAAAACTCTTCTTCAAGCTTATCTCAGGCTTGCTTTGCTGTCTCACTTCCCATAATTTTACTGAAAATAGATTCTAACACTGCAAAGTGAATAAAAGATAAGGCTCTATATCGTTTGGCTATGTCTTCCTTATGCTTGTTAATCTGAGCTGGTGTAGCATTATTTCTCAACGGTGTAGGTTCAGTATCAGTTTCAACCACATTCCAGAGATTACAACCTCTCAAGAATGCTTTAATTTTGACAGCCCACACTGGATAGTTGGTACCATCAAAGATTGGGGGAGCTTGTTGAGTAACAGTCGGAGTAACCATTAGTTTCTGAGAAAGAACTATAACAAACATAATTAACTAAGAAGATTAAGGTAGGATTTTCAGGTATAATGGTGGTCAGGGATCGGTTTATAGCTCTGATACCATGTTATAAACTTGATTCTTGAGAGGAACAAATAAAAACCAAGTCTATTAAAGAAGAACAGAGCATTCAAGAATCAGAAAAAACGATAAGTTCAAGGCTGTTTCACAATTACTTCAGTAAAACATTGTATAAATACAAAAGGTATATGGTTAACACCTGTTGCACATAAAGACAGGCGTTAAGACAGATTACATGCACAGCAACACATTATAGGCATATACACCAGTCACTTAAAAGACCAGTACAACGAAGCAAAATGGACATACACTTGTCCATATATCAAGCTGGTGCATGCTTGAATCCTAACAGCCCTTCCCCATAAGATAAGTAATTAGCCAACTTAAGTAAGCTTTCTGTAACGGGAGACTCTTTATAACCCATTATTCCCAATCTCTAGTAAAAATTAATGACTTGCAGTTCAATTCTTGAAATTAGTTCACAATTAGAAAAACTAAGAACCCTTTTTCTTTGTGCCGTTTTAGATGACTAATAAAAGGTTAAACATATATTTATCCAGTAAATAACAAAAAAAAGTAAGAAAAATTTGAAAAAAAAAACAAAGAAAAATGAGGAAAAAAAATGAATGGAGAAAGCTGAAATAGTGTCCATCAAAACATATCAGAGAGAAGCACCTCTAATGTAACGCCAGTCATAAGGGGACACATTGAAGCTTACAGATGTGAAGACATTACTTACTACATAATAACTAAAAGACGAAGAAGAAGAAGCAAGAACCAGGAGCCAAGAAAAGAAGATGAAAACACATTTAAAATTTAAGAAACCCATAACTGAACTTCTCTCTGCAAATGGGTTTGTGACAGAGCCAAAGTTTATGTTTAATGCTAATAATGTCCATAAAAAATATTCCCTATTAGGGTAACACAAACAAAATCAGCGCAATTATCGAAGGTAAAGATTCTGCAAACTTGCGAGGAAATTGGAAATGTAATCAACGCCATTATGACCATTGGCTGTATACTCACCAATTTAATTATTCTTACCACCAATATGACTAAATGTAATGAATTGGGCATGTGAGAATCACGTTCGTAAAATGACAATAATTATGTAATCTTGACATTATTCACAACCACATAGAATCACTGTATTTACAATTAATAAGTGTGAAAAGAAAAGGAAAACTAGGAAAAAATAATAATAAACAAGGACATAAAAAAAAAAAGAAAAAGAGAGAAAAGGAAAAAAGAAAGAAAAAAGAGAAGAAATAAATAGAAGAAAATGAAAAAAGAAGAGAAATGAATAAAAAAAACAAAAAAGAAAGAATGAAAAAAAAAAAAAGGAAAAAAGAGAGGTGAAGTGGATGGGAATGAAGATGAGAATTCAATCTTATTTTTATCTTCAAGCCATTGTGTTTTTATGCTCTTTGTTTCATTTTGATGCTACGCAGCTGTGTGTGCTTTGAATGGTTCACCAATACAGGGTTATGCCCTTTCATGCAATGAGGTCATTCTGCTGGTGTCTTGCGGTTTGTTTTGGACGGTGTGCCATGTGTTTGTGGTGTTTTCGATTCTGGTTGCTGGATTTCAAAAAAGCTTCATGCGTCTGCTCTTTCTTCATGTTCGAGAACCTTTTATGTGGGAGCCATGACACATCAATGTTGACCAGAGGCTTCCAGGATGGCTGAATAGTGCTGAAGGTGCTTATTCTCTTGCGAGTTGGTATGTGCAAAGGTTTGTGAATTGATTAACAGACGAAGGAATTCCAAGTTCTGATTCATGACTTCTTTGGTTCGCTCGTTCTACTGCTTGGCTTTCCACCGGAAGGGAGATTTTTGTTTCTGTTTAACGCTCCTGAAATTGCTTAGGGAGTGTTTTGTCTTGCGGTTTCTCTTGTTGCCGGTTGAAGTGTTCCGTGGTGTTTCTTAGGGAGCCATGACATTTCAATGATCATCAGAGGCTCCAGGTAGGTTGATATGTGCCGAAGGTGCTTGTTCCATTGTGAGTTGGTTTGGGTTATGGTTTGCGATCTGATCAACAAATGAAGGATGTTTTATGTTCTAGTTTCTGACTCTTTGGTTTTGCTCGTTCTACTGCTAGACTTCTCATCGGATGGGAGAGTTTGCTTCAGCCTCTTGCTCCTGAGCTTGTTTTTCTTAGTACTTGTTTTCAGGAGATCCTCTTATGTTCTGCCCTAAAACAGGGTATTGTCGAGAGATCTGATTCTCATAGGCTTTTTCGTTGTATTTTTTTTTTCTTTTTTTTGGCTTTTTCGTTGTATTCCCTTGTAGGATTCTGGGTTTTTGGTTGACATTGTTAGGACCCTTTCCTGACTTTGCTAGCTGACTTCGTCTGGCACGCAGTGTAACTTTTGAAAATGTACAATAAAATACCGGCACCAGGTGCTCTATGCCATAAAAGTCTTCTGCCAATTGGGCTAAAGACTTGTCGTGGCATCACCGGTGACGGAGGAATAAAACTCGCGTTTCAAAAAAAAAAAGTGTGGAGGATACAAGCCAGCAGCAGACATGCAGGGATTGTTTTCTTTTTCTTTCTCCCTGTCCTTTTTGTGACCAAGAGAGAAGGGCAAAAGAGGGAGATTAACAAGAATATGAATCCATAGCCTGGGTTGCTGAGATGGATTTTACATACACTGACAAACTTGATATCTCAAAATAACAAAGAGGAAAGAATCACGCCTTGAGGAGAGTCTCAATGGCTTCAAAAAATAGTGGTGGCATCTCAGGATCTCGGGGTCTTGATTGCGCAGTTGACACCGGGGTTTCCAATTACCATCGTAAGTTCAATCAAGAAAGGTGCACCTCGAGGGATCTTGGCAGAGAAGTAGATTACTTCCTGGTTGGCATGTTTGCGCTTCGCTATAAATTATGATTTGGATGTATGTTCAGTTGAAAATTTAAAGAAAAAGAAATGGATGCATCAGCTGCATAAACAAAGCCAGAAGTACACCAGCATGACAGAAACAGTTACTGAGATGTTCAATTTTAAGCTTCCAGCTGCTTGTAACTTTAAAATGTTTTTCCTTTTATGTATCAAAATTCGATTTGTCATAATCCAAGCTGGAAAGACCTTCTGGCTGAGGGAAAAAACAAGTGCAAATTGCATACATGATCCAATTTTTTTTATTTTAGATTGTTAATATCAGTAACTGAGTTGTTAAAGGAAACAGCAGTTAATGGACATCTTTCGATATTACCAATCGTGAAATCCATGAATCTGTCAATTTCCACCCTTTGGTGCCTGGGTTGGTGAGGTCTGATGATATAGCAGCAATAATGTCTTTGCAAATAACGTTGTTTCCTCACAGTACTGCGTCATGATGCAAGTAGAGTCAGGTTCTTTAACTCTTGGGCTTGGGCTTAGCTATGCAGATCAGGTAATACATAAAACTCTTGTTAGAAGTTTAGCAAAAGGCCAGCATACAAGTTGTAAAATTAAAACTTGTGTAAATTTTCCATTGTTAAGAGATTTTTTTTGAATTATTATCTTTTATTATTCAAGGAAATTCGTTAATTAATCCAATATTGAATTCTAAATTCAAAAGCATGTATGAGTGACATTCAATCCTTTTAAGTATGGAGTTGTGTTTTTGTTTGTTTGAGTGTTGAGATTTTTCATTTTGAGTTTTTTAAGTTGGATCTTTTTTTTTTCTGAAAATTTGGATTAGGTTATAGTTAGGTCGATTTGTCTTATTTTTTTTATAGTCCTTTATTTAAATCTTTGTTAACCATTTATAATTTTATATAACATTTCACTTTCTTAATTTTATATTTAAAATTTAAATAACGTTGTTTGCTCATAAATTAAAAATATCAATTTTTTAAAGAAAATTATATTAACATTACCAACAACATCAATTGACTTTTGTTTTTACAACCATACATAGAATTATAGTAATCTCACTTTTTTTTTGTATATATATATATATATATATATATCTATATAATTTTATTACAATACTTTTATCAATATAATAATCTTATTACAAAAACTTAATTTTAAAGAAATTGTTTTATTTGTTAAGGATATTTTTGACTTTTCCAAGAAATATTTACATAAAAAGTCTAAGTCTCATACACTACAATAAAATTGAGTTTTAATCACAATTTTTTAAGTGACATATTTTTTTATATTTTAAAATTTTAAAAAGTGTAGCTATTTAAATTTTTAGTTTTACTTTTTCAAAATTAATAGTAATATAAAAAAATGTAGTTTTTGCTAGTGTATGTAATTTTTATGATTATATTTTATTCATAATGTATATTAAAAGTTATATAGTGAAGTTATATCTAAAAAAACATTTTTAAAAATATAAAAAAATGTTATTAAAAATATTTTTAACAACAAATTTTTAAAATGTATCAAATTTGTTGTAGTGATAGTCAATCATGTTAGGCATATTAGGCTGCTTCTGCTAAAGTTGTTGGGAGGACTGTATCCAATGGAAAGTAGCAACAAAGATTGAAGGGGAAGAAATTTCATTAAAATTATAATAAAATAATGAAGTCGTTGGATCTTTGGGAGGAGACAAAATTAGGCTTCCATCAAATTTTGAGTTCCAAACAAAACCATCTCTTCCATTTGCAGTAGGAAAATATCCTTAAATTTTAGTGAACTTGGCTCATAATTTAGCTAGGTGGAGTGTGAGTTTCATTGTAGGAGCTCTGAAACTATTTCTGTCAAGTCACATTTTCCCTTAAATGAGAGCAATGATTTTTGTAACTTAAACGTGCGTTTGTGTTCATGACAACTGAGAATTAACGTTAAAGTCCATTGACAACTTTATTTTTGGCTTAAAACACTTAGTATTTGTGACATTGACAATTGACAAGAAAGCATTCAATAATTAGAATTGAAATTTATGACAGATTTTGGAGGGGAGAAAGGCTAGAAAATTAAGAAGAAAAAAAAAAACGCAGAAAGAATTTTACAACTTGGCTCTGCAGCGTTTGTATCATCAAATTTTAGTGACTTATTAACATTGGGCTTATAATTTAATGTCGGTTAAAATTTTATTACGTAAGTATATATATCGAATAGATAGTATATAAATAAGTAGAGTATCTATCTCACAAAAAATTGATCTAAAATTTTATTAAGTACTAAATTTAAAACAATTTAATCATACCCAAACAATAATATAAAATAACTAAATTAACTAACTAAAAATACTTAACTTGTAACCAATAGTATAATATCATTATAGCCAAAATATAAGTGATAAAGCTAACGACTAAATATGATTTTTTTTTTCAAATGTCAAATTGCAATTCATAAAGTAATGAAGAGTTCAAGCCACAGAAATAACATATGTGAGTAGAAAGCGGGTTGTTCTAGACCTTCTTTTTTGAAAAGGGTCTCTTCTTTCTCTACCTCTTCCTTAAATTGCATTCATTGTTAGATTATTCTTTTTACAGAAGCTAATAGCTTCCCTTTATCTGAGAACCGTATTATTGGTTCTTCGTGCCGCTTCCACCAAGGTAGCAAAAGTTAGAAAAGGTAAATTCTCCTAGTGTAGCCTACATTCGTCGAACATTTTTTGAATGCAACTCGTCACCAACTCCTTCTCATCATGAGACTCTAGTATATCCAATACTCTTTTTTTAAAGTGTTGGATGTATTTCATAAGGTCTTTTATAGACTTTTGATATTCTCCTCCCAAATCAAGGAGATTAACCTTCTATTGAGTAGAGAAGAAGGACTTCTCTTCGAACAATTGCTTGAATTGCATTTTCTCAATTTCCTTCATTCCCTTCATTCCCTTTAATGCTTAGGAAGTGGTGACAGTAGAAGACACGAGTTGAGATATAGTGTCCATTATTCACCAATGGTCCAAGAATCGTAGCATTTGGAGTTCTGTAGCCTGAGATATGATCAAAACACTAAAGCATATACAAACAGACTTTTGAATCTTTCAACATCTTGTTTTTCAAAATTAAGCTTAATCTTTTTTACTTTTACGTAAGATATAAAAACTAATAAATAACAATCAAATTAAAAAAAATAACAAAAAATTAAAATAACTCATTTAAAAATAAATTAATTATAAAAATAATTAAAACTAAATAAATTATAATTGAAAATTGAAGACTTTGCTAATATTTCATAATAAAATTAAACTAAAATAATTTTATAAAATAGAATTATCAATTGACTTTTTGCCAAAGGGCCCAAAATGGAAGAAGCAGGGCTGCAGCATTAGATAAAATAAGAGAAATCGAGTGCCATCTCTGCCCTATAAACCAGGCATTAGTCCATAAGAAAGAATCAAGCCTTGAGGAGAGTCTCAATGGCTTCAAAAAATAGTGGTGGCATCTCAGGATCTGCGGTCTTGATTGCGTAGTTGACATCAGGGTTTCCAATTACCATCGTAAGTTTAATCAAGAAAGGTATACCTCGAGGGATCTTGGCAGAGAAGTAGATTACTTCCTGTTCCTGGTTGGCATGTTTGCGCTTGGCTATAAAGTATGGTTTGGATGTACGTTCAGTTGAAAATTCAAAGAAAAAGACATGGGTGCATCAGCTGCTTAAACAAAGCCAGAAATACACCAGCATGACAACAACAGTTACTGAGATGTTCAATTTTAAGCTTCCAGCTGCGTGTAACTTTAAAATGTTTACTTTTATGTATCAAAATTCGATTTCTCTACTATATACTACAAAGTTTGTCATAATCCAAGCTGGAAAGACCTTCTGGTTGAGGGGAAAAACAAGTACAAATTGCACACAAGATCCAATTTTTTTATTTTACATTGTTTTTCCTTTTTTTTGAAAGTTGGCGTTTTATCGATGGAAAAAGCTAGAATGCCATGTTGAGTCTAGAACATAATGTAGTAAAAGACTCCTTTTGACATAGAAGCTAGCTTTGCAGGAGTCGGAACTGTAACAAACAACCCAACCGAAGTTGCTCAAAAGTAATTGGTAACTTCTCGGAAAAGAAGCAGCTCCTAAACAAAAAGTTTTAGCTGTATCGTACAACAATTGTAGCAACCCCTTATCTAAAAAGACATTGAAACCTAGAGAAAGGATAACATCCTTATCCTTATCCGAAGCCAAGGAAACCCCTGTCATGCTAAGTAGTTGGCACAAGTACAAAAACAAAAAACCTAGGATGGGACACGTGCGACGGCTTTTTTAAGTCAGTTGACGCTCCAGATTTTCCTTGAAACTCTCAATGCATGAAGAGAACCCCCTGCTACCCTTTCACTCTCATCCGAGCCCGGAGTAATCCCTTGTGATCAAAGACCAATCGGAACTGAGCAACCATTGGAGACAAGCTGGACTAAGAAAGAAGTGACCCCTTCAAACGGTAACAAACACCAACCCGCTGTCGGAAAAAACGAACCAGGAGCATCACTGCCAAGACCATTAAGGGCAGGAGCGAGTAGCTAAAGAAAGCAGCAGTCAAAGAAAGCAGTCAGTAACTGAGTTGTTGAAGAAAGCAGCAGTTAATGGACTTATTCGATATTACCAATCGTGAAATCCATAAATCTGTCAATTTCCGTCCTTCGGTACCTGGGTTGGTGATGTCTGATGATATAGCAGCAATAATGTCTTTACAAATAACGTTGTTTCCTAACATTGCTGTTTCATGATGTAAGTATTGAGTCGTGTTCTTGAACTCTTGGGCTTGGGCTTATCTATTCAAATCAGGTAATACAGAAAACTCTTGTTAGAAGTTTAGGAAAGGCGACCTTTTTTTTATAGGCGGAATCCAAAAGGCGTTTCTGAGAATGGACTTCTCTATAATTTTAAGTGTTTTTAGACACAAGAAGTCACCTTTGGACGAAAATGTCCTTAATGAAACCGACGCATCCTTTTGGGTCCGCGCCTCAACCCGAAACGTTGCAACGGGTAAAGTCTGATTATATGTGGTCCACCACTCAGTTCTCAGAGACAGACCGTACATCTCCTCCAAAGCAAGTCAACTTTTGTCGATACTTAGTCGGCAGACAAAGTTCGGAGCATTTTCGCAGTGGGACCATTTTAGAGTGGTTGTTATCAGCATAAAGGTGCTTCACATACTCAGCAGTGAGAGGAAGTTGACAGTACGAGGAGAAAGGTATAATATTTATTTTATTTTAGTTAAGGAAAGTATTTTATTTTTTTTAAAATTTTGAACCGTGTGACGAAATGGTTATTCTTCATGTTTAGGGTTTTGGTTTTTGAGCATAAACCTATACATATTGGTTGTTCATATTGATATTGGTTGTCGTTTGAAATGGTTGAATAGCGAGGTGAATGTGGTATTGTCGGTGTTGATGGGGTCGAAAGGTGACCGGCGTCGCGTGACTGGTTCATATGTATGCGTCCAGACACTTTGGTAGGAATTGGCATTTAGGGTGACTGATGGCTTACGTACCCGCTTTGCATGACTGGATTTTGGCATGGGGTCACTAAGGGTGTGCGTGATTGCATTAGGGTTTAACATTGCGTGACAGCACGAGTGGATGGGATGGGGTCAGGGTTTGTGTGATTACATTAGAGTTTAACTTTGCGTGACATACTGATAGGTCAGTGCGTGACAGCACGAGTAGATGGCATGGGGTCAGGGTGTGCGTGATTGTAATAAGGTTTACATTGCGCGAATGGTCGATGGGTTTATATCGGTGTGTCACTTGTGTACAGATGGTTGCGTGATTAATGTTCTTAATTGCCTGACTAATTAAAAGTCATTGCGTGACTTGTTTTATATTGAATGGCACAAATGTCATAACTACATGAAATTTATCTGTATGGCACTGCATGAAAGAAATTGGAACCGTTATGTATTATTATGGATCAACTGTAATGCTTTAATTTGTATATGTTGATTTGCTTAACAATCCATGCACGGCACTCGCATTAATTATGCTGGTCCAGGGCTGTCTAAAAACAGTTAAAAGTATGGAGAGGGTTATTTTATGAGTTAACTTATGAGGAGGGCTATTTTTGAGAAATGCCTATTGTTTTTATGTTAATCTACAATGATGGAATTAACATGACTAAATGGAAGGTGATCTGTTGTATGTTGCAGATGGCCAGCACAGGAACAGAGCATGATAATGTAGAATCTATGCTTTGTGTGCCGAGGCAGCAGTGGGGGTTCAACGCGGGCATTAACATCCACTGCAAGTGGCCGCAGCTTCATATGATACGGGAGATGATGTCCAAAGTGAACGAGTTGGAGAGGTTGAAGGGAACGTGCTTTGGGCACATGATGGAGGTCGAAGATGATAAGAATTTATTCTGCGCCAGTCTCGTGCACAACCTAATGCTGCGCAGAATAAATGAACCGGCCGCCATCGAGGGCGAGCTATGGTTCGCCATAGGGAGAACAAAGGCCCGGTTCTCAAAAAGGGAGTTCTGCCTCGTGACAGGGCTTAAGTTTGGTGCCATATCGAGCCTTATTGTCAATCGATACGAGGCCGTCCCTGGAGGAATTCACCTGCGTTACTGGGGAGAGGGGAACGAGATGAAGATTCAAAAAGTTTTAGATACATTCAAGGGAGGCCAGTTTCAGCAGGAGGGAGATGCGACGAAGATGGCCCTCGTCTTGATTGCCCAAAATGTTTTATTCGGTCAAGACTACAGACGATCAGTGGTTCCATGGTTGCTGTCGCTTGTGGAGAACATCGAGGAGTGGAACGCATTCCCATGGGGCACTTATGTTTGGAGTCTGACCGTAGATTACATGATGAGGGGCTTCGAACCTCCTACTGCAGGAGTAGCGGAGAAAAGTCACTACTACATCTACGGATGTATTTGGGCGTTTCAGGTAGTGTGCCATACACTGTTTATCATTATTCTTGTCACATAAAATTTAAAGAGGTTAAATCTTTTCGCATAAGAATTTAGGAGGTGAGTAAAAAATGTTTTACGTTTGATGTGCAGTTTTGGGCGTTGGAAGCAATTCCTGTAATCCGAAGCCTATTTGGAAGGCAGCGCGAGTCGGGACAGGTTTGGCCAAGAATGCTAAAATGGCAATGTGACGAAAGGCCTGTAGGCTTCCACGCCAGCATTGCAAATCTGGAGGAAGAAGGGAAGGTGAGTAAATAAACCATATTTTTTTATTTAATAAAATTTAATTTTGATTGACATAGGCTAGCGAGGGTTATACCTAATGGTAATTCATGTTTTGGTGCAGTTGTGCGGGCTGAGGACGTTGGAGGCAACTGCAGAAGAGATGTTGACCGTGTACTGGGTCGACATTGAGGTCAACATCTCCGACGGGCAGCAATACGCTCCGTTATGGAAGTTGGAAGGTCGGCCAGAATTCGATCCCCAGCAAAGGAGGAGGATAATGGACCGCAAAGATAAAAGTAAGGCAGCACGAGGCGTTAAGCGGAGACGCCGCGTTGACGAGGAGGTCCCTCCCCATTTCAGTGCTGCTGAGGCCCCTGATTCTCCTCCTCCGTGTCTTCATGCTGCCCATCATGCTGCACCTCCTCCTGCTTCTGCTGCTTCCCCATCTGTTGAGGCGTGCAACCCACCGCTGCGTCCGCAAAAGACTATGAGCATTAAGCGAGAGCTACAACGGATGCGGACACAGTGGAAGAAAGACCTCCAGTCCTTGAAGACTGATATGCAGATGCAGATGCCGGCAATACAGTTGGAGATCCAGCAGGCAATACAGTTGGAGATCCAGCCACTGCATCAGCATATCGAGAAGTCAATGCAAGGGGTGGAGGATTGGATTGTTGGTCGGCTGATCGACCATTTTGAGGTATGCACGTTTATGTTTTTCTCAGTATGGGTTATAACATTTATGATGTATACAGTGTTCTAATGTGTTTGATTTTTTGAATCGTTCAGGCTCGATTTATGGGTGAAGATGATGATGCGCGCGAGAAAGATGGGAGTGGGATTGGGGTTGATGTCGAGGATGCGGGTGCGATAAATCAGTCAATTGCATCGGCTCGAATGTCCCCTGTGGCTATCCCATCCCCAGCAGAGGCAGCCCAGCTTCCTCATGACATACCTGCTCGTGCAATTAGTGGAGCCACAACTTCCCTGCGTCAAGCTCCTGCTGCTGTCCCAACTCAACCAGAGGCCACAGAATTAGTGGTATGGCAAGGTGAGATCACACCTGTATTTACGGAGGCTCCACCTCAACCTGAGCCCGCAGATGCACGTGTGAACTTAGCCAGTAAATACCTTCGAAGCCCGTACGTTAACCCACTGTTGATCCAACGGAAATCGAAGGACGAATTGAAGGCCAGATATGAGGCCTTCATGAAAAACGATCAAGCCAGGTAAACGATCAAGCCTTCTGTCTTTATGGTTCTAGTGTATTCATTTCATTGTCTTTTGACATTGGTGTTATTATGAAAAAAATATGCAGGGTTAACATTATGGGCATCGAAGGACAGGAGGGCCCTGATTTTTTTCGGCGATTGGAGACGTCGACAGAGTTGATGGACACCCAACATATTGATGCATGCATCAGTGTGTTGTGTAAGCGGGCACGCGAGCACCATCCACAACACTACAAGAGCAGAATATGCATCGTTGACACCACATTCTACGTACGTATATCATATTTTAGTGAGTTGTAATTATTCAAATGTAAGGTCTGTGTATTTGTTAGTTTTATTTATTTAACTATTGTGCGTAACGTAATTGGCAGCTTATTTTGCTGGGGCTGAGCAAAGAAATGGAGCCTTCCCCCAACGATAAGGCATTCAACCCGAGTGAGGCGGTAATTCCAGGCCATCTGCTGGACTATGCAAGGGGTTTCAGTCCTCCATGGGGTTTGGCCTGGGATAAGGTTGACTCAATTCTCGCACCGTGCTATTTTGACGGACACTGGGTGGTAGTGCACATCAACTTACGAAGTTGGTCTATGATGTTAGTGGACACATCGTACGGTCGGGACGACGCACATAAGTCTGGCTTGCGTGATCAGCAGATGAGTCCACTAACATCATTGTTTCCCATTATATGCCACCAGTCGGGGTACTTTACCAGATCGCGTCTTCAAACGCGACCTTTGACGCCAATGAGGTATAAATTAAGAGCAAAGACCCCGGTCCAGAAAGATTCAGTGAGCTGCGGGGATTGGGTTATCGCCTTGTTGGAGCGGTTCATCCAGTCGGATCCTCCAGCGCTGAAGGCAAACGCCATAGAAGGCATTCGAAATAAGTTTGCCATAGAGATTTTTGCAAACAGCTCAGGTTGTTAAATTTTTTTATTTGTTTATTCTTTTTCAATCTGCAAATAACATTGTTCCGTATCATGTCCATATTATTCTTTGTTCTATCATTTACATATTATTCTTTGTATTCTTTATTGTTTCAATTAACAACAAGAACAGTTATGTATTCATTGCTGTTATACGCATACGGCTGCAATAAGAACAACATTGTTTCTTCTTTCCTTTGTTTCTTATTCGCATCGTTAAGTCTCTTAGTCTTAGTCTATTACAGTATTTACATGGCATCGTGATTGCCTCCGCATGTGCCAATCCCCCCTTAGTTGTGGGAATCGTGTGACTGAAAAACTGGAGTTGCGTTAGTGGTTGTTATGGAGCTGCGTGACTAGTTGATCCATATCGCGTCAGTGATCTGCGGTCGCGTCACTTGTCATGGGAATCGCGTGACTGGAAAACTGGAGTTGCGTTAGTGGTTGTTATGGAGCTGCGTGACTAGTTGATCCATATCGCGTCAGTGATCTGCGGTCGCGTCACTTGTCATGGGAATCGCGTGACTGGAAAACTGGAGTTGCGTTAGTGGTTGTTATGGAGCTGCGTGACTAGTTGATCCATATCGCGTCAGTGATCTGCGGTCGCGTCACTTGTCATGGGAATCGCGTGATTGGAAAACTGGAGTTGCGTTGGTGGTTGTTATGGAGCTGCGTGACTAGTTGATCCATATTGCGTCAGTGATGTATAATATCGCGTGTGTGGTTAGTATGGAATCGTCAATTGATATTATTAGTTGATATCGAGTTGTTCGGTTATTGGAACCGCATTAGAGTTGTTGTTTCAAGTTCCAAATATCCTAACTTCGGAGATATCTAAGATGAGTCACAGAAGCAAACGCACAAAGGTGACTTCAAGCAGTGGTGAAGGCGGCGCCAGTGATGCGGAAACATCGTCCGGATCGACAGTCAGTTCCTTTATACAAAATTTCACCCATCCGTCGCACGCGGCGAAATTCAACGCCAAATGGGCCAAAAGAAAGGTCATGCCCAAGCGTATAATTGACTTTGATTATTTAAGGTCAATCGATTTCCCATACATTGCGAACTTTGAAAATTTAGGATGGACACGATACTTACAACTGAAGAGGCCATACTACGAGAATTTGGTCCGAATTTTTTACTTCAATGCAAGACAAAAATATGCGGAGTCGGAAACATCTAAGGTTGTGCACCATGACGATTCGTTTGTCACTCACGTCATGGGACAACGTATCATTGTTACGCGCGAATTGATAGAACGCGTCTTTCACCTGACTTCGATGCAATCAGATCTGTGCCGTGTCAGTGGCGGTGGGAACCTTGTGTCCGCATTTATCCGCCCTCCTTCAAGACAGAGTGAAAGTCCTAATTGGAGAAGGATGTCTTTCTTTGATCAAGTCTTGCATCTCATAATCGCTCACACTATCTGTCCTCACCAAGCGATGTATGTGAATATCAGGACAGAGGGGCTCTGGTTCTTAAATAACATCAAATTGTCCCGCCGTATCGACCTTGCTAAATTCATAATGGATGACATGCTCCTGACAATTGACGGTCTCAACAGAAACCTGCATTACGGCATGTTGATCAGTGAGATAATAGACTACTTCAATGTCGACAGCCGTTGTGATCCGTCAATAAACCATGCTTTGTTCGATCACATCAATGAGCACAGTATTAAACAGCTAGGTTTTGAGTTCAGGAACAACACATGGGTTAGGAACGAGCCAGTCGATGTTGATCCAGCAGTCGCTCGTCTCCTTTCATTTATGGAAACAATGGACGCAAGGTTGAATGCCCGACTAGAATTGTTGGAAGGGCAGAATCGTGAGCTGATGCAGCGCCAACAATAGTTGGAGGATCTAGTTCGCTCTCAATTCGCACCACCATCATGATGGCTTTTCTGACTGCATGCTCTATTTCAAATGTAATTATAATTATGAGTATTATTGGTATATTTCAAATAAGAATTTGATTGTTTACAAAGAGACAGAAATTATCATCAATTATGACGGAGTACAAGGCATTTGATGATCCGACAGTATCATCTTATCACCTCCAGACGCTGGCAAACTCAAATTCAAATATCATTATTCAATGGAAATGTCTGGCCATTTCGAACCAGTTCGAACGAAACCCTAACAACTGAGGTGTGAAGTTCCACAATCTTCAGGTACGACATCTGTAATGTTATCACTGTTTGTTATCCGCAATGGACAGGCGTTTCGTGTGTGCCCGGGTTGTCTGCATATTGAACATGCCTTCCGTCGTCGTTGTCGTCCATCCGAAGGATGAGCATATGATGTTTCCCCGGGTGTGGATGGACCTGTAAACGGCGTCCGGCAATTTTGCCTATTATGACCATAGCTCTTGCATTGTGAACATCTACGTCGGCGAATGCCTTCCCCAGCCGACGGAATCCTTTTCCTCCTAGGTCTCCCCGCTTGACCTCGACATGTTGGTGGCAGAACGACGATTTCTTTAACCTCATGGGGGACGTCCCATTCACTGGGATGGCCAACTGGGCGAATGGGAACTGAATATGCCTCCACTCAAGAGCTAGTCGTGTAATAGTGCGAGCAGAATTCAATGGGTGAACGATTGCACTTACTGCGAAGGCAATGAAATCTCAGTTGGGGAACAATGTAAACATGCAAAAAATTCAATGAGCAATACCCTAACTAAGAAAAGAAAACATGATTATTCACACCTTATTGCCACCATTGCATGCGTGCAGGGGAGTAGATCACTCTAGAACTCACCGCATGAACAAGTCTTCGTACATAGGTTGACGACTGCGTCTGTATTCCCGCCTATAACTTGGAACTCCACCAAATCGATTGGTTGGATGGGGAAATGACATGCTGCATTCAACCGTTTGTTCAACAGATCGGTAGCCCAAGGGCTGAGTGGCGTGGTCATATTCAATGCCTCGTTGTGCCGGTCATGGAACCAACGTTGGAACATGCCTCTGATGCACTCGATCAAGACGGTTATTGGCATTTTCCTTGCATGCCTGAGGCAGCTGTTAATACACTCCGCAATGTTGGATGTCATCAGCTTGTATCGCCTTGCCGGTGACCGTGCACGTGCCCATCTATCAGGTCCTATTCTCATCAGGCGGTCATAAGCAGGTTTGCAAATCTGTTCCAGCTCAGTCATGTGTCTGGTAAAATCGGACAGCCTATAGCAGTTTGCAGCCAATGTGAAGATGGTATTAACATCGGTGCGCTTGAACAGGTTTTTAATGTTTTTCCCTAAGTGGTAACTGCATAGACCGTGATGCGCATCGTTGTACACATTCTCAACTGCCTTCTTAATCGCAAGATGCTGGTCAGAAATTAACATGTGCTTTTCGGGACAACCAATTGCACGACGCAATTGGTTAAGAAACCACGACCAAGACTCTTCGTCCTCGACATCGCCAATGCCGAATGCAACTGGATATATCTGCTCGTTCGCATCTTTGCAAACCGCAACAAACAAAATACCCTTGAATCTACCTTTTAGATGTGTGGCATCGATAGCAAGTACGGGCCGCATTACAGAACGAAACCCCTGGATACATGACCCGTACGCCCAGAAGCAATATTTGAATCGGCGTTCCCGATCTGTAGCGACACTCGTGAGCGTACCGGGGTTTTCACGTTCCAACATGTGGAAATATGAAGGGATGAGTTGGAATGACTCTTCCGGGGGACCAAACACAAGATTTTCAGCATACTGCTTCGCTTGCCATGCCTTTCCATAAAGGCATTGCAATCCCCACGTGCGATTCATCTCTTCCATTATTTCCTTAGGTTTCAATGGGGTAACATAATTTCCTTGCAGCCTAGTCGAGATAAGCTCACCAATAACCCTAGCGCTCGCAGTTCGGTATCCACTTTGCAAAACATCAACAGTACACGTGTGTACCTTATGCAACCTCCGAATTTGCCAGTAATCTCCCTCAGTCAACTTCGTTGCATGCAAAGCAAACTTGCATGCCTTCTCCTTACAACCCACCTCAAAACGAGCGTGGCATGACTTTTTAACTCTTACATCAAAATGCTCTTTTATTGCCAACATGCTCAAAACACGTTTCAAATCGGACTTCGATTGAAACACTTGTCCACGATATAAGTGGTCGACGTGTGCTCCAGATTCCTCTGTCGCAACTGTTTGGAAGGATATCATATCTACCACGGGAATGACCCATTGACGAGATACCCCTGTATTTACCCTCTCTTCATCACTGTCCACTGGCGAACGAATGCCGTTCCTTTGGGCGATGCCGTCGTCGTTAATAGGCTCGGCACCCTCAACATCCTCAAATGCAACAGTTGTGGCATGGTCTTCGAACTGAACCCCTTCTAACGCAACAGTTGTGGCATGTCCTGTGCTGCCATCTGCACGATTGAAAGCAGGGAGGTCAATGTGCTCACCCCCGTCATCATCTAAACAGGCATCGTGCAAGTCATCATGCGTATCCGCCGTGTCATCCTCTTCAACATCATCTTCAATCTCATCAGATGCATCGACATCGCTCACAACCATCACAGTGTCCTTTACGAACGGCGATTGACCACCTGAATTTCCATTTGATAGATTTGTTTGTTGCAGTGTACCATGAAATTCATTCGATGCACATTCTGATCGGAATTGTGCAGACATCATTTGCAGACACCTCAGGTGTGTCCCGGCCTGCTCAAACTCTTGACGATACGTCAAACGTGATTGCCATGGTTGTATGTTAGGAAATGCATGCTGTGGTATGTTAGAATAATTACCATTCTGTTGTAGGCGATGACTATGTTGGATACCATCTTCATGTCGAATATCGTTTCCCTTTCGTGCCTTAACTGTCACAAACACAGCAACTGCCCTCTCATCTCGCAGAATACTTGCTACATCTTCATCATCCCTGATAACTATGCGGGAAACCCCTGCAGCATGTCTCAGCGATGCATGTAGATCAATTTCATTCTTCTGTGCGTCGACCCCAACAACTTCTTCAACCAGCTTCACTAGGCCTGATAATAACAAATCACTCCCAACAACCCTAACTCGTGTATCACCACCCTTGTAAATGTCATCGACCCACTGACCACCGTATGTAATCATAACCTTCACATTTGGCACGCTGCTGAAATTTGTCAAAAAATAATTATCACAATCAGTCAATTTTTTTTAAACATAAGTTCCCAAGTATGCAAAAAAAAAAAAACAACTTACGCAATGCCTAAGTCACATTTGGCCGGCGGATGAAATTTAACAGAATAAGTGTTGCAATGTATAATACACATTCATGCCACGCCTAAAAACCAGTTAACGTAAGCCTCGTTACAAGATGTGCATTGCACAAGTCAGTCACGCAATACAGCATGTCACGCTATATATAAAAAACTAATCACGCGATGCCCAAATACTCGTGACCAAAAGCATCAAAACGAGATAACTTGTAAAAGTCAGTCACGCAATACTTTTGGTCACACTATATATAAAAACCAGTCACGCTATATATAAAAACCAGTCACGCAATGCCAAATACTGTGACCAAAAGCATCAAAACGAGATAAATTACACAAGTCAGTCACGCATTACTTTTGGTCACGCTATATATAAAAACCAGTCACGCTATATATAAAAAAACCAATCAGGCGATGCCCAAATACTCGTGACCAAAAGCATCAAAACGAGATAACTTGCAAAAGTCAGTCACGCATTACTTTTGGTCACGCTATATATAAAAACCAGTCACGCTATATATAAAAACCAGTCACGCAATGCCAAATACTCGTGACCAAAAGCATCAAAACGAGATAAATTACACAAGTCAGTCACGCATTACTTTTGGTCACGCTATATATAAAAACCAGTCACGCTATATATAAAAAAACCAATCAGGCGATGCCCAAATACTCGTGACCATAAGCATCAAAACAAGATAAATTGAACAAGTCAGTCACGAACATGCCTTGTCTCGCTGATCCCTAAGAATAAGTCAATCAATGGTATTGGGCAAACAGGTACAACTCTAAAAAACCAGTCACGCAAATCCTGAAAAGTAGTGAACAACATGCTCAATACAACAGGTGAATAACTCAAGTCTAGCAGCACCAGTCTCGCAATACCTAAAATCGCGTCACTCAATGCGTGATATCCACTCACTCATGCCAACATAAAGAGTCACGTAATTGACTAATGTCACGCAATACTTAACAACATGTCACGAACTATGTCAAAACCAGTGACGCAATATTTCAAAACCAACACCCGCAACATGGGAGAAAAATTCTTTAATGTTTTTTCATTAATCAGAATGCGACAACGAAGATATTACAAAACAAAACAAAAAAATGAACCGTAGTTCATTTCTTCCTAATTTCATCTACTTTTTCATCGATCTCAGCCAGTGCCTTCTCATTGAACAGGATGGAACACTCCAGGTCATGAGCCCTATCCATCAACCTGTCGAAGAGGACTCGCACCTCTTGCTCGAATGTCTCCAGCTTGTCCACTAGGGCCCTCACATCCTCCTTGGAGGCTACCCCCCCGTGACCATTCTCTTCTGTACCTTCTCTGGACTCCATTTTCAATTATCTGAGAATGTTAAGATAATTGAATTTGACTCAAATGGTTACTGGTTCCCTTTATTTATAGGCATCAATGTTGACTCTTCGTTTGCCACACACATATCCCCGTATAAGTGCAATTATGGGGGCTGTACCTGTTATGATGTTTGGCCTGGCTTTTGGTTTTAAGAGGTAGATACAGATGGGGAGATGAAACGCTAGGTCGAACAGGTGCCGCCCCCATTAATTGCACTTATATGGGGATATGGGTGTAGAAAACGAAGAGTCATCATTCATGCCTATAAATACGGGGAACCAGTAAGCATTTTAATCAATTATCTTAAACAATCTAGGATAATTTAGAAAGTCTAAAGGCTTCTGCAGATCTAACCCAAGATATTGGCGAAGGGGCAACATCCTTCCGCCCTGCGCCTGTATGCCCTCGTCCTCCTCCTCCTGTACACCCTCTTCCCCTCGCGCAGTTAGGTTGAGGAAGATGGAGTACAGAAAGAGTATGAGGGTATACAGGCGCAGGGCGGAGGGAGTACAGGTGGAAGAAAGAGGAAACACAATGAGAGGAAGGAGAAGGAGACGATGTCTAAAGGCTTCCGCGGATCTAACCCAGGATATTGGCGAAAGGGCAACATCCTTCCGCCCTGCACTTGTACTCCCTCATTGCTCTTCCTGTACTCCCCTCTTCCCCTCACGCAGTTAGGTTGAGGAAGATGGAGTACAGAAAGAGCAATGAGGGAGTACAGGCGGAGGGCGGAGGCAGTACAGGAGGAAGAAAGAGGAAATACAGTGAGAGGAAGGAGAAGGAGACGATGGAAAAAAATAAAAGGAAATTGTGAGAAATGGACGTCAGAGTAACCGCACTTCAAAAAATAAAGTGTTTTGCATCATTTCCTTTCTCTTGTATTTTGGAGAATCTTAATATTAATGAAATTTTATGAAATCATATATTTTCTTATGGTTATGTCTTATATTCGTTTAAGTTAATAGTATTATGCATAATAACTGCGTGAGTGGATGTTAGGCATTGCGTGAAGTATTATTAGCCATTGTGAGACTGGGTTATACGCGCTGCGTGAATTGTGCAATGCAAATCTTCATGCAAGACATTGTGTGAGTAGATTGTATGTATATGGTGACCTGTTGTTATGTATTGCGGGACGTTGGGACAACACGTAGATCGGTTGATGGTTATGTTGGCATAACGTGGGTGCATATTAGACATCGAGTGACTTATTATTAGGTACTGCGATAGTGCTATTGCGTGACTGCCTTCTGCAATTTATCTTTAATTTTGACTTTTGAGGCCTTTGGACACTAGTTTTAAGGGTTTCCGTGGCTGGTGTATTCCATATAGCGTGACCTGTTGTTATGTATTGGGTGACTTCACTACGTGACTGGTTATGTTGATTTATGGCATTAGGTGCCTGAATATAACGTGACTGAATATTTGTTGAGCATTGCGTGACATGTTTGTAGCCATTACGTGACTGAATATTACGTAATATCCAACCATGCATTATTCAGTCACGTAATGCGTACAGACAAGTCACGAAATGCTCAACAAATATTCAGTCACGTTATATTCAGGCACCTAATGCCAAATAAGCAGGTTACGATTACTGATATCCAGAATCCAGTCATAGACCCTAATATCCAGTGACGCAATACATAACAACTATTCTCGCATCGGCTATAAACTGATTGATTTCGCTACTCGCAGCCAGATTTAGGTTTTCAGACTCATATAATTTACTCATTAAACAAGTTAAGATTCCTAATATCCAATCACACACTCTAATATCCAGTGACACGATGCCTAACAAATATTCACGCATCAGCTATAAACTGATTGATTTTTGCTACTGTTAGCCAGATTTCAGTTTCGAAACTCATACAATTTACCCATCAGCTATTGCGTTCTATGAATAACCATAAATAAAACCAAGAAGTCATAACACATACCTTGATTCCATCTCCGCACTTTGGGAACCTCAGAAAGTTCGCTGGCGATATAGACCTCGATGGCGACAGCTAGACGGCCAGATATATACTCAAATGGCCTTGGAGAGCTGGACGGAGGGATAGCTAAATCGAGATTTAATTTTGAAATTTTAATCTGAATGGCGGGAGAGGAGAAAGAGACCGAGACGTCCCCCTCCTTCATTTGGATTAATTGGTCTAAAGGGTATTGTTGTCAAGTCGACCCAAAAATTATCTACAAACAGTTAAAATTATATGTTAGGTCATTTTTGAAGTGCGGTTACTCTGGCGTCTATTTCTCACAATTTGCTCTTTAGGAAAAGGCCAGAATATAAGTTAAAATTAAAATTCGTGCAAGTTTTCCATTGTTAAGAGATTTTTTTTTGAATAATTATCTTTTATTATTCAAGGAAATACGTTAATTAATCCAATATTGAATTCCAAATTCAAAAGCATGTATGAGTGGCACTTAATCCTTTAAAATATGGAGTTGTGTTTTTGTTTGTTTGAGTGTTGAGATTTTTCATTTTGAATTTTTTAAGTTAGATATATTTTTTTTAGAAAATTTGGATTAGGTTATAGTGTAAGTATTGAGTCATGTTCTTGAACTCTTGGCCTTGGGCTTATCTATTCAAATCAGGTAATACAGAAAACTCTTGTTAGAAGTTTAGCAAAGGGCCAGAATAGTTGTAAAATTAAAACTCGTGCAAGTTTTCCATCGTATATCTTTTATTACTCAAGTAAATACGTTAATTAATCCAATATTGAATTCCAAATTCAAAAGCATGTATGAGTGGCACTTAATCCTTTTAAATATGGAGTTGTGTTTTTGTTTGTTTGAGTGTTGAGATTTTTCATTTTGAGTTTTTTAAGTTGGACATATTTTTTTAGAAAATTT
The DNA here is from genome assembly GCA_036013995.1 of Theobroma grandiflorum. Lineage (NCBI taxonomy): Eukaryota > Viridiplantae > Streptophyta > Magnoliopsida > Malvales > Malvaceae > Theobroma > Theobroma grandiflorum. The sequence continues at coordinate 2,448,736 of CP142131.1, read as the reverse complement.
GGATTAAGTTATAGTTAGGTCGATTTGTCTTATTTTTTTTTATATTCCTTTATTTAAATCTTTGTTAAACATTTATAATTTTATTTTACATTTCACTTTCTTAATATATTTCTCGTTAAAACAATATTTAAAATTTAAATAAATTTTTTTGCTCATAAATTAAAAATATCAATTTTTTAAGAAAATTATATTAACATTACCAACAATATCAGTTGACTTTTTTTTCCTTTTTTTAAGAATCATACATAGAATTATAATAATCTCACTTTTTTGTGTATACATATATAATTTTATTACAAAACTTTTATTAATATAATAATCTTATCACAAAAACTTAATTTTAAAGAAATTGTTTTATTTGTTAAGGATATTTTTTACTTTTTCAAGAAATATTTACATAGAAAGTCTGAGTCTCATACACTACAACAAATTTAAGTTTTAATTATACTTATATTATTTTTATAGTAAAATTTTAAAAAATGTAACTAGTTAAACTTTTAATTTTATTTTTTTTCACATTTAATAATAATATAAAAAATATAATATTTATTAATATATGTAATTTTTATGATTATATTTTATTCATAATGCATTTAGAAAGTTATATAGTGCAATTATATCTATAAAAATATTTTAAAAATATGTTAAATTAGTTGCAACGATAGTCAATCATGTTGGGTTGTTTCTGTTAAAGTTGTCGGGACGACTGTATCAAGTGGAAAGTAGGAACAAATATTGAAGGTGAAGAAATTTCTTTAAAATTATAATAAAATAATGACGTTATAGGGCATTTGGGAGAAGACAAAAGAACAAAACCATCTCTTTCATATGCCGTAGGAAAATAGGTCGGTGGAGTGTGAGGTTGATTGAAGGAGCTCTAAACTATTTCTGTCAAGTCACATTTTTCGTTAAATGGGAGCAATAACTTTTGTGACTTAAACGTGTGTTTGTATCTGTGACAATTGAGAATTAACGTTAAAGACTATTGACAATTTATTTGTGGCTTAAAACAATTCGTATTTGTGACATTGACAATTGACAAGAAAGCATTAATTACTCAGAATTGAAATTTATAGTAGATTTTGGAGGCGAGAAAGGCTAGAAATTTCAGGAGAAGAAGAAAAAAAATGCAGAAAGGGAATTTTACAGCTAGAAAATTTTACAACTTCTAACTTTTGATGCGCGGTTCCACTTTCCTAGGAAACAAACAAGTTTAATACAAACTGTGGAAAAGGGAGGAATATTAATGGAAGATGAAAAATGAAAAAGGACGAAATGCAAGATAAATGTAAAGATTTGAGTTTTTACTTTGATTTGTTTTTAAAAAATACCCATGAATCTAAATAACAAATATATAAAATGAAGATTAAAGTAAATTTAGTTATTATTAATTAAGTTAGAAATTCTCCCTCTCAACTTTAGAGCACACATTTTGTATGGGAAAAGAAAGCTTATCTCTAATCTTTTTTACTTTGTTTTTTAATTTTGGGAGCATAATACTTTTGTATGAAATTAAAAAATGCATAAATAAAAATGAAAAATACCGTGTTATATGTACTCTTGTAGTGGTGTATATATATATATATATATATATATATATTGTAGAGATTATCACATTTCAAGTGATACACCAACTCAGTGTCTTGTATTAAAAATTTGAAGCTTTCATCGTGTCTTTCCCTCTCCTAGCTTCGGTCCCTAGCTGCATTTTCATCACGATATATATCAAAGGCATCTTGAATAGATCAAATGTCTAGAGATTCATTGTTCTTCAAGTTAAATTTGAAAATATAATTATATTTAATGATTTAAGAGTAAATATTCGATGTGTGTATATATTTAAATATACATAATTTTTTATTGTAATATGCAGTTAAAATACCAAAAAGATTATGAATATTGAAATTTGTGCATGTCACTTGTTGTACAATTTTCTATTCACGTAAGTGTATGTATCGTAAAGATAATATAATGATGAATAAAGTATCGATTTCACAGAGAATTGAATTAATCTTTATTGCTAACTATCAAAATTAACTTTATTTAAATCTTTGTTAACTATTTATAATTTTATTTTACATTTCGCTTTCTTAATATATTTCTCGTTAAAACTATATTTAAAATTTAAATAACTTCTTTTGCTCATAAATTAAAAATATCAAATTTTTAAGAAAATTATATTAACATTACCAACAATATCAGTTAACTTTTTTGTTTCTTTTTTTTTAGAATCATACATAGAATTATAATAATCTCACTTTTTTGTGTATACATATATAATTTTATTAAATTTTTTTTATTAATATAATAATCTTATTATGAAAACTTAATTTTACAGAAATTGTTTTATTTGTTAAGGATATTTTTGACTTTTTAAGGAAATATTTACATAGAAAGTCTTGAGTCTCATACACTACAACAAAATTGAGTTTTAATTACATTTTTTTCTTTGATTTTTTTATAGTAAAATCTTAAAAATGTAACTATTTAAATTTTTAATTTTACTTTTTCATATTTAGTAGTAATATAAAAAAATACAATCTTTATTAGTGTGTGTAATTTCTATGATCATATTTTATCCATAATGCATTGAAAAAGTTATATGGTGAAATTATATCTATAAAAATATTTTTAATAAAACATTTTAAAAACGTGTGAAATTTGTTGCAGTGATAGTCAATCATGTTAACCTGTTTCTGCTAAAGTTGTCGGGCCAATTGTATCCAGTGGAAAGTAGCAACAAAGATTGAAGGGGAAGAAATTTCTTTAAAATTATAATAAAATAATGAAGTCATTGGATATTTGAGCGAAGACAGAATTAGGCTTCCATAAGATTCTGAGTTCCAAACAAAACCATCTCTTCCATTTGCAGTAGGAAAATATCATCGAATTTTAGTGAACTTGGCTCATAATTTAGGTAGGTGGAGTGTGAGGTTCATTGTAGCAGCTCTGAAACTATTTCTGTCAAGTCACATTTTTCCTTAAACGAGAGCAATGACTTTTGTGACTTAACCTGTGACAATTCAGAATTAACGTTAGAGTCAATTGACAATTTATTTGTGGCTTAAAACACTTCGTATTTGTGACATTGACAATTGACAAGAAAGCATTAATTACTTAGAATTGAAATTTATGGGAGATTTTGGAGGGGAGAAAGGCTAGAAAATTCTGAAGAAGAAGAAAAAAAAATGCAAAAAGGGAATTTTACAGCTAGAAAATTTTACAACTTCTAGCTTTTGATGCATGGTTCCACTTTCCTAGGAAACAAACAAGTTTAATACAAATTGGAGAAAAAGGGTGGAATACTAATGAAAGATGAAAAATGAAAAAGGTCGAAATTCAAGATTGATGTAAAGATTTGAGTTTTTATTTTGATTTGTTTTTTAAAAAATGCGCATGAATCTAAATAACAAATATATAAAATGAAGATTAAAGTAAATTTAGTTATTGTTAATTAAGCTAATAATTAAGAAATTCTCCCTTCCAACTTTGGAGCATGCATTTTGCATGGGAAAAGGAAGTTAATCTCCAATCTTTTTTTACTTTGTTTTTTAATTTTGGGAGCATAATACTTTTGTATGAAGTTAAAAAAAAATGCATGAATAAAAATGAAAAATACCGTGTTATATGTACTCTTATAGTGATATATATATATATATGTTGTAGAGATTATCACATTTCAAGTGATACACCAACTTCATGTCTTGTATTAAAAATTGAAGTTTTCATGGTGCCTTTCCCTCTCCTAGCTTCGGTCCCTAGCTGCATTTTCATCACGATCTATATCAAAGGCATCTTGAATAGATCAAATGTCTAGAGATTTATTGTTCTTCAAGTTAAATTTAAAAATATAATTACATTTAATGGTTTAAGAGTAAATATTCGATGTGTGTATATATTTAAATATACATAATTTTTTATTGTAATATGCAGTTAAAATACCAAAAAGATTATGAATATTGAAATTTGTGCATGTCACTTGTTGTACAATTTTCTATTCACGTAAGTGTATGTGTCGTAAAGATAATATAATGATAAATAAAGTATCGATTCCACAGAGAATTGAATTAATCTTTATTGTTAACTATCAAAATTAACTTTATTTAAATCTTTGTTAACTATTTATAATTTTATTTTACATTTCACTTTTTTAATATATTTCTCGTTAAAACTATATTTAAAATTTAAATAACTTTTTTTGCTCATAAATTAAAAATATCAAATTTTTAAGAAAATTATATTAACATTACCAACAATATCAGTTGACTTTTTTGTTTCTTTTGTTTAGAATCATACATAGAATTATAATAATCTCACTTTTTTGTGTATACATATATAATTTTATTAAATTTTTTTTATTAATATAATAATCTTATTATGAAAACTTAATTTTACAGAAATTGTTTTATTTGTTAAGGATATTTTTGACTTTTTAAGGAAATATTTACATAGAAAGTCTTGAGTCTCATACACTACAACAAAATTGAGTTTTAATTACATTTTTTTTTGGTTTTTTTATAGTAAAATCTTAAAAATGTAACTATTTAAATTTTTAATTTTACTTTTTTCATATTTAGTAGTAACATAAAAAAATACAATCTTGTGTAATTTCTATGATCATATTTTATCCATAATGCATTGAAAAAGTTATATGGTGAAATTATATCTATAAAAATATTTTTAATAAAACATTTTAAAAACGTGTGAAATTTGTTGCAGTGATAGTCAATCATGTTAACCTGTTTCTGCTAAAGTTGTCGGGACAATTTTATCCAGTGGAAAGTAGCAACAAAGACTGAAGGGGAAGAAATTTCTTTAAAATTATAATAAAATAATGAAGTCATTGGATATTTGAGCGAAGACAGAATTAGGCTTCCATAAGATTCTGAGTTCCAAACAAAACCATCTCTTCCATTTGCAGTAGGAAAATATCATCAAATTTTAGTGAACTTGGCTCATAATTTAGGTAGGTGGAGTGTGAGGTTCATTGTAGGAGCTCTGAAACTATTTCTGTCAAGTCACATTTTTCCTTAAACGAGAGCAATGACTTTTGTGACTTAACCTGTGACAATTCAGAATTAACAATTTATTTGTGGCTTAAAACACTTCGTATTTGTGACATTGACAATTGACAAGAAAGCATTAATTACTTAGAATTGAAATTTATGGGAGATTTTGGAGGGGAGAAAGGCTAGAAAATTCTGAAGAAGAAGAAAAAAAAAATGCAAAAAGGGAATTTTACAGCTAGAAAATTTTACAACTTCTAGCTTTTGATGCATGGTTCCACTTTCCTAGGAAACAAACAAGTTTAATACAAATTGGAGAAAAAGAGTGGAATACTAATGAAAGATGAAAAATGAAAAAGGACGAAATTCAAGATTGATGTAAAGATTTGAGTTTTTATTTTGATTTGTTTTTTAAAAAATGCGCATGAATCTAAATAACAAATATATAAAATGAAGATTAAAGTAAATTTAGTTATTGTTAATTAAGCTAATAATTAAGAAATTCTCCCTTCCAACTTTGGAGCATGCATTTTGCATGGGAAAAGGAAGTTAATCTCCAATCTTTTTTTTACTTTGTTTTTTAATTTTGGGAGCATAATACTTTTGTATGAAGTTAAAAAAAAATGCATGAATAAAAATGAAAAATACCGTGTTATATGTACTCTTGTAGTGATATATATATATATATATATATATATGTTGTAGAGATTATCACATTTCAAGTGATACACCAACTCAATGTCTTGTATTAAAAATTGAAGCTTTTATGGTGCCTTTTTCTCTCCTAGCTTCGGTCCCTAGCTGCATTTTCATCACGATATATATCAAAGGCATCTTGAATAGATCAAATGTCTAGAGATTTATTGTTCTCCAAGTTAAATTTAAAAATATAATTACATTTAATGGTTTAAGAGTAAATATTCGATGTGTGTATATATTTAAATATATATAATTTTTTATTGTAATATGCAGTTAAAATATCAAAAAGATTATGAATATTGAAATTTGTGCATGTCACCATGCTAACAGAGTTGCTTTCCACTAAGGAGAAATGTGACTGGAGAAGTAAGAAAAGGGTATATTTGAGGTGAGTATTTTAGCATATTTTGCTTTGCTTTATATTAAGGTCTAAAAAATTGAAAAGCCCTGGTTTCTATATTGTAGGTTAAGTTAAACTGGTTGATTGTGAAAGAAAGCGAATAGGGTACGGACACTTTAAGGTAGAACATGGAGTTATCTTGTTGATGTAAAACAATTACAACAAAAGGGGATGGTTATCTCGTGTGCCATGTGATGGCGCTGGGTGGCGGACAGATGCAGACGAAATTCATATCTTTTAAAATCGAAATGAAAGCTATCACTCCCACAATAATATTTGTGGCTCTGCAGCGTTGTAGCAGGATTTTGCGTCTGGTGGAGAGGAATGGGTGGACCTATATTGGGGGGAGTAGTGTCACATGACATAAGTCACTTCTTAAAATATTTTAGTTTTTATATTATTTATGTAAGACTTAAAATAATTAATATACTAATGAATTTATTATTTGTTTTTACAATTTTATAAAGAGTGAGGTTAAAGACTTTAAATAAAAGTGATTTATCAAAAATTAATTTTTTACAATTTTTTATACTACTCTCTTTGTCTAAAAATTCAAGTCATTCCCTTTCTTGGTTCCTAGATGTGTTTTAAGAGAGCCCTTCTTGGTCCTTAGATGTGTTTTTTGCTTTCTCGAAACAACTTATCTAAGCTTCAATTGAAAGTAATTTTTAACCTAAATTAAGTTTTTAAATATTTTATATCTAAATATTTTTTTTATTAATTTGATAATTTGGAATGGAAAATAGTATTGCATGTTTAATAATATCTTGAAATTATGAATCTTTTTTTATTTATTTTGTAGTATATTCTTTGATTATTTAATTTTTGTATTCAATTTTATGTAGTTTGTGAATTTTTATATTTAATTTTGATCAACAAATAGAAAATTATCATATTATTAGTTGCTGAACCTAATGATTTGCTATGTAAGATCATATTTTATTTAATTATAATATTTTAATTTATGCTAATGAGTAGTAATTTTTAATAAGTTTTATAATTTTAGATAAATAAGTTGTGGAAATATATTTTAAAAGAAAGGAAATTATCTTACAATACTCAAATTTGGACAATAACTATAAAATTCTATTAATGGTGATACTCAACAATATTTTTCTAAGTGAAGTCATATTGAATTTAATCTAAATACTTTCCTAGCAAATCCTAGATTGAGGAAAAAAAATTTTGAGTATCAAAGTGGAGGCATGAAGAGCGGAGGAGGAGGTTGATAAAAGTTGATTTGGCTCCTCCTCCCCATATTGCTTTCAGAGTTAAAAGTTGATGCGACAGTTTTTGAGGAGGATTGGTTGTCAAGATTTGCTACAATGGAGGACAAAGACGAGAGTGATTTTATTCTGCATTGGTATTTTCTTTTTCTTAGGTAAAAATAGGCTTTATTCATAAGAAGAGAAAAAAAAAACAATAAATTTAGGAATAAGAGATCTCAATCCAATAAAGCAATACTCAAATAAACTCAAAATATAATAAAATGCTAGTGGTGAAAATTGTGAAATTATCTCTAAAAAGTTGCTCAAGATTTTTCCCAATTAATAGAATAAAGCAAGAAAGAAATCAAGCACATCCACAAGAACACAAGAATTTATGTAGTTTGGTCTTTTGATGACTTATGTCCACAGAAAAATCAAGAGATTACCAAAGCAGTTTCAAACTTACAACCATTATCTCACATACACTCAAATCACTCTCTCTAAATTTAAGTGATGAGTATCCTTTAACCCAATAATCTTATCCTAATACAATTAGGATCTATTATTCTAGTCTACTTAGATTTAAAGATTATCTTAACAAGGTATACTAGTTTAATTAAAATTAAACTATCCTAATCAAACTACAATTCAATACTATCTTAACAAATCTCCACCTTAAGCTTGAATTTACTAAGCTCTACCTTATGAACCAATCTTTGTTGACATCGTTAATTCCCTAAAAGGCCTCAAACGCTATGAACATTGATTAAGCCCAAGCAATGCTTGAACTTGATCCTAGAAACTGACTTAGTCACCATATTTGCCAAATTTTCAATTGTAACTATTTTCTTTACTATAATCTCACATCTAAAGATAATCTTTTGAACGAAGTTATATTTGACTTGGATGTATTTGGTTTTCTCGTGAAACATTTGATTTTTAGTCAATTGTATGGCACTTTGACTATTACAAAATACAAGTATATATGCTTATCCAAAACCAAAATCATTAACCAAGTTTCGAAGCCATAAAGCCTCTTTCATTAACTCGGTCACATCCAAATATTCAACTTCAGTTGTAGACAAAGCAATTGTTGATTGAAGAATTACTTTCCAACTTATTGTAGACCTTGAGAGAATGAGCACATACCCCATTTGAGATCTTCTACTATCTAGATCACTAGCAAAATTTGAATAGGAGAAGCTAATCACATTACAACTAATGTTTGCACCTCTTTCACACACTAAACCAACATCAATAGTACTTGTAGGTGTTTTCACAAGCTCTTATGTTTGATCATAGTGTAAAAACTTAATCTTTTTAGAAGACTCAGCACATGTAATTGCCTCACAATAAAAGTAAGGCTCATCAATCTCTATTTCCATAGATAAAACATAAAAATCAAAATCACCATTGATACAAGTAATGCTTTGTTGAGATACTAATTCTTGTACCTTTTGCATTTCATTTAGGATTTTACGATCATCTTGCACTATCCCAAGAGCATTGATTTCAATCTCCACTTACTTGCCAATTTCTTTGTTTGATGTGTTTGCAATTCTAGACTTTATCCTATGAAGTAACGAAGACTTGTCAAAGGTATCATCCTGATTCACCATAAATTTGGGAGACTTATAATCAGTATACCAAAATCGATAACCCTTTACCTTACATGTATAGCTTAGGAATATGTACTTTTTCACCATTGGCTCAAGTTTACCATTACTCATATGAGCATAAATAGGACAACTAAATACCCTTAATATAGAGTAACCAGCGGGCTTACCAAACCAAACTTTCTTGAGTCTTAAATTCAATTGCAATTGATGGAAATCAATTTACCAAGTAACAAGTCATGTTGTTAGCTTCTATCCAGAATGCTTTGGTAAGCCAATATTGGAGAACATGCATCTTGCTCTCTCTAGAAGTGTTCTTTTCATCTACTATACAACATCGTTTTAATGTGGTGTTTTGATAATAGTGTGATGTCTAACAATTCCTTTGTTCTTGCAGAACAGATCAAACTCAGCTTTGCAAAATTCTAAACCATTGTTTGTTCAAAAGCTTTTGATCTTTTTTTTAGTCTGCTTCTCGATCATTGCCTTCTAATGCAAAAAGGTGGTCAACACTTCACTCATAGCCTTCAGAAAATACATCCACATTTTTCTTGGAAAATCATCAATAAAGTTCCATATGTTTAATGATCCATTTTTTAATGCCATGGAGAAAGACCCCACAAATTTGAATGGATGTAGTCTAATGTACTTTTGGTTCGATGAGTTGTATTGCTAAATTTCACTTTATGTTGCTTACAAAAATCTAGCTTCCTAGTCTTTTGACAACACGATAAACCATGCTTACTTAGTTTTGTCATCCTTTTTTCACTCATATGACACAATCTCATATGCTATAAACGTGTAGCATCATCATTAGGATCATAGGATGAGACTACGGAAACAATTTCAGTGGCCGTGTTTCCTAATAACAATAAAGGTCATTAGATAACATACATTTCATTCTAGTTAAAGCTCTTTTCGATACTTTTAAGACAACCTCTTGGCCACTATATTTGTAGCCCTTCTTATCTAACAAACTCTTGGATATCAAATTTTTTTTCATGTTAGGGACATGTTTCACCAAAAGTGTCCTTATCATATTGTCAAACATCTTAATTCGAATCGTGCCAATCCCAATAACTGAGAGAGAGAAATTATCACCTAATTGTACAATGCCTATATCAACATATTGATAGGTTGTACACTAATCATGCCTCAGACATATGTGGAAGCAATAAGTGGAATCCAAGATCTATGTATCCATTGGGTTACCATTGATTACTACAAGAACACTATCAGCTTCTTTGAAAATATCAAAGTCATCTTCAACCATGCTTGTAGTATTTTTAGACTTGTTGATCTTTTCATCATCTTTGAATTTGGTACAATCTTGATAAAAGTGTCTTTTTTTACTATAATTCCAACAAGTTTTCTCTTTTGCTCCATATTTACTTTTTTTGTCTAAGTTTTTCTCTCTATCTTTTCTTTTATTCACAATTGGGCCTTCTACTTGATTTTCATTCTAGATACCACCAACTTTCTTTTTCAACTTTTTAGAATTTAAAGATGTCCTTGTATCCTAAAAAATGAAAGTGTTTCAGCCATATTAGATAGTATTCACAAAATTTTCATATGATGGAGGCAAAGAACATAGAAGAATTAAGACTAAGTCTTCATTCTTAATTTTAACATCGATATTCTTTAAATCAAGAGTAACTTTATTAAATTCATCAATGTGGGTATTAACAAATGTACTTTCACACATCTTAAGAGAATACAATCGTTGCTTTATATAAAGTCGATTTGTCAGGGATCTAGTCATATAAATACTCTCATGTTTAAGCCACACTACATCAACAGATTCTTTATCTATGATTTCTCTTAGCATCTTATCAAACAAAGCTAAGAGAATAGCACTACGTGTTTGCTCTAAAAGGTCATTTTTCTCACCATCAGACAAATTCGAGGTAAGATGATCTTTTCTCTTCAGTGCCTTCAACAATATTTGTTGCACTAGTAATGCACTCATCTTAACATGATATAGGTTGAAATTGATTCTTCCATTAAATATTTCGATCTCATACTTAGTTGACAAAATTGCCATAGCAAGATTCAGATTGCTTTAAGACCTTAAAGCTTTGATACCAGTTTATTATGAAAATTGTGAAATTATTGATAATCCTATTTTATAGAATTATTTTAGTCCAATTTTGTTATTAAATATTGACTAAGTCTTAAAATTTTAATTATAATTTAGTTATTTTTATAATTAGTTTATTTTTAGTGAGTTATTTTAATTTTATGTTTATTTACTTTAATTGGACTAGTATTTATTAGTTTTTAAGCTTTTATAGGATTTAAGGGAGTAGGGCTTAATTTTGAAAAATAAGGTGTTTGAAAAATCTAGAATTCTGCTTACATATGCTTTAATGTTTTGACTATAACTCAAGTTCCAAATGTCCAAATGATGTGATTCTTGCGCCATTATAAAGCTCAGAGATAGAGTTACAACTTTTTTAAAGATCACTTTGTCTTGAAGATGGAGAAAATTGCATTGGAAGATGACGAGACGTAATGCTATGGGAGTGGAAATTTTGAAGATGATATTTGATGTTTGGGTCTCATTACAGTTTTAAGCCCAAAATTAAAGATAGTAGGTTAACTTAGGAAATTTAATTTAGGTTAAGATTGTTAGTATAAATAGGATATTTTTAGGAGAAATTAAAGTAGACAACCCTAAGAGATTTAAGAAATTGAAAATTGAGGCAAAAACTCAATCAACAAGGTTACAATTAATCGTTTTGTTTTCTTCCTTAGTTTTTATTTTACTTGTTACTCTAAATGGTTGAAATTTATATAATGTTATTTGTCTTTACAATTATGAGTAGCTAATTTTATTTTCTATGATTGTAATTGAACTCACATGTAATTTAAATTTTTAATCTCTTTCTTGCTTATCTTTGATGGGATTTAAATTGTTTATTCCAATTTATTCTTAATGCTTTTTAATTGATTGACCACCAATTAAATTGATTTAGGAAGCTAAACAAATTTGGAAAATGGAGTTTAATGTAGACTAAAATTAGGATAGCATATAATCATATTAATTGATTTGTGTATAGGATAAGGATATACCTATATGCCATATGTAGCCATATTAGAGCCTAAACTTAATGAGTCTGTTTTAATTTCAATTCACTTAGGGATATAGTGTATTGATTAAAATATATATTATTATAAGATAGTCGGGAAATCCTTATAAATATTTGATGACTCTAGGTTAGCAATTCAATTCATTGAAATAAATTAAGGAAGAGAAGTAAAACTTAGATGAAGTGTGAGGGATATTGTAAGCGTAGGCTTGTTTGATTAGATTTTTACCCAAGTTATTTTCACTTTGATTTTTTCTTTTTAGTTTGAATTTTGGTTAGTTAATTTAGTTATTTGATTTTGATTGTTTTGATAAGATTAAATTATTTTAGTTTTAGTACTTAGTAAAATTTTATATCAATTTTCTGTGGGATTGATATTTTACTTATCGCTATACTATCTTGTCGATACGTAGACTTGCGTAATTAGAAATTTAATAGATAATTATCTGTAAAGAGTTACCTAAGATCTTACTCAATCAATAAAATAAAAAAAGAAAGAAATCAAGCACACTCACGAATTTACGTGGTTTGGTTTTTTGATGACTTACGTCCACAGGCATAGCAACAGAGTAAGACCCATTAAGTGAAAAATCAAAAGATTATAAGAACAATCTCAAATTCACAACCCTTATCCCACGTACACTCAAATTACTCTTTATAAATCTAGGTGACGACTATTTTTTAACCCATAGAGTCCTTTTTTAAGACTGAGTACAATAATCTTATCCTAATACAATTAAGATATGTTACTCTAGTCTAAATAGCTTTAAAATTATCTTAATAAGATATACTAGTTTAATTAGAATTAAACCATTCTAATCAAACTACAATTCAATACTATCCTAATAATAATATCAATCTTATCAAATTAACACCAAACCAAAAATAAATTCTCATCGATCCAGTACAGTTGAGAGTGACTTAACTAGGTAGGGTGTCAAAGTTGATTGTCAGAGAGTGACAATAAGGCCCCTTGCCCACGCTTAATGTAATCTACATGATTTATGATTTGAACGAAATTTTCCCATTTTCCTTTCTCATATAGTGCTATATATATGTTGTAGAGATTATCACATCTCAAGTGATTCACCAACTCAATATCTTGTATTAGAAAATTGAAGCTTCCATCATGTCTTTTCCTCTCCTTGCTTCGGTTCCCAGTTGCAATTTCATCACGAACAGATCAAATCATAGAAGATCTGCCAATTACCATTCTTCGGTTTGGAAAGATAATTATATTCAGTCACTTGAGAGTGAATATCTGGTGTGTATATATGTGTGCATATATATATATATATTATATACATGATATTTTATTGTAATACGTAGTTAAAATATTAATATAATTGTGAAAATTAAAATTTGTGCATGCTACCAAGCTAACAGAACTGTTTTGCCATGTAGGAGAAATCATGTTATGAACGTGCAAACGAATTAGTAGGAGAAGTGAGAATGATGATTGATAAAGTGATAAATCCTTTGGAGCAACTTGAGCTAGTCGATAGCTTGCAAAGACTTGGATTATCTTATCACTTTGAAAATGAAATGAAGACAATTTTGGATAGTATAAGTGCTTATCACACCAATGTTGCATGGAAGAAAGATAACTTATATGCTACAGCAATTGAATTTAGGCTTCTAAGGCAGCACGGCTATAGAGTAACTCAAGGTAAAAAAACTTGGCAATTTTGTATAGAATAAAAATTCTTTAAAATTAAAATGCTGTGTTGCATGCAGAGGTTTTCTCTAGTTTCACGGACGAGATGGGGAACATTAAGGCAAGTCTTTGCGAGGATTGCAAAGGGCTGCTTAACTTGTATGAAGCTTCATACCATTTGGTAGAGGGTGAAAGCATGTTGGAGAAGGCAAGAGATTTCGCAGCTGAACATCTCAAGGAATATCTGAAGCAGAACAAAGATCCATACCTTTCCTTACTTGTGGAGCATGCTTTGGAACTTCCGCTACATTGGAGGATGCCAAGGTTCGAAGCCAGGTTTTTCATAGATGTGTATGAGAGACGAGAGGACAGAAATCCCATTCTTTTGGAGCTTGCTAAGTTGGACTTCAATATAGTGCAAGCTGTGCACCAGGATGATCTAAAATATGCTTCAAAGTAAGTGCATGAATGATTAAATCCCTTAATCTATTCTATTTATAGTAGGGATAGTTTATTATTAATTTTACCGATCATGACTTCTACTTTTTATATACTTGCGCAGGTGGTGGACCGATTTAGATATATGTAAAAAGCTGACCTTTGCCAGAGATAGGTTGATGGAGAACTTTGTATTCGCAGTGGGCGAAGCATCTGATCCTCAGTTGGGGTATTTTAGAAGAACGCAGACAAAGATTAATGCATTCATAACGACTATAGACGATGTTTATGATGTGTATGGTACACTGGATGAGTTAGAGCTCTTCACTGAAGCTGTTGAGAGGTTGGTACTGGACTTTGATTGATTATTATTGGCACTATATATGGCAAAACGTTGGTTTAATGTATACGTAATTTTAGATGGGATACGAATGCAATGCAGCTGCTTCCAGAATATATGCAGATATGTTTCCTTGCTCTTTACAATTTCATAAACGAAATAGCTTTTGACGTCCTTAAGGATAAAGGATTTAATACCATTCCTTTCCTGAAGAAAGCGGTACTAAGCACCTCTTATCGTCTTGGTTTTGTTCCATTATTTTCTTTCATTTCTTTTACTTCATAGATTTCCATTAATTATGTCATGGTTTCATCATAAATGTTGTTCATCAGTGGGCAGACTTGTGTAAATCATATTTATTGGAGGCAAAGTGGTATTACAGTGGATATACACCCACCCTGCAGGAGTACATTGATAATGCATGGATTTCGATTTCGGGTCCTGTGGTACTATCACATGCTTATGTGTTAACGAATTTAAAGACAAAAGAATGCTTGGAATCCTTCAGAGAGTACTCCAACATAGTCTACTGTTCTTCTACGATTTGTCGACTTGTTAATGATCTGGGAACATCATCTGTACGTAATTTATTCGTTTCTTATTTCATAATCAAGATATATGATATTGTCATTTGAGAATATTAATTTTATTGTTTGGTTTCTCGATGGATCTGTTTGGATTAGGATGAGTTAAAAAGAGGTGATGTTCCAAAATCAATCCAATGTTACATGCATGAAACTGGGGCTTCTGAAGAAGAAGCCCGTCAGCATATATGGAAGTTGATTGATGCAACATGGAGAAGGATGAACGAAGATCGAATTGCTCACTCTCCTTTTCCTCCACCGTTTATCCAAATTGTAGTGAACAGCGCAAGGATTGCTCAATTCATTTACCAACATGGTGATGGGTATGGGGTTGACGATCGTGAGACCAAGGAACGCGTCTTGTCACTATTCGTTAATCCAATTTCATTGGAGTGACGGCATCAAAATATAGAACTTGGAAAGTGATATTAATGTTTTTTTATTACAAAAATATGTTTATAATAGATATATTTTTTATTTTTAAAATGTAACTATAATGTTAAATGAGTCATTATATTTTGGTTTGTACTCAAATGAGTCTTTAATTTTAATTAAAAATTAACGATCATCTTTCAAAAAAAAAAATTAAAAATTAACCATCATCTTATCTAATACCAATTGATATTTTCCATTTATGTGACTAAAAAATATGACACCATGACAGATGATGTAGTATTTTCTCCTCCTTTGTTTTGTCCTCTCACCCTTCTTGAAAAGGATGTAATTTTTAGGCAAGTATTTAAACTTTCCCAATTTCTGTAATACCCCATGCGGGAGAAAGACAAAAGAGGGAAAAAGGAGAGAGATTCAGTCAACAAAGGGGGGAAGAAAAAGACAAAAGAGGGAAGAAGAAAGAGAAAAAAAGAGAAAGAGAAAGGGAAGAAGAAGAAGAAGAAAAAAAGGAGAGAGAGGGGGCAGCGACGGGAGGAAAGAAGATAGAAGAAGAAAGAGAAAGAAAGAGAAAGAGAAAAGGAAGAAGAAGAAGAAGAAGAAAAAAGGAGAGAGAGGGGGCAGCAACGGGAGGAAAAAAGAGAGAAGAAGAAAGAGAAAGAAAAAGAAAGAGAAAGGGAAGAAGAAGAAGAAGAAAAAAAGGAGAGAGAGGGGGCAGTGACGGGAGGAAAGAAGAGAGAAGAAGAAAGAGAAAGAAAGAGAAAGAGAAAGGGAAGAAGAAAGAAAAAGGAGAGAGATGGAGCAGCAACGGGAGGGAAGAAGAATAGAGAAGAAGAAAGAGAAAGAGAGGGAGAGGAAGAGGAGAGAGAAATAGCAGAAAAAAAAAGAAAAGGGAGATAGGGATAAAATAACTAGGTGCACGTGTGAACCAATAGCGAAATAGTATTTCGTTATTTCGAGGTGAGTGGATGCTAAATTTCAAAAATATTATATTCTTATAATATTATATAAATTGTGTTGATAGTTGATGAAATTGTGGATGACATGAGCTGGTAGAAAATTTAGGTTGTTTGTGAATGTGACAGAGTTTTAAAAATCTGGATTTTCGATAATATATGTAGTACATGTATATATATGATTTTTAAGTATGTGGAAATAAATCTTCGACTGATTTCACTTCAAATAATGCCTTGCAATTTGTGTACTGCCTAGGCTAGTGGCCATTATACTGTTTTCAAGATATGATAATAATTAATTATTTCTTTTAATACGTTGATTTGGCAGATACATTATGAACTAAATGATTCACGTATAAAGTGCAATTCATGATAGAAATATTCTCATTTTGTTTAGCATGCTTGGTAAATGTCTTAAATTGGAATGACTTTTATTTACACGTGATTGAGATATTTTGTGCACGAGTAGATAAAGGGGGACCTGAAACCCCGATTTATATTGGTGACGTGGGCAGTTCTTACGGGTAGATAACGACATCTGAGAATAAGCCTAAGGGCTGTACTAATTTATCCAAGAACGAGATTCGCTCGTTTATTGTCTTAGCATACATCGCGTGTCATTGACACGTAAATTTTTATTAATAATTGATAAGTGAAATCTATATATATATATATATATATTTTCTTGAATTACATAGTTTTAGACTTGCAAGGCATAAAATATCTATCCATTTAATGAAATATTTTTTTACGCATACCCTTGGATTTTGAACTAATCTATCCGTATGTTGTTTCCCCTTCTCGCCTGCTCACTGAGTCGATGATTATCACTGAGTCTATGAGACTCACACCCTCTTATTTTCCCCTTTTACAGACAGGGACTAGTCTAACGTGAAACTATCAATGAGCATGGTCTACCACAGATTTGGGTAAAGACAATTCTCAACTCGTTTTAGAGTCACTCTGCTGATAGAGGTCGAGTTGTAATACTCTGGATTTGTATGTGACAAATATTGATTTTTGGATTAATGAAAGTTTGAGATTTCGAACTCAACGTAGTTTAATTGTAATAGCATGCCTTAAAGTCAAAATTGAATTGATTGTGCTTGATTTTGAATTCAAGTACACGTGTATATATATATATATATATATGCTTGACTTAAAATTTATGCAGTCTATTGCAAGTGTACAGGGAATGGTTGAAAAGTCAAGTGAGGCTTGTTCGGGACTTGGTGGGATACTTCAAAAGTCTCGAACGCCAGTAGCGATCTAGGAGGGGTCGTTACAATTTCCTCTTCCTCTTCCTCTCTCTATCCTCACCATCCCCCCTCCCTCCTTCTCTCTCTCTCAGATTTAACTTGAAAAGGATGGATTCTCACGCATCCATTCATTACATTCAAGGAGCAGGGGGTGGGAGGAAGCCCACCCAAACACTGCAGAGACAAACACTGCTTCTTTGACAGCAAGCAACTAAACCATGTTGGAGTCAACAATTCCAGTAGATTTGGAGAAGAGGATAAGAACATCTCCACGATCGTTTCTTAGAAACAAAAACACAAAATTAAAAAAAAAAATCCTAATGAGTACGTTTCAAAACAAAAACACCAGCCAAAGTCTATACCTACACTTCTTGGAACCCTTTTTCTTTGTGCCATTTTAGAGTGTAATCAAAGGTTAAACATATATTTATTTATTATTCTTACCACCCACATGACTGAATGTAATGAATGGATGCGTGAGAATCAAGTTCGTAAAATAACAATAATAAAACAATCAAGACGTTATTCACAACCACAAAATTATGACAATAAATAAGTGCTCATCATTTTGTACTTGTTTATATTATTTGATCACTCGACTCGTCTACCTTGTTTGATAATAATAAGCCATTAACAACGTAAAAGCAAGGATCACGAAAGTGATAAAGAATAGTTTTCAATATCATCTTATCAATTTTACAATTGATAATATATTCTTTTCTTTTTTTTTCTTTTCAAAAAGAAATGAAGATTGAACAATTGCTTGAAAAATAGTTTTCTTTTTTGACTAATTTTTGCTAACACTTGGCAAAAATTATAATAATTTTTGAACACGTGCAAGTAGGAGATCTTGCGACACTTTATGGAAAATGAACATCCCACTTAAGTTAAATTGTTTCTTGTGAATGGTCATTTTTAATAGTATATCTACTAAAGATTTCTTGAGACATAGGGGAATTTATTTGGATGAAAATGCATGCTTATGTACTTGGTGCCATGAAAAGATTATTGAAGATTGTTTGCATGTCTTATTACATCATAATTTTTCTTGGAACATATGGTGCTATGTCCCTAGATGGTAGGGTGTACAATGGGTATGTCCTTACTCCATTGAAACTCTAATGAGATCTTGGGATGAGTGTGATTGGTGGGGGACTTTAAGAAGAAGATGGAATATTGTTTGTGGTGCCACATTTTGGTCTATTTAGTTGGCTAGAAATGACACAATTTTCAATGGTAAAATATGGAATGGAGGCATGGTTGGACTCAACTTTGTAGAAGATGACACCACTAAATTGCTCAAAATCTATATAAATATACTATTTATCTAGACTTTTAGATAGTTAATGATACTAATGAGTTCATTAATTTTTTTTGCAATTTTGTAAGGAGTGGGTCAAAGGCTTCAAGTGAATTTATCAAAAAATAATTTATATTTTAATATATAAATACTAAAATATAAAAAAATTCTTTTATAATTTAAAATTTTATTAAAAAAGTCAAAACCTAAATTACTCCCTCTCTCAAAAAATTCGAGTTCTAGTTTTGAGACTTGTAATGACATTTCCTCTTCTCGGTCCTTGGCTGCATTTTTCACTCTTTCAAAACAACTTATTTAAGCTTCAATTGTAATTAAATTTCAACCCAAATTAAGTTTTTAAATATTTCATATCTAAATATTTTTTGTTTAATGTGATAGTTTGGGACCTAAATAGAACCTAGCTAATAAGAATAGTATTGCATGTCAAATAATATCATGAAATTATGAATTTTTCTTTTTTTGATTTATTTGTAGATATATTGTTTGATTATTTGATTTTTGTATTAAATTTTATGTGGTTGCGGATGCTTATACTTAGTTTTGATTATTAAATAGAAATTTGTTAAATTGTTAATTGTTAACATCATTCAAAAAAATTTCCAAGTCCACTCCTGAATGGAGAGTAGATGTTATTTTTAATAAAAATGAGATTTTTATATAGGTGAAAGCTTGTGAGGGAAATGAGATGGTAGATGAAATTGGGTGGTGGGTGGAACCTTGGTTGTAGGAGTATATTTATTGAAAATAGAGGTGAAATAGAGTGGACAAGGTCCAATATAAATGAACTCAAATTCAATGTGGATGGTTTCGCTAGAGCCTAAAGGTAAACCAAGAGTGATGAGATGTGGTGGATTGTTACTTGATGTGTAGAAGGCTTAGTTTTAGGACTATTTTTTAACCCATTTGACATCCAAGATTCTAACTTTGTAAAATTAATGACAATTAAACATGCAGTTCAAATATTTATTGCGTCATCCTATGTGGGAAGGAAGCAGTTGGTGATTGCATCCGACCCAAGGGTTGCATTACACTATGGGAGAGTAATTCTTTCACGGATGCTCTTGCAAAGTTTGGCGTGGAAAGAGAAGAAATGGTGTTCGTTTGGTGGTAGTTGATTCTAGTGCTGTGTATGCTTGTAATTGCACAAGTTGTGGTGTTGTATTGAACGTTTATGTGGCGGTATGCTTTCAGGTGTAAGCATCTATTGATGGACCATGTTGGTCTAGACAATGGTATGCTATTTGGATCCTATGGGATATGCTATTATTAATAAAATCTTTCATGATTAAGCAATATATGATATTTATTTATTTAATTAAAGAACTATAATTCTTTAATTATCTATTAGTAGGTATATATAATAAGCCTATAAGGCTATAGTTTACAAGCTTATGAGTCTTATCTAATTATTTAAGATTAAATGTTTAATTTGGGGTTAAAATTTTTGAGTTTTTGTTAATTTAAGATTAAATGATTCAATTGTAATAATTAAGAGTCAAACGTTTTTGGTTTTTTACAATTAAAGGCTAAGGTGAGACGTCTCTAACGTGTGTAGGACATGCACATGACATAGATGCTGACTTGGAAGGATGAGAAATGAAAGGATAGTTTTGTTAGAAAGTCTTTTCTATTAAGTTAAAACGGTTCAATTTATTACATGACATGTAGAGATGTCAACGAGTATCCTATTATAGGGTACTCACGGGTACTTGACCTGGTTATACAGGATTAGGATATTCCGTAAACGGGTTCGGGTAAGGTTAAAATAGTGATTTCATTACTTGAATTTTAATAGGGTAGGGTTCGAGTACCACCTCTTGGGTACCCGTTACCCAAACTCGATTATTATTTATAAATATTTTATTATTATTTTAATAATTAAATTAAAATTTTACAATTTTTACCAACTTTACAAGCAATTTTTTTGTTAAAAAATAACAAATATATGAAAAGTATGGTTACTCTAATTATTAATATGATGACATTAATATATTTAAATTAAAAAATTATTAGATTGTTAATTTTGTTTAAATAATTTGAATATTATATCATTGAATATTATGTTTAAAAAATTATTAGATTGTTATTTATGTTTAAGTATGATTACTTTAATTATTAATATGATGACATTAATACTTTTATGATTGCGTGTATGTATATATTATGTACTTTAAATATAAATTAACATTGTAAAAGTTATAACTTATAAAATTATTAATTACAGTATATATATATTTATTTATATAAACATATAATATATAAATCTAAAGGGAAGTTATTAGATTAGAAAAGTTAATTGGGTAATTGGGTACCCATGAAGAAGATTTTAATAAATTTTTTATTTAATCTTATATTTAAACGGGTTAGGATAATTATAGGGTAATGAGAATGTATTAGGATTAGGGTAGTAATTTTAAAATTAAACGGGTAGTTAATAGGGTTAGGGTAATTGATTTTTTATAGGGTTAGGGTTCCAGTACCTCGAAATTATAAGGTACTCGACCCGTTGACATCCCTAATGACATGTAACAACTTTTTCATTATGACGTGTAACAATTAAATTTTTTAATATGACATGTAACAACTAAATTTTTTACATGACGTGCAATAACTACATTTTTCAACATAGTGTGTAACTATATTTTTTAATATTATATGTAACAACTAAATTTTTAACATAGTATGTAACAATTACATTTTTAACATGATTTTTTATCACATATGATATACGTTCCATCCACATGTTAACTTAACCCTTAATTGTAAAGAATCGAAAACTTTTAACTCTTAATTGTTACAATTGAAACATTTAACACTTAATTGAAAAGTGCTCAAATGTTTAACCCCAATTTGAACATTTAATCAATAATTTAACACTTTAACAAAACTAATTAAATTCTATCTATCTAATTATCTAACTTAATCTAAATATTTAATAATTTAATAAGTTAAAAATTAACTTAATATGATAAGACTAATATTAATTAACAAATAACAATAAGTAAATAACTCTAGAAAATCTAAAAATTTCAAACTTCTTTAATTACTCGATCTCTACTCTCCATTCACACTCTCACGACAACTAACCACCAGACCACTATCTAGTCTTTTCTCGACCATCGACTAACCCACCACCAATCCACAACAACCAAATTGATTTGGTTTACGATCACAAGTGCATGGTATTCAAATTTCAATGATTCGATGCCATATTACTT
This sequence comes from Theobroma grandiflorum, assembly GCA_036013995.1. Classification (NCBI taxonomy): domain Eukaryota; kingdom Viridiplantae; phylum Streptophyta; class Magnoliopsida; order Malvales; family Malvaceae; genus Theobroma; species Theobroma grandiflorum. Next base: position 2,426,552 of record CP142131.1, on the reverse strand, counting down.
ATGTTTTATTAGCGAAACAAGATTTTCAATGGTCAATGTATAATTGTTATCGTATATAAAGATATGAAAAATGTAGTAATCAAGATTCATTTAATAATTACCTAACTTAAGTCAATGTACAATTGTTAGGTAATATCAATAAACACTTATTTCATTCAAGAAAACAAAATATAATTAACACTAATTTGTTGCTAATGAGTTATGATATTATATGGATATTAAAGTATTCACAAGTACATGTTATTCAATTTTCAATGGTCAAATGTCATATTAACGATGTTTTATTATTGAAACAATTATCATATATAAAGGGGTGGATTAATACAATAGGCAAGATTCATATAATAATATATCTAACAATTACCTAACTTAAGTCAATGTTTAATTGTTAGATAATATCAATAAACACATATTTAATCTAATTACCTAAGGAAAAAATATAGTTAACACTAATTTGTTTCTAAGTTGTGATACTATATACATATTAAAGTTTGAGTTTAAATTATGTTACTAACTTCTTTCAAACTTTTTCTATGTTTTCATATTAAATTTTAATAACTGTTTTTTTTTTTCACATTTTGGAATTAAAAATTTATTAATTTATCAATGTTATAATTTTTTCCATAAAAATATAAAAAAACTCTAATACAAAATCGTTTTCCTTAATTTTTATACAGTCGAATGTAGATATTGAATTGGAAACAAAAAGAGCATCTTACCTGTTGGTTTGTTCGTGTAATACGAGGAGTTAATGCTTGGCTCATAATTTAGCTAGGTGGGCTGGTGGCGTGTGAGGTTGATTGTCAAAGAGTGTGACAAGGGATCTCTTCCAAATAATTTCTGATTTGAATGCATTTTTTTTCTTATAAAAGTATTACAATTAATGATGCTAGACACTTAAAATTTCAAATCTATATTTTTTCTTTAACAGTTTTCAAATGTTTTTTTTACCCGAAGTTTTTTTCAAATGCAATAACAACATTGAATTTAAGTTGTCTGCAACTAATCACATAAGTTAATCTTAAAAGATTTAATTGTTTTTCCCTTTCAGATTTTCAGTAATTCATTTTTGTTTTCTTCTCCTTCTTTTTGCAGTTCACCGCGATGAATTCAGCCAAGCAATTCATATGCTGCATGATTTCCATCTGCTGCTACTTGACTTTGACTCTCTTGACCTCCAATGGTTTCTTTGGGACAAAGGAAAAGGAAGGCAGATATGTATACAGCCCCATGCCGTAGACTGAAAAGAATGCAGATTTCGAAGAAGGTTAGTAGGTGAAACTGAAAGCAATAAAAAGAGAAATGAGAAGAGATGGAAACTGGCAAGGGGTTTCTAGTATCCAAGGATCAACTTTTTACCTTTGCCAAAACCAATAAGTGTCGCTTGTAAAATAAATCTTTTGGTTCTGCTCAATGGGATATGCTCAAAATTGAATGTAAAATGCAAGTAAAGATTATGTGCAAGTGCACACAATCATAACAACTAGTAAAGTGATGAGTTATCGATCCTCAAAGAGTTGATCTAATAGTTGTTGTTAATTATTAAAATTAAAATAAGTTAATTTTATCCAAGTAACAAATTTTGAACTATGAGTAAAATGTAATCTAATTAACTAACTCTAATCTAAGTAGTGCAAAAAATAAATTGAGGTGGAAGCAATGGTCTAATAGTCTAGGATTATGGTATCTTTTAATATTTCATTGGAAATTGTGTTTGCTTAATTACTTAATCTCAATGAAAGTTTATGTTAGTTTAGAATCTTAAAGTATGTGTAATTCTCCATCAAAATATTACACACTTGCTTAACCTAATTGAATCACTATATGTCCATAGGAAATAACTAAATTAAGTTCTTTAAGCTAAGATTCTAAAAATTAACTATGTGTGGCAATTAAATGTATTTCTACTCTAATTGCACATCAAAACACTGAAATTCCTTTTTAAGTGTATTGAACACATATTACTTAAATCAAGGTCTAATTTAGACTAACTCTCTCAAGTTTCATCTAAATACCTAGATACATTTAAATGGTGACCAAGCAAATAAATGGGCAATAAACTCCAATTTGAGTAAACATCAATATTTCCATAGAGAATAAGCAATAAACTAACACAATATCCAAGCTACATATTACAATCTACCATAATCCTAAATTAAAAATTTTAGTTCAACATATTAAAAAGGAGAATACACATTTAAGCAAACAACAACATTGTTCTACAAAAAGAGTTAGAGAGAGAGAATCAAATCTAGAGTGAGAAAATGTTCTATTGCAGCTTCTTTTGATCCTCTAACCCTTGATTCCTCTTCTTTTTTCCTTTTGTTCTTTCCTCCTTTTGCCTAAAATGTCTCTCCGAATCCTACTCTTTCTCAGTGCAAAACTTTCTATTTATACCTCATCTTTTTCAGCTTGACCTAGAAACCCATGTAGGAATATTCATTAACTGACATGTTTTCGCTGCAACGAAATTCAACGAGAATGGAATTTCGCTACAATGAATTTCCTTCTGACTTGGCATCGCAAACACCTTCATTTTCGCTGCAGCAAAAATCCTTTTGACTTGAAGTTTCATTATGCTCTTGTTTCTCGCTATAGCCAACTTGCATTCTCACTGCAGCGAGAAACTCTCTAACTTGGGCTTAATTCTGTCTTGCTTCTCGTTGCAACAAGAATGGATTTTTGCTGCAACGAGAAACTCTCTAACTTGCTCTGTGTAGTCTGCTACAGTCCTCACTCTTTTGCTTCATTATTGATCATGATTCCTTCTGATCTAGACGAAGTGTTGAGTACCAAAGTTACAGCTCATCATCTCGGCTTTCCATTGGTTCAATTTCACCTCAATCGGATTTTTGTAGCTCAATTTATGCCCTAAACATTTCAGCATGTTCAGTTGCCTTTTAAACCCACTTGCACTATCCTTTGCATTTATGTTCTAAGTCCTTGCATTTCCTTCAACATTGAGGGATTAAATAATTAAAGGCTGAAAAGAGGGATTTTGACAAGAAATTAAGCTAAAATTGTATAAATGGAAATTAATACCATATAAGTTAAAGTACTACTAAAAAGCATAAAAATTTCCTAAAGATTACAAAAAAAAAAAAAAACTAAAACACTAAGCAAAATTCATGCTCCAAAGGTGCACATGATAACTCTATATAATAGAGTTATCAATAAGTTTCGCTGGTTTGCAATTTCCAGCTTATTGCAGCCATGGATAAGACTAGGACACCCAGGAGAAAAGAACTCCAGAGATCGTATTTACAGAGCAATTTTGTAAGATTAACAACCTGTTCCTTCATGTTTTGCTGCCTGCAAAAAAGGGCTAGGACTTGAGCTAGAATGCTTGTAAGTAAAGGGAAGCGTTTAAGATTATTCCTGGCTTTCAATGCCATTTCCATTTCAACAGAAAAAAGAAAAAGGAAACATGTTATCGGGTCTTCGAATTACAGAACTTACCTCTTGGATATGTTAGGGCAATCCTGTTGGGAACTTGAAAGTGACATATGCTTAGTATAAAATTCTTGTAGACATCCAACAAGAAGGGCTAGAAATGCTGCTGCCACTACCGGAACAATATTTGTGGCTCTGCGGCGTTGTAGAAGGATTAGAAGTCTTGTAATGAGAGCTGAATGGACTTGCATTAAATTTCATACATCCCAGTTATGATCTTTCCATACCTGGTTGGACTGGTTGCAGCTAGGAGGGCAGTAGTTATTACTACAATTGTATGAACTGTTCTTTTTGCTGCTTCACTGATAATAACAAGATATCCGAAAACACTCACCACAGCCATGGAAGAGAGCCAAAAGTCCATGAACTGAAACCAAGTCGCAATCTGTAAATCTCTCATCAACAACTTCAAATTATAACTGGAGCATAATCGCAATGATACATTCAATATGCATTCCAGTTTTAAGATGGAAAATACAAAATAAATTATGCTTAGAACCAAGTAATGAACATAAATAAAATTAGAAAGCCCCTGAAATGTACTTTTGGCTCATTCACTCATATTCTTCAATATAAAGTAGCACAGACTTTTAAGATGATTGATGTACCTGTAGCACACTAAATGGTACGGCACACCACCAACCTACATCACATGCATGATAAATGGCACTTAAAACTCCACTGGCCATAAAAACAACCGATTCTGCGCATGCCCGTCTGAAGGAACAAAGGGCATGCTCCAGATTTTGTTAAACAGGATTAGTGCTTCTACAATTTGAGAGGTGTATAAAGGAACAATGGCTATGGTCCAGATTCTGTTAAACAGGATTAGTGCTTCTACAATTTGAAAGGCTGATTGGAAAAGTAAAGCTGTAGGTTGGTAAGTTTTGCAATGGCTTTTAAGTTACAGTTTCCCTTTGAGTTAAAGGAAGCTGACCTTTTGCCAAAGGGCCCAAAATGCAGGAAGCAGGGCTGCAGCATTAGATAAAATAAGAGAAATCGAGTGCCATCTCTGCCCTATAAACCGGCATTAGTCCATAAGTAAGAATATATATATATATATATTTGAAAACAACCATTTTCTTTATTCTGATATTTATTCAATATTTACATGAGCACTAGCTGCCTCCATCAGCCCATTGCGTATCTGCTCACCAAAATCCATAACATGACCAGGTCCATGGGGAATAAAAACAGTAGTGTTCTTAGAGGAGTTCCCAAGGTCCTTGATATCAAAGTACTCGTGATCATTATAAGATCCATCACCTCCTTGGTTGAGGTGCCTTCCACCTTGTGATAGAAATTCAAGATGTTCTCCCTCAAGCCATCTATGATTGCCAGGCCACACCAACACCACCCAGGTACTTGGATTCAGCCTCAGCTTCTGCTCTTTTAACTTGGAGCACCTTCTCAGCTTCCCCTTTGTACACACTGGCAAGCTCAAGTCTTTGAGCTGCATTTATCTCATTCATCGCCTTGCGCACAGCAGCATCAGGAATAATGTCAACAAACAGTATGTGCTCAATGCTATGTCACTATTCTCCCATCACCTGATACATGATTTAAGATTCTGTACATGACATGAAAAGCCTAATACAGGACAGAGAGGAAGCACATACATGGAGAAAAGGTAACAAAAAATCAGATGGAAACATAACTTCTCTGTGGTCCAATTGGATAGAAAATAGTCGTAATTTATCATGTAAAATTCAAAATCTCATGTTTTACAGAACAAAAACTTGTCCGTCCTCCTCCTCCGTGCACACTTATATTCCGGGAAAATCTAATTCCTCCTTTCTATTTTTTGGACAAAAGGGTGAGGTTGCTAAAATATAGTATTTCATTAACCATCTGTTTTGGGACACACAAAATTTAAAGAAACAAGTGCACAACTGAATGCCTTAAAATATTTCAGATATGAGTGGATCTTCTTTGCTTTACCGGCTCAACAGTGTCTAACCCAATATTTCTCTAATGCTGATAATTTAAGCACACTTCAGTACTTTAGTACATGAGGGTAAAGGAGAGAACAAAAATGCAAGAAAAGTTTACATCCTAATATTTCTCAAAAATAAGGACTTGGTATACTTTGTGACAAGGTGCTTTTGATGATTAAAATTTCCGAGCCTGCCTTTGCATCCTAATAATATGAACTCCAGCAGTATATGTAACACAAGTTTTAAGGATTCAAATGCAAGAAAGAAAAGTTTACACTATGATTATATCAGTCTTACTCAACCAGGCTTACATCTGTGTTTATCACAATGGATGTGGAGCAGTAAAAAGGCGGTAGCTTAACTGATACATATGACGGATAAATCAGTAATATGCTCCATGACTTGACAAATTGCATGTTAAGAAACAACAAGCATATAATATCCTAAATAGTTGTGGTCATTAACATCCTAAATCCTGTATTCTTATTTGTTTGATCATCATGTTTATCTGATAGTTTGACAAATTGCATGTTAAGGAACAACAAACATATAATATCCTAAATAGTTGTGGTCATAAACATCCTAAATCCTATATTCTTATTTGTTTGATCATCATGTTTATATGATAGTTTGACAATATTTGATGTTAACGAATCCAATTACTGGCTGATGAGCAAGGTGAACCAGCCGATATGGAGACAGGTAACTCTGTTAATGCTTAATGTTAATTACAACCTTACTGCAGCCTGCAGGCAATACTTAAGTCATAGAAATATTTAACTATTAGCACATTCACTGCAACATCATCACTATAATCTTGAAATAAATAGCTACCCAAACCCTTCCCCATAAGAAAAGTGATTAGCCGACTTAAGCAAGCTTTCAGTAATGTGAGACTCTTTATAACCCATTATTCGCAATCTCCAGTAAAAATTAATGACTTGCAGTTCAATTCTTGAAATTAGTTCAACATTAAAAAAAACTAAGAACCCTTTTTCTTTGTGCCATTTTAGATGACTAATCAAAGGTTAAACAAATATTTATCCAGTAAATAACAAAAAAAAGTAAAAAAAAAAACAAAGAAAAATGAAGGAAAAAAATGAATGGAGGAAGCTGAAATAGTGTCCATCAAAACATATCAGAGAGAAGCACCTCTTATGTAACGCCAGTCATAAGGAGAGAGAGTTGTGGGAGACACATTGAAGCTTACAAATGTGAAGACATTACGTACTACATAATAACTAAAAGAAGAAGAAGAAGCAAGAACCAGGAACCAAGAAAAGAAGATGAAAACACATTTAAAATTTAAGAAACCCAAAACTGAATTTCTCTTTGCAAACGGGTTTGTGACAGAGCCAAAGTTTATGTTTAATACTAATAATGTCCATAAAAAATATTCCATATTAAGGTAACACAAACAAAATCAGCGCAATTATGGATGGTAAAGATTCTGCAAACTTGCTAGGAAAATGGAAATGTAATCAACGCCATTATGGCCACTGGCTGTATACTTACCAATTTTTTTATTCTTACCACCAATATGACTGAATGTAATGAACTGGGTGTGTGAGAATCAAGTTCGTTACATGACAATAATTACGTAACCTTGACATTATTCACAACCACATAGTATCACTGTATTTACAACTAATAAGTGTGAAGTATACAAGCCAGCAGCAGACATGCAGGGATTGTTTTCTTTTTCTTTCTCCCTGTCCTTTTTGTCATCAAGAGAGAAGGGCAAAAGAGGGAGATTAACAAGAATATATATGAATCTATAACCTGGGTTGCTGAGATGGATGTACACTGACAAACTTTATATTTCAAAATAACAAAGAGGAAAGAATCAAGCCTTGAGGAGAGTCTCAATGGCTTCAAAAAATAGTGGGGGCATCTCAGGATCTGCGGTCTTGATTGCGCAGTTGACACCAGGGTTTCCAATCACCATCGTAAGTTCAATCAAGAAAGGTATACCTCGAGGGATCTAGGCAGCGAAGTAGTTACTTCCTGGTTGGCATATTTGCGCTTCGCTATAAAGTATGGTCTGGATGTGTGCTCAGTTGAAAATTCAAAGAAAATGAAATGGATTCATCAGCTGCTTAAACAACGCCAGAAGTACACCAGCATGACAGAAACAGTTACTGAGATGTTCAATTTTAAGCTTCCAGCTGCTTGTAAATTTAAAATGTTTTTCCTTTTATGTATCAAAATTCGATTTCTCTATTATATACTACAAAGTTTGTCATAATCCAAGCAGGAAAGACCTTCTGGCTGAGGGAAAAAACAAGTACAAATTGCACACACGATCCATTGCTTTTTTTATTTTAGATTGTTAAGGATCAGTAACTGAGTTGTTAAAGAAAACAACAGTTAATGGACATCTTTCGATGTTACCAATCGTGAAATCCATGAATCTATCAATTTCCATCCTTTGGTGCTTGGGTTGGTATTGCCTGATGATACAGTAGGAACAATGTCTTTGTGTCACACCCATATTGTTTCACTAGGCGTGCTGGCCCGATGGAGTGTGGTAGGGCACGCGAGTGGGGTTGATCTCCCGCCACCAGAGGCCCAGGCAGTGGGGCGCGCAGGGCGAGCATGGATAGAAACCCCTTTGGCCCGCGACAGGAAGCTTTGGCGCTCAGGCAGGCAGAATTGGCGCACAGATAAGCAGACAGCACGAGGTGTGAGGGATGGGGACAGATTGCGCAGGAGAGATTGGCCAGCCCGACAAGCGGGCTAGCCGTTGCCCAACAGCCCAGAAGCGCGGCAATGTGGGCAAATAAGCTCCAAATGGCTCCAAGACCGTTGAGAACCCCTTAGGACTACTGGGGGTGGTTTTCCCACTATAAAAAGGACCTTGGGGGACTTTGCCAAGCAATTGGGAGCTGTGGGATTGAGAGCTAAGAGTTGAATGGTAATGGGGTGCTGTGAGTGTGGGCTGTGCGAGAAACCTAGGGGTTGAAGGCTGGGCACTTGGGGGCCATTATGAGGCTAGAGAGGTTGCAAGCCAAGGTTGTCGGGTTAGGGGTGCTAAGGCACCGTTTGTATTTGGCTAAGGCCACCACCTTTGTACATTTGTGAATAAATACAAATACCCAATTTTCCTACTTGCTTCCTTGTTTGTGTGTGCCTTTCTTTGTGAGTGCCAATTGCCTCGAGAGTGAGGGTGAGGGCCGGATAAGTTGTTCGGGAGTAGCGTGTGGCCATACTAGGGGCTGTTTGAGGGTGTGCTCTCCGGACAAGGGCTCGACACGAGAGCGTCCTAGGTGTGCGAATTAGGAGCCTAGCGAGCGGGGCTCGACTGACCGAGGATTCTGGTGTTTGAGATTTTGCTTTCGCATCAACAATTCAGTTAAGGGAAACCACCCTTGACCAGGTTAGGCTGGCTTAGCCACCAAAGCGGCCTAGGAAGAGGCATGGTTGGGTGCTGCACAGGTGCTGAGAGAATTTTCTCGTGACACTTAGTATTAGAGCGATTCGACTTGGTAGGAGCATTTTGGACGCTTGAGCCGATTGATCAGAACACTTGGCCGAGTTGGTTTGCAATTCATGGGACAATCGAGGGCAGTGCGATCGACAACGGGAATGGCCATAATAGTGGGACAGTCGGCATTGAGAGAGGTCGAGGTAGACCAAAGGGCTTATGGGAGTGGCAGGAGTTCTAGGGTGACAGTTTCTGTAGTGGATGCCCGAGTGAGCTAGATAGAGGGTTCGGTGTGCGAGCTAGGGTGATGCACTAGGAGACCGATTCCCAACTCGAGGGGCTAGAGTCAACCGTAGGTGAGCTGAGAGCAGAACTGCAAAAAGCCTTGAACAAGTCCTTAGATGCCATATCCCAGCGAAATGTCGAGCTGGACGCCATGATTGAGGCATTGAAGTGGGAGATAGTGGGGCTTAAGGGTGAGTTGGCAATAGTGCACAAGAGGAGACCCACACAACGGATAGAGTTGCTGAGGCTTAGGGAGTTCCGAGGCGTGTGGGATGCTAGGGAAGTAGACAACTTCCTTTGACGGATGGAGCAATACCTTAGGGCAGCGAGCATAATGGAGGAAGGGATGCAAGTGTCCATTGCGTCGATGTACCTAGGGGAGGTAGCGCTCTTGTGGTGGAGATGAAAGTCCGACCGGAGGTGCGGTGGCATGCCGATCACCACATGAGATGAGTTCCAGTAGGAGTTACGCGCACAGTTTCGTTCGACGTACGCCGAGGATAAGGCTCGAGCCAAGTTGAGGAGATTGAGACACGAGGGGGATGTTTGGGCGTATGTAAAGGACTTCTCTGAGTTGATGCTTCAAATCTCCGATCTTGGGCAGGGTGAGGCGCTCTTTCCTTTCACAGAGGGCCTAAAGCCATGGGCCAAGCTTGAGTTGCAACGGTGGGGTGTCCAGGACCTCATGCGTACAATGGCAGCAGCGGAGTCTTTGGTGGACTTTGAGAGGCTGGATAGTTCCAAGTCTTCCCAGTCCGAGGCTAGGGACAGAGTGGGGGAGTGGGACAGCTCTAGTAGGAGGAGTAGTGGTAGGCAGATGCCACCAACCGAGAGGAGGTCTGCTAAGGACGGATGGAGGAGGCAGCTGGGTTGTCTTCTATACAGGGAGTGCCTGCAGTGTGCCAGACTAGCTGCCGTGGAGATGGCCATGGGTGAGACAGATAGCAGAGTGGGTGTTTAGTCCAGCAAGCAGTTTAGTAGAGTGCTACGTATAGGTAACATCCAGCTTCGCCAGCAAGCATGAGAGACAGTAGCACGACCCAACAAGGGACTGCAGTTGGGTGCCAATGAGCTCAGCACCCTTCGGGCAGCAGATGTGGGGTGTGCCACAATAGCAGCAGCATGCCGCGACCTGAGACCTTTGGTGCGGCCTGGTCCTTCGAACAACAGTGTGCGAATGGGTTACATGCACCGTGGAGGAAGTAGTTAGGGGCACAGGAGGGACAAGAGTAGTGCGGCAAGGAACAGACACCCGAGACCCTCTGTGTGGCTTAGTCTTTCAAGAGGTAGTACGCGGGAGACGCACAACGAGGGATGTAGTCAGGGGCACATGAGGGACAGAAGTGGTGCAGTAGTGCCGAACCGAGAATCGAGACCCATGGTGCGACCTATTCCTTTGAGAGATAGTGCGCGGGTGACGTACATCGGGGGATGTAGTCAAGGGTATAGGAAAGACGAGGATCGCGTGATAGCGACGAGCAGCCACGAGGCCAAAAAAGGACAGATGCTAAGGTGCCTGAAGAAGCAGCACATGCAATGGACTGCGTATGCAGGGCGAGAGTACTCGCGAGGCGAGCAGACACCAGGGTGCCCGATGAAGCAGCATACGAGGAGACATGTGCGGGGCGAGAGTATACTGAGTGCAGACCAGATGCTGAAGAGCCCGATGAAACAGCGTTCGCGACGGATAGCATGGGTTGAGCGGGAATATCCTCGAGGTAAGCCAGACAATCCGAGCCAGATGAGAAACAGATGAGGTCTGATGCTAGGTAGGTGGAGCTCGACGGGATTGGGCAGACGTAACCTGATACTTGGCAGGCAGAGCCCGATGGGAGGCAGACGTAGCTTGATGCCAGATAGACGAAACCGAAGAAGAGGCAAATGTAGTCTGATGCCAAGCAAGGTAGAGCTCGACGGGATGGGGTAGACAGAGCTTGATGCCAAGCGAAGAGGAGAGCCTGATACCAGCCCAGGAGAGCAGGGTTAAGGGGCGCAGAGACTTGCTATGCCTGCACGGTAGGGAGACCGGGGCAGATGGGTGCGGGTCTGCAACCGAGATAAGTGTGGCAACGGACTGCCACGAGGCCATGACAGGCGAGCAAACATATAGCTCCCGAATGAACGTGCAGCAGGGTAAGTCGCATATAAGCAATAATATGGGGCGTGCGAGCCAGAGGTCGGTGTCGGATGGTGCAGTGAGACAGAGCACAGACATCTGAGCGATGGGCAGGGGTGCCCAAGTTGAGCATGCGTGAGGCCAGGAGGGTCGAGGCAGTGCCCGACGTAGATGAACGCACAGTAAGAGTGCCCTAGAGGCAGGTGTGTGCTGGGGACAACAAAATATCCCAAGATCGACGAAGGGTCCGATGACGCTGTACTAGCACAGGATCGAGGTCGAGTATGCACACCATTCGACCGATCGACTGAGGTAGACAGTAAGGGGCTAGACGTGGTTTGAGGACAGCCAAGGCGGGTTGCTAGGATGAGGCATAAGCGGGATGTGGCTTAGTGACAAGGCGCGACTTCAAGCTGCAGCATATCAGCGACTGTAGGGGGTGACAGGCCCCAGCTTCGAGTGTAGCGGCAATGGGTTACGGGACACCAGCCGGGCAGATTGCGAGAACATAGCATGCGTGAGTTGGTTGATGGTGGGCGGAGCCTTGAGGGTCTACCGAGAGAAGCCAGGCAAGCCAGGTGAAACGCGAGGCATAGTGTGGGCAAACTGGCCTAGTGTGCTTCGAGGTCCAAGGGATTGTCAAGGGGGCCAGCAAGTGGATAGACTAGATGCCAAGGCAACTGAGGTTGGGAACCGAGTGCAGCCAAGCTACACAGAGGATTGGAGCAGAGATCCACGTACGATGGGAGTGCGTGGTAGACTAGAGGGACTGTGGATGTACTGAAGAGAATAGGTGACCATGTTAGGGACTGAGATTGCCACCCGAGACTGATTCTCCACCCAATGTTTCGTGTGGGTGCACTGCAGGCATACCACAGGGGACTTGACTAACAGGCCAGAGTAGGGAGGTATAGGACTCCGGTGTAAGTTGAGCCAGAGTAGGGAGGTATAGGACTCCGGTGTAAGTTGAGCCAGAGTAGGGAGGTATAGGACTCCGATACGGGCTAAGGTAGAATAGGGGGAAACAATGTTCGAGACATGGGACAACATCATCAAATTAGTTGTCCACCTCGAGCACCAGTTTCTTAGGACGGATTGGGGATACCCGTGAAGGATGGTTGTCGGACCAGGAGCTATAGTAGCTAACTTGGAAGTGCCTTGTACGAGACCACCAGGCTAGAGGATGAGGCAATGGGGACATTGCCAAGATGAGTGGGGAAGAGTGTCACGCCCATATTGTTTCACTAGGCGTGCTGGCCTGATAAAGTGTGGCAAGGCATGCGAGTGGGGATGATCTCCCGCCATTAGACCATGCTTAGGCGCGCAGATGGCTGTGGGAGACAGTTTTGGCACACAGGAGGCCCAAGCAGTGGGGTACGCAGGGCGAGCAGCATTGGCGCACAAAATAGGGGGCGTAGGCACAAAGACCCCTTTGGTGCACAGATGGGCAACGTTGGTGCTTAGGTAGGTAGAATTGGCCCGTAGACAAGTAGACAGCGAGGGGTGCGTGGGAGAGACTGGCCAACCCGACAGGCGGGCTAGCCATTGTTGGTGTTGAGTGGGGTTTATGAGGTTTATGAAGTATTCAAGAATATGCAAAATCGACTTCAAGGCGAGCCTTTCAAATAGGCGTCTATCTTTAAGACTTAATTCACCCCCACCACTTGGTATGCAAAGGGGAATAATGCGACTAGTCTCAAGGATACAATGAAACCAACGTCTAACTTTCGTATTGCACTTTACGAAACTAGACTACTAGATACATTCGAAGGTTTGCAAAGTCGTTTGGCCTTAATACTAACTTTCTGCAGCAAGTAGATAATAAGGAATTTGGAATCTTTTGCAGATGGTGGAAACTTTAGTGTTTGTGTTAGAAGTACACAACATTTTCCTTTTTCTTTCTTGCACTTACTTGTTGTGTCTAAATTTTAGTGTCTTATTATTGTGTCAAAATGGATTACAATAAGCCCTTTATATAAGCTTTCAAGTGTCTTTTCTTCAAGGATACTTCCTCTTCATAAAGACATCTTTTTGTCTAATAAGCATCTTTATGTTACAATGTCACAACCTTTTCATAAAGATCTCTTTCATTCAAAAAATATCTCTACTTTTTGCCAACACAACTTTTGAGTAAAAAATATTATTTCAATAAATATCTAATGAATTAAAATAACTATTCATTCCATAAATCACATTATTTGATTTATATCTTGAAACAATATCTATTCATATGTAATCTTTCACATGTTACTTTACACATATAACTTTTCACATATAACTTTTCATATGTTACTTTACATATGTAACTTTTCGCATGTAACTTTCCGTTGGTGTTTTTTCAATATCACTTTCTAAAAAACATATTTATTCACATGAAAACTTGTTTATATTCCAATAGACATATTGTGTCACTTTTTGTGACATAACTATTGAGCTAATGATAGCCTTTTATCATGTGACTGAACCTTTAATTTTGAAAATACACCAACAGCCATTGCCCAACGGCCCAGAGGCACGTCAGTGTGGCCAAATAGGCTCTAAACGACTCCAAGACCGTTGAGAGCCCCTTGGGACTATTGGGGGTGGTTTCCCCATTATAAAAAAGACCTTGGGGGACCTTGCCAAGCAATTGGGAGCTGCGGGATTGAGAGTTGAGAGCTGAATGGTAATCGGGTGCTGTGAATGTGGGCTGTGCGAGAAACCTAAAGGTTGAAAGCTGGGCACTTAGGGGCCATTGTGGGGCTAGAGAGGTTGCCAGCCAAGGTTGTCGGGTTGAGGGTGCTGAGGCACCGTTTGTATTTGGCTAAGGCCACCACCTTTGTACATTTGTAAATAAATACAAATACCCATTTTTCCTACTTGCTTCCTTGTTTGCGTGTGCCTTTCTTTGTGAGTGTTGGTTGCCTCGAGAGTGAGCGTGAAGGCCAGATAAGTTGTCCGGGAGTAACATGCGGCCATATTAAGGGTTGCTTGAGGGTGTGCTTTCCGGACAAGGGCTCGACAAGGGAGCGTCCCGGTTGTGCGGATTAGGAGCCTAGCAAGCAAGGCGCGACTGACCAAAGATTTCGGTGTTTGAGATTTCGCTTCCACATCGATAATTTAGTCAAGGGAAACCACCCTTGGCCGGGTTAGGCTGGCTTAGCCACCAAAACGGCCTAGGAAAAGACATGGTTGGGTGCCACATGGGTGCTGAGAGAATTTCCCCATGACATTTGCATATGACATTGTTTCCTCACAGTACTGCTTCATGTCGTAAATGGAGCCATGTTCTTGAACTCTTGGGCTTGGGCTTATCTATGCAAATCAGGTAATACAGAAAACTCTTGTTACAAGTTTAGCAAAAGGGCAGCATGCAAGTTTTAAAATAAAAACTTGTGTAAATTTTCCATTGTTAGGAGATTTTTTTTTATAATTATCTTTTATTATTCAAGGATATACATTAATTAATCCAGTATTGAATTCTAAATTCAAAAGCATGTATGAGTGACACTTAATCCTTTTAAATATGGAGTTGTGTTTTTGTTTGTCTGATTGTTGAGATTTTTCATTTTGATTTTTTTAAATTGGATTTTTTTTTTGAAAATTTGGATTAGGTTATAGTTAGGTCGATTTGTCCTTTTTTTTATATTCCTTTATTTAAATCTTTGTTAACCATTTATAATTTTATATAACATTTCACTTTCTTAATAAATTTCTCTTTAAAACTATATTTAAAATTTAAATAATGTTGTTTGCTCATAAATTAAAAATATTAATTTTTTAAGAAAATTATATTAACATTACCAACAATATCAATTGACTTTTTTTCCTTTCTTTTAAGAATCATACATAGAATTATAATAATCTCACTTTTTTGTGTGTGCATATATGTATAATTTTATTACAAAACTTTTGTTAATATAATAATCTTATTACAAAACCTTAATTTTAAAGAAATTGTTTTATTTGTTAAGGATATTTTTGACTTTTTCAGAAAATATTTACATAGAAAGTTTAAGTTTCATACACTACAACAAAATTGAGTTTTAATTACACTTCTTTATGTGATATATTTTTTTGTATAGTAAAATCTTAAAAAGTACAAATATTTAAAATTTTAGCTTTACTATTTTACTTTTTACTTTTTTTTATATTTAGTAGCAATATAAGAAAGTACAGTCTTTACTAGTATATATAATTTTTATGATTATATTTTATTTATAATATGATAATTCTATTTTATAGAATTATTTTATTCTAATTTTGTTATTAAATTTTAGCTAAGTCCTCCGTTTTTAATTATAATTTACTTAATTTTTAGTTATTTTTATATTTAGTTTAGTTTTAATTAATTAATTTAATTTTATGTTATTTCTTTTAATTTAATTAATATTTATTAGTTTTTATATTTTTGACAGGATCTGAAGTAATTGGGTTTAATTTTGGAAAGTAAAGTGTTAAAAAACTCAGAAGTCTGCTTGTATATACTTTAGTGTTTTAGTCATATCTCGAGTTACAGAACTCCAATTGCTGCGATTCTTAGACCATTGAAAAGCTAAGAGATAGAGCTACAACTTTTATGAAGATCACTTTACCCAGTTCTGCCTCGAAGATAGAGAAAATTATATCGAAAAGTAACTAGACGTCTTGTACCGGGAATGGAAATTTGTAAAGACTGTTAAGTGATTTTTTGGGCCTCTCATTATGTTTTAAGCCCAATTAAACCCTAGGTCAACTTGGAGAAATTTAGGTTAAGTTTGTTAGTATAAATAGGATATTTTTCAAGACCATTAGAGGGGAGAAAAACTTTTGGAGATTCAAGAAGTCAGAAGATGAGGCTGAAACCCGAAGATCAAAACAACAATCATTATTTTATTCCTTGGCTTTTATTTTTCTTGTTATTTTCAATGGTTGAACTTTATACAATGTTATTTGATTTTGCAATTATGAGTAGCTAATTTTCTTTTTCTAGGATTGCAATTGAACTCACATGTAGTCTAAGTTTTTAATCTTTTTCTTACTTATTTTCAATGGGAATTGAATTGTTTATTCCAATTTGTTCTTGATGCTTTTAATTGCTTGATCACCAATTAAATTGATTTAGGAACCTAAACAAACTTGGGAGAAGGAGTTTAGAGTAAACTAAAATTGGGATAGCATATGATCAATTTAATTGATTTGCGTGTAGGATAGAGATATACCTATAGGTCATATGTAGCCAGATTAAAGCCTGAACTTAATGAGTCTGTTTTAATTTCAATTTACATAGGGATATAGTGTTTTGATTAAAATTGATATTTTTATAGGACGAGTCGGGAGACCCTTATAAATAATTTAGGACTCTAGGTTAGCAATTCAACCCATTGAAGTAAATTAAAGAGGAGAGGTAAAATTTAGATGAAGTGTGAGGGATATTATAATCCTAGGCTTGTTTAATTTGATATTTTCTCCAGTTGTTATTATTTTGATTTTTCTTGTTATTTTAAATTCTAGTTTATTAGTTTTAATTAATTAATTAATTTGGATTATTTGGATAAAATTAAATTATTTTAATTTTAGTAATTAGTAAAGTTTTAGATCAATTCTCCGTGAGAACGATACTCTACTTGCTAATATGCTGTCTATTCGATACGTATACTTGCGTAGTGAATTTTTAACTGACATAATACATCTAAAAACTTATATAATAAAATTATATCTACAAAAATATTTTAAAAATTATTAAAAATATTATTAAAAATATTTTTAATAACACATTTTAAAAATGTGTGAAATTTGTTATAGTGATAGTCAATCTTGTTAAGCTTTTTCTGCTAAAGTTGTTAGGAGGACTGTATCCAGTGGAACGTAGCAACAAAGATTGCAGGGGAAGAAATTTCTTTAAAATTATAATAAAATAATGAAGTCATTGGACAATTGGGAGAAGACACAAGGCTTCCATAAGATTATGAGTTCCAAACAAAACCACCTCTTTCATATGCCGTAGGAAAATATCATCAAATTTTCCCTTAAATGAGAGCAATGATTTTTGTGACTTAAACGTGCGTTTGCATCCGTGACAATTGAGAATTAACGTTAAAGTCTATTGACAATTTTATTTTGGCTTAAAACACTTCGCATTTGCGATATTGACAATTGACAAGAAAGCATTAATTAATTAGAATTGAAATTTATGACAGATTTTGGAGGGGAGAAAGGGTAGAAAATTAAGTAGAAGAAGAGAAAAAAACGCAAGAAAGGGAATTTTACAATTTCTGAGCTTTTGATGCACGGTTCCACTTTTCTGGCAAACAAACAAGTTTAATACAAACTATAGAAAAAGGGGGAAATATTAATGAAAAATGAAAAAGGATGAAATCCAAGATTGATGCAAAGATTTGAGTTTTTACTTTGATTTATTTTTAAAAAAATATGCATGAATCTAAATTACAAAAATACACATGAATTTAAATTACATATATATAAGATAAAGACTAAGGTAGATTTAGTTATTATTAATTAGGCTAATGACTAAGAAATTCTCCCTCAGCACACATTTTGTATGGGAAAAGGAAGTTAATCTCCAATCCTTTTTTGGACTTTGTTTTTTAATTTTTGGTGCATAATATTTTTGTTTCAAGTTAAAAAAAATGCATGCAAAAAATGAAAAATACCATGTATATATTATATGTACTCATGTAGTGGTATATATATGTTGGAGAGATTATCACATTTCCAGTGATACACCAACTCAATGTTTTGTGTTTAAAAATGGAAGCTTGCATCATGTCTTTTCCTCTCATAGCTTCAGTCCCTAGCTGCAATTTCTTCACGATACATAGCAAAGGCATCTGAAATAGATCAAATATTTAGAGATTCATTAATATTTTTCAAGTTAAATTTAGAAAGATAATTATATTTAATCATTTAAAAGTAAATATTTCATGTGCGTATAGTTAAATATACATGATATTTTATTGTAATATGCAGTTAAAATATCAAAAAGATTATGAATATTGAAATTTGTGCAATTCACCAAGCTAGCAGAGTTGCTTTCCACTAAGGAGAAATGTTCTGGAGAAGTAAGAAAAGGGCATATTCGAGGTAATTATTTAAGCATACTTCGCTTTGCTTTATATTAAGGTCTAAAAAATTGAAAAGCCCTGGTTTTCTATATTGTAAGTTAAGTTAAAACGGTATGCAGGGGAAAGTAGTAATAAAGATTGAAGGAGAAGAAATTTCTTTAAAATTATAATACAATAATAAAGTCATTGGATCTTTGGGAGAAGACAAAGGGTGGCATAAGGTTCTTTGTTCCAAACAAAACCATCTCTTTCATTTGAAATAGAAAAAATCATCAAATTGTAGTGAACTACTAACACGTGGCTCATAATTTAGCTTGGTTGATTGTCGAAGAGAACGAATAAGGCACGTATGTTATCTTACTGACACTTTAAGGTAGAACATGGAGTTATGCCGTTGATGTAAAACAATGATAACAAAAGGGAAAGGTTACCTCGTATACGATGTGATGTTGCTGGGTGGCGGAGAGATGCATTCGAGATCGTAACAG
This sequence comes from Theobroma grandiflorum, assembly GCA_036013995.1. Lineage (NCBI taxonomy): Eukaryota > Viridiplantae > Streptophyta > Magnoliopsida > Malvales > Malvaceae > Theobroma > Theobroma grandiflorum. Next base: position 2,407,803 of record CP142131.1, on the reverse strand, counting down.
ATGCAGACGAAATTCGTATCTTTTAATATCGAAATGAAAGCTACCACTACCATGGCTCTGCAGCGTTGTAGCAGGAGTTTTGCGTGCAGAATGCGGTGGAGGAGGTTGATAGAATGCAATTTGATGACTCCCCCCTTTCTTGCTTTCAAAGTTAAAAGTTGATGCGACAGTTTTTGAGGAGGATTGGTTGTCAGGATATGCCGCAATGGTGGAGAGAAACACGTGCTCGATTCTTTCTGCGCTTATAATTTCTTTTTCTAAGTTAAAGATAAAAACACTGAAACCACTTTTAAGAATAAGAGACGTCGATTCAATAAAATAATATTAAAAAAATCTGAATATAATAACTTTATGACTTTTTTTTTTGAAAAGTATAATTTTATTCTACCATTACCATTATGCCATATCAAATCTTTTACTTATTTGGTATAAGATTTTATTTGAGAGGAAGGGTTTGGCATGGGTAAAAAACTGTGCATTCACAAAATTGCTGCTCCAAAAGAAATTGACAGCGACCACGACTCCAAAAAAATTCTAATCCTGCACCTAAAAACCAATAAAGAAGACATCCCAGAAGCACTGTCTACCGTATAGTGGTCCATCAGAAACCTAACACTAAACAGAGCGTGGAGCAGAAACCTGACCCTAAAATTGACCATGCGCATCAGGGTCCATCAGAAACATGTGACCCAAAAACTCCAGAAGAAACCAGATGACCAGCCAGCATCCAAAGACACAAAACAAATAATTCTCATCGATCTAGTACGGTTGAGATTGACTCACTTGGCTCATAACTTAGCTAGATGGGGTGTGAGGTTCATTGTCGAAGAGTGAGAGTAGGGTCTCTTCCCCACGTTTTATTTAGTTCACGTGATTCATGATTTGACTGAAATTTCTTTATTTGTTAGGAAGAACATTTATTTTGAGTTTTTTTTAAAAAAAATTTTGGTGCATAATATTTTTTTTTCAAGTTGAAAAGATGCATGAAAAAAGAAAAATACCTTGTATTATATATACTCATGTAGTGGTTTGTATATGTTCACATCTCCAGTGATTCACCAACTCAATATTTTGTATTGGAAAATTGAAGCTGCCATCATGTCTTTTCCTCTCCTTGCTCCGGTTCCCAGTTGCAATTTCATCACGACACATTGCCAAGGCATCTCGTATAGATCAAATGTTCAAAGATCCATTGTTGTCCAAGCGAGAAAATTCGTTGCCACGGAACAAGGTTTTGATCAAAAAATTGATAGAAGATCTGCCAATTATCATCTTTCGATTTGGAAAGATAATTATATTCAGTCGCTTAAGAGTGAATATTTGGTGTGTGTACATATATCTGCTATGTATATATATAATTTTTTATTGCAATACGTATTAAAAATGTTAATAAGATTATGAAAATTGAAATTTGTGCCTGTCACCAAGCTAACAGAGTTGCTTTCCATGTAGGGGAAATCATGTTATGAACGAGCAAATAAACTAGTAGGAGAAGTGAGAATGATGCTTGACAAAGAGATAAATCCTTTGGAGCAACTTGAGCTAATCGATACCTTGCGAAGACTTGGATTATCTTATCACTTTGAAAATGAAATCAAGACAATTTTGGATAGAATAAGTGCTGATCACATCAATGTTGCATGGAAGAAAGATAACTTATATGCTATAGCAATTGAATTTAGGCTCCTACGGCATCATGGCTATAAAGTAACTCAAGGTATAAAGAACTTAGCAATTTAATTTGTATAGAATAAAAATTCTTTAAAATTAAAATGTTTTGTTTGCATGCAGAGGTTTTCTCTAGTTTCACGGACGAGATGGGGAAATTTAAGGCAAGTCTTTGTGAGGATTGCAAAGGGCTGCTTAACTTGTATGAAGCTTCATACCATTTGGTAGAGGGTGAATGCCTGTTGGAGAAGGCAAGAGATTTCGCAGCTAAACGTCTCAAGGAATATCTGAAGCAGAACAACAATCCATACCTTTCCTTACTTGTGGAGCATGCTTTGGAACTTCCGCTACATTGGAGGATGCCAAGGTTCGAAGCCAGGTTTTTCATTGATGTGTATGAGGGACGAGAGGACAGAAATCCCATTCTTTTGGAGCTTGCTAAGTTGGATTTCAATATGGTGCAAGCTGCGCACCAGGATGATCTAAAATATGCTTCGAAGTAAGTGCATGAATGTTTAAATTCCCTTAATTTTGCCGATCATGATTTTTTTCCTTCTAATTACTTGGGCAGGTGGTGGAGGGATTTAGGAATAGGGAAAAAGTTAACCTTTGCCAGAGACAGGTCGATGGAGAACTTTTTATGGACTGTGGGAGAGGCATCTGATCCTCAGTTTTCGTATTTTAGAAGAATTGAGACAAAGATTAATGCATTCATAGCAACTATAGATGATGTTTATGATGTGTATGGTACCTTGGATGAGTTAGAGCTCTTCACTGAAGCTGTTGACAGGTTGGCACCGGTCTTTGATTTATTATTACTGGCACTAATATGGCAAAACGTTGGTTAATTGTGTACGTAATTTCAGATGGGATACCAATGCAATGCAGCTGCTTCCAGAATATATGCAGATATGTTTCCTTGCTCTTTACAATTTCGTAAACGAAATGGCTTTTGACGTTCTTAAGGAAAAAGGATTTGACACCATTCCTTTCCTGATGAAAGCGGTACAAAGCACCTCTTATCATCTTAGTTTAGTTCCATTATTTGTTTTTCATTTCTTTTACTTCACAGATTTCGATTAATTATGTCATGTTTTCATCATAAATGTTGTTCATCAGTGGGCAGACATGTGTAAATCATTTTTATTGGAGGCAAAGTGGTATTACAGTGGATATACACCTACGCTGCAGGAGTACATCGATAATGCGTGGATTTCAGTTACGGCTCCTGTAATCCTATCACATGCTTATGTGTTAACAAATTTAAAGACAAATGAGTGCTTGGAATCCTTCGAAGAATACTCCAACATAATTTACTGTTCGTCTATAATTTTTCGACTTACTAATGATCTTGCAACATCATCGGTATACAATTTATTCATTTTTTTATTTTGTAATTAAGATATATAATTATCATTCAAAGATATTGATTTTATTGTTTTGTTCACTGTGGATCTGTTTGGATTAGGATGAATTAAAAAGAGGTGATGTTCCTAAAGCAATCCAATGTTACATGCACGAAACTGGAGCTTCGGAAGAAGAAGCCCGACAACACATATGGAAGTTGATTGATGCAACATGGAGAAGGATGAACGAAGAGCGAATTGCTAACTCTCCTTTTCCTCGGCCATTTATTCAAATTGCTGTGAACCTTGCAAGGACGGCTCAATTCATGTACCAGCACCATGATGGCTATGGGGTTGAAGATGGTGAGACCAAGGAACGTGTCTTGTCACTATTCGTTAATCCAATTCTATTGAGTTGAAGGTTTTATTAAAAAATATTTTTTTTATTTTCAAAATATAACTGTAACCTTAATTGAGTCATTATATTTTGATTTGTATCCAAATGAATCTTTAATTTTAATTAAATATTAACCATCTTTGGACCTAATACCAATTAATATTTTCCCTTCACGTGGCTTGAAGATATGGTATCATGACAAGTGATTTTCTCTTTAATAAAAATTTAAGAGATTCATTTAGATACAACACTTCTACGAACCCTTTTTCTTTGTGCCATTTTAGATGAGTAATCAAAGGTTAAACATATATAAATAGTCAAATCATGTAGTAATCACACTAAGAAAAATAAAAGAAAAACACTTTCAATAAAAAGAGGAGAAAAAAAGAAAAATATTTGGAAGATGATTTATATTAAAAAATAATTTTTATTTGTAACATATAATTGCAATATTAAATGAGTCATTAAAATTTGATTTGTATCTGAATGAACTTTTAATTCTAATTAAAGATTAACCATCATCTTATCCAATACCAATCGATAACTTCTATTAATATGGCTTGAAGATATGGCATCATGACAAGTAACATGGTATTTTCGCTTTCTTTGTTTTGTCCTCTCACCCAAAGGATGTAATTTTGAGGCAACTATTTAAACTTTCCCAATTTCCTCCTCTTCCTCTCTTTATCTTCACCATCCTTTCTTTCTCTAAGATCTACCTTGAATTTGACCTGCTCGACAATCGATGCCTAACGACTAATGATCTGTCGAGCTTAGTCCTAAAATATTGACCATGTCATACATTTAATGGACAACATGTTTGCATATGTGGAAAGTTCTGAAAAATAGTCAAAAGTCGGTATTGTACCTAGAGGTACAACTAAGTCGATCTACGCCTCGAACAAGTTCAAATGAAGATTTTAAGATGAAATTGAAGATTTCACAGTCCAGGAATAACTTAAAATGATGATTCGGAGTTCGATGGCTGATTTGGAGTCAATCTGAAATATAGACTATCTAGAGGTAAAATGGTAATTTTACTATCTGAGAACAAAATGGAAATTTTTAAAAAAGGTTTTGACCCCAATTGACTAAGATTGATCATTTTGAGTATAACTTGAGGTTTGGCAGTGAAAATTTTTAATTTTCGATATTTTTGGAGTATAGAGGCAAAACGGTATTTTGCCACCTTGAGGGCAAAACGGTAATTTTTACCTCCTAACACTTATCAAATTTGTGGCTTTTATTCATTATAGGAACAGATAAATATGACATAAAATGTGATGAAAAATTAAAAATTAAAAGATAAATATTTAAATTTTAGACCAATGGTATTATGCCACGTGTCAAACTTTTATTTCTTTATTATTTTCTTTATAAAAAGGCATAAAACTAGTCCATTTCTCTCCATAAGGGTCGGCCAAGGAGAGGAAAGAAAGCAAAACAAGAAGAACAAACCCTAGAGTGAGAAAATCAAAGGGAACTTGTTAGATTTCAAGGAATCAAGCTAGATAAGGTGAAATTTCTTTACTTTTACTTGAGATTTACATTACTCATGCTTTATTTTCTCATTCCATGGTTGAATTCTATGTTTTCATGATGGATTCAATGCTGGTCGAATGGGTATGGAGAGAGAATGATGTTGAAATTGATTTGATTCTAAGATATGTTAGTGTTTTCGGTTAGTTAGTAATGTGTAGTGTGAAAACAAGTGAAGAAAATCACATAATCTTTGGTATCCTTCAATGGCCGAATGTCCCATGTTGTGTATGGATGATGGATTGATTTTGTTTTAAGAGCAATTGGTTAAAAAATGATGATTTATGGTGAGAAAATTAAGTAGGAAAAATTTCAGTGTTAGTGCACCACAATGACCGAATTTTTTCATGAGGAATTGTGAAGGTGATTGTGCTGAATTTTAGGATATTTGAGTTGTGTTTGGTGAATTGAAGTATTGGAAAAGAAATGGTGCAATTTGGAGCTAAATTGGACATGTTAACTAATTTATCGGGTGATAGACCGAATTAGGTCAACACTGTAATTTAACGGTTACTCGAGCATTTCATGCATTCATATAGAATTTAGGTTAATTTTATATCGAATTATCACAAATATAGTGATTGATTGAGTGTGCAATATGTCTAGGTGGTGAATCTCCTGACAATGGCAAGGAAATTGCATCCAAGGGTTTATAATGGAAGTATCGGAATTCGGTTTCCGAAAATAGTGAGTAAACTTATCATCATCTTCATTATCTAGAGTAGTTTTTATTAAATTTTGAAATTTTATGGTGAAATGGGTTTAAATGATAAATTGTTATGCTTTATGAATAAATGTGATTTTATAAAATGATTTTATACATTTTTTTTTAGAAATTGAATGACGATTTCGGTAAATAGAGTAATTGGAGACATTTGTTGTGCTATAAATTATGATATGAACTAAGTGGCTTATGGTAAATTGGCATGAATGGCTAAATTGAAACTGTCTTGAAATTATATGAATTATTTGCTTTGCCTTGAATTTACTGAATTTGAAATGATTATAAGTGTTTCCTTCGAGAAAAGTTTTAAAAAGGTTTGGGATTCGAAGCTTGGCGAGTAGTCCCTGTCGGGGGCTGTTGAGCTGTCGTAAGGTGACTAGCCAGTAGTCAAGTGATAGGGACCCAAACCTTTTAATAATTGCCATGTCATGCTTTTGAGATTTGATTTATTGGTGGGGTTTATGAGCTACTGCAGTAGGCGAGTTTCCGTGGATCGAGCCTATTAAGAGGGGCACGGTAAACCTCGTATGATATACCTCTGATGAAAGGCGAGTAGAGTAACTCTGGAGGTATGACAGAGTTCATCTCATGTCGAGCCACCACGTGAGGGTGAACTCCACTAACGCCAAGGAATGGCTACGTTTTGAGCAAGTATGAAATTTGAACAATCTTGACGGTCTTGGTTGGATACCTCTAATCAAGGTGTCACCGAGTACGATTTCTTTGGCATGAGCCAAGTTTTTAGGAAAACATAAGCCATATTAAATTTTTGAGCAAAAACGAATTTATTTTACCTGGTGAAAATGAACTGAATATTATGAGCTATTTTATGAGGATTTATTTAATCGTCTTCATTTACTCGGCTTTAAATAGTCTAGATGATATATGTTTACTCATTGGGATTTTATAATCTCACCACCCTTCTTTCCTTACATTTCAGGGTCAGGATATTCCATAGTTAGCAGATTTTGTCAAGGACAACTATCAGACTTGAATAGGCAAAAGTTGTAGGTTCTCAACTTTCAATGTTTTTGGTTAGTCGTGGGCCCACGTGTCACTGTAATTTAAACTTTATACTTTGGTTGCCTGCATTATAGTATGCAAGAAATATTTAGTTTTTACGCTGTGAAAATTATTTACCGATAGCTTTATAAAAATTGTTTTATAAGAAAATAGATTGTTTTATTGAATATTTTTATTATACTCAAATAATTACAATTTTACTTCAAACGAACATTTTAGACTTTTAAATTTATTTTTAATCATGAAATATGTGTTTTCTACTCACTTACTACATTTTTAGCTAGTTTCGAGAGTTTCGCAGAAAAATGAAAAAAATTCCCCTGTGAGCCAGAAAATAAGATTTTAATGTTTTGATTTAGAAATGTCTTATAATTCTTTGAAATATGATACTTCATAACTATTGCTCACCGGAGAAGTACAAAAGCTGATGCTAAGCCTTGCGGGGTTTCGATCGGCATTCCTGGTAATGAGTGCCTATCGAGGCGTCGCAACGGTTGTCACGGGCTCGATGGGAGTTCTGGGTCGTGACAATTTGATTGGTATAAAAGCTTTTGGTTTTCAAAGATCGGAGTTTTGGTTTTAAATTGTTTTGAAAATTTACAGTGTTAGTGTGGCCTGAGTTAAGTTAGGTTAGCGAAGTTGCAAGTATGCATTAGCATATAGCACCTAAGGTTGTCTAAATCTACTTTGTTCATTTTATAGATCATCATGTCGAGGAAAAATGATAATTCTGACACCTCTTAGAGCGTCAGTGAGGGATCATTGGACTCCACAACTAAGAGCCGCAAGCGCTCGGTACCGAGCAGCCCAGAAAAATATCCGTTTAGAGTTCCTGTTAATTGGACTCCAGCGAATTTGAGAGCACAGGTTTAGACCCCAAAAAGCTCTAGCACTAGTGAGACAAATGAAAGTGCTAATAGTAATGATGTTAATGTAAGTATAAGAAATTCTCTCTTGAAAGAGTCTGAGGCGTATGCTATGGAAAGAACGAGAATAGCAATAGCTGAAGAAAGTTATCGTCCTAAGAAGGTGGCTGCTGTGAGACATTTTCCTCCTAGGTGCGGAAGGAATGCTACCCTAGTGAGTGATGAGGAATGTCGGAGGATCCAACAAGCTTGACTCCGAGAACAAAAAGAAAAATCTCAAGAGATAGAGAAAGATTTGGAAAAGGATCCTAATGAAAAACAAGAGTAAGATCTTAACACTCTCGTTGAATTTTGTACTAACCTGACTTTAGGGAGTTGTAGTGAACAAGGAAATAGCCGTAGTTATCTTTGTAAAGGAATTAAGAGCTTGTTTTGCTTCATATAACTTGTACAGATTATAAGGTAACTGTTTAAATGGTTTGACCTGTATAATAATCTTTTGGTCTGACAAAAGTATACCAGTAAAATCGTTATTGCGGAAGAATAATTATTTTAGCAACCTGGTCTAACATTTTACATAACTATGGTGGACTAATGAATAAAGTCAATAATGAATTAAGCGACTACAAAGTCTGACAATGAACTATTCATTTTGTAAATATGATTAGTCAAGAACTGATGAGTAAGGTCGAACTCCTGACAATAAGTGATATGTAATCTAGAGTATACATAGCTAAGAGCCAATTAGAGATCATTACTTAATAAAATTGTACTGAATGTTGCAGTGAAGGTATATGAATGTCAATAGTGAAATACATTCAAAACAAGATATATGGAGACTAAAGTTCTGATCGAAAACTGTAATAGAAAGTTAACTTTACAAATGGCAGTCTCCATGATTATAACATGTATGGAGGTTATCAATATATAGACATACGTTGAATTGTTAAAGTTATAAATGGCTTTGAGGATGAACTTATGATTGTTTAAGTCCTCAATAAATTTCTATTGAAGTATGTATTAAACCAACTTGGAAGCATACGAAGAAAGTATAAGAGAATATAATGTGAATCGAAAGGTTTCTTCGTGGACTTAGATATTGGGAACAACATAAAGGTAAGACTCATGAGTTGAAATATGGTCATTGGTTTGGATGCTAAGATTCGTTATTGGAGTTTTCAGTGCATGAAGGAGATATTAAGGTGAAGATGATCAATAATGAATCATGAGAATGGTGGAATACCATAAATAATGGATAATCACGTAGGTGATGATATGTATTGTGAATTCATTACACCGTATAGGGAAGATGTCTTAAGGCGAGACTTGAAACGTATGAATCTTAGGACATATACTTGGAGTTATAATTTACAAGTTTGAAGTATTTAAGATATGAATAAATGGAATTAGTATTAGTCGAGGTATGTAAAACTATTTAATTAATTTTTGTGGAGTATGCATGATAATAGAATGGAGGAACATAGTGTCGTGATACCATTTGGTGAAGTTACTATACATTATGGAGAGAATATTTTAAAGTGGAATTTACTGATTGTTGACAAGTGTTATAGGACGGAATGAATTTGAAAATATTGACTTTATTTATCATTCGTGATAAACTAGGAAGATATAAATGGTTATAGAAATTGTGATCTAAGCTTGGAGGCAAACCAAACGAGTAAGGATGATTAAGGTGGTAACCTTAAATTTGGATGAATAATATTGACTAAGTCAACTCCAATAGCCATTGTGCCATGGTGCTAGGGACACTTCATGTCTAGGACATGTCTGGGATATGTGAATAAAATGTGATATATGTAAGGTTGAATGTATGAGTTGGATTAAAGTTATTGAACTTGATTCAAAATCTTGTTAATTGGAGTTGTAAAGTTTTTGAAAGGTATCGATATGAATGAATTGAGAATTGTCTTCATTGCCTTACATATTGGCATATAAAGGAAGGAAAGTTAGAGAATTTTCAAGATAGATAAATAAAGATGAATTAATATGTGGAAAGCCGAGATGAATAATATGTTGAATAAAGTCAAATCTTAAGAAATGAAAAAGACAAGAGATTAAACCTTGTTAAAGGCTAAAGAGAAAGTGATGGAAAGATTAGATGAATGTATGAGATAATGATAAGATATTGCTAATACCAAGTAATGAAAGTGTAAATGGAGATTTCAAGAATGATATAGCAAATGAATATATATAGAATATGGCTATGGAAATTTTTAAACATTGTTTTGACTTTGTTGGAATGAAAAGATTAGTAACAACACAAGTAAACCAATACTTATGTGCATGAAGGTAAATGCACTATGTTAATTAAGTTGTTATGCCATATATAAGTGGTATTGAGATTTCGAAGTATTTTATATGTGAATAAGTGATAAATATGTATAATAGCTTAGAAGGAGCTGGAGGTGTTGATTTCAATTAAGTGACTGTGAGATTTCAAGAGTTGATTGGATCTATTATGGTTTATAGATGTAAGCATATGAATTAACTCAAGAGTGAGCATCAATGATGAGTATAATTGATGTGTGGTTATGGAGTAAAAAGTTAGTGAATAAATTTACTTTAAAGGTGAGCTTGAATTTTGCTATGCCTAGTATGAGGAGTTACAGGATTAAAGGACTAGATGTGGTGAAATGGTTAAAGACGTTCCTTTCAGGGAAAGAAAAAGTCTTGCGTTCGAACCTCCCTGTGTCAAACTACAGGCTACAAACTGCAAGGAAGACCGAGCGGGAAGGATGGGGACCTAGATATAACAATACCTTAGAGAGATAGTCTTTCGAGGGGAATGCCACATGTGGAATTGACAGGTTGAGATCAAATGACTTGGAAATGTCGAATTTAGTCTAAATGTCGTATAAGGTTCTATAATTGATAATGATATATATATATATATATATATTATTCAAAAGATCAATTTAAAAGTCTATTTGGTTCAGAGTGTGATTTATGACACGAATGATCAAGTCAAGGCACATCTTTGAAGCATCAATGATATCGTAATGCAAGGACATATAATACAATTAAACTTAAGTGTATGGTTGGAAATGATAAGAAAAAAGTATAAACACTTAAATAATGTGAAGCTATGAGGAATGTGGATATCCCGATGTATATGTACATAAGTATATATGAAGTCGGTAATATGATCAACTAGAGTAAAGAATTATTCATAGAGATTCAAAATTTCAACTCGATATATTTGATGAGTTGCATAGAAAATGAAATGATCAGAAATCTTACTAGAAGTTAATTTATGGTGACCTAAGAAAATTTGGGGAAATAATTAAGGAAATGTAATCTATGGCAAGATTAAGCCATATGAGATGGACTAATATGATTAAGAAGGTAGAAGTTATATAAATGCGAGATAAATGTGAAGTATGTGAAAATAATTAAGACTATTAATCTTCTTTAAGGTTGAGAATACGTATAGAAAAGAAAATGGTGTGCTAATGATGCTATAAGCGATATAATAATGTGTGAGGATAGGAATGAATGAATGCTGATAGGTTGATAAGAATGAAGAAATAAGATAATGATTGATATACATAAATATGTATAAAATGTGATCGAAATTGGTATGATTGAGATGGAATTATGGTTCAAACTTAATGATGATAACATACAGATGCTTGAAGTACCGATATAAGAGATTATGACTGAGAAAGATATTGCAGATATGATTTTAAAGGACAATGCTAGATAAGAGTGACGTACTCAAGTCGAATTGGAGGTAAACGAGGTGAATGAATAAAAAATCTCCTATAAAAGGTGATGATATAGGAAACTGAACATCAAGTGAAAAGTTAATACTCCCATCTTCTCTCCGAGTATAAATCAGTGAAATTTTGACGATAAAATTTATTTTAAGGGGGGTAGTGCTGTTAAGCCCGGTCCTAAAATACTGACCATGTCATACATTTAATGGACAACATGCTTGCATATGTGAAAAGCATCAAAAAATAGTCAAAAGTCGATATTGTACTTAGAAATACAACTAAGTCAATCTACACCTCGAACAAGTTCAAATGAAGATTTTAAGATGAAATTGAAGATTTCACGGTCCAAGAATAGCTTAAAATTATGATTCAGAGTTCGAGGGCTAATTTGGAGACAATCTGAAATATTGACTATCTATGGGTAAAATGGTAATTTTACCACTCGAGGACAAAATGAAAATTTTTAGAAAAGATTTTGACCCCAATTGACTAATATTAATCATTTGGAGTATAACTCGAGGTTTTGTAGTGAAAAATTTTAATTTTCGATATTTTTGGAGTACAAGGGCAAAACGGTATTTTACCACCTCGGAGGCAAAACGGTAATTTTTACCCTCCAACACTTGTCAAATTTGTGAAATTTATTCATTATGGGAATTGATAAATATGACATAAAATGTGATGGAAAATTAAAGATTAAAAGATAAATATTTAAATTTTGAACTAATGGTATTATGCCGCGTGTCAAACTTTTATTTCTTTATTATTTTCTTTATAAAAAGGCATAAAACCAGCCCATTTCTCCCCATAAGGGTTGGTTAAGGAGAGGAAAGAAAGAAAAACAAGAAGAACAAACCCTAAAGTGAGAAAATCAAAGGGAACTTATTGGATTTCAAGGAATCAAGCTAGATAAGGTGAAATTTATTTACTTTTACTTGAGATTTACATTACCCATGCTTTATTTTCTCATTTTCATAGTTGAATTCCATGTTTTTATGATGGATTCAATGCTGGCCGAATGGGTATGGAGAGAGAATGATGTTGAAATTGATTTGATTCTAAGATATGTTAGTGTTTTCGGTTAGTTAGTAATGTATAGTATGAAAACAAGTGAGGAAAATCACATAATCTTTGGTATCCTTCAATGGCCGAATGTCTCATGTTGTGTGTGGATGATGGGTTGATTTTGTTTTAAGAGAAATTGGTTAAAAAATAATGATTTATGGTGAGAAAATTAAGTAGAAAAAATTTTAGTGTTAGTGCACCACAATGACTGAATTTTTCCATGAGGAATTGTGAAGGTGATTGTATTGAATTTTAGGATATTTGAGTTGTGTTTGGTGAATTGAAGTATTAGAAAAGAAATTGTGTAATTTGGAGCTAAATTGGACGTGTTGACTAATTTATCGGGTGATAGACCGAATTAGGTCAACACTGTAATTTAACGGTTACTCGAACATTTCATGCATTCATATAGAATTTAGGTTAATTTTATATCGAATTAGCACAAATATAGTGATTGATTGAGTGTGCAATATGTCTAGGTGGTGAATCCCCTGACAATGGCAAGGAAATTGCATCCAAGGGTTTATAGTGGAAGTATCGGAATTCGGTTTCCGAAAATAGTGAGTAAACTTATCATCATCTTAATTATCTAGAGTAGTTTTTATTAAATTTTGAAATTTTATGGTGAAATGGGTTTAAATGGTAAATTGTTATGCTTTATGAATAAATGTGATTTTATAAAATAATTTTATAAATTTTTTTTTAGAAATTCAATGACGATTTCGGTAAATAGAGTAATTGGAGACATTTGTTGTGCTATAAATTATAATCTGAACTAAATGGCTTATGGTAAATTGGCATGAATGGCTAAATTGAAACTGTCTTGAAATTATATGAATTATTTGCTTTGCCTTGAATTTACTGAATTTGAAATGATTATAAGTGTTTCCTTCGGGAAAAGTTTTAAAAAGGTTTGGGATTCGAAGCTTGACGAGTAGTCCCTGTCGGGGGCTGTTGAGCTGTAGCAAGGCAACTGGCTAGTAGTCAAGTGATGGGGACCCAGACCTATTAATAATTGCCATGTCATGCTTTTGAGATTTGATTTATTGGTGGGGTTTATGAGCTACTGCAGTAAGCAGGTTTTCGTAGACCGAACCTATTAAGAGGGGCACGATAAACCTCGTATGATATACCTCTGATGAAAGGCATGGAGGGTAACTCTGGAGGTATGACAAAGTTCATCTCACGGCGAACCATCACGTGAGGGTAAACTCCGCTAACGTCAAAGAGTGGCTACGTTTTGAGAAAGTATGAAATTTGAACAGCCTTGGCGGTCTCGGTTGGATACCTTTGATCAAGGTGTCACCGAGTACGATTTCTTTGGCATGAGCTAAGTTTTCAGGAAAACATAAGCCATATTAAATTTTTGAGCAAAAACGAATTTATTTTACCAAGTGAAAATGAACTGAATATTATGAGCTATTTTACGATGATTTATTTAATCGTCTCAATTTACTCGACTTTAGATAGTCTAGATGATATCTATTTACTCACTGGGATTTTATAATCTCACCACCCTCCTTTCCTTACATTTCAGGCTCAAGTTATTCCGTAGTTAGCAGATTTTGTCAAGGACAACTGTCAGACTTGAATCGGCAAAAGCTGTAGGTTCTCAGCTTCCGATGTTTTTGATTAGTCGTGGGCCCACATGTCACTGTAATTTAAACACTATACTTTGGTTGCCTGCATTATAGTATGCAAGAATATATTTAGTTTTTACGCTGCGAAAATTATTTACCGATAGTTTTATAAAAATTGTTTTATAAGAAAATAGATTGTTTTATTGAATATTTTTATTATACTCAAATAATTACAATTTTACGTCAAACGAACATTTTAGACTTTTAAATTTATTTTTAATAATGAAATATGTGTTTTCTATTCACTTATTGCATTTTTAGCCAGTTTTGAGAGTTTCGCAAAAAAATGACGAATATGCCCTTAAGAGCCGAAAAATAAAATTTTAATGTTTTGATTCAGAAATGTCTTATAATTCTTTGAAATATGATACTTCATAACTATTGCTCACCGGAGAAGTGCGAAAGCTGATGCTAAGCCTTGCGGGGTTCCGATCGGCATTCCGGATAATGAGTGTCCATCGAAACGTCGCAGCAGTTGTTACGGGCTTGATGAGAGTTCCGGGTCGTGACATGATCGGTTGTAATTTCTTAAATTTTAAATTCTGAATTTTGTGATGTCAATTGTAACATGACCAATTCCACTACTCAAGTCATTTGTCACATTCACATAAAATGTCAATCGTCATTAGATCTAATGATAGTTAATTTTTCATTTAAGTTAAGAATTTGTTTAGATACAAATAAAAATTTAAGGATTCATTTAGGTACAATAAAAAGTAATAGATCATTTAATTTAAAAAATAACCTATAGTTAAGAGGGTTTTTCTTTAACTATTTAAGCCAAAATAAAATTGAGATATCAATTCTTTATTAACCACTATTCCCAAATCTTCGGTAAAAATAAAAAAACGATGGCTTGCAGTTCAATTCTTGATATAGGCTCAAAATTTTTTTAAAAAATCCTAATGAGTACGTTCAAAACAAAAATACCAATTAAAATAACAAAGAATAGTTTTCAATATTGTCTGATCAATTCCACAGTTGGTAATATGTTCAAGTCTTTTTTTTCTTTTCAAAAAGAAATAAAGATTGAACAATTAATTGTACAAATGGTTTAAACAGTCCAATAGTCAAATACCTGGTGCTCCCCTCCCTTAGGTGCTGTCCTTTTTTGAGGAGCTGGGAGCACTAATCGGTGTTTTCTATTTTTTTTAAATATATTATTAATTTTTTAAATTAATAAAAAAAATATTTTAGTCTTTTTATTATTTTTATTAACAATATTTATAGTTTTGAGATAGAGTATTCATATTAAAAATTAATAGATTTTTATGTAATTTCGATTAAAACTTAAAAAGTTGAAGATATTTAAAAAAAAAAGTATAAATCTTTGTATTCATTATGCCAAAGAGTTACACGATTTTGCATCAAGTCTTCATTAATTAACGCATTAAGACTTTTCATAGCACAATACAACTCACTTAATTAAAAACGATAGTTAATGTCAATATATTGACATGACATGTAGTTTAGTTATCATGTCCCTCAGTGCACAGGGTTAAAATATTATCCATTTAAAAAAAAGTATAAATCTTTATATTTATGGGATTAAATGCAATAATCTTTGTATTCATTACAATTAAGGGTTAAAATAAGAGGTTTCTAACGTGTGTAGGATATGCATGTGACATGAATGCTGCCTTGGAATGATAAGATATGGAATGATAGTTTTGTTAAAAAGTCTTTTCTGTCAAGTTAAAACGGTTTAACTTGTGATGTAATAACTTTTTCATAATGATATGTAATAATTAAATTTTTAAACATAGCGTGTAACAATTACATTTTTCAACATAGCGTGTAACTATATTTTTCAACATGATGTGTAACAACTAAATTTTTAATATAACATGTAACAATTACATTTTCAACATGATTTTCTGTCACGTATGATACACGTTCCATCCACCTATTAACTTAACCTTTAATTGTAAAAAATCGAAAACATTTGATTCTTAATTGTTACAATTGAAACATTTAACACTTAATTGAAAAAGTGCTCAAATGCTTAACCCCAATTTGAGTATTTCGTCAATTATTTAACAGTTTAACAAACCTAATTAAATTCTATTTATGTAATTATCTAACTTAATCTAAATATTTAATAATTTAATAAGTTAAAAAATAACTTAATCTGATAAGAGTAACATTTAATTAACAAATAACAACAACTATATAACTCTAGAAAATTTAAAAATTTCGAACTTCCTTAATTACCTGATCTGCACTCTCCATTCACACTCTCACGACACTACAACAAATTTGACCTAAGACAGCACATTTTTAAATGTGCTACTAAAAATATTTTTAATAACACATTTTTAGATGTATTATGAATAAAATGTAACAATAGAAATTGCATACACTAATAAATGTTACACTTTTTTGTATTGCTACTAAATGTGAGAAAAGTGAAGTTAAAAGTTTAAATAGCTATACTTTTTAAATTTTACTATATAAAAAAATATGTCACCTAAAGAAGTGTACGATTAAAACTCAATTTTTTTATAGTGCGACGACTCACCACCAGACCACTATCTAGTTGAGACACTATCTAGTCTTTTCTCAACCATTGATCGACTCACCACTAGTCCACAACAACCAAATTGATTTGGTTTACGATCACAAGTGCATGGTATTCAAATTTCAATGATTAGATGCCATATTAATTATGTTTTATTACCGAAACAAGATTTTCAATGGTCAATGTATAATTGTTTGTTTTCATATATAAAGAGATGAAAAATGTAGTAATGAAGATTCATTTAATAATTACCTAACTTAAGTCAATGTATAATTTTTAGGTAATATCAATAAACACTTATTTTATTCAAGAAAACAAAATATAATTAACACCAATTTGTTGCTAATGAGTTATGATATTATATGGATATTAAAGTATTCACAAGTACATGGTATTCAATTTTCAATGGTCAAATGTCATATTAACGATGTTTTATTATTGAAACAATTATCATATATAAAGGGGTGGATTAATACAATAAGCAAGATTCATTTAATAATATATCTAACAATTACCTAACTTAAGTCAATGTTTAATTGTTAGATAATATCAATGAACACATATTTAACGTACTTACCTAAGGAAAAAATATAGTTAACACAAATTTGTTGCTAAGTTGTGATACTATATACATATTAAAGTTTGAGTTTAAATTATATTACTAACTTCTTTCAAACTTTTTCTATGTTTTCATATTAAATTTTAATAATTGTTTTTTTTTCACATTTTGGAATTAAAAATTTATTAATTTATCAATGCTATAATTTTTTCCATAAAAATATAAAAAACTCTAATACAAAATCGTTTTCCTTAATTTTTTTATAGTCAAATGTAGATATTTAATTTGAAACAAAAGGAGCATCGTACCTGTTGGTTTGTTCGTGTGATACGAGGAGTTAATAATTTGCTCATAATTTAGCTAGGTGGGCTGGAGGGGTGTGAGGTTGACTGTCAAAGGGTGTGACAAGGGATCTCTTCCCGAACCTTTACGTAGTCCAAACAATTTCTGATTTGAATGAATTTTTTTCCTATAAAAGCATTACAATTAATGATGCTAAACACTTAAAATTTCAAATCTATATTTTTTCTTTAACAGTTTTCAAATATTTTTTTCACCCGAAGTTTTTTTCAAATGCAACAACAATATTGAATTTAAGTTGTCTGCAACTAATCACATAACTTAATCTTAATCTTAAAAGATTTAATTATGTTTCCACTTTCAGATTTTCAGCAATTCTTTTATGTTTTCTTCGCCTTCTTTTTGCAGTTCACCGTGGTGAATTCGGCCAAGCAAGGTCATATGCTGCATGATTTCTATCTGCTGCTACTTGACTTTGACTGTCTTGACCTCCAATGGTTTCTTTGGAACAAAGGAAAAGGAAGGCAGATATGTCTATAGCCCCATGCCATAGACTGAAAAGAATGCAGATTTCGAAGAAGGTTAGTGGGTGAACCTGAAAGCAATAAAAAGAGAAATGAGAAGAGATGGCGACTGGCACGGGGTTTCTAGTGTACAAGGATCAACTTTTTACCTGTGCCAGAACCAATAAGTTTCACTGGTTTGCAATTTCCAGCTTATTGCAGCCATGGATAAGACTAGGACACCCAGGAGAAAAGAACTCCAGAGATCGTATTTACAGAGCAATTTTGCAAGATTAACAACCTGTTCCTTCATGTTCTGCTGCCAGCAAAAAAGGGTTAGGACTTGAGCTACAATGTTTGTAGGGGAAGTGTTTAAGATTATTTCTGGCTTTTAATACCATTTCCATTTCCATTTCAACAGAAAAATGAAAAAGGAAATATGTTATCGGTCTTCGAATTACAGAACTTACCTCTTGGATATGTTAGGGCAATCCTGTTGAGAACTTGAAAGTGACATATGCTTGGTATAAAATTCTTGTAGACATCCAACAGGAAGGGCTAGAAGTGCTGCTGCCACTACCAGAACAATATTTGTGGCTTTGCGGCGTTGTAGCAGGATTAGAAGTCTTGTAATGAGAGCTGAATGGACTTGCATTAAATTTCATACATCCCAGTTATGATCTTTCCATACCTGGTTGGATCAGTTGCAGTTAGGAGGGCAGTAGTTATTACTACAATTGTATGAACTGTTCTTTTTGCTGCTTCACTGATAATAAGAAGATATACGAAAACACTCACCACAGCCATGAAAGAGAGCCAAAAGTCCATGAACTGAAACCAAGTCGCAATCTGTAAATCTCTCATCAACAACTTCAAATTATAACTGGAGCATAATCGCAATGATACATTCAATATACATTCCAATATTAAGATGGAAAATACAAAATAAATTATGCTGAGAACCAAGTAATGAACATAAATAAAATTACAAAGCCCCTGAAATGTACATTTGGCTCATTCACTCATATTCTTCAATATAAAGTAGCAGAGACTTTTAAGATGATTGATGTACCTGTAGCACACTAAAAGGTAGAGCACACCACCAACCTACATCACATGCATGATAAATGGCACTTAAAACTCCACTGGCCATAAAAACAACCGATTCTGCACATGCCTGTATGAAGGAACAAAGGGTATATTCCAGATTTTGTTAAACAGGATTAGTGCTTCTACAATTTGAGAGGTGTATAAAAGAACAAAGGCTATGGTCCAGATTCTGTTAAACAGGATTAGTGCTTCTACAATTTGAGAGGCTGATTGGAAAAGTAAAGCCGTAGGTTGGTAAGTTTTGCAATGGCTTTTAAGTTACTGTTTTCCTTTGAGTTAAAGGAAGCTGACCTTTTGCCAAAGGGCCCACAATGCAGGAAGCAGGGTTGCAGCATTAGATAAAATAAGAGAAATCGAGTGCCATCTCTGCCCAATAAACCAGGCATTAGTCCATAAGAAAGAATCAAGCCTTGAGGAGAGTCTCAATGGCTTCAAAAAATGGTGGTGGCATCTCAGGATCTGCGGTCTTGATTGCGAAGTTGACACCAGGGTTTCCAATTACCATCGTAAGTTCAATCAAGGAAGGTATAACTCGAGGGATCTTGGCAGAGAAGTAGATTACTTCCTGGTTGGCATGTTTGCGCTTGGCTATAAAGTATGGTTTGGATGTACGTTCAGTTGAAAATTCAAAGAAAAAGACATGGGTGCATCAGCTGCTTAAACAAAGCCAGAAGTACACCAGCATGACAGCAACAGTTACTGAGATGTTCAATTTTAAGCTTCCAGCTGCGTGTAACTTTAAAATGTTTACTTTTATGTATCAAAATTCGATTTCTCTACTATATACTACAAAGTTTGTCATAATCCAAGCTGGAAAGACCTTCTGGCTGAGGGAAAAAACAAGTACAAATTGGATACATGATCCAATTTTTTTATTTTACATTGTTTTTTCTTTTTATTGAAAGTTGGTGTTTTATTGATGGAAAAAGCTAGAATGCCATGTTGAGTCTAGAACTTAATGCAGTAAAAGACTCCTTTTGACATAGAAGCTAGCTTTGCAGGAGTCGGAACTGTAACAAACAACCCAAGCGAAGTTGCTCAAAGGTAATTGGTAACGTCCTCGGAAAAGAAGCAGCCCCTAAACAAAAAGTTTGAGCTGTGTCCTACAACAATTGTAGCGACCCCTTTATCTAAAAAGACATTGAAACCTAGAGAAAGGATAACATCCTTCTCCTTATCTGAAGCCAAGGAAACCCCTGTCATCCTAAGTAGTTGGCACAAATACAAAAACAAAATGCCTAGGATGAGACACGTGCGACGGCCTTTTTAAGTCAGTTGACCCTCCAGATTTTCCTTGAAACGCTCAATGCATGAAGAGAAACCCCTGCTACCCTTTCACTCTCATCCGAGCCTACGGTCATCCCTTGTGATCAAAGACGAATCGGAACAGAGCAACCATTGGAGAAAAGCTGGACGAAGAAAGAAGTGACCCCTTCAAACGGTAACAAACACGAACCCGCTGTCCAGGAACGGAAAAAACGAACCAGGAGCATCACTACCGAGACCATTAAGGGCAGGAGCGAGACTGAGTAGTTAAAGAAAGCAGAAGTCAAAGAAAGCAGTCAGTAACTGAGTTGTTGAAGAAAGCAGAAGTTAATGGACTTATTCGCTATTACCAATCGTGAAATACATAAATCTGTCAATTTCCGTCCTTCGGTACCTGGGTTGGTGATGTCTGATGATATAGCAGCAATAATGTCTTCACAAATAACGTTGTTTCCTAACATTGCGGTATCATGGTGTAAGTATGAGTCATGTTCTTGAACTCTTGGGCTTGGGCTTATCTATGTAAATCAGGTAATACAGATAACTCTTGTTACAAGTTTAGCAACGGGCCAGAATACGATTTGTAAAATTTAAAACTCGTGCAAGTTTTCCATTGTTAAGAATTTTTTTTTGAATAATTATCTTTTATTATTCAAGGAAATACGTTAATTAATCCAATACTGAATTCCAAATTCAAAAGCATGTATGAGTGGCACTTAATCCTTTAAAATATGGAGTTGTGTTTTTGTTTGTTTGAGTGTTGAGATTTTTCATTTTGAATTTTTTAAGTTGGCTATATTTTTTTGGAAAATTTGGATCAGGTTATAGTTAGGTCGATTTGTTTTTTTTTTTTATAGTCCTTTATTTAACTCTATGTTAACCACTTATAATTATATATTACATTTCACTTTCTTAATATATTTCTAATTAAAACTATATTTAAAATTAAAAAACGATTTTTGCTCATAAATTAAAATATCAATGTTTTCAAGAAAATTATATTAACATTACCAACAATATTAGTTGGCTTTTTTTTTTCCTTTTTTTTTTAGAATCATACATAGAATTATAATAATCTCACTTCTTTGTGTATACATATATAATTTTATTACAAAATTGTTATTAATATAATAATTTTATTACGAAAACTTAATTTTAAAGAAATTGTTTTATTTGTTAAGGATATTTTTGACTTTTTCAAAAAAATATTTACATAAAAAGTCTGAGTCTCATACATTACAATAAAAATGAGTTTTAATTACACTTTTTTACGTGATATTTTTGTAGTAAAATCTTAAAAAATGTAACTATTTAAATTTTTAATTTTATTTTTTTCACATTTAATAATAATATAAAAAATTAAAATCTTTATTAATGTATGATTACATTTTATTCATAATATATTTAAAAAATTATATAATGTAATTATATTTATAAAAATATTTAAAATATATTATTAAAAAAAAATTTAATAAAATATTTTAGAAAATGTGTGAAATTTGTTGCAGTGATAGTCAATCATGTTAGGCTGTTTCTGCCAAAGTTGTCGGGACGACCGTATCCCGTGGAAAGTAGCAACAAAGATTGAAAGGTAAAGAAATTTCTTTAAAATTATAATAAAATAATGAAGTCATTGGATCTTTGAGCGAAGACAAAATTAGGCTTACATCAGATTCTGAGTTCCAAACAAAACCATCTCTTCCATTTGCAATAGGAAAATATCATCAAATTTTAGTGAACTTGGCTCATAATTTAGCTAGGTGGAGCGTGAGGTTCATTGCAGGAGCTCTGAAACTATTTCTGTCAAGTCACATTTTCCGTTAAATGAGTGCAATGATTTTTGTAACTTGAACGTGCATTTGTGTTCGTGACAACTGAGAATTAACGTAGATATTTTTTTATTTATTTTGTAAATATATTTTTTTGATTGTTTAATTTTTGTATTTAATTTTGTGTAGTTTGTGAATATTTATATTTAATTTTGATTTATAAATAAAAAATTGTCATATTATTAGTTACTAAACCTAATGATTTGTTATGTAAGATCATATTTTATTTAATTTTAATATTTTAATTTATGCTAATGAGTAGTAATTTTTAACAAGTTTTATAATTTTAAATAAATAAGTCATAGGGAGATATTTTAAAAGAAAGAAAATTATCTCACAATACTCAAATTTGGACAACAACTACAAATTTCTATTAATGATGATACTGAACAATATTTTTCTAATTAAAGTGGTATTGAATTTGATCTAAGTACTCTCCCAATAAATCCTGAATCAAAAAAAAAAAACTTGAGTATCAAAGTGGAGGCATAAAGAGCGGTGGAGGAGGTTGATAGAAATTGATTTGACTCCTCCTCCCCATATTGCTTTCAGAGGAAAAAAAAAAACAATAAATTTAGGAATAAGATATCTCAATCCAATAAAACAATACTCAAATAAACTCAAAATATAATAAAACACTTGTGGTGAAAATTACGAAATTATCTCTAAAAAGTTACTCAATATTTTTCTCAATCAATAGAATAAAAAAAGAAAGAAATCAAGCACGTTCACAAGAACATAAAAATTTATATGATTCGACTTTTTGATGACTTACGTCTATAAAAAAATCAAGAAATTACAAAAGCAGTCTCAAACTTGCATCCGTTATCTCACGTACATCAAATCGCTCTCTTTAAATCTAAATGATGACTGCTCTTTACCCAATAATATTATCCTAATACAATTAGGATATGTTATTCTAATCTGTTTAAATTTAAAGATTATTTTAATAAGGTATACTAGTTTAATAAAAAGATTGATTGATTTTTTTTAAACGTGATAACGTAATCTGACACCAATTAAATTTTATTTATTTTATTTTTAAAAAGTTATTTATTTATTTATTTATTTATTATTTTTATTATTATTATTATTTAGTTTGGGGTATTACAGTGATAGCCAATCATGTTAGGCTGTTTCTGCTAAAGTTGTCTAGACGACTGTATCCCGTGAAAAGTAGCAAAAAAGATTGAAGGGGAAGAAATTTCTTTAAAATTACAATAAAATAATGAAGTCACTGGATCTTTGAGCGAAGACAAAATTAAGGCTTCCATCAGATCCTGAGTTCCAAACAAAACCATCCTTTCCTTTTGTACTAGGAAAATACCCTCAAATTTTAGTGAACTTGGCCCATAATTTAGCTAGGTGTTTGTGTCTGTGACAACTGAGAATTAACGTTAAAGTCTATTGACAAGTTTTATTTTTGGCTTAAAACACCTGGCATTTATGACATTGACAATTAACAAGAATGCATAATTACTTAGAATTGAAATTTATGGCAGATTTTGGAGGGGAGAAAGGCTATAAACTTCAGAAGAAAGAAGAAAAAAAATGCAGAAAGGGAATTTTACAGCTAGAAAATTTTACAACTTCTAGCTTTTGATGCATGGTTCCACTTTCTTAGGAAACAAACAAGCTTAATACAGATTGTAGAAAAAGGGAGGAATATTAATGAAAGATGAAAAATGAAAAAGGACGAAATTCAAGATTGATATAAAGATTTGAGTTTTTATCTTGATTTGATTTTTTAAAAAATACGCATGAATCTAATAACAGGTATATAAAATAAAGATTAAAGTAAATTTAGTTATTATTAATTAAGCTAATGATTAAGAAATTCTCCCTCCCAACTTTAGAGCACACATTTTGCATGAAAAAAGGAAGTCAATCTCCAATATTTTTTGACTTTGTTTTTTAATTTTGGAAGCATAATATTTTTGTTTGAAGTTAAAAAATGCATGAATAAAAAGAAAAAATACCATATTATATGTACTCTCGTAGTGGTATATATATATATATATATATATATATTGTAGAGATTATCACATTTCAAGTGATACACCAACTCAATGTCTTGGATTAAAAAATTGAAGCTTTCATCGTGTCTTTCCCTCTCCTAGCTTCGGTCCCTAGCTGCATTTTCATCGTGATATATATCAAAGGCATCTTGAATAGATCAAATGTCTAGAGATTCATTGTTCCTTAAGTTAAATTTGAAAATATAATTATATTTAATGATTTAAGAGTAAATATTGAATATGTGTATATATTTAAGTATACATAATTTTTTATTGTAATATGCAGTTAAAATACCAAAAAGATTATGAATATTGCAATTTGTGCATGTCACCATGCCAGCGGAGTTGCTTTCCACTGAGGAGAAATGTGACTGGAGAAGCAAGAAAAGGGTATATTTGAGGTGATTATTTTAGCATATTTTGCTTTGCTTTATAATAAGGTCTAAAAAATTGAAAAGCTCTGGTTTCTGTATCGTAGGTTAAGTCAAACTGGTTGATTGTGAAAGAGAGCGAATAGGGTACGTACACTTTTAAGGTAGAGCGTGGAGTTATCTGGTTGAGGTAAAACGATTATAACAAAAAGGGGATGGTTATCTCGTGTGCTATGTGATGCTGCCGGGTGGCGGACAGATGCATCCGAGATCGTGACAAATGCAGACGAAATTCGTATATTTTAAAATCGACATGAAAAACTATCACTCCCACAGTAACATTTGTGGCTCTGCAGCGTTGTAAAAGGATTTTGCGTCTGGTGGAGAGGAATGGGTGGACCTGTGTTGGAAGGAGTTGTGTCACATGACACAAGTTACTTCTTAAAATATTTTAGTTTTTATATTATTTATATAAGATTTAAAATAATTAATATACTAATGAATTCATAATTTGTTTTTTACAATTTTATAAAGAGTGAGGTTTATGACTTCAATTAAAAGTGATTTATCAAAAATTAATTTTTTCACAATTTTTTATACCACTTTCTTTATCTGAAAATTTAAGTCATTCTCTTTCTTGGTTCTTAGATGTGTTTTGAGAGGGCCCTTCTTGGTCTTTAGATGTGTTTTTTGTTTTCTCAAAACAACTCATCTAAGCTTCAATTGTAAATAATTTTCAACATAAATTAAGTTTTTAAATACTTTATATCTAAATATTTTTTCCTCAATTGATAATTTGGCATAGAAAATAGCATTAAATGTTAAATAATTTCTTGAAATTATGAGTCGTTCTTTTTTAATTTATTTTGTAGATATATTCTTTGATTGTTTAATTTTTGTATTAAATTTTATGTAGTTTGTGAATACTTACATTTAATTTTGATCCATGAATAGAAAATTGTCATATTATTAGTTACTAAACCTAATGATTTGCTATGTAAGATCATATTTTATTTAATTCTAATATTTTAATTTATGCTCATGAGTAATAATTTTTAACAAGTTTTATAATTTTAGATAAATAAATCATAGAAAGATATTTTAAAAGAAAGAAAATTATCTCACAATACTAAAATTTGGACAACAACTACAAAATTCTATTAATAATGATACTCAATAATATTTTTCTAAGTAAAATCATATTAAATTTGATCTAAGTACTCTCCCAACAAATTTTAGATTGAGGAAAAAAAATTTGAGTATAAAAGTGGAGGCATAAAGAGCGGTGGCGTACGTTGATAGAAATCGATTTGACTCCTCCTCGTCATATTGCTTTCAGAGTTAAAAGTTGATGTGACACTTTTTGAGGAGGATTGGTTGTCAAGATTTGCTGCAATGGAGGAGAAAGACGAGATTGATTTTATTCTGCATTGGTATTTTATTTTTCCTAGTTAAAAATAGGCTTTATTCATGAAAAGAGAAAAAAAAAGAGTAAATTTAGGAATAAGAGATCTCAATCAAATAAAGCAATACTCAAATAAACTCAAAATATAATAAAACACTTATGATGGAAATTGTGAAATTATCTCTAAAAAGTTGCTTAAGATTTTACCCAATCAATAAAAAAAAGAAAGAAAGAAATCAAACACGTTCACAAGAACATAAAAATTTATGTGATTCGATCTTTTAATGATCTACGTCCATAGAAAAAACAAGAAATTATAAAAACAATTTCAAACTCACATCCCTTATCTCACGTACACCCAAATCGTTCTCTCTAAATCTAAATAATGACTATACTTTAACCCAATAATATTATCTTAATACAATTAAGATATGTTATTCTAATCTACTTAGATTTAAAGATTATCTTAATAAGGTATACTAGTTTAATAAGATAAGATTGACTGATTTTCTTTTAAACGTGATAACGTAATCTGACACCAATTAAAATATATTTATTTTATTTTTAAAAAAGTATTTATTTATTTATTATTATTAGTTATTTTTTAGGGATATTGCAGTGATAGCCAAACATGTTACGCTGTTTCTGCTAAAGTTGTCTGGACGACAGTATCCCGTGAAAAGTAGCAACAAAAATTGAAGGGGAAGAAATTTCTTTAAAATTACAATAAAATAATGAAGTCACTGGATTGTTGAGCGAAGACAAAATTAAGGCTTCCATCAGATCCTGAGTTCCAAACAAAACCATCCCTTCCATTTGCACTAGGAAAATACCCTCAAATTTTAGTGAACTTGGCCCATAATTTAGCCAGGTGTTTGTATCTGTGACAACTGAGAATTAACGTTGAAGTCTATTGACAATTTTTATTTTTGGCTTAAAACACTTGGCATTTGTGACATTGACAATTAACAAGAAAGCATTAATTACTTAGAATTGAAATTTATGGCAGATTTTGAAGGGCAGAAAGGCTATAAAATTCAGAAGAAAGAAGAAAAAAAATGCAGAAAGGGAATTTTACAGCTAGAAAATTTTACAACTTTTAGCTTTTGATGCATGGTTCCACTTTCTTAGGAAACAAACAAGTTTAATACAGACGGTAGAAAAAGGGAGGAATATTAATGAAAGATGAAAAATGAAAAAGGATGAAATTCAAAATTGATGTAAAGATTTGAGTTTTTATCTTGATTTATTTTTTAAAAAAATACGCATGAATCTAATAACAGGTATATAAAATAAAGATTAAAGTATATTTAGTTATTATTAATTAAGCTAATGATTAAGAAATTCTCCCTCCCAACTTTAGAGCACACATTTTGCATGGGAAAAAGAAGTCAATCTCCAATCTTTTTTTACTTTGTTTTTTAATTTTGGGAGCATAATATTTTTGTTTGAAGTTAGAAAAATGCATGAATAAAAAGGAAAAATACCGTGTTATACGTACTCTCGTAGTGGCATATATATGTTGTAGAGATTATCACATTTCAAGTGATACACCACCTCAACGTCTTGTATTAAAAAATTGAAGCTTTCATCGTGTCTTCCCCTCTCCTAGCTTCTGTCCCTAGAAGCATTTTCATCGTGATATATATCAAAGGCATTTGAATAGATCATATGTCTAGAGATTCATTGTTCCGCAAGTTAAATTTGAAAATATGATTACATTTAATGATTTAATTGTAAATATTGAATGTGTGTATATATTTAAGTATACATAATATTTTATTGTAATATGCAGTTAAAATACTAAAAAGATTTATGAATATTGAATTTTGTGCATGTCACCATGCCAGCGGAGTTGCTTTCCACTGAGGAGAAGTGTGACTGGAGAAATAAGAAAAGGGTAAATTTGAGGTGATTATTTTAGCATATTTTGCTTTGCTCTATATTAAGGTCTAAAAAATTGAAAGGCTCTGGTTTCTGTATCGTAGGTTAGGTCAAACTGGTTGATTGTGAAAGAGAGCGAATAGGGTACGTACACTTTTAAGGTAGAACGTGGAGTTATCTGGTTGATTGTAAAACGATTATAACAAAAGGGGATGGTTATCTCGTGTGCCATGTGATGCTGCCGGGTGGCGGACAGATGCATCCGAGATCGTGACAAATGCAGACGAAATTCATATCTTTTAAAATCGACATGAAAATCTATCACTCCCACAATAACATTTGTGGCTCTGCAGCGTTGTAAAAGGATTTTGCGTCTGGTGGAGAGCCATGGGTGGACCTATGTTGGAGGGAGTAGTGTCACATGACACAAGTTACTTCTCAAAATATTTTAGTTTTTATATTATTTATATAAGATTTAAAATAATTAATATACTAATGAATTCATTTTCTGTTTTATAATTTTATAAAGAGTGAGGTTAACGACTTCAAGTAAAAGTGATTTATCAAAAATTAATTTTTTTACAATTTTTTATGTTACTCTCTTTATCTAAAAATTCAAGCCATTCCCTTTCTTGGTTCTTAGATGTGTTTTGAGCTTTCTCAAAACAATTCATCTAAGCTTCAATTGTAAGTAATTTTTAACATAAATTAAGTTTTTAAATACTTTATATTTAAATATTTTTTCCTTAATTTGATAATTTGGAATAGAAAATAGTATTGTATGTTAAATAATTTCTTGAAATTATGAGTCATTTTTTTTATTTATTTTGTAGATATATTCTTTGATTGTTTAATTTTTGTATTAAACTTTATGTAGTTTGTGAATACTTATATTTAATTTTGATCCATGAATAAAAAATTATCATATTATTAGTTACTGAATCTAATGATTTGCTATGTAAGATCATATTTTATTTAATTTTAATATTTTAATTTATGCTAATGAGTAGTAATTTTTAACAAGTTTTATAATTTTAGATAAATAAGTCATGAAAAGATATTTTTAAAAAAAAAAATTATCTCACAATACTCAAATTTGAACAACAACTACAAAATTCTATTAATGATGATACTCAACAATATATTTCTAAGTAAATTCGTATTGAATTTGATCTAAGCACTCTCCCAACAAATCCTGGATCAAGGAAAACAAATTTGAATATCAACGTTGAGGCGTAAAAAGCAATGGAGGAGGTTGATAGAAATCGATTTGGCTCATCCTCCCCATATTGCTTTTGGAGTTAAAAGTTGATGTGACAGTTTTTGAGGAGGATGGGTTGTCAAGATTTGTTGCAATGGAGGAGAAAGACGGGAGCGATTTTATTCTGCATTGGTATTTTCTTTTTCTTAGTTAAAAATAGGGTTTATTCATGAAAAGAGAAAAAAAAACAGTAAATTTAAGAATAAAAGATCTCAATCCAATAAAGCAATACTCAAATACACTCAAAGTATAATAAAACACTTGTGGTGAAAATTACGAAATTAACTCTAAAAAGTTACTCAAAATTTTATCAAATTAATAAAATAAAGAAAGAAAAAAATCAAACACATCCACAAGAATACAAGAATTTATATGGTTCGGTGACCTACGTCCATAGAAAAATCAAGAGATTACAAGAGCAGTCTTAAACTCACAATCTCTATTTACGTAAACCCAAATCACTCTCTTTAAATTTAAGTAATAGCTACCCTTTAACCCAATAATATTATGTTATTCTAATCTACTTAAATTTAAAGATTATTTTAATAAGGTATAATAGTTTAACAAGGTAAGATTGACTGATTTAAAGATTATCTTAATAAGGTATATTAGTTTAATAAAATAAGATTGATTGATTTTTTTTTAAACGTAATAATGTAATCTGACACCAATTAAAATATATTTATTTTATTTTTAAAAAGTTATTTATTTATTTATTTTTTATTAGGGGTATTACAGTGATAGCCAATCATGTTAGGCTGTTTCTGCTAAAGTTTGTCTATACTGTATCCCGTGAAAAGTAGCGACAAAGATTGAAGGGGAAGAAATTTCTTTAAAATTACAATAAAATAATGAAGTCACTGGATCTTTGAGCGAAGACAAAATTAAGGCTTCTCATCAGATCTTGAGTTCCTAACAAAACCATCCCTTTCATTTGCACTAGGAAAATACCCTCAAATTTTAGTGAACTTGGCCCATAATTTAGCCAGGTGTTTGTATCTGTGACAACTGAGAATTAACGTTGAAGTCTATTGACAATTTTTATTTTTGGCTTAAAACACCTGGCATTTGTGACATTGACAATTAACAAGAAAGCATTAATTACTTAGAATTGAAATTTATGGCAGATTTTGGAGGGCAGAAAGGCTATAAAATTCAGAAGAAAGAAGAAAAAAAATGCAGAAAGGGAATTTTACAGCTAGAAAATTTTACAACTTTTAGCTTTTGATGCATGGTTCCACTTTCTTAGGAAACAAACAAGTTTAATCCAGACGGTAGAAAAAGGGAGGACTATTAATGAAGGATGAAAAATGAAAAAGGACGAAATTCAAAATTGATGTAAAGATTTGAGTTTTTATCTTGATTTGATTTTTTAAAAAATACACATGAATCTAATAACAGGTATGTAAAATAAAAACTAAAGTAAATTTAGTTATTATTAATTAAGCTAATAATTAAGAAATTCTCCCTCCCAACTTTAGAGCACACATTTTGCATGGAAAAAGGAAGTCAATCTCCAATCTTTTTTGACTTTGTTTTTTAATTTTGGAAGCATAATATTTTTGTTTGCAGTTAAAAAAATGCATAAATAAAAAGGAAAAATACCATGTTATATGTACTCTCGTAGTGGTATATATATGTTGTAGAGATTATCACATTTCAAGTGATACACCAACTCAATGTCTTGTATTAAAAAATTGAAGCTTTCATCGTGTCTTTCCCTCTCTACATTTTCATCGCGATATATATCAAAAACATCTTGAATAGATCAAATGTCTAGAGATTCATTGTTCCCTAAGTTAAATTTGAAAATATAATTATATTTGAAAATATAATTATATTTAATGATTTAAGAGTAAATATTGAATGTGTGTAAATATTTAAGTATACATGATTTTTTATTGTAATATGCAGTTAAAATACCAAAAAGATTATGAATATTGAAATTTGTGCATATCACCGTGCTAACGGAGTTGCCTTCCACTAAGGAGAAATGTGACTGGAGAAGTAAGAAAAGGGCATGTTTGGGGTGATTATTTTAGCATATTTTGCTTTGCTTTATATTAAGGTCTAAAAAATTGAAAAGCTCTGGTTTCCGAATGGTAAGTTAAGGCAAACTGGTTGATTGTGAAAGAGAGCGAATAGGGTACGTACACTTTTAAGGTAGAACATGGGGTTATTTGTAAGGACGGCATAACAAATTCAAAAGTTTAAAGTGAAATATTCAAATGAAGTTTTTTTTTATCAAAATTTTATCTTTTTAGCTTTTTGAGATGTAAAATTTTTAATTAAACTTTTATCTTATATTTTAAACTATTATAATTATCTTATATTTTCTAAATGGTTAATATAAAATCAACAATAAAAAATTCTAATTCAAACAAATTAACTATCACATGAAATAAAAATAATATAAAAAATACAATATAAACTCTTAATTAAATTAAAAAAATCTATAAAGATTAGAATAATAGTACCTAATTGTTGAATGCTTATTACAAATCGCAAATGAGGCTCACAGCTTTATGAAGATAATAAAAGAACAGACTTCTTGTGTATTTTTTTGAAAAAAATTGAAATTAAAGGAAAAAATAACAAATGAGAAAGAAAGATTTCAAAAGTATATATTATACATTGAAAAAAATTAGTTTTATATATAGAAAAAAAATAGCTGTTGGAAATCATTAAATACATTGATTAGAAATAAAAAAATAAGTGAGAAAAAAATAGCTGTTGGAGATGAGTAAATACATATGACTGCTGGTTTATTAGAAATAAAATAATATAGTTAAGAATTAATAGCATTTTAGAAAGAATGAAGTAATTGAAAATTGAAATTATTAGACATATATTTAAAAAAGTAAAAAAAAAATTAACAATTATTTTTTATTTTTATATTTTTTTAATTTTTATATATTTTTAATATATTTAATTATATTATAATTATAATAAAATTATAAATTTTTTTTTAAAATTAGAACCTTCTAAATTGAGAACCTAAAACCATTGCTTGCGTGACTTCACCCAAAGGCTAGCAATGGTTATCTGGTTGATGTAAAACAATTATAACAAAAAGGGGATGGCTATCTTGTGTGCTATGTGATGCTGCCGGGTGGCGGACAGATGCATTCGAGATCGTGACAGATGCAGACGAAATTCATATCTTTTAAAATTGACATGAAAATGTATCACTCCCACAATAACATTTGTGGCTCTGCAGCGTTGTAAAAGGATTTCGCGTCTGGTGGAGAGGCATGGGTGCACCTATGTTGGAGGGAGTAGTGTCACATGACACAAGTTACTTAAAAAATTTTAGTTTTTATATTATTTATATAAGATTTAAAATAATTAATATACTAATGAATTCATTATCTGTTTTTATAATTTTATAAAGAGTGAGGTTAACAACTTTAAGTAAAAGTGATTTATCAAAAATTAATTTTTTTACAATTTTTTATACTACTTTTTTTGTTTAAAATTTCAAGTCATTCTTTTTCTTGGTTCTTAGATGTGTTTTAAGAGAGCCTTTCTTGATCTTTAGATGTGCTTTTCGCTTTCTCAAAACAACTCATTTAAGCTTCAATTGTAAGTAATTTTCAATTAAGTTTTTAAATACTTTATATCTAAATATTTTTTCCTTAATTTGATAATTTGGAATAGAAAACAATATTGCATGTTAAATAATTTCTTGAAATTATAAGTCGATATTTTTTTATTTATTTTGTAGATGTATTCTTTGATTGTTTAATTTTTGTATTAAACTTTATGTAGTTTGTGAATACTTATATTTAATTTTGATCCATGGATACAAAATTATCATATTATTAGTCACTGAACCTAATGATTTGCTATGTAAGATCATATTTTATTTAATTCTAATAGTTTAATTTATACTAATGAGTAGTAATTTTTAACAAGTTTTATAATTTTAGATAAATAAATCATAGACAGATATTTTAAAAGAAAGAAAATTATCTCACAATACTTAAATTTGGACAATAACTACAAAATTCTATTAATGATGATACTCAATAATATTTTTTTAAGTAAAGTCGTATTGAATTTGATCTAAGTACTCTCCCAACAAATCCTTATCGAGGAAAAAAAAATTTGAGTATCAAAGTGGAGGCATAAAGAGCAATGGGGGAGGTTGATAGAAATCAATTTGGCTCCTCTTCCCCATATTGCTTTCAGAGTTGATATGACAGTTTTTGAGGAGGATTGGTTGTCAAGATTTGCTGCAACGGAGGAGAAAGACAAGAGATATGTTATTCTGCATTGGTATTCTCTTTTTCTTAGTTAAAAATAGGCTTTATTCATGAAAAGAGAAAAAAAAACAATAAATTTAGGAATAAAAGATCTCAATCCAATAAGACAATACTCAAATAAACTCAAAATATAATAAAACATTTGTAGTGGAAATTGTGAAATTATATTAAAAAGCTATTCAAAATTTTACCTAATCAATAGAATAAAAAAAGAAAAAAATCAAACACGTTCAAAAAAACATAAAAATTTATGTGATTTGATCTTTTAATGACCTACGTTCATAGAAAAATCAAGAGATTACAATAACAGTTTCAAACTCACATCCTTTATCTTACGTATACCTAAATCGCTCTCTCTAAATCTAAGTGATGATTATCTTTTAACCCAATAATATTATCCTAATACAATTAGGATATGTTATTCTAATCTACTTAAATTTAAAGATTATTTTGATAAGGTATGCTAGTTTTTATTTTTAATAAGGTATACTAGTTTAATAAGGTAAGATTGACTATTTTTTTTTTAAATGTGATAACGTAATTTGATATAAATTAAAATATATCTATTTTATTTTTAAAAAGTTATTTATTTATTATTATTATTATTATTATTATTTTGTTAGAGGTATTACAGTGATAGCCAATCATGTTAGGCTGTTTCTGCTAAAGTTGTCTGGACGACTGTATCCCGTGAAAAGTAGCAACAAAGATTGAGGGGGAAGAAATTTCTTTAAAATTACAATAAAATAATGAAGTCACTGGATCTTTGAGTGAAGACAAAATTAAAGCTTCCATCAGATCCTAAGCTCCAAACAAAACCTTCCCTTCCATTTGCACTAGGAAAATACCCTAAATTTTTAGTGAACTTGGCCCATAATTTAGCTAGGTGTTTGTATCTGTGACAACTGAGAATTAACGTTAAAGTCTATTGACAATTTGTATTTTTGGCTTAAAACACCTGGCATTTGTGACATTGACAATTAACAAGAGAGCATTAATTACTTACAATTGAAATTTATGGCAGATTTTGGGGGGGAGAAAGGCTATAAAATTCAGAAGAAAGAAGAAAAAAAATGCAGAAAGGGAATTTTACAGCTAGAAAATTTTACAACTTCTAGCTTTTGATGCATGGTTCCACTTTCTTAGGAAACAAACAAGTTTAATACAGACTGTAGAAAAAAGGGAGGAATATTAATGAAGGATGAAAAATGAAAAAAGACGAAATTCAAGATTGATGTAAAGATTTGAGTTTTTATCTTGATCTGTTTTTTAAAAAATATGCATGAATCTAATAATAGGTATATAAAATAAAGACTAAAGTAAATTTAGTAATTATTAATTAAGCTAATGACTCCCTCCCAACTTTAGAGCACACATTTTGCATGGGAAAAGGAAGTTAATCTCCAATCTTTTTTGACTTTGTTTTTTAATTTTGGGAACATAATATTTTTGTTTGAAGTTAAAAAAATGCATGAATAAAAAGGAAAAATACCGTGTTATATGTACTGTCGTTGTGGTATATATATGTTGTAGAGATTATCACATTTCAAGTGATACACCAACTCAATTTCTTGTATTAAAAAATTGAAGCTTTCATCGTGTCTTTCCCTCTCCAAACTTCTGCCCCTAGCTGCATTTTCATCGTGATATATATCGAAGGCATTTTGAATAGATCAAATGTCTAGAGATTCGTTGTTCTCCAAATTAAATTTGAAAATATAATTACATTTAATGATTTAAGAGTAAATATTGAATGTGTGTATATATTTAAGTATACAATTTTTTATTGTAATATGCAGTTAGAATACCAAAAAGATTATGAATATTGAAATTTGTGCATGTCACCATGCTAACGGCGTTGCTTTCCACTAAGGAGAAATGTGACTGGAGAAGTAAGAAAAGGGTATATTTGAGGTGATTATTTTAGCATATTTTGCTTTGCTTTATATTAAGGTCTAAAAAATTGAAAAGCTCTGGTTTCTGTATTGTAAGTTAAGTCAAACTGGTTGATTGTGAAAGAGACCGAATAGGGTACGTACACTTAAAGGTAGAACAGGGAGTCATCTGGTTGATGTAAAACAATTATAACAAAAGGGGATGGTTATCTCGTGTGCTATGTGATGTTGCCGGGTGGCGGACCGAGGCATTCGAGATCGTGAAAGATGCAGACGAAATTCATATCTTTTAAAATCGGAATGAAAGCTATCACTTCCACAATAATATTTGTGACTCTGCAGCGTTGTAAAAGGATTTTGCGTCTGGTGGAGAGCCATGGGTGGATTTATGTTGGAGGGAGTAGAACATGAAGTCATCTGGTTGATGTAAAACAATTATAACAAAAGGGGATGGTTATCTCGTGTGCTATGTGATGTTGCCGGGTGGCGGACCGAGGCATTCGAGATCGTGACAGATGCAGACGAAATTCATATCTTTTAAAATCGGAATGAAAGCTATCACTTCCACAATAATATTTGTGGCTCTGCAGCGTTGTAAAAGGATTTTGCGTCTGGTGGAGAGCCATGGGTGGATTTATGTTGGAGGGAGTAGTGTCACATGACATAAGTTACTTCTTAAAATATTTTAATTTTTATATTATTTATATAAGATTTAAAATAATTAATATACTAATGAATTCATTATTTGTTTTTACAATTTTATAAAGAGTGAGGTTAAAGACTTCAACTAAAAGTGATTTATCCAAAAATTAATTTTTTTACAATTGATAACCCTTCACCTTACATGTATAGTTTAGGAATATGCACTTTGTCACCCTTAGCTCAAGTTTACCATTACTCACATGGGTATAAATAGGACAACTAAATACTCTAAATATAAAGTAATCAACGGGGTTTACCAAATCAAACTGTCTCTGGTCTTAATTTCAATTGCAATTGATAGAGGCAGATTTACCAAGTAACAAGCCCTGTTAATAGTTTTTATCTAGAATACTTTGGTAAGCCAATATTAAGGAACATGCATCTTGCTCTCTCTAGAAGTGTTCCCTTCATCCACTCTACAACATCATTTTAGTATGGTGTTTTGATGATTGTGCGATATCTAACGATTCTCTCATTCTTGCAAAACAGATTAAACCCACCTCTACAAAATTCCAAACCATTGTTTGTTCAAAAGCTCTTGATCTTTTTCTTAGTTTGCTTCTCTATCAATGCCTTCAAATACAAAAAGGTGGTTAACACTTCACTCATAGCCTTCAGAAAACACGTTCACATTTTTCTTGAAAAATCATCAATAAAGGTCTATATGTTTAATGATCCACTTCTTGATGCCACCAGAGAAGGACCCGACAAATTTGAATGGATGTAGTTTGATGTACTTTTGGTTCGATGAGTTGTATTGCTAAATTTCACTCTATGTCGCTTACAAAAATCTAGCTTCTTAGTCTTTTGACTACACAACAAACCATGCTTACCTAGTTTTGTCATCCTTCTTTCACTCATATAATCCAATCTCATATGCCATAAACGTGTAATATCATCATTAGGATTGTGGGATAAGACTGTGGATGCAATTTCAATGACCATGTTTCTCACTAAACGTAAAGGTCATTGAATAACTTACCTTTCACTATAGTTAAGGCTCCTTTAGGTACCATCAAGACACCATCTTGGCTACTATATTTATAGCCTTTCTTATATAACAAACTCATGTATATCAAATTCTCTTCCATGTTAGGAACATGTTTCACCTCATCCGTCTTTATCATGGTATCAAACATCTTGATTCGAATTGTGCCAATTCTAACAACTGAGAGAAAGAAATCATCTCTTAATTGTACAGTGCCCATATCGACAGATTGATTGATTGTAAACCAATCACGCTTAAGACATATGTGGAAGCAATAAGTGGAATCTATATCCATGTATCCATTGGGTTATCGTTGATTACTGCAAAAACACTATCAGTTTCCTCAAAAGTATCAAAGTCATCTATAGCCAAGTTTGTAATATTTTTAGACTTGTTGATTATTTCATCATCCTTGAATTTGGTACAATCTTGACAAAAATGTCTTTTTTACCATAATTCTAACAAGTTTTTCATTTTGCTCTATATTTACCTTTTCTGTCTAAGCCTTTCTCTCTATCCTTTCCTCTATTTACAATCAAGACTTCTGCTTGATTTTCATTTTAGATGTTGTCAATTTTCTTCTTCAATTCTTTGAAATTTAAAGATGCCTTAAATCCTCGAAAGTGAGAATGTCTTAGCCATATAACATAGTATCCATGAAATTTTCATATGATGGAGGCAAAAAAATAGGAGAATTAAGGCTCGGTCTTCATTCTCAATTTTAAGATTAATATTTTTTAAATAAAGAATAATTGTATTAAATTCATCAATATGGGTATTAACGAAAGTAACTTCACATTGTCTTAACGTGCAAGTCTGGGTACGCAATCGTTAGACTTGGAAAAAAAAAAAACAAGTGAGGAGTCGCCACCAATCATCTTTTCTAAGTGCGATTGGTCACCTATTAACTCGATTCTAATAGACGAAATCCTAAATTAATTTTAGGTTCTTCGAAAGAACGAGAACTAGTTTACGATTTTTAGAGATGAGTTTAAGAGTGTGGTTATGCACAGAGAAGGATTAGCACTTTTGTGGGACACATTCTACGAACGATACTATTTAATCTTAAGTTATCTTATTTTAACCTACCATTGATTTTATTCTTATATTTCCTGAATCCTTTATTAATTAATTCTTTATTATATTAGTCGATTGAGTCTTTTATTCGGTTTCACAGATGCACATGATAGAGTCGTAAAATGATGTTATGATTTATTTAATATTTAAATGATGAGGTTGACAATCTTTTATCAAAAAATCATTTGTAGACTATCCCAACGCTTTGGTGAAGTCTCAAAGTTTTCCTCACCTAAGGACATCCCGAGAAAAACTCATCTCTACAAGTTCTTCGAGAAAATCCCATTATCAGAATTCTCGCCTTATTAACAAGATAAACGTGGCATTCTATGACAAGGTAAAATGATGATATCTACATGAACGCATTTATTAATTTAGTTGGTTTGTTATTCATGCAATAATATGTTTAATAATTTAGAATGATTTATTACCTTGTTCATATATTTATTGTTGTTTATTATTATTATTTTAATTATTTATTATTTTTTAGAGCTTCTTATTTAAATCTATATTCCTCAATTAACATTGTGGATTAATATTTTTACTTAACTATATATTTTATCAAATAAACAATTAATTAATTTTTAATGATTGAATTAACTTTATTTAATGATATTTGTTTAAGCTAATTAACTAACTACATTAATTTAGATTTAAATGCAACATTATGTAAATTTAATTTTCTTAATATATATTATTTTTTAACAACGATTATTTGAGTTAATGGGTATTAGAGTATAGAGTTCAAATTTACTAATTCAGCCACATGTTTATATTGTGCTACGAAGGCTTTTACTAGATCTTTTCAGGTCTTAATACGATTTCGATCTAGCTATGCGTACCACTGGGTAGCTGGCCCAGTCAAACTGTCTTGGAAGAAATGGATTAGCAACTTGTCATCATAAGATTGAGCAGCCATCTTTCGACAATACATAGTGATATGTGCCATTAGACACTTTGTTCCGTCAAATTTTTCAAATTTCAAAACCTTAAACTTGGTAGGGATTACTACATCAAGCACTAAGCATAGTTTGATTGCATCTATGGTATCGAACCTATCAACCCCTTCAATAACATGAAGGCGTTCTTCCAACAAATATTTTCTCTCACTTTACTCATTTTCCTCTGTTTGCAATGAATTCTTCTTTAACTTTTCTTATTCTTTTGGATCGTCTAAATCTGGAATGTGTATTGGTTCAATAGGATTTGTTCCTGAATTCAACCCAAATTGCCCATGAATCGGTTGATGACCTATTAGGGGTGGTGCATTGTAATAAGCAAGCGGTGTCACTTGCAGGTGGACCCTTTGAAAAGTTTGGGCTTGGGGTGGAGTGAACCTCAAGGGATAAGGTAGATCATCTCTTAGGTCACCGGTGTCTTGTATTTGTGGGTTTTCTGACAGAGCTAAACCTTCAACCACTCTTTTTGCTTTACTTAAACTCATGATCAATTCCATCATCTTTGCCAATTGTTCTGTCATTTTTTCTTGAGCTCTTTCCATTCTATCCATTCAATCCTTTTGCTCTTCTTCCATGATCTTTACTTGTCGATGAGTATTATGAACACGCTGATCACTAGTTTTAGGTTGTCGAGCTATTTTGGAATTCTTATTGTAATCATAAACATGAATTAGATGCATTATCAGTGAATGAATGAAGAAATGAACCTATTATCTTTATTTATAGGTGAAAATACTTATTGTCATGAAATGAGTATTTATGCATGTATAAATAAATGGTCATGTACTAAAAGTATTTGTTACATAACACTCATTAACAAAGTAATCCATTGCATAAGATATTGTTTTTTATTACAATTCAGAGTCATATTTTACATCTAGAAATATTCGCCAATTCCATTGTAACGACTATACACTTCATCATAGTACTTAACCAGCTACTGTTCATGTTTCCTAATAAAAAAAACCTGGCTCCTCAATATGTCTGTCTTCCTAGCCATGCTTTTCACCTTGTAAGCCACTTTCCTCATTTGCCTAACCAAGTAATCCATTTGGTCATGTTTCTCCACATAAGCTTGTTTGTAGGATTCACCCCACTTTCGAATTTGAGTGCTTTCTTGCTTAAGGCGCTCATATTCTCCTTGATAAGTTCCCATAATCCCCTTAAGCTCTTTGTACTATTGTGTTAGCAATTAAATGGATTCTTGCTAGAACTGCATTTGGTGTCTCAATCCATCATTGTACACTTGAAGCTCATTGCCCTGATAATCTCTCACTTGTATTTCTCTTTGAAGTTCACTGGTGGTGGCAAAAAACTTGTTATTCAGGCTCTCATACTTCTTTTTCCAATCACGTTTTATTTTTTGGACTTTTTTTCTTTGTTCAGTTACTTCCTTCTTCAGCTTCTCACACTCTTTTTGGAGTTCTTCATATCGTTGTTTACAATTGGCTTTTTTAGCTTCAGATTTCTTTCGAGCCAACTCACTCTCGAGCAAAGCATCTCGAGGTTCCAAATCAATTGGGCCATGAGGTGCATCTTCCTTTGGGTATACCACAACCTTAACTTGTTGAGCATGCCACATCAAATACCCAGTAGTAACTTCATTAGTGTACCTCATTTGGTCGACTCAACTTGTTTTCTTCCAAGTTCGTGCAATATCCTCAACCCTTTTCAGAAAACTCGGCTCTCCATAAGCAAACTCCAAAATGTTGAGTTGGTGTGTCATTGGCACAAACTTCTTTAACCCGAACTACCTTTCCATCATGATTGGGGCATAGCTGATCGTTCTCTATGGCCCCATTAATGGTACCCAAGGTTCATCTCTGCATTTGTACATGACTGGGCGACGAGGAATCCATGGAACTCTCTACGTTACCTCCACACTTATAAGTTTCCTAAGCCTAGAGATCTATTTCTTTTTAGTCTTATTTTTTGGCCATTCACTTTCACAAAATTCTCTGATGGGGGCATTTTGCGGATGAAATGGCTTTTTGAACCTTTTAACCTTGTATTCAAAGTGACTTACCATCTAGATGGAAAGAAGCTGTGTGTATCCCATAAATCATCCTTCCCTTTTTCTCCGACAATAATTCAATGATTTGAGAGTTTCTACTAGGATTGAAGGTAAAAGGTTGGCCTTATCGATAACTTGCTCGAAAAAATCTATAATTTCGACCTCTATATGCCCTAAGACTTTGGGAAAGATCACTAGCCCATAAATTCCTTAAGCCATCACAAGTTGTCCTTGTTCGGTGTCCTGATGCTTCACGATATAACTGCGTAGAAAACTTCATTGGATACATTCATTGTCTCCCTTTTTTCTTAGATTTTGGTCGACTTCCCTCGAGGTAATACCCATCATCCTGGCCAGCTTTCGCTTGTGCTCGATCTTTTGTCTTCTCCAATATATTTTGTCTAGATTATCAAGATCAATTTGAAAGAGAGTTGGGTACTTTTCAATTGTTGGGACCATATCCCCCTCATTAAACACAAAACACCAATATGACAAATCCTAAAATTGCACAATGGCTTTTAACAATTGTTCATTATTTTGGACCTTAAGGAGCCAGGCTATGTGGTCATATCTTTTATCGAAATTCACTCAAGTCGTGGCATTCACCTTTCCCATATGTCAAGCAAGTTTGTGAAGTCATGTTGTTTAAGATCAAGGTGGACTCTATTAGGTAGTGATGAAATGTGATCTTTTGCCAAGCAATCCCCCTCACTTTGTTGGGTGCTCGCCATGTGTTAAGTCACTTCGTATATTCCATCATAGCTTGAAGGTGCCACAATGACTCCATGGATGCAATTGGATCTATTCCGTCAATGGCTGTCAGGTGACATACTTTTCCTATATGTAAAATTATGATGCAAATGTGCATATGCAAAATAAATGACAACAAGTTCAAGTTAGTACAGTAAATAAAAATTCCAAAAGTAATTTTGATTAATAACATGATACATTCATTACTTTGCAGAGCAAAATTTAGAACAAAAGGACTATGAAAATTCCTTTATGTGTACCTAGTCAAAGGGTATATTCTCACAAGTGAAGCTCTACCTAGGCAAAGGCGACTCTCGATATTTTACATGCTAAGTTTGGGTTGAAAATAGAGCTAAAGGTTCCCAAATCACTCTTTATTGCCGTCCACACGGACTAGTAAGGCACCCCGATCCTTGCCCATTACAAGCTTCAAATGAACTGTGTTCGATTTGAGTAAGAGTCTTCACTAACCCATGAGAAGGTTATCACCTCATGAGAATATAGCTATTTGACCCCCTCTTAATTAAGGACAAAGCCCAAGTAGAAGGCTTATGCATGAATGCAAGATGTGTCATGTGTGAGAAGGAATATACCAAGCTCGGACTAATAATCTCACACTCCCCTTATCCTTCTCATTCACTTATTATTATTGTTATTACTTTTTGGTTAATTTTTTTTGTTTGTTTTGATTTTCTAACTCTAAAATAAATATTCATATTATATATATATTCTTCTCTTAGAAAAATAAATACATTTTAATTAAACAAGATGGGCTAGGCCCAATATCAACTAAAACAAATCCAAACAAAAAAGAAAAATTATATCTTACTGGGTTAAGGTTGACCCAAACCATGAGCTCGCAAAAAGCCCAAGATCGCCGAACCAAATCTGCTCCTCAAGCTCACACTGCTGCTCTCAAAACTACGTCGTTTAATACGCCTTTACAACTTAATTATATAAGCTCCTTTTTTTTTTTTACTTTCTCCCTTCACTTTTTCACTCTGGCCGTTCCTTTCCCTTCTCTCTACTTTTTTTTTTCTTTTTTTTCTCTTCCTTTTCCATTCCTTTGGTCAGTCTCTTTTCTCCCTTTCATTCTCCCTTCGCTAGCATTACTATTCTTCTCTTCTTTTCCCTCTCTTTCTTTTTTCTTTTCCTTATTTCTTTCTCTTTTTCCTTTTCTCTTCATTCTCCCTCTTTTTCTTTCTTCTCATTCTTCCCCACAGGCATCACACATTTCTTCTCTTTCTTTTTTTTCTTTTTTGTCCCTCTTCCCCCCCAACGTCGCACACTTATTCTCTTTCTTTTTTTTCTCCTTTTTCCCCGTCGATCGACTTTCCTTCCTCTCTCTCTTCTTCGTTCTTTCTCTTCTCTCTTTTTTTTTGGTTCTTTTTCTTCTTTCTCTCTTGCCAGCGCCCCTCTCTCTTTCCTTCTCTCAAACCTCCAGTCACCGATCCACTCTCTCTCACTCTCAAACTCTCAAAAGCTTCACCTCCCTCTCACCTTCCCTACTGCCGACTGTCGCAACGTGCAGGTCCGAGAACCCGTCCGCCGGACGCGGGCGAAAATAAAAGAAAATTAGGAGTCGCCACCAATCGTTTCTTGTAGGTGCGATTGGTCACCTATTGACTCGGTTCTAATCGATGAAGTCCTAAATTGATTTCAGGTCCATCGAAAGAACAAAAACTGCTCTACGTTTCTTTTCAAAAATGGGTTCGGGAGTGCGGTTACGCACAGAGAAGGATTAGCACCTCCGTGACGCCCGTTCTACGAACAGTACCATATAATCTTAAGTCATTCTTTTATGGCCTGATTTTGATTTTATTGTTATATTTCCTTAATCTTTGCTTATTAACTAAGTTTTATTGAATTGGTCTTTTATTCGATTTTACGTATGCACATGATGCAAATATAAAATGATGTCATGATTTATTTATTTTAAATGATGAGGTCGGTAATCTTTTATTGAAAGATCATTCGAAGACCATCCCAACGCTTTGGTGAAGTCTCGACGTTTTCCTCACCTAGAGATATCCCTGAAAGAACTCGTCTCTACAAGCTCCTCGGAGAAATCCCATCATCGAAATTCCTGCCTCATTTACAGGATAAGTGTGGCACGC
Organism: Theobroma grandiflorum; assembly: GCA_036013995.1. Classification (NCBI taxonomy): domain Eukaryota; kingdom Viridiplantae; phylum Streptophyta; class Magnoliopsida; order Malvales; family Malvaceae; genus Theobroma; species Theobroma grandiflorum. The sequence goes on along the minus strand of CP142131.1, from coordinate 2,363,998 downwards.
TATGACAGGATAAAAAGATGATATCTATATGCACGCGTTTATTGACTTAGGTGGTTTGTAATTCACCCGATTATATGATTGATGGTTCGAGGTGATTTATCACATTACTGGCCTTTATTATCATTTGGTACCTCTTTTTGAATTATTTTTATCATTATTCTTTCTTATCTCTTTATTTTCATTTTTTTACTATTTTATTATTATTTATTATTATTTTTTTTTTATTTTTTTTCACTTTTTTTTGCCTTTTGTTTTCTGTTGAAATCTTTATTCTTTAATTAACATTATTGGCAAGTAATTTACTTAATTATATAACTTATCAAATAAACAATTAAAGTCTTCTATGGTTAAATTAACTTTATTTGGTAATATTTATTTAAACTAATTAACTAATTATATTAATTCAAGTTTAAATACAACATTATGAAAATTTATTTTTTTAATGTCTATTTCCAATATTGACTATTTGAGTAATGAATATCGGAATATAGAGTTCGGATTTATCCCGATGCTTCGGTGAAAATCCGTCTCGTATTCCTTACCTAGAAAATCAACCTAAAAGAGGTAACTCTTTACCTCTTTTTAAGTTGAATTCCATCATCGGATTACTCAAAATAATTGTTATTTATATATATATATATTTATGTATATTTTATTTATTATTATTTGTTTATTATATTTTTATTTTTTATTTTTTATTATTTTATTTATTTATTTATTTATTTGTGTTTATTACTAAAATAGGTACCTATTTTTTTTTATATATTTTTATTTTTTTCTAATAAAATTTAAACTAAATTAAAATAAAAAAAAATTTAAAAAAACATTATAATTAATTAAAACAAAAGGCTAAACCCAGAAATAATTTAAATAAAGCCCAATAAAAAAAAGGTTATACCTATCTGGGCTTTGGACTAGCCCAGCTCGATGGCCCGCAGGAGGCCCAAAACAGTAGCAGGAATTCCGCTCAGCAGGCTCGCAGTGGGGAGGTTCGAAACGCACCGTTTTGGTGTTGGATGCTCCTCAAAATGGCGTCGTTTTGCCCTAGACTCTTTAGCTTCCTTCTGTCTCCAAAACGACGTCGTTTTTGGGCCCTTTCTTCCTACTATAAAAGGCTCTTTTTTTCTTTTTTTCTTATTTTTCCCTTCCCCTCTCTCTCTAACCCAAATCTCTCCGCCCTCTCTCTAAAATTTCGACCCTCTCCCCCTTACCGGCGTCTTCCTTTTTGCCGGTCTGACCACCGAGAGGACTCTCTCACAGGTCAGCCTTCCTTTTTCTTCCCCGTCGATTTAGCCCTCCTTCACACCGATCGGTCCTTTTCTTCTGATCAGCCTACTCCTCCGATCTGCCTAGCTCCTCCGATCTAGCCCCTCTCTCTCTTTTCGCTGGCCTTCCTCTCACCGATCCCTCACCCTTTCGCCGTTGGGCTACACCGGTGCCGACCACTGGTGTCGCGTCTCCTCTCCCACAACCCCAAACACCCTCTTCCCGAACCAAACAGCTTCTTTTTTTTTATTGCTTTTTGTTTTGATTTTTGGTTGATCTTTTGTGGTTAGGGTAATTGGCTGCTAGATATAGGTTATTTGTTTGTTTTTTTTTGTGAAATTTTGCTCTCCTTTTTTTGGTTTCCGAATGCCTTCTTTTTAGCAGCTAGGATTGTCCAAATTTTTGGACAATCCAGAATGGAGCTCTGGCACCAGGGAGTTGGTAGCCAGAGCCTCATTCCTCCTTGTTTCTTCAATTTTTTTGTTTTGTTTGTTGTTGTTTTTTTTAAAAATTTTTATTTTATTTAAAAAAAATGGTGTCTACACCGACCCATATCACCATTTTCATATTTGACTCTTCTTTTTTGTTTCCTTTTTGGTTTTTTTTCTTTTGGTTGTGATTTTTTATTTTTCTTTGATTGTGGCTAGGGTAGTCTGCTTGTACTCTAGGATTTTTAGTTCTTGGTTTTAGTTTGGAAAATCTGTGTTTTTATTGTTTGAATCTAGCCTTTTTTTTTTTCCAAATATCCTCTCCAACCTCCTCTTTGAACCAAAGTTTTTAAGGTTCTTATAGAACCCAATTGTCCAAGGCAATCATGCTTTTCTCAACATGAATTCCAGATGAGTGGCCTTCAAATCAAAAATAAATCCATTGGAAATGACCCCAAATCCTAGTTGCCTAAAGAGCATTCAATGCTCTGTATTTTGTTGACAATGAAGCCAAGCGTCCTTCCAGCCTCTTTTTCTTTTCTCTTTTTTTTTAATTTTTTTAAAATTTTGGTTTAATTTATTTTTTTTATTTTATTTATTAGAAATGGTGTTTACACATAAATCTTGAGAGTATACAATCGTTGCTTCATATAAAACCGATTCATCAAAGATTTGGTTATATAAATACTCTCAAGTTTAAGCCACATTGCAACAGCAGATTCTTTATCTGTGACTTCTCTTAGTACCTCATAAGATAAAGCTAAGAGAATAGCACATTATTTAAAAGGTTATTTTTCTCACCACCAAATAAATTTGAGGGAAGATGGTATTTTCCACTCAATGCCTTCAACAGTCCTTGTTGCATTAGCAATGCACGCATCTTAACGCGCCATAGGCTGAAATCATTTCTTCCATTAAACTTTTCGATCTCATATTTGATCAACGAAGTTACCATAGCAAGATTCAGATTGACTTAAGACTTTAAAACTTTGATATTAGTTTGTTGTGGAATTTGCAAAATTATTAATAATTCTATTTTATAGAATTATTTTAGTCCAATTTTATTATTAATATTAGCTAAGTCTTTAATTTTTAATTATAATTTAGTTATTTTTAGTTATCTTTATAATTAGTTTATTTTTAGTGAGTTATTTTAATTTTATGTTTATTTATTTTAATTTTGCTATTATTTATTAATTTTTATGCTTTTGTAGGATTTAAGAAAGTAGGGTTTAATTTTGAAAAGTAAAGTGTTTGAAATATCTAAAATTTTGCTTCCATATGCTTTAGTGTTTTGACTATAACTTGCATTCTAGATGTCCAAATGCTTTAGTGTTTTGACTACAACTTTCATAGAGATCACTTTGCCTTGAAGACAACGAAAATTGCGTCGAAAGATGACGAGTCGTAATGCTACAAGAATGGAAATTTTGAAGACGATATTTGATGTTTAGGCCTCATTACACTTTTAAGCCTAAAAGCTAGAGTCAATAGGTTAACTTAGGGAATTTTAGGTTAAGATTATTAGTATAAATAAAATCTTTTTAGGAGAAATTAAGGTAGACAACCCTAAGAGATTCAATAAGCTAAAAGTTGAGGTAGAAACTTGAAAAGCAAGGCTGCAATTAATCGTTTTGTTTTTTTCCTTAGTTTTTATTTTTCTTGTTACTCTCAATGGTTGAAATTTATAGAATGTTATTTGTCTTTACAATTATGAGGAGCTAATTTTATTTTCTAAGATTGTAATTAAACTAACATGTAATCTAAATTCTTAATCTCTTTTTTGCTTATCTTTAATGGGATTTGAATTGTATATTCTAATTTGTTCTTAATGCTTTTTAATTTATTGGCCACCAATTAAATTGATTTGGGAATTGAAACAAACTTGGAAAAGGGAGTTTAGTGTAGACTAAAATTGAGATAGCATATAATCACATTAATTGATTTGTGTATAGGATAGGGATATACCTATATGTCATATGTAGGCAGATTAAAATCTGAATTTAATAAATCTTTTTTAATTTCAATTCATACAAGGATATAGTGTTTTAATTAAAATAGATATTTTTATAAGACGAGTCAAGAGACCTTTATAAATAATTGAGGACTTTAGGTTAGCAATTTAACCTATTGAAATAAGTTAAAGAAGAGAAGTAAGATTTAGATGAAGTGTGAGGCATATTATAATCCTAGGCTTGTTTAATTTGATTTTTACCAAGGTTATTTTCACTTTGATTGTTTCTTTTTAGTTTAAATTTTAGTTAATTAATTTACTTATATGATTTTTTATTGTTTGGGTAAAATTAAGTTGTTCTTATTTTAGTACTTAGTAAAATTTTAGATCAATTCTTTGTAGGATCGATACTCTGCTTATCGTTATATTATATTTTCGATACATATAGATGTGTAAGTGAAAATTTAATTAACAATTATCTCTAAAAAGTTACTCAAGATCTTACCCAATCAATAAAATAAAAAAAGAAAAAAAATCATGCACACCCACAATAACACAAGAATTTAAGTGATTCGATCTTTTGATGATCTACGACCACAAGCATAGCAACAGAAAAAGATTCACTAAGGGAAAAATCAAAAGATTACAAAAATAGTTTTAAACTCACATTATCTCACGTACACCTAAATCACTCTTTCTAAATCTAAGTAATAATTACTTTTTAACCTCATAGAGTCCTTTTATAAGACCAAGTACAATAATCTTATTTTAATACAATTAGGATATGTTATTTTAATTTAACTAAATTTAAAGAGTATATACTAATTTAATTAAAATTAAATTATCATAATCAAACTACAATTCAAAACTATCCTAACAATAATATCAATCTTTTCAAATTAACACCAAACCAAAAACAATTCTCATCAATCCAGTACAGTTGAGAGTGACTCCCTTGGCTCATAACTTAGCTACGTAGGGTGTCAAGTTGATTGTCAGAGAGTGAGACTAAGGCTTCTTGCCCACAGTTCATGTAGTCCACATGATTTATGATTTAAACGAAATTTCCCTTTCTTTTCTCATGTAGTGGTGTGTATATATTGTAGAGATTATCACATCTCCAGTGATTCACCAACTCAGTATTTTGTATTGGAAAATTGAAGCTTCCATCATGTCTTTTCCTCTCCTTGCTCCGGTTCCCAGCTGCAATTTCATCACGACAGATTGCCAAGGCATCTCGAATAGATCAAATATCAAGAGATCCATTGTTGTCCAAGCGAGAAAATTTGTCGCCACGGCTCAAGGTGTTGATCAAAAAATTGATAGAAGATCCGCCGATTATCATCTTCCAATTTGGAAAGACAATTATATTCAGTCACTTAAGAGTGAATCTTTGGTATGTGTATATGTATATACATCATTTTTTTATTGTAATACGTATTTAAAATGTTAATAAAATTATGAAAATTGAAATTCGTGCGTGTCACCAAGCTAACAGAGTTGCTTTCCATGTAGGGGAAATCATGTTATGAACGAGCAAATAAACTAGTAGGAGAAGTGAGAATGATGCTTGACAAAGAGATAAATCCTTTGGAGCAACTTGAGCTAATCGATACCTTGCAAAGACTTGGATTATCTTATCACTTTGAAAATGAAATCAAGATAATTTTGGATAGTATAAGTGCTGATCACATCAATGTTGCATGGAAGAAAGATGACTTATATGCTATAGCAATTGAATTTAGGCTCCTAAGGCAGCACGGCTATAAAGTAACTCAAGGTAAAAAAATCTTAGCAATTTAATTTGTAAACAATAAAAATTCTTTAAAATTAAAATGTTGCGTTGCATGCAGAGGTTTTCTCTAGTTTCACGGACGAGATGGGGAACTTTAAGGCAAGTCTTTGTGAGGATTGCAAAGGGCTGCTTAACTTGTATGAAGCTTCATACCATTTGGTAGAGGGTGAAAGCATGTTGGAGAAGGCAAGAGATTTCGCAGCTAAACGTCTCAAGGAATACCTGAAGCAGAACAAAGATCCATACCTTTCCTTACTTGTGGAGCATGCTTTGGAACTTCCGCTACATTGGAGGATGCCAAGGTTAGAAGCCAGGTTTTTCATAGATGCGTATGAGAGACGAGAGGACAGAAATCCCATTCTTTTGGAGCTTGCTAAGTTGGACTTCAATATAGTGCAAGCTGTGCACCAGGATGATCTAAAATATGCTTCAAAGTAAGTGCATGAATGATTAAATCCCTTAATCTATCCTATTTATAGTAGGGATAATTTATTATTAATTTTACCGATCATGACTTCTTCTTTTTATATACTTGTGCAGGTGGTGGACCGATTTAGATATACGGAAAAAGCTGACCTTTGCCAGAGAAAGGTTGATGGAGGACTTTGTATTCGCTGTGGGCGAAGCACCTGATCCTCAGTTGGGGTATTTTAGAAGAACGCGGACAAAGATTAGTACATTCATAACGACTATAGACGATATTTATGATGTGCATGGTACATTGGATGAGTTAGAGCTCTTCACTGAAATTGTTGAGAGGTTGGTACTGGACTTTGATTGATTATTATTGGCACTATATATGGCAAAACGTTGGTTTAATGTTACGTAATTTCAGATGGGATACCAATGCAATGCAGCTGCTTCCAGAATATATGCAGATATGTTTCCTTGCTCTTTACAATTTCATAAACGAAGTAGCTTTTGACGTCCTTAAGGATAAAGGATTTAATACCATTCCTTTCCTGAAGAAAGCGGTACTAAGCACCTCCCATCGTCTTAGTTTTGATCCATTATTTGCTTTCATTTCTTTTACTTCACAAATTTTCATTAATTATGTCATGGTTTCATCATAAATGTTGTTCATCAGTGGGCAGACTTGTGCAAAGCATATTTAGTGGAGGCAAAGTGGTATTACAGTGGATATAAACCCACCCTGCAGGAGTACCTTGATAATGCATGGATTTCGATTTCGGGTCCTGTGATACTATCACATGCTTATGTGTTAAGAAATTTAAAGACACAGGAATGTTTGGAATCCTTCAAAGAATACTCCAACATACTCTACTGTTCGTCTCTGATTTATCGACTTTTTAATGATCTTGCAACATCATCGGTACATAATTTATTCGTTTTTTTATTTCATAATTAAGATATATAATTGTCATTTAAAGATATTGATTTTATTGTTTTGTTTACCGTGGATCTATTTGGATTAGGATGAATTACAAAGAGGTGATGTTCCTAAATCAATCCAATGTTACATGCACGAAACTGGAGCTTCGGAAGAAGAAGCCCGACAACACATACGGAAGTTGATTGATGCAACATGGAAAAGGCTGAACGAAGAGCGAATTGCTCACTCTCCTTTTCCTGGGCCATTTATTCAAATTGCTGTGAACCTCCCAAGGACGGCTCTATTCATGTACCAGCACCATGATGGCTATGCGGTTGAAGATGGTCAGACCAAGGAACGTGTCCTATCACTATTCGTTAATCCAATTCCATTGAGGCGAAGGTATCAAAATATAGAAGTTAGAAGGTGATGTTAGTATTTTTTTTTATTTTCCAAATATAACTATAACCTTAAATGAGTCATTATATTTTGATTTTTACTCAAATGAATCTTTAATTTTAATTAAATATTAACGATCCTCGGACCTAATACCAATTAATATTTTCTCTTCATCATGACAGGTGATGTGCTATTTTTCTTTAATAAAAATTTAAGAGATTCATTTAGATACAATAGATAGTGACAGACTTAATTAAAAAAAAAAATATAATTCATAGACATCTTTCAACTATTTAACCCAAAAATAAAATTAATATATCAATTCTTTACTAACCATTATTGCCAAATCTCCGGTAAAAATGAAAAAATATATATTAATGGCTTGCAGTTCAATTCTTCATATAAGTTCAAAATTAAATAAAAAAAAAACCCTTAATGTGTACGTTCCGAAACAAAAACACCAAAAGAAAAATCTCTTCTTATACTTCTACGAACCCTTTTTCTTTGCGCCATTTTAGATGAAGTATCAGAGGTTAAACATATATTTTATTTATCATTCTTACCACCCACATGACTGAATGTAATGAGTTGATGAGTGAGAATCCAGTTTGTAAAATAGCAATAATTAATAATAGAGCAATCATGACATGGAATAAAATTATTACAATAAATAAGTGCTCATTTGCATATTTATTAATATTATTTGATTACTCGACTCGTCTATCTTGTTTAATAATAATAATAGTAATAATAATAATAATAGTAATAATAAACCATTAACGGTGTAAAAGCAAGGATCAAAATAGTGGCAAAAAAAGTTTCAATATCGTCTTATCGATTTCACAGTTAATAATATGTTCAAGTCTTTTTTTCCAAAAAAAAAGGAAATGATGATTGAACAATTAATTGTACAAATGCTTTGAACCGTCGAGTAGTCAAATCATGTAATTATCACACTAAGAGAAAAAAAAATGGAAAACACTTCCAATAAACAGACGGCAATAAAAATGAAAAGAAGAAAAAACTAAAGTGTGAAGAATACAAGCAGCAGACACAGACATGCATGGATTGTTTTCTTTTTGTGTCTCCCTGTCCTTTTTTGTAACTAAGAGAGAAAGGGCAAACGAGGGAGATTAACAAGAATATTATGTATCCATAAGCTTGGGCTGCTGAGATGAATTTTACATACACCGACAAAATTTATATTTCAAAATAACAAAGACAAAACAATCAAGCCTTCAGGAGAGTCTCAATGGCTTCAAAAAATAGTGGTGCCATCTCAGGATTTGGAGTCTTGATTGCGCACTTTACACCAGGGTTTCCAATTACCGTTGTAAGTTCAATCAAGAAAGGTATACCTCGAGGGATCTTGGCAGAGAAGTAGAATACATCCTGGTTGGCATGTTTACGCTTCGCTATAAAGAACATGTTTGTTGCAGCTAGTCGGTCAAGGGTTGCTTCAGCACTGCTCACCATAATGCCTGGAAATTCCTTTAGGACCTCGTTTGAATCGGGTAGTGACCTCCATGTCTGCAATGGGAAGAAAACATTAAATTTTAATTGCTACAATCAATGTCATCAAAAAACTGGAAAAAAGAACCTCTTTCAAGTGCCACAAATATGACAGATGGTCAGCCATGCTCCAAAAGGTGCTGGTGAAAGACGTTTCAGCAGTGATAATCTTTCATGCCGTAGGGCTTTGACAACTTTGTACCACAAGAACCCAAAAGAATATGGAACAAACTTCTTACCTCTAGAAAACTAGTTCGCTCCATTCTCCCATCATCAGTAAAGAACACATGCAACAAGATTTTATCATTGAAGTACCAGACCGGCTGCTGATTATTTTTCACAGCAACCTGCAGAAGAGAGCTAGGAGGACCAGCAGACATATTCTGGAACAATACCATGGGCAGCAATGTCCTTGTTGACGCTCCCGGTGCCAATGGGGAAACCTAATAGACAGTATCAATTAAACCCCAACAATGTAATAACAAACTAACTAAGACCACACAAGTCATAATTACCTGAAGAGGTCCAGCAGCTGCCAGACCAAATGAATTCTTGTTAAACTGAATCATGAACCCATCAAGTGTGTTTTGTGAGTTATTCTCAAACAGTAAACTATAAAATATTTGACCATCCTGTCGAGCTAACTGTGCACTGATTTGCAAACCCTGTCCAGTTGATGCTGGTAGTAAAATAGTTAAAGGCGGGCTGCACCAAGGTCAAAAAATACAGTAAGTGCAACATATATAAGCTACATGCATAACTCTAATAACATAAGAATTCTGCAAAGAAACTAGAAACTTAGTTTACATTCATAACTCTAATAACATAAGAATTCGGCAAAAAAACTAGAAACTTAGTTTACATGCATAACTCTAATAACATAAGAATTCTGCAAAAAAACTAGAAACTTAGTTTAGTGTTAAAAACTTAAATATTTCAAACAAATATTTATCACATTCGTAGCAAAATATTCTGGTAGCTAAAATGAGACTTTCAACTAAAAAACCTAACAACACAATTCATGTATTCCTGCACACTTACCCAGAAGGTGTGGCAGGCTGATCAGAAGGAACAATTGCATTATTATCAAGGCCAATCAGATCACCTAACAAATCAGGGACTGGAGCCGCAGGTGCAGGAGCAGCTGGGGCTGGAGCTGGCTGCCTAGCTGCACCATATGGGACACTACTTGAACTAGTTGGCGGTGATGCACCACCATCAGCAGCATTAGCAGGTGATTCAGCATACCCTGTTTCATTTCCATCAGGGTAGTCATCATCTTCAGTTCTCTGAGTTGCAGTTTTCACACGGGTTACAAAAGTGTCTGGAGGTTTGTGGTACACAGAAGACAGCGTAGCAATATTGGCAAGAAGCTCATCAAGAAGAGATGGATCCAGTTGGTTTGAATCATCACTGATCACAGGTTTCTCAGCTAACACAACATCCTTAGCTGCCTGAGAAGAAAAATAGAAAGGCTCAACAACGTCAAACTTACCACATATGGTCATAGATGTACCTCTAAATGAGACATTCATGTCAGCAATGACACCTGCGTTATCTATTGCAATCCCCTTTACCCTGATGATTGGGACTGGCAGGATTCACAGAGAAGACCACCAGAGAGGAATATAAAAATTCTTAAATCTTTTTCACATAGCTAATCATGTAGACATGACAAAAGGTATTCTCATCCAACCTTAATCATATAGTATGGCTTACTTAAAAGTAGTCCTCCAAAAGGCAGATGAAGGTGCTTAAAGCAAAATACTTATCTAGCCCTTCCCCATAAAGGTAAGAAAAGGAAATTAGATCTAAAGGGTGTCTTCATAGTGAAAATTGATTCCTTAGATGTTGGAGATTAAATTTATAAAATAATGAACAGCAATTAATTAGAGTGATATCATACCTCAGGATCAGTTGATAGAAGGCGCCAATAAATGTATGCACGGTCCCGTAAATCAGGATTGTCAGTCTCTACTGTAGCATTATTCAGTACAACCTATAAACAAAACCCACATAATAAGAATTAGCTGGGGGTGAGTGTCTCTAGATAATACACATGTAGCTGAGTATAAGCAGTGAAAGATGTTACTAAAAGTACGGCAACCACAATCATGCTAACTCTAATGATAATAATTGTGTAATTTTCATTCAGACAACTAGGAATTTGCATTGGCAGAAGGGATACACAAGCTGTAAAAGAACTATAACTTTTCCCTGAAAAATCAATCTCTATGAGCTAGAACATGGATTGATGTATGGCCAAAAACACCTATACACTTTAATACAAATATTTCTTTCGACATTCAAATATATCATAAATTACATAAAAATTCAGCAGTTAACACCACTTGTATAACCAGATAAGGCAAAGGAAGGCATAAACTCAATATCATTTGCCATCTAATTACATCCTCCTTTTACAGAAAAAGGTACTTAGTCTTCAGTGGGAAAAGTCTGATACCATGTTTGTTTGTTTGTTTCCTATGAAAATGATAGAGCATGCATCCCTCTAGGCCTGTTTTCTTAATAGGTAATTGCATAGAGAAAAATCAGACAAAAAGGTTAATGGTTTAAACAATAACGTGTAATCAACCAATCGTGATTTCCTTGCAAATGCAAACTTGATAAAGCCAGAACAGAAAACTAAATGAAAGTATGCATGAATAATGCAAACGCAAGACCTGAATCATCTGCTGTGGGCCTTCAGTTGGCTTCTTGAGAAAAAGTTTGACTGTTGCAGTTAGCAGTTGCAGTTGAACCTGGGGAGGCTCTTCAGGGAAACTCTCCAAGAAGCTTTCAAGGAGCTCATCAGCATTGTCAATTCTTTCTGCATATTCTCCAATTATCCATATCATTGATGCCTTAGCAGAGAGGAGGAGGAAGACGCCAAATATGAGCTAAGAAATAATAATTTAACAGTAGTAACAGAAACTGTTGTAACTTGTCACACAAAGATACCTTAGCTTCTGGCTCATCTAGAGTGTCCAAGCTCTCACACAGGGTGGCAATGATGGATTCATACCTGTGAAGGTTAGAAGGAAATCATCAGCAGGGCTTTGAAGGAGCAAACAAGAGGTCACTATTACTATTAAGAAATGTAATGACATGATTTTTATATTTGAATTATATTGCAACACACAAGTAGAAAATGGACATACGTGTTAGGGTATCTTCTAAAGATATCTTTGATAACTATTATAGCCTCTTGAACAACATAGTTTACTTTAATCTTGATCAACTCAAGCAGAACACTGATGCATCGTTCAGCTGCTCTCTCTAACTTGATAGCACAGCGACCGATGGCACGAACTGCCTTTCTGACAAAATCTACATCTACTTCTGTGGCATATTCTTTAAACTCCAATAAAACCTACAAAGGTATCCACATTATGACTTTATCTCAACATTAATATATCTTAAATGCAGGAGAAAATGACTACCAATATAAGTCCATCGCACTAAAATTTAGGTACCTGATCTATATTTCGGTCAGAAGCAAGCTTTATCATGATTTCTAACTTTTCCATCTTCACATAAATTGGATCATTGTACTTACAGAAGAACACCTAGCAAGAACAAGTGTTTGATAAGCACATACTCATGCCTACTACACTGATACTGAAGCATCCAAATCAAGCTGTCATGCAAAAAGAGTGAATGCATGTGTGTGGGCAAGTATGCACATGTTTTATTCCATATCAATCTACCTTGATTTCATGGGCAAGAATTGTAGGCCGCCTTTGTACTATAAGGTTTATATTCCGCAATGCAACATATTGTATCTCAGGTTCTGCAGAGAGTAAAGTCACAAGAGGAGGAGCCATCTTTTTGCAAAGATTTCGAACAACATCAGTGCTAGTGATAAGTTCCATTTGTTGAAGGATCATCTGGAAGGCAATTAGAAACAGGAGAAGGCACAAAATTATGAAATGTTCATAAGTAGATTGGTAAAAGACAACAATGATGCTGAAGCAAATGAACAAATGGGAAACAAAAGTCACCTTAACAGCTGAAAGTACAACAGCACAATTTGCATGTTGAAGTCGTGGCGTAACTCTCTCCACTATATTTTCTGCTTCACGAGCATCAGCTGCCTTGTATCTAGAGAGAGCATCAAGTATAAAAACTTGACCCCACCTGACATGCACCATTACCAAAATGAGATGGGCAATGCACGAGGTTCGCCAACCAAAACTCAACAAAAACAGCCACTAGATTACTGACTTGCTCAAGCTCTCTTGTTGGAAAATTATATATAAGCAACAAATCCATCTCAAAAACCACTCTAATTACATACAACTTTCTTAGAAGAAATCATAATGTCTAAGAATATATAATGCCAAAAGTTCTATTGATATCTGCTTTGTTAATCAATTAAAGAGACAGCTCAACCACATTGCAATGCCCTGATTGTAGGTAATCATTTTAAATTATCAAATTAATGAACGTGTGGGGCAACGCAATACTTTTCAAACTTCTTAACTTACTCTGTGCATTCATTAAGAGCAGTAAGGAGCTTTGATAGTGTGTGACTGGTGATTTCAAAGATTGGTCTAGTACTATTCTCTTGGATCTCGGCAAGAGCTGCCACAGCATTAGCTACAACCATTGGATTGTTGTCAGATATCAAATCCCTGAGAGATTCCAGAAAACCCCTATCCTCAACTAACTCAGCATTTATGTCATAAAGTTTAGCAACACATATGGCAGCTGTCTTCCGGACATATGGATCATCATCCTGTTAAAATATTATACATCACAAAAGAAATACATAAATAACTGGAGTGACTTGCATAAAGCAAGTTTATGACATTGGAAACTAAAACTTAGGACAAAACACTATAACAGGAACAAACCTTGAGGCACCTCTGAAGGGGATCACAGAGATATTCCGTGATCTTATCAACACGAATGCACCCCATAGTTCGAACAGCCAAAGCACGAATGAGAGGATTTGGATCCTGTGAATCCTGCACAAATACTCATAAAATAAAAGCTCATTAGAAGTTCATAAAGCATCATTAGAAAACCCTTAACACAAACATGACTCCAGACAGAACATAACACGTCATCCTAACTCCCTTTTATACTTTATATCCTTTGAGGAAGACCCGATGAAAGTATCTTAGAAGTGCCAACTTTTGAACCTCTTCTTTTCAATAATAAAGAAATTGTTAGCCACAAAAATATGTGCAAAAAATTTGTAAAAGCCCAATGTGTTCATGTCAGAAGAGACATCTTGTATAAGAAGAGAATGCTAAAAGCACAAATACATGTACTTGCATCAGAAGAGAAATGCTGTGATGAGCACATTACTAGCACCGTTATTTTAACACTAGAATAATATCAAACTTTCTTTTCCCCTAATAATCGAAGAAAATCAACACAAGTGAAGAAGGGAAATGAGCTATAAAGACCAGAACTTAGCCATTTACTCATCTATATAACCCATTTTCCTTTGCCACTTACATGGATTTGACTACCTAATTAATAATATAACAATGTACTACTGCCTTGGGCAGAAGAGACATCTTTGGCCCTCTACCAAGTAAAAGAAATCCATTTCTGACTAATAGTTCACAATCACTTTTTAACTTTGAGGAATCCTTCACTACATTCCTAAAAGGTTTGAGGTTGAGAATATGTAGCCTGAGCATAAAAATAAGCCAGTATCTTAGTCAACATATATTTTCTGATTTTACATGTTCATTTCATGGCAATAGCAACATCTATGCAAAATGGGAAAAAAAAATCACTCGTTCTTTTATGCCATAATAAATTATAAAGATAGAGGGCTTAATAAATTGCATACCTTTACAAATGTGTTTACTGCAAGAATAGCAAGGTCAGGCTGGCTTTTCGCATAATTTATAAGATACAAATAAACAAGCTTTTTCAGCTCCAAATTCTCTGTTTGCATGCAATTCACTACATCTGTGAACAGTGATGACACATCCTTCCCAACTGTCATTGCAGCAATAACCTTCTTTACAGCATCTTTTCTTTTATCCTTCATAACAATGAAGCAAGGCATGAATACAATCCCATAAAGCGAGAAATAGAGATGCTCAAATATGCACTCAAATTCCAATGGGCACAGTTTCCAGTTCTCTGACATGCTAGGAACTACAAGGATTTAAACTAGCTTAAACCTCAAACTTCTTCACAATACTCATTTAACTACAGCAAAATCAAGAGAATTGAAAATGTATTACAGTCAAAAAATCAGTTTTGACACACATAAATATAAATCTATCCCAATAAAAACCAGATAAAAGGCAAACCACAATCCAATACTCGAATCAAGTATCATTAATCCTAATCAAGAAAACTGAGTCTCTCTTTCCATTTCCAGCTATATCCCATAAACCGCAATTGATCCACAAAAATCCTAAACTTAGTTAACTAAAACATAATTCAGCAAATTAACAACTTCAAATAACAAATCGAAGAATAAAACCGATAGATCTAACGGAAAACATGAACTAATCCGCTATAAAGGCATCAAATCAAAACCTAACGAATAACAGCAGATCAAGAAATGAATCGGCAAAAAAGATGTGGATGGATTGATAGGTGGGTACCTTATACTGAGAATTGAGCTCCTCCTTGAGTTCAGGGATTTCTCCCTTCTTCGTCGTCGAGAAATACTTCGAATCGTGACCGCTCATCCTTACCCCTCAGAGATCTCTTCTTCTTGTTGTTGCCGATTCGGGTCGACGAAGAAGAAAAAAAGTAAACTGAAACAATGGCGAACAACTGCGAGAGAGAGAGAGAAAGAGAGGAGACCGGATCGATGATTTTTCAAGGACGAGGAAAATGGATGCTCATTAAACACTGTAAATTTTGACAGCCGGGCTAGTTATTGGGCCAATTAATAGGCCATTAGGTCCAAAGTGTGTTTTATCCTTCGTAACCAAACTAGAGAGACCCAGATTAGAACCCTACGCAGCTGTATATTGAGTTTTTGAGTCCCAAAATAATAGACAGGCAGTCTGATCCTTTTATTCTTTTTAAAGTAACCGACTAACTATGCTGCCATTGGGCCCTTACTGGGCCATGAAATCCAAACCCTAATGGACCAACGGTAACAAAAGACCCAATTTAAAACGCTGCGTTTTGGACTTCATTCCTGGACCCCACAAACAAGAGTCGAGGCGGTTGGTCTATAAATGGAGATTCGGCGTTTCTGAAAACTCTTCAGAACCAGATTAGCTGTAGTTCTTTTCAGGCAAGCGAAGCACGAAAAGAAGGAAAGAAAAAAAGGGGAAATAGAACGTTTAGATCTCTGAAAGACTAAAACAGAAAAAGAAGCGTTTTCTTCTAACTCAGATAAAGCAAACATGGGACATGGTAATAAAACAAAACAAAATTCCGTGGAGTTTTCTGTTTCGATCCTCTTCTTTCTGTTTTCTGCTTTGTCTTTCTTTCTTTTCTGTTTTTTTTTTTTTTTTTAGATTTTGTATGAGTTTTAACATTTTAATGATTCTCAGGTGAAAGAGGTCGACCTAGCAAGAAGCTTAAATTTGCTCCCAAGGTCATCCAAATCCTCTGCATTTTTGTATAAAATTTATGGGATTTATTTCTGTGTCCCTACAAAAGCAATCATTATTTATTTATTTATTTTGCAGGATGATCACAGGAGCTCAACTGTTGAAGATGAATATTCGTTTTATCCTGATGAAGGCGATGACGCCTCTCGTGATGGTACCCATTTCTTTGATCTCTTTGTTTTCAATATATTTGAATTGTCTTTGGGCGGAATTTTTTAGTGATGTTTTATGAATAATTTGAAGGTGAAAACGAAGGAAAGAAGAGAGATTTTAGCAAATTAGAACTAAAACCGGATCACGCGAATCGCCCATTATGGGCTTGTGCTGATGGGCGTATATTCTTGGAGACTTTTTCTCCTTTATACAAACAAGCTTATGATTTTCTCATTGCCATAGCTGAACCCGTTTGCAGGTATTGACTCCATAAACGAAATGTGATTTTAAATTTTGTTGTATGCTTATTGTATATACTTTTATATGTTTATGGGTGTGAATTTTCAATTTATGTAGGCCAGAGTCAATGCACGAGTATAATCTAACACCGCATTCCTTGTATGCTGCGGTTTCTGTGGGGTTGGAAACTGAAACTATTATTGCTGTATTGAACAAGTTGTCCAAGACTAAGCTTCCCAAAGAAATGATTGATTTCATACATGCTTCTACTGCTAATTATGGCAAAGTGAAGCTTGTGCTTAAGAAAAATCGTTACTTTATCGAATCCCCATTTCCAGAGGCAAGTTGGTTTTTCTTATGGTGTTTTTGGTAATTTATAATCTTATGGAATTTATCGGGTCTTTGTCATTCATTGTTTGGTGATTTTGATCCTTGCAGGTACTGAAGAAACTGCTCCAAGATGAGGTTATAGCTCGAGCAAGGATTGCTTCTGAGGTTTGTTACATAATGCCAATTGAGTTTGTTTATCTAATTTGCTAAGTGCATTTGAGGCATTAGCTTAGCCTTCTTTTAGTGGTTATTCTGCCCTTTCTGAATGTCATAATTTCCTTGTGTAAGCTAAGCTTGTCAAGCTTTTGGTGTAACTGTTTCCTTCTCATGCAAATCGGTTTCTGTGCCATTTCTTACCGTTGTTTGCCCCTTTAAAGGTCTGAAGCTACTTGTGCATAGGCTATCTCCATGAATAATGATTTGGTACAAACCTTTTGAAGAATGATTGAGACACGATTGGGTCCATTTGGACCACTTTCTTGAGGCAGACTTGATTTATTGTAGCCTCCTTATGAACTTCTATGAGATTTTATTTGTTAACTTCCTTGGTTCTTTGATTCTCATATTTTCTTATAGATGGTTTTTTTGTAGAGCTGTCATTTCTTTTTTCCTTTCTAAGGAGATGTTTCCTTCTCCCTTTATGTTTTTTCCACTTCTGGATTCTGTTTTTAACCAATCCATATTTGGTGCTCTTAGAGTGCACATGGAAGTGATGGATTTACAATCAGCAAAGCTGCGGGTGAAATTGAAACTGGTCATGATGGACTGCTAAATGAAGCAGAGTTGGCAGCTGCTACTGAAGAAAAAGAAACCCATGCATTTGAAATTGACCCCGCTCAGGTATTTGATTTTCAAATATTTGTTTGACTTCATATGACAAGTTCATGTTGCTTGATTTTGTTGAGTGTACAATAGTTTGCATGTTAAGCTTTCAACTAATTTAGAACGTAAACATTTCAGGTAGAGCATGCAAAGGGGATGTTTTTGTTCCTTCATTTTTATACCCAACCTCTATGTTGATGTCTGAATTCTGTTTACCCATCTTTTGGTTTGTAAATTCATACCTTGTGATATCTCATTGAAGAACTAAATGAATGATGTTGAAATGAATATCATTAGACGGACTCTTTTATTTAGAAGATACTAGATTATAGCTTGATGAAAATTATTACTGTTGAAGTGGATTCCAATTCTCCACTGGATCTTTATGATATCAGGCTGTGCTACATAAAGGTATTTTACCATGTATTTTGTCGACAGGTTGAAAACGTAAAGCAACGATGCTTGCCAAATGCTTTAAACTATCCAATGTTAGAGGAGTATGATTTCAGAAATGATACGGTGAGTAACATTTACCATTGTCTTGACACTAATAATAAAGTGGCTTTATTATTGAATGGTGGCCACTGAGTTCACATTATCCACCTCCAAATATTATCTGGGAGTTTTTCTTATTGATCCTTTGACTTTGTAGGTCAACCCAGACCTTGACATGGAACTGAAGCCTCATGCACAGCCCCGGCCATATCAGGAAAAGAGTCTTAGCAAAATGTTTGGAAATGGTGAGATTGTGTATAGTATAATTTGTTCAAGTAATTGCTAATGTGCTTAATATTCTCAAATTCTGTTTTGGTTCTATTGATGGCACCTTTACTTCTTCAATGATAGAATTATATACCTTTCTTAAATTACAATTTTCTAATTTGTTGCTTTGTCACTTAAAATCTATGAGAAGATGACTTCTGGTTTGCTGGAGAACTTTTGGCACTTTATTTCAGAAAATTGTGGAAATTCTACAACTTTTTTTTGTTACATTTTGAACAAAGATGAAGCAAAATAATTGAATTGGCTTCAAGTTAAGTACTAGGCTTCAGACAACTTCACTTGAACTTTCAATGTGATCATTGATATCGCAGGCAGAGCCAGATCTGGCATTATTGTGCTACCTTGTGGTGCTGGAAAGTCTCTAGTTGGTGTGTCTGCAGCTAGCCGAATAAAGAAGAGTTGCCTTTGTTTAGCAACAAATGCAGTTTCAGTGGATCAGTGGGCCTTTCAATTTAAGCTCTGGTCAACCATACGAGATGATCAAATTTGTCGTTTTACATCTGACAGCAAAGAAAGATTTCGTGGCAATGCTGGAGTGGTTGTGACAACATATAACATGGTAGCCTTTGGTGGAAAACGGTCTGAAGAATCTGAAAAGATCATTGAAGAGATAAGAAACAGAGAATGGGGACTGTTGCTCATGGATGAAGTAATTGCTAATTGTCATTATTTCTGTACCTAAAAGGATCTTTTTCAACTTTATATCCATTGACAGAGAAAGCATTCTCTTCTGAGCAGGTGCATGTCGTTCCTGCTCACATGTTTAGGAAAGTCATCAGTCTTACCAAATCCCACTGCAAACTGGGGCTTACTGGTACTTCCTCATTTTTTTGTTTGGATGCATATTTAGCACTCAGCTGCCTCTGACTTGTGACTATGTATAAACCTATTCTGCAGCCACACTTGTGAGAGAGGATGAAAGAATTACAGATCTGAACTTCCTTATTGGTCCCAAATTGTATGAAGCAAACTGGCTGGATCTAGTAAAAGGAGGATTTATAGCAAATGTTCAGTGCGCTGAAGTATGGTGCCCAATGACAAAGGAATTTTTTGCTGAATATTTGAAGAAAGAAAATTCCAAGAAGAAACAGGTTCGGTTAACTATATTATTCACTTTTATTGAATTACAAATGTGAACCTGTCATTTTCACTTTATTGGTTCTTATTGAGTTTTGCAGTTATTGTGGTAGCACTTATTTGGAACTTCAATATATTAATTTGATTAATTTGCTCGCATTGTTTTTTCTTTTGATTAGAAAACTGGCTTACTGCCTTTCAAGGGGGTAAAAAGTTGCCCATATTATTCCTATATACGGTTCTTAAGTTTGTAAATATCTTCTTTTCATTACTCATCAAATGGTTATCTGTTGCATTTCAGGCACTTTATGTGATGAATCCTAATAAGTTCAGGGCATGTGAGTTTCTCATAAGGTTCCATGAACGTGAGCGTGGTGATAAGATAATTGTCTTTGCTGACAATCTTTTTGCACTCACTGAGTATGCAATGAAACTGCGAAAGCCAATGATCTACGGTGCTACCAGGTTGTTTATGAAGATCAATTGCTTGTTGAAGTTGTGTGTGTGTGTGTGTCTGTGGTGTTTTACTGTGGTGAGTAACAATGTGAGTGACAATCTGCCCTCGTATGTGCAGCCATCTCGAGAGGACAAAAATTCTCCAAGCATTCAAAACTAGTCGTGATGTGAACACTATTTTCCTCTCAAAGGTATTTAGCACATTGCCTTTTACTTTAAGTATTGCAAGTGGGCCTAGATAATGTTATTGTCTGTGCCTGTACAATTTTGAGTGTTATGAATGAACTTTGCACCCATGAAAAAACCAAGTTCTATTTTTTCTTTCTCCTTTGCATGTGTTTCCAACATCTTTAAATGCAGGTGGGCATAATAATTTATTATAGTCAACATTTTCTTTAAGTTGATGAGAGAAAATTCATTGGTTTTTTACTAGTGTTCTAAAGTCTCATTTTCATGGTTTCAATTACTTCTAGTAAGGAGCAGACAATTCTGAGTCTCAGTTTTGTTTCCAAAGTGGATTCTTTTGTGTACATTCCCTGAAAATGGTATGTTTTTTGGTTTTTCTATGTAAAGGTGGGTGATAATTCAATAGATATTCCTGAGGCAAATGTGATTATTCAGATTTCATCACATGCTGGTTCAAGACGTCAAGAAGCCCAGCGATTGGGACGTATTCTTAGGGCAAAGGTTAGTCTTACAGTTTCTATCCTGCCTTTAAAAATCTCATCTTTTATTTTCTTGTTGGCAGGATATGTTGGCAATGAAATCTGTTCATAAATGCAACATGCATAAATTTGAAGTTTTTATTTGGGTCAACAGGGTAAACTTGAAGATAGGATGGCAGGTGGTAAAGAGGAATACAATGCATTTTTCTATTCCCTTGTTTCTACAGATACACAGGTATGTATCTATTTTCTTTCTATTTATTTTCTTTTTTTGGAGGAAGGTCTGTGTCTATTTTCCTTACAAAGCCATTGACTATTCTTAAGCATTACATAAATGATGGTTTTCTTTCAGTAAAATAAATGTTTAACTGGTACTTTTTGCAGGAAATGTACTACTCAACTAAAAGGCAGCAGTTTCTAATTGATCAAGGTTACAGCTTTAAGGTATGTATCATTTTATTATGTAATTTGTAGGTACTTAATACTTTTTCTTTTATGGCAATACAAAATTGTGTATGTGCTACTGTGGAAAGTGGCTTACTTTCTTTGTTGCATAAACAGGGTTAACCTGGTGCATTGGCAAATTTCTTAAGCAAATATTTTAGCATAACTGGATTTTGACTGAAACTTCTGACAGGTGATAACAAGCTTGCCTCCACCTGATGCTGGTGCTGATTTGAGTTACAACCATCTTGATGAGCAATTGGCCCTTCTAGGGAAGGTGCTTATATTTCCTCACTTCTACACTTTAAGATATTTTCAAGCTAGAGTCACTGACAGGTTTTATGCATCAGGTTTTGACTGCTGGTGATGATGCAGTTGGTTTAGAGCAGTTAGAAGAAGATGCAGATGATATAGCGCTTCATAAAGCTCGTCGCTCTATGGGATCCATGAGTGCAATGTCAGGCGCCAATGGAATGGTTTACATGGAATACAGGTATAAATATAGGGTCTGTTTAGTAACCAAGAAAATGATTTCTAGAAGTTATTGTCTGAATTATCTGGTATTTGGTAAATTATAAATATAATGCTAATACGGTGATATTCAAACAATATTTTCTTCCAAGAAGTTATTTTCTAACTATCAAACTAATTCATAGTTTCTCATCATTATCGTGCGCATGTTCTAGTTCTATAGCTGGCTGCTGTGTAGGATGACTATGAGCAAGCCCTATATCTATAGTCTCTTTAACTCACTTTAATTGCCGTTTAACAAGCCCAGTTTATCTATTTTACTTGTTAAACTGTATACAAATATATTTTCTTTCCTTCGCAGCACTGGAAAGCACAAGTATCCTGGGCAGGGCCAGATTAAGAGTAAGCCCAAGGATCCATCCAAGCGGCATTATTTGTTCAAGAGACGCTATGGTTGAGAAGAAAGCAAAACCATGCAGAATGGTGATTGTTTTATACCGTCTATGAGGTTACAAGAAGAGCAGGTGATTTGTTCAGGACTGCGATAAAATTGCTAGCGACTTTACCAAATGAACACATTGCTTGGGAGCTTGGGAGTACATAACTGTACTTGTTTCTGTGTAAGAGGTACCTGTTCGTATGAATGGGGCTGGCATATGCCGCATGTTATATTATATCTCAACATTTATAAATTTTGTATGATTGGAGGCAATTTTGCCTTTGAAATAAATTTTATATACATCTACCCAAGTGTGTGTATTTGGAAAAGTTGAGAGGTTTGTGTTGATGGAAACACCAGTAGACCAGAAAAAGACATGGATGAAAGCTATCAAAAGAGATCATAATTATTCTTTATTTACGTAGGGTATGATTCAGGATTATCACCCGTTTTGGTCCACTATTCATTGTAATGGGATAAAAAGCAAAGAAAGGCGGTAGATGTATAAGCAATATGTTTATCTTCCAACAAAATAACCAATATGCATAATTTAAAAAAAAAAAAGATGAAAAATGCAAATATTCATAAAACCAAAATTATGCTAAAAGCATTACGTCCAGGAGTTTCATAAAGATGGGAAGATATATTTATGTAGATGCCCCAAACAACGGTAATTGCTGAAGTGAGGATAATAACATTTGTAAAAGGGGTATCAAATTCGTTCCACCTTCAAATGTGAAAACATGTACTATAATATAAAGTTTTCCTTACAACCTAAGTACCCAAGAGGAAACCTAGCCATCGAATATGTCATTTCACTCTCATCCTTCCCAGTCCACAAGAGAAAAAGGGGAAGAGAAGAAAGAAGAAAAGAAGGTCCTAGTCCATACATCGTTTAGTGGCTTTGGAGGAAATATAATGTTGTTGGCAATCGTTTCATGTCTTGATTATTTATTTGATAGAATCTGCATAGATGGTATCACTCTCGAGCATGAATGGGTACTGCATGTTATGAACAATTAAAAGCTACAGTCCTTGGAAACCCTCTTGAAGACCAAGATTATGATTTAAAGCATGAAAGTTTGGAATTTCCATTAGCCCGTCCTATTTGATGAAACTGTGTTTTCCTAGTGGTGAATGATATTCAACTTGGCATGAAAGCACAGGCAGAACATCTCAGATCGCCAAAGTTTCAAAGAAAGTTTTCCGCTCAAATCTACTTGTGTTGGCTCACAGCAAGTTGTGATGGTTTCCCGAGACTCAAATTGGCTGCAAGAACGCTTTTCTCAGGCATGAAATGGTAGTTGTCACCATCTGGAAGTTGGTAAGAGACCCCACAGACAGCACCTTTTGAGTTTTGACAGAAAGAGAATCGGTGGATTCTTCCACACTGCAATAAAAAATTAGTCTGATTTTCCAGCCTTGCCAAGACCTAGGGGCTCTAGCATTTGACTGCTTTTTTAGGGACATTCCCCTTGTAGCTTAGATGATGAATCTGACCCCATGTAGAGGAAGGAAGTCATTGGTTATATACAAATTTACAAACTATTGGACTGTTGCTGCATTGGCTAGGGAATGGAAAGAAAAGCCACCTCTCATAGCAATGCAACAGTAAGAAAAGCTTTCTCCACCAACAAGTCAAAAAGCATCGACCCCTGCCCTGCTCATACATGTTTCAACTTTCAAGCCTTGAAAAGGCAAAAATTTTAGAAATTTAATATCAAACAGGAGCATCAGCAATGAAAGGGGAAGCATATTTGGATGTACTAACATCTTTCATACTTTTCAGGTTGGCATAGTATTTACAGCTAAACTAATGTTCTTTGGTTTGTATCAATGTTCTGATATGAGTGGGTTTGATAAGATTTTCACTTGAAAATCATTGAGTTTACAATATTATCACGATCTGTTATAAGCCTAAGGCCGCTGCATCGCCCGGCAAAAGAAATACTAATAAGAGAGTACAAAGGAAAGTAGTAACTACGATTCTGATTCTCTATATAGCAAAGAAAAGGGGCATAAAAATCACTTCACTCAAGGAAAGAGATATAGTACTATAGTATTCGTGATAGAGATAAACAGAAGAGTGAGAAAGGAAAAGGAAAAAAAAAGGAACATCATTCAAAACGAAACAACAATTCCTCTAGCTTTGACATGACCATCACCCAAGATCCCATTTCTAGTGGAGACATCCAGAGACAAGACGAATAATTAAATAATATGCAGCAAAGAAGGACTGAAAGGCGCAAATCATTTGGAAGTCTCAAATAAAATAAAAACAACTGCTCATCACTAAGGTAGACAAGCATGAAGCCTTTCCAGGGCCAAGGCGGCGTATGTAAAGCACAATGGCACCTGGTATTGACCTACGTGTTATGAAAAACTGAGGAGGTTACTAAGCATTTTCCAATTTATTTGATTCGGAAAGTGATCATCAACAATATGAAAGGACAGTCCGATTTGCTAGGAGTATGCATATGCCTAATTTCTTAGCTTAATTGTGCAACACTCAATGCAGAATCTACCAGCAAGCTTTAGTTCTGTATGTTCTGTATGTTATATGTCCACACTTCACACCCAAAGAACTAACTCAAAGGAAGTTTCCTCTTCCTTTTCGATTTTTGCTTTTTGTGTTGTTAACCGAAACTTAATTTCATCATCAATGACATGGCCTCTTTTTCTGGTGCACTTCATGCGCAAATTTTATACTACTAAGTAACAGAAAAGCTGGTCCATTTGACAATCATATCCCATTCGTGTGCATGCTATAGTATATCATATTCTATATAATAATTGTAGGAAACAACTTAAGTTTTTTGCAGGACTTGAAATTTTGGATGTAGCCAACAAAATCCCTTTTCTCGGACTGACAAAGGGACGACTGAGGGGGACACCTTTAGATCACTTGATTCTATTCTCACCATCCCAAAAGAAAGAAAGTCCTTTTGTCTGTTGGGGTGGTTTTTCTATTAAGCCTAGAGGCCAATCATCTCATTAACCATAGCCTGCAATGATTTGATATTGAAGCAGCGTTTAAGAATCATTTTTCCAATATTGAGTTGGTCAAAAGTTGAGCCTGGCATCTTTTTGTTTTAGTGCCCCTTTCAATATGTATATTTAATGATTTCCTTTGTTCATCTTTTTCTCCCCATTAGTCATAGCTGTCGATCTCTCTCACTCACGTGTTTATCCTACAAGGAAATGTTTGATCAGAAATATACTAAATGCCTCCTCTCCTTGTTAGGGAGGTCAGAATTTTTCTGCAAAAAAAATGTTCCATCAGATGCGCTCTCTTTCCTCTCTATATATTGCCTTCTATCACCCCTGTCAAGATTCCTTTGGCTGTCAAGTTTTCAACAACTTTTGAATCCCAAATTGTCCTAATGATAATGATAAACTCCCAGATGCTTATATCTATTGTTCCTTTTGCTCTTTGCATCAAACTATTCTATTTTCCAAGGGGTTCCACCAATATCAACAGTCAAATCTATCTAAACATGATCCTAAAAAGGTTTACAGGTTTCTAACAATAGACCATGTCAATATCTAGAGGTGGTCAAATTATTTGATTAACCGAACTTGGAAATTTTCAGCAGTACGGAAGCTTTGTAATGGAAAGCATTATATTCTCTCATTGCCAAATTGAATGCACATGTTGACACCAGAACACCTCGCAGGAATTTTATAGGAAAGAAAATGTTTGTGACAGACATGATATATATTCTTTTCATCTGCCAAATCTTCTTAATTTATTTGTGTTAAATCTTCCAGTAAGCATGGATAAATATTGCCTCTTGAGGAATACAGATAGTGTGTTAATCAGCTTGACACCTGGGAGTTTCACTTTACATCTGCTTTGCTTGAGCACCATGGAAGAAAAACTGTCATTAAGAAAAAGAAGAAGCCTTTGATGACTTTTAAAGAAAAAGATTATAGTTTAATTCTAGCTTCTGAAACAAAAAACTGCAGGCTCTGTACCAAAAAAGAGAAAAAAAAAAGTGCAAGCTGCATAACAGGTCTAATCTCTTTGGATTGCTTTTTATAAAATTTGAGGCATAAATTGCCAGAATTAATCATTGGCTTAAAGGTTTTTGAAGCCTTAGCCGGAGAATTTGGACTGCAACATTAGTTTACAGCCTTAGTTTCAGATACTACTGATACCTTATATCAATCAATGAAGAAGAATTGGGTGCTATTGTCATATAGATTTTAAACTGATCTTCTTCCTGTTTAGGGACAGAAATTTTTAGTGAAATACAGTATATGTTACAATGATCAAAGGGTTTCCAAAGACTGAATCGTGCCATCCACTCTCTCCTTTGGAGGTGTTTGTGCTACGCCATCATTATGCCCCTGGATTTGACAACACTAAAAAAGGTCGGAACCTATAATACGTATAAAATAATCCTCTAGCCTTGGAAACTGCTTTGACTGTTATTTGATTGGGAAATGTATTAGGTTTGGTTCTCCACGCTAGAAAAAATTAAGGCTTTCCTTTTCAAAGCCATTTTCCGGGGTTGTTTCCTGTTTCTGCAAAGTTTCTTTCCAATTCAGGTATAAAGCTAGACTAATTAATCAATAAAAGAAGAAAAGGAAAAAGAAAATAGTCCAGCCTAAAAAACCCAAGTCCATAGACAAAAGAAGTCAAATCTGTGTTAATTATAAAAATTTAATTAATTTGCCCTTGGTGCAGCATCTTATGGTGTTTATATATTCTCCATGACCATTGTGCAGTTGGCTCCAAACCATCATCTTTCTCTCAACTCCATCAATTACTTCACAACCAAGAAAAGAAAAATTAATGTGGATTTATGGGCATTTTATGTTGGTAAATAATCCTCTCCATTGGATTTTATCTTTCTAATTATCCAAACTCGTTAATATAATTGTGATGGGCAGCATTTAGAGGGCATTTATGCCCAGCAAGTAAGATGCCATTTTTCCTTTAACTAAAAATTTAGAACAAATGTACATTATTAACTTTAATAAACCCCATAACCCTTAAATCTACTGAGAGGAGAGAGCATCTTCCAATGCAGATTGCCTTTTGTGGTAACCAATCACCGGTAATTCTTTTGTAGTAAAGTAAGAAAACGTTGCAAGTTGCGCAACCAGTCTGCGTGTTGATTTTGATAGAAATTGGTAAGATTATGATCTCTTCAAGTTGTAAGCTCCACACAATAGTTTTTAAATCAACAGAACAAATGCACCAGTCAACACCAGTCTCATGGAATTCTAGACTTCATAATGAAGATACTCAGAACGATCTAACTAGCAGTTTTAGGAGGATTGTTCTTCCACCATTAAAGTTCTGTTCCAAGGGAAAATTATGTAATGCACAGAACCTGCACATATAGCTCGTAGCTTTCTGTATTGGTTTCCAGAAATCTTGAATTCTTGCAGTTTATATTTCTTTTTATAGGATTGCTGCTTCAACCAAGTTTCATAAGTATACTATTTGCAGTATTATTCATTAAGGAACACTATTGGCATCCAATCCAGTCAACCACTAAGACAAGGGTGGTCATTATGAATTGCTTGCTCTCTGCCCTTTCCAAGTTCTTTGGTCCTTTTTCTTTCAATTTTTTCCAAGAAATTGACTCAACTTAACAAGTAAAGTTGCTTGACATGACCATTATTATATATATTAATAATTAAACTTTCCAAGTGTTACTGATTACTGGCACTTCAAATAAAGAATGAACTAAAAATCAACAGCGACCATATATTATATATTACATAGAGATACAGCAAATAGAACAGTTTCCTTCTTCCATGGCTAATTAGCATCTCGAGTTAACAATTACAACGATTTATGATTAAGTTAAAATGATTTTTCCATCTCTGCTTTCGATCAAGTAAGTGAAAATTACAGAACCATAAGAACAAAAGCAGTTTGCACTAGCAAACAAGGGATGGAGAATCTACGAATATATTTGGAAGAATTGACCACTCTTGACCTGGGCCATGTGTGAATTCATCAACATGAGTTGATAATATGTAAAAGATTCCAAGCTCAAAGATGATTGCAGCAGCAAGCAGGCATGGTACTGCTGTGTGCTTTAATCACCTTGAACCAATTAGTTTTCTTATTATTTCTATTCATTTTTTTTTATATTTGTGCGACCCAAATAATGGAATAAAGCTCATTGTTTAATCTTAAAGTATATGTGCACTTCCTGAACAAAAGCATAACTGCATAAATAATTGCAGTGAGAGAACCATGAGTGGATCTTACCATAAGGTCAAAGATTCGGGTTCAAAGTAAAGAGTGGTATTATTATCATTGATCACCTTATTTTGTACCAGGATAGGTAAGAAATTATTGTTTCAATAGAAGGAAATTTTTTTTTTTACAATTAACTGATGTGATCTAAAAGGCCTCCTATGCTATTTTCTAAGATACTAGACTATACAGAATTAATGCTCCTCTGAAGGTTTGCCCCAACTATCAGAAGCAGCCATGGTGGTACTGGTACTGGGTTTGGCTGAAACTACTCATGAAACTTCCTCTTGCCATTGTTTCATCCTCCACTTCTTGCAGCGCCTACAAAAGAAGCCATTACAGTGAGAAAATGCTTACAATTTGCACATTGCATGCCCAAAATATAGTATAGTTCAAAAAGTTTGTTTAGTGATAAGTGTTACGACTGGAACGATTATTAACCTGCATCGAACCATGAGGAATGGAGTGTAGTACCCATAGACCATCTTCGTCTTCATCTCTGGTTGAACATGCAGCCTTGGGAACCTCAACAGTTTCATCGTTGCGCGCGAATCTGCCACGTATACGAGGGCGGTTGTCGGCTAGTGTTTTACGGCATGCATACTTTTGCATCAACATAAAAGCCAAACCGTGTTTAGAACACAAGCAAACAAATGTAATAATCAATATATGTACCGGAAAGAAACAAAATGTGCCACTAAAAGAGCAATTGCTCTGAATAACACTCTCTTCAATTCATGGATCATTCGGGTAAACAAGGACAAAAAAGTTAACCAACCTTAATTGTTTTGTTGAAGTTCCTGTGGTTGCGCTTGGCTCTGTACTTTGAAATCCTCTCTTGTCTCTCTTCTGCACTGTAACGTCCCACTTTGAAGGGTGCTTCCTCCATGAACGAGTTCTCTATAGCCGAAGGGGTTGAAATTGACCTTGGGTTGGTATAAGCGTTTCTCATATTCTAAAAGCCAAAGGAATAAAACAAGATTGCATCAGATATAAAGTTCAAAAAAAAAAAAGAAAAACAGACCGAAAACAGGGTAGCTGAGGTAATAAAGAGACGAAACAAACCTCTAAATCTCCGGTACTGCATACCTTCCTCATTTGTCCGGCGAAAAAGCTGTTCTCAGGCATGCTAAATGATTGGCCTTGAAAGTTCTGGGACTCCATGAGAGAATCAAAAGGAGGTTGGAATGAAAAGCAAGGCTTTCCTTCAAAAGAATTGCTACTAAAGCTCCTTTGCAAGTACTTGTCTACATTATCAACGCCTTTGTAAGCAGGATCGAAATCCACTTGACATTCTTCATTTTTAACTTCCAAATAATTCAAGCCGTTGAAATCTCCATACCCGTACTCTAAATTTGGACTAAATGAAAGAGAAGGGTACTGGGTTGTCTGATAAAGGCTAAGGTTTTCAAGCTGGTCTGTTGGGGGAGAAGAAGGAAGCAAACCAGAAACCAATTGGTCTGGACAAGAGGATTCATCAAATGGGTTTTGTTGGTTCTGACTGTTGTTTAACAAAGCTTGAAAATTATAATCAGATGAGGAGTCTTGGAAAGGAGAGAAAGGACAATCAAACAATAAGGGATAATCAATTGTATCGATGGAAACCATTTCCGGAATATAACAGTTCATGGAAGAGTCATTAGAAACAGAAAGATTGCAAGACATTTGAAACCAAACTGACTAACTCTTGACTCAATTGAACTAAAAGAAAAGGCAATAAACAAGTAACACAAAAAACAGAGAATTGGGTTAATTTTTCGCCGGAAAGCAAAAGGTGACACACGCTCATGCCCTGAGTTTAATTTATTAAAGGCTTTCACATTACATGGCAGTACAAGACAAAGCTCTCGCCCTTCACCGTATATATAGGCGATTAAGACGAGGCCTCTCCTCCTCTGCCTTGTCCTTTGAAGTTCAACTCTGCCCCTATACAAATGCGATTTTACATTTGTTGCGCGAGTCGTTTTACCTTTGGTTCTTAATTTCCACAGCAGCAAAATCTTTTATAATTCTTATAAAAATTAAATACCTAAATTCGGATCTAATTTCTCATCAAAATTTTCAACCCAATATGCAATGTATTATATTCATTATTATTATTATTGATTAATTTAAAATATCAACTTGTACCTGATAATTTTTGACAAAAACAATTATTCTAAATGAAAGAACATTACAAATTTAAATAATTTAAAATTTTCAATATCATCGTATAAAATAATAATTCATTATCTATTCTATCAAACTAAGATTATAAATGAAAGAACATTACACGTTACATCCTGAATTTATGAGCAAATTTATCTATCTAAACATTTCCAATACTTGTTTGGTCAAAAAGAAAAAAAAAAAAAAGGCATTCCAAGACTTGAGAAAGAAGTTTTGGCTAGCCATTTGTGAACTTAAGTTCTTAACCGACCAAGACTCAAAATTTATCCCCAAACTTGATTTTAATTTCTAATCACGCTTTCTATCATTCAGATCATCGCTACCGTAATTTACATCCAACTTTTTTTATGCGAATCTTTTAGCCAAGTGAAATTGCCAGTCAAAGTCACTGTGGGAGGAAACAAACCTGATCCCTACCCTCCACCAAAGGAACTTGAACTTTCTTCTCCACCATTAAATTCAGATTCCTGAAAACTCCTACTCTTGTTAAAATAAAATAAAAATGTTAAAGACTGTTGGATTAGGATGAACGGCTATGGGATTACTTTGCTGTTGTTCTCTTGAATCAACAAAACTTGGCATGCACTGCTTGAGATTTAATACTTTTCTTTAAACTCATTATTCTCTAATCCTGCTTAAGGCTCATGCTAATCAAATGATGAATTAGGGTTCCTTAATCCTTGATCCAGCACTCCATCGTATATAAATGATATGATATTTTAAAGTGTTTTTGAATTATTTAAAAATTTTTAAATAAATTATTATTTTTTTTATATTTAATCAAATTTTTGTAATTCTATTTGAATCAAATAAGTACTAATAATTAACGATGGATTAATTACCATTAATCAAAACATAACTTATTATTTTTTCTATCATGTGTCACTGACATAGAGAGTAAAAATTTTTCATGATCATGTCATTATATCACAATAGTATTTACTATAACATGTCAACATGCCACGATAGTATTATGCGGTATAAAATGACTAGTAATGATTTAATTAATATCATAAAGTCAACCATTAACAATAAAAGATTTATTTAATTTAAAATAAAAGTATAATATCTTAATTAAACATAATAAAAGAATAAAAATTTATTCAAAATTTTTTCAAAAATTAAATTTTGAATTAGTTAGATTATTAATTATCCATCTTTTAAATTTAAAATTATATGAATTTTTATTTTTATAAATTTTCATATAAGATGCTTTAGAATCGATTCTTTTTCTTAGCTTTTCATAAAAATAAAAATTAAACAAAAAATTTGAAGAGAATATGATTCTTTCAACATTATTACGTACATTATTTATATCCTTTTCAATGTGAAGGATTAGGGGTGGAGGGTAGTATATTTAAAGATTGTGGCTTTCCAAAGTTTTTTAAATTATTTATTTATTATACATATTTTTTAATGATCCCTCAAAATTATTTTTTTAATAATTATTTTTATTTCTCTATTCTCTAGCTGTTTGATGAAATTGGAGTCATTCTAGCCAACACATTATTAGTTAAGCCTAACATATAAATTATAATCCAATATGCTAAGTTTATCAAATTTTAAAAAATAAGACTGAGTCTATTAACCTAAATCTTATAAGTCTCAATTCATCCCAATAGCCAAATATACTAATTAGTAATTAAAGAAGCATACAGAAAATAAGATGAGAGCTTTTTAAAGAAGTTACTCATTTCCTCTAAAACACACAAAGTGAGTAAAGAAACAATTTAATTTATTTAAATTTAAAAAATTATTTTCTCTTCGACTCTTGTATATAAAAAATGAAAAAGACTATTTCCATAATTTCTTTTGACTATATATATATATATATGATACAACCACTATTATTAATGTGTATTTTTTTATATCTACTATTTTATAAAATTTTTTAAATAAAAAAAATAAATTATATATAAAATTTTTTTAATTATTTAAGTTTTTTTTTTCTATTTGACCTCCTAAAAATTATCTTTTAACTCTGCCCGTGCGAGGGATTAAGGAAGCAAATTGAAAGGAAAATGTGAGTCAAGCCGAATAAATGAAAAGAAAAGACTTTTGCGGCCGTCCGTATGCCAAAACAAAGCCAGGCGACAATGTCAACTGTCCAGCCTTTTCCAACGACAAATCAAATACTCCCATTTTCTTTTCATTTTCTAATAAAAGGAATTGTCAGTCTTTTCTATCGGGAAAATAATACAAACTTTTACTTATACGTTAAGATTTGAATTACATAGGAGTCATCTAGAAACAAAGGGAAAATAATAGTTGGTAGCATTATCAATTAAAATTACCAAGGAAATTACCACTTTTGATTATATCCGATCCACGATTCACGCAGCCAGCTAGTAGAGTTAACTTATTATTCTGGTCGAAGTCTTCTAGATCATAATTCCACGCAATTCGCGTTATTTATCCATTTCCTAGGGCTTCTCTTCCTACGGTTCTAGATTCGAGTTTTTTTTTTTTAATGTAATTTTTGAAGGGTCTTTTCCTACATGACTGGTATTTAGAATCCCAAACGCAGGCCCCCTATTGGCCCATTCAACTTCCCAATTCCGTCAAAACTTTTTCACTCCCTTCATTCTCTGTTTTTCCATCGGGAAGGGTTTTTTGTTATACTTTGGTTGTTGAGGTCTTCTCAGCCATGGCGTCGCAAGAGTACATGGACAAGATGCAGGTCCGCCAGAACTATCGAAATCTCTGGCATAGTGATCTCATGAGCACCATTCAACGCGACCCTCCGTGTAATTCTTCTTCTTTTTCTTCTCTTTCCCCTGTTTCTATTTTTCTGAGTATCCCTCTTTTTGTTTGTTTGACTGATCGACAATTTTTTTTTTATTTCCTTTTGGGTGTATGTTTCTGCAGATTGCTGCTTAGCTTTTTGGTGGTAAGTAATTCCGGATCTGTTCTTTTTATTACTTCCTTCTTTTTCTTTTTGTGCGCTGTAGATCCGATTGTGACTTTGTCTCCTATATTGTGCGTTTGTGAATTAGCTGCATTCTGGGTTCTTGTTAGTGATGTTTTTAGGGTTTGGAGAATTAGAGGTCGCTGACTGGATTGACCTAGGGTTGACTCTGCTGATTTCATGTTTCTGTTTTAAATTGGATGATGAAACGCCTTTCCAAGAATCCCTAATGTCAGTATGCACCTTGAGATTGATAGTATTTTGATATTTCTGATGTATGATTTTCCATTTAGCATTTAGTCGATAAAGTACAGCTTTCACTTTGGAAAATGCTCATTTCTTCCCTGGGTTTTTACCTCTTTGCTAGGAAATGATGTGCTCCTTCCCTCACTCTTCATATATTTTCTTAGTTATAAACATCTAATGATAGATTCTGTTTCCCCTCCATTGTTGATTTTTCTTTTTTCTTGTAGTGGGCCATGTGTATCCTATATGCTCCGGAAACGAGCGCTTTATAATGACATGTCGAGGTAATTGATGTATTTGATTTCTCTTTGAGCACAAGTCAATGATGTAATATCTTGGTTTAAACATAGCCTCTCTTTTTTTGTAGGTATACATGTTGTGCTGGTTATATGCCATGTAGCGGTAGGTGTGGAGAAAGCAAATGTCCTGAGTTTTGCCTTTGCACTGAGGTGGGAAGTTTGTCTTTTTGGTCTGTATTGCTTCTTGTGTTACTTCAACTCGTGCCTTAATTTATAAGCTTACTGGTTTGATTATCAACACCAGAATGTCTATGGGGTGAGAGACACTGGGTGGGTTTACCATGAACAATAGGAATATTAGAGATGCACTGATATAGCTGTATATACAAACCATTTGCCGCAATGGAGTAATGGGAATTTAGGTTTTTAAAAATGACCATTTTCAATTCTGAAGAAGTTGTGAAGAATCTAGCTGTGACAAAAATCTTTAGTTGATGTCTTTTGGCTAAAAGTATGGTATGCATTGAGGGGAAGGATGGAGGGAGGAAGGGACACGGTTTTCTTCTTTGGATAGCATAGTATTAAATTGTCTAAAGAACCCATTTAATGCTAAGTTCTCCTTATTGTGATAAAAGGCATGTAACTTTTTCTGTGGTTGGTTTCTTTTTCAAAATATTTTTGTAATTTGGTTTGGCAGTTGTAAAGAGCTCCCATTTTTTTCTTGTCTTTAATTTCATTATCATTTGTTTTCATTTCCAGGTTTTCCTCTGCTTTGGGAACTCAGTGGCCTCTACCCGATTTCTGTTGCAAGACGAATTCAACATTCAAACAACAAAATGTGACAATTGCATCATTGTAATCTTCTTTTCTACATCTATGCATCTGTAATCTTATCATGCACTTCTTGGCCATTGATTAGACATATTGCCTTTTGATATACAGGGTTTCATGTTCTGCCTTCAACAAATTGCCTGCATATTTTCCATAGTTGCAATGATTGTTGGAAGTGATGAGATTCAAGAGGCATCGCAGTTACTGAGTTGTTTGGCTGATATGGTTTATTGCACGTAAAGGATTTCGTTCCATTCAGCAGTACCTATCTCATAGATAGTTTAGCTTAAGATGTTGTACTGATAGTTTGTTTCTTATCTTTTCTTTGCAGGGTCTGTGCATGTATGCAGGTATGGAGTGCTTCTAACACATGCAAATGGAAATTCTTGTTATACTTTTTCTGAACCATCACTCAACATTTAGCAAAATGTTTTTTTTTTCTTGTTTGGTTTCAGACGCAACATAAGATTGAAATGGACAAACGAGATGGCATGTTTGGTCCGCAACCAATGGCAGTACCCCCTGTTCAGCAGATGTCACGCATTGATCAACCAATTCCTCCTGCAGCTGGCTATCCACCACCAGCATATGGACAGGCTTATCCACCTCAGGCACCTGGCTATCCAGCTCCAGGTTATCCACCACCTGCATATCCTCCTGCTCAGTACCCTCCAGCTGGTTACCCACCACCTGGTTACCCCTCATCTGGCTATTCTAGATGATCTTTCCCTGGTTACTTCTTGGTCACAAACACCCGAGTCTGGGTTACTGAGACATGGACGGAGCTGGTATTCATTATTAAATTTATATAGGGATCTGTTTTATGTGTGGTGTGGTTTCCTATTGCTGATCTAAACAGTTAAAGGTTTAAAAATAGATACTGTCGACTTGTCTGTCCTCAATATCTTTTGCTCCATATACCTATCCCTTGATGTTTTATGTAAATTTGTATTAATGAACATCTGCAAATTTTGGTATGTAAAAACCAATAGTGTCAAACTTCTGATGTCCAGGAATTTTCTCTTTTGAGTTTTGAGGTTGGTAAAATAAAATTGAATTGGCTCATATATATTTGCATATCCAGTAAATGTTGTTGAATGTAACAGTTGCTTCCGGTAAAAATGAGATTTGTCATTGTGGATTTGTACTAGGAAATGTATGTCACTGCTTCCAGAAGTTCTTCAGGTGACCGTTCGTTGGCTAGAATTTTGAATAGAGAACAATGTTGACCATTCTTTATTTTCCTATACCTTACATGGATAAGATGCTAAGTTTGACAACCCAGACCTAGATGAATAATGTAGGAGAGTTTATTCCCCAGTTAACTCGATTAACTTGGTGGTTGCAATTTATGTTTCGAGTCTTAAACCGCAAACAAATTTGGTTCAACTACATGAACCCCATTGAACATAAACTATGGTAGCATGGTTGAAGAAAGTGGGAAGGAAATTTCTGACTTAAGCTTAAATCAAATAGTCATAACCACAGAAATTTCATGAAAAGACCTTCAAAAACATTTAGCAACCTAAATTCAACCTACCCATGAACTTCATTTTTCACACCCGACCTAAGTCAAGCTGATGTAACCAATCAAAGCTGTGTCATATCCTCTGATATTAAAACAATGGCTGCCTGGCGTTAGGGCTTCTGTCACGAGCTACTATTTTTCACCACCAACTCCTTAAAATAGTTTACTTGTTCGTGTAAAGAAACATGAAAAGGAAGCAAGGAAATGGATGCCCCAAAGTGGACAACACATAAAGACAGCTCTGGGCTACCTCTCCATGTGAAGTAAGTAAATGCAAAATTTAAAACATTTGGTGCAACCTTTTTCTATATAATTAAGATTTTTACTCTAAAAAACTAATGGGAATGGAGATTGGAAGCTCCTTTCTGTGATAGCTAAGTTTGATATGATTTATATCTTCTTTAATTAATCCAATAGAAGACCTTTTGCTTTAATTAATTAGTATCTTTATGAATTCAGAATTAATAATGGTGGGACTCATCCAAGAAAAAAAATCGAAAAACAAATTTATAAATGTCAAAGGATTGTGGGCTATACTTTATTCTTTTATCACTTAATTTATCAAACCTTAACCGTGTGGGCTCCATGGCCAGCAGTCTCATCGGAGTGTTGCCACTTGGCACCAGAAAAAGCATCTCCATATCCCCTTCAAAGTTCAAATAAAATGTAGGACCATGCAGATTAATCAATCTCATAGGAAATTATTATTACTATTAGGATGACAGATAAGTTCAAAAAACAGAAGAAAACCCAAAGTGAATATATATATATATATATATATGTACACACTAATTAATTGCGACTAGTGTTTGTTTATTAGGATGACATGGAATGTAGATATAGGTGTTAACAAAGCATGGTTGGCCTCATTTCTTAATCACAAGAGTCCAGAACACTTCTCTCTTTCTCCATCAATTTCATGTTAGTTTTATAAAATTATCACATGTTAATTATGTATTATGGATTCAATATTCATGAACCCAAAATAATGTAAGGTTAAATTTGGTACTTAATTGGGTTGCAAACTATGATTTGGATTTCAATCATGATATTAAATGTATACAAAGAACGTTCAGCCTAATACCATGAGATATTTGAGTAAAAAAGAAAAAAATAGTTTCTTCACTAATTTGACAGCCAACATAAAACCAAAGCCCAAGATGGGGAATCCTTTAACCAGCCTATGCTCTCCTAGCAATTGAAAGATTTAGCTGGGTACTTCAGATGGTACCCTGCAAAAGAAAGAGAGATAAACACAACACAAAAACATATAAAATTCCAATGGGATTATCATCTGTTAGGTATTCATTTATGAACTATTATTGCTGAAGAAAATCAAAAGAGCAATGAAATCCATATGGATTTAATCAAAAATGTTTTAGGTTTTTTTTTTTCCCTTTCAAAAATTCATTGTGATATTTATTTGCTTAATTAGATAGATGAACAAGTGGTAGATCTAGCATTACCCCACCTTGAGAGTGAAAACAAAACCCATTTTATTTCTTCCGAAGACCAAAACTTTGTCCAAACCCCTACCAACAATTAATCCCGTCACTCTCATTCTCCATAAAGATTAAAGGATATAGGCTTTCACAAACCTAACCAAGAATATTATTCACACACCAAACTCCTTGCACTGAACTATACCATAACTTATCTGTCATTATTATCACATTCAAACCCACACTTATTATCATCAAACATGCCCGAAAAAATTACTTGAATGCACCATCAAATCCAAACCCAATAACCCAAAACAAACCCAAAAATAGAAAAAGGAGCAACAAATCTCAAAATTCTATCATCCAAAAATTTATACAAAAAGAAAAAGAACTCTGGGATTCAATCGCTCAATTTTCATTTTTGATTTTTCGTCATTTTGGCAATGTTGCCAGATCTTTCATGTATATGTACAACACCAACCCCTTTAAGATAAAAGGAAAATAAATATAATAATTAAAAAAAAAAAAACACCATATTTTTTCTTTGCTTTTTGTTTTTTGGGTTATTTAAAGCTGACAGCTATGGCTACAAAGCAATAATTTGAGAATAATCACCGAAGGATTCAGGGATCACAGAAGCAGCCCAAAGCCTCTCATTAAATGTCTCTTGCATATCATCAGGAACAAAACACGTTCTACATAGCGGACATGTTTTCTGATCATATCCCATCCAACGGTCCAAACAGCTCCGGTGGAATATATGTCGACAATTGGTCAGCGGCCTGATCTCATCCTGCCCTCCGAAGTCATACAAACAAACGGCGCAGCTGTCCGGCGGGTCGACTAGGTCGGAGAACTTGACGACGGGGAGGAGTTCCCGGATGAGGAGAGCCGAGACCGGGATGCGGCGGCGCGTTGGAGACGAGGGGGTGGAGGTTGAAACGCCGGTATCGACGGTGTCACGCCAGGGAATAATGTCGGGTTCGAGGAAATCTGGGAGACCCAGATAGAGAAAAAGAGTGGAAATGAATTTGCGAAGGTAACCAAGAAGAGAAAGTGTGTGGAGAAGTAGCCTTGGGAGGAGAAGCTCTGAGTAGCCCACGGGGAAACCCATTTTTCTTCTGAAAGAAAGTGAGGGATGGGTGAAGAAGGTGTTCCTTTTGCGGGTATTTTCAGTTTGTTGAGTTTGTTTCTTTGGTTTGGTTTGGTTTGTTCAGGTTCTGTGTTATGCAAGAGCAAGAGAGATACAGACAGACAGGAAATAGGAAGGAGCATGATGGAGTGGCTTACTTTATAAAGAGAGAGTTGGGAGTGAAATTACCATATTGGATATACCAGTTCTTCTTTAAAGTTTAAACATTACTAGTCTCAGGGATAAAATAAGATTTTTCCTCCTGTCCTGTATTTTCATTTCTTGCTTTTGAAATTACATGGACAATTTAGACAATGACACATGCCTTTGTCTTCAAGGTAGCACTCATGATGACCTAATAGCCAATTATGCATGAGCTTTTTGATAAGAATAAAAGGAAATGATTAATTTTGCAGTGGAATAATTCAGAAACAGAGACTGATGACGTTAACAGGGAGAATACACTGAGTGACGGCCAATGTTACACCTTACAGCAGCGTTAAGTTGGGAATTTCGAAAGGGAGACTGGAAGACCGTGCAAGCAAATACCAAGGCAAACGAGCAAACGTTACGCAGAGGCGAAGTGGAGGGACGGGTGACGGGGCCCCATATTCCGAAGCCTTGTCGCCAATAAATCTCTGGTACATTCATGGCACCCAATTTAGCCAACTCAATGCACGCATGATGCACCCCTGTGAAAAGGTGTATGTGGGCGGTGTATTCATTTTCATTCAAGGCTAATTACAATGATTTTCATCCTGGTAAAAACTTTTTCTTGTTCCAATTTTACTATTTACTTTGTTGGGTAAGAAAAAATTATAACAAAAAGAGAAAAAGGAGTGGCAACTAAAAAATGATTGCGAGTGCCATCTTAGTCCTAGGAAAATTATAGAAACCGATGCACTTTAGTGATGATTGTTTTGTAAATTAGTAGAATTGAATTTAATAAGCGTTGGGAGAGCATTTTCTTGGACCCACGGAGGACAAACCAATAAATAAATAAAATTATACTTATATGCGAAAAGAAAAGGCTACCACTTCCACAATTTCAAGAGGGTCCATGGACATTAATAAATTGAAAGGTGTGCACCATCAAAGTGTGATAAAGAGAAGTATTATGATTAGTCCTCGAAAATGGGTTCATTTTTCCTTGATTCATCAATCAACTTCAACTTCAACTTCAATTACCTAACCCAATTAATGCCATAAATATATATTTCAACTATAGAGATAAATTTTGATTGAGACATTTCGAAGTTTCTTCAACGTTAGCACCTAAAATTCCTTGTGTGATTCATATGAGTTTGGGATTCTTTTATTGTTTGTGGAAAGGGACAAGGAAGTCAGAGCATATATATATATATATATGATTTCTACATATAATCAATGCTTTTAACCCAAATTGTGTAATTTTGGGGCCATATATTATAACAACCAAGCATCTCTATTTAAGTAGTCACAATTGAACTTGATAGGATTATGTTTTAACCTAATGGTTATACTATGTTGCCCACAAGAATCAAGATTTGGAGTTCAACCCTTGACCCCTTTCCCTTTCTCACATGTACTAGTGAACTTGGAAGTTTAAATAACATTTCATTTCAAAGCAAAAGAAAAAATATGGATTCTCAATTATCAAGAAATTGGCCAAAAAGGGCAAAAAAAAGAGCCATGGTGCTGAAATGTCTTTATACAGTAAGTGGGTTTATTTGGTTCCACCAATCAACCCTTGGGAAGCCCACAAAACAAAGCTAGGCAATAAAGAACCCAACAAATCAATGGCAATTAAGGAGGGGGTATAGTCATGGCTAGTGGGGTTGACATTTGGTGTCTTTGACACATCATGGTGTCATTTTCCCATCTCAAATGGAAGTGCCACTAACACATCAAATGGCCTTATCGAATGATTTGGAGACAGTTTTCAGGTTCATTCCAATATCTATCACCCTCTCTCTCTCTCTCTCTCTTCTCTAAATCTGAAAATTAATAATGTTCTTCAATCACTTTTGTCTTATGATCATCTACCCCTTCTCTAATCAAGTTAATTAATTTCTCAGTGAAGTTAATGTACGTTGAGATTATTGTATTAATAAGTTGAGTCAATAATGATCTCAAATATACATTATTATTATTATTATTATTCAATTGAAATCAACCCACATGATTCATATTCATTGACACGCTATAGATATTTATCAATATCTATTTGTTAATGCATGAAAAAGGATAGGAAGTAAAAAAAATATCTCTTCATTCTTTAGTGTTTGAATAATCTATTAAGTTAAACTTCTAATTTGGGTGGTTAGTATTAAAACACCATGAAAACGAGAGATTGGCCTTTTTTTTTAATATTTTTAATCATTATTTACATATATAGCACTTATAAATCGAGAGAATCATGTACATAATGATAATTAAAAAATAATATTAAAATGTAATGGAGCGGAGCAGGACCCAAAAACGGAGGCGATGATTATGTATTGGAATTTCGGATGCTTAATAGTTGAAGAGAGAGAGAGAGAGGGAGGAGAGGAGGAAAAGAGGAGCTTAGCTATAGCGGAGACAGGGGTGTCTGGTTAACGAGCGAGGCATGACCAAGCAGGCAAGTGATTGTGGGTTTGCATCGGGTGAGCCAGAGAGGGCATGAGAGTATGGCAAAATATTTGCGGATCCCAACATGAGTGGAGAGGGTCTGATGCCACACCATGCAGCTCCTAGGCCTTACTGCCAATCCTCTCTGACAAAAATGCCCTATACAAGCCAAGACAACCATAGGCCCACCCATATGTGAGGGGCAACCCCACCCACCCGACCGAGCCGAGCTCGATCTCACCAGTCACCACCGCCTTTGTCTCATGCCTTGTCGTAGTGTCCACGCCTTGGAGTCCCAACGGGAATCACAAGAATCTTCAATATACATATGCTTACTGCTCTTTTATATGTCATAACTGGGCTCCTTGTCTGTGGTACATTATATTCTATGACATCTTTTATTGCAATCTCAGTAAATCCGTATTCATCTTTTTAATATTTTTACCATTAGGAAATTATAAAATCAAATTTAAATGGTCTGCAATTGGTATGAGGATACAGTGGTGCATGAGTTAATTTGATAACTTTTGTCATAAAGTTTCAGCCTATACTTAGCTCAGCTGCTTGAGAGACTAGAAGAGTGTGTGAAAACCAAAGGAGATAAGAGTTGAGTACTAGTAGAAAAATGGAAAGCTAACTTTAGGGTTGAAACTGAAAACCCAAAAGCAAAACAGGCATGGGAATGCAATTTCAGAAAAGCTTTCTGGCATTTGGCCTCATTAGGAACATACTAACAGGTAGGCCAGCAAAATCCAACCAAGATCTCTTTTTTAACTCTAACTGTACACTGGCACAAATCTTTAAGCCAAAGTTATTCCACTTGCTCCCTCTTACTTTAGCTTTGTCCATTCCTGTGTTTTGGAGCTGTTTTTATTCT
The DNA here is from genome assembly GCA_036013995.1 of Theobroma grandiflorum. Classification (NCBI taxonomy): domain Eukaryota; kingdom Viridiplantae; phylum Streptophyta; class Magnoliopsida; order Malvales; family Malvaceae; genus Theobroma; species Theobroma grandiflorum. Next base: position 2,321,685 of record CP142131.1, on the reverse strand, counting down.
GTTCCTCCCCAGACTTAGCCAAAAAGCATGATTTTTGTGAGCGATTAGCTCTGAGTTCTGACTCTAACCCATAATGTTTATATCTCACTATCAGAAGTTGCCTGTGATAAGATCGAACTGAGTATCAAAACATGTCTGCAGTCCAATTTTGCCTGTCAGAATCTGTCTCTGCTTCAAAACAAAACAATAAAAAAATTTAAAAACAAAAAAAGAAAGAGAAAAGTCTTATTGGGTGAATATTTAACCAGACAATTAACAGCAACTTGAATTGTAAAGACAATGCAGAAGGGTTTTCCGAGTCACGCTCAAATTGACATGTGAAAGCATGTTGATCATTGGCGATATGGACTGACGCGGACCACGTGGCTTCTTTTCCGTATGTCCTTTTCCCTTTGTTTTGGGAAATTAAATGATTAATCATCTTTTTCTGCACAATATATCATGTGTATGGGCCAATGGCCATGCTACGTGCCCAGGAGTTTCGCCACTGTATCTGCAATCACAGCCATTTTACATTGCATGTTTCAAATTACTGCATACTAAGAGAATACTGTAAGCGTCTTCAAGCAACTCTTCGACGGGTTAGAATTTGAGATCTGGTGGGCTTGCAGGGGCCTTGGTCTCCCCCCTAAAGCTATTGCAAAGCCAATGAAGTCACCCTTTTGTTATACACAACAAAAGGTAAAATTAAGTGAGGACTGGAAAACAAGAAAGCGAGACATGCTTCAATGCCAGATCTATGAGTCATGGCAAAGAGGAATTGCAGAGAGATGAGCTAGCATAGCTGATAACTCCCCTTTTTACACTAGTTGCTACAGTATTAAAATCAGCATTAAGCAATTGCAAATTAACAAGTCTGCAGCAGAGAATTAAAAAGAAAAAAAATTAACAGCTATATGATGACATGAAAGAACTGCAAGAAGCATCTGACTGTCTGTCCCCTCCAACATTGTTCTTGAGGGGATGGAATGTGGTTAACAGATGGGTTCTTGTACTATCTGTTTGCTTTTGAACAGTGTCTGCACAGTGCTTCACTGTGTACCCACGTTTTATTTATGTACAATAACCTACGAGAATGTACAGGGGAATGGTTCTTGAATTCCAGTGGAATATTTTTTAGGAGGGGAAGGGGGGACCAATAACAAAATTTAAATGACAAAGATGACAATCACTTTTGTTAATACCCCTTTTTCTTTGTCTATCTCTTCCCCCCACCTCCCACCACACTTAGTCCTTACAACCATGAAAACATTATCTTTTCTTCAATGTGTGGGGTTTGGTACTCCTCTTTGACTCTTCATTTGGATGCTCCTCTAGAGTTGTCACCATCTAATCTTTTCCTTTTTAACTTCTAATCATTTGATTTCTTTCAATTTTTTTTAATGTTGTATTTTCTCCCTTTCGGTATGTATCTATTTTGATAATTAAATAATGGCGTTTTCTTTTTTTTATTTTAAATCGTCTTTGCCATCATATTCTTTAGGCTGTGCCTAAAAGTAGTTAACTTGCTAGGAGAAGAATAAAATATCATGTCTCACTATTTTTATTGTTTGATCTCTCAATGAGTGGTCATCTTTCTCTTGACCATCAAATCTTAGTCAGTTTTGTTACATCATTTGCTCATCCTTACACTCAAAATTTACACTTGATTGAATAGAAAATAAATAATCCAAAGTTCATGGAATTTCACCCTTAGCATTCTCATTATATAGCATGAGTATGGAAATCAACTTACCTAGTGCAAATTAATGATTAGTGTAATCTTAATCTAGTATTAAATTTACAAGTGTTTGTATAATTAGCTCTCTTGCTAGCATATATTTACCAACCAACACCTAGTCTAGTATAGTCTAAAAAGTAGATTTTCCAAAAGGGGTTTCTAGTTTGGTTGGGAGCCCACTCGAGAAAAAGAAACCAAAGTTAAGTTAAAGGGAGAGGGAGATGTCCATTGTCGAGGCTCACTTCACTCTGTGATTGAAAAAGATAACGGATTCAGCATAGACACCGAGTCAGGCTTGTGGGTCAATCTCCACATGTGGGATGTCGCCGCCTATACATTCTTGCATTGTTTGATTGGAGGGCTCAAACGGTAATTCACAACTATTCACAGATATCATTTTGATTTGGCCTGATGATAAACAAGTCAGACAAAGGCCTTTGGAAAGTGCTTGGTTTTTGTTGGTTTATACTACTATTTGTTCATATGAAGATTTCTTGCATTCATACCTCTCTTCGATAAGCTAAGAAACTTACTTTCACACATAAAAGATGGGAATCCAGTTATTGAGGGTGATTAGCATCTCCATGGTTGTGTTTATGCTGCCAGCAGCTACCACCATGAGAAGTGTCCCAACTCTGGAGTTTGATTTCGATTTCTCAAGATTCCTTAATAACTAAACCTAAAAACATTATCGAAGCCAGTGTTGCAGCCTTCCCAAATGATGTAAACATGGCATTGAATCGCCAGAAACATGAACTTCTAATTAGGCCTCAATCTCACCATCTCAATTAGAACCCTGCATTGCTCAATAGCGAGATATGCTTTTTATTTGTGGACGCTACAGCCTGCATCTTTCAACGCTGATCTTGGCAACGCCAGCTTTGTAACCTGAGTACGAACGCATGGCAATTGGCGCTTTTTTTTTTTTTTAAAGGCATAAAGTTTCATTAAAGCAGAGGGCATGTAAAGCCCTTATACACCAGAACATAGCCCTGAGGGTCTCAAAAAACACAGACCAACCCAGAAACCCTGTACAAACATCATTGCCAATTCCAGTAATCAAGCACCACAAAAATCAAGATGCCAGACCCATCAAAGACCCCAAAAATCAGAAACAAAAACTCCTTTCCATCATTCAGCTCTACACCTCTTTGCAATGGGCCTAAAGCTTCAACCCTGTCATTTGCAGCAACCATTAATCCAAGATCCGTTACCTGAAGCCAATACCAACCGCACACGTCTGAATTGGCGCATTAGTAGACAAATTAGTATATGTGGATTTAGCATTTTCTTGGTGTTCACACAGGAAGGAAGAAAGAAAGAAAGAAAGAAAGAAAGACCAAGCATAAAGATAAGTGCATATATGTTCTCCTATAATAGAGGCAAAACATAGCCTACTTTGAGGTTTGATTGCAATATTTCTAGATGTGAATTTCATTAATCTTTCCATATAGTCATGAAACAGGAGTTTCGTCTTACAAATGATGCAGAACATATCATTTTGACCTTGCCATGTCTTCATTTTGAGCTTCCAAGAAGTCCCACACTCATCACCTCAACAAGCGGAATCCCACATTGACCCGAAAAATGAAATGTTAGTCATTTATATATGCTTTCACCCCAGGGGTCACTTGCCGAGCTTTGTAACGTGAGCTTGTTACCTGAGTGGGGGCATTAAGGTGGTGGAACACGGTTACAATAAAGTTGAGTCGGATTTATTGCTGGTTTAACTCGGGTCTGTCCGTTCCAAGCCAAGAGTTGTACCATGAGATTCGAGTGAAGACTCGGGATCTCGTGGTTCCTAAAGTGGTGGGTATTGCGTGAGGCTGGTTTCACAGAGCAGCGAAAACCACCCGCTCTTGGCGGTGGAAGGATAACAGGCCTGTACCACATGGATCCAATATGACTCACTGGGTTGGCCTTGACTGGACCATCATCTTTTTGTAAAAACAATATTTTATCTCAAATAATTTTACCTTGGCAAAGACAATGTTAAGGTTCTGCAAATGAAATAGGCCCAAAGAGGAGCCCAGTAAAGGCCCTAGTCTTGTCTTCCAATGTCAATGAAACCCACCCGCACGATAAGCTTTTACTGCTTCCATGAAGTCCCCAAAATTTTCACTCAACAACAAGAAGGCACTCGAAAGAGAGAGAATCCCACATCCTCTAGGAAGAGAAACACTAGTTATTTATATGTGCCGTTACCCCTCGTTCGACAGCGGGGTTTGGTAACGAAGGTTGTAATCTGAATGGGGGCTTGTGAGTGGTGGGTGCCGCGTGAGGCTGACTTCACAGAGCCATGGAAGACCAACCGCTCTTGGCGGTGGAAGGATAGCAGTTCTTCAACATAGGTCAATGGGTTGACCCTAACTGGACCATCATCTTTTTTTTTTTTTTTTAAGCAATTCTTTTGGAGGGAGAAAATGATTTTAAACATGTGTTCAAAATCAAAATCTTATAGTACTTGCACCAAAAATAAGTATAATGTAATTTGTGGCCATATAAATTTGCTCTTTCAGATATAAAAATTGATATCTGATTATCCTTTTTTTTAGAATTTTTTTTGACATTGTTATAAACAAATTAGTTGAATTAATATCAGTGATAAAATAACATATTTATTTTATTTCAAATAACAGGATTTTTTGTTAGTGCCGAGAAATCCCTTTGCTTGACAGCAAAAAACGTAATCCACTTCTAGGAAACTCCGTTACGACTGACAAAAACTGTTTTTAGTTCTTTTGCTGGAATGGCCAGGCCCACCATGAGGTTCTTCTCTAAACGAAGCAGGTTGACATAGGCCGAAAGAGGAGTCAGCAAGGCCCTAGCCTTCTCTTCCCATTTCTACGAGTAAAAGAAAGACGCTGAAAGTGCCTGGATGGCAGAGGGCTGATCCAAAACTCGAAAATGACCGCGTAACACTGAAGATACACGCCAGCAACGTGATGCCTACTTCAGCTGCAAGGCGTTGCCCAGTTAAATATTGAAAGGAGTTTACCAAACTTCAAACTCTACGACAACAAAAAGTTTAGCTCCAGATTTTAAGCAAACACTACTTTCAGAAGCCTACACCTGCTGCTGAAAACACTTCATATGTTATTCATTATTTAAAAAGGGTACTTCAACCATCCCTCAAAATGATAAACGCACCAATTAAAGATATCAGTTTCACTAACTTTTAAAAACAAACGAGCCGGGGAAGAGAACAAAATGACAAATACATGAGCAAACAAATTCACGCTATGCTCTATGGTTCGATGACCAAAGCTGCTGCGAAAACAATACAATCCTACCCCTTCAAGCGGCAGCCTGACCAAAGAGCCACTTGCGGATCTGCAACGAGAGTAAATAAACTAAGTTCAGAAAAAGGGAGGGAAGAAAATATTTTAATTCAAGGGTCAGAAATCAAGCAATGGTGGACATATATGACCAAATTAGAAAACCTTAAAAACGCCTACCTGCATAAAGCAGTTGACCACACCATTTGTAATATGCACCCCTGGTCCACACAAACACACACAAAAACAAGAAATAAAGGAAGGTGCACACACACACACAAGCATGCAATCTATGGACTCTGCACTAGCAATTTGCATCTTTTGACTCTTCATGAAGAATTACAAACCAACCAGAACATGAAGTCATGGATAACCAACAAACTATAGGTACTATCTTGCATTTGTGCATGTGTGTGTGTGTGGGGAGGGGGGATTAGTAAAACTAAAAGAAACAAGGTAGAAATTAATTAAATGTATCTGAAAAACTACCAAAACCCACCTCTGGAAGTTTTTTACGGAATGCAACATCCAGCCGTGCATCTAAGGTGTTCTCACACACAATTTTTCCATCTCGGGATGCTAACACTACACCTCCAGAGCTGTCAAAATGAAAAACTTTTAATCAGTATTAACATTCCATCACCGTTCTTTTTCTTCTTTCTGGTAGGGGGAGGGGGTGCACCAAGAAAAGGTTGCTATGATAATTAAACAGCAGCAACCTGGTAAAAATCCTTATGAAAATTGGTTATATATTACCACTACTTTGTACAGCAAATAGTATCACCATACTAGTCAACACTTAGTTACTAACTTAAGCCAAGCCAACCACTTCGTAATACACCAAAAGGCCAACCCTTCTCACTTATAAACTGTAAGGAGGAAGGCTGGTCCAAATAATTAATAATACCGGCCAAAGCACCACATAACTGAGAAGACGTAATTTTGCACTTTCATGGAATTAATAGTATATACCAGAAAGCAATTAAAAAGGAATAGTATATACCAGAAAGGACCATGAGCATTATGATGAGAAGGACCAGAGGGAAGATGGACATGGTCAATGAATATCTCTGGTGGATGAACATTCACTTTAGAAGCATATTCCTCCTTTGCTGAATCCAGCACAGACTCCACCAAATGCACATCATCTTTGCGACAACGCAGTAAGACAGCAGGCTCTTTCAGTCTGACTAAACTCTGCAATAAAACAACATTACTTTAAGATTCAACTGTATACAGAAGTCATTCCAATCAAAAACTCCATACATGTTTATCTAATGTTGCAGCTTTCTAAGATTTTCAAGAATGGTTTAATGATCTTGCTATTTACTGACCTGAACAATTAGATCTTTCAAAAGATTTCTATACACATGGTGATCACGGCTCACATTCAGAAGGTCCTTGGATGCCGCTTCTTTCATTGAATTAACCACATCATCTTGAGCCTGAAGGACCTTAATCCTAGATGCATTAAGCTGCATCGAATACTCACTGCAAGAAAATAAACAAATACTTGAGTCTTATTTACAACAGAACAGTGTTTTCCTAATCATTCCTACATGCTAATTCTGCATCAAGACAAACTGAATTAACTGTGCTTTCGCTAATCAAACTGCTTCAATGTTCTAATCATAACCCTAAATCACATTACGCTTTCAGATTACTAACGACACCAGTGCCATTTTCAAATCTGACTTTCGACAAGTTATAATTAGGTGCCAAATTTTGCTTATATTTAAGTAGAAATCTCAGTTTGAATTCAACTTAATATCCACTAAAATATAGAAATTCAGTACGATGAATAGAGTAAACTAAAAGCTGAAATTTACAGCCAAAAAACAGGAAAATAGATAAAGTTAAGAAGAATCTTAATTTACATTTTCTTTCGAATTTCGACTTGCTTCTTCTTCTTCTCGTACTCTTGCCTGATCTTCTTCTTCTCCGCCTCCACCAATTGGAGCTTCTCGATGTTGAACTCCTAAAATACCCATCGTTTAACCATCAATTCACCGGAGTATCTAAAACTCACACAAATTTTAAGCCAAAAAGAAAAAAAAAAGAAAAGTGAATGAAAATTGCAGTACCTCTTCAGCGGAAACTGAGATCTCGTTAGCCTTTTCCTCCGCTTCTTGGCGGATGAATCTCACCATCTGCTGGATCTGCTTCGATACATCTGCGTCGTTCATTTTCGCGGGTATCTTGATTTGGTTTTTGATGATCTGATCAGATAAGATTGTAGAAGAAGAGTTTTTTTTTTTTCTTGAGCTGACTTTCGATCGAGAAAAGAAAATGAAGAGAACTGTGAAGACAATCAGTTTTTATTCATGCTTCGCAGATGTGTTTGATCAAGAGCCATTTGTTTTTATTTTTTACTTCTTAAGAAAAATAAAATCAGTTCCCATTTATTTATTCTTTTAGGCTATTTTGTAGTTATCCTCATAATGACGGGGACATTGTCTGATCGTCAGATTTTGCCAAGTATCGAATTATCAATCGTCGGATTTTGATCCCCGCTGTTGTTTTTGGATTTTAATAAACTAGTTTAATTAAAAATTTAAAAATTCTCAAGTGATAAAATTTTGCTCTTTGGGAAGTTAGTGAGATGAAAGTGAAAATTAACAAAATTTATTATAATAACATTTTATGATAATTTTGGTGAATATTAGTGATTAATTATTTTTTATGAAGAATATTTGGATATTTATTTTTTTCAATCCAATTATTTATGGTACTCATCTTTTGGGCAATGTTGATAAGAAATTCCTTACACATATATTATATAAAAAAATACATAATATTTTAAAAAGTCTCTAAACTATTAAAAAAATTTTAAATAGATTTGTATTCTTTTATTACATTTAAACAAATTATTATATTTTGATTTTGAATCAAATAAATTTTTATAATTAATTATTAATTAATTGTTATTAGTTTTGTTTATATTATTTAACATTTTGATATGTTATTGTAGATAATGATGTGATATAATAACACATGATATCCTTTACCTTCCATCTCAAGAATAAAATTATAAGTGTTATTTTGATTAATAATAATTAGTTAATCATTAAGTAAGGTTATTTGACTTAAATTAAAAACATAAAAACTTAATTGAATACAATAGAATAATAAAATTTTATTTGAATTTTCTTAAATAATTTAAGAACTTTTTCAAACATTATGCCACAAAAAATCTATTGGTCCAACAAATTATTAAAAACATGAATTTATTCATTTGTTTAAGTCTATGTATTTAAATTTTAACTTTTTTTAGCGTAATACTAAAAAAATCGCTTAAACTATTCAATAAAATATAAATAAATTCTTATTCTTTTATTATATTGCATTCAACTAAATCATGTACTTTTTATTTTATGTCAAATAAATCTTTATAATTAATAATTGACAAATTGTCATTAGTGAAAATGCTACTTATCCTTTTATATCCATTTGACATTAATATGAAAAGTAAACAATACCACATTTATATACCATTATCATTATCAATTATAATATGTAAATATGCTATGTTAGCACCATGTATTATAAAAATAATAAGTGATATTTTGACTTAATCAACCATTAATTATAAATGTTAATTTGAATTAAAATAAAAATATAAAAATTTATTTAATTCAAAATAAAAATACATGAACTTAACTAAATTTAATATAATAATAAAAAATTATTTAAAATTTTTAAATATTATTTTTTTTATGAAATCAAATATTATATAAAAAAATTACATTCACAAGTCAGTAATTTTAATATACGTGCGATTATATTTTAAAATTACAAAATCTTTCTTCTTCCTCATCATCAAATCAAGATCTCACGTGTTAAGACTTTAATACCAATATAATTACTACTAAACTAAGATCAAAGCCTTTTTTTTAAAGCTTTCACATATTTCCTTTTATTTGAAGTAGTGTCACCTAAATTTATGTAATTAAAAAATGATCCAAGACAAAGAGAATACGACTACATGATCCAGGCCCATTAATTATTGTGACCAATTATTGAACGTGCATGACCATAAATACACCTTTCACAATATAGAGAGACCAAAAGCACCATGGGTGCCATGCCAAGTGCCAAGGAACTAAAACGGTGAGGGAGTCAAATGTGATAATTGACAAACTCCAAAAGATAAAAAGGGTTAAGCTAAGTCACAACGTGTATTATATATTTTTGGGTAAAATATTCTCACTTTTTAAGCTTTAATAAAAGTTTTAAAAATTTTATTAATTTGAAAATAGATATTATATTTTTAAAAAATATTATTTACTGGACAGATAAATTTAACTATTAATCAATTTTTTGATGTTTTTATTAATTTGATAATGTAATAATATTGAAAAAATAATTTTACTTTTTTATTAATTTTAAAAATTATTATTATATAATTTTTTTTGTAAAACAAATCAAGTGGGGAGCACAATAAGAAGGAGAGCACCCAAGAGAAGGGAGCACCAATCAGTGTTCCTTTAATTTCTTTTTTTGATTTTTTTAAAATTATATAATAATAGTTTATTTGAATATTTTTTAACAATTTAAATTACCGATTGATAATAAAACAGTGGTTCAGGTTCCTAGTTCTTCTTTTGTTCACCCTTGCTCTAATTTAGATGTAATTAAAGCAATTAAAGGCCTGTTAAGTAGGCATTGAGAGATTAGTATAAGTCACATCTATAGAGAAGGGAATCAAGTTGTTGATTTTATGGCTAATTTAAGATTTGAGTTAAGTTATTATATTATTTTGTATGACTCTTCATGTGTCCTCCATGCTTTTAAATAATATGATGAGAGTTTGTATTTCGCATTTGACTAATCAATAAATTCCATTTTTCATAAAAAAATAGTTTAAAGGTTTATTTAAGTACTATGTGTTTTTTGTTTTATAATTTTTTATTAATGATATTTATATTTTCGAGATGAATTATTTATTTTTAATTCTAATAGACTTACTTAGAAATATATCTAAAAGTTAGAAGTAGGAGTATGTTATCCTATAGTTTTTTATATGGATGTAATATCAAATATTAATACATATTATTGCAAGACAGATCTAGAGTCGTTGAGTATGCCATGTGGATACGGCCAACAAGATGCATTTTTCTTGTGGCTTTGAAGATTGAAACGATACCGTATTTCCTCGTTAACATCGGTCTAATAATAATCTATTAAAGCTAAGCCCGTTAATTAGAAAAAGACCCGTTACTTTTCGATTTTAATATTACCGAGCTTTGTAAATACAAGAAAAACAGAAAACCGAAAAAAGGCAGACACGACCTTGAACCCGTCCGTTAGAACGTCTTATTCCTCGAACCAACACAGTAAAAGAAACAACACTCTAACTCTGATTTAAATTCAAGATTTTCTGTGTTTTCTCGTTCGTCAACCTCGTTTAATCTCTCCTCCAGATCTGTTTCTTAAATTATAAAAGAAAAAAAGAGAGAAGGGTTTTTCCATTAAATCCTGTTTATTTATCGAGGGTTGCAGAAAAGGAGCAAGGGAAAATGCATAGCCGGGGATCGAGTAACCGGCTGTCTAACTCTGGTGGCTCTGCCTTCCATTCTCGATTTTCGGCTATGGTTCTCGCCATGTTTGCTACCATGGCTACGATTTACGTTGCGGGCCGGTTAGTTCTTGTTTTCCTTCTCGGTTTTCTTTTTCTTTCTGGGTTAAAAAATATTTTTTTATTCTGAGGGCTTTTCATTTTTGGCGTTTAAATATAGCATGTGGCAGGATGCAGAGAGCAGAGTATATTTAATTCAAGAACTTGATAAGAGAACTGGTCAGGTTAATTTCTTTTCTCGTTTTCTTGATCTCAGCGGCTTTCTTTCTTTTCCTTTTTTCTTTTCTTGCCTTGGGTTGGGCTTGATAACTAGTACGTTTGGCTTTTGGCGGCACCTAGAATTGTTTCTTTGCAACATTTTATTCAAAAACTTTTCCCTTTAATAAGTGTTTGAAGATGATCTAATTTTCGTTGGAGTTAAATTCTCTATCAATCTTGATGTTTCAGCATAAAATTGGTAGTTGGGAATTGTTTTTCTGAAGTTTTTTTTGATAACGTTCATCTTTAACAGTTGGAAGATGATCTCTTTACTGGATAAATGAGTTGGACTGCAATGACATTAAGTGTTGAATTTTTTCAGGGTAATTCTGCTATATCTGTTGATGATACACTAAAAATTATAGCCTGCAGGTAATTTCTTGCTTTTGCCTTTCTGCTGCATCTTATTACTCTGGATATTGAGTCTAATTTGACAAAGCATGACATTCCAGGGAACAACAGAAAAAACTATCAGCTGTTGAGATGGAGCTAGCGGCTGCTAGGCAGGAAGGTTTTGTTTCAAAGCAGCACCTGGAGAATGATGGTACTCATTCCAAGAAAAGGCTTTTAGCTGTTATAGGAATTGTCACAACATTTGGACGGAAGAAAAATAGAGATGCAATTCGGAAAGCATGGATGCAATCTGGTGATGGTTCTTTTCTCTTGACAAGTTTTATCTTTTATTGGTGGTTTAAGGATAATTGAAAATATTGAGCCATGCCAATATGTTGGGCCCCAAATTTTTTTTTTGTTCAATTATATATATATATATATATAGAGGGTTGAGTGGCATTACAACACATGAAATACAATGAAGTTGAATGCTTTATGAGTTTCAAGCAGGCACATAGGAGAGTGTTGTCTGCTGACAGCTAATATTCAGTCGTGTGCAAGCTTGTTAATTACTAATTTTATGTGTACAATGGAGTTATCATCTATGTTTGTTTAGCTGTAAATAAGATGACTGCAATCAGGTGTAGTTACCTGTATTGATATCCATAGCAAGTTCAAAAAATGAGATTTGCTTTAGTGAAATTAAGAGGCCAAATGACCAATGAATGCTATTCTGTTATAGTTTAGATGGCTTGGCATCAATAGCATCAAATATGTCACAAAGATCAAAACTAGGAGAGATGAGAATATATGTAATTTAATCTCTCTTGACTCAGATGGAGCTTGAAAGAATATTTCCCTTCGCTGCTGTAGTTGATGGATGATTCACATTCCAATTTCATTCTCCCTCTATTAAAGTATTTGTGGACTTTGTAAATATCTTGCAACCTAATTATCCGTTTCCCCGGGTAGTACTTAACCTGAAAATATAATATGTGCAGGTGCAGCTTTGAAAAAATTGGAAGAAGAGAAGGGAATCATTGTGCGATTCGTAATAGGAAAAAGGTCTCTAATTGATGATCTTGGCTAATCAAGTATGTGTTTTACTGTTTCTGTTTATTGAAATTTATTTTACTTGCAGTGCAAATCGTGGAGATAGTTTGGACAGAGAGATTGACAATGAAAACAGCCAGACTAATGACTTTATTGTTCTGGTATGTTGAGCTGTTATTTGAAGCTATTTTATGCATATCTAGTGAGGTTTGAATTTTGATTACAGGAACTTTATGGTTATAGTAAATTATTCTGACAAAAATTTGTAGCACTTAGAAGTTTAGCGCTAAATAGAGTTAAAAATTTAAGTAACTTGCAGATATCCTGCATTCTAACTTTTGGTGCTCTACATTGCTGTTTGTATATATGCACGTATGCATATACCTACCACCTTTAATATCATATAGTGACAACGACCATTGGTTAGCACACTGTGACTCGATTTACTTGTTATCTATGCTATTTTTGGTAAATCAACATGTTTAAATGGATTGGATTTTGGACAGGCAATATTTATTTTCCTCTTTGTCTCAACAGAATCCCGTGGAGGCACCTGAGGAAAGGTCAAAGAAGATTAAATTTTTCTTTGTTCATGCTGTAGAGAGCTGGGATGCAGAGTTCTATGTTAAGGTCAATGATGATGTTTATGTTAATATTGGTATGTAATCCTTATTAGTCCATTTAGTTAATGAATTAGGTACTACCTTGTAAATATATTGGCATGATTTCTTGATATGGAAGTGTGCTTTCCTCCTCTTCCTCTAGTATTTTCACTTGCAACATATACTAGTGTCCATTACAAAATGCCTTAAATCCCAAAGTAATTGATGTCTGAGTTGTACCAATTTCAATAATTTTGTAAGTTCTTTTCATAAATACGAAGAATTGTTGCAGAAAATATGACAGTTAGTGATGATCAGCAAAAATTGTTGTAATGCAAAAAAGGCAGCAAGGGTTGTCTGTCTTGGTTAATTCTGCATACGTACTGCTATAGAACTAAATAATTGATTTGCAGCCCTTATCGGTACTTATAGCTGGTCATTTGATTTTTTTACAGATGCCCTAGGAGCAACACTTTCTGCTCATATGGATAAGCCTCTTGTTTATCTGGGGTGTATGAAATCAGGAGAAGTTTTCTCTGAACCGTGAGTATAATCTGATTGTATACATTTGATGATAACTTGTGTTGGAGATTGTGATCACCTCCTTCCCAACCTTCCTTTTCTAAAGATTCATAAGGCCTTCTATTTATGTTCCTTTACATTTTATAGGACTCACAAATGGTATGAACCAGACTGGTGGAAATTTGGAGATAAAAAATCGTGAGTAACAGAATCTTGTTTTTTTTTCTCCTATACATTATGGAAGATTAGTAATGATTTAATAGTGTTGTGTCAAATAGCAAGCATGTTCAAATTCCTGGTTTTTTGAATTATAAAGACAACAACAACAGGCCAAATGCTCAGTGTTTAGTTCTTGAAAGTCATCATGTAATCGTCCTGTATCATGTATTCTGGTATTTTTGTAGCTTCTTGTCCCTTGCATCTAGAGCTTTTGTGTATGGTGCAGATACTTTCGGCATGCTTCAGGTGAAATATATGCCATCTCACGAGCTTTGGCACAGTTTATCTCAATTAATAGGTAATTCTTAACACCGGCTTTTACCCCCAGTTTTAGATTGCTGTGAGTTGCCTTATATTTTCCTCTTTGCAGGTCTATTCTACGGACGTATGCTCATGATGATGTAAGTGCAGGGTCATGGTTTATTGGGCTTGATGTGAAGCATGTAGATGAGGGGAAGTTTTGCTGCTCGTCCTGGTCGACGGGTATGTCTTCTCTCTTTTTTTTTGCGCACACAAAAAGATTCAACCATGCTTGCCCTTATGTGTGTCCACACATGCATTTGTGCAAAAGCTAGTTGCATTGCTAAGGTGATTGATTGGTTAAAGACAGCGAAACTATTGTACATGTGCATCCATCCCTTCTCATTGATGTCCTCTTTTCCTGTTATGGACTGATGCTCTTCAGCATATGATGCCATCGATAATTGATTGCTCTGTTCAAGCACTTATTATGTCTGAACCAGACCAACTTCTGTTAATTTGCAATTTGGGTGCTTCATGTTCATAAAATCTTTCTCTTATGTGTCAGGTTCGATATGTGCAGCTGTCTGATGTGACTAACCTGATTTATTTCAACACCATTGATATACATACATAACGAGGCCATTGTTTTCCTGCATCATCCGGGATGCTGTTTTGGTATGAACTCAGAGCTTCAGCATTATTTCCCGGACAACGATCTTGAGTGTGGAATTGCCAAATTATTGACATCAGAAGTTTCAGTCAGAATTGATTCCTTAATTCAATCCTGGTTCTTCCAAGTTCCCACAGCTGTAGATGCAAGCGACATACTCATCCTTTTTAAAAATTCAGGCACAAAAGTTTTTCCTGCCACTGATGTACATAGCTTCATTCTTAAATTTGATTGACAAATTTTCAATTTTTCAGACAAAAGATGAAGAGTTTTCTCAGCAGTTTTTTGTTTTCAGAGTCAAGAATTTCAGATTATTGATCAGAAATTGGCTGTCATACTCTCATAATTTGAAAGACATTAATAAGAAGGTAGTAATTGTTTTACAATAGAAAAAGCATTTACACAATAATTTGTTTTGTCATTTGGATGAACTTGACATCTTCTCTTTCCTTGCTGTACAAGCAATTTCATGTCAATGATTTGTGTTATGGTGCCATGTGACAGCTAAAAAAGTCCAGTCTTAGATCTAATTGACTCAAAACAGACATTGGGGCTTTTTTTTTTTTTTTAATAATATCTGGTATCATTAATTGGGTGTGAAAAATGGTCGCTTCCCTGAAAAGAGAACCAATATACAAAGGTGTCAAGGCAAACACAGATTTGACTGGTTTATCCCTGTTTTTCAAAATACCCGAATTAAAACTCATTCCGCTAACCAACTGGGACAACTTCCTGTACAAAAGAACACCCAAACTCCCAAAGACAGAAAAGGGGGTGGGCAATCCCAACAAATTGTACGCAAACCACCCCCTAAAACAGGGCACGTGAGACCAGGATAATATTCCCAGACACCAAACCCCCTGAAGAAGGGGAGGGGGTGAGGAAAAACCGAGTCGTCTAGTATACCTTATCTCCCTTCCCGGGCCAATGAGACCCACATACATTTTAATACATACACAATGTTCCAAAATCGAGGTTAGCTACATTTTTGGCCAGGGTGTCAGCCTCCTGATTAGCTACTCGCAAAATATGTCTTTATCTCTCAAGGTCTTAGCTGTTCTTCAATTCTTTCTATTAGAATCATTCATTTGCGCAACCACCTCAGTACCAAAGTCCATTTTTGAACCCGATTATCGATGCTAATCGCATCACTTTCAATAATAAAATGATAACTATTCTTTTATTTCAAAACAGACAACATTAAAATTTTTTTTTTCATGATCATAATTTCAATTTGGAAGGAGTTGACAATACCTATCGATTTGGAGAAATTGATCTTTACCTCTTCGGACTCATTTTTTAAGATTCCTTCAATTTTTATTAATCCAAGGCATCTTTTTGTTGAGCCGTCAATATTGAATTTCATATATCCTTATTTCGGAGCAGCCTGTTTAATTCTTTTTCTTATTTGTTTTTGTTTACTTTTGCATAACTTCCTATTGAGAGATTGAAGAAAATATCATAGATTGACTCGTAACCTTTGATCATTTTGCATTTGCCCATGAGGCGATTTTGAACTTTACCAACTCCTAACATTTCTTATCCCCACTTTTTCCCTTCAAAGATCACCTCATTTTTACTTTTCCAAATTATCCAAACAATTGCAAAATAAGTAAGTTTCAACGGCCTAATTTGTACTTTCTAGTAGAACAATTATTTCAAGTCTCAAAGAAAGCTATAACTGACCTCCGCGTTATCCAACAGACATGGGGGCTGTGGCTCTAATAATTCACTTGCCATCTCTGAGGGAAAATGACTTTGTGGGGTTGGGGTTCAACGGCTCAGCTCTCAGTCTCCAAATTTGATTCAGCTGCTGGAATCTCTTTACCACTTACTAGTGTTAAAAGAATCAGCAACTTTGTCCAACCTTCAAGTCACGCTGGTGGTTGGTTTGAGCCTAATGGAGAAATATGATGCCTTCGTTTAACTAGATTTCTTATGTGCCTAAAATGGATGTTTTGGAGGCCAAGATTTGATCATTTTCAATGATGACTTTGTCTCTTTAAAATAATCGTTTATCAGTTCGTTCCATTGTTCGATTATTTCTACTAATCTTGAGAAAAATCTATCAAAAGTTAATGAGTAAGGGCCCACCTTTTTACGGGCCTACCATGACAACCCTATGATGTAACTTTTGACATGATCTTACTTTTCCCGCTTTATTAATTAATTTATTTTAATATAAAAAATAATTTTAAAATTGTAAGATAATTTTTTTTAACCTTTAATATCTTCTCGGGCCAAGACGGAGATTCGGTGAGTACTGTTGCAAGAAAATTAAACACTTTTGGCTGTATAGTCTTATATTCATTTAATTAAAAAAGAAACCTTGCTAATTCCTAGTCAAATTTTGGATTATATCGTTCATTAGGACTAAGGATAGGCTGTCCTCAGCAGTAGTACAGCCAAAAAAGAGAAAAAAAAACAAAGAAAAACTATACGATATAAATCCAATTCACATGGTACCCATAGAATACAGATCTGTGCTTCATTATACTTTATACGTATATTTCTTGAGTGGGGTGGAGGTAGGCCAAGGGAGAAGAAAAAGCGAAAGGGGAAGGGATTAAAATACGACAAGCTGTGATAGAAAAGAATTCATATCAAACAGTATGAAACACCTCATTCCTCCTCCTTACTTTCTCTTTCACATGTTTATTAAATCCAAAATTTGCTTTCCTGTGACCAAGGGCTCCTTCAGATGCCATGAGAGACCCCTCCTCCAAGTCAACTAATTTAATTTTTTGACACAAAAAAAAAAAGGAAGAAAATTTGTATTTGGTTCTGTAAACAAAATGGAGTTGGGGTCAAATACATAGATACCATAATGTCATGTGGAGTCATGAATATCAAGTAATAATAGTGTGTTGCCTTGAGTGTAAGCTTGCCCTGAGTCAGTGATTTCTCACTGCTGGAAAAGAAAAAACCAAAATAAAATGACATAAATTGATAAATGATCATGATTAATAGTATCATTGATGTTTTCTCAAAGGTGGGGGAGGGTTGTCCCGGGGAGAATAATCCCAAAAAGAATCACAAAATCCCAAAACCGAAGTCACAACTGGCTCAATACCAATCCTGCCAAGTGAAGCAATGACTAATTGAGAAACAAAAGACAATCTATCTCCCATGCATCATCCAATATTATAAACGAGTGACACCAAAACAATGGTGGCCCAATTTGGTGGGGTTGCCCTGCTTCCTCTGCTGCTAGCTTTTGCCTCTCTGTGTAATCTTTGCTTTGCCCCTCTCCCCTCCTTTTTTAATCTCTGTAACAACAACAATTCTACAAGCCTCCCCATCCCCCATCCCCCATCCCCATCTATTGCCCCATCACCAGGTTGTTTCATTTTCTCCCAAGCAAACCCCTACCTATCCAATAGCCAAAAATTTAGAAAAAAATAAAGTAAAAGGAGAGCATGAGCGGCTGAACATAACCATAGGCCAAAACCCCAAAAACAAAACAGAACAAAAAATAGCCTCATCTCTCTGTCTCTCTCTCCTACATTAAATGCCCCATTCAGACAGGCTCATGTCTTTTACCTGAATGCTCACCCAACTGGCCAGTTCTCTTTTTTTTTCTCGTATCCACCGCCATTTTCAATTGGTACTGTCACACTGATGCCAATGCTGTAAACTAAAAGACAATAAAACGCAGGCAAAAAAAAAAAAAAAAAAAAAGAAAGGGGCACATTCAATACCCATTTCATGGCAACAACAACAACCACAACTACAACAACATCAATTTCTACAAAGACATCGTCTGCTCAGCTCAAAGTCCAAGTCCAACCCATCAAGCCCAAACGCCGCAAGTGTAAAGAAACGACCATTTCTTCCTCTGCCTCCACGGCTGCTGCTACAACTGCAACAACTGCCACGACAAACAGCTACTCGGAGTCGGCTGTTTTGACCCGAAAACTTGACCCACCCACCATTGTTTCCCCTGATAACTCTTGGTGCTGTCCTGCTTCAAAACCCCTTCCCACTCCCCCCCCTCCCCCTCCTTCTCCTCCTCCGCTTCCGCCGCAAGCTCGCCGTGTTCCGGACCCGTGTTTCGCTGATTCTATTTCTGGCTTCAGGATTCGATATTCTCCGGGAAGTGTATCACCCGTTATGGACTTCACAGGCGGCACAACGCTCTGCAACGGTCACTCACCTTCGAGCTTCACCAAGTTCAACTCTGCTCTCACTGCGGGTCTATTAAACCCGATGTCCCCGCCGCCTCCACTGGACAAGACACGATCCAGCCCGACACTTTTCGAAATGATGGCCAGCGAGCCCGATATCCACCCAAGAAACCAATCACAAAACCAAGCCCAGATCCAAGTACCCATTTCAGCTCCAAGGCAAAATCAACCGCCGCCAGTCATCGATAAGCAGGCATTGACTATGCAACGAATTTCGGATCTTTTGTCGACCCGGAGCCCTGGCAACCAGTTTAACGACCCGGGTTCGAGTGATATAAAGCTGACGTTGAGTTCCAAGGATGGGATTAGTGTGTCAATAAACGTGCACAGGCAAATACTGGTGGCTCACAGTAGGTTTTTTGCGGTCAAGTTATCGGATCGATGGGCAAAGCAGCAGAGAAATGGATCGGGTGGGCCGTACATTGTGGAAATAGCCGATTGTGATGACGTGGAGGTTTATATAGAGACTTTGAGGTTGATGTACTGTAAAGATTTGAGGAAGAAGTTAATGAGAGAGGACGTTTCTAAGGTTCTTGGAATTTTGAAGGTGAAGTTTTAGTTTTTTTTTTTTTAAATATTTTTAAAGTTTTATAATTATTCTGGTTACTTGGATACTCGAGAATGGCATGGAAGTTAACAGTTTTAATTACCCATTTAAGCTCTGAGTATGTGACATAGATTGAAAAAAGTTGGAAAATGGCGTTTTGCATTCTTTTGTTGTATTTTTCTTTTGCTGCAAGAAAACGAAGGATTCGCATTTTTAGTCTTTTTACGAGTGAAGTGGTTGGTGTTTTTGCTTTGCTAGGTTTCAGCGGCAATTGGATTTGATGCTGGGGTTTTATCTTGTTTGGAGTACTTGGAAGCTGCCCCTTGGGCTGAGGATGAAGAAGAGAAAGTGGCTTCTCTATTGGCAGAGCTCCACCTTGAAAATGTTGGAGCAGGGGAAGTTTTAAAGAGGGTTTCTGTTGAAGTTACTAATGGAACTGATGAGGGTGGCGATAATGAAGAAGTGCTTCTCAAGCTTTTGAATGTGGTTCTTGAAGGCAAAGATGAGAAGGCTAGGCGTGAAATGAAAGCATTGGTCTCGAAGATGCTTCGTGAGAATTCATCTCAGAATGATCTCCGAAAAGAGTCTTTGTATTCAGCTTGTGATGGCTGTCTGGAACTGCTTCGACACCATTTTCTCCAAGCAGCTTCATCTGATTTGCAAGATGTGAGTCAGATTGCAAGACAAGCAGATAATTTGCACTGGATTTTGGATATTTTGATTGATAGGCAGATTGCTGAGGATTTTCTAAAATCATGGGCTTCTCAATCAGAATTATCTGATGCTCATTCTAAGGTTCCAGCCGTCCATAGGTATGAGGTCAGCAGAGTTACTGCTCGGCTGTTTGTGGGAATTGGAAAGGGGCAGTTATTGGCATCAAAGGAAGTGAGGTGCTTGCTTTTACAAACATGGTTGGTGCCATTTTATGATGATTTTGGGTGGATGAGGAGGGCATCAAAAGGCCTTGATAGACATTTAATTGAGGATGGTCTTAGTAATACAATTCTCACTTTGCCTCTGGCTTGGCAACAGGAAATTTTGCTTGCTTGGTTTGATAGATTCTTGAACTCTGGTGAAGATTGTCCAAACATTCAAAGAGGTTTTGAAGTTTGGTGGAGGAGGGCTTTCTGGCGACGAAGTGGTGAACAAGAACTACCAAGGCAATTACAAGTTACAGCAGCAACCATTGAGAACTCATAAAGTTCCTATTTCCATGGTGCAGAAACCAGTGGTACTTTAATGGGTCTGTTTCCTGTTCTGTTTTTGCAATGCTTTGGTCTTCATTCTACACTGATGGCTCATTTTTCATCTTCTTCCTCTCTAAACCGGGGCTCACAATTGTTTGTGGAGGAGTTGAGTTCTCGGTAGGTTGATAATGTGTTTGTTTGGCTTAAATGTAACCAGGTTTAGTCTGGAAGAAGACAACATCATTTAGGTTAAATTTTCTTATGTTGAAATAAACTCAACAGAAATCATTTTATATATTCTCTCTTTCACCGACGTATCTGATTCTTTTTCTGTATTGGGGGATCATATATATGAACTAGTAAATTAGAATTCAACCAAAAGAAGACATTTTTGTTCAGCTAGGTATGTGGTCGGTAAATGTCTTAGACCTGTGGAGTGGCTTTTCTAGTTTCATGATCTAGGTAGGCAAGGTCGAAATCTTATTGGATAGTAGTGAATGTGACTGTTTCCACAGTTAATTTTGAGTTATATAATGACTAGTTCTCCCACTGTTGAATGAATTATGCAACCACATGGAAAAAACTAAGCAGAATAACACATTGTATGATTTGACAGATTCAGAAATTCAATTCCAAGAAAATGCTTTCTGAAGGCAAGTTGTGGAAATGTATATGCTGTCAGCAGGCATTTTTAGTCATAACAGTAATATGTTAATGGAGTTGGGTATTAATTTCAGTTTCTTGTTCCTATTCTTAACCAAACAATTTTCATAATGGAAGACTTCACCTCAGATAAATCGCCTGTTATTGGTTGTCCATTTATGTTTTTTCTTTGCACTTTTCATCATCCAATGGTATTTATTTCCCAGGTATTGATTTTCCCCCTTTATTTTTGGGGTTATCTGCTTTTCCCTTTTCTTAAATCTTCTACTATACATAAATAATAGAATTGTGAAGGTCAGTTAGCAGATACTTGAATGCAGAAGTTCTTTCTTAAGAATATGTAAGGCGTGAAAGCTGAACTCAGAACTTTGTTACTGTCTTATTGCTAGGACCATATATCATTCGGTTGACTATTTCTCTCCTTGTATTCTCCTTCGCAGCCCTTTCCCATTATATGAACATGTATTCTTACAATCAATGCTGTATTGTTCTTATGCTGATTGTCTCCGTGTGTTAAAATTTCTGAACAGGCAAGATGCTGAAAAATCGGGATTTCTATCGCTTCATCTGGCTTATTTTAACAGTGTCATTTTCACAGCTGCTGATTATGGAAGCAAAGATCTACCCCACCTTTGATTCAAATTTTTGCAGAGCTTCAGTGACAAGTAGGCCTTTTATGCTGTCATAATGAAGTACATCTGGGGTTGCAGAACTTTTAAAAAAAAAGGCTGCTAATTTTAGCCAGATACGCTCCAGAATACTGGAGCCAGGATGGTGCTGAATTTATGGCCTTCTGATCTTAAGACTGATGTGAAAAATCTTGATTGTAAAACGCAGAGCATCCTATACGATGGTGCAGAGAAGATAATGACTACTTTTTGGTGGCTTTGCTGACATTTATTTCAACGGTGAATGTTGAAATGTGAGCCAAACTCCTCAGCATCTTTACCATTATTTTAGAAAAGAAAAATGATGTTGGGGAATGACGTTCTTTACTGGTTTTCATGTGGAAATAACCTAGGAATATGTTTGGGATAACTTCTCCCAAATGTAATATGCGGGTGGAGGTTTGTGGGGAAATAATGTTCTTTTCTTCTTTCTGGAGGATTTGGGTTTTGAACTTTGCTAGGAGATATTGGCTTTTGGTAGATGGCTATGGAAACTATTTCATGTGAGTCTAAAGTTTCTTTAATACCTTTGTAAATGCGCATTTGCATAAGCTTATCCTGGCTCTGTAAGCACGCGTATATGCAAATGTAGGACTGAACAGGATGCCTTGGCCATCCTTTTTGAGCCTTTTTGCCCTATGGGACTTCGGCTGTGGCCGTGCTACTGCGGAAAGCTCTTACCTCAGCTGGAGAATCAATTATTAAAGCTCTAGAAGGGACAGACAGATTAACAAAAGGCTTATCATTTATGATCTGCTCTAAAACCTCCGTATCCATTCGCATTTCAAGCAGATGGATTTAAAAAACGAAGGGGAAATGCTATCGTCTGGAATGTGCTCCACTACCATCATTTCATAGCAGCAGGCTGCAGCTGCTCTCAAGTGAGAACCAGCTTTCCAAGATCTTGTTTCTCAAACAAAGTTTTGTCAACACGATTATTAATTAAAAACAAACTTTTTGACTAAATCTAACATTAACATTCCACAATTCTTATATCTGGCGGTGTGTTTGGACCCATAACAGTGATTAAACTTGAAAAGAAGATTTACAAGGTGGATCAAGCTGGCTCCAAAGACTCACGAGCACCACTTTGGACCCAATGTCGCATATAACGTATACATAAATTCTATTAGCCTCTTCATTAGTTGAATATTGTGTGATAGTTCACATCACAGATCTAACAAATTAATACACTCAGGATAACTCTTTCTTAACTATGAGTCCAATTATCATATGAACAACCTCCGCATGTTCTTGAAATTTGCTACTCATTTAAGGAGAATGACAAAGCAGCATGTAAATTTTCTCTTTAGCTGATTCAATTTCCTTGTCAATACCTTTGGTTATATTGCCCTATAGAAGAATGGCTAGGGAACTGTGGTATTGCCTCCCATTCCAATCAAAATCCCTGCAAGAATGATGAATATGACACCAGGAATTATTCCGTAGCAGAATCATGATGGCAAGCACTCTGCAGGCTCAAAGTCTTTGGCTTCATGTTGTCTAGCCTTTAGTCTGTCTAATAATAATCCTCAGCTCCTTTTTGTTGTATAGTGATAATTTAAATTCTAACATCTTCCCTTAGTACAGGGTTCTGCAGCCCTCATCTTCAAAGTGAGTGAAGAAAGAATTTACTACTGGACAATCATAATTCAGTTCTCCTGGTCTTGCAGTGTTTTGCCTAAGTTATCAGAAACCAAGAAACTTAAGAGGTCAGCATTACAAGGATAAACAACCACGTAGTTTCTATTTTCTACTGAAATGTTTAACATCAACATATGAGAGTGAGACATCCTCAGAGGACTTACCATTCTTGATTAATCAACATTTCATCTGTCAATCCAAACTCTCTTAGCTCTTCTTCAGTGTGGTGCATTAATAAGCTGTATCTGAAGATTTTAGACAGATTGCTAGTTAATCAGATTGTTTCCCAACTCGACAATCTTGGCTGGAATTAACTTTTTGGGATTTGGGGCACAAAAGCAGAAGATTATTACCTTCCTCCATAACCTTTTTCCATGACAATTATGTTACCATTGCCCATGTTATTGAGTCTTTCAAATTGTTCCACAGTCCATTTATACCACCTCATCAGAAACACACGCAATGCTAGGCCATGTGACACAATAATTAGATTCATGTTTGGGCTCCGCTCGCCAGGTGGCTGAAAGCGTCCAATGTCGATATCCGCCCTTAGTGTTTCTCTGAATCCTGTTTCATTAATCGCATCAGTTTTAGACCCTTTCTTTGCTTTGAGTTAACAGAATGGATAGTGTATTACTATTACCTGTAATTCTGTCATAAACATCTGCCGCGGATTCTCCCTCAGGGAAGCGGTAAAAGAAACGACCATAACGCAGACGAAGAGCTTTGTCAACTCTCATTTTCTCTCTGTCCTGAAAATTTCCTGTTCACCATAGACATGATTAATTAAAGAGGACACATTTAAATTGGTAGGAAACATTTCCAGATATCCCGGAGAGGAGTAAAGGTGCTTAAAAATTTTCAATAATTTCATATGTAATGCTGTTTTCTGAATTCTTCACGTGCGCGTGGTGGTTGCAACTTGCAACTTTATCTGATAGGTATGGATGTGTGGTGCAGATTAGGAGGGGACCCCTTCGCATGCTTTCTTTTGTTATGCTTTGATAAGTACATCGCTAGAAACAAAGTGAAATAATGCAATGAATCGTTCAAATAGGAGTTAGGTGCATGCCTTCCTCGCAATGTTCATGGTGAATTTATATGGTAGGACTAGATATTGATGGCAGTTGTTTAGCTAGATGAATACTGAATCAGACAAGAATACAGGATAGAATAGAGAAGAGAAAGCAACCTACCAAAGTCTTGCTCCCGGATTCGAGGCTCTTCTCTCATGCCAGCAATTCTCGAACGCTCAAATGCCCGCCCCAAGTGCTGAAGCGTTTCAAGTGTTCTTTTATATGGTGACACATAAAAATAAACCTTCCAATCATCTGCTCCATCTTTCTCAATCATTTCCCTTATTCGCCATCCACATTCCTCAGCTTCAGCCTTGCCTTTCTTGGTTAACGAAATCTTGGGATCAGCGACTCTTGTGTAGGCACTCTCATCCACATTCCCTTCACTCTGTCCATGCCTTACCAGGATTATCCGGCGAGGCGTAGGAGGTGATAATGTTTCCGCGCGTGCTAAAAGACCCTTTTCAGGAAACATGGCCTTTCCATTACTACTAGGGATTCGAATGGCTTCTTTTGGAGTTCCAAGGCATTGAATAGGACTGAGACCAGTTAGTTTTCTTTGCGAAAGTGGGAGATATGATGCTGGGGATGGTGTGAGAGTAAGAGTGGCCATACTTATCAATAAAAAGAGTGAAAATTTTAGCTTTCCAAATGCGATTCGAGTGTTAAAATGTTCTGGTCACATGCAAGGTTAGGTGAACTTAGCAAATTTCAGCTCAGTTTGCGTTTTGTAAAGAGAGGACCATAGAAACTACTGGGAAGGTTAATGATGGAAAACGGTGGCGTAGGGCAGCTTGGAGTGCAGAATTAGAACATGTCCAGGCTCCTGAACGGAGCTCCTACCTCCTTCCATCATTTTCAGGGGATATGCCACTAGTACGAGCTTTGACTCCACGTGCCCACATGCTGCTAGCTAGCAGTTCCATCTCTCGTGGCCTATAAACGTGTGGTGCAATTAGAAAAGGGGGACTTTTCTATTGTTTCTCTATCAATATAGTCATGAATTTGTACAACTGACAAATAAAATTAAGTGCAAGGAATGAATCAAATGAGTCGAGGCGCCTTCCCTTTGAGAATGGTTCCATTCTCTATTTGAGATTCAGTAGGCGGAGGCAAGGTGGCTGGATCAATTGATGACTAGCCTTACTATTTGTCACCTGTCACGTGCATTCAAGTTCAAAGTGCCTTGTCTATTGTGCTAAATTTAACAGGAACTGCATTTACATATTGGTTAATGGCTGGCTGAAAGCTTCTGTTTTGTTTTTTTCCCAAAAGAATATATATGCCAACTGCTAAAAAATTGGGCTTACAAAATGTTGAGTAAGAGATGAGGCTTCAGCCCAGCAAAGGTCCAAACTTCCAATGGCCCGACACTCGTTATTATTTCGAAAAAGTTATTGATGGGCTTAGCTAGAAGATCCACCCACTAACAATTTAATTAGAATCTAGCTCTGTATTTTGCGTGTGTGTATATACAAGTCCTTTTTATAGCCGGCCTCATTAATGCCTGTATTTAATGATGATCAACTTTCGTAAAAGTGTGTGCATTGTTGACTCTCTAGAATCCATACATTCTTCCATAGACAGAGAGACATGCCTAACCTTTCAATTTGTATTAGGTAGCCATTTCATGAAACCTTGGAAAAATGTCCAGCTTTTAATTCACTACAAATCAAAGCAAGCTTGACCGCTTCCATTGCCCTAAATTCAGATAATGTATTTTCAATCTTAAAGTCATTCATAAACTCATCTAGAAATAAATGTATGGGAATTAACAACGAACAATATTAATTTTGTAAACCTGCATTGCAATGCACCCCTTTACAAGAATGATATAACACAAGGCTTCGTATGCACACTTGGCAAAAACAACTAACAGTCCTAGGTTAGGAGGAAACTGCATGGAAATTGTTGAATTGTAGGCTTCTGCTGGGTGGTGATGAACCTCACTAGGAAATCGTTGTTGGATATGAAGAAATCTTCTCCCACTACCAGAATTTTCCGAACATTTTTCATCAGGAGATTAATTTTGTCATCATCCGAACAAGCCATAGGCAGCCGTGTGTCAAAATCACATTGGCCTAAAGCTATATCTTAACCCCTTCTGAAGATTAAAGAAATGGGAAACAATATTTAAGAACTCCAATTTGATAACGTAAAGGTCAAGTGCATATGTCCACAGAGATGATTAATTAACCCTTTTAAAAAGATTAGCTTGATGAGATGATCATTTTCTAAGATTAAACACGGTTGTTGACAAAAGAGCTGTCGATGACTTGGAGGAATGGTTAAATTACGGGCACATTTGAATGAAATTGGTCAACCACTGCAGCTAGCTGCCCCATGGCCTAAGGCTACCTCATGGGAACCATGCAATTATAATCTCCTCAGCCTTGGGTTTAGGATCAGTGCTGAATCCTCCAAGATGACCTCAAAAGCAAGCCCACCCGTTTAAGTTAAGAATATTCAGTTGAAATTCCGGAATGCAGAATTTCCAAACAGGATCAAAGCTAAAAACATGACAAAGAAGTGTAAAGTCTATATTTGAGAAAACATCAAGCCAAGAAATTTCCGGAGGTTAAAAGAATGCGGTACAAATCAATCTTTGTCACCATGGAAAAGTACCAATGTATAATATGTCATCAACTGTCTTTGTTTGTAGTGCTTTGCTAAGAATTCTAACTGTACAAAGTCACAATGATTTGTTCCAACGGGCATTTGAACAGTCTCTCTTGGCTCTTGCACTATCATTGTAGACTTTAGCAGCGTGAGCCATCAGATGTCCCAGATGCCGCTATCGCCTTCCAATAATTCGGATTAGATTAAGACGAATTAACTGCCCTAATTACTAGGGTTTAATTACTCATAAAAAATGAAATAATCTTTATGAAAGCTCACCTTGAATACAAGGGCATAGACCCTTGGGGCGTGAAAGTGTAAAGGAAAAGTGAACGAAAATGGAAACCCTAAGAAAAGTAGAAAACACAATAAAACCAAACTAACCTTTACAAAGTTTACAGTAGACAATCGGAGTGGATAAATGCTTAAATGCGAAGCCTCGATCTGGTCCCCCTGCCATGGAAATTGGCGGTAATTTGTTTTTCGTGCTAGTACTACATGTGCTTTCTCTCTCTCTCTCTCTCTCTCTTTCATTTGCCATTTAGTTCTTCCTATTTCAAGCCACCAAGACCCGTCTCCAAGCAGCTTTCTTATTAGTATATTAAGATTTTTTAAAATAAAAGAGCAGCTTTCATTAGATTTGTCTCTTTTTGAAAAGGGTTTTTCTTAATCAACCAATGAAAATGGAAACTAGCTATATAGGAACAGGTTTTTCTTCTTGAAGAAACTCCTTGTGATTGACAATGCAATTTTTTTATGTTATGCGTACATGCAAGTGTAGATTTATTTGAAATTTGAATTCAATCAGTGTGTAAATTATAATGTGAATATAGAAAATTTAATTAATTCTTTTTTTTGGGTTTGTCATTTGCATTGACTTTAGTCATGTCAGTGACTTATTACCCTTGAGCGAAAGGAGAAGATGAAGAAAGAATTATCTGTAACTTGGAATTCATTAGTTAAATTACCCAAATCTTCGTTTGTTTTGGATTATTTGATTTGTTTATAATAAACGTAGTATTTGAAGGTATACACAATGATTGTCTACAACAAACATGATAGAAAAGATACTCTTGTGAGGACGTTTGATTTTTTGGGGGGTGTTGCAATCAATATAAATAGCAAAGAAGAGACAATTCTTTATTAAATGAAAATGTAAATAAAACCTGTAAAAGGCTGTTTCCTGCAGGATGGATGTAATTCAGGCGATGGGATGGCTGTAGGCAACTCTGCCAGTGCTGGGCAGGTGATGAACTTTTGTATATCATATCCAGGTGTTGCCTAGTAAACAAGTCGAAGATTTTTAGGAGAAGTTTCGATCATTCAAACCCTGAAAACATGACCACTCGTTCGTAAAACTTGAAAAAAGAAAACGAAAAAAAAAAATCATTGTGGTTGTTAAGATTCATGCATATTATTCCAAAAACTGGGTCTACCTCAGGCGGCCCCTCCATCTGGAAAAAAAAATTAAGTCTTACCATTAGAATATTTCAAGGTCGTCTATGCTTAAAATTCTATCTCTATGCATATTCTTATCGAAATTAATGCTCTTCCAATCATCTTATCTCATTAAATTAATAGTTTGAATGATAATATCTCTGGGGGTTAGTTAGGCCATGAATCTTCGTACCTGCAGCGAATAGCAGTTAGAAAGTAATTCAATAATAAACACGTCATTCATTTGAGTATTCAAAAGTCTCAGGCTAAGAACATTTACTAGCTACCTCACTTTGCTCTGATTGGAAATTCATTAGAAATTAACCCACGTGCATGTTTATATATGAATAAGTTAGAATTAGTCGAAGAACTTGTCAAGACGTGTGATTAATTCTGCAAGGGTGTTGCTAATGTTAGAACCACGCATTGTTTTGTTTTTTTGTTCTTGTGGTGGACCTTATCTCCAGAACAGTCAAGTTGCACATTGACTTAGATGTTTTGGAAATGATATATCTTGTGAAGATCATGATGTGATTGAACCGTGTATAAACCACAACTGTTAATTTGTACTAATGTTGCGTGATCCTGGTCCACAGGGTAAGGATGCATAAGAGTAAATAATAAATTTTTATTTTTATTTTTATTTTTATTTTTTTGGAGGTGGGGAGGTGGGGTTTGAAAGCGACAATGAAGCAAACAAAAAACATGAGTGTAGAAAGCAGGAAGTACCTAGTCCGTGTCATGAATCACGACATTGGGTTTTTCGGCCAGCGAAAGGTTGTATCAAAGGAACATGGGGATGGATGGTCTCTTTGCCTTACTTGCGAATTTCAACATCTTGGTAGATGTTGTACTTGCTTCTCTGCAACAAAATCTAATCACTGCGCAATGGCAAATATGTCATGTCAAAAGGAATACAAAACAATAAAAGAAAATTGCAAGGGAATAAACTTTAACCCTTTTTTTAAAAAGGATTCATGACTATTAAATCAAGCCTATTAATTAATTCACTTGAAACTTTACTTGGAGGTCAGTTGCACTAATTAAATTATTATTTGGGTTACTCCACTGCATGCCAGTGTATGTTCAAACTAATCTTAATTAACATGTCAAAGTCTTTCCTTTAGGTGGAAAAAGAAACATGTTTTGAATTCAAATTCCCTGTCTTTCAACTCAGTTATATCTAACCTAAAGAAAAATATGATATAAATGGCTACATATGTGTGGAGGGTGAGTAAAGTTTGTTCAAGGGTCCATGTTTGCTATTTATACACTGATGGGAAAAGGTTAACAAATGGTATGAAAAATGGCGTTGGTCTTGTGTTTTGGGAGGGGGGGAAGGTGAAGAATTATTGGTAAAAGTGGTGGGACAATTGGAATACAAACAGGACCACCGGAAGGGAGTTTGATTTTCATGTGTGTCCAAACAAGGCAGCCAACTATGGAACATTTGCTTCCTTTAATAAGATTAGTTTTGAATAGCCGCGTGAAGGGTTTCTCTTCGGCAGCTGGCACAACATGCAGATTTTTCCCACTGATTTTGCCCCAAGACAAATTTTTTTTTTGAAAGAAAGAAAAAACATTATTAATTAAGAGTAGATAACAGAGTTTATATTTAAGTACATCATATCAATATTTCAAAACATTCTCATCTTAATAAGAGAATCTGCAAAATTATTGGCTTCCCTGTATACATGAACAAAAGAAAATTTTCCTAAACAAATTATGCAAGACATAATAACTACAAAAACTTTTAAATTATTTCAAAAAATTCAAATAAATTTGTATTTTTTTGTTATTTTCAATCAAGTTCTTATATATTTATTTCGAGTCAAAATAGACTCTTATAATTATGTTGTTTGCATGTTTTGATTTGATCTTCTTAATTAAAGCAGATCAAGTTATATATCTGTTATTGATAGTTAATAAAATTTTCATTTGAACAAGTACAAAAAAAATATATGGATGTTGTATATTTATCATAAAGTATTAAATAGAAAAATCTGAATTTAAATATTAGTTTGACCTTTATTTAACAACCAAACCTAGTACTAATCAAATTACAAACTCGGTCAAGAGATAAAAGTTCTCACATTGAATACTTTTTTAGAAAAATCACAAAATTACGTAAAAAAAAGTTTCCCAAATCAGTTTCTAATTCTTGTCAGTAATTAGAAAGCACCAAGATGAGAATAACAATTTCGAAGACCTGAAAATTGGCCAAGAAATTAATGTTCCACCAGCTACAGCATTTGCACCGGACACGCCAAGAGGAAGGACAGAATAAGAAAAAGATGATCAAGTGATTCTGATTCAACACAAAAAACACATTTCTTGTTTGATTCCTTAGACAGCCTCTTCTATATGTAAAGACGTCAATACTGAAATGTTAACATCCTAATATGCTTTCCAACAAAAAGTTTCCACTTTTGAAAGGAGAGAAGGGAAGGGAAAGGTTATGGCTTCACACGTTGATCACCTGGACAGAACGGTAGCAGGCACTTATAGTCTTTCTTTCCTCCTTCAGGTTGCTTTCCTCCTTTTGGATTCTCCCTTAGTTGCTGGTCCTACTTTCGTTGCTTGTGCCACCTTTCCCATGATCAATGTTGAACCCCCCCGTCCCCAACCCCATTTTCCGACGAAAAAGAAAAAAAAAATTGTTAAGTTATTGAAAAGAGAAGCAATGCAAACCAAATTTTCACTTTTTTTTAGGACCCTTTGGTGTTATAATCGTGACAAGATAATCTTAAATGATGAATAATATTAAATGATGAATGCGACAAACTATTAATAATGTAAATATTTTTGTTACCAATCTGTATTGGTAAATTCAGAATTCTCAATGAAAAGTGATTAAAAGGTAATCATATTATATATGTGATATTTTATATTTATAATAATGCAAAGAATTAAAAATTGAGGGGTGGCGGCTGCCACCACTCGTCATCCTTTGGCTCTGTTAGTGTCTGTGAGGTTTTCTATAACCATTTAATTAATACAATAAATTCTATTTGAATAAAAATGAAGCATTAATAATGTAAAATTAACACGAGAGTAACTTAGTTATGCCGGTTAATAGTAACTAGCTAGCTAGCAAAAGAATTGGACTAATTACCAAAAATGATAGTATGAGAGATGCCGCTAAGCCTAATAACACTCCTATGCAAAATACCAAAAGAGTGACTCGGATTAAATCATTTAAAAAAAATGTAAAACTTATCTTGGAAACTTTCTTTCAATCTTCTTTATTTTTCTCTTTAATCCGTTGGAAGGCAGAAAGGCCTTCCAAGAGCTTGCAAACAGATGACTTGAGAGAGTCAGACAAAAATGCTTTATATTTGATTCTTTATCACCAAACCGCGTGACTCTTTTTTTGTGGGTATTAGCTTTCACGTTGGTATCTAATGAATATACAACTTTGCTCTTAGGAGAAAAAAGCATAACAAACTTTTGTATGGTCATGATATGACCGAAACCATATATAATTTCTTTGAAGTCTCAATATTTCCAAATGGGATGACTTTTAGATGATTGGGGTTTCCCCACCCTAAATATCAAGGCATTGGTGTCAACGCCGCACTATTTTTAGTGTTGAAGTGCATATGCCAACACGAAAGGTTAAGTATAGCTAGAGTTTGAAAGAGATCATACAATAGGAGAATGATGTTGATAATTGCAAAATGTCATTTTCTTTTTCTCTTTTGACTCTCTAGCTATATATAGGTTTCATCTAATTCATTTGTCTTCCATAAACCTTGGGACAACAAAAACTATATTATATAAATTTTAGGTTTCCCTAATTTGTATAAATTGAAGTCATCAAGTGTGCATACATATAGAGCATAAGGGCAATTTAAATAAGCCAAAAATGTTGAAAATGTTGAAAGGAGTTTTATATTTTGATAATAACTTATAGCCGGGAAGTCAAATATGATCTGCTGGGTCCTTACATTTGGTTACATTAGGAGTCATGTTGAATAGTTTCAAATGCATGGGAAGTGGAAACAAAGTATACAAAATAAACAGGTTAAATGGTAGGGTACATAGCTTAGCAAACGGCATTGGGAAATAAAAGTAACATGCACTAATATAATGATGGAATTTTGAGATTAATGAATGGAGAAGAAACTTTTTTTTTTTTGCATCATTGAAGAAACCATAGACCAGATGGGAACTAGCTAGTTTAATTTTCTAAAGATAAACAAGATGAAACAGTATTTGGATTGAGATATCAAATCCATCTTTCACTTTCACTTAACATTTTTAAAGAAGGGGGCTAAGTTCCTTTTTTGTCTCTTAACTGCCTGCCCTGCCCCCCCTTAATTTTTTGTGTGTCTGTGTGTATGCTTGCAACAGTACTTTGATCTCTCAACAATAGATTGATCAAGACTGTTAGGGGTTTTGATGGATGACTAGCTTGTTTAGAGAAAGTATCATCCGGGTGTGCCCTTTGACAGTCCATTCAAAGAACAAATATGGGGTGAAGATTTTGATGTTGGTTTTAACGGCCATGAAAAGAAAAACACCCTTATTTAACTCTTATAATAATTCATAAATTGACCCACCCATGGAACCATTTTTTTTTATTATTTTTCCTTCCATGTGGGCCGTCTCTGTGGTCTATTATTAAGGCATACTTGTAGTGACAAAATGCAATGTCTCCCACAAAAGTGGGAATATAAAAGCAAGGAATAAAGATATGGTTACTCTTCAAAGCATGAAAACTTCACACTCCATTTCGTATGTTGACCGTGTGGTCCAATCATTTTTTTCTTTTGGGTCATAACAATAGACTATGCAGATTAATAAAGTAGTGATAATAACAAAAGAAATTAGAATTTGTGCTCTATTTTCTCAACCCTTTAGAGGGTTTTCCTTTTTTTAGTTGATTAGCTCTTTCCTTTCTCCAACTATCCCCCTCAAACCACGTAACTATTCAAATGAAAGGAATCGTATCTAAAACTATTTCTAGACTAAAGACTTGCATCAGCATATTGTATCTCTGCAGAAATTAATATTAATATTATCTTAAGAAATAAGAAAATAGTATGGGTTTTACTTGCTAGCTCAACAAATTGGATTTTAATCAGAGGGTGTAGATCAGTCTTATTCAGCTAACCTTCTCGAGGAATGAAGGGAGGAATTCCCATTGGCTTAATTGTTCGAGAAGGGCATGTTGCAAAGAGTATATGGTGGAAAATGAATTTGAAATGAGTACGAGAAGAAACAATGACTGACACAGAAATAGGTCACCTTAAAACTTTCTTCTCCTTCCATATTAAATGAGTACGTATTGCATTTGTGGGGGCAGTAGTGGTCCAATTTCGAAGTTTGGACCCACCATTCCAAGGTATAAATTACTGTAAAACGTACCATCAGAAAGGAAAATGTGGCAGAGGTCCAAAGCCGAAGTCATTTTACTGGTGCAAGAATTGACCAATGTCGGATACCGTTGCTTCATTGTCCGCCGAATTGGAAAAATATAGTGAAAAGAACCTTAAAACCTGTTTATCAATCCCATCGGGAAAAGGTGCAATGATCCAAACATAAAATCAAAGTTTTCTTTCTCGTTTGGAAGGCTTAGGCTAAAGCTAAACTATGGTCAAAATTAATCATCTTTTCCGAATCAGTTACCAGTCAACAACACATAAATAGCTTCACAAACAGCTGAAGTCTTTTTTTGTTTATTTGAATGTAGGCTTTTTCTGGCCAATTGTTTATTATACAAGAAAGTACCTAGGCCGAAAGTTTTGGTCTCAAAACGGTCGTAATGAGAAGGAATATATGACCAACTTGAAATTTAAAGCGCATTTATTTCTCTTTGTCTTTTGTTGGGATCAAGATTCTCGAAGTAAATCCGTCTGTCCATTTAGCATTTTGGAGAAAACAATGCATGTTCATTCTTAATTCAAAAGGGACGCTTCTCATGTTAATGTTGTTAAACATATGGAAGCATAATGTTCATTCAAATTCATTCAAATTATAACACATGATCTGACATATATACCAGATTTGAGCATGCTCACAGTGCCGTCATAAAAAACGATATTTCCTTAACAAGTTGAAAAGATTGTGTGTTTGAGTAATTCATTTCTGAATCGAAGACAAAGATTGGATTGAATAATTGAAGCTCATATTGAAACCCCAAAACCGGACCCGAAACAGACACCAATGTGGATTGGTTTGTTGTCTATTTGGGGTCCAGGCTATAAGACCTTGATACCGAGAGACACAAAAACAACCCCATACTCCAAGCACCGTACGGTCCCAAGTACACACCGTTCTCAATAAGACCCTACCACCATACTCGCCAATCAATTGGCCCCAAACAATAATTAAAACTCATTTGATTCTCTCATTCTCTGCCTTTGAATATTATTATTATTATTATTATTATTATTGTTATTATAATAACTCCCTGTTCGATGATTTCTAAGTCCAAAGACTCCAAGCTTAAAACCTTCCCGATCGCAGATTCACCAGTCAAGACAATGAAGAATAAAAAATTATTTGCATGCACAGAGACAGCCCTGTCTAGCAACAGCGGTCAGCCCAGTCAGCCACTGAGAACCCTATATATATTGAACTCAGTCACTCACATATAGCTATGAGAAGCCTAGGTAGGATGGTCCATGATTAATTATACTAAAAAAATTGGGGAAAAGGTTTCAAAGGGTTCATGCTGAAGGTGATGGACCACCCTACAAAGCCGAGGGTTTGTACAAGTTTAAAAAAAAAAACAATCTCAAAAGTGTGCTCTGCCTCAGATGTGCACCCAGGGCTCTCGCAGGTGATCTTTTTTAACAAAAACTCTTTGTTAGAATTCCTGGGCTCTTAGCTCTCCTCCCCTCCCCCGTCATTTCTGGGCTCCCCCATCAATCATCCGTACAAGTTTTCTTGCTTTGTGTGTAACATATTAAAAAACAGGGTAGCCTTGACTCTTTCTCGTCCTTTACACTGAAGCTTAGCTGGTGGTGAAGATCTAATGAAAGTTACGTTAGGCAAAGCAAGCTGAAGTCGAGGCTTGGTTGGTTAGTCCCTTACTGTGGGAACTGGAAGTGGCAAGTGTGATGAAGTCACTGAGCCTGGAGGGATAGCTGCAAACATGCGCAGGGGGCGCGTAGGGTACTAGAGTGGCTTTGAGCACAAAGTACAAACAGATAAAGCACAAGGAGTGGTGACGTCGTCAATGGGGTAGGGTTTAGGGTAAGAGAAATTTGGCAAGCGGCGGAGAAAGCTTCCGCCTAGGACCACCTGCTTTTAACGGACAAAAATTAAAGCTCTTTCTGCATTTTGCCCTACGCCCACTCTCCTCCTAGGGCGAGTG
The DNA here is from genome assembly GCA_036013995.1 of Theobroma grandiflorum. NCBI lineage: Eukaryota > Viridiplantae > Streptophyta > Magnoliopsida > Malvales > Malvaceae > Theobroma > Theobroma grandiflorum. The sequence continues at coordinate 2,285,854 of CP142131.1, read as the reverse complement.
CATTTCCTTCGTCCCAAAACTTAGCCCCCAAGGCCGCGGTAAAACGGGTTTCACCCGCTCAGCATCACCTCCAAATCTTTTAAGAAATTGTTTTCAAATTTCATTTTATCGTGTATTTAAGTATTTTATTTAATAAAATAATATTTAAATTTTTTTTCAATTAAAGAATTTATTTTTTCTTAAAAAGGGATAACTAGAAAATGAAGTAAAAAAACGTGCTTGTGGTCAATTTTAATATACTAATTCTATATGTCATATATATTGACAATGGCTTCTCATTTCTGTGCTCTTTTCCTTAAATGTCGGTTCACGCTATTTCAAAATTATAATTAAATAATTAATGAGTGAAAATAACTTGAAAGCGAAACATTTTGAATAATTGAGTGTGCATTAACTTTTATAGAACAATATTATTAATGTCTTTAAAGATATTTGTAGTTAATCGTAATAAATATATATATTCAAATAATGCAAACCATATAAGGAAAAAAATAAATTCTTTAATTTCAAAATTTTGATAATTATTATAAATCAAATATAGGTAAATGGTATATGCTGAAAAATAATATATTAGAAAATAAAAATAATATACATGAAAATGGGGCATAATAGACAATTAAGAATGAAAAGCAAAGAGCTGTATTGGCTACAAAATGATAGGCTCATATTGAGTGAGGGTGACAAGCCTTAAGGTGCGCGTGGATTAAAGCATATTTCCTCATCATAAATGTAAAAAAGAAAACAAGGAAATTTTTTTTTTAATAATAAAAGGTGAGGAAGAAGGGAAAAGATGCGGTCCCATTGGCAAGGGAGAGAGAGAGAGAGAGGGGGGGGGGGGGGGGGGGGGAGAGAGATGGGTGGAGTACTTTAATAGAGCAATTAATTAGAATTAGATGGAGAAACAATGGACCACCTCATCTCCATCTCTCTTACAGTCCCTTATTTTGGGAACATTTTGCACAATACATTACACCAGCCAGGCCAGGGGCATCTATTCTCTCTCTCTCTCTCTCTTTTATCTTCTTCCCTTTCCTTCCCTCTGTCAAACACACACAAGCAAAATATAAAATCAGATAAAACCAACAGCAAGTATTTGAGTAAAATAAAATATCTTTTTTGGTTACACAACAGCTCCCCTCCTAGAAAAAGAAGCCTCACTGAAACTCATCTGAAAAAGCCTGGATTCAACTCCTACTTAGGAATGATTTCTTGGGATTCGTGTCCCCCACCCTACAAAGATCTCTACTAGTGATAATGCTGGGGCATTGTTTTTTCTGCAGTAGATATTTCTTTTTTTCTTTTTTGTTTCCTAGATGGGTTTTGGACTGTTGGGGTGGCTTCTCTGCTCTAGTATGGGATTTGTTAGTACATTAGTAATAATATTATAGTTAGCATGGGTTGGTTGATAAAAGGGGGAGGGGGGGGATTTGTTAAAGAAAGGGATTAAAAAAAGCAAAATAAGCAGATCATGTGGCGGCTTGTAGTTTGTGTACCAGGCAAAGGACGATCATTACTTTCTGCTGTCCACCTGGATGCTGCTTCAGTACTTTGCAAAGCAGGGGATTTAATTATCTCTATTTTTAATGATTATTTTTACCTCTTTAAAATAATACTAATAGCATTTGTTAAATACTAAATTGAAAGAATATTTTATTGTTGGTTATGAAATAATTGAGGGACAGGGGGGGGGGGGGGGGGGGGCGCGGTTTCTTAATTTTCTTACTAGGAAGTCTATTTTGGATGTATTTTAACAGCCATAATGCATTGACCCACTTGAGAGAGAGAGAGAGAGCGAGCAAAAGGGTGAGAGAAGAAAAGGCAACCATATAGAGAAAGAGAGAGAAAGGCATATGAGAAACTCTGATCATGGCTATATAGAAGGGTCATCATCACCTCTATATCTGATCTTCTATTTCTGAGGAAGATATATCTGATCTTTCAGCCTAGGTTCTACTCTCATGGCACACCATGTTGGCTTTTTTAGGAGAACAAGTTTGAGGGAAAAGGCAGAGAGTGGGCGCACTTTGGCCTAGCTCCTCTCATCACAACCGTCATAATCTCTTTCTCCTTCTTCACAATCTTCCTTCTAATTCTTTCTTCTTCATCATCATCATCAATCTCCCACTAAGAAAAGTCCATTTCTGTTGATTCTTTAACAACATAGTTTCAACTTGTTCCATAACTGGTAAGGCCTCCCTTTTCTCTCTCATACATTAAGTTTGGTCTAAAAGAAGAAATGAAACCAAAGTTCTCTTTTTGTTTATTTGTGTGATCAAAAGGGAACTTTTAAAGTCTCATAAATTTTGTTAACAAAATTTGATTTTTGTTTATGAGCTTTTTTTAACTGTGCTTTAATAGCTGGGTTTGTGGCTTCCCTTCATTGTTGGAGTGAATCTTGATGCAATTGTAGTTGCAGAATCAGCATCAACTTTTGATCAGTATCTGAGAAGCTAGTGGGCAACGAGAAGCATAAACAAAGGAACAAAAGGAAGAGAAAAAATTAATTTGGGTTACATGGCTAGAGAACTCTGTGAAGATAAATCAAGGAATATGGTCTCATCAACTGGTTTTTGTTACTCAGATGTTTCATCTGGCAACTCAACCATGCAAACCCATCTGGTGAATCAGATCCAAGGCTTTGAATCCAACCCAGAGATCTTCAACTTGACAACAGGCATGGAGATGATAGGGTTTTCAAAGAATCTACAGCAACAAGGTGATAGCAACACGGTCATGTGGAAAGGGTTCTTCAACAAACATGGAACCAATCCTGGTCCTTCTTCTTCGAAGACAATCAGTGAGTCAACAAGCGATTTCTATCAACATGAATTCCACAAACCTGAGTTCACAACTGGCATATCTGAAACCAGTACGGAGAATCTAATTGTTGGACCTGAGTCAGCTCCTTGGCACGAGAACAGGTTGCTAGTTGATGATTCTTCTTTGAGGTGTGTTTTTCCTTGTGAAGGAAACGAGAGGCCAAGTCAAGGTCTTTCACTCTCTCTTTCATCAAGTAATCCTACTAGTATTGGGCTACAGTCTTTTGAACTCAGACAAACCAGTCACAGCAATCATGATCAGCAAGATGATATGAGGTTTATTGGTTCAAGTTCTAGAGATGGTTTCTTTGGAAAGCCTGCAAGTATTCAACAGCAACAACAAATGATCCAAGACGGATTTCTGGGAAAAGCTGCAAATCTACATCATCAAGGGCTGTTCCAACTCAGGAGTTCAAAGTACTTGGGTCCTGCTCAGGAACTTTTGAATGAGTTTTGCAGCCTTGGAACAAAGCAAATCGATGCATCAAAGCAAAAGCAGATCCATAAGACCAAACAGTGGGATGAGGAGAATGGAGCTAGCTCTTCAAGGAAGCAATCCCTTTATTCTCTTGACTTCATTGAGTTACAGAAAAGAAAAACCAAGCTGCTTTCAATGCTGGAAGAGGTATGATATAAGTGTTTCAGTTTCAACTTCCCATCTTTTCAACGAAGGAACATGTTTTTTCTTTTATCCAAATTATGAAAAATGAAGTCTTGAAATTTTACTGGGTGGTTGATTGAAATGGGGGTGTCCAAATTTCGTTTCTTGAACTAATTTAGTGACTTGGGGCCTCCCCATAAATGCCCACATCGTGACAATTTTTGCTTTTCATTAACTTTCAGAAACCTCTATTCCTTTTCTTTTCATGGCATCTTATTTTTCATCTTATTACTCTGCCTTTGTATGTATTCCATGCTGTAACTCTCATTTCTTTTCGTTAACATGTATGAAGAGAAAATTCAACTCTCACTCCTTTCCCTTTCTATCTTAATGTGTATCTTTAGGTGGACAGAAGATACAGGCACTACTGTGATCAAATGAAAGCCGTGGTATCTTCCTTCGAAGCTGTGGCTGGCACCGGCGCAGCATCAGTGTATTCAGCGTTAGCCTCCAAGGCTATGTCAAGGCATTTTAGATGCTTAAGGGATGGGATTGTTAGTCAGATTCAGGCTACAAGGAAGGCCATGGGAGAAAAAGACCCAGTTGCACCGGGCACAACGAGAGGCGAAACACCAAGGCTAAGGGTCCTTGATCAAACTTTGAGGCAACAAAAGGCTTTTCAACAGATGAGCATGATGGAGAGTCACCCATGGAGACCCCAAAGAGGCCTGCCAGAAAGATCTGTTTCGGTTCTTCGAGCTTGGTTGTTTGAGCATTTTCTTCACCCGTAAGTATCTCTCTTTCTCTCCACCTATCATCCTCTCTCTTTGCAACATACAAGGTTTTTATACGTAAAATACAAAGTAGATTATGTGAGGGAACCAATGTTTTCTACTAACAAAAAGAAAACAACTCTTCAAGTTGTTATAGTTCCGTAAGTTTCTCTTATGTCAAGTCTCAATCATTTTGCTTGCAAAAGCAATGTAGTCCTTGTTAGTTTCTACCCATCCCCATTCAGATTCCACATTTTATTTTTGTCATCTTACTTCAATCATTTAGCTTCTTTCCCCCTATATATTTGCTTGGTCAGCTTCTCTCTGTTATTTTTATGCGGATTTGATTCTGTCAACATATATATCTAGGACCCATCTTTCCCTCCCGAACAAGTTTCCAAAAGCACTATCCATGGCTGCAAAGCTTCAATGCTAACTCCGTGATTTCCATGACAAAACTTTTGCAGGTATCCAAGCGATGTTGATAAACATATCTTAGCCCGCCAAACCGGTCTCTCGAGAAGCCAGGCATGTCCACATCCCTCTCTCTATATATTTTTATTCAGTCCCCGTAAATTAATTTATATTATCAATGGAGCATATCTTGTTGGGATCTTAAGTTATTATAATCATATGCAATTATTGTATTTCTATCATTACCAAAATATATTATACTATACTATATTTCATCATATTATATAATAATATGATATGCCTTTTGTATTTACTCGTTTTCCAATAGGTATCCAATTGGTTCATTAATGCGAGAGTGAGGCTATGGAAACCAATGGTGGAAGAAATGTACTTGGAAGAAATAAAAGAGCACGAAAACAACATGGCCTCCTCGGATGGAGCTACTGATGGTGACGACAATGGCCGGCCTAATCAAAACCCTCCCACAGATCAGAAACCCACCCCGGACCAGCTCGTTCGAGTCGATTCGGAATGTCTGTCTTCCATTGTCACTAACCCAGACAAAAATGATGCGAAAAGTGCTAAAACCCTTCAAAACCAGCACTTGCATCAGCCACAAAATTTTGGAACCTACGGAGCCATGGAGTTGGACTTCTCTTCCTACAGTCATCACACGACGGGTGGGGTACCTTATGGGAGTGACAATGCCAACCAAAATTTCAATGGCGGCGGTGTGTCATTGACGTTAGGGTTGCAACAGCATGGTGGGACTGGGGTGAGCTTGGCCTTCTCGCCCGCATCTCAAAGTTCTCTCTTTTACCCTAGAGACCACATTGAAGATTGTCAGCAAGTTCAGTACTCACTTTTAGACGGTGAGGGACAGCATTTGCCTTACAGGAACTTGATGGGGGCACAGTTGCTTCATGATTTGGCTGGATAGAAGGGGGAAAAACAAAGAAAGAAAGAAAAAAAGAAGGCTCAATCAAATTGTTGGTGGGGTTCATAATTCTCTTCAAAGGATGGTAATATGGTAGATAAATAGTTTAGGCGGCATAGATAAATACTGAATACATATAAAATATCTATATACGTAAAGCTACACTTGTTAATGTAGTTATACTATGAACATTAGTTCAATGGCTGGTAGCTCTTTTTCAATTGGAAGAACATATGTTTATTTACTGCAAGTCTAATTTGGGATTTGCCAGTTATTGATGCAAGGGTTATACAGATATTTCTTTCCTCTTCTGGGTGAAATCTGTTTTTGCCAAAACTTTAACCTATCATATCAGTTGTTAGGCCCTTCCTCCCTCTATCTCTCTCTCTCTCTCTGCCCAAGCTAAGTGATTGAGTCGTTTGTGGTTCTTGTTTCAATTGGAACTTTGAATATTTTCTTTTGGGGCTCATCTAGATATTTTTTATTTTTTTTCCCTTTTCTATAAAGACAAATTAATTTAGCAACACAATTTGGTTGGGGGTCCTTAGTTTTGGAGATTAAGACAATTCCCCCATAAGAATTTACAAGATATCGTGATCGTTTCAATTGCTGTGGTCCCTAATTCATCTTCATGAAGATGATATTTCATGTCCATGAGAATTGCCTGCTTTATGATTTGTCAACTTTGGCATGGTTTATGCTCATGCTTTTGAAAATGTAAAGGTGCCTTCACTAACTTCCTTTTTAGATAGTGTGAACAAGCTATTAGGTTTTTCCCTCTAGGATTATCTCTCTTTTTTCTTCTTCTTCTTCTTCTTCTTCTTCCATTGTTCAGGAACAAGTTTTACAAAAAGGTTAATTAATTGAAGAACCCCGAATGAATTCCCATCATTTAATTATAACCCCTACACAGCAAATAAACCCAATTCCAGAATCTATTTTTAGTTGTGGTCTACAATTCATAGCTAGATATCTGAAAACGGTTTTAATAGTAGTGGAAGAATTTATTGCGTCAAGATTATGCCCTAAATATCAAGTACACCCCTCTATCTTGCTTAATATTGGCTTAAACAAAATAGGCAAAGTAATCTACTAAAAGCATGGGGGATTAACCTAGCATAACTAGATGCATCCAATCACCCAATGCATGCTATAAATGCTCATTTAATTTGCTTCAAAATTAAAAAGTGAGAACAAGGAAAAGAATGGGTCAGTACCATTCCAGTGATTGCATGCATGTAATAGTTAATAATGACTGCAATATTGATATGCTGCATAATGTTTTAATCATTGTGCTTAATAACCTTTCAAAATAAATAAAAAGTTTTAATATCATTCTTGTAAATTGTGAGCAAAAATAATGATAAAAAACGCATGCCTAACTTGCCTTTTCACGTGAAGGTGACATCCTGAAAAAGCATTATCCTTCCCATGGTTTGTTTTGGGAAAAAAAAGAGACACTCCACGTTTTCCTTCTTTACCTTCAAATGGTCATGGCGGTTGCTGGGATTTTAAGTAAGGAATAAACCTTGATATTCTTTTATGACTGTTTTTGTTGTTCTCCTGTGTGTTCTAGGGCTGCAAATGATAAAGGTTACAAACGTATTAAAGATATCGTGTTAGTATAATTTCTACAGTCACAGTTCAAACACATACTTTGAAGGGATATTTGCAACTGAAAAGGACAGACTTCAATTCCTGTTCTTTTCTGATAGAATATTCTTGCTTTTTTCTTTCTTTCTCAAAATTTAAAGGAATCTTTCGAATTTTCTGAGACGGAATAATGTGATATAAATCCATAGCTATCTGTCAACCTGTCACAGTTCAGAGGCATGCCAAAACATCCCACCTTTGTTCTCTCTCATGGATTACCAAAGGGTTTCAATGTCATTTGAGTGCAGGTGCGGTTAAAGCCGGCCCTGGTAAACTCTGCCAGTAAGTGTATATATTTGGGTTTTATTTAAGACTTTGAATGCATGCAGCAATTCCTTGTCAAACATTTCTACCGTTATTTCATATATGCTTCCATGCATGTCCCATATAAATAACCTAGTTAGGTTGAACTGGGATTTGGTGTCCTCCAGCCTAGGCTTCGATCGAAATGTTGCTGATAATGGAATTAAATGCACCATTTCCTCAACTACCTAGCTATATATGTGTATATATTTATATACTTTGAGCCTATGATTATCATAGATAAAGGGGTTAATTTATGCAAAAGCAATAGAAGCCTTTCCCATTATGTTCCCTCATCCTTCAACTTGTCAGCCAACTTGGTATATATTATATTCTTGTTGAATGTTCTCCAACAGGAAATTCTGTGTGAGCATTTTTCTTCTCATTGTGCATGCGCCATTTGCCATGTTGGATTAAACAACTTATTGATTCTATTGTTTATAAAACTGTTTCTTTTTCCACCTTTCTGTCCAATAATTGTTGATTAGCTTTTTTCTAAACATTGTACGAGAGAGGAGAGTGCAATGATGTATGTTACAACATGGTGCATGCAACAAATAGCTAGCAGAGTGTATATATGTCTGTTCATAGTGTAAAATCTTGCATTCTTGAAAGCCAAAAGAGGAAAATACTTGGCGATTGAAACATTTGGCCAAGGATTATTAATTACACCAGATGATTAAGCCAAGCAGAGTAGAACACTTTATTTCTTTATGAATCGAAATCTCTTATCCCTCCGGTGGGGAAGGGGGTTGAGGTCCTCCACGATCATGTGATGGGCTTATCAGTTGGACCAAAACTCAGGATGGACCACATTAATATGCCCAGCTGCAGGTACTGTGCTTTTTGCATTGATAAATGCAAACACACCAACACCAAACAGAAGATTTTTATTTAGGAAAAGGAAAATACTATGAAACTGCAACTTTGCCTCATAAGGATTTCAATGGCGGACATTCAATCCGGCGGTTGATTCAGTTTGTAATTCAATTACCTTTGATAAATTTTAACACGACTTTGCAACGTCAAGTTTCTAAGAAACCCCAAAAGACTTTCGGCTTTTGGGTTCAGAAATAAATGACTTGTTTGGGCCTTTTGGGCACACCATGTTGGGTCAAGAAGCCCAATGCTTCATGGGTTGGGGTTATTGATCCAAACGCAGAAGAGATGGGCCCTACAAGGAAAAATCTAAATGGTCGAGAAGACCATGTCAAACCTGTTGGGCCTTAACATCTTTTTCTTCCTTTTTCTTTATTCACGTGCAGAAAAGGGAGACATCTAATAAAATTAGAAATAAATATGTCTATTTAAGTTGAGATTGATGTGATTGTTAATACCAAAATAATGACTTTCAAGTCACAAATGTGTAACATACGATTGTGTTACGACTCATATTTTTAATTTAAAAAACATATTTATCAAATAGAATAAAATTCTTACTTATAAATTTATCTAATCTTTCACTTATTTGTAATATTTTTGTTGTATTGATTATTTCAGTTATAAAAGAGACAAATTCACCATGATTCATATCTACTTCTATTTTGATATTTTTCATAAAATAACTCGTAGAAAAATTTTTACTTAAGATTTATTCTTTGATAAAAGAAAATAAATAAAATAAAATAAAACAGTAAAACAATTCCTCAGTAAATTGGGTCTTCTTTTTAAAAAAAAAAAAATTACTTTTTAACTCCAATAAAAGAGCCAGCACAGCATCCAGTGCTTACAAAGCAACAAAGAGCATGAACAGAATAGCATCAGCATCATGAGCCATTTGCTGATTTGATCATGCTGTGGACCCACCGCACTGCCACCTCGATCTACGATATATCCTTTTCTGTATCTCCCTCCATCCGTGGAATCCAACAATCTTCAGGTGGGTGGGACCTCCCTACAGTTTTCCCTACGGTCGGTTCCATGGTTTTGCCTTCTTGTCACCTTGTCATTGACCGACGTTATCAAAGTTTGGGCACGTTCGTTGCCGTTGCAGCTAGCTATGGCACCGACACTTTTTTTTAAGGCCAATTGGCCTCATCATTCCTCAAAACTTGATTTGATTAGCGATTGAGCCAAAATAAAATGCCTACTTAGGCAAATCTTTTACACGTTACAATGGTGTGGACCTACTCCAAATAGAGAACGACGACGTATCCATGTCTACATCCAAACTACCCTTTACTTTACTCTCTTTGTTTTAGGGTATTTGGAAGTAAATTACAAGGCCTATTTACTTAGCTCATTCATTTCTCTGACAACTCCTCCATGAGGAAAGATCGCCATCAATCAAATGTTACACTGTCTATGTGAGAATGTTTTGGTAAAAGGAAATGTTACATGGCTTTACAATCCTCCACCTTGTAGTATTATAGTATCAACAAGTTGGTCATAAATTTAATCTTTAATAATTTATTATTCATAATCAGGAATATCATATGCAACATTAAAAAAATTTTAAATTGAAAGAATCTTTGACAAATGTTCTGTTTAAAAAACAAAGATCTACTCAGGGTAGGAGAATTTCCAATGGGTAGTGAACTCTTGATTTTATTCGCACTATAAGAATTATAGTATTAAAATATTAAAGGAAATCAAAATAAGTAAACAATTCTAGAATTGCACACAACCTGTTTTGCTAAGTATTTTAATTGAAAAGGGGCCCTTGGAAGCTGGAAGTATGGATAAGCATTGAATAAACATTAAAGAATCAAATAGCGACCTGGTCATGTTGGGTCTTAATATGAGTAAGACCCAAGACCCCATGAGGCCAAGACAATTAGATATGATCATCCTAAGTATTAGTATTTAAAAATAAATAAATAAAAATTAAAAAAGCATAATGAAAACTGCACTGTTCCTCAGAATGAGCAGATGGACCACTGCAGATTCTCCAGGGCATCATCAGTAATATAGAGTCACAAGACCATGTCCTCAGGCTAGCAAAGGGGTGAGCTTTTCTTGGATCAAGGATCTAGTAGTGATGATACTACATCCGTGGTTATGGACCCCCCCTCGATTCCTTCAATTCAGTTCTTCACTTATGACAGCAAAAATTTACATGATCGTGTTGCATTATTTGCTGTCTGCCTTCACTGCTCTTTTGATCCCAACTCTCCCTTTCAGATTCAGAAAACGTACTGCACAACCCATTAACTTTTAAGGAAAACTATGTGTGTACTCTCGGGGTGGATTCCTCCCAGTTACTGCCATAAACACCGGACCTCCAGTATCTGTGGCTCCCATCTCATCTCCTGGAATGAACCGGCCGTGGGCCGCAGAAGTAATATCACGAGAATACTGTTAGAGTATTTTGAAACTGTGTGCGTTACACTTTAGTTGCAAGTTTCTTGGCTGTTGTTTCATGCGTACTTCAACTTTGAACCAGGGTTACAGTCAGGGAGTTTTGAGTTGTTTAATTTAGGTGAACACAAAGAGCAGTGATTGACTTCTGAGGAGCACCATTGCAGGCCAGCAAAAGCCTCTTTGCGTAGTTTCCTTTGACATATATTCTTTGGTCTCCTTCCTCTTTCAGCATGAGCATATCATTTATTGTTTTTCAAAGAAGCACGTCATCATTAATCCGTAAATTATTACTATTCTTCTTTGTTTGTTACTGACTTGTTCCGTTCATTAAAGAAATGATTCTGGTCGCTGGATGCTTCAGCAAGGCATGCTCTTTGACATTTAGGTTGTTAAATAAGCCCTATTAACATGGCCATGCGATATAGATCACAGTGGGGGGCTGAGATGATTCCGTACTCCCATTGAGAAAGAAACAGAAGAGTGATGCCAGACTAAGATAAGTATAAAAGTCGTATGGACTAGTGCAATTTTTTTATACAACAAACATTTTGTTTTTTGTTTCCCTAATGACACTGTCTCTACTCTTGCAGACAGATACAAAATTGGAGACTTGGGGGATAAATTAAGAAAAAAATTAGGAATGGCAGTGACCAAGGATGAAAGAAGATAAACAAGAAGCTAGCACCTAAAACAATCAACTTCAATCACTATATTTCACTGACCTCACCATCCTTACATACACCCACATTCACCACCACGGTTCCTTGCTCCTTTGATTCCATGACCCTGCAACAGTTTCTTCTCGGTGACTGCCAAAAAGATAAAAGGCCATGTCATATATTTTTTATTTAAACAAATAGGTTACCCTCTTTCTAAATAACTGAGTTCAGAAGTAGAAAACTCCAGGGTAGGTGATTAGGAACAGCCTTCCCTAGACAAAACTATATCAATGAGTTTTTGATACTTGATTGACTGGAGATCAAATTGAACTTTTTTATGCACAATCGCAAATAAAATAAAAAACAATATGATGCTGAAGCAACTTACTCTATCCCATAGATGTGGGTCAGGTTTCTTGTTGACAATCACCATGTCAAGCTCAGCGGGATCAGCCATCTTCCATCTACAGGGAGGGTGAGGAACACGGTGCCGCTCATACTCACTCACAGTCTGATTTAGTTCAGAGTCCATTCTCACCCTTGACATGTAAAACACAAAAGGTTTTTGGCATGGATTTCGGCTAACAGGACGAGTGTTGAATGCATATGCCGTGTAATCTGCTCTCCTGTACCAATTCAAGAATGTTCTCGATGGCATTTCCATCTCCCTAGGTGAAAAGATTCCTCTAAAAATTTGAACAGCAAAACCCCATGAAACTGAAATGGTCCAACTCTTAGTTTTGTCATAGCAGATGGACTGCTGCATGATCCCTGCTGAATCCAGCTTTGAAGGTAGCATAAGCCGCTGAAGGGCTTGAACCCTGGTCACATTGGGGAAGATAGGCTCAACAACATCAAGGTGATGCAGTGACACCAATGGTGTAACAGGATGTGCGGCAAGGAGTCCAAACAAGTTCCCATACACGTCATACTGATTGCCATATAACCAACAAGAAACACATAGAATCAGCAATTGTTTTTGAATGACAAATTCTCAAGTACAAAAGTCATAGCATCATAAGTTAGTGGAAACGTTATTCCTGCAACGAAGCATCCAGCTTCAGCATTAACAATGAACACCTCAGTGGAATTGAAAATTTACCAGGAAGGCCACTTTCCTCATAGACAATGACATCCAATCTACTAAATGCACACAAAACAAACAACTGACTGGCGTGCTCCACCAATATTATATATGGGGTTGGTATGCAGGCCTCACACATAATATGCAATCTAGAAACTCAATTCATCATACCAATTCAAACCAATCACCTCACACACTTGGATAAATGGATCACGTCCTATCTCGTAATTTAATCAAATGATGGTTTTTAATCTAGTGCAGCTATGAGCTAAACATTTAATTAGCAGTTAATAAGATATAAGATTTTAGCCCCAACAACAAGCGTAGCCAATATTTAGCTTGACTAATAGGAAAAAGAAAATCATAAAGCCACCGCAAAAAACATTGTTGCACTAGGCTCCACCAGTTAAAAACACGTACGATGTCTCTCCCACGCAAAGGGGCCACACTCCCTTGAAGCTGTTCCATCTTTCAGTCAAAGGAGCGTGACGGCCACGTACCAACATAGGCACTTGAGCAAAACACAACATAAATGTGCCAAAACCGGGTCCAAACCCTTCCAACAAGTGGGTCCCACCGCCTCACCAACGTCTACGAACCCCGGGTACGGACGAAGAACAAGCGTCGAGCTAATCACCCATCCAAGGTCGACACACCAAAATTACCCTCAATAAAACTCGTAACCGAAATTTAACATATCGGGAAATGAAGAATCCGCTCTCACTGCTTTTTCCATACTAGTCAGTACTATTAACTTCATGAAACACCAATAGCATTAAATACAAGCCAGATTAACTTACCCCAAATCATAATTAGAAATATTTATACTAGTAACATTGATATTAGTAAAAGAAAAAATACAAAAACCCATACCAGAAAAAGCTAGAAACCCTCAAAATAATGCAATTTAACTCAAAAAGTGACAAAATTGAGTCACCAACCTGGTGGAAACCGAGTTCCTTAGTGAGTGGGACACCGAGTTCAGCCATACAAGCCTGCATTCGATCATCGGAGCCGTACAATCCGGGGTATCTCTGAATACACCGGTCTTGCATTTTTGCCAAAGCCTTAGCCAATGGGTAGCTAATAGCGAAGCCGCCGCCGCCGTAAGCCATGCCGTAGGAGAAAAAAATGTTCTGAATATGAGATTCCGACAAGCTCCCTATGTAATAATACTGGGTATGATCATATTTCCTTAAGATCCTAACCAGATTATCCGTGATGAAAACGGTGTCGTCGTCACCCATCACGAACCACCTCACGTTATCCATCTTGAGCCTCAACGTCTCCGTCACGATCCGCGAGATCCGAATCGCGGACCGGTGACCTTGCCTGTTCGTGTAAGCGAAGTTGGAAGTGTCGCTGGAGACTCGAACCGGTGGAAGGGTTCGCTTGTCTTCGGGGGAGTATTTCACGCGATCGTCGAGCCAAACTACGCCTCGCATTTGGTTTGGCTTGTACCAAATCTTGATGTACTCTTTCCTCTGCTGCCATAGCTTGGAAGAAGCTGCGATTCCAAAAACCACGTCGTGAATTTCAGTCAGGTTTGGTTTGGGTGGAGTCCTTTGCATTTGTACTACCACCGGTTTTTCTCGGACATCTCGATGGCGATGGCGTGTCGTTGTCTCAGCCGTTTGATTGAGAATCAAGTGAGGAGATGTCAAGCTTGTTTTGTTGGGAAAGTGTGAAGAGCGATGGAGAGTTGCAGTAAATGGGGAATCGTCACACGTTTGTTGAGCTGAAGTTGTTAAGAGCTTGAGAGTGTACATAACGTAGGTAACCGAAACGAAGAGGATTAACCAGACCATGAGCTTGGGAATGGGTCGAGCTGAGGGTCCAGGAACAAGCGGGTTGCCTGATGCGCTTCTCATCTGAATCTGATCCCACACCACTTTCTCTGAATCTTTCTTGCTGTCTTTCATTTTGTTTTCCTTTCTTTCTTTCTTTTTTTAGCACTGTTCAACCATTACAGATTATTTTCTTCTGCATTTGTTGTTAGATTTCGTTGGGAGAATCTAAAGTGGGGGAGGATTTGTTAAATCCGGAAAGAGAATAAAGTAAATGTTTCTAGTTTCAAAGACCAGAATGTACCCAGAAAGGAAAATCAAAATGAAAATTTGGGGTTCAGGACAAAATGGGAGACAAGTGAAGAAGATGGAGAAGATGAAAAGAAAAGGAGGTGACTTGTTTGAGAGAAGTAAAGGTGAAAGCTTGCATTGTTGCCAGGTTGCAAACCACCACTGAATCGGAACGACCCCAAGCCAATAAAAATATTTATGTTTTTTTTTGGAGTGAAAGAGCATTTTTTTTTTCTTTAGGTGTGGTTCACTGAGATTTGTAGAATCATGTGAGCGAGTCAGATTGTGGTAATGTGGGCCTAGATTTTGCAGGTGACCCCACCTTGTTTTCCAAAGGCGGGAAATAACACGTATCAGCGGACAATTGGCTACAGAAAAAACTGGGGAAATTTGTGGGCCAAAATGCGGGTAATTTGCAGGGCTTGTTCATCACTGTCATCTCAGACCAAAAAAAAGAGCGAGAACTGCAACAAAAGTACAAAGCTTGAATTGAATTTACGCGCACTGACTCGTAGCAAGATGCGTTAACGTCTTGTTTATGGAGAAATTTTCTATCTCTCTTGTCCTATATTTTTCGTGATGGAGAATTGCTGGTCAGATAAGAAGGGAGAAGATGAATTCCAAAAGAGAACGATTTTGCTGCGATTTCAAGCCAGAAGAAGAGAAGAGCAAGATGAAGAACAAAATCAAAATGGGGTTGAGTTGCAGAGACAACCAGCAATATACATTTAACGGTTTTGTTTTCTGGAATTTCCTTTGTTTTGTCTTGTGTTCTTGGGTGATGGGAATTCCACCGGCTTGTTAATAAGAGGTTAAAAAAAAAATTATACTAATACCAAGAAGAGAAAGCAAAAACAGATCAGACCCAAGTTTGGGGATCTCTTTCTCTTTTCTTTCTTTGCCTTGTATTTGTTGCATTTGATCCTTTTTCTTTATCACAGTGAGATTGCACGGAATTTCCTTCTTTGTCTCAAAGAAACTCAATCTCATGGCTCAATAGATAGTAACCAAAGCCATCGACATGCTCATATCTTTTGAACGATGAAAGAGTGCAAGTTTAGATGGAACACAATGGGATATAAAGAGAAAAAGATTGTTTGCGTAACTGACCATGATCTGATTTGGAATAAGGAAAACCTATCTCAAGGATGCCAAAACTTTGTTGCAAAGATATAATTGTTTATCTTATACATATTTAGCAAAAAGAAAAAGGAATTATCTAATTAAGCAAATCCTCTTTCCACCGTACATGGGGAAAATGATTCATCAATATACCATCAAGTTTTATTTAATTTTAATGCATCACAATGATGGAAATAGCTAAATACTCTATGCCAAAGGTAAACTGACATGGGTTTACTTTTTCTTAAGGATATGATGTGGCTTTTATATATTCATACTCTCAGTCCACAACTTACTTCAATGTATGATATTTGTAATTTGACTTTTACCTTCGTACAAACAATAATACAAAGAGTAATTAAAATTTTTACCTTAATGCAATTATTATAGCACTGTCTTTTTGCTTTCCGGTACCTTTTGTTTTGTTTGTTTTTTTCATATAAAGGGTATAAAATATGAATTATACCCTTCGAAGAGGGTAGGAGGGTAGGGGGGTAGGGGTGACCTAATAATTTTACATGTACAAACCTTCGAATTAAGGATAATTAAATTGTGTCGGTATGGTCGAGTTTGTCAAGGGCCAACCACCCCATAGAGCATCGAAATAATTGAAGTAGACCGGTTTATTGTTTTGGGGGATTCATATAGAGGCAATGATTTCTTAATCCCGCGCGAGTAAGAGGACCATTTGGATTAGCTGGACCTTATAATTCTTTGGGTACTTGTTCAAAATTTTCTACTTAACTGATCTAAACCGTCCTAAATCCTAACGCCCTGAGCTATATGAAGAGGTAGTGAGATAATGGAGGAGGAAACTGAAGAACTGTAATCATATTTTGTTGGCCTTAGTTCGACCCATGGTACTGAAAATCCTTTATGAAAATAGACTGGGCGTCGTCCTGCTCCAAACTGCAGCTCAGAAATGATTGGGAAAGCTTTATGTCAAATTGTCTTTTCTTTTAACTAACTCGTTCTTAATTTCTGAAAGTCTACACCAGCTCAATTCCAATAAGACTTTTTAATATGGGGGAAAGTTTCCAGAGAGGTGTTTCCGAGTTCCTGATTATGGATTTTCTATGGTTAGGTTAATCAAAGAGTTAAATAACAAAAGTGATAGACTTTATTAGATTATGAAGGGCAACAATCTTTGGAGACAAGGTAAGGTGATGCATGGACCGATTTAGGCAAGAGTCCAAGAACAACTAACCTCGCTTACCATGAAAGGCCAAAAAAACTAAGAGCTTAGCTACGATGGCTTGGGGCCTGGAAGCCTAGTTAGGAAAAAGATGAAACAAACCCTTCAATTTTTTTTCATTATATTTTACTTTTTTGGCTAAGGACACATCGTGGTGAAAGGGAAATTGCTCATATTTTCTCTCTCTCTCTCTCTCTCTAATGGGGAAATATTTAATAGAGAACTA
This sequence comes from Theobroma grandiflorum, assembly GCA_036013995.1. Lineage (NCBI taxonomy): Eukaryota > Viridiplantae > Streptophyta > Magnoliopsida > Malvales > Malvaceae > Theobroma > Theobroma grandiflorum. The sequence goes on along the minus strand of CP142131.1, from coordinate 2,268,687 downwards.
AAATTGTCTACTTCTACTGCTACCTCGTCTTTATACCTCACTAAGGAGGTTTTGCCACGTAAAATAATGAAAGTATAAAAATTCTGTTAAATTTCCTATTAAACTTTCACTTTATATTTCGCTCCCATTTCATTATGTATTTAAAAAAAAAAACACAGGAGTAAAATGCTTGAATCAAATATAAATAATTTAATAAAAGTTTTCGAAATGATAAATGACAAAAAGATAACATAATCATTTATCCTTATATGAACTATACTGCATTTTGCTAGTTTATTTATCTTGAATTTCTTTCTCCAAATGCAGTGTCTTTACTTCCTTTTTTTTTTTTCTATTTTTAATCCTTAGCTTGTTTCTTAAATACTATTTAATTTCAATCTCTCATCCTTTCACGATTTCACTTTCCTTTCACAAGTTTTTTTTTTATCAACTTGTTGTTTTAAACTCCCTCAATTATTTTTTTTGTTACATTAAAATTGAATTAAATGTTTAAATGTTAGCTATTAAGATTGTAGTTAGATTGATAAAAAAAAAATCTATGTTATAGTTAGACTCATTAATTTAAAAGATTATTGGATTTAATATAATTTATGAAAAAAATTAGTAAGTGATGAGTGACTGTTTTATTTTGTTAGCAATGGGCTTTTGTACTTTCATGATCAAAGAAGACGCTGTGTTAATCCTACTCTATAATTATAGTAAAAATCCAATCATATCTAACTTGTGCAATTTTAATCATTTCACTTAAAAAAAAAGGAATGAATTTCATGGAAGTAATAATTATGGGGCAAAAGCCAACCCAACATAAAGGCTGGCATCATGCCTTGAGAAGTGGAACTTTTTGTTTTTTTATCTCCACATTTGCAAATTTTGCAGAGCACCCTAGATTTGGCAAAGGCCAGAAAAAGGCTGGTGTCGGCGTCGGCCCTTTGCTGTCGATTCGGCACACGTGATTCGGCTCCCACTTAAGTACAAATCTGCAATCGGGACCGTGCGTCGAAGCGGGTTGCGTTTCATATGGTCCTGTTGCTCTTGATGAATTATTTCTTAACGTTGATAGTGATGGTTGTTGTGGGGTGGAGTCGGCTGAGAGGAGAATCAGCTAGCTGCCACGTGGATTATTAGAGTAAATGCAAAAGGCATGCCTTAAAGGGATATTTATTAAATAATGAAATCTCAGCCCGACCATCGTTGGCATCAAGTGACAGCGGAGTATTTATCTATTTCTCTCTTGAAGAACACATTTCATGTAAATAATTATAAAAGAATTGGCTGTAAAATAAATTAATAAAAGTTGTGACATGTCCATTAAATAAAGAAAAGAAGTAGCTTATGATGAGAGGATGGGGACTGCACCATCATGAGGAAAATTGGAAAAAGGTTCACCAAAAACAATTGAGGTGGTGAGGCCGCTTTAGCTTAAGGTCGCAAAAGTTATTTCCAACTCATAAATAATTTATAAGCTTTATGTCCAATTGACTTTTATTTTTGTTGTAATTTCGCTTTCCAAAGTCCCAATGTCATAAAGTAAAACATGAAATGTATCTTAAATTTATAAATAATATTTTTTAATATATAAATATATTTTTTAAATTAAAAATGTACATTCATAATAAATGATTTTAAAATAAATTAAACTTTTTAATAATATAAAACTCTCGTGAGAGATACAAGATTGAGATAAACTCAGACTAAACTAAACTTTCTCTTTTATAAGTGATAGAACTAGTTTAACAAGATCATTATACAATTGAATGTCATTAGATCCTACAGTAAAATCTTAAACTTATAAATAAAGATTTTATTTATATGGATATCTTTTACATTGGATGTATGGACCATGACATCAACCTTAAAGTAGCCATTCTTTGTACATGGATTGGCTGGAAATATTGGAATGGGACCATGCTTACTTGGTGGCTACCAGTGGATTTGTTCGGTTTAATATGGTAAGGATTGTACCACTTTAGATCCAACATGACAAGCCCAGCTTACTTGATACAATGCAAGGAAGTTAGAAAATGGGATCTGTCTCCTTTGTCTTAAGAGAGAAATGGTAACGATTGAAATACACTGCAAACATGTTTTAACAATATTTTTTTTCCTTTAAATGAAATAAAAAGACATGCTTGACAATTCTGCTTAATTTTGGATTATGGTTAATCTTAGCAGCCCCAGCTCCCACTAATTTCAATCACAATATTAATATCTTTCTAATTTTAATAACAATTTGAATAAATATATAGCCTAATACAAATCAACCCCATTTACCAAATATAAAGAACTTTTAGGTAAAACTTAAGACATGTAAGTATAAACATGGAATTGATATATAAACAATAATAATAATCATCAATATTTCATTTTAAGTTTAGAAGGATATAAAAATGGTAGTAGTAATTATTAAAATTATTTCCTCCTAAGCTTAATTAATTTATTTATTTAACCCATAATCTATGTTGCGTAAATTATCTTTTGCTTGTGCAATATGGGATATGCTCAAAATTGAATGCAAAATACAAGCAAAGATTAAGTGTAAGTGCACACAATCGCAACAAGTAGTAAAGTGATGATTTGAGTTGTCAATTCTCGAGGAGTTGATCTAATAGTTGTTGCTAATTACTAAAATTAAAATAAGCTAATTTTATTCAAGTATCAAATTTTGAACTATGATTAAAATGTAATCTAATTAACTAACTCTAATCTAAGTGGTGTAAATAATAAATCAAGGTGGAAGCAATGGTCTAATAGTCTAGGATTATAGTATCCTTTAATATTTCACTTGCAATTGTGTTTGCTTAATTACTTAATTTCAATGAAAGTTGATGTTAGTCTAGAATCTTAAAATATGTGTAATTCTCCATCAAGATATTACACACTTGCTTAACCTAATTGAATCACGATATGTCTATAAAAAACAACTAAGTTAAGTTCTTTAAGCCAAGGTTTTAAAAAGTGACTATGTGTGACAATTAAATATGTCTATTGTAATTGCACATCAACACATTGAAATTCTTTTTTAAGTGTATTGAACACACATTACCTAAATCAAAGTCTAATTTAGACTAACTCTTTCAAGTGTCATCTAAATATCTAGACACATTTAAATGGTGATCAAGCAAATAAATAGGCAATAAACTCCTATTTGAGTAAACATCAATATTTCCATAAAGAATAAGCAATAAACCAACACAATATCCAAGCTACATATTAAAATCCATCATAATCATAGATTAATAGTTTTAGTTCAACATATTATAGAGGAGAATACATATTTCAGTAGACAAAAACATTGTTCTACAAAAAGAGTTAGAGAGAGAGAATCAAATCTAAAGTGAGAAAATGCCTGGTTGTAGTTTTTTGATCCTTCAGCCCTTGATTCCTCTTTTTTTTCTCTTTTTGTTCTTGCTTTTTTTTTGCTCAACATGTCTATCCGAATCCTCCTTATTCTCAATGCAAAACTTTCTATTTATACCTTTCTTTTTTCAGCTTGACTTAGAAACCCGTGCAAGAATACTTATTAACTGACGTGTTCTCACAACAACGAGAATGAAATTTCGCTGCAACGAATTTTTCTCTTACTTGGTATTGCAAATATCCTCATTTTTTAGCTGTAGCGAAAATCTTTCTGACTCAGTATTGCAAATATCTTCATTTTTTAGTTGCAGCGAAAATCTTTCTAATTGATTTGCCCTGTTTCTTGCAGCAGCCAATTTGAATTCTCGCTGCAACGAGAAACTTTTTGACTTGGGAGCTTAATTCTGCCTTGTTTCTTGTTGTAGTTAACTTGCATTCTCGCTGTAACGAGAAACTCTTTGATTTGTTTAGTGCAGTCTACTATAGTCCTTACTTTTCAACTTCATTGTTGGACATGATTCCTTCTTATTTGGGCGAAGTATTGAATACCAAAGTTACAACTCATCGTCTCCGCTTTCCATTGGTTCAAGCTTCACCTCGATCGGACTTTTGCAAGCTCAATTTATGCCTTAAATATTTTAGCATATTCAGTTACCTTTTAAGTCCACTTGTACTATCTTTTGCAATTATGTTCCAAATCCTTACATTTCATTCAACGTTAAGGGATTAAATAATCAGAGATTAAAATGAGGGATTTTAATAAGAAATTAAGCTAAAATTACATAAATAAAAATTAATACCATATAAGTTAAACTACTACTAAAAATACATAAAAATTTCTTTAAAATTAAAAAAAAAAACTAAAACACTAAGCAAAATTAATGGTCGAAAGGTGTATATGATACCTCTATATGATAGAGATATCATTCGGTCTTTATTTAATTATTCTTTCAACCTCTCATAAACCCCTGCCCTGGAAGCACTAGGACGGCCAATAGTCTAGACTCCAACATGCATGAAGAGACTAACTTCAACTCTCTCCCGCCACGAATCCTCCATCAAAGCCCTGATAACCCAAAACCTCCATCCACAAGCTCTCAGGATTTCCCTCTCTTATCACTCTCCACTCCTTACAGACCAAATCTACTCTCATTTCATCAAATCAGGCCATTCTCTAAACCCCTTCCTGTGCACCACTCTCGTCTCTCACTTCTCCAAGCACGCCGACTTCTCACGCGCCCTTTCCTTCTTTCTCGACACCCCAAATCCTGATACGGTCTCTTTCAACTCCCTCATTTCTGGGTTCGCTCGGTCTGGCCGAACCGGACCGGTTTTTGAGTTGTTTAATGGATTGAGGCAATTGGGGTTGAAGCCTGACGTGTTCACGTTGAGTGGTTTAGTTAAAGGATGTGAGAGGTTAGAAGAGAATGAGATTGTTCATGGGGTATGTTTGACATTGGGGTTCGGAAATGGGGCTTTTCTTGTTAGTGGGTTGATTGAGAATTATGCAAAAAGTGGGAACTTGGTTTCAGCTGAGAAGTGTTTCAGGGAGTGTTTGGATGTTGATAATGTTGTTTTTACAGCTATGATTTGTGGGTATTTTTGGAATGGGGAATTTGACAAGGGTAGAGAGGTTTTTGTGGAAATGAGGGATTTGGGGTTTGAATTGAATGAGTTTAGCTTGACAGGTGTCATCAGTGGATTGTTTGATGTGAAAGAAGGGCAACAGATTCATGGGATTGGTTTAAAGTTGGGATTTTTGTTTGGTGGTTCACTTCATTTTAATAATGCTGTCATGGGCATGTATTCTAGGTGTGGAAGTAGAATGGAAGCTGTTAAGATGTTTGATGAAATTACTGATCCGGATATTGTCTCATGGACTGAAAGGATAGGAGCCGCTTTTGATGGTTTGGAAGCTTTTGGATTGTTTACGAGTTTACAACACAACGGTTTGGGAGTGAATGAGTATACAATTATCAATGTTTTATCTGCTGTTGCAGGAGAGATGTTAAGTTTAGGGAAGCAAATCCAAGCAGTTTGTCAAAAGGAAGGGTTGTTGAAGGTGGTTTGTGTTGGCAATGCATTCATTTCTTTGTATGGTAAATGTGGGGAAATGGATGATGCGAGGTGCATTTTTGATGATATGGTTTCTCAGGATTCTGTTTCTTGGAATTCACTGATTGCTGGGTATTTGGATAATGGATTTGTTAGTCTGGCTTTTGAGATGTTCTCTAATATGCGTGATTTTAACGTAGAAGTGAATTGTTATACTCTTGCTAGCATTCTTGAAGCAGTATCTGACTCAAATTCTTTGCACCTTGGAATGCAGATACATTCATATATGGTTAAATGTGGATTCATGTTTGACAATTTTATCATGTCTTGCTTGATAACAACATATGGGAGATGCAGCACCACTGATGAAGCAAGAAGGGTATTTTCTGACATTAATAATATAAATGTCATGCACCTTAATGCAATGCTGAGTACTTTGGTCAATGCTGATTGTCATGTTGATAGTCTAGATTTCTTCCGAAACACAGTGGGTTCAATCCTTGAAGTAGACAGCAAAACTTTTAGCATCATTCTTAAAGCTTGCAGTGCTATGACAGATCTGGAACAGGGAAGATGGATTCACTCCCTGGCTCTTAAATCTGGATTTCATCATGATTGCTTTGTTGAGACTGCTGTTATTGACCTTTACTGTAAGTGTGGAAGCATAGGTGATGCAGAGAAGGCCTTTAGATATGCATCTATAGACAACTTGGCTGCATGGAATGCAATGATAACAGGATATGCTCAGCATGGTTGTCATAATGAGGCTTTTGAGCTTTATGATAAAATGACTGAATGTGGAATCAAACCAGATGAGATAACTTACCTTGGAGTTCTTACTTCATGCTGCCATACGGGGCTAGTGCTAGAAGCACAACATTACATGAACTCTATGGTTGAGTGTCATGGTTTACTTCCACATTTAGAGCATTATGCTTGCATGATTGATCTGCTTGGCCGAGTAGGACTACTAGAAGATGCAAAGAGGACCATAGATCAAATGCCCATTGGACCAGATGCTCGTATATGGCAGATTCTTCTATCAGCATGCGGCATCCATGGAAATGTTGACTTGGGAAGAATTGCAGCAAGCAAACTTCTTGAACTGCAGCCTAATAATGAATCTGCCTATGTTCTTCTTTCAAATCTTTGTGCTTCAGCTGGTATGTGGAATACTGTCAGAAAATTGAGAAGAGAAATGAAGGGAAAACTACTCTGCAAGGAACCTGGTTCTAGTTGGATTCAAGTAAAAGGATCCATGCATTACTTTTTTGCTGATGACCTGTTGCACCCTGAGCATAAAGAAATATTTTTGGAGCTGACAAAGTTGTATGAACATATGCAAGCTTCACTAATAGTTGAACATGATGGTACTTTTCTATGGGATTTATGACCATTGAAGAGGATTCAGTATCATTTATATTGCAACCAAGAATATAGGTGCACTTGGTCTGTGCCTTTCATTTCCTTACCTACGTTAGCACCAATATTCATTCTCTAATCAGGATGGATTATAAAATCCACTTACTTATACAATTTATTGCATTTGACTTAAGCATTCTGTTTGAACTCTGGAAGACAAAATAAGTGCTTGTAATAAAGGTGCAAACAACTGAGTTAAAGCTTTTATGGTGTTTACGTTCTCTGCTCCTTTATGGGAAGGCCTTTTCTTTTATCAACTTTGCCAGCTTAAGGATCAGTACGTGTCAGTTGCATTGTTAAGTGGGAAGGGTTTGAATTTTTTTTCAACAAAAAAAGAAAAGAAAAGAAATTTAATATTTTCTCCAAATGCATCATCCACATCGGTCATGGGATTTGAGTGGATATATCTCATGTTATCTTTAGGTGTATGTTATGAACTTTTGGTTTTTGGTGACTGAATTCTATTGAATGGAAACAGAGAATTTAACTAAAACCTGACTACAAGAGAGAAAGATGAAAAAAGAGAAGAAAATTGCTGTAAGACATTAATAAGGTAATTGTAATACAATGTTTAATGTGATCACGGATTATAAAGTTCTAGGCCTCCCTCAAGTATGTTTTCCTGTGGGAATCATGGCGCTGTGGAGTGGCTTTAGATAGCACAGAGACAATGGAGTGAAAAGCATTTGCTGCTATTCTTGACTTTATCTGGCCCCTCTTTGGAATAGGTCTTGTGCCCCTGGGACTCCTGCCAACTGCACTGACTGGAACATTTCTCACCTTATTGTTCATGATTGCAGACTGGGGTATCTTCACCTTCTTTGAGCAGCTCCTACTTTAGATGTTTGATGAAGGAGGATTGCAGATGCCTGCTTGACTTGCTTCGGTTGCCAGTTTATATAGCACGGCGATATCTCATCACAATACCAGGGATGAGGATTTGATTAATATGGAAGAGGGAAGAAATCTGGAAGTAGACTTTTTCAGATCGGTGGGAGTTGGGCGACATGCCAGCCAATTTGTCAGGCTGTAAAAGATTCCTTGCGGCTCAACTTGAGACAGGATTAATTCATGGTATGATTTGGTGACTGGCCGAATTAGTTATCCATAGTTTAATAAGCACGATGATTTTGAACAATCACCTACACGTGCGGGTTTCAAAGATATCTAGCAGCCCTGCTGTGAATCTTGGTGCTGGTTTCTGGTATTTTTAAGTGGATAAGTAGAGCTTATATGGGCAAAATGTCGAAGTAATATACAGGTAAGATGCAAATGTTGTGTTTTTAATTCATTTCGACTGACAGATTTGTTTGTTTAAATGCAATTTGCCCAGGTTTCATGAAGCATGGAGCGGTGTAGGATGTATAATTAATGGTTGTGCATGTCTATTGTTGTGTCATAGCCCACAGGTCAAGTCACATTGCTATAATATATGTAGACTTGATTCGGCATCACATGGTCAAGCAGTTGATTCTCCAGGCAGAATTATCATATACGTGAGCAAGAGAGCACAACAATGGCAATGACGAATGTGATGATATTATTGGCTCATTCATATATCACATCTCCATCTGTTCCTCTTCATCTCTTGGTTTGTTTCTGAATTACCTTGTTCTGGGAAATGAATAAACTAGGATTATATGTTGGAGCTGTTAATTTCTCAGATCCATCCTCTGGGGCGTGACTGATATTATTGTGTAGTGTCCCATTTCACTGATTAAGAAGCCTGGCTTGTCCCGTCCCGTTGAAATTGGAAAATAATCGTCTCTCTCACTCTCCCTGAAAACCATGTGCAGCTGCATCAATTTTCAGAGACAATTTTGAGTTTGTTTAATCAGTAGGCCCCAATGCAATCATTCAGCAATCTTTGGGGTTTGAAAAGGGTGGTCATCCCCATCCATTCTACACCCACCCTGAATATAACACAATTCCAATGTTCCCCGACAGGATTGCTGTACCAGATTCCATTAAAAAAACATAGCCGAAGAAATTGTCCTTGGTTGAGCCTATAATGATTCCCCCCTAAGGCTCTAGGGGAAACCTCTCATCCGATATGAACAAAGGACTTGCTGGCATGCTCCTCTACTCTCACAGCATCATCCAATCGGCCCTATGCCCTTATCCCTGTTTTCCAGGTTTATTTACAATGAATTTAGAAATCATTGTTAGTATTTGACTTCATCCAGGAAATGGCTGTCGGCTGTAGGCTGTCGCAGCATTACCTTTGTGGAGCGGGTCTGAATGTTGGCTTAGATGTGGTTATAGTATTTACAAAAGATTACAAGGGCAACTTGACTTATTTACACCCCTCATCATATATGTATAAAATACTTTTTCTTAACTTATAGCCATTTTTAAGAAGTAAAAATCATTTAGAAAAAAAAAATAGCAAAAAGTGTTAATCGATCAGAGTTTAACTTTAAAAATAACAGAAAATAGTAATACTATTTTTAGTTTACTATGTAAAATAATAAATCAAATAATTTGATAAAAATAAATAAAAAAAAAAGAAATGGAGTGATACTACTTTTTGCTACTTACATTAACAAATGAAATGATATGATAATAAAAATTGTGAAATTAGTAAAAGTAATGATGCTTTTAATTATGCTATTATTGCTTTTTCTTATGTAGAAATATAATTTAAGTATTTTCATAACAAATAAGGGTAAAAAATAATATCTATGCCTCTATAATAAAACCCTCCCCTGTGAGAGCTTCAATTAAATGTCACTAGCGTGGTGCCCCGCTTCCCGTGAGCATTGATTTTTATAGAAAAAATAATTTTAAATTATATAATATAATAAATAAAAAATAATAATAAAAGAGAAATAATTTTAAATTTAAAAACATTATAAAATAATACAATAAATTAAAGATAATTATTTTAAAAAATCAATGTTGCAAAAATATTTTCTGATGTCTTCCTAAGCAAAATTTTTTATTTAAATAATTTTTTTAAAAAATATTTAATTTTTTATATCTTAATATATGGTAATGTTGACATAATCATATTTTGTTTATTACATGATTCTAATAAAGAAATAAAATTTATGTTGAGAAAATATAATATTTATAAAGTAATTATTGATAAGCTCCATAATTTATACAATAGAATTATTAAAATAAAATGAATATGTTTTGAAAGTTAAAATAAAATGAATATTAATTACGCTTATTCAAATTTTTTTTAATTTTAGTGATGAAATTTTTTAAATTATTTTCAATTTTAATTATTATTTTTTTATCTTATGCGTTTATAATTATTTAAAATTATTACTTTCTTATTTTATATTTTTATAATTATTTAGAATTAATCCACTTGGTGAAAATAATTTTGAGATCCTCCAATAATTTTGATAAGTTATTATTAACTTTATTCAATTAATTGTTCATTTTTTATTATTTATCAAAAAAGATTGTTTCTCTTTTTATTTTTAGCCTATTTTAAAAAAATTAATTCACACATAAAAAAAAGAAATTAAAAATAAAAAAAATAAATTGACTAAAACTGAACCGGGTTGGCCTTGGATGAATCCAACCTATTTCTTTTTTTCTTTTCCATCACAAAACCACATGATTTTAGTTTTAACCGAACCCTAGTCGCCAACCCTTTCTCTTTTGTTCATTTTTGCTCTCTTCTTCTTCCACTGACAGCAGCAGGCAACCCCATTCTCTAACCCCTCTCTCCCTTACTCTGTCCCCAGGGCCGTCGCCCTCGTTGGCCTAAGCCTTTCAGGCAGTGGCTCCCTCTTTCTTTCCCTTTCCTCTTTTCTTTTCTTCCCCTTCCTTCTGTCGCCAGTTTCCTCTCTTTCTGAAAAAGCCTAGCCACCGTTCTCCTCCTGCAATTTGGATTTTCTTTTAAAAGTCCTGCCACAAATTTAAAACCGCATTTAAAATTCCTTTCCCCAGGGCTGGGCGTGGGCAACCCTCACTCAATGGCAATTTGTATTTTCTGTTGCAAAATGAGAACTAAACCTACCAATTGGAAAATGTAATTGTAAGCTGCCACGTGTTAAAATAAGGAAACTGAAACGTGGCAAGATGAGGAAGCCCAACCTGGATTTGTCATTTACGTGACACATGGCATGTAATTGGAATAACTCTATTTATAAATTTCATTCATGTGAGTTTTTATCAACTCAACATTAGCCCACATCTTGGGCTACTTTCAATCTCAATTTATTTCATTCCATATGTTGGCCTACCGAAGCACTTTGGCCCACACCATGGCCTATATCAGCTCGATGAAGCCTTAGGAGAGAAGTTTTGTTACAGAGGATTAGATTTCTTGGCTAGCGAGGTAGTTGTTTCGCTCGACCACTTCACTCAGTTTGAATGTTAGAGATTTTTTCATGGTTTTGTTGATGTTTTTTCTATTTTTAAGGATTTTATTATCTTTGGATTGTGAATGTGCTTTTTACTTGGAAGGTAGTTTAGGCTATTTAGTTAGTTGAATTATTTTTATGGTCTTTTCAACTCAATTCTAGAGAGTTCTATGTATTTTAATGTTGTCCATTTATTTTCCATGTTATTTGTTTAGCTTCCTTTCTTCTTGTTTCATTCTATTTTGGCCTTCGTTTTCTTCTTTGCTTTGGTTCGTTTCTTGTTTTTATTCACCTCTTTGAATGTTTTTGGCTTTTTCACTCTTGTTTTTTTATTGGTTGTTTAGTTGGGTATTTGGCTATTTGTGATTTTTGATTTTTTTTTTTGGGTTTCTTCTTTGATATTAAAATTAGATAATTTGTGGATTTATGAGTTATGATTGACGAATAACAAAATTTTTCGTAGTTTATGTGCATTTATATTATTTCTTCACTTGAGATTAATTGATAATTATAATATTTACAGTTCTGTGGGTTTAAGTTTTTTATGTTTTATTATGATTTTTGATTTTTCATGCATGTTTTCAGGATAGAGCTTCCATGAATTCCAGATTTAGGCATTCAGCTTGATGCTCCAGTCTTTCACTTAAAGCAAAAAAGATTTCAATTTGCATTAAATTAAACATTTCTCATAGCAACTAGTAATGTTTTACCTAGAGCCAACATGGTTGGGTTTATGTATATGACTAGGAACAATATCCCCATGCATAATCAAGTCTTCCCTGAAAGATTGGTAGTCTGTTGTGTCATTTCCCAATTGACTTGATTGGTTGCATTTCCTTATTACATTTTCCAACATAGCAAAGTATAAGAAGACTTGCCAGAAACAAAATAGGTTTGATAGGAATAATTTTTTGAATGCTTTGAGAATCTGCAAATGAAATTGATCTCTCAATTAATTACATCTTCCTCATAAAAAGTAGCGAACTAGTTTTAATTAACTATGAATATTGTTATTCAGAAAATAGAAGAATGAACTTCTCTTACTGACTATTTGATGAATAAGTTAATTTATTTGTTTCCTGTAAATATGTTGTTTTTTAATTTTTGTAAGAAAATAGTCCTGTCCAATTTTTGTAATTAATGACAACAAATTTTGTTAGATAACTTTTGCACTTGCCATGCCCACGACAATATAACGTTTGTTTGCTTCTCTTACATGTCCTGCTCTCCTGTGGTTTTTTGATGGATTACTAGTTTAGGTCTTCTATAGGTTTTGGGTGTCTTTTTTATGACATTGCCTTGTGAATTGAGAACTTAAATGCTGTGTGATGTTTTGTCCTTAGAGCTTTGACCATGGCTGTTTTTTGTAAGCCGGTCTTATGGCAGTCTCTCATAGAAAATCTCTCAGTCGAGTTCTGCTTCTTTTGCATGTAAAGAGCTCTTGATGCAATGAATCTTCTTTTAACTTTAAAAAAAATGTATAAATATTTCTTACTGAAAAACTAATATATTTGCTATGTTTACTATTTTGTACCAACCCGCACGCATAGCACGGGCCATTGTCTAGTGTATTATATAATATTACTACTTTTGTTATATACAATAAAAAATTAGGCAACGTAAAAAACGGAACGCAGCCTAAAGCTCCCTCGTGAATGTTCCTTGATTTCATGCAAAGGTAATTGAAAAAAAGCCTTCCTTTCTTGGTGTCAAAGTTACAAAACTTATGCTTTTATTCCTTGCTCTACCGTGTAATAACTGGCACCAGTCCTACTTTAACTACATGTTTCAATATCCGAATCACATTGCAAATCTCTTCTCGTTCGGCCATGGCTGTCGCTGTTAATTTCTCAGCACAAGCCCTGCGACAGAGGACATGTCACAGGGCAATGGCAGGCCTCCCCTTTGACCCCTTGCCTTTTCAAAGATCATGTCAACTCGAGTGCCAAAAGAGAATGAAGAAACAGCCACATCGCATAGCCATTAAAAGGCAAGAGAAAAATAAACTAACCAACAACCGTGGGGTCTCTTGCATCATGTCATCAAACAATGATAGTGATTTAATTTTTGGTCCACCTTCTGCATCTGATACGATCAAGCATTTCTACATGTGCATCAATGAAAAGAATTTGAAAAAACTTGGGGACTACATCTCAGAAGATTGCTACATCGAGGACTGCTCTTTTTTCAACCCATTTAATGGGAAAAAGGTTACCTCTCTTGGTCTCTATTAACTTATCTTGAGTTCCAACATGTAATTCAAAAGAGTCTGAAACAAAAAGTTACTGCAGGAGGTTATGCATTTCTTCAATCTCCTCACGAAAGGCATGGGTCAGAATGTGAAATTCGTCATCGAACATATTTGTGAAGGAGATGGATTTACAGCAGGAGTAAATTGGCATTTAGGTACCTATCAACTATAATTTTCTCCGATTACTACCTCCCATGTCCTTTATAAATGTTAACTTGACTTCTTATTAATATCGCAGAATGGAAACAGAGGCAGGTTCCCTTCACCAGAGGATGCAGCTTCTACGAATGCTCAGAAGGGGGGGAAAAATTAGTTATAAAGTACAAGAACTTTGTTTAACTTATGTGTGCCATCAAGAAAAAAAGAGTCCACTCGAATTGACAGGACTTTTTGCTTGTGTGCAGGAAAGCTATGATTGTTATCGAGTCACCTGTCAAACCAGGGGGAATGGTGCTGGTAAATCATTTTAGAGAACTCTTCTGTTTTAACACTTTCAAACCTGTTAGCATCAGACAAGATTCAAATCAACGTGCTCCTCAATTACTTGTTGCTGATTACTATGTCTGTCTCCAATTAGTAGTATTTGGTTTTCGTAACCATGTTGGTTTTACATGTGGATTGATTCAGGTCCTGTTGAAGAATGTGACTACAATATTTGATGAGTTCCCACGCGCTGCTGAATGTATGCAACAAATTAGCTGTCATTCTACAACTGGAAACATACACACATCTCATAGCATCATATTGAAATGCCTCTACAATTCTTTTCAATCCTGCAGGGTTCCTAAAGAGTCCACATGTCATACTACAATCCGTACTGAAGATCTACGCTATATTTTTTGCACCTTTCGTAAACCCACTAGTGGCAAGCTACGTTAAAGTTTGGGAATTCATGGCTCTGTTGTTAGCCTGTGCAATCAAAATCTTACTCTACATCTCAAGGATTTTATTCAGGTAGTCGACACTTACACAGAGTTTCTTATTGTACACGAAAGGCCTTCAGCAATGGCTTCACAAACACCAGTCAGTTATCATCACCATCACGGCGAGACCACGTTTCCAAGAGAGAGAGAGCAACTAATGGTCCAAGAAGAGGTGGCTGCGGTGGAGGCTTGCTGAAGGCAACAATGGGCTCAGTCTGGTCGTTACTGACAGACTCTCCTTTCTCAGAATCATTGTTCTCCGATTTCCTTGGTGTTGATGCAGCCACAGCTCCTGGGGACGATTATATGTTAATTTGTAGTCAAGTCATAGACTGCTTACAAAAATATAGCCCTAAATAAAAACATTAATAAGACTTAAGAAGGACATTACCCCGTGGTCCAGACATAGGACAGAATTGTTTGAATTTTTATTTTGCAGGCAACAATGCAAGTCCCACGCATGTAGAATTTTATGTTAATTGGGCTCTTCTAGGAAAAGAAACAGCTAAATATCAAGAACCAGCAGCCCTGAAAAAACAAAACACACAGCAAACAACATTAAGGAATTACTCAACTTTCCGCTTTGTAAATAAGAATGAAAGTAGCAACTCATTGCAGTCCCAGATTGAATTACTTGTGGCCGAGGCATTGTTCAGTCGCACAATCTTCCACAAAATTAAGGTCCCAAGTTTAAACCCCCCCAATTTGCCAATCCCCAACCGGAATACATTTATTTAGGAGAATTAATATATGAAAGCAACAGAGTATGAAACAATGGAAAGGCAGACTTTAGGCAGCAATAATGTCAATGGCCAATATATTATCTCCAAAAACCAATCACAGCCTTCTTTGACATCAACCAGACAACCAAAAGGGGTTCAAGCTTTTCCTACTTTTGCCAAGGTGAAATTTTCATACATCCAAAGAAAGCATGAAAACCCAAGAAACTGCTGACATGAGAGCAGCAAACCAAAACAGCAAAAACCTCATATGATCAGGGTGCAAAAGCTGGCATATGCATTCTGTTTCACCACTACAAACATCAACATTTTCAATATGATCAAGTACATAAAGAATTTAAGGAAAACAAAAGGGTTATAATAATAATCTGTAAAAAAACTTGATTAACGTACCTTCAAAAGTGTTTGGTTCCTCTGCAGCAAGCTACAGACTGAAAGAAGCCAACAACGTTGCTGTGTTTCCGAGGTCCAGGTAATGTGGAGAAAAACTGAAGAGGAAGGATGGTTTCCAGAATTTTCTCGGTTATTTGGTTTCCCAATGCTTACCTGTATTAATCTGAACCTTTGAATGGTTGGTTCCATGTTCTGGGCCGTTTGATCGGTTCTGAAAGATGATGCGTTTTATGGAACAAGCGCATTAACACGTGCAACAGCAAACGTCATCGTTTTAGCAGATAGCGGTTGGATATAAGATAAAATCAAAAGCAGCTCAAGAGAAAACATATATATAATTAAAATGTAATTAATTTTAATATTGTTATTTTATACTATACATTATTGGAGATTAATATACTAGTAGTTATTAATAGTCAAATTATCTTGAATATCTTACTATGCTGTTGATATTTATACGGTGGTTGATGTTGATGAGTTTTTATGTTCCGTTTTGGTACAATGTTTGATGTTGCTAGTTTTATGTTTTGAGCATGGTTTAAGTTTGATTTTGATATTAATTTATTTTTTAATTTGTTTTTATTTTGTAAAGTGTTTAAATAATTTTTTGTATTGGGATATTGATAAACTTGCTTTTGGTCTATCTAGATTTAGTTTAGATATGATTTTATATCAATTTTTTAATATATAGTTCATTTGATGAAAAAAAAAAGTCAAATTAACTTTTTTTTTGAAAGAAAAGTCAAATTAACTTGATTTAAAAGTTTTTTATATTTTTCATAAAAGATTTTCTTTCAAAGGTTAGCAAAGAGAAATTAAAAAAAAAAAGCAATTTTCAAGTTCAAATCGAATTTAGATTAAAAGAAAAAAGAAAGAACATGTGGTAATTCATGGAAATATCCCTATGTCGAGATGTCAAACACGGACAGACAAATTTCATGTGCTCTTTGGAACACAGTACTATCAAAACTGAGATTCACGCCATTACCCAAATTAACCAAACAGTTTGAAATAAAAGTACTACTCATTGTGATTTGAAGTGAGCTCCGTAGGTGGTATATATATATATATAGAGAGAGAGAAAATTGTGAAGAATGTTTTTTTTTTATAAAGGCATTTTAAAAATGACTATCAAAATAAGTTTAATTGTTTTTAACTATATTTAGCCATGACTTGATAAAAATATCATTTAAACTATTTTAAATAAATTAAATTATTTATCATAATTTTTCTCAATTTATGTTTCGGATTTCTCTCTCTCACCATCCCACCCTCTTAAATTTTATCAATTTCTCTCTTCGATATTCGTCTACTATGCTTTCGATTTCTTTATTCGGCATTCGTCTGCTATGCTTTCGATTTCTCTTTCTCGTGTTTTCAGATTTCTTTTTCTTGTGCTTTCAAGACACCAAGCAATCGTTTTGACTTGTTTGGGTGGGTTTGTATTTGAAAAATTCGATTTTTAAGTATTTTGGGTAAAATTAAAATAGTAGAAATAATCACAGATGTATGAAATAGCTTTTAATTGAATCGATTCGGACCTAGACACCAATAAATTTAAAATTTTGAAATTTATAAACCTAGGTTTTTAAAAGATTTTTTTTTTTAATTTTTAGTCAAAGTAGGTGTTTTAGATAAAAAAAATTATATTTTGATTTATGAAAACATGTTGGAAATACTTTAAGCAATGTCAAATTGTCAAAAGAAAAATAAAAAAAATGAAAAGAATTGAGAGGATTTCAATATATCTGTTTAATTATGGTGTAAAACATGTTTTTATACATGGCTTGTAATAATAATATTTTTTTCAATATGGCATGTCACAACCTAACCATAGCTTGTCACAGGTTCTTGTACATGGTGTGTCACAACCTAACCATTGCTTGTCACAGATTTTTGTACATGATGTGTCACAACCTAACCATGGCTTGTCACAGATTTTTGTACATAGCGTGTCACAGGTTTTTGTACATGGCATGTCACAACCTAACTATAGCTTGTTACAGATTTTTATACATGGTGTGTCACAGATTTTTGTACATGGCGTGTCACAACCTAACCATGACTTATCACAGGTTTTTATATATGGCATGTCACAAATTTTTGTACATGACGTGTCACAAGTTTTTGTACATGACGTGTCGCAAGTTTTTGTACATGACGTGTCATAACCTAACCATGGCTTGTCACAGATTTTTATACATGGCGTGTCACAAGTTTTTGTACACGACGTGTCACAACCTAACTATGACTTGTCATAGATTTTTGTACATGGCGTGTCATAGGTTTTTGTACATGACTTGTCACAGGTTTTTGTACATGGCGTGTCATAACTTAACCATGGCTTGTCACATATTTTTGTACATGGTGTGTCACAAATTTTTGTGCATGATGTGTCACAACCTAATCATGGCTTGTCACAGGTTTTTGTACATGACGTGTTACAACTTAATCATGACTTATCACAGGTTTTTATACATGACGTGTAATATATTTTTGTACATGACGTGTCACATCATAGCTTGTAATTTCATTAAAAGTATTTTTGTCCAACTTGATTAAAAATAGTTAAAATTATAAAGAGGATTATTTTTAAAAACGTCTTATCTTTAAAAGTTATTTTTTAAAATGTTCTATATACATATACATGTACATGTATATACATATACATATATGCTCAGTTCCCTTTGCAAGCAGGCTTCGAACTGGAATTAAGAATAAGACAGGACAGTAGGTGTAAGGGTCCCTTCCTCGTTCGTTTCCTTTCCCTGTTTCTCCACGTCTCCCGTATTCAATCTTAATTATGTCGAGGCTTCAAAATTGAAAGCTTCTGCTTGTCTGAATCCGTTGGATAAAGAAGTTGAAGATATTTAGCAAGGCTGTTCTAATTACTCTAAAAATATATAATTTGCTTGCACGCCTTCCTTTCCTATTTTAATTAGACAAATATACGTTAGGAGTTAGGTATTCAACACCCAAAACTTACCGTAACTCTATATATAATAAAAAGCATGAATATTTTTAATCATAAATCTAACAAGGCCTAAGAATCAATGAAAGGTTACCCTATTTATGAATTTGTCAAGTCATGCGTCCTAATGGATAGAGAAGCATTATTAGGTATGCCATTTTGTTTGAACTGTTAGGCAGATATGCACGGTGACAATGGAGTCGATGAGGAAAGGATTAAGTCACCCACGGGCACTAACGTTGCGGTGCTTGTGGCCAACGTGTTCTTGTCAAACCTATTGAGTGCCGACCACAAAATAACTGTGAAGAATCCACATTTTCTTAATTTCTATAGGTCCCCAGTGTTTTTTGTTTTTTTCTTTCTTCAAAATCCATTAGGAACACGTAGTTGTCAAACCTCGTACATGCACCATCTTTGTGATTAGTACTCGTTTTTAGGTTTTGCCTTACAAGGTTTCACCCTAATCTAATTCAGTTACAAGTCCATTGCTCTTTTGATGTATAGATGATGAGAATCTTGAGGGATGGTGGCATATCTTTATTGAAATAGATCAAAGTGTAAAAGCAAAATAAATATGGATAAATAATAAATAAAATAGATTATTCCTAACTACAGATATTTTTCTTTTTTAGATACAGTTATGCAAACAATGAAAAAGTGTAAATAGAATTCAATCGAAAAAGAATTGTTTATGGAATATTTTTGGACAGTTTAGTTCTTCTCTTGATCTCTTTCTCCAATTCCTCCATGCCTCCCACTTCTTCCAATTCCTGCAAAATCGTAACATATATATTTATATATATTCAATCAGCTTCTTGTTTATTTTGCTATCTATTCCTCAGATTTGAAGAGGACAAAAGGCTTGCCTGAGGTCCCAAAAACAACCCATATGGCACTCCCTGAAATTTGTCTGCATGATGAAGCTGGTAGATTGGAAAAAGAAAACAAGGAAGAACAGGTTGTATTAGCAATAAGATTAATTAAATTAAGAAGAAAATGTTAATATGTGGACAAGTGTCAACTTACTTGGTGGGCTGCAGCTACTTTCCGTAGGTAAGGAACATGAGCAATTGGCCCAACTGGAAATCGACGGTGGACAAGACCATCATGGACGAACATGTAGGCCATACCAAAAACCGTGACCCCTAAGCCCTGTGAAAATGAAAAGTAGAATTTGACCACATGCAGATAGCCAATAACTTGACGTAATTAGTGAAAGGGGAAAGTGACACCAAATATTGTTTTGGAGCGAGAAAAAAACGAAAGGGGAAAGGACATTGTTTAACATTAGAGGGGAGAAGGAAGAGCAACTCACGGCGCCAAAACAGAGTCCCGGGAAGAGGCCTCTGTTTAAGAAACCGTAGAGGAGCAGAGCAATGGCAGGGGCTGCATTGATTATTGCGAATACGTCGTTGAGCTCAAAGGGTCCCTCTCGTGGTCTGTGATGAGACTGCAAAACATTCATACCAAAAACAAAATAACTCGTGGTGATTTAAACGTCAAAGCAACAAACAAAAGAATCCAGTCATAATATGCAAGTGGAAAATTCTTAATTACTAAAGGTGTTGGAATGGAATTAGGAGTCTGTAATTTGACCTCGTGCATGTGCCACAATGAAGCATGCCATAGAGCTCGATGAGCCCACCTTGCCCAAAATTCCATCCCCACCTGAAAATTCAAGCATAGCAGGAAAAACAAAACCCATTAACCATTTATTAGTGATTCAATCAGGGGAAGCCACAAGGATTGTGTACGTACAGCAGCACCAACTGAGAGAGAAAATGTACCAGCCAACTCCAGCAGTGAAACTTCTCCACCCTATAATCCAAAACCAAAGTTAAGAACGAAAAAATTGTAAAAAGAAAAAAGTATAAATTAACAAAAAATACCCGTGTATAACAACCGACTAAAACCAGAAGGAAAGAAAACGGAAAAGGAAAATACATTAGAGTTGAGTTGTTACCTCCATTTGCCATGAAAACCTGTAATAAACAGCCATAACTGCCATGGCAGAGATGCCTAAACTAGACAACGTAGCGGCAAGTAAGTAAGTGGTTCTCTCCAATTTCTTCGTAGCTAATCTCTCCTCGACCTTGGAAAGGGTGACGTGATTGTAACCTTTCATGCTATCAGAAATTTTCTCAGTATCGCTCTTTTCTATAACCTCGTTTTCATTCTCATTTCTTGTCTGCTGCATCACCATGAAAATATTCAAGCCATTCTTTTTCCTCAACATATGACTACCCTTTCTCTGCAACGTGGTATCTCGAGCCAAACCCGATAAGCCAACAGCAAGCGAGATGGGTTTTGTCGTTAAATCAGTGATACGTCCGAACTGGTAGATTACAGTGCTTGAGGCAGCCAGCAAGCTTCCTGTCGCCATGGACACTCTTACCTTAAAAAAGGCTGATACAAATTCGATGTGAATTTATATGTTGACCAAAAACAAGAAAATAAGTCTTTAAACAATGAAAGAATTTCGGGCTTCGGTAAGAGCTTTTGAGAAGTTGAGAATTCTCCAAGCCAAAGGCCGAATTATGGGGAGGGAGAAGAGGAGCATGTTTTGACTTTAAGTTTCGGTTCGAAAGTGGGGAACTGGGGATGATGTTGTTGAACAATACGCACAGCCGTTGAAATGCGGCTTGGGAAGTTGAATTTACTGGGTTGCCCTTGTGTTTTGGGACCATCATTCTGTCCAAGGGTAGAACACGGCTAGTTGATGGCCCATGGCCGACCTTAGGAAGTTGGAAATACGCCTAGCTCTTTTTGTTTTGGATCCTTTAATTGAATTCCTAACCTATGTGCTTCAATCATCAATGACACACTTCAAAGTATACACAAGTGTTTGAGGGGAGCTAGAGAGATCCCTAATCACAATTCAATTATACATATCATTTATTTATTAATTTTAATTTTTGTATACATGAATAAACCGTAAGAGTAAATATATTGAAAAATTATTTTAATTGTTTAAATAGAAATTTGATATAATACTCAAATAGGTTCTTAAATTATTTAAACAAAATTCAAATAAGTCTTTATTTTTTATTACATTTAATTAAGTCTTTATACTTTTATTTTAAGCTAAATAAATATTTATAACTAATAATTGATTAATAATCATTAATCAAAATACTTTTTGTCTCTTTATATCTACATGATACTTATATAACATTGATGAAATGGTGAAAAATGTCACATAAGCATATTATCATATCAAATTATTATATCACTTCATCATCAATTATAATATTTAGCATGCATGTGAGCACCATGTAGCATAGAATAATAAATAGTATTTTTACCAAGTCAATCATTAATTATATATAAGAGATCATTTGATTTAAAATAAAAATATAAAAATTTATTTGGTTTAAAATAAAACTATAAGTGTTTGATTGAACATAGTAAAAATATAAAAACTTATTTAAATTTTTTAAAATAATTTAAGAATTTTTTTCAGATATAATACATATAAATTAGCCATTTCATGATAAGTTTAGTGTGAAATTGTAGCAAGTGTTTTAGGCATGCATAGAAGCTAGTCATTAGCATTTAATGAAAGTGAAGAAGTTGCTAGTTGTTCTTACCAAATTCTGAATACGTACTTTTGATTGCCGCTTTTATCAGGATTTGGTTTCCTTGTTAATGCGCGGAAGGGTCCTCTCCTTTATATTTTACTCTTATCTTGGTTCCAATTTCTAATTAATATATAAACCGTTGTAGGAGTCAAAGTCGTATACAAGTTTGAAAGAAAGTCAGCTCTCATTTAAGAAGTAATTGTTGGAATTGCTTTTGCATTTTACTTTTATGTGCTCTAATTTGCTACATTAAGAGAGTTTTTGGTATCATTTCAAGATTACCATGATGATTTAATTACGAAGTGATCTTATTAATATGGTAATGTCATTGCTAGTGATTTAAAATCGCCATATTTGATATAATTTTACTTGGTAATTATTAATATCGAGATTTAGAAATCACGATGTCTGATATCAAATAAAAATCAGACATCATCTTGAATAAAATATCAAAATAATTTAAAATTAAATAAACTAATAATGTTAATCTTCTATTAACACAAGAATTTATGAAAAAAAACTCCTAAGGAGATGATCTAATTGATGTTAATAATTTAAAATTACTGTCACGTAAAAATATATAAATTTTACCAAACACGAATTATCGTAAATTTTAAAGTAATCCACCCCATAAACACCACCTTATGGAAAATTTTAACTTCAATAGGTTTGGCTCGCCTAGCACACGTACATTAATGGTTATGGGTGTGTGCTTAAAGCTTAAAAGAATCTATTTTCAGTGCCTAATTGCAATTATTAGCTATCATTTGCTATGACGGCATTACTTAATTTTTACTTTTCTTAATTGTCACTTTTAATATCAGCAATCATTTTTTATTTTCTCATGAATTTATTCTGAATTTGTAACTTTATCATATTTGCTAAAAGTAATCAAATAACTAAAAAATAACGTTAATCAAACTAATAATTATTAACGCCCATAAATATATATGAAGGAAAAATATTTTATTGTTTAGAATTTTTATTTTATATGTCGGCAGTTACATATTTTTAACTTCGCAAACGAATTTAACGATTACCACATATTTATTTAACAATTAAACTTAAACTTCATTATCAAAACTCGGCCCATAAGTGGGTACAATGCCCAGCACAGCAAGTATTGATCCTCTATGTTTTGGGCCTGATTTTTGTTCCAATGGTCCATTGCAGATGCACTTCCCGATTCTCTATCACTTAACAAGCTAATTAATTAAGATACTAATCTAATTCACATAATAATAACATAAACATATGATATTTGTACGTACAGTTAATATTATAGTCAAACAATAGTTATTTTTCTATAAATCTAACTCCAGTGATATATATTTGGGGAGTTCAAACCTTGTGTTAGCCCAAAAGGGAAGAACTCAAAGTGTAATTATTTTGGTCATTATTAAAAAATAATAAAATACCATTTAATTAAATCGGATGGAACTTGATTGTCGCAGGTGAAGTCGACACGCATATTTTGCTTCTTCCTCGTTGTTTGCTTGCTGCTCTTCACAACTTGGGGTATACTATTTTGAGTTGTACTCCGAGCAAAAGCAACACATGATTTCATCGAGATTAATTATTGAGTGAAGAGGGATCAGTTTTGAAACTACAAAGCATTCGTCTTTCATTTTCTTTTATTGATTTATCCACTGATCAATCACTCCTCAAATCACGAAAGGAGACTGTTCAGTTTTGGGGTTTTCCATTTGCGAGGGGAGGGGGGGGGGGGTTGGGGGGGGGGGATTCCCTATGTAGGGTCAATTGAGACTGTTGGTAGGATTTGATCTGTTACTTTCACATAGCATGCATGTCTAGTAAAGAGGTTACAAACAGAGGTCTACCAGTTCACCCTTATGCCTTATCTTAATTCTCCCATTATCTAAGATTTCAGCATCTATTTCCAAGTTGGCCATCATTCACAAAACAAACTCTGTAATAGGAAAGAGAGCTGATTGATGAGGACTACAGCAAGTACAAGCTGCACAAGGAACGTAATTTGACACGCATGGATTAAGAAGAGCGACTAGTAAAGTTTATTTTTGGATGGAGATTAGAGCAAAGCTACAGAGGAAGTAGAAGGAAGGAGCCAAACTCAAACTGAGAACTCAACTCAGTGGCAGGCCTGATTAAATCTGGGACTAACTTAGTGATCTTAAAACCTCTTTCCCAGCTCAGCGGGCAGGCCTGAAATCTCATACCAAGTAGCGATTATTGTACTATTAGCCATTAACTTGAGGCTGCAAGCAGAGAGGCAACCATCAAATCATGCTTTTGATTTGAATTGAGCCAGTACTGTCAAGCCACCTTGCCCCAGTAGATATTTTTTGTCGGTTCAATATTCCAGCTTTTTTGCTCATTTCCCTTATTGCCAACTGATGAAACTGAAAAATTCCTCTTGTATGTCTAAACTATCAATCATTATTGGCTAAGATCGGTAACAAAAAAGTACTTGAGGTCATTATCAGTAACACCAGGAATGTTCTGGATTTATGATTGTTCATTTTTAATTTCTTATTAACATATACAAATATGATAGGAAAGAAATACTATTGGCTTATTATTATTATTATTGCCAACCGAAGAACATGACTTACGACCAAATCTTTGGATGGCTTCTTGTCCAGGGTTTTTGATACCTTAAAAGGAGAAAGCTTTATTATTATTATTATTATTATTATTATTATTATTAAAACTGGTACTGGTATTATTCTAAACTGCTTGAAATATCAATTGAAAAAATGCATGCAATTACGGCGGGTGATATCAGAAAAGCTTAGCTGAAAAGGGGTATTTATCACTTCAGGTGAGAGCATATATGCATTTTAGACAGAATTGCTATTCAAGGCCATCTCATTGTTAGGTTAAGCCCCAGTGCTGAGCTTTTCGATGTCATCAAGATTCAGTGGTTGACATTTAGATTTCTTTTGAGGGCCACAGACATCATATAATTTGTTCCATCACCAGCTGCAAAAGGGTTCAAAGGTATGGGCAACAGATAATATCTGACTAGTCTGCGACAGACTGATGACCTACTTCAGTCTCTGTCACTTTCAAAAATAGGAAAGTATTAATGGTGCAAATATTACTAGAAATGTTATAGTTTTTACGTGGAAATCTTTTGGTTAAGCACGGGCTCAAATAGTTGTCTAAGTCTGTTAGAATAGGAAATGATCTCAGAATCAAATTTATAATATGTGGCTATCTTTATCTAAGCGACTGTACATTAACCATTAGCTGAAAGCTGGATACCTTTGGCCTACAATTGCTCCCTTCCTACCGAACCTTGCCATCTGATTTAAACTAGCTTAGTTCCTTCTTCTTACTTTTTTCTGAGGAATACAAGTCATTAATGGGCCCTAATGCAACACTCTAAATATATGGCACCAATGAAATTATCATTTCCCTTTATATATGTTCTGTTAAAGTTACCCATTATCTTGATTTAACCCCATTTAGACACCCTTTTAGCTCTTCATAATGTGCTTTATGCTGAATCCAGATAAACGTGTCATGAATTCATGATTGATGACATATTTATCTTAGGTTACTGTAAAATCCCCAATGCAAACATTTACTTTGTTTTTATAGTGAGGTATCATCACTTTAATACGCTGACTTTGATTGCTTGATTGGACTGTGTAAGTTGCAAAATGGGCATTAAGTCCTGGCTAGATGCCTCAAAAGTCCAGCCAAAATGGGCCCAAATTAAGTTAACCACGTATTAAGTAATGATATGTGGCCTAAGCAATCCTAATTAAAGTCAATTATGTGTCAATAGTATTGAACTAAAAACCACTATTCCTAATAATTATGGTTTATTATATTGGTTTGAATGGCTGACAGAGCCCACCTGATTTGAACACTTAACCAACTGATCTCTTCTGCTTTAGCAGAGGGACAGTTCCAGAGTCATTTTTGTGCTAACTTGCATGGTATGGTTGTTGGGTTTTGTTTTGTCACATAAACTCCTACTGCACATACAACCGCGTATATGTTGCATTCACAAATATATACAACACAAACAAGTATACTCTAATATAATTAAGGACGTTTATCCCTTTTATGATATAATTTCTTCGAAATACTTTCACTTCTCTGATTGCTTCCCCCGCAGAGGTTGTATTTCTAAACAGGTTCGTAGAAGAAACAGCAGGCACCCATGACCCAACCAGCTTGAAGATAATAGCCTCAGGACAATCTGAAAACTACCTGGATGCAACAATTTGGAAGATGACATCAATATATAATTTGAAATGAAATCATGTTTTATACTGATATATAGATGGCATTCACATTATACTTTATAACTGATATACAGGATGTGAAGTTAATCAGTGTAAATTTTTCATGATGAAAGAAATAATAAGTTCTTCATGATTCACGTGATAAAACATCAATGTTTAAATTTATACTTTTATCCAAGGAAGTGAAAGGGCATTCAAATACATAGAGGCTAAATCAAAGCTAAAGAATCCATAGGATGCCCCTTATTAGCTGTGTAATCAAAGCTGTGTAATTAAAGCCATATTGCAATTTGCAATGCACCATGCTTTAATTACTTGTGTACATTATTAGCCAAGTTGGTACGGTGCGTTATCATCAATACCAAAAGATAACATGTACATGCCCTCAGCGCCCATCCGCACATACATAGACCCAACCACATTATATATTAGGGTTTTTTCCATTCTTTCCCCTTGTAATTTGAAATTACTTGTTAACTAAATCAAGCAGTTCTCCAACCATGAGTAGAGGTGGGAGCTACGGCGGTGGCCAAAGTTCCTTGGGCTACCTCTTTGGTGCTGATGAGCAGCCAAGTGCACCTGCTGTAACACCACCGATCCAGCCTCCGTATGGTATAGATACTACCCCAGAGAATCCTCCGGCTCCAAATAAACTCAGGTCAGAGAAACGGACAGAGAAAAACGTCAACAACAACTATCATAGGGCTCAAGGACAGAATTCAGGGAACTTCATAACTGTAAGTAAATTATCGCATAAACTTCTTTGCACTTCATCTGTGTATAACTTTTAACCTAAGTACTGTATGTGTTTAATTTCAGGATCGCCCATCAACGAAAGTTAAATCAGTTCCTGGTGGAGATTCATCTCTGGGGTACCTGTTTGGAGACAAGTGATGCTTTCCTTCTTACAAGTTATTACTCGATTGCTTCCAACAAAGGGATTGAAGATAACAGATAAGTGGGTTTTAAATAGTACATCTGTACATGCTAAATAAGGGATTCAGTTCCCATCAGTGTTGAATTGGCAAGGGTCCTTCTAGTTTAGTATTGTATATATGTATGGTGTTTAATTTTCAGAACTCTGTCCAAAAAATGGATTCCAGTCATGAAGAAATAGGTCTGATGTCTGGTGTTACCAAGGATTGTATAATAACCAGAAGTCTAAGTTCCTGTCAGAGTGTGAATGTTTCCATTTAATGCAATAACGAGGTTTGTCCTTTCATGTTCAAGCCCAAATTTGGAAAGTGAACTGTTCCGTTTTGGTTTGAGTTTTATATTTATATATATACACCTCTTTCCGAATAACTTACTACTAAAAAAACTTGGTAGTGCTGCTGTGTTCCTTTCTGAGTACTTGAATAACAAAACTAAAGATGTGTTAATTAAAAAATCTCGAAGAGATTGTTCATGGATCTGCCCCATAAAAGCATGTTTGTTCATGATCTAGTTTGACCAATTTTTCTGAATTCCCACCGGTTTAATTACCATATCCTATGTTGAAAACATCTGCTTCTTTAGTTTCATGGCAGCCATTAGGAAGCGTATAATTCTATGATCAATATATATGTGCACTTAACTTAATTAAACTGGAAGTTAGAACTGATCATCCTTCTTCAATATCTTCTTTGCAGCGTTACTAATCCTAATAGAAATTAAATTTCCATAAGGAGCCAACTTTCCATCGTCTTTTTCTTTTGAGAACTAAACCTTCAATCCATACTTTGCCTCATTTTCCTGTTCATGATTCAAGAGAGAGAGAGAGATGCAGATAATTTTTGGTTCTTATCTGTTGCTTTAGTGTTCTTGATAAAGTTGATCAAGCATTTAGCTTAATACTTGCATTATCATTGTTAATATTATAGTCTAGACAACTAACTGAATCTGCTGAAAATAATGGCAGTTAGGTTTCTTTACCATTCTTTTTTGCTACCATATTTATTCTGTTATAATTAACTTCATGAACTGCCCTTTAGGGCAACCTTCAATTAAGTGCATGCCTCTCTTCATATTGTTGCATATATTCAAAGTTAATATGCCATGTATGGATGTTTATTTAATTAATTTGTATATGTTTATGTTTTGAATTAATTAATTAATGTAGCATATATATGGTGTACCGCTCGAGACAGAATATATATATATATATTTTCTTCCAATGAGTACTTATGTTGTTTAATGTAGTTTTGACATGTGCATGAGAACTGGATTTTCCGATGATTAAGGCTTTCTTTCATTTTTAATTTAATACTTGCTCTTTGCTTTGGGAAAAGAAAGTGCATTGTAATTAAAAAAATTTACTAGTATTTTTGAAGAATTAATAATTAGACACTTTATTTTTTTTATTTATTCATCTATATATATATATATATTAATCATTTGTTCATGTTTACTTGTTTAGCAAAAGAGGACTTTGGGATGATTTACATTAAATTTGTTACCTTTTACTATTTAAAAGATTTTTCATTTGATTTACTATGATTTTTTCAACTGCAAAAGTTTTGCCGTATGACCTTTTATGATTATGTGAATGTCCTTATATCTATGATATTCTTACTATAAGTTAAAAACTTGATGGAAATCTACCGGTCAGCACCGGCCACACACTTTGCTTTATCCTTATTTAGGTGATGACATGCTTTAAATTGACTTCTATTTGCACCAAATTAAAAGGGAATCTCCATCAAACTATATGCTTTACCATCTGTAAACTTATAGATTAACACTTTGTTACAAAATCATATAGTTATAGTAATTAATTACTTATTTAGAAATGGCTTAGAATTTGTTGCTTTACTTTTTAAGACAGTGATTATCCATTAAATATTAATGAAAGAGAAGGCTTAGTTTGATGGGTTAAGTATATTAATGCACTACTTAAGAAAAAAATTATAATATGATTACCCTCCTCTTAATTAATTACATATTAATTAAAATTTTTATCTATGTTGTATATTCTTTAAATCTCATGTGTATTTGTGTGTATACTAATATAAATTCTTTATAAGTATTTCAGTAACAAGATAAAATAGGTTTGGTAATATATATTGAATACTTTTTAATTATACAAATGTTGCGTTTAA
Organism: Theobroma grandiflorum; assembly: GCA_036013995.1. Lineage (NCBI taxonomy): Eukaryota > Viridiplantae > Streptophyta > Magnoliopsida > Malvales > Malvaceae > Theobroma > Theobroma grandiflorum. The sequence continues at coordinate 2,239,342 of CP142131.1, read as the reverse complement.
ACAAGTTTAGTGCTGAAAAACTCAAGAAACGTACAGATAGAGAGAGAGGGAGTAGCGTTAGAAGGTCTTACACACGTCGGGGATTAAATTCTTTAGGCCCAACAACTATAAAGAACCATCTGGCAGGAATTCCTCGCCAGACGTGGGCCAAAAATTGTGCCCCTTGAGGCCCGAAAATTAAATAAATATTTTCTTAGGCCCTTTTGCATTATCACCTGTTAAAAGTAGTATTTCTTTAAGACGATGTTTAAAGTGTTATAAAATAAATTTGAAAGAATAATTATTAAAAAAATATAAAAATAAATATTTAGAGGGAGTAAAAAGATGTGTATTTGTAAATAAAGTGAAGGGACATATTTATAGGCCAATAATGCCTTATCTAGATTGAATTTACAAGACGAAGACAATATCAACAGATTAGATAAATTGATTAAATCTTAAAGTTGATTTAATCTAATTTACATCTAAAATTAAATATAGATAACATAAATGGATATTCATAAAAATATACATAATATAAAGAAGTTTATGAACTATTTTCAAAAAGTTAAATAAATTTTTATTTTTTATTATGCTAAATTAAGTTTTTATATTTTTATTTTGAATCAAATATAATTTTATATAACTAATGATTGATTAATTGTCATTAATTAAAATATGACTTGTTATTTTATATTTATGTGATACTGACATGAAGTTGACATGAATAGTGAAAAATGTTATATAATAATGTCATTATGTTATATTAATATATTATGTCAACATTTATTATAACATGTTAGTATGTTACGTCAATGTTGTATGTCATATAATGACAAGTTATATTTTAATTAATAAAAATAATTAATTATTAGTAATAAAAGTTTATTTGGTATAAAATAAAAATATAAAGATTCGATTGAACGTAATAAAATAATATTTTTTTCAAAACCTACAATAAAAAGAAAAGAAAGAATTTTGGCATGTTGAATGTCTACAAGATATGGGTTATTGTCCACAATTTGATATGTCTCCCCCATTTTTACCATTGACCAATTTTCTTATTTGTTTGTATCTTTTCTTAGCCCCAAATGTATACCAAAATCTTTCTTGCAAGACACCCACCCAAATCCTTTACTTTATATTCAAAACAAAAGAAAAAAATATATACCTAATGCCAATTAAGAATTGCAATCAAACCTATGGGATTGGATTTGATGTAGACGCCAAGAAAACATATATAGCTTGGAGTGAAATGCCTATATACCAATACCTTATAAGTTGTAGAGCAATCCTCACCCTTATCGTTATCCATTAAAAAATAAATAAAAATAAAAAGAAAAGCAAAGAAAACGTAAGTGAGGAATCCTAATGTGCCAAGAGCACAAAGTGGAAAATCGTGTAAATGTAAACAGAGAGAATTAAGCTTAGGCGGCAATGAATCCACATCCACAAAAAGCCACTGCCAAGCAACAAAACAGGAATTTTAATTTCAACTTGTTTTGTTGCTTACCTTAAAGTTTCTCTCGTGAATGTTTATTCTGATTCTGGGAAAGCCCACTGCCGACTAGTCCACTCTTCGTCACACTCTGGTGGGACTAAACAATGGAGAGTTTTCTATGGAGTATGACTGATTCAAATCTTTAACCTTCCTTCATCTAATATTGGAAGAATTAAGACGTTAAGAACAAGAACCAATGACTCAAATCCCAGGTTGTTGTAGTAATTCTTTTTCTTAGCAGTAAAACATCATCTAAGTTAATTAATTTCGAATGATTGATGTGTCCTTTGTTCTCGTGAGGAACATACTTCCGTTTTGTTTTTGAGGGGAAAAATTTTGTTTCCAGGCCCGTGAGAAGGTGGGCATGGCGTGAGTGTGAGAAAGGGAAATGGTCACGGGTTGGCAAATGCCATCAGAGTTCTGACAAACCAAAAAAGGATGTATTTGGAGCTGTGGACCCAACAGCAATGTCCCACATTCCATATCATCAAAGTTACTTGGAAATTTCAGAGGGGGAGAATTTGGGTAGGTAAATCTTCTCTCCAGTTGCAACTTGCAAGTCATGTTAACTTGAATCCAACTCATCCGTCATAGATGAATCTAAACCTGCGGAAATTGCTTGAACAATTAACCTGTTGCATGTCATTCATGGTCTAATTGGCCAAACAAGTTGGGATGGTTATTGGTTTAATTAGTGCAACCCGCATGCCACGTGCCCAGACATGGATATCCTTAGGTAACCTAACCTAATGGTGTTCTAGCACCCCCCTTTCAAAAGGTAGATGAGTGAACCAGGAAATCATTGAGAGAGGAATGGGAGTTTTCGATTTATACATATCAGTAACATAGACTAGTGGGGAATGCCTTTTCATAGTGCGCATTGTGTGTCCAATGCACCACCATCGTTTTTAAATCAAGATATACATCATAGCTTCAACTGAATCAACTCCTTAATATGAGTATATATGATTAGTTTCATATGATTGCGGTTTGAATTTTGATTCCAACTACCAGTTCGGAAACAGAAATACTACGATTTAGTTTCAGTTGAAATGTTGAAAAAATGTCTTAAATTTTTGCAGATCAATTCTATCTAAAATTTGGGTACTCATAAAAGAAAAAATAAAGATTAGGCGTTCATGTCGATGACTCCATAATCAGAAAAATACTACTGAAAAGAATGTTGTGTTTGAACAGAAACATCATCTGCCTTAGGCATGTGGTGCTTTTACATAAGGAAAAATAGTTAAAATCTACTTGCTCAAGTCAGCTATACAACAAGCGTATCTCAGATTCATATACAGAACAAAAAAAAAATCAAATCATCACGTTAAAAACTTGCTTGAGCTCTGTCAATGAAAACTGTGAATTACTCTACACATGAAGGGAAAAGTGAAATTTGTTGAGGGGCAGAAGCCAACTTAACAAACTATTTGGGGGTTTGAATTGTAATTTTGTTGTTTCTTTAGACCACTCCACAAGCTGCGTCTTTATGAAGCGTCCTCAATGCTTTGAACCTCGGTCTCTATATCAACTCCTAGGACCTGTGTCTGCGCCAAGACAACTACCAACAGTTTTTTTATTTGGTTTGATGGAGATGTGGACAGCTCCAAGAAGAAACCTGCAGGTAACCAAAAACTCTTCCATTTCATCATCTGTATAAGCTTCTGTCCAATTTTCTCTTATGTGAATGAAAAGTTTGTTTGGTAGTGGCTTCTTATTTTTTCCTTAATTCCATGTTCATTTAGTATGGAATATCATTCTGATGGATTTTTAAGCCCAGCCTTGTCAGTTTGCTTACTGCACCATTAAAATCCGTGTACTTTTCTGTGTCTTTCTCATATTCTTTGCTTAATTATTTGCAGGTTCTTGATACCTTAGTATTACTTGGATTAGTTCTGGTTTTGATTAATGTAAATGGTGTTGAAAGCCGAACGGTGAGAGTTTTAGACTCGTCTGGTTACCCAGCTACAGGTTGCTGCAGAAAATACAGTGCCTCATTGACTGACTTTGGAGGAGTTGGTGATGGAGTGACATCAAACACAAAGGCTTTTCAGGCTGCCATTTATAATCTGAGCCAGTATGCATCAGATGGTGGATCCCTACTCTTTGTTCCTCCAGGAAAATGGCTGACTGGTAGTTTTAATCTTACCAGCCATTTCACTCTGTATCTCCACAAAGATGCCACTCTTCTTGCTTCACAGGTTAGAAACTCCCAAGGGTAATACATATTTTATTTTATTTTTTTCAAGTTTTATAAGCTGATGGGAAAGAACAATTGTCCTGACTATACAAGAACTAAAGGAGATTATGGAACAGACAAAAAAGTGTTTCAAAATGGGAATTTTACAGTCACTACCTTTAATAAAGAATATGGTGTGATAAATAGATTTATCAGTTTGATTCATTTCTACAGTTTAATGCATGTGAACTGGGTTCTTATCTACAATTAATGTGTGGTTGTGAGCGTTTCATAATTACTTTATTCTGAGTTCTAGACGCTATAGAAACATGGGGAACGCCTCAAAATGCAACCAAGGAAACTTAGGGCAGGTATTCGGGAAAGACCACAAGATACAGGGCCCACTTTATTAGTTTCTGTGGATCTGAACTGTTCAGTTTCAGTCCTATGATAATTGTGGGCCTGCCCAGAAGGGTGACCTTCCGAATGAGCTTACAATCATGGTTCCCTCATTCTGATCAACCATAAAACCTATCAGTTTTGGTGGCTGCTGAATACCGAAAACCTTAATCTCTAAACTTCATTGATGGTGATGTATATATAAATATATTTGAACATAAAGTTTATGGTGAATGTAATCATACCTAATGGAATGGTTGATGCTGAATTTTCAGCCAAGTTTGCTTATTCATTCTTGTGTCTGGAAATTGTGTTAGGATGAGAGTGAATGGGCTGTCATTGACCCTCTACCGTCCTATGGTCGAGGAAGGGATGCAGTTGGTGGAAGGTATATCAGTCTTATTTTTGGAGCCAACCTTACCGATGTTGTTGTAACAGGTACCATGAAATGTTAATCATCAATGAGATTTATCAAAACCTTAGGTTTATGAAGTACTAAAATATGGACTTCAACATATTTCAGGGGACAATGGCACTATTGATGGTCAGGGTACCACCTGGTGGGACAAATTCCACAAGGGAGAGCTGAAATACACCAGACCTTACCTGATTGAGATCATGTACTCCGATCAAGTTCAAATCTCTCGTCTCACATTGATGGACTCTCCATCCTGGAATGTTCATCCTGTTTACAGCAGGTTTTTGCCCCTCTCCACTGCTAGTTTACAGTTCCCTCAGCATGTTGGGGTTTTGTTCTAAGATTGCTTGTGATTGAAATGCAGCAATGTTGTTGTTCAAGGCTTAACAATCCTCGCTCCAGTAACTTCTCCAAACACTGATGGGATCAACCCAGGTGAGAAAGTGGACAGTGAATCTGGCTATGCCAAGCTCTAAAGACTTTTCCTAATTATATAATAAGCAACAGACGGATGACTTTTTACCTGCAGCGTGTTTACAATATTATCAGTGTTAGAGGGTTTTGTTTTGCTTCCTGCTTTTTCTTCAGACTCTTGCACGAATACCCGGATTGAGGACTGCTACATTGTCTCTGGAGATGATTGTGTAGCTGTTAAGAGTGGCTGGGATGAGTATGGTATCAAGTTTGCTATGCCAACAAAGCAGCTGGTAATCAGACGGCTCACATGCATTTCTCCATTCAGTGCAGTGATTGCCCTAGGTAGTGAGATGTCCGGTGGGATCGAGGATGTTAGGGCGGAAGACATCACAGGCATTAATTCAGAGTCAGCCGTCAGGATCAAAACCGCTGTGGGAAGAGGAAACTATGTCAAAGACATATATGTGAGAGGGATGACTATGAAAACTATGAAAATGGTCTTCTGGATGGCGGGGAATTACGGCTCTCATCCTGACAACGATTATGATCCTAATGCAATCCCTGTTATTCAGAATATCAATTTTCGAGATGTTGTTGCAGAGAACGTGACAATGGCAGCTAGATTGGAGGGAATTCCGGGCCATCCATTTACTGGAATCTGCATATCCAATGCCACCATCGGACTAACAAAGAAGCCAAAGAAGATTCAATGGAATTGCACTGAAATTGCAGGGGTTTCAAGTGATGTTGCTCCTCCGCCTTGCAATCTGCTGACAGATCAAGGACCAGCAAAAGCTTGTAATTTTCCAGAAGACAGCTTTCCAAGTGTCAAACTTGAAGTCTAAATGTGCTCTTACAGAATTTGTGACAGAATGAAGATATCGATTTCTTTAATGTAAGAAATTATGATAGTAATATTTACATTTTAAAATCCTATTGAACTCCCAAATACGACGTCGGATAAAGTCTCAAGCTAAATTTAACCTGTTCAATTTATATGACACAAGGAGGGAATTGATTCTCGGAAGATCCTTCTTTCTGTTTTCCCTGGTTTCTTGACACTTAAAGAGGGTTAAAACAACCAAAAAAGAGAAAAGGTCCACGATCAATACAACAACCACAACTGAGCTGCAGAGCTTCCATTATCTTAGTATAAATAAGGAAGATCTGTGACAGTTTTTTTCTGATCATACAAGAACCTAAACTAACATCCGATTGGGCTTATGTCAACCACTTTTGGTCCCAAATCTCAGGAACAAGGTACGCTTCAGCTCCTTGTACATTAGTTTTACTTCGAGTGACAAGGAAGCAAACTTGAATGATATTCCTAAATCCTATCAACTCCATTGAATGGTCAAGAACAACATCACATTTAGGAAATTCCAGGGAAAAGAAGTCATTCCCACTATATTTCTACATATATCCAAAGCAGATTCTCTTAATTGACTGGATCTGGATTGAATTTCACAGTTTCCCTCCAGATAAGCTCTTTGATGTGATCTTCAGTGCAGGATGATTGCTCAAAATCAAAACTAAAAGGCCTGGCACAGACAGGCTCATCATTGATATCGTGAAGAGATGCCAAGTATGGGTGACAAAGCGCCTCATCAACTGCAAAAATTGATGCAAGAAATTAATCATCCAATATGGAGAGACTCTACAAAGGGTTCTTGCTTGAAATTCTATTTCTTGGCTTGTACCTGTAATGCGTTTGTTGGGGTCAAATACAAGCATTTTCTCTAGTAGATCAACAGCGCCTGCAGACATATTAGGGAATCTAGCTGAAAACTGTTGCTTCCGACATTGTGGAAGCTGCCTGACGTACCTTCGCGCATTATCACTTCGGAGAAATCCAAGACTGGCGTCATCAGGTGAACCTATCAACTTTTGGACAAAAGGGAAATAAAAGAATTTACAGTGTTAAAAAACATTAATAAACAGAGGTTTAATACCAGAATGAAAGCATAAAAAGAAGGAGAGCCTAGAGAGGTTGCTTGCAACATGCAAGATGGTACACATCAATAACCTCAAAATTTCTAAACGAAGACACTTCTTTTGGAACATCTGAACTAGGATCTTCACGTGGAACAAACAGTTGTATACAAAAGCCCTCTTATTTTCCTTGTGAAATGCTAACTCACATATCAAATTTACTTTAACGTTAATTACACAAAGGCAAAGAATTGAGACTAGACAAGAATTATTTTTAATCATTTGTTTTTTTTCCTTCCTCATATTCAGTTACAAGTACCATCGCAAATGTGTCAATCAAGTCTCTGCCAAGCTGCTTGTACCTAACCTGTACAGTAATACCCTCACCACGATCACCAGGGATGTCATACCTTTATAGCAGATACTGTAAGTATTGAGTCACAGTGATGAGATGAAATGCTCAAAGAGACTTTTTGGGGAGAGAGGAGTATAAAAAATAAATTTTAAAGCAGATCACCCAATGTTTTCTATCTTGAATTCATATCATAGATTATGTAAGACCATGGCAAGAATGCTTCACCAGAAATTGACTACCTCTGTGATGAGTCTCAGTTGATGAACATAATCTTTCCCCGGAAACAGAGGTTCTCTCGTCATAATTTCACCAAGTATGCAACCAACAGACCAAATATCAATGGCAGCAGTGTATTCTGAACAATTAAGGAGCAACTCCGGCGCTCGGTACCACCGAGTAACAACATACTCAGTCATGAAATCTGTTTCAGATGTTGTTCTTGCCAATCCAAAGTCTCCAATCTTAAGGTCACAATTTGCATTCAGAAGCAGATTGCTTGGTTTAAGGTCACGATGCAAAACATTGGCAGAGTGTACATACTTCAGCCCTCGTAACAACTGATATAGAAAGTACTGCAAAGGTCTCATGCGCTATCAGTTTCATGTTTTAGTCAAACAAAATCAAGGTATTCAAACATGCAATTATATTCTAAGCGCAAGCAATACGTAAGGACAAAAATTTCCAGGGCAGATTTTCAGATTCTAATCTTGTTTTAAGGTTTCTGTGTCAATGTTATCATTCTTGTTCTCAACATCTTCTTCTAATAAACTGTTCTTAAATAGGGCCAGCAAGCCTTCTGCACTGAGGTTTACAGTTGTAGTCCTGTACTCCTAAAATCCCAAAACAAGTCATAGCTTGCTTGATTTGCTCAATGACACTAACTATCAGATCAGTGCCATAGGGATCATTTTATCATATTAAGGGTAAAGGTCCATGCCAGCTGTGGCCAATTAGATTTACCTAAAACTTCTCCAATTTACACACTGCATAGCTACTCCCCAGTCACCCAGTTTAGTAAACAAATCTGATGCCATCTATCTAATCAACAGCTTATGTAGTGCTACTTGTTTCCTCCATTTGATTTTGGATCAACCAAGGTTTTGGAGAATGTGCAATAATAATATTAAAAAAGAGAAAATGCAAGGTGAACTACATAAAGTCCTATTATGTGATGAATTCCTGCAAAGAAAGAACTAGTCACTTCAATAAGTTATGAGGAAATATTATATCAGTAACAGTAATGCCCCCAAAACACTGTTGATTCAAACCTGACAATGATCATCTGTCAATGGTTGTTCAGAGCGAATTATCTGATGAAGATCAGTGTCCATCAATTCATAAACAATATAAACATCATTAAAGGTCTCCTTTTTTGGTGGTCGAATGATGTCCTTCATGGCAATAACCTGCAAGAAGATGTGTGAGTAGTGGTCCAGGCATAATAAATGGACTGCAGAGTCTTAGAACAAGAAACTTTAACTGATAAGTAGGTGCAGATCAGTTCAGTCAATGTAAAGAGCATATACAGTTCCAATTGAACATGCCACACTTCAAACGTATATGAAGAGAATTTTGTAAAAAATACTAAATAAATATAGGGTAAAATCATGCTAGCCCAATTGCAACTCTTAATATAATCCCTTTGATATCAGCAAAAAAGATCCAGATACAAGCACTGTAATTCATTAACACGTCAATGCAAAAGCTACTAATAAACAGCTGTTCATCCTGCAGTAGCTAGCTACCTGTAGTTGCTAAGACATTATCAATAAAATGTAATTGGTGTTCCCGAGAAGTAAAATATAAAAAAATGTGACAACCAATAAACACATAAAGAATGCAAGAAAGGTGAAAGAAATGCAACTGGTGAGTCAGAAACTTATTTAGTACTTCTGAGCTCTGTAAAGAGGAAAATGGGAGCAAAACTGTAGAAGAGTTAGCCCCATTCTTAATCGCCCACACTCCAACGAAATGTTAACAAAAGGCTTGGGAACTTTATGCAGTAGCATAATCTCTGAGAACCTAAACTAAGGTTGCAAATTCTAGACATTGAAAAGGGGCCATGCTTACATTTTCATGGTCCATGTGACGAAGAAGCTTAATTTCTCTCAATGTCCTTTTTGCATCTATCCTGTTATCAAATGCATTACCAATCTTCTTAATGGCAACCTCCTCACGTGTCTCTGAGTTAACAGCAGCACTGAAAAAGAAAAAATAAGTCATGTAATTCACTGCCATATTAACAAAGCATTCAAAACGCTCAACGGTATTTGGAAATACAAGAAAGCTTTGTAAAGATTTTTTACAGGCATTAGCACAGCACCTATTTCATTTTTTCTCCTACAACATGGTAGAACATGCTTTGAAGAATCCCAAAACCTATCAGTTGGAAGTCTTCCGCTTAAGCCACATTCATGAAAAAGTTACAAATTACAAATAATAGACACTTTACAATAGTGGTGGTGAACACATAAATCAATTATGCTATATGGTCTAATATGTTACCTATTTATTCATAACATCAAACTGATTCGATCATGTGTTAAACTAAAATTAAAATAAATAAACAAACAAAAAAGGAAGCCCCCAAACCATAGTGAACAATCATTAGCCAGAAAATTCAGCAACTTCATCAAGGACAATCTCTAAGTTTGCCAGATGAAAGAAGCTCAATATAACTAGATAACAATATCACTCTACATAAAACTCAGCAGATTAAGAAAAAAGATGTTTCCTTGAATATGATATATACAACATATTATCCCCAAAAGTCCAAAACCACAACTTACAAAACCCTTTCTCTTAAACCAAAACAGACCAAAAGAAAAAAACCCTTTTTCCCACTAAAAAATACCCACAAAAGGATCAATCAACCAGAAAAGAACAGAACATAAAAGACACAGAAAAAAAAAAAAAGGAAGAAGAAAAAGCCAGAAGAAGCCACCAAAATTCTTTAAACAAAAACATTAAAAACTTGCATAAATAAACAACTCTTAAAACTTACCAAACGATGCCATAAGCACCTCTACCGATTGGTCGAATAGGAGGCACGTACTTACTGGATACCTCAAACAAGTTACCGTACACATTGTACTGAACATATTTACCTCCATGAGTCAGCACTCCCTTGATATTGCTTCCTTCCGACCTTGACTCTTTTGTACTTGCCATTTCCTTTTCACTGTGTTTGCGCCCCCCTTTTTTTCCCCTTTTGTAGGTCAACTGCTAAGCCTGAAACAAGTGAAAAAATCTCCGTGTTTCTCGAACTGGGTTTCTTTTCTTTCAACGCTATATCTGGAGAAGCATTGTCGGCAATCTCTGTTTCGTTACTCTTGATGATCAAATACGTTAGCTTTGTAAGCTGAGGTTTCTTCTGTTTGTGTTTGTTTCATTTGCTGAGAGTCAGGCGCAAGAGAACCTTTTCTTGACCTGATGCAAAAATTTTTTGGTTTCAGAATCCGTGAAATGAAGGAGACTTTTCTTTTCCTCAAGTTTTTCCAAAAAAGAAAAGAAAATAAAATAAAATAAAAAAGAAACCGTTTGAGTCGAGGCCCCGATCTGGTCCATTTAAATCTTCGTAATTGTCTTTTATGGTGCCAGTGATTGTGTGCCATGTGGGCGGCTGCATGCCATGGGTCCCACTCACAATTCATTAATCGTTTTCATTATCTCTACGGAATCTATTTCAGGTTTTGACTTTTAAATTTTTAGACAGTTTAGTGCTTATTTGGTCTAGTTTTTTTTCAGCTTATTTAAAAATTAGGTCAAACATAAATTTTAAAAAGCTCTTAAAATAAAAAACAGCTTTTTTTTAAAGAGTAGAATTTTTTAAAAAAGAGCTTAAAAAAAAGCTCCTATAAGGAGCTTTTTCTTCTCTTCTTTTAAAAATATAAAAAAAATTTTTATTTTTGTTTCAAAAATATCCTTATCTATTAAAGATAATTACAATATTACCATTTTAAAAAAAGAAATACTCTCTACAATAATTTTAATCAAAATTATAACTTATATAAATAAAAACTTATAAAAAAAATTTACCAAACAACTTTAACTTAATTTTAAAAGCTATTATTTTTCATAAGAGCTTCATAATAGCTTTTTATAAAATAAAATTGCAAATCCAGCCAGTTTAATTCTGTAATTTTTCAATATTTTAAATTTTTCCATATGCATTTAACATTTACAATATAACAAAGAGGGCAAAACCGACATTGACCTCTTCCAAGAAATAGATACTTCATTGGGAATAATATAATCATACGGCTACAAGACTCTTCCCCTTTTCTTTGTCAAAATTACAAAATTACGCAACCTCTCCTGGTTTGGGATATTCATGTATGTCTCTCTCAAAATTTAATGAAACTTTCCTATTCTCACAACCACTTCTTAATAACTTGTTAAGGAACCACACTCCTGCTTTAAAGTCCACCTGTCATTGCCTTATTACGAGAAAAAGTTAAGGTGATTGGTTGAATTATTTGTGTAACGAAGTTAAACTTTCTTTCTATCTTTTTACCAATTCTTTAAACCCACTCCTAACCCAGACATAGTTGAATGCAATTGTCCAGAGCAAAGAGTTGGGGGTGGATATGGAAGTTGCAACATGGTAATCCCGCAGGCCGCTTTAACATGTGGTTTCTTTTAAACGTCATCAGAAGGAGGGTGAGGTGATCACTAGAAGGTGCCAAGTATTTCCATTAGCCAACTGCTTTTTCGGTGCGGTGGTTGTGCTGATCACGGGATGTTTGCTCTCCATGCCAGGCTTCTTTTTTGATGGGCAGGTGGCATGGTGGCAGCTCTGCTTTGCTCTCTGTCCTCCCATCTTTGCGTTTAGCCAGCGCCACAAGTGGGTGCACATTTGTCTCCGCTGTCTAACACTTTGACTTCTTGTGGAAGGGATACTTTTGGCCAGTTTCCTTAGTTCCACCCATTTGGAGTTCAAACCCAAAATTATGGTGTCATGCAAGGAACAAAAGGAACCCATTTCTTTGGGATTTAAAAAGGGCCAAGATAAAGAGCAAAAAGCAGCAAAGAGTCCCCTCGTTTTTTGTTTTTTCTTCTGGGAAGATTAAAACAGAGACCCCTTTATTGTGATGTCATTGAACTATCACGGCTTGCTTTTTGCAGCTGGATTTAGGCCCACCTTGCCTTGTGCAGCTGCCAGAAGTTATTCATCAGACATAGGTTTAAAGACAATTTCATTGTTCTAATTGGTATAAGAATGAATATAATTGTTGTTCCAAGAGACAGCAGCAATGAGAATACTGCTGCTAATGAGAACTGTCAAGTGCAGCAATGACATTCATTTTTTTTCTTTTTGGTAGTCAAGGGGTAGAACCCATGCTAACACCTAAAAAAACTGGATAAAGGAAAATAATGGATGGCAGTTTTTTACTCCCTGTTTAATGCATCTGATAATGCATAGAGAGTCTGGCTCAATTTCCAGATTTCGGACTCGAAGGCTCTTAGCAACACTGCTATGTGAAGGAAGAAATTGTATGATTCAACCACCAATGGCCCATTCCATGAGCACTAAATGCAACCACTTTCATCTGTATTTTTGCACTGCAATAAATGCTATTCAATTACCCATATGAACCATACCAAGACAGACTTCAGAATAAAATGCAGAAAGACCCATCGTGATCTCTTTGTTATCTAGTAGAATTCACAAGCAATCTCATATGGATATTTGTTCTATCAACTCCAGTAGTGTTTTTTTTTTTTTTTTTCATTTAAAGAGGTATACCTGCTCTATTAATCTGTCATCAAAGACAATAGTCTTCTTTGTCCTTTGAAACTCCACACATAAATGCCTGCAGGAATTGATATAATTTAGTCAGAACACATTAAAAATTGGCTAAAAATCCATGAATGGGCCTCTCAAAAGTTAGTTGAAACATGTAATCATCGATCCTTGCTTCCTTATATGTGCTATGAAACCTTTTTGAACAAATTTTATTGCTTGAAACCACTCTTTCTGCACATAAAAGTAGATATTCTAGTTCATACCATGGACTATTAGTCGTGTAAATGTATCAATTTAATGAACCGTTTAATCATCATATAAATATTTTTATTTATCATGATCGATAACGATAGTAGTAGATTTTATTATACTTAATGGATATTATTTTATTATAATTATTTTTATAATTATTAATTTTAAATTTAAATGATAAAGTTATAATTTTATTTTTAATTATATACACTTTAATTTAATCGTATTTAAAATTTTAATTATATTAACTATTTAAACGAGTTATAAATCATGTCATATCATATTTATTTAATAAAATTGTTAAACATGTCATATCGTGTTACATATTTAATAAATATATATGTGTTCATATTTAGAATATTGATACGTTTAATTAATCATATTATGTTCATATTTACTCATATAATTTTTGATATCCTATATTTACATAACATGGTTAAGAGATACAGACATGAATTATTAGATCTACGTAAATCTAAATGTGACTTTGTTACTAAAAGTAAAACAATTTGTCATATAGAGACGAGCACTTGTCATTATAACATTCACTTCATAATGTCCTATGATTGTAAGTACTTCTAACAAAATAGTAAAACAATTTGGCATCATTAAAAACAATATTAAACAAAAATTAAACTCTTTTACAAGAAAGCAATTAACATTTGCTCATTTGATTTAACACATATACTACTAGAAAAGAAAGGTTGAGTATATATGACAAAAATGGCATCCACAAACTTGGGCATTTTGGGCTTCAATACAAGTCCAGGGGCCCATTTATTTGGGAAAACGTGGTCGGTTAGGGCAATTTACCATCCGAACCAAAACGCCAAACGAAGATTCTGGATTTAACAGTGCACAGGAGCAGTTAAGAAGCAAGGGCAAAACAGGCAGAAGAAAAGTTTGGAAAATGAAAGAGAAGTCTAGAACCCGCGCAAAACCGATTCCAAAACCTTCCACTTGCTCCTCTCACTATATATTTCACCTCTATCTTCTGTTCTTCTCGCATAGAATCCAAAGCTAAATTCACAAAGCAAGGAAATCGCTTATTTTTCCACAGTGTGATCGCTGCTGCATCTTCAATCGTACACTTGTTGTCTTCCTTATTTCTTTGTCCTGATCGTTTGATCTGAAAGTGATGGCGGACGTGCATATGGGATCAGAGTCAGAGACCTTCGCTTTCCAAGCAGAGATCAACCAGCTGTTGAGCTTGATCATCAACACTTTCTACAGTAACAAAGAGATCTTCCTTCGTGAACTCATCAGCAACGCTTCTGATGTACGTATACTATTTGGTTAATTATTTCAACTTTTATGTTTCTGTTTGTCTGCTGAGAAAAAAAAAACACACGGAGGAAAAGAAATATTTCTTTTGAATTTTATATCGATTCTCATGTTTTCTCGCGGCATTTAACTAGATTGTTCTCTACTAGTACCATTATGTTTTATTTTCTTCATTCGAAATCTGGAGGCTGCTTTTGTTTTTCTCCGTTTGATGATAAAACAGAGCGAAGGAAATATTTGGGAAGTAGTTTATTTAATTTTTTCATAATTTTGCCTATATATTTGAACAGAAAGTTGTAGATTTGATCCTTTTTTTTATTTTTTTCTATTCCATTTGGTTTGCTTTTTGTGGTTTGGTGGAGATTAATATGTTTGATTTAGAGACTGAAATGTTTGGTTTCGGTTTGATATAGGCATTGGATAAGATCCGATTTGAGAGCTTAACAGACAAAAGCAAGCTTGATGCTCAGCCGGAGCTCTTTATACGAATCATCCCTGATAAAATTAATAAAACTCTATCGATTATCGACAGTGGAATAGGCATGACCAAAGCAGGTACTTAATCGATTAAATCCACAAAACAATTTTTGTATTCATTATTTCGATTAGAAATTAGAAGTTTTTTTACCTATTCGAATTGGAGATGGTAATTCTAATGTTCTTGTTTAGATTTGGTGAATAATTTGGGGACAATTGCGAGGTCTGGAACAAAGGAGTTCATGGAGGCATTGCAAGCTGGAGCTGATGTCAGCATGATTGGTCAGTTTGGAGTAGGGTTTTACTCGGCTTACCTGGTGGCAGAGAAGGTAATTGTCACCACAAAGCACAATGATGATGAGCAATATGTGTGGGAGTCCCAGGCTGGTGGGTCTTTCACTGTCACCCGAGATGTGAGTGGTGAGCCTCTTGGCAGGGGTACCAAGATCACCCTATTCCTCAAAGAAGATCAGGTGAGTTGTAATTTGATGTCAATTTTGTGGTACATTTAATTCTTTCGATGATTATTGGTATTGATTTTTTATATGTTTTATGGTGTAGTTGGAGTACTTGGAGGAGAGGAGGATAAAGGACCTTGTGAAGAAGCACTCTGAGTTTATCAGCTATCCAATTTACCTATGGACTGAGAAGACTATTGACAAGGAGGTCAGTGATGATGAAGATGAGGATGCAAAGAAGGAAGAGGAAGGTGATGTGGAGGATGTTGATGAGGATAAGGAAAAGAAGTCAAAGAAGAAGAAGGTTAAGGAGGTGACCCATGAGTGGCAGCTTATCAACAAGCAGAAACCAATTTGGTTGAGAAAGCCAGAGGAGATTACAAAGGAGGAATATGCATCGTTCTATAAGAGTCTCACAAATGATTGGGAGGATCACCTTGCGGTGAAGCACTTTTCTGTAGAGGGACAGCTTGAATTCAAGGCTATTCTCTTTGTACCGAAGAGAGCCCCGTTTGACCTCTTTGATACAAGGAAGAAGTTGAACAACATTAAGCTCTATGTTAGGAGGGTGTTTATCATGGACAACTGTGAAGAACTCATTCCTGAATACCTGTCATTCGTGAAGGGTGTTGTGGACTCTGATGATCTCCCACTGAATATATCTCGGGAAATGCTACAGCAAAATAAGATTCTTAAGGTGATTAGAAAGAACCTGGTGAAGAAATGCATTGAAATGTTCTTTGAGATTGCTGAAAATAAAGAGGATTATACCAAGTTTTATGAAGCTTTCTCCAAGAACATCAAGTCGGGCATTCATGAAGACAGCCAGAATAGGGCTAAGCTTGCTGACTTGCTTAGGTATTACTCTACTAAGAGTGGTGATGAAATGACCAGCTTGAAAGATTATGTTACTAGGATGAAGGAGGGCCAGAAAGATATCTACTACATTACTGGTGAGAGCAAGAAAGCTGTTGAGAACTCGCCATTCCTCGAGAAACTCAAGAAGAAGGGATATGAAGTGCTGTTCTTGGTTGAAGCTATTGACGAGTATGCTGTTGGGCAATTGAAGGAGTACGATGGAAAGAAGCTTGTCTCTGCTACCAAGGAGGGGCTTAAGCTTGATGAGGAGTCTGAAGAAGAGAAGAGGGAAAAGGAGGAGAAGAAGAAATCCTTCGAGAACCTGTGCAAGACAATCAAGGAGATTCTAGGAGACAGGGTTGAGAAGGTTGTTGTGTCTGACAGAATCGTAAATTCTCCTTGCTGCTTGGTTACTGGAGAGTATGGATGGACAGCTAACATGGAGAGAATCATGAAGGCCCAGGCTCTAAGAGATAACAGCATGAGCGCTTACATGTCTAGCAAGAAGACTATGGAAATCAACCCAGATAATGGCATAATGGAGGAGCTAAGAAAGAGGGTTGAAGTGGACAAAAATGACAAATCGGTGAAGGACTTGGTGCTACTGCTCTTCGAGACCGCTCTTTTGACTTCTGGTTTCAGCCTGGATGATCCCAACACATTTGCGGCAAGAATTCACAGGATGTTGAAGCTGGGCTTGAGCATTGATGAGGATGAGACAGCCGCTGCTGACGATATTGATATGCCATCAATGGAGGAAGAGAGCAACGAGGAGAGCAAGATGGAAGAGGTCGACTGAGGAGCTAAAAGCACATAAATGGTCAATAATATGAGAGATGTATTCAAAAGTACATACGCGTGTGAGGTGTCGTCTTTAAGTGTAAACCCTGCTTGGTTCTAGTCGTGTGGTTTTAGTTTAGGCTTTCAAAGGGTCCTTTTTAGTAGTTTGTCCTAGCCATCTATCATGTTACCCTGTGTGAGATGTTACATCTGATATTTATCTCTTACCAATGAAATCAGAGGCTTCAAATTTCTCCTCTCATTTTCATTTTTCTTTGTCTCCAATTCTTGCTTTCATTTGGCATGAAGTGAAATTAAATCCGCCATTGGCTCTTTAAATTTCTTTTCCCTTTCAGATGCTCACTCTTCAACTTTTTCCCTTGCTACCATCATACTCTGCTCCTTTCCAACTTCCAAAACAGAAAATTAAAGCAAAGGAACCCAGAAATGACAACCCTGTCCAATTTCGAAAATCATTGTCAACCCAAAACTTGTCCTCTGACATTTCAGTCACTGATTCTGTGTCAACCGTCCATGCATTAAAATCATGCACTGCATCGAGGAGCTTAGAACTAGGTTCTTGCATTCATGGGACAGTATTGAAATCTGGATTGTGCACCAATGTCTTTGTCAACAACTCTCTTTTGGATATGTACATGAAATGTGGGTCTATAGAAGAAGCTAGAAAACTGTTTGACCATATGCCTGAGAGGAACGTGGCATCATGGACATCGATGATTTCGGGCTACTGCCACAATGGATTAGCTGATGAAGGGATTTCCACTTTTGTTCAGATGCTGGAGAATGAGGACCCCAATGAGTTCACGTTAGCTGCTGCTTTACAAGCTGTTGCACAAAAAGGCAATTTCAGATTCCTTTCTGTTCTCCATAGTTATATTGTCAAGAGTGGATTTTCCGTGGATAGCTTTTTGCAGAATTCTTTGATAGGCGCATTTGCAAAATCTGGGGGTTTAGTAGATGCAATCGAGCTTCTTGAGAGATTTAGTTCCAGGGATGTTGTTTCTTGGACTTCTGTTATTTCAGCCTATGTGCTACATGGGTTGATGCAAGAAGCGCTTCTGGTTTTCTTTAGAATGCAAGATGATGGGGTTGAACCGAATGAGGTAACAATTTTGAGTATTCTACATGCATGTTCCTTCATTGGAGGACAGCGGATATTGCAATGGGTTCATGGCTTGGTGTCAAAATTGGGCTGGTGCCGACATGAACTTGTATTGAATTCTGTAGCTGAGATGTACTTAACTAATGGGTACTTCAGACAAGGAATACAGCTTTTTTCTGAATTTTGTTTTGATGGTGGAGGACAATATTTTAGTCCGGAGACAATGGCAACTCTCCTGCAGGGTTGTGGTCATATCCATTATTTGAAGTTTGGGAAACAGCTCCATGGTTACCTAATCAAGCACGGGTTTTCTTCTTGCATTGTAGAAAATTCTCTGATTGACATGTATGCAGAAAACGAGAAAAGTGACTCAGCTTTCCAAGTCTTTGCGAGGATGAATGTAAGAGACATTATTTCTTGGAATACATTGATTACATGTCTTGTCAAGAATGGTGAATTCCATGAGGCCTTGATGCTGCTTAAAGATGTTCACAATAATCGTGGAGGAGAGACGGTGCGTCCAGATTTCATCACCATGTTGGCATCAATTCAAGCCTGTTCAAACTTGTCATCATTCATCCCGGGGCAACTTATTCACGGGTACATAACCAAAGCTGGCTTAATTTGCGATATCTTCATTCGGAATGCTTTGATAGATATGTACGGAAGATCAGGCAGGTTGGATTTAGCAGAGAAAGTTTTTGAGGAGATGCCCACTAAAGATCTAGGTTCATGGAATTCATTGATTGCTGCATACGGAACCAATGGGAATGGGAGACCTGCTCTCCAGGCTTTCACCGAATTAAGTAAATCCAGTCCACATAACCCAAATGCTATCACCTTCACCAACATTCTTTCTGCATGTTCACATGCAGGACTGGTAGAAGAAGGCTACCAAATCTTCATCCGCATGAGGAGAGAATATGAAGTGGAACCAAGTATGGAACATTTTGTTTGCGTGGTGGATCTCTTGGGGCGGTCAGGCAAACTTGATGAAGCAGAAGACTTTATAAAGGAAATGCCTGTAACACCAGCCAACGATGTTTGGTGTGCTCTGTTGGGTGCGTGTGGATTCCATGGAAATATAACCATAGCTGAGAGAGTTGCAAAGAAGCTCTCTGTCCTGGATCCCGAAGGCAAGGTTTGGAGAGTGGCCCTATCAAACATTTATGCTAGCAGAGGCCGGTGGGAGAATGCGGCGAAGGTGAGGGCACAGTTAAGGCAAGTAGAAGGGATGAAAAAGGAAGGGGGATGGAGTACTGTTGAAGTAGAAGGAGAGATGTTCAGGTTCATGGTCAATGATACAAGACATCCAGAGAGTAAATTGATCTATGCTGTCCTAAGTGGAATGATGAAACATGTCAGAGAAAATGCTATAGATTGATTGTAAACAATAAAACGGCCTAAGCAGTTGAAACATAGACGACCTTTAGATCTCAAGAGGGTGGTCCTTTATCTTCCAAATCTTGGTTGAAATTCTCAAGTACAGAAGTATCAATCTATTAACTACTAATGATTTTTTAATTTCATTTGCTTATGACGGCAATTCTCCTTGTGCCATAATAATATCTTGAACAATAAACGTTAACTGTCTACTTGAAACAAACAATTGAATGCAAGAAGGACTAGAAAAAAAGGAGACAAACAATATCAGATAACTCAAGCACTAAGTGCAACGCCACAGAACGTGCATATTGACCAGGCCAAAGAAACCAAAAGTTTAAAAATTCCCATTTAATTGAAACAGAGAGAAGCAATATTTTATAAGCATCAAACAGCTAAGATTATCAAACAATGAACCATAAGACCGGTACTTCTATCAACTCCAAGTGCCAATAACCCTACACCGACAAAACTATCTGTCTCAAGGAAGACGTTTATCATCCCTCTCAAGGAAGACCTGCACCGCCTGCAGGTCCAGCACCACCATAACCACCACCTCCGCGACCAAAGGCAGGCCTTGAACCAGGGCCCTGTGCGTTCACAAGTAAACAAATCATATAAGCTTTTCTGTTTTAGAAATATAACCTCAATTGATATTTTGATGCCTATGCATGACCATCAATAATTGGTGGCCTCTTCAAATAAATGAGAACTATTCAAGCAACCATATGAAAATTGCATTCTTTGTGAAATAACTAGCATCTCTTACGCACATATCTCTTTCCAAACAGTCCTAGGGCAAGGGGAAGTGGAATTAGATGGCTGAAAACAACATTTACATCATAGTGACACTCACAGCCTATCTTAAAACACTCACAAGCATTAACAACAACTCACCTCTAAGAGTTATTTTTTTATCAAATTTGAAATTATTCTAATAACAGAACACGGAAACAGCAAAAAGCCAACATATGATTTCATAATCCACCAAGAACTACTGTAAACACCGTAAACCTTATACGCACAAGCCAAACTTGTAAAGAATACAGTTGAATCAAGTGATAGCAGAGAACCATAAGAAGCAACAGTCAAGGACAATACATGTCATTTATTCAAATGAAAAAGAAAAAATTCAAAGTACCCTGAATGAAGGCTGATAATCAGCAGGAGCTCCTCCCTTGTCACCAAAATCACCTCCTCCTCGTGGACCTCCACGGTACCCATCTCTGTCACCAAATCTCCTCTCACCCTCAAAGCGTGGTGGACCACTGATTCATAACCAACAAACCCAACATAAATATTAACAAAGCAAGAAAATTTAAAAAACACACATAAAAAAAACAATCATTTTTATTAAATGAAGGAGCAAAAACCAAAACTATTACCGTGGGCGGTCACCAGAAGGCCCCATGGGACGACCGGCGGGCTTAGTTTGTTTCTTCAAAGTAGCGGGAACAATCTCAGAAGGAAGATTAAGGTAAGTCCTAAGGAACTCGATGCCATCATTGGTAAGGTACCAGTAATAATGCATCCAAGCAAAAGTTTCACGCACGTATTCCTTCGACTTGAAGCTTTGCATCAGCTTTATTACTTGAAGATTAGGGACATCGATTTCTGGGTGCTTCGCCAAGTTGAAGTCTTTCTTGGCATAGCAAACGCCCTCTAGAGAAAAAAAAATAAAAACCCAAAATTTAAATCCAAAGATCCAAATGAAATAAGGAAAAGTTGAAATTGGGATGTGGATTTTTTGTTGGTCACCTTGGAATAGGTACTTGGAGATCTCGCGGCGGTTCTTTTCTGAGATGATCTGAGAATCAAGAAATCAAATATTAACCACATTCTCTCGTAACGTTTTCTCAGAAACCAAACAAAGGGTTAGGGAGAAAAAAAGAAGAGTTACCATGATTGCGATGAGATTAGAGGCGACAGCGAAGATAGTCTGCGAAGAACGGGGCCTATTTCTCTCTGCTCTCTCTTACCGCATGTAACAGAGAAACCCTAGTTTAGGGCATGCGGGTTCTTTATACTCATTTTCGCGTTGCTTCTTTTGGGTTTGGGCTTCATTGTGGGCTTCCCAATTGGGCTAATATTAAAAATATGGGCTCAATTTATCATTTTGATCATTCAAGTAAAAATGGGCCTGAGTTAGTACATTAACCTAAATTTGGGCTCAACTTAAGAGGGCCGCAATTATGAGCTATGACCCATAAGGCCAATAAGCATCAATTCTTTTTTTTTTTATTTTATTTTGGGAAGTAACTTTAAAGAGTTACCAATTAATGTGTCATTCAATGCTGCTTGCAACCTAAAATAATTCATTTTAGGTTTATATTAGTATTTCATATGATTGAACTCAAAATGGAAAACAGACGGTAGACATGTGAGGGAGCATGTGAATATAAATATGTGTAAACATTTCTACTTCTGTTGCTGTTTAATTAAGTGACAATGGCATTCTCCATTTTCTCCTCCTTCTTAAAGTCACCACTCCTTTTTTATGACAGAAACAGTCTAAGATGGCTGCTGATTAATGTAATGCATACTGTGGTTCTGATTCTACTCATCACCTAGAGCCGGGCATTGAAAACAAAGGCATGGAAAATCATTATGTATTTATCTAAGCCTGGCGAGATAGTCATCTGTGTGTTTATTTGCAATGATTGATTATAACTGCCGAGAGCTGTTTACAATTTTAATTTAGCCTAATAAGATAGGGATCAATTTCTGATAAGTAATATGTTCCATCCATTTTTTTAATTATTCTCACTTTCTTTTCCATAAATATTTATCAATTGTGTAGGTTCAAAGCTAAATGATGATGAATAAGAATTTATAAGTGAGTTGAAATCTGAGAGTAAGTTTATAGTGTAAAATAATATTCCAAGCAAGAGAGACAATTAATCCCAATGAAAATGCCACAGAAAGATTCATGAAAAGAAAGGTTTAACTTGTGAGGGGAAGATTAAAGTAATCCTCGTATTAGAACAGGAATTATAGGTGATTTCGATTGCGATGGAATGATTGAATGAGATTTTATGTCTCTTCTTATACAGTTCTGCACTATTACTGTTTTATCGTTTTGTAGAGTAATTTTTGTAAATCTATTCCTTAAATGAAATTTCATATCCTACTAAAGAAAAAAAGAACAAGAATACCAAGAAATTTAAAGACAAAAAATCTTTGTCCAGGAAAGGGTGCTGCAATAATATGCAATTAGAGTTATAATAGAGATATCATCAGACAAGAACATTTAGGGGGAGGAACTGAGATTAATTAATAGATAAAGTTTCTTTTAAATGTCACAAGAAGGGTTTTGTGGCCAAATGAAATGGAGAAGATGATGATGATCGAAGGGTAAATCCATGATTTCACGAGAACGTCATATAAATTTCTTAAAATCTTGCAATGTGAGAGATATGATTTGATGAACACGAAACACCATAAATATTCTTGAATATAGCAATGTGACATATTCTGCCGGTTGCTTCAAGAGAGGGGAAAGGTCCAGCACAACAGAGACAATTAATCCATAAACTCCAAAAAAAACTCCTCCCTCTCTCTCTTTCAAATTAAAAGTTGAGCGAAATATATACAGCATACCAACTCAAGCCCTAAAGTAAAGGAATGATCAATCGGGAAACTTGGATTTTTATACATATATATTTGAAAGAGGGGAGGTAATAATCTTCCATATTCGGACAGCTTTGATTGAAGCAATTTTTTTTAGAATCCCTTCTTAGGTGAGGAAACATCTTTTGTCATATCAAAGGAGCCGTACAAAGTGATTGTGGCATGTTAATGGCCGACCAATGGTATTAGCGTTAATGTTTATATCAGGCCCAGTGGACAGGGACAACCTTTTCCCACCCCACGCCCCCCATCCAATTTAGGATTTAGAGCTAATGTTGTGCAGTTCCTCCTGGAACTGGGTCCTATCTTATTGTTCAAACCTTGGGTTTTAATTTGTTTTTACAGTCATAATTCTCTTCAGCCACATTGCATTCAAGGCCTAGCTGTACCTAGCTAGCTAGCTAGCTAGCCGATTTCTCGATATGCCCCCTTGCTGCATGAGTTCATCAGGGCGGTGGACTACTACTTTTTCCCTTGTTAAGAAAGAAAAGTTCTTCAGGTTGATACTTTAACCAAGTTCGTATCAATTAAAAACATGTGGAAATTTCGCCTGGAATCATTGCATGAATTAA
The DNA here is from genome assembly GCA_036013995.1 of Theobroma grandiflorum. Lineage (NCBI taxonomy): Eukaryota > Viridiplantae > Streptophyta > Magnoliopsida > Malvales > Malvaceae > Theobroma > Theobroma grandiflorum. Next base: position 2,215,593 of record CP142131.1, on the reverse strand, counting down.
TGTACACCAGGAATTGTCAAACCAGTTTCGGTTTGCGGACTATTTTCTGCTAATTAATTAAGCATAGCTTTGAAGCAACATTTGACCGTTGCAGTACGTGCAGAAAAAAAAAATTACAAAAACCTTCTTTAAATGAGCATGATTATCTCTTTGCCACAAGCCTTCCAACAGCTTCGGCTATATCTTCAAAAGCAGTGATGATTTCATCGAGTGATCAGAGGAAAAGTACGGGATATTGAACTGCTGACTGGGATAAGTGAAAGATCAAGTGGCAACAAGGATGATAACGTGTGTCTGCTTTAGCAAGTAATTCATCAGGAAGACCAGTACGAGACTTTGCCTTGTAGTATTACGTATGCATCTATGATCACAACATGTCTATTTAAGAAAATCATGATGTCTTTAACGTAGTTTTCTCGAGTGTCTCATGTTATGTCTTTTTGTCGAAAGCTATGATCAAACTGTAAAATCCAAGAACTTCCATATTCTATTCATGTAAGGATCGCTATCGTCATAGAATACGCGAGCAGTCAAGATCAGTGCAATATTTTTTCTGGTGTCATGAGCAGCTGCCTGGCAATATCAGCCATATATATATGTATACTTTCAAAGTTAAATTTACAGTAGGAAAGACAGGACCAAAACAATAGAATTGTAGTTTTTGTGTTCCCATGCATACTGGTAATTAGTACCATGCAGAACCATATAAATGTAAATATCTTGAACAATAAACATAGTGAAAGGAGCAAATTAAGTGAGAGTTATCTCATTAGCATCAAACCTTTTTTTTTTCTGGTTGTTACATTGCGTTTTATTCTTCCCTATTCTGTTTCCAAACACCAAGAAGAAAAAAACTCATGCATACTTATGTTGCATTCCCTCACATTTCACAAGCCCATCACCAATAAAGTTACAAAAAAGCAGAAAGGAAAGAAAAGAAAAGAAAAGAAAAACAAACTGTTTTTTCAAAAGCCTGGAACATTTTGAAAGCTACTCAGCGGAGATCAAAGACCGAGAAAGCAAAGGTGGGGGAGGGGGGGAGGACAGTGTTTTCTTTCTTTTCACCACCATTAATAATTTATAGAGATGAGGGGAATGAGGATAGTGTAGTTCCCATATTTGACGAAGTTGGTGCCATTGCTTCCCCACCAAGTTGTCCTTCAATATTTTCCCAGAACAGAAAATTTGAACACTGCTGGGATTCGACCCATTCGTTCAACTCCTGCTGCTGCCTCTGCAAGCACTCAAGTGTCATTTCCCCTTCCTCATCCATGCTACAGGATTGGACTTCAATAGGCACCATGTTTTCCATGTTCTCTACCAATGGTGGCAAATAATTTGTATCCATACCGGCTGTGAAAGAAGTTGATGGAGGAAATGCTTGAACTTGATGCTGGTTAAGATTCCAAGTCTCAGTGTTTAAATTAGCCGATGCATGGAAAAGCTCTCCTCTTACATTACCATCTTGAATCCCATCAAGTGGACTCGTGTCAAACATAAATAATGGGGCTGGAGAAGAAAATAGGGTTTCTTGAGTAGCAGGTGCCCTTGCTGTCAAGTCCTGATTTACTAACTGATCTAGTTGGTTTGAAGCATAATTTATCTGGGAATGCTCAGTACTGGGAGCAGTGTTAGTTGGAGGTGCTGAAGGCTTTCGTATCTTCTTCTTGATCCATGAATTCCAGTAGTTCTTTATCTCATTATCTGTCCTTCCAGGCAAGTGGCTTGCAATGTGAGCCCATCTACAATTCCCTCGGACATATTAGAAATTGAATAACATCGAGAAAACAGAATCTAGGATTACTGATACTATGAAATATTAACTTATAACGTGGAGTGGAAATGGGAGAAAATGCATCCACAAAAGGAAAAAACAAAAAAAGGGAAATGGTAATTGCTTAAGGGAATAAGGGAAAATTAAGGAAAAAATGATGAAGAATTTGAAGATGTGAAACATGGGATTTCCAGCTGAAAACTTGTGTTTCAACGTCTGATACTGCCTTTTTAACGCCCTTGAAATGCCGGTGACAGCTGCTTTAGCAACTACTTAAACAGTCGTGAGCTTGCTTGTAGTCATTACTTAAATAAAACTCTAGACATTAATTCAAACCCAAGACTTAACATTGAAGTTTGTCTAATTAAAACCTTAACTTCAGCTAGGAGTAGATTTCCATCTTTTAACTGTTGATCAAGTTCTTGATTAATTCAACTATACACCACCTGAAACTTCTTAAGAATTTCCAGAGAGACAAACATGGCTGCATCTGACTGCGGCACCATTAGACACAAAACCCAGAATCGTTACACTATGGAACTTTAAAGTAAGATAAAAAAGGTGTGGATAAAGTCACTTTGAACCTGTTCCCTACAACCCCATGAAGGCTAATAATCAACTTCTCTTCCTCAGGAGTAAACCTCCCTCTTCTAATATCAGGCCTCAAATAATTAATCCATCTCAAGCGACAACTTTTCCCACATCTTTGAAGACCTGCAAAGAGAACCAACAAAATGTATACCTCGAGTTACAGACATGCAGAAAAACAGATATCAAAAGGAACAAAAAGTGATGAGAGAGATGGGAGATAGAGATAGAGCAGTGACCAGCTTTCTCAGGGACTTCACTCCAACATCCATAGCCATGAGTGGTGATGTATCGAATGAGCTTTTCATCTTCCTCAGGGGACCAAAGTCCTCTCTTAACCTTTTGTTGGTTGCAGCAAGAATGGTGACCCATGTTAAGTTTGGATATGATAAATATCCCCTCTTCTCCCAATTAGTAATTATGCTTCCACCTCCTTTCTCTAAATCTTTTGGTTTTTGCTTTCTTTGATTTGGTTTGCAGAGAAGAAATAAAGAATTTAACACTAATGATTTCTGATCAAAAACTATGATTCTTGGGGTTTGCAAGAAGTGGAGGCTCTGTCTCACCCCATTTAAAAGTAAGAGAAGTACAAAATGATGTGCCGACATTGAAACTGGATGGGGTCCCTTCAAAAGGGGGACCCAAAGTTTTTCATCTAACCCAAAAAGGACATTTCATCGGTTCTGTTCACGCACAGAGACAGCAGAATTACCATTTTCTACGTAGACTTGTATTACGTAACCATCTTTCACTTACCCTTTTTCATTCTTAATTTCAAACTTTTGCCGGTTGTTTCACAGACTCTCTTTTTCTCTCTATAGCCTTTCTGCAACTCTTAACATTCACCCCATCTCTTCTCATCATTTATTTATTAACCAATGAATGGATCATTAACATGTCATCCGAAATGATTGCAAGTACAGAGGAATTTTCTCTTCTTCTTTTTTTATATTATTATTTTGAAGAGGAGATTAAGGAGGTCAAGATTCAAGAGGTTATTGAATTAGATAACTCACATGTTGACATATATATATATATATATATATATATACATACCCTAACATGGCAGAAATATTTATAGTATTAGGGAGGAGGATATTCTGCATGGCAGTGGATTTATCTAGGGTCACTGCTGCAAATTACAGAGGATTAATTACCAAAAGATAAAAGATAATGTTAGCCAAACAGAAACAGAGATACTGGTAATATTAATATTTCTAAGGAATTATTTCATTAAGTGAAGACAAATCAAACCAACTCATCCATACCCAAAAAAAGGGGTGACAGCAAACCATTAAACCAACACTTTTGTGAATCTTGAGAAAGGTTTCGAGATGCTTGTGTTTGGCCCCCTTCATCATCAAAAAGCATATATGATATTTACTATATTAATCATGTCGTTCTACCCTATGGTTCTAGCTGCATATATATCAAGCTCTCTGCAACCTTTGATTTCTTCTTTTCGTATACTACTTTTGTTTTCAAACGGGATGGTCACCTTGTTTATATTCTGAAGATCTCTAATTTTCGCAGGGAAAATGAGAATACGTACAGGTTTCGTTCAGTAAGATTGAAAAAAATTTTCGACAAAGATTTTTAATTCTCTTTTCTATTTAGAAGGGAGTAAGCTTTTACCAAAGGGAATCATATATTTTCTCTACTTTTTAAACTTTTATGACCCCAAGTAATTATTTTTTGAAAATATTACCCCAAGTAATTAGGGTTTCCCTACAAAACAAAAAGTTGGTTTCTCAAATAATAGGCAAATATTCAATCACTAGTACAATTCCCAAATGGGATTTCTGCCAATTTAAGGATTACAAAGGCAAACTCCTCAAGAAAAGAGCATTGTAAATTTTTTTTTTTTTTAAAAGGAAATTAATTAAGTTCATAAAATTTACAAGTATATCTTATTTAATTAGTGATGGGAGTTTAAGCTGATGATCAGGGCTTTAAAGAAAAGTCCAAAGACCGTTTATGAAGAATGCAGGGAGATGTGGAAATACAAAGTTTATAACAGAAGGAATGATTGTAATACAAGGCTCTCATTCAGTTAGGGGACAATTGGAGACATGATGACAATGAAATCACTTAATTTTGATTTTTCCTTCATACTTACTTATGGGGATATGTACAATACATATCAACTATTTTAAGGACAAGACCTCATTTCTAATTCTTTATTATCATTATTCCTTTTTTATTATTGTTTCAGTAGTCCTTGATGACGGTTGCATCACGTAATTCATGAATCCCAAGTCCCATATATCTATATGTTATAGTGTATAAATAATTTTAGATTGCTCCATTAAAAGAAAATAGAAATAAATAAAAATAAACCATTAGAGTGATGAGAAGGACCAACATGTATAAAGCTTGTTTTCCTTTCCTATATTGAATATAATTACTGTAAGTTATATAGATTCTGATCAGTCTATGAACTTAATTTCTTTTTTTTTTTCTTTTTTTGCTTCATTAACAAGAAAAGAAAGTGTTGATTTTATAGGAAGAGTTCCAATACGTAGCATGGTTAATAGCACACAATCCAATTGGTTGTTTGATTTACAACAACTCTCCTTGATAAGACCCATCGAAATGAATTCAAATCCCATTTTGGGTTAACATAACTTAAAATTTAATCATAAAAAATTTTCTCAATAGCCATTAGACTCTTTTCAGTTTTTCAATCAAAAATTAATTAATTGTTTGCTCTTTTATTTGGTTTTTTTGGGAACCTGCTGCCTCCTTGAGGAGGTGGAGCTTGTTCAAGTCCTTACACCTATTCAACATCGATCAGCTGGATTGCCATCTACTTGACCCTGTGGTTTCCTACTCTGATAATTCAATTAATCAAAAATCATATAATAATTCACCAACTTGTATCTCTAAGATGTGTAAGTTTTTTCCTCTGGAGAGGTAGGATATAGTTTTGTATGTATATAGACCAAAATAAATCAACATAGTTGAAGTATACATTAGATTGGGATGATCAGAGAATCATTCCCTAGCTATTTACCTGACATCATTTTGGATACTCTGATAGATTCCAATACGTTAAAGTGTCTTTGTTCTTCGTTTTCTTGATATCATCCAAAGACAACATTATGTTAAAGAGGTAATATTATAGCTAGGAACTAGGGTGCTATAGGATTAATTATATAAATGTGTATTATACTCAATCATGGGCAGAGTGTAATGTACACTAGCAATGATTAAAAAAAGGTTATTTCGTCTTGTGACTTATCAAGAAATTAGTTAGGACGTAATAGAAAAACTTGGGTATTTTTCTGAATCTGTATGGGGTTTGTTAAGGCATGACAAACGTGTACGTAGATGGATAAATATTATATAATTAAAATAGATATAGATATATGAAGGGAGGGGTTTGTGGAGAGGGTGAAAGCGAAGGAGTTTCTGTTGATTGATGCCAATCATCCAACCACATTTGATGTGAAAAATGAAAGGAAGTGACTTTTGCTTGGATGCATCGCAAGCCAAACTTTGAAAGTAATATACGAATCATTTTTAAAAAAGACCTTTAGAAGGGGAGGGGAGGAATTGAAAAGTGGGAATGATTATACTTAGCTTTAAGCAGGAGCAATGGAGTGGCAAATGGGCCTACCATTGGGAATTTAAGAACTGATTAGCAAGGAAAAAATTGGGAGACTTTTCCTTTTAAAGCATGGTTGGTTAAGTTATTAAGTCATGGATGTAATGTCTCTACCATAAGCTATTTTGCTTAAATGTGGTCCTCATGGGTTTTTAACCCCTTTGTCTTCAGTCTTCACCATTAATTTAATCAAATAATCTAATCTTCTTTCTCACATTCACTATGTTTTTCAGTTTTCACTCTTCAGTCCTGCCCCCACCATGTATCTTCTCATGGACCTTTTTCCTTCTTTGATGCCCATTCTTACCCTTCTTGCTCAATCCTTCCATGGTCCCCCATTTCTTGAAATAGTCTTTCAACTTTAAAATTCTCTCTCTCTTCCTCCAATTTTTTTATTTATTTTGGCCATTGATAAGAGAGTATTAAGTACATATATTCCCCAATTCTGTTGATGTAAACACATCTATATTCTATAGTTCACATAAACTTAAGTAATTCTATGAGTAAATCAGGATTTTAAAACCTTCCAACAACAAGAAGAAGCTGTGATGTTTGAATTGATGCCCCATGTTCAATTCCAAGTAGGTTTAAAGTAACTTGAATAATTCAATAGATTTTTGGCCCTATCTAGTGAAAATGAGAAAATTATTATTAAACAATGACACCAAGTGATTGCGATAGTCACGGCAAAAGTTGGGAACCCAGCACATGTTAAAGCGAGGGGAGGGGCTTAAAAAGTGTGTAGATGGCATGCCGGCGGTGATATCTCTTAAAGCACCCTAGCAATGGTCAGGGCTGAGGAGACATGAGAAAAATCTAAAGTGGAAATTAGAATCTCGGCAAAAGTTCTTTTACTTGAAACAATGGCCTTTTTTATGGGTCACAGGAGAAATCAACTTCATACACTTGGCTTTTGGGTCTAAATCTTGTCTTCTGAATATGCAATGATGACCCACTGACTTCTTGTTTCTGACATGGGGATGCTGGCTTTTCTCCAATGACCTCGGTCTCATATGGCCTCGGCATGTCAAGTTGTAAAGATGGTTTTGGTACAAGCAACATCAGAACAAGTGACTGAAAAACGACCCTGGCAACGGCATGTCTGATGTAGTGATCCATATTCCATAGCTTGCATCTACCAGGACTGCAATGCACCTGATATGGGTTTGGGCCAAGCGAAATGAATACGAACTCGTTTAATCCCAATCCCCACATTGTTCCAGCCTTCCAGCCCAAGCCCAAAGATTAGCCAGTGGAGTTGATAGCAAAATTCAAGCCATCCAAGAACTAATCATCTTCATGTCTCTGTCAATTTGCTCATCTTGATCGAAGCAAGCACCTCTACAATTCTAGATCTAAAACCATGCCCGGCAAGGTGAGCCTGGATGTGATATTTGCAGGCTCTAACTGCCAACCAATTCGTGACAATGTTCGGAATCTAGTTTTGTCTGGGAGTTGGGATTAAGAGCATGGGTCGTTGCCTCAAACCCTGTGTGAGGAAGTGACCAAAGGTCACGTGAGACCCAACCTCTCTGCTTCGAGATCAACTGGCAGTTTGACTCCCACCAGTTTAATGGAATTTGGACACGTGTGCCACGAGCTTGTTGTTGTCACCATGTCCTATCCAAAACTTACCAAAACTGACATGACAAAAACCAAAACCTTAGTATATTGCTGATCATGGGTTTAATATTCTACTACTACTACTACTTGTACTATATTAAAATTAGAGCTCGTAAAAAGATATAATAAAACCGGTTCTTTCGATCAATGATGGAATGGAAGTGACCTCATGACAAACCAGACCAAAAGTGACTAACCCTAGGGTTGGTGAATTCCACGATATTAAAGACTAAAACATGTTCCCGGAAACCGCGTTTGTTCGGCTATAACGAGTGGTCGGGCACGTGATTAATCATGAAATTAATTACCATTGCGGTGTCCTTTTCTCTGTTATTTGTTATACTAGTTTACATATGAGATCATAAATTTATAACAATTAATCTGGTATTAGTTTTTAGGAGAATAAAGTTAATTATTGGGACACTGCCAAATCAACTTAGCAGTTTTCTGTTAATAGATATAGAGAAAAATGCAATCGACAAGGTGTTAAGAAGGGACATAAAAAGGACAGATCATAAAGTTTCAGTTCTTTTTTTTTTTTAATTATTTAAAAGTAAGAATTACTAGAAGCTAAAAGCCTTGGAATCAAACCATTAAATATAAGACAAGTAATTATGATATTTAATTTTAGATTTCTTTCATAATTATAGTCCTAACACAAAAAGAAAAAAGGGTTAATAGCGATAAAGCATAATGCCATAGGGTTAGCCATCTGAGGTGAGTTATTTTATCCGTTTTTCTCTTACTCCACTTCATCCGTTAAAGGTTCTTTTTTCACCCAATAAAAAATATAGAAGTAGTTGACAGTTAGTTATCTCGCTTTTGTAACGGTAACGGAAACTAAAAGTAATATTTTATTGCAGATGCCAAAGTAATATTTTATTTGGGATGACACCTCAAATTTATATTTCTGTGTTTTTAATTTGATTACAAACAGTCAAAAAATTAAAAAATAAGAATAAAAATCCCTCATGTCTTAATGATTTCCCACAAACGATCTTATTCCTAATTTCTTGCCACGATTATCGATTCATCAACCTCATGATTAAAAATAAATCAGCTCTCTCCATCATAATGCTGTCATGGTCTTATTATTTTATGGAGAGTTTGGAAGAGGCTAGGCCGGCTGAATCTCATGACTTCATATTGAAAAGTAGCCAAATGGATGATACTTCGGCTTACATTATTTAAATAATCACTTTTAACATTAAGGAAAAAGCATGATTATCCTCATAAATTATATATATATATAGTATTCAATTAATTATACATTTGGCCCAACAATTAAACAAAAACTTTTATTTTTTAATTCAAACTTTGGGAATATTGAGCACGTTAGTAAAAATAAATTACGTTATTAACAATGACCCAAACACGTGAAAACTGATCAATAATTTATTTCATTTAGCTTTGACCATGAATTATATGTAAACTTTAAAAGTTGAATTTATAATTAAATTAGTTTGAAAAAGAGTTAATAATATTATAATTTGTTTTGGAATGGAGGGTTTGGGAGGATAAACTATGATGGGAATAATCTCCAATTATCATAATTAAAAAAAATTAATTTCATAATTGTAGATGTTAATTTAATTGAATTAACTTGTTTAACTAAAGAGCTTAAATGGGGACAAGAAACTAAAATTAATGTTTGGGCCACCAACCGAATGAGTTAAATAAAAGATTGAAGGCCCACAAAGCACTTCAAAGTCACCAACTAAATAGTAAATGGTGCCCCATATACTTTAACAATAATTGGCCAAAATCATGACACAGCAAATCTACAGAAAATCCGCGCCGTCTAAATTGCCAGCTAAGCCCCCTTCTTGTGGGGACAAAACTGAAAATCTATCAATCATAAATATATTAGGTGCAGAAAGCTGAGGTGGACGGCCGGCGAAGAGTTTTTGGTGGGAGACCGTTAGAAACTGTTAATAGATCAAGCGGCTAAATGAAAGTGTGATCGTGCTGACGCGTAGTAGGGAATCAAAACAGAGGAAAAAGAGGGGCCCTGGGTCCCATGAAATGACCCGGTCAAAGGCACATGCTTCTCTTTACTTTTTTCTTAATTAAATATTTTATTTTTTAAGTAGTTTCTAATTTTCTCTTTTGGGTATGCGACACTGGAGACCAGGCCCCGCGGCCTGGACTTCGTCTATCTGGCGCAGAAGAACTACGCGTTCCCACGCCGCGATCAACTAGCTCCAATTTGTCACTGAATCAGCAACTCCTTCAAATTATGGCCCTTCATTTCCGCCAAAAACTACCAAATTGCCACCATATTTTAATGTCGGTATTTTTATGCTGCGTCTCGCTAAACTGTTCTCTTGTTTAAAGCTAGCATGTGAAATTCATGGTATCATGAAAAAATAGGACAACAGTAAACAAAAATTAATTAAAATTTTAGGAGTTGAATTTATATCATAAAAATTGTTTAATTTAATACTTCAAATTAAATTTTGATAATTTTTCTTTTTTATGAAAATAAATCTATAATTTCTTTTAAAAAATTTTAGAATCCATACACGATTTGAAAAGAAGATGGAACTAAATAATGTTAATTAATGCACAAGGGTAATGAAAGCAGTTAGTAATTTTCAAAATAATTGTAGTTACTTCAATTTTTTGTAGTTTTTTAATTAAAATTTTTTATTAAATGATTTTGAAAATAACTAACTCGATTAAAATGTTGAAAATTTTTAATGTATCACCTATCAACACCTTTAATAAGAGGAAAAATACATATTCACTTTTCACTAAAAAATATTTATGTACTACGGCCATAATAAATAATTAAAGTTGTATACCCATGATTTATTTTTGTTTTTCCTTTTGATTTACTTAGATTGAATATAATTTGAAAGGAAATGTAAATCATCACTAATATCATTATTATGAAATTAGAATAGTGAAAATTTGATGCAATTATATAAAGGAGAATTTTACTTATTAAGAATTGATCGAGAAGTATATCTTCTCCATTGCTTAAAATAATAGAAATATCTACTATTTCATTCTAAAATAATACGTGTACTTCAAAATAAATTTAAAACCAATATTTGTTTAAATTATTTTTTTAAATAAATTTTCATTCATCTTCCCTTTCAATTTAAGGTCATTAAAATCTTCATATATTTTTTTAAAATTAGTGTTACTTAGTTCGACATGTTTCAATATTTTAACTATTTGTATAAAAAATAATAGTTATTAAATTGAATAATTTTAAAGATAAAACTTATTAATTTAAGATTGAGTTTATGAATTATTTCTTACAAAGTTTACAAACTCATAGAAAAATTGTTAGAGTTGAATGGATGTATTGTTGTTATCAATAATTAAAGCAAAATAAATCTAAAATAAATTGTATTTTTTATCTTTTTACATTTTATACTATCCGAAACATTTTATGGTTGAATTTTCATAACGAAGTAAGAAAATGATCATATAAGTTATAGTTATATCGTGTAAATTTCTAAAAAGAAAAAATAGTCCAGTTCTAGATACATATAAGTTGATCAAGATGCAGGGAAAGTGAAGAACATTAAACCCAAATTATTAGTTTAATGCAAAAACCATAGAGGCTATTAATTTGGCAGTAATTTTTAACTAAAATTGGGAGCATGAGCGCATAACACCCAGAATAACTATCGAAACGTTCTAGATAAAATTTTCCAAGAACTGGGGGCACAACGGGAAACAAAAATAAACACACTGGCATAGTGCCGAGTCAGCGTCCAAAGGAAGGAAGAAGAAGCGGTCTCGTCCCCGACAATTTATTTCCGTGGATTTCGCTCCCGTATATAACTCCCCAACTCTCCTTCCTTTCTTATCCTAACACGCCTTTCTTTTCTCTCCTTTTCGCTTCCCGTTTCCACTCATTTCATTCCCTTTCCTTTTCCTCTCCCTCTTCAATCTCTCATTGTTTTTCTTTCTCTCCAAGGATTTCCCGAAAATTTTCCAACAGAAATGCCGGCAACTGAGTACCCAGGCTCCTTCTTGGGGCGAATCAGCATCAGGCGGAACCAAGTCATCGCCATGGATGGTAACCACGAGCAGGAGCTTGAAGACCTAGAGCTCTTCCAAAAGCACGTTTCTGATCGCTTCACCGAACTCTTATCTCCTCCGGATGATGCCCCTGTTGATGCTCTTCTGTCAATTTCCTGGCTTCGCAAACTCCTCGACGTGTTTCTTTGCTGTGAAGCCGAATTCAAGGCTATTCTTTTGATGGGCCGTGACCCGTCTCAGATCTCCAAACCCCCTCTCGATCGCTGGATTCCTGAACTTCTAGACCGGGCCGTGAAGGCTTTAGACGTTTGTAATGCGGTTACCAACGGGGTTGATTCCGTTAGACATTGTCAGAGACTGGCGGAGATTGCCGTTTCGGCTTTGGATCAAAAACCAATCGGGGACGGGCAAGCGAGGAGAGCTAGAAAGGCGTTGAATTCGCTGATGTCAGCAATGAACCTTGACGAGAAAGAAGGCGGCAGTACTAAAACGACGGAGAGGAGCTGGTCGTTTGGTCGCCGAGGTGGTAATAAAGATCGAGCCTCCGGGCAATTCAGGTCACTTTCTTGGCAGGTGGCCTCGAATTGGTCAGCCGCGAAACAGATTCAGGCCATGACCACCAATCTCGTTGCGCCACGTGGAGGTGAGGCTTCCGGTTTGGCTTCCCCGGTTTATATAATGAGTGTGGTTATGGTTTTTGTTATGTGGGCATTGGTGGCTGCGATACCTTGTCAAGAGAGGAACGGTTTGGCTACGCATTTTCCGGTTCCGAAGCAACTGAGCTGGGCCCATAGCATGATTGGGTTGCAGGAGAAGATTGGTGATGAGTGGAAGAAGAAGGAGAAGAAAGGGATGGCCGGGTTGGTAGAGGAGATGCAGAAAATGGAGAAACTCGGTCAGAGTTTGATAGAGTTTACAGATTCATTTCAGTTTCCTGGAGAGACAGAGAAATTGGAGGAAGCGGCTGCACAGGTTGCGGAATTAGCGGAGACTTGTCGGAGAATGGAGGAAGGATTGGTGCCTTTGCAGATGCAGATTAGGGAAGTGTTTCATAGGATTGTAAGAAGCAGAACTGAGTTTCTTGATGTGTTGGACCAAGGTGGGAAATCATCGACGCCACTCGTGTAACTATGTTTGGGCATTTTTGTCAGTTGGTCTGACAGGCCCTTGAAGATTACAAATTTTTGAAGGTAATGGTTTGATCTTCCTAGGTTCAGTTTTCTTCATGGATGTCCCCGTCTATTTTGGCCCATGAAGATGGAGACAGATGAACCTGCAAGATATGGGGTTTTTTTTTTATTTATTTACCACAGTCTTCAGCCGCTAAGGTTGTGGTGAAGCAAGCATTTCCTGTGTGAAATGCATCCTTTTTTTCCTTCTAGTTTTGGCCTTTTGTTTAATATGTTAACTTTTATTTGATTTGAGTACAGAAGCTTTTCTTTTCAGGAAAATGTAAATACTCAAACTACTAGTATAACATTTTGTATTTAAAGGAGGAAGTGAGAGTTTCTCACTTTGCAGAAAGTAAATGTATGCCGTACGCTCTTCTTGCCCTAGCTTTTTTTGGTCATGTCTAAGTTTTCTCATTGCAATTATGTGTCTTTAATTGGCTGCCTTAGCACGTCAAGCATCTTTCCAAAGTTGTCAACTTGGAACCTGGAAGGAGAATTGGGCAAGGCAATTCACTTGATTGGATGTTATTACAGATAAATATAAAAATTCCGATATTCATAGTGATGAGTTCCAGTTGGACATTGGGAAACATTTAAACAGAAGAAAACAAAACTTGAGCCAGGGTTGTCGAATGGAGGATAGCAACAGCTGTTTGTTTGACAATTGTTCTATTCTAACTCGGAAGGTACGGTGGAATCTATTGAATATGTGTATATGCTTTTCTAACTTTAAGCCGCATTTTCAACCCAGAAAATTTTGTTCATCAACTTAGTCTGATATGAATCACTAGATGGATAATTTGGACCCCAACACCGGGACATATGGAAAAACGTATAGAGATAGAGGACTACCATTGAGTTTAAAGCTTTGAAACTCAGATTAGTCCAGCCATCCAGGTCATAAATGGAAGATAAAGACTTGCTTAGCATTTCCACTTTTCCGCTTACTGAATTTAGCTTCAACATTCACTGAAATAACATCAAAAAGTACAAAAGTAAGTCGTGACTGCCTCGCTGTCAGATGAGGGATTAAGTACCCGAGATTGATCTTCTTTAGCCATGACCCATTCTTCATACTTGGAATAAAAAGGTAGTAGCTGATGGGGTGCTATAAACTACAAGTAATTAACCGCTGAAAGCTTGCTTAATGAGAGTTAACAAATCATGATTGGCAAATATGGATACCATGTTTAAACACTTTTAATTTAATGTAATGGACGGAACTTCTCTACAGTTGATTGGGCAAGTCTTACTAATATTTCTGCGTCAAGTATAGGCAAATGCCGTCCCCAAAGTTTCATGCACATATGCAACAAGCTTGCTCAAGTCAAAGACTATCTCTTGACGTGTATACCCTTTCCAATTTATATTGATTGGGTGGTCCAATTTTCCACTAGGATCCAATACGTGTTCCCTTCACAAATGCAATGTCAATGTCAACTATTGTCGCTTGGAATTTGTCCAACGCTTTCATCTCTATCTTTTTTTTTTTCTGTCTCAGACACATATTAGCGATAGTACAAATGTTCAGATTCTTCTTTTTTTTTGTAATAAAAAGACTGCTCTCAATAAATTTTTATGATATAATATTTAAAACTCTTAAACTATTTAAAAATATTTAAATAATTTTTTTATTTTATTACATTCAATTAAAATAAAAATATAAAAATTTAATTGAATGTAATAAAATATAATAATTTATTTAAATATTTTAAAATAATTGAAAAGCTTTTTTGGATATTATATTAATTTTTAATTAATGTTTTCATCTGTGAATAAAATACAAAAAAAAAAGTTTTTCAAGCCTCCTGGCAACCTAAATCAAATGAGCACATGCTATGTCAATTTTTAATTGATTTTTTCAACGTTGGGAAAATTACCAAAAGACTGAAAGCCGAACTTTACCGAATCAAACGACATCGTTGCAGTCTCCTGGTTGCCTAAAATAAAATAAGCATAGATCTCTAATGGCGAAATGCCACAAAATTACACTAACTGGCCAGTCTTCTCTGAACAGTTTTGCTTTTGTCAAAGATATCTGGCGCTGTCCCATCCTTAAAAGGCCTAAATCACTCCAATTGCCATGCCCCTTGGCCCTCTTCTAGAGCCAGAGCAGCCTCAAAAATTAAATTATTATTCACCTCTCACTCACTACAAAATAACATGTCCCCAGGTCCATTCTCTCTCTCTTTCTTCTTCTCAAGCAACTGCTGCTGCTACTGTTACTGCTGATCCTTTTTGGCTAATTTTCGTTCTTCTGATATTTCTACTTTTCATATTTGTATTTTGTCTCTACAGTTAGAAAAGCAATGGCTGGCTTATCCAACTCGCTTCAACTCAAGCACGGACTCGCTCTTTGGTGCCCTCACTCTTCTTCTTTGACTCGTCCTCACCCTTCCTCGTCCATCCGATTCAATAGCTTCCACAGAAACTTCGTTGTTGCCTCCTCCTCTTCTTTTTCTAACGACAATCGCGAGTCAGTTTTTCCCAATCGAAGTTTTCTCTTTTTCTACTTTGCAATTTGATTTATAATTTTATGTTTTTATAACTTGATGGAATTTGGGTTTTTCATTTTTTTTTTCTATATGATAGATTTGTGATCGTTGGAGGTGGCAATGCTGCTGGATATGCAGCAAGGACTTTCGTCGAACACGAAATGGCCGATGGCAGGCTCTGTATTGTATCCAAAGAGGTGAATTCTATATCCTATTTTGCAATTTTATTGATTCTTTTACTATTTATTTTACTTTTGAATTTTAGTTTTGTTTTTTCATTTTTTTTCTGGTAATGGGTTGCAGGCATATGCACCGTATGAGAGACCGGCTTTGACAAAAGGCTACTTGTTTCCCCTAGACAAGAAACCAGCTCGATTACCCGTAAGAATTTTCAGCTTTATATAGATACATTACTTTTTTTCAATCTGTACTTGAATTATGCTATTTTGTGCTTGTTTAAGAATTATGTCTAATTAAACGTCCATGACTGTACATTGGGTCATTGGTGAGAGAATTTGATGTTTCAAAATTCAATGTATTTTGCTGTATTTATGTGATGTTAAATTGGAAATGTCTTGCAAGTTCAAGTGGTCAGTGATTAGAACTTTAATCTTTTTCGGGTCTTGTTTTCTGCCGGCTTCTAATTTTCATGCTTGTAATTGTTATGTCTGGTTATGATGGCTTTTATCCGAATCATCATAGGGTTTTCATACTTGTGTCGGATCTGGTGGTGAAAGGCAAACTCCTGAATGGTATAAAGAGAAAGGGATCGAGGTATTTCTTCTAACTGCTTTAGTTATTAATATTTTGTAATGTTTAATTTCATTAACTATTTGTTATGGCCTTCTTGTTTAAGAGTCTTTTGTTCTGGCCCTCTTCTAGGAAGTTACTTAATTGGAAACTGCATTGCAACCTAAGAAACAAAATGTTTTTAATTAAATAGTGCATGAAGTGAAACTTTAAGAAGCTTATCCTAGTTTAAGTCTCTGGTTATGAAGGGCTACTGATGTTTTATATAATGCTATTTTTAATGTTTATTTATTGCTTCTCTTGTATGATTAGATGATTTATGAGGATCCAGTAAGGACTATTGATATAGAAAAGCAAACTCTAACCACAAATTCTGGCAAATTGCTGAAGTATGGGTCTCTTATAATTGCTACCGGATGTACAGCCTCAAGGTATACTTATCAGTTTGTAGTAGCTTCCCATTTATTTGTCCTAGATTATATGCATGAATTGGTGAAACAGTACAGGAAGAAAAAAAGAGGACACTGATATCTTGACTATATTTATTTTAGATTTCCAGAGAAAATCGGAGGAAACCTTCCTGGTGTTCATTACATTCGGGATATTGCAGATGCTGATTTACTAGTCTCATCTTTGGTACTTTTAGTTTCTTCTACTCATATCTTTTTATTTCCTTTTCATGATGTTAGCTTGAACCCTCCTATATGGTCCGATAGTAACTTCCATTTAATAATTTAGGAGAAGGCAAAGAAGGTGGTTGTTGTTGGAGGTGGTTATATTGGGATGGAGGTTGCTGCTGCTGCTGTTGGCTGGAAACTTGATACTACGGTATGAGTTCATTACATTTGGTAAATGTAATTGGTTCAGTCATTATTGAAACCAAAAAGAATAATTCTATTTCTGCTGTAGCTTTTCTTTAGATGGTCCAAACTGAGGTGGCATTTTTGATAACTTGAAAAATGAAAAGTTTCATTGTGTTTCAAGACATGCATGTATAGAGATATGTACTCATGTGTGCCTGTGCATAAGACTACATTATCTTCTATTTTGCATTTAAGGTTTGGTGATCTTATGTAAATTCTTTGACTTGCTGAGCTTTAATTCAATTTCTTTTTGCTCCTAATGTAGATCATTTTCCCAGAGAATCATCTTTTGCAAAGATTATTCACTCCTTCCCTTGCTCAAAGATATGAAGAGCTCTACAAAGAGAATGGTGTCAAATTTTTAAAGGTACTATTTCTCTCTCTCTCTCTCTCTCTCTCTCTCTCTCTCTCTCTCTCTCTGTGACACAGACCCTGCAATTAGTGTGTGTGTGTTCAGTTATGCTTCAATAACCCATGCCTATCCACCTGGCTGCAAATTCCATTAGTTTGAAATTGGTTTTCAGTTAGTAGCAAGTAAACACCTGAATTTGATTATTACCCTGTGAACTGAGTTTCTGATATTGTTAACCACTGACCAGGGTGCTTCTATCAAAAACTTAGAAGCTGGTTCTAATGGACGGGTAGCTGCTGTTAAACTTGGAGATGGATCCACCATAGAAGCAGACACGGTAACCATTTTGCTATAAGTAAAATTTCTTTGTTTGTTAATAGTGGTAGAACTGATCAAATGGCCCTTTCATCCTATATTTTCACCATTCCACAGTTAATTATTGGTATTGGGGCAAAACCTGCAGTTAGTTCCTTTGAAATGGTGGGATTAAATACCACTGTTGGTGGCATAGAGGTGAGCATCATCTGTAACTTTTTTGATTGAATTATGTGCTCATTTGTATTATCTATTAACTTATGATGCATAGTTATACATGTATCTAGTACCATGTGTGAAGCAATTTTGTATGTTATTATGACATTGATGGTGCTCTATGCAGGTAACCAAGTAGTGTATATTAATTGCAAAAATCATGCCTTGATGAATGTTGTATGTTTTCCATGTTTTCTACTCTTTATTGATAAAAAGACCACTAGACCACCAGCATTTTATTTTCACGTCTTTAACTTATAACCATAGTTGAGATATTGATTGTTTCTAGTGGAGTATATGGATATGATCATTGATGACTCTGCACATGAACCAGGTTGATGGTCTATTCCGGACAAGCATACCTGGAATTTTTGCAGTTGGAGATGTTGCTGCGTTCCCCCTTAAGGTACAATTTTCTCAAATCAATAACCATTTTTCCTTTCAAGATGTGTAAGTACACATGGTTTATCATGAACAGATGTATGACCGCATGGCAAGAGTTGAACATGTTGATCATGCTCGTCGATCTGCACAGCATTGTGTTAAGGCATTGCTTAGTGCTCAAACTCACACGTATGTGATGGTCTATCTCTTATCTTCCATCATGCCTAATTTCTAGGGTGTTAGATACACTGCTGGTGATTGTCTTTCATTCTGAAATGTTAATGAGTTGCATCATTACATGTTTTCTAGGTATGATTATCTGCCATATTTTTACTCAAGGGTTTTTGAGTATGAAGGGAGCCCCAGGAAAGTTTGGTGGCAGTTTTTTGGGGACAATGGTGAGAATATCTTACATGCATTTTTAACATTGCATTTATATGTATTTTTTTATCTCATATTCAGCATTTACAATTATAATCTTTTTGGCAGTTGGAGAAACCGTTGAGATTGGGAATTTTGATCCAAAAATTGCTACTTTCTGGATAGATTCTGGTAATATATTCTTTCTCTCTCCCCATCTTCCATTACATTTTTCACAAAGTATAATTTAACTTTTTCTCCGTGCCATTACAGGTAAACTGAAAGGAGTTCTTCTTGAAAGTGGAAGTGCCGAGGTATTTTTCTTTATAAGATTTCTGATTTTCCATGCCAATTAGCATTGCTGGTTGATTAGTTGACAGTGTTGACTAAGAATGAGAAATCTGGGCTATCTCTGAGAGTAGTCTGACAATGTGCTGGAATGTGGAAAGTGTTAGGATGAAACTAGATGCATGGTATTCATACAGAACCAAGATTCCTAATAAAGAATATTTATAACAGCTAAATATTGTATCAAGGCAAGTTTTTTCAATACAAATATAGTAATATGTGGAAAAAGGAAGCTAAATCTGGATATCAGTTTCGAGTTGACCATGTATTAAATCAAAATCTAAATGATGCTCAAAATGGATTGTAGGAGATGCACTTGTTGCATGTAGGACCAACTTTCAGTGGTCGATTGTATTCTTGAAGCATTCTGTGGTACTCTGAGATGACAATGTCAAATATAGTATCTGTCTTGGCATTGTATACGGCAGAAAAATCAGTTCTTAGTTAGGTTGAGAGGCTTCCAAAGAGGTTTGAAAAAGTTTATTTTTTGGGGTTGACCAAATACATGTTACCTATTTATCCTATGCAGCTTAGAGATTTGAATGGTTGCTAAATTTGAAGTTGAAGTATCACAAACATGAAACCCCTTTTTCAATATAATCTGAAATGCTGTTTTTGCTTTTCCATCCTTTCTCCTGTATCTTTTGTGCTATGTTATCTTAGGCTTTGCTTCCAAGGCTCTAATATGCTCACGCCATGCTGTTATGTTACAGGAATTTAAACTCCTTCCTGAACTTGCAAGGAGCCAGCCCTCCATTGACAAAGCCAAGCTTCAGAAAGCATCTTCGGTTGAGGAGGCCCTAGAAATTGCCAAAACCTCCCTACTAGTTGGGCAGAAACCTTAGTTGCACGCAGAACCTCTCCGAAAAGTGTTGATCTCTGCACATAACCATCATACAGTTACCTTCTTCAACATCCTTCAAGCAAGGGAATCATTCCTCCTAATAATATCTCGGAACCTTTCCCATTATTTCATGAAATAATTGTTTGAAAATAAGCATGACGGAAAGGTATAAAGTCTATTTTGATATGCACGAGAAATTTTGGTGGATGAAACTGCTTCTGGGCGTTTGAGGATCCAATAATAACTAAATAAGTTCCTTGGCTCGTAATATAGGGACTTTCCTGTTAACATCCTGATTGTGGAAATGAATGCGGCTCCCAAGCATTGCTGTTCAGCTTAAATTGGCGGCCATTGCCGGATTTGGGCTGGCTACGCCCCCTCCTTCGTACCTCCTAAATCCGTACTCTCGAAAGCCTATCCTTGTCCTCTTCCTGCTTAGATGTTACCCGTGATTTTTGGCTTATCACAAGCATCACACACCCACACGATGCCGCAGTATATAAAAAGGAAACTAACTATTATTATACTCTGTCGACAATTAATCTGAATTTACCAAATAAAAAGGTTTAGTTTTCAACATTAAATGAAATTATAAAATTAACGAATAAAAGTGTTCTTTCAATATAAACTCAATCACACACTTTTATATAATAATGAATATAATCAATTCCATCAGATAAATAAATTAGTAATTTTAATTTTGTAAAAAATGATTTTTGTATTTATATTTACATAACATAAATAATTATCAATTAAGGGTGAACACTACTTGAGCTATTGCCAAACTAGTTAATATGTTCTTAAATGTTAGTTGAACTAAAATTTATTAAAGTATTATTACACATAAAATACTCAAATAAAGAAAAAAAAAACACTCTAATGAGCATAGAAGTGTTGACTGAATTGAATTTAGACATAGGTCATCATAATTAATAATCTTCACTTATAAATAATTGGTGATACTTAAAAAATTTTCTCAACTATTAAAAATTTTTAAATTAATTTTTATTTTTTATTACATTCGATCAATTAAATAAATTTTTATAATTAACAGTTAACTAATTATTATTAAGTAAAATGTTATTTATTATTTTATGTCAAGTATGTTATAATAAATGATAACATGGCATGTTGTAGTATGATGGCAAAGTCACGTAGTATTTTTTACCTTTCATATCAATGTCATATAAATATAAAATGATAGATGATATTTTAACTAATATCAATTAATCAATTGTCTATCATAAGAACTTATTTGATACAAAGACTTGATTCAAAGTAATAAAAAATAAAAATTTATTTAACTTTTTAAATAATTTAAAAAATTTTAAAACATTGTGTATATATATATTTTCATAATGTAAAAAGGGTATAGATCACTTTTTGAGTTATTAGCTGGGAAACCTTGTATGCCGTAACCATGAAATTTTCTATTAGTTGAGCAGCCAAATGGAAAGAGACTTGTAAATTATAAGAAACCCGCCAACGTTTCTTACGTAAGATTTGAGTCATAACTTGAATCACATCTTATTAAAAACAATAATAAACAGAGTAATAGATGATGTAAAAAGTAGTACAGTACAAGCAATCAGTCCAAACATTACCCAATAAAAGCAAACAGGTGTAATTGGAGGACAGTGCTTTGGGTAATCATGAAAGAGATTCCCCATGTTTGTAATTTACATGTTAAATGATTTGTTTTAGCAATAAGAAAAAAAAAAGGGAAGAATAGTGTTCGGATATTAACCCACAAATCAACATCATCTTCCCTCAACACCCACTACAACTATTAAATGAACGGAGGACGACTCGGGATATCTTGCCGTCCTTGACTAAATTATGGACTAAATTAGCAATAAAAAATTGTTAATCTCACATTAGATTAACTTTTTCTTTGTAAATTTGTAAATCGAGTCATGGACTTGATTCACATATAACATCATGAAAAAGTGACTGATCATTGATGCTAGAAACAGCATGCTTTTGCATCTTTACATACACAAAAATAAGAAGGAAAAAAATCCCAAATTTATCAAAAACATAGAAAAGTCCATTGACTTGCTCTATAAGTTTCAAGACATCAACGATGAAATGGTTCCTTGTTCGACAAGGCTAAGTTCCTGTCCCTTTTCCAAATATTTGTTTGTTTGGTGACTTTTCTTGGCAGTTTGTTAACCCTGGTGGATAGCCGGTAAATCATTATTCCTACTCTTGTTCCCTCTGTTGCACAGTTTATCTTCTTAAAATTTGTATCATGTAATAAATTTTATATTCTCTGTTTTTTTTTTAACGTATGAAGTAATTATTAGTTAAAATAAGAATTAAATGATAAAAATAAAAGAATATTGGAAATACAAAAATTTCCCTTGAGGGGGTCAATAAATAAGTGTAGTCCAACCTTTCATGGTTTCTAAGACAAGGAAACGGTCAGAATTCTACTTCTTGGCACCATTTTTTTATTTTTTTGGTGGACTGGGTACGAATCGTTGTTTCCAACCGCGTTCCTTTTTGTTACTTGCTGTATATATCTTAATATTCCTCTTCCTTTCAATCTTACAATTTGCGTGTGCTGTAGGTCTAATCATTGTTTTTTTGTTTTTGTAATTAGTCTGTTCAAGTCTTGGTCGCAGCTTAAGTCTTCACAACGATGAAGGTGAAGTTTCCTTCCCCTTAATCTATTCTCCTCTTGGTTTCTTGGCAAGAGAATGAATCTTTCTTCAACAGTTACCTTCTAACATCATTCATCTTTTGTTTATTACTTATTTATCTGCTATTTGCTAGTCTTAACGGAATAGAATAATAAACAATCTCTGCTTTGCTTCTCTCTATTTTCTTCTTTGTGTTTATAAAGATGGGTCTTTCATGCTCTTTTTTTTTTTTAAGTTTCTTCTGCTAATTTGGAGGCCAATTTTTTATGGGTTATTTGCTTTTTCTCATCAACTCAAGTGCTGTATTATGTTGGCTGCGGCACTAGATACTGTTGGTTTTTCACTTTTTGAGTTAAAAGGCACACAGTTTTCTTTCCATTATGGACCGGGACAGAGATGCTTTCTTGTCTCTCGCTTGACCGTCACTTATCTTTTATCGTATTTTTCTTCCAGAAAGTTGTCTTGAAATTGGATTTACATGATGACAAAGGGAAACAGAAAGCCATGAAAGCAGTTTCTGGTCTATCAGGTATTTAATCTAATCATCTGTTATGTTCTGTTCATCAGATGACTTTTGTTGGCAATTACTTATCTTTATTAATATACTTGTTTTCTATGTTCTGTAATGTTTTTCAGGGATTGATTCTATTGCCATGGACATGAAAGATAAGAAACTAACTGTGATTGGCGATGTTGACCCTGTTGACGTGGTGAGCAAGTTAAGAAAACAATGGTACACAGAGATTTTAACGGTAGGACCGGCGAAAGAAGAGAAGAAAGATGGAGGTAAGAAAGATGAAGGCAAGAAGGATGATAAAAAGAAAGAAAGTGATCAGATTGCCGAGCTTGTTAAGGCCTACAACGCCTATAATCCTTACATGACTACACATTACCGGGTGGTGAGTGCAGAAGAGAATCCGAATTCTTGTGTTATCTGCTAAATCCGAGACTCCTGAAAGAACAAACAGAGGTTTTGGAACATTTCCATGCACCAGTGAATGAACTTTGAAGCGTTCAAAGCCCCACTTGGAGACCAACCCAGAAAAAGGTTTTTCAGTCCTACGCACAGTTTGATAATTACAAGGATTGGTATTTTACTGTTGTTCTGTATAGAACATGCCGTAAAAAGTATAGAGAAAATGAATAAAATATCGGATTGAGAATCATTTTGGGGATGGTACTGGAACCATATTTTGCTTGGTTTTTCAACTGTACAGCTCTTTTTGTTTTTTTCCTTTGGTTATGCTTAGGGGGCCATTTGATTGATCCAGGAACACCAGTTTCCTGAATACCAATTCAGGATTTGGTGATAAAAAAACACAGCTAATACTGTATTACATCGCCTTTGATATCGACGCTAAGCCTTATCTGGAGGGTGAGGGCTCATAGGATGATGAATTGATGATGCAGGGGGTGGTATTTTTCTATTTGGAAGAATTGATACAAATCAACTAAACCACTTATTAATACACCAAGAACCGATATTTCTAACCCATGATTTAATTTAAATTAGAAGCTGTGGGCCATTCAACAGTGCTACAAACAAATTTGACTATCAATGCGAACGAGAGAGCACATTGGCTAGAGATCTTTGTTTGTGACTGTGACGGGTGAACTATTCTTCCTTTGCGGACATAAACGCTGTTAGAAGCTCTCGTTTGATGACTTCTGAAACTCGGAATGGACATTTCAAAGGTGATGGGAAGTCTCTAGAAGTAGAAATTGTTTGCACCCTTGATGACCAACGCTCCTGGGGTCAACCTAAGCCCAAGTTGGGAGCATTCCGGGTTTCTTCCGTAACTTTTAATAGCGTTCTAATCATGGGCCCAGTTGGAAGATTATAGCAGGTGCCTGCTAAGTCCACAAAACCATAGGGAACAAGAAATCTGCTGGCTTCCTCGAAAAAGAAAATGGAAAAAAATTCGAAAACTATTAATAGATATAGTTCCAACAGTTTGCTGGACCTACTCAAGCCTGTTTATTTCTCAGAAAAATTATTTTGCAGATTATTATGTTTTGGATTCTCTTGTTCTGACAAAACACTTGTATTAACAAAAACTGATCAAACCGCCCTGAAGAAAAGCACAAATAGGATTACAGATTACAGACCAAGAGCAACCCAAGTGGGGATTGGTCTGTCTCATTCAACACTGTCATTAATACCCTGGAAAATTTCAAATTTATGTGCAATTTATGCACTCAGGCTTCCAATAGTGCTCATTACTGAATTAACCAAAATTGTTCAACCAAGCCAGAAAACAAAAAGCTCAAATACGGTTGTTAAGGAAGTCAGTCATCCAAATCTGGATCAAGAACAGGGCCGTAGACCAAGTAGCCAAGTCCTCATTTGAGCCTGTTTTTACATGGTGACCTGCCAACAAACCCTGGAAAGTACACTCTGACTCCGGAGAAAGATCATGAAATAGAAAGTAATCTTTTTATGTCATCTTCTGTGCCCTTATATTTACTGATATGGTCATTGAACAATAACCATTCCATTATACGTAGCACATGATGTCATCTACTAGAGCATTAGTCCACCAATTTCTAACTAATCTTTGGTTGTTTAAGCAAACTCATCCTGATATTCTTGCATCAGCACATCATAATTACCCTTCTGATGGCATGCAAATGACAATGACTGGCTATTAAATTGCAAAGAGATGGAGACAAGTGGAACATGAATGATAAATTAAACCACCAGATGCCAACTTGTTTGCAATAATTTACTCGTTGGATGACTCAAATCATGGTTATGATAATTCATGGTTTGCAACTAAAAAAAAAAAGAATATTGGACAAATTGATTCTAGCCCATTCCTCATGCATAGCCATGAACTAGTAAACAGTGTGTTTCCAGTAATTTTGACCACAGTGTCATCTTTTTCTTCTAATCTCACTTCTTTAATAAGCAAGAGCCTATAGTTTGTATGATTTCGGGAATCCCAAAAATAGAACGAAGAATTGAAGCAATTTGCTGCTTCCAGTTCTCTCTCTCCTTTCTTTTCAGGATAATTGCATTGCTGGACTTCCTTCTCCTTCCCAACTCATTGCGTACTCTCTCTATCTTTAATCATCCAATGGTTGGACCCTCTAATGGGTCTTTCTTTTCCCTTCCTTGAAGAGGAAAAGATTCGATTCTATATAAAAACCATTGATTAGTGACGCAAGCTGTCACCCTTATTGCAAGTTACTTACAGAAATCTCATTGTCGAGTTCAATGAGCGTGTGCCGATTTTAGGAACTGGAACAGTAGTTGGTGAGATGTTTATAGCAACAGGGTCAATTTTCTCCTCGTAAAATTGATGTTTGAGCAAATTATATATATTTTTCCGACATGACATGTTTTCTCCATTTAATAATATAATAAATAACATTACAAAGCTTCTTATTCTGCAGTTTATACATAGCTCATTTAATTTATAAATTACAACGTATCCTACTTAGAACTAAACCGTTTAACATCCATACCATTGATCCTTTGTAAAACATGCACTTGTGGCCTCTGCTGTTCCATGTGCACCAACTATGGCTTATTCCATCCCATAACCGAATAGCACCATCTTTAGATGCAGTAACATTAACATACATGCTACCAGTAGAAGAATATCTCACGTGATATTAGGGATATCAACGGGTACCTTATTATAGGGTACCCGCGGATATTCGACCCGGTTATACCGGGTTAGGGTATCGTATAACCGGATTAGGGGAGGGTTCAGGTATTACACTACGGATACCTGCTACCCGATTATTTATTTATCGAGTTTTCACGGGTACCTACTCTAAACCCATTTAGATACCCGTTTAATTATCCATTTAATTACTTATTTATTTCTTTACCGGGTTCCGCGGATACCCGCATTAAAACCCGTTTAATTACTCATTTAATTAGTCAAATGGTAGAGTAAAATGTAAATGTGGTGACTCGAACCCAGGCCCTCCACAGCCTCCACCATCCAACCAAATTGTTTCATTTGATATATATAGACAAAATATTATATTTAACATATAATTAGTTAAATAACTAATGCAATTATATGAATATATATAAATAAAAAAATTATTAAATTATTAATTATGTTTTATATATTAATATGAATATAATATAATAAAATTATGATTATTAATTAAATTATTTAAAAATAATTTTTAACTCATCACATTGAGTACTAAATTTTATATTGAAGAATTAATGTGCAACAACTACAAGTATTAATTATTGAAGCCAATGATACCATAAAATGATATCAAATGATATCAACCTCCTCTAAAATAATGTGTTTGTGCTTCATGTTAATTGAAAAACATAAAATTATTATTATTATTAATTAAATTGTTTAAAAATAATTTTTAACTCATCACATTGAGTACTAAATTCTATATTGAAGAATTAATGTGCAATAACTACAAGTATTAATTATTGAAGCCAATGATATCAAATGATATCAACCTCCTCTAAAATAATGTGTTTGTGCTTAATGTTAATTGAAAAACATAAAATTATGATTATTAATTAAATTGTTTAAAAATAATTTTTAACTCATCACATTGAGGAATGAAATGAAAGGTAAATAAACTCATTATACTTTTATTTCATTTGTTTTTTTTAAAAAACTATCTATTATCCTAAATGTTATATATTCTTATTTTTTTTATTTGCGTAGGATTATGTATAACAATTGATGATTCAATTGCCAAATGTGTTGACCCTGATACGGAAGAAGATGATTGAATTGTTCATGAGCTTCCTTATTGTCAATTTGTAACGTTGTTTAACTAGTTGTTTGGATATTTATTTTAATTATTTAAGTTTATATTGTTGTTGTTTGGATATATGTTTGGTTATTTAAGTTTATGTTATTTGTTTGGATATTTGTATTTAGTTATTTAAGTTTATATCGTTGTATGGATATTTGTTTTTAGTTATTTAAGTTTATGTTTAAGATTTTTGTTTTTGATTATTTAAATTTAAATTTCATTATTTTTATTTTTATTAATTTAATTAATAGTTAATTTTATGAAATACGTAGAAAAATATTATTGTATATGTATATGGGTTCAAGAAATTGAATAGTCATGAAATAGATTTTAATAATTTTTAATTCTAATCGGGTTTTAAATGGGTTAGGGTAATTATAGGGTAATAAAAAAATAATAGGGTTAGGGTTAGGGTAGTGATTTTAAAATTATACGGATAATTAATAGAATTAGGGTAGTTGATTTTTAATAGAGTTAGAATTCGGGTACTTCAAAATTATAGGGTATCCGACCCGTTGACAATGCTATGTGATACATAGCTCCCTTAATATATACCAATCTCTGGGGGACTTGCAGATAGATAACATTGGAATGTGTTGACATCGATCGTACAAGTGTGCTGTTGGATGAGCATTGCCTGCTAGAAGGAAATCATTATATATTATTTATTACCAATGTTATATGATTTCATGGGTGAAATATTCTGTAATGAACGGCTATGTACAGACTATTTTTGCACTGGCTTTTCAGTTGAGGAATTACATATTGAACTTCGGATTCTGTCTTATAGAAATATGCAGTGACCACAATCTTTTAACGGCAACAATCAAAAGAAATTTTAAAAATAAACCTTTATTTTACACATTGATAATTAGGTTCTCCATTACAAATCAGAACTAGACATTTTTTGTTGCAGTGATCTAACAAACAAAAGAAAACAACCAACAGTAGTATACGTGTGCGTACAAGCATCGCTCACAAGCATATTGAATTAACTTCCCTCACTTGCACTTCTGCATGAGGAAAGACAAAAAGTTTTCAATTGTTGAAGAAAAAGGATAGTGATCACTAATCCAAGGAGTCCCATGTGATAGAGAGCTTCCACCTAATGGATCGTATATGCGTACGGGTCATCTCCATGGGAAGCAATGCAGCCGCCGATCCTCTAATTTACAGATCAACATAAAACACAACTAAGAAAAAGTTTCAGCACCCGAGCATTTAGCTCTCCTGCTTAAAGAATAAGATTCGAATCCCCCTTCCTTCAATTATAAAAAAAAAAAAATTAAGAAAAAGTTTCTAGCGCGGAAAGAGGAAAGAAAGATTCAATACTTTCCTAGTAATATATATAGTGGCGAAAAGCCGTCCTTCAGCTTAAGTCCTGGCTCGGACCAGGGGCGAGGAAGGCAAGGGAGAGTGAGGAGACATGATGCCTGGCGACATGATGAAATCATCCTTTCTTCGAGACAAGGTGAGTTTAAGGCTGCTTCGCCTGCATAGTTTGCTACGAGGAACCATGGCCTCATTGTTCTTAAGCATAAAAGTTCTGATTCTCATCAAAGCAACTTCCATGGTGTTGTCATCCATGTTAGCAAAGCAAACCCTGAACCAACCTGGCTCCTGGCAATGGAAAGAAGCACCGGGGGAAACATTGAGCTTAACTTCTTTGATTATCACCTGCCACAAATCCATTTCGGCTTTAAATGTTTTCTCTTTCAGGAGTTTACGCAGATCCATCCATATAAAC
Organism: Theobroma grandiflorum; assembly: GCA_036013995.1. Lineage (NCBI taxonomy): Eukaryota > Viridiplantae > Streptophyta > Magnoliopsida > Malvales > Malvaceae > Theobroma > Theobroma grandiflorum. Next base: position 2,186,738 of record CP142131.1, on the reverse strand, counting down.
AGGCCAGCATTGCTGTGCAAAGAATCGATGCCAACTTGGGAAAGCCTCCAAGTGAAATATTTGTGCCTTTTGAATAACCGCTCTTTGCTTTCCACAATGAAACTCTCAACAAAATCATCATCTGATAGCATTGATGCAATCAAATGCTGAGTTTGTGAGGACACCAGTCCAAAGCTGGACATTTTGCGGGCACAGCTCACCACTGCATCATTGTATGAGTACACAATGCCAACCCTGAAGCCAGGGAACCCCATGTCCTTCGAAAGACTGTAAACAATGTGGATGAGATCACGATTACATTCGATGTCTTCCTCTATAATCTCAGAAATGCTAACGAACTCAGGCTCCATGAAAACTGTGGCAGCATAAATCTCATCGCCGATCAGGTGAATGTTCTTTTCATTTATGAAGCTTACAATACTCTTCAACGTCTCTCTATCCAAGATAGTACCCAATGGGTTTGATGGGTTGGTTATGAGCAGACCCTTGACTCTAAGGTTAGCTGCTTGTGCTTCTTTATATGCAGCTTCCAATGCAGTTCTAGTGATCTTGAAATTATTGGAACTCTCACAATCGACTGGAACAAGCTCGACACCTGTTCTCCACCTCAAGTCGCGATCAAATCTGCAAAAGGAAAGCCAAAGTATTTGAGTAAACCAGGAATTACACCGTGAATATCAGAGTAATTACAAAAAAAAAATCAGTAATTCACTTTATTTCCACCTTCTGTAATTAGTCAACTCCTCATAAAGGCCTTAATCCCTTCGCTTACCTGTTATCCTTAATTAGTAACACCTTAAGTGTCTATTTCATGCATCCAGCTGTTATGCCTCGGAGATAGGCCTAGGATAAATGACAAGTTGACTAATTCAAATGAAAATGACTACTCAACTTTCTAAAGATTAGTACTGTCCCACTGAGGGGAGGTGAGCCTTATCTTTATTAAAGAAAATTTTTTTGTTTTTATTTTTGCTAAAAATCAGCAAGAAGTGTTTAATTATTGTCCTCCATCCTCCGTACAAAGTTCTGAAGTTTTCCTACACTTATTTAAGAGTATCTGTCTGTACTTGATAATAATATATGTCCTTCGCATGATTCCCGTCAAAAATACACCGATGGGGCAAGAGCGAAGAAGTTTGCGACATCAAAACAAAGAGACAATATTGCTTTCATGACTCCCATCAGTTAAAGGTTCATCGAAGAGAACTGTGATATCAACAAGTTTTCCTTTCAGAAAAAAAAAAAGGGGGGGGTGGGGGGATTGAAGAGGAAAATTCCGAGTTACCCAGACTCCATCCCCTTTGAACCAATCTCAGGCGGCGATGTTGTCACATTTGACATTACTGCTAAGTTGACTAAAACTAGATTAATTAAACTAATCTTATTCATAAATTAATTGTCAACTAGCAGTTCCTCCCTCTTTCTCCTTCCTTTCCATGTGTGGGTGGGTATGCAGACAAAGGTCAAGGTTGGTCATTATAAGATTGAAGAAAAAACTCAACTCAAGTTGAGCAATTCAAATTTGAGCACTTATATGCATCTAATTTCCATTTTCTAGTCATGTAGTAATTCTTTTTTAAAGAAAAAAAACCCAAAAAAGAAATTTAAGAATGAGTAGAAAATGTTTAGATGATGCATTACCCTGGATAGTAAGGAGTGGGAACCAGGAATGCTTCACCAGGATCTGCCAAACAGAAGGTAACCATCTCATGAGCTCCGGTTGCTCCACCGGCCATAACAATGCGGTCTGGATCAAATTTTACTCTGTCTCCCCTCACTTTCCCCATGAATTTTGCAACAGCCTGTGGTAAATTATACAAGTTCGATTAAGTATTACTACAATTAATGAGATTAATCAATAAAACGAGCCTTGAAGTAGATTCAAGAATAATTCTGTTCTGGTTTGCCGTACTTGTCTAAACTTAGGCATCCCATGATAATCCTGGAAAAGTGCAGTCTCCTTGAATTTGCTTACACCTTCTGGACTGCAGAGGGAGGCTTCTGGGTGTTTCATGAGCCACTTTTGGATGAAGTCAAAACAAAGCTGGGGATGCAAAGAGCAGGAAACTATCAGTTTCTATTGTTCTTTTTTTCTTTTATAAACTTTACCAGAGTCCAGAGCACAGAAAGCAATGATACTTTACAAAATTCCTGGAAGTTACTAGGTACCTGATTCTCAGCAAGACCCATCTGAATGACTCCATTAGGTCTCTCTGTAGGATGAAAAGGATTGTTCTCGTATGCCTTCCAGCCATCAAAGTAAGGGGAGTTTTCACCATGACCCTTGCCAGTTGCCATCTTAGACATGGAAACCATTTTTTCCTGCTTGAAAAGAATTAGTCTTTCGAGTACAAAGAATAGATAAGCTTTTGAGACCTAGCAAACGAGAAGTTGCAGAGAAAGAATAGATTCGTTTGGTCTGAGAGTGTTGGAAGGAGTTGCTTGCTTGAGCTTTTTTGGGTTTAAGCAATTGCTAGTTGTTGGCCTTCTCGGTGCTGATGCATGCCTATTTATAGTGTTGATGACACCTGTTGACGATGGCTAGGGCCAGGGTCGTACGAGAAAGTTCCATGAAGGAGGAAGAGGACGTGTTTGACAAGATTCTGGGATTTGGTAATCATTTTTAAAAAATTAAAATTGCCATAAGACTTTGAAAATAAAATAAAATAATTTGAACTTGGTTACCTCCTTTTCAGGACAAATGAGTTGCTCCATATGACTTCACAATATGATAGGTGACAGATGTTATAAGTATTGTCTGTTTAATTAAAGTAATCCTCAACTAATTTACTTATTTTAATTTCTCACAATTAAATGTATAATTCTTTAATATCATAACATATTAATTGTTTTTATCTTCTTGAACCTCTTAAGTTCTTTGAATATAATATTACTTCTTTTAAGTTGATTGTAGTCTCTCAATTCCAACAATCTCAAATCCAATAAATCGATTGAATCGGTTGAATATTAATCAATTTTATTTAGTTTGATTTTAAAAAATAATTTAATCAAATCAATTATAATTTAGAAAAAGTTGATTTATTCAATTTTTTTATTAAACCAACTAATTACTCTACCTTAAATATAACACTTAATTAATGATTCAATGATAAATGTATAATTCTTAAACATCAGTATTACTCTTTTAAAATAACTATTTATAACTTTGAATTTTCTACTTAATATTTATCTCTGCACAAGCTTACGTGCCTCTTTTTGACTTATATCACTATGTAGTTTTTTCTTCTTAATTTGTCTTCACTTACTTTTCTTTCTTCCGTCCATTCGACACGCTATTTTCGCCTATCGAAGAATTTAGCGACATTCCTATCTTTGTTATTTTGTTTTCTGGGGAAAGAGATCTTTTCCGACATTTATAGGATAATAAAAACATTTTTCATGACAATCATTTGTGTTAGGGAAATAATTATTGTTTCCCGAATTAATTCTGCAATAAAGGTCCGAAAGATTTGACTAACACGGCACCGTGTTGTAAATGTAGGTTCACTCATTCATCCTCTGCACGTCACAAAGCGAAGTACAGAACCGTCCCATGTGATTATCATACTTGTACTCTGTATGGTAAGGTAAAGGGTATTCATCTTTGTCAATGAAGAAATTCGGTTTTCGGCTTGCCACGCCCATGTGGGCATTTTACTAAGCTCCATTCTCATATGTTAAACATGGAGCACGAGCCATCTCAGGTGATCAGAGAGTGGGGCACGGCAGGGCTGGGCTGGTGCAGACAACTACTGCAAGTCATTGTTGCTGTTCTCCCAACCTTTTGGACCCTCTTGCTTAGTGTCTGCTTAAACAATTATTAAGGTGAAGTCATCTGATAAGTTCAATGACTTTGAAAAGTGGAATCAAGATTAGTGGAGCGGACGCTTCTAGAGGATTGGTTTGTAAACCAGGATTAGAGTATTTAAAATGGAAAATCCGTAATCACCGACAATAAATTAATTGTAAAAAATTGGAGACCGACTTCAGTTTGGGAGGACTGGAAACAGCGAAGAGAAAACATTTTAATGTGTCAAACTTTGCCGTGTGCCTAGGTCAATTCAGTAGAAGGTCCCAATCTGGCTTATTTGCTATGGCCCGTTGTATAGAACAATTCAACTCCCTATGGCCCTATTTTATAAATGCTATATTAGTGGTGTTTACTCGAAAGAGTGCAGAGAAAGGGCAACAAGCGATGGTGGCATAATTGGTCGGGTCTGATTCTGATATAAGCATTCAATTCTTTATTGTGCCTATCCCCGTTTTCTAATTTCTTGTTGTCCCTTTTAGCACAGTTGGATTACACTATGCTAAGCTAATCCTTTTAATATCTCCCTTGATGCCTTCATCTTTCAAGGGAAGATTTGATCAAAGATTTTCTGTATTACCAGCTAATTAATTACGTTGTCAGCTGGGTTAAGTAGCTTACTTCCTCCATCTGCCTTTGACTGCAACGCTACCTTCTTTGTGCATTTAATACCCTTTGCTTTCTACATTCCCTGTATTACCTAATCCTCCTGATTTCAGTTCGATTGGACTTCAAAGAATGGTCTAGCTCATTATTATTGTGAGGGTATACTGATCTAGATGAAGTGAGTATACCAACCAATATTTCGGACTTTTTGGCTTCGGCTGAGGCTGACTTTGGTTCCTGGGTAGGGGGAAAACATCTTTTCCCTTCCTTTTTAATGGAATTCCTCTTTTAACTGTCAAAGAAAATTTTACTTTGTTCTCCAAACTGCCGCCATTGAGTACCTAGTAGTATTCAACATGATAAAGTACAGAACAATTAATCGTGTGACATCGGAAGAAAGTTAACACAAAATATTGAGTTTGCAGACAGTTAGCCTTTTCTCCAGGGAACATATGACAAAAAAATCCTTGGTGGCTTCTACAAGTTGCTACTTGGTTACAAGCTTTGTCAGTCTCAGGGGAGGCTGGGGGTCATCCCTCCTGAGATTCTCAGGGTAAGAGATTGATCGGAGATGCAAAGTTTGAAGCCTTCATAGGCGTCCAAATCGACCCACTTGTGTAACTTTCTCTTTCAGTTTAAGTTGGAAGCTTGTAATTAATCCTTTCAGGAAGTCAACACATTGGATTCCTGCTGCCTGCAGCGTTGAAAATTCTTATCTGGTACAATAACACTTTGGCTATTTAAAAAATCAGTCACAAACAGTCTGAATTCCGCCTTTGAAATGGTCTAAGCATAACTTGAGGGACTTTTTCTGGGTAATTCTTAGTGGATGACAGTCCATGACAATGAACATACTGCGAGAATCATATCGGGAAAATCATCAGAAAAATGGGATTAATTGGCAATGGTCAGAGAGTTATAAAATTGGTTTCTATGATGGCTTCTGCTTTGACCTGAGGGTGAGGGGAACATTCTCATTCCTTACTTGTCCAACAAAACAACAAAAAGAGTTTCCAAAAATACAATTCTTATTTCCTTCGTAGATTTCGTGTTGGGTACATGCAGCAAACAATATTTGAAAAGAGAAAACACACCAAACGCCAATCAATAATCATGTGAAATTCATGGTAGTCATGCATATGATGGTTTAATGTGGAACTTGAGAACGATTCAAATTCAAACAGGAAACCGGTGAATTCACCAAAGTTGAACACGTGAAGGCAGCCATTGTCACTTTAATGCAGCAGTGAGTAGGAATTCAACATTGAAGTTGGGAAACTGATAGAACATAGACATAAACGCTTAATTTGACTTTGGCCTGTATTCTACTTCATGTTTTAAGCCTTTGACAACGTCATAGACTACTGACCAATCTGGAAACTGCAGCCTCGTCAAAACTTACCATCGTTGTCGTTCAAGGCGTTTTGGTAAAATGTTGAAAACACAACTCTAACATTCTGGTCCAACCAAACACATCAAGCTTTCATACTCAGCAATGCCATAATTTACGGCAGTTTTACAATTAATGCTCATGGTATATCATATAATTTCCATACTCGAGACTGATATCCAACACCTATATTTACTTCCTCATCAGTAGGACCACAGTATGGGCTGCAATACTACGATTTTCACCAAGACTGTCGACCTTCTCATGAGTCTTTGCTTTAAGATTGACAACAGATGGGTCGGCTCCTAGCAGCTCAGACAAGTTGGCTTTGATAGCCTCCTTGTGTGGACTTAATTTTGGTCTTTGAAGAATTAAGGTGGCATCTAAGTTTCCAATCTCATAGCCTGCTTCATGCATGAGTCTCACCTGAAATAAACCATGCTGCAGGGCATGAGTATGATTAATTTAAATTGTATGAACAGCTAAAATTGGAGACATAATCCTATATTCCTGGAATGGAAGATATAAACAATGAAAGCCTAGCATGACTAACATGAGCAGGGTAGACAATGCATAAGGATAAAAAATATTCCAACACAAACAATTTATACTCATTTTAATTTTTACATAATACTCTATTATTTCTGTTTGATCATGGTTAACGTATTGATATGCACAAACTTAGTCAGGAAGTTCTTCAACTGATATAAATATTTAGTTATTTACCACTAATTTCTATGATTTGAATTCAGTATAAAGTAGAAAGTAAAAATATCTGTTTCCTTAATCAAATCAGTTTGTGGGTCATCCACATCCACATCCACATTTCAAAATGATCATGGTTGTCATTTGTTCCTAACACATCATATGTAAATGTGATTATTAAGACTTATAGAAGGGTCTTAGTCAATCACTAGTAGCAACTTGCATGTATTAACTACTTTATTTAACACACCATGGAAATAAGCTGTGAAAAGAATAATGGTATTAGAACATGGTTTTAGTCCAAAAAATTGTTAAGCTGGAGGTGCTTAGACCCAGAACATTACAATTGGTATTAGAACATGTATTTGTTTGGTGTGGACTTTCACATTGTGTTGGTGAGATGTTTGATCCTGTAGAGTGGGCTTTGATTGTGATGTGTGACCTTGATGAGGATATCAAGGATTTGAGTGGATGAGATCGTGATATCTTATCTCACATCAGATGCAAATGGGATTGTTAAAACCTATATAAGGGTCTAAGTCAATCACTACAAGTAACTTGAGCTTAAGTTTTTAAGAACTACGTGGTTTAGGCTCAAAAATTTGTTGGGCCGGTGGTGCTTGGACTCAGATCATTACAGCTCCCCAGCTTTGTTGTTTGCTGTTAATCATTCTTCTTTTTGCCAGTTCTAGGCCAACTCAAGATAGATCTATCCTACCAATTTAAGGTTGGCAACCTCACATTAAGTTAAAACTTTTAGAATGCCAAACAATCAATCCTTGTGAAGAAAGAAGCATTAAAAGAGGTGGATGCGCAGAGGCATTAGGAGAACACATTAATGATTTAGAGGCTATTTAGGAGTGAGAGCCATATGGGTCCAGTGCCATTTTGGGGGGGAATCCCACCACACTAGCCTGTGCTCCCAACGGGGCTTTAGTCTCTTCTTTGACTGAATACGCTATACATGCAAATGCAGGTTCAGCAAGGATCCTCCACTCTATACATAGGGAAAACCACATGAGAACTTCCAGGTGAAGCATATGGCATAAGAAGTAATATAACATTTTACTTTACAGCCTAGATTGACATCAGCATATAGCATCAGTTTGGAAGATGGATAAATACAAATATAAGGCTATACAGGGTTTTCCTGCACATACATGAATATTCCATAGTTCAGTCAATAATAAAAGATTAGATTCCATTTCCAACCACAAACAAATAAGGCTGTTCTGCAGAAAGGTTCATGGCATTGTGGTTGGTGAAGTCACTGTCCCAAAAACATAAGAGATTTTACAGAATTCAAAACTGAAGCAACATCATACCTGATACATTGCTCTTAAAAGCATCAACTTTTATTAACTTATTTTTACCTAAAACTTTTAAGTCAAACATCATGTTTACAAGGTGCATCATCACATGGTATTACTTTGCAGGCTATGTAGAATACAAGGTTATACAGAATTTTCTTCAGTTATATACATGCACATGTCCTTAGGTAGTTATTAAGTTAGGCATGGGGGGGAGGGGGGAAGAGGGGGGGGGGGGGGGGGGGGGGAGAGGTGGTGTTGGGATCTCACCACACTGGAGAAGATAGGTCTATCCTACCAATTTAAGGTTGGTAATCTCACATTAAGTTAAAACTTTTAGAATGCCAAACAACCAATCCTGGTGAAGAAAGTAGCATTAAAAGAGGAGGATGAGCAGAGGTATTAGGAGAACACGTTAATGATTTAGAGGCTATGAGGAGTGAGAGTCATATGGGTCCAGTGCCATTTTGGGGGGGAATCCCACCACACTGGCCTGTGCTCCCAACAGGGCTTTAGTCTCTTCTCTGACTGAATGCACTATACATGCAAATGCAGGTTCAGCAAGGATCCTCCACTATACTATACAAAGGGAAAACTACATGAGAACTTCTAGATGAAGCATGTGGCATAAGATGTAATATTGCATTTTACTTTACAGCCTAGACTGGCATCAGCAAATAGCATCAGTTTGGAAGATGGATAAATACAAATTAAGGTTATACGCGGTTTTCATGCACATACATGAATATGCCATGGTTCAGTCAATAATAAAAAGTTGATTCTATTTCCAACCACAAACAAATTAGGCTGTTCTGAAGAAAGGTTCATTGCATTGTGGTTGGTGAAGTCACTGTCCAAAAAGCATCAGAGATTTTACAAAATGCAAAAGTGAAGCAATATCATACCCGATACATTGCTCTTAAAAGCATCAACTTTGATTAATTTATTTTACCTAAAACTTTTAAGTCAAACATCATGTTTACAAGGTGCATCTGCACATAGTATCGCTTTGCAGGCTAGGTAGAATATAAGGTTATACAGAATTTTCTTCAGTTATATACATGCACATGCCCTTATCAGTGAGTATAGTCAACAATAAAAAACTTAATACAATTTCCATCCATACACAAATTAAGCTGTTCTGAAGAAAGATTCATTGCAGTGTTAGGTTCATTGTATCACATAAAGTACAAGGTTCATTGCATTGTGGTTGGAAAGTCACTATCAGTGTCAGACCATAAGAGTTTTGCTCTAATGCAGCAGTATCATACTCACTTCTCCACTCCTCAATACAGGCAGCCCTCTATTGATTTGTTCTGCTAATGCATCTAATACAAATTACCAAATGCTATGAACTAGCAGACTCAGTTTTTGTTTCTAAGCAGATAGAAATTAACCAGCCATGCCCCTCAAGAGATCAATAAGCAGTGCTATATCATATATGGGTTGACTACAAAAACTGACTATGAAGTCTGTCCAATCCACTCAAAGAGTTCCTTTTTATTTTATTTTTCTTATCAACAAGGCTAAAAAGGATATTTCATAAGATTTTTATACTTAAATGTTGTGTCAAAGTACATTATTGGAGCCTATGACTTTCAGAATGATTAATATTTTCCTTCCTTAACTATGCACCCAAATTAAATAATTGCATAATTCAGCTCTGTGTTGCCCTTTCTTTTATTTCTCTTCAACAAAAGTTCACAGAGTACTAGTGTTCTAATCTAGGACCCTTGTCCCAACCTAACACAATCCGTCCAAGTTGAGGCCAGATTTTAAGTAGAAGTTTCATAGTAGGGCAAATAAAGCTTTTTTTTCTTTCGTATGGGTGTGTGTGTGTGTGTTATGAACTCTGTTTTTAAGGTATCCAACAGTGAACCAGTCAAAGCATACACTGAAAATAAAATACCCAAAAAAAAAAAAGAATTTCTCAAAATTACCCAGAATCTACATTAAAGAAATACTCACAGCTTCTTTGATAAAGACAGAAGATGGAGCTCCTTTCCACTTGGGATCAGAGTCAGGGAATATCTGCCCTATATCAGGAAGCCCTAAAGCTCCCAGTATTGCATCCACAACACAATGAAGCAGCACATCTCCTGCAACACGTTAATCCCCATATAGTTAGCATCAAAAGCAAATTGTGGAAAATTTAAACAGATAATACAACCAAGAGATACAGATTCCGAGATAACATAGCAAAATTGGACGATTGGAATATGAAAATACCATCCGAATGAGCCTCGCAGCCTCTATCATGAGGAATATCAATCCCACCAATGATCAAAGGGTAGCCAGGCTCCAAACGATGAAGGTCGAAGCCATGGCCCACTCTAAACGGCAAAGACTTGGAAGGTTTCGTGGAGGCGGTGGGTCCATCGACTGCAACCGAAGTAGCAGCCGGTGAAATTGAAGCTCGAAGAATAAAAGCTGAAGAAGATGATGCCGATGGTACGATGTTATTATGATGCCTGGCAGTTATGATACGAGGATTAGGCAACAAAATGGACTTGTTGGAGATCGTAGTGGGGGTGGGCTTTGCTGGAATTGGAGAACAACTGTAAAAGTGAGTGGCCATAGCCGTTGAAATCTTTGCCTTGGCAGAGAAAAGGCTCTGTTTCTTTGTGGAGAAGTTTCAGTTTCTTTGTTGACTCTGTTCCGTGGGTTTCCTTCGTTTTTCCTTTTCCTTTTTTTTTTTTTTCTCTTTTTTGGTATTTGTGGCAGTAATTTGTTCCCCCTTTTTTTTTTTCTTAATTTTTATTTTAAAGGTGGGTATTTAATTGCAGGAACCAAATAGTTTCATTCGTTGTCTACTTTCCATTTGGCAACCGCTGGGTGTAACTCCGGTGAATGGAGAATGCCCCATTTCCAATGTGTTTACCGAAATTCATTCGAGTGCAAACACAGCCACAGCAATGTATGAATATAAGTCCCACATTCTTAAGTAATTGTTAGGAAACGTTTTTTCATCAGTATATCACGTATGGGCAAATTGGTGCCAAACTCAAGACTTTGAGAGGCCTAATGTTGCCAAATTTGGGAGACCCTAGACAGAAAACGACCCTTAACACCGTGAAACATGAATGGTCATCAGATCTTTAAGTCTTAAACCTCATGGAATATTCTGTTAAGAAGTGATGGAACACACTTCTGTACCTCTACCTGTTGTTTTGAATCTCAGTTGATTCCCAAACTACTCTTTTCTTCTGCAACCCCACAGGGAAAACCTTCAATTTATGTAATTGAAACAGCCATAAACTAACTTCATAAGCAACAGGAGAATGGATATTATATTAAAACACGCAGCTCCTTGAGCCCAAGCAATATATTCAAACCTGTAATTACTTAGAGATGCAACTGTGCACATCATATAAAATGAGCATACATGGATTTAGCTTTTCAGCAATTTAGCCACGCCACATGGAATGAAATACCAAACGGAACATGTAAAACTAAACAGAACACTCCTTGCTATTGGGATAACCCAGCTATAAGTTTGATGTCTACACACAAAATGTACATGTGTGGTGTCCCGTTTTACAACAACTGCCGCACAGTTTCTACAACACATTTATATGAGAATATACATTTACATGAGCATCAATGAAACCCAAGAAAATCTCATCACGACTATGAGGTAGAAGCCCTAGGTTGCTTGCATCCATGCTCTGGTATTAGATGTTCAGTGGCTGCTCTCTTTGGTCTCAACTGCAATGAGAAAAGCAAAAAGAAACTAAATGAACCCAGACACCCACTCTCAAAGTGCATGCATGTGTCCTTGAATTTGTAACAGTGACTGAAATGATTTGAATGCGGTGTTATAGCATGAAAAATCATAAACAAGTTACTAACCTTCTCCTCAGCACGCTGATAGAAATTTCTTATAAGTATATTTTTGGCCTCAGTAGTTATAACTGTTGAAAGTGTTTGTACACAAAAAATAAAAAGAAAATGTTCACAGGTCAATTAAAAAAAATAACAATAAGAAATCAAGAATTTAAGCCAATGAGCTGTGGCACTGCACCAGAATACAATCTTATTTAGTAGTGCCTTTGTATTCGTAGAACAGGCATTTTAGAACACACATACAACTTAACAATTTCATTCCAATTGATAAACTTCAAACAACAATTTCAATCAAGTACGCAATCAATTACTGGTTTCCAATTAGAAATCTCCATTCTTCGTCGATATCAAAATGAGACTAAGAGAAGATGAACAATTCCAGATGAGTAATCTATGACATTTAGATTACTAAGAAACAAAGAACTAAAGAAACAAGGTAAAACAATTCCACCATTTCAGAGACAGATGATAAAAAAAATGTAAGCAAGTAGCAGAGGTGGCAAGCATAAAGTGCCATGTAAAAATCAATTTCTCAGTCCAATACCAATTATTTGAAGCCCATTTGTCAAGGCAATACCATTTTTACAGAAAAATGACATCATATCAAGTTCCAATTCAGACATCTCCACATAATTTCCAGCACTTGCTGCTCTCAAACAGAAGTCAACATTCAACATCCTAGAAGGTACCTAGCCAAATAATTATCACAGTATATGACATGAATTTTTAAACTATATTATCACCATGTAGACAAAGTCTAAAAGAATCAGCCAACCAAAGGTTATCATGTTGCCATTGCAGACAGTTTATAAGGCCAAAAATATCTTATATTTCCTCAGGAATATTGTTCCACAAGTAAAAACAAGGAGAAAAATATCAGCTCAATACCTTGGTCAGGTGGTGGAAGAGTCCGGCTATGAGTGGGGCGGTAGGTGGCAGGTGTCATTTTCTAGCCAAAAAGAGAAGGTTAAGTATAAAAGATAAAGTGCAATCAATTCTTAACATGACTGAAAAGTAAGGAGAAGCATTTTATGCTCCTAAAATATTCGAGCAAAGTAACAAACCATACAAATAAATGTAATTTTGTTAAAAGAGCAACCAATCAATCTGAAAGCAAAAAGACTAATTTGTCATAAATTCTTCATTTGAAAACATAGAGGAGCTCCATATGAACTCCATGAATTAGCATAGCATCTCACATGCTAAAATAGCTGAAAAGGATAGAAGTCTGGTGAAAAATGTTCTATACCCTTTGGACATTTCAACAACTCTTACTTAATTGGAAACCTTATAACAATTAGGCAGGAACCACTATAAACTATTGCAACAAAAATAGATACATAAATTCATATAAGCCTACATGTATGCATGCTATGAAAGGAAATTGATATCCTGTAATGCACCATGTGCTAGAGGACAGCAATTCAAAATTCACCATGCAGCTTCTTTACCAGGTGAAACCCTGCCTTACTGAACTCTTTCTAGCAATTACATTACCCTATACGAATTCAAGATTTAAACAAAACTAGAATTAAGTGAGAATTTCAACAAAATGATCAGGAGTTAGACCAAGAAAAAGAAGAAGATAAAGGAAAGAAAAAGAGTGATCTAATATCTCTCATTCCTTTTAAGCTTTCCCTTCACCCTCTCTCTTTTCTCCTGACATTTCAATATTTTCAAGCGACTGCCCAAATGTCATTAACACAATCATTATCTCAATATGAATCACCAGTAAAACAGTGCCCAAGTTAGAATGCAAAAGCTCAATTTCATGCGTTCTGTCAATAGCATGTCCATGTCATGGACAGGATTAATTTTTATCAAGAAAACAACAAATTCTCAAAGCAATTCTCTCAATACCCACATAGAAACAACTTTCAACTACCAAGCACACAGGAAGATCTGAAACATTGAACTTCTTGACCATTGTTAAGAACCGGTCTTAAGAACTTAAACTACCAAGTACACAGGAAGATCTGAAAAGCTTCTAGGGCATTAACATAAAATTTTGGTAGATTTAGAAGCTGACAGTAGCATGCAGTGGTCAAAATCACAAGCTCATGAATAGTTACCCTACCATTTTAAGGAAACTGCCATTCCCATACAAGAAAGCATTTCCAGGATAATGCTTGTGCTGTATAAATATCTTTGTCATTTTAGCAAACACATAATAACAAGTACTGTTTGCATAACTTAGATGCTTCACATGGTAACATCACCATATTACATTCCATTCAATCAAATTAATAAGCATCCTAGTGTTAAATGTATCTTGCAATGCAAACAACAAAAGCACTAAAAGTGTAATAATACCGGAGTAGAAATTCCGAGAATCATTTAACCCCTATAAATACGGAAGCAACATATTCATTTGTAACCACAAACAAACTTTATCCAAAAAGCTTTTGACGACTAACTGATTATATGGACTACAGCATTTTTTACGGTCCAAATTCAGAAAAAGCATTTTAAGAAAAGAATCCACCAACATCATATCTGGGTAAACCCTGAAACCTAATCATAAAAATCTAACAGTTCTTCACTATTCATCTGAAACCGCATGTGGGTTTTATTGCAATATCAGAACAGTTGAAACGAACAACTTATTCAGATCATACCAGAAAAGAATTCATATTTTCATGTATTTTTGTTAATGGGGTTGGGTTTAAAAAGGATTCTGGGATACTTACAGAAGGATTAGAAGGATCGGAGGGACGAAGTTGGCTGAAGTTATGGGGGTCAAACGACGGCAGGTCACCGAGCATAGACCCCATTGGGGAAAAAGAATATGCTGGTTTCTGCACCCAGAAAATCTCCGGAGAGAGATTGGGACAATTGAGAAAATGGGAGAGAAACCACAACAATGCCTGCCCCGATTCTAGACTCAGCCTTTTTCGTACTAGTGCTGGATGATTAATCGGTAAATTGATGTCTATATATATATATATGGGGCAATAGCTTAAGCATCCATCTTAGGCTGTGGCCTGTTTCGTCTGTCCCACTCCCCCTCCATTGCCAAAATAAAATAGAGTAGCGTAGTTTGTGTACAAGTATACTTGTGTGTGCGTTTATCTACCCAGTCAATGAAAAACAATATAATTAGTTATAATAATATTTACAATAAGGTAATTTATTAGCTTACGCAGGAGAAGCTCGATAAGTTTAAAAATCTAAAATGAAATATTTAATAAATTTTTTTATTAAAAGTAAAAAAATTATTAAAATTTTATTTTTTAAATTTTTTGATATGTAAAATTTTTATATATTTTAAATGGTTAATATAAAATCAACAATCAAAATTTTTAATTCAAATAAATTAACTATCACATAAAATGAAAGTAATATAATAATATAATATAAATTTAAATTAAAATAAAAAATATTATAAATATTAAAATAATACTACTTAATTGTTGAATGTTTATTGCAAACAGCAAATGAGTCTCATAATCTTATGAACATAACAAGATAATAGATTTCTTGTATATTTTTTGAAAGAAAATTAAAGTTAAAAGGAAGAAGGAAGAAAGAATAAATAAGAAAAAAAATTCAAAAGTAAATATTATATATTGACAAAGAAATAATTGGTTTTATGTATAGGAAAAAAAGTTGTTAAAAATCATTAAATATGTTGATTGAAAATAAGAGAAATAAGTGAAAAAAATATAATTGTTGAAGATTATTAAATACAAATGACTGTTAACCTATTAGAAATAATATAGTATTTTAAAAATTTAAAAATGATAGAAAATTAAGATTTATTAAATATATAATTAAAAAATAAAAAAATAGGTAATTTTATTAATTAATTTTAATTTTTATATTTTTTAAATTTTTATATATTTTTAATATAATTTATTATATTATAAAATTATCGAGTTTTTCCAAATTGAAGGCCTAAGGCCTTTGCTTGGGTGGCTTCACCCAAGGGCCAGCCTTGAGCTTATCATATGCATGGAAAATGCCATACATGAGGCCACATCAAAGAATTAAAAATCGTCTTAAAATATAATCATTTGATGGATTTTTTTATAAATATAGCTTTTTAGTGATTTTTTTTATAAGATTTTTTTAAAAAAATACCCTTTATACATAAAAGTGTTTTTAAAAATAACTCTCTTTATAATTTTAACTACTTTTAATCAAGAAAAATTAATTTTGGATAAAATTACCCTTAATGAAACCAACTCATATGTTTAAGTTCACATTTCAAACCAATTTATATCTTTTGAACTTTTCTCGTTAGATCATTTATGTCTAGAGTATTCCTTAATAGAAATAAAAACCTTTAAGCATTTTACACATTTTGAAGTGGTTGTTGATATATAAAGAAAAACCTTTAAACGTTTTGAGCATTTTTAAACATTTTGAAATGAGTTTTAATATATGAAGAAAAACCTTAAAGTATTTTAAACATTCTTCACCAAATAGGTATATTCGTTGATTATGTTGTTAAATGAAATATAATGTTTTGTTTGAAGTTGTTGATTTTGTTAAATGAAATTCAATAATTTTAGTAGTTTTTAGGCATTGTGTAATGGATTTTTAGATATTGTATGACTAATTTTTAAATATTACGTTATTAATTTTTAAACATTAAGTGATTGATTTTTAAGTATTACATAACTGGTTAATATAGTATTACGTAATTGGTTAATAGGCATCACGTGATTAGTTAGTAAAGCATTACGTGACTAGTTAGTAAAAAATTGTGTGATTAATTTTTAAACATTGTGATTTAGGTATTATCTAAAAATCAGTCACATAATACTTAAAAATTGGAGACACACTGATTAAGTCTCACAATACCTAAAAATTAGTCTTATAATACTTAAAAACCAGTGAAACAATATATAAAAACTAATAATGCAATACCTAATAATTAATTATTTTTCCTGCTCGTAACTAGGTTCAAGTTGCCAAAGTCATACAGTTTTTTAATTTACAAATATGTCTAATCAATTTTAACCCCTCAAGTTTATGATTTTATGAATAAACCAATAAACTCAATAATCTAAAATGCATACTTTGATGTCATCTATATATTTTGGAATTGTAAAATAGATAGTATTTGATAAGAGAGAAATTGAGATTTAATTTTAAAATTTTTATTAGATGGCGGGATAGAAAAAATCGAAACCATTTTAATTTGTCTGAAATTATTTAAAGAGTATTGTTGTCAAGTCATATAAAAAATTAACTAAAAATAATTAAAATTGTAATTAAGGATATTTTAAAATGGAGCTTATGAAAGGTTATTTTTCACAATTTACTTTTTTTCATAAATATAACTTTTTAATATCTTATTAGTACAAGGTGATATTATTCATTATCATGCACTATTTTGATATAAGTATATATTATTTTGATTTCTTTAAAAAAATATTGGTTTTAATAGAAGAGCATGAGATTTGCAATTGAAAGGAATATTTGTTTGTTCGTTCGGTTGCCAAATGACTTAAGGAATAGTCATTCTCTGCAATTTCTATTCCCAAATGACTTATGGTATTTGCTATTGCATGAGTGAGCCTCTAAAATTAATAAAACAAAAATGCTCCTTATAAGTGAATATGAAAAACAAAATTAAAATAAAAAGATTAAGTTTTTAATTTTGTATTCTAAAAATTAATATTTTAAATTTTAAAAAATTAAAATTATTAATATTTTAATCATAATAATATTTAAAATATAAATAAAATATTAATATTATAAAATATAAATTATTACATTATAAATAAAATTTTAGTATTTTAATTATCAATTATTAATATTTTAAATAAAATTATAAATTATTTATATTTAAAAAATAAAATAAAATAAAAATAGATAATCATGTGTTATAATAAAAGATATTTTTATCTTTTTATCACTTATTCCTTTATTATTTCAAAATCATTTTTATCAATCAAACATTATAATAAATTATAATAGCAATTATTCCATTCTATCAATCAACCTATATAACAACATTTTCATTTTATTTCTACTTTAACATAAATAATTGGTGCAAAAAATATAAAGGAAATAATGCTTTTCAAAGTTTAAAAATCAAATATAAATTAACATTTTATTCATCTGCTTTCATTTGAATGATCTATACAGTAATTTTGTTATCCATAATCAAAGTTTAACGAGCTCGTCAATGTTGAGTATCACCCAGTACGCAGTCTTGAGGTGGCGGAGGTGTGCTTCGTGACACCGTAGATGTTGATGTCCATAGATACTATTCATTTTTTATGACGTTCAAGATACTTTTAATCAAGATTTATTAACACCAAGCATTCGTAGGAACAAAATACAACAAAAAATGAATAATATCCTCGAGATTTTTTTAATTAGAAAGATATTTGAGGAAGTAAGTACGTAATGACGATTATATAAAAGTATTAGTTTATTTTCTTATAAAATATTATTTTATTAATTTTTGACATTTTTTAATTAAATTATAAAATTTAATGATAAAATTACATCTATTCAAAAATAATCGATGAATTTGATTTATCACTTAAAATAAAGTGGTAAACTAAATCTTATCCCTATTCTTATTTTTGGTACATCAAATGGTGCACAGATACTCACAATATTTATTCTTCTTTCAATGTATAAATTTTACTATTTGTTCTAAATTAGAAAAAAGATATCGTTAATGACACTGTAAAATTTCAAAGTGATTTTAAGTTATTAGATAATGAAATCCATCATTCTAAGTAAGTTATTTATTTATTTCATTAGTTTTCAACAAAGTTTCATTAAGTTATTAACCTCAACACTGTTTTTTCATTATTAGTACAATAAGTGGTAAATTATCTTTGGTTATCTTTCATTGTCACTGACATTCTTATCTATCAAGAAGCATTATTAATCATTGTAACATTATCAAATTCATAATAAATAAAATAAAAAATTAGTGCATGAGAGAAGAATAAGGAAAAAATGATTTCTTTAAAAAAAAATTATCATTTCAAAAATAATTTACCTATAGCTTTACTGAAAGTGTTTATTGATCAAATCAAACTTAATTGGTGCTTTTAAAATCTAAGCTCGAGCTTCACTTGATTTGATTTGTACATTCAATCTTTTTATTATTTAAAATTTTATATTAATATTTTTAAATCGATTTTAAAATTAAAATTAAATAATTATGTAATAATCTTAAAGGTTGAGCCGAATTGGGCTTTAAAAATGCTGTCCAGAACCCGACCCCCAGACAAATCAAGTGTCCCACAGCAAGTGCTAAAGAAACGACGTCGTCCTTTAATCCTATGCGTGGTAGGTAAAATACCAACCGTTGGGAAGCAAATGCCAAAGGGGAACCAGAGTAGGCGCTTACAACCATCAGATCAGCCCCCCATCAAAACTGATTAAAAGGGACCCACACTCCAATCGAACACCCCTATTCACTTCTTAATTAAATATTACCGCCAGATCACCGCGCGTCCACCGAACTCCAAAAGTCATTGAAGCACCGTATAGCCCCTCGCTTTCCACTTTGGTTTTTCTTAGAACTCCCTCTAAACCCTATTTCTTTTCACTTCTCAACCATCCAAAGCACGGCTCAGAGTCGTCGTCGGTGGCGTAGCAGAGAGGAAGAAAAAGAAGAAGCAAACATGGCTGCACTCGAAGCTCCTCTCTGCTACGTCGGCATCGCTCGCCAATCTGCTGCCTTTCGCCTCATGAAGCAAATGGTACGTATTCATATATATGTATGTCCGCGTGTATTTCTGTATCTATACGCGTATTTTGTAATTTGTAAGTTTTGTTGTTTGGATGGCGCGGTTAGGGATGGGAAGAAGGAGAAGGGCTTGGCAAAGATAAGCAAGGGATCAAAGGTTACGTTAGAGTTAAAAACAAACAGGACACCACTGGTACGTTTCTCTTTGCTTTTTCTTTTACTTAGGTTTTTTGATGTGTTTAGTGTATGTAGATATTGAATCACATTCTGGAGAATGAGAATAGGAGGAAATGATGAAAAGTATTAGACAAATGGATTTTTATTTTTGAAAAATATGGAGCAGGTGTTGGATTGGATAAGCCGAATCCGTGGGCATTTGATACAGCTCAATTTGATAGTATTCTCAAAAGATTGAAAGTGGTGCGTATTTCATTCTTAATTTTGCTGACTTTGATTGGCTAGACAGTGTTTGATTTGATGTGAAGCTCATCCTTTTTTGGTTTTCCTTCTTTTCTCTTTTGGATTTTTAGCAGCAAGCTGCGCAAACGAATGATGAAGGTATGATTGATGCCAAAAGAGAAATTCTTCTCATATTGCACATACTAGTAGATTATTGATTGACAAGTAACTTGAATTTACTCTTAAAAGCATGAAAAATTGCATTGTGTTACCATTATTCTATTTTGTGACTGAAGTTTCTCAAAGTTTTGTTGCCTTAAGAAATTTTGTTGCTAATATTTCAAAAA
The DNA here is from genome assembly GCA_036013995.1 of Theobroma grandiflorum. NCBI lineage: Eukaryota > Viridiplantae > Streptophyta > Magnoliopsida > Malvales > Malvaceae > Theobroma > Theobroma grandiflorum. The sequence continues at coordinate 2,166,655 of CP142131.1, read as the reverse complement.
AAAAAAAGTAACTTGAATTTGCTTAACAGTTGACAAGAATGAAAATCAAGTAGAAACCAAGACCAATGTGTCTAATGATGCTGAAGAACAAGTTGTTAAGACTACCCGACCACAGGGAAGGTTGGTGCATTTATTTCATGTGTGTTTGTAATTGTATTTTTAGTTGTAGGAGATTATTGCCAATTATTAAGTTAATATTTGATTTCATTTGTTCTTGTTTTTACTCTGTTTGGTTCCTTAGATATAAGAAAAGAGAGAGAGGGAAGCTTGTTCATGCATATTCTTCAAAGGATCTTGAAGGAATACTTGTAAGTTCTAAAACTTCAGTATGTCTTATCAACTTCAATTTCTTCAAAGTTATTTAGACTGTTAAAAGTACTTGTTTGACACTGTGATAATGATGTCCTTTTTATTCATATTTCAGAATGTGATGTTTGTTGGCCCCTAGTGTCCCCTTCAAGATACAAAATAATTCTATATAACATCAGATCAGACTGTTAAATGATCTGTGTTTGGTTCAAAATTATTCAAATTTAATGTGTTAATACCATCTAATTTACTCTCAACAAGATTTTTCTGGTGTAGAAAACCGTGAGAGCTCAAGGAAAAAGTAATTCCGTAATATATGTGTCTTCTTGGGTGTGGTAATAAGTCTAATTGTCAGTATAATTGTAGATGCTTTTTCGATTTTCTCATTGTTTCATATTAGCATTAGGGAGATGTGGTGTTACCTTCACCCTCGAGTCTGAACTTTTGGAACAAATTCCAGATGTCTCTGCTTGAGTTGGAAAGGTGGACAGACAAAGCAACTTTGAGACGTGAGATAGAAAAGCGGAAAATGAAAGCAATTTTGAAACAGGATTCGGTAATAAAATAGTTTGTATGTTTTGGTTAAATGCTAAATTATCTTAGAACTCCATAAGGAAATTGAAATAGTCATTACAAAATAGTTTCTATGTTTTGTTTGATAGAATCGTCTAGTCCTTCTCTATTCGAAAAATCTTTTGCCCTTGTTATTGCTATTAGCATTTGATTTCATGCGTCCTTTACATTTATAATTTTTGGTTTAATCAATCAATGTATGTTTACCTATGCATGCTTTGCAATAGGTCAAAAAGGTTGAGGAGTCACCACAGGCTAATCCTGATGTGGGTGGTGAAATGGAGTTCATAGAGACAACTGAAGGTCAGGATCCTCCTACTGAAGGTAATACTTGGTGTAGATTCTTGCAGTAAGGTGTTTTTTCCATTGCATTATGTTATGGAGTTTTTATGTAGAGTTGTTATCAGGCAGTTATGTTGAAGATGGATAGTCAGACTAGAAATAAATTTGGATTTCTTTTTTCCTCAGAGTATATTTATGATATACCTGAAGACCTGTTGTAGTCTTTTGCTGGCAAATGATATTCTTGGCCTATTTCTGTAACGGGCTTGCTTTTTGCTGGTTGCAGCTGTTGGTTGTTTCTGAGATAACTTGGTTCTTTGTCACAGGACATAAAGCTGAACGTGTTTCTCCAGAATGGTGGGGCCATAGATATGGATTTGTCTCTGGAGGCTTTCTGGGAGAATCTACCAGAAAGAAAGCAATCAAAACTGGAGAGTCTAAAAATTCAACTGAGAGAACTGTATTTTTTGAAGATGACCAAGAGAATCTCTACAAGCTTGTGCAAGTATGTTTCTTCACCATGTCAAATTTTGTTTTATGAAAACTGTGGTAAAGTTATTTGTTTGATGAAGAGAATAATTATAATTTTCCTTTTAATTTAACCTGTAATCTGAAGATGAAACAATAACTGTGAATTAGTGGCATTTTGATTGATGATTCCGCATGCTTTTATTGTAAGTGAATGTAGTAGTATGGTGGGACTATTGAGATTATATTAAAGGAGCTAGACAGTGCTGGTTTAGGTAAGTAATATATGCCTTTTATTCCAAAAATTTTAGGATAAAGCCACAACTGGGAAGCAAGGTCTGGGCATTAAAGATCGACCAAAGAAAATTGCTGGAGTTCGCTTTCAGGGGAAAAAGACATCATTTAGTGATAGCGATGATGAGGATTCTGATAATGTTGGTCCCCCAGCAAAACGAATGCGTGATAATGCACAAGAAATTGAGAAAGCTGATGAACCAAAATTAAAGTTTAAAAAGCTGTGTAAACAGCTTCTTTGTCAGGTAATTGATTTAAAATGCAAGCTGTATTAAATTGTGCTGCAACTTTTTCTCTAATTAATAGCAATCTGCCTATTTCAGGTACCTGGAGAGTCATTAAAACTAAAACAGCTGAAAGTTCTTATTGATGAACGGTCATCCTCAGTTTTTTCCAACTTTTCTTCAAAGAAAGATGCCCTTGCCTACTTGAAACGAAAGGTGTTCTACTCTCTGGTTTTGTTAAACGCTTGTCAAAGTTACTTTTCTTTGTACTAGAAGATACCAGCTTCTTCTCTTCATTTCTTAGTGATTTTGTAATGGATTCTGAATTCTGGCATTTCTTGTTTTTGGCCACAGCTTGCAGGCAGTAGTAAGTTTTCCATGGAGGGAAAGCGAGTAAGTCTAACATCAAGAAGCAGTTAAAATTTTGATACAATTCTGAGATATTCCTGTAGCGGCCTGTATATGCTGAGACTGAACTAGTACCATATTTATACAAGTCTTGGTTCACGTCTCTTTTGTAATAGAAATTATTAATTTCTTTTTTTTTTTCTGATATTTATGCTCCATTTGTATTATTTTATCAGCTTGAAATTCATTGCTGATATGAAACTTGTCTGAAGGACAAGAGTAGCAGGCTGGCAATGCTGAAATTTATCCTTAAAGGAGTATTCATTATTCAAGAAAAATTTTCATAGAATTGGCTTAGGCATGGGATGTTTGTGCCCTATAACTCACTTTATATCCACCTTTTTGTCTTCAATGGAGAAAGAAACAAAAGAAATTGTTCTGTTCTCGTTAATCTGCGTTTACTTGGCCAAATTGTCGACGTTGAACTGCTAGTATGATTAAATATTGGGGGACAACGATCCATGAGAAGCCCCCCATGCTTTTGAGGACTGGCTTTGCCATAGCTGTGTTCACTTCGAGCCGTTTATATTTTGTAACCCTGCGAGCTCTACTAGCCCACCATACTTCCGTTGTACTTAAATCTTTCCTGTTTTTATCAATGGCGTAGTTCTGATGCATGATTCTCTGTCGGACGATGCTGATTATTGAAGTATTGTTAGATGTAACTGGCTTGGACAATTTTCTTTGCTATATACTTCCCCAGATAATCGTATCCATGAAAGTATAGAGCTTCGATCTCTGCTCTCTTGCCACTCTGCATCATCAATGCCAACTCGTCCCTGTAATTCTCCTGTTGAACACCATTCAAGAGACTCTTAAAACCATATGGAGAGAGTAGTTTTTACGTTTATCTTACCAGAGATGCACCTGCAAGATTACTGAGGAAATCAAGCCTTTAGCGATTTGCAGGTCCCGTGGCTTTAGTGGAGCTAAGGATTGTTCAGGTATCAGTTGTAGATCATCGCCTCGCAGTCCCAGCCACTTCACGTTGCAAGCTGAATGACGCAGACAGAGAAAATAATTTCATTTTACCTGTTAAACACAAAGAAAACTGGTGCAATTCGGCGTGACTTGAAGAAAGTACCATATCTGTATGCCTCTAGACCCATCCCTATGCTTCCAAACTTGTAGGTACATAATATAGCTAATCCGGCTGGATTCCTAGAAAGGTTCAAGTTTGAAGTTTATCAGCTTTAAGGGTGCACAGCTATTTGCTATAATCAAGTTGAAGAATCCAATAGAGTCATCTCAAACAAAAGAAAGTTGTGTGAAACCGGTTTACTGTCTTTTAATTGTATTACTTAGGAAAAAAGAAGTCCACGGTATTTGCGGGAGTTCCATACCAGTCAACCAGTGCTAAAATTGGCAAATCTGGAAAAGCCCGACTCATTCGGTGAAGAAGAAATCTAACAGGCATTCAAGGTTGTGATTACAATGAAGCATCGAAATGACAACAGGGTTAAGTAGAAAATGGTTAAAGCAAATTCATGAAACTGTTGAGTTTAAACACTATCAATACCTTGTGGCTATATCTGGATAACCTTTTGCCGTGAGAAGAATGCTTGGAATCTGGTTAAATACATGATCTTCTGCCAATCTCTGAAATACTGCATGCTGCAAAACAGATCATGCAAGAATGTTTATTATTGGATTTGGGAATAGTAAATTCATAGTGATGTCTGATTGGATTTCAATGAAGAAAGCACCTTCTCAACCACAATAATATAGCGGGCATCTGTCTTCATAATCAAACTGTCTAACAATTTCAGATCACCAGATATTGCATATCCGGAAGACCCACAATCAGAACAATCCACAACCTCCTGGTTTGGCTCCTGTCATATGGTCCATAAGAGAAAAAAACAAGGAATCACCCATATTTGCATGTACATTGTTACATTAGAAAATAAAAGAAGCAAGTGGCCAGTATATTCTTTTCCCGCATAAGATTATGATATTTGCAATGCAATAATACATAACAGGAAAGAGAATTGAAGTGCCTGAAACAAGATACGCCCAGCAACAAGTCCTTTGCTAGACGCCATGATTCCAAGACTGTTTCGGCTGCATCGAAGCAATGCTACAACATCTGTGACACAAAGTTCTCAATTATTTCAACCATTAACATGACATTAAAAAACCCTTACATCCAACACGAACATCTTCTAAAATCACCAGTAGCAATTATAAACAAGTGAGAACTCAGAGAAGTGACCTTGGATTGTCCTGTTGACCTGCAATTGAGATGAGAAGTAATCTGGTGAATCACAGAGCAGCTTGTAAAAGAGCTCCCTCTGTGTAACTTGCTTCTCTTCAATCAGAATTTCAAAGCACATCTCCATAACCTTCCACACTTCATTTTTAGTAGGAATAAAGATCAAGAACCAATTTAATTTAAGAACAAAGGCAAAAAAATGGGCAAAAGTTAAATCCATTACAAAAGAAAATACCCCTAATAAAGGCCTTAGCTGCGTTGGCTCTCATCAATGATCTTTTACAAAAAGAGTGAGACAGAAAAAGCCAAGAAACCTCGGTGAAGAGCCCTTCACTCACTCTGCTATTACTCGACTTCCTATTGATCTATACCAGTAATTGGAAAAAAAAAGGAGAAGAAGAAAACAACTCAACAAATATTTCCTCAATTTTCTGAGCAATCGAACAAAAAAAATATATTTCGTTACTAGAGGGAGATTGGAGATTGCGGGATCAGGAGAGTTCAAGATCTTGAGGAAATTGAGGACGGCTACTTGGATTCTGGCTCGAACCTGAAAGAGTGATTTCGATGTTTTGAGACAAACAAAATTGGATCAACAATGACTGATGGACAATGATGAAGACGATTACCTCGTGAGGAGGGAGGACGTCGGCGTAGCAGAGATGTTGATCGGAGAAGAATTTCATCGAAGATTTGCAGAGATCGTCCATTGTTTCGTTGGTTCTGAGGAAGTGGCGCGAAATGAGGTTGAAGTTTTGAATCGTGGTGAGTTAAAACGTCGGCTTAAGATCGGTCTCGATGGGCTTCCATTTTCATTCTTTTTGCGCCAAAAAGGCTTCTTGTGGTCGCATTCAAGGTCCACTCCCTTTGGGCTGACGGGTCAACTGGGCTTCATCTTCACCGACTTAAAGTGTTTTTTAGTTAAAAAAATTTATGAATTATATAAAAAATTTAAACAAACCTTTATTCTCTTATTATTTCCAATCAAGTCTCTATATATTTATTTTAAATTAAATTAATTAATTCATTCAAAATATCATTTGTTATTTTATATAACCTGATCTTAACGTGAAAGATTAAAATATCACACAAATATGTCATCATGACACATTATCATTTATTATAAAATATTAACATATCATATGATATAAAATGATAAATACTATTAAGATTTTATTTGGTACAAAAATTTTATTAAAATTAATAAAAAATAAAATTTTATTTAAATTTTACTAAATAATTTAATTTTTTAAAAATATTATACCCTAAAACTATTGCTAGTATTACTTCTAATTACTAGTATATTATTATTGAAAACAACAGCGTTATGTTACAATACAAAAAAGTTTGTTCGGATTCATTAAATGCCACCAGACAGAAAAATAATTTCCCAATTAGGAAATTAATATTTTAACGAGCACTTAATGCGTGCAGCGTGCGCTGGAACAGGTAGAGAAGAAGTGCAAATGTGTTGAAAAATTAGTCAAAGTCTCACGTGCTGAAAGAGTCAAATATACATACGTCATTATAGAAAAATAAAAAAAACAAGACAAAAGGGTTACTATTTTCAAACATTATCTTAATTGTTTATTACGCTATTTCTTTTCAAACGTCGGTCGGCAATTTGATTTGTGTCCTTTTTTGTTTCTCTCAAACGTGGCCGGTGAAAGGAAAAAAAAAATCTAAGTCAATTATTTTTATATTATATGCCTAGTTGTTATCACCACGCAGTTGAAGGAATATAGCCAGCAGGAAATGTTGAACGAAACCAGACTAAGACTTGGAGAAATCTGGTTTCCTGGATTTCAGTTAGTTTTTTCCCAATTGCAAGAAATTTCCCCTTCCTTTCCGCGTGGTGCAGCGCTCAAAGACCAAATCAAAGAGCTTTCGATGTATTTCGTTTTTTTCAAACTTTTTTAGCTTGTAGCTTACTATGTGGTTACTAGGAAAATGATGTAGGAGGGCCAAATTGGGAGGATGAAGTTATTGACAAAAGTGACCAAGAAAATATTCTCATGGGTACTAGTGGTAGTAGCAGTGGCTGTCTATTGTGGTCCAAAAAGCTCCATTTCTTTTGAGCTTTCCCTCAGTTCACGTAATGATACGTTTCCTTTTTTTTTTTTTTTTTGGGTCTTCTTCAATGGATATTATAGCCAAAGACCCATAAGCCATACCCTCAAGCTGCTGGGCTCAAGCCTATGCGCATGATCTTTTTCTGGCTGCAAATGGAGTATTGATGACAGAACCGTCTTGCATTTTGCAAGTTGCAGACAGCTACTGGTCATATATTTCCATAGTTTCTTCCTTGACTTTGCGTTTTTTTCGGGTTTAGGTCCTAGTTTTGAATCCTTTAGCAATTGTTTAGTTGAGCAAAGAACTGGCAGGATAAGCCAATGAACCCTAAACAGGACCTCCGTGGAATCAGAGATGTTAGCCCTAAAAGTTAAAAGACAAACATATGGTTTCATATGCATACGAGAATACGGACCAACCTTGCCTAAAATATTGCTTTCGTAATATTTCTGGAAAAGTAATTTGCAGCTCAAATATAAAATATTTCTGCCTAAAATTTTATCTTCCAACCATGCATCCTATTATCAGATAAGTTCAAGTTGCTCAAAAGGAAAGTGACAAGTTTGTCATGGTTCATGCTAAGTGAATTAACATAAACCTTTTATAGTACATTCACAATTTCCGAATGGGGTTTTTTCACAGATGACTGCTTTGGCAGTTAGCAGCGGTGCTTTTATTGAAATAAACTTAATTCCATAGTATTTATTCAGCTCATCAATGGAGTGAAATAGTGTTCAACAGATCATTTGAGTTAAATTTTTTTCTCACCGACGCCAGTATTACCTATTGAAGTCACCGAACGCCAAGCATTGACAACTAAGCATTCCAGAAGAGAAAAAAAACTGTAAGAATTAATGCTGAATATATAGATATATACAGGCTGCTACCATGGTTATAAGGATTTGACTTTTCAAAATGTCAACTCAGTGGAAATGGAAAACCAGACTTACACAATTGCTGCTTAATTTTGAGTAAAAACAATCCCCTCTTTCTTACCAATATATAGACGAAGGCCTTGTTTTCAGATTTTCCTCTTATATCTCCTCATCACAATCCTCTGACAAATCTCCAAAGTCAGCGCCACTCTTTGCTCCCTTTATCTCCTAGTTTTCCCTCTTAGATCTCTCCTTTTTCTTTTTCATAGAATATAAATAGAGAGTAGTTGATGAGTGAATTCTACATGGAGAACTGGGATTTGCGAGCGGTAGTTGGAGGAAGCAGCAATGGTGCCTGTCTTCCCGATATGGAAAACCCGCCATTCAGTTTTGATCCTTGGAGTTTTCAACAGGAAGATCTAATTGTGAGTTTCCCAGATGTATTTGAAACGGACCCTAAAGTTTTAGATGAGTTGGAGGAACTTTACAAGCCTTTCTATCCTGAGTTCAATTCGTTTTCCACACAAACCATTATAACCAGTTCCCTACCAGTCCCTCAGGATGAGGAGAAACCAGAAAACCAAAAGAAGCAGCAGCCTGTTTCTCAGCCTGCTGTTTCTGGTACAAATAAAGATTCTACTCAAGCAGCCAAACCTAAAAGATCCAGGTTTGTAAACTCATTGCTTATGTTTTAATAGTAAGAATTTGATTACAGGAATTCCAAAATCCATTGATGTTGAAAAATTCACATATTTCAGCCGGAAGAATCAGCAAAATAGAGTAGTGAAGCATGTAACAGCTGATGGTCTTTCGTCAGATATATGGGCTTGGCGAAAATATGGACAGAAACCCATCAAGGGGTCACCATATCCAAGGTAAAAACCTCTCTCTTCATTATCATTTTTTTTCTGGGTATCAAGCTGTAGAGTTTGAAGGCTTACTTAATTTTCTTCATGTCATTGAATAAACCTGTTTGCTTGGTTGAATTGAAAAACAGGAGCTATTATAGGTGCAGCAGCTCAAAAGGATGTTTGGCTAGAAAGCAAGTAGAGCGTAGCTGTTCGGATCCTCGAACCTTTATCATAACCTACACCGCTGAGCACAGCCATGGCCACCCAACTCGCCGAAGCTCGCTTGCAGGAAGCACTCGCAGCAAGTCATCTTCAACACCTAAAAGTCTTGCCAACAATAACGAACCCCGTGAGGGAGAAGAAATGGATCTTTCTCCGACAACCATGAAAGATGAGTCTGCGCAACAAGATTGGAGAATGAAGGTAGAGGAACAAATGCTTGAAGATGGTGATGGGGACAAAATTCTCACGCCAGACATAATGTTGAGTGACGAATTAGATCAAAGCTTAGACAACTTTGAAGGTCTCTTTCTAGACCAATTTCCCGATTTGTCTCATGAACTATGGTCCATGGATGAATCTGCAACCTTAACTGGTGGTTGCTGAACTTAGTCTTTAGCCTCTTATGTACGTAGCTAGGCCAGGCACAAGCCATGTATAAACCGAAATTGCAGTTCTCCATCGGTTTTGTTTTGTTTCTTTTTGCACTTTCAGTCTCTGTAATCCTTCTTCTTACAAGAATATTATAATTATAAACAAGAAAAATTATTTATGTATACATATATTTATATATATATATATATATATATATAAATCGGTGGAAGTATATTGTTGACAACAAATAAATTAATGGAGTTAATTACAATGAAAAACCAACCCAAGCAACCATTTAACTACTTGTATTTGACCTTGTTATTTCTAACTTGTAAGGTTTGATTTAAATATCAATTTTCGTTCTTATATTTCATAAATTACCAATTATGTCTAAAAGTTTAATTTGCATTGATTAAATACCCACATCATCAGCTACTTCATTATAAAACGAAATAAATATATATCCCTCTACCCTTTTTTTTTTTTGTTTATTATATGAATATTCAATAACTAAGTGTTGTTGAAATATTAAATATTCAGGTGCATAATATCAAATATTTATTTCTACTTTTTTATAATTTCAATTTGTAAAATCAATGACCTTAAAATATATAATTTTTTTTTTTAAACTTCACACACACATATAAATATATTATTTAATAACCTTAGATATATTATGTTAGTAACTTTCTATATATTATATAGTGACTTTTCGATTTTCTATTAATAATTTTAATAAATACTCAATAACGGTACTGAATATCAAATGATGTATAACTTTTTTTAATAATCTCGATTTGTAAAAATCAATAACCTTAAAGTACATAATTATTTTTTTAACTTTCATCTATCAAACATATTTTTCAATAATTTTCATGGATATTTGATAATGTAAAGTTACTAAAATATTTAATTTTTAGGAATATTCAGCAACATAGGGTTACTAAAATAATATATAATTAGTTATTAGAATACCATATAGGTTTATAACTTTTCCAAAACCTTTAATCTTTCATGATCGTCATCTATTATTTAGTAATTATTATATTAGCTGTATTTTATTGGTAATTTTCATGGATATTTGGTAACTTCAGTTATCGAAAAAATAAATATAAAGTGATTAAACTATATAACAGCCTTATAGTCTTTTTAATGTGAAACACCTTGATATAAAGTGATTGATATGTAGAACCAAATATGTGGAAGATGGTATAATCTAGTCAAACAACAGTAAATGTATAGTAAATGTTGAATGTTAATAATAAATATTTTATTTTTAAATTTTAAATAAAAACATTATAACAAAAAATATCCATATTTTTTTAAAAAAATAATTTTTTTTTTCTAAAAGTTAATTTTCGGGAAACAAACACAGCTTTTAGTGTCATTTTAATACTATTAATCCAAATTTAGCTCAAGCCAACTTGCATTTCTTTGGAAATTAAGTGCGAATCCACCTAACTGTATTGGAAAACAACAGTCAAATATATTAATACTAATATTAGTACTAATAAAACTATTTCTTAACCTCAAGCATGCTTTTATTATGTCATCCACAGTTTATAATTATATATTCTATGATCCTATCGTTGCAATAGTGGAAATGATTGCTTTATAATGAAGTTATATTCTGCTACTGTGCAACTTTTCCGTACAAAAAAAACTGGAAAATCTCACTTGCGTGTACATATATATGAAGTATTATACAATCATTTAAGATAAATTGTTTAAGATCTTTAATAAATGATGATATTCTGGCATTATCTATGCAAGTAGTTATATGATATGATTTGTCAGAATTCTAGTTCTTCAGGTTTTGGCTATTAATCATAATCGGATACATCTGGCTTTGACTCTTTGATTTGTTGCTTAAGCTTCGGGTTGAACCAGTCAAAAGAGGACCAGAGAGATGCAGCATTTATACTTATAACACTTAAATCCTTTATTAAATATTTTAAAACCATGTAGATGGGGTATAGATATTCCCTGGAAGTTTTAAGTTGCATGCAGTGCTGGTGAATTACATTGAGTCAATCATACTTATGGTTTCATTAATCTGCAGCAGTTGCAGAGGCTGTTGCTTGCTTTCGTCAAGGAAAGCAGCCACTGCACCCACAAAAGCTGCATTAATGTAAGTTGTGGGTTCGGCATGAGAGTAATCTGATCTTTTGTCATTGTAATGGTCATTTGAATCAGGACCTCCAACGATGGCTCCAACATGTTGATTTGGATTCGGATTGTCAGAAGAAAAATAACTCGAGTAGCCATCATTACAGCCCACCTTGCTCGGGTGAATGTGGATGGAAGGGATGGATGCGCCTCTATGGTGAAGCTGCATCGGATATCTGCTTCCAAATCCAACCATGTATGACATATTCATGGGGTTGTTTCCCAGGATGTAATTCACCTGCATCAATAAATCAATGAAACCCATTCTGGGTTTGATGTGATTTCTCTTACATTAATTTAGATAATAAATATACCTGTAATTTTACAAATTCACTGATTTGGGAGGCAGAGAAATGGGCAGAGCCACATTGGATTCCATCGATTTGAGACGCCTTTAAGGTTTTCAAGTAGATAGATAGCACCATGCAGGAGCTTGCAACATATTGTAGATTAGCACTATCTCTTATGTACAAAAGCCCACCTGAAAACAAACCAGAAAATCTGTTAAGCTTTTTGAGAACCATATCCTTCAAATACACTATGCAGAAAACTTAGTAATTAGTTATTCATACCAGAAGTTGTTTTAATCTGTAAAGAGCTACTCCCTGGCATCAGTGCACATATAAATGATTCCACATCAGTCTTATATTTAGACAAATCCTTCTTCCCACCATGGAATTCCTGAACTAAATTCTGTTAAAATCTTTATAAATAGGAGACATAGGAGTTTATAGGATTTTGTTTTTGTTTTTTTTTTTGCTATACCTTTGCTAGTAATGCCTGAGCTCCAGCAAATTTGTTGTCCCAACTAAACTCTGATACCTGCTGACTCCATCCTTGGTTGCTCAAAACGTAGTCAAAGTACTTGTTATCTCCACTTGCCTTGTATAGCCAAGCTGCAGACCATAATAATTCGTCCTGAAGAAAATTCGGAATGGGTAAGCTCAAATCGAACAAAAGTGATGACTAATATACTTATCAACATATCTACATGAAGCTTAATGTTTTACCAGATATCCTGAGAAAGAGCAGTAGAAAGGGCAAGAATCTTTGTAAGATCCCCTATAATTGTCTGCAAATTCGAATAACTGTGAAGCAAAATGAATGAGATTAAATGCACAGAAGAGCTTGGTAGGCATAAAGGAGCTAAATTTAACCGGCCCCTTAACTGATTTTGATTTGGTTAACAGCCTTCTAGAATAATTGAACTTAACCCCTTTGAAGACTAACGAAGCAGCAGAAAGGGCAGCAGCAGCCTCTGCTGCTGCTTCAGTGCCTGGTGAATCAGAAGTGATCTTGTAGAGCGTTCGAGGGGTGTCCATGTCTTCAGGGCGCTCCCAACACTGGTGATCAGCATCTCCGTTCCCCACCTGTAAATGCAAATATATACCAATCATGTTCTAGCAATAAGCATCAAATAGTAAGAGACAAAACTTATTCTAATGGTAACCTTACAATTTCTATTCCTTTTCTATTTCGTTCTGGTTAATAATCTTTAATTGAATTAGATGTGCGCATATTTGACAAGCAGGGCTGAGTTTGAGTTTCTATGTAAGGTGTCTTTTATTTCTGTTTGTACTATGCTCTCAGAACCAGTCTGGTTTCTGTATTGACTTGGCTGTAAGGGTCTTGGATGATTTTGGCCAAGGCTTGTACCAAACTTTTTATTAATAAAATAACCAGATTGAATGAGAAAAAAATTAAAAAAAAAAAATAGTACTCTATGCAAATACTATACAAGAACCTGAGACAAACCTGGGTATAAAGTGTGGTGGGTGAAGTGTGGGCTCGCAAAATAAAATCACTGCCCCAACGGATGGCGGAGCGGAGGTGGTTCAGCTGATTGGCCGAAGAGAATTCCTGCCGGAACTCAACAGCTGCCCAACTTAACAGGGTGACTGTGAACGCCATAGGCCATCCGAACTTTACATTGTCGCCAGCATCATAGTAACCTCCGACTAGATTGACCTGAAAGAGAAAGCAAATCCTAAACAACAAAAATTATTTGTCAAGAATCGGAATTTAGCTGTCAGTGATATATACTAAGCATCACTGTTCTATTGTTTCCCCTGGGATGACCGAATTAGCATGAAGGTGAAAATAACAGCTAGTTAAATTTGTTGAAACATCAACACTAGTCTAGCTCAGTACATAACAATATATATTCCGAAGCTTTTAATTTGCCATCCGTACGTTATCAGGTTTGCCATCAGTGAGTGCAGAGTCTCCCCTCCACTTCACTCTCTGTCTCGCCGGTAACTTTCCGGCACGTTGTCCTTCAAAGAACAAGACTGCTTTGTGAAGTGCATCCTTGTAGTCATAACCAGTGGCAGACAAACCCGAGTCCTCCACGGCTAGTCCATTATGACGACTAGCGATGGCCAAGATGCTGCCCAATACCAAACCCCATATTATTTCGTCAGACCTCATCGTGACCTCTAATTGCATGACCTTTGGTTTGGTCTGATTTGTTATTTATAGACCCTTTTCACTAGTGACCCTGATGCCCCTCATTGAATAGTACGAGTAATAATATTTTTTCATGGCTGTTGGTTAATTACAAAAGAAAAACAGGGAAGTTTTCGTTATCAGTTGCTTCTCATTTTTTTTAAAAAAAAATTGGAAAATTAGAAGAGATTTTGTTGCTGTAATTCAGTTACAAAATATCAAGGAATTATGCAATTCCATCCCCAAAATTAATATTGGTAAAATTGAAGTTAATTGGATCATAAGATTGAGGATGATGACATGGAAGAATGGAGGACTGGAGGTGGCGTGAGGGGAATAAACTGCATGTAGTAAAGTCATGGTAAGTTGAGTCACAAAACTGTACTAATTATGAGAGTAAGAATAAGAGATAGTTGCACCCACTCCTCAACGTCATTTGCTGCCATCACTCCCTTCTTATATATGTATACATGATGATATATACCCTTCCAAATGAAATGTAATCCATAGTATTCATTTTCTCATTGCTTCTTTTATATATATATATATATATATATATATATATGAATGATGAGGAGGACGACAACGATGGCATGTTGAACACTTTAATTTTATTTGTGAAGTTTAAAAAATATTTATTTATAAATTTTGTTTTGAAACTATATTTAACATAATTAGAACACATGCGAACTTGATTTTGTTTGTCAGAAATTGAAGTAAAAAAAAAAAAAAAAGGAAGTTCAATACATTAATCGAACCAAATGAAATTTGTATGGTAAAGTGTATTTTGATGGAAAAGGAAGAAAGTTATCATATACAAAAACTATGGTTTGCTTTTAATTATCAAGAGAAGAGTGCCTGGGCAGGAGGGAAACGGCCGGGGAGAATTAACATTCTCAAAACAAAGAGCAAGATTGTGCTTAATAAAAATATACAAAAGCCAATTGAACACAATATGTTATCAATAATAGATACATGATCTCCTCACCAAAATTGATTGCATTAACCTAAAAAATAATAACGCATTCAAGGGCTACCTGAATATACATGGTCGGACCTCATCTACCAGACAAAACAGAATGTATCCAATGCAGGACTGCTCAGGTTTTCAAGGAAAATATTTCTAGCAGTTGCCTGACTATAATGGGAAACTGGCTATCTCAAGGCCATGTCTTGTAAGCAGTACTTTACGTTGGCCAATCCATTCGAGCCGGTAAGAAAGGTCAAGGTTATGACTCAAGAGTTTTAATTTGTCTGTATAACTCCTAACAGTCTCCTGCAGAAAAGAAATTGCAAAAGGTGTTACGGTTTCGAAGGAGCAATCGTGAAAGCTACCTTATGCTATTATAGTTACATATAGATGCATCCAGTAAGAAATTGCAATGAACCCTACATAGGTAAATGGAGTGTGGAGTCTATCACGATCATTTCAGTTCCACCTCCCCCAAATGCACACCCACCAGCAGGAGAATAGGAACATAAAGACATATCGTCTAATCAAGAGCAGAAAAGTGTTTACTTAACCCCAATACACAAAGGAATAATCCCCTTTTCTCAAGAAATAATCTTCAGCTTCATTAATTGGAAACATCCTGAAGGAAACAACTTGAGGACCCCCAAATATCACACAATACTCTTCTTTAGTGTTCATCATGATAGGGTTTTCCTTATATCACATTTCCTTCATCCTTATTTTATTTTTCATATTTGTACTTCACAATATATATCAAAAGTAGAATTCCGTCTTCACCAATATCCAACAGGTCCTTATATGAAGCATTTAAATTAAATGAATGAAAGGTAATTAATAATGCAGTCCAGATACTACTTGACTAAAAGCTGATCTTCATCACAATAATGCTACTAACTGGGACAAAAGATTACCTGTGAATTGGCCTCTCTATCATGACCCAATATGCTTCCCATTATGCTAGATCTTGAAGTGTCAGGTGAGAATCCCTCTCCCGGAGGAACAAATATCACTTTGGTGCACTGGACAGGAACAAGATTCCGGCTCAGTCTCTCCCACCAGACAGATCCCAAGGACCACCATCTGATTATCAACCCATGTTCAGAGAAGGCTACCAACCCCTGCAAATAGTAGGATATGTAAATAGTTGTAAAAAGAGACACATCAACACATCGAAGTTCACCCTCTAAAATGATAATAGAAAATAATGTAGAGAAGTATGGAAATATTTGGAACATATTTATAAAGCAATGGAGGCATAAAAAATGACTTTAAGAAGACAAGAAGGATACAATGGCATTAGTAACCAGTGCAAGAATCGGAATATCTGGTTCAGGGGGCCGATAGACTTATTAGATATACCTCTCCATCTGGGGAAAAGCTCAGAGCTGATATCACAGTAGTCACTGACATTTCTGGGACTCCCAAAAGCAAACTTGGAAGTCCAGGAGGTCCACTTGCATCCAAAACTTTGATTTTTGTCACACTACAGAGAGAAACAAAAATACAGTAGATTGAAACTATTGTTAAATTCCTAGTCATTTGTCATAGACGTTAATGAAAGCTATTAGGATCAAAGAACATGTAGCTATGAAGACAATTGAAAGAAAGCAACTGAAGAACAGTGAACCAACAAAAAGAAAAACGAAGAACAAGATATTATTGTCACATAACCCTCAGGAAAACTACAGGCAAAATTCCTCACTAATAATTTTCCATATTTGACAGAGAAACTGATGTTTCAGGATTCCATTTTTGCCTATAATGAAACACAAACTGATCTGTATTTGATGTTCATTACCTTTGCATGTCATATACCCGAATAGTAGCACTGTTAATCTCCCCAATAGCGTCACCAAAAGCCAATTTGGTTGAGCTTTCATTCATTGCTACCATTGGAAATACACGTATAACTTCCCTTAATGCTGTCATTGAACATTGAAGGCAAGTTTTGCGCATTACAGAGTTGCCAGGGTCCATAGTTTGTAGGATGAAGTTAACCACCTGCAAATCTGTCCAATGTCAGCAAAATTCATGCTAACATTTCAAGCACAATAGTTCTGCAAACTCTAATTCACTAACTTAAAAAGTAACCAGGATTCTGGACACCTAAATATGGCAACACATAAACTCGAAGTGATTCAGACTTCTGTGAGCAGGAAATACATGTTGACAGCCCATTGAAAAAAATAAATTCATCAGGAAAAAGCAAAATGCAGAAAAATGCACACGACAGCAAATAACTTATTTTTTATGGAAATACCATTGGAAATAAGACTATAAAATGGTGAAATATATGAACCTAGATATGCATCACAAAACTGATCTACTGAAATTTCTTTTGTTTTCCATGTATTTAAGACTTGATCTATTTTCAAATTAAAGGGAAGATACTAATATGTTCTACTCACTTGGAACAAGATCTACCAACCTTATCAAGGTACTGAACCAAGAATCTTGGAGAACCGCGCACAACCCTGATGAGAGTTGTGAGTGATACCAGATGGACAGGTGAATCAGATGCAGTAGACCAGATTTGGCTTTCTATTACAGTTAAAAAGCCTAGAATGTCAGCCATTGCTAGACTTGGAAGAAGAGTCCCAACTAAGGTCTCGCGGATGGACACTGATACAGCCGGATTTTCACCAGCCAAGTTGGCTGATGGGCCACTTACACACTCAATCTGAAAGAATATGTCACTAATCAAACGAGGTATTTCACAGCCAATGCATGCCTTCCATGTACTCTCCATGCCTTCTGCAAGAAGCTCTGCTGCAGTGGAGCTATATTTTTCATTCATTGCCATTACCAACTTCACCAGTGGTTGAACAACTAATGTGGTAAGACTTGGCTTCACGAGGCTAGGGTACCATATTACCAATGCCGCAGCAACAATGATGTGAGATGTCATTGCATCTTGACTTGTTCCCCCAACACAAGAAATCCAATCTTGCATTTCATAAGATTCTAGCCACGCAAGCAGTTTAGCTTCCTCAACCTGAGAAGTTCCTTGTGTTTCCAACAAACATTCAGAACTCAATCCAACCATGGGTGTTCCTCCATTTCCTGAAACTTCATGTTCAATTTCTTTAATTCCAGTCAGTGACCTCACAAGTTTCGCATGCTGAGCTGCTTGTTGACTACACAGAGGGGATGGAATAGCTCGTGAAGCTGCACAATGAAATAAAGACCGTGCTGCCATACGTACGTGTTCACTTTTATCTTGCCAAAAACTCACCAAAAGCTGTAAAGCAAATTTAGACAGACTGAGCATAAACAAGGTGTTGACTAAGACAATAAATTAATAAATAAACAAGAAACCTAATCAACCATATCACCAACATAACCAACAACCTTCTGCTCTCAAGGAAACCATTAAAGGCACACAGAAGATATATTTATTAAATGCTCACAAGATACAAAGGAATAGGCACAAACAATGAAGGCATCGACAATTATAAATTATTACACAGTTTTAGTTCAGAACCAGAGATTCAAAACACCAAGTTATCAGCACAAAATGGGACCTGGAGTGAAGGCGGCTTTATATCTGGAAATTTGTCAGCGAAATTCCTAGTATAGAATGCTGCTAAGGCACTGCAAACAATTACCAATAGAGGCAAAATCATTAAGTAATGCCAATAAATGCAAATGGCTGGTAACAAAAAATAAAATACATAGGGAACACTATTTCAAAGGCTGGAATAATAATGTATCAATCAAAATGTCTCATTGTTAATCATGTAGAGGAAAAATACATACTTAAGAAATACATAGCATTAACACAATGCACAGCATAAAAATATAATGCTGGCATAATCATATGACATGCATGCATGCCATCATGTCATGGAAGACGACTCCACTCCTACCTTCAAGATTAGCCAGAATAAAGATAACTTAAAGAGGTGAAACTTATTTTCCATTTAACATAAATTTCCAAGATATCATGAGCATAAAATAATTATCATTTCACAGATAATACGTGCACAGGATAACTATTCATTTAAACAGAATTCTATCCTGGACTGATAGAAAGGTAGAATCCACTTCAACCAATATGCCCTTAGGTATGGCCAACGACATCAAAAAATTATCTCTGAATCATAACATCATATATCCACTAAAACTTCAATTTTGACATGTTACTTTGTTTTGTTAACAACTGTTTACACAGTGACTAAAAGAAAAAGGCTTCTTTTTGGCAAATTAGCTAACAGAAACAGTAAAAGGTAAAAAAGGAGACAACAAACATTTTGACTGCGCAAAGTAAATAGAGAATAACCAATGTACAAATAAGTAATAGAAGCAGATTGATTCTGTGCACTGCTTTTGGTGGAACAACTTTGATACCTGCTGGCACCTGAACTTGAGT
The DNA here is from genome assembly GCA_036013995.1 of Theobroma grandiflorum. Lineage (NCBI taxonomy): Eukaryota > Viridiplantae > Streptophyta > Magnoliopsida > Malvales > Malvaceae > Theobroma > Theobroma grandiflorum. The sequence continues at coordinate 2,147,527 of CP142131.1, read as the reverse complement.
GAGACAAGCTAATCATGTGTTGGGCTAGCGAAACCATTGTCAGTGACCTAATCGCACAAAATTCTGACGAAGATTTCCAAAGCTGAAATGGTAATTAACAACTCAGGAGCGGTTGCAATAAGTCAAATCCAATATCAATACAATTCCTTCAAAATACCTCAAGACTTGAAGTAAACCCAGGAAATGTCAGTGTCAAAGACCCTTTATCACCTTGCAAACCAGTAGATACTATAAACTCATTTGGTCTCTTCAGCTTCATCTCAGTTATTAATAACTCATCAAGCCCACAATCCACATCCCATAAATGCAGAAAGGACAAGCTAAATCGAACTAGATATTCTTCAAGCGACTTGACCCAGTCATTCTGTTCTATGGTATCAGTCGAACTCTGATCAGTGACAAAGCCATCATCAGAATTCATATGATGGGGACTTAATGTCTCACTTCCCTGCTCCTTTGTGTAGCCATTCTCTTGCTTATTACCATCCTTTGCTATGGACTCATGCTTCTGACAAGGATTTATCAATGCTGCAAGATCAAAACTCAGGGTGGCAATTCCAGGATATGGGCAAAAGCATTTGATGGGTTGCTTTCTGGTTTGAAAAACAAATGGAGTGATTGGGATTGCCTTTCCACGATTCACTTTACTAATATTTGATTGTGATGTACTAGGCCCAGTCATTTTTGACAAAGTGGCCCCACTTTCAGAATTATTTAAATTGTATTGAGATAAGTTCCCATCTTCATGTATTGGAAGAAGTAATGAGGAAACTGAGGTATTTCCACTCAGTAAAGAACCAGAAATGGAAGTCATACTAATTTCTTTGCAGAAATGATCAAACATTGAATGAGAAGCAGTCCCACGAAGGACCCGCTCTCTAGCACCGGTCTTCACATCCCATATGTATAGAACATCAGTGGCATCAGAAATTCTGGAATGGTCCCGGCAGAGACATGCAATATAACCTCTTGCACCATCCCAAACAACTTTTGCAGGATAGTTAGGATGTCCAGGAAACATTCTCTCTACTCTTAAAGTTTCAAGAGAAGTAAGAGCAACACAAGAGTCCTCTCCAACAGAGAGAAAGCAATCTCTCCAAGGGCGTTCAGTCCGAGCAGGGGGGAGAATGATTTGCAGCACTGGACCTACATGTTGGTGCATCACTGTAATGAGATTACCAGAATCAAGATCCCATATACGAATCGTGCAATCCATGCTTCCAGAAACTAAAACCTGACTAAAACTCCATCCTTTGGCAGCACCCACCATCCGATGTGCTGCCAGACATAGTATAGCACCCATGTGCCCTGAAAAGCTTTGTCTGGATATATGCGAGTCTACCTCAAGGCGTGGACTTACAGCAGGAGAATCAAGCCCCCGAAACAAATTAAACCACACAACTTCAATTTCACCACTAAAGAAGCCATATACAATCGCCGAAGGAGCATAAAGATTTTCAGAAATAACCATGGAGGAAGATACAATCCGTCCCTTAGGGACAGAATAATAACAACTATCATCTGCAGGTATGCTATTCACAGTATCTGAGCAGGAAACAGAGCTTTGAATAGATGTTAATTTGGTCTTGCATCCACCCAGGGTCTCATTCTTGTGATCCAAACTAGCACCTGAAATCCAGCCAAGAGAAGAAATACTGTCTCCAAGCATTGTGCATTCTTGGCAGAGGTTGCCATGATCATCATGTTTCTGATGAAGTGACCAGATTGTAACCCGTGGTCTCCACTGGAATGGGTCTTCAACGTTGCAGCAAACAGATTCAATGCGAAGAAGAATTTGGCTCAACTGGACAAAAGAAAATGACAACCTTGCATCAAGGGGATAAGAAGCAGCAGGGATTTCACAAAGAGGCTCAGAATTAAATGTGTTATTTAAATAAGATATTGTGTACACAACTGCAGATCCTCTATTACTCCACACTAAAAAGGTTTCATATGCATAGGCTTCACCAGTACTTTGTGCATTCTCAGAATTGTTACTTTCAAGAAACATGGCCCCTACAACATGTGATTGACCAAAATTGCCTTCAACGCAAAGGACATTGTTCATGAAAAAAATCACTCCTATTGTAATAGCATTCCCCAACTGCCTAAATATAGAGCGATCTTTTAACACAGTAGCAACAATATTCCTACACGTTGCAATTGACACAACTTGTCCAGCCTCAACTAGGCCATCTTCGCATGTCTCAATTTCCTGCTGAAAAGAATTTCTTTGCGACCCACTCTCTTGCTCACCACTTTGATGAGAGTCCTTTGATAAAGGCACCAAATGTAGCTTACCAAAAGAGTCAGCCATAAGTGAAAAATGTTTTTCTCCATCATCAAATGAAGAAACAACATTCATAAACTTCAAAGGCCCATTGGACAGATTCCCATGAAAAACAGTTTGTATAATGGTAAGAGTATATGTATCAACAATAACAACAGTACACTTAGAAGGCTTCCTGTTCTGGGATTCTTTATCCATTGAAATCTCACCCCCTTCAGCAGATTCTATCAAATGATGGTCAGACAAATGGCCAGCATCAAGAAAACAACAGCCCACACAAGCATATCTTGGATTCCAGGGCAACGTACGAATAATGGATGGGGTGCCCACCCAAGGAGGCAGCTTTCTTCTACGCCTGCAGTGGCCACTACTTCTGCTCCAGACGCACAACATACTGTCAGTGCAAGCACTTATTAAGGCACCATCATGATCAAAGCTAGAGTAGAAAGCAACATTACTTGAATAATCTGTATTTTGTTCTCCTGACACTACAATGGGACAACAAACGCCGAGATCAGCTATGGGTGCAGCATGACCACACAACATAGCAATTGGTTTAATTTCCTGAAAATGATACAAATTTCAACTATCAGTCAGTAAAATCAACAATCTGAACCGCAACCGAACAAAACCTGGACTTACTACCGAGAAAATATGTGAATGAATGCATCGCATTATATTTTAAAATATAAAATCAAAAACCAAAATTTAAACGAAGAAAAAGGAAACAAATAGACGCTCTCTGGTCATTCAACTGCACACAGAATATCTAAAGTTAATTTCTTTTCATCAATAAAACACAGAAACGAAATTGGGATTTTTTATTTATATTCATTCTCATAATTTGAATAAGCATTGAAACAGACACTTAGCTATTAATCACGGTTTAGTCCAAGTAAACAAAGCATTTGATCGAATTAAATGACAATTAATCAAAGCTATCTCTAAAAAGAATTTTGAACCAAATTCAATTATCAGAAATGAGAAAGGGAAAAGGAGGTGGTCACCGAGTGAGAGTCGGAATTGGAAAGGTTCCACCAGAGAATGGACCCATCGGATCCGCCGGTGTAGAGAGTGGGAGGGTGGTTGAGGGCGGCGGTGGCGGTGACTCGGTGGACCGGAGGTGTGCCTGACCATATACACGCCACGGATCGGCACTTCATGGCCCCAAGTTCGCTCGGAATGAGCGAGTGAGTTAAGCGAGTTGGATTACCAAGTTGGCAAGTTCTGACGAAGGATAAAGAGGAGATAGAAGCGCTAGGTGGGCCGACGCCGACTGGGGTAAAATGGTTGTAAAAAGTTGCGAGAGCCGAATGCTACTGAAGTTTTCAAATTCCTTGGTTCCGGCTGAACCTAGTGGGCTTACTGGGTTTCCATTGCAAATGGGCTAATGACTCCTAATCAAAACCTTTTAAATAACACAAAGCATTAATTAAACAATCCTTAATGTCAAGTTGTGATCCTTCCATTAAAGTTTATCGAAATCTAAATTCCACTTTCTAAAACCATTCCCAAACAATGTGCAATTTTGGATTACAAATACTAATCTGAATCCCAGCTTCCCAAAAACAGGTTCCCAAACTGACCAAATTCCACATTCAAATTCGTAAGCTAAATTCAAGTTCAAACCATCTGGCAACTCTTCCACCATATTCTAAACTGCAACAAATGTGCAGACATGACGAAATCAAGATAACAAAAGCTAAAATCAAGCTGATAAGGCTATCACTCCACACTTGACAAAACCAAGTACAGGAAAAACTGAATGAAACCACTTTACAACTGGGGAAGATACTGTACAATAACCGTGTGATGCGCAAAATTGGGCATAATTAATATTATATATACAGCTTCATCATATTCATCATTTCTCCTCACACCACTACGACAACACTAATGCATGCCACTAGACCTATCAGGCAGAATATTGGAACTACCATTCATGCCACCGATTTCAGTCATTGCATTATTTTGCATTTGAGGGACAGAGGCATTCCTGCTATTCGCGAGAAGCGCCTGCATGTGAGGTGAAACACTAGGTGGAGAGGTCAAATTTGTCTGTGGCCTCGCAGCTTGTACTGACTGGGTGGGTTGAATCATTAACTGGCTAAGAGCTGCAGAATACGCTCGACCTGAAAGGCTTCCCCGCATTCGGCCCGTAGGTCGCCAATTCTGCTCTGATGCCAAGTCAGATGAGGTGTCAGCTCTTGAAGCTGCAGGTGCTAATCCTACCATGTTCAATCTCTGCTCCCCAGCTGAAGCCCTACTCCCATCAACAATTCCAGAATAAGAAGATGATGCTCTTGATGTTTGAGCTTGAACTGGCACCATTGGAGGCTGTCTAGTCATTTGGGTAGCTCTCTGGGCAGGAGTCCCAAATCTGGTAGGATTATTATTCACATTGCTCGCTGTGTGGCCCAACCCAACTTGTGCAGCTACTTGTTGAGTCGGTGTCCGTAGTAGAGGTGACGGTGACCGAATCAGGCCCGGAGAAGGGGCCCTGGGTTGAGACAACCTCACATTCAGCTGTTGCTGCTGCTGTAGATTCTGTTGTTCACCAAGATGCCCAGAAGATGCTCTGTACGAACCTGGGAGTTGACTTGAAGCTGCAACACCAGCAACTTGTTGAACTGACTGACCGGGAACAAATAATCGTTCTTGCTGATTCCAACTCTGCATTGAAAAGATTATACCAAAAAATTAACATGAAATCCTAGAAAGAGAGCATAAACAAGAGCAAACATATCATAATGGTAACAACAATTGAATGATGATAAAATGAAGATTAAGCCATATCTGGCACCTGATGTGGATTTGCAGGGGATCTAGAAAACTGTAGCTGCCTCTCCACATCACTGGAGACTGTACTGAAACCATTCAAGGAAGGTGCCATGGACAGGTTGACCTGAGGAAGTGGGGAACCATTTGTATTCAAAGTATTCAGACTATTTCTTGGTCTCTGTTGTTGTGTTGGTGTCTGAGATGTAGCTGGGAGGGCCTGAATTGCAACTGGGGTTCTGTTTATATGTCTGGGTATGTGCTGTAACCTTCCATATTCATGATTTGACATTGAATTTATCAAATGTGACTGCTGTATCTGCAAATTACTCACAGCAGTAAATTGATTTTGAATCCCGAGGGTTGTAAGATTAGCATTACCACGAGCCTCAGCTCGATTGGGTGCTGGAGAGATAGCATCAGAAAACACTGGTGATACTGTAAAATTTGGGCTAGACTCAGATATGCCACCAACTTGGGCATCTGTCCTAGCACTGGAGGTGCCAGAACCCTGACTAAAGTAAAATGAAGACCAAAAATCATCCTCCATATGAGAAGCAACATTTTGATTAACTCCAACTGTATTAGTCAATTCTGGTGTTGTGGTTAAATTTGGAGTAGCAGACTGACTTAGAAGATTAGCCACTGAAGGCTTCATGTCTTCAATTTCAATAGTTTCCATTGCATCCACCTCATTGTCATCCTCAGTAAGGTCCAGAACCATAGGAACAGCCTTAGCAGATTCTGGCTGCTCAGACCCATCTTTCCGGCAAAGAAGGATCTTATCATGCAACTCATCTACGTTGTCATCATTTTCCAACACAGCTTTCCATGATCCATCTGAAGAGATAATCACATCAGAGACATCCTCTGCCACCTCTTTCAGCACCTGATGACAAACCAAACATTTAATAGAAACCAAACAAGAAGATATCAGAAAGACAAACAAAACTCGTAAGCAACTTGCCTTAACCATATTTTGATCAACACGGATGTCAGTGTAGCATACATGCTGGTTGCAATGTGGGCAGCGCCAGGATGGTCTTCTAGAGTTTATGTCAACATAGTTATTAAAATCAAAGCACTACAGCAAATAAAAATCAAAGAAGAAATATAAACATCAGGAACTCAAAGAGACAGATTCGCATGTGAAAGCAGCATGGCATTACAAGTAAGAAAACGTTCCATGAAGCACTCATTTGTGTATCAAATTCATCTATTATAGAAACTTCGAAATCCTGTGAGTTCCTTCTCAAAAAATAATCTCGCCAAATTTCTGACCCAAGATTACAGTACCAATTTCATATTGCAAGTATAGATTTTGAATCAGGCTTTTCAAAATGCAAGCAAAAAATCTTAAAACCATCCATCTATAATGATAAAAGTTTTAGAGGAACTAAACCATCTATGCAAACAGAACCTGAGAAACACTGCAGAACCCATACCCCATATCAAAGCACATAATACACCAACTATAATGATAAAAGTTGGCACATAAAGGAATCAAAGCAAAAGTTTTGGAGAAATTAACATTCACCACAAGGGATTCAGCACTTACTGACACAATAATGTAAGTTAGGGCGAGTACTGTTTTCCTTCAACAGGTGTGACATCTTGATTAATGTGAAAACACCTTAAGAAACACTCACCTGTAGGTGCTTACATGCATGCCCTTTGACAGGAGTTTTGATGCGTATTCGGCTGTGGAAGTAAAGAGAGAGTCAATAAACAGAACTTCAAAACATAAATGGAAGTATAATGTCAAGATGAACTAGAAACTCTTAGTCGTCAAGAAAAATAAATGTCATAAACCATTTATAAGACATTGAAAAACTCAAGAATAAAATATGGCAAAGCACTCAAAATATAATATTAAAACATTAGAATAAAACAAAATAACGAAGAAAGAATAAAACTGATTACTTGAATGCATTGTCTACTCAAAATTACAGAAGCACAGAAAAATGGTACGATATAATTACATAAATGCAAAATAAAGGCACGAGCCATGTGACAAGCCTCATTTCAAATGTGTTCTAATTTTACATAAAACAGGGCATTAGTCAAAAGTCAGGTGCACCTGTTAACCCTTGCCTTTATGTTGTTTATATTTGCAAATAAATAATACCATGTAATAAAAAAATAACATTAAGGGCGTGTTATGATAAATTTGCATATTGTGTGCTAATGTTTCTACAATTTCAGTTATAATCAATAATCCTATTATAAAAATTTTAATCTGAAATAATGCTTGAGTAATATTATTCATGTGCAATTGCATGAAGAGAAAATCTAGCATGACAAAGGAAGTATCGTGGCATACCTTATGGGACACTTGAGTGATATCCTTGATGGCCCTTCAATTATATCAGAATCTTCTATACCAAAAGAAAAAAGCAAAAATTAACAACAATTTGGAACCCAATATAATAGGATGAGATCATCATCAGGATAAACAGAATATTTCTCCACTATTATTTATCTTCATGCATACCTGAATCAGGCGCAACATCACCAGACTGAACATAATCAGATAGCATAGAAGTGTCAGGTGATGACTCCATACTCATAAAGGCAACCACTATGATGTAATGACCTTTTTCAACAATTAGTCTCTGTCAGTGAGCTCATGAAATAAAATTAGGATGTTTAGACAAAAAAGACATGTTCATGTCATACCCCAAAACTGGCCCACGGCTTGGAGAAGATTTGTCCCATATTTCAACATTGCAGTTACATTTGTTGGTATCTGAGGTCCGGGGTCCTGATAAAGGAAACAGAGCAGTAATATGTTGATTACACAATTTGCATCATTTGCAGTCTTACACAAAAATAATAAATAAATAAAATAATCAACTAGAAACAAACCATTAAAACATTGGTTCTTCTGTCCACTCCCTTTCCATTTAAAAGAAAGCTGCATAAGTTAAAAAATAAAATTAAAAAAAAATAGTGATCAGAAAAGATCTAACATGACCTGCGACTCATTAAACAAAGAGAAAAAGTAAAAGACAAATGATTCATACTTCACTTGTTGTGGACTTATAATACAAGCAGATGTCTCTATGTTATCTTTTTGAGCTACAAATAACCTCTGCAAGAGAAACAGAAAAAAGAAATACAAATTGAGATGCAAGACAATTTCCACACAATCAAAGGAAAAAAACTGAAACAACAGCAAACACTGAAAACGGGAAAACAATAACTGGCTGTATCCAAGGAACCCTTTTCTTTCAAAGTATTATCCCTTAATACAAAAATCAATATTTAAACCAAAAAAGAAGTGCTTACAATTTTCTCAAGAGGAGAATGTTTTGCATTCTTCGATATATGGAAATCAATCACAAGTGCACCATATCCAGGCTACAATGCAAAAGATCGATATTAACACATACTCACATGAGTATAACAATAGATCTAAATTATAAAAGAAACTACCTTAGCTTCAAGAGAAGCAAGTATCTGCCCCATCTTCATCAATGGATAGAACCTGAAAATAAGGGGGAAGAATTTTCATATTATTCATTAGCATTAGCAGCAAAAATATAACATTTCAAGACATAAAACTGTAAGAGATTGACAACCTGACACTTCTTTACCTCAAATTTGTGCACATATTTATACACAAACATACACGCATATATGTGAAGAGATATTTAAACACATAAAAATTCAACAGATAACAATGGCACACACCATTATTGTATAACTACTAAAATAATGCTGGCACCTGACATGCTCATGGTAATGAGAAGGGAGAGGATGAAAAAACCAAATAGAAAATGAGGGTTTCTGGAAATAACATGTCAGCATCAGCAATTGATATCTGACTCGAATTTTTGAAGTATGTGATAAAATGGCATTTCAAAATCAACAGGCATATCTCCATTATCTTGCTTGGACAGGAAAAAATAAAATAAAATAAAATAAAAAACTAGAGTTTGAAATTAATATGATTTCTCTGTGATGTCCCAGCTTGAAGTCCAACATCTTTTGGCAAGTATCATTTTGAACAAAAGATTAAACATGGAAATGGAAACATCATTGTTTCAAATAAAAATAAAAAGATATAAGCCTCTACCTTGACATAATTGCCAAAACAGTTGAAAGTGAATCATTCAGTCCATTTTTAATATCTCCTGCACTGCAAAAGCAACTGCCCACCTAGATATGCAGAGAAACTACAATTAGCAACAAAAAAGGTTGCACATCAATAAAGGGAGTCTAATGTAGTTGGTATCCACTATCTTTTTAAAGCAGTGGTTATGAAGGCAAAGGTTCGAGGATCAAGCCTCTACAATGGCACAGGCCTCAGAGCATTAACAATGTCTCACATGCCAAATTTAGAAGACTAAGAGGGGTGTGTGTGTGTGTGTGTGTGTGTGTGTGTGAGAGAGAGAGAGAGAGAGAGAGAAGAAAGGCATTATTTAGGAATCAAACCTCATTGGCAAGAGTAAAAAGTTCTTGACTCTCTTTATCTGAAAACCAGCTCATCTTACAGGCATTCTATCATGTACAAACAAAGTCATCAAGAAGTTGAATACAAAAGCATATACTTCAGTTTCAAACACCTAATCATTAATAAATACTAATAGATGATTCAGCATTTAAAAATAAAAAGACATGTTAAGAGACATGGAAAAAACTTAGGACGGAATGGAAGGAAAAATTAAGTAAAATAATCTTCCACTAAACCATAGATACTATATTCACAAACAGGAATGCAGGCACACACGCCTGAGCAATATAAAAGATAAGCAGAAGTAAAATGAATTAGTTTGAACATCTAAATGGACTATGATACTTGACACACCAGAGTTCTGAGAAAGCAAAATTTATAACCAAACAAGTTATAAATCAGGCATGGTATCTTGTATTTGAAAAAAAAAAATCAAATACAGAGGATCAATTCTAATATATCTTTTAGCCAAATATAATGGTAAATAACAACTATAAAAGGAATTTGCTTCAAGAATCAAAATAACAGCCAATGTCCAACACATGCACAAATGTGAACCATTATTTAAGGTACTGCTGAAGATTCGACTGATGACACAACTAGCAACAAAGATCAATATAGATGAAAGTATTCAGAAGTACCTTTACTGATATCATCAACACCATAATAGCTGCTTGTAAGAAGAGGTCATTTCTGCGTTGGCAAATCTATAAAGCATAGAAAGCAGAAACAGATATGTAATATGCAGATTATTTGCATAGACAAAAATATAACATTATAAATTCCATGCATTAGCTGATATGGAAACAGTTATTATGAGATGGAAGGAGTATATTTAAAAAAAAAATTATTGCAAGTAAAAGAAGCAATACTTAATTAATAAGATTAGATGTTAACATCTAAAGAATGCAACAGAAACCGTACCTGTTTGAACAATGTAGGTAACTCTTGTGCTTTGGCAGGAACCTCATTGTTTGCAATCGCAAAATCAATACCTCTGTACATTTGAAAGCAAATACAGTCATATATCTATATATATTATGAAATAAAGAGTAACAATAAGCTCGATTAGTGTTCAAGTGCACTCAAATAATATTGGACAATGTAACAAGAAGCAGAGACGAAAGTGAAAAACACCATGAACTCAAACACAAAGCTTATTAAAAACAAAACGGCAACAGCTTACACATGCAAAAGGAACTTCCATTTTTAAAATTTGAACACAACAAAGGCATTCACCGCTTAGAATTCTCCTTAATCACCACTCTTCTTGCAGAGTTGACAAACCCAAATGCGAAAACACACTCGCATGGACAAGCAAATATTAATTCACTCAATTAATCATCGAATCTTTTTTTCCAAACCTAAAGTACGTACATGGAAAATTAAAGCGAACTAAAGGGGAAAAAAGAGAGCTAAAATAAGAAGTTAATGTATTCTTACTGGCCATACTCGTTCAAAAAGAGGCGCAATTTCATAACCAAAATGGTTAAAACTCTACTAAAAAATCACTAAAAAATGGCACAAACAAAAACCTTCAAAAAAATAAAGTAAAATGAAGCAAAAGATAGCAATGTACAGATGTTGAGGAGCTTTTTATGGAACAACAGAAATGGAGATATATTATAAAAGAAAAGTGCCTGGCGAGAGAGAGGCAGAGGCTGAAGAACTCCGTGCTCTGAGGCTGTCCACCAGGCTGAGTGTGAGTAGCCAATCGCTCCGCCACTGCCGCCACTCGAAACGAATTCACTACTGACGCCGATAATGGTTGCCCCGGACCCGATTCAGACACCGTCCCTGCCGCTGGTGGAACCATCGTTATTTTTCTTTTCTCCCTATGATGTCGAGTAAAGAGGGAAAAACAATTAAGAATAAGAAGTTTCCAGTAGATTTTCCTTTTTCTACAGTTTTTTGAACGTGAAAATTAATTTATTGCAGGGGATTTTGAATTTGCATCTTTTGTGGTTGGAAAATAGGGCTTTGTTTGGCGTTAATTACCTAAATGCCGAAGCTGGATAATTGGTAATTTAGGAGAAGATCCTGCCGGAAAATCGGCGCTGTGCGTTCTTGTCCAATGTAGCTTGCGAAGGAAGGAAACCGTTTGAAGTGGTTATAGGTTACACAGCTGGCAAATTTAAACGTGGCAGTCGGTATAAAAGTACGGGTAAACTGTAAAAAAAAAAAAATTATAGTAGTGATAAGTTTGATCACGTGCAAATATAGCAAAAATGCAACGATGAGTTTAAGATTATCTTTATGTTAAAACTTCTGTTTTCACCACCCTTGTGAATTAGACAACATACTTGTAATTCCTTTTTCACTATTAGTACATGTTTTAACAATCAAAATACTTTTTGTGTAATACTAATGGGTAAACCACACTCTTTCATTGGCTTTTCATAAAAAAAAAAAAGAAAAAGATATGCATATGATGATATTTATTTATTTATTTATTTTTAATTTTTGTATAAATTTTAATTTTTTTTAATTAACTTATAAATATAAAACTTGAATCTGTAAATGACATTTTAATCGTTAAATATTATATTTTTTTATTTAAATATCTTATAATCATATATAAATAATCTTTGTAATTAATATTAACTATTGAACTTGATTCACCTCAAAAATAGTCATTGAAAACATTAATCATGTTCTTTTTAAACTAAATTCGATATCTTTGATAGCTTTTCTATATTTTTAATATATGTAGATAAATGTGATAATAATTTAAATAGCTCTATTTGTAGTTTTTTTGTTTCTTGGTTATTCTTTTTTAACCAACGTTTTTTTCTTTAGAGGGGCAAAAGTGATGGACTAATCGAATTCTTTGACCTTTTAATTATAGATTTTAAAAAATTTTGAAATTTAAAATCAATATGTTATAAAATTTTTATTGGATTTTAAATATATTTAGAGTATTATAAATTCTAAGCATTTTTGTGTAAATAGGGTTGAGTATATTTAAAATTTTAAACTTTAAAATTAATATATTATAAATAAATTATAGATAAATAAGATTGAGCTGGACCCAAATGACAGAAATTGGTTCTTCAAGGAGTCCGGTCCCGAACCCCTCTTCAAGTCCAACAGTCATAGGGTTTTGAAGCCGAAGAGCTCCGATAGAAAAAACTTCGACCTGGAAGAGGTCATTGCCGTGCTATCTCAAGCTCCGATACCACAAAAGAACGTGGACAGCAAGACCTTGGCGAGAGGCTCTAAGAATGGAGCAAGTAAAGTGTTCACCAGACCAAGCACAAAAACAAACAATCAGCTGACTGGAAAGACGACTTCTACAAGATTGAGTTGTCAGCATCCTAAGATCTTCTCTTGGCTGCCAACTGTTTCGAGGTCAAGGTTCTGGTGGACGAAACATATTAGAGTGTTGCCGACATGATCAAACAAATGAGGCCGGATGAGCATCAATTTCACTCTTGTTAAAGCATGTCACTGTATGAATGCATGCTGCATGTAATCAAAAGCTATATCGATAGTTTTGATTATATGACGTGGTTAACGCCAATTCATCAAAATCTCAATAGAAAATCAACCAACAAGAAGAGCCACCCTTGTTCATCACAATTTTTTTTTCTTTTTTTGGTTTTTGTATTCATTAGGAAGGAACAACTACCCCAACCAAAGCAACAGATGGTGAAAGTTATGATATGAAATGAAAATTGTGTACCTACACCAACTGAAATTCAACATACTGAAGTCAGAATTCCATTTTACATATGAAAACAGAAACCCAAGTTCCAACTGATAACTAGGTGCCTTAGCTCTTCTCTTACGCCATTCCAATAACTTCACCTTCAATTTCTCCCTTTGCACTAAAACATGATCAAGCCAAGGCAGGCATCAGAGTTTAATTCAACAGAACACTGAGTAGACATGAGGTAAAGAACAGATCGACCCCTTAGTTATGCACTTTGGACTTTATGAACACCAACGCATGCAATCTTAATCAGCCCTTCCCACCCTGAAAGAGAGGAGGTGAATGGGCAAAACTAGTTTAGCACCACAAAAACTAAAACAACATACATAAGGAAAGAAACACTTGCATCCAATTACAATGAATCAAACTGAGAAGAAAAAACTTTCTCAAAAATGGACAATCTAGTTAGAAACTAAACTTCCATCACCAAAAAGGTGAACCTGGGGAAGGGAGTGTTTTACAAACCTACAAAAACTGGGTAAGCAAAGGGGATTTATAAGGCATTGAGAAAGCAGTTATTGATTGCAAAGCAAATCTAGATAGTAAATGGTTGAATCTGTTTCTCTCAGTGGCATGTTTCTTCATAGGGCCAAATAATTGATCCACTGCCCAGAAACAGCAGGATAAAATTATACATATCCTCTGGTGACTCAATTTTATATCTGATGCAATGAACATCATAACACGGAACTGCTCACCCTAATTTTAATGTCCAAGGGAAGTCAAAATAATAGACTTTTCATCATATTAATCTCATGTATTAATACAATGGTGTCAAGATAAAAAATGTCACAAGCTTTCAGAATGCATTGCCTTAATAGATGGTTTACACCTGTCTGAAAGGTCAATTTATCAGTTCACAAGTAACCAAGGTTTCATACCTTGTGAGGTGGAGTTCCTGGTCTTAATGCATTGTTGGTGGATCCAGACTTTCCTTTCTTCTCTGAAGATTTAAGGATCTGAAAAGAACACGTTAAAGTATCATCCACACTCATCATGGCGCCTGCATTGTCAAATTCACCACAGTAGTTTGGTGCAGAAAATATGGTCACCAGTTGCCGCTTTGCAAAGAACTCATAACCGTCTTCTACAACCTGAATGAAACATAAAAACATAAAAAATGAGATGAAGAAAAATTCACAAATCACTGAGAAAGTAATACACGGATGCTCATGTCTCTATTTTGGCAAGATACAAAAGTTATTTACTAGAATTTATTCAGTGCGCCCACATTATTATACTGGCAGTAACAGGAAGGTTTCAGGAACATAAATAGAAGTGCATCTGCTGACATACAGAGAGATCATCTATAATGATATACTAAAAAGTTTCCAAATTGCCTATTATACCATCAAGTAATGCAAATTCAGCAAAAGAAATGTGAAAGCTTCCACATATGTACACTGCAAGCCAATTAGGAAGGTTAATGCAATGACAGTACCTGGTGAGCTCGGCAAACAAGATCAAGGTCATGTTTCTGAAGGAATTCAGAAACTTTATCAGTGCCAAATGTATATGAAACACCTCTATCATTCTCTCCCCAGCCTTCAACATCTTTATCAGGATCAGCCCATAGAAGATCACAGAGAAGGCCCTGATCTGGCACATCAACAGGGCGAGCAATGCTCCGGATCTGATCCAAGTTTTTCAAATCAGGAGATAATCCACCATGCATGCAAAGGATCTTCTCATCAATTAGAGCAGCAACAGGCAGGCAATTAAAGCAGTCTGTAAATATCTTCCAGACACGCACACTAAACCTTCTCTTGCACTCATCATAGAACCCATATATACGGTTGATTGATGCACATTCATGGTTGCCTCTAAGGAGAAAAAAATTCTCTTTGTATTTGATTTTGTATGCCAGGAGAAGACAAATTGTCTCAATGCTCTGCTTTCCACGATCAACATAGTCACCTAGGAATAAATAGTTTGCTGCAGGAGGGTATCCACCATACTCAAACAGGCGTAGAAGATCTGAAAATTGACCATGAACATCTCCTGCCAAAATAATATAAAAGGAAAAGCAGAATTATTACATTCTCAATTAGCTAAAACTAGCTAAACCAACAGGAATTGAATTATATCAATGCAAGCTAGCAAAAGCACATTGATGCATGTCTGTGATATAGTGAATGAAGGTCAAGTTAGTGTGGTTTTAAACATAAAATAAACTCAACTTGGAGACATCCAAGCCCCTTGAGTGCCAAAAAGTTGCCAGAGACCTTAAGGACCAATTAAAAGGCCTTAAATAACTGAAAGTGCGATCCCATAGGCAACTAAAAAGAGCAGAGAATACTCATTTAAGGCCCGATAGCTTCTGCAACACTCTAACACTTGAAGGCTCCCAAAAAGCCACCACAAACTATGATGAACCCTTACGTCATATATTGTACTGATGGCAACAAACTTACTAGACACCTCACCGCCACCCCAAAACACACACACAGAGAAACATAAAGACTAAGAGAAGAAAGGAAGAGACAAGACGGAGAAAGTCCAGCTTTATAGAAGGATGTAAAGGAACTAGTAAATAAACCGAATAGTGCAGCTTTCAAGTGTTATTTTAAGTTCAACCAGACACAAAGACATTTCTAGCTCCACACTTACACCTAAAGATCAACACGACACTAGCAATTCTAGGACCTTTGTATGATACCATCAGTCCACAAAAGCATAACTCTTCATAGTATGAAGTTCGAACTTTCCTTGAATATCACGATGAAGACAAGACCTTTTAGAAATGCTTTTATAACTTTCCACCACGTGGGGCATACAATTACTTTTCCTTCCCGATAGGACAAAAGGTCAACAACATTCCAAATTGAGACCCTCGGTACTAAAAAGTTGTCCCATGTCCACCGGACAGCAAATGCCAATGTTCCATAACAAAAATTGGGATCATAAACACCCTAATTGGTAAAAAATACACCCAATCGCTTCTGAAAGTCTAAATATCATCTCATTACATCATATGGATAAAGCATGGGAGACAAAACTAGCTATAAGATAGTTGAGCCAAGTGATGTGCACAATCCATAGATCTTTTACACAAAATTCACCCACTAATGCTGCTTACAAAGCAACAACCAAGAGTTATATTATTGCGATATACCATATATGCCTGAGATTAAACTTTAGGCAAAAACTGTATATAATTAAATGCAAATCTCACATTTGAAAAATCTAGGCTACCAAACTAAGCACTAGGTGATTTCCTTGCGCCTGGTGATCAAACCAATTAAGCATCTTACTTTTCATTCCAATCCTATCAGATGTTCCAGCGATAAATCAACTATCTAACGTCATGCCTTGCCAATAACAATTCATTAACTAAAACCCTTTACACCATATTTTTACTGCTCTCCACACTCTTCCTTTTTTGATTTCTGTTTCTCTATTCTGTCCACCAAGTCAATAGCATCTTTTACCTTTCAGCTCAATAACTCTATTACAAACAGAAGTCAGGAATTTTGGTATAAATTTACAAATTCTTGCATCCTTAGATGTTCAAGATTAACACTTTCAACAAATACAAACAACTAAAACGACCCCCAAAGAAAGCAATGAAAAATAACCCAAAGGAAAACAACAATAAATTCTTTAAATTTATGTCCACCGACTAAACAGAAAAAAAAAAAAAACAAACTTTATACAACTAACTATTACCACAAATCTTAATAGGAGCTTCAAGCTCGAGAAGATTAGGCTGACTAAGAAAGATCTCTTTGGAGGCAACACAAAGCTGCTTTATCTCAGCCTCCGTCAACTGAACTTGCTTGGTGGTCCTCCCGTTCTTGGCCTCCACAAGCCTCCTTATGATATCATCAAGCAAATTCTCATCCATCCAAAAGAAAACCAAGCAATACCCAGCAAACAAAAAAAACCCTAAAACAACACCTCCCTTTTCTCTCGAACTAAAAACAAGGGATTCTCCTCAAGTCCTTATCCAGGGGAATGGGTTTCTTTTGGCTTTGACGGAGTTCAAGGAGGAGTTTATTGGTTGTTTCCCTGAAGAAGAAAAAGGGACCCCTGTGAAAGAGTCCTTTAAAGGGTCATTTTATAGCCTTTTTTTTTTTTTTCTTTTCGGAACCCTATCGGCTGATTAAGGAGAGCACGCTGCTTGCACGTGCGTAGTGTTCCTTTAAGTCAACAGATTTTTTTTCATTAAAGGGGCAAAAAAAACATAAGTTCTTGTAATAATGACTTGATGATGAGTGATTGCCATACAAATAATCACAGATATATCTTCTCATATCTTTTGTTAATGGTGTGCACTATGCACTAAGGATTGATTCCAGCCACTCATCCCCTCTTTTTCTTCTGTTTAGAAAATTTTTTTATTGTTAATTTTAATTATTTTTTAATCAAATTAAAAAAAAGTACAATCATAAAATCATACTTTTTCAAAATTCGATGGAAAATTTGAATTATCACCGTAAAAAAGAAAATGGTAAATTCGAATCATTACCGTGAGTAAAATGATAAAGAAGTGGCATTTACCCATATTAAAAAATTTAAAACTGGTGGGAGGTAGATTCCTTCACGGTTGATGATGCTGTTGTGAAAAATAAGAAAAGTGTCGAGTGTAAAATAATTCACCAAGTTTGGTTTAAGCTTTATAAGTCATAATTACTCGTTCAACTTTTGTTCTAACACGTAACATGCCAACCACACATTAGATGTCCCGAGCCCGAGGAAACTTTAATTACAATTTCAATTTACAATTATTGGCTAAAATTGCATTTATTAGATATTTTTATAATTTAAATTTTTTTGGTTTTGTTATTCATTTATTTTAAAAAATAAAAATAAATCATAAAATAGAAAAAATGAAACATTTTTAAATCATGTAAATTAAGAAGATAAAAAATAACAATAAACCATTTACCTATCCATGAATTAAAATATCCAAAACATTTGTCAATTCATAACAAATTTATCCGATATCATTAATTAAAACCCTTAATCACATTTTATATTACATTGAGAATGTATATTAAGATAATCTCATTTTATCTAGGCAGTAAAGTAAATGAGAAAAATGAATCAATTAAAACAAAAAAGAAACACATAATATTTCTACACGATAATTTTATTAGAAGTTGAATTTTAACCTAACACATATTTAAAAACAAATTTATTACAAACAGAGGAAAAATCCTGTCACCAAATTCCTACTATTGTTTTTTTCTTTGGGTTTGAAAGTAGTAAACAATAACAGAAAAAGGAAAGCTGTTAAATCCTTTATATTTTTACCTTTTTAATTGTTTTAATTCCATAAAATAATTGGAAAATAGTGGTAAATAGGTAATTCTTTTTGTTTTTGTTTAATATCAAAATTATCCAAAAGAAAATACCAAAAGAGTTTTAAGATAAATATAAATTTATTTAATGATTTGATTTTAATTATCTAACTAATAATAAACTTTCAAAAAAAAATTATCTAACTAATAATAGCAGTATTATTGAAAGATCCACAGAAGACTTTTGCCCCAAAACCAAAGTTTTCATTTATTTATGGAAAGCCCCTTACCAAAAGTAAATATTGATTTGTTAACTGAAAAATTCAAAATGTCAGGGGGAGTTAGATTGCTTTCTCATGGGGGGTATAGTTGTAATATCAGGATAAAACGCGCAAACTGAGTTGTTCTGCGCTCACACAGTTCCACACGCCCGGCTTGTCACCAACCCTAGTTAAGAAGGTCATTAACGTAAAATCCGAAGTCAACGACAGACTTGACAAGAGACGTGTTGTGTCTCTATTGGGTTTTGGATGGAACACTTTTGTCCTGGGCCTCATCGGATGAACATGCGGGAATGGATAATGCCACGTCAAGACATTGAGCGAAGACTAAAGATGTCAGCGTGGGGATGACCTTACCGGAATATGCCCCAAAGGCTCTCAACCGACGGGCGATTTTTCCAATACGGAGACCAAAAAACCCGACCTTTTCCCGAAAACTATAAATACTTCTCATTCTCACTTTCATTCGCTTTTTGCCCTAAAATTTCCACACCCCCCCCCCCCCCCCCCCACCCCCTCTCCTCACACTCTCCATTTCAGCCGCAACCATGCTGCCGTCTCCCAGACACTTCTTTCCCTTCCACGTTCCTCCCAGCTCCTCCCTTCTCCTCCCCTTTTTCTTCCTCCTACGTCGTCGTTTTCAACCCTTTTGACCGATTGTACCTCTCTGATTATCTCCCTTGAAACGCCGTCGCTTTTGGGCGTCTTGTTGTTTTTTTTCGATCGAGCGAGAAGTTCTTTCTTTTTCTTTTGGCTGGGGTTGTGGGGTTTGGATGGATGCAGTGGAGTTGAATTATCCGGTGGATGTTCCGAAACTTATGGGATCTGAAGGGTTTGGAAGAGCGGCTAGGGTTACTGAAGATTGTAAGCCGCTTCTTAATCCTTCGATTGACTGTTGCACCACTTCTCTTAGACATAAAGGTCCATCATTTAACTTCTTTTCTTTCAATCTCAGATGGGTTTTATTTTTTTGCTCTAATTTCTTTGTTATTATCAGAGAAATGGAGTAATTTTTGTGTTTTGCTTCTGTAATTTATTAAAGGAAGGAAAGCAAAATCAATTTTCTGAGTAGAGGATAAAAAATTCAACTAAAAAAGGAAGCAAAACTGGAAAATGAGGAGAAGCCGTGGGTTCTTTTTAATTCTTTTTAATCTTTTCTCTTGGTAGTTATAGTGGAGAATAGTTCATAGGTTATAAGGAACAGTGGAAAGTTGGCTGTTTTTAGTTTTTTAAGAAATGGGTTGTAGTATGATAAAGCCTTCTACAGATGGCAGAGGAGAATTCCCCTTATCTTACTCCCGCGGCAATTGTTATTCTGTTATTCTTTTAGCAAAGCTAACTGATTGTGATAATACATAGTGATTGTTTACATGCTGGAAATCCTGCTGCCAATTTTAGAATGTTGTTCCCGTGCTGTAATACTTTATGTCACTTTTTCCTGTGCACTTTAATAATTGTTTTTGATGTTTGTTGTTTGTTCCTACAGTATATATGATGGGAATGATATCCCAACTTTTCTATTCTCAGTTTGTAGGACAATAGTGTGTAATCTTTTATACTGCAATTCGTCTTTGACTTATGTTCTAACAAAATCAGATTTTGCAGATGAGACTGGCGTTGTTAATGCGTTAGAGTCAGTGTCATGGAGTAAGATTCCTGATGCTGAACTTTGTAAGCATGCTAGTCAGTTGCCCAGCTGTCAGGCTGAAGAATTTTATGAACAACATGATTACAAGGGCACCAGTTGCCACTTACCAAATCCTGCTCCTGATGTTGTTAATGCACAAAGGAAAGCCGGAAAAATGCCAAGAAGTAGTAGTGGATGTTCTAAGAGAGCACGTGTTGCTCAACTAGAAGATAGTGTGAGTTCAGCTGGAGTTGATGACATAAAGGATATAACTGATAAGCTAGGGTCTTATTCTACAAAATGTAACGTTCCAGGTTGTACTTTTTCTTCCCCTGTTTGGAAATAGTATATTAATTTAATGTAGATTTATGTCAGTCTACTTAAATGTCAGATCATTGAAAACGTCTTTGTCCCCTGAAGGTCTTGTTATGGTTAAGTTGATGGAGCTTGTCTGGTTTTGCTAATTTCTTATGCTCTTTCTTTGCATGTTTAGTTTCATTTATGTCACAGTTTTTGGTTGTTGGTATGTCCTTAGTGTCTAATGTTTTGAATAGTGAAAAATGTTATTTAGTTTGAAATTGCAGTACTGGCAAGTAGACTTGGCAATTTTGGACACGACACGAGAAGACACGGATTAAATAGGTTATGGGTTTACCCTTAACGTGTTTGACACGTTTAAAACACGTTTAAACATGTTTACTTAAACGTGTTATCATGTTTAAACGTGTACACGTGACACGTTTATTAACCTATTAAACATTGATAGTTAAAGACTATTTTAACCTTATATAAATAATTTTAAATAATTATTTTAAACAGTTTTTTTAATTTTATAAAAAGTATTAATGTAATTATACATTAATACCTTAATTTTTAACTTTAAGATTTTATTTGAAGATTTTTAATATTATTAGTATTTGAAGATTTAATGTTAATTATGTATTTTATCATATTATATGATAATGAATTTTATGTATATTATTTATATTAATTTTTATTATATTTGATGTTATTATTATTTTTGTTTTGTTATAATTATTTTTTTAATTATAGATTTTGAATTTAAATAATAAAATTATATTTAATTGTAAATATTTTTATTTAAACGTGTTAATCGTGTTAAACGTATTATTAATTGTGTCGTGTCGTATATTAACACGTTTAATAAACGTGTTAATCGTGTTAATCGTGTCGTGTCGTGTTACACGTTTATTAAATGTGTTTGTGTACGTGTTTTACACTTAAGACACGTTTATTAAACGTGTCGTGTTCGTTTTTACCCTTAATGTGTTTCGTGCCTAATCGTGTTTGACACGTTTACGATACGGAAACACATATTGTCAGGTCTACTGGCAAGTATCCTTTTCCCCCCCTATATAGGGGGGTGTGTGTATCTCACATAATTTTTTTGATTACCTCCAACATTTTATGGGAAACAAGGGAAAGTTTTAAGAAACCATGTTCAAATTGATTAATCTTGTTTCACTTAAATTGGTGTTCTTTCAGTTAGATCTGACAAAATGCTTTAAACCACCCGATGCTTAGAAAATTTAGCCCTCCTCTTTAAAGTTTGCAAGGCATCTTTAGAATTTTGCTGTTAGATTTTAAAGTTGAATGATGCATGATTTTACAATGCGAGAGCTTTGTTTTGTTAAATCGTAAAAACCTTGAGTCAACAAGTATAAGTGCATCAATTCAAGTCATAAAAGTGGCTGCTCTACTTGAATAAGGATAGGAGCTTATTCGGATTTCTGTCTGAGGTCCCCACTTTTTGTGGGGTCTTATTTGGATGATCACCCTTTATATTATCTATGAGGTGATAAAAGGAAAGCCAGATGTAAACAAAAGATTTCTATTGCTGTTAGTGATATTACTGAAATAATATCCTTTGCTACTTTTTGAATTATTGAGTAAAGTCTGATGTCTAATTATGGTCAGTGACTTTAACTCAACATTCTATTGGAATCTTATATTTTGATGAATCAACTTCTTGAATGATTCTTGTGGAATTAATTGCTCTGTTGGATTGGTCTGTGTCCTGCTCAAACATAAGTTTGCTTTATTGCTTAGGTAGTAGTCGAAAACTTGCATGTGTCCTTCTTTTTTGGGCTCCAACTTGGCCACTCATTTGTGAACAGAGTAATTTACTTGATAATTTCGTTGTTATTGTTAGTTTGTAATGAGGATGATTATGATACTTAACACTTGTGGCAAAAATTTGTTGGACTGGTTTAAATGGACTGCACAATTAATTAAAGGAGGAAGATTTTCGTGCATGTCATATACTGAAGAAGACAAGATTAGAAATTGAAATTTTAAAGCAGAATCTGGATTATCATTGTGATCTGGAATTTATTCTGATTGTCTATTTTCTCCTTTTTGTAACATACATTCAAGATAAAACTCAAATGTCAAGACAAAAGAATAGCTTTAGTGGCAAGCGAGGTGACAGGAGAAGTTTCAAAGTTCCTATGAAGCCGAAATTTGATTCTTTCTCCATGAAGGCTGGTTTGGCGAGCTTTAGTGTGGCCTCTGGAGGAAGCAACTTCCTTGGTATGTCAATTGTTACCAAAAATAGGCTTTGTTAACGTACATGTATTTTTATTGTATTATGCTATGTTAAGCATATAAGTGCAAAATGTTTGTCAAAGTATTTGGGTTCAAATGTGCAAAAAGAGTCTCACCAATTTGTTGGTAATTGGCTGTGCAAATATTACTATTTTTTTAGTTTAAAGTTAGCTACTGGTCATATGTTTCAGTTTCTTACATCATTCACCTTTGGGCATCAATGTCAGGATTATGTGGTCTGAAGTCAGATATTCATGATGTCACCAAGCTTGTGGAGGATTTATCATTAAATGAACTCCTTGATGGCACTTATGAGTGCCCCAGTTTAGGCCGAGAGAAGGGAAGGAAAGCATCCAACGCAACTGAAAATTTTCTACAGTCAGTTAAAAAGGCATGCTCCATTCTTCCTCTTCGAAGGGTTCAGTCCCAAAGTTTTACAGATATAGACAATTCTTCCCACAAGAAAATGCCCATGTACCCACCGAGCTCTGTTTCTTTAGCAGCAAGTTGCATTAATGGTGATAAAGAAGACACCTGTTCTACAGATCCATCAGCATGCAACCAGGTGTGTTTTGAGCAAAAAACTAACGTGCTTGATCCTGGAAAGCAACTATAAATGAAGTAAAAATTTTGATACCTATTGATATCTATAATCTATAATATACATAAAAGTACAGATGTTAGAGGATTTTTTGATTGACGACATTTTTACTCATTATATTTCTAAATTGTCATTTTAAATAATTTTTTATTATAATTATTAATAAGATTTATTCAATTTGTAAATAAGAATTCTTATTGCATCAAATAACTATCATTGACTGTTTATTATAAATATTAATAAGAATTTTCTATTTTGCAAATAAGAATTCTGATTATAGTGGATGATTTTCATAAAAAAAACTTTTTAATTCTAATACTACTGAATAATTTATATATTCATATTACAAAATTTCAATTATTTATACTTCATATTTACACTTTACAAATATTTGTATTTTATGTACAATTATTGTTTTTAATAAAATAAATAAAAAAAGTATTCACATATAACTAATGTGACAACAAATACTAGTTAAATAGAATGCTTTCTCCCAATGGACAGTAGCCTTTAGCAATTTTTGTTTTCCCTTTAAATTTTTCTGTAGTTTTGCAACTTTTCAACATGTCAAGGTCATTTGACTAGGAACATTCCATGCTATGAACTTGATTTACTGGCCCTATTGATAGCTGCGCATGCATATGACACCCTGTTAAGTATTAGGCTCAACTGAAAAGGCCTTTTTGAATTTTGTTTTAAATACCTGATAGATGCTGGGCAAGTTAGTGATTAACTGCGTACTTTATCTTGTTTCAAAGACCCAGGATTCATGTGGCAAGCCTGAAATGCCTGCCAGCCCACCAGATTTTCAGTTGTGTCGGCCCAAAGATATTCTGGAGCGCTTGGCATTGCCTCCACCAAAAGATCTGGACTCTTTACTTCTTGATGCAACCAAGCCTTCTTCATCCACAAGGAACAATGCTGATACACGTTCAGGCAAGCAAGTACCCCGTCGAGCTAGCTTGCCACCATTTCCCTGGTCACATACTTTTAATGGGCACTGTAGAACGAATTCTGACGCAGTTAAGCTTTTATCAAATAAGAGCACATGCCAAGGCCGATGGGTAAAGATACCAGACACTACCAGTTTGCCTGGGATTGCAACTGGTTGTTTTACCGACTTGGAGTCACTTGCTTATGATCCAAGCCTAATTCCATCAGGTTCAAAGTTTGGTAATTCGGGAGGTGGAATTGCCTTGTCCACTGGTAATCTTCGTTTCTGTGAGCAGGGTTCATCATCCCTTGCAACTTTTGCCAAGGCTTTTAATGTTCCTCAAGGTAAGAATTTTTGTATGGGTAGCTTAATGGTCTTTCTCTCTCTCTCATTTTTGGGTTAATAAGGGCTTTGTCTTTTCTTGAAATTGCAGAACCTGGACTTGGGCTGCAAGATCAATGGAATGGTATGGTTTACTATTGCCTAGAGTTCTCTTCTTCCTTTTTTTATCTTGTAATACACACTAAAGAGAAAATGCAGTCTTATTCTTGTTTAGTAGTTGATTTGTTTGCTAAGGGATATGCTGATCTCTTTTGAAGGAGTCTTATACTTGTTTTTCATAATGTATCTTACTTTTTGGACATGATTCTTCTTAGAAATCCTGCTAGCCCCAGCTCCCCCGGGCCAGCATGCCCACCCCCCTCTCCCTGTTTTTTTTTTTTTTGGAAAAAGAACTGAATGATAGAAATCTTTCAAAGTGGAAGTCAGGGCAGTTATCCTAGTTCTGGCTATCCAGTCTTAGATACTTAGGACCAAGTAGCGGTAGTTTGAAATCTGTGCTATGTGCTGCATCCTGCGTGTGGTGTGAGATTTGTAGCTATCATTCTCGTATAGGAATATAGGCAAATTTATTGCCTTTCAAATGTCTGTTTTGTCTGTCGGGTCTTAATTTTGGTTTTTTGGTTGGTGATAGCTGGGCATTGTCCAAGAGTATTGGCTGCTGCTCAAACGTTGTATGACATTGCAAGTAAATCCTCAAGGCAAAACCCAGATGGGATTACAAGGTGGCCGAAGAAGCCTTCGCAAAAGGCCATGAAAGCTCGCAAGACAAAATCAATTGAGAAACCGGAGGAAATATATGCAACACCTTCAGTATTGGGATCTGACAAACTGTTGAGAAGTGATGTGGACCAAATAATTCCCTCAAAAAGGCCTAAGCTCTCTGTAGTTGAAAATAAGAAGGATCCCAGTCATATCAACGGTGTTAAAAAAGGACCAATAACTTGGTCTACTCCTAGATCGAGTAGATCATCGCCTGGCAAGTCATTAAGAGACTCAGTTATGGAAATAAGACATTCTACTGCCAATGTAGTAAAGCCACCATGTATGATGCATCCGCCAGCAACTGTTTTTGATAAGCCTTGCAACAGTCAACATAAGTTGCGTAAACTAATGCCAATGGACAGGAAGAGGGAGAGATAGGCTTGACTAATTAAGTTTTTTTTTTTTTTTTTTTTTTTTTTTTTTCAGTTTAGAAGTTGCATTGTTTTAACAATTATTGCAATCTATCAACCTCTTTGTGAGGTTACCGGTGTCCTCGGTTTATTTGTATATATTGTGTTGTAGGTGGTATGGAATAGCTGTGAGGCTTTGTGCAATGGGTGAAAGGGGAAATGTTACAATAGAAGCAGGGGGTTTTTAGTGTTGTAACATCAAGGATAGTTGTAGAATACAGCAGGGAATTCTTTGCCTTGTGTAGAGCAATTGATGAGGCAATAGAAAGTTCAGTTTCTCTCACTACCATTTTTGAGTTTCATTGTCTTAAATTCAGGTTGCAATGTAAACCACTCCAGAAACATTGCAGGACAGGTTGCAGTATAACTATAATCCCACCGTTTGCAAATGATTAAAATGATGAAAATACAATTTGAGTATTTGGTTTAATGGTAAGTCCGATCAAGGTTGAGCTGGGCCCTGTCTTCACAAGAAATAGTAGTGTAAGATTTGCAGAGGATTGTTTCAGCCGATGGGAAAGTCTTTTAATTTTCAACTGATAGAAAAGTCTATAGCAACTTTGATTAGGCAGATGTAGCTTTACCCAGTCGATTTCTGATGGGAAAGATTTGTGAACCTGGCAATCAAGCCATACCCTGAGCTTGAATATACTTGACAGAGTTCAAACAAACTTGCTTTTTAAGTAAAGAAATCTGACCGAGTAAATGCTAGAGAATAGCTAGGCTTGTTAGTTCAACGAACTCTTAAGAATTGTTTGTTAGAAACCCATGTCACCCTTCAGCAAAAGATGGGATCCCATGAAATATTGTTGAAATCAAGATTCAATCTTTGAATTTCTGAGTAAATGAACTTCAATCAGAAACCTTCCAGAAGGCAATTTCTGCTCACAGACGAACATAAAGTTGAGATAAATCAGCAAGGGAATGGAAATTAACTCCTACTACGGGATTCAGAGCACTTAAATGGCAAAAGGCTTCAATCAACTTTAATTCATTGCTTTCTCTGTTAAGTCCATATTTATGTATATATATACATGGAACTTGACGATGTATTAGCTGATCATTATAATGGTAGCTTCGGCTTGAAAACAAGCATATGATTAATTCTCATAAAAATAAATAAGTAAATACATTTAACAAAGAATTGGAAACCTAAGAAAACATTTGATCCAGCAAAAGAACCAGAGCCATTGCAAATCCAGGATCAAGTCCTGCCCCTACTCTCAACAGAAAAACATCTTGGCCTAAAGAAATGCCTCCAATAATTGCATCCTTTCTCCTGATCTCTGCCACCACCCTCTTTGTCTCATCTAGCACTTTACATGATCTCTGTGAATACGATCCTTCAATCATATAAGCATACCTTTTGTCTGACGACCGGCGATATACATATGCTAGCACATTAGGGTTGGCATGCAAGATGTTAATTCTCTTCCTTACATAGAAAATTGGCTTTTCTGATGGTGTTGATGTTGTACAATAGTCATCTACCTCCCCTCGATAGACTAGCCAGGTATCTACCAGTCCAAGGTTCTGCGCATTCAAATGATAAATGAAGCTCTATTTTACAGTTCAATGCATACATACATTACTGCACATGAATCTTTGCTAGGATTATAGAAGAAGCTAGTACCTTGCTACGTCGCATTGTCAGGATGGATTTTCCAGAGCCGTCCATAAGAATGAGTTCCTTGGGGCGTCCCATGTAGTTGTCGACTCGATAAACAAGATTTCCATCAGAATCAATCACGGTAAACCCATTACAGCTAACTATAAGTGATTTTCTCCACACTGTTAGTGATGTGCAGGGGCCTTGGGTACTCTTGGATAAGTACTCCACCTGTTCTTGATGTTCTTCATGCACTGATCTTGACAAAGATTTCAAGAAAAGAAACATTTTCATATGTTTTCTGTGTCTTACGGCTGTTTTTGAAACTTGAGAAGGTTAATGGGAAAAGATATTTATAGGCTATAGTAAGACCTAACCTATGGTGGTTAAGCTATTTCTTAATTTTCCTTCTGAAACATTGTGAAGGAGACAACTTTTACCTAACTGTCATGCCTCTTTTTCTGGGGGCAATTTTGATGGGATTTTCAAAATAATAATAATAAAAGAATTGTATTCAATCCCATGCTGCCTATGGACCTCACATTTTCTTAACGTTGGAAAATGGGACACTCGTGTTTTCTGCATAGTTGGCATGCAAGATTCCAATCGTTTCCCTCTTCTTTCAAGTATTTGTTAGGTTCTGATTTCATTCTTCCAAGGATTCATGAGAAAGCGACGAAAATGTGAACCCTAATTTCTGCGAGAAAAGAGAGAAATTCAAGATAGACTTTACTGTAGTTTTTCCCCTCACAGTTTCCCATGATCTGTTGACGTCAAACATATAAAACAAAACAGGGAATGGTGAGAACCGAGTTACCCCATTGGCATACTGTTTTTGTACCCAAATACACTAATGTCGTTGGAATGCCAATATAGTCGTAGTTTCTCAGAATTTCAGTCGTCCTTGGCATGGTAGGCCAGCTTGGTGCAAAGACGTTGCTCCCAAGGACATATGTTAGTCACTTGGTCTTATATAACGTCGAAGACAACAAACAGATACGTCTAAATCCTCAAAGAGTGAATTGTTTTGGTCTATGTTTACGCAAAGATGCTCTTCCGTCTTTGGGTGTTCTCATTGTTCTGATCATCAAGCTAAAATTATGTCAACAGGTTTCCCCTAAACCACTCAACTTCTCAACGTTGAAGTTCAGAGCGGTCAAGACTGCCCTGAAGTATCTAGCAAAAACTATCTAACCATTAATTAAATTTCTGGAAGGTCTGTCGAATAAAATACTACAATGCATGTGCCTGTCCATTAGTCATATTCTCTTCAAACACGTCTTTCCTCCAAGAGACCCACAGAGACAGATCGAAATGGAACAACTGAGAAGATACCAGCATTAATGGAACAATAACACACCCTTAAACAATGAAGAGCACAATTTGTTTCCTTCAAATTTTCACTGTAAACCTTCACTTCGAAGTGTTAAATTTCTGAATTTTTATCCATCCTTTTAGGATTAAACATGACGAACACAAAATAGAAGTGTCCGCAAAAATGCATCATCATCTATGTCTTTAGCTAAAGGATATTCACGGCATGATCTGTCCACTTCAAACTTCCTGCTACGGGCAGCCGACCAAGACTTTTTTAGTAATCCATCTACTCCTCTTTCATCATCTCTTTCTTAAATTTAGTCTTACTTCCAACTCTTATGGTTTGGGGCTCTTTTCAACGATATTATCAAGGGAGTTGTACACATAATATTGCCTAGACAATCGGTGGATGTGAACCAACCAATCTGATCTTGACAGGCTCATAATCTTATGTCATAGGGTCACCAGTCTTGATGTTTTCTACGGTCACAATTGACAAATGAAACTAAATTTGCACCAGGTGCACCCCTTTTGGGATTTCAAGCCACTGTTTATGAAATAATTTTCCATAAAAGCAACAGAATCTTCCCATGTCAGTCAATTAAAACACCCAGAAGAACTTTTCTTCTAATAAATAGGGAACCATTATACGGGTTAGATTTGCCTTCCTGGCTCTCAGGATTTCTATAAACATGAATATGTTATCCTCAAACTGACACGCGGCCTTGATTCGAATATCCGATCAGACTAAATCAGGTCTGGTGGGTCCCTTTGTAGATATTATTCCCTACCAGATTTACAAAATTATGCCAGCATGCAAGTCCTTGGAAGTAGGTGTCAACCCACGTGCATATTTCCTGGTTGGGCTGGTGATCTTCTTGGCAGTGACCCTTCACCAGGTTTCCTGTTGGGAGAAATTCATTTGATTTTAAAATGTAAAGTTGTAAACAGTAATTATACCTACTATATATAGAAAGCAAGTTCATTTCCCCCTCCCAGAGATAGAGCCGTAATGCAGAAGGAAGCTAAGCTCTTCATCTTGGGATTTGATTTTGCAGTTGCTTGTCGCGTTTGTTGTTTTATATTTTAAGAGTCAACAAGGTTGGATCGGGGAACAGATGCAGTGGTGAAGTTTCACTCTGGGCCTGTCTGTTGGTTTTTCAGCTCTCAAAGCCCAAAACGTTAGAGCAGTCTACGTTTTTATTCGTCCAACCAGCCTGGTTCGAGTCATCTCTGCGGGAGGTTAGGGCCCATATTACAAGTCTAAATGAAGTCTGGGGATGGTTGTGCCCAGTAGGCTCATCCAAGGTTTTCGGCCCAACCCAGTAGTGACTCACCCCCAGGCTGATAAACTTTACTTTTTGGTAGTGATTTTTGTAGTGATGCAAGTTTTCTTTTTTCTTCTTAAATATTTTTTGCCGATAAATAGCTCAAGTCAACTGTCAAATGTCAATATACTGGCTGGCCAAACAAGTAAAAGATCAATACACTGAAAACGCGTAACGGAAATTTGACTTTCATACGAAATAAAAGCTTTCCTTTGGTAGGAACTCGGCAGGAGACAAAATATTGGGATGTGTTTTTTCATCTGTTTGAATCACACACAAACCTCTCTCTTGCTGTCCTAATCATCTAATTTTCAGATTGAATTTTATTACCAAAACATAGAGATTGTATCAAGTACCGTGAATATTTGACTCGATTATTTAAAATACGACTATCTTATATTCGAGTTTAAAACAAATATAGGTAATAAATTTATTATTTATAACGGATTCAGATAAGGTATTGAATATTATAAATATAATGAAAACAACACTACAACCATTCAGTATGCTAAGGAAAAATGGAAAACAAAATTGAGAGATGAGACCCAAATTTTTTTTATATAGTTTTTTTCTCTTATTAGATAATACATATCAGGAACTATAACAGAAGATAGTGTTCGATTATTTTCATACACCTCAATCTCAATCATTTAAAAAGTTCTTGGGTCAATAGCTTATTATCGTAGTAGCTGCAAAAGAATTAAAAGATAGCTTCTTATAGGTTTCTAGCAAATGTACAGTAACTTCACTGGAAGTCTAAAACCTTAATTTCCTTTCTTCTTTTTTCTTTGGTACCTTCATTTCTTTTATAAAGCAAAGCAGCAAACAAAGTCTATCAACGAGTGCAACTAGTCTACTCAAACTGATTAAGCCTACGTTGAAACATGCCCTCGTTTTCACACATCAAGACTCTATAACTAAAAACAAGAAGCATTAATTAAGCATTCTTTGAGTGGGATTCTCCCCCCTTCTTTTTCCAATTCAATGTTCATAGGCTGTCTGCCATGGAAATTCATAAGGCCAAACATGAAACACTTGTCTGTATTTATAGGAATTTTCCAAAGTCATTACCATTAGTTTTGCCGTATTTTGGACTCCAAGAAAAAGCCTAATTCGGCACACAAAATCTGCTCCCTATTCCCATTTATGAACTTGGTCGACCCCCTAAAAGTTATATTAATAATGAATTAGTGCTTCTTTTCTTGCTCCCATTAGATAACATATATATATATATATACTGTAACTTATAGTGGGATTTCATGCTTTTGTTTTCCTGATAGGAATTAAGGGATGTCAATTTTCACTTTTAATGATTGATACCGAGCAGTAAGCTACATGTGTTAACTCAATAATGCAGATAGGATTTCATCATCATCAGCGGGAAGACCCCATGGGCCATGGCCACCTGAGAAGTATATAGCAATAGATTATAATATTCTTTCTCTGTATGTAACATGAAGAAAGCTGGCTAATGATGGTCAAGATTGCCTCTAAAAATGGGCATTTGGAGTCAACTCTTATATGCATCAAAACACACTAGTGGGATTGCTTTGTCAAGAAGAAAACCTTGGAAAGAATTAACATTTTCTGGGGTCCTCTATGAGTTGCGTGTGCAGAAAACTCCATTATGCAGCAGAAAGCAACAGGCTTTTGCAGATACAAAAAAATTTCATGAAGGAACTAATATGCCTTAATTGGTTATGAATCTTTCTGTTCCACATGTTCTTTATACTAATTAGAAAAAACAGTGACAAAAGTTGAGGGATCGATGCTCCTCCCATGGGCATAAAGATAGTGTAAAACTTTTAGGAAAAGAAAATGGAGTATAGAGTTTGTCAGAAGAACATCATGGTCGGTAAAATCCACTATAGACGTGAGGTCTGGGTCGTGCAATTAATTTCAATTTGCAATGATCACATATATATATATATATATATATATGTACATATATACCAACAGTACTTTGTTTATTAGCTTTTCTCCACGTTTCAGCATCTAGAAATGATGAAACAGACAGTTCGGATTAGAAAAATTTGTTAATTTGTCTAATAATAAATGGAAAGTACAGTGGAAGTCATTATAACAGTAGTGAAAATTTAACATGGTAAGCCTAACTTTTCTTACATATATACACATGCTTAGTTATATATGTATATACATTGAAATTCACTAATCAATAAGTTAAATAGGTAGTTATATATATATATATATATATATATATTTATAGAAGAAATTGTGAGAAATGACCTTTTTTAATAGAGATATTTTAAAAATAATCATTAAAATAAGTTTAACTGTTTTTAGTCATATTTTACCATGACTTACAAAAATACTATTTAACCAGATTTAGTCAGATTTCTCTCTCACCATCTCACTCTCTCATATTTTATCGATTTATCTCTTCGACATTTGTCTGCTATGCTTCCGATTTCTCTCTTCGGCATTCGTCTGCTATGCTTTCGATTTCTCTCTCTGGCATTTTCAGATTTTTTTTTCTTCCGCTTTCAAGACACCAAGCAATGGTTTTAACGTGCTTGGGTGGGTGGGTATTTGAAAAATTCAATTTTAGGTATTTTGGATAAAATAAAAACAGTAGAAATAATCACAGATGTATGAAATAGCTTTTAATTGAATCAATTCGGGACCTAGACACCAATAAACTCAAAATTTTGAAATTTATAAATCTAGGTTTTCAAAAGAATTTTTTTTAAAATTTTAGTCAAAGTAGGTGTTTTAGATAAAAAAAATTGTATTTTGATTTATGAAAACATGTTGGAAACACTTTAATTGGTGTCAAATTGTCAAAAAAAAATGAAAAGAGTTGAGAAGATTTGAAGTTTTTGTTCGTAAGTAACAAAATGTTCTTGAATATGTTGTGTAACAACAATTTTTTTCAACATGGTGTGTAACAATAGTATTTTTTTCAACATGACGTGTAACAAGCTAACCATGGCTTGTCACATATTTTTGTACATAACGTGTCACAGGGTTTTGTACATAACTTGTCGTAGATTTTTGTGTATGACGTGTAACAACATAACCATGGCTTGTCACATATTTTTGTACATGACGTGTCACATGTTTTTGTACATAGCGTGTCACAGGTTTTTGTATATGGTGTATAACAACATAACCATGGCTTGTAATATATTTTTGTACATGGCGTGTCACGGGTTTTTGTACATAGCTTGTCACAGATTTTTGTACGTGGAGTGTAAAAACCTAACCATGACGTGTCACATGTTTTTGTACATGGCGTGTCACATCATAACGTGTAATTTCATTAAGGGTATTTTTGTCCAATTTGGCTAAAAATAGTTAAAATTATAAAGAGGGTTATTTTTGAAAACGTCTTATCTTTAAGGGTTATTTTTTAAAAAACCCCTATATTTATATACTAAAAATCAATTAATAAAAATAGAGATAGACAATTACATAACAATAGAATTTTTAAATAAAAATAAAAATATATTTAAAATTCGCAACAACAAATTAACTAATCATCAATGTCATATCCGATTGATGTTGAATGCTAAATTTTAAAAAATCATTGACCAAATCATTAACAACCTGATGAATGCGTTGATTTTGTCACTTTCTTAACTTAAATGTTAGGTAGTGCTTGGTACTTTACAATGCAATATGATTATAAGTAATGTGATTGTAGGAAAAATAACATTACATTGTTTGGTATATAAGCAAAATAATGATTAAAATGCAAATAATGTAACATTACAGCGTTTGGTTTATAAGTACTTAGCTGGAAATGTAATGTTAATTTTCAAAATTACCCCTATTTATTAAAATATAAATTTAATATATTTATATATTTTATTGTTAATTTTTATATAATATCATCTCTTAAATATAGTTTTAATGTCATACATTTTATTTTTATTTCTTATTATAATCTTATATATTTTACTTTCATTTTTTAAAATAATTTTTTATATTATATATTTTATTTTAATTTCATTTACTTATATTATATAAATTTTAATTTTTTATATTTTATTTTATTTTAATTTTTAATTTTTATATTATATATTTTATTTTAATATTTTTTATTTTAATTATAACATTATAAAATGTTTTTAATAAAGTAATAAAATTAAAGGGTAAAAATGTCGTTAAGAACAATCCAAAGTGCAATATAATACAATTGTATTGGTTTTGTACTACAATCATACTACAGCAATCACATTACATCTCTTGACTGTAGTGTGATTGCATTACAATTTTATATTGTAGTGATTTGTCGCAAAATAAACATTGCAATGTAATTTAATTGGACAAATTGCAGGGAATGTGCTTTCATTTCCCTTATATCAAAGGCTACTTTAAGGTTTTAATATGCAAAACATAATTTCTCAATATTCATGAAGTATTTTGGGATTTAAATCCTAGTAAACCGTATTTAAAAAATCACTTTCAATTGTTAAATAGTGTTTTACATATAAATATATGAGATTTTTAATCACTCATTTCTTCAAAATTGAGATTAATACAAAAAATAAATCATAAAAAAGAAACAATATTTATCGTAATATAACGATTACATCTTTATATATATATATATATATATTAATAAATTCCTATATTTGATCATCAAAACTTAATTGTATCTAATCCAAATCGATTAATTCTCAATTAAAAATATATATAAAAAAAAGAAAAAGATTGAAGTAGGCGTTCCGTAAATGTTAGTACCTGTAAAATTTCCCTACTTTTTGAGTGAAGAATTTCAGTGCATCATCAGGTCATAAATGCTCAACGAAGTACATACATCAATGAGCTAAGCTAGATAGATATTATTAAGTGGCATTGAAACTGGCCTCTTTGAGCAAAAGTCCTCACCTACTCAACATGTCATTAGCCTGCATAAATGCTTTCAGTTTGTGCACGAGAAGAGATTGAATGGACTCTGAGCGGTCTTTTTACGTAGCATCATTGACGAACAAAGTGAAAAAAGTCATAGTCAATATGAACAATATCATTTTGAGTTACAGCTAACTCTACCAACCACTTTCAATGACCAACAAAGAAAAGATGTATGCGTAACTGGTGAGATAAGGACGGCTAAAGATAAACGTACCAGTAGATTTTTATTCCATGATTCTTTCCTTGAGAGGGACGGGATATTCGTCTGTTTTCCTGTCATTTATTCAACCTGGGTTTCTGCTATTCTAAATTTATATATAATATGTAATTATTTATGGTATTGATTTCTATGTATGGAGCAGTGGCAGATGCATTTGCAAATTTCTTCAGTGATTAAGGACTTTGATGAACCATTTTGTTTTGCTTCATGGGAATACCTTGAAGAAAATTAAAGAAGACAGTGACTTTTAATTAACCTGTATATATATATATATATATATATATTTAATTGATTTATATCTCTTAAAAGTCAGAATTATCTTCCATGAATTCACTTTGCACATCCTTAATCAGGAACAAAAGAAGAATCAGATTGAATTTAAAACATGGGCTGCTCTTCCACTCAAAGCAAAGCTCATCAGCATTCAGGTCAGCAGTTTGTGCATTTTCTCTGCCTTAACTTTGCAAAAACCTGGTTAGCTTCCGGTAGATTAGCCAACTAAAGAGATAATGGGTGATGCTACGGAAAAGAAAAACTTGCACATACCAATAATTAATGACCACAAGAACCAAGAAAGGGCTTTGGAAAAAAGGGGTTAATCCTAAAAAAGGGAGTTGGTGGGCAATTGACTTGGGGGGAATGGGAGAGATTCCTGGTGGGCCCGAATCATCATCTGTGGGCTTTTATACGTAAAAAAGGATCTTCTAGAAATTCTTCTTCCCCTCCGAAAAAGGCAAAGCAATAACAGCATTGTTTGTTGTTATATGTTTACCATCGTCTGCATGATTTGCGAACTCTTTTCATCTTTTTGAGCCACAAAAATTGAAGCAGCCCGACGTTTTTGAATTTAACTTCAAAACATCTGGGTCTTTAACTTTTGTTTTGTAGCTCAAGGGTGGATGAACGATGTATATCTGTTCTTGCTAGACTACTTTTATAATTTGCTTCATCGTGTAACCTTAAATGCTCGGGGTGCTGTGATCTTGGACTGCAAAATTTTTCTGTGTCAAAAGCTTGATCAAGGACCAATACAGTGAGCTTGATGGTGATTTAGTACTTATTGGATTTTTCTAATAACTTTAATAGCCTAAATCAACAATCTCAAATTAAATACATATTATCTTTTATAATACTCATTTATGATTTATTTATAAGCTTATAAATACTTTATATACTAATTAATTTATTGTATTGCATAACACTCATATAGCATATTACATGCTCCTATTTGCCATGTCATTTTTCCATTACAGAGTTTTTTTCTGTCTGTTCCACCATGGCTTGTCGTCAGATTGCTGGTTGTCTTCCCCAGTGCCAAGCCTTTTGTTTTTTTCTTCCTGTTTTTTCCGTATTAAAAGGTTGGGAAGCGCACTCATCACACAGTGGAATCAACTTATTATTTTTAAATTTAAAAAGGCAATCGGTTAGGATAAAATTAGACCTGCACGTCTACAAATTCAATTTCCTGTATATTTATATGTGTGTATTATTTCTTTGACGAGGAAAATTTACCCATGCTTACATGTACATGTACATTCGTTGGCAAGTTCTTGGTTTTGGTCTTCGATTTTGACTACACAAAGCCAAGCATCGCTTGTTATGAAATCCATATAATGATGTGATCAATCCATGCACGTCAATGAAACCACAAGATGAATTCAATTAAACAGCGACGTTAGTCGGAAAACATAACGTAACAAGTCTTCCAGTACCTGTGACCAGAGATATATATATATATATATATATGGCTTTACAAACATCACGTAGTTTCCCGACGAAACCTGGTGATAATTTCCTGGTTTTGTCCGAGTGAAAGATCAAGCCATCTGATCTCATCATCATCAGTAGCAGACAAATTCCGTTGTTTGCTTCTAGTCAAATGGTTAAACCCCAGAATTTTTATGTAAATTAATGCATGTTTGGCTTTACTGAGCGTACGATGTCCAAATTCCAAGCATGCATTGTTCTCTTTTGCCAACTTTTATATATATATATATATCAAAAAGGCAAGCAGCCATATGCATATTAAGAGTAGGGTAACGTTTCTTTCAAATCTTGCGGAATTTCATGCTGGAGCTAGGCCTTACTACTATAAAAAATATTCTACAATTATGAGATTAATGAATTTCACACATATATGGCTCTGTTAGGGCATTACAGTGTATATAACCAAATTGATGAAACAAGAGACTTAGGTGCATTAATTTAATTACAATTAAATTAATATAATACCAAAAATTACCTTTCAAAAACAATATAATAACCAACATTTCAATGAAATGCAATGGTAAAGGACAAAGACTAGCTAAAGAGTTTATATTACATCCTTGAAAAGGAGATACAAACAACTTCAGTAGAAAATGGATGTTAGAATAGTCAGAGTTTCTCGATAAACTTGCAATTGAATTTGCCTCTCTTACGAGTGTGATTCATTCTTTCATTATCTTCTCTCTCTTCCCCCTGTTTTCTATTATTTTGAAAATTTTCTTTTCTGCCTAGAGATGCACACAGTGGGGTTGGATTTGAAACTAGAAAGGGAGAATTTTCAAATTGTAACAGGTTAGGTGGGTGAACTCCCCTAGCTTTGATTCTTCTACCTACTAATTAAGCAATATTTCATGTTAAACAAGAACCACGAGTTAGCCTTTCAATGAACGTTGTTTAGCCTATTACAGAGGCCCTTCCTCTAAACGAAACTAAAAACGAAATCGTTGAAATTAACATTGTTGATGATAAATTTAGGTGAATGGGATGTTTGTACTGTCAAACAACAAGCTTCTGATACAGTGGACTTCAATCTTTATGTTAGTAAACTAGTTGGTGGATGATGAT
This sequence comes from Theobroma grandiflorum, assembly GCA_036013995.1. NCBI lineage: Eukaryota > Viridiplantae > Streptophyta > Magnoliopsida > Malvales > Malvaceae > Theobroma > Theobroma grandiflorum. The sequence continues at coordinate 2,109,327 of CP142131.1, read as the reverse complement.
TGTCAGCCGGATATTCTTATTCTTTTCCTCGAGTAGAAAGATTGCATTTGCATTACAGATGCCTTGTGGGACAAGTAATTTGCTTTGGTTGGGACTTGGGAGGAGGGAGGGAAGAAAAATTAATAATATTATTTAAATCATAGTCTTGTATATATTTTTACACCCCATGTGATCAATTCAAAGAATGATAAAATCATGTTTGACCCTACTGCTATAGCTTCAGATTCAAAACAGAAACGTGTATTTCTACATTTTTGTGATGGGGTTAGGTTGAGTTTTGTTCACATAAATATTAAAATCTGCTCCTTTTACAAATAATTGCAGAATGAGTTGCAGTTTGGAAATCGTTTTCATTCTAGGACTAGAACCTTGTTCATACTGATTGAAATAATTACTAGTTTTTGTGCATCAAGAGTACTAGAATTATGTTTGGAAGCTTCCAGGGAATAAAACACAATCATATGTAGAGAACGAACTATAATTGTGATAGTCACATAGAATAAGGTTGTGTGAACAGCTCCATCGTTTGTCAGGATATGATTTCTGGGTCCATAATAGCTCACATATTCCAGACATGAGGGGAGAATATCATTAAAGCTTTCATCAAAGCCAAATTGTGCTTGCAATGTAGAATTTTTGAAGGATCGGACTTGCGTTTTGTCAGTGTCCCACGAAGCAATATTGTTCTTTTTCAATTCCCACCTGTCAAACATCACCTTGAACCTCTTCCTGGAAACTGAAATCATAGAGTTAATGGATATATGAAATTGTGAGCAAGGACCAAGATATGATTTAGTAGTTGAAAACAAGTCTGACGTGAAGTGTACATGCATGTGTGACATCATGATGCTCCAAATGCAGTCGACAATTTTTGTTGGCATGCGTTTTTGGACACATTTCTTTTAGTACCTATTTTGGCTGTAAAACTTTGGAAAGATGCATATATATACTATGGTGCTAAGCCCTTTGGAGAAATTCTGTTAGTTTGTTCCTTCTGTCAACCATATATTATTCCAACATCAAATTCTGCATGCCCTCTAAATTTGGCAGAATATGAATTACCTGATAACTGAACTAAACTGGTCATAAGCCGCCAAGCTAGCTAGATGTTTCTCCTTTGGATGGAAGCTATATCGTCTGAGGCAGACAAGTCAAACAAGAACTTCAACTCGCTTGCATCAGTCATCTGATCATATTTTAAACATAGTTTTCTTTTGTCGAGTTTAAAGTAAAGCTATTGATGAAGTTGTCATTCAAATCCTGTAATGATGCAAGACAGATCGGTTAGTTGGCAGTAAAATGAAATGAGAGGCTTTGGCATTGTCTTTAATCCAAAGACAGAATCCAAAGATTTACAAGTATATATGTAAACTTAAGAACCACACAATTTTGCTAAAATGAGAATGCCACGTTTGAAAGCGAGAACTCACAAGCTATCTATCTCCTTTCCCATTTCTGTCTTCCCTTTAGAAGGCCATGCAAATGTACATGCCATTGTGAAGCGAGCAACATCCCAAATTGATGGAAATTCAATCTTTTTTTGCCATGAACAGGAAGATGGATTTCTACCATCTTATTGTCGGTAAATAGAGGCTATAATTAAAGTCAATCATGTTATAAACATGATCAAGAATAGTATTAGCTTTGTCGAAAAGACATAATGATTCAAAGTTTCTAATGTGTAACCAAAGAAAAAAGAACAGGGGTTTACACAAAGATATTGTGTTGTGTTGACAGAGTCTTATCTCTTTGTTCTGGCACTTTCCTTCAAGTCCTCAAGTGGCAGATACATCAATTTAACAAAATTTTGGAGACCAAAACCAACCAATTTCTTCAAACTTCCCTTTTTACCATGGATTTTCTTTAGGGGAAAAGCATCAATCTTGAAGGTGCATGGGTTTAGCTTAATTAATTAAAGAGACCATACTTTTCTCTAGAACATACTACTTAATTATATTTCTCTATAAGAAAAAAGAAGACAATGCATATGTGTGTATATATATACTATGGGCATATGCTTTGCTTTTGATGCATTATTGAAGCAAATTAAACTGCATACGAAAGTAATAAAAGCAAGCACTTTCACTAAGACAAAATGCTTAATTTCTTTCTTAAAAATCTCTTGTATCCCTTTTCCAAGTCATAAAAAAATGAAAAACAAGGAAACTTCTCACTACGGAGTTTGCTTTTTCCTAAACAAGATAATCAGAACTTGCAGCAGTCAATCAGTCATCGCTAAAAAGCTGTAACTCACCCATTCACCATTTACCCTCCACGCGACGTTGACTTCCACCATCCCTGCCGTCAACTTTCCCAGCCCCATCAGGCCCATAAGTTTACCCCCACCCCTTATTCCAATATTATCTCATAAAAAATAATATTATATTCTCTTTCATCCTTGAGAGAGAGAGAGAGAGAGATTTATATATATTTATTTATTCTTAAGGTCAAACAAATAATTTTAATTTTTTAAACTAGTTTCCTTAACTTGTAATGTTACGAGATTAATTATCATACAATAGTAGTAAAATTTTGCATCAGTATGCAAAAATCAACGTATTCAAATTATAAACAAATAATTTTAAAAACATTATTCTATATTTTTACTAAAAATAATTATATAACAATTCGGATCTAAATAATTTTAATTTTCATTGTTCACACTGCCCATCTCTCGTTGCTTTCTCTTACTTTCCGCGCGCAAACTTCCGTCTCCAATTTCAGAAGAAACCAAAGCAAAGTAAAAACGCGTGAAGCCAAACATCAAAAAGCAGGAAGAAATTTAAAGGCTCCGAAACGAAATCCTTCCTGAAGTGCTCACAGATTACCAGTAATAAAAATAAAAATATAATTAAGTAATATAATTCTTTTTTACTAAATCCAACATATAAATAAGTCTCTCTCCCCTCCCTTTGGTCCCTGCAAGTATTGTCCTTTTCTTTCCTTTCTCTTCTTTCGCTTCTTCTAGAGCTGCTCTACGCGTTCTTGTCTTTTCCCTCAGATTCCTTCCGCGTTTCCTCGCTCCCTCCTTCCTTTATATTGAACTACTCTGTTTTTTTTTTTGGCTCCTTCAATAACTAAACCGTAATTTAAATTCCTTCTTCTTTCCAATATTGTCATCACACTAGCAAACAGTTAAGGATAGTGCAAATAGTGTTGGCTCAATGAGAGGTGGTTCGTTACCGACGCACGAGAGGCGGTGGGCCTCAGACACCGTTCCCGCCAAAACGACTCTCAGTTCTACTACGTCGCCTGGGACTGAGTCCAACTCCGCCGAGGAGTTCGTCGAGGTCACCCTTGACCTCCAGGACGATGACACCATCATTCTCCGAAGCGTCGAGCCGGCCACCGTCATCAGCGTCGATGACGGTGCCGATACCCCTGTCTCCCCGCCAGCCTCCGCTTCACGATCCCCGACGATCAAGCGAAGCTCATCCAACAAACTGAGACAGTTATCACAAGAACTAAAAGCCGAAGCCGTCGCCAAAGCCAAGCAGTTCTCACAAGAGCTAAAAGCCGAACTACGCAAGTTTTCATGGGGCCACGGGCACGCAACTCAGGCCGTAACCGGATTCGACTCTGCTTTAGCCGCTCGAGCTTTGAGAAAGCAGCGAGCTCAACTCGACCGGACTCGGTCCGGCGCTCAAAAAGCACTTCGCGGATTGCGTTTTATAAGTAACAATAAAACCAATGCATGGGAAGAAGTTCAAAACAATTTCAACAAACTCGCCAAAGACGGCTTTCTCTTTCGCTCCGATTTCGCGCAATGCATAGGTTCATTTCGTTGTTACGATCTTACATGCTTAATCTTGAATCTATCTTCTAACCATGAGTAACTTTTTATTTTTCATATCTTTAAGGAATGAAGGACTCGAAGGAATTTGCATTGGAGATGTTCGATGCATTGAGTAGGCGAAGGAGATTAAAAGTCGAAAAAATTAGCAAAGACGAACTTTATGAATATTGGTCTCAAATCACCGATCAAAGTTTTGATTCTCGCCTCCAGATCTTCTTCGACATGTGCGTATTATAAAACTATTAGTATTCGATTTTAATTAAAGTTTTTTATTCATTAATTAATTCATTTTAAAATTAATTAAAACTTAAAGTTCACACTCTCTCTTTCTCAACTTTGTCTGAGATTCGCTCCATAATTTCGGAACCCAGTCATGGTGATGCAATAAGAAAATTGGACAAAATCGTCTTTTTCGCAAGTATGGAAATGATTAATATTTCAATTTCTTTTTCTAAATCTTATATTATATCTTGTTTAATTTATGTTACAGGGTGGACAAGAATGAAGATGGTAGAATCACCGAGGCTGAAGTAAAAGAGGTAAACATATTCTTTATCATATCCATATTTAAAAGTGGATTAGGCAGCCACGTTTATCTAATTTTTTAATCCAACATGCATAAATTAGCCATAAATATTGTCCCTTCTGCTACATTTAAATTTTCTTTTCTTGGAAAAAAACCTTTGTTTGGTCCGCCCTTTCGTCGTCAAAGGAAAGTAATTTAAAGTTTAAAGAGATTGATTTAAAACTTGATTACAGGGTGTCACTTGGGTTATTATAATCAACGTTAGGCAGGGATTGGGTCACCTTAAATCACAAGAAATTCTTAAAACTAACTACTCCAATTTAATAAATGAATCATATTAAACAAAAAAACGACTTTAATTTTCTTTGGTCTCTGACGTTAACCATTTTTACAAGCATCTTTTATGTGTAATCTACAATTAGATTGATATTCCATTGTTCAAGAGTTTGGACCGATGGCTCCTCTATTTTTTGCGGTTTCCTTGGCCGAGATCATTTAATAGTAACTTTTTAGCGGGGTTGGTGGGGGCATTTTCGTCAATATATAATTATTATTTTATTCGTATTTCAAGTTTTTTCTTTTTCCTCCTGGATAGATTATCATGTTGAGTGCTTCAGCGAACAAGCTATCAAGACTGAAGGAGCAGGCGGAAGAATACGCAGCTCTGATCATGGAAGAGTTGGACCCCGAAAGACTTGGATACATTGAGGTGGGTCCATGATTTATATGGTACAGTGGAGATTTCCATGACCAATTGTTTCCTTCTTTGCTTTCTGCATGTCATTAAAAAAAAAAAAGGATGTTCTAGAATTCAATAAACGAACAAGTTGAGATAATTATATATATTTTTTTTCCGGTAAGACTTCATTTTCAGATTAGGTTCGACACTCACCTTTCAAAAAAAAAAGCAAAGGGTTCGATGCTCATAAATTAGTTTCGGTAAGATAATACTTGGAGCAACATTGACTAGGAATTTTGAAATATTTATATATAAAAAAATTGTAATAGTTCTTAAATTGGACTTTTTCATCCAAAGTCTGTTGTTAGGCGAATAATGATCAAATCTTCCAACAATCCGGTTCTGGTTTTGTTGAACCGTGACGAAGAAAGAATGAACAAGTAAGAATCATGACCTTTTACTAGAGACAGCTCAACGTATCTTATCTTGGTAAACAATTACTTACATTTGAGGTCGTTGAACAGTTTGTAATACTTACTTTTTTAAGTCCGGGCGAAGTAGCTGGAGCTTGACGGAGGGAAAGAAATTGGATGAACAAGTTCTTTACCGTAATAAATAGTATACCCAAAAATATAATACTAGTCAGTATATTTTGCATTTTAATCTCTCAAATTGCTAATTTATCTAGTCAATAGTTACCACATTTAAATTTTCAGTTTCACGTGAGCGGTACTTTTTTTTCTTTTAATTGCATTATCTCCATGTGATAATTAAGTTGTGTTAGGGCAAAATCAAATCAACTTGTCAGGTCACTATCCGGTATCTGCCTTGAATTTAATAATTTTTTCTTCTTTTTTTCAATTTGGTATGTTGATGTTTTTCTTTTGGTTTACTTTTCAAAAGTTGTTAAGATTAAGCAAAGGGTATTGTCGTTATTTTGGTCATAGATTGAAGGGGGTCCTGACCAACTCCGTCCCATGATTGACCGTTGGAACTCATGGCCCTGCTAAATGGCGGACCTGACACAGTTGGGTTCCCATGTGAGCTTTGCTTTCTGGTTATTCCCCTCTCAAATACGCGTTCTCTTCACTCATTTACGCATGCACGCATCCTCCATTCTGCGTCACTGATAGTGTAACGAGTTGACGGAATCAAAATAATCTTGTCCTTTGCATGTCTTTTTTATGATTGCATATTTTCATTGCCACAATTGCATGATTGGTGGATGGTGACTGATGAAAAATGATGCAGCTATGGCAATTGGAGACACTTCTCTTGCAAAAGGACACGTATCTGAGCTATAGTCAAGCCCTAAGCTACACAAGCCAAGCCCTGAGCCAAAACTTACAGGGATTAAGAAAGAAGAGCAGAATCAGAAGAATGAGCACTAAACTTTTATACTATTTGGAAGAAAATTGGAAAAGGATATGGGTCGTGTCATTGTGGATTATGATTATGATAGGGCTGTTTACTTGGAAGTTTTTGCAATATAAGCAGAAGAGTGCTTTCCGGGTTATGGGTTACTGTCTCCTCACAGCCAAGGGAGCAGCTGAGACCCTGAAGTTTAACATGGCTCTTATCCTCTTGCCCGTGTGCAGAAACACCATTACTTGGCTCAGGTCCACCAAGCTGGGTCTCTTTGTGCCTTTTGACGATAATATCAACTTTCACAAGGTGTGTACACCAACTCTTTGTTATCTATTTTTTGTGGTTCTCCTTTACGTTTATCCTCTGGTCCCAGGTAGGGACTAATGATAGAAGTCAATATGATTGGTTAATTTCAGCCATCAAATACAATAATAGATCGTTACTTGAGTCTTTCGCTTGCCTTTGCCCTAAAAACAGAGATGTCTACATACTACATATGTGGGAGGCATTATATGTTCCCGCGGCAAAAGTTGACAACCAAACAGATCCCTCTCTCTCTCTTTGGTAAAGAAATTAGGCGTACTATACATAAATTTAATACATTTTAGTTTTAATAATTTTTAGCGGTGACAAGAGCATTGACTTGTACAAACAAATAATTTTTCTTTTTTTTTGCTTTACTGACAATCTAAGATAGAACAAAAAACAATTCGTTGAAATTAGGAGATAAATATGGGGAGGTAAAAACTTGGTACTGTGCAACTGCTATCCAACAAAGGCTCCATATATATATATATATATAGTGTAGCCAGGATCTGGGTTCGGTTAAATGCTTCTCTAAATTGCATAAACCTGCATATGCATAACTCTACTCTCCTTACATACGGGAAAGAAAATTTTCATGTTATCTGGGTCAGTTTTCTATTCTCTTTCCTATTCCAATTTTCCCTTCAAGATCAAGTCATCAAAATTTTAGAAAAGAAGAAAACGGAGAGATAGAAACAGGGCATGCGTTGCATTTAATTAAAGTATAGTTTCCAGACAGGCTTATTTATGCCAGCTAGATGAGATTAGCAGGCAATAGGTGCTTTAGTGAAAAGTTAAAAAGACAAATTCGCCGATTAATGATTTTGAATCTGGTCCTCGAGATAGCCAATAATTTGCATTTTAGTCCCAGTGGAAGGTTCTCTCATGTCCCAGCTCCCAACAACTTGACTTTTTCAGAGTTGGACGTGGACAGTTCATTGTAACTTGCTAGATTGACAAAACTGCCCTTATAGATTACTAGTTACAGCTCTTTAGCACTGGATCGTGCATGCTTTGTTGTATTATGGTTATGAAATAGTTACTTAATTCATCGGTTGCATCATTTCTCCTGTAAGAAGAATTTCTACTGAAGGTCATAAAATTGTAGCTGCAAAGGTTATGCAGAATGTAATTTATGATGCACTTGGCGTATGTATATGTATATCAGGTTAGCAGAGTTAAGGGCAGGTGTAAGATTTGCATGGCACTGACCTGATTTAAATCAAAGGAATTAACCATGTTCTTAAGTTAAAAACAATTCAAACATTTGCAAATCTACTTGTTATTGATGTCGGATTTTATCAAAGTTTTAAAATTGTTCATGATTCCTGTCCAGTTAGATCTTTTTTAACGATCACTCTTCACCTTATTGAATGAGTGCAGACAATAGCTGCAGCGATTGTAATTGGAGTCATTCTCCATGCCGGTAACCATCTTGCCTGTGATTTTCCGAAGCTTATCAATTCTTCTGGTAAAGCCTATGACGACTTTCTAATCCATGACTTTGGAAGTCATAAGCCAACATATATAGACCTGATAAAAGGGGCTGAGGGCGTCACTGGAATTCTAATGGTCATCTGCATGACAATTGCATTTACGCTAGCCACAACATGGTTTAGGCGGAACCTGATTAAGCTGCCCAAGCCCTTTGATAGAATCACTGGCTTCAATGCATTTTGGTACTCACATCACCTGTTTGTCATTGTCTACGTTTTGCTCATCATCCACGGCGTATTCCTTTATCTTGTGCACATATGGTACCGTAAGACAGTATGTATTTATATCTTCTTCTTTTCTCAAGTGATTGGAGAAATTATAAATGCAAGATTTTATTTTACTTAAGTTACTATCACTGTAGTTTAAGGTATGGAATTCCTGGTTGCAGACTTGGATGTACCTAGCTGTTCCGGTTTTGTTATATGCTGGAGAAAGGATCCTGAGATTCTTCCGTTCTGGTTCCTATGCTGTCCGGATTTTGAAGGTGAGCATAATTCTGTCAACTATGATTCAGCATAGACAACAAGTTCCATATTTAATTAAGAACTGCTGAAAGTAAAAGGGATGGAGAAAAGTTCAAAGAGACCAATTAATTGGGAATTTTCTCCTGAACAGCGAGGCTGATCAATTTACTGAATTTGCTTCTCTATCTGATCTTTTTCATGCGAGCTATTATGACTGATGATCTTCCTGTTTCTGTATTCTGCATATATAGGTTGCTATTTATCCAGGAGGTGTTCTCACATTACAAATGTCTAAGCCACCTCAATTTCGGTATAAGAGTGGACAGTACATGTTTGTCCAGTGCCCTGCTGTCTCTCCCTTTGAATGGTAAGTAAGCAATCTAAAGCATATATGTTTTAGGGATGATTTTCAGCTGTTTCACTTCCTCTGGTGCTAATAAATTGTTTTGAGAATTTCCAGAATAATATCTCCAGAGATAAATCCACAGTAAAGAGGATGAAAATGAACATTAGTTAGATCAGAAGCACATTCAATTTGCTGTCAACAATTGCACTTTTATATGAATAGAACCAGGTGCATCATATTTGATTGGTTCGAAGTAAGAATGAGAGTTTAAAATGCTAAAAAGTGTCAATAGTTGCAATCAAAAATCAGTTTTGAGATAGGGGTGGTTTGCAGTCGAGAGAGCAGGTGTGTACATTTTGCATTATTCCAGTTTTCTCTCAACTCATGAGCATTTCTCTTTTATGAACCAGGCATCCATTTTCCATCACCTCTGCTCCTGGTGATGATTACCTTAGTGTTCATATCCGTCAACTAGGTGACTGGACCCAAGAGCTCAGACGGCTGTTCTCAGAGGTGTGTGAACCTCCTGTAGCTGGGAAAAGTGGGCTTCTTAGGGCTGATGAGACAACTAAGAAAAGGTGCATCTATTTTTCTCCCGTTAATATGTTTGACATTTCTCTCGTCTTAGAAGGTTTAAACTTTTAGGAATTATTGAGTAAATTTTGGTGATCCTTAATATTTTTGTCTAAGAACAGTTTGCCGAAGCTCTTAATAGATGGGCCGTATGGTGCCCCTGCACAAGACTATCACAAGTATGATGTCCTGTTACTCGTGGGCCTTGGAATTGGTGCAACACCATTCATCAGCATTTTAAAAGATCTGCTTAACAACATTGTCAAAATGGAGGAGCAGGCAGTAAGTAACTCATGCTAAGTAATGAATCTGCTTTTCTTGTTGTTTCTTTGGTTAAATTATTGGTTGTTTCCCTATCAGATTAATGACACGCTTCTTCATGTTTAGGATTCGGTCTCAGATACCAGTAGGACATCGGACATAAGTATCGGGAGCAATGATTCAACCACTCCTACACCAAAGCGAAAGAAAACTCTTAAGACGACCAATGCTTATTTCTATTGGGTAACCAGGGAGCAAGGTTCATTTGATTGGTTCAAAGGGGTCATGAATGAAGTTGCAGAACTTGATCAAAGGGTACGAGAACTCATCAACTTAAAAGCATTTTATAATTTTCTTTTGCGTACCTTAACTGTTAATTCTAACTTGTCATTTTGAACTCTAGGGTGTCATTGAAATGCACAACTATTTGACTAGCGTGTACGAGGAAGGAGATGCACGTTCAGCTCTCATCACCATGGTCCAAGCATTAAATCATGCCAAGAATGGAGTTGACATCGTTTCTGGCACCAGGGTAAGATCTGTTTTGTCTGTCAATTTCATTCTCTTAGCATATTCCACTGCATGATTGTCTTTTAGGATTCTGAACATCCCATCCAAAATCTTTGTGATGAGAATGTGCATCTGTCTCTGTCACAAATTCCTCCTGCAGCAGATATCATGTGTGGCTCCCATGCATTAAGAACAGCAGGGCTGTTAGTAATTTTTTAAACATAATAATAATAATAATAATTCCTCTTTGCCATTACCAGGTGCGGACCCATTTTGCAAGGCCCAAATGGAAGAAAGTTCTCTCTAAACTAAGTTCTAAGCACTGCAACGCAAGGATAGGTGAGCCCCAGTTCTATACCTAAGCATAATTAAAACAAGTAGCAATCTTCTCTGTCTTCTAATATTGTTGTTGTGATTTTAATGTGGTGGAGCAGGAGTCTTTTACTGCGGGGCACCGGTTTTGGCTAAAGAACTCAGCAATCTCTGCTATGAGTTCAACCAAAATGGTTCTACTAAATTTGAATTCCACAAGGAGCATTTCTAAGAGATTACCATGGGGAGTAAATAGAATTACTAAATGTTTATTCTCCCTTCACCATTCATATAGCCCAATCTCCTTGCTTTACCTAGAATATAAGAATTTTTGCAATAAGCCAAGAAAGCACGAGTCACTGTACAGTCTTAGAATAGAAAAGGAGAAGAAAAGAAAGAAAACAAAAAAGAAGAAGCAAAGATATTATTTTATTAGGACTATCGTCGTATACCCACAAAAAAAGAGTGGGGAAACGGCTTGGAATTCTAAGGTGAATCTTTCATTGCACACGTGGCGTAAGTAGGGATAGAAACATGGCAGGTGATCCCAGAATGAAACGTTGGGCGAGCAAGAAGGGTGGTGAGTGCGGTACAGCTGCAATGGTGAGGGTCTGAGGCTGGTGAGACGACAAAGCCAGGCAATGATTGGTAGACATTCATAGGTGGATTTAGGAGGCAGACAATTTTGAAAAGCAGAGGCTTGAGAGAAGTGATGGGGTGGCGTGGGATTTGAAATTTCGGAATGGATTCGCCTTTTTGAACTTTTCCAATTTTTCGTCGGGGGAATCCTTCTAGAATGTCGATGCTGATGAAGTATGTCAAGCTGCTACTATTACATTATTATTATTATTATTCATTATTTCAGTTTACAATAAGGATCAGGTGTAGATGATGATGACGATGGTTCACAGTTTTTTGTAAGTTAATTTTGCAAGCTTTACCTCTATCTTAATACAGATTCAAGAGAGGGCTTTCTATAGTTCTTGTGTAAATGTAAATGGGTACGATCAGTTATAAATTATAATAGAATCCTAATTGATTTCTTTTCTTCTTTTTTCCTTTTTCTTATACTAATCTACTAAAATGGCCAAAGCTGTAGAGTCTAGTATTAGCCAAAAATAAAAACTGAAATCTCAATTGATTGCTTCTCCTTTTTCTTGCGGTAAAAACCAAATTAATCATGCAAAGTTTAGTACTTTCCTTTCCGGGATTCATAGATGGTACTTGCAGCCCAGCAAAACCCTTGATCCGGCATAGCCCATTTGCTTTCTCTTACTAATAGTAAGCAACACTAAAGCCCACGGGAGCCCGTCTCAATTCTAAACTGAAATGTCTAGCCCACAGATTAACACAAACCCAAATCAGCCCAATAAATGGTTAGACAGCATCAGCGTGAGCTTTAAATTAGACCTAATAATTTTAGACATAATATGTTAACACGATACAAGAAGATACGAGATTAAACAAATTTAGATTTAACTTTAATGGGTTTCTTTTCATTTTTTAAACTTGTCAGATACGAGTAACATGTTTAAAACACTTTTAATTGATCGTGTTTAAATATATAAGCGTGTATACATAACACATTTATTAGCTTATTAAAAATTAATAGTCAAAGATTATTTTAACTTTACTTAAATAATTATTTTAATAAGATTTTTAAATTTTATAAAGATAACAATGTAATTATGCCATACCTAAACCCTAATTTTAAATTTTATTTTGTTATATTTGATGTTATGGTTATTTTTTTTTGTTATAATTGTTTTTATAGTTATTAATTTTAAATTTAAATATAAAATTATATTTAATTATAAATATTTTTATTTAATCGTGTTAACGTGCTAATCGTGTCATGTCATATATCGACACGTTTGACAAACGTATTAATCATATCGTGTTGTGTTATACCGTTATTAAATATATACTTGTACATATTTCAGATTTAAGACACAAATAGTATTCATGTCGTGATCGTATTTAATTTTAACGTGTTTCGTGTCTAATAGTGTCTGACATGTTTAAGATACGAAAACACAAATTGTCAGATCTACATTATACCACCAGGTTCGTCCATGGTTTATTTTATTTTTCATGCATTTGTACTGTGATGATTTTATATTCTTAATTCATCGGTATAAATTTATTTAGAAAACATTCATATTTATATTGAAGTGACATTATCTTTACATGTGCTACTTTTATACAAATTAATCAATCATATTTATTAATCAATGAATATGATAATTTATTTAATAATGATTAATATTTATTTGAAAATAAGTGCATCCATTTTATATTGAATGGTCTTATATCATCCAAAATTAGGTAGATATGTATACACACAAAATAATTCTAGGGAACGAGCAGTCCTTCTAGTAAGGCATAATTAGTCAACGAATGTCAAAGATCGCTGCCTGGCATAATATTATACCACACGCCTTGGATCGTTTTCATAAGGGGAGTCCGAAATAAAAAGGCCTATGTTTGAAAGTAGGGCCTACCTCGTCGAGCAAAAGTAACGTTTTTCCACACGCTAAGCGTCAAAGTTGGGCCGCTGCATCCTACGGCCATCTAGAAGCGAAGACCCCATCAAGTCCTACCAAAGATGAACCCCACTTGGCTCTCATCATACGCTTTGATTTGACTGCCAAGTCATTTTTGTCCCGTTATATTTGTTTCAAAAACTGAGTCTCGTACACACTGGAGTTGAATCAGCAATCTTCAAGGGTTTCAAATTATGTCTATAAATGTAGAGCCAGCCTTTACCTTGAGAAAACACAACTACATCGTCCAGTTCCTACCTAGTCATAAAGGAACAGAATCCCCTTTAAGCCCAAAAGAGCGAGAGAGAAAGAGAGAGAGAGAGAGAGAGAGAAGAGCAATCAAAAATGAAAGGAGAAGGAAAGCGAAGCAATGCAAAATGCCTGGCATACGTTGCTGCATTTGTTGTGTTTCAGACGGCAATCATCTTGATATTTGCACTAACGGTGATGCGTATCAAAAATCCTAAAGTCAGGTTCGGTGCTGTAACGGTGGAGAATTTCAGCACCGGCAACAGCTCTTCACCTTTCTTTGACATGAGGCTGATGGCTCAAGTGACTGTAAAGAACACAAACTTCGGTCACTTCAAGTACGAAAACAGCAGCATCAGAATCTTATATGGGGGCATGCCGGTCGGGGAGGCAGCTGTTGTTAAGGCTCGTGCGAGGGCTAGGCAGACCAAAAAATTCGACGTTACAATTGATATTAGTTCCAGCATGTTATCGACCAACTCCAACCTTGGAAATGATATCGCTTCTGGTGTTTTGCCCCTCAGCAGCGAGGCCAAGTTGAGCGGGAAGGTGCATCTGATGAAGGTGATCAAGAAGAAGAAGTCTAGTGAAATGAGCTGTACCATGGGAATCAATTTAGGAACTCGTACCGTACAGGATTTAAAGTGCAAGTGACATTGTGAACCACTTTATTTAGAAACTTGATGCTTGAGTTTCAGTACTTTTTGTTCTGTTTTTTTGTTGTAGTCAATGCAGTCATGTCAATTTGGCCTACCAGTTCTGATTTTGCACTCTGGCCCAGTTTGTGTTAGAAATAGAAATTGATTCATATTCTTATATGTTTAACTGAGATTGCAATTAAATTGAGATTTTATTTGTTTCAACATGGGCTTTAATTTCTAAAACTTTCTTCAAGTTATGAGATGTAGACATCCACCTGCTTGAGGTGCTACTGGACAAAGAAGCGGATTACAGGACATATGCGTTTAATCGATATATACTTGTACCTTTGAAGCAATATAACAAGCTTCCCTTTAGTAATTAGCATGCTTGCCTATGTAACTAACCTAGGTTGTATGAAGAAAAACCCTCCTTGATTATAACTGAATAAGAAACAATTTCCCCAAAGTTTAATATTTTAAGTGATAAATATATACTTTTAGAGGTGTAAAAGCCAACACACATGTTTTCAAAATAATTTTGCTCAAGGCAGATTAACTCGTTTCACCAGTGGACTTGGACCAGAGTCCCTCTGAGGTTTGGTTTGCAGCTTAAAACAAAACTCTTAAGTAATTCCAGTGCTTGGTTTGCTTTGAATCCTACTCTCCAACAACGGGAAAGCCAAAAAGTCTAGGCAGAACTTGCCTTGCCGTTGGCGTATTACTTGAATTTTCCAAACACAGATCTCGCTGGTGAGAATTGACAGACAACAAACATTACCAATAATCAAGAGCTTTCACAAACAAGCATTTGCATGGTTTTTTAACGTATATCCTTTGTGGAAAAAGACTTTTATGTAACTTAATTTTCCTAACAACCGAAAGCTGCATAATTCCACCGGGCAAGTGTCTTTCTTTTTGGTAAAATATCTTCATATCTGGCCAAAAAATGGGAGGTCATGCTAAGGTTCCCTTCCAAGTTGAATACATGTCTTGGCGGTACAAGGAAATTGGTGGAAAGTTAGTACTATGAATAACTGTTGTAAAATTGAGAATAAATTAATCGAATCCATTAAATTATTACAAGTGTACGGAGGTCAAGAATGGCTGGCTGGAGAAACACATGAAATTCCTCGCTTAACAGCTATCAAGAACTATTCCTGTTCTCTGGCTAGGGGAAATCTAGAAGGGCTATGTACATTTTCTGTTGTTTAATCCCCCTCCTTGCCTCCAAGGATAAAATAAAAGATGGGGAACTATGTTAAATGGCTGGAATGTCAATGGATAGGAAATTGATGTTTTTGTTTTGGGTAGGGACTAGGGAGAGGGGTGTCTTGACAAACAGATGATCCAGCAGCAACGTGGTCTGATTGGTGTAACCTGTAATTGTCACATCAGTTAAATTGTATATGTACGATCATGAAATACTAATTAACTTTTCTTTGAAACTATCCACGTAGGTACAATACCAAAACTTTGTATTAATTTATTACTGTGAGCATCTAGATGATGACCCAGTTCGACCATATAGAAGCTTCAGTCATTATTATATATATATATATATATATATATATATCAATATCATGTTCAAAGACTTTCAAACACGTTTTAATTTAGTAGTTAAAAATAGTCTTTGACTTTGATGAATGTTTCACACATAGTTCATTTATACTTTATAGTTACAACATTATAAATAGATTTGTTGCATGTCTGCGAAATCATACCTTCAACCTTAACCTGCATTCGGGCTTTTGAGCAGATTAATTCCAATAACACAAGCAAGAATCAAGTAAAAATCAAATCATTTTCACCATGAAAGTGAGAAGGGAAGGAAGCAATGCAAAATGCCTAGCATATGTTGCAGCTTTTGTTGTTTTTCAGACTGCAATCATCTTGCTATTTGCACTGACTGTGATGCGGATCAAAAGTCCTAAAGTCAGGTTCGGTGCTGTAACAGTGGAGAGTTTCAGCACTGTCAATGACAGCTCTCCTTCTTTTGACATGAAATTGATGGCCCAGGTGGCCGTGAAAAACACAAATTTTGGTCACTTTAAGTATGAAAACAGCAATGTCACAATCTTATACGGGGGCATGCCGGTTGGGGAGGCAGCTATTGTCAAGGGTCGTTCAAGGGCCAGGCAAACCAAAAAATTCAACATTAATGTTGATATTAGTTCCAGTAGGTTATCCAGCAATTCAAACCTTGGAAATGACATTAATGCAGGTGTTCTGCCTTTGAGCAGCCAGGCCAAGTTGAACGGAAAGGTTCACTTGATGAAGTTGATCAAGAAGAAGAAGTCTGGTGAAATGAGCTGCACCATGGGAATCAATTTGGCAACTCGTGCCGTGCAGGATTTGAAGTGCAAATGACATGTCAAGTTGCTTTCTGAGGATTAAATTCTTTAATTTCACCTTTTTCTTACTTTCTCTGTTTTTTTTTTGGTCTATTGGCCTCCCGTTTCTGTTATTATACTCTGCTTTATTTGGGGTTTGAAGTAGAGATTGATTCCTTTACATCTATTTGTAACTGAGATTTCAGATTTGGTCTGTTTCACATGATCTTCCATGTACATCATGGCCTGTATATTGAGCATCCAAATTGCCCGAAGCAAAAGCACCATATTACATCTGAACACATCCGTATCTACCTAGCCTAGATTGCACACCTTAAAAATGGTTTTGCAGTACAGTTTCCCCTAACATTGATGTCACTTTAGCATCCTTCATAATCAAATCGATTTGATCAAAAGTCTGTGCCAACCATGCAGGCTGATGTCATTTGCAGGTGAATTCTCTATAGTTATACAAGTTACTTTTTTTTGACTCTGATTTGGGTTTTGCCTTACAACAGAAGCTGAAATTTTCCCTTGACTTGAACAGTTTGTCCAACTATGGCATGTTTAAAGACGTGTGATTTCAAGTAAATTACGTCAAATTTACATCTCGAAGCAGAGATGAGAATCACCCTCTGACCTAAGGTTTTTGTTTTGCTTTCCATTAGCCATGAAAAACTATTCATATGCAACAGCAATGTGCTCAGACTGGTGTAAGATGTAGTTATCATTCGGTACAGAAATGATACCACAAGATCGACCAATGACGATAAACCCATTGTAAATTAATATTCAGGAAAGTCAGGTGGTTGACTCAGTTGTCGTACATAAAAGCTTCTGTTATTATATTACCAGGTTCGAAGACTCTTAAACTGGCTTTAATGTAGAACTGAAAAATTTATTCTGACTTGATGAAATTTTATAATGAAGTGGTTAGTTGATTCTGAATTATAAATGACCATTGCCCCTTGTCTGGAAAAAAAGCAACCTAATTCAACCAAAACTGCTTCCTTCCGTCCATCTGACGATCATTCATGATAGAGGAGACGATTGAGTCATCTTGCTTGCGTTTCAGATCATAATCATCTTGCCTCTCATGAGATCAGAACAGAATTGAGATCTTAAAGTCAGGTTTCGCGATGTGGGGGTGGGGGATTAATTTCAGCAATATTGAAGTAGTTCACCTTCTTGCAACATGAAGTTTTTGGCCCAGGTTAAGACTCTCGAGAGACTTTTGACTTCCATATGATATTTGCTCTTCTGCTTTGCCACTTCCACTGTCTTTTGACTTCCTGATATCTCCTCTCCTTTTGGCTTTCTTGGTCACAAATGGTTTTCCTTTCTGTTACTTTAATTGATTTTCAAGAAAGTAATTTTACTTTCCTGATAATTTGACCGAAAATTACAAGGAGTTTAGTTCCAGGCCAGAGTGCCTCAGAATCACCAAAGGCAAGACACTTGTCCGCAATTCCATCAAACTGGTAGAGAAAAGAGGCAGAATCCCAGAATTAGGGGCTTTTTATTCACAGTAACGCTTCAGTTGTAATGTAACACATCGTCATATGCAATTGAGTTGTTAATGCCCTTTAATTGCATATGAGGATATGTTAGATTACGACCGAAGTATTACTGTGTAGAACAAAAGCCATAAATTCGGGTCTTCGGCCTCTTCTCTCTACCAGTTTGATGGAACTGCAGACAACTGTCTTCCCTCCAGTGATTATGAGGCACTCTGGATGGAACTGAACTCCTTACAATTTTCAGTCAATCTGTCAGGAAAGAAATTAAAGTAGCTGCAGCCATAGAGTAAATGCACCGTACCCAAACAAGAGAGCCAAAAGAAAAAGAGAGAGAGAAAGACAGCAACAAGTCAAAAGACAATGCAAGTGCCAAAACAGCAGAGCAAATTTATGGAGGTCAAAAGCATCTTAAAAGCCTTCAAGTATGAGAAAGCAGTCACAATCTTTCACATGGCAGCATGGGAATCTTACGAGGAAGTCAGCTCTGATGTGCTGCACCATAGAAATAGATTCAGTAGCCCGAGCTGTACAGGATTTGAAGGACGAATATGACATGGCAAGCTGATTTTTTCTGCAACTGTTCTAGCTTTTTTTTTTTTTGCCAGAACTGTATAGTTATTATATTTAATTGAATTTCTTTTTTCTTCGTTTTCCCTTTGCTATGATTGGATATTTGAATTCATTCTGCTATTTGAAGTTGAGATTGTTAAGTAATTAATCAACTAATTAAGTCCTTAATGGCTGCTCTCATTACACTGTTCATATCTCAGGCTTTTCTCCATGTTTGGCAACATATCACTGATCATTCCTTCTAGCATGAATGATTTTTGTTTCATTAATCAGCTATGTGACTAAGCATGAATCTTTTTTTTTAAGACTTTTCCGCTTTTTTCGTGTACTCTCCCAGGGATCTAGATGCGTATTGACGTTGCTTCCATCCAACCACCTCCTTCCCTTAAAATTACATGTAAACGACCATCTTATTTGACCAAAAAACTTCAATGAGAATCGTTAAATCTGACGATGAGTGGGGTCGGGGGGATAGACTAATTCTCCCAATGGTTTATGGTTTTCCATTTGATTTAAAAGAACTCAACTCGATTACATCTCAAATCTTAATTTCAAACTTAATTAAGTCAGCTATTAACTCTACATATATATATATATATATATATTCTCTATTATGATTGACATAAGGGCATATTCAGAAAGGGCTGGTAGGCTATTTTTCTCTTATCCTACCGATTTCATTTCGCTTGTAAAAATCATTCATTATAAATATAGCATCTGAGTAGTATAATGAGAGCAAATCTTGATATTTTACAAAAGGTCTAACATTTTAAAAAAGTTTAAATTATTTTAAAATTTTTAAATAATTTTTTTTATTTCTTTCAATCAAGGATATTATATTATTATTTTGAATTAAATAAATTTTTATAATTAATAATAGAATAATTGTGTTATTTGTCGTTTCGTGTCATATTATGTTGATAATGAATAATGATGTGATGTGCTGATATATCATGATGATATAATTATATATCATTTTTTACCGTAACAAAATTTAAATAAGTAGGATTTGCATACATTGGATGAATGAAATCTAGACCAATATATAAGAGCAAAGTTGTTTGTTGTACGACCAAGATACAAGAAGAAAATGCATTTTCCTTATTTTTTCTGAATTCTAGGAGCTACCAAAAAGTAAGTTAGTACTAGAATAGTTGGATCACAAATTTGATCACCCTGATCAGGAACTTGTAACTCATCAAAGTCATCATTTTCTTGAACTCAAACGTATCCTGAGGGGGTCTGGTTCCCTAGCCTAGTCAAAGCTATTTTGGTCAGTGTGCAATTCCCCATTGTTTCTTCTAATTTACCGTACCATATTAACTTGTCTCTAAGGTCTCTGAAATTGGTAAACTTAAATTAATTAAATTGGTTTGGACTTTTCGGTCGGAAACTTCTTTCCAAGTCTTTGTCAATATCGTACCAGCTCCTCAATTCTAATTATCTAAATTGGCTGGCCATGTATATATTTTCCACACAACGTACAAGAAATCATTTCAATGTAACTTCCTCCATTTTCATTATTCAAAACAAAAAGCTTTTGTGTTCACCGCTACCTGTAAGTATTAATACTATACCACAAGCACAAATCCTCCAATCTCACCAAGCTCAAGCTCCTTTTTCATTTCTCCAAACACCCCAGTACCTAGTCGTTCCAACACCATTTGAAGTCACTTTCCTGAAAACAAAGGAATCCAGCCATGTTGGAATCGGAGAAGTACAAGAGAATGCAGAACATGAAATGTTATGCATATATCATTGCTGGGGTTGTCTTTCAAACCATCATAATCCTTGTTTTCGCGTTAACGGTTATGCGTATCAAGACCCCTAGCGCTAGGCTACGATCCGTGACGGTCCAGAGTCTCAACTATAATGCTTCAGGAGTCCCTCACTTCGACATGAGATTGATCATGGAAATTGCAGTGAAGAACAAGAATTTTGGTCACTTCAAGTTTGATGACACTACCGCTAACGTTACCTTTGGAAGCGTTATGGTGGGCGAGGGCGAAATCGTAAAGAGCCGGGCCCGCGCTAGGAAGACTAAAAGGATGAATGTAACGGTGGATGTTAGCTCAAGTGCGGTTTCTGATGAAGATGAGCTTAGAACCGAGTTGAGCAGTGGGAATTTGACGTTGACTGGAGTTGCGAGGTTGAGAGGGAAGGTGACATTGATGAAGCTGATGAAGAAACGGAAGACTGCAGAGATGAACTGTACTATGACTGTGAATTTGAATAGCCATGCTGTTCAGGATTTGGATTGCGAGTGAAATTTCGGATAGAATTTTTATTATATGTTTCCTTTCAGTCATCTTTTTTTCTTTTTAATTTCATTTTTTTCTACTTCTGTCTTAAATACAATAATATGGATTGAAATAAAGGAATGAATACCATCCTCTTTTGCTACAAAATTAGTTAATGTATATATACTTTGAAAATCAATAAAACTATATGTGACCTGAAGGCAAACAAAGCTGCTCCAAGTTATTGTAGCATCCATGACAGAGAACTAGATTTAAATTTGCAAAATGAGTGAATCAATGTGCATGCTTGTGTAAAACAGAGTGTAAGAGAAAGAAATTGGGTTTCTTAAATTTTGTGTTTGTGTGTGTGTGTGTGTGTGTGTGTGTGTGTGTGTGTGTGTGTGTGTGTGTGTGTATATGTTTGTATATGTGTTTATTATTTCGAAATTTAACTTGGCAAAAATCAAGATATGATATTAAAATGATTGGTTAAGTTAAAGAGGTTTTGATATCATATCAAAAAATCATTCAATTTAAAAAAATTTGTAAGAGAAAGAAATTGGGTTTCTTAAATTTTGTGTGTGTGTATATATATATATATATATGTATGTGTGTTTATTATTTCAAAATTTAACTTGACAAAAATCAAGATATGATATTGAAATGGTTGGTTAAGTTAAAGAGCTTTTGATATCATATTAAAAAATCATTCAATTTAAAAAAAATTTCACATAACCTAAAGTGTTAGAGTTATTTTAATTAATGATTTTAGATCTAAGGTTCAGCTTATCTCTCTCTTTTTTTATTTTTTTATTTTTTGGGGTAGTTAGTTTCAAGTTAGGTGTGTAGCAAGGACCGTAACATTTTATGAATTAATTTAGTTCATGAAATAAAATAATGTTTTTTGCCATTATTATATTGACCAAAATAATTGTAGAAGTTCTTTTCTTTCTTTTGTTTAATTAGAGATAGATGTATGCCGCTTTATTTCTAATAGACATCTTCCACACCGGGCTTCAAACAGACTCTAATCCCCACCATTCCAACCATCCATAGGACCCGTGAACACGGTTTGTGACCGTGACCCGACAATCAGGTTTACTGCCTTTGGAAGGGTAGAGGAGGGGTTACTTCACCTCCAATGTTCAAAGTCTCCAATCCTACGTCTCCCCCACCACAAAAAGATTGCCCAACTAAAAACAAATATATGGATTAGCATTAACAGAAATGAGAAACCATAACTCATTCATTCATTCCATTTTTTATGTTTGTGTTGCACCTTTGTTTCAGAGGTAAACAAGAAAGAGGACTTAATTACATATTTTAGCTATGATTTCACTTTAACATTAAAAAGAATAACGGCTTAAAAACGTGTTATGGATTTTGTAGAAGGGTTTTGTTAATATTGATACAATACAAAAAATGATTCGTAAAGTTAAATATAAATAGATTTATAAAAAAAAAATTAATGAATATGTTAGTAAAAATAAGTGTTGATTGATCAAACATGTTTGGTGCATATTGATGATGACGCATATATAATGTTATGTCTTTTATTATTGATTGTTTGCGGCCGGTCTAAATGTCCAAGCTCTTATATTTTATATACAAAGAATAATGTCTTATAATTTAATGTAATATGTTTTATTTTCTTTAGGGCATTTTGTCTTCGGTAATTTCTTTTTTCAGTTTTTTGTTTTTGAATTGTGATGCTGTTTAAGCTTTATTAATAAAATAAAATGACTGCTTGAAAAAAAATTGACTTGATTAAGGGCATAGCCAAGAGTAAATAGCACTTCATCTCGTACAAAAACGGTACGGTATATAGAATGACCAGGCCCAGGGAAAATATCTAGGATATTTTAGTCCAATTAACGGGTGGAATAGAAACTTCTGTTGTGATATATTATAATCTCAAACTTTAGGATAGGAAGGGCTTACCAATATTTAACAAAGTCACGAGACCATCTAGAATGGACGTTCAAAAGTCTACCCTCGCACGCGTTTAATGCTTGAATAAAGAAGACGAGACTCTTTCATTCGTTCCCATTTCGAGGAACCTGTCTGACCATCAGTTTTTATTATGAAAATTTGATTTATTTGTACATTCATCCACAGTGCTCGAATTGTCATTGAGTACTATATATACCAGACTTTGCTTTGCTACCGATGCCACAACCTGCTCCACTTCCTCAATTCAGTTTAAAACGTCAAGAAAAAGTGATTAAGAGAATATTTTTCTTTTCAGTTTCCTACAGCTGGTAAAGAATATTAAATGGCAGAGAAAGAGCAGCAAGTGCATCCCCTAGCGCCAGCTAACGGACACCCGAGAAGCGATGAAGAATCAGTCAGTTTGCAATCGGAAGAGCTGAAAAGAAAGAAGAGGATCAAATACGCTGTGTATATTGCCGCTTTTGCAGTGTTCCAAATTGTTGTCATCCTTATTTTTGCCCTGACTGTCATGCGCATTAAGAACCCAAAGGTGAGAATCGGGAAAGTCACCATTGAAACAATAAATACTAGTAACACAGAAGCTGCTGCTTCATTTAATCTCAGGTTCATCGCCCAAGTTACGGTAAAAAACACCAATTTCGGTCATTACAAATTTGATAATGCTACTATGAGCTTTCTGTATGATGGTGTGATGGTAGGGGAGGCAATTATACCTAAGGCCAGGGCCAGGGCTCGTTCGACCAAAAAATTGGATGTTACTGTGGAAGTGAACTCCGGCGCACTTACGAGCACTACGGGACTCGGCTCTGAACTGAGTTCCAGCGTCCTGACATTGAACAGCCAGGCCAAGTTGAAAGGAAAAGTGGAGTTGATGAAAGTGATGAAGAAGAAGAAATCCCCAGAGATGAACTGCACCCTCATATTCAATGTGTCAACAATGAGTCTCCAAGATCTAAAGTGCAAGTGACAACAATAATTAAAGCTGGTTTTGGTTTCAAAGGATTTTTGGGTTTTTTTAATATATAATATATATACTTATTTTACTATGTCAGAAAGCATACACCGATCTTCGTAGCATTATATATGCTCAACGATCTCCTTTGTGTGTATACATACATATATTCTTATACGGGGATCTCATATTTATTTATTACTATTTTTTAATTTTGTTCCATTTTTATATTTTAAGTTTGCTGTTTCGATTCTTGCTTCCTTGAGTGTTAATAAGATTGTTTTTATTTTCTTTTAATATGTATGATTCTCATGTCTATCAATTCTGTTATTAGTAATTACCAAAGATTATGCAAACTGGAGAGGACAGATTGAGAGCTTCAGAATCCTGATTTAATTAATTATCATAGGGTACAGTTAACGTTTTAAGATTGTGAATGTGACCCCATTACATCAAGTGCTGCTTGCTGTACACTGCACAAACTTCCTTTGACAGGTAATTCAACTAATTAAAGTCTGGCACATCATCTGATTGAAATTTCTCAACTTGTTCCTTTAATGGTAGGTCCAAATCCAATAGCTTAAGCATCATTATAAAGCCCAAAAAGTAAGAAAGTTACTACTTCCATGTACTACTATAAAAAAGATAAGGATGCTGGCAAGTGGTAGTTGAAGTGCATGTGTTTCACAGGGTTGGCAAAATAAATGAACAAATAAACAAGTAACCTGGGTTCATTGATCACCATTAATTCATTTCATTGCCAGATCTTTATTTCATAAACTTGAGAAGGAAGTTATTCAATTTCTCTTTTTCATGTCATCGTCACCATTTTTGCAGAAGCTACATAAGAGCTTTTTTACCTGGTCAGTGGATATGCAAGAACTCTACTCAGGCCCTGCTGGAACTCTGCCCCCTAAGAGGGTGAGTGAACCATCAGGGTCAAGCCCCAGGTTCATGTACAAGACCTATTTCATGCCCAAAGCTAAAGCCACATCTTATACGGGCTATGGCATGTTCTCATCCAGTCGTGCCCATGGGAGGGAGGTCAGCCTGGGCTTATAACTTCGGCATCTGCTATGATCTTGGATTTGGGAAAGGGCTAATTTTGGGCTTGAACCCATCCCAAAATAACTACCAAGATACTTCTGCCAAAGTTAAATTGATTTGAAAATATTAAAACCAAAATCCTGGGGTTAACTTAGAGCTTAGCTTGACTAAACCTGTCATAGACACAAAATTTTAATATATTTATGTAATAAAAAATAATGTCGTTTAATATTAATTTTATATTAATGAATCGTATTTTAAATTTATGTTTGAATTTCCAATAACAAATTATTTTCCAATTTACATTAAATATATCATGGATGTCAAAGCTCAATAATGTTGCTTTTATTCTGGTCTGAAACCTTTCATTTTGTAATTAATTAACGCCCAGGCCTTTATATATATGTCTTTGTGTGTGTGTGAGAGACAGATAATGCAAAAAGAAAATCAGTTTGCGTGAGGGTCCTGCTTTCCACTTTTCCTTAATGTATTGCAATAAAGGGTTAATTATTGTCCTAAAAGTAGATCATGACTCGCAGAAGAGTACTTTCAAGGGATGGGGAGTGTTGTGGACTCTTTTGTTATCTTTTCTTATACTTTTGTGCTTATGATTCATAATTTCACTTTGTTACATCATATTAAAGTTAAAAAAATATAACTTTTAAATTTTAAATCAATATTAATGCATTCAATTTATACTATGATGACTAACTAAGAAATACACTTATGTGGTGAAAGTTAATTCCAATCGTAAACACTAATTAAAAAAAACTTTTGATTTTTCATGAAACTTGAATTATACTCGTTACTACACAATTATAATGAAGTGGCTGCAAAGTTTCAAACCGATCAACTTCAAGGAACATTCAATATATGTCGTAATGGAGAATTTTTAATAGCCATGGACACGTTTTGACAACTCAAAAGTTTTATTATTCACAACAAACCCTTCAGCATGAACAAATCATCAGTCTTTTCCTTTTCATTTTCTCCTTTTATTTTATGATACAAATTCAGCAAATGAGCCTTCGAGATTGGAAGAACCTCCAATACACTAGGATATTTTTTATGACTTACAGGCGACTAAGTAAAATCTTTATTGCTCCAAAGCACTGTTCATGTCGGTTTCACTTAATATCAAGTCCCTGTGACGCCCGGCGCCAAACAAAAGACTAACCCACTCAGGTTAATACCTGCACCTAAACACTAATTCAACGCGGTTGTTCGAGTCCCCCGCCTTGCATATATAAATAAACTGTCCGCATGTGTATAA
Organism: Theobroma grandiflorum; assembly: GCA_036013995.1. Taxonomy (NCBI): domain Eukaryota; kingdom Viridiplantae; phylum Streptophyta; class Magnoliopsida; order Malvales; family Malvaceae; genus Theobroma; species Theobroma grandiflorum. Next base: position 2,083,368 of record CP142131.1, on the reverse strand, counting down.
CTTGTGAGGAAACACCCAAGAGAAAAAATCCAGACTATCCTTTGATTAAACCCAAAACGCTATAGAGAAAAACCCTACAATTATTCAAGATTCTCAACCCTTTTTCCTTCTAGACAATATGCAAGAAGACCCCCAGGCCAAGCCACTGGCACCTGTTGAATATTATCCTAGAAGCGACATGGAGTTTGCGGGGATTAAACCGACAGCATCACAACGAAAAGAAAAGAGCAGTAAATGTCTTGTTTATGTTCTCGCTGGAATGGTCATCCAGGGGGCGGTCCTGTTAATCTTTGCGAGTATTGTTTTACGTGCCAGAACTCCTGATGTTGAGATCGTATCAGTCACGGTTAGAAATCTCAAGTATGGCAATTCGTCTGCTCCATCTTTGAACCTTACACTTGTAACCGAGGTTATTGTTGAGAACAGCAATTTCGGAGATTTCAATTTTGAGAACACTACCGGGACTGTTTGGTGTGGTTCTGCAGTCGTTGGAGAAATGAAAATACCTACAGGGAGAGCCCAAGCTAGGGCAACAGAGAGGTTGAATGTTTCTGTGGATGTGAGCTCACTCCGGATACCAGACACACAGAACTTAAGCTGTAATATAAGTTCTGGATTGTTAGAGCTGAAAAGCCATGTCAAACTGAGCGGAAAAGTGAGTATTATGAATATTATGAAGAGGAGAAGGCATCCGGAGATGAATTGCTTCATGACCCTCAATTTGACAGGGCATACCAAACAGGATTTTCCATGCGAATGATATGAGGGATGAACTCCTTCCCCTGTTCTTAATTTTGGCTTTGTAGAGTTGTCTTGGTTTCATTAAACAGATAAGCGTATAAGATCACATATGTATAACTAAAATTTTTTTATTAGAGATTCCCATGTTCTTGGAGAACAATTTTTGTTAATAGTTATAAAATATAGACCTTTGCTTCATGATTTTGATGATATTATTAGCAGTGTTACTGCTTCTGTATGAATGGCGGTTTGCAGATGAGTCGAGATGGCAGGATATGGGTCCTTATCGCTTAAGAAATAAGTCGACTTGCAAAGAATGTGAAAGTCCATGAATGGGCCATAGCCCGTCCCACCCTGTTGAATGCAACGAGTGTCCGAACGAGCCTTCTTTCTGTTATTTTGAGTAGACTGATCTTCTTCCATTTGTTGTATATATGTTTCTTCAGGATTAATCAATCCTCATAAATCGTCCAAAAAAAAAATAATCGTCATAAATATATTTTGTGCGTCATGTTGGAATTAATTAATATAAACTGAAACCCCTTTTGTGTTTCGATCCAAAAATGAGAATTGACAAGTGAGCTAAGCGTGTTCATGTTTGATGTTTAGGGTTTAGATTCAATCTTTGCCTCAGGTTATTCATTATTATTTAATTTTTTGGACTGAACCGTTTCAATTTGCAAGAAAAAGTCAAAGCAGAAAATTGGGATAATGAAGATAAGGTTTCTATGGAGTTTTCGTGGGCTATCTCTTGCTTCTTCACAGTCCTTTCGAACTTCCTGGCCCATTGGCATTTATATTTAGTTAGGATAATTAATATATTAATAAATCTATTTTTTTACAATGTTGTAAAGAGTGGGGTCAAAAACTTTAAATAAAAGCGATTTATGAAAAAGAAATTTATATATTAATAGTTAAATATTAGTTGAAAAATAATAATATTTTTTATAATTTAAGATTTTATTAAAAAAATTAAAATCTAAATTACTCTCTTGTCCAAAATTTTAAGTTTTTTTTTTCATTCTTTGATTGCGCTTTTTACTCTCTTAAAGCAACTTATTTAGATTTTAATTGTACGTAATTTTCAATTAAAATTAAGTTTTTAAATATTTTATGTTTAAATATTTTTTGATTAATTAGATAGTTTAGGTTTATAATTAAAATTTAGCTAATAAAAAATAGTAATTGCAGGTCAAATAACATATTAAAATTATGATTTTTTTTATTTATTTTGTAGATGTATAGTTTAATTATTTATTTTTTGTATTTAACTTTATGTGGTTTGTTAATGCTTATATTTAGTTTTAATTAATAAATAAAAAATTATCATATTGTTAGTTATTGAATTTAATAATTTACTGTATAAGATCATATTTTATTTAGTTCTAACATTTTAATTTATGCTAATGAGTAGTAATTTAGATGAATGATAGTTTAATGACATATATTGTAAAAGATATATTTGATAATATTTCTTCGGATGATATCATGTATCATTTTCAAAATATAAAAAATGATTGTGAACAATTATAATCATCTTAGGTATTTCTACTTTTAAATATTAAATGAATATATTAAATTTATATTTTTTAATTATTATTATAATTATTTTAATTATAATACCATTTTAAAAAATTTTTGAATCAACCTTTCCCTGGTCCAGCTTCTTGCTTGCGCCTTTTTAAAGCTAAAGGTAACTTCTGACTCATTTAAGGGTTTGGACCCAAGGAAACTTCTAACCATTGAAACTAACTGTCCAAGTGGGAAGGGACTTACGAGTCAGAAATGAGCTTTTTCTAAAGTCTGTGTCTAGACCTAACAACTCCTTTCCTTAACATATATGAAAAGTAAGATCACAGCTCTTAGATTGTGATTTCTTATACACTTTTCTCAACCCGCAGCCACTCCATATGCCAGCCTCCATGAAAGGGAATGAGAAGTGAAAACAGAGCAATTGCTTAGGGGCTACACCAATGCCCGCGTATCACAAATCCTAGGCTGGTGATATCTCGTTAGGACCATGATCAGCTCAATTTTAGCTCTTCTCTGGTTCTAAAACGCTGCACAACCTTATAGTTAGCTTTGAGGTGCTCAAAATTTGTATTTCTCAGAACTATGGGCTACAAATTTAAGATCTTAAATGTTTTTTTGATCGGTTAATCCTCTTTCATTTCATTTCCATTGCTATAAATTTACTAATAGAATTCTTCTGTTATTTTGAATAAGTAGCTTTCCTTATCACCATAAAAGGGCTAACCAAGCTAGTCTATCAACTAAGCTATAGCTTTTGGGCTATACGCCTAAACCCAAAACCCAACAAGATTCTGTGGCTCTTTTGCCATCCTGTAGGTTCTGGAGTTGAGTTCACACCAAAGAAACCCATAACTTCATTCGCCTCAAATCCTGGACAGTTAGCTTAGCATTCTTTGTTGTTGATCTGGAATTTCCTTCATACCAAAAAAAATAACCAAGTACTGGTATTTCCTTCCTTTCACATTGCCAATTACCCAAAAACCGTGTGAGTGTGACTTCAAATTCAAGATAAAGTCAGTAATTGCAATAGTATATTTTATTGTCCCATGCCATGCAGACGGCAGATACTATATGGTTCTTGGAAGATAATGAACCATGTGTAATCTTCACAACATATTTAAGTAAACAAATTAAGGAGAGGGTTTAAAAGAAGTAAGAAAGAGAAAGAATCACATCATAAGAAACTCAAAGAAACTTCTTAATTTGAAAGATTTCATGTCCGTACTCTGTTTGAACCCAAAAAAAAAAAGAGGAAAGTCCGCATAATGTCGTGTTCGAGGTAGAATTTCCTTTCCATTGAAAAAAAGGGGTAGAATTTCTCAAGAAAGGCAGTAGTCAATAGTCAAGACGTGCGAAGCGTGCAAACGCGTTTGAGCCCAAAACACATTGGACAATTCAATTCACATCAGGCATACTTTCCTTGCAAATACTATTAGACAAAAGCCAGAATGTAGTCCCGTTAGCGAAGTATTTATCTCCAAGGACCAGGGGTCACAGATTCCAAAACTTGGCGATGGCCGATCGAGAGCAGGTCAAGCCCTTAGCCCCGGCGGCCTTCCAAACTCGCAGCGACGATGAAGAAGCCTTGTCTAAGCAATTGAAGCTGAAAAAGAGAAGATATATCCAGTGTTGTGGCTGCGTCGCCGCGCTTTTATTAATTCAAGCCGTGGTGATTCTAGTCCTATTTTTCACGGTTTTCCGGATACAGGATCCCATGATTAGATTGAATTCTGTAACAATCCAGCGCCTGGAGTTTTTCCAGAACGGAAGTCTCAGGACTGATGTGAATGTGACACTTTTGGCTGATGTTTCAGTGAAGAACCCCAATGTGGCAACCTTCAAGTTCAACAACAGCACCACGTTAGTTTACTATGGTGGGAGGGTGGTCGGCGAGGGCGACCATCTCCAAGGGAAGGCCAAGGCGAGGAGTACACTGCGGAGGAACGTGACGGTGGATATAATTCCTGAGAAAATTCTGGCTGTTCCAAGCTTGATGAGCGATATTGCATCACAGGCATTGAACATAAGCAGCTACACCAGAATTTCAGGCCGGGTCAGGATACTGAATATTATCAAGAAAACCGTTGTGGTTAAATTTAATTGCACCATGACTTATAGACTCTCAGGCCAAGAGTTTCATGGAGAGAGCTGCAGGCCAGAACTTGATTACTAGAGTCATTTTCTTCTATGGTGATTGTTGAAGCTTATGGTTAAATATGCAGCACCTCGATTAGATTGCTGTACCATTTCTGTTTTTTCCAATGAAATTACCTGAAAAGACTGAGTAATTTAAGAAATTGCCCATTTTTGGTTTTTTTTCCTCAAAGTTGATCAGATCTTGTTATTGCTAAAGCAATACTGAATCATCGTACTAAGGTCGAAAATTGACTGAAAACGAGAATTTCCAGTGCTTCAATGGGGAAAGTTCTTTCGTTTCATTCCTATTGCCGCTTAAAGTTTTTGGTGTTGCCATTGCAGATCTTACATAAATGCACTTCTAAGTTATACCCATAAATCTTTTATATCTTTTCGGAATTCAAGAAATGCATATTTGGTTATTGCCAGCCAAATCAAGCATTGCTTTGATTTCAAGTTTCAACCCTCTGTCATCATTTTTCCAGTAAATAGATTGGACTTCTCTTGTTTTTTCCTTTTTTCCTTCCGTACAAGCATAACATTCTTCACTGGAGGCGCAAGGTTATTGGTACACTTGAAAAAGAATTCATCATATGAATTTCTCAATGGTAATATCTAGGAAGTTTAGCGTAAGAATTTCATATTCAAAGAAAAAAAAAAAGCATGGACAGCCAAATTTCCAAGTCTGCTTTTGATGTAATAAAATTGTCAAACGGAGCATTTCCCAGTTTCCCATAATAAGATTCATGACTATATTATAGGAATCCAAGCTGGATCGTTTTTCCATCTGATTGTTGACATCTCTCTCTTCAAGCTTTCTAGGCTCTCACCAAACACTGACTGTGATTGATCAATAATTTCTTTACTGGTTAAGCACTTTGTATTAATTTCTGCTATGGAAATACATATGGGTTATTTGAAAAGTAAAACAATTGAATTTTCAAAGCCAATCGACTTGAAATTCGAAGTTGAAAATCATTGCCTGGATATCTCGAAGTTCTTGACAAATTCTTTAACAAAATAAAACATCAAGTCAAAGGATCTCGTTCTTCTAGAAAGACAAATAATGGTAATTCAATTGTTAGATTGTACAAATAAATACTGTACTTAGTATTGTAAGATTTGGTCGTAGTCGTAGGTATTTCTACACATTCACAATCAACAAGATGAATTAGCACTTTGAAAGAATCTTCTACACCCAAACTACTTAAGAAAAAAAGATTCAAAGTTTGAATCTCCGATGGTCATAATCTCGTTTTGCAAAATGTACAACGAGGACTAGGAATTGAGATAATTTGGGCCTTTGAAAAGAGAAGACATTGCACCTGCTAAGCCAAGTTTTGGGTCAGCAACTGCATTAGCGTCGGCCCCATTAAAGAATACATGCTTTTCCATTTAAACCCAAACCGTCACATCCTGGGCAAATACGTGACATGATTGTATGATTCATCGAGAAAAACACAGGCTCACAGCGTTTTCCTTTCTTAATAGCCTAAACGTAACCTTTCTTTAACAAACAATTTTCATGTTTGAAGAGCTAAAAGGCATGCACATCATCCCTGGGAACAGAGCCAATCTTTCTTCCTCGGGTTGAGGAGAACATGTTGGGTGACCTTCTTTGTCAAGCCTTTTTTCAAGTGCATGCATGATTCCGTTTACAACTTCCAGAAGAACATACACTTAGCAATCTCATTTGCCTTCTTCCAGAAATCCAAAAATCCTTTTGGCGGTTGCATGAATCGTTCCAGTTTGGCTAACCACTCTCAAATCTCAATTGAGAAGGGGGAAAAAGCATCCCCTTCCGCACATGCAGGCTCGTGACGGGGTTATTTGTCTCTTGAAACAGTCGCAACTGTCATGGTTGGGGAAATTTGTGTTCCAAACACCCATTTATGAATTCAAAAAAACAAAGATTAATGGCCCCTGTTCATGAATCAGCCTCATTTGATCCCTGACTATTTAGGAGAAAGCCATCCATGCAGGCTTTTTGAGGGTATCTGTCCCTTATTTTAGTTACACTATTGGCTAAAATCTGCTAACATGTTTCTCTCTGACACCAAAACCATATACAATCATTCCTTCATGAATCAGGTGCAATTATCAAACAATTGGATCCTAAACCTCCTAATTGAATTCAAACAACCCTTTTAGAAGCGACTTTAATTTCTAACTTCGTGAACGCAAGGGATCGTGGTGAATATATTGGTCGAGATTGGTTCTAAAAGTAAGCCAAATTAGCATTATTTCCATTTTTTGTCTAGGGAAAATGGTAAGCGGAACTAAACTTTAGGCTATCAATGAGTATACCATACTTGCATATTTTTTATATTCCCCCCTGGAAAAACCTATGGTTAGTACATGAAACTTCATCACATGAATCAGGCTTTAATAAAATACAAACATAGACATGTTCTCACTCACATGCTGGAAACAGAAAATGGACTAACATAGTTTGGAAGATTTCATAAAGATGCTTCCAAAGAATGCCACAAAAATTAAGACACATGCAGGCTTACAAGAAAACTTGTTCTGTTAATTAAACAAATGGCGCCATTTTTGCAATATCTTTTCTATTATCTAATTCAAAGGATAATTAAAGAATATTCTCATTATTTTAATTTGAAGGCAAGTCAAATGGCGTTGTATTATATAAGTCTTGGGAAAAGAATTTTAGTGTTAAGAGACAAGAACGCAAGACTTTAATATAATAAATTAGGTCTAAGTTTTGTCATGTCTATGTACAGGCTGCATTAGGACCATTAACAAGTACGTTTCCTTGCCCACTTGCAATATAATTACTACTAGAACTTAGCAACCTGACGGAGTAAATCCCCCCCTTTTTTTTTTCTCGTCCTTCTGCATTATATCGCAAAAGATATTTCTTCGTAAATCGTTATGTCGCTGTGGGTTTCTTTTTTTAAAGACAAAAAATATAGATTTATGCAAGCATTATGCATATAATGTAATATTATTGCAGGAAAGAAAAAAAAAAAAAAACCCAATTGAAGAAGAAGAAAAAGAACCTCTTGGGTGAAGAAGAAGACCCTTTTGTTAAAATAGAATGGAGCAACAATGGTAAATCAATTTTTTTTTATTTTGTCATGTAATCGGTAAAGTAACATTACACTGAATTTTTATGATAATTAGGTAACATTTGATTTCTCACAATGAAATGTAATTGTAGCTAACGTGATTGTAATTATAAAAAAAATAATATTACAATATTTGGTATATAAATAAAAATTAAAACATAAGAAATGTAATATCAAATTTCAGAATTATCTGTATATATTAAAATACAAGTTTAATATATTTGTATCTTTTTATTCTTAATTTTTATATAATATCATCTCTTAAATATATTTTTAATATCATATATTTTATTTTGATTTTTAATATAATTTCCTATATTATGTATAATTTATTTTAAAATTTTTCGTTTAAAAGATAATATTTAATATTTTATTTTAAATTGAAAAGTCAAAATGTTTTTAGTAACATTACAGAGTGTAATGTAATCTGATTATATTAGTTTTGAATTGTAATCATATTATATCTATTAATTGTAATGTGATTGTATTGTAATCTTATATTACAGTAGTTTATTACAAAATAAATATTATAATATAATTTAATTGATCACATTGTAAGGAATGTATTCACTTTTTTCATACCAAATGTTACTTTGATGATAATGTGACTATCTCTACTGACCATAACATGATTACAATGTAACGTTACATTATACTAATTTTTTCAAGTAATTTTACCGTACCAAACGCTCCCTGAGAGGGAGAGGGAGGGGCAGCATTTGTTTTATTTTAAGTCATAAAGTCTCTTTCCCATAAATAGAGGCTAATATGGTACAATTATGCCTAAAAAGGATTGCCAAGGAGCTGATAACTCCGTATTCTCTGTTTTCTTTTCTGAAGGAGAGATAGGAAAAGGGGTGACAGCGTGCTTCAAGCTTTAGTCTGATTAGAAAGCCCATTACTCTTTCTAATACCCTAGTCAAAGTATTGTGCCAACAGAACATTGCCGTTATTAAGTCTTTAGGGCACGCTGCTTTCAGACACCGAAACCAAAAGATTCTATACTGCCATCATGATTGCTCAACTTATTACACCTAGGATTGAATTTTTACTTACGAAATTCACTTTAATTTCTGTCCTACCATCCTCGGAATTTGTTGGTTTCGTTGCTTTTCTCTTTCAGCTGTCGTTTTGGCCTACAATAGCAGCAAATAGCTGCTGCTGCTGCTGCTTAAACACAAATAGAGGGAGAAAATTTGATTAGGAATCTGATTACTGACCAAAACGACAAAAGGGTTTGCCTATAAACACAGCAGAGTGGCAAAGCCAGGGCACTCAGCAGCGCTTTTGTAGGCCCCCAGCCTGCCGCAAGGAGACAAATTGAATCTCCTACGTTTATATTACAAGAACACAGAAAAATCGGGCTGTATGTATCATCAACGTCCATGACTTCTCGAGTTCCAATACCTGATGAGACCAGAGCTAGAGGAAGAAAGGTGTTCACACAGAGAGAACTCGTTTTGGCCTTGCTCCATAGACTAAAAAAGATGGATAAAAATGGTGGGATTTTTACCGTGATGCCATCGTGCTCCTACCACCTAACCTGCTGGCTGCTGCAGCCTGATCTTTAACCCTGCTGTGTCTGTTCCTTTTTGTTTTTCTCTCACCCTTTGAGGAAAAAGAAAAAGAAAAGAAAATCTCTTTTTTACTGTTTTTGTTTCCACTTTCCCACTTCTCTGACCACTAAAGACAGCATTAGTCCCGACTCGGGGACCCATGAATAACAAATCCAAATTAAAAGGTTCCCACATTATCAAAACTTGAATTCCAAATTGTTCAAACAAAAACAAAAAAGAAAAGGGAAAATTTGCTGATAATGATGGAGCCTTCATACTACATATTTTTTAAGATAGATACAAAGATCTGATTCTTCTTTCACTTTCACAGAAAGAGGAGCTTTACATACAGTAGGAGAGAGGGAGAGGGAGAGGGAGAGGGAGAGGGAGAGCAGAAGAGACTAACTAGCTACGACTAACCAGTAACCAGTCATCTTCACAAATAAGCTACTGCTCTTTTTTCCCTCTTAACTAATTAATACTAAGTACTAGTAAAAATTAATTATCTAGAAAACAAAACATTTACACAGAGATAATCAATTAAGCTGCTGAATTAACTGATAGGTGAAAACTCGTTTCCTAGTCCTGAAATATCAATCCCATGATTGATTCACCGATAAAAGGACAAATTTTCCCGCTTTTTTTTTCATTTTTTTTCTGGGGGAGTTGATCTTAAAAACTTACAGAGACAGGGATTTTCTAATTCCCAGCATTCATTCTTTAGCTTCATCTGGTGTTGATTTTCTTGACAAATTAATTGACTTCTCATGAGATGGGTCACTCACAGACCTTGGCAACACGGAAGACTCTGAAGAATCTATAACCAAAAAAATCAAAGCTCATTCAGAAACAAAACTAACAAGGGAAAAAAAAAGGCTTATCTTTAAGTAAAGTGATGAGCTTTAAATGAAATACCTCGAGAGCCATTAAAGGATCTTTTGCAATGCAGGATGGCGCTTTGGATCCCATCCTGTTGCTGCAACAGAGAATCATCTCTCCTCTGTGACAAAGCTGGCACAGGAGGAGCCGCCGCCACGGCCGAGGAAGCCGATCTACTCTTTCCCAAATGCTTACAGACCACTCTAAGTCCCGCTGGGATATTCACCTGCTTGAGGTTCTTACCATTCACCTGACTCTCCCCAACCTCTACCTCCCCCTGTCCCTTCTCCGTCGTCGTTACCTTCCCTGAAACCGATTTCTGCGCCGCTGTAGACGGTGGCGTTGCAGGTTTCAAAGAACTCAAGCTTAACTGCCCTGAAAACCTTAACTTCTCACCATACCTTCTTGAAACCCTAACGTAAAGTGGCTTAACTTTCTTCAAATATTTTTGCATTACATCTTTGGAGAATTTCTTTTCATCAGAAACAGAGTCTTCAGAGCTCTGCTGTTTCTGTGACTTGCTATTGTCTCTGGAAAACAAAGACATTATAGGAACCTCTTCAACCTTAAATTTCACTGTAAAAAACTTGTTCTTGTTATTGTTGTTGTTGTTTTCTTCTTGGGTTGTATCTTGTTTTTTTGGTGTAGCAGTGGGGACAGAAACAGAGCCATTAGCTGAAGCCGGCTCTGTTTTTTCAGTTGAGTTGAGCTTTGATTTCTTGAACCTTAACAAGAAAACTCGAAACTTTGTGGCCGATTTCAACAACGAGACAGGGAATTGAGGAGGCTTTGAGTCTAAAGAAGAGTTTGGCTCAATGGGTACGAGTCTTCCTTTAAAGAACAAATCATCAGAAGGGGATAGAGTTAAGTCTGGATCAGAACGGTCGTTGCTAGACCCAGAGGAGAGTGTGAAATTGAACTCTCTTTCACCATCCGAGCCGCCATCATCAGATTTTGCGTCAAAGTCGTCAATTTGATCCTCACTTTCTTCATCTTCAACGTTATCTTCTTCTTTACCAATCTCTTCGTTTTCCTCTGTTTCGTCCTCATCAGGAACCGCAAATTCTAAGTCAAAGAAAGGCCCATCATCGTCATCGTCATCATCCGTATCCACAGCCTGATGAGTAGTCACCGCCGTCACAATCGTAGTTGTACCACCGGCAGTGGCAGCCGAACGTGCATTAACACAAGCATTACTTCCACCTCCGCCGGCAGGACCACCTAAACCACCACCACCCCCACCCCTCCAATACTTAAGCAAGCTAAAAGCTTCCATTGTTGGGAGAGCCAGAATAGAAAAACACAAATTTTGAGGATGGGTTTTTAGAGTAGATGGGTAAAATAAAACGAGAAATAAAAAAAAAAAAGGAGGGATATTTTTTGAGTGAGAGCGAGAGAGAGAGAAGGTGGAGACTTTAGGGTTAATGGGAAGTACTGAAAATGGAGCGTGACAGAGTGAACAGAGAGGAAGATGGGGAGGGGTAAGCTTTTTTACCAAGGGAGAGAAAAGGAGAGTAAAGAGAGAAAGAAAGAAAGGTGGAGCGTTGGCCTTTATTTTGTCTTGTATTGTATACGTGGTTGCAGCATGTCAGTCATGTGAGAGCAGTCTGCAATGCTCAGAAAAAAAATTGTTGACAGAAGACAGAGTTATACGAGAGGGGAGAGGGGAAGTGTGTGCACCATTGTATACATATACTACGTACTATATGCTGTAAAATGTTAATAATTGTTATTACCGTACACTTTTTTTTCTTCTTGGGTGCATTTTTTACTGTATTTTTTGCAGGTAGTTGGGTAAGGTGAGTTCACATCAGATGTCATTATGCTCTGTCTTAAATTTATATCATGGTCAGCTCTTCCTAGTTCCTAGCAATCCTTTAGCTTTATAACTTCATTTATTGATGAGTTGGATAACACTCTTTTAACTCTCCTTTTATTCTCTGATGTTTTGAGTCCATAATCATACAATTTTGTGAATCTTGTATGGTAATTAAGACCTCAAATCATTATGGAATCATATGGTTCATGATGTTATACCTCAGAATAAAAGAATAAGATTATGTAATGCTATGAGAATTCTCTTTATTAGTTTGTGGACTTTTTTATTTTTGGATAAAGCATTGTTATAATTGCAGTCCCCTCTCTTTGACATGGTGAGATTCTCAACATTTGGGGCACCGACAAGGCAGTTCCTTGACTTCTAATTTCGCTAGCTCGTTACTAACCATGATTTTTGCTATTGTTTCATAAAATTATACACAAACTGTCTAAAAACCAAAAGGCAGAGCGTCGAAATTTCCAGGAAGAGGGGGAGAAAAGTGAAAGACCTGCAAGGAGAGTCTCAGCAGAGTTAAATAAAAAGAAAAGAAAAGGGAGGTTTGATTCTTGAAGCTAGCATATCTGACTCTTCGCCTTTGAACTTGAGCCCATATCCTGAGTTAAACTCACATTTACTTTTAACAGACGAAAAGCACTGAATCCCGGGGTCCAAACCCCTGCAAGCTGCAGAACCCGGATTGGCTATACTTGCGCAGTGTAAAATCACGTGGCTAACATGCATGTGGGGGACCTTTGCTTTGCACAATCCAGTTCCATGAGTCTTTCACCTGGGGAAAAAAAAAAAAGCTTTGACCTCGAGAGTTTTCTAATTCACCCAGATCGGGCATAACTCTAACCCTTCCTTTTCACGTCATATACGTATATGTTTCAACAAAATAGAGAAAAGTTTCCTTACATGAAGGATAGAGACTGGTACTTGATTTCATGCTTTCAACTGCCCATATCTGCCCCATTTGCAGGGGTCTTCCAATGAATGGAGGACTCTTAAGTTGGAGAGAGAGAATTGATAGCAACCGTCTGATGAATGGACAACCCCCATGATAGTATTACTTCAGGAAACTATGGGGAAAAGGGTCCCATAAAAGTGACAGAACAACCCCCTTATCTTAAACGTAACCAACTACTAGCTGCCTTAAAGCTACCATTATCAATGGATTATTGGTCTAACAGGTAGAATCAAGGATATTTTATTAAGTTTCAATAGCATCTGTTCCCATTGATGGAATCTGTGATTGATATCCCTACATTCTTCCACATAACTAATTATATAAAGGTGAATGCTATTTTCTTAGGCAATCCAGCTGTGTCAACTACTTCAAAATCCATGAAGATATCATGAGACGAGTATTATGAACAAAAATCAACTGAACTCTTAATTGTGGAATCCAAAATCCAAATCAAATCCTATATCCAGGCCAAAAGAACACACTTGCAATAGAATTACAAATGCTTTTAATATTCTCCCATGGTTGGTGCGAGACTAATTAAAGCTTTAAAGGGTGGTGAAGTAGACCTAATTACAAACATGTCTACAGCAATGTCCTGCAACCTCTAATAATGCAGCCTGTGAATTTGGACAAACTGGGCAGGTTATTGTGTGGCTTCTCCTACCATTGATGAGTAGATATCTTGGTATGGAGTAATGCATAGCCTACTTAATTCACCCATCTGTAACTATTAATATTCCATGGAGTGACTATATACAGATGTAGCAAAACAATAGTCGAGAAAATATTTGATTTTCACTAGTTTAACAAGCAAATTATATCAAGGGAAGTCCTGGACTGCAAGCTATGCCTTGAACACTTTTCTAAAGGGTAGCATTCTTTCAACAAAGCAAGTCAAAGACCCTATGTTGGGTTGGGTACGTAGGCTTAGAGTAGTTAATTTGGTTTAGAGCAGATGCATGCATAAAACATTCAAGTGTTAAATGTTAATTTTGCAAGGTGATGAACGTTTCTTGAGCTTTTTTTTTTCCTACCCTTAATTATGGAAATAAAGACTAATACAATAACCTAAATTTCTTATTCCTTATTCTAGGTTCTAAAAGAAGTAGAGCCACCTTTCACTTTAGTTACAAAAAGGGATCTTATCCACTAAAATCCCCTGATTTCCTAACTATTTGTCTTGTTTATTGGAGTCAAGGTTCAAAAGTTTGAAACACTACCCCACATTCATTTGTATTTACATAAAAAAAATCACATGAAACTTTGGAAAAGAATGGTTTGTTGAGACTATATCTTAGATTTTTTTGGGTTTTGTTTTAAAAAAAATTCCCCAGTAAAATTATGATGGTAATCACAGCTTTGGCATTTTTTTTTACCATTTACTTTCCTTTCGAAGATGAAGGATGGCCCCCATTTCCTCGTCCCTTTTCTTGTGGAAAACAACCATTCCTCCTCCCTTTTTCAGGTTTAAGGCTCAATCATTTCCCATTTCCAGCTCCAATTTTTTTTTTTTGGGGTACTTTTTACAGTTGCTCTGCTGGTCCCTGGACCCAGATTGGATTTGATACCAGTTACAATCTTGGCAACCTGCACCTTCTTAATCAGTGTTGCCGGTTTATTGGGTAGATCTAAGATTGTTTTCTCCCTGAGCCCAAACCACTCCTTTCTCTGGTTCACAGGCTGCAAGAGTGCAGCCTGTGAAGGCCCAATTGCGAGGTTTTCTCCAATATATTTCTTTTTATAATATGAAAAAGAAATATTCTGGGCCCTTTGTTCTACTTTCCTTATTGGCCAAGGACTGTTTTGGAGTCACAATCCTTTACTGAAATGGCACAACAATACAGACAATTTAATTTTTTTTTCTTTTTTCTGATGTAAGCAGACAACTTAATCTAATGGCAGAAAATATAGACATTAGTAGATAAGGATAGCCAAGCACATGGTACCCAGCGCATATTCGTTGAAATGTTCTTTTTTCCAAACAAAGCAATATGATCTGAACAAGTCCTCTTAACTTCAATGGAAAAGACGCCGGTGGCTTGAATGACAACATTGCCCTTATTCCCATCGAAGACTGCAGATCACTGCCTCAAATTATAACACTTCAACGTGGTCATATTGGTCCAAACTGGAAAACAAAAAACAACTCCCAGAAATTGGCTTCAAATGTTGGTCAATGAATACTTGAACAGCTCCAGGCATTGAAGCTGAAGTCTTTGTTATCTAGAAGCGTATACAAGTACAAGCTGCTGCCATGATTCCATGGAAGCCAGTTAAAGCAGGCTAGTATATTTTTCTGCATTTGCTTTTTTCTCCCTTTACAGCATCAAATGAGGTAATTCTAATGCTACCCCTACTGTACTTTTCTCTAGCAGCTTTGAGTTTTCTTTGCTTCTCCTTTTTGTTGTTTATTTTACCATCATCCAATACTTTAGCTTCTTTTTTCTCTGTATTACGTAATCTAAAGATGTTCGTGGCTGAAGAAAAGCTAAGTTTATATACTTTACTGGCCACCGCAACACAACTTGGGATGAGATATTGATTGTTTATATGCATACTTTGTTCAACTATGTTCATATAGTCGCCTGTTCTGCATTATTAGTATGTTTCATTAGCAAACAATTCATGTTGGTTCATTTACTCTTAGTTACCATATTTTTCTGCTTCAATGTTATGGTCTCTTTTAGTTGCTTCATCAAGATTCAAGAACCGCTCAAAGTCGTTTTATTAATCTGTAATATTGCAAGGGAAGTATTGGGAGTTCAAATTGCAGTCTGGTCTATTGCGTAGTTGGTCGATCTTGATAAAGAATCATGGTTATAAGTATTGATCAATGCATTACAAATGGTATTGGCACTGCAGGACACCTCTTTAAATAGGATTGATTCAAGAATCAAGAATTTCTTGCTGATTGGGTTGTTTTCAGGATTCTATAGACTGGGATGCAAATTTATGATTATTTCATTTCTCGCAATAATTTGTGTATAATGTCTAGATTCAAACGACTGTAAACCTGAATTCAGTGAACATGTGTTGGTAGAAGGATCTTTGATTGGGTTTTTTGAGGCTGGGCGGTAGCGAAAACCAGGAGTTGCCCACCAACCCCTTCTCTTCAATCCCCCCACTTTGAACAAGATGACAGTCTGTGGAGACGAGTTTTGGATAAGATCCTGCTTACCACTGTCTTATACATCTGCAAGTACCTTGTTGATCCCTGGAACTTTAACAACATATCATAAGGCAAATTATTTGGTGAATTATATGTCAAAACATTTGAACACAATCTTAGGGATTAAACCTGATTAGTGTCCATAACAAGCCACGAAGTGGTGCAGTCTATGACTAAAGGATGGTCATTAAGGTTTATATATGACAAGAGAAGTTCTCTTTAAAGAGTTAATATATGATCATGATAGTCAGTGAGAGATATGCTACTTACTCTCAGATCCATCTATTCTGTAATTGCTGCAAAAATGCAGCGAAATTCCATAACTTTTGAAGCTAATGAATCCTATCATGCATTAAACAACTAGAAAATGGTATAAACCACCAACACTTTCAGAAATATAGCCAGTCTATTTCAAAGCACTTTCTTTTAGGTTTGTGAAAAAGCACTATATACACAGATGATACAATGGTAATGGCACATTTGAGGGAGTAAAATTGTTTTGTTGACTATCATAAGGTTATAACGGCAGTGGGAAAAATGAGAATTTGGAAGGAGGTGAAATCCTACTCTCTGATCTAGTCATGTCTTAGCCTTGAAGGCAGGGTGGCTGTATCTAGTGTCATGCTTGGCAAAGCATCTATTCCCTTATTTGCTTTATATGTTTGAAGTTAAATTTAGCCTACATGATAGCTAATGACTTTAAAGTGATAGGAAACAGACATTTTACTTAGACAGCATCATTATCTTCATGATTATTTACTAATAAGATGCTTACATGCTGGATGAACATCCCAAATCACACATTTTAGCTTCTCTCCACCCCATCATTATGAAAAATGAAAATTTTGGGTTGATGCAAGATCAGGGCTTACTCAGTCCAGGTATAGATGTACGCACAAATTTACCAGCGATTACTTGTATTTTATCTCCTGACTTTGCATTTCTCTAATCACTTGCTTTATAGAGATGTATAGATCAGATTTGTTAACAGCTTGAAACAGCTAAAGCATCTGCTAACTTTCTGTTTCTCTTTCATCCTGACATTGCAAACTTGCAAAGTTACTATGCACTTTGCGTTATTATAACGTATAACTTAAATTCTAGGACCAATAGTTTCCGATACTTCACTTCTAAGGAGGCACATTACCTGCGAGTTCCATTACGGAAACCTGTTCTGCTAGCCTTTGTCAAGTTTGTTGAGCTGATGGAAACCTAAAATTGACAAGCCAACTAACTGATATCAACACTTCAAATCCAACATAACTTGTAGGACTATATCAATATCCATGTGCCATAATCTTCGTCAATTTCTTGTTTTCCCTTTTGGCAGAAAACAGATTTAGTTGAGCTTCGCTGTGGAGGTAAACTTAACTATGAGTAAGCTGTATGAAGTTTTAAGAGGGAATACGAGCATATCTTTTACCATATAGGTATCTGCTATTAGGATTTTTCTCATATGTTTGCAGCCTTGTATGATTAAATTACCTGCAAATCGATAGACTGGCATGTGATAAAATAGCGGGTATAGTTTTCCTTTCTGTCTATATTTTCAAGGTTTCTCCACTGCATATTCATCTTTTGATTGGTTAGCAGGTATCAAAAATAGGAACATCATGACATTAGTTCTTTCTTCTGAATGGGTGGGCAGTGGGGTTCCAAAAGCATGTATGGTAGCTAGTCTGAGGCAGAAGCTGCAGTTTTGCCTATTACAAGTCATAAAATGATCACAATTCAATTGGTTGGGAGCTGGAAATGGTTATCCTGTGTCACTTTTTTACTTTTGCTTTGGGACTACTGTCCTTACTTCTTGGGGTTGTTCTCATGAACTTTCTGCACTTTTCATGAAACGCTTTGTCACATCGAAGCTGGATGTAGGGTCATCAACATCATGTCAAGGAGGACTAATCTCCCAGTCGTAAATCAACTATATATATATATATAAATAGTTTAAATCCAGACATTGCAATCTTCAATAGAGTTTGGACAGTTAGATTCTGCTGTTCTTCAAGTCTTGATGCTCTTTTATCGCCACATTTTTGTCTCCCATTCCCATTTTCGTTAGCTTTCGTTTGGAGAAAGGATATTTGTTCCTTACCTGGCCCCATTAGGAGAGTCCACTTGTGGCTGTTAGATGATGGTCTAAGGACTGATAAGAACTTTAGCTAAGGGAATCGATAATCATAAAGAAAAATGCATGCTTCATAATGGCTTTCAAACACTTCCAAATCATATAACTCCCTCTCATTTTTTTGGGTTTTGTTTTTCCCATTCTTACTCTAAAAGTTGGAATAGCTTTACCCTTTTTTTCACTTTTGATCGGCTGAAGTTTTAGTCCTAAACATGGAACAAGGGAAGGGTGTCAATGGAAAGAGTGTTGGTGATCTTGGGAAATTTGTTTGTGGTATGTGTGCCAACCAATTCATAATGTGCTATAGATTTTATCTGTCTGTCTGGTGATAATGAATAGGGCACATGTTCAAGGACACATGTTCAGCATCTTATCCCACACCTCCATTTTCTTATATTTCAGACTGTATTACTCATGAATTATTTTTTTTAATTGAAAAAAAAAATTAAATTTTACTTTTTAAATAAAATATTATATATCAATTAATAAATTAAATATTCAAATGACTCACAGTAAAATAATTCTCTACATATATTCATAAATTCTGCTGTTCTTTTTAGTTCTCTCTATTTCACCAAAACTTCAAAGCTAAGATCAATTGCTTATATGCGCCAATGGTAATGTATTTTATTAGGTAAAGCCCACAAATGTGTGCTAGAAACATCTGGATTTTCTTTTTTTTTTTATTAAATTTAGAGGATATACATACAAACATACAAATCATTATACAATCAACTATTTTTCTAGGTTATCTGTATTATTGACCACAAATATGAGCTAACCTATTAAATGTGGGTCCCTCAATTAAATCTAATGCACGAGGTGGTCATATTTCTTTTATTTTCCAAAGGTTATTAATATATTAAAATGTCATAAATTTTCTTTCCTTTTGCTTAACAGCTAAGAAGTTTGCTGCCAAGTGCACCCACAATAAGTATGACTAACCTTACCAGCTCAATTATATTTAAAGTAATACAAAAACATACGGGTCACGAAACTCCACGTGTAGGAATGATATTCGTCAGCTTGTATCATTCACGAACGTCTCCGTCGAAAATCAGACGGCCGTTAGTCCTCGAACCTATAAAACGTACTTCCCATTCACTTAGCTTTATCCACCTGCACCTCTTCGGGTTTCCGGTTTGCTCCAGACCTCCTCAGGTCCGGGTTTTCCAGAGCTATTGACGGTCCAGATCGAAACCTCCCCAATAAACGGTACAGATTAAATCTAACGTGTACGCTCCCTATTTAGCCACAGAAGGGTTTCGAGCTTAGAGGAAGGAACGCTTCTCAAAAGTTTCATTTCCCGAGTTTTTGCCCCTTTTTTTTTTTATTCTGTCAGCCTTCGAAAGGTTTCGAAAGGAGTAGTTAGGGTTTTAGAATTTGGCTGGAAAGAAAAATGGCTGAGCACGAAGAGAAGCATGAGGAAACGTTGAAGGAAAAGATAGCAGAGAAGATCCACAGCCATGATTCTTCGTCGTCATCATCGGATGATGAGGACGATAAGCCGTCAGAATCGTCGATCAAGGCTAAGGTCTTCCGTCTCTTTGGAAGAGAAAAGCCCATCCACCAAGTCTTTGGAGGAGGCAAACGTATGTAACAGAAACCTCTTTCTTCATTTCCTAGATTTTTTTCACTTCATTTTTTAGCTTTTCAGAAGTCTGGGTCTTTTTAAAGTTTTCTATTTTTTGTTTGAGTCAGAATTAAATTTCCAATATTTTTTTTTGGATCTTTTTATGTGGTCCTTGAAGAATTAGATCTGGCTCAGTGGTTTAGATCGAGCTTTCGGTTTTGATTAATTGATGTTGTTTGAGCTTAATTATGGTTTTCGATCTGTAAATTTTCGGTTTAGCTTGAAAAAAAGTTAATGAATTTCTAGATCTTCAACTGAATTGATGCGATTAGTTCCAGTAAAGTTTACTTTTTTGCTTTATTAGAGTGAACAACTTCTGGGTTTATCTTATTTTATTAAAAGTTTTAAAAGGTAGTAGTATTAATTACCAGTAACCTTCCCTGATGATGTTAATTTGATATTTTTAATTGATTATCAACAGTAATCATTGCCTCTTGACTGTAATTCTTTTTTATAATGCATACTCATGTAATGAACTTGGGTGTATGTGTAATAGCGGCTGATATTTTCTTGTGGAGGAACAAAAAGATTTCGGCAGGAGCGCTTGGTGTTGCAACTGTGATATGGGTTTTATTTGAGTTGCTGGAATACTACCTTCTCACACTGGTGTGTCATTTATCGATACTTGCTCTTGCGATACTCTTCTTGTGGTCAAATGCTACAACCTTCATTAACAAGTAAGCTGCTGAATTTGTTGTCTACTTTTGGGGGTTTATATTTGATTTGGGTTTCTTTTTGCTCATGGTAATGCAATTGTTTTGAATAGGTCTCCACCACGCATCCCTGAAGTTCAAATCCCGAAGGAACCAGTTTTAGAGTTTGCTCAAGCACTTAGATTTGAGATTAATTGGGCTTTTGCTGTTCTGCGTGATATTGCATCAGGAAGAGATCTTAAGAAGTTTCTCTCTGTATGCGGTTTCCTTGTATCGAATAGTTTTCTTTTTGAGTTGATCATATGCAATTATTCATCTGACTTGCAATTAAGATAGTGATGCATGCTCTGTCCTGATCATTCTATTGATATGGAGATTTTGAACTATGTTATTATGCATTTGACAACCATATTGGAATGGCATTGTGATTGTTCAGGTGATTGCTGGCTTGTGGGTCTTGTCTATTGTGGGAAGTTGGTGCAATTTCTTGACACTGTTCTACATAGGTACTTGAGTTGCCTTCAATTGGTTTCCCAAATATAAAGATTTTGGTTTCCTGATGTCATTTTAATTGTTTTACAAAACAGTGTTTGTCCTACTTCACACCGTACCTGTGCTGTATGAGAAATATGAGGACAAGGTGGACCCATTTGCTGAGAAAGCAATGCATGAAATTAAGAAGCAGTATGCAGTGTTTGATGCAAAAGTTTTAAGTAAGATTCCAAGGGGACCATTGAAGGAAAAGAAGAAGGATTAGATTTACCAGCCTTGATGTTGCGGTTGCTAGGTTCTGACATACATCTGGTAGCTGTGTTTTGTGAAGGTGTTGTGAAATTTTATCCGGTATCAGCTAGAACCCTGCTTTCATCCTTTATTTTCGTAGTCACTGGGTTCACAATGTTGATGGATATGGGATCTTTTTTTTAAATCTTGTTTTTGCTACACAAGTGGTGGCTTTTTCATGGAACTATAAGCTATGTGATGATATGTTATCATATTTCATGTTGATTAGTGCATTGTACATTGGGTTGAAAGTTCTATCAAATTGTTCTGGCTATCACTCTGGATGATTCCCTTTATGTTTGTGGAGTGGTTGACATCATGATCATTATAACTGTTATTGGTGTTAATGTCTTCCATGTGTTACCTAAATAATAGCACAAATTATCCCAGGCTACGGATAGACGTAGTGAAGATTAGGCTTTTGTAGCAGTTGACAACTTGTTTAAATTTAGTTGAGATTGTTAGATACTGATGGCTAGTCTTTACGTTGTCAATGGTTGTGAGACTTTAGGTTGGTCATGCATGTAAAGTGTAATGTGAATTTGGCTTTGGAAGGAAGCGACAGGTTTAGATTTGAGCAACGAGATCCAATAAGCCTTCCATAATGTTGATAAAAACGAGGGTTACATAAAGTAAATCATAGCTCTTGAAGATGCCCATGGATGCGATGGGAACGTTCGAAACGAGGTGGAAAAGCTCAAATCTCCACAAGAGTTGCAGCTATACCAACTACCAAATGCAGGAAATTAACAGTGTTCAAATTCATTGATATAGATTGAAATTAACTAATGATGACTTAAAGAAGCATCCTTTTATGCTATTGTTTTAAGACAGTGTACTCAAGCCTAGGGTTGTTTCAGATCAGCATTATGCAGACTAGGGGTTTTTACTATATTCCAGGCTCAACAATGCAACATGATCCGAAGCATTATACACATACAACCCAAACTATTTTAAAATAATATTACAAACTTTTCTCTGCTTCACAACAGAACTTGTAGATATTAAGAAAGGATGGGTTTTCGTTGGCTTTGTGTCCACTTCTCATTTTGTTCTATCAGCATTTCACCCACTTGTCGATGTTTGAATCATGATATTCTCTACAAAACCCTTCCTATGTCGCTTGCAACTGTAAATTGAATCCTGTGTCTCATAGGAAGTAGGTTAACTGCTCCTTCTTTCTCGAACCCCCTTCTCCGTACAAATCATTCCATTGTCTCAACTCGTTCATTCCAGCTCCCTCAGAAGAAAAGCTAGTTGCCACCTGCCCAGCAGGAAAATGGAACAAATGTGTAAAGAATCAAATAAAATTTGCTAAGGGAGCATTTCTCTTCAGACTACTTGGGAACTGTTCCATCCTATGAAATTATTCTGAGCAATGATTATGAGGTATAGAGATCACATTTACCTGATTCTTTGCTTGCCTGAAATCTTCCATGTTTAATGGCCTTAGGGTAATGATTCTTTCCTCCGCACCATCTTTTTTAGTTGAGGCATCTTCAGTGCTCTGCCCTTCTGCAGCTCTCTGCTTTCTCTCCTGCAAAGGATAGTTCATAATAGGACCAAAGTTGAATTAATTTTCCAGGCACTTGCTTGAAAAGAAGTATTTAAATTCAAATTTTCCTTGAATAAAAGCAAACTTTATTTTGTTTAAAGAAAAACGGGAGTTGACACAAGGATTTAAAGGAAATGATGCACTAACCAGATCCTTCAATCTCTCTTGCAGAATTAACTCTCTAACTGGCCGATAAGCAGCTGTTGTGCATAAGTTCTGTTTTAAACAGGAAATAACATTCATTATGTTAAATCATTCTGGCTAGTTATTCATCTATTAACAACACATTTATCAAAATGCTAACCTTAAGGTCGCTTCCTGTATATCCTTCTGTCATTGATACAAGCTCAGTGAAGTTTAGACCATCTACTACTTTTTCTTTTGACAGGAGAGTTCTAAAAATTTTTTCCCGGTTATCTGCAGACGGAAGCCCCACCATGATTCTGTTAAAATTAGTAAGAGTTAGTATAACAAACATGATTCCTTGAAGAAAAATCAATGTGTCAATGAATATCAAAGTGAATTCTCCAATAGCATTTCAAGTAATTTAGAAAATTGTTAAGTTCTCAAGTGATTGTAATTTTGGAGATGCATAAGTTTTGACCTGCACCAATACTTGTACAAAATTAATTCTCTGCATGCTAACCTACATGACTTTCTTAATGACAGCAATAGACTGCAGATTGAGTAACGATGGAGCTTATGAAAAAATTTCAGTTGTGAAGCTACAATAGGGTACATGTGCATGTAGAAACTCTGCTTCTCCAAGAAATACCTTGCTTCTTTCTTTGTTCCAGTAATTTTTAAGTTATTGCATTTAAAAGGCAATAAGCATAAGTACCTTCGCTCAAAACGCCTAATTATGGCTTCATCAAGGTCAAATGGCCTGTTGGTTGCGGCAAGAACAAGGATACGTTCACCTGGCTTTGTCAATAGCCCATCCCAGTGAGTCATAAACTCATTTTTTATTTTCCGCATGGCTTCATGCTCTCCAACTCTAGTCCTCTGACCAAGCATGCTATCAACCTCATCAACAAATATAATAGTTGGAGAGACCTTGGCTGCCAATGTGAACAAAGCTCGGACATTTTTCTCATCTTCACCAAACCATTTAGAAGTAATGGTAGACATGGATACATTAATGAAGCTTGCTCCAGCCTCTCTGGCAATGGCTTTGGCCAGCATTGTCTTCCCAGTGCCAGGAGGACCAAACAACAATATTCCCCTGCAAGGTTTTAGAAGTCCACCTTGGAAAAGGTCTGGCCTTCGAAGAGGAAGCATTACTAGCTCCTGCAGGGATTCTTTGGTTTCATCTAAGGCACCAATGTCAGCAAATGTAACATCAATCTCATTTGCTGGTATGACCTCTGGCCTTATACGCTTTTCAAACTCATTGTCAGGAGGAACTTCCTGCCAAAAGTACAGAGTGATGTAAGAAATGGAAAAATTGGATAGGTGATCCTTACTCCTTTCAGGAATTTGGTGATCAGTTAAGTTATTAAATCATTAAAAATTGTTTGAAAATTTGACCTGCATGTATCCAACAAATACCATCCATAAACCGTATCTAAAACAAGACAAACTCACAGGAACTTTTGGGGCTGGGGTGGGGTTTTCATCCTCAGTCTTTGTTGCTGTAGCTGTTGTCTCCATTTCTCTCTTCTTTTCAGGATTTGTGCTCCCAGATTTTGATTCTGGCTTCGCACCTACAGAAGCTTCTCCTGCTTCCTATAATTACTCAAGAAAACAAAATGGGCAGGTCAGCTTAGTATTCTATCGGTTAATTTCTTTTATACATGATGTTATAAAACTAGTACAAATACCTTTGATGTTTCAGTTTCAGCTTCCAATTTTAATGTGTCTTTGCCAGTGGACTTTCCTTCCTGGAATATACTCAATCCATGTGACAAACTGCATAGATGTGACCCAATCAGTAATGCAATGCAATAATAACATTGCCAGTCCAAGAGGAACTAATCTGACCTTTTTGATGATATCACGAGTTTTCTGTTTCTATATTCAGGATCCTTATTATTCATCAAATGATAAGAAATGGCTGATACCACAACCTCTTCAATGTATTTGCTGAGGACCATTGTGTCTGCCACACAAATTGAATCTAGATCATCGCAATCAAGATCATTTGCTGAAAGTACCTCCATGATGTGATTTCTATTATCCTGAGCTTGGATCATCTTCATATCCTTCTCCAGCTGAGACTTCCAGCTGACAAGATGTTTTTCATCTTCTGGGGCCCTGATCTCAATGTTGTAAGGGAAAATGGCAGTTAGTCTCTCATCCACTTCTCTGTCATCGTTACCCAGATTGACAACTCGTGAGCCAAGGATCAACACATTGCCAGACAGTTTATTCAACATTCTTTGAAACAAGTTATAGATCCTTTGTGATCTAAACAAGAGCTTGTCAACATCCCTAAGATACAGCACAAGAGGAGTGGCTTTTGACACATAAACCAACACCTGCATTCAATTAAGAATCGCTGTTGATCCATCATTTATTTTCAAAGCACGACATGAGCTGATTTCAATTATAAATAAAGCGCAATTAGATTTGCATGGTAGAGACTAGTTCACATGCATCCCCAAATTACCCTACCTTATAAAGAGACTGTATAAGAAGCTTCTCATCAAAAGAGAAACTGCTTGTCCGGCTCAGAGGAGCTAGAAAAAAGGGAAAAAAAAGCAGCCATGAGCAGTGGGAAAATGAACTTGGTAAATAAGAATATGAGGCATAAATAGTACAGAAAGTAGTTAAGCTTCATGAGAATCTATCCATGTTGAAGGGTTCTTATAATCAGTGATTGCTTCAAAAAACTTGAATTTAAAAATGGATTAAACATTTGCCCCTATAAAGTTAGTATAATCGATCAAAGAAAGATCAAGCAAAGTTGTTTAACAACTTACAGCTTCAACATAAAATTTCTTCCTTGTTCATTAAGGATCATGTCATGACTCTGAAGCTCTTCAACTACCAACAACTCAAATTTCTATAGTTGCAGTTAGAGGAATACACTGCCTTTTCTGTCTAGGACATACTCATAACAGATTGTCCAAAGTGCTCAAGAAGAAACCAATAATAGCCCACTACATTATTCTTACTACTTTCTCATGACAGAGAATAGAACCATTCGCTAGCTGCTTCTAATGAAGTGCAATGTACTAAGTTCTGTGCTAAAAAGTTACCATCAAGGAGATTTCATTAGTTGGTTGTGAAACAAAAATTAGTGGTATTTAAAGTTAAACTTGCATTTTAAGGAAAAACTACCAAATTACTTCACCCAAAAATTTCCATTCTTAACCATAAGAATTCTAATTTATAAGCCTTTAATAATAAAACTTAGGACAAACCTGGATTTGCAGAAGTGCATTGAGAAGCAAGGCTATTGATATTAGCTGATGCAGATGCATTTCTACGTAGCTTAGGGTGATCTTCTACTCCCCTGCAGTTACAAGGACCAGAAATATTGAAAAATGGAAGACTGAACTCCTGGCTACACATTTCTCACAAGATGAATTACGAATATATTTCACTATACCTTGATCCAATATCCACACCACTACTTTGCCGCCTCAATGTACCTGCACCAGAGCTTATAGTTAATAGTCATACAGACATACGTAAAACTACCATACAAAATATCCATATCATAGGAATGAAGAAATTAGATAATTCAGTTCTGCTACTAGATTCAATAAATGATATAGAAATAATATGGATAAAGCTTCACGTAAATACTGGAAACCGAACATTTTCTACTATACCTTTGGGTTCCTCCTGCGAAAGGAGTGAAAATGAACCAAATATGCCAGACAATCGCTCTAGTGTTGTCTCCGAAGTGGACCTTCTGAAAGACTGCAGAACAGAATCAAAGGTTAGAGAAATCAAAAGCAGGGTCGAGTCGGTCGACCCAATTCCATATGCCATAGGAGAAAATTATGCTTCCAAAAAGAGAAAAAGAAGAAAAACTTACAGATTCTTTGCCACTTCCATATTTACTCTGAATCTGCACAATGGTGAGCATTTAAATTGTCAACTGTTAAAAAGCTTAAAGATAAGGGGATGAGGCAAGAAAAAAATGTGCCTACTCACTTTTAAGGAAAAGTCAGTTACATCCAACAGCAGCAACTTTGATTCAAAGTAATGGGCTAAAGCTTTGGCAAGCATTTGCTGGTAAAGTTCTTCAAGAAAAAGAAAATAATGCAATCAGAAATCTAACAAATATAGACCTATAATACAAAAAAAAAGCTGCGAATTTTAGCCCGCACAAAAGAGATTCCTGGCAACCAACCTGCAGGTCCTGATAGCAATATGGCTCGACTAGCAGGGGAAAGGTTCCTTGTGTACCTGGAAACATCAGCATGTTTCAAGTGGACATAGGCAGCACTAGTTAGCAATGCTTGAGTCTGCTCGCTGCCAAACAAAACCAACATGGTGAAGTTGTCAGAACAAGCAGGACTAGATTATGGGATGACAACTTAATCATTAAGCAGATCATTCGAGCAAATAAAAAATTATCTCTGTCTAATGCCTGGAAAAATGGCTTATATTATCATTCATAGAGGTCATTCAATTGTTTTCTACTTTTCTTGCCAAGAGAGCTCTTTTAGTTCAAAACCCTGCTATGTTTGCCCTTGCTTATATCACTAGTTCACCACAAGATTCACTCCGGATGCATAGTCAGCATTTTAGTTAACTTGGGGGAGAAAGGAATTAAGCTTGAGAACATTTTTTTTTCTTTTTTAGCAAGGTGCGGCTTAGCATTAGGTTTCCAATTCTCATCTTGGCTACAAGTCTCATAGTATTCAATCCTACTATTCAAAGCATGCTTTTCATTTCTTTTATCTCCCTTTTGTAACGTAGATACATCATCACCTTGATTTCGATTATCAAGTTCAGTAAAACAGGGCATTTGTTAATTTTATCAAGCACACTCATAATTCATAAAGTTATCCATTAAACCTGATTGAGTCTAAGCCTATTAGCCTTGGACACCTGTTTGTTCAATTTGTCTTCATCCTTAAACCATCAACTATTTCCAAGAAGGGGAAAAATAAGCCTTCATCTTGGGTTTGGCAAACTACCAGATAATACTATATTGAGTAAGCAGAAAATATCTAATTTAGTTATGTACAAATAGACAAATATACAGAGACATGAGCCACATACTGAGGAATTCAATTTAAAAACCCAAGAAAAAAGAAGAGCATGTGAAAGTCACATCCTAAATCTAGCACCATCTTCAAGAAAAAAAAAATGGGACAATTGCACAATTATTAAAGGAGTGTGTGAGACATAACATATGCATGCAACAAGAATGAAACATCCCATCAAATCTCAAAACAATATAAAACGCTCCATATCTATTGATAGTGAGTGAGTGACACTGAAGATAGATGGAATACATTAACGTACACTTTGAGCTCCATGATTTCACAGAAATACATGCTTCATTTTCGAGGCAAGCCTCGTGGCAAACAGGCAAACAAGTCGAAATATCCAGAAAATTTTTCAAAAGATAGATATAAGGCTGTGTTTGGTTTGCTTAATAAGGACAAGAAAATACTTGAAATTCATTACTATGATCCTTACAAGTTTAAAATAAATAAATAAAAACAACATTAAACATTAAATTGAAATATTTTCTTTTTGGTTATATGGAGATAATAATAATAATAATTTCTTTTTCAAAGAAGAAAATGAATTATAATGACCGCATGATGAGAAAATTGTATCATCACCTGAGGTAGTAGGGAAACTGATCAAAGGTGACCTTGCTTGCTCTGCCATCGACGATTTGGCGGAGCAATTCTTTCTCCATCCTCTCCAAAGTGATGCCGGTTGATGTACCCGAACCGCTTCCGGTCCATTTGCTCTGACCCGAAGCCAACCCCAGCCCCACCCCTACGCCTACCCCAACACTCAACGCCGACAACAGTATATGCTTTTGTTCCATTGCTTGCCTAAGATTTTCAAAACCCGAAGTTTAGTTTCCTGAGAAAATAATTTGATTGTTCTCCAAAAGTTCTCTCTTTTGTCTCAAAATGAAAATCCTTCGATCTCTGCGATTTTTCCTCTGTCTCACACTTAGTACGTATATACCTTTTTTTTTTGGTTTCTAATAATTGAATGGTGATCTTCCGTGGCCAATTTGAGTGTAGCGAAAGAAGCGGATGTTTTGACACCAAAGCGTCACCGGAAAGGGGAAGAAAAAGCGGCGGCTAAAGACGGAGCACGGCAACGGAGGAATGGTGGTGAAGTCGGTTCCCGCTATTTCCGGAGCCTCTCTCCTTCTCTTTTGAGTTTTTGAAGAGAAAAACAGAGGAGGGAGAATTGATGAGTAATCAGAAAAACGCTTACGTGGCACAATTTTGACGGTTTACGGTTCTGTTTGACAGCTTTAAATAAACAGTTTTTTAAAAAGTTTTTTTTTTGGCAGGACTCTTGGCGCAAGATTACGAAGGAAGTCTGCATGGGATAAAACCGTCGCCTAATGTTGTCGCCCAAGTGTAGCAATCAGATAAGGCTTGCATGATTTCAGGATCGTCACCGATTACTACACGCGCCCAGATTAATCAAGAACTGGTGGGACCCTCCGGATCAAATATTGGGCGGCTCAGATTTCAAATGCAGTTAGCAATTAAAAAAAACATTTCACACTGCATTTACAATTAGTCACCGTGCTGTGTTCCCTTAGCATTAGCCGTCGAAGGAGTGTTTATCTTCAAAAGTAAACTTTTCGGATTGAATCTTCTTCGGATTATGCGCTTAACGTCTTGTATAATAGGCTAGATTTGTGATGCTAGTTGCAGTAATACTAACAAGCGACAGAGAACAGTGATTGCATTTGGTGCAACTGTTGCCAGTTGCAACTGTGAATTTCCATTTTCCCAAGACGGGAGAGTCCATAGGGAATGAGGAGCAGCAACTATGATATCGAGGAATGGCCGTATGGGCACAGAATCAAGTGGGAAAAATTTTAAGTGAAGCATTGTATCTGTGAATAACACTGCCAAAAAGTCTTGCTTCAGGCTTCAGAGTTCAAA
Source organism: Theobroma grandiflorum (assembly GCA_036013995.1). Classification (NCBI taxonomy): domain Eukaryota; kingdom Viridiplantae; phylum Streptophyta; class Magnoliopsida; order Malvales; family Malvaceae; genus Theobroma; species Theobroma grandiflorum. The sequence continues at coordinate 2,053,660 of CP142131.1, read as the reverse complement.
GCAGATGATCCACTTATCTACAGCTGTAACTGCACGTGACAACTACGCACACAGGAAACAGCAGCAGCACCTTTTCGACCAATGAAAGAACAAAAGCATGTGTGGGAGACGAGGCTGATGGATTTTACAGGAACCCCACACCCCCCATTGGGCTGTGTGTGCCTGCAACTTGGTTGTGCGGCATCTGCCACCCAACTACAAAACCTTGACTTTCGCAACCCCGCAGGTCTACATTGGCTCGGGCTCTGCCTTCAACTTGACGAAACCTTTCTTAACTTTATCGAACCAAGCTTGCCACAGACTACACCTTTACCTTCTAGGAAAACCAAAAAAAAAAAAAAACAGTGCTTTTAACTTTTATCATTTTGTTTTGGGGTGTTTATTCACAACTTTACAAAGTGCAATTATCAATGGACTGTATGGGATACACGCAGGGCCATGATATGTAAAGGGATCAGGGGTACAAAGGAGTGCCAAATCAAATCATTCTGATATGAACTGGTTTGGATTTTGGAAAACAAATTCGAATAGAAAAAGTTTTTTTGTAAAGATTTGCTTTAGAGGAAGTGGTAGAAAAGCACGTACAATAAATTTTGTGAAAGTGGACCTGAAAAAAGATGTAGACAGGAACCAACTACTCTCACCGTTACAATCACACCAATGTCTGGTACATTGGGTACTTTCTCACGTCTGCATCATTGGTCTGGTCCCCGAAAGAAGACCCTAACCCTGAGGCTTGGACCTAGGAATGAATTTAGGGAAGGATGAGCAAATGCAGCATTGAACTTGAACCTAAAGTGTGGTTGGTAAATCAGGATTTTTATCTAAAAGTGTCTTTTTAAGTTAGAACTTTGTAACTATTATTATCACTACAAGTCTTTTTAAGTAACAAAAACAAGGGACATCAATGAAAGAATAAGACAAAGGTGTGAAAATATCAGCTGCAGTGCACCATTTGATTTTTATACAAAGCCCGACCATGCACAGAAGAGATCGATCAATGTCTGTCCCCCACTGAAGCTGTACCATGAATATGAAAGCAATCTCCCAAGGAGTGAGGATATGCTGCAAAAGCCAACCTATTTCTTTTTGTCATCAAATCACTCTGACAGTCACATGCGTCCTCTATAATGGGTTTTGATAGTTAATTTGTGGGGATGATTATTGACACTAAGAAGGATCAATTGTGTAAGAAAGAGAGAATGAAACGTTATCTCAAAAGCATTATATAATTAGTTGAAAAGGAAATGTTAGGGCAAAAGTAGTCACGGCAAATTATTAAGAACTTAAAGGGGAATCTCCATGCAGGTGCTGATGATGGAAGAACGGCACATGGATCTAGCTTGATTCTTTTCAGAGCAGAAAGCATGCACTCTGAAGACTGAAGCATCTTTTATAAATTAAGATTATTTCTTTTTTTTTTAATGAGAAAATTTTAAGACCCTTTTATTAAAATATAATCTGATTGATTATTTATTCGCCTTTAGCCTGAACATGGGTCAGATTCACGTTTCATTTTGAACGTAGCCAGCAACAATGGAAAGGCAAGGATTACTATTTACCATAAAGAAAGAGAGAAGTCCTCATCTAACAAATTAAAACATGAAGTTCTACAATTCCAAGATGGGAGATTGCCTTTGGCCAAAATGGAGATATAATCTTCATTTTCTTTGTTGCTTTTACTGTCCCTGGTATAATCAAAGATAAACAGAAACTGTGGAGCAATTCTCTTAAGCTATGCTGGATCAACTGAATGGCCTATCAGCATGCGTGTTACTTCTTGCGTTCGGTTGGAGGACCTGTACAAATTTTCTAGGCATTCAATTGTGTAGCAGATACAATGAAGTAGCTTGCCTATGAACGAGAATATGCTCAAAACCCTTGCAAGAAGCATACCACAGAAAATTGACCTGAAGCCTCTGCTTCCCTAAATAGGATCAACCAACAATAGGCTTATATGAGAAGACAACGATGCTTATCTCATTAAATCCAAGAACACAAAACCATTCCAGAGGCTGTGCAGAAGCATAGATGGTAATAGATTCCTTGACCGTGCAAAAACAACACCCATCACCATTCCCAGGAAAATAAGAGGTAGCATTCTCTGTACATTAAAATGTGCCAGAGCAAAGGCAACTGAACTCACCAGTATTGCACACCATACAGGCATGTATTTGGTCAAGGAAGGGAGAAGAAAACCACGGAAAACTATCTCCTCCCATACAGGAGCACAAACCGAAACTACAATCGCATATAGTGCCATGGCTACTGGATCCCTTGCTAAAATTGACTGCTCAACACTTGAAAGGGTTACAGGTGTAGAAGGCATAAGTGGCAACAAGTTGAGGTTGAACTGTGATAATCGGTTGACAACAGGAAACATAAGGCATCCTAGCACAACATCAAAAAGCCACTTCCCTCTCAAGCTAAATTTAAACCAATCTGATGGAAAGGGGTGAAACTGAGACAGACAGCGGTGGAGTATTGCAATCCCAGCAAGGCCTTCAGTTACGTCAGTCACAAGGCTGAACAAGGCTTGTCCTCTGAATGTTAGAGATTCCTTGCTGAACCCTGCCATGTGAGCTGCAAAAGGGATCACCCAGGACCCAATGAACCAGAAAGCAGCTACCCAGAGAAGCATAACCTGTGTCAGCACATAAAATATTATCATACAATCAATTGACATATTTGTAATTCATCCAAGTTTCAATTAGATTGTTGAACAAGATGCCGTTCCTACAGTTCCATCCTTTGTTATAGTTTTAAGTCTTAAAATGCTAATAAGGATGACTGTTTAATGACAACATCTAGCGCCAGATCTATGATTTTAACCTATTATCAAATATGCTTTCACTTCTTTACTAAAACTTATTTTTCATTCCTATCTCCTGGCCAAACAATTATGAATTATATCAAACATAAAACAATAAACAAAGATATTATTCCTGTTCAGCTGTGATCTACCAGCAGATATTGAACCTAAAACCAATGACAAGTAAGGAAGGATGTGAAACAAATTCTCTAAATTTCTTTTTTCTCCTAGATTCATTTAGGGCTCAAGAGACTGGATTTGAATCCACTGCATCTCCTGCAGCTCCTGGTAGGCAGCTTTGCGACACAGGACACTCATTCTTAGAGTTCATGGACCTTATTAAGCAGCTTATTTCTGTATAATCAATTGACAAAATATGCTTAACATTGATAAAAGCTAAGAAGCCAGTTGCAGATGCAAAATATATTACTACATACAAGTAAAATAAACTAACCTGCAGAATGGTCTCTGCTGTCCATGGTACAGTCCACCCGCTACCAACTGCCCTCAAGACTGCATCTGCAGCCTGCATCACAATCAACTAAATTTATCATTTTCCCTATAAAATTAAAAGAAGAAAAAAGAAAGAAAATGTATAGAGAAAAGAAAACATGTTTACATATTTGACAGTTCTGCACTATGTTATTTTATATCCCTTGCAACTATAATCTTATCTGCATTAACTGTACATTTCAATTATAAAAAACAAGACAGAAGTGAAAAATCATAAATGTCTAGATCCTTATTTTTTACTTAATATGAAAGAATGAGAGAAGTAGGATCTCCAACATTATACAAGTTGAAGGTACATTTCATCTTTTTTCTTGTAAAATTACTAGTAACCTGTAGCATAACTGTGTATAGCCCATTGTTTCTTCATAGATGGACTGTGCACACAACCATATCAGTTTGCTGGTTATTCAAAACCATTTGCTGCATATATCAGTACAGTTTCAGTTTGTAAGCTAAGATACTCAACAGGTTGGTTAATAGATCCACTCACTCACAGACTGAGAATCCAACTACAGAAACTAACTTATCACTTCCCATGATCTAAAACCACCTAGTTCACATGCCAAGAGCCATACGGTATTCAGTAAGATTGCCTATATAACTTATTCTCATCAGTCCTTTGCCAGAAAGTTCACTTAGGACAAACAGCACTACTCAAATTCTGTCATAAATACTATCTCAGACTAAACTTTAGTTAATTAAATTGATAGTCCAGCCTATGTTGAGACAGGTTGCTAATAGATTCAGTGATCAACCAATGACTGATAGTGAACATACAGATTAAAAATAAAAGTATAATCTATTGCACACATAAGCAAATAATAATCTGAGGTCCAACACATTGAACGGAATTCAAGGAGAATATTACCTCCTGAAGAGTTGATTTCCAATCTCTTTTGCAAGCACTAGACTTATCAAAATCATGTTGCACCACTTCTTCAGGCAGAAACTGTTCAACATATTCAGATTTTGGGTTTTCAGGGGAGAACCCCTCATGCCTAAAGCATGAAATTTTCCACTTCTGCAAATTAGAAAAAAAAAAAAAAACCAGAAATGACTGTAAACCAATAGTATAGGGAGCATAAATTTCATGAACATAATCACAACAAAGGAGATATTCAAATTGAACTCTAAAACTCAACCAATTAATAGAGCTACTAACTTTCTAGATTTATCATGGCCTAAGTAGATTAAATCAAGTTCCCGGTACATAATTTTCTCTTTCTTTTTCCTCCATTCTCTCAGCAACCATTCAGAACCAAACTAACTATAATTCAGCTTCAGGGTCAGAAACCAAATAATAAACAAAATTTTCATTAAGGTAAATATCAAATTAACCAAGACAGGCTTAAATGGATTAATTTTTTTTTCTCCCAATTTTTGACGTCCACTTAAAATTTCCTCCCTTTTTTTAGCAACAAAATATAACACATTGCAAAGTTCAACTTCAGATTCTCAAAAACCAAAATTTAACATAGAAAACAAACTTAAAAACAGGAAAAAAGGTGGAAACAAAAAAAAAATGCTTTTGCGTTTATACTTACGTTCTTTGAAAGCTTAGGATTGGATTCAAAGATCCGGGGGCTCCGGGTCAAAGAAAAGGTGCCGGGTCGGTTCGCAAACCGAAATTTGGGGAGAGAAGATGCAAGAGTTGGGCGCTGAGCGAGAGAGTGCGAGCAATAGGAGCTCAACATGAGGCCCTAATTTCAAGAGCGCCAATAACTTGCATTAAAAAGGAACAAATTTGACATGCAATTTAGGAATTGAAAATCAAAAACCCTAATTTGTGCATTTGTGTTTTGAGTTTATGGGGAGGAAGCTACTTCCCAGTTCCTTCCTAGTTGATTTTTTTCGGCAGAGGATTTAAGGGGTGTTTGGAAACGAGGAATTCATTTTTCTTTCAGTGACATTTCCGGGAAATGGGAAAAAAATAATAATTTGTATTAATTTTTGTAGTGGTCGGTGTAATTAATTGGAAGAAATTATAAGTGGTCCTTAAAATTTCATAGTATATTATTTTAGTTCTGACAATTTAAAGTAATTTATTAATTTTTTTACTTTTAATGTTATAATGAAATTTTTTTTATGAATTTATATAATTTATTAAATATTCTCATTTTATTAATAAATAAAATTTTTAAAAATAAATATTCATTTTTAAATTATTATTTTTATATATTTATAAATTGACATTATGTGATTAAGTGAAAATATACACCAACTTTAGATCAAATATAAATATTTCCTTTATTATCATTTTCATCAATTTAAGTATATAAATCATCTTGTTAAAAAATAATTATTTAATTTTCTTCTTAAATTTGAAAGGCAAATCAAATTGATTCTTATAATTTAAAAAGAAAAAAATAATATTTTTTTAACACTTGAGTTTTTTCTTTTTTTATAGTTTAACAGTGCCTTTGGTTGTAATTTTTTGTATTGAATTTAATATGTTTTAAATTTTAAGATTTTTCATGTTTTATTCACATACACAATAATAATAGATTTTATAAAAAAATTAAGATTATAATTTAAATTAAATTTTACTAAAAGATGCATTTGTCAATAATAATTTATTAATAAATAATAAAAAGAAAATGAAAATTGGATAACAACACTCCACCAGAAGGCAAATTGTTTGAAGAAGCTAATGACAAGATGGAGAAAAGAATTTCCCTATTTGTAGATACAATCAAAACTTAAAATGTTATGTACAAGATAGAAGGATAGTTGGGGAAATACAAAAGAGGAGGCTGTTCCAAGTGTGAAGGACTTGCAAGCAATTGTAGCTCTTCTGGGTAAACACCAAAGTAAGGATCAACTCCATAAACCATTGTTCAAAAATGTATCTCAGCTACCATTAATAACTTGAATCCACAACTACTCAACTTCCACAATAGCAAAAGAGGGAAAAAGATTGAGCAAAAAGTTCTACAAATAGTAGTTCATACCAACCTCAATCAAACAAGTATGAGGGATGTTCAAGACCACAGCCGGAGCCCTGCAGTTTTTACGTAGGAAAGAGTAAGCCACATGGATTACAAATCTCTTCAAGAATGGGGCATTCCATTTTGCCTTTATATGAGAGTGACCTAATACATATGCAACCCCAGAATGCTTAGCTTCCACTAGCTCCAAGAGCTCTTCCTTGACATTTGGATCCTTATATTTCACGCCTTGCAACTTAAATCGAACACGCCGCCTTAGGCTGAACCGGGGTGATTCCAGCTCATATGTGGACTGCAAGTACTGCAATGTGTGTGACTTGCTGCCATTCAATACGGCAGGGGATGTTGAACTGCTACCTTCTCCATTGCTCTCGGGTTCTGACATTTCCAACCTTTTGCCAAACTTTTCAGATGCCCTAACAACAGCCAGTCGGCCATCCAAAGATCCATCAACAGTTCCACAACCTTCAGCTTCTAGTTGGATAAACTCTGCTATGCTCATGACAAGGTCATTCTCAAAATCATCTTCATTTTTTTGCACATCTTTGTAACCATTTCGAACAATGCAGCGGTACATTCGGAAAGATTTGGGACCAATACGGCCTATGAGATACCGTTCTTTCTGAGGGACATATGGTACAGGAACAGTCTTCTCACAAACAAAGACAACCACTTGATAGAATGCCGGTAGATTGGTTAAAAAATGGGTAAATGTGGCTGGAACTCCACTAACCAACTCAGTAAATATGAGGCCTATCCCTGGGACTCTAACAATTCCAAGACTAGGACCCAGCGTGAGGATCCATTTCATGGATACTTTGTTATGTAGATCATATAAATACTTCTTCCTAGCACCGTAATGCCACACATACATAATAAGCATGAAGATAACAGAGAGCATGAGAGGAACCCATCCACCTTTAGGGATTTTTACACAAGATGATGATAGGAAGACGATCTCAACTAACCCAAAGAAGAGGACAAATAGAAGGGCAAGCAGAAGACTCTGATGCCAGACAAAATTAATGACCAAAGCTGTCAACCATGTTGTCACCAATGTTGCAGACATGCAGGCCAGTCCTGAATTAAGATAGTAACCATATTTTCAGATAGAAAAGATAAAAGAGGAAAAACATTATGTATGATGTCAAAGCATTCTTCATCACCCACCAGTTCCTGAATCAAACAAGAACTCTAGCCAACTAGATAAAACATTACTACTCTCATTTTTTCTGTCTAAACTAACATACTGATCCATCTAACTAATAGAAAAATCATAGCAAATAATGTATCAAAAGACAAAAGAAAAAGCATAGTAAACTAAGGTTTAGACCTGTGCTATAACAAATTTGAAGCATATGCACCCTGCATAAGTATAAACTTATATGTCTAATACCATTGACTATGAACATAAATGATTTTTCAAGACCCTATAAAATATAGTTTTCTCAACTATGAACTCAATTTAACAAGTACTAGAGTTATACATGTACCCATCTTTGAAGTGAGATATACACTGATTAGAGTAGCTTCCCTACCTTCAACCTATCCAATGTTGGTCATGCAACTTGCCTAGCACCCTATGCATTTACTTGAGTGATCTTTAGATGCCAGAAAATCCAATATTCTCAATGAAACATACACGGTTAATTGCTATGTCCAGTAAACAACTTAATCAGTACCAGAGAATACAAATATAATATCAGTTGAAGCAGAAGAACAAATATGTAACTTTTTAATCCAAAATTCCAGAGTATCCTTTTGAATGACTATGACTTACCATAAGCATTCCCCAAATGATTTATGTCTCTAAAACCAATCATGACAGCCAGGCTGAGAATCAGAAGGACCCAATTGATCTCTGGAATGTATATCTGACCACGGAACCATTTGGATTTATGTACAATTTTGACACGAGGGAAACATCCTATGGCATAGCATTGTTTGACAATAGAGAACGTCGCAGAGATTACCGACTGGCTAGCAACCATTGCAGCTAAAGTTGCAAGCACAAGAACTGGCCAAAACAAGGAATCTACAGACATGGCAAGAATATTCTGTAAACAATAATAACAATAATAAATTGCAAAGGTAATAAATCTTGAAATGACTCTAGGAGAAGGCTATATATCATTCTTGTTTAACAGTGCTTCAGTGCAAGAATTGGAATGGCTGACACTCCAGAAATTCTAGTTGAGCTTTATGACGACAAGGCTTAAAGAATAAATATTTATGGAGACATTGTAACCATAATATATAAACCTCACGGGGCACCGACCAATCACCATGCAGAAGGTGCAACCGAAAAAATGTATTCACATCTAAATTAATATTTTGGTCTTTTAGACTGTGTTTAGAACTTCCTAAACTATAACTGCCTAGAAATCCTTTAAACATAATTTAAATAGGAATGATAACCCTGATTTAGAAAGTAAAAACTATAAAACTAGAGGAATCCAGAAGCTTACCTGGAATGGAAGCATAAAAGCTTGTGGATACTGCAGCAAAATTCTTTGAAAGAAAAGCAGCCTGCCCCATGTATTGGAGCACCAGACATGGGTAAATTATGCCACAAAAGGATAACTGCATATAGAAACAAGACTTCAGAGTTTTTCTCAAACAACAGTAACAATTATATGAGAAACACTAAAATTAAACCAACTAATTAACTAAACATAGAAAACCAATCAGACCTATTAATCTTGCATCAATAACAGAACGCATAAACTCCAAAAGGGCTGAGGTTGATAAAAGCAATGTAAGACAAAAGCATGAACTTCAATCTTTTAAACAAGTAAAAATAGCTTTACCACAGATCATGGGAAAAAGTGAATTTCTTTCCTATGTGGCAAACATATACAAAATGAGAATGGGATTAACACCAAAATTTCCCTTTGCCTCCCTTTTTATTTATATGCATGACTTGGTTCACACTTTACACAGCCAGAACTTAAGACCATGAGGCCAAGTTTCCTAAGTGACAACCTTAATCATTCCAATTAGCAGGAAGCCTACAACTTTGAAAATAAAAAATGATGCATATGGTATTTGAATACCAGACCATTCAAGAACTGTTGCAAGTTTATCCTCTTCCTCAAAAGGGACTGTGACATTGAATATCAAAGTGGGTTATGCAGTTATGTGACATTGGCACAATAGAATTACTCAAGAAAATGGACCGCAGGCTTAAATTCCCTCTGCGTATCGTCCTCCCTTCACGTTAGCAAGGATGAAATTACAACATATGCTCACTAACCCGTCAGTTGGTTCAGCAATGAACACTTACAGAATATTCTGGTTATCCTTTTACAAAAAAAATCTCCTTCTTTCCACTATGGGAAGAACCAAAGCCTTAATAAATTTTTCCCTCAAAAGCTCTTAAATCTTAATTATGTCAACTAAGAAGCATTAAATGCATTAAATCCTCACAGTTGGTTCGCATACCCTTATCGATGCAGCTGTGTATTGGCCAAGGTCTGCAAACAAAGCTTCAGTTCCTGTAGTTGACAAGAAAGACATGCATGAATCTAGAAAACATGGATACCGGTCAATTGAACTTCTATTGAATCCCCAAATCTCAGATTTACCAGTGATACACAAAAGCACTCCTCCAAGCGAAATCCAACCATCACGTCCAGTGTCTCTAAAGAATATGTAAATATAATACGGAGAAAGGGCCTCATAAATTCTTGGATTCCACTTAATGATATTGTAGAGACCAATAGCCGCAATGCACAATGACCACAAAATCAATATAGGGGCAAACATGAAGGCCAGCCTATAGGTGCCACGGTGCTGCAAAACAAACAGGCCAACCAACAGAATACAGGCTATGACAACCACCACACCTATGTATAGACAAAATTGTTAGCAGCTTAAACAGCAATATATGACGCAATGATGGAAAACATTCGAATATGGAAGGAGAAAAAAAGGCATAACCCATCACAGTTTCTTTCTATATAGCAACATATTTATTTCTAATGCTAGAAGGAACCAAGGCTAGGTCCTGTCCTGTTTATGAGTCATAACTTTCCAATATAATCTTCGTTGTAAGAAATCAGCTTGATATCAAGACAATCATTTACTCGAACTTCATATGCACTAACTGATTCCATAAAGACATCAAGAGCATGCGAACAGGTTAAGGATCAATTTTTTTCCCCAGACAGCTGTACTTACCATAATGCAGATTGTTTGATCGAACTTTCAGCCCTTCAATTGATGAACGAACTGAAAATTGCAGATAATAACTATTTGTAAATAATTTTGGAAAAGTTGATGACTGGCACCAGGAAATGTGAAGAGATGAAAGAAATCAACAGCATTAAACCACATACTGGACATTGCTGGTGTGAGGAAGCCCACACAAATAACCAGGCAAGTACCAAACAAAACTAGAAGCAGCAAAGCAGTTTTCAATTTTTTATGCCTTTCGACAAACTTTTTGACTGATGATGACTGCAGATTTCTGCTTGAGTAACGCGGACCGTGATATGTAGAAAGCTCTTCGTCTGCTGCTTGATGATTGGGAAGTAAAGAAAATTTTGCATGCCTACAAAGGAGAGAGTACAAAGCAAAAATTCCTCCTGAAAATGGCCCCAAAAGTTTATCACCAATCAACCATATACATTCTTAACATTGAAAAGTTGATCAAGAAGTCAAGCCTTACCTTCACCATTATCATCTGCATTTAACAAAATAATGACATGTTTGAACAAGGACAGAAGTGTGAAAGTCCAAAATATCAAGGAGAACGCCCCAAATATAACATCTTCAGTTTGGTAATTACTCAACTTCCCGGAGAATGTACTTTTATAGACATAAAGGGGTGAAATGCTCAGGTCACCAAAGAGTACACCAAAACTCTGATAAGCTAAGAGTAGCACTTCTTTGCGTTGATATCTTCTGTCAACCTGCTTTGAAGACAAAACAGATTGCTTGAATTTCAAGTATTTAAACACAGTCAACCCATGTGACAACATATTGATTAGAAGATGGTTTGTTCATTGATTGCTACAAGATCAACTTCCATTTGATGATCAATCAAAAACATTCATAAAATCCCACACTGACTTCATTGACTTTCAAATTTCTACAGTAAATCAAGTTGATCGCTTTTTTTTTTTTGAAAGATTAATCAAGTTGATCGCTTAAATTTAAAGGCAACAGCTTTCACATTGTTTAAAGTGAACCCGAAAATAAAAGTTAAAACTTCTATGTAAATCACAACAAACTCTTAAATGGGTTCTTCATAAAAAGCCTAAATTGGGTTTTCTCTAAACATTTTCTTGAGAAACAAGCAGGAAGTAGGGGGCTTTTAGTTTCAGACACTTACCATAACTTGCAAGCTTTTGTTGTATGGAATCTCCTGCTCTGTATGGCTTTGTTAAAAACCCCTAAAAGGGAAAAATGAAAAAGAAGGGGGTGGTGGGGGGAACAAGAGTTTTCTAATTACATGTGGGATTGTAGTGAATCGTTGAATCTGCAAAACGTTGTTTAAAGTTGTACCAGACTGATCCAAATCTCGCGGGTGTGTTTTTTTATTTTGTTTCAGTTTTGTTTTGTAAGAGTTGGGACTCAGAATGTAACCATAGTTATCTCCTTATTTGTATTACGATGGTTATTTAGATCTCCTTTGGATTTTCCTAAACTAGACCCCGGTACTTTAGCAGGAAAAATCGACAGAAAAAAACCAAAAAAGTAAAATAAAAAATAGATTTTGAAAGATGATACAGTCCCCGTTTTTATTTTTTAATAAGCAAATAAAATAATTGGGTCATTCTATATCTAATATTTTTAACAGGTGAAACTTTAAGATAAGGATAGTCTGTATTTATTATTTAAATGTCAAAATTTTCTTAGCTGTAGGCCAATAATTCATCAACGATGTGTAGAACGGTTAGAGATGACACTGAGAAACATGTTTTTTTATATATATGACAAGGACATATACTGTCTTGAAAACGATTTTAAATGACACCCGACCACTCAAAAACTTCCAGGTTCTCCAGTTTTGACCTTGGGATCTCTGCATTTTGCTTGCTTTCTACTGTTAGTTTATGAATCAGAATGTTCAAAACTATGTAAATGTGTTGGTCAAAACCAGCAGCCATGATTGTTTATCGATGGGCTTGTTTTTTATTCCGTGTGTGTCCTGCTCAATATACACGACACTTGGTTCAAATATCTTGAAATGGAAGGGACAACAGAAAGTCTCTGCTGCCCCCCAACGGGCCCTTTCCACTTTTGTGTTCCTTGACAGAGTGAACTAATGAGGGGGGATTCGTTTGAATAGCAAGAAAGGAGAAAGTAGAAAAAGTTGATAACTTTAATCGAAAAGAAATGAAGGCTGGGCACGACTCCACCTGAATAGAAACAGACTCAAATTCCAAATGAAAAAGCCACTTTTGTATAAAAACTCACTAACATTAGAATGTCAGATTCCTAAGCGACATATTAAATCAACTGCTTGAACCTTAGCATCTGCTAGAGTTCATTCAGTTACAAGCTGTAGCACCCCACAAGCAGAGGATTTGCGCCATTTACCAAAAGCGTCAGTATCTACCAGCTAAATGATCCACGGACTGTGCCCATTTACACGATGCATCTGCCAACTTCTAGCAATAGCACAATGTAAAAGCAAAGTAAAAACTAAAAATCATACTCCTCCCTCTTGTAATCTGCAACTCGTCTGAGGAAGGTTTAGGTTAATATTAATTTTGCACTCCAGTATTCAACCAAAGAAATCTTCCAAAACACTCTCCCGCAGTTTGATGGCAATCTATTTCATTTCTGTTGCAAAGGGCAGGCGTGGACAAGCCACTAATGATTTCAGAAAGCAAGGACTATCTCGCGATCCCACGTGGTGAAACTGAGATCAGCACATGATTGAGGTCTTAACAAAACCATATGAATTAACAAACCAGTCAAAACATGAAATTGAGCCGGTAGACATGCGAGCTGCATTCAGCTTACTTGCGTCGTCGATTACCGACCAAGTCTGGGTTGCCTTTTCTCATCATGGCAACAAACTCATCATAGTTGATTCTTCCATCCTGCACGAAGAACGTGGTCATACATCAAATATGAAGATGCAATAACAATGATCAACAAAATCAATAGGTTTCGGTTATCTCAATAACAACTAGAATTTAATTCGATACCCGAATTGCGACATTTTCATTCATAAGGATTCACAATTTGCCAGAGTTAAGTGTGTTTGAAGAGAAAAAACATATAAATAAAAAAGAATAGCATCTGAAAAGAGATAAGAAAAGATACTCGTCTCTAAACAGGAAGAAGCATACCCTGTCCGTGTCAACTTCCGCAATGATCTCTTTTATTGTTTTCTCATCACCCATATTATACTTCCTAAGGGCCTGTTCTAGCTCTTCCATTGTAATGTACCTAAATTAAGTAGCAAACAAATATGCTCAGTCATCACAAATAGTGATATAATATAACAAAATGGAAAGACTGATTACCCGCTATTGTCCTTGTCAAAGTATTGGAAGGCAGTGTATAAATGTTCTTCTCTTTCCATTCTATTCATGTGCATAGTAGCTGTTATAAACTCAATGTAATCAATTGTTCCATTTCCATCAACGTCAGCCTGGGGAAGTAACAAACAGGTTATATACCATAGCAAGTTATGAAGAATGATTTGCAAAATGAGGTTTGCACATACATTTGATATATTTCAGGTAGCACATGAAAAGACAGTATTCATCTACACTTTTTTCAGTTCTTTTCTGTGATTAAGATTCCAGCAGAATGCATGTTAATCAAGAAATAGCACATTCATAGAACAAAACCATGATTGGATGCTGAGATGGTGTGTTGCAAACATAAAATGACATGAGTAACATTATATTTTAGCTTAGCAATAAACTAGAATATAGATAAACTCTCATCATGAGAAACCACTAAGCCAGTCACCTGGAGGGCATACTCATCTTTCATTACTCAATACTAAGTTCTGAGTTGCTTTCAGGTTCCACCATAGCTAACTGGAAAAATTAAGGCTTCCAAAAGCATGTTTGGCAGGCAGAGTTAGACTATGAGTTCAGGTTGGCTTGAGGGAGTGCTTACAGGTCTCCATCGCGCGTGATCCTTATCTTGTCATTTATTTAGCATTATATAATGTGATGAAAAGGTTCATGATGGCCTCACTCAGAATTAGTTACCTTGTAAATATCAATTTCTACATCATTCCTCAGTCCTAGAGGCTCCTATTTATTCAACAAAAAATAGAAGCATGGAGCTTGAATTTGCACAAAGCTAATAGTACTTAATACTAATAGTGATGACCAAGGCTCTACAAGGAATGTTGTCCCATCCAAATATTCATTGTGCATCATTAGATTGAAGTTTAAGTAAATTCTTTAAAAGCACAGTGATTATCAGGCAGGGTTAATATAAAAGGACCAAGACAAACCGCTTCCATTAACTGCCTCACTTCAGACTCAGAAAGCTTGGTACCGAGTTTAGGAAGGCCAGCTTTTAACTCCTCATAGGTGATTGTTCCACTGTTATCAGTGTCCATAGATTTGAACATTTCCTTCAAACCTATGATTTCTTCTTCAGATAGATTTTCTGCAATTACCTGAAAGGAGAGAAAGAAAGAAATAAATAATAATGGATAATGGTGACAACTATCTTGCCACACTGCATCAACTAATGGCTAGCAATAGACTATATGTATTTGATGCTAAGGCCCCTAGAGATACCTACATATACTTGAATAGATATTAATATTAATATTCCATAATGGTAATAGAGAAAGCATTCACCTTTAGAGCAACTTTTTTTAGTTTGTTCATTGCCCTGAATTGTTTCATTCTAGTTAAAACAGCAATATCAAGAGGCTTATCAGATGCATCACCATCTTCACGCATCCATGGATGATCTGCAATGCAATTTATAAGTGAAGCTTTATTTCTTATTTACAGAATTGACAAGAAACTTGAAACAAAATTTGAAGTGAGGCAAACAAAAATTCTAAATATGAATTTGACAGCCAACTTGACAGTTGCAAGTCCAAGGCTTTTTAGCTTCCTTATCCTTCACAATAGGACACAACCGCCATCAACTTGCTAGAAACCAGTCACTCGGTCCCTTCAAATTAAAAATAAAATAAAATAACTTACTTAAGACTTCAGATGCTGAAAGTCGTTCTTTAGGATCATCTCGTAGCATCTTCCTTACAAGATCTTTGGCACTGCTGGAAACAGAGGGCCATGGATCTGATGAGAAATCAATATTTCCCCGAAGAATAGAATCAAAGATACTCTGTTCAGTTTCTGCATACAAAACCAAAAGCAGAGATGAGAGACCCTCTCACTCATCCACCACTGAGCAGTGTTCATTGCAAATCAGCCCTTATTTTATGTATATGCTCAACTGGAAATTATTGAAATGTTCAAAGTTCAAAAGTTTCCAACTCACAGAAAAGGATATGGCTCATAGTATATCATCATGAGGATCAGCTAACCTACATAAGAAACAATAGTAGTACCTCCATAGAATGGTGGGACCCCACTTAGGAGAATGTAAAGAATCACCCCAGCACTCCAAATATCAGCTTCAGGTCAATAACGTCGGCGCAATACTTCCGGCGCTACATAGTAAGCACTTCCGACAAGGTCCTTAAAAACATCCCCTGCACCAGAAAAGAACTATCTAGTTGATACGCATCACCAATAAGCCTTCAGAAGTAAAGGTGATGAGAGAAGTGAGTAATTGTCTCCTCATCTACCTCACTCTGTTAAGTGAATTACGGATATATAAAAGATGAAGATTGACAATTTACTTTAAATACTAGCATTTTTTTGTTAGAAACATCTAAGATTGACAAAGATCTTTGATGTGATGTTTCCATCATTTCAGTATTCCATCATGAATAAAGTTATGAAGATTTTTCATTTCATGTCATTGATAATTGACTATAGCTACAATGTTATTGTCCAGCACAACATGCCTTTCTAGCTTTCTTCGACACATGGTCTCTAGTTGTCTTCAATTACACCATAGACAGTGCCCCCAAGATATTGTTTGCATGACCAACATACAAATGTACTCAAACCAAAGATGAGACCTTCATTCCAACAAAACTGTTGCCAAGCGGTCAGAAAAGACTTCTGAGTTGAGAAGCAACCATAGAACAATTATCCAACTCATGTATTTAAAAACAATCATAGTTTCACCCTACCGCAGTAGGATGAAAACTCAGTATCCCTCCATTATATGTATATAACTCTTTGCTCATATTTCCGTAGCACGAAAAGTGATCATCACCACAAGTCAAACAAATTCAAATCAGGGAAATTAACCACAAATGCTCACCTCGCTTAAAAAATACAGAGAGCCCGAAATCTGTAGCCTTCAATGGAGAATCCTCGTCCTTACTCAAGAACAAGAAGTTCTCAGGCTTCAAGTCCCTGTGCATCACCCCCATGGAATGACAATTATGCACCACCATCACGATCTGCCTACCCAAGTTAGCCGCCTCCCTCTCTGAATAATGACCTTTCGCTATAATCCGATCAAACAACTCCCCCCCAGCACATAGCTCCATAATCAGATTCACAGAGTGCCGATCCTCGTAAGTTCCCTTCAGCTCCACAATATTCCTGTCAACCCCATTTTCTTAAAACTTATTAAAAAACCAAAAACTCTAAAAGAATTAGAGATAAAATATCAGATTCTTCTTTTGAGGGGTACCTGTGGCCGGTGAGGTGGTGCATGATCTGGACTTCACGGCGGACGTCTTCGATATCGTCACGGTTGATAAGCTTCCGAGTGGCAATAGATTTGCAAGCGAACTGCTGCTTGGTTTCTTTGTGGGTCACCAAGTAGGTAACACCGAACTGTCCACGGCCGAGCTCGCGGCCGAAGACGTAATTAGACCGAACGTCCTCCATGGGACGGCCGAGAACACGACCGATCGGTGGAGTGATCGGTGTGACGAGGCGGTGGTTGGACGCGGCGGAGGAAGAGTGGTGGGTGGTTGTATGTTGTTGAGGCCTTGGTGGTGATGGGCCAGGTTTGATGTTGATGCCATTGTGGGGTCCACCGCCGGAGTCGGAGTCCGGTCGGAACTGGTTTTCGGCGGACGGAAGGCCGTTGCAGTTACCCATTATTTAAGAAAAATGAAAAATAAAGAGCCCCGTCTCCTTGTTAAGGTCAAAACCGAGTCAAGGGAGTTAACAGAGTGTTAGAGGAGCGTTAGAAGAAGGTGGTTTGTTTGTCCGAATCTGAGAAAGGGGAAAGAAAGTTTTAGGTTTCATGGAAATGACGAAAATGGGATCAAGCGGGGGGAGACTATCATACATGCGTGTGCATGATTTCCTTCACAGTCAGCAATATTAATGGGTAAAGAAAAGAGGGATTTTGCCATTATCATGAACAGTTGTTGTCATGTGGTGGCAGTTTCCTCACCTGATAAAACCTCTCTTTCCCCACCTTTGTGCTTCCAATGTGATCCTTCTGCCTTTTTACTAACTTCCAATCAGGGCTCTAAACCTTTGACTTTTGGGAGGGCAATCCAACCAAAGTAAAAATGTCGTGTCTGATCCCGGGTGAGCTTATTTTTGTCCCTGTTCTGGGTGAGAACTGCAAGAAATGAAACGGGATAAATAAAATCTCACGCGCTTCCCTTAAAAGGACGCTATGTGGGGTCAAGGTTACAAGTCCAGGCCTATCTACCTCCATGCTCAGGAGGAAAAGAGAAATGCGTTTGCCGGGAGTCGAACCCGGGTCTATTGCTTGGAAGGCAATTATCCTAACCGTTGGACTACAATCGCTTGTGATGAGACAGGACGAGCATGATCTATAACCGATGTGCAGTAAATTTTTAGTATGTGCCCTCTGTCGTCAAGTGCTCCATTTCACTAACAAAAACAACCCATTCTTGCACCTTTTACGACAAGCACGAGGGTCGGTAGAAAGAGGAACTTTTCTCATTGGCCAAACAGCTCAAATCGGTTCAAACTGGGAACTTACCCACCCCTTTAGGGAAATTGAAGTGTCACGGAGAATGAAAGGCGCTAACAAGCTGAAACGGCAAAAGCGAAACTGGACACATGAAACTCGTAGTCAGTGTCATGGTACTATCGTTGACGACTTGACGTTAAAATCTGGACTACTTTTTCCATTCACTGCATGGACATATGATAAAACCATTATGAAACAATTAATCAAGTCTCACGTAAGTGCTGTGAGCCTATGTCTGATATTACGTACAAATGGGGTCGATCAGCTTTTAGCTGATAGCTGATTGATGAGGGAGATCAGGGTCTGAATCTTTTAGCAGAGTTTGGTTCCAGTTGCTTCTGCCTAAGTCCCTGCAGATTTGGGAGCATATAGAATAGTTGGGATCCAGCTTTCAAGGCCTTATTAGGCATCCAATCCTCCAATATGTTTGGTATGACATATGAACTGTAATATCTTCTGCAAGAGATCGTGTTTCTGAACACCCCCCCCCCCCCCCCCCCCCTCCCCCTCTCCCCCTTCACCTCTGAGTATAATGAAGAAAATAAAATCTGAGTTTCCCATCAAGTCAGTGTTATATATCATGCTTATGTGACTAAAAGATTTGATTGAAAAGGCCTAATCCAAATCCATACATGCAAGAACATCACCAAGTTTCTACCAAATTCATTTCCTGGTGCATTAGTTGTTCATCATTGAAAGATCATGTCCAGGTAATGAAGAACTAAATCCCACAGAATCTAACAAATTTCAATGAGTTTTTTCAAAAGCAAAAGCCGAATAATGATTGTTTGGAAATGCTGGCATACTGGCTTCCAGATGTGGATGGGAAAGAGGTCTCATTTTCGTGCTCGGAACTAATGAGGTGTGAGGAATCAGACAGTCTCCACTCAAACTTTGTTTCGTCCTTTGAAAAGTGGAAATGAATAGCTAGGTTAATTAGATGTATTGAGAAAATTATAAGAACAAATTCCAGTGGCAAGCAGCATGATCTCTGTAGACAATTCTGGAAGAAAAATCTCATATCTGTCACCTGTCTGCCTAGGGACAGATAATATAAACGAAAAAAATAACCATGATTAGATTGAATAACTAGCATCTTAGAATAATCAAAAGAAGCATTTTAACCTCTTGGCTTGATTGAGAAGTTCTGAACAGAAGAAGAATAGCAAGTAATTAAAAAGAAAATCCTATTGGTTTGGGTTTGAATTGAAAAAACATACACAATACCAGCCACCTGTAAGATATGTGAAGATTTAATTAACATCATTCAGGGCAGTGGGCTCATATTAAGAGTTTCTTGAGCTGGAAAATTCAGGTTCAGTGGCCCTTCAGCAAAAATTACAGCACTATAACTGCTGCAAACCAGATCATGATCCAGACATAATCTAATGGCTGTATCATTCGATTTGATTATCTGTTTTGCATATTGCTGTTGTGAGTAGCATAAATTGACTTTTATGACGCATGCTAAAGCTGAGCAAAATCCTTATAGCATGTAATGATTGGCAGGTTCCCATTACATGGAAGGCAGCTCCCCTGGACCCTGGTGGCAGAATCAGAATTTTAATTCATCACCGAAAGTATAGTATCCTACCATATCTTGGTTCACCTCTCTCTTTGGTCATAAATTTCCGATCCAGGGAAGGGGTTGCCTGGAGGAATACACACCTGACCAGAATGTCTGCAATTTGGATGCATCTAGGGTAAGAAACAAAGAAAGATTTAACGGCTGCAATTTACGTCTATGGGTATTTAACTTATTAGGACTTGATTCAGCAAGGTGGCTTAGATTCTACTGTCTTAAGTGCAGGGTTTAACGTTTCTGGGTTCACTTCCAAGAGTCTTGGTCAAAAGCGTCACCTATCCTATCTTTAGCTTACTGGTTTCCTCATGTGATGTGAAAGAAACACTGGATTTGTCATTACTTTATTCCTGGAATATATTCCTCATCCAAATTTCACATGCATTTTCAGTTGAGTTAATACCTTCCGCAATTTGTATAAAAAGAAAAATGACGAAAAGAAAACCTTCCTCAATTAGTCAATTTGTTTCTGGAGAATAATGTTTTCAGTTATTCATTTCGTAGTATTACATTTACGCATATATCTACAGAGTATTCCATTGTGCCTACCTGGTTCATTCATGCTCAACAACATATTCATTGTCAATGTAAAATGATAATCAATCAATCAACCTCGATTAGAAGAAATTTCCAGCATCTATTCGTCTCCAAAGAAGTTAACTGCAATACAAGCAACCCAATGAGAAGATAGAACAGAAAGGAAAACGACTGTGAAAGAACATAATACATAGCATAAGCTCCTAAAATAAAAATTGAGGAATGCGTGAGATATAAAAGCATATATATTACATAACCAGATACCTCATAATTCATACTTATTGAAAAAGGAGGAACAGATGGTGATATACTTAAATGATTAAGAACAGAATAGGCACTTCGAGAAAGTTGAAGATGATGAGGGATTGGAGAAATTCTCCAATGTGATTATTTTCACAACTTGTGCACATCTCAGCAGTCTTACACAAGGTATAATTCCCTCAAGGAGGAAGTGTGGCCTCTGATCAAGATGAGTACTCTTAGCTTCTTGTTTAAAAATACCCCACCCTCACCAAACACCCAAAAGGAAAAGTCGTCTTGTTTTGGAATAATTTGAGAGAATCCTGAATTTGAAATTCTATATTGACAACATTTGGACAATCAGATGACCGTGATATTCTCAATGGTGGGTCATGATACATGAATGTAAATCAAGCAGCCATGAAATGTAAGGTCTGCAGTACTTGATCTTGATTATCTTGGGGCTGATCCAGAAAGAATAATATTGGTGTGTCAGATGAAATGAAACCCTTGCAAGGTTTTTTTTTCTTCTTTTCTGGTTTTTAGGCATCAAAAATAAAAGATATTTCATAGGAGCAAACGTGGCTATTGAAAACTGCATTGGCAATGCAGTTTTAGATTCTAATTCGCCATCCATGCAACATTATTGAGGTTAAGCATCTTTATCCTGTGTTTTAGCTCCATCTACGCTTCTATTATTGCCGTATAATTCTTTTTTCTACATTTCATATCCCGACTAGGCATACTTTCTTTCCCCAGTTGCACCTACAACTCTGCTTGCACGATCCCTTTAAATTACCTTCCCCATATACACATCCCACATCCAAACTCAACTCCTGTTACTCAACTCATCTCCTTCTCTGGCTCTGGCCATATTGTTTTGCCAATACCATCTGCCTTGTAATTCCTTTTCTTGGAAAATCTAATAAGAAAAATCAAATTAACAAGCTCGACAATACGGGGAACTTGAAGCAAAGTGGGCTGACAGGGTTGGAAGAACTTATAATATTTCATTGGAGAATGAATGGCAAAAAGGGCAGTGTTGAGATCAACATTCCACCAGCTGCTAAAGCCAAGCAGCCAGAAGTTATCAAGAAATCCAGCTTCCAGGGCTTTTCCTGCAAAGCTTGGATATGGAATGTCTGGGAATTTTGCAAAGAAGATAGTAACAGAGTAACATTCCCATTCAAAGTGGGACTGGCCGTTCTACTGGTTTCTTTGCTTATACTACTACGAGGACCTTACGAAATTTTTGGCACCAACATCATTTGGTCCATCCTCACTGTTGCAATCATGTTTGAATACACAGTTGGTATGTATGTGCATGTCGTCATGCAACATGATTCATGTTCATAGCATCATACATAAACCAAACAGTATGAAAAGCCTAAGCTACGTGCATGTTATGCACACATTTTCACTAGTAAACACAACTATCATACAAATTTCAGCACAGAAATACATGTTTCACTCCTATATAGTAAATACAAAAGTAAGGATGTTTTTTCTAACTGCTGTGAATTCTCTCAAGGTGCAACTTTCAACCGAGGATTCAACCGAGCACTTGGAAGCTTGCTTGCGGGAATTTTAGCTATTGCAGTTGCTCAGTTAGCTCTACGCACCGGCCGGGTTGCAGAGCCTATAATAATTGGAATAAGCATCTTCTTTATCGGTATATCTATGAAATACTTTCGTTTTAATCCCTGTACTCTTAAAATGAAAGAAAAGGAAAACAAAAAGTGGAAATCCTCATACTAATTACAGGGATATTTGTTCAACGTTCTGTACAGGGGCTATTACATCATTCATGAAACTATGGCCATCATTTGCTCCTTATGAATATGGTTTCCGGGTCATACTCTTCACCTATTGCCTGATAATAGTCTCTGGATATCGAATGGGGAACCCAATTAGAACTGCCATGGATAGGCTGTACTCTATTGCCATTGGAGGTTTTGTAGCAGTCTTCGTGAACGTGCTTGTTTTCCCTATATGGGCTGGGGAGCAATTACACAAAGAGCTAGTCAACAGCTTTAACTCACTTGCTGACGCTCTTGAAGGTAAGCTGATTTGAAAACTCTTTCAAATCCCTTTAATCAACACCAAGTTATAAGAAAAGACGTGAATAGGTCATAACTTTAATGACAGTTGAAAGTGCTATATATATATATAATTGGAACTGATACCAAAGAACTCGTAATGGAAATTTCAGAATGTGTGAAGAAATATTTAGAAGATGACGGGTTAGATAATCCAGAATTCTCCAAGACAGTTATGGATGAGTTCCCAGACGAACCTGCCTACAGAAAATGCCGAACCACATTGAACTCTTCTGCCAAATTGGAATCCTTGGTAATTTATTCTATGTTCCTTGCATATATTCTTTTTTCTTTCCATATCATGGTTTCTGGTTTTATCACCATTTGAGTGCACTTGCAAATCATCCTACTTCTCCCTGGTTCCAATCGTTAGGCTAATGCAGCAAAATGGGAGCCCCCACATGGCAGGTTCCAGCACTTCTTCTACCCATGGTCAGAGTATGTTAAAGTTGGAGCAGTTCTACGATACTGTGCTTACGAGGTTATGGCACTCCATGGAGTTCTTCGCTCTGAGATTCAGGTATTCCTCCCCTCCCCTTCTCTTTTGCGCTTACACGTGCGAGTGTTGCCACTTTTCCATAGAAAATATAGATAGGATATTCACCTTTCCAATTTAGCAGAATCAGAACCATTTCCATAGGATTGCTAGCAGGCCAGGAATATACCCTAAGACTGCAACCTGAAACTTACATCAATGGTCTAGATTTATCGTAACAAAGGAATTAGGAATACTAAAAAGGTGAAAAGAGAGTATAAGGTCCACAAATCAAAATGGTTAGGAATTATATACTATGCATTTGTTCTCGAATTGTACTATGCATTCAAGTGAATCGCACACGAATATTGGCTCACTGAGTCTAAAATGCTGAAGCCATTCCTTTTTGTTTATTCTTTGTTCTCATATCTAATATAAGTGGCAATGTTGCCGCAATTATAGGCATACAAGGATTCCTATGACCTTGGTTCATATCAAACCGCGTGAGAGAAAACAAGAAATCTTTATCCACATCATTAGGGACAGAACTCTACTAAGCATGTTGTAAAGAACACAACCTTTTGGACAATGGGCTTTGCCCAATTCTGTCCAACACAAAGCCTAAAACATTTTCTCGAGGGGTGCCGACACCTTACTGGAACTTCCCTCGGTGGAGGCTTGAGCGGTGGCTGCCTTTTTAAATATGAAGCTTCAAATGCATATTAGAAATTTTTAGTATATTATGGGAACGCAGATCATCAACTGCAAGGCTGCGTCCTCGTGGTTTTCAGAAGCATTGATGGTGAGATATGAAAGCTTTGAACCACATCATTTTTTGTTGATGTCTTTACACCAATTTAGATCAGTTGAAGTAAATAAGATAAATTTAACATTAAGCTGATACCAGAGGGCAAGAAAAAATTCAGCAAGAAGAGGGAAGTAGAATTACTTTTGTCTTTGTCAACGTGTACATGTCATTAGAAGGGATTATCAGGAGCATAACAACTAACATGAAAAGAATTTCCAAGTTCTAGATGGCATGGTTATATTGATACTAAGCTCCTCTTCCTTGGTATTCAGGCTCCTTACAACCTCCGAATAACATTCCAGTCAGAGATCCAAGATGCAACAAACCAGGCAGCAGAGCTAGTGAGGAGCTTGGGCAAAGACATTTGCAACATGAGGCGAAGCCTCAAAAGCTCCCTGCTAAAGAGGGTTCACAGCTCAACCGAGCGACTCCAACGTGCCATAGAGGTGCATTCGTATCTCCTCACAGTGCAGTGCGACCCTCCTGATAACTCTTCTAAGCCACTTCCAAAGCTTTCTCATGCTGTATCATCAACGCTCTGTGACCTACCAGACCAGTTGGATAACCTTGACTGCACAAGCCCTGAGAAGAGCTCCAATCAACTAACACAAAACATGCAGTCAGGGACTCCCCCGCCAGCACAAACAGAGTCCTATCATGAGATGATGAGGAAACAATCACGAAGGCTGTATTCTTGGCCATCCAGGGAGGTGGATGCTTTCGAAGATGACGGAGGTTTTAGCACGGACCATTTACCTAGGATGAGAGCACTCGAGAGCACTGCAGCGTTATCACTTGCCACCTTTACTTCCTTGCTCATTGAATTTGTAGTTAGGCTTGATCACCTGGTGGAAGCAGTTGATGAACTCTCAAAAATGGCAAAGTTCAAGCACGAGGGTCTATAGAGGGGGGGGGGGGGGGGGGGGGGGGGGGGGGGGGGGGGGAATCTACACATTAACACATATATACATAACTCGATGCTGTAATACCACCATATAAAACTATACCGTTGAGAAAAAGGGGACCAGAGAGCGAGAGTAAAGAGGGATTTCAAAAGTAGTTGTAATAACCTAAAAATAAAGATAATTTTCCTTTCCTTCAGAACTTCTTTTTGTTAGGCTGAAACATATAAAACAAAAAAACAAAAAAATGGAATCCACCAGAAAGGAATTTCACATAGCTTTCACTTTCAAGAATCCATAGAGAGATGCTTTGCGCAAAGTCGTCGATTTAGAAACCATGGGCAACAAGCAGTTTTCAACTAGTGGTTGCTGGGTTTTAGGAACACCGGTGGCCATTCGTTTAGTTTTTAGAAAACGCCATTGCAAGAAAGAGGCGAAAAGACAATCACATGCCCTTGCTTAGTTTGAAGGAGAAACAAACAACGAACTAATAGACCTTTGAACCAAGCATGGGTGGACGGATGTAAAACAGGAAAGTCGAGAACCAGAGAACGAAAAACAGCCAGTGGAGCAAATAAACATATTGAAATAGATTCGTCAACAGCTTTGGAAACCCAAATCATGTTTGGCAATAAAGGCTTTATTTAAATGACTAATTCAAAGTTTCAGAATAGAAGGACAAGGCGGCGAGGAGATGCGTGGCAGACCTGCAGTGCAATCGGAATCGGATCATCGGTCTCCCAGAGTAGAGGCTCCCATTGTCAGCTATTCGCCCCATCCTACTTCTCTATTTGCAATACACACGCACTTAATCGTTCTTTGAAACTTTAAAATTGAAGGTTAGGACAAGCTACTACATGCCCTTTGAAAAATGTCTTGCCAGGAAAGGACTCCATAACTGGTAGTGAAACCAAAATAGCTAAATAGTAAATACAGTCCCAATAAAAGCTTTATTAAAACCATAATGTTTGACGAACTGACTGGCCTTACAGGCACTACCCTGTATTCACAACAACCTGCTGGACATACGTAAATATCTACAAGAAAGAACAAAGAGGTGATTCATTGCTAGCTACATCCTACTTGATCAGAGATTCCCCAAATTGTGACAAGAGCAATCGAGCTCTTTTGTTCTCACGATCTAGACCAATGAATAACGACAGCTTTCTAACACTTACGGACTAACAAACTATAAGCAAAGGGCACAAACAAGCAGTGAAACAGGGCCAACTTCCACGAACAATTTGCTAATAGCCGTGAAATAAACTTACATCCAGCTCTGGGTCACCATAAAAGATTTACTTGGCTGTGACGGATCACAAGCCAAACCCTCACTGTTGCCTGAGCCAGGACCAGAACCGCCTGCTAGCATTGCCATCAGACTCCCACCATGCACCCTACCTTCAGGAACAAAAACAGAGAAGCCTCCTTCCCCAACAGAGATATGAGCATTTGGAACCCCATACTGATTCAAACTAGAACAAGTTCTGCCTGCTGAAGCTTCCATGTCACTCCCCATTTTCATGATGTCGACATTCATGTCCTCAGCAGTGACAATCTCTTTCATCTTCTCGGACTTGCTAACTTTGGGGTCTTGAACAATAGGCCCAAGTGTTGCCCCCCCATGAACCCTCTTATCCTGAACCAGGCCACTGTGGAGTGCACAGAGTCCGGTCTTGCCCCTTGCAAAAGAGTTACAAGGACCAGAAAGTTGGTTGCCATATTCTGATCCAGGATGACCCCAGGAGCATCTCTTCCCTCCACCATGTGCCTTGCAGAAATCCGTGCTACCTTGTGCACTTTTGCCACACCCTTCAAACTTGCATCTCTTGCCTCCACCATGACGAACACAATAATCAGTACGTCCCCTAGCACTCTTTGTGCATTCAGGCACAGCACACCTCTTACCTCCTCCATGTGCTACGCAAAAGTTGGTACCTCCGTGCACACTCTTTGTACAAACCCCACCACCTTGGAATGCACATCTTTTCCCCCCTCCATGACCCTTGCAGAAAGGAGTACTCCCTTCAGCGCCCTTAGTACAGTCTGGGTATGTGCATCGTTTTCCACCACCATGTGCCTTGCAGAACATGGTGCTCCCTTGTGCCCCTTTTGTGCATCCCAAAAATTGGCACCGACGGCCACCTCCATGTGAGATGCAGAGTCCTGAGAGGCCTTCAGCACTCTTCGTACAATTTTCTTTTTGACATCTCTTCCCACCACCATGACGTATACATAGTCCAGATTTCCCTCTGGCAGCTCGAGTGCAACCCTCATGACTACATCTCCGACCACCACCATGGGCAATACAGAAATCAGTGCGACCTTCTGCACTCTTTGTGCAACCAAGAAATTCACATCGCCGACCACCACCATGGGCCTTGCAGTACACAGTCCGGCCCTCTGCCCCCTTATGGCAGCCAGGTTTTTGACACCTCCTGCCACCACCATGAGATATGCAACGGCCAGATGCACCTCTGGCCCCCTTTCCACATCCTTCAACCTGACATGTCTTCGAACTAGAGCTACGTTGTTGTGGCTGTTGTTGCCATGTTATCCCGGAAGTGCAGGTGACTGAGCTTTTTGGTGTAGTAATCACGCTTGAAGAGAGGCCTGGAACAATGGGAGAAAGATCAATGCTTCTTCGAACCTCCTTGAAGAAGATGCTAGTCTGTTTTCCTGGTAAACTCTGCAATGGAGGCAAAGCCATCCCAGGTTTCCAACAACATGAAGTCGATCCTTCATCTGCATTTGGAGCACCATCAACTGCTATTGGCATCTCCATACCCGACTGAATAGGAGAAGAGCTAAGATGAACACTAGTTATATCAGATTCAGAAGGCCCAGTGGAGAGACATAACTCCAGGTCAACTTTTGGTTGCAACTCCAGTCCTTTCAGATTTGGACTGGAATGTTTCTTGAGGTTGTTTACCTTTTCATTTCCAAGATGGAGGGTAAAATCCAACTCAATATCCATTGAGGATTCTTCATCAGCTTCTTTGGGTGAAGATGTGGTAGTACAAGCAGTTGTTGAACTCCCCTTGCTGTCTGAGGAACTTGAGGAGCGGCCTAGCCCAAGAGACAATGATGACCCAACTTGCTCACTGACGGAGCCATCCATCAAACTCCACTTCCGCTTGGTTCCCTTCGATGTGGACATGTGAGGGATTGAAGAACCAGGGGAATCAAGACGTAGAACAGTATCCGTGCTATATAAAACCCCAGTTCCTCCAACTTGCATCGAGCCACCCAAAATTTTGAATGCATTTGAAGAATAATTAGCTGCAAATCCCAAATTTGAGAACCTGGCGTCCATCTAGCAGTAGCTGAAATCAAATAATGAAATGCAGACCAAATCTCAATTGCAATAAAGCAGTCAACCTGACTTCCGGGAGATGACAATAAGCCACAAAACTAGGGTTAGACGTCGTTAAGTGAGTAAATCCCACCCCCACTAACAAATCCTGAAGTGTCACAGCGATCCATTTGCTTAAATGTGATTTAACCCAAAATTTGACCAATCAGTTGTAGCAAAAGAAGATAAATCTGTGCAGACCGGACACCTTTACAACAACATCATGGTGCACCAGCATCCTGTTTCAAAATAAAATAAGAAAGTTGTAGCTTAATAAAATAGACTGCAACTAGATTTGAAGTAAGCAAAAATTAAAAATTGGAAAAGCAAAATTAGATTCTTATCAAGCTAACATTTGCCAATTTTTAAAAAGGTTCCATCTCCAAAATAAAATGCCCTTAATGTGCACATATATGTTGACAGGATAGAAGCAGAACCTTATTACTCCAGACACAAAGTGAGAACAGAAGTCATCAGCCAGCCCACGCAGACAGGAACAGAGTTGAGGAAGGACAAATCTGAACTATCAGGAGAGGGAAAAAAAGAAGACAGCAGTATAAATACATAAAGCCAGGCATAACATAACTAGAGATTAGGTGGAAAAAATGCCAAATAAACAGAAGGGAAAAAGGGGAAATTTTTATCATTTTCTTAAACATGAGTTAGTTCATGTGAGGTGGTAACAACTTAGCAGAAAAAACAAAAATTTCAACAAAATTAGATAGTATTCGAATGCAGGAGAACTAAATAAGAAATTTAAAGCAAGCTATGCACCTGAAATAGATAAGAAAATTTGATTTAATATAGACAGGAACAAATTCACTTTATTATTCTGCTTTCAGGATATTTCAAGTTTTTTTGTTTTTTTTTATAAGCCTTCAGGATATTTCAAGTAATGCAAAATATAGCAATCTGATTTGCTCTCCTTTCTTTTCCTCTACTTATAAGCAGCCAAATATGAATCAGAAATGGGGTTAGAAGCCAAGGTGACAAATCAAATAATAGCATTCAAAACAGAAAACATAATACTAGTAAAAATATGTTACACTTTCATTAGTGAGAAAGTAAGAAAAACCAAGTTAAAAAAAATGAAAAAGAAAAAGATGGCCTCTAGCTCTAATTGCATAATTTGATCCACTTAACCTTCCCTCGAGCTAAGATGTGATTTCAAAATAAAAACATAGGAATTATTTTGCAAAAATTTGAAAATTGGAAGGAAGAAACTTACTCAAATTATGAATAGATATGTATGGAGAGCTCCAACTTTATAAGGTATTTATCCAGAATTCCTACAAAAAAAAAATAAATATGAGTAAACAGTTTATAAGTGAAGCAGTCACTAAATAATAATAATAATAATAAAGAACAATCTGAGTCGAGATCTATGAAAAAATTGAGACCGAATTCCTAATGGTAAAATGAATAACCAAAAAAAGGTTCCAATTTTAAAAAATAGCTTAATCTTTTAACAAATAATTTAAAAATTAAACGGACATTTATAAGAAATAGATGCAGAGTTTAAAGGATTTGCAATAGTTAATATATTAGCTAAAACAATAACTTTACAACAAATCCTGATAAAAAGAGATATATCGGATAGAAAACCTGTTTAGTTGCTGAGAAAACGGCAGTGTGTTAAGGGAAAGAAAAGACAATAGTGGTTTCTTCCCTCATGATCCCAAAACTAAACTTTTCAGCTCAAGTAAAAGAAATTGGATTCAAACTCAATTGACGTTTTCTAAAAATTCACGTCTCTTCGTTAAATACAGAAAACAAAACAAAACGAATCATGTTCAGTTAATTTTCACTAAGCTTTTGAGTTTCTCGGCAGCCAAACAGAGCCAGATATAAAAGATGCACATGACCGTCATTAAAAAAAAAAGAAAAACTAAGATGTTAAAATGATTTCCAAAAAAAAAAAAAAACTAAACTACTTTCAACCCGGACGCGAATTTAGAGAAGATTAAGAATTAGAAAGGAGAAAAAAACCAGAATGATGAAATTCAAATTACCTTAAATTTGATTGAATTTAATCGGATAGAAGAGAAGGTGTACGGATGAGGCGTAGGGGATTTTTAGGGCTTTGGGCGCCGGCAATAGATAGAGAGAGAGAGAAAGAGAAATGAAGGCATAAATATGAAGCGAGTTAGAGGGAGAGAGTGGCTGGAGAGGACGTGAAATGGTGGAATATCAGATGGTGTGGCACGTGTCTATGATATAGCTGCACGTGCTACAATTAGGGTTTTCAGTAGTTTTTCAGATATAATTAATCATCATTATCTGTAATTCGCCCTTTTTCTTTTAACGGTGCCCTCTTTTTTAATATAATGGCATTTATTTAAAACATCGTTTTTTATCTTTTCATAGTTAATTTTAGAGAGGAAAGAACTTGAATTATGAAAGAAATAGTATGTGGGTACTATTGAAATAATGTTTCACCCATGAATAATTCTTCTTTTTTTGTTCAAATTAGGGGCAGGTGTAAGGCTTTGCTCTTATTATATTATTTATTATCACTGTTTCATCTACAATTATTACATATTTAATTCCTGTATGTTTGAATGACATCTTACCTTTTTTGTCTTTACAAGTAGAATTATATCTTAGTTTTCAATCAATCAATTTTTTTTTGAAATATATTTTACTTAATAAAATTATATAAGTATAGAGTTCTAACAATTATTATGGGTGCAATGCACTTACGTTTTTTAATTCATTTAAAATTCATATAAAAAAAATGTGATACCATTTTTATTAGTCCGTCGACCTCATTGCATCTTTTTAAATAGTATTTGATAAACAATAACTAATGTACATTGCAAATATTAATATATTTTTAAACTTGGTTCAATTAAAAAGTACTAAAAATAATTATGAATCATTCATTTCAAAAGAAGTAAATTTTAGAATCCATTGAGTTCAAATAAAAAAATGGAAGAGAAATCCTTGTCCTGTTTGAACCAAGGGCTGGCTGCATGGGAACACAACTCCCTCGTCTTGAAGTATAACGTAATGGGTGATGACAGCAACAGATGGAGGCTCCGCCTGCCGCCCCCTGCCCTGACTGTATGGTCAGGTTCATGGTTTGCGTGGCGACGCGATATCGAACCCCCAACCTAACTAGTCTAATCTACCCACCGGAAAAAGGAAAAATAAAAAATTAAATTTCCTTGGACACGTCAACGTGGCGCGATATTTTCTTATTGATAGTCGGCAGCGGCTCGTCACCGTTCTTTGTGCTCCCATCGTCTAAGTCCCACCCTCCTCGCCTCTTCTCGTGGGACCCACGCCCTTCTTGAAAAAACCTTCGACTGTTTTGTGGGCCCACCGCGTTTCTCTGTTTTATGACCGCGGCGGCTAGCGGTTTTTTTTCCACACTTTATCTTTACAACCCCTTCAATGCAACCAACCTTGTCTTAACCACTCTCACCATTAGCGCGTCTCAATTAAATAAAATAAATTGATGATACTTAAAAAGGAAAAAACTTTTTGGGTTTGTTTAATTTTGAAAAATATTATTAGTATTTGCATGATGTTATTTTGGTCCAAAAGAATAAGTGAATAAATTGAAATAATAGCATGAAATGTGAATCTATTACATAAATAAAAGAAAGTTCAAAGGGGTTTTCTCCTCTAGCCACGTAGAGGACATAGAAGAAAAGAAAAAAAGTATTGAAGAAAGAAAAAGAGAGCTAGAAAGAGAAAGAAAAAAATAGCTAAAAAGAAGCCAATGTACAATACACGTGTCATAGTCCAATAATGTCAATTTTAAGCTCTATTTGTTTTGAATAAAATATTTTTAAGATTTATACTTGTTTAAAGTATAAAAAATTTATTTTAAATATAAAACATTTTATAAGTTGGCGGAAAAAACAGTCATTGATTACGGAATAAGTCTTACGTCTCTAACAGGCTTAAGACACTTTTCAAAGAAAAAAAAAACTCTTATATTAAGCTTTAGAGTATAGATTGGGTAAATATTAATATTTAACTTAAAATATTAAAAAATTTTAGAATATATTAATATTTTAAATTAATTTTTAACTTAAAAAATTAATTTAAAATATTAATATTCAAATTATTAAAATTAAAAAATATTTTTTAATAAAATTATTTAATACAATTAAAATTTTCATTTATAAATTAATAAATCATATTAATAATTATAATAAAAAATATTTCAATGATGGTACACATTTATAAGTATACGTTTTGAATTTTGTCCATACTAGGTTTTTTATGCCAACAAAGTATATAGCCAAACAAGCTAAAGACTTGCTATGACATTACTAGTAATGGAGGAATAAAATTTTATTTCCAAAAAAAATAAGTTTTGAATATTTTATACAATTGATTAATATTGAAATTTTCATAGATTTATAATAAAAAAATGATGAGATAGAAAATTTTTGAAAATTAGAGTTTACTTTAATTATAAATATGTAGTTAAATATTTTAGAAAATATTATTATTAATTTTACTCATTTTTATATCTGATTTTAAACAAAATAACATCATTGTTTTGTAAAAACTCTTATTTATGATTTTAATACTTAAATAACTCCCCCAGTGATGGTAGAAAATATTTTTTACAAATGATCTAAATAATAGAAAATATTTTCGATAATTTATTCAAATAACAAAAAATATTAAATTTTCATTTAAAATATTTTGCACTAAAAAAATTTTCCCTAGCGAATTATTTTCATATCATCAAATTCATCAAAACTGTAACTTTTTCAATTATTATTTTTGTTGTATTTTCGATTTGTATTATATCAATTACATTTTATTTTAATTTATTTGAATGAAATAAAATAAAAATGAAAAAAATGTAGGTGTTAATATCTGAAACTACATCGTTTCCAATAACTTTTTACGGGAGAGAGAAAATAAGGTGACGTTTGATATTTTACAATGCAATATGATTACAGGTAATATAATTATAAGTAATGTGATTGTAAGAAAGATAATATTATAACGTTTGATATATAAATAAAATACAGAAAAGATAACATCGTAGTGTTTGATTTACAAGTATTTTGTTGGAACTATAATGTCAATTTATAAAATTATCCTTATTTATTAAAATGTAAGTTTAATATACTTATATTTTTTATTGTCAATTTTAATATAATATGATCTCTTAAATATATTTTTAATGTAATATATTTTATTTTTATTTCTTATTATAATCTTATATATTTTATTTTTATTTTTAATGTAATTTTTTATATTATATATATTTTATTTTAATTTTTTTAAAAGATAATATAAATTTTATTGACAATCACTATGACTATTAAAAATAATAAAAAAAATCATTCCAAATATATATATAAATAAAATTATAACATTATAAAAGATTTTTAATAAAGTAACAAAATTAAAAAGTAAAAATATTTTTATTAATATTATAAAATATGATAAAATTTAATTAAATTAATTTTAAATTATAATTAGATTACATTAATTAACTATAATATAATTATATAATCTTACATTATAGTGATTTAGCGTTTTTGCATATACATATTGTGAGGCACACTTTAGCAAAAACAGGGGAAAAGGCTTAAATTCAGATTCAATCAAAAGAGTGGTGCACATACATACAAGATAAAAGTGATGAAAGGTCAAATCTTGTAGTCAAAAGAATCGATTTGCTTTTTTTTTTTTTTAAGCTCCCAACTAATCAGATTTCCACACGTAAAGACCCATCCTCACTGTTCGCCGTCCGATCTTCATCTCCGAGAATCGTCCCTCTGCCCAGAAAGATCCATCATCACCCAACTTTTATGATTGGCAATCGTTGAAACTTCCAAGTGACATCAACTCTACTGTTGATGGGCTTGAAAGGTTGGTGACCTTTTCATGAATGAATTTTATATTGTGTACAAAGCCTTGGCAATAGTTAACATACAGGGAGAATAGTTTATTTTCTAATGGAATACCTAACTCCTTTCTGGATGGAATTTGGGCCATTGGATCTGGTCAGGTCAGTCTTTTAAGAATGTTTAGTGGGTAGCAAGGGCTTGTCATGCTTTTATTTGCAACGAAGAATATGCTGTTTAATATTCGGTTTTATTTCCTTAAGGTGCACGTGCAGCGGTGAATGCACGAGCTCCTTCAAATGACTACCAAACCAAAAGTAAAAGAATCATCATTATTGTTTAAGATTGCATGGTTGTCTGTGTCACAGGAAAAAGCTCATTGTCTGTACAGCAATCTACCACATGGTCCCCACAAGATCTCCTCCTCCTGCCTCTCGAATCCATCCTTCCTTTAACTGTTATAACTTCAATTATTCCCTGCTCCTCCCTCCCTCCCACGGTAGTCCTATGAAAGTTACAGGTAAATTATGGGGTTAAGTAAAGTCATGGGTATACCCAGAAAATGGTTTAACATAATCTGGAACATCAGCAAGGTGGATTCTATCATTTCTTTCCTTGTGCTGCTACGCATAACTATAAATTTTTTCCAATAATGAATCTTAATATGGCTAGCAGAGGTGAAAAGAGTAAGGAATGACAGTGGAGTATGCATTGGACAGATAGGGGACGTACGCAACAGAAGTGGAAATAAAGAGAGGTTAATGGAGAAAGTTGGCAAAGGAAAAGGGCCAGGAAGTGGGGTTTGTCCACCGTCACAATCATCTTTTGAAGCTTGCCTTTTTTATTCTCTGTCAAAAGGTTTCATGGATGGTCATTGGTCTGCCACGTCTGTCCAAATTCTGCCCCCTCTTTATCTCCACCCTTGTATGCGTGTACACATTGTTATCCCACACCCTGAAGAGTTTAAAAAAAAAGGTGAATTCCTTAAAATTTTTAGCCAACTTGCCCTGCTTGGCCTTCAAAGTTCTGTCATTGTGTTATATCAGCCACCGATTACAGATCATGAACAACAAGAATATCATACAGAATGCAACTATCCAATCATGTTTCAGCTCATGATTTGATTCAATATGTAACACATCCATGATATAAGAGTAGATATCATCAATACCAGAAGCAGGAGCAAGTCTTGAACAAGTGCACAAAAATGTCAGACACTATATTCTCCAACCCTTAATTCACAATCTCAATCAGTGTAACAGCAGCGAAGACAAGAAAAAGAGCACCCCCGATGTAGGCAATAGCCTGCACAAGAATCAAAAGTAAGACTTCAATGGTACTTGATGGATGAAATGTATATAAGAAAGCTTAATATGCTTCATTGCTTAAAGTTAAGCAGTTGCATTGAAAGGGCAAAGGAAGAAGATGTCCCAATGGCACACAATCCGCACAGTTGCTTAGATATTCCAAAAACTGAGTTAGTCATATGGGATGACAATATGATATGTGGTGGCCTCAACATGTTGGTCCAACCATTGCACCTTTTAAAGGTACAAATACCATGATGATGCTGACTTTACATTGTTGGACTAGATGATTTATACCAAAGAATAAATCTGTCGGCTAAGATAATATGGTGATGACTGGCTCAAACCAAACTTCCATTCCATACTCAACTTGTATTCCACTGAAAATTAAAGATCATTATTAACTAGATCTGAATGGGGCTTAATAGCCACGAAATAATAATTTGGAATAATTTTCCAATTATTAGGCTTGATGAGGAAAGGAATGAGACAAGGTCGGGATACTGATAACACTAAGTTTGAAATCACTCTAAACTCGATGAGGATGGTTCCAAGTCCATGTGGAATATCTTGGAGCATCGAGCTTTCCACTATATTCTTAATATTAATAATTGTAAGGAAGATTCAAGTTTTATGCTTAAGAATAAAATTATTTGTACGTCCGAAAGATCAAGTTAGAGCTTTTGTAATTCCATTTATGCAGTAGAAATGAGGCCTCTGATCCTCTTTGCCACGCTCAGTACCATAGAAACCAAGTGGGAACAAGGAATAGCCCAGGATGTCCCTTGATGAACGGATGAACAAGGTTGAAAGTTCCAAAATGTACCTTCTCTGATAAGAACGTTCCCAGTAAAGAGCCTCCCAAAACAGCAAGCTGTCGAAGGAATTTGCAAGTTAATCAGGTCTATCAAATAATGTATTAAATTGTAAAGAGAAAAAGTGGAAACTTTAATTGGATTGATAAGAGGCCTGATGCCTGAAGTAAATTGGTTGTTCAACTAACTGATCTTATCAATTTTGACTTATAGATTTATATTCTGCAATTGTGATTTACATATTATAAGAGATCTGTAGCACTATCAGCATTGGGTAAATTCTGACTTCAGAAGCATGTTTTCAGACAAAAAAAAACAATCTTTTTCTTTTCCTGATTTTATGGTAAACTAGCAGTTTTCGCAAATATACTGTTTGTTGAATGTGGCTGCAAAGAAAAGACTATTTTTGTGTTGTTTCTTGTGAGGTCAAGTATAAGTTACCAGGGTAGCAACACCATGACCAGCCAGTGCGCCTCCAATGACTCCAAGAGGTGAAGAGGCTGCTGCTAGTGCTGCATGAGAAGAAGAGAATTGTGCATAAATACAGGATTGAGAGGGAGGCAGCCATGCTTGGTACAGTGAGTATGAGAGACTTGACTCTAGGTAAAACTTATATGATTAAAACAATCCTGACTGAATATTCCTAAACATATCAACATCTCAGTTTCAGACCGCCAAATAGCCAGAAAAAGGAAATTACAAGGAAAAAAGACTAAGTGCTTTGGCATCCACAAAAACAGATTTCAAGCAAATTTAGCTCTCTTTTACATGATATTTGACTCGGAAATTTTGCAATAAGAATATGAACAGCATTTTTTGATAGAAGAATAGATAAAAAAAAATTCCTTTTTCCATCATCTTTAAATAATCAACTTTTATATTTCTGTTGACCATTAACTTGAGTTATTAACACTGATCATGCCCATCTCCCCTGAGATATATGGTGGAAAGTAAATGCACAGGAAATTCTTTTCCACACTCAAATTCATCCAAAAAATTCACCTACTTTATATTGATCTAAACAAGTCATTCTCAAGTCGTAAATTCAGCCATCAAAGATAGATTCATAATAATCTTTTGTGTTGAGTATGCATAACAGAGCAATGATCCATTCCAATAGTAACAAACCCTATAGCAATTATCATTAAATGTAAATTTGCAGAATTGGAACTGACCGATTGTGGAAAAGAATGATTTATCACCCCACTCAGCAATGAAAACTAAGATGAAAGTGCTAATAACAGTGTTAGCAGCAGCTAAGATCCCAGCTCCATTTCCAGAAAATTCTGAAACTGCTAGTTCTGCCTGTTTGATACCACAGGATGTGAAACATATTTAAATGAGTTTTAAAATGAAAAATATTACTTGAAAAAAGGACCAATATTGGAGCTTGAATCTCCAAGGCAGGTCAGATAACTTCTCAGGGCATCATATAGGGAAGTGGTAGTTTGACCTCCTTTTGTTCTTCATCCGCTTTTTGATTATCACTTGAAGCAGCATCAAGCAATGTTGAAACTCCAAAATATACCTGCAGTTTGTTGAACGAGATTAATTTTCTTCTTATGTCAGTTGGAAAGGAAATCCAAGCTACAGGTTCCTCTATAGCACATTTCTTAGCATATAATGCGCTTTCTGCATATTCACCCACAGCTAAAGCCTGAAAAGAGGATAATATACCAGAAGGCACACTGCAGCAATGTCGTCAATAGGCAGATCAGCCTCACCAAACCTGAGCATTAATAGTCCAGTGTTAGAGAAGAATCTTATGAACCACGCATCAAGACAACTGCTGACCAAATTTTTTGAAATTAATCAATTTGCATAGCCATCCTAGCTCTTTTGAACTACTAAATTGTTTAAAAGTGTAATGATGCATTGATCTAAAAACTTCTGCAGAAAAGAAATTTTCTCTCTTCCATTGATTTAACTTTGTGTTGCAAATGGCTGAGTTGAAACTCATCAGAAATATATCAAATTTATACACATTTGTTGCATTTAGTGGCATTACAATATGCATTGGGACAATTGAATTTTATCTGCCCAGGGTTTGAATATAAATAAAATCTAAAGTGAAAAACCTGAATGGAAGGAGTTCATCGACATAGTGAAAAGTTCGTCCAAGAACAACAGATATCATTGTCATTGCCCTGCACATAATAGATAAACACTTCAATTCTTTAAAAAGAAATTCCCATGTGTTTTCCAAGAGAATCACGCACCTATGAGGAATCTCATCTAATGAAATTAAAAAATGCAAAGGACTTCTAGATCACCATGCATGGGCAGAACAACATACGCAAGTGCACCAAAAGTCCCAGTGAAAACTACACCAGCAGAATTTCTAGCTGCTAAAAGTGCCTGCATATAAAACGTCCAAATCAGGGTGCACTCAACAGTTTATCTTCAGTTTGAGAACTAGGGAATTTATACACATGTGCTAATGGAAAAGAAATTGGTTAAAGGTGGATAAAAGAAATGATATAAAGAATGGATCTTCTGTTAGCACTAAGAATCTATCCAAGCCAAAATGACAATGGTAAAAGACAAAGAGTTTAATGTGTCTCAATAAGAAATAAGTTACAACTTTGTGCTTGTGGGAAAGAGATATGTATCTAGACAGACAAGTACATAAAATTTGACCCCATCTTAAGAATAGCATCTGAAGGAAAGATCATTCACAGATTTTTCCTCGACACTAATAAAATATTATGTGGTTTGGTCTTACCGCAATGAAAAAGGTTTTGTCTCCTAGTTCTGAGAAAAATATCAGCAAGAATGCCTGCAATAAAAGAAAATGCTTCAATTATGGTAGTTCAAGATGTGTGTTTGTATGTGCAAACACTGTAGTCTACCAAAAGGAAATTAGCAGTGTTTTTATTCTTTCTTTTTCCTTCAAAACTTTACAAAGGAAAGTGAATTGGGAAGTAAGTACTGTTACAACTAAGAGGGGGAAAAAGAACTAAAGGAGTAGCTAATGCCTCAACAATCACAATATACAGTCGTATTTCCAGATTGAAAAGATCAGTTGCCTAAACATTAAATTCTAAAGGACACCAGAGTCTATTAAGTTTTAAACAGTTAACAGAAGGAAGTGCTTTAAGCTTCAATATAATTACTAGGTAAAGCCGAATATAAGTTAGGCATAGGCCTTAATTTGAACAATAAAAGGATCATGTATAAAAGTTACAGGGAGATTTTCCTAACTGAAGCAAAACCTGTGCTAAAATCACCAAGGTCCCCTGTGTAAGGAATCAACTGCAACCCACTAGCAATATCTGAGACAGCAGCTGCTGGTTGTGAGCCTTGAAATGTGAACAACCCAAAAAGAACCATAAACTTTAGCAGATTGTTAAACAATGTATTTGAGATTGCCAAATTTGTAGCTATATAATTTCCCCTTCTCAAGTTATAATTCACAGGTGCATGATCTGAAACACAACGGTCCTCTGATTTGTGCCCCAATGCTCGAGTCTCTTCCCCATTCTTGCGATCAACATACTTATATTCCTAGTCGAAAATGAAGAAACCAAATAAATGCTTATAACAACTTGTAAGAACTACTATATTGCAGAGAGAAAGCCACCGAATTAATGCTAGGTAAAATATTTCAAAGGCAATTATCGGTCAGTCGGTAACATTAACTGATGAAAACAGAAAATTGTTACAACGATAGAACAGGCAAACAATTGCTTTCCTACTTATAACATCCAAAAGGAAAAAAGGCAGGACTAGGGTTTTGAATCAAATCTTAAAAGTAGAAATGCCATATTTTTCATTAAGGCATGATATTGTTAAACTTCACATTCTATCCTACCAAACTGAACATCAGAAAATTCAAGTACTGTATTTAAACTTCGCTAAACTGTTAAGATCATTAAAACAAGGAAGAAAGGAGCTTGATATAAGAAATCTTACCAGGCCATGCTGAAGTTCAGCAACCTTTTGCTGAAAACCACCAAACCGTTCCTCACATGTGCTTTCAAACCAATCTCTATAACACCTGTATTAAAAAAAAAAATCTTATTTAAATCTATAACTGCATCGCCTTCTCCACCCCCCACCATTTGCATTGCATTTTGGCACTTGATATTGAGAGAGCAAGTTCAAATTGTATGTGATTCTTCAGTTGGCAAATAGATTGATGCTTTTCTTTCTCTTCTGGCAATTATGTCATTCCAATTGGCATGTCCATTCTTTCTCCCACTAGACAAGTATTAAAACTACCCCGATCAACCACCCACTAGTTATAAGCATTTCCCACAGGCAGCTTCTTCTGCTTATGGGTTCACCATTTGCTTTTCTTGCTAGTAACTTTTTCAGTACAAAGAGACAGGCAGGGTATAAAGAGCAAAAGGAAAAGTTCTAAAGAAAAGGCAACAAAGAAATGAAAGTATACCTGGAGAAAAGAAGTCTTTGGTGGCGAGAAGAGAGCTTGGAGGAGTACTGCTTCTTGGAGAGAGAATTAACATTCAGAGAAAGCAAATGAGAAGTGAAAGACTTGGGTGGTTTAAGACATGGAAGCAACAGCGAGTGCACAACCAATCCGCTCTCCGTGAGCGTTATGCCTCGCATTCTCTCACACTCTCTCAGCAGCTCCCTGCTTCTGTACCTCAACCTCTGGCTCTCGTTTTCGCTCTAGAAATGATGGTGTCCATAGATAAATGGATAAATAAGAAAAGTCATCCTATGATAATAGCGCCGATACAAATCCAGCGGTTATCGACAATTTCATGCTTAACTGTCGAGTCTTGAAACCATTGCTTGGGCTTAAAATTAACCTTTGGGTCAAGAATTCTTGTTTCTATGGGATCATTGGACCAATATCCATGGGCTTTTATTAAGGACGTCAGAGAGCTTGTGAGTTGCCAAAAGCCCAAAACCAAACTACGCCCACCTTTGGGTCAAGAATGCTTGTTTGGTCTAGTTTTTTTATAACTTATTTACCTCTTAAAAGTAAAAGTCAGGCCAAACATAAATTTTGAAAAGCTTTTAAAAAAAAGTAATTTTTTTTAAAGAGTAAAATTTTTTAAAAAAGAACTTAAAAAAAAGCTCCTATGAGGAGCTTTTTCTTCTCTTCTTTTAAAAATACAAGAAATTTTTTTATTTTTGTTTCAAAAAGATTTATAGTGTTAAAAAATATATAAATTTTTTTACTTGATTATTTGATTCTAGAATATGTAAATTAACTTTTTTTTTTTTTACAAAATTAAGTTTGAATTCTCCTTCTATAAAAAAAAATTTTGAAAAAATTTTATACCAGAAGCCAAATTTAGATGAATAATTTATATTATATTAAAATAAAATAATATAAAATAACTAAATAAATTCTTTTTTCTTCTATTTATAATAGTATAAAAATATGAAATTTATTTAACTTAATTTTTTACTTGAGCTAAAGTTAAATTAGCAAAATATGTTGATTTAGTTTTTTCTTTTAAAAAAAAGAAGAATAGAGATGTGGAGTTAGCAATGATTACAAAAATAATTTCTCGTTTTGACTTGTTTAATTTGGACATGATAAACATTTTATTACAGTTATAAAATCTGAGCTCCACCCTTCTAAATTTTTATTTATTTTTTATGTTTTTATTTTGTTTAATATTTCAAGTTATATTTTTTAAGTTGAAATTTTTTAGATTAAAAACTGCATTAATAGTTAATAAAGTTAAGTATAACTATAAATATTTGTACAATTTTATTTTATTAATAATTTTTTGTAGATCTAAATTAATAATTTAAATTTAAATTTAGCAAAATTTGATTGTGGTATTTGAATTTAATAAAATCATTTTATAGGAAATTTTGAGTAAATTTAAATAAAATGTAAATTGTGTAAGAATTGAATAATTTCAAACGAATGTGTATTTATAAATTATGAAAGTTGTAACTAAATCAACATATTTTGCTAATTTGAGTAAATTTAAATAAAAGGTAAATTGGGTAAGAGTTGAATAATTTCAAAATAATGTGTATTTGTAAATTGTAAAAGTTGTAACTAAATTAACATATTTAGTTATTTTATATTATTTTATTTTAACGTAATGTAAGTTATTCATTTTAAATTTGACTTTAAGTATGAAAATTTTTCAAAATTTTTTTTTATAAAGGGAGAATTCAAAATTAATTTTTATAAAAAAGAGAAATTAATTTACATATTCTAGAATCAAATAATTAAGTAAGAATATATATATATATATATATTAACACCATAAATCTTTACACTTAAATATTTAGCTTACTAATAAGCATATCAATAATCTACTTAAAGATTTATATTTTTGAAATATTTTTTTCAATTTAGTCCCTCAATATCTTAATTTTGTTTAATTTTGTCTTTGTATTTTATATTTTTATTCAATTTAACTCCTATGACGTGATAGAATTTTTTTTTAAAAATTTTTTTAATCATATCAGTGCCACGTAAGCACTGTTATGTCATCGTATAGTATCACATTACATTGTCACGTCATTACTCAATAACACATGGCATACCACATCATTAAAATGTGATACGTCAACGCTGACATCATCACTGATATCATCGTTGACATCATCCTTTAATAGTAAAATTAAATGTTGTTAGAAGGAAAGACTAAATTGATGTAATTTTCAAAATCAATAGACTAAATTGTTTTAATTTTGAATATAAGAACCAAATTGAATAAAATTAAAAAGTACAGAAACTGAATATAGGTCTTTTGACAAAAAAAAAATTGAACCAGTAAAATTAGCATACATAAAATCAAAATATATTTTTCTATCAATTGTAATTAAGAATTACTTGATTTTTTATTCGAATTATGTGCTATTCTATGATGGGTGTCAATTAATATTAACAAAAAGTTTATTCCTGTACACGTTGGGCGATTATCACTATCCTTCCAATAATGTTTCAACTACGTACCTTATATATTTTAATCATACCTTTAACTATTATTAATGATTTTCCTCTTTTTCCCCATTTGGAAATAATAAATCTCACTTGTAGTTGGACTCACCAACCAAAGCAACAAAAACTCCAAAAGCTGGTAAAGGCATCAAATTAGAAAGGACCGTGTGCTAATGGTTATCTTTTTTTTTTTTTGACAAATAATCGACGGTTATTATTTAATCGAAAAGAGTTAATTTATTATTATCATGTTATAAATTAAAAATACGAATCCATAATAAATAGTCTCGAAAATCAAGATTGAGATAAATTTAGAAATTTTCTCCTTGATAGATAAAAGAGTTAATACAATAAAGACGTCACAAAATTAAATACGATAATGAAAAGACATAAAACGATGTTACTAAAAACAATTGAACAAGCCAATGACAAAAACGTACAAAATAACGAAACCAACTTTGCAACTACTGTTCTTAATTTCTGTGTACCCACACCACCCAGTTGACGAGGACTAGGTACCAACATTGGAGAGGGAGACGAAAAGCAGCTGTCCGCCTGTCTCACTATTATTTTGTACCCAGCATACAGCTCTGCATAACAAAAGAGAGACGAAATATTCAGAGGGCCCAGCCACGGTAGAGTCTCGTACAGTGTTGCCATTGATGAAACTCTTCAGGACTCAACAAACAAATATTTGGAAAATGAAAAATACAACTTGAATTTGACAATCGATTATTGGTATAGCTATAGCAAGAACTCAAACTTGTTGCCAACATTCATAAAATTTAATATCGGTACGAAGGCGAAAGTATACTTCCCCTTCAAAGGCATCAGTCATCAAAGTAGCCACTCCTCTAGCCATGAAGAAGTCACCGGTTCCACCAATTACTGAGATATCCCTGGTCTTGTTCATCAATGGATCAGCCCCAGCAAAGTTTATGCTTCCCTTATGCTCGGTAGAATTGAAAACAAAAGAGAACCCCAACCAAGCAGTGAAAATCTCTTTCTTATCATAGAAATAAAAGCCTTGCGCACGACCAACTGGGGTTGAATGCAAATTGTTATCTAAGGTAATGGGATCATCAAACACAACCAAA
The DNA here is from genome assembly GCA_036013995.1 of Theobroma grandiflorum. Lineage (NCBI taxonomy): Eukaryota > Viridiplantae > Streptophyta > Magnoliopsida > Malvales > Malvaceae > Theobroma > Theobroma grandiflorum. The sequence continues at coordinate 2,009,453 of CP142131.1, read as the reverse complement.
TCTCCAAAATGCTTCTGTTCTGCCAAAAGGGTTCTATTGGCCCATTGTGGTGCACCTACAATGGCTGAAGTTGCGTTCTTTGCATTCTTGCCATTGTAAATTATGTCATGAAAATAGAACACCATGCTCTTACAAGGTTTCCTGGCGCGGATTTTTCGTGTTGTTGCAGCGGTAGATATGGAGAGGAGGGAGAGAAGGAAGAGAAGTAGCAGAAATCTCCTTGCTTCCATTTTCATTTCAGTGCAAGAAGGTTACAAAGAAAAAAAAAACCTATGCAATCTGTGATAGTATGCTTTGCATAAAACTTGAGCTGCTTTATATAAGAGCTTTCAACTGCAAAACTTTTGGGTTATTCGGTTGGTTAATTAAATATTAAGTAACGTGTGGCTTTGAAGGAATGATTGGATAGCAGTAACTTCATCAAAAAGAGACGACCTTTATCCATTTAATCATTCGTCAATCTGCACCCTAGGCGATTAGCTGATCGTTTTGATAGCTTCAGATCAAAGATTAACTCAATCATTGGATGCTGTAGGGAGATTTGGTAGAGCAACATTAGTGTTCTTAATTACTTTATGAACGAAATTATGGAATTCTTTGACTTTAGTTAGTTCACTGCAAGCTAAAGGATGTTATGGTGATAAATGGGCAATATGATCTCCGACAATGGAACCAGGTTCACAGCTATTAATATTTTGGGAATTGAACATACATTAATTTCACTTTTCCTATTCATGTCATGTTAAATGTTTAAGAAAACGTAAATAAAATTTTTTAATTTCATATCCGAAAAATAAGAGAATTTTAAAAAGTTTATAAGTATTGATCTTGCAAATCTCTTTAAGTTAGTTTTTAAGAAAGAGGATAACAACATACTCTAAAAATGATTTAAAATAAAAATATGGTAAAAAGTATTGTCAAATTAAAATTATTTAATATTTAATGTTTCTTTTCTTGTGTTTTTTTCATAATTTGTAAATTAAATTTAAGTAACATTCTCTTGCGTTACAATAGTACATTGGTTAATTTTTTCACCGAGAAATAGTTAGACACCCCATCTTAATTATTAAATAATTTTTTTTCCCAGCTGTCATATAGTAGTACAGTATCTATATAGGTGGAGGTTGGTAGTCTACCAAATGGTTTATTTGGGTAAAAAGGGTGCATTTTGACTGAACATGTACCAGGAAATTAATTAGCATTTCCTGAACTGAACAGTGATCAAACATCCCCCTTGAAAAGGCATAGGACTAGGGATTCGATACCATTTCTAAGCCTAACGGAGCTTGACTTCTTTAAAAGGCCTACAGAGTACAGACTCTAGGTACATCCATCCCTTGGAGAAAGAAAGAAAGATACGAGTACTACCGCTGAGCCACACGGCTGGGATTTTTGTTTGTGGTCTTTTTGGGTATGGCCTTGTTAGCCTTTCAGTCTTTCAGCCCTAACACACTTGATCAAATGTTGTTTGACCATTGCTATAGGAAGAGTTGATCCCTTCTTTTTTTCCTTGCTAAGAATCTCTCTTTGGTGTTCATTATCTAAAAGATGATAATTTGGTGTTCATTAGTATAGAAAGAATTACAAGTCATCCTGGTTCAAAGTAAAGTAATAAAGAATAAAAATAAATTATAGAAGGTCAATTTTGCTCTCCACTGAATTTCTACACTCTATACGTTCACCTTCCATAATTTATTTATTCTTTATTATTTTCATTTGATCAAGGATGAATGGTAATTGCCATATATTGCCTTTATTTTGGATATCACAAAGGATTATTTGTCCTTACTACCGAATCAGAAGGAGTCAATTTAAGGGTAGGATGGCCAAAAAAAGAAAAGAGAGAGAGCAAGAGCTTCCATGTTCAGATTCAAAGTGTATCAAAGCATCTTGTCCTGCCATGCCTAAATCCTCCATATAGACTTTTCCATTTTCAGATTCAATGTATATCAAAGCATCTTGTCCTGCTATGCCTAAATCCTCCACATAGACTTTTCTGCTTGAGCCAGGATTTGCTACCTACTGCTGTCAGTGTAGTTGCACTACTAAAATATTATACTTGCAAAGTGAAACGGAAGTCTAAAAAATGTAGACAACTTTTATATTTCATTGTATCTGCACCACAAATTAGCTCCATCTCCACTTGTATTCCATTTTGTACACCTGCTGGAATCCCAATTTTTCTAAGTCAGAATCTGACAACAGATGATAGCAACTGCCATATTGGAGAAGACCGGATGAAGAGTGACAGCCATAAGGTCTCAGTCTTCCGATAATGATACGGAAACGATCCAAATGTAAAGGCGAGAAGCAGAAAAGTAAAGGCAAGGTACATCTACGCTAATTAGACACTTGATTAGCATTTAGCAATGGACTTAGGTTTTGTATATTGTGGTGATGGTGATGTTAGTGTAATTGAGACATGAATGGAAAAGACTGACACCGTAGGAATTAATTCCTTTAATTTTTGGGACGTCTTCTGTCGCTTCTGGTGAATATGTATTCAGTAGGCCGAGCGGAAAAGACTGATACCGTAGGAATTCCTTTAATTTTTGGGACGTCTTCTGTCGCTTCTGGTGAACATGTATTCATTAGGCCGAGCAGACTGACTTGATAAGAAACGTGAGATATTATAGCTGCAAAGGAAAGGCATCCTCGAATTGTGGATGAAGAATTATTTAGAAAATCGGTTAATATTGGTTTCTTTTATTTTGGAGTAATTAGCTCTCCAAATTTATTTTTATTTCCTACGTACTAAGATTCTCTTACATCATGTACGTTTTGGTCTCCACAAGAATCTCAGCAGTTAAATCTCTCATAGTGTAATCTAATCGAAGAGGATTTCCATATAACAGAATGTTTAACTGGAAAAGGAATTAGAAGAGGCAAAGGTTCAACAAGAATCATATAATGCAGAACTGAGTTTGTAGATGTTTCAAGTTTCAGTACATTTCAGCACATGCCCTATCACACTCACTACAAAACAAAGCATACTTATTTCACTCACTTATTATCTCATTTTCTGTATTGTTTTTGTTCTTCAATTTGCTTTATCACCAGCATTCATAGAACTTGATATCGACTTTGAGCCTGAAATACACTTCACCTTCAAAGGCATCGGTCGTCAAAGTTGCGACTCCCCTGTGCATGAAAAAGTCTCCGGTGCCACCCACAACTGAAATGTCTCTGGTCTTCTGCAGCAGGGGATCAGCTCCAATGAAATTTATGGTGCCCTGGTAGTTTGTGCTGTTGAAAACAAATGAAAAGCCTAGCCAAGCGGTGAAGGTGTTTTTGGTATCATACATGTACATGCCTTGAGCCCTGCCGACAGGCTTTGAGTGAAGGTTGTTGTCCAGGGTAATGGGATCATCAAAAACTACTATGTTCCCGAAATGGAACTGACCTGCCAGGATGGTCAGGTTAGCACCTTGTGGTGCTGCAACAATGGCGGATGTGGCATTCTCCCTGTTCTGGCCATTGTAAAGTATGTCATGGAAGTAGAGAACCAAGTGTTTGCATGGTTTGTATTGCTTATTCTTGAATGGATAGGCTGAGGATACAGCAAGAACCATGACAAAAGAAAGAAGAACGCAACTTTTTGATGCCATTACTTCTATATCTGATCACAGAAGAAATAGCAAACAAAAGAGAGTGGGATTATCCCAATCTTAATGAATGAATTCTAGTTCTGCTAGCAACTGTGAGGTTTACTCTTCCTCACTTCCCTTTATATAGAGCTCGCTTCATGGATTTTGCGTGGAAGACTGGAAGTAGTCGGTGAGAGCACACCAATGTCAATCTCATATTCAAAGTGTCACAGCATCTCGTTACCTGCTATGCAGAAATCGTTGCCATCAATAATCCATTAAGACTTTTCAGCTTAAGCTCGAATCTGCTACCTACTACTATCCGATTGGCATAATCGTTAAATTAAAATATGAGATACATATTTTACTTTTTAATATTGAGTATCGTATCATGAAATATCATAAAAATTTTAAAATTAAGTATAAATAATATATATATAATAAAGAAAAAAATTAAAAAATATTATATTTTTTAACAAAATTAAAGATTATAGGACATAAATTGAAAAGATGATTATTTTTTTAATAATATAGATTTTTAAATAAAATATACATTTCTTATATTAATTTATTAATTAAAAATTAAAAAAAGGCTATCATGTTAAAATTAAAAAAGAATTTAATTTTTTTAGTGTGTTTTTGTTTAAAATCTAAAAATTGAAACTCATAAAATATAATTTTTCATATTTCAACTTTAAAAAATTAAAAAATAAAATTTTTAATAATTAATTAAAATTAAACTTATAAAAAGTGTATCAACTATATGGTACGATATATATGTCCCTTATCGTATGATTTGCTTTTGATACTTAATCAAGTGCGATATAATTATAGATACATATAATTTTCTACAAATATTGTACATATCATACGATAATTATAATTATAACTATAGATACACCATTAAAATAAATAAATAAACAAACAAATTCAAACATAAATGTAAAAATTATTGATAACGTGCATATTTCACTCCATTTGTAAGACTACCTCTCCGCTTGTATTGATTTTATTATTAAGCAAAAATGAAAAATGTCGGTAGCTTCTACCCATAATCCCAATTTTCTTATGCCAAAATCAACATATGATAGCATCAATGTTAGCGACTAATGACTATCATGGAATTTATGTACGAAAGGCGACAGAAGCATCGATATGATATGAACATGATCCGTGTGGAAAGGCAACAAGCAGAAAAGTGAATGCGTAACAGCAAAGTGGGACACTTGACAATGGACTAATCTTTTGGCTTAGAACCAAGAAAAATGAAGATATTGAAGAGTTTAAGATGACATGCATACCAAGCAGAATGACTTGGATATGAAACATAAGAAATTAGCTGCAAATTATCATTAATGGTGTCCCAGGAACTTTTGGAACATGTACTTAGATCTCCCTATTCATTGTTATTTCCTTAACATTCTCCTACATCATGTTAGTCATCTTGGCCTCCAGCGGCAAACTGAACAATCAAAACTTAATTAGAAATTCTGGCTTTGAATCTTGGGAGTGAGGATTGGGGTTTTATTATTTGATGAAATGATTAGATTATTTCCAATTGGTGTAGCTCAGGATCCAGTAGGAATTTTTACGAAACAATATAGTAATTGTTTAACCATATCCGAAGCTACAATTCATAGGTAACTCCACCTCCATCCTCTCAGATCATACAAGTAATTATTTAGTCCATAATATATTTATGATTCGCAATTAATGTCACTGTCAGTTAACGTTTGGGTCCTGTCTAAGAACGTGCAAAGGGGTCCCTTTCGATTATTGAGCTGTCTCAATTATTTCCTTTTTGTTTTCCATAGAAACTTTGGGGGGGAAAGATTGGTGGAGTAGTTGTGTTCGATTTTGATTTTTAGCGACAAACCCACTTTACTTGTTCTCGGTTGGTGAATGAAAGCTTCTTCTCAAGGCTGCGGGTAAGATTCAAAGAAGGTTGGCTTTTCTTAGCAATGCACCAATGGCTACACCAACATCCACACACTGTTGACAACTTCCAAGCCACAACATAATGGAGATCAGGACAAGTGCGCAACTTAGCAGCAAAGTTGCGCATCGGGGACCAATATGATAGTTGATAAAGATTGAAAGGAATAATTCAGACAATATATAATTTCATAAAAATGGCTTTGCATGGAGGAAAGGAGATTAAACAATCATAAAAGAAAAGTCAAAATGAGTTTGATTGATTCTACGCAACTAGACTAACCCAATAATTACGTGATAACAACAAATTAAGAAATTAAAAACCCTTTCGGGAGTATGATAGGTCTAAAATCAAGAGCGGTACCACAATGCCCCTAAAAAGACAGGATTGATTTGATTGATTACTATATCCACGATGACTGGTTGGATAAACGACCTTTTCAGTACACGAATGAAGCGACTAATTAGAATTATAAATTAGGTCCAATTACATGGTTAGTGAGAGTATCCATGGGCTGGGCAGGCATCCCGTTTGAAGAACCTGATTTAGGCCAAGGGTCGCATCGTAGCTAACAGTGGATAAAGCTTCGGTTGACTCGCCGACATAGCCTATTAGAAAAGAGGGTTTACAACCATGTGCCCAAAAAAACTATAACATATTTCAAAAAAGTCTGCTTCCTCCTTTAGCCACGTGGAGGGCATAGGAAAAAAAGAAAAAAAAGAAAGAAAAAGAAAGTTAGAAAGAGAAAAAAAAAAACAAGCAGAAAGCAACGCACGGCCATAGTCTAGTTGTTATAATACTAAGCTCAGGAGTGCTCAGCTAAGCTCTTTTTGATACTCTTTTATCATTTCATCACAAAAGATATAAATGTCTTTATTGAAGGCACATTGCAATAACACACATAGGATACATGAAGACCGCAAACAGAGGCCCTAAGGTAGCTAGTAGCATTCATACAGCTTAACCTCCATCTCAAAGAGAAAATAATAGTCATCTTGAACAAGTCAGGATAAATTGTGAGAATCCCTCTGGCCATGAAAAAGTCTCCCGTTCCTCCAACAATGGAGAGATCCCTAGTCTTTTGGCTAAACAGATCCGCACCCATTACGTTCAAAGTTCCCTTATATTCACTGGAGTTGAACACCAAAGTGAAAGCAAACCGAGCATTAAATGTACTGCGTTTTACCATCGTAGAAATAGAACCCTTGCGCTCGCGCAACCGGGGGAGAAAAAAGGCTGTTGTCTTTCGTCATAGGATCGTCTAAGATCACCAACATGCCATAGTTGTAGTTGCCAAAAGCAGTGGCGTTGAGGACCGCAATGGACGTCGCGTTAGCAACATCGTCGCCGCTAAAGCGGTTGTCATGATAATAGAGAGAAAAGCGGTTGCATGGTTCCCGTTTTTTCAACGTTTTTCTGGTGGCTAAAACTGATCGAGACACGAGGAAAAGGGTGAAGAACAGAATACACCAATATGACTTCTGTAGTGGAGCTCCCATGGCTAATCAAGATAGCAATCTTCCTGCTTTAATTTGCTGCTTGAAACAACATAAGCCAGTTTAATTATATATATATATATAGAGAGAGAGAGAGAGAGCAATTCAAGATGTTGGTATATAGCATAATTTGGTGGAAAATGCTTGGGGCAGACAATCGTGCTAGCATCATTGAAGTAAATAAAGACATACATTTCGTCCATTTTTATTAATATCTTGGCTAGGAAATATAAAATTATTTGCGGAAAGCATGGGCGTTAAATTTAATGAGAGCTCAAATTTGACATGCAGATTGGAAGCATTTCTTTTGATGACTTCTTTATTAAAAAAATTTGAAGATCTTCGTACTTTGTCTCATGTATATAAATAATTTCTCATGCCTGGGTTTCTAAATAGAGACTACAGCTGCTGCTCTGCTAGCACTAGGTCATAGTCCCTCTTAACAGCTTAAGCATGACTTAGGACGAGATGCTTAATTAGGTAAAAGTTGAAGTCAACCAAACAGGACTTAATCAAGCTCCTGCGTCATCGCCCCACTTTGGGTCAAGGATATTCCGGTTAGCCGGAATGTTGAACTGAGCCAGCTTAGCATGAGATTTTTTTTTTGTTTGTTTGTTTACAGAGGAATCTGGAGAAAGACCATTTTTTGATATCAGGAGTTTCCATTTGATCATGGCGGTTGCTGAGGATGCTGGGGCAAAATCCGGGTCGTCAGGTCAAATTTTGGAAAACACTGCAGTAGAATTCATGGGAAGTGAGATGCATTTGCCAAAAATCAGGGGAAAAACAGCTATTCTGTCCGGGTTGACAAGTGAATATTATTGTTATTATGATGCTCTTTCTGTTTATTAAATTATTCAGACAATTTATAATTTTGTGAAAATGACTTTGCATGGACAAAGGAGATAAATAATCACGAGGACATGTCAAAATGAGTTGCTTGAGTAGATAATCTGAAAATTGGTGAAGTAGCTAGCTAGGCAACTAGACTAATGCAAAAGTCAAGTGGTAACAGCTAACAAATTAAGAAATTAAAAACTTTTTGGGTAGGTGGGATGCGTCTTATAAAATTAAAAGTGCTCCCACAATTCCACTCGAAAGACAAGATTGCTTCGATATTGATTACTATATCTATGATAATGATTGAACAAATAATCTTTTTAATTAAAAACGTGTCTATATATATAAGTTTTCTACCATTTAAAAAAAAAATTTTTTTTTAAAGTTTTGATTGGACAAAGGGGAGGGATTCAACTGCATAAAATTTCAAAATCAAAAACTTAATTAAATTGACAAAAACACCAAATACCTCTTAATTACTTTGACAATTTAAACTAAGCACAAAAGATATAAAAGTCTTGTTCCGCAAACAATGTGCCTAGATAGCTAGTAGCATTCATACAACTTAATCTCCATATTAAAGCGAAAATAATAGCTATCTTGAACACAGTCTGGATGAATTGGGAGAATCCCTCTGGCCATGAAAAAGTCTCCTGTTCCTTCAACAATGGAGAGATCCCTAGCCTTTTGGCTAATCAAACCCGCACCCATTATATTCACTCGAGTTGAACAACAAACTAAAAGCAAACCAAGCATTGGAATGCGTTTTGCCATCGTAGATATAGAACCCTTGCGCTCGCCCAGCCGGAGGAGAAAAAAAGCTGTTGTCTTTCGTCATAGGATCGTCTAATATCACAAACTTGCCAAAGCCGTAGTTGCGTTGAGAATTGCGATGGACGTCGCGTTAGCAACGTCGTTGCCGCTAAATAAGCGGTTGTCATGGTAACAGAGTGAAAAGCGGCTGCATGGTTCTTGTTGTTTCAACGTTTTTCTGGTGGCTAAAACGGATTGAGACATTAGGAAAATCCTGACGAAGAGAATGCACCAATTAATATGATTTCTGTAGAGGAGCTCCCATGGCTAATTAAGATATATTAGCAATCTTCCTGTTTTAAATTTGCTGCTTGAAACAATGTAGCCAGCTTAATAATATATAGAGAGCAATTCAAGCGTTTGGTATAAGTGTGTGTATGTATATATATTAATTTGGTAGTAAGGAAAAAGACAAATGAAAATGCTTAGGGCAATTATTATATCCAACATTTTTTAAAAAAGGCAATTAATGGTTTCATTGCTCGTAAATTAATATTATTTGTGCTTAAGACAATCGTGCTAATTAACATCATTCAAGTAAATCAAGACATTAAGCATGTTTCGTTCATTGTTATCAATTTCTTGATCGAAACATATATAACACTATTTGTCGAAAGCATGCATGGGCATTAATTTGTCCATTGTTATTAATTTATCGTTTGGTTAATCTTGCATGGTAGATCTGTTGTATCTGGTTGGTAGTATGTGGGCAGCTATGTAGACTGAGAGCAGGTTTTTATGCAGTTGGTGTACATGGTAGATTTGCTAAACCCTTATAGGTATGAGGGTGATTGCATGGATTGTATGATCGGGTTCTTTTGGAGCTGGACTAATTCTTTTTTCATAAGGTGAGAAGCATTTACAGGGTACAACAAATAATGGCTGTACTTATCTTTTGGCAAAAGCTTGGCTGTATTGATTTTTTGACAAAAGCTGGTGTAACAAGGAAGGAGTTTACGTACGTGTGCCATGACGTAAATGAATCTAGGCCATAGCCTCTCTTTTCTTTCTTTCTTTCTTTCTTTCCTCCCTTCTTTTTCACGTGAAACAAACTGCTTATATGCACCTCTCTGACTTGGAAGGAGAAGCTTAATTAGGTGAAAGTTGAAGCTAACCAAACAGAACTTAATCAAGCCCTGCGTCATCTCCCTACTTTGGGTCAAAAAATATTCCTATTAGCCGGAAGTTAGACCGAGCCCACTAAGAATGAGTTCCTCCAGCCCAAAAAAATTAGGATAAGGCCATTGGGCTGGGTTTGAATCCAATATTTCCCAGATCAGGCTTTCGATTCTATGAAATATAGGATAGTGGATCCCAGTCCAGCTTGTGCTATTAGATTGAATATTGAAATAGCTCGTCTTGATCCTCTTCGGCTTATATGGCAGTTTCAATGGAATACATTATGTTCTAAGAATCATTGTGAACATTCCCAAACGACTCATCGTCGGATTTGACGTCCTATTAGTTCCCTAAGAAAGTGGCACTTTGCAACTTTTTAACTAGTCAAATGAAAAGCTAATTTTCAATTAATTTTGGTCAAAATTCTACAAAATAAGAGTAGATGATGTTTCTCTAAATTCATTGATGAACTTCGACCATTTCAAGAGCAAATCAATGAAGCAATGGGGACTATAAATTTAACCAACTTGAAAAAATGACTGGGAACAACTTTGTTACAATTTTAATTCTTTTCGATGATGAGGAACTCTTTGCATTCAAAATTTAGATACTTGTTTTATTTTAAAAGATACATGCATCTTTTGATATGTTACTAATTAATTGAAATATTTTTTACTTATTCATTTTCGTTTCACTTTTCAATTCAAAATCATAAAGTTATCATTTATTGTTGTTTATTGAATGTATTAACTTTATGATTATGGCATACATGTTTGCAAACCTAAGATTAGGATTGCTTAATATGTCTCTAGAAATATCGAACCAACAACACATGATAGATGATGATACAACTTATTTAAGATTGCCAAGCATATTGTCTTAGCCTAGTAACATTCGTACAACTTGATATCCATCTTGAGGCGAAAATAATAGCTATCTTGAACATAGTCATTTTGAAGCGTTGCGATCCCTCTAGCCATGAAAAAGTCTCCCGTTCCACCAACGACGGACAGATCCCTGGTCTCCTCATCCATCACGTCGGCTCCCATGATGTTCAAAGTTCCCTTGTACTCGCTTGAATTGAAGACCAAAGTGTAGGCAAACCAAGCATTGTACTGCGTTTTCATGTCGTAGAAATAGAAGCCCTGCGCCCGAGCAACCGGAGGAGAAACAAAACTGTGGTCTTTCGTCATTGGATCGTCGAATATTACGAGCATGCCAAACTTGAAGTCGCCCAGTTGCGTCGCGTTCAGAACTGCGATCGACGTTGCGTTAGCAACGTCGTCGCCTTTGAAGAGTTTGTCATGGTAATAGAGGACGAATCGCTTGCATGGTTGCTGTGGTTTCAACCTTTTGCTAGTAGCCACGACATGTTGAGATATGATCAGAAGGAAAAAGAGAATGGAACACGTTTTCTCTACATGATCTCTCATGGCTAAGGGTTTAGTGAAGCTACCTAGCTAGCCTTGCTTGCATGCTATCTATATATAAGCAGTACCAGCGGTCAATATTTGTAATTTATTGCTTAAAAATGGTTGTCTTTTTTCTTCCACCTATCACCATGGAATCTATTCCCATCGATATACTCGTGGCTCCATTAAAGAAATCAGCATCTCTTGTTGAGGTTAGTGATGTTTCTCGTGTATATGATTTCATTGGTGCTTTAAGTCAGAACAGTAACGATCGTATTACTCTTCAAAAAAAAAAAAAAAGGCTCATTTTGATCATTAAAAATTAAAGAATAATATGAGACAACAACTGTTAATTACGAAGGCAACAACTGTTGAAGCCAACTCAGCAGGCATGCGGGGCTTGTTGAAGGCAGCGTCATCTTCCCAACGACTTGTTGCCGGATTCAATGTACTATCAGCTCTCAAGACAATGACATTTTCATTTCTTTGACATTGTAAAAGGGAACTTTATTGGATCCCGCACCGCACTGCACCCTTCATACGCACTGAATATACAGATCCATACAGATTCAGTGTCTCTGTGCCGTACGTTCAAACGTACCTGAAGTTGTTCTACAGACAGTAGACAATAAAATTTTGAATCAAGGGTTGAGTTTTGCACTTTGGGTTCTATTTTCGGATCAGAGAAGCAATGGAAATCCTTTTATCCATGTTGAAAGAAAGAAACTGGGGCATCTGGGACATCTGCATTACTTTAATTCTGAAGCTAGGTAGAACACAGTAACTATGCACGTTCTGTATCGCTTGCACATCCCGTCACGTTTTTTGTTAATTTAAACGGGACAAAATATTGTTGTTAGAATGTCGAACCAAGAATCCAGTTGTTCTATGTCGGCCAGCAACCAATTTACGAAGAAAAAAAAATTAAAATTGGTCAGGAGACAATAGCAGATATGTCTGCAGACAGGATCATGGAGGAGCATTGGGTATGAATCCCCAGTCAAGACTAGTTAGTTAGGCCAAAACCCCGTGATCAGCTTTGATTCTATTTCGCATCAAGATAATATAAAAGAAAGGAAATTATTTTGCTAACTGGGATAAGATTTGCATTGAATTAAAGCTTGGTAGAAACAGATGGAAACAATGACATCTTTGCAAACGTAAGATTAATTAGGATTGCAACTTGCTACCACATAAATATAGAATACACGAATCACACCCAAACATCAAACTATAAAAAACTTATTGCAATCTGTTTTAATTTGATTATTTAAATTAATTTTAGACTCAATCAAACCTAGCACGTGGCTAATTAACCAAGCCTATGTATTGTTTAATAGCATTCATACAACTTAATATCCATCTTAAGGCGAAAGTATTTGTTACCCTCCATAGTGTCAGTCTTAAAGGTAGCGATTGCCTCTAGGCATGAAGAAATCTCCTGTTCCCCCAAAAACTGACAGATCTCTGGTTTTCTTCATCATCATATCCGCACCCATAATGTTTAGAGTTCCCTTGTGATGACTTGAGTTGAAGATTAAAGTGTAAGCAAACCAAGCATTGTAGTCGGTTTTCATGTTGTAGAAATAGAAACCCTGTGCTCTTGCAACAGGATGGGAAAGGAGGTGCTGGTCTTTTGTCATGGGATCATCGAATACCACAAGCATCCCAAAGTTGAAGTTCCCTAGCTCAGTCATATTGGTAGCCGCGGGAGATGTGGCGTTAGCCATGTCATCGCCACCGAAGAGGATGTCATGGTAGTAGAGCACGAATCGTTTGCATGGTTTTTGTGGGTTCAATGCTTTTTTGGAAGCCCAAACAGAGTGTTGAGATACAAGCAGGAATAAGAAGACGAGGAAACATGATTTCTCTACAGGAGATCTCATGGCTTAGTTTAATTGATGCTCCGTGGTTGATAAAACTAAATCTCTTCGGATATATATATATATATATATATATATATATATAGAGAGAGAGAGAGAGAGAGAGAGAGAAAACAGCTGCTAAATACTGTTATTTGTTACACACACAAAAAAGGGAAAGCATGCTGTGCTTTTCTGCCAAGTATTAAGTCGTCTAGAAAACATACTTGCCCAACGAATCTTTGTAGCCATTTCATTGTATGATAAATGCTTAAGACAGCAGTAGTTAAATCTATTAAATCAGCAAAGCTTGAAGCTTTATAGATCTTAGTTCAAACAAAGAAGAAAAGAAAGAAAGTTTAAAAGTGGTTACGAACTTGTATAGATTACAGACCAATTGTTTACTTGAAAGTACCAGTACATTGATTTAACTTTATTTTACTTAGTCTTTTCTTAATCTCCCATTAACATTTAATTAGTCTTTTCTTAATCTCCTTTTAACCTCTCATTGTTCCGCTCTTAAACTATCTAGCATTCTCTTTGGGCAATGACATGCATTAGGATTGTCATCTCAGAATAAGAAGTATTATGTTTTCAAGATTTCACTCTCGAATCCAAACGACAGAAATTAGTTGACATATGATATGATCTAAAGTTTAAATTATTATTCTCTCTCCTTGACCCCGCAGAGAGAGAGAGAGAGAGAGAAGCAAAACACAAAAACACAGAAGAGGGTTGATAAACCCAGACCTTCATATTAATGGACTTCAATCTAATGGAGAAAGGCAACAACTGGGTGCAGGGTTGAGTCAATTTCAAGGAACAGCAACACGAGGAGAAACACAAGCCCTGCAGACGGCCAAGCATTATCTTCGAGTGGCTGGGTCATATTTGTGGAGAGGGGCCGTAACTCATCACTGTCCCACTACTTTTCTTCCCCGTTATTTAGTCAGCAGTGCTACTCCTCTATGCAAACTTGTTGAAGAATGCAAATCCAGTTTCCCTCAATGCGTTAGGCAATCTTCAGTCGGACCCTATTGGTTCCCATTTTCATTTGTTGGTGTCTTTACTTTCCTCATGGCTCAGCCGGATTCCACTGCTAACTAGCTATGACTTTCCCAATCCATTATAAGTCTGCCGTTTTACTCCAGTGATTTACAGCAACAACAGAAGCCGATCCTATACTTGCATTGTAGCTACATATCCAAATACCACTAGAATCTCTTAATAATCAGCCAGCAATAGGCACCAAATGTGTCGTGGCAGTATCAACAGCATTCAGCTTTGCAAAAACAGATTTTCGTTTCTTTTCATCCTGTTTGTGAGAAAGCTTCACAATAACTTCACTCCCCTCTAATTCAATCTCTTTAGAATAGTTACTAGCTCTAATCAGGATTCTCTGAATTCAAGAAATTCCTCAAAGCATTTCAATTTCAGTAGGACAACCCAAATCAAGATTGAAAAGCACATCCATGTGCAGTAAAGTTACTTTAAGTATGTAAATTGTACATGGAAATTCAACAATTAGAAAAATAGATACATTTCAATTCAAGAAAAGAAATACATTTATCAAAACTATTCAAAGAAAGGTTGAGAATGATAATATAACTTTCAAAAGTATGGCTACAAAACAAGATTAGTTCTCACCAATCTCAAAGTTCCCCAAGCTCCTAGAAAAGCCAAGACTTGTCTGAATCTTTGACATGTCATAAAGAACTCGCCAGCTAAACTAACTGCCATATTGTTCCTCCAATCATCATCAGGTTTATAGTTTTGCATGATGAACCAATTTATCAATCGCTTGAGGAGTTTCTCAAAAGACAACAAATTGTTTTTTCGTTCTCTTACACTCAATAGGGCCCTGTCTTAATAGTTGGAGGTTCCTCACCTCGACTCCCAGTGACTGATTGCCAGAGCATAAATTTCTTGGAAAATCTAGCCTACTATCCACTTGCATCCTTGTTACGAAGCCTATAAACTATACGTCCCTTGGTTGAATCATAAGGACTCAATTCAACTCTAACTCTGTCTCCAGGCAACACTCGTACAAAATTTTTTCGTATCTTTCCAGAAAGATAGCCTAGAATTAAATCTTGATTGTCTAAAAGAACTCGAAACATACCATTGGGAAGTGATTCAGTAATTAAACCTTCATGAACAAATTTTTTGTCTCCCTGCTTCGCCACTGTTTTCTCGATCTTACTTCTCACAACCCTATCATTATCAGGGCCCCTTGAACTCGCCTTCTTGCAAGTTATTCTTCTCGTTGTTGACACCTTTTTCAGATTGAATTTTACCCTGCTACTGAAACAAAGAATGGGCTTTTAAGGTGTCAGTTTTTCATAGTTTGCAAACAGTATTTTAAGATTCAAATTCTAGATATTTCATCATCCTTGATGACAGATAGGTTATCCAATGTATCCGTTTCATCAATTACCAGATCAAATGCTTTAAAACCATAAGATTCCATCTGGGTTTTGGATTAAAAACCTATCATTACACTTAATTAACAAAATTGATACAGTAAGACACAAAAACCACCAACCAACTTCAAAACTAATCAAACCCATATATGCTGATGTACTCAGAAGTAATATAGACAAAATAAAACTAGCAGTGAATCGAAGGAAAAAAAAAAAAAGAGCATAAATTTCAGAGTAACTTAAACAAAGATGATGGCCTACTTGATGAAAAAGCAACTGGAAACCGTGTTTTGGCGGGGAAGAACCAGAGAGGGAAACGGAGGATGAAGATTGGAGCAGAGGGAAGCCATAATCTCAAAACCCTAACTCACTGTAAAGCGGGAATGGCTTTCAATCCTCTCAAACCTGATGTTATCCGATTAGAGTTATTCAGTGTGGCAGGGTGTAAGTTTTTTAAGTTACGCTACAAGATAAAACAATGACACATCGGCTGTTACCGAAATTCCAATTTTTTTAACTTTATTAGAATTTCTTTTTCCATGGAAAATTCTTTTCTTTGATTTGGAAACCCTTTGAGCACATTTACATTAATAAAATATAAAAAAAAATCTTTTTTTTCCTTTTCAAGAAAGAAAGGGAAACACACTCGTTTGATGGTGGCCTGAATTGAACCTAAATCTTAGAAAGGGTCAACATTGAACATTAGTTTATATATATATATATATATATATTGATTGAGAGGGAAAGAAGGTCTTTGGTAACAGATGAACCTTTTGATATGTTCTTCAACTATTTTATGTAAAATCCATACTAAATAGACATTACAAGAAGCAAGAAAAACAATGTGAATGCAACTATACATATAAGTAGCTAAGTTGAAAGAATTTTCAAGTTCCTATTTATTTATTTTTTTTTTTTGGCTTTGTGTACTGAAAATTCATCTACATTGTGTACTCATCAGGACAAAATGTTCGGACAATGAGATTTAGCTGGATTCTGAATCTTTGTCACGTGATCCTTCCTCCATGTCTGAAGCCAAATTCAGAGATACACGGCCCTCGTACTGTTGAACAACTAAGACTGATGCTGTCGTTGAGAAATCTGGAGAAATCAGCAAACTACCTACAGGCCCCAGTTCTGGGCATTCACTTCTCCTCATTAAAGCTAAGGCCAATTCACCATCAGGCATTCGCCCCACAAGAACAAGATTGCAGCGGCTTGCCTCACGAATTGCAGCAAAGGTTTCTGTGGCATTTCGGACAGCCTTTTCTTCATATCTGACAGAGTCATCATTTGATATTTTCTGCTTGAACTTGGAAAGAAATTCTTCATCCAATGACATTGATATGAGGCCGGAATTCTCTTGCATATCAATCCTAGCAATTTCTCCAATAGTTTCAGGTTCCACCACAAAGCGAATAACATTTAAATTGATACCTGGGTGCTCAGCCATTCGAGCCCCATAAGCAAGGGCTTCACGATCATCACAGCCCCCAAAGAAAAGAACTGTCATCGAAAGGGAAACATTGCTTGCAGATACATGGGCAGTTCCACCAAGCCCACGATCAACTAGAATTCCAACGGAACAAGGTGCATGTTCAAGAACCCTCTGATTCACCCAGCGGAAGTCTGTCCGAGTAGTCTCAAACGAACCATCCATTCTCTGTTGCTTATGGAACGGAAGAATTACGATTGCAGCTCTCTTTCTCTCAGCAGTGGTACAGATGTCCTCATGCATGTCAGCCATTGAAGAGATTGAAGTCATTGACCGGACAGTTACTTGACTCAGTTGCTGGTAAGCTTCAAATGCCACAACAACATGGTCAGAATCTGAATGCCGACCCTTATTCCAGAAGGGAAGCCCATTTTTCCTTGCCTTGTGTACCATTAATATAGCTGATGACCTCTCAGATAGTTCCATAAGGTGCAGAGCATACACAGAAAATCCTTCATGCTTCCCTACGCCTCGTGAAGCCTCAAGGAGATTTATCATTGATGGGATATTTCTTGCACTGTGGAAACAGGTCAATATTCTAAGTTGAGTATCTGGATTTTTTCTTTCAATGGTCCTATGCTTGTAGTCCACTTTTCTGCTTCTTGCAGGCTTATATACAGCCATAACAACTGGTGTGGTAATGAAGGTAGTGAAGAGAGCCATTAGAACCATAATAGCAAATGTCTGATCATTCAGAACCTGAAAGTGAAAACAGCCAAAATGCATCAGTTATTTCATAAAAACCATAATGAAACAAGGCAATGACTCTAGTCACTACAGGAGGAAAACTCAATTTACCTTTCTATCCCTCCCAATGTTCAGAACAATGAGTTCAACCAGCCCTTTAGTATTCATAAGGAACCCAAGCACAAAAGCCTCACGAGGAGGAACTTTGCAGGAAAGGGACACCACAACAGTCCCAACAATCTTCCCAAAACACGCTGTAAAAATCACCAAAGCCAGAAGACCCCAGGATTGAAGCCCTTGAATTGTTGCAATGTTTGTCTTCAGTCCACTTGAAACAAAGTATAATGGCAAGAACAAACCAGATACAAGATCCTCAACTTTTTCCACAAGAGCACCGGCAAATGGCCCTTCCTTTGGGAAAAGCACTCCAACCACAAAAGCACCAAACATGGCATGAATTCCAATAGCATCAGTTACAAACCCGGCAGCCAGAACAGCAGCTAATGTAGCACATATGTATATCTCTTCTACTGGCTCACCTTCATGGCATCGATGAGCCATCCATTTGAATATTGGGGGTACAATGAAACTCAAACAAATGACAAAAACACACCCAGACAAGAAGACCCACAGTGATACAGTGGGAGAACTGTTAGATCCAGAAAGGGCAACAGCAAGAGCAAGTAGAATCCATGCAGCGACATCATTAACAGCGGCAGCTGACATAGCAATTCTTCCAACATCTGTCGTTAAAAGCTTCAGCTCTGCCAGAATGCGAGCTAAGACAGGAAAGGCAGTAATAGAAAGAGCAACACCCATGAACACAAGAAATGCAGAAGCATTGACACCTTTTGATATAGTTGCTTTGAGCAAAAATGAAGAGCCAATTCCTAATGCAAAAGGAAGCCCTATTCCAGCAACAGCAATTCCAAGGGCTGTTTTTCCAGTTCGACGGACGGCTTTAAGATCTATCTCTAGACCAGCAAGGAATAAAAAGAAAATGAGACCAATGTTTGCTAGAGTATCCAGTACAGTGAGACTCTTGGGTGGAAATATAGCTTGCAAGTAGCTCTTGCTTCTACCCAGAACAGATGGCCCAAGTAAAATTCCTCCCTGGTAGATGAGCAGTGAATATTAAATCAATAGAATATTGTGTTACTTCCAGAAGCTATAGTAATTTTTTACTTAAAACATCTAAAAAAATTGGAAATGTTTTTTAAATTTCAGATGGAAAAACTATTGAAGTGGGACACTATAAACTTTTGGCCATAATTTGACATCAGATATACTGATAACTGTACATAAATAACACTTAACATGGGGAATCAATACATGGATATGTAGAAGTTTGAACATAGAAAGGAACTCACAATGATCTCTGCAATCACACGTGGCTGCCTTATTGGCCTTAAAAGAAAAGCAAGGCCCCTTGTTAGTACAACTACCAGACATATCTGCAGAATGGCAAGAGGAAGTGCAAAATCAAGGGGGTTATCACCCTGGAAGAGGCCATTTGATGTAGCCTTCATTGGCGATGGACATTTCTGTCCAACTGTAGCATTAGAAGCCATTGCACTGGGACAATACTAACAGAAAAGAGCACTTCACGCTTCAGTTCCAGCAAAGAGATATAGCTTGAGATTAGGTGGAAAAAATGCCAAATAAACAGAAGGATAAAAGGGGAAAGTTTTATCATTTTCTTAAACATGAGCTAGTTCATGTGAGATGGTGATAGCTTAGCATAAAAAATGAAAATTACGACAAAATTAGATAGTATTTAAATGCAGGAGAACTAAAGAAGAAATTTAATGCAAGCTATGCACCTGAAATAGATAAGCAAATTTGATCTAGTAAAGACAAGAACAAATTCACTTTATTATTCTGCTTTCAAGATATTTCAAGTTTTTTTTTATTTTTTTTTATAAGCTTTCAGGATATTTCAAGTAATGCAAAGTATGGCAATCTGACTTGCTCTCCTTTCTTTTCCTCCACTTATAAGCAGCCAAATATGAATCACAAATGGGGTTAGAAGCCAAGGTGATAAATCAAATAATAGCATTCAAAACAGAAAACAAAATACTAGTAAAAATATGTTACAGTTTCGTTAGTGAGAAAGTAAGAAAAACCAAGTTAAAAAAAAAAGAAAAAGAAAAAGACGGCCTCTTGCTCTAATACCATAATTTGATCCACTTAACCTCCCTTGGAGCTAAGATGTGATTTTAAAACAAAAACATAGGAATTACTTTGCAAAAATTTGAAAATTGGAAGGAAGAACTTACTCAAATTATGAAAAGATATGTATGGAGAGCTCCAACTTTATAAGGTATTTATCCAGAATTCCTACAAAAAAAAAATATGAGTAAACAGTTTATAACTGGAGCAAGCAATAAAAAATAATAATAATAATAATAAAGAGAACAATCTGAGTCGAGATCTATGAAGCAATTGAGACCGAATTCCTAATGGTAAAATGAAAAATTACAAAAAAGGTTTCAATTTTAAAAAATACCTTAATCTTTTAACAAATAATTTAAAAATTAAACAGACTTTTATAAGAAATAGATGCAGAGTTTAAAGGATTTGCATTAGTTAATATATTAGCTAAAACATTAACTTTACAACAAATCCCGATAAAAAGAGATATACCGGACTGGATAGAAAACCTGTTCGGTTGCTGAGAAAACAGCAGTGTTAAGGGAAAGAAAAGAAATAGCCGTTTTTTCCCTCATGATTCCAAGACTAAACTTTTCAGCTCAAGTAAGAGAAACGAATTGGATTCAAACTCAATTGAGGTTTTCTAAAAATTCACGCCTCTTCGTTAAATACAGAAAAGAAACCATAACAAAACGAACTATTTTTGGTTAATTTTCACTTAGCTTTTGAGTTTCTCGGCAGCCAAACAGAGCCAGATATAACAGATGCGCACATGAGCGTCATTAAAAAAAAAAAACTACGCATTAAAAGTACATTCTATTTCCCTGGAGAAGTTATCTGTTGCATCGACAAACTGTAAACGAAAAATATATGAAACCGCTGATTTAGGCCAGATATCAGGCATACTCAAATAGCATGCAAGATCCCAGAATTACCTATGAACTAAAAAGACAATCCATTTATCCAGAATTCAAGTGACACATCCCACAAAAGTCAACGGGAATCAGAAACAGAGAAACAGAACACAGTTTTTTTCTCTCTCTCTCTCTCTCTCTCTCTCTCTTTCTCCAAAAGAGCAGTTGAGGAAATCAATAAAAAAAAAAAAAAACCAAGAAACACACTTTGCATTGTAGAGAATAATGGGCAATACCTTTTTTTCACGAAAGAACCGATTTGGCTTCTTTTCACCCGAATGAAAGGTTTCCAGGGAAAAGGGTCCTCCGGAGTTTTACTTCTAATTGATGAAAAAGACCGATCAACAGTGCTATCAGACATTTAAATAAATTTTTTCTTTTGCGTTTCTTCGGGGTCACATTCACATGGGCATGCGTTTAAGAGATACAAAGAGTTATTGACTTTGAATAGGACACTAATACTATATTATGATGTCCTACGATTCCTTTTTGTTTCTCTCTTAGAGTTTGGAAGAGCAAGAAGCGAGACTCCTTTCTGAGTTTTTATAAGTGTAAATTTCTGTCATCTGTGTTTGACTTTTTCAACGGCTGTAATTGTGATGGAGATTTTTTAGGTTGGATGGATTGCACTGATATTTCTGTTTTGGAAATTTAAAAAGTTTTTATGTAAATCAATTGAACTCTATCTGAAATTTCCTTTCCTGTTTCAACTTTCTTTCTTAACATTAAATATCAAGGGTCAAAATACCCATCATTTATTAATATAAAAATATTAATATTTAACTCTATTATCATTCCTAGTTTGCCACCTCAGTTCCTTTTTAAAGTTTTAATTGGATTATCTTATGTCAATCCTAAGAGAAAATTTTTTTTAATTGATTTATGTACTTATATCTCTATTTTATATATATATATATATATATGTATATGATCTTCAATTTCATATCAAATGACAGATAAAGCTGTGACGGCGAAAGTGGGGATATATTTCTGTTTAAGAATGAAGACTAAAGCTGCTTTCCCTTTGGATTTAGCGGTCGTCCTCGTGTCTGATTCCTTAATTTGCTTTGCTAAAGAGAAGGGATTTTTATTTTTTTAATTTAGTTGATAATTATCTCAAAAAGTAATTATTTTTTCAAATCAAATCAAAAATCATGTTTAACTAAACTCAACTCTTCTAATATTTGCTATTTCATGGTTGACATTACATGATCAGATCTTATCGTGAAAAACACCAATTTGATGCTCTAGTGGCTAGATTCAATCACATAGTGCACCATATTGTTTTATTATGTTAGCCGCATTTTCGATGACCTACCAATGGAGAAAAAAAAATTAAAAATTTATTTATAAATTATAAAATGTTAATATTTTAAAAGGAAAAAATTAAAATAAAATAGTTAAAAAATTTATTCATAAATTATAAAATGTTAATTTTTTAAAATTTTAATATTTTAATCACAATAATATTTAAATTATAAATAAAATATTAATATTTTAAAATTATTAAATTATTAATATATTAAATTTTTACGTAAAAAATAAATTAAAAATGAAAAATGAAAATGGAGCAAAAATAAAAAATTATACTAATATTTTTAATAATAAATTTTTAAAATTTCAATTAATGAAAACAAAAATTAAATAATTTCAAAATTTTACTTATTTTTATCTTTTTGGTATAAAGTTTATTAAATTATATAAAAGGGTTCTACTATCTAGTGACCGGACCTACAAAAGAAGGTACTTCTTAGTGACAACTTGCCATGGCCTCATGCCAATGGCTGTTTTCTCGTTCCACTCAGACCATCACTCTCCAACAACAAATAAAACTCTCTCTCTGTCTCCTTAAAGAATGGTCAGCTTTCCTCGTGCTGTTATGTTCATTAAAGTTGTAAGAAAGTGTGGTCAGGACTCAAATCTCTCAAGGTTCCTTGCTGAATTTGGCTGATATTTTAGTAACACGAATATTCTCCTAAAAGAGCTTTCCTGACACCACACTAAAACTGTAATCGTTCCAAAAGGCCTAATGTAATCTCCTTCCGATCTCAGGTTGCCATATCATTATAAGATATAAGATCAGAAAAAAGAAATACCTAAACAACCCAATATCATAGTTTTGGATCGAATACAAAGCATTAAAAGTAGATTTTATTTCTCTGGAGAAGTTATCCGGCGCATCGACAAATCAAACCGCTGATTTAGCCGGCGATATATCAGGCATACTCAAAGAGGATGCAATATCCCAGAATTATCTATGAACTAAAGAGACAATCCATTTATCCAGAATTCAATGTGGCATTTTCCATAAAACTCAACAGCAATCAGAAACAGAGAAAAAGAACAGAGGTTTTGTTTCCCGAAAGAAGAGTTGAGGAAATCAATAAGAAAGAAAAACAAGAAGCACACTTTGCATTGCAGAGAATAAAAGGGAATACCTTTTCCTACGGAAGAACCACCTGATTCCTGAACGAGAGGTTTCCAGAGAAAAGGTCCTCTGGGGTTTCGCTTCTGAGTGGTAAATGTTGAAACTGGAAGTATAAACAGATTGAGAGAAACTAGAACCAGCGTTTTGTAGTATTTGTGATCTATTTCTCTTGACGAAAATTGCAATACATTCTGCTATTTATAAGTGCAGTTCTGCCTTCAGTCTTCAGTACTGTAACAAACTTAACAGAATGTAATGCAAGCTAAATTACCAGATAACCTCAACAAGTTAATGATATTTGGACAAATGCCATCACGTTGACAGTTACCGCTAACTGCCATGTGCCTTGCACATGCTCAAATCCTCCGTTCTTAACTGTAAACGACCAAATAACAAACATATTTGAGATTTCAATAAACTTTTTTCTTTTGCAGCAAAAAAAGGAAGAAAAAAACGCACATATTTGTTTCTTCGGGATCGCATTCACATGGGCATGTGTTTGGAAGATTAAGAAAGTTGTTTTTCTAAGTAGACAAAAATGCCATGTCGAGTGGGTAGGGAGAACACAGAAGTTATGAAAATGTTTGCCTAATAAAGTAATTAAGTGGACGTAAAGCACCTAATAAACAAAGTGCTTAATGAATGACTAAAACGACAGTGACATCAGACGGCAGGTCCCATATTTGGGTTGTTGGGATGACCATGATCACCTTTCCGATGTGGTGGCAAAGGTGGCAATATATTTTTGTTTAACAAGTTAGACTAAAGCAGCATTCCCCTAGCATGTTTGATTCCTTAAATTGCTTTTCTAAAGAGAAAGAATTCCTGTTACTCGTGGGACTTTTGGCTGATTTAATAATTAGTTGAGAATAAAAAATCAAACACCATTACACCATATCAAACCAGCCAGATGCAAAATCTATTATCACTAACAAAGTTCTTTAGCCTTGAGCGTAATTATACAAATGGCAACTCCCATGATCTTAAGCGTCATATCCATATAGTGGGTTAGGTAATGAAATGGTTCAACTCTTGACTTTCAAAAAAAATATCCATATAGTGGGTGGAGGGGTTGGGCCTTTGGGGTTTGACTAATTCTCTCCCAGCTGTTGATATTCAATGAGCTTTTTGCGTTTTGGCAGCATTCAGAGATCAGAAATGGAGTACCAGCTTTAGATGATATTCGGATAGCCGACATGATACGGGTTTTGTCTTTTTCCTAGTCAGAAATGATCGTAAAATCAAGTATGGGTTTGATCAACATGTCTGCTGTATGTAGAATTCCAGCTAGAAGAGACAATTACTAACGATAATAAAAAAAAAAAAAAACTTCAAAAAGAAAATTATTGATGTTTACGGCCAGAAACATTCCATGAAATGGGAAGGATTGAAAGCAGGATAGTCATTGGCTTGTTGTTTGTTGTTATTGACTTATTGTCCAGTAAATTGACTTCGTTTCTTAATGAACGAAGTATGCATTATAAAAGACAGAGGTCAACTTTATGTATCGGTTATAACCATGCAGGTACTTGTTTGACTGTCAGGGAAACGTGATTCTCAGGCCTAAACCTAGGACCTTAAAACATAGAAAGAATCCCCAGAATCTGATCTATGGGAAAGAAACTTGGATTCAACATCAGTTTCAAATGAGGTGTGCATTTAAAGCGGACAGAAGAAAGCAAAAAAGATATATTAGGGGAAGTCAAACAGGTAAATTGTCTTTTAGGCACTAGCCCTAGTTCAAGGGCAGTCATTCCTGGACCCTGGTATACGATTTTGCACCAACCTGAATTTTTAGCATTTTCTACTGCATTTCTTCATAATTGGGAAGGTACTTGTCAATTGAACTTTTGTTCCACTATGGGAAGCGCTCATCAGTTGACAATATGGCTCAAGGGTTGGAGTCATTCTAGGGATCAACTCTAGGCCTACAAGGGTACAGAAAGAAAAGAAGACCAAGACTTGCTAAAAACACCCCAACACACACTGAAGGCCAGGTTCGAGACGAGAAGATTGCATTCAGATGCTGTATCCCTTCCCAGTGCCAAAGGGCTAAGCACAATTTCCTCCCCCCAAAATCGTATGGAAAAATTGACATGTCAAACTCTCCGGTGAACATGAAACGGTGTCGGTGACATGCATTATAGACATGTCTCATCAAGTGATGCATGCCAAGACATCAATTTAATCTAAAATGGTTCACTTTTCTTTTTCAATACATCTTTAAGCTTTAGAAATCAATCTTTCCAGAATTCTACCTTCTTTTTTTCTGATGGGAAGTAAAATTATGTAAAAGGGGACTGATACTATTCGATAAGATATGTGCGGCCATTGATGAATTGGGCAATGAAAAAATGTTTCTTTCATTTTGCGAAACAACAAAAATAGCAATCAGTGGATTTTTCTTTGAAAACAAATCAGTATACGATTTAATCAGCAGGATGATGGGGCGTGTGGAGAAACTAAATGAAAAATTTTGAAAGGTTGGAATAACATTCTTATGCACTTTATTTAACGAAAAGAATTGATTGAAATTAATTAATGCCATCAACCAGACGTTAAGATTTTTAAGTTTCAAATTTAAGTATCATGGTACATGAATTTATCTCAATTTCATTTAATTTTTTTATTAATATTCTTATATAAAAAAATTAATTACAGGTATAATTCTGATTTTGTGTTATTATAATGGTCCTTGTTATTAATTAATTAGTACTACAACATAATTGCATTAATCATCATAAGGGTATAATCCTGATTTTTAATAATTAATAAATTTAAATTTCATAATCATGGTTGTAATCTGATCATGATGCTGCACATCCAACTATCCAAGGCAGAGCAAAGTTGATCATGCACTTTCTATATCGGGATCGGGCGTCTCTGCAACCTTCGTAGAAGCTACTGAAGGAGGAGGTGAGTGGTTTGTAAACTGTTGCACCACCAAAACAGATGCTGAAGCTGAGAATTCAGGGGAAGTCAACAGGTTGCCTACTGGCCCTAGTTCAGGGCAGTCGCTCTTGGCATTCAACGTGGCTGCCACCTGACTCTCAGGCATTCGACCGACCAGGAAAAGATTGCATCGGCTGAATTCTCGGATTACTTCAATAGTTTCCGTTGAATTTCGCACTACTCTTTCTTCATAACTTATTGTGCTGTCATTTGAGATTTTCTTCTTAAATTCAATCAGAGCCTGTTCATCAGTTGACCCTTCAGAAGCATTGGAGATTGTGTTTATATCAGTTCGGACGATCTCATCGCCTGAAATCTCAGGGCCTGGTAAGAAGCGAATAACGGTTAGACTGATGCCAGGGTGCTCGGCCATACGTGCACCATAAGTAAGGGCTTCGCGATCATCATGTCCCCCAAAGAACAAGACTGTTATGATGGAAGAAACGTTGCTTGCAGATACATGGATAGTTCCACCAAGACCGCGATCAACTAAGATCCCCACTGAGCATGGTGCTTCCTCCAGAACTTTCTTATTGACCCAATGGAACTCGGTTCGAGTTGTCTCCAATGACCCATCCAACCTCTGGTGCTTATGAAACGGGAGAATTATCATGGCTGCCCTTTTTCTTTCAGCACTAGTGCAGATATCCTCGTGCATGCCAGACATTGCTGAGATTGCCGTCATCGAGCGGACAGACACTCTGCTTAGCTGCCTGAAAGTCTCAAAAGCAACAACAACTTGATCACTATTTGATTGTTTCCCCTTATTCCAGAAAGGTAGCCCATTCTTTCTTGCCTGGTGGACCGTAAGTATCGCAGACGGCCTTTCTGAGAGTTCCGTGAGATGCATTGCATAGACACAAAGTCCTTCCTTTTTCTCGGTTCCGCGTGAAGCCTCAATGAGATTTATCATAGAGGGGATGTTTCTCGTACTGTGGAAGCAGGCCAATATTCGAAGCTGAGTATTAGTGTCTTTCCTCTCGATTGTCCTGTATTTGTGATCACGTTTACTCATTCTTTTAGCCGGCTTATACACCGCCGTCACAAGAGGAGTAGTTATAAAAGTGGTAAAGATTGCCATCAAAACCATGATTGCAAATGTTTGATCATTCAATACCTGCAATATCAATTGGAAGCGGTGATTGATCAAGTAGAATAATGAACGGAACGAATGTATAACTGTACAAGGCCTTAAGACCAATCCAACAGCCAAAAAGTAAGTTTTACCTTCCTGTCTTTGCCAATGTTTAGAACAATGAGCTCTACCAAGCCTTTAGTATTCATGAGGAAGCCAAGAGCTACAGCCTCCTGACAAGGCACCTTGCACATAAGGGAAACGGATACAGTGCCAACTATCTTTCCAAGACATGCTGTAATGATCACAAGAACGAGGAGACCCCAAGACTGAGCCCCTTGAATTGCAGCTACATTTGTCTTCAAGCCACTGGAGACAAAATACAGAGGAAGGAAAAGGCCAGATACAAGATCTTCAACTTTTTCCACAAGGGCACCAGCAAATGGCCCTTCCTTGGGGACAAGAACTCCGATCACAAATGCACCAAAGAGGGCATGAATTCCAATAGAATCAGTAACAAAACCAGCTGCCAAAACAGCAGCCAAAGTAGCACATATGTACAGTTCTTCCACTGGTTCACCCTCAGGGCAACGCTGTGCCATCCATTTAAATATAGGAGGGACAACGAATATGCAGCAAAGGACAAAACCAGAACCACACAAGAAAACCCATAATGATACTAGGGGAGAATGACCAGTTCCTGATAGGGAGATGGCAAGAGCTAGCAGAATCCATGCAGCCATATCATTCACAGCTGCCGCTGACATTGCCATTCGGCCAATATCTGTAGTTAAAAGCTTTAATTCAGCCAAAATACGGGCTAAGACAGGGAAGGCAGTAATTGAAAGAGCAACCCCCATGAAGACAAGAAATGGAGCTTCATCTACACCCTTTGCGATAGTTGCACGGAGGGCAAACGATGTTCCTATTCCTAACGCAAAAGGAACGCTAATCCCTGCAAGGGCTATACTTAAAGCTTTCTTTCCAGTGCGGCGGAGTGATTTTGGATCCAACTCTAGGCCAACAAGAAACAGAAAGAAGAGGAGACCAAGATTTGCCAAAGTATCCAACACTGTGAGGCTTCTGGATGGAAAGATTGCATTCAAATACTTTTCGTTTCTACCCAGAGCTGATGGGCCAAGTAATATTCCTCCCTGCAAAGAAAATGGGAAAAAAAAATTGAATAGTCATTCTCCCCACTACGTAAGCGTCTCTGTCCAAAAGAGACTATATATGGAATCAAAAAATTGCAGCACTGACTGTTCAAGAAATTCAGAGTATGCGTACGAAGAGAGGAGCTTACAACAATCTCGGCGATGACACGAGGCTGCCGTAAAGGCCTAAGAAGAAAAGCAAGGATGCGCGTGAGGGCAACCACAAGGCATATCTGAAGGATTGCGAGAGGGAGTGCAAAATCCAGAGGATTATCACCCTGGAACAACCCGTTAGACGTAGCCTTCATGGGAGAAGGGCAATGACTTGCAGTTGTGGCATTCGTGGCCATACTGCAGCAGTACAACCACCACAGCGATCACAAAACGAATTTGCTGATTCTAATTTCAATACCTGCATCCACGGAATGGAAAACAAGTAAATCAGAAAAAAAATAATTACAACCATTAAACTGCAAAATTTAGCTTGAACGTTGCAGATGTTTTACAGTAAATAATAGGACCAGCAAGATCGAACTTGGGTTGAGCTTTGCAAGTCTGGTATTGGGGGAGGTGCTTTTTTTGTTTTTTTTTTTTTATGCATGGTGGGACATGATACTTTTTCTTCATCTAGAAAAAGTCTGTCCAGTCAATTTTATCTGGCTTGCTTTCCTAATTCTAATCTAACTTTCCTTGTCATACTCAATATTCAATTATGATATCCCAATTTGCCAGCTTTCTTCCCTTATTTTTGTCTCCGCATCTAATTTTTGGTAATTCTTACTTATGTAGAATATATATTTCTTTACAAAATTAAATTTTGTTGATAATAAGGTCTTCCAATTTTAATTAACGGTTTGTTTCCTAATTCTAATCTAGAACTAGCAGTATAATTCCTAATTCTAGTATTATCCAATTAGCAATAAAATCAGAAGTCCAAAATTTCATTTATTTGAGCCTTAAGGCTTAAGTATTCCATCTTAAAGGTTTCATACATTTAACAATTAAAATATAATATCAAGAATGTCAGGTGTAATAAAAATTATAAGAAAGTATATAGTAAGACCAGGTAAAAATAAATAAAACGCGAAAAATTCTTTAAAATTCAGCCATGATCAGCTCTCCATGGGACCATAGAGCTTCCAGACATATGGGAACCATATGATAAATAAATTAAATAATGATAAATCATGTAAACCTAACATGTCAATATCACACGACGTATAATCTAAAAATAAAAATCTCTACATTAATTCTCCCTTGCATCCACATATTAAAAAAAGTCAAAAATAATACAAAAAACAAATCTTATACATGCCAACCTCTTATTCGAATAAATCACAGACATTTCTTACCAAATTATTGTTATTACAATAATCCAAGTTATAATAAACCATAAATGGAAGAAATTTACTAAAATCAAGCAAAAAGGGTATAGAATATCAATTAACTCAAGCTTAGTCTTAAGAACTGTTACTAAATATTTTGGGAATTAGGTTAAGGTTTAAAGTTATTTTCTTTATAATACGTATCAAAAAAGAAGTTTAAAAGGAAATTGAGAGAATTATTATTTAGGACATGAGCAGGGGCACAAGTGTCCTTTCCAAGTGGTTGAACGTTTTAACTAAACAGACTAGGAGCAGGAGGCTCTGCGTTTTCCGCGTTACCGCGTCCAAGCAACGATAGCAGCCTGCATTTGCCATGTGCTCCCAAAGACAGTAATGCCCCCAAACTCGCCTCTAATTTACAATCTCAACCACTAAACGTAATTTAACAACCAAACAAGAACTTAGATTAATATGAATCTCATTTTCTCAAAACTAAGGAAAAGAAAACGAGACGTTCTGTTTTCGTTATGCTTTCTTAATCACCAAACAGACTTGAGAAAATGAGAAGAGAAGGAGAAGGAGAGAGAGAAAGAGTCACCTGAATCTGCACCGAAAGAATCTGATGAGTTCAACTAATCACATTCGTTTTCTCTTCATATTTATCAGAGAATCTCTGTTTATAATCAGAAGAAATGAAGAAGAAGAAAATCGCTCAGGGTTGTGTGGCAGGCAGGCAGGCGAAAACCTTCCATTTATAGACCCCGCGTAATGATTCAACTTCCGGTTTTGCCCCAAATTACAGGAACTTCCTACTATAGTTATGGTCAATTTCTTTTTTTATGACAAAACTACCCTTACTTAATCATAGCTTAAGATATATTAAAATGTCCTTTCTTTAGTGCCTTTTTGGGTAACGAATAGTAATAAAGAGAGAATTTCCATGCAACTGTAATGAGTTTGGTATGAAAAAAGTGAGAGTATATTTTTTATAATGTATTTAATTAAATTATATTGTAATATTTATTTTGTAACAGATTATTGTAATGTAATTACATTATAGTAAAAAATGTAATGTAATCATAATGTGATTGTAGTCCAAAACTATTACAATCACATTAAATTGCACTCTATAATATTTAAAGACATTTTTACCTTTCAACTTTATTACTTTGTTAAAAATATTTTCTAATTTTATAATTAAAATAAAAAATATTAAAATAAAATATATAATATAAAAATTAGAAATTAAAATAAAATAAAATATAAGAAATTAAATTTTATATAATATAAGTAAAAGAAATTAATCTAAAAATTATATTAAAAATGAAAATAAAATATATAATATTATAATAAAAAATAAAAATAAAATATATGACATTAAAAATATATTTAAGAGATGATATTATATAAAAATTAACAATAAAAAATACAAGTATATTAAACTTGTATTTTAATAAATAAAAATAATTTTAAAAATTAATATTATATTCTCAATAAAATACTTTGTAAATTAAACGCTGCAATGTCATATTCACTGTATTTTAATCATTATTTTTTGTATATATCAAACACTATAATGTTATTTTTTCTGCAATTATATTACTTGCAATCACATTATATTGTAAAGTACCAAACACTACCTTAAGTCTATCACGATTTCTCAATCTAGAATGTAAATAGTCAACCTTCATCGAACTCTTTAATGCTACAAGAAGATAAAAAAAATAATGTTTTTAAAAAGTTTTAAATTATTTAAAAATATTCAGATAATTTTTTATTTTTTTATTACATTTAATGAAGTTTATATATATTTATTTTTTATCATATAAATATTTATGACTATCCACGTGACACTTATGTGATGTTATTATGTAGGACAAAAATACCACATGACTATGCCATCTTATCACATCATTATATGATGTTATCTACTATAATATGTTAACACGTCACGTCATCTACTATAATATGTTAATATGTTACGTTAACGTCATGTGATATAGAATGATTAATGGTATTAGTTAACCGTTAATTACAAGAATCTATTTAATTTAAAGTAAAAGTAAAAAGATATCATTAAATATAATAGAAGTATATGTAAGTATTTATTTAAATTTTTTAAAATATTATTTAAAAAAAAAGAAAAACAAACAAACAAAAAATAACGAATGGTTCTTGAACTTTGACTATAACATAATCTAAACTATGGAAATATAAAAAATAATTAGAATGTGATAAACATGTTAACTTGTGGGGTTGATGTTGCGCCTTGCTAAGTTTCCAATTAATTTAAAAGTTATAAATTATTCTCATTTTTCTATGCTCCATCTTTGAATATTATTGCTCCTAGGCTCCTAGCTATATCTAGAGTATCATAAATAGTAAGTATCAAATGAGAAATTTTATTTATGTTATATGACCTCAAAATGATTGTTTCTCCACAACCAAATTGTTTCTGTGGAAGGATGAGAAGAAATGTGTTGGATTCCTCTATGTACTTATCACTAGCATTTTCATGCAAACTATTTCAGATCAGATGCCCTTCTTGTTTACGTGCTTCTGGGCAAGGAAATATACAACACATAAGTCACATTAAATGTACCCTCATGGATTCCAATTATTCTTTTTGACAAGCTAAGGTAACATATATTGGAAGAATTTAATCTGTGGGTATATATACACACACACACACACACATATCATGCAAGAAAAGCTTTGATTTGATCTACATATCATCAGCAAGAATAATAATTCATCTTAATTACAAAAACTTATATATTGAAATTATTAATTATGAAAGTGACATTCATGTTGAATTATTGCAATTTTTATTAATGCAAAGTATGAACAATTAACAAATTTCAAAAACTAACTTTACGGCAATTTGAATTGACTTATTATAAAAGTCATCGTCATGTCAACATATTATCAGTACGAAATCTAAATTTTATCAATATCATAAACGAATATTCTTTTGAAACTAAACTACGTGTAGATAACTTGTATCACAGAAATTATTGTCAAATTGGAAACGACTTCAACTCTAAAAGTTTGAATGGGAACCGCTTGTGGTACTGGTTCTGTACTGCTAGCATCATGTTATAAATCTTTCTGTCATTCACAGGTTTCTGGGCTACATTCGCATATGGAAAAGGAGGGAGGATTTTTTAATAAAATACCAATATTGACTTGGTCTAAAATTGAATCTCGAGCTGACTATTAAAACAAGTTTAATTAAAAAATGAAATACCACCGTCTTCAATGGGGTGGAAAAGGATATTTCACATTCTTTAGTAGCAAAACTTAGACATATTGTGCAGTGATTCGCTCTGATTACACTTACACAGTAGAATTCGTGTCTCCCCTAACTTACCCTCGTCTGCAACAATTCCTTAATCAGTATATAGAGAGAGAGAAAGAGAGAGGTTTGAGCTTAATTAATATAGCATGATCTGAATATTCGAATTTCTAGTCAAGCACCAATCATCATCAAGCCGCCTGAATTTCTGCTATATGAAGATTACTTGAGAGAATAAGTTTTGGTTGAATTGGTGTCTTATTTTTCATTTTAGCTTTTTGCTTGAGAAAAAAAAAAGTTGAATTAATTTTTATTGAACACAAGCTAATGTTTTGATTCCTAGTTTGAAGATTCTGTATACGTATAGTTATTTGATTTAGATATAATATTTTAAAAAGTTTTTGAATTATTTAAATAATTTTTATTTTTTATTATATTTAATAAAATTTATGTACTTTTATTTTAGATTATATAAGTATTTATTATTAACAGCTAATTAATTATATTAATCAAAATAACATTTTTGTTTGTCTTATACCACGTGACATTAAAGTGATATGTTGACTTATTATAATGGAATTAGTATCGTATGACACGTGCTTGGTCGAACAGTAAGTTGTGATTCATTAATAATTAGGTACATAACTATACACAAAAAAATACATCAAAGTAAAATTTTGTTTACAATCGAAATCGGTTTATATCCAATCAATAAGCCGCACGTGAGGAATTTTTCAAGAGTGGAAGATATTAAATCGGTAGTTATAGTTTTGAATACATATTATTACCTTCTTTCAATTTAACAAGTTAATTTCAATGGGTTTGACTAAAAATGAGCTGACATAATTCATTAGTAAATTAGGATCGCATTCACATTTAGAAATGTTGGTTTAGCTAAAGCAGATTATTCAATAAGAGTAAACCCTCATTTTTATTTTAATTAAGTTCTTGCCGTGTTGTACTATTACTTCTCCGCAAGACATTAGCGTACTTAAATTAATTAACAATTGATTGAATGGCCCGTGACATAACTCTTTAAATAATGTACATCAAGAAATGCACTAATACTGGGGGTGTCAAACTTTGAATGCATACAAGTTAGTATTATTTTAACAATGAATGCAATTTTTTAATTATAAAATGTGAAAACACGAAAATGAAGAGCATAAATATTAATGATAGTATATATGATTTAGTGTCACGAAACAATTGAAAAATATCGAGACATATGATATGTGGCCCTTAACGATTGCTTGGAAATAAATATATATATATATATATATATTATTTAACAAAAATTTTAAGCCGGTTGAGAATAAGTAAGATTTCGGTCAAAAAAACTAAAACAATTCCTTATCTGATACAAATAATTGAGTAGACCATTAATTGTTTTATGTTAAAAAAAGGGAGGCTCGATATAACCTTAAAAATTACTAATAATTTATTGAAGTTTCAAGAGAGAGCAACTAATTCGCTTGGAATCTTCAAATTCCAAAGAGAGACGCATGTTGTGACATTTGATTTTACTGTATAGTATTGCACGATTGTTTGACCCTTCATTTTTTTATCCAGGGATGTTGTTAATTTGTTTGCTTATCGATCGGAATGATTTGCATCAGTGGCGCATCATGTTTGTCAACAACATTATCTTGTACGCCTCAAGGAGCCTCACTCGAACTTTCCAGGCAATGTTAATTTATCCCATTTTCATGGCTATATTCATTTCCATGTTTCAAATTTGTTTCTTTAGGTGGCTGTAAGTGTCAGAGTTCTTCACTGTCAATTCAAAAGATATGTTTATAAGATTAGAAAAAAACTTTAATTACAAGTCTAAAATCCTTGTTGCACTAATCCTTTCACCATAATAAAAAAATAATCCTTTTTAATTACTTATTTCGATCCTGATATCTCTAATAATATCTTTTAGTGGAGATCTTATATTAATAAAGAGTTGGATAGACTTGATATCATTTGTTACGAGTTTATATTTTTAATTCAAAAGATGCATCTATAAAGTGGAGAAAGACTATTACTTATAAATTCAAAATTTATCTTAAAACTTATGACACAAGGATGCAATTAATTTGATTAAAGATTAATTCCAATCAGTAGTATTTGTTATACCTATTCAAAATCTATGGCTCTGCCACGACTAGACACATCATAGTATATCATAAATGTTATCTTTAAAAAAATTTATCCCAATGCCTTTCAATATATATATATATATATATATATATATATATATCTCAACTCTTTAGGAGTATTCGTATTCTTATTTTATAGGTAAGAAGGATGAATGAATAAATTAGGAGAGTTATACGACTGAGACGGGGATTCCATTGCTGGGGGAGGCCATTCGTAAGCGATTCCCAATCAAATCAACTTCTTCAAAGCGTGATTATAGTTAGATTATATTTTCTTAATTAATTTTTTAAAAACGGTGCTTGTAAATAAGTTTAGCATGAGAGATGATGTCAACACCTGTTTATCGTGATATTTACTCATTTTTCTAAGTCCTTAATTTTTTTGCTATTAGTATTTTCTTCTTAATAAGGTATGAGCAACAGATTATGGGAGAGAGATGCCGAAATAGAATTCCTTCATGTAATTAATTATTAAGGTTAATGCATTGGCTCTGAGATAATAATTTTACATCAAATGCATTCGGGAAAACTGACCTGAAACCGACCGAGACCGAAGATGCACACCCCTACTTATAAGCAAATATTAAAGTAACCAAATTATAAGTATAACTACCAACGATTAGCTACAGTTGTTTCAAAACGATCTATTCAGCTTGTGAATAGAGATGTCAATGGGTCGGGTACACTATAATTTTAAAGTACCCGAACCCTAACCCTATAAAAAATCAATTATCCTAATCCTATTAACTATTTGTTTAATTTGAAAATTACTACCCTATAATTACCCTAATTCTAATACATTTCTATTATCCTATAATTACCCTAATCCGTTTAAATACCCGATTAAATAAAAAATTATTAAAATCTTCTTCATGGGTACCCAATTACCCAATTAACTTTTATAATCTCATAACTTCCCTTTAGATTTATATGTTATATGTTTATATAAATAAATGTATATATACTGTAATTAATAATTTTATGAGTTATAATTTTTAAAATGTTAATACAAAATAAAAAGTAAATATATTTATATTTAAAGTACATAATATATACACACACGCAATCATAAAAGTATTAATGTCATCATATTAATAATTAGAGTAATCATATTTTTCATATATTTGTTAGTTTTTAACAAAAAAATTACTTGTAAAGTTGATAAAAATTATAAATTTTTAATTTAATTATTAAAATAATAATAAAATATTTATAAATAGTAATCGGGTTCGAGTAACGGGTACCCAAGGGGTGGTACTTGAACCCTATCCTATTAAAATTCGAGTAGTGAAATCATTACCCTAATTCTACCCAAACCCGTTTATGGAGTACCTTAATCCTGTATAACTAGATCAGGTACTCGCGAGTACTCTATAATAGGGTACTCGTTGACATCTCTACCT
This sequence comes from Theobroma grandiflorum, assembly GCA_036013995.1. Lineage (NCBI taxonomy): Eukaryota > Viridiplantae > Streptophyta > Magnoliopsida > Malvales > Malvaceae > Theobroma > Theobroma grandiflorum. The sequence goes on along the minus strand of CP142131.1, from coordinate 1,972,933 downwards.
GTGAAGAGACATTTTCTCTATCATTGTAAATTAGATATCAGAAAAAATTTTAATTTGTCGTCTCAAAAGTTTCAATAATAACCTTTTTCTTTTTTTTTCTTTTTGGATGGTATGATCTAAATTTAAGTCAATCATCGCAACGAAAAGTTGGCAATATGATGTTTCTTTTTTTTTTTTTCATAAGATATGATTAGTAATGCTTTGTAAAAAAAAATAAAAAATTCATAAATTTAAGGTAACGTTTGGTATGTTGTGGGGAATGTGATTGTTAAGAATGTAATTGCTGAGAAATAATTTTACAGTGTTTGATATAGCATGAAAAGGGATAATTGTAGAGAATGTTATTGCTAAAAATATCATATTATAATGTTTGATTTGAAAACATTTTACTGGTAATGTAATATAAATTTACAAAATTACTTTTATAAATAAAATTGACAATCAATATTTAAAATTTTTTTTAATTGCTTGAATTCATTGTTGCAAATAAAAAAAAAGAAACATATTTTGGAGAACATAATTTGTTTGGAATTTACCATGTATGGATGATGGTTCACATTACTAAAATGAGTTCCCTATTTCATAAATTATGCTCTGTCAAAGTTGCTTTTCTTTTTTGAAAATTAAGTTTTGAATTAAAGAAACCGATAGAGCAATCATTGACTTTGGGTTCATTGCATTGAGAGTTTGTTTTCTTACACCTTAATTTATTATAATATTCCAAAATCTTTACCCAAAAAGTAGTCAACCAATGTACACACAAGAATCAAAATTCTCTTGCTGCATTGGGTATTTCATACTTACTCATCAATTCAAAAACAAAAACCAGAAACACAAAAGAAAAATGAAAAAAAAACCTCAATAGGCTCATTGATGAGAGATTTACAGTTAAAAAAAAAAAAAGAGTTGGAGAAGAGAAAGAAATAGGGAAAATAATCTGTAATGAAGGATTCCCATTACACATCAATGACAATCTAGATTAAAATGAATCAAATAAGCTAGAGTGAGCGACTGGGGTTCCAACTGTGGCAAGGAGAAGAAGAGAAAATAGAAAAGAGGGTTGGTTATAGCCTTATGGGTAGGATGATTTGGGAAAAAAAAAGTGATTTTCCCTTTACAAAGAGAAAGTTACTTTTTCCTTTCATAGCTTTGAAGGGAATAACGTTCCTTTGACCTGTTGTAATCACATTGCAATGGGATAATTTTATCATATGTTTTAGACAAATCAAACACTATAAAGTGATTGTACATCCAATTAAAATGCAGGGAATCTACCTCACATACAGTGTACCAAACGCCTTCTAAATATGAAGAAAAGGCAAAGAGTCTTATAATGAGAAATAATAATATCTTTTTAACTTTTTTTTTCAAAAAATATCTCTTAACTAGAGTGAATGAATTATTGTAACCAAAGCTTGGAGCTTATTTTCAACATGAAATAAATGTAGGTTTGTCGTTTTTCTTAATATACAATCAAAAAATGTGTGCCAACTCGAAATGCAGTGACGGTTGGGTTGGACTAACAATCTAGTTTTGTGGTGCGGACCCTGCCTCACAAATGAACTAAAGGTTGGTTTAAGACTGTGCAGCAGTGCTTAAGGATTTGGTTTTGGGTTGGGCTGTATTCTAAGACAAGGCCTACATCTCGACTTTGAATGAAGTGAAAATAATATTATATTGTCGTCATATTCATAAATACATTGCCGTGGTGATAATTAAAAAAACAGAGAAGATTTTACACTGTAATTAAAAATTATTTAATTATTTTTACTCTAAGTTAAAAAAATAAATAAATTAGTACAAATCGTACAGTCCTTGTTAGAATTAATTTCGGTACGTACAAATTAGGTCCAAACCGATATACATACATGTAAATAAATAAAATAAAAAAGTAAAAACAAAATCGAATAGGCAATAGATAAAACATATTAAGAAAGCAATAATAAGAGGAGTTTTGCCTTTCATTCTTTGGTTTTTTTTTTTTTTAAAGGAGTAGATGGTACAAATTAAGACAACACGTGGAGCCCTCGTGCTTTAGGATCTATGTCTCTTTGCTGTCTTTGCATTTAAGCTTTGAACATGGAATATATTTTGAGTATTTCTTTCTTTGTCTTAGGATCCGAAAAAGGATTTCATGGTCAGTGTCAGAGATCAAGGATCCATAACGCACGTGTCTTCTCGATTAAAATTTAAAAGAATAAAAAAAAATGGATTGCAATGTTTTTTTATGGTGAGAATAGTTGAATAAATGTGCTTTTTTTTTTCTAATTAAACAAATAAATAAGCTCAAACATGAGAGCACCCACAGAAATAAAAAATAAAATGAAAATTCTCCTTTCCTTTTTTTTTACCCCCGAAACGACACCAGAGAATACAAACCAGACAGAATCCAATGGTCGTGTATGTGCTTTAAGAACAGGTGAAACGGAAGTGAAAGGAACTCCAACACGACACGGAATGGACGTGGCAGGCGGGAGAAGCTTTGGCCTGTAAGAGCTTCCTTTTTTCTTTTTTATTTTATTTTTAATTTTATCATCATAAATATAAAACGACATAGAAAACATATTTCTATGCAAAGTAGCGCAGAAGGAAAACAATTTGTTACTATTAATTTTTGGCCCAAAAAATATTTTTCAGCTTTAAATCTTATTTTCAATCAATTTTTTTTAATAAAATTTAGAGCATATGTTAGTTGGTTTAAGTAATGTGGATTCAGAAATATATTCCTTTTCAGTACGATGAGTCTTATTGAGTGCAAAAGAAAACCTTAGCCCCCACCTAACGCTCCTCGTGAATTTAACGTATTTCTTTATTTATTTTCTTTTTTTTTAATTAAAACGCAACTAAATTTCTAGCCGATTGAGAAAACATTAAAATAGTTTTTATCATTATTATGATTATTTAATATAAATATAGTTAAATCAACTAGCTGTAAATGCAAATATGATAAGTCAAAGACAATGGCAAAATCTTGTGACAAGCTGGCACCTTCTTGGTTTATATAAGTCACTGTGGCTAACCCCTTCCACGTTAATAATCATAGAGGTGTTTTTTAATTTTATTTTTAAAAAGAAAAAACCGTGATTAATGGGTGAATGGATGGACTTTTTTTTTTTTGACCGAAAACACGTGTGGAATTTACCCATTCAGTAATTACTACAGTTAGTTAAAGTCTTTTATAGCTGCATAGCTTCATGCAATTACAATTTGGCGGGTGACCCAACTAAATGCTTGACAGGTAATCCAACCAATTCCCTCCCCTATAAACCATTTCGTCTATGGGGAATCAATCCCAGTACTACTCTCTAAGCAAGAAGGAGAACCCAACAAAAGAAAAAAAGAACAAATAGAATAAAAAAAGCCACAATAAAGAACAAAATTTCGCTCTGGAGTCTGGATGATAGACCACAGGAGGCAAAAAAAAAAAAAGGGTGAGAACAGATGAAAAAGAAAAGAATACAGTAGTTTTACAAAACCCTTTTGAAGGCTAGGAAGAAAGAAAGGGAAAGAAAGAGAGAGAAATGAAAAGGGTAGAAAAAAGTGGAGAAGGGGTAGCAGAAAAGGAGGAAAAATTGAGTGAAAAGTTGAGTAGGAGGGTATTATTGGTAGGGAATAGGAAAGGAGGGGGCCCCTGTACTCCACTCCCTTCGTGGAAACTTTACCACCCTCAGGCTCGCCTTCATCATAACAACATCCCTCCTCCTCCTGCCGCTGTTTCTGCAAGAAAGTTAGCTGCTTCGCTCTGGGAGTTTCATCAATACCTTCCTCATCATCCTAAAATGCATAGAGGTGTTAACAACACTAATGGCCGTTACCACCAACGCCACCACGCCAATCTTTTCAAGGACAAAGGAATTGACTTTTCTCATTTCTTGGCTGATCCTTGCCCCAGCTCTGATCCTGACCAGGTATTTCCTTTTGTGTTCCATACCTTACTTCTGTTTGTCTACAAGTAGTGTATGTGTATTTTTGTATTTGTATGTTATTTTTCTTCTAAAGGTTTCTCCTTTGGGGTATTTTGATCTATTAGTTGGTGGGATGGATGGTGATTGATTTGGAATTTTGGGTGTGGCAAAATGATGATACTTGTTTGTCCTAGGCTACATGGTTTGTTCTTATGTTTTTGTTATTTGGGCTAAGAGATATGCAGATAGATTGGTGATGTTTACAGTTTATGTTGATAGGACTACTATTTTTGTCTTCATGTTATCCGTCTTGGTTGTTTGGTTATGCCCTGCCTAACTTTTCATTTTTTTTTGGTTTATAGAGTTTGTTAGGTTAGATTATTTGTTTTGAATGTCCTATTGTTTCGTATTTTATTCATGTCTTATGGAAAATTTGCTCTTTGTCAACCGTTTTTGACCAGTTCAAAACCTAATGGAGCCTTTTCTTGTCAAGAATTGTATAATCATATGAGCAAGCATGGAATATGGGGAGGGTTTTTCTGGACGAGAAAGGATTCCTCGATTATGAATTTGTTTTTTCCTTATGGAGAGTTACTCTAAGTTAACACTGTTTTTGGTTTTGTGGTTCTCATTGATCTAGCTTACAATGTAGTTCCTAATAATATCTAAGAAACATCGTCCCTGTGCCTGCAATCTTTATCTGTTGTAATTACCAACGCCATTGATTGTTTGGTCTGCTAACTGATTATTATTTTAACAAAAAAAAAAAACATAAAGCATTCAATTCAGGATTAATACTATAAAATCTGGTGGTGTTTGGTTAAGCAGTTATTTGTTAGTTGGGTGGTTCTCCATAACTCTGTTATGGGGAACCAGAGGGCAATGGTTGCTTTAATCTTTCAATATAATGTTGTAATTAGCCTTAAGTTTTGAATTTTCTGAAGAGTGTTGAGTATTTCTTGAATCTTTACTGTTGACGCTTAACTTATCATTTGTCTATGATGGATTGATGGTCAAGTGTAGTTTAAATTTGTTAGACATTGCTTTACAGTGAGGACTGAGAACCCTTTAATTGATACTTGTTATGAAAAGATGACCCAACAAAGTATTAGTTGATTTCAACCATTTTTGGTGGCTTGAACTCAATGTCTTCAGCCACTTCTAGAGTTATCCAAGGTGGAAGCAATTCCTTCTGTTACTAACTTTTCTGTTTTATTTCTTATATCAGCCAGAGAGTGCAAGCAGTTTGAGGAGGCATATTGCTCAAACACTGATGAAACATCATCGATCAATTGAAAAAAATAATCATGCCTTACAGCCTGTATCTCCTGCAAGTTATGGCAGTTCAATGGAGGTAAATTTTCTTTTATTCCTACTGAAAAAGGTACTACATGTAAAATAAATACTGAATAGGAAAGGTGATGTTCTTTCTTCCTGTAATTGATGCTTCCACTGAAGTTACTTGAATAAGAGTAAAGAAAGAATAATTGTTGTGAGTCCTGTACATGCAGACAAACTTGAGACTTGCCACCAAGTTAGTTCACATTGGCTATAGTTTGACTACTGTCTCTTTAGTCTCTGCCTCAAATCTTACTCTGTAGTATTCAGTAAGGTTCTAAGTTGATAGATACATATTGGGCGTTCATAACATCTTAATTACTTGTTTACATATATCTGATTTTTTAGAACAGTAATAGAAATATATAGCCTGTTTGTAGCTTTGAATGCTATATAAATGGCATTTTCAGAATTCACTTACTAGGGTGTTATTTTCGATGAGAGCAATCACGAACAAATTTGGACCATCATCAATTTCCACACTGATGTTTATGGTGTTATGTCTGTTCATATCAATTTTCTGCAAGAATTCCTTGGAAGTCATTCCTGTGTGGTTTGCTCATTAGGTCTTTCCCACGTAGTTCTACATCCCATCCCATAGAGTTTTTACATGCCCTTCCTCTTTTTCAGGTGGCCCCTTATAATCCTGCAGTCACGCCTAGCAGTTCCTTAGATTTTAGGGGAAGGGTTGGTGAGTCACATTATAATCTCAAAACATCTACAGAACTGCTAAAAGTACTAAATCGTATTTGGAGCCTGGAAGAGCAACATGCATCTAATATCTCATTGATAAAAGCATTGAAGATGGAACTAGATCATTCCCGTGTTAGGATCAAGGAGTTGCTTCGAGATCAGCAAGCAGATAGACATGAAATTGATGATTTGATGAAGCAGATTGCTGAAGACAAACTAGTTAGGAAGAGTAAGGAACAAGACCGGATTCATGCTGCTGTACAGTCTGTGAGGGATGAACTAGAAGATGAGAGAAAGTTAAGAAAACGATCAGAGAGTCTACACAGGAAGTTAGGTCGGGAAGTGTCTGAGGCAAAAGCTTCTCTTTCTAATGCCTTGAAAGAACTTGAAAGAGAAAGGAAATCAAGGAAGCTCTTGGAAGATCTTTGTGATGAGTTTGCAAGGGGAATAAAAAGCTATGAACAGGAGGTGCATACTCTGAGACAGAAATCTGATGAAGATTGGGCAGGAGTGGCTGACCATGATCGTTTGGTTCTTCATATATCTGAATCATGGCTTGATGCACGGATGCAGATGAAGCTGGAAGAAGCTCAGTCTGGTTTTGCTGAACAGAATTCAATGGTAGACAAATTAGGCTTTGAAATAGAGACCTTCCTTCAAGCTAAACAGGTTGGTACTTCAGTTTCTAAGCGTACTGATTATTTGTCACGAAAGGATCGCAGGAAATCACTTGAATCTGTCCCTTTAAATGAGGCTGTGAGTGCACCTAAAGATGTTTGTGATGAGGAAGATTCTGCTGGCAGTGATTCGAATTGTTTTGAGCTGAATAAACCAAGCAGTGTTGACTTGAAATCAAATGAAGGTGAAGCTGTAAATGGTGATGTCGAGGAAATAATGAAATCAAATCATGCAGAGAAAAAACCATCATCCCACGATAAGAGTAAAAGTCGGCATCCATCCAGCTTACAAGTTAAGTTTGAAGAAAAGATGGCAAGAGCCATCTGTAACGGAAATAAAATGTCCCAGTTGGCAGATTCAGAACGGGAAAATACTGGTGTAGGGAACACCACTGAAATAACGGTGTCACAAAAATTTGAAAATGATGAAGCTACCCATTATGGCAGCGATGGAAGAAAGAATAAGCTTGATGAGATCCATGGACTGAGGTCCAATTATGTACTGGATAACTTGATACGAAATCATATAGCATTGTCAGAAGGTGGGAATATAAATCCTGAAAACGACTGTGGGGAGGCTTCCTGTAGTTTCTCTGCTCGAAGGAACCAGCCTAGTCCAGTGCGACAATGGATGACGAAATTCACATCCCCCGACGTAGATGGATCCGAGCCCTCCACCAAGCTACCTCCAGGAACAAAGGAAAACACATTGAAGGCCAAGCTTCTTGAAGCAAGATCGAAAGGGCAACGCTCTCGTTTAAAAATATTCAAGGGGAAGTCATAGCTCACAGGCTTTTTCCTGAACAATCCGCTGGAAAAGCTCACAGCATTAACTGCTTCTGCGTCCTGTTGCAGTCCGGCATTATGTTATGTGAATACTGCCATACTGGCCACGATGCGCATGGATCTGAATGTTGCTATGTCATAATTCTGGATATATTTTTTTTATGTTTGTATATTAGTGTAATATCACAACATAGATACGAATCGGATGAATCTTGGGTCCATTACAATTTTGAGTGACTAAGCCTTTCTAGTTTCTATATCTCCCAAGCGAGCATTCCAGATATATCACCCACCCTCTAACATTGAAAGTTTTCAGTGTGTTATAAAACAGACATTAAATCCTGAGAGAGGTGTAGGAAATTTTACGTATACTGGATACTTGAAGCTATCTGACCCGATTATATACCAAACGATCAATCCTTTTTCTTTTGTGGGGTTTGGGCCTAAAAAAGTCTTTGAAACCCAAAATGGAATAGACAGACAAGAGGCCGCTCTATGTTGTAGGTTGGCCTCAATAGCAAACGACGTCGTGTTTGAAACCAAATTGCTTGCTTAAGCACGGAGAATGAGGAAGTGACAGGAAGAAGGGGGATGGCGGCGGCGTCGTTCAGGTGGATACTCCAACTGCACAAGGACGTTCCGAAGGCGGCTAAGTTTTACTCACAAGGGCTCGACTTCTCTGTAAATATCTGCACTCTTCGGTGGGCAGAGCTCCAATCCGGTCCTCTCAAGCTTGCCCTTATGCAATCTCCCAGGTACTGCTTTTACCTTTCTTTTTATTCTGACATGGAAGTTTTGATAAATTTCTTGATGATTTAGACTTTGTGAAAAATAACCAAAATAAATAAGATTATGGATAGTCCCAGATTTGCGTTGCTTTATTAAACATTCAATCATCCAAGAAAGAAAGAGAGGGAAACTGGATAATTCTAACCCAGTTTTTTTGACAGTGATAATGTGAAGCAGAATGGATACTCTTCACTTCTATCATTCACAGTGAACGACATTAACAGTACAGTAACAAAATTAATGGCATTAGGAGCCGAACTAGATGGTTCCATCAAATATGAAATCCATGGAAAGGTATTGCCTCCATGTCTTCAACCCTTAGTTATTCTTGTGCTTAGCTTGATGATGAACTGAAGTTGCAACTCAAATTTGTTCGTTGTTATAAGGTTGCTGCCATGCGATGCATTGATGGTCACATGATTGGCCTCTACGAACCAGTATAAAATGCTCTAGAGACGAGTCCCTTCAGCGCAGTTGACTAACTCACGGTTTAAGTCATTTGAATACATAGAAAAGACATAAGAAACTTTTCCTTTCTTTGGATTCCCTTCAACTATTGTAAGTGATTTTTCATCCAAATCAATGACAGCTGTGCATAGTGTGTAAAGAGTTGGACCTGAAAATAATCCCAATAGTGTGAGTTAGTAACCATTGAAGAGAAGCAGCTCTACATTTCCGTCTTTCAATTTATACCTGTCATGTAGATGGGGTACTTTTTGTCTTCTGTATCTCCTAGAATAGACAGGAAATTGGTCTTTGATCCTTGCGGTAGAAGAGCTGCTCTTCTTTGCCTGCTCATTGAGTTTTCGTCATGCACCTTTATTGCAAAACATTGTTTTCAGTTTCAATGTAGTTGAATTAAGTTATAAAACGTTTTTTTGCTCAATCAGAGAATAATTAAGTTATAAAACTGATTTAGAGTTCTGTGCTAAATAATAAGATGTGATAATGTATCTGAGTTTGTCATATAGAAACTTTTGAACTGCTATTACTTGAAAGTCAGTTGGTTAAAAAAGCATTTTGAGATTCAGCACAGCAGCCACAGATAGATCTAGCTATAAAGGGTAAAACCAGCCCTTGCCCTGATGAAGGTTCCTTCCCTTATGTGATATATTGTTTACCTGCTGAACCTGAAGATGGAGATACATATTTGCATGGAAAAATGGTGTTGCTCCAACCTCATGAACTGAAACTCGAGATCTTGATGCGGTTTCAACATTCAAGATCATGCGCGTCTGTATATCAATTAAATTGTAACTGTGTCCCACAGAAACTTCTGATGAACGTATTTTCTGAGGTTAAACCATATCAGTAGCAATGATCAAGCTGGTCTTAAATTGCATAAGGTATGAGAAGAGAAAATTACAGGGTCTTACTGCTAATGCATCTGCAATGCTTGTTGCTTCGAGAAGGTCTCTAGACACAAAGTTCCTTCCAATGCCAGCTGGTACAATCTCATCTTCGGTTGGGGGTACAGAATTCAGTGTGAATGCCTAAGGTATGTATGAAGGAAATATTAGCTTTCATTTAAAATAATACTCCTTCAGAAGACATCTAGTAAAATTGAAGCAACAATCATGCTATTCTTTTCTTTTCCTTTCTTTTATTATCTTAATGTTTTGATATGGCCAAAGACTTACATCTGGTTAGGTTCATATTGGGGACTTGTGTTTTACGTCACTCCTTTTAGTATAAGATGGTCCAGTACAGATTATGATGCCCAAAAGAAATTTTACCATTCCATGACTGTTAAATCCAAAAGCACAGGTTGGAAGCTCTCCTGCATATGTGTAAGCTATGAAAGATAACCCATTTGACAGTTTTTGCTTGATCAAATAGCTGCAAATCCAGCATAGACATGTTTACATTTTACGAGTATCTGTTTATCATACATATTGCACTGTCTAGAATCAGAGCAGGATGCAGGAAACTAAAAGCATACGTGTGGCCAACTAGAGCGACATTTGCATCCTCGTTATGACCTGCAAGGGCCATCAAATCGCTAACAACGAGAACATCAGAACAGTCATCTGTACTATCACCATTTGAATTCATTGCTGCATTTGAAATGAATGGAAGTATCTCCTTCCTGAAGTTGATAAGTATTATCTGCACGGGAAGAACTAGAAGGTGACTGATTCAATAGAGATATATGATGGAAATTAACAGTTTGTGAGCACTACATCAAGAACAGGCACACCACTTCCTTCTGCAGTCCCTAAAAGTTCAGCCCAATATCTTGGGAACTTCTTCTGGTTAGTTTCTGAGAGTTCTTTGATCAGTGGTTGTGCCTGTGTTGTTCGAGCAAAAGGAAGGAGCTGGTTTTGAAGAATGAGGTCTCCAGCCAACCTGCTTCTTATCTGACTACAGAATCTTTGACCTATGAGAAAACCCAACCGGTAGTCATCTTCACAGGGCCCAACTTCAAACATCTCCAACACTTTCCCTTCCATGCTTGAGTTCCTAAACCCTGCGGCTGAAGTCATTTACAACAAAGTTGCATCTTATCCTCTTCCACTGAGCAGTCTACGGTGATGCTCCAATGTTCCATTTGAAAATGACATTATTGGACCTCTTCTTTTGTGGGCTGGCCTCGTTGGTGGGCAGATGCTTGTTGGATTTGAATGATGTTTCAAGATTTAATCTGGTTACTGTATGGTTCTGATGGTTTTGATTGATTGGAAGGAGTGCATACACATCATAAAAGAATGGCGTGCTGTGAGACGGGAATCGAAGTGGTGTAGGGAGGGGCTGGCTCTGCGGGCAAGGCAAATATTATTCCGCATGACCGTGGCAGTTGCAATTTGCAAATATCAAGTTTCTGGACCACTGCGCCAGTTATTACGTACACGTAGTACATGAAATTAAGTGGTTCAAAGTGAACATCAGTCCCCTTTTTAATTCTTTTCTCCATCATTCCTGTTTGAATGTCATGTCTAATGTGCACCTAGGTACACATGCCTCTCCGACACAGCAATCCACTTGGAACTGTCGTGCCCCTCTTCTCAAGTAGAACAAAAAAAAAAAAAAAGAAAAATGAAGTCCCATGTCAAAATATGAGTCATCTACACATTTGATTTATGGGTAGGGTAAATATCAACTGGAAAAAGCTCTCTTAAGAAACAAATGTCAATAATACTTAGAAAAAAAAAAAACAGAGCTTCTTCCAGGTTTTCCTTGCTTTTGGAGAGGTTTGTTCAAACAACAGAATGTGATAAATATGATTCAGTCAATTCATTTCCCCTCTTCTGGCCATGCCATTGTACCTCAAAGAAAACTTTAAAAAAGAAAGATCGTCTCTAGATCATGGTTTTCTCATCGAAGCTGCACAGTTAGAGAAGCAAGATAATCTTTCCAGATCTTAGTTAAAACTTTTGCATGTTAATATAAGCAAAATGGTACTTGGAAAATATTGAAGGTGGGTCAGGAAAGATGAACGATACAAGACAAAGCATCGGACATCCTATGTTTTTTTTCTATATAAAGTGAAAATTTTAAGAGCAACTTGATGTCTTCCAATAATCTTATTGACCCTAAAGTTATCAAAAGAAAACAATGAAAACTTTTGAAAGTTCTTATATATCTGCTCATGTTCATAAAGGGAAGCTTTATTAGCGTGTTGTAATAATATGGTAAAACTTTTTGAAGCTCTAATATGCACAGCTTGACTATAATGATAAAAGAAAAACCCTGGAGTACTGCAAAAGTTCTGGCTTTGGTTCAAGTAAAAGGTTTGAAAGTATATATACGGAAATTTAGTTTGCTGGTATAAATGAACTGATGCAGAGAACTCGACTATGCAAAATATGGTTCTATATGGCATAGATTAAAGGGTGGCATCTCTCATAGATGCTAAACTGACCTGAGAATTCGAGGATATACTCCAGCAATACTCGTCATCAAAGGTCCATTCTAGCTTTAAGACATTAATTGAATTGCCCTCAAGTGATGTGGGTAATGGGTAACTCAAGATACAACGACAGCAGCAGGAAAATTAAAGAGAAACTTTACATGGTAAAGTTTCAGATGATGATCATCTTTCTGATTTCATGTACCTAACAATTAGAAGAAGGATGTTTGATCTCTTAGGTTATCCCTTTCTCTTTTTCATTTCCTAAGTCCTAAAGTCCATAGATAAATGAAGTGATTGTCGCATCATGCCTGTAAGCCAGCATGAAGATACTATATATATTCACTTCCATTTTCTTGGCTTCATTAGTGAGTAGTTCATATCATTCCAATTCCCAATGGAAAGAAAGTCAAAAATTTTTGCAGCATATCCCTCAAAATGATGATGATGGACGAGAGAATTTGATTAAGAAATTAAACCAGTTCATCTACAATGAAACCTTTTTCCAAATGGGTTGGAACATCCAGGCCCCAGAGAATAAAGGAAAGATCAAACTTTACAATGCTTAGATCTTACTTACTAAAATACAAAACAACTCCTTATCATCAAATCCCAACTTTGGGCATCGAAATTTTTTTTCAGAATCATCAATCTCGGGGATCCACTGGGGGAGCGGCACGTGGATATTTCTCATGCCCACCAGATTGTAATTATGGGACAATAATGACAAAAAACTATGGCACTTGTGTTTGTTAAAGATGGTGCAATGATCAATCATGGCCTGAGAAACAGCCGTTGGTTTCTACTAAAGCAGACAGGGACTCAGAAAAAAGCTCGTGTCCATATTTGGCATGGTGTTGATACAGCTTAGAGAGGTAAAAGAGAGAGGAAGAAGAAGAGTAATAGTATATAAAATGAATGAGCTAAAGATACATCAAACATCTTTGGTGGGGGTGGGGGAATTGTTTCTCTTGTCTTAAGAGATTCGTTTGGGGAAAGGAGAGAGCCATATGGGCAGCAGAGTAAGGCACTTGGCATTCACTGGTCCTTGGGAGGGAAGCACTAGAGGGAAAAAGAACCCAATAACAAAGAATGAACTCCACTTCCACCTATATATATACACACACCATTTTCTCTTTCTTTTTGTCTTAAAATAGGGTTTCATGGGAGGTCAGCTTAAATATATATATATATATATCTGCTTCGACCTATTAGCTTCGGGAATGACCTAGCTGGTTGCCATTTCTTTCCTTTTCCAAAAGTTTCCATTTTCTAAATGAGAGAATATGGAAGAGTATACATTACATATGTCTGAAGACAATTAGACTTTGATCTTAATTTGAATATCTCTTATTCGAAATAAAGGGATACACTATTGTGATAATACTAAATATAAACATGTTACTCATGTAGGCCACCCAAAGCTTTCTGGCATACTAAACCAAATTCAACGCTCTCTCTTTCCCTCTTTACATTCAACTCATTGCCATTCATTCGGCAGTGATAACATGCGCATGCCATCATCCTTCCCATCCATGCATCAACTAGTACACAAAAGCTAATTAATGCCTAATTATCCTTTTATCAAAGGTTTTTTTTATGGACAAACAAGTAACCATGAATGGTTAACATGATGAAAATTGCTCAATACAGTCAGAAGTCATTTGGAAACTGCCCGATGCAACTTCCCATACGTAACAGCAGAAGGTTCTGGCAGATGTATGCTAATTCATTTATTACTTTTTCAAAGTCCAATTTATTGCAACTAATTAATTGATTTTTGCTTATCAATGTTTACACAGGAAAGGAACTAGAAAGTGGGCATACAGAAAAAGTGCTGCGTTTTACCTTTGCATCCAAACTTGAAAAGAGAAAAATCACCCAAAGACACAAGATTAGAACAAAGATTAGTGTTTCACATTCCTGCAAATCTTGGTCCAAAGACCCTTTTAAACGACTGGAAGGGGATATTTTGGTAATTCCAATGTTGGGAGACATGTCTAGGAACTTGTTGCAGTAAGATAGCAAGACCCAAGAAGGTTTTGTCGTAGAGCGTGAGCTTTGCGAGCTGCTCCTCCCATGCGTTGCCTTTTTAGGGAGCTTTTAACAAGAAACTGCAACTGCAGCTTGACAGAAACCCTAAAACTTCTGGTCTCCAAGGTTTTCGAGCTGCTCATTCAAGAAGCAAAATCAGTAATTAGGCCCAGCCATTACAATTTGGAGAACTAGCAATGCCTTTTTGCTCAAAATTTAGTTTTAGTTGTATCCTACACCTCATTAAGGGATTTACTTGGGTAAAAAAGAAATACCCGAAACCTTAGCCCTAGACAGGAAACTGGTGGCGTATTTCTTTAGATTCGTTGAAGCCAAACAAAGATAAGCCACCGCCATTAAGGAGTTGAGATAATCTAGATATACGTCCACCAAAAAGAATAAAAGAATAAGTTAAAGATCATCATTCCAACATTACCTCAGCACTAAAGTACTTAGAATTGTGATATATATATATATATATAAAAGCATGGCTGTCATAAAAAGATATGAAAAACCTTGAGCAAAGTACATGAATTTGTGATATGAACAAGACAAAAGAAGATCTAAGAAACTAAAAAGAGTTACAAGTGGATAAAATAACAGCAGAGGGAGCTCCCTTCAGTCCAAGCACAGGAAGTTTAGGATTCAATTTGTCTCCCGCATCATTCACTCATTTACTGGGTATCTTTGCTGATCCTTTTAACTCAGTATTTGGATGAATGAGTCGGCAGCTAATTAAATCCCATCGCCACCCATGAGTGGACTGAAGAAAGCTCTCTTACCTATTAGATCATCAATAACATAAACAAAAATAAAAAGCAGAAGTTAGAAAAACACTAAACAAAAATAAAAAGCAGAAGTTAGAAAAAACACATAGTAACACTTAAATTGAAAGGTTTTTGGTACAGAGATCTGTGGTTCCACTTTCACATTAATTTATAAATGAATAAAAATGACCCATGTCCCATGTAACCCTAAACAACCCCAACAAAAGAAAAGAAGTCAGCCCCTCAATCAGAAGCATTTGGACAGAGAAATTTCTCCACTGTGGCAGATTGAAATGGATCATGGGCAAAAGTGAATGGAAGTGGAAACTGCTCTAACACACGAGAGAGAGAGAGAGAGAGAGAGAGAGAGAGAAATTAAGAGTGAGGAGGGGTGAAGAAAGCGACTGTTCTAAACGGAAGATCTCGCAAAGGAGGGTCAAACAGAGACGATGGAGACTTCAGAGAAGAGAAGAGAGAGATCATTGATTAGTTTTCTATTATCACCGGCTACCAAACTCAGCCAAAGCATCTTATGGATCTGTGAGTGGAAGGACAGGGGCTTATAGCTTTATATAAGCTAAAAAAGAAAGGGCATACTTCAAACAAGAAGTATAATTTCTTTTAAATAATAATATAAACTAATTAAAAGGAGAGACGTATTCATATTCTTTTCTTTTTTCCTTTTCTTGTTTATACTTTTTTCCCCTTGTAGAACCGTCTCACACCAATCCCTTGCATTATGATTTACGAAGACCCATCACTTCCCTGCTTTGCAATATGCCCTAGATTTTTTTATTAGTATACTAGTATTCTATTTTAATGCACAACCTAGAATTGCTGTATTCTTACAGCCCTTGTTCATATACACATACTCTTTTGTCATTTTATACAGATTTTTACATGTATAATCAATTCCAGGTTTATGCATGGGAGTTGAAAAAAACAGAAAAATTTGCTTCTCTCCTAGTATATACTACTACGACTATACTATCCTGTTGAATTTGTGTGGAGCAGGCCAGTGAGGGTGGAAATAGAAAAACAGGCCAGCCATTGAAAGTTGAAGCCACTGTTTTTGCTTACACAAGAAAGATTCATCATTCCACTTCTCCGATTAAATCTGAAAGGGGGGAATTTTGAGTTGACATGGCAGGGTGCATATTCGTATCCATTAGTCCATATGATGTTGCTGCTTCAGTTTGACAGAAAGAAAATGTTTGGTAGGTAGACTACTGTAGGGATTGTTCAAATTATATATTAAAAAAAAGAACTTGAAAAGATGTGTAGTAAACCGCTATAGAAACCCTAAAGATTCCTGGAAAACCTATAATCCTAGCTAGGGTTTTCCGATTATACTGGGCAAAATACTTTGTTTTGGCAAGGTACAAACCTATTTTTCGACAAGGGCCTGAGATCAGTAGCCTTTTTAAACTCCATTAAATTATGCAAGAGATGTGCAAGTTTATCCAACCCCCCCTCCATTAGCATTTTTTAATTGCATGCAAAATTCTAAGTAATATATAACTTTACTTATCAAAACCCAGGTTTAATACTACTAATTAATATTAATCTCTTTTTAGCACATGCCTTGCAACATCACAGGGAGTTTGGTTGTTTAAAAGTTAGATGCTATGAATATGAATCAGAGAAAAGCCAGTTATCACAGTTCAGCTTTGTCTGAAACCCGCAATTGAAAGTACAGACTGAATCCATAAAATCATGCCCCGTGCACATGAAGAAAAGCCTTATTCAAGAAAAGCCTGATTTGTTTAACTGTTAATCAAGTCCTTTTCTGATCAAAGTAGAAGCTTAAACCAGATTATTTTATTAACTTCGGAGTTCAAAAGTCTTAAGAACACATATTAGATCTTATGTACTTTGTTTGTTTTATATTTAGACACATGATCAATGCCCTTATCTCTGTCAACACATTCAACCGCACTTTCAGGTTGTTGTCTGAAAAAATAAACTTGACTTGCTTTGCTTGGCAAGAGGAATTAGCGCTACTATGATCAAACACAGCAGCTTTAAAAGAGCATGTGTTTGGAATTTAATGAAATGTTTTGTTTTTCTTTTAAATTTGGAAGCATTAATTGTAAGCAAAATTCATATAAATTCATAGAAATCCTTAAATTTAACCCACTGTATCTTAAATTATAGAATTCATTAATTATTTTTATTTTGCATTTTGACAAATAACTGGATTCAATATTTCTATTTTAAAATACCTTTATTGATAATTATCTACCTACTTAATTAAAGAATTATTCAAAAAGTTAAATGTGTGTGCGTGCATGTGAATTACGTGCGCATAAGAGAGAGAGAGAGAGAGCATGGTACAACTAGTTACAACCTATAATGATAGTGTTTTGATAATTATTTATTCATTTTGTAAAATTCATTTTTAAATTGATCCAATTTGAAATGATGGGTTTAAATTTCAAACCTTTAGAATTGAAAAAAGTGATCCTTTTGCCTAGTTGTCATTGTTATAATACTATCTTAATCTCAGAATTTCCACGAAAGTTCCTTTGCCCTTTCAAATTTAACAATAAAAGGATAGGAATTATGTGTTAGATTCCAAGCATAATAAAATGCGCATTTGCAAAGGAATTCATCAAAACCTGAGGAAAATTTAAATTTACATTTACTTGTGGAGGAAAAAAAAAAGTAAATATGCCTTAACTGGAATGGAATTTCTTGAGGACCCTAAAAAAAGAAAAACAGCTTCTTGTCGGGGCTAAAATCTCACAGGCAAGACATTGTGACAAAAGACTTTGTTCATTCGAAGCTAAACAACAAGAAGATTAATCTCAGTATACAATATGACATGATTTAGCCATTGGAGCTAGCTCCAGCAACCCAAATTGGAGAAATTTCCAATCAAATTGCAATAATGACGAAAGCTGTGTTTGTTGTCAAAGCTGGCTGTAATATTTGAAATATGAGCTAAACCATTTGATTTCTTTTTCCTCCCTTTTCTGACTAAACTTTTTTCCCTTCCATGCTATTATTAGTTTCACATGGTAATTATGAAAGCATGTTCAATATATATTTTGATATAATGGGATACACTCACAGTTACATTTTAATTTGAAATTTTCGTATTCGATTATCAGAGTAAGACATTACTCACCGATGATAAATTCATGCTATAAGCCCATATATTTTGACCTGATCATTACTTAATTTTGAGTAATTGCTTTGTGTCCTTTGCTATTTGTTCAACATAGAATAATAAAAAAGGAATATATAATTCGTCTTCACCATATATTTGTACATGACATTATGTCTCGAATCACAATTTTTTCCTAGTTTTTTCTTCAAGTAACGTTTTTAACAATATTTTACACTTTTTTCCCTAATAAAAACAGTATTATCGATCACATTTTTCTCACCCCATGTCAATAATTCATTAAATAAAAACATTACACAATATTATATATATATATATATATATAAACACACACATTACACAGTATTAAATGTCATTTTCTCCACTTGTTTCCTATAAATAAAATTTACTTGAAATAAGATCATCGACTACTTATAAAGTTAAAGACTTGATCCAGTAGAATATATTTCAAAACCATTATATATAAAAAATAAAATTTACATTAAAAAAATATGCATATCAATAGAGTTTTGAAGAAGTGGCGGTAAAGAGAAATTAGGAATAGTTTCTTGATAGGTTTTTTATTATTGCCTTCAAATTCAAGGCTTGTGAAATCCTTGCTTAAAAAAAATATTATTATTAAAATAAATGGACAATGACTTTCAAAAATAAAATAAAGGGCCAATGATGTTAAAAGTTTGAATAAAATTAACAACTTGATCTTCGTGTTGAACTTTGTTGGATTGATCAATTGGTGAATGATTTTTGGTGTATAATTAACCTAAATAAATGCAACACACCGAAATCATAAGTTAACATTTGAGTCGAGATTTATATATATATATATATATATATACATTACATAGTATTAAATGTCCTTTTCTCCACTTGTTTCCTATAAATAAAATTTACTTCAAATGAGAGTATCAACTATGTATAAAGTTAAAGACTTGATTCAGTAGAATGTTTTTCAAAACCATTATACACACACACACATAAATTTTACATTAAAAAAATTGTACAAATCAATAGAGTTTTTAAGAAATGGTGGCCAAGAGAAATTAGAATAAATTTTCAATAAATTTTTTTATCATTGCCTTCAAATTCAAGGCTTGTGAAATTCTTACTTTAAAAAAATAAAATTATTAACATAAAAAGACAACGATGATAAAATTTTAAGTAAAATTAACAATTTAATCTTCGTGTCAAATTGTGTTGGATGGGACATTTGATGAATGATTTTTACTGTATAATTAACCTAAATAAATGTAACAAATCGAAATCATAAGTTAACATTTGAGTCGAGATCATTCTATCATAATTTTACAAATTTTCTATGCACAAATTTTTGTGAGATTGAGACTTATTGCTATGTACTTGGACTCATGTTTTGGTTCAATAATTTATGTTTTTGTACATGCAATCACAGCTTGGGATGTAACGACATGGTGTCCCCATGGGTTTTTGTCTACACTTAACAATTTCAATTATTCCTTATGCACGTGTTTATGTTGGAAACTTGGGAAAAAAAATATGATAATATGACATTTATGATCAAATGCACCAAAAAGATTATGCAATGTACAGTATTATAACACTATAACATGGGGCCAATTAAATTTTTAGTCCTAAATGTTATTGTGTTTTTAAATTTCAGTCCTAATTATGTGATAACAGTAGTTCATAACCGGAATTGATTAAGGACTAAAAACGGCGAATGCATGGCAATACTCGGGATGCCACGTGGATCGATGGTAAAAAATTGTAGTCAAAACAAAATAAAGATTATAATAAAAAAATCTAATATTTTTTACTGAAAATAAATAATTAAGTGAAAGAAGTCTATGGCTTCATGAAAATTTTTACATGGTTTTCATGATCCGTTCCCATTCAGTATGGAAAATCTGAGCTCAAGAAAGCATGGGAAGGACCGCAAGGAAGAGAACCCTCATGGCCGGCCCGGACCTTAACATCACAAAATCTGGGTTTCAGTTTAGTATAGCCAGACCGCAAAGCAAGTCCACCCCACGCGCCACCCTGACTCTCATTTCCTCTCTTCTCCTTCCTTTGGTCTTGCTCACTAATGGTTAGATGCTTCTCCTTCTGGTTCTATTCCATTAAAAGAAGCTGAGGTTTAACCTTCTTCAATATATCCATGTCTATTACATATTTGTGCCTTTGTCACTAAAAAAATTCTTTATCACAAAAGCTGTTGATTTTTACTGTTTAGTTTTCGAATGCTTACGAAGAAGGTACCTAATCCTAAAATTCAAGGTTCATGAATTTTTTTTATTGACTTTTCAATGAAAAATATTAAAAATTAACATTTTGACTGTGTCCACCCACGTGGCATGCCACGTATCGTTATTGCAACCTGAGCATTATTGTTCCGACGTCAGCTTTCCGTGAGTATTTTCGTTAATGAGTCGTCCTTGAGCCTAACGGTGTCACAATTTAAGAGTTTTATGGGACTGAAATATAAAAACAGGAAAACCTTTAGGAGCAAAAGTGTAATTACCCCTTTTTAACATGTAACGCCAGCTTGGCTTGGGCATTCATATAAATACACAAAAAGGCAGGAGGAGTGGAAGTTTTGGTGAAGGGTGGGGAGGAAAGAAGCAGGAACCAACAAAAGGGGCCAATGGGTAGAATGATGGCAATGAGGAAAATTAATTAATACACTACTCCATATATATAAATTTGTTGGGAAAGATCACATCAGATTCTCAGTCACTGCCTGAAATCACTGTCTTTTCAACATAAAAAGGCTGCCTACAAAAGGTACCCTCTTCCTCTCTTTCCCTCCTATCTTGTACACATTTTCTTATTTACCATTTCATTTCCATTTGTCCAATCACCACTTTTTCTTCTCATCTGTCCATCCGTCCATCTAATCTCGCTTCTTTCCCATTGCTACTGTTCTCTTTTTTTTGCTCTCTTCTTTCCCTGTTTTATTGCGCCTGGAAATGGTCTTTTGTACCGTGTAATTAATCACTTTCTGTTTCCCTGTTTCATTGTTCCTACTGGCTACAATCCTTACAGATGAATTTGGGGATTTGTGGGAATGTTTTTCATATTAGAAAATGCCCCAAATCCCTTGTTAGGACTTGGGAACCATTTAATCTTTTTCAAGTAAACGGTAGGTGGGGTTGAATGGGGCTGTTGAAAACGCGAATATGTACCTGGCAAATGCTTGTGCAGATTGTACTACGGACTGAACTGAGCCAAAAATTTCATTGCTGGTGCCGGAGGCATAATTAAAAATCCTTCCTACTTGGAATGTATACAAACGCTATAAGCCAAAAGCATTCAATTTTCATGAACAGCCTCTCACACCTTGTACTACCACTTGTGAACTTCCATTCTGTACCTGTTCATGTTCACTGCCCCTTTAATCATCACCTTCAAATGTTATCAGAGATGGGCCTATTGCATTTCCCATTTCTCTGATTCAAATTTCAATCAACTGTAAAAATTGGAAAACCAGGCAGGCAGGGGGAACTGTGTAAATTGACGAGTGCTTTGGTTCTTCCACACTGTTCTTCTGGCATTAGAAGTTTGGACCCCCCAATCTTCAAGTTTGTCAGTGGGAACATGTTTTAAAATTTCAAAAATAAAAGGTGAGATCTGAAATTTGATCTCAAGCCTGGTTGATCAATCTCGCCTTTTAAGGGAGAAGGCAATTACGCTTGGGCCAAGAATATATGATCAAATTTAAGTATTTAAGAGTGTAAAGCAACACAAACAAAGGTGCACACCCAGCAACTTCTTTTATTTTGATGGACTCTTATGTTTGGTGCCTTATCAGTGCATCGGGGAGATATGCATGTTTGGTCTAAAGGGCATATCACCCAATATACAACCATCTTGATGTTGTTCTTGCCGTGGAATCCTTTTCAATCCCCTTTTATTAATGGAGGCTATCTTTTTATTTTTTTTAAAAAAATCAACACAAATATATACTTACTAGTGGGAGTACTATGTTGCAAGCAATTATCTTCAATTATTCAAAAATGACGACAATGTTGTAATTAAGTTGAAAGGGAAAATCGAGGAAAATCTTTCTGCCTATTGGCAAGCATTTGTTTGTATTCCAAAAGGTTAACAAAAGGATGAGATTAAGATTAAAAGAATGGGGGAAAAACAAGGTTTAGGTTTAAGAATTAAGAACACATACATAAATGGAGTAAACAAAAATGCAAGGGAGTAGAGACACCTCCCTTCATAGACGGGCGAGAAACAAAAGAGAGATCAGATAGTTTAGCAGACAAACGTCAGCATAAGGGAGACAAGTACCAATGCAAACATGAGCTGAGAGCATCCCACGCTTTTACTCGGACAAATGGGCTTGTCCGATGAAAATGACTTTCTTTGTGCTCCAAGCATCTGTTTCTTTTCTTTTCTTCTTCCTTTAATTTCCCCATTTGTTACCTTTGAATAGTTAGCATTAATTGTCTATCATCTTTTCTTTATCAGGGGTTCTTTTTTTTTCTTTCAGAAAAAAAGAAAATTACTCCTCTCTGTCATAATGGGGTTTGCCAGAATTATTCTTTAGCTGCCCACATGCATGACCCTTTAGAATCTTTTCATTATTCCTTCTTCTGCACCTCCTTGAGATATGCTTTCAAGTTTGAAAGTCTGGTTGGGGTTTTTCCAAGCACTTGTCTCTCTTCAGTTACAGTTCTGACTTTCAGTTGCAGCCTTCTGTATTGGGGGGAATTGGAGTGTGCTCCAACTCTCATTACTGAACGGTTGAAAATGACAATACTATAGAGTTTGCTACAGTCCCTCACCTGCTTTCATTCAATTTTTTCCAAAGAGTAATAACTGCTCTTAGTAAGCTAATAGGGTATTACCGTTCAGATAATGGTCTCTTGATCATGATAAGATAAAAGTTAAACATCATGCTTACGTTTTTAGCTATATTTATTAACCATTGGAGGGCAATAGAAAGTGAGGAACCTGGCACCAAACTATCCAATAAAGGTTCACGTAATTAAATTCTAAGATCAACAGAAAGTTGCAAAGTTACAAACTAACAGAGGTTGCATATCTATAGTACTCCTTAAGTTCTAGAGAGGGTAGAAAATTCTATCTTGATCAAATGTTGAAAGTCTCTTCAAGGATAAACATGCAAATGGAAAGAAAGGTCATGACCTCAGGGCTCATCAGAAGCATGTTTCCCATTTATTTTTGTTAAATCTTTTCGATCAGCCCCCACAAAAGAGAAAAAAGCAGTACTTAGTTACACCCCGCAAGGAAAATATATCATTCGAATTTCGAATCCAACTTGCCCGTATAGTTTAACTTGAAGAGTACCGAATGGTGTGTGGACAACTTAAAGGGGCACTGCTTAACTTTTTGCGTAGTGAAAATGACGGACCAAAAATGTACCAGAATCATAGGATTTGCGTGAAGCATAACTCAAAGTAGAAAAAGAAAAGGAAAAAAGGAGAAAGGATTTTAGTATTTTCACAGTAGAAGTGAATAATGATGTCAGGTTATCAGAACATTGGCAGGGATATTTACTCTGATTAGTTAAAAGGACGTTTTACTTGTTTGGGAAGTGATCATCCAACCCTTTTTCGCTATTGAAAATGTTCATTCACCGACCAAAACCAAACACAAGTGTGTGTTGGAATAGTAGTATGAGTACTTTCGTTTGTTTTTCTTCTATTATTTTTTTTCTAAGATGCTTCTCAAAGGAATTCTTGATTGATGATCTGATATGACTCAACACAATGAGCACCGTATAGCCTTATACTTTGGATGGGGGGCATTTATTCTTGCGATCCTTAAGCTTTAGAAGAATTAAATGGGGTTTGTTTTTGGTATCAGGCATCTGAAGAAATTCTTCATGCCGGGGTCGGCAATATAAACAAGTTTAAATGATTCATTGCAGTTGGTATTTTCTTATTGCCATGGAGAGGCAAAGCAGACAGAATTTTTAGCTTTTGGACTGTTCAACCACTGATAAGAAAATAATCATACTGATTTAACAATGGAAAGAATCACATATTAAAAAGGAAGGGCTTATGATCATCATCATCATTTAGCAATAAATTAAGAATGTTTAATTATGTACACGGACCTGTACTTTGAATGATGGAGGAAGAAGCATCAAGAACATAATCAACTTTTTAATCCTTGGCTTTTGCTCCTAATTAGATTAGGCAGAATCAAATTTTTAATAATTGGATTGAGTTATTCCCATTAAAAGTAAACTTTGGTAATCATGTTATATACTAAATACTTCATGGAAGTGCCATGTTTTCCTGTTCATAGACAATGTGTTCCATATTAGGACAATCATAACTAGTTTGAAGCTAACAAAATCAGATTGTCCCGTGATTAAGCTATGCAATAAGAGGTATTCTTTTTTTTTTCCTTTTTGGTGGTTGGGTTGAGTCACGTCATAGGCCTCATACAGATTTTCATGGAGTCAAATTGACTTAATGTGAGGTTAATGGGGAAAGGATTCTGGTTGAGGAAAAGTTGGTGAATGGATCTGGCAATGAAATTATAACGAGAAGATTTTCTTGTGTGCTTTGTTTACCTCCCACCGGGATGGAATAGAAAGATGTGATCTTTGACTAGACGGGACAAGCAAGGCTCATCCTTCTGCCTCAAAACCATTTATGTCTTTGCTGGTTTTCTTTTCTTCTTTATTTTATTTCACTGTGAGTAGGTTTTCATGCTACAAAAAGGAATTTTAAGAAAATAGTTCTTGGTCATGTCATTATAATCTTGCTTTTCGACTGTTTCGTTGTGCTGTTGTTTATCACCTTTAATATTAACCAAGGTAAACATAAACACCAAGAAATTGTGGGAAAAGGAAATTATGCATGAGACATTGAGTGAGTCTCCAAGAGAGTTTACGTGTGGGACAATTTTTATTTTGAAAAGCTGGATTTTATTCATTTTATGGTAAAATATCAACAAGCCAGGGGAAGAGCAGCCTCCCACCCCAAAATAATTCTGCAGAGAACGTAAAAAATAGTCTGCAGATCCCAGTAACCTCTAGATGTCCCAAAACATGTCCCAACAGTATCACATAACCCATCCCAACCATCACTAAGGTTATCACAACCTTAGCCAGACACCAACAAAGGTAACCTAGGAACAAAAAACATACAGGGCCCTATACATCAAGAATTCATTCACATGAATATCCAAAAACCAGAAAGAAACGTGTGGGACAATTAATAAAGGCTTCGGGCATTGTGCTTGTCCCAACCGACCTTTGGGAGGGACGGGGGGGACAGATAAAAAAAGTATGATGCACGTCCTAATATTTTACTTCGCTTCTCTTACTGGCCTTGTCAAATATACCCACAACAAAAGAAACGTTTCTGTGGTAGGGTTTACGGTTGGTAGGGGCTGAAAGCCTTTGAGGGCTCGTAAGAATCCAGCCCAGTACAGCCTTACGCATCCGAATCCCAAAGGAGTGAACAGAATTAGACTCAGACCGACTCGTTCTTTCTAAAGCTGGAGAGTGGAGTAGGCCATTCGGACCAAATCAGCCTTAGGCCATACTTGGGCCAGCAGACTCATAACTGGTCTACTAGTCCCTTGAGTACTGGGCCAAAACCCAGTCTAGTTGGAAGCCCGGCAGGTCTTATCTGAACTATGCACCTGCCATGTGGTCATAGGTAAAACGTCATAAACTTCTCTCTCCCTTCGTATTTTCATTTTCTATTTTAGTAGTATTTTTTATTAAATATAATTTCAATTTTAAGTTCAACAATTGGCTTATTGCCATTAAGAAAATAAAAAAAGTAAAAAAGGGGGACTAAACAAAAATAGATGGCAAGAACCCAAGTTGGGAGATTTACGTTTACTACTTGGCTTCTAAGTTGCAGCAATAAATCCAACCGAGAAGTGAAACATGTTGAAAAGGCCGTTAGTTTGTGATACCCACTCTTTGATAGCCACGTAGCATACGAACGAAAGAAACATAGGGCATCATAAAAAAAAAAAAAAAAAAAAACGAACATAAGGAAACACCGAACAGCCAACTCAAAAACAACTACGAACTCGGAAACTAGGACAGCGTTTCCTTTCAGGATTCGAACATACAATTTTCTTTCCTCAATTTCTTCGAAATTTGATTGATATTTTCAAAACACCTCAGGAGATTATCGGTAGTATCATATTTTGCTTTGTCTTTTGTTGTAATTAACGGTGTATAGGGTTTGGGCATGAGAGTGCCGAACGTTGATCTTTTCGATCCCCGAACGATTATGGACTCGGACTTCTCACCGGGCGAAGCATCTGGGTCGGGTTCTGCAGACGCGGACTTCGGGTTTGCTTTCAACGACAGTAATTTCTCCGATCGGGTCTTGAGGATCGAGATCATGCCTGATTTGCCCGAGACTAAAGCCGACGGTGACGGTTGCTCCTCCATAGCTGATTGGGCCCGTAATAGAAAGAGGCGGAGGGAAGATATCAAGAAAGAAAATGGTCCGTTTTTCTACTAAAATCATTTGGAATTACTTGTTAATTCTAACAATGTAATAATTTTAGTTCGACGATTTTGCCTTTCAGGTGCAGATGTTGTTGGACAACGTGAGGAGCAAACTTTAAATTGTAACATGCCAGACACGGAGGATGGTGTGACATATGAAAATCAAGATGAAGAGGCTGTGGCAATGATTGAAGAGTCCCCTACCGATGTTGGATTGAATTCCAATCAAATTGGTACTTACATGAGACGAAATGCTTGCCGTCTTTTTTTTTTCTAATATATACACACTAATTAAGGCACTCTTTTGACTTAAACTTTATGCTAACTTAGACTTCTTGGGTTCCTTCATATTGTCGTTTTTTGTTCCTTTTGCTAGTTGCCTTTTGTTATTTATGTTTTTGCTTCTTCATACGTTGCTAAAAGAACAACACGAAAGAGTAAAAACGAAGTTGTATTTGATAGAAATGAGCAAATGGTTAGAAGTAAAATTATGGATTTTGTTATCCGCGAAGTAGTACATTTGTAATTCTCCGTAAGTGTTTGTATTTGAAAGCAAAAAGCTAGTAGGAAATGTAGCAATTAGATAGGGCCTATAAGTTTGGCAAAAATGGTCTCTTGCTCGCTTAAAGCTTTTTTTATTTTAACGATAATAACTGTATGTAGAGTTGTTTTGCGATTTCAATATTAGTTATTGTTTAATTGCAAGGAATGAACCTTGAGACCTGTTTGATTCTTTTGTAGGGAATGATGCCACTCCTAGCAATGATTCATCTTGGAACATGGATTGTTCATCAGTTCTTAGAGTCAAGACCATACATATTAGTTCTCCAATTTTAGCAGCAAAAAGTCCATTTTTTTATAAGGTGAGGGGATGTCGGTTGGTTGTTTTGTGTTTTTTTATTGGATGTCAAGATTGACTTATCAGTTTGTGCCTCTTCTTGCAGTTGTTTTCTAATGGAAGGAGGGAGTCAGAGCAGCGACATGTGACGCTCCGGATACATGCCTCTGGTAAGTGCTGGAATACATTTCCTGTTATTGATCATTTCTGTCTTCTTTTTCCCCATATTGATATGAATTGCCATGAACTCAGTCTGTTTCAACGTGTGAACTGGTTAAATTTTGTGGGTTCATTTCTGCATTTGATCGTGTCTAAAGGTCATTATATTCTTTTATAGGTCGTTACTTTGTTCTTGACTAAGTAAATTTGACTAATACTGGTTGTTATATTTTTTTCCCTGAGCAGAAGAAACAGCTCTCATGGACCTGCTTAGTTTTATGTATAGCAACACCCTATCAACAACCATACCTGCGGCCTTGCTAGATGTGTTGATGGCTGCTGATAAATTTGAGGTTGCGTCATGCATGAGATATTGTAGTCGATTGTTGCGGAACCTGCCTATGACCTGCGAATCTGCCTTACTGTATTTGGACCTTCCTTCTAGTGTTTTACTGGCAGAAGCTGTTCAGCCACTGACAGATGCAGCAAAGCAGTTTCTTGCTGACAGATACAAGGATGTGACCAAGTGAGCACCACTGTTATCCACAGTATTAATCCAGCATTCATATTTTGAGTAATCTCTTATAGTAACAGCAAGGGTTTTTTCTTTTATTACTTATTCATGAATTTGCAGCATCCTTATGATGATATTTATTTGGTTTTGTTATTTAGTTTTTCCTCGTCTAAAAAAGTGGGCATTCTTCTTTAAAAGGTAAGTGGATGGATATATATTGCTTGATTTGCTATCTTCTTCCGGAAAAAGGATGGGGCAAAAATGCAGTCTTTTATAGCATGTGTATATTTAGCTGAGTAAAGTTCAATAACTTTGATATGGATGTTGGCTGTTTGAAGTGCAAAATTTGTAATATTAGTTTCAACGTCTCTTTAACTGTTTTTTTTTTTTTTGTCTATTTTTTTGTTATTTCCTAAAGCATGGATTCACTAACTGTTTTCTTGTCAGGTTCCAGGAGGAGGTACTCAATTTGCCTCTTGCAGGTATAGAGGCAGTATTTTCCAGTGATGATCTCCAGGTAGCTTCAGAGGATGCTGTTTATGACTTTGTGCTGAAGTGGGCTCGTACTCATCACCCAAAACTGGAGGAACGACGTGATGTACTTGCTACACGCCTTTGTCGCCTAATTCGTTTTCCATATATGACTTGCAGAAAGCTGAAAAAGGTTTTAACCTGCAATGACTTTGATCCAGAACTGGCATCCAAGGTTGTGCTTGAGGCTCTTTTTTTCAAAGCTGAGACGCCATACCGACAGCGTGCTCTTGCAGCAGAGGAAGCCAATGCCCCTTATCGTCACTTTGTGGAGCGGGCCTACAAGTATCGTCCAGTCAAGGTTGTAGAGTTTGAAATGCCGCGGCAGCAGTGTGTTGTGTACCTGGACCTGAAGCGCGAGGAGTGTGTGCATCTGTTTCCTGCTGGTAGGGTTTATTCACAGGCGTTTCACCTAGGCGGGCAAGGATTTTTCTTGTCTGCTCATTGCAACATGGACCAGCAAAGCTCATTTCACTGCTTTGGACTGTTTTTGGGAATGCAGGAGAAGGGATCTGTTACTTTTGCTGTTGACTATGAGTTTGCAGCAAGGTCAAAGCCAACTGAGGATTATGTAAGTAAGTATAAAGGGAACTACACGTTCACTGGAGGAAAGGCTGTTGGCTACCGTAACCTGTTTGGTATCCCATGGACAGCATTCATGGCCGATGATAGCATTTATTTTATAAATGGCATCCTGCATCTCAGGGCTGAACTCACCATCAGACAGTGAGTTTATGGTAGCTGGTTTTTTATAGCGTTCCATGTGCCTAGATCAGTTTTACTGATTCCTAACCTTTGGCTTCTTGCTGATAGTAAAATCTATGTAAATTCCTTATGAATCATCTCAAAATTTTGAATATTTTATCTTATTTTATGCATAATATTATTATCAAGTGCTTATATGCAAATACTTAAAGTGCGGGGAGGGAAGTCAGAAGAGAATGCCTTCCCGACCGTTTGAACTTAGCAGATGCCATTCATATCGTATCTTTTTCACTGTAAGGCATGGTTTCAAACTCTCAATTATACTGCAAGAGGGGCAAACGTTTCTATGATAAAGGTGTTAGCCTTATCCACTTTTTTGGCATCTCATCAACAGATTTACTAATGCCGGTGAAAAGGGTAACGCGACAACAAATTTGTACCAACAATCATCATGAGGTGAAACATTTCCTCCCCCTGCAATGCCCATCTTTTACGTTCCAACTACAAACCCGTTCCCATGAACTAGGCTCCACCACCGCCTTAAAATTTTTGGCACACAAAACTTTGTTTTCCATCGGAGTCTATGTTAATTTGGCCTTGGGTTCTTTCGCATGGTTATGACTGATTAATGACACTTAAAGCATGTTTCTTAAATATCAATCAAAGTGCTCAATCTGTCATGTGATGTGTTAGAGAGCATCCATGTGAGGAGAGGAGAGCTATCAGCGCATGCTTTTAGCACAAAATACTAATGTTGTTCCCCGCAATCGACGGGCTAAGACCCTCTCTCTCTCTCTCTCTCTCTCTCCGTCTTCCTTCAACACCGGATTGACCTTAATGATTAATGGGGACTTGAACTGCATGTAGGTACCAGACCCATATTCGATTAAGTCAACACGTCAAAATTAGACGTGCACGACGCTTTCGACTGAATGGTTGGGGATTAAAATAATCATTGCCTTTGCAAATTTTCTTTAACGGGCTTCGGAGGTCAATTAAAGATGCAAAACTTTGTTAGAAGCAAATGACTTCTTAGTCCTTTCCCTTTGGGACCCCTTTAAGAGCATGCTTTATCACTTTGTAGAAAAGCATCATCATTCAACAGTGCCTTTAAATCTATTTTCTTTAATAGTAATAGCATAAATCCTTCTTCATAATCCTTATCTGCATTTCTCTTATATTCCACTTGCTATCTGTTCATGTTGAAAAGATGAGAGAGGGCCTTTAGACACTGTGCATTATTACCAGGAATCCAGCATGAGTTTGACAGTCCTCTGGTTGGTTTTAAGCTTGTATTTCTCTTCATCTGTCCATAGCGTAGACAACTTGTCCAATGATTCCCTGGATATGTTTCTTCAGGATTTTGCTTTCAGAGCACTGGTTCGACACAGGCCTCACACTGGGGCTCTATACAGAGCTAGTCTTCCTGCTAATCTCTCAGGTATGGAAGTTTCTATTGCTCGCATCAGAAGCCGGACGTTGTGGAAAAAAGGAGCTACTCTAAGCAGCTTTCACATCCCATCCAGGACCGTCCCAGTACCTCATGTGAGAAGACTGGCAATAGTTTATCAGAACCTCGGCAACTGGTCTTCTCACTACTACAATGTTTCAAGTTACTCATTGATCACTTCTGTTGTTGGTTTCATGGTTTTTGATGCATCAAATACTAGAGCAAAAAGCCTAAGAAATATCAGCCTTGATACAATGGGGAAGCCTATATCAATTCATTTCTCCAACCTGAAATTCCCTGATGGGATGGAATCAACTGCAGCAAGATGTGTAGCTTTCAGCACTAATGGGACAATTCACTTCAGTGACATGATCTTGCCCAATGTATGTTATACCTCAGATGAGGGCCATTTCTCTGTTGTTGTTCGACTGAAAAGGAAGCACAGGCCATGGTATCCATGGGTAATGGGGGTTGTGCTTGGGTCTTCTGGTCTGATTTTCACTGCTTACTTCGGGTTGGTATTTATCAGACTTCTGAAGACAAAAAGGATTCAAGCAATGGAAAGACAAGCTGATGAAGGTGTAATTTTTGATAGCAGATGGGTCGGTAGCAGTAAAATGCCATCTGCAACAGTAACTAGAACTCAGCCAGTCCTCGAGAATGGGGGTTTTCCATAGAACTCTTATATTTTACTTCATCTTGTGTATATCTTCTTTGTATTTTGGCCTCTGGGGAGTATGTGGTGCAGCATAACTAGATTGTTTTATTACATAAAATTAAATCAGAGTACACACTTGATTTTCTCTTTTCAAAACTGATAGCTTGTTTCTATATTAATTTTGCTTGATGAAAAGGAGTTTTCACTTATAATTCCCCGTCCCCCCTTACCATCTTTAAATCTTTGTGTTGGTGAGAATGACAATCTTTATCATGGACTGGTCCCAAGCGTTTTAATTTACCTTCTGCAAAAGCTTCAGCTACTGAGCTCAACGCACCGTATCAATCAATTGTACTTGCAGCTTCCACCATAATAGTTTGATTCCCCACCGTGATGACAAGATAAACCTGGTGAAGTGGATTTTCTTTCTTCCGTTTTTTCCTTGTCTTTTCCCATGGGTTGGGGCGCTTCTACCCTGAGGTTAAGCAACAATCCTTGGGACCAGCCTCGTATGTTTGATCATTGAGGTCCTCACGACAAGCGAAAAAGTGTAGAATCAATCTCTGAAGATCCTAAGAAAAAATTGGGACTTGTCTCCTACGTTCGATCAATGAGGTTCTCACGACAAATGAGAAGGTGCCGAGTCAATCTATTAGGTCCTAACGTTATTATATCCAGGTTCAATGGGTTCGCGCATTCACACTACGGGTCGTGGGTCAGGAAACGAGTCCTGGGACCAGTTTCCTATGTCTTATAGTGAGGTTCATTGACATATATGAGGAAACTGTCCGATAGATCCCAACACTAAATTCTGACCATGTGGGGGATGGTGCCGCTGGCAAAGTCCAGTGCTTATAACTAAGAGAAATTGGTGAAAAAAAGGAAAAAAAATTACAATGTTATTTCATATTTTACCACCTCTATGAGTATCACTAAAAAGAGGTGCACCTTGGTGCTTTGGCTATAACATATGACAAGTCAGTACATACACATAAGACAGCAAATTATAACAAGGGCAATTCCTCTCTCATAAGCAGAGGGCAGTTTTCAAGTACCTAATGTGAAAGCTTCAGGGCACTTAACATGAAAAAAAAGTTATCATCAAACCAGAAACATGAGAAGGCAAAAGCTTGTAAGTGTTTCCTCGTTCATTTCAACCGAGTGAAAAAGAAGTTGAGAGACCTTTGTCAAACATATGCATTTTCAATGAAGTTTTCCTTGTTCTTTTTTCACTGCAGAAGATCTACCGGATAAAGCTTCTCGGAAACCTGTTCACGGTTCATTTTATAAGTTAACAAAATGAAACAGGTACCTAAATAGTTCTACCACAGCCTCTTCTGCAAACAGAAATTGAGTGCATTTTTTGGAGTGTGCACCTTATGAGAACTCCATAGTGGCCATATTCAGGCAAAGAGATTCACAACTCCAAAAGCTTTGTTTAACATCAAATTAAACTCCTAGAGATGGACACCACAAATTTTCCATGTAAGAACCACATGACTAGGATTAAAACATTGCTCCAGGCAACGAACACAACAGGTTCTTGCCCCATTCTATTTGCATCTGGTTCAAAAGGTTCTTGCCCCATTCTATTTGCAGCTGATTCAAGAGTCACCGGTGGGATCCAACTACCAGTTTTTCCCATCTAATGCACAGGAAAGTAGCAAATAACAATAGTTAACATTTTGAACCAAAAAAGAGAAAAGTAGCAATTAAAACTACTAGTACCTGTGGTCCTGTGAACACCACAAATTCTTCATAACTAAATGATTAGGATTAGGAATATCACTCCGAGCCAAGAATGCAACAAAAATAGTTTCTAGCCCCATCTATTTGAGCAATGAATCATAATCCATTCAAGCAACAAAAGTAAAAGAGCAGTAAAATGTCAGATATATGTGAAAGCCATATGTTAGTCGTCGTGAGAGGTGCTACAATAAACTACAATATCTCTTCATCCAGAGTCATTGAAAAGACATTAGCAAGACACTGACCCCTTTCCAGTTGCAAACTGCAATCTTTTTACCTTTACATTGAAGAAGCCACCTAGCTTTTCCAATCATATTTACCAAAATGTTTAAGTCCAACTGTTGTATATCATATCATCCTTTCTTATTTAAATTTATAACAGGAAAATATATTGAGAACCAGAAGACAGCTCTATCTAATCTGCCACAAGTTGCAACATAAATCCATTGAAGAACCGCTCAATTTCTACAACTCAAAGGGCATGCATTTTATTAACCAAAAAAAAAAAAAAAAAAAGAACTGCAAGACTGAACAATTATGCTATGCCGAGGTAGAATCCTATTTCAACATAGAAATATAACCAATGCTCAATTGAAACAAACAAGTAAACCAGAGTATAATAAACTAAACTAGAAAAGCTCAATTGAGTGCACCAACACCAGCAGTACTCTTACGAGCAAGCTTTGTCCACTCCGTATGAAATGCCCCTGGACGATCAGTCCTCTCATAGGTATGCGCCCCAAACAAGTCCCTCTGTGCCTGCACAAGGTTGGCCGGGAGCCTTGCACGCCTATAGGTATCAAAATAGGCAAGACTTGCACACATTCCTGGAGTGCTAATCCCAGCAGAGATAGCCAACCCCACAACTCTCCGCCAAGCCGCCTGCCTCTGAACCATCTCCCTAGCAAACTCAGGGTCCACAACCAAGCTAGCCAAATTGGGATTCCTCTGGTAAGCCTTCTTGATCCTATCCAAAAACACAGCCCTTATAATACACCCACCTTTCCAAATCCTAGCCAACTCTCCCAAATTCAAATTCCACCCTTTTTCAACACTCTTAGCTCTTAACAAATTCATCCCTTGGGCATAACTGCATATCTTTGAAGCGTACAACGCTTGCCTAACATCATCAATCAATCTTTTCTTATCAATCCCCTGTACTAAACTTCCAACTTCCTCTTTCAATCCAGCTTCTTTCAAAACCCCAGCTGCATTCTCCCTCTCCTCCTTTAATCCACTCAAATACCTACAATCCAATGAAGCAGCGATCGTAGGAGCAGCAACAGATAACTCAGCAGCTTGCTGCACAGTCCATTTCCCAGTCCCTTTCATCCCAGTCTTATCCAAAATCTTATCCACCAAATACCCATCTTCCGACTCATCCTTAACTCTAAATATATCAGATGTTATCTCAATTAAGAAACTTTCAAGCTCTCCCCTATTCCATTCCGCAAAAATCTCCGCCAATTCATCATTCGAAAGCCCCCCAACATGTTTAAGAACATCATAAGCTTCAGAAATTAACTGCATATCACCGTATTCGATTCCATTATGAACCATTTTAACGAAATTACCTGATCCTCCTTCGCCAATGTAAGTGACGCAAGGTCCATCTTCGACTTGGGCCGCTACCTTTTCAAGTATGTCTTTGATATTCGAATAAGCTTGGTGAGATCCACCGGGCATCAACGATGGGCCATTACGTGCCCCTTCTTCGCCACCGGAAACGCCCATACCGAGATAAAGAAGACCCTTATTGGAAACTTCTTGGATTCTTCTCTCAGTGTTTTCATACCACTCGTTACCACCGTCGATGATGCAGTCGCCAGGTTCCATGTGGTCAGATAAAGCGGCGATGGTTTGATCGACGGGCGAACCGGCTTTGACTAAGATGACGACAGATCTGGGCCGTTGGATTGAGAGGACGAATTCGCGAGGGGAGTAGCGGCCGAAGAGTGGAAGCTGCCCTTCCTCCTGGGCTCGCTGGACAGTTTCGTCGACTTTGGAGGTGGTGCGGTTGTAGACAGAGATTGGGAAGCCTTTTTCGGCGACGTTTAGGGCCAGATTTTGGCCCATGACGGCTAGGCCTGCCAGGCCTATGCGAGAGAGAGCTGGGGAGGCTTCCATTTTTTGGCGGAAAAGACGACGGCAAGGAAAGGAAAGGAAATGGGGGTTAGATGGAGAGATGAAGGAATGAGGGGTTTGGTGAAAGATATTTTCCCTTTATTTTTAAATGGAGGAGAAAGGGGGGAGTTTGGCCTTTTGAAGAAAGGAAGGATTTTTGTGAGAGTGACGGACTCGTCGAGGGACTGAAAGGGCAGTGGCTTAACCAACGAGGAGAGAGACGATGAGCTCGAGGAATAAGGGTGGGTGGTTGCCTTAAACGACGCCGATTTACTCACACAAATCCAAGTGATACTGAACTACTTGTCTTAAAATTAGTCAAAATTGGGGGTCTCAACTGTCAACTCAACTATCCCAATGCCGTCTTTCGTTTTTAATGATTGGAGTACTCATTTCCTAGGGGTAGTAACATGGGTTCAAGGCCCAAAGCCCACCTAGGAAACCTGAGCCATTTTAGTGGCCTTCGAAACGATAAACTGCAAATAATCTCCCTTAAGAAGTGTGAAAACTAGTTAAGACTGAAGAACCAATGGACATCGAGGATTTGCTGGTTGCTGTTCATTTCAAGTTTACTTCAAATTGTACTCCATTATCATAAAGACAAACTCTTTAAGAAAATTGAGCACTCAAATTACAAGTTTTCCACCGGGCAGAGCCTGTGTAGAAACGCTTTACTACCAATCTTCTGCACTTGTACCATTGTTAGCAGAACGTGACCAATATTCCTGGACTAGCTGTCCAAATAAAGATCCCTTCTTATTCATCAGCTTCTTTGGCTCATCGTACTCCACCAATTTCCCTGCCAATTGAAACATATTGTGTTGATTTGTATAAAGATTGTTAGGATGGGAACGACTGCAATCCTTAGTTTGGAGGACACAAATTGACTCACCGTCACTAATACCGACCACCATATTGCAGTCCATCACGGTTGGTATTCTGTGAGCCACGGTTATCACGGTGCAGTCTTCAAATTCTGTTCTTATAGTTTTCTGGATAATAGAGTCGGTAGCATTGTCGATTGATGCAGTGGCTTCATCAAGCACCAGTATCCTGCTCCTCTTCAGCAATGCACGTCCCAGACAGAATAATTGCCGCTGCCCCACACTCCAGTTTGATCCATCTTGTACAACTGCACTTCATGTTGTTAGTAGAAGCAAATACAAATCTTCAATGCAGAAAAGCAACTACCAAATCTTTGTTTCTTACCAAAGGAGTTCAGGCCGCCTTCTTTCCCTTGAACTGCCTCTCGGAGTTTACACTTTTCAAGAACCTTAACATCCAAAAGAAAGAACAGGATAGGAGTATAATATTGATAGATTGTGGTGATATATAAGCAGGTCTTAGTAAAAACTTACCTCCCATATTTCATCATCAGTATGCTGTTCTAAGGGGTCTAGATTGTATCTGACGGAACCACCAAAAAGTGTAGGATCTTGAGGGATGATCCCCAAATGTGATCTCAGATCATGGAGCCCAATTGTACAGATGTTAAGGTTATCGATGATGATTTCTCCATCTGTAGGCTCTACCAGGCGGAACAAAGTACTGATAAGAGTTGTTTTTCCACTACCAGTCCGGCCAACGACCCCAATTTTACTTCCTCCTTCGAATATGCAGCTGATGCCCTGAACAACTAGTGGAGCACTAGGACGATATCTAACCTGCTTGATGAATTTGATGTTACAGACATTCTCTGTAAAAAACATAACTCGCAAATGGAGAAGATAGAGAAATATCTGTTATACCTTCAAATTGTAAATCTCCACTCTGCCAACAGAAGGCCAGTTGTGTGGAGGTCGGTTGGCTTCAATTACTTCTGGAGCTTCACTAGGAATATGCATGTATTGCTCTAGCCTTTCTACAGAAATAACTGAACTTGATAGCAAACATTGAAATTTTACAGACACAACAAGGAATACATTTAATGAGAGGCCATATGCCAGTGCCATTCCAATTAACCCTGCCATTGAAATCCATAATCAAAATTTTGTCAGAGAATAATCCAAGAGATGAGCAGATATTCACTATTATTTCCTCAAATTGTGGAATGGAAATTTTGAAATGAATTGGTTATATTACTGAATCGTTTGGGGAGTAAACTTTTAAGCTTAGGTCATGAGCATAATGCTTGAACTAACCAGATGCGGATGCTCCAAGAGGAATTAAGGTCATGGCAAGGGCTGAGGATGAAAGAACAATTGCACACAGTATTTCCAAACACTGGATCAACCACTCGTTTGCAGAAAAAGTATGAAAGTTTGTACTTGCATTGGCATCAATCAGGTTCATATTCTTTAGAAAGAATCGGTCTTCATCCCCAAAAGCTCTAATTGTCATGGCTCCGGCAATGGATTCAGCAAGGTGGCTGGCAACTGATGACTTCGTTGTGCCATTGATTCGCATCAATTCCTTTGCAGAAGCATAGTAGTGTCTCTAATTGTTTCGAGAAAATGTAAAAAAACACGATGATGAGAAGGTAGAGAAGTTATGGAAAACATATTAAGATTTGGAAGGAGGTAAATCTTGGTTCTGTGCATATATGCAATACCTGCAATAGTATAGTCAGATAAACCATGGGAATGATGACAAATGCTACTGGCCAGGCGAGAATTGCCAATATAAAAAGGCTAAAGTAGGTATTCATGGTTGTTCCAAGTGTAAATGATAATTTGAAAGCCATTTCAAGGTCGATGATGCTTAAATCAGAAGACACCTGTTACAGTAAAATACAAATTGTGAACTGTAATTTCAGTAAGAATTTGTCCAAACTGCAAAGCATGGAATCAAAATTGAAGCTGTGCTTTCGAGAATACTTACCCGACTTAGTATCCTTCCCAAAGGTGTTGAGTCGTAAAAGGACATTGGTGCCCGGAAAAGAGATTTTAGCAGTGTAGAAAAAATAGATTCTGATGCTCCACAACCAAGAAGAACTACATAAAAGGATCTCAGGAGCAAAAAGATTGCTAAGGTACAGCCCAGCACTGAGAAAACTGTAAGTAACTTCAACCTGCTTACTTGAGAATTTTGGATGTCAGCTGCTAACCAATAGTATTGTATTAACTGCCCAACTATGAATATCACGTGGAATAAAATTGCCAAGGTGAAATATAGAAAACCCTTGTTGTGTCTCAAATACTGCATGTAAGGCTTGAAACCTGTATCTCCTGTTTCTCTTTCTTCTTGCTTAATTAATTGCTCTCCGGCAGGCCCTACTGGCTGTTCCTTAACATGTACTTTCTGGATCACATCTTTGGACGTCATAGCTCTCCCGCTATCAGAATACAAGATGTGATCCATTTCAGACTTAATTGTGTTACCGTGTGCATTCACAAGGTCCTGGAATTTTTGACTTGAAGCTAGCAGCTGATCATATGTAGCAGCCTCTATAATTTCTCCAGCAGACATCAACTGTCATGAAAATAAGATTTGTATCAAGTGATACTTCGATGATGTTAAATATGTGTAGAAGCCAGATGGGAAGCAGTTTCCAATTTGGAGGTTGAGAAAGGATGATAACATGAGTACATAACTGCAATACTAGTGGCTAGCTTACCAAGATAGAATCAAAAGCTGGAAGGAAGTCGACCTGGTGGGACACAAGCAAGACCGTTTTACCTGACAAAGCTCTGATGACATAGTCCTGCCAAAAAAGGGATGTTAGTTTAAACTGAATATATCCGATCAATGGTGGAAGAGATTGAAAAAACACAAAAGGTTATATTCACATTAAAAAGGCTTGTTGCAGTTTGTGCATCTACAGCACTGAACGGATCATCCAGCAGATAGATATCTGCATCCTGATACAAGGCACGTGCCAATTGAACTCTCTGCTTCTGTCCACCACTCAGATTAACACCTCTTTCTCCAATTTCAGTGAGGTCCCCAAAAGGAAGCATCTGCAGATCTTTTACTAGGCAACACTTCTCGAGCACTTCTTCATACCTGACCGGATCCATCGCAGCGCCAAAAAGAATATTTTCTTGGATACTTCCTGTTTGTATCCATGCTGCCTGTGAAACATATGCTATCTTCCCATACACGTGAACCTGATGGACACAAAAACTTAAGTAACACATCTCCAGTGTTGGCAATGAACTGTTAGGCTTTGCAAGCAGTTTACACTTTATTTTTCATAGCTCTTGAATGTTCAGCAATTAACTAGGCTTATCATTCAACAAAACAAATTATACAGCGTAGAAATATCTCAGCTTAAAGCTTGATATCTAAACTAGCAAGTCGCCTTTCTCATTGCCTTATTTATGAACCAGAGGAAAAAAGAACCGAAATAATATTAGATCAAGAAGTTTCTTGAAACTTTGTAAAGATTCTTTCATCATAAAAAAAATGCTATACTTTGGTAATAAAGAGTTAGCATAATATCCAGAAAAGCACTTAAATTGTATTAAAAGATTTAAATAAGTTTTATATTTTTATTTTGAGTCAAATAAGTTTTTACACTTTTTTTTTTAGTCAAATAAATTTTTACGACTAATGATTGACAAATGTTATTTTAATTCATGATAATTAATCAATCATTAATCATAAAAACTTATTTGATTTAAAATAAAAATATAAAAATTTGATTAAACACAATAAAAAATAAAAAATTATTTGAATTTTTTAAAAAATCTAAAGGCTCATTTAAATGTCATGCCTTTATGTTAATCAGTGCACTTACTGTGCCATTGACTTTTGGAACTTCTCCAAGAACAGCAGCTAAAAGAGTTGATTTTCCTGAGCCAACCTCTCCACAAATAGCAATCTTTTCTCCTGGTTTAACTGCCAGATTTATGTCTCTTAAGGTAGGCTTGGAGGAAGACTTAAGGTCCCAAGAAATTTCACTAGACCTGATGAAAATGGAGTGGTCAAACTTTTCGTCATTAGATTCCTGCTGTAGCTTTCTGTTTGCCAACTCTGGTGCCTCAAGAAATTTCACAATCCGGTCTAGGGAAACCTTTGCTTCAATGAACACTTGGACAACATCAGGGATTAACCTAACTGGCTCCTGAACAATGCGAATGCTTGCTAAAAATGTGAAAATATTACTGGCATTGAGTGGAATCCCTAGCAAGTAGCAAGTCCAGAAAGTAACAGTAGGCACCATAATTGGGGAAGACCAAAACCACACTAGATGGTACCCTCTTTGTGACAGGATTCCTGATATCCATTTGAATTCATCTTTCCTTAAACTTTCAATAACATTCTTGAAATGTGTCTCCCAAGCATACAACTTCAAGACCTTCATATTTGCAAGTGCCTCTGCAATAGCCTGAAGCCTTTTATCTTGTGCCAACATGAGTTTCTTGTGATATTCAAGCTGTGATTTGGTAAGTGGATAACTTGCAATCACTGTTAATATTACAGTAACTAATGCAGCAATAGTTGCCAGTCCCACAGAAGCGTATACAATGAACAATGCTAGACACAACTGAAGGCTTGTCGACCATATCTGATGAAACCAATATGGGAACTCACCTATTCTATAGGCGTCTACTGTGACATAACTCACAATCTCACCAGGAGAATGAGTCATTTTAGCAGCATTTGATAGTTTCAGTTGCTTTTGATATATTGCTGCCGATAGCATAGAACTTACTTGAATTCCAACTACTCTTGTTTGGAAGAACCATTGCCTCTCAGATAGGGACTCCAAGCATTTTGCTATAAGCAGGCCAACAGTCAACATATAAGCCTCATACTTAAAGACTTCTTTACCTTGAACAACGTCAATAAAAGCTCTAAGAAACAGCGGACCTGTAGATAGTGTGACAACCTTGATCAATGCAAAGAACCCAGAAGTAAACATAGCTTTCCAGTGAGAAGATATAATTATTGACAACATCGAAGGTGAACCACTTGATCTTCTGTGTTTATCTTTGCCCAGTTGGTCCATATATTTTGAGTAGCATGCTTGTGCTCGACATGCCTCCTGCAAAGTTGGAATATCTTTGTTCTCCAGAATCTTCTCCTTACCCTTTTTCAGTATAGGATTCAACCACCAGAATGACATTTTACTTAAAAGCCCAGCTTTGGCAAAAGGAGTAATGTTATGGTTGAAACCGATTTCATCATTTGAATCATGTTCCTCACCTTGCAAAGGTGCATAGAAAGCATCAAAATTACTGTCCGGATCAGTGTTCTTCAAACTGTGTCCTTTAAAGGCGCATGATAGAAATAAAATTGATCCAGGAAAAGATAGAACATCCAAAACGATCTTCATTGACACTGTTTTGTCCACAATAGCTTCTTGCAGAGATGAAAGGCAGAGAAATCCTGCATAGAAGGAGGCCAAAATTGAGCAAGACTTCACTGCTGTTATACTTAGAAGGTTTATCTTCTTATGGCTCACAGATATGGCTAGAAGCAGCCATGTGAATCCTTGAAATAGCAGCAGTAGCCATCCATCCAGAGGTAAAACTGTCTTATCTGTATCAAGTTTCTGGTAAATGGTCCATATCCCCAAGGCCAAATAGGCAATACTCAAAATGCCATTAAATATTGCTGAGAGAATTGGCATTGAAGGGAAGTGTTGTGACTGGAAAGGTGCTGTAATCTTCTTTATGGAAAATTTATAAATGATGATGAGTAAGGCGAGCAGCAGAAGCAGTACATCAACAGAAATGATGAAAGCATGATTGATACATGAATATGGATTGAGTATTGCTGAAAAACCAGAACTGCATGTCCTCCCAGCTTCCAGTGAACAGTTAGAATTATTACAGAACAGAATCCATACGCCTTCCCCCATGTTATATATCTGCTATTCTGCACCTCAAAATATTTGCAACATGTACAGGAGATTATTAGATTCTTGTCACTTTAACCTGATAGATGTAAGTCCAATTATTGAAGTTAAACCAACGCAGTACTTGGGTATTAAAGATGCAAAAGAACATGTGAACATTTTAATGGCCTATTCTTTCAAAAGCTTTTAGATACATAGTCATGCAAGTCATGTTCCACTGAGTATATTAAGAATCCAAATATTTAAGGCATAATTATTATCTTGTTAGCAGGACTTGGGAATTTAGAGAGAGTTCTTCTCTTCAGTAGCGTATCAAGACAGCAAAGGAAAAGATAGTCAAAAGAAACTCTTTTGCAGCTTCTTGATGATAGATGATGATTGTTGTGATGATAACTATGTGTATGGTGAGGATTGAAGGAATCTGTCCAACTCGAAAGCTCCAGAGACGAAAATTAATATGTATCATCATAAAAATGAACAAGAAGAAACACAGACTAGTAACAAAATTAACATCTAAACTTGCAAGGATTGAGCTAAAATTTAAGGCACACAACTTCTCATACTGAAAGATAGTCTTACTAACCTGGAAACTGATGAAATATCAAGGATGCGACAAGAAACTGATCAATAGGAACATATATCTGAGGTGATTGCAGCGACCTTTTTCTTCTTTTGCCTCTTAGTCTTGGTCTAAAGTGTAAAATACACATGTTGGGATTTCAGGCACGTAATGAACTTCATAATTTTATAATATAATTTATTATATTAAAAATATATAAAAATAAAAAAATAAAAAAATAATTAATAAAATTAATTGTTTTTTTATTTTCTTAATTATGTGCATAATAAATATCAATTTCTATCACTTTCTAATTTCTAGAATACTACATTATTTCCAATCAACTAATGGTTATATGTATTTAATCATTTCCAACAATTATTTTTTCTCACTTATTTTTTTTATTTTCAATCAACATATTTAATGATTTTCAATAATTATTATTTTTTATATATAAAATCAATTATTTCTTTTTCGATGTATAATATTTACTTTTAAATTCTTTTTTTCTCATTTGCTCTTTCTTCTTTCTTTCTTTTAACTTCAATTTTCCTCTAAATAATACACAAGAAATTTGTTATATTATTATCTTTAAAAAACCGTAAGCCTCATTTGCGATTTGCAATAAGTAGTCAACAATTAAGTACTATTATTTTAATATTTACAGACTTTTTTATTTTAATTTAGAATTTATATTATATTGTTATATTATTTTTATTTTATATGATAATTCATTTATTTGAATTAAAAATTTTGATTGTTGGATTTGTATTAATCATTTAAAAATTATAAGAACTTTGCATCTTAAAAAAATAAAAAAATAAAATTTTTTTAATTTTTTTAATTTCAATAAAAAAAAGACTTTATAAAATACTTTATTTTCCCTGATTTTTTATTGTCTTTGGCAAATCTTCGGAAGCTGTCTACCTTTGTCCCATTATGTTGCGTAGGACAAAATAAAGTAATACCATTAATTATTAAGATTATAAAATGGTCTAAATTTAAACTTTCTAAGCTGCCACACCAACTAAGATATATAAGAATGATATTGTCCCTAGATGTACTGACAAATCTGACTATAATCATACAACAAACACCCTTTTGTCAGATCCTTTTTGGGCACGAAATGCTAGATTATGAGCTTTGATAAAGTGTCCGAAGCTAATGCAATTCTTTATTCCAGAGTAACCTTTCGATAATGGTGCATTTGGTATAATTTACACCTAGTTGAAAGAAAATGACTAGTCTTATGGTGTGAATGTTGTATAGTGATAGGTTGATTTCTCTGACTATCTTTTTCGTAAGCCACGCTAATAACAGAGGACCAACATTGATTTGGTCACGATACTCTGTTTCCTTTTGTGAAGGGTTATACCCTGTTCAGTTGATGAAATGATCCTAATTTTCCAAAGAAAAGAGAAAAGTTGAAAGAAACGTTGCTTTTGTTTATAGTCGCATATGGTTCACATGCCAAGGAGAAATTAAAAGCCTTCAAATGGTTGTTGCAATCGACTTAGTTGGACTCTCGCCGGAGCATGTCAGACAGTTAGGCTGTCTTCAATAAATAAGAAAGACATAATAAATTAACAGGACACAGAGAGAACTGTTTGCAGAAGGTCATCACCTTCATGAGTTATGACCATGGACGACGTTTGCCTGGTCATTTGGTTTGAAGGGCTACGTTTCATTGCGTAAAGCTCAGAGTCGGAGTTACCCAAATTTAAGAGGTCAAACACAAAATAATAAAAATTCAAAATTTTAAAAAAATTAACATATTAAATTTTATTAATAATAAAAA
This sequence comes from Theobroma grandiflorum, assembly GCA_036013995.1. NCBI lineage: Eukaryota > Viridiplantae > Streptophyta > Magnoliopsida > Malvales > Malvaceae > Theobroma > Theobroma grandiflorum. Next base: position 1,928,682 of record CP142131.1, on the reverse strand, counting down.
TATAAAATTATAATATGTAAAATATTAAAAATTAAAAATGATATAAGAAATTAATAATTTCTTTTTATGTAATCAAAATTTTTTAAAAATTATATATTTAAGATAATTTCATTTCAACTAAATATAAAATGAAAAGCATATAAAAAATATAATCAAGTTAATTTTTTCTAACATAATTAAGATTGTTACAAAAAGAATGCATTGATGAAATTTTAAGTAATAAAGTAATATTACAATTTATATTTGAGAACTATATAATAATTATTAATTTTTAAAAATTAAAATCATAAAAAATAAAATCTACGTAACGTAAAAAGAAAAATATGGTAAGATGAAGGCAAATATCGCAGAATAACAAAAAAAATATAGTTAACGATTTGTAAAAATTTAAAAAATAAATTTATAAAAATTTGAAATATATGAATAAATAGAATAAAAATAAAAAAATAAATATAAATTAAAAAAGATATGCAATTATTTTATTATTTTTTATTTATATTAATTATTAAATAAAAAATTATTTTAAGGGGTCATTAAAGCCTTTACCCAACCTCAATAATTTGTGAATTTAATGCAGAGAGAGCTCCCTGTTAGGGCCCATTCATCACCAATAGCTACCTACGACATTAATTAATCAAAATAAGACAAAAAAAAAAAACAGTCTGCCATCCACATGCATGAATACTTTATTGGAAAAGCTAGAAATTTTCCTTCAATGTGGACCCGAAGAACAGAAGAAAGAAAGAAAGGAAAAATAAACAACCAATCTATCAGGTTAACTTCTTTCTCAAGTTTACAGTTGCTTTCTGCACGTTTAAGCATGATCTGGTTCTTGTCAGCCGAAAAGGCTGTACGTTGTTGACATGTCAGAAACCTTCTGATATCATGCCAGTCCTGTTATCTCGAGGCTCTTTTGGCCTTTTGCATAGGCGTGAATGGCTCCGCTTTTGTCTCCCCCACAGAGGCTCAATAATACTTAACACTATTCAAAAAGGACAATTATTGTCTGCATGCCCCAATCCCAATGAACGCAAAGCGATCAAGGTTCTTCGAGTACACCTTCGTCTTCAATCACAAAAATTTGCTGCTTTAAGGCTTGATTTGAGAAGAAGAAGAAGTAATTATGGAGATGAGAATGAATTGAAACAAACATTGTCATACCACATATATGCTGCTACATTTGTTTGTCAAGTTCCAGTTGACCAGATTAATGTTGTGTAAAAGTCTCGTACTTTTCTCTCTTAATAATAGATAATAATGCAGTAATGTTCTGGTTTGGATGTGGAAGTTTAGGGAAGAGAGTCTCCTCTTGGAGATGTGAACGTGAATACTGTTTCGAGCCAGGTAACTTAAATGCAATAGTTGCATCCCTTCCTAATCTAATGCATCAGCTGAAATCCAGGATTGGAGCCAGCGACCTACCAAAATGGGGTGTTTAGATCTAAACACTTAATCGTATATTAAAGAAGGCTGGCAGGTGGGGACAGAACGTTTGGTGAACTGTAGTCATGCTCTAAGTACAGGTGGTCCACCAGGCAGAGCCTGCTGGGAAGCTTCCATAAGCACAAGCATTTTGCAGAACGAGAACAGTATTGCTCGACAAGCTGCCTGAATAGCGATTACTGCTTATATCAACTTTGATGGTTGATCATACTCTAACAAGTTCCCTGAGAATATGGACAGAACGTTTTGATTGGTATAAGTAAAGCCAGGTGACTGTATGGAAAATTTGTGTGTAGGGACTTCATAGTCCATCAAAATATGCTCTTTCCTAGAACAAGGCATCACTGCAGAGCATTGGAGCCTAAGGTCTACCAAAATGGATGGACCCGGCATCTGCAAAATTGCTATTTGTGATAAGTGATACAACTATCAGTGAGTTCATTTTATATACAAAACTCATGCAGATTAATATGCCTTCCGTGTGACCTCCCAATTGGCTGCTATTATCCATAAGTTGCTCACACTCTTTAAACAAGCATACGTCCCAATTTTCAAAAAAAAAAAAAAAAACAAGCATATGTTCCAGCAGCAACTCTGAGTCAAAATGCAGGGATAAAACCTTAAGTAACTTATCATTCAATTTACAACGGTCCACCAGGAAGAGTCTGATACAACGTTTCATTGCCAGTTTTCTGAATAGCTATCATCATGGGAAGAACGAGACCAATATTCCTTGACAAGCTGCCCAAAGAGTGATCCCAGTTTATTCATCAGCTTTGCTGGTTCATCATATTCTATCAATTTCCCTGTCAACATAAGCAGAATATATTGATTGGTAGGCTATAACCAGTGTTTATAAGCACAAGATTTGATAGTCCTCAACAGCTAGTGCAACTGGTGAGAAGTATAACTCAGTAACTCACCATCGCTGATACCAAGCACCATATTGCAGTCCATCACAGTTGGTATTCTGTGAGCCACAGTAATCACTGTGCAGTCTGCAAATTCTGTTCTTATAGTTTTCTGGATGATAGAATCAGTTGCATTATCAATTGATGCAGTGGCTTCATCAAGTACTAGTATTTGGCTCCTCTTCAGCAATGCGCGTCCCAGACAAATTAATTGTCTCTGCCCCATGCTCCAGTTTGATCCATCTTGTACAACTGCAGTTTAGGTCCAATCTTTTTGAATTCTTGATCTCCTTTACAAATAGTGCCAACTCTCAAAACATAAGTAACTCTACAACTTCTATGTCTTACCAAAGGAATTCAGGCCTTCCTCTTTCTCTTGAACAGCCTCTCGAAGTTGACATTTTTCAAGAACCTTAAAGCGTAGTGATGAGAATTATTTTTAGTAATAAAAAAGGCAGGGACTAGCTATCACATGGTTTCTTACATCAAGGAGAACAGTTTTATTGCCAACATGAGATATAACCACATATTAGGAAACAAAAGCTTACCTCCCATATTTCGTAATCACTATGCTCTGATAAGGGATCCAGATTGTATCTGACAGAGCCGCTAAAAAGAGTAGGATCTTGTGGGATGATTCCTAAATGTGATCTCAAATCATGAAGCCCGATTGTGGAGATGTTTAGGCCATCAATGATGATTTTTCCATCTGAAGGCTCTACCAAACGGAACAAAGCACTGATAAGAGTTGTCTTTCCACTCCCTGTCCGACCAACTATCCCAATTTTATGCCCTCCTTCAAAAATGCAGCTTATGCCCTTAAGAACTAGTGGAGCATTGCATCGATATCTAACCTGCTAGATGATGACATCGGTATTATACGGTATTTGGGAAAGTATAGTTAGTTGCAAATGGAAGAGATAGTACTTGTCTTTGAATTTTAAATGTATATACCTTCAAATTGCAAATCTCCACTTTACCAACAGAAGGCCAACCATGGGCAGGCCGATTATCTTCAATTACTTCCGGAGCTTCACTTGGAATATGCATGTATTGCTCAAGCCTTTCTACAGAAACCATTAAGTTTGCTAGTACGCATTGGTATTGGATGGCAACAACAAGGAATAAATTCAATGAGAGGCCATAAGACAATGCCATTCCAATGAACCCTACCATCAAAATCAATAATCAAAATATTTTTTAAACAAATAAATGAGTACATATTCTACTAATTGCTCAAAATGTGGAATAAAAGAGCTTTTGTAATGGTTATATAACTAAATCCTAAAGATCAGTACGCAATTCTTGAATTGAATATCCTTAGGACCTATTTCTTAGCTTAGCAGGTATATGATCAGTCTGAAGCTTTGAAACTTGCAGCACTCTGATATTTTCAACTAGCGGGAGCATATGAAAGAACATTATAAGATTTAGGTAGTGGAAACATTTGATGATAACTAACCAGAGGCAGATGCTCCAAAAGGAAGTAAAGTCATGGCAAGTGCTGACGAAGAAAGTACCACAGCGCAAGGTATTTCCAGACGTTGGATTAACCACTCATTTGCAGAAAAGCTATGGAAGTCTGAACTTGCATTAGCATCGATCAGGCCCAGATTCTTCAAGAAGAATCGATCTCCCTCCCCAAAAGCTCTGATTGTCATGGCTCCAACAATGGATTCAGCAAGGTGACTGGCAACTGAAGACTTTGTTGTGCCATTGATTCTCTTCAATTCCATTGAGGAAGCAAGGTAGTACCTCTAATTGTTTCAAATTGAATGAAAAATATAATGGAGAATGAAGGGAAGTTAAGAAATGCTAAAAGGACATAAGTCACATTGCAAGGTTGGTTTTGCTGTAGTAATACCTGTAGGAATATACTTAGAAAAATCAGGGGAATGATGACAAAGACAACTGGCCAGGCAAGAATAGCCAGTATCACAAAGCTAGAGTAGGCATTCAAGGTTGACCCAAGTGCAATTGCAAATCTGAATGGCACTTCAAGATCAACAATGCTCGAATCAGAAGTTACCTATTACAGTAAAATACAAATTGTAAGCCCTTTAAAACTTTCTACTTGAGCATGGCACTGAAATCGAGCTGTGTTTTTTGAAACTCTTACTCGACTGAGTATCCTCCCCAGAGGAGTTGAGTCATAGAAGGACATTGGTGCCCGGAGAAGGGATTTCAGAAGTGTAGAGAACATAGATTGTGATGCTCCACAACCTAAAAGAACTACAGAAAAGGATCGAAGGAGCAAAAATATTGCTACAGCACTCCCAATCACCGTGTAAACTGTGACTAATTTCAGTCTGTTTACATTAGAGTTCTGGACATTAGCAGCCAACCAGTAGTTTTGCATCAGTTGGCCAATAATGAAGATCATGTGGAATATAGCTGCAAAGGAGAAAAATAAAAAGCACTTGTCATGGCTTAAATACTGTCTGTAAGGCTTGAGACCTGTGTCTCCTGTTTCTTTTTCTTCTTGCTTAATCAATTGCTCTCTCGAAGGCACAACTGACTGATCCTTAACATATATATCCTGGATCTCTCCTTTGGATGTCATAGGTCTTCTGCCTGTACAGTGGTTAATGTGTATCTCAGAGCCAACAGTACTATTATGTGCATTTACAAGGTTTTGGAATTCCTGACTTGAAGCACGTAGATTATCATAAGTAGCAGCTTCTATGATTTCTCCAGCAGCCATCAACTGCAATAAGATTTGCATGAACAGCTTATGTGGACGATTCAAATATGTAGAGCAAGATAAAAGATGATGTAGTTTCCCATGTGGAGCATTGAAAAACAGTGATAAAAAGTAGGTGAAAGCAAAAATAATAGCAGTTTTTTTACAAGTAGCTTACCAAGATAGAATCAAAAGCTGGGAGGAAGTCCACTTGGTGGGTCACAAGTAAGACTGTCTTCTCTGAGAGAGCTCCAATGATATATTCCTAGAAATGAAGGTTTAGCTTTAAGTGAAAATTGCATCATTGACGAACAGATTGCAAAAAGATGGAAATTATACTCACATTAAAGAGACTTGTTGCTGTATGGGCATCTACAGCACTGAAGGGATCATCCAGAAGATAGATATCTGCGTCCTGATATAATGCACGAGCTAATTGAACTCTCTGTTTCTGTCCACCACTCAAGTTTACACCTCTTTCTCCTATTTCAGTGAGGTCCCTAAAAGGAAGCATCTCTAGATCTTCTACTAGGCAACACTTCTCAAGCACCTCTTGGTATCTAACTGGATCCATCACAGAGCCAAATAGAATATTTTCTTGTATACTGCCAGTTTGGATCCATGAAGTCTGAGAAACATATGCTATCTTTCCACAACTACGAACCTGATGGACACATCTCCAATACCGTAAGTGGAAATGTTAAATGATCTTCTTAGGCTTTTAAGCTGTCAACCTAATTTGCATAATTATTATAGGTTCACCAAGTTATTCAAGTGTATCATTCAGTTTCAGTAGTTAATCTAAAATATTGTATACCTTCAATCTGGACATTTTACCAGCAGATTTACTATTCTTGTATCCTAATTACCTAGTTAACTAACAAGATAGGAAAGAAACTGAACCATCATGCTATCATAAAAACATTTCTTAAAGATTCCTCAGGATTTTCGTCATTACACATGCCTGTAAATTCTGGAAATGTGGAGTTTTTGCTAAATGGTGCACTTACAATGCCATGGACTTTTGGAACTTCCCCAAGAACAGAAGCTAAAAGGGTTGATTTGCCTGAGCCAACCTCTCCACAAATAGCAATCTTTTCTCTTGGTTTAACCACCAAATTTATGTTCCTTAATGTCGGTTTGGAGGAAGAATCTGTGTCCCAAGAAAGTTCAGCGGAGCTGATGAAAATGGAGTACTCAAAGTCTTTGTCATTGTGTTCCTGCCATAAATCTCTGTCATTCAACTCTGGAGCCTCAAGAAATTTCACAATTCGATCCAGGGAAACCTTTGCTTCAATGAACACTCCAACGACATCAGGAATCACCCTTATTGGCTCTTGGAGAATATTCAGACTTGCTAAAAATGTGAAAACAGTTCCAGCATTGAGTTGAATCCTGAGAAAGTAGCATGTCCAGAAAGTAACAGCTGGTACAATAACTGGAGATGACCAAAATAGAACTACCTGGAACCCTCTTTGTGTCAGAATTCCTGAAATCCACTTCAATTCTTCTTTCCTTAATCCTTCTATAACGTTCTTGAAATGTGTCTCCCAAGCATACAGCTTCAAAACCTTCATATTTGTAAGTGCCTCTGTGATGGCCTTTAGCCTCTTGTCTTGTGCCAACATTAGTTTTTTCTGATATTTAAGTAGTAATGTAGCCAATGGAGAACTTGCAAGAACTGTGAAGATAATGGCAATTAAAGCTGCAACTGTTGCAAGTCCCACAGTGTAGTATACAATGCACAATGCAAGACATAACTGAAGGCTTGTTGACCATATCTGATGTAACCAAGATGGAAACTCACCTATTCTGTAGGCATCCACACTGACATAATTTACTATCTCACCTGGAGAATGAGTCGTTTTAGCAGCATTTGATAGTCGAAGTTGCTTCTGATATATTGCTGCTGATAGCAAAGACCTTACCTGAAGTCCCACCAACTTTGTCCGAAAGAACCATTGCCTCTCAGAAAATGATTCCAAGCATTTTGTTAAAAAGAGGCCACCAGCCAGTGCGTAACCCTCATGCTTGAAGGCTTCTTTTCCTTCTGCAACCTCAATAAAGGCTCTAAGGAACAATGGGCCCATGGACAATGTGAGAACCTTTATCAATGCGAAGAACCCAGAAACTAAAATAGCTTTCCGGTGAGAATAGAAAATCAGTGACAATCTCAAGGACAGATCACTTGGTCCTTCCATTTTCTCTTTACTCAGCTGCTCCATATACCTTGAGTAGCACATTTGTGCTCGATGTTCCTCTAGCAACAAAGGGATATCTTGATCCTCAAGAATTTGCTCCTTACCCTGCTTCAGTAATGGATTCAACCACCAAAAGGTCATTGTACTGAAAAATCCAGCTCTGCCAAAGGTCGTAACATTATGAATGATGCTAATGCCATCAGTTACTTCAGGTTCTCCACCTCGTAAAGGTGTATAGCAATCATCAATGGCATCATCTAGATCAGTGTCCTTACACTTGTCCCCTTCAAAGGCACAAAGGAACAGTAAAATTGATCCAATAAAAGATAAAATATCCAAAATTATCTTATCTGAAACTGTTCTATCAACAATAGATTTTCGAAATGCTGATATACAGAGAAACCCTGCATACAAAAGGCCAAGAATTGAACAAGATTTCACTGCTGATATACATGGAAGTTTTTGCTTCTTCAGGCTCACAAATGACCCTAAAAGCAACCATGTCAGTCCTTGAAATAACACTACTAGCCATTCATGCAAAGGTAGTATTGTCTGATCTGTATTTAGCTTTGTTTTCATTATCCATATCCCCAAAACCAAGTAGGCAATGGCTAAAATGCCATTACAGACTGCTGAGAGAATTTGCAACGAAGAGACGTGTTTAGACTGGGAGGCTGCGGTAACCTTCCTCATAGACAATCTATAAATGACTATGAATGAGAAAATTAACAGAAGCAGGATATCAACAGAAATTGTTAAAGCATGATTGATACATGTACATGGATTAAGTATCGCCGAAAAACCAGCACTGCATGTTTTTCCAACTCCATGTGAACTCTCAGAGTTACTGCAGAATACAGTCCATGCACCGTCCATGTTGTATTTTGTGTCCCAATAGATCTGCAATTTATAAACAGGTATAAAAGAGCGGAGTTTTAGTTTTGTTTACTTCAACCAGACTGATGAAAGCAAGACCATTGAAGCAAAACCAGGATCCATTGTCTACACTGGATGTGTATGAAGATGCAGAAAGCAAACATTGGTACTGATGGGCTTGACGGTTCAACATTGGATAGAGTTTTTCTAAAGTTGGTCCAACCATTTACTAAGAGTATTATAATTGCAAAGGTGTTTTTTTCATCAACATCATCATAACAGGACTAGTGACTGAGCCACTATTGAAACCTTGGTATTTAATCTTCAGTCCGCCAAAGGGCTCCTATCTTTATTATAGTATGAGGAAAGGTATAAGTAGCACTAGTATAAACAAACTTTGTTTATAAGTGTATATTGTATGATGAGGAGTGATGTGATGATGTTGTGAATAGTCAGAATTAATGCTGATATCAAACTCAATAGCTCTGGAAGATATTATACATATACATATATATATATATATCAAGTACAAAACTTGATCAAAAGCATCTAAAGTTGCAGGGATTGAGCTCATTCAAGGCAGGAAAAGTCATATTGGAAAGGAAAGTCTTGTTTGGTTTAACCTGAAGACTAAACAAGTGACAAAATGCGACCACAAACCAAACTGCTAAGCTGGTTCAAGTTGCTTGTGCATGCATCATGATCACACACTGATCCCGATGGAATCCATCCTGTTGCCTCAGTAAGTCTTGGTCTTTGTATCTCTGGCTCTTTCACTTGGAATTCATTTTCCTAATGGTGTTTTGATCATGAAGAATATGCCAATATTTATGTCATAATACAATAACAATTCACGTCCAAGAGCGTTTGAGTTTCTTACTGTGAGATGAATACAACTAAAATCAGCGAACTCTTTCAATCAGAAATAGTGAAAGGCCACAGAACGTACCTAGAGTCGTCTAGTCATGACGCAGAGAGAAGCTCAGTGGTTCCCACCTTCTTTAATGATGCAGAAGACCCAACTTGCCTTCCTTTGTCATTCTGTCCCCATGCTAATCAATGCCCCATAAAAAGACAGCCTACAATTATGGGATATCTCAGATCGAAATTTTCCCTGCACTGTGTATACATACACCTTTAAAATACCTAAAGTACTAACAAATAAAAATCCTTCACAAACACAGTAATATCAGAACAGTACAAAGCAAAACCAGATGAAGGTAATTCACATACTCTAGGTTTTTCTGCTTAAAATATTTCCAAGTGACAGCATCTTTGCTGTATTTTTTTTTTTTTGAGAATCAGAATAAGGCTTTCATTAAACGATGGAAAGATACAGTAAAAGGCAACCTAAGAAATCTGCATAAATTAAAAAACCCTTCTGCAGTAGCTAGATCATTCAGAACCCCCTAAATAGCATATACACCCACCCACAATCACAGAGGTTTGAGAGACCTCGACAACCAAAAGTGATCATTCAGAACCCCCTAAATAGCATCTTTGCTGTATTAAAAACCAATCATTAACATTTTTATAATCTTCTTTAATTATGATTGGAGGTGATAACATCTTTTGTCAAAAAGGAGTTGTTTTAAGATACATTAAAATTCCACATGATTAACATTGCATATGGAAGCCATCAGATGGGTTGGTTTCTCCCTTCTCCCTCCCTCCCTTTCTCTGTTTTTGCTTCTTTTACTCTGTCCACATATCACAGTCAATACAGATGGACTCCAGCAGGTAGGCTACCTCATTTCAGGGCCAAATCAGTTTGGAATTACCACAATACCCAATAAATGGAAAGAAATTGACAAGACCCACGCTAGGGAACTTATTGCAGGAGGACATCACTTTCAGTTCACATTTCACTGTTTGTTGTTTGCCCAACAAACATTATGTTCTCACAGAAACTTCACTCAACTTTATTCAGAATAAACTTTTCCTTTAAAAAAGAAGACTATGATTGATTATACAACAGGAAGAGTGAAGGATGTATGGAAATCTCACCCCCTTTTTTCACTTCATACCCAGAATCACACTGCAGCTTCCAGATAAGTAAAAAAAAAAGGGTGAGAAGTGCCAGATGACAGAAGAAAAGTCTGTGAAAATTATCACACTGCCGCATACTTTATTTTCATTTTCCATATATTAGACTCATTCATTAGACAAATTTACCGTTTATGTTCTCTGCCGACTGTAACTGTGCGCAAACCTGTCAAAGAGTCGAGGCCCGACATAGAAGGCAAAAGTCAAAATTGTTTGCTAATGGTAGTGAAAGGCGACAATTTCTTCGAAGAGAGTGCGAGAAGTTGGCTTTTTTGTTTGATTGTCCATAAACGACAACATTCTTTAAGCCATGTGGTGTGGCGCTTTCTCAGGAGACCCGCCCTTTGGGTGTTTCAGACCTTTGTTAACACCTTATGTCTCCCATCCCAGGTGGTCCTCCGTCCCTGAATCTTTTCTCTTTATATTCGAAGGCCCAAATCCAAATAAAGTCCAAAGGGATCTTCATCTGAATTCAGAAGTTATTGGCGCATGGGAATGGACAAGTAGAAACATTACGAAAAATAATTCATCTTTGAAGTCAAAGATTCCAGTTTTGCCATGGTCTGAGAAAATGGAGTCTTGAGGCCTGGGCAGGGCCTGCATCAGTATCAGCTTGAACGAAAAGAGTGATCCATTTAAAGGAATGGGTCGGGCCTGCATCAGCATGAATGTAAAGAATGATCTATTTAAAGGAATCATACACAATATATACATAATTTAATTCCCATTTGCAGTTAAACATAGAGAGCAGAGCAGCTAAGAGGTGAATGGCGTGTTCTTCTTTTGCCTTATGGTTATCTGTAAGTTTATCGTGTATACAAAATTTGGATAGACAATCACTATCGCCTTCCAAAACTAAACAAATTCCAAGATTGAATTTCAACTGCAATTGCCCAGACCCCTAGATTAGCAGGATTTGATCCCTAAGTTGCTCAGACTCTAAACACAAAGCATACCTGCCTGGCAGTAAGGCCAGGTGTTGCATGGATATCCATGTAGAATTGGGGGGGCAAACATTTCAAGTCGCCATTCATCCCCTTTTCCCACTTTTCTCAACGTCATGCTTTTCCTGCTTCAATGACGTGCAAGAGATCCTTCGAATACGACTTCCCCGCTTCTCAACAGCATCATGGTTGATGATTCGAAGACACAGCCATCAATCACCAGGCAGTTGCAATCTTTACATCCCCGCCCTTTGTCTTGCTCTTTTGCTTTTAACTTAAAGATGTCCAGCACCTTAGCCTCCATAGCCACCCGAGCGGCCTTGTATACCATCATTTTGGCAGAGAATGAGGAGAGTCATGATTGCCAGCATTCTTCATTCGATCATTTTATTGTTTATTTAGTATGACACAAAGGTATTAACTGCAACAATTACGGAAAAATCTGAAACAATTCATTTCCTCGTTTATTATGGGAATATAAATTTCATCTTCAGCGTGCATTTCTCAGCAATTCGAGCAAATCGAAAGAGCTCAAATGGCCTTGTTTTAAGGCTTTTACATGTCTGATTATCATATTTATTAATTTTTCCAGGTTCTTTTACAACAACACAGAAAATTAATTAAGCATGAACAAAAAACTATTGTGTTGCTGCACAAGAACTTACAAAAATTTATAGAAATGATAACCAGACATATGTGAATGCCTCAAAACAAGCCTTGTTAGGCAATCTGGCCCCTTTCGATTTTCTAGAATTGCTGAAAAAGGCAAGGCTGAAGATAATTAGATTTACATTCCTATAATTAATGAAGAAATACCTTTCAAAAAAAATTAATGAAGAAAGGAATTGTTCCAAGCTCTTTGGTAACTATTGCATTTGATCCCAGTGTTGTGCGCCATACTAAATAAAGAATAAAAAGATCGAAAGAAATGCTTCGGGGATTGTTGTTGATGAGTGATGACAAATAAAAGGTGAAGGCTGAAGCTCCTCATGACCTAACTAAGTTGTTGATGAGTGATGATAAATAAAGGCTAACGATGATGTTTCTCATGATTTAATTAAGTTGTTACTTTGAGTTTGATATAAATGTATCAAGTTATTTTATTTAAATTTGAATTGAGAATAAGAATAATCTTATCTAAATTTATTTGATTTGTTTTTTGAATTATTCACTTTGAATATGATTAAATTGAAATGTCATCTTATTATATGTTAATCTTATCAAAAGATGTGTTTGATAATTGATCTCTAGACATAAAGATTGAGACGGGATGGAAAGGGGGCCTAATACCTTTATGCTGGCTTGAGTGGCGGCCGTACTTGCACAACTAGGTGGACTGTTAACATTTAATCCAACGATGCATGCTACACATGTTGTGCCAGTTCCACATCAGATTGAGAAAAAGGCCCCCCGCAAACATGGACTTGGGATGCGGAATTCGTAGCTCGTACTTACATATGCCTGGACCGTGGTTTCATGGGCTTTACGTGAAGCATGTGGGTAAGGAGAAGTTTTGCCCTCCTCCACTTTTTGACCAATTAAAGCTAACCTTCATAGTTCACACTATTTCTATGTGCGTCTATGGTACGTGTTCCCAAGATAAAATCTCATCTCTGGGCTCTGGACCATCCTTTGCTGAACTTTATGTACAAAGGCATTTTCTGTCATTTTAAGTAGAGAGAATATGTACTAATTAATTAGCTAAATACTTAAGTACATATATCCTGCCATTTTAATTCTGTAATGTTTCTTAATCAAAAACCAGTCGGTTTTCAAATGAGACTTGGCAGACAGCTTTCTTTTGGACTTTGTACTTCCAAGGAGAATTGACTTTCAAACTCCACCTCTGAGGCTCAGTTGGATTGTTGCTGTTCGGCTGTACAAAAGAAATGGTATCTCGCTAAACGTGGTCGGTCACACCGCAGATTCGTGGGATTTGATAATTTTCCATGTACATTGCATTTGTTCGGCTGCCTGTTGTAAAACTTTTTGGCTTTTGAATATTCTTCTGGTGTCTCGAACTTCCTGTTTTTTGATAGGAATCGGTCATGGCTACAAGCTCTAATTGGGTATTGGGACCAAATTCTAGTCAAAAGATCACCTTTAAGCAAAGTCTAGGAAGGAAGTTGATCGCAAAAGTCTCGAAGGTGTTACAATTGTACAAGCACCTACTAAAACAAGGCACATACTTGCACAAGCTTAGCAAGACATAACCAAGAGTTCGATTACCATAAAAGTCGTGATCCCATTCCAAGTTCAATGTCAGACTTTAACCAACTTGATTCAAATTATCCTTTTATCTCGTGGAAGCAGCAATTATCTACACCTTATGCTTTATGAAGTCATTATCAATGGAAAAAACAAGGAGGGGAGGAGAGAAAAACAACGAAAAATGTGACAGAATACATGTTTTGTTTTACAAATATTCCTATTATTTCATGCCGAACAAAGTTTTGGCAGCTTGCATGCGTGACGTGGTTTTCCATCTTTTATAAGAGGATAAGTCAAAAGTTAAGAAAAAGATGCGCAGCAGCACCGGTTAGACTCTGTCCTGATCAGCTGTTGAAGCGTTTGATTATTTCATTGGCGACCTATTTATGTTTCTGGTGGGGTATGAGTTAAGTGTCTTCACAGAATTCAATTCCCCCCCGAGCCCCCACCCGATGCTTGCATTTTATGTATGCTCATGGTGTGCTTTACGGGGGCACATGATTTCCCCCTTTTGTATGGAGAAAAATTCCTTATTTTCTTGCGGGTTAGGAAGTATTTTATAATTTCAAAATATTTGAATTTTTAATTTTATAAAAAATTAATTATCATAATCCTATTAACTATTTATTTAATTTTAAATTTACTATTCTAACCCTAACCCTAATACATTCCTACTACCTTATAATTATCTTAACCGATTTAAATACTTGATTAAATAAAAAAATTATTAAAATCTTCTTTATAGTACCTAATTACCTAATTAATTTTTTTAATCTCATAACTTCTTTTTAAATTTATATGTTATATATTTATATAAATAAATATATATATACTGTAATTAATAATTTTATGAGTTATACTTTTTACAAAGTTAATACAAAATAAAAAGTAAATATATTTATATTTAAAGTACATAATATATACACACACGCATTTATAAAAGTATTAATGTCATTATATTAATAATTAGAGTAACTATACTTAAATATAAATAACAATTTAATAAATTTTTAAACATAATATTCAATAATATAATATTCAAATTATTTAAACATAATTAATAATCTAATAATTTTTTAATTTAAATATATTAATGTCATCGTATTAATAATTAAAGTAATCATATTTTTCATATATTTGTTAGTTTTTAACCAAAAAAAATAACTTGTAAAGTTGGTAAAAATTGTAAATTTTTAATTTAATTATTAAAATAATAATAATATATTTATAAATAGTAATCGAGTTCGAGTAACGGGTACCCAATGAATAATACCCGAACTTATTCTATTAAAATTCAGATAGTAAAATCATTATTCTAATCTTATCTGAACCCGTTTATAAAATATCTTAATTTTGTATAACTAAATCGAGTACCCATAAATATCCTATAATAGGGTAACTTGACATCTCTAAACGGAGCTGTTAAAAGATCAATGTCAAGCTGAATCTAAATGAATTTGTTGAAAATATAATAAAATATATAGCCCCCTTGTTGCTGGTTGATCTTTGTTGACCTTGAACTACAACTTCAAGGAATGGGATTTCTGCCGAAAGATGGGATTAGCTAGGGAAAGGCAGGCAGATGGGGCAAAATACTGAAATATTCAATGCCTGGTGCTCTTTTTGGCTCCTCCTCTGGCAACAGGCTTGTTACTCTTGACGACCATAGGTTTAGAATTAATGCCCCTTAATAAATCCAGGGAATCTCTAGCAGAAGAAAAGGAGAAATGAATTGACTATTGACAGTTTGAGAGAGAGAATTATCTTGGACTAATGTAACCCATCCATTTTAAGATTAGGTTTGATTCTCTTGATTAAAAATTTCAAAACTTTCCTGTACCAGGAGTAATGATTTTGTCGAAACAAGTGGGAAATGAAGATAAGAAAGCCTTTCCTCTATTATTTTTTTTTCTTTTATATATTATTTCAGTGGGTCGTTAATTCAGTTAAATTCAAGGGTCGCATGTTCAGGCCTTAGAGTCTACATCATGTCTGGCAGCCACCACCGCTCCAGGCCAAAAGCTTCTCCTTGTTGCTTGGTCTTATGCATAAATTTTTGACTTTAAAATACCGAGTAAGGCTAATTAAATTATCAGTCAGTCGCCTTCCAAGCACGATCCATATTAGGAGTATGTAATGGTCTCTTCAACATATCTGACCCTTCAATCTTGCTTTACTGAAACGAAAAGGTCAGACTCAAAGTTGTAGACAAATCCGTCTCTATAAAGAGTTGTTCTTGACCTGAACCATCCTCTCTCTCCATGGTTTCAGAATTTTCCTAACCTCTTTACAAATTGGTTCTGTCATAAACGCTTTTGTTTGAAAACAGGGGCTTCAAAACATTTATTTGGCTTTGATTTTTGAAACCCTTTTTGGTTGGTTCGTTGAAGTTTAAGAGAGCTTGGTCATCCGGGTAGTTGTTTCTAGACTAGGATTTTGTCTTTCGTTTCTCTCCTTGAATTTTCTTAAACTGAATTTGGCCTGTTTGAAAACGAGTGTTGGGAAATTTGCAGGGATTTCCAAATCTTCTAGCAGCTATCTGTCAGTACTGAGTTTCTCTTGTTGGCAGTTTTAATGGTGAAGAAAGATTGAGGTAGTTACACTGGTAGTTGGGATTTCAGGTTCGCGTCACGAGAAAATTTGGTTTTGTCACAAGAAGTGTCAAGGGCAAGTTCTGATTCTCAACTGCTTTCAGTGATTGTGATAAGCCTTTTTTCTACTGCTCAGCGTTTTTCTTGGGAAAACAGAGAGGAAGAGTGTGTGTGTGTGTGAGAGAGAGAGAGAGAGAGAGAGAGAGTTCTGTCTGCTTCTTTGTTTTCACTTACATGTCCTTACTGTGTTTCCACTATGGATCATTCTGGGGCAGCCTTTGATCAGAAAGCAGCAGTTGAAGTCACAAAGGATAGAAGTGGAATTGATCAGGTTGTGCTTCGGAATCCCCGAGGGGCATCTGCAAGGGTCAGAATCTTTTAGTTTTCCTTTTCTTTTTCTTCTTCTTTTCTAGTCTTTTCATAGTTTAAGGTATCAGGAATATTTGACAAGTTGAATACGTTGAAGAACAGTTCAAAAGTAAAGCAGTTGCTTGATTCTGATTATCATTCATCTTCAGTCAAACTGCAGTTTTGGGTTAAATAGTGATATTATTGATGTAACCTGTACAGGTTAGTTTGCACGGAGGACAGGTTCTTTCATGGAGGACTGACAGAGGAGAAGAATTGCTGTTCACAAGTAGCAAGGTAACAATAACATCCGCTGTCTTACTCATATTTATATTCTGCTGGCATATGATTTTTATCAATCCTTAGGTCTAGGGCCAAAATTGTGGTATATATCAATCATATTCCCTGAAAATGCGGTTTCTCTTTCTGATTTCCTGTACTGTAGGCAATCTTCAAGCCACCATATGCAGTGCGAGGAGGGATTCCTATATGCTTCCCGCAGGTATTTAGGATTATATGTTTATATTCATCAGTTTTCTAGCAGTCTGGATGCATCTGGTTGATGGATTTGTTTCCAAATTTGTTAGTTTGGACAGCGAGGATCACTGGAGCAACATGGGTTTGCCCGGAACAGGAATTGGGTCATTGATGATAACCCACCACAATTGCATCCAAATGATTCCAGTGGCAAGGCCTATACTGACTTACTGCTAAAGCCATCAGAGGATGATTTGAAGATCTGGCCACACAGGTGAGGTCTTAATATGCCATGTATCCTTAGGAAATTGTTTAATTCATCAGTGAAATTGCTGAAAGTCTATCTGTCAATCTTTGACGATTAAGCTAAGATTAAAAAGGGTTATCCTCTGCTATAGCAGCTTCTTTACAGTATTAACTAACACCACACATTCACACTCTCATGACCTTATAGCAACCTAGCCGAATATTAATGTTCATAAGTAATTAAGCATATTAATGATTGATGTACATCTTTTCCAGTTTCGAGTTCCGTCTTCGGGTATCTTTGACAGCAGATGGGAATCTAAGCTTGATATCACGCATCAGGAATATCAATTGCAAGCCCTTTAGTTTCTCAATTGCTTATCATACATATTTCTCCATCTCTGATATCAGGTACAGAATACTCACTGTGGTATGAAACTGGTTATACCCTTAGGCGTCAGCAACATATCAATTAACTGTTCTGCTTTTTTCTATCTTTCAAGTCCTTTGACCATTAGTTCACTATAATTTCCTTGTGGCAAAAAAGAAACACACTCAGTCATGGGAAACAAGAAGTTTTAGGCATTAATGGATATCTTTTATTGTACTAATTGACAGTGAAGTGAGGGTTGAGGGATTGGAGACTCTTGACTATCTTGACAATCTATGCCAAAGGGAGCGCTTCACAGAACAAGGAGATGCCTTGACATTTGAATCTGAGGTAAATCATTTTCTATTTGTTTGAGAGTTTAGGTCCTCCTCCACTGTCCTAGAAATGGAAAAGCTTTTAAGTTCTAGAAAACAGATTGAAACTAGAGGCAAAGAGAAAGAGAAAACCCCTCAAAGCATAAGCATTCAGTTGAGAAAACATTATGCGGATCCCAAGATACTGTGCAAGAATTTCTCCATCCATCTGCATAAACATATCATCTAGTGTATTGCAAGACAAAATTTTAATTATCCATATGGCTGAATAGATGTTTAAGCCTTAATTACTGATTTTCAATTTGCAGGTGGACAGAGTTTATCTTAGTTCTAGAGATATCATTGCAATTTTCGATCATGAAAGAAAACGGACCTTTATGATACAGAAAGAAGGACTTCCAGATGTTGGTAAGCTTTTATCCTCTTCAATTCAATCTAAAACAGTACTATAAGAGGTATATATGTGAACCACCTGGGAGAATCAGAAACAGTATTTCATATCACAAAACCTTGTGGAGGAAACCAAGCTAGTTATTTGAAGATCACTGCAGCTCGAATTCAATCCAAGCCAAAAATCTGGCCCTGATGTTTAATTCTTTTGCATTTCCTCAGGGGTTTGGAATCCATGGGAGAAGAAATCCAGAACCTTGGTTGATTTTGGGGATGATGAATACAAACAGATGCTTTGTGTCTATGGGGCAGCAGTGGAAAAGCCAATCACCTTGAAGCCGGGTGAGGAATGGACAGGCCGTCTGGAGCTCTCAGTCGTCCCTTCAAGTTAGCGAAGTGGTTATCATCTTGAACCCCACATCAAGCCTCATCTTTTAAAAATGACAGCAAATAATACAAATTAGCGCCTCCCCCCACGGCATCTATCAAACAGAGGCAACATGAATCTGTTAATTTGTATTCAATTGTTTATGATACTAAGCAAATAAGAGATTTGATCACTTTGCAAAGTAATTGATTCAAAGTGATCATGAAAAATGTAAATTCCTGCAAGTGGAGATCTGTCTTTTAGTGCTTCTCCATGGTAGTAATGACATACTAGTTGTTTTATCTACTAAACTTCTGCCTTGTAGACTCTCTGGAAAACTAAAAGCTCTGTTTAATGTTGCAACAGGAACTGATCAACATAGATTGTTTCAGTCTCTATCTCTACATGGATACATGTGTGTGTATATATATAATATATCCATTACCTGGCAAAATAATGGAGAAGATGATGTTAATTAAAATCTTCGTTATCTGAAATGTAAAACGTTAAGGAGAGATGCAGGTGCACGAACGTTCAGACTTCAGAGAAGTTAGACGTACATTGTAAATGAAAGGAAGAAAAAAAGGGCAAAAAGTGATGGCCAGCCGAGCTACTCTACTATCAGAGCCAGGTTTCGATCCTGGGACCTGTGGGTTATGGGCCCACCACGCTTCCGCTGCGCCACTCTGATTGTTGATAAAATGGTTAAGAAAATAACTATTTATAGTTTATCAAGACATAAAAGCCCAGAAAATTCTCGATTGGGCCTTCATCAGTATGTAGCATTGTGGCAAATCAAGCCGTGTCGTGGTCTTGTTTCTTATTCTCTTTTCCGAGGAAACTGAGCCATGATTTTATGAATCCAGTGTTTTGTTTGATTTCTTGACTCTACCAAAAAAGAGAAAAAATTATATATATTATTGATTTATGAAATTTTAAATAAAATTTTATTTTTTATTATATTTAATTAAATTTTTATATTTTAATTTTAAATTATATAAATATTTTTAATGAATAATTAATTAATTAGTATTAATTAAAATATTACTCCTCGTTTTATAACACATAATATACTAATATGTTATAATAAAAAATAATGTAAAATTTTGATGTGACATTTTTACTTTCTAAATCAATATCATATTAGCATAATGTTAATATAAAATAACAAATAATATTTTAATTAATAATAATTAATGAATTATTAATTATAAAAATTTATTTGATTTAAAATAAAAAATAAAAAAATTTTGATTAAACCAAATAAAAAAATTAAAATTTTTATGAATATCCTTAAATAGTTTAAGAATATTTTTGAACATTATGTCTACATTATTTTAAAACACCAAACTTACGCACAAAACAACAAAGATTCTCATTTTAATACCTTAAAATAGTACTTCACAAAATAAAATACAACCATATATAAAATAGTTTTGACCTTAATTATTAGTTAAAAAATGTGAAAATGAAAGCTTGCATTAAATTACCTTGAATTTGCAAGCACCAATGTGTAGCTAGAACGGTAGGAACTAGGAAGTTTGGGATGGCCGGGTAGGTTGCACATTACATATCGATGCAACGAGATAGAAGAAAGAAACCCACTATCGACGCTTTCACGTCCATACCCCAAAGGCCAAGGGCCCAAGGGCCATGACTAAGATTAGCCGCCCTATCTGATTACTACTTGAGCAATCGCCTTTCACAAATATATTCCCATTCTAAACCGGAAGAGGCCAACTTGACGAAATCAAATCAGAGTTCATTGCCGTGGAATTACTAGACAATTGCATATGGTTTTCCTCAACAAAACGTCTGCCTCCCAACTATATACCAATAGTCTCAATTCACTCCTCCTTTCCTGAAATGACAAATATTCTTTGCCTCCTCACTCATGTCCCAAATTATGCACTCGTGCATCAATTATATATCGGAGTAATATATGTATGCAACAAATTCCTTTTGCAACCCACCCTTCATTTTTTAAAATTTCATTTAAATATTTTTGGTAGGTATAATAATTGGATCCTCCCATGAAGCAGTTGAGGAAATGCTGAAAGGTGTTATTATTATTGTTTTTTTAATTTGATTAATTCGAGCTGTTTATTGTAACATATGTATTACTTGTATGGAGTGGGGGGCCTGTTTATCTAGCAATTTGGACAATTGTTATTGAAATTTTCGACCAAACTTTGTATACGACAAGGACAATGATTTTAAAGCTTTATTGATGGGAGCCATAAGAACACAAAGAGGTAGTTAAAATGTTTGTTGAAGCAGATGGAGACATACATTAGGGAGTGGAACTGGACAATTTAATGGGGTGGGGGGGAAGGGGAAGGAGAAGGATGAAGATGATCAATTCTTAATAATACCAACCACCATAACTACTCTCTAAAAGGGCAACAAATTATTAAATAAATGAGAGAAAAGAAAATAAGAAGAAAAAACTTGACTAACTCATGTTCATCAACCTCTTTAATTGATTTTCTTGCAATCAATCAAATTAATTAGGTGGAGCCTTTTTTATTTTTTTTTCTTTAATTATTGAGGTAAGAGTGATTATAAAGATTATCAAAAGTGGTTGAAGGATCAAATTATAAAATGATCAATAAAAATTGAAAAAGTGGTTGAATTATTTATAAAAATTAAATAAATTTTTATTTTTTATTCATTCAATTAATTTTTATATTTTTATTTTGAATCAAATAGACTCTTATTATTAACAATTAATTAATTATTATTAATTTAATAATCAAAATATCGCTTACTATTGTACATCTACATAATATTTGACGTAAAAAATGAAAATATCACGTGATTATATTATCATGTCACATCATTATTCATTATAATATTTTAAGATCACATGGCATGATAAATAATATTTTATATGATAATAATAATTAATTAATTATTAATTATAATTTATTTAATTTTTAAAATTTTCTAAATAATTTATTTATTTTTTTGAGGTGCATGAAGCATGTCAATTCTCATTGATGTTCACTCCTTTTTGCATATTAATTATTATTTTTTATTTAATTCACAAAAGTTGAACCAGTGGATTTTGATTTTGGTGGACGAAAGTGAGAGTTGGGTGTGAGATCAGCATATAAAAGATGAAACAATGAGATAACGACAAATAAGGATACACTGATGATTTAGGAGAGAAACTTCTTGCCATTAAAATATTTGGATGACATTTTTCTGGATATAAAATTATGGAGCAACTTATTTATTTATTTATTTTAAAAAAAAGAAATTAATCCATAAAAAGTTGGCGAAGAGAAAATGTCAAAACCTCCAAATCATTGTTTTTAAAAGGAAAGTTAATTCTGTAGATGTCTTACAAAAATAGAAAAAAAAAATGTTAAGAGGTCTTATTTTTAGTTACTAAACGACAATAAAGAGGTAAATGTATGGACCGCTGTGAGTACCAACTTTCACTTGCTCTAATTGGGAAAAAAAAATTGAAAGATATCTAAAATGGTTATATTTAAATATTGGTATAATATTTAAATAAATCTCTAAATTATTTAAAAATATTTAAATAAATTTTTATTTTTTATTACTTTTAATTATGTTTCTATATTTTTTTAAATTAAATAAAATTTTATAACTAATGATTAATTAATTTTTATTAGTATAAATGACACTTTTCATGTTATATCTATATATGATAAACAAGGTATTAATGTAGAGGGTGAAAACTATCACGTAATCATGTTATCATGTCAAATTAGTATATTATATTATTATTAATTATGATACGTCAGCATGTTATATCATCATCATTTATTATATTTTAGTATTCGACATTAATGTTAAGTTGTATAAAATAATAAATAACATTTTTACTAAATTAATTATTTGATTTAAAATAAAAGTATAAAGATTTATTTGACCCAAAATAAAAGTGTAAGGGTTTCATTGAATGTAATAAAAGTATAAGAATTTATTTGATTTTTTTTAAATAGTTTAGGGGCTTATTTGTATATTTTACCTTAAATATTTAGTTTGATAATAAATTAACATATATTTATTTAAAAGTCCAATTTTAAATTTATTTTTAAATAAAAATAATATTAAGTGTTTAGTCTTAAGACTAAGATTATTGTTTTCAAAATATACATTATATCCTAATTTTAGCAAAAAAAATCTTACGAAAAGATGTTAGGGTTTTAAGACTTTTACACTTTTTAATTAGTGTACCTTTTTGAACTAAAATAATTTGAGATTATGGACAAATTTATTGTTATATCATGAACTAATATTGAAATTTGTTATTATATTTTTTAATTTCAATGATTTTTTACATAAAGTAAAAGAATTGATGTAAATTTACTATTCATATTAGTAATATATCAATTTAATTAAATTTTTTTCAAAAATCAATTAAATTAAAAATACATCAATAAAATTTGGCATTAATAATTTTTTTAAAAAGAGAAAATAGATGAAATTTTATTATTTTTATTCAAAATCAATAAAATTAAAAATATAATAATAAAATTCAATAAATTAAAATGTGATCAAATTCACTGCATAATTATAATGAAAAGTTTGATCTTCATCTTAAATAGTCTTAGGAAACTGCTTCTGAAAAATGCAATGTCAGAGGACAAAAGGACGGGTCCAACGGCGTCGTCCGAAAGCATCAGATCGAACGGCCAACAAAATATTTTCACAATCCCGAATCAACGGCCATTACTTCCAAAACACGTAGGCCCCACACCAGTCATCGTAAACAGACGACAGAACAGAGCTGCACCCCAGTGAGAGCCCTTCCTCTGTCCATCACCCATATTTAATGATTGGCCCACATGTCGGCATCTTAAATCGCCACGTCACCAACCCCGCCAAATCAAATTAAGAACAGTGGTTTTCCGTTGCCCTTTGCACCGGTTTTTTCTCCACCCGCCGGTTACGTTATAAAGCTCCCTACTCCCCTCTATTTCTCCCCCTACTTCTTGAATTTAATGTCACCAAAAAAATATAGCCGTTGCTAATAATCAGAAAAAGAAAAATCCAGCAAAAGCTTCATGTATTTGCTATTTATATACTTGTTTTTTTATCCTTTTAGCTTCAAGTCAGTGATTTGGTTCCATTTCCGAGCATTGTAACTGTCTTGAGAATACGAATATCACTTTCTGTGTTTTTTTTTTTCTATCTTATAAAAAGAAAATTCATCATTTCCTTTGCTTTTTTGAGCCATTTCTTAATTATTACTATTCCATTCTCACACGCTTTGGATGCTACTTTAGCTAGAGAAAATAATCATAACAATTTGCATTTTCACCTCTTTGGCCTTTGTTTTCACATTCTTTCCCTCTCTGGGGTTGGTGAGTGAAAAAGGCAGAGTTTTGAAGTATTCAACTAAGCAAAAGAAGTGAACTTGGAAGCAGAAGAGGTTTTGAGGAGTGTAGATCTAGAAACCGAGGTAAGTGTAAAAGTAGTAATTTTTTATTTTTCAATAGTTAATGATTCTGTAGAGTTAGTTTGATATTGGGTTTGGTTTGGATTCGGTTTTGAATTCACTTGGATTCAAGTTTTCAACTTTTTGGTTGAAAAGCTAAAGAACAAAGAACAAAAAGAAAAGAAGGAAGCTGGTTTTTTTAGTGAATCGTAACTATAAGGAGTCATACCGTAACAGAGTTTTTGTACTATATTTGCTTAAAGAATTGAAATTGGGTTTCTGGCAAGGTCTCTTTTTTGACTAAAGACACCTCACTCAAAGCCTGCGAGCTCATTTTTTAATGTGAAAATCCCCAGAGCCCGCCTCTACTTTTTTCGACAATTATCTTGGAATCTGACCTTTAGTTTTTGGTTTTTCCCTCCTTAGTCCCCCCTTTACATTCTGGTTCTACAACTTATTTTAAATTATTTTGAGTTGTTTACTTTTGTTTTTTGTTCTCTATTGTTCTTCCAGCAGCTTAATACCAAAAGATGTAAGGAGGGGAACCAGGAAAGTTGCAGAAACAGCTCGTTTTTTGCTTCAAGTGTTAGGTGAGAGAAAGAGAGAGAGATGGAAGCTTTGCACATTTTCTCTTGGATTTGCTTCTTGGGTTTGTCTTTGCTTCAAGGAAATGCAGACCTAATTGAAGATAAGCAAGCATTGCTTGATTTTGTTAACAACCTGCGCCACTCTCGTTCTCTTAACTGGAATGAGACTTCTCCGGTTTGTAATAACTGGACAGGAGTGACTTGTAACCCTGATGGCTCTCGGATAATAGCTGTTAGATTGCCTGGAATTGGATTGCATGGCCCTATTCCCGCCAATACTATTAGCCGCCTCTCTGCTTTGCAGATTTTGAGTCTTAGATCCAATGGTATCAGCGGTCATTTCCCTTCTGATTTTTCTAATTTGAGAAACTTGTCGTTTCTTTATCTTCAATACAACAACTTCTCTGGTCCATTGCCGGTGGATTTCTCTGTTTGGAAGAATCTAAGTATATTAAATTTGTCCAACAATCGATTCAATGGGAGTATTCCTCGTTCGCTGTCGAATTTGACTCACCTTGAGGCGTTGAATCTTGCAAACAATTCACTTTCTGGTGAAATTCCTGATCTGAATTTGCCTAGCTTGCAACAGATAAACTTGTCTAACAATAATCTCACTGGAGGTGTTCCAAAGTCTCTATTAAGATTCCCGAGTTCGTCTTTTGAAGGTAACAACATTTCTTCTGAAAGTGTCCCTCCTCAAACTTCCCCGTATGTTGCACCCTCTTCTGAACCATATCCGGCATCCAAGAAGTCTGGGAGGCTTGGTGAAACTGCATTGTTAGGAATAATAATTGCTGCCTGTGTTCTGGGGATTGTGGGTTTTGCTTTTTTGTTACTTGTTTGCTGCTCAAGAAGAAAGAGCGATGATGTGTATTCACGGAAGTTGCAGAAGGGAGAGATGTCACCAGAGAAAGTGGTCTCGAGGAGTCAGGATGCAAATAATAGATTGTTCTTTTTTGAGGGTTGTAACTATACATTTGATTTGGAAGATTTGTTGAGGGCTTCTGCTGAAGTATTGGGGAAGGGGACTTTCGGTATTTCTTATAAGGCAGTGTTAGAGGATGCAACCACAGTGGTGGTAAAGAGGTTGAAGGAGGTTAGCGTTGGGAAGCGGGATTTTGAGCAACAGATGGAAGTGGTTGGAAGCATTAGGCATGTGAATGTGGTTGAGCTGAAGGCATATTACTACTCAAAAGATGAAAGGCTGATGGTTTATGATTATTACAATCAGGGAAGCGTTTCTTCCATCTTACATGGTATGTTGCTTTGTCCAATCCCATGTTTCTGTATGATAATAATTAATTGCATTTTTATGTCTGAAGTGCTGGAAAACAAACTTTTATTGCTTGCAATTTACTCTTTGAATGGTAATGGCCTTGCAAATGACCAATTCTGATACTATGGGTTCGTTCCCCTGGGTTTTTGTCCTAGTCTGGTCTTGCCCAACTGAGGATAATTAATAGATAAGAGAAGTAATTAGGATGATATTATTCTTTTGTATTAAATTTGAAATTCTATACATGACTAAAGCGCTTTATTTTTCTGAGATAGTTCTGATATCTTACTACATTTATGGGAAAAAGTTGTCTTTGTGTAAATATTTTTGTGGTTTATGAATGACGGTGTTAGCAGAAAAGATGATTTATAGATAATAACTAATGCTCCTTGGAATCATTTTGATTGCAACCAAAAAAAGAATAAGGGAATAAAAATACTAGATCAGTATTGTCATATATGCGGCTGGTTTTTCAACATATCAGCCTGTTCTTCATTTATGAATAAATCGGATATCTTTCAGTTTAGAAAATGTCCCTTCCTGAGATTGGATGTCTTTTAGGAATGCCTTTCATCTCTACCAATACAATAGGATGAAGGTGAAATCTTGATGTTCCACTGTATCTGATGAATTCAATTACTATATGCCACACTCCTGCACCTAAGTTGACTCAACTTTGAGTGGAGATTGTTATGCAAAAAAGATTGAAGTTATTATTCTCAAAGAAGTTTCTGAATATTAATGTTGAATTCTGGTTGTGAGAGAGAACGTATAATTAAAAACTATTATGCAAAAAAGATTGAAATTATTATCCTCAAAGAAGTTTCTGAATATTAATGTTGAATTCTGGTTGTGAGAGAGAACATGTAATTAAAAACTATGTCATGAATTAGAGTTTGGTGGCACAAGAGGATTTTGATGTCCTTGGCTTCTTTCTCATGGAACACGGTATGATCAATCTTTTAATTCCACTGTCTCTGACTTTGGTCTTCACTTTATAAAAGATCAAATAGCTTCTAGATTTATTCACAATGCAAGCGTGTTACAGGTAAGAGAGGAGAGGACAGAATCCCTCTAGATTGGGATGCCAGAATGAAAATAGCAATTGGGGCAGCAAGAGGCATTGCCCGCATCCATATGGAAAATGGTGGCAAGTTTGTCCATGGCAACATCAAGTCCTCAAACATCTTTCTCAACTCTGAACAGTATGGTTGTGTGTCAGATCTTGGTCTGTCAACTATAATGAGCCCACTAGCCCCTCCCATATCCCGTGCTGCTGGTTATCGTGCTCCCGAAGTGACTGACACCAGGAAAGCTATGCAGCCTTCTGATGTCTACAGCTTTGGTGTGGTCTTACTGGAGCTCCTTACTGGAAAATCGCCTATCCATACTACTGGTGGTGATGAGATTGTCCACTTGGTCAGGTGGGTTCAATCAGTAGTTCGAGAGGAGTGGACAGCTGAAGTTTTCGATATAGAACTGATGAGATATCCAAATATAGAGGAAGAGATGGTGGAGATGTTACAAATAGCAATGACATGTGTTGTGAGGATGCCGGATCAGAGACCTAAAATACCAGAACTAGTTAAAATGTTAGAAAATGTCCGGCATATTGAATCTGAGAATCGGCCATCTTCAGGAAACAGATCCGAAAGCTCAACACCACCAGCAGCAGGGATAGGGAGAGAATCCTAGTCTCGCAAGGAGTCACCATATCCCTCTATTCGGGTCTTTTTCAATTCTTTTTACCTAGTTAGTGGTGTATTTTTTCTGAAAAAAAATTCGTTTTGCCTCTTTATTGAACATATTCTGTTGAGACTTGTATCACCCTGATCCTGTTAAGGAAGAGTTGGGAGGTTATGCGTTGGTGAATCACTGTTCTTTTGATGCTATGAAAGTGGTATGATATGATCTCTCTCCCTCCCCCTCTCCCTCTCTCTATCCATATGAATATGAAAAGAGCATTTTATTTCAAAGGTCATTTCACTCCTGTTCTGTTGCCATTGGTATCTTAAAGTTGGTTAGCATGTCATTTAGGAATATGACTCTGTCATTTGTCCTTAGACCTCAACTGCATCCGCATCCTTTTAACTTAATTTGAACGAACAATGACCTCCGACGTTCAAAGGAATGGCAGTGGTGTCAATGGACCCTGAGTAACCATGAAAATGCTGCTCTTTTTCTGAAGCTCCTTTGATATCAGGACTCAAACGGGTGCCATGCCCAAGCCCCCTTTTCATCTTGTCCAAGTCTTCCACGTGGGGGGCGGAGCGTCTCCTTCCCAATTCACAAGGAACATTCAAGCTATACCCATTTAAAAAAAAAAGAAGAAAAGGTGACAGGAGATGGAGATGGTTACGTACACGTAAAGTATAAGGAGCTTTTACTTTTTCAAAGATATTCAAATTCAAATTCCTTTTCCTCCAAATAAAATTGTTCATCCAATTTACGTGTATGTATGACTGTAACTAGAATATGTATTGAACAATACCACAATATGAATTCGTGATCGAAACAAGTGCTGGTGGAGACCTGGGATTCGAGAATCTAATCATCAACATTTTCGTGGGCCTCCAACTGACCCAAAAATCTCTAGTCAACCCCGCCATGAATGATCATTGCCCAACCAACCCAATAAAAAAAAATAAACTTACCATAAATTTTTTACCATTTTAATCTACTACCAGTAATTTTCTTTTTCACCTTCTAATCAAATGATTTAGTACTAATGTTTTCTTTAAAGTTGAAAGGGTCGGTATAA
This sequence comes from Theobroma grandiflorum, assembly GCA_036013995.1. Classification (NCBI taxonomy): domain Eukaryota; kingdom Viridiplantae; phylum Streptophyta; class Magnoliopsida; order Malvales; family Malvaceae; genus Theobroma; species Theobroma grandiflorum. The sequence goes on along the minus strand of CP142131.1, from coordinate 1,900,200 downwards.
TTTGTCGATTTTAATGTAATTAAAAAAAGAAAGAAAGGGAAAAGAAATATTAGGCGGTTGAACGAAGATTGAAGGTCAAAGTTCCGACAATCTAATACTAACTAAAAGTAAAAAAAGTAGTATCAAACTAAGATACGAATAAGTCACAGATTTGGGTCAACCGGTAAAAGCGCTGATGGATAGCAGTAAAGTACAGTAAAAGTAAAACATTTTATTACACAAAAGAAAATTATTATTACTACAAATTATCGAGTGTGTGTGGGGTCCACCAAGATAGCCAATGAAAACGCAAGACAGCCTGAAAATTGCCTCATCTTTCTTTTCTTTTCTTTTTTTTTTTTAATTTTTCATAACTCGTTTTTCTCGAACCTTTCCTTTTAAGGCCTTTGTTTTTCCTTCTTTATTTTCCTTCCGCAATTTCCAGCTACCAACAAACAAACAATTCCCCGGAGGATCTCTCAGGTACTGCTCTTCCCTTCAGTTACATCATCTCTTTTTTTTTCTCTTTGTCTTTAAATTTTTTTTTCGAGGTAGCAGCGTCGACGCTAAACGATCTACTAGCTCGGATTTTCTTATATTTTTGTGTTATTATAATTATTTTGAATCTCTTTGTTTGTTTTAGGGTTTAGGCGATGGCTTCAAAGCGGATCTTGAAGGAGCTCAAGGATCTCCAGAAAGATCCTCCTACCTCTTGCAGCGCAGGTTCAATTTCTTCTCTCATTTTCCCTGTTTCTTTATTTCTCGCGATTTTTTCCCATCATCCTTTCAGTTTTTAAGTTTTAGTTCGTAGAAAGTTTTTTTGGCTTTCTTTCTTTTGAAAATTTTCTTAAAATTGTTTTGCGTTTTATTTTTTTGGATATTATGAGCTATATTAACTTAAGCGATTTATGAAGCTATATGTCTGCTTTTGTTATTTTTAAATCATGACATGAGATAATTATTGCTGCATAATTGACCTTTGAGCCGTAGATAATGGATCTATACTTATTGTTAGGGGTGTGATTTTGACCATCATGATTTCGTTGAACAAACTGCAATATCTTTTATTATTCTTTTTTTCAAGCTTTTGGTTTACATCATTAGATTCTGTTTGACTCAAGATTGTTAAGACCTTTTTCTTTTTTCATTTCTCATTGATTGTTGTGATATGTATCAATGTTTTGAAGTCAATTTGCGATACAAATTAGTCATAGTATAAGTGGAGTTGTAAGGAAATGATTAGATTGCGTTGCAGAAGAATTTTAGCATGTATTGTTTATAAGAACACATCATTGCATCGTCATTTCTGTTGAATATGCAACATCTTATATTTCTCAAGGCAAATGACAAAGAAGGTGAGTGTTTTATTTAATTTTCATTTAGGAAAAGATTTTGATAAGGTTACTTGCAGATGGGTTATTCCATCTAACTGTTGTTTTACTTCTTTTTTCTTTAAATAAGGCCCTGTTGCTGAAGACATGTTTCATTGGCAAGCAACAATTATGGGTCCTCCTGACAGTCCATATGCCGGTGGAGTGTTTCTAGTCACAATTCATTTCCCTCCGGACTATCCATTCAAACCACCCAAGGTACTTAATTTTATTCTTTAACCATCTAGTTCTCATTCTTTCCTGCCTTCACTGTATATTGTGTAACTGTCTTTAGCTTTTAAAGCGTGCACTATGTTTCTTAATTGTCTTCAAGAAAATTGCAAAGCACTCTGTAGTTCTGCAAGTTCATTATGTCAGCAAGCTAATATGTTTATAACCATCTATACTAGTTGTAGACATGAGTTTCATCTCCTCAGAAATCCAATACAGCTGTTCTTTTAATGTGGTGAATTTCCCTCCCTTTTCCTAATTTTATTTCAACATTTGTTGGGATTTGTGTTAGAATAAATGCTTAAAGCTTCATGTTATATAGCTAATTCCATGCTGTAAATACTCTGTGACGAAGGTGTCTCTACAGGGTAAGTGGCTTGTGCAAACATTGCTTGGCATCGAAAAGAGTAAATGCTAATTCTACTTGATGGCCTTTTTGCTTTTATTAACTTATTGCAGTTGCACAAATATTTTTATCTCCATGGGGCATGTATGCATGCACAGTGGTGCATGCACATGCGTGCTGGGTGTCTAATGGTTTAGTATATGTGTGAAAGGCTATGTTAGGTGGTTTTCAGTGCCAAAGTTTACGTTGTTATTTTTACTTTTGTAAACAATATCAGGTAAGCCTTCTATGTGACATGCATATGGATTTAGTTATGTCTCCCCACATTTACTATGTACTTCTTGGTTAAACAAAAAATATTGTGCATGGATGCTGTGGGAATATATTTATAATTTTATGTGATAATGATGATGTTCATTCATTGAAGATAGAATTGCCTCAGATTTATTTTTAAATGTAATTTGATTATATAACCAATGAACAATGGCTTGTTAATTCTGAACCAGACTCTTGTATTTACAGGGTAAAACTTATGGTGAAGTTATTTCATACTTCTTTTTGGCCTTAATAGCCTTGTATCATGCTTGTTTAGTAGCTGATTAATGACTAACAAGTTTCTCTAGTACTTTTGTTCAGATAACCTTTTTCTTTCTTCTTTAATTATTGTTTGTTGACTTTATTTAAAAAAAAAAATTTCCCATTCAGGTTGCATTCAGGACAAAGGTCTTTCACCCTAATATTAACAGCAACGGTAGCATTTGCCTCGATATTTTGAAGGAGCAGTGGAGCCCTGCCCTCACCATATCCAAGGTCATTTTTCAAAACCCCTAACTGCCTTGAAGTATATTCATGCTTGCTTTTTTAACATACATTACCATGTTTGTCAAATCCAAGTCAAACCATTTTTCATGAAGCCATTAAAAAAAAAGTACTGGTTCAACTTCAACATAAAAAGTTACAGCAAGCCCTTAAAATTTAGCATTTAATCTATTGGCCGATTTGTTTGCACCATCGATTATTGCTGTTTTCCATCTGGTCACACCCTGGTTTAGAGTATTATTTCTATCATGTAATCTTTGCTACTGTTGTTTTAGTGTGGGGATGTGTTCTTATTTTTATTTTTGATTCTAGGTGTTGCTCTCAATCTGCTCACTCTTGACGGATCCAAATCCTGATGACCCGTTGGTACCGGAGATTGCCCACATGTACAAGACTGACAGGAGCAAGTATGAGACAACTGCTCGGAGCTGGACTCAAAAGTATGCTATGGGTTAATGTGCTGCTAAGTATGTAATAGGAGGGCTTCATTCCCCGTGGCTTTGGTCTTTTAAATTAATATGTATGAATCAAATGAATCAATATGTGTGATCTGTCTCCTCTTTATTTCGTGGACCAAGCCCTCCTTAAAAACTCATTTGCCTCGTTAATTGGTTGTATGGAAATTATCTTTCAAACTTAAAACCAACTCTTCCAAATGGCCCCCTCTTTTCAACCTTCCATCTTTTCATATTCATTCCCGAAAAAGCTAAGTAGGTGAAGCATGGGTGTTTCTGCCAACGCTATTATCGAACCTGGAATACTACTGATGCTTAAACTGACAATCAAATATCCTGTTTGTGCGCATTGCAACAGTTAATTCTTCGACTGTGGGCCCTTCGCGCGGTCGGTTATGCTACCTTGCCAGCCCAGATTGAAGACAGGAGCAAAGGTGTCGGGCCAGCCCATTACGTGGGTAACCGGTACGTCTTTGTTTGAATGCACTCAACCCATTTCAGAAGGCTCTTTTGAAAAATATGAGAACCAAATGTTCATGTCTTTCGTTTTTTAATGATCATGCAAGTAAGAGCAGGCACAGCATGTTCATTAATACTTAGACCCAATGTTACAGACAGGATTTCAGATACATTGTTTTGACAAAACTTTCTGGTATTGGAAAAACAATTGGAGACAACAACCGGAGATTGCAATGATTCCTTGTTAAAGTTCTAGCTTCTACATTTATGCTATTAGCCTTTTTTGAAAAGCAAAAGAGAATATTCATTAAGAGAGAAGGGAAAGAATTCCCCAAAAGAGAGAGACAATTGCCTCCAAAAAACATCCCAGAGAACAAGAGAGGAAAGCTCCTCTTTATGGAAGAAACTATGGATGTCAACGGATCGGGTATTTTATAATTTTAAAGAATTCGAATTTTAATTTTATAAAGAAATCAATTATCCTCATTCTATTAATTATTTGTTTAATTTTAAAATTACTATTCTAATCCTAACCCTAATATATTCTCAATACTTTATAATTATCCTGACTTGTTTAAATACCCGATTAAATAAAAAAATTATTAAAATTTTCTTCATAGGTATCTAATTTTCAATTAACTTTTCTAATCTCATAACTTACCTTTAAATTTATATATTATATGTTTATATAAATAAACATATATATACTATAATTTATAATTTTATGAGTTATAATTTTTACAATGTTAATACAAAATAAAAAATAAATATATTTATATTTAAAATACATAATATATACACACACATTCATAAAAATATTAATGTCATTACATTAATAATTAGAGTTATAATTCATAAAATTTACTTGTAAAGTTAGTAAAAATTATAAATTTTTAATTTAATTATTAAAATAATAATAAAATTTTTATAAATAATAATCGAGTTCGAGTAATAGGTACTCAATGAATAGTATTCAAATCTTATTCTATTAAAATTCAGATAATAAAATTACTATATTAACCCTATCCGAATTCGTTTATGAATATATTAATCTTGTATAATCAAATCAAAGATCCGCAAAGACCCTATAATAAAATAACCATTGACATCCCTACAAGAAACCTCCATTTTCCCTATACTTAAGACAAAAACCGGCATGCCGAAACAAATCAAACGGCATTCGTCTACTCTTAGCCCTCGACCAAATCTTCGTCTTCCCTTTTAATTCTACCCTGGGTTCTACACGCAACCAGTTGGCCAAAGGAACAATGCTAAAAGCAGGTAGGACACTATAGCCAACACCAGATTTTTCCGCGTCCCTTGCTTACAAGGAGTGAAAAAACAACCACAGATTTTGTCAAGTAAGTCGCAGAGGGGACTAAAGTGATTCTGGTTTCAAACATTAAAGGTAGTCGTCCTCGTTTTTGGCCTTTGTTATTGTTGTTGTTGTTCTACCATCGGCGTAATGATTTTCTCACAATTGTTCAGAAACTGACACCCAAAAATAGAAAAAAAAGAGGAGAAATTATTTACGTTCTTTGCTCTGTCATGGTTCTTTTGCTATCAAATCTACCCCTAAGTGGGGCTAACTACTCAAAAACTGATAAAAAGAAAAAAGAAAAACCCTCCCAAATTCAATGCTTGCGCAAAAGTGACAACTAGCGTAGATGAGCGCTATGGTGAGAAGTCACCCACGTGGATGAACGCGCATCGTTCATATTTACTCTTTTTGTTTTTGTCTTTTATGTTTCCTCGACAAAAAGTTTTGCCATGAAAACATGGGCAGAGTTACAATCCTAGGCCCCCCCCTCTGGCTTGAAAATCTGTGCCCATAAAATCCCACTTGAGCTTCACCTTCTTTTTTAGGCTTTTTCTTTGTTCTCTCCTTTAAACATTCGAGAATGTGACCTTCAATGCCTTTGAAAAAGGTCTCAGTAGGAAGGTTATAAAATTAAACTTAACATTAATATTTATTCAAAAAACATCAGTCTGGCCACTGGACTGAACCATTTCCCTAGCCAACGTTTTAGCCTTTTTTGTATTTAGTATCTTACCTATCTTCATAAACATTTACAAGAAAGAATCTTATACACATCCTATCCTACAGATCCTACTTATTATTATCTTACCCCCATGTGACCTATCTCTAAAGGAAATTATGAATCTCATATTAATTGTATATTAAAATAAGATTGAGTATTTAAGTGTTCAACTATCATCTACTTGTAAGTCGTATTTGGTGGGACAAAATGGTGAGTTTTGATGAATCAAATTGATGTGTGCTGTGACATTTAGTGTAACTTTCCCATCAAGGGGATGTCATGATCTCAAAGAATATCCATAAATTCCATATGAACTATGTACTAAAGTAAAATTAAGGATTTAATAGCTCACATTATTTTTAACCTATGAGATCCTTATGAGATAAAACCACGCAACAGTAGTTCAAAATAAATAATATCTTACAGGTTGGTGTGAACTGTGATAATTGATATTAACTAGTTCCCTTTGAGATAAAACCATGAGATTAATAGGTCAAAATAAAATCAATATCTTACATACGTCGTGTCATGTTTCTAATGTTAGACAGAATACCTTGTATATGTCATGTTATGTTCCAATATCTTACATACGTCGTATCATGTTTCTAACGTTAGATAAAATACCTTGTATATGTCATGTCATGTTTCAAGTGTATGAAAGTGAGACTAGACATTTCCTCGCGTATTAAAATGAGACTTAACATATTATGATCCTTCAAGTCATGTCATGATTTTAATGTATTAGAGTGAGACTTGACATGAGATAGATCTAATATATTAAAGTGAGATTGGATATTTAAAACGTTCACACCGTTTAATGTGAACCAAAAACATCTAAAAGGTTTTTTGTTTTTTTTCCAGCCTCAATGCATGATGCTGGAAAAGAAACAAAAATCCAGGAAAAGTTAATTAAAGGTTCTAAGTTCTCAACCGTTAATGTGGCCACTTAATTAGGAGATCTGTTAAAAAAGAAAGAAAAATAATAGAAAAGGGTAGAGACATTGGTAACCCTGAAAGTAAGGGGTCAAACCATGCCCTGCATCAACACTGCATTATTAATAAAATTTTTTGGTTCCCTATAAAAGAAAAGAGAAAGAAAGCAAGCAAGCAAGCAAATAAAAGCTTAGTTGTATCTCAGTGCAAATTAAATATTTATATTATTCTTTTTATATAGGGCACTGTGACCCATGTCTTTTTATGTTTAACAACATTGCATTTGGATTCTTTGAACAAAACCCATGCATCTTTCAATCTGGTTTTTCCTTCCTCCTTTTTGTCAATTGCACGTGTAAAGCCCCCTCCCGGCAAAGGAGACGTGCACACTAGTTGGAAAGGGCTACAAACCCAGAAAATCAGGGTCTCTCCCCAACCCCCTAATTTAATCACCAGAAGAGCTTGTCTCTAACGAGGACAGGAGTGACAAGTTACAAGCCGATCTCCACTCGAAATATCTCAGTTATGGATGACGTGGCATGTCGAGACAAGTCGGCCACATGTACCCAGTTAAACCGTTCAGGTTGCTGAGGTGGAAGTGTCTGTTTTGTTTGGGTTCTGAAATGATTCTCTAATCATCATTCTTGAGTTACATCCTAATCATGCGATAATTGAATCCTTTTTTCCTTTCCACTTCCATTTTATCCCCTAATCTTTTAGGATGGCATGTTCCACCCATCTTTTTCCAGGCTACCAAGCACGTTTTTTTCATCTTAAGTTCATAGATGGGAGTTGTCATCAATCATGATTGTGCTATGCCTATTTGCAATTATAAAAGACAAATATGATGTTGATTGATTCTAAAGTTTTTCCTACAAATGCATTTTCTTGGAGGAGGAAGAGGGGAGGAAATAAGCCATGACACAAAGCCAAGCATTCCTCCAAAATTTTCTTGCATTTAAAGCTAGTCAATCAAAACTTGAAAACTTAACAATTACTTGAATTAATGCGTTAGTTACTCATCCAACTAAAGACTTTCATCCATAATTCCTTTTCATATTTTAATTTCCAACACATGATTTAGTATAACGTGTCAAGAATTCCACATCACTAAAAAATAAAGTGAATTTTAGATATATAAACAAAAACCTTTCTCTATTTATTTTTCATTTGAAAACATAAACCTGCAATAAGTAATATCAAAACAAATTCAAATCTTCACTTATGTTGAGATTTAGACCATTATAAAGGTTTTGTGTTTTTAAATATATTTTTTGAGTGGGAAACGCGAACATGTGACATAATGCATCTATCAATCTCTTTTTGTTTTTTCACTTACTTTTACACCTCGATTAAATCATAATACTCATGAATTAATGAATTTGAATTTGATTTATTTTATTTTATATTTTGTTATTTAGTACCATATGCCTTAACTAATTTATAAACAAAATATATGGTTATGTTGCAACAAGTATCATGCTATTATCCAATTTTTTTTTTTTTAAAGGAGAGAAGTCAACAAATTAAAAGAAAAGAGTGTTAATTATGGTGAGGATGGAACATTTCAACCTAACCCATTAAAGAGTTTCATCATAAATTCATAATGTAGCCTTAACCTAAACCCTGAATTTGAGGCAATTGGACCTTACTTTTCAAGTACAGTCCACCTCACAATGGGGAAATTTTTGGAACTAGCCTGTTTTTGAATATTGTCCAGGAACACACTGCGATGACATTTAAAGACCACTGAACCGTACTGGTGTGGAAGAATCAATAAATGGATTCGGTGGAAAGCATTATACATTCATCCGCGTACCTAGTCCAGGCGTGGAAAAGACCCTTTCGGTTCCGGCCGGTCATTTTATTGTCTTCAAGTTGCGAGACAGTGCCCGAACGGTTCGTTGAGGGCTTAAATGATCAGCACAACGCACTCCACTTGCTTGTAAAAGAAATAAACAAAAATTAGGTAATAAAATGGGATTAAACTTTAAAAAAATAATATAATTATTAATAATAAAATCAAATGGGTAAATTTATTCTCTTAAATTTTGCCTAAAAAAATTGCCGGTGATGCACCAAAAATATTCACAAAATTGCTTTATTGATATAATTAGAATGAAGGAATAAAAGAAATGACAAGCAAAAAGGGGTGGAGGGGATAAGCTAAATAACACTAGACACGAACATAATATTTCCCAAGATATCATATATCCCTGTCTTATTGTTTCTGACTATGTGTTTCATAACCATTATGATTATCAAATAATTATATATCTAGGCCTAAGAGCTTTTTGTCTTAATATAGGAATATGGAATTCCAAAATGCATCCAAACAATGATGGGATTTCTCTCAAATTTGTGGGCTCAAAGCTAATTGCAATATCTAGGGGATGATGCTCATTGACTTCTGCCTTCATCTTTCACACCCTACTCTTGCATTTAAGAAATTTTATTTTGTTTTGTAGTTTTGGGGTCGACCCAAAAAAACAGAACATGTAATATAAATTTTGGTAAGTAAAGGTTGTGGACCGAAGACCTCTCCCAAAGCATATTTTGTCGAGTCTGATGTACTTGTTTGCATGTTTATACATGAATGGTTCCATTGGGGTAAGCTGAGCTTGCAAGCGGGGGCGGTGTCCGAGAAAGCTACAGCTTTTTGTGCTTTGTTTGTCTCTACCTAACCTTCTCTTTCGCCAATCCACATATACCCCTCCTCCTCTTCTCTTCACATTAGTGGGATCTCAAAACACTCTTCTCCACGACTTGAATGCATTTATGGATGCTCTTTTCCTTTTTTTTTTTTTTTCCCCTTCACAGCTCTTTTCTCAAGGTCTTTTTCATTGATTTTAGTGATTTGAAATTTCCCCATGATTACTTTCGACACTCTGTATATATTTTTATATATATTTTATCACCGTCCACAAAATATTAAAAGTTAACTTATGGAAGGAAAATATTAATATTATTTATTATTAACCGTTACTGATATGCTCAACAAATATGAAATTCTTTTAATGAGCTTTTATTTGGGTATTGCAAGAAAAAAACGATCTCTCTTACGTCATAAATATTAATTCTTTTATTTTAATAATTATAATTTTAAATTTTATTGTGAAATTAATAACATAAAAATATATATGTACTTGTCAATTTGATTGATACTTACCTTTTATCTGTAAGTAATTAAGACGAGTTAATAAGCAAAGTTTGCCTCATGTACTTGGATTTATATATATACATATATATATATATATATATATATAGAGAGAGAGAGAGAGAGAGAGAGAAAGTACCAATTTCCACCATTAACAAAACATATCCCATATGTAGATTATTAATTTAGAAGAACTGAGTAAAAGGCTATGGTTGGAAGGTACTATATTTGGGACATAAAAACAGTTTCGAAAACGTTAGTCTTTGGAATATTAGGCAACCTTTTTGGTTGTTATTAATCCAAGTTTAATACCCGATTAATCAAAAGCTAAGTAGTAAGCTTTGAATATTTATGACTAAGTCTTCGTCCTTTTCATTGCATAATGAAATGCGTTGGGTCAACCTCAATCACTCCTCTAAAACTATTATGGATATTAACAACCAAAAACTAAAAAAGAAAGGAAAGAAAAAGATGTAGCTATCAACTGTATTATACCATAGATATCTGTCTAAGCACTACTCGTCGAGAGATAATCCAAAGTTGGAAAAATGGAAACAAAACGGCAAATGATTGGAGAATTGTTTGATTTTCCTTTTAATTAACATAATAGTCAAATTAAACACTAATTGAGAAGCATAATCTAGCTGTGACAGTGAGAACCCACCAAGCAATCATTCAATGACACCTAATTCCTGAAGATAAAAACCCAAAAAAAAAAAAGGGAAGGCACGCCAAGACACGACAAACATAGAAAAATAGGATCTAAGCAAAAGAAAGTCACTTAGCATAAACTTTGGTAAATACCTATATTTAGTTAATTATCAAGAAGGATTAAGAAAAATAATACAATTTATTCGTATCTTAATTCTTTGAATTTGATTAATACACAAAATATGATATTCATATCATTTTCATTTCGATAATTACGTAAAAATAGGATGAACTAATTAAAATACTAGCCGTATTAAACGGGGTGGAAATTTACAAAAAGCTTGTGGGGTTAAGGGACTTGTAACTGAATGCTGAGGCTCCTGTCTTTGATTCCACGCTCCCTCCAAGGACGTTTCAAACAAAGGAGCCGCCTGGTTTTTGTTTCTTCCTCTGATTGGGTTTTGTCCACATATCTTTTCATTCATTAATTATATATTATTTAATTACGTGTATATATATATATATATGTGCATATGTATATATCTTTTGTCAATTCGATTTTCATTTTGGCTCATTTCACTCACAATTAGAAATGGAGATAACGGGACGCCCATGCCTGCACCTTTCCACAACTTGACAAAAACAGCAACTTGTCACCTTTTTGTTCTGCCTAAGACTCTTTAATTTTTCTTGAAATTTTTCAAAATTCTAACATACAACTGCCGATGTCAAAGTAAATAATCTAATTACCTTTGGTTACTAACAAGTTAAGCACGTGACATATTCTCCAGTCCAGCCAGTGAAATTGTTAAAAAGGTTCACCTAACCACTTACATGAAATCTACCAAAACATAAAGGAAAGAGAATACGTAGGGGAACATTCATGAGAACAAACAATTACTACCCGTTTTAATGAAAGAGCAAAAAAGAAAAGCTGGGTGGTAGTGGCAATTTGTATCAGATGCAAGTTGGGGGGTGAAGACAGAATGATGAAGGCTCGTGGCAGAGTACAAAAATAAGGGCTCCCTTTTCTAAATGGTAAATGTGAGAGTAAAAATTATTTGGTTACGAAAAATAAAGACACATGGCTTTGCTTATTAATTGGAAGCACCAAAGCTTTTGTACTGCTATAAAGATAGATGAAGAAATGGATCCAATGAGCACCATTAATAAATATAAGTAATTCCTTTTCCTTACCAGCTGCATTACGTGCAGCATTAAAGGCTGTTTTAACTGGTATAACAACACGTGATGCACATACGTTGCAAGTACACTTTTTTACTATTCGAAACACCAAGATTCAAGTCCTAAGAGATACATGTATAATTTTTTTTTAAAAAAAACGAGATACATGTATATTAGTACAAGTAAAATGGTTTAAATTTTAAAATTCAAAATTTTAAATTTAAATACGTATCATTAGGTTGTATAGCTGTTTTCAACTAATTTTTATTTCTTTGGTCTTTCTCATAAAAAAATAAAAAAAAATTATTTTTCATAAAGATATATAAATTTGGACAAACAAAAAAATTCATACAATAGTGGCCGACTTAAATTTTGTGGAAGATAAAAGATTAAAAGAAGATAGGGCAAACAGCGTTTTACAAATAACTGCCCCGACATACTGTAAAACACAGTAAATTCCGGGTATTTATTCACCTTAATTTCGCCTAACAGATTAAAACAGAAAAACAATTGATCATCACGTGACCTAATTAAAACTGGGTACGTTCCATCAGTGCATCAAAACCACCGTTTACATGATTCATTGCCAATGTGATTATTTTGACTCCGTCTCCTCTGGGGCCTAACATTACTGAAGGAAAAAACCGGTTATTGAGACCAATCAAAACTACGGGCCACGTATCGGTTTCACTGTGCCTGACTGCGTATGAAAAACATCGCAACTGCTCTACAGTCCACACCCAGCATGGTCATTAAAACAGGAACAAATTAAGAAAAAAAAACAGAAGAAAAAAAAAATAGCGCCAAGTTCAAGGTTGCCTGCCACGTTAGTCCCAGCTGTAAAATGACAAATGGATAAGGTAAAATGGTAAATTTCCCCAGCTGTATAACGGCCTCCTGCAATTCGATCTCTGGCTTCAAGAAAATGACGGAAATACCCTGCGAAGGGTAAAAACAGGGGTAACAGGTAAATTAATTAGGAATTAGGGAGGACAAAATAAATGGGAGTGTTAATAACCATTAACTACCAGTTGTTAATATTCTTTAGTCAAAGGGGAGGACTGACCCGAGTGTCCTGTGTCACGTGACCCGAATCCCTGATTTCGAGAGGAAATCTTTTGGCCGAGTCAGCATGCCTGTTAGCCCTTCCCATTGGATCTTCCTGTTTTGTGGGGACCAATTGCCACGTGTCTACATTGTAGGTGCCCATCTTTTGCGGCGCCTCGTGAAATATCTCTAGGTCGCCGGAATCTCAAAATCCCGGTGTGACCCAACCTCCCCGCCCTTTAGTAAAAAAATTAAAAAACCTTTTCTTTTGGGTTTTTGTTTTTTTCAACTGGGAAAATTGAAAAAAACAAAAAGAAATTTGAGAATAGTAAAATATTAAATGTCACTTAAACCGGGTGAACCGATTACGGCCGGTTTAGGGAATCCCTATAAAACAGCTCAACTTCGGTATGCACTTCAAACAATGCTTATTTTTTCTCTGTCTCTTCCTCTCTTATCTATCAAAAGAGCTCTTCTTCACTCCTCCATTTCCTCTCTGAGATTTTTCCTTTCCTTTCTTTTGTTTTCTGGAGAAAGTATCATCAGAAAGCAGCTTCGGTTCTATGTTTCTTTAAGACTGAGATTTGAAAGTTACCCAAAATAGCAAGTCCGTGCTCTGTTAAGTAACTGAGAAAAGCACTGTCTGGTGGTTTTTTTTTGGGACATTTATTCTCTATCCCCTTTTCCGGTAAAGCTATTTGCTTGCGGTATCTTCCCTTTTTCTTTCTCCTCTCCAACTTTTGGCAACAAAAATTTCTTCTTTTCTTTATCTCCGCTCTCTGTACTACTGTTTCAGTGGGTCTTGCCATCTCGGTGCTTTCCGTACTGCTTGTTTAAGCACACTCCCTTTTTTTGGGATAACTTTCCTTGAAACTTCTCGTCGTTTGATAAACTTTTGAGTGAGCCTTTGAACCGATTAATGGTGGATTTCTCTTCATTTCAAGCTTCTCTTTAACGTGTTCTTTCTTCAGCTTTCTTTTTAACCCTTTATTCTCCTTGTGTCTAGTCTCAAAGGAATCTCTTCTTTTCCCCTTCCCTCCTTTTATTTCGCTCCCCTCCTACTCCCTCTCTCACTCTCAATGAGAAGAAGTGAACGAATCTGAAGACCCGAAAAGAAAAAAAAAGAATTGAGAAAAAAAGATGGATCGTTGTCCTGTTCCTACAATCAAATACACAGAACACCGCAATCAAACCAAGCTCCTTACGCCACTGTTAAATGTCAGACTCGAAAATCAGCCAGAAATGAAGCCCCGAATTGTTCGGATTTCAGTTACCGATGCTGACGCCACTGATTCTTCCAGCGACGAAGAAGCAGAACAAACAACCAGATTTCGTTCTCGAAACAGAGTCAAGAAATTCGTTAACGAAATTACTATCGAGTCATCATGTCCCACTCAGAATGATGCCGTTTGGAGAAGTAAATCGTCGTCGTTGTCAAAGAGTTCCCGAAAAAGGCCAGCGGCTGTAGCCGAAGCCAAAGTTAAAGCGCCGGCGAAGGTTCCGGCGGGGAAGAAGTTCAGAGGAGTACGACAACGGCCTTGGGGAAAATGGGCTGCTGAGATCAGAGACCCACTAAGACGTGTACGGTTATGGTTAGGTACCTATGATACCGCCGAAGAAGCAGCAATGGTTTATGACAACGCGGCTATTCAGCTGCGTGGACCCGACGCGCTCACCAACTTTACCACTCCTCCGCAAAAATTGGTACAGGACAATAACAGCCAAAAACCGTTATCCAGCTCAGATTACAACTCCGGCGCAGAATCTCGCAACACTAACCTTTGCTCTCCGACCTCCGTTCTCCGCTGCCCTTCGCTTTCGACCGACGAAGTCGACTCGCAAAGCGTCAAGGAATCGCGAGAAATCGGGAGCGAACCACGAGATGCTGTCGACGAGTCTTGCTGCATATCGGGGAAGAACTTTTCCGATTTCTCGGATTTCTCGTCTTTGTTTCCGAATTACATATTCAGTTCTGTACCGGATTTGTTCGACGATAGTACGAGCTACCACGAAGCTTTCATGAAAGATGATTTCGGCAACGGGTTTCTGAGTTCGGGCGCGGATTTCGATTTCGGATTTGAGAGCTTATCGAACTGGCAAGATATCGATGATCATTTCCAAGATATCGGGGACTTGTTCGCGACGGATTCTCTCTTATCCGTTTGACAGAGTGTTTCTTCGGATTTTTTATCTCTCGTGTAATGCCGGTTTTACGGTAAGTTTTGTATCGGCGGGAACAGAAAATATCGGCAGTGTTTTTGTTTTTTCCCCCCTCCCCTGTTCCGGTTTTGTTTATGTTATAATTTATTTATTTATAATATTAATTAAAAGTAAGAATATTAAACATCTCCGTCACAGTAACGGTGACGGACGAGTTTGGCTACGTGTTGTGTGATGTGTCGTTTATGTTCCTCTTTGTTATTGTTTGTTGCTTGTTCTTGTGAAGGCACGTGTTGATGCACGTGACAGGAACATTTCAAAAGCTCCCGTTTTTTGCTTCTTCACCAATATACTTGTAAGGTTTTAGATTTTAGATTCTCATTATTTGCTGTGCACACGTGCCGTCAAATATATCCATGCACCTTAAGAATTTTTTTTTCTCTCTTCTAAATGCTTATTTTAAAATTTTTTTAAAAAGATAGATTCTTACAAAGAAGCAATTTCAACGGTTGAACTTGAATCTGAATCTTCCTTTTTATTTGCACACAAGCCTATCAACAACCCTTTTGATTACTGGTACTGAAAGGAAATGTCTATGGGGATGCTTAAATGCTTAATTCAGAATTAAAAGTTGTTAAAGCTATCATTTAATTGGGCAGCTATTCTTTGTTGCAACATATTAAAACAAGAATTAATTTTCGCTTTAATGAACGTCAACTTCCACCTATCTAGGAAGACAAAGGGTTTTTACAGAAGTGGAAATAGTATCTCTGTAGTACAAGGTAAGTGAAACCCTTGATAAAGACTTAGGGGCTCGGGGGGTTTTTTTTTTTTTTTTTTGTTTTTTCTTTACTATTATTATATGGTATTGTAAATTATACAAACCTAATTAATAATTATTGTACATTCCTTTACTACTTTGTTGGTCCATTTACGTTGTGGTAATCAACAGAGAAACATATAACTGATGGGACAGTAAACTCGTTTTGAGTCATGAAGAAACACGTTTAGGGACTATCATGTAGTATTAATATAAAATATATAAAATAAATGTTTTGGTTGGAATTATTTTGATACTGAAAGTTATCCAAGTAATAAATGGAACAACTGAAATTGGAAACTGCTTGTAAGCAGGTTTTTTCTTTTTTTTTTTCTCAATTCTAAAACTAAAAGGAGAAGGGGATATATATAAAAAAGGAACAAAAATCAAGGAGGGCACGTGGCGAGGTAGAAAGGGATTTACGAAGTGCAGAGGCACTGGATTTCAGTTATGTCCGCTTTCAAGGAATAACAGAACTGATTGGGCAGGGGAGCGGCAAGTGCGGCTATCCGTCGTAGTAGATTTTTTTTTTGTCCCATTGGGCCGCCGACCCCACCCCCACCCCCACCCCTGGTGTGGATTTTGCATAAGAAAGAAATATAAATCGGCAATATCTTTGGGATAAGTCTGAATTTGATCTCAGGGTTTCCACGTTTCATCACTCTGTACAGCACAACTATCATTGAAACATGCGATCCCCTACTTGATTGGGACTCTTTTCCATTTTACGCCTTTATCACTTTAGATTATGAATTGCTTGTCTATTTCAATGTTTGATACTTCGAATTTAAGTGGGATGGGGGGGTTTAATAAATTAAATAAAATTTGAAAAAAAAAAAACTAACTCGTATGTCACAAGGTACACAGAGAAGTTAGTGATACTAAAAATGAAAAATGAGAACATAAAAAATGTGCCTTTGAATGACCAAAAGCAAGCAGCACCATTCGATGGTGCTCCCTATGATGAGAGAAAAGCAACCTTTTCCATGTCAATCTCTAGTCACGGAATAAATGAACTTTTAACAAGATGAATCAGCATCTGAAACTTGATTTTCCTTCTCCTCCACTAGAATTTGACCACTTGAGAGACATGAATGAATCTGGAAGGCAAAAATGCAAAAAAATAGAGGACAAAATTAGATATCAAGGTGGCTTTACACACCACAAAGAAAGATTGGGAATTATTATGTTTTTTGAGACGACAGGTTTTGTTTGGCAATGCATCGAGAATCATGAGAGGGTAAAAAGAGAGCTAGGGCAGGGCATTTCAATTTCTGGGTCCCCTTCTCCCTAGTGTTTGTCTGTTGGTGAATGTAGCAAATCAAAGTTCATTTTTGGGCCAACACTGGGGCATTCAGTCAACACATCGTCATCATGTGTGGGCTTTTTCATCCTCTCAAATTAGACCCTTTTTTTCTTTTAACTTCGTCTTGTGGGAAATTAACATGTGATTATGTGACTAAGCTTCGATCCTAAAGAAGCTTCAAGTTGTGGATTTGGTTCTAAGTCTTCCTGGTTCTAACTTCATTGCTATTAGTGTAAGCTGAATAATAACACCCACCAAGTGAAAATGTTAGTGTAAGGTTGGAAAAAAAGAAGAAGGTGAAACAGTTTTCCATGGTTTGGTGAACTGTATGAATGTGGTCCCATACGGTTAGCTGGTGGGAGCACAAATATCACAAGATTTTGGCATATTAGAACCCCCTTTTCTATTTCCCTGAACCATTGCAGCACCAGAAAAATTTTCTCCTGGCATACACAATCCCCCAGTGCTAAATCCAAAAGTATATTAGCTAATGCTCATAGTCCTCATCCAAATAGCTGGAAATTTCATTAAGTAGAAGTTGTCATTATTCTAAAATAGTTGCACTACAGTGCCTCATACCTGACCACACCCAGAGCCAACTTCCATAACATGACAAATATACTCTTAAATCCAATAATGTCTTTTTCTTTGTTTTGTGACAGTTGTCTCTAATTTTTCAGGGTTCTTCTAATCCCTTTTGCCTAACAATGTCCAAACCCCAAACCAGTGTTTGATAAATTCAAGCAAGTGGTCGGGATACTGTGAAGTGGGAGAGAAGAGATGTCATTGTCCGGTAAATTTGGGCCAATTAGAGGGGGGAGTGGTAGATTTGCGGACTTTTATAATCATCTAGCGATTAAAAAAATTATTATTTCAGTGACACAACCTATTGGGAAAGAGCCCTACGACTGGGATTTTTCTGCTTCGTCGGCTGCCAAATTGATGCATAAAGACAGTAAACTCTTGAGTCATGGGTCATTTTCTTCTGGATATTTAATTTTTTTGGGGCCCTCACGATCATACACCTTGCATGATCATTGATTAACACACCAAAACTCTCCCACCCTTTGTTTCCTGATGAAGGAGAAAGCAAAAAAAAAACGTAAAAACTTTTACTGGATTTCATCACTTGTCATGTCATATCTTATTTAAATTCTGAAAACAACTACGACATTCATATTTTGTCAATGATTTGAGTTAATTCTGATATAGAATTAGAAAAAAAGAAAGAAACTTGTACAAGGATTCAAGTGTTACAAGTTTGCACTGCAAAGATTCACTGCATCAACAAATTGTATGCTTGTACTAGTTGCACATATGGTTTGTCTAATCTCATCTTCTCTCTACAAAATATCTCAAGAACAGAGGAAAATCAAGAAAAGAGAAAGAAAACCCAAAATTTCTCTTCATCTTTTACTTTGTCTCAAGAATAAAAGAAAATAAAAGAAAAGAAAAGAAAAAGGATAGAGATGCATTTTGACTAGTTTTGTCTCTTTGCAGAAACATTGGTCTTTGAAGCAAGTAGGAGGTCAGGGGCGGCAGCCACATAAGGAAAGGGTGTTCGTATAGCCGCAGAGGGGGCTTGCGGGCGCAAAATTCCAAAACTTTGGAGATTCATTTCAAAGAGAGGCTGAAAAGCAAACAATCCAGAAGATCTTCTCTGTTGTTCTCCAGGTCCTACTATGAAATTCAATCATGGCCGTACACGTAATGTCAGGTTAACGGTCCTCCATCTCCTCGTTCAGTGCAAGCTGTGCACCTAAGAGGCCGTGGTCCCCACTTCCCCCACCGGTCCCTCCTCCCTTTGGTCCCCACCCCTTGATTTCCAGCTCAGCCATCACTGTTTGATTGTTTTCTGCGAGGGGTGCGGCTGTGATCCTCGTGGTCCAACTTATCTTTCCCATCTCATCAGCCTGATTTGAACCCTCAATTTTGGATAAGCGTGGCTCCTTTTGGGAGATCCACATGAGCATCCTGGCCCATCATTTTGTGGGCTTCTTCATTTTTCTGTGGCCCCCTAAAAGGAAAATGACCCTTAAACCTTTCAACTCTTGGTAATTATTACCACAGTATTCTGCATATGCCCTATAAATTGTGCTGGTGAAAAGCATTCACAACTTCTACCAGAACTGATAAATTTTTGTAGGCATTAAGTCTGTATACAAATTTGCAGGGAGGAAGCTGAGAGACTTCAATTCCATTAGAACCTGAAGAAAGTTATTTCGCAACAATAGGACCTGAAATACATCAATAGTCAAAATTAATGCTTTAGGTTCCATATAGTATTATTCCAAAAGTTTAAACCATGAATTTTGATATTTACAACACTTGGTTTTTAAGTTTTTTAGCTTTAGTTTAATTGATATTTTCATTATTTATTTTTTATATATTATTCAAATTTTTATAAAAATAATATCGATCAAACAGAATCTTGATAATTTAAAAGTGTTAGGATTAATCATTGATATCGGACTAGGTCTGATATTGACATCCTACACGACAAAATTGGGTACAAAGGTACAATCATTTGAAAAGAAAATAAATAATAATAATAATAATGAAAAAAGGAGTAAAGAGAGAGAGAGGTGAGTTTAGAGGATGAGGTGGTCACATGATATATGTATGGGATATTTGCACCTTAAATTCCAATGTTTCATTGTGCTCCATTCCCCAACCGCACCTAGGCAGTAAAGCAAAATCCTGAGAGGCCCACATGGCAATGGCAAGTGCAAGTGGTGAAAGGGAAAAAGGAAAAGCAAAAATGAGGAAGGGCCATAGGCCGTATAATCTCCTACTCATGCGTTGCGTGTGGAAAAGCAGGCAGGTAGGGCCATGGGCCATGGGGGCGGCTTCTCTCTCATTTTCACCAACGGACACCACAGTGATATGAGACGAAATGTACAGAGATACCCTTCCCCTAAGAAATACTACCTAGAAGCATAGGTACATACATTTACTAAGTATCCCATGAATTGTGTTAATGGATATATTTAATAGAAAAGCCCGCAACTCTGGGCTCACCACCCACACCCGGTTCTTGTGGGATTGGGATTGTGGTTACATGCGCCCATGCTCTGCCTCTGCCGCTTGTTTGCATTTCCACTAACTATCTTTACCATAAAATATTTATGGCTTTCTCCATTTCCAAACACCCGCGCTTGACTGCACACACACGCACACCCCCTCTCTCTCAACTCTAAAACTCTCTCTCCTCTTTTCTTCTGGGCATTATATCTTGTCACCAGATAAAATGAAGACAAAGTCATAGTTTAGATTGTTCAAATCTTGAATGTTTTTTCTTTGTCCATATCTATGCATGTGTTGCACCATTGATAGACAATAGTTCTAACAATTTATTTAAGGAACTAATTAGTTGTGGTTGCCCTCTGTGTAGCAAATTGATGAGTTGTTAAAACAGAACAACTGTTATTGGTCTGTCAGTGCCCATTTTGGGGTGATGTTCTCTCTCTTTCTGGTTTGGTCTTCTGGACATTATATATCAAGGCCCAGGAGAAAAGTGGTCTGTCCGTCTACTTTGAAACAGTCCTGTCCTATCCATGGAGCAGAGGCCGGCGTGGCTCAACTGGACAATTGTTATTAAGTGTGATAAGAGATCTGCTCTTTCAGTCCACTCCATTAACACTGAAATGGAGGCCTATCTTTTTAGAATTAGAACATTTTTATGGGCTTAAAATGCTCCAATGCAATCACCGACTAAATAGACAAGCATCTCCATTTTCAGTCCAGACTCCAACCCAACATGGCCATGAATAGAGGCAAAAGCGTGGATGTTATGTTATCGTGGAAGAGCGTTTGTGATTTAGCGGAAACAGCAGGCGCAAAACTAACAAATCCACCCCCTTTTTTTCTGTTTTCCTGTTCAACCAAACAGTGCTCAAGCCTTCGTTCAGGAGGGGTTTATCCTGGAATCTAAAACCCTAATACCTGAACCCAAGGAAAACCCGAAGAAAGCCATGGAGGAGGCAGGTGCTCAGCCCGTCTGCGCGCAAGAAGCTCTGGCTTTACTGAATTGCGTTACCCAGTCTCCTTTTGATCAAGAAAAATGCATCAGTCTCTTGCATTCTCTTCGACAGTGCGTCCTCGATAAGGTACTGTTACTAATTCCCAGACTCCATTGTTACGAAAAATTTGTGAAATTCTGTTTAAATTGTTATAAATTGGTAGTTTGATTAATCCATATAGGTCAATTATATATTCTTTATTTGTGTCCAAATCCCTAATGCAATACCGAAATTGCTCCAATTAAGTCATAGGTTTTTGCAATGTGGAATAGTTAAATCTAAGTATGATCTGTGCAAGTTCTAATGGTATCTAATTGAGCTCTCCGATTCAGTTAGTTCAGCATCAATTGGGTGTTTTGGCAGAATAGTTTTTGGTGTCACTGAACAAAAACAATTAGGACTTGTTTTCCCCATGAAATTATGAGCAAATGCACTCATTTCCCCACGTTTCATGTTTATTCACCTTGGATTTATTTAAAAACATGTTTGCCAACATGCTTGTCTTTATGGATTCTGTGTGAATGTGCCTTTCTAACTGCTGCTCTCTTGCGAGCCATTCCTCTTTGCAGAAAGTAAAGAAATTTTCACTAGATAATCAAGACCAGCAGAACACAGATTCAGTTAGCAAGAAGAATTGATGAAATCATGTGTTGGAAGAATATCTCACCGGGTTACCTTACATTTTTTGATCTTGTATTGTTGAGAAACATAGTTGTTTTTTCAAGCAGTTGTTGAGAAACCAGATGTTCTGTCAAACATGCCTCCATTGTGAACTGAAATTCATACTCAATATTGAACTTGACATGGTATCCACTTATCTGCTGCTGGCTGAGAACTTCTTTAGAAAGGTTAGATGGTGGTGCTACTGGTGTGTGTCTTTGTGATGTTTGATTGCTCAGGCATAAAGCCTGTTTCGTTTTACCAGATGCAATTGCGATCGAGCCTGCAAAAGTAAATATTTCCTAGTTTGGAGTCTAAACATCAAATAAGTCGTGTTGTTTTGTGAACATATCGTTATTGGTGATCTGGGTTGGGGTTCCCTTGGCCTGGATCATTCTACCTGATATTAGAACCTCTTAAGATCACGAATAACAGAAGAATGGACGCTTCTTTTGGATATGGTGCAATGCAAGGAAAATATATACATAAGTTTGAACATGATGATTTAACTTGGTTATTACTGCTCTTTGGAAATTGTTTTTCTGCTGTCCATGGAGAACCATTTCTGTTGGAAGATATCTTCCTTTTTTTGTTTATATATTCTTTTTTTTTCGCTGGAGTTTGGCTTGTTGGTCTGCTTGGAGGATTTAAATAGTTTGTTTGGCTAATACAGAAATTTGTATGATGTAATACTAAAGAATTCTTGAATGGTCAGGGAGCACATTCTGGAGCTGAGGACTGTAGAAATTCTAGCCATGAGCAGAATTGCTTTACGAGCATCTTTAGTAATCGGTTGGTCCTTGTACCACACCCTGTTGGTCGAAATCTACAAGTACCAACTTCTTCAAATCTTCACCCAAACTCATCATAACTTTTCTCAGTTGTTTAATTCCGTAAGCTGGATTGCTTAGAATTTGGATGGCGCAAAGCGTTCACGACCTGCAATTGCTAGTAGGCTAGGACTTAATTGATGCCATTTGTTCTAGTGAGTAACATAATTAGCCATAGAAACCTATAAACTCAGTACAGTAGTTTTCCAGAATTACTTAGTCAATTACATAAGATGGAGCAGGTTGCATGCTGAACATATCAGTAGACTAGCAAAGAGACCATGGAGGGAATGCTAGAAAATTGGGGCAGAAAAGAGACCGAAAATCTGAATACCACCAAACATAAAAATAACACTATCAACATCCACAAAAACCCAAGTGATTAGTCGAAATCTCTAATTACAAACATTTAGAACCATGGTTACACATCATCCATCCCCCAACAAAATACCCAATGTAACAATTCCCATCTCTCTCTCCCCTTTTTCTCACTCTTTAGTCTTAACTTAAACCCAAAAAAGAGAACAAAAGAAAAACCTCGGCACCCCAACCTAGCTCCATTAGCAAGCTCAAAAGCTGAAGCAGAAATCAGCAGCGTGAATGAGGTATGTCAGCACCAGCGCCACCAGCATCAACACGTATGCAATTCCTTGGTCAATCGACGTCCCTGTTCGCCCCCCATAAAAAAGTTAAATTTTAAACATGAATTCAAATGGCATTTGATCTCAGATCTAAAGAAAAACAAAGAGAGAGAACTAACCATCGCTTGTGGGGGCAGGGGCGGGAGCGGAGGACTGGGCCTCAACAGCAGCAGGCAAGGCAATCATAGCAAAAACGAGAGCTACAAAAACAGCTGCAAGAGAAACCCTGGAAACTGCCATTCTTCCTTTTCCGAAAAAACGGAAAATGCTCGATCTCTCTCTGCGATGCTTCTCAAATTTAGCTTTTGTTCAAAGACACTCCTGCAATGGCACAGGAGAGCCTCGCAGAGAGAGAAAGAGCGGAAAAAGAGAAGCTCTTTCCTTCGTTCTTCTTCTTGTTGTTGAAGAAGAGGAAGGAGCAGAATATCTGGTAGCCTAGGAAACAGAGAGAGTTTCTGATGATGTGACGACGAAAAGCAACAAGGGGTTGGAGATGCTTTTATATGCAGCGGTAGAGGTGGGGAGAGAAAACCGGTGTGACCAGTAACCGGTCAGTAAAAGAATAGGGAAGGATTTGTGGGGTGGAACCGAACCGTATTTTTCGGAGCGTTTGGACTCGGTTTGCGCTTGGCTGTTGCCTGGGATTACCGAGTCAGAGTTGCCCCCCACCCCCATGTGATTCCTTCCCGCCCCTGCCTGCCTCCCTTTCTTTTCCTGATTTTTTTTTTTTGCTTTGGGTGACAGAACAGTTTGTGACCTTCGTTGGCGCCATCTGCCTCGGTTCTGATTCGCCCATGTGTTGTTGCCCTTTTCTCCTTTTTTTTTTTTTAGTTTTTTACCAGTTATTTATTAATAACCGTTTTAACTTTTTCTTTCTTTTCTCTTTTTTTTTAGTTTTTTACCATTTATTTATTAATAACCTTTTTAACTTTTTCTTTCTTTTCTCAATTTACCCTGATGGTTAATAACAGAGACCATGGTTCATGTTTCATTGTAATATTAATATAAGTATAATGGGACTTAGGAGTTAGGATATTGGGTGTCCAAGAATTAATATAATGGAGTTGGAGTAATAGATATCTTAAAGTAATATCTGAAATTTATCCAAATCTGAGACGGTAATAAAAATTTACTTGAACTCACTTTAAATCTAAATATAAATGATCTGAATTTTATATAGTCTTGTCAAAATTTACACATGTCTTTATCAAATTGATTGATGTGACATTGAGCCCATTCTCTTCGAAAGCAACCCCATGGGCCCAAGTTTATATACGGGATGTAACTTGTTTTCTTTTTTTATAAAAGATTGGGTTTACTCATAATTGAATCATTAAGAAGAGAATTGGTATGTTAAGTGAGATAAACAGGAACAAACAATACAATTGTCATTACCTTAACTAAACTAAGGGATTAAACACAAGATGCTGCTGCATGAAGTTGGCCAGGTGAATCTGTTTACAGTTTTACCTTTTTTTTTTTCCTCGTTGATGGAAATTAATTTGCAATTTGACAAAATTTCTCTCATGGTTGTGCATTAGAATCTGTTCTTAAAGCCAGCAAATGCCAACAAGCATTCGTGTGACTAAAAAAAGAATTGTAGAAGTTCTGGCAGAACCAACAGCACAGCAAATGCCAACAATCATTCTCTTCTGCGAAGATTCCCTTCACCTTAATCGTTACAAGCTTGAATCTTCCACATGAAAATATTAAGACAAAGATTCTTAAGTACTTTTTCATTTAATAAGCAAGGAATAAAACCATCTCCTTGAACATATTCATATATATATATATATATATTATGTTAGGGAAGAAAACCAGTGCAAATGGTAAAGGGAAATGAATTGATGAATTGATTGATTGCAAGCCATATATAGGTTATTTGAATGAGAATATGGTTGAAAATAAAAAAGTTAGCAGTACTAAACTTTCTCTCCTCACTCTTTAACCATGACCTATCATCTTCGGTGATTCACCATAGTCCTGGTGGGTTTTGTTTATGCTGCATGTCAAGCGATACTAAGATGGCAGAGCTAGATTTTCAATGCAGGTTATGGCTCGTGTTGTCTACATCAAGTTTTTGAAGGGCTCTTTTCCTTTTCTGTCATGATGAACAATTCTGTCTTAACAAAGTGTCAAAGCTGATCAATTTAACAGTGTCACATATAGGGATTTGGTGGTTTGCTGATAAAATTGCCTTGGCCGATAAGCATCCTGGGGAAGCGATTGGATCAACAATTTCTAATCAAATACATAAAAAAATCGAACCATCGTTACATAAAACATCACTCGTCGGTCTCAAAAATTAATAAAACCCACTGCCAGAGAAGCTGCAATACATTCCTGTCAAAGGAACGGGGTCTTGACATTTCTATTTTTTGAAATATGGATATTTGCATTAAAGGGTAGAAAGTTACAGGAGGGAGGCGAAGAAAATTTTCACCCATTGAAAAATCATTAGTCCTTGCATTGCAAGATCTACCCTGCCCTGAAGTACAGCTTAAAAAAACACAAGAACAGGGCTCAGACATCCATGATGACGCATGAAGGGGGGTCTTGACATATTGCAGCAATGAAATCGATGGCTGCTTGATTCATTGTTTCTTTTAAATGCTGATTCAAAACCTCCTTATCCATTTGGGGAGTTGTAGTTAGCCCGAGAGGTTTCATTCACACAACCTTTTCACGACACCCTAGCACTTCGACATTGGTCAGAAAATAATTGACCCATTGCCGCTGGGTTTAAGCTATCGATATCCCAAACTAGGTCCTTTGATGTTATGACTGGTCGCTTCAGAGCCACATGTTTTCCTGACGTTGGACCCATCAAACAAGTGGGATGTCAAGAAACATGCATCATGAAGGATGAAGCTGTAACAAACTTGAAACCCATACACAGTGATTCTAAAAAAGGCCATACTGATACATCAGGGTCTAAAAAGAAAGATTTTTACACTGTTTGGACCTTGGACAATACAAAACTTTACTAGCCCTACTACGATTCTATAATCTACACACAGAAAGCAATTTCTCTGAAAGGTTTTACGGTATCATCAACAATAAGAACCGTAAATTTCTTACATTTTTTCCCCATATGTAGCTAAATGTGTTGGAAAAATAAGTCTATTTCATTAAGTTTCAAATATCCCACATAGTCAAGAAACATAAAAGGTGTATGCCTTATATATGTAAGGTTACTATGAGCTTGTTGCAAGCAAGGAAAAGAAATGAGCTCGCGTGCAAACAAGATTGGACCAAATCTTTAAAAAGTTTAGATTTTTCCTCTTTGCGCGCGAATATACACGTGGGTTGAGCCCAATTGATTTTTTATACCTTGGCCTTATTATTATTATTTTTTTTGGCATTGATTAAATCAAACTCAAACAGCTTACCCGTTCCTCCTAGTTTTCCTCCACGTTTATCTTTATTTCCCTCCAACGTCCATCTGATTTGGTACTTGCTAACCAAATATTTTTCCTGATATAGTGCAACGTTCACCTGATTTCCCTCAACGTTCACCAAGCTTCGCCTATAAATACAACCTCTCACCTTAACTCTCAACACACACCGAAGCAAGCCTTTCGCCTCTTAAATCCTCTCTGCTTCCTTCCTTTCTCTACTGAGTTCTTTCGTTTGCTGGGTTCCTGCTTTCAGCTGTTCCTGCTTTTCCCTTATAGTTTGTGCAAGCTATAAGGAAGGATCTGTTGAATCCTGACGGATAACTGCTACAGTCCTTTGCACCAAGTTTCATACTCTGAAGGGGCGGAAATTATCCTTAAGGACAATGTTATCACGCCTCAGATCATTTACTATTTTCTACTTATTTTATCGTTTTATTCTCTTCTATTTATTTTAACTCTAATTTTCTTCAACATTCTTAAGGATAATGGATTCTCATGCTGACAATACTGCTACCACTGTTCCTAATACTGCCCCAATCCCCACTGCCGTCGCCACAGTCAATGGTTCTCCTATAACTCCTACTCCGCTGAACATTCCTCCCGTGTCTGCGGTTTCGTATGCCAAACCATTTCCAGATATTTCCAAAATAGAAATCTTTGATGGCAGAAACTTCAAAAAGTGGCAAGAAAAGATTTTTTCAATCCTCGATGTTCATAGGGTGGCTTTTGCGCTAATTGATCTAAGCCAGATGATGTCAAGATGCTGGAACCATGGATGCACGCAAATAAGGTATGCAGGCATACAATCATTAGCACACTTTCTAATGAGTTGTTTGATGTATACAGTCCTTATATAGAAGCAAAACAAATATGGGAGTCAATGATAGCCAAATACACTGCTGAAGATGTTGGGAAACAGAAGTTCGTGATTGGCAATTTTTATCGTTGGAAGATGACAGATGACAAAGACATCAAGAGCCAGATCAATGAATACCACAAACTGGTGGATGATTTGAAAGTAGAAAAAACCAACTTGCAAGAAGAGTTTGTTGCTGGGTTGCTGATTGAGAAGTAACCAGAATCCTAGAATGGATACAAACAACAACTAAAGCACAAGGAAAAGCAGTTCACTTGCAGACTTGATCGTGCACATCATCATTAAAGACACAACTCGGAGGGAGATTAAGGCCTCCAAAGCTAAGGAAGTTGCAACTAAGGCCAATCTGGTACAAAGAAGGACCCAACGTCATCAAAGGTACCCTTACAAACCTGATCATAAACCCAGAACTCCTCATCCCATATTTAAAAAGAAAGGTAGTTGTTTTGTTTGTGGAAAGCCAGGGCATCATGCAACACAATGTAGGAAAAGAGCAAAGGGATATGAAAAACCTGCTAATCCAAGAGTCAACTTGGTCAAAGCAGATGAATCCAATGATGTAATTGCTGCGGTCATTTCACCAGCAAATCTAGTGGCCAATGAGAAAGAATGGGTGGTAGACTCAGGTGCTACCAGACATATTTGTGCAAACAAAAATGCCTTTACCTCCTATACTCCAATAGGGGAAGGAGAAGAGACTATATACTTGGGTGATTCTTGAACCGCTAAAGTTCTTGGTAAAGGAAAAGTCCTTCTCAAGCTTACATCTAGCAAGACCTTAGCTCTGAATGATGTTCTTCATATTCCCAATATAAGGGCAAACCTGGTATCTGTGGCCTTATTAGGCAAAGCTGGGGTGAAAGTGTCATTTGAATCGTTATGACAAAAAATAATGTGTTTGTGGGGAAGGGTTATTGCAATCAGGGGCTCTTTGTACTTAACATTTCCAATGTTCTGAATGAAAACACTAGTTCTTCTGCTTATATGATTGACTCTATTGATTTATGACATGGTAGACTAGGACATGTTAGCATTCCTTATATTAAGAAAATGCAATCACTAGGTTTAATTTCTAGTATTAGAAATAGATGCTTTAATAAATGCGAAATATGTGCTGAGACTAAATCAACTAAGAAAACTTGTATTTCAGTAAATAGGGAATTAGAACTATTAAGTTTAATTCATACAGACTTAGGAGATTTAAAACAAACTATGACTAGAGGTGGTAAGCAATACTATATTACATTCATTAACGATTATTCTAGATTTACTAAAGTTTATTTACTTAGGCATAAAGATGAAGCTTGTGATATGTTTATTAAATATAAAGTTAAGGTAGAAAACCAACTAAATAAAAAGATAAAAAGAGTTAGATCAGATAGAGGGGGTGAATATATACTGATTAATGATATTTGTGAAAAAGAAGGAATAATTCATGAAATTGCTCCTCCATATTCTCCTGAATCAAATGGTGTAGTTGAAAGAAAAAATAGAACATTAAAAGAAATGATGAACTCTATGCTTGTTAGTTCAAATGCGCATGAAAATTTATGGGGTGAAGCCTTGTTGTCTGCATGTCATATTCAAAATAGAATACCTTATAAGAAAACCGGTAGGACACCTTATGAATTGTGGAAAGGTTATTCTCCTAATTTAAAATATTTAAAAGTGTGGGGATGTCTAGCTAAAGTAATGTTTCCTGAATATAAGAAGAGAAAAATTGGTTCTAAGACATCTGATTGCATGTTTATTGGTTATGCTGAAAATAGTGCTGCATATAGATTTTTTGTATTAAAAAGTGATGTTCTTGATTATAATACAATTATTGAAACAAAGAATGCTGAATTTTTTGAGCATATTTTTCCGTTAAGAACTGGTACAATTTCTCATGCACCTTTTAGCAAAAATGATTTTGAAACACAAAATGATGATTTGAGAATGAGTAAAAGACCAAGGAAAGAAATTTCTTTCGGTAATGATTTTTATACTTATCTTTTAGATAATGATCCTTTAACTTATGCTGATGCAATTTCTTCTAAAAAAAGTTCATTTTGGAAAAAAGTCATACAAAATGAGATTGATTCGATTTTACAAAATCAAACTTGGAAATTAGTTGATTTACCACCTGGAGCCAAACCAATTGGTTGCAAATGGATTTTTAAAAGAAAATTTAATCTTGATGGTTCTATTGATAAATACAAAACGAGATTAGTTGCAAAGGGTTTTACTCAAAAACAAAACATTGAGTATTTTGATACTTTTGCTCCAGTAACAAGAATTGCATCAATTCGTGTTTTATTTGCCTTAGCTTCAATTTACAAACTTGTTGTTCATCAAATGGATGTAAAAATTACCTTTTTAAATAGTGATTTAGAAGAAGAAATTTATATAAAACAACCTGAGGGATGTGTTCTTCCTAGTCAAGAAAACAAAGTTTGTAAATTAATTAAATCATTATATGGCTTAAAACAAGCACAAAAATAATGGCATGAGAAATTTAATCAAGTTCTTGTTAGTAATGGATTTTCTACTGTTGGAGTTGATAAATGTGTGTACACTAAAACTGTTGATAGTGAATGTGTGATTATTAGCTTATATGTTGATGATATGCTTATTTTTGGTACATGCATTGATGTGGTTAATCAAACAAAATGTTTTTTGACCTCTAAATTTGATATGAAAGATCTGGGAGAAGCCAAAGTTATTTTGGGTATTAAAATCATAAGACGTGATAGTGGCTTGATGCTAACACAAGAGCATTATGCTGAAATGCTATTTAAAAAGTTTGGACATTTTGATGTCATACCTGTGAGTACTCCTTATGATAGTAATACCAAATTGAAGCAAAATAGAGGTGATGGTGTAACTCAGTCTCAGTATGCACAGATTATTGGGAGTTTGATGCATTTAATGAATTATACTTGACCAGATATAGCTTATGCTGTGTGTAGACTGAGTAGATATACACAAAGTCCCAATCAAGATCATTGGACTGCCTTGAGCAGAGTGATGAAATATTTGAAAGGTACCATAAATTATGGTATTTTATATAATGGATTTCTCGCTGTATTAGAAGGATACAGTGATGCTAATTGGATCTTAGATTCAGATGAGATGAAATCCACGAGTGGTTATGTATTCACTCTTGGTGGGGGTGCTATAACTTGGAAATTAGCCAAACAAACAATAATTGCTAAATCTACAATGGAGTCAGAATATGTAGCTTTAGAGTTGACTGGCAATGAGGCTGAGTGGTTAAGAAACCTCTTAGCAGAGATTCCGTTGGGAATGAAACCAACACTTTCTGTGTCTATGCATTGTGATTGCCAAGCAGCAATAGCTATTGCTAAGAATAAAACTTTCAATGGTAAAAATAGACACATTCGTTTGAAACATGATGTAGTAAAGCAACTGTTTAGAGATGGAATTATATCCATTAATTATGTGAAGTCAGAGTTGAATTTGGCAGATCCTCTGACTAAACCTCTGGGAAGAAAACTAATTAATGATACATCGAGGGGAATAGGACTTAAGCCCAAAGAGGAAATCAACAAATAATAGTAACCCAACCTATGTGATTGGAGATCCCATGAATTAGGTTCATATGGGTAATAACAAGTTATTTTTTGAAAAACAAATACATTATTGAAATTATTGTCCTTTCTATGATGTGTGAATAGTGAAAAACTGCAATGTAAGGGAGGCTGAGTTAAACTCTTAATGAATTCCATATCCCTTATGGGTAGTGTATTATACTGTAGTATACACTTGATGGAATCAACCTATATAAGTGTGGAGTGGAGCCACTCCTATGAGAATTATGGCAAATTCTCTAAAGCACTTATGAATAACCAGGCACGCGCATGGCCTATTCGCGCAAAATCGCGTTGAACAGCAAAAATTGTGGAGGTGTAATGTGATTGATGAAAATTATATCTCACACAAAGAATTTTGATTCATAGAAATTACAAACTTCATCAAAATTCTGTGACTTATATTTCTTTCTTTCTAGGGCTGGTTCATAGCCTAAAAAGCACCAGTCACAATGCATTACACTCAAATGAAATTTGACCCAGCAAAACTTTCTATGAAACTTTATGAAATATGTGGGGGATTATTGAAAAAATAAGTCTATTTCATAAAGTTTCAAACATCCCACATAGCCAAGAAACATAAAAGGTGTATGCCTTTTATATGTAAGGTTACTATGGGCTTGTTGCAAGCAAGGAAAAGGAATGGGCTCCCGCGCACACAAGATTGGGCCAAACCTTTGGAAAGTTCAGATTTCCCTCTCTGCGCGCGAATATACACGTGGATTGAGCTCAATTGATTTTTTGTACCTTGGTCTTATTATTATTATTTTTTTTTACATTGATTAAATCAAACTCAAACAGCTTACTCGTTCCTCCTGATTTTCCTCCACGTTTATCCTTATTTCCTTCCAACGTTCATCTGACTTGGTACTTGCTAACCAGATATTTTTCCTGATATGGTGTATTGATTAAATCAAACTCAAACAGTTTACCCGTTCCTCCTGGTTTTCCTCCACGTTTATCCTTATTTCCTTCCAACGTTCATCTGACTTGGCACTTGCTAATCAGATATTTTTCCTGATATGGTGCAACATTCACCTGATTTCCCTCAACGTTCATCAAGCTTCGCCTATAAATACAACCCTTCACCTTAACTCTCAACACACACTGAAGCAAGCCTTTCTTAAATCCTCTCTGCTTCCTTCCTTTTTCTACTGAGTTCTTTTGTTTGCTGGATTCCTGCTTTCAGCTGTTCCTGCTTTTCTTGGAGGATAATCGCTACAGTCATTTGCACTGAGTTTCATACTCTGAAGGGGCGAAAATTATCCTTAAAGACAGTATTATCACGCCTTAGATCATTTACTATTTTCTACTTATTTTATCATTTTATTCTCTCTTATTTCTTTTAACTCTAATTTTCTTCAACAAAATGTCCCTGCCGTGTATGAGAGGTCATAAGTAGCTGTCATATTTAATGGGAAACCTAACAGGCGAGAAAACTGTACCTATTACTCCTTAGTTCTTTATATCAATGATGGCTCTGCCAGGCTTTCTTGTTCTTCTTCATCCTCATCTTCTAATCTCTACAAATAACAAGGCTCGAAAAATTTTGTAATGAGATCTTCGAGTTGTCAAATGCTTGAATCATGTTACAGATAAGAGTTGTCATGTGCTTGTCGTGTAAAAGGGACCCGCCATGTCTTGTTTTCCATTGTTTTGCAGCAGATGTTGCTTGTCCAACTTCTTTCTTTTCTTTTTTTTTCTTAATTGCAGTCGAAATAATCATGTTCAGCAGATCCTTGTATTGAAACAATACTTGCAATGGGTGAGGACCTGAGACAGAAATTCTGAAACTCTTGTTTGGGATGTTTGTCATGGTCCTCACGGAGCAAAGCATGCTACTGATTCTGAGGGGGCTGGGTATATGTAGTCAAAGCCTTAGGCAATTAGTACAAAAGAAATTGAAACTATATTTCCATTACAATAAAGTAGTAATTAATGATAACGCCAAATTACATAATTAATGAAATGTAATACACTGACACCAACTATCAAAGCTACTTCAAGAGTACAGAATATTGCAAGACTTAATCAGTTAAAGCATGATGATATACAGTAGAGGAATAGAGTAGGCTGATATAATTCATACTGAAGGAAGAGCAGACGGATGCCTGAAATTAACCACTATTCATTCTGGGAAGGCCAGAGAAAGGCTCCCATAGCAAACTCTCTCTTTTGGTTGACATCTCCAACGACGGGCAGCCCATACTCATTAAGCAGGCAGTCCAGCTGCCACTCGGGCATGTTCTCGTAGTCATTCTTTTTGTACCTTGGATAGTGAAGTGGCATCTGAAAGTAACAGCACTTATCGTTTCTCTTTGCTTGGTGATGCTTCCCATTAGGCCTTAACCCAGCCGTTGCATAAGAGGCGTTGGGGCAGCTTGTTCCGCTCATCTTCACCTTTGTACTCTTTTGTCGAAGCACATATGAATGGTGTCGAGTTAGCCTTTTATAGGCAACCGGAGGATGAGGGTGTAGAGGGGGAGAGAACACTGGAGGGAGTACTAGAACAGGCAAGCATCAAGTGCAATTAATATCTTGATCGTGAAGTATTTGAAATTTCTGGGTCTGTCTTTACCCGGTGGTGGATACTAAAGAGTAAGAGTCACCATTCAATGCATTTACTTAGAGTGAAAGCAATCTATCGTGCTGCAAAATATAAATGCATACAAATTTTCATATGGATAGAATTGATTTAAGTACTTGTTAGACTATGGACCTACGTACCACAATTTCTATAGCTTTCCAACTCAAGCAGTAATGTTTCCTGGCTGCATGTTATTAGTCAAATCTGGCTTTTCTTCACAACCACAACCCGAAGCTGAACTCATCTTGAAATCCAAATGAAGCTGACAAAACCCAAGCTTAGATTGTAGAATTCGATCATTCTGATTAGTGCCTAGCTAAAAGAAATAAAGCTCTTATTGTCATTTCATATTTATCTGAGTTGCTTGGACAAAAAGAGTCAGAACTGAACAAAGAACTTTGTTCCAGAAAATTGCTAGAATTATAAGTTCTAATTTATTATTCTCTAATCTACAACCCTTACAACCTTTAGGCATATCTTGTCATTGTCTTTCCCTCTATTTTCTGTCACATCCAATAGGGGTTCCGGGGACACTGAGGAAGGTTTGAGAGTGTTCCTGGTTCAGAATAGATCAGTGCAAAAAGGCTTGAACCTCACAGAAATTACTTGTCTTAAGAAAGAAAGAGAGTCGGAGCTTGCTGGCTCGACTGATGATTAAGACTTAAATAAGAGTTCGAATCCTGACGCATCGTTCTAGTCAAGAGATCTTTCTAATCGATGAAGCCATTTTGAAGTTAAGGGCTCTAATTACCTGCCCTCCATTCAATGATCATCTCATATTAAAGGTAAATTTACATAACAAGGAAAAAAAGGGGAAAAAGAAAGAGTCAAAAGTCTCGGCTAATTAATATGTAGGGTCTGATTCAAGGAGAATATACATACGGTGTAAGGTGAACTAATTACTTGCCTAAATCAAAAGGAATTCAATTTGTTTTTAGTGTCATCTGAATTCTGGTCTGAAATAAACTTCTGTTGTCAAATCAGGTTTCTATAGCCAAAGAAAAAACCAACATATTGTATCTGGTAGCCAAAGCTGCATTATTTCCTTCCATCACTCTCCCATACCAAATCTAAACAGGGAAACATTGAACGTTTATTGCATAGTCATTGAGGAAAATTAAATGCAAGAAGAGTTTCACAGCCAATTTCCTGTTACTCTGAAGAAAAGTCGTAAATGGATTTGACATTCAAGAGGTATAATAGAAGCATTGCCAATGTACAGATCAATTTTTGTTCATGTATATGAAAGATTCATAAAAAGTATAAAGAAAGTTTTGTAGGTCAGATCTTGGTCAAGAAAGAAGGCTCATCTATTACTAGTAAAAGAGACCCAGCAAAGAAAATGAAGAAGGCTAGCTTGTATTGACCCGTGAAGTCCCATTTCAGCTTACAATATAAAAGCAACAGAAAAAAATATTAAAAATAAGGAAAAGCAGCTTAGCAAAAGATGCAGCACCACTAAGGTTGTCAGCTGTCCTTTGCTACAATTGTACAAAGGCTAATACGTTGCCTGACTGAAAAGCCAAATAGTAGAAAAAGTTGAACTAACCAAAAAGTTAAATAACTATGTAGGTAGCAGATAAGGTCTTCTTCTTCAATCCAAATTTGATATCTTCACTCCCAGCAGAGTATTGAACCAGAGACTAACCTTCAACAGTATATTATCAATTAGGTGTTCTTTCCCTTCAGAAAAACTCTTGCTGGATAGTTCGATGGTCAACGTGCTCTCTGATGTCAATTGCTGATGTTGGAGAAGTATCAGAATGTTGTACAAAGGCTCCGGTTCCAGTAATGGGCACTTTCCGCATATGCTAAGAATGTTTTCTACCCAATGCTCCAAGTTCCGTGATTCATCGAGTTCGATAGCCGCAGCCCAACTGTCAGAAAGAATCTGGAAATACCATAACGATGTTTTACCAACTTTGAGTAGCAGCAAAGTTTCCTCAGTCTAAGATAAATCAGGAATCTGTTCTTCGTTCATTTTTTATGGCACCTTACTCTGGAGATGTTTTCATGGTTAAAGGCATATCTATAAGCGTGTTTGGAGTGCAAAATAAATGTGTAGTGACATCATGCAGATGAGAGAGAAAGGCTTGAATCTTACCTTTAGAATCATATGACTTCTAATTGCATGGAATTTTACCTGCACTGCAGGCTTGAAATTGATTAGGTATACTCACAGAACCATGGTCAGTAGCATTGCCATTGATTTGGAATAAACCTGAAACAAGATTTAATGCAATATGATAAGAACAAATTAACCACGATTGGATGCTTAAAAATCAAAAGTAAGCATGCTGCAAGAATATCACAAACAGCACCTTACAATGAGAATGGCACATTAGTGATGCATTTTCATGTGATATAAGCAACACAAGACCATGGCAACTACAAAGAAAGTCTGAAAGAGAAACACATTACCTTCACAATGTTTTCAGCATACTTCATCAGCCATGAAACCAGTAAGCCAGTTGATCCAAGATTCAAAACCACCCACCAAGTTGTAGAATTATATCATTGAGAAGGGGATGCGACCAAGGGCCAATCTCAAATCCACTCCTGAAGCCATCCGGGAAAGCTGCGCCACAATAAAATTCACTCAAAACCTGAAAAAGAAAGACAACACCTATTAATAACTGATATATTTACAAATTACAGGCCTTCAGGTATAATGCACCATACAGCACCACAAAGATATGTAAACATCTACATACATAAAAATAATACAAATTTCACAAAGAAAAAGTTATAATTTCATCTACCAACATACAAACAATGCTTCATTTCCTCCTCGACTAGGCTTAAAAGAGATATCTATATGTATAATTGTACATTCTGTCAGTAATAGCTATCACTACTTGTTTTCAGCAGAAACTCGCTATAGCTACCAGCTAATGCTGATATAGAGCAGAAAAAATCCCACCATATACCCTTGACTCAATCTCAAGGCCAGGTCAAAGTCAAAGAAACAAAAGTAAGAAGCAATTCGGTAATTAGAAATGGTATAGTCAGAAATGTACAAATAAGGAACACTTAACTACCCTGTTTTGACTGTATATCTTGCATTGGCCTATCGCTTAACTTCTTTGATTTTATATTTCCTTTTCAAAAGAAAGGATCTGTTAAAAACAAATATTGCACTGCCAGTAAAACCAGAGTATAATCAGTTAATTTGACATGGATAATTGCAATATAAGCACCTGAATAATATACCCGTTGTAAAAATCTTCAGATTAACCATTATCTGATAGGTGGATGTGTCCACATAGGTCAGTGTGGCAAACTGAATATTGTCATGAATTGGATATATAAGTGAAGGAATAGGAAATAAGCACATGCTCTTCCATTCTGTAATAATCATCGGGGAAGGAAAAGTCTGGCATTCTCTCACGTAGGAGTAAACTAGAAACCAATAGCTGTAGTGTTAATAAAAAGCCACAAAAGATTCAGGACATTACTGCCATAAACAACCTAAAATGAACGCTAAAGAAACTGACTCATATAGCTATTTCTAAATCAGGAATTGGGCACTTTTAAACAAGGTAAATTATTTATAAAATAAACATGATGAAATACCTTCAAAACTTCAGCAAGAAAGGGAACAATTGCAAAATCATAGTTATTCCCTCCATTACTTTGAGAGAGAGAGAGAGTAGTCAGCATTCCTATCATCATATAGCACAAAAGATGGCTACAACCAATATTTGGCATCATTTTAAAGGGGAATTAACACATCACAAGATCAATTTAAAAAAAAAAAAAGCTATCAATCTGATGAGGTTATAAGCTTTCAAAACTGGGGATTTAAACTAAATCACAAAAGCACTGGAACATGTAAACCATGTAAACTAATTTTAGCAATCTTCCAAATAGGATTAAATATCATTTCCAATATACTGCTTTAAAATGTATAAGATCAGAAAACTTCAGCATTGTTATAATTAAGTTTACTTTAGAGAGAAAAAAATACAATATCCTATATTTGGTCGCAGCAACTAATTATTTTCTGCTTGGTGTGTGGGAGGGTTCATGAACACAGGACTAGGAAGTAGGCGCCTCAGGTTGCAGGGAGAGCCATTACCAGTAGGGTTAGATATGGTTGTCTAGAATCTTAGCTCACATGACAGTTACCAAGACCAAAATCTACATCCTTTTCCAATTTTCTCTTCTCCAGCATTGTATTTGCTAGCAGGGATACGACTCTCAGCCTTCGAAATAGGATCCTAAATTTCGGTGATGTGAAATTTAAACCAACACTAAACTCTAATTGGACGCAAGTTTTCTCCATAGTCCTCCTCCTATTTCGAGCTATCCCCAGTTTCCTTCACCAAATTTGACATGGGGCATTAACTTTGCTCTCTTTAAAGATAACAGCAATGAATTATTGATGCAGGGTTCCTTTCACAGCTTTGATTACTCAAAAATATAAGCCAAATTTTGGATGACCCAATTCAATCAATCCACACAAGCATGTTTAAAAAGAGCAAAAAGAAAAGCGTGAAAACCGCCAATAGTATAAAGAAATGGTCTAGAATATGAGAGGGTAATGATGACAGTTGAAAGAGAATTAACAACGCATTGGGTAACAATAACATTTGCTCTCAGATCAAGTAACCGTTTCATGGACAGATTTCCAAACAAAAAGAAGGAAAGAAATGGAAATCGAAAGAAGTAAACAAAAGCGATGAATAGGTTCTTTTACCACAAGAGAAAAATGAGTTCTTTATAGAGTTTGGGAATCATACCTGAGAACTGGTGAAGAATGGTGCGAAGACGCTCTGCATTTTCTTCTTCTGTTGGCTCTTTGTTTGCAGTCATTAGCAGTAAATCACTTGTCGCTTTCATGGCTGCCATCAAGAAATTTCTAAAAAAAGATAGTTGTGGAAAATGATATAGGAAACGTTTTCAACGGTCACTAAGACTGACGAAATCGTGGGACGGTTGGAATCAGGGCCTTAACACGTCGCGCCAAAAGCTTAAGACGTGCCGCGCACCGCCCTTAAACCTTGGAAATTGCCACGTGGCAGGTCTTCTTCTACCACTTAAACCACCAACGATAAAGAAAACTTGCTCATAATAATAATAATAATAAAACCAATTATAAGAATAAATTAAACCTACATAAATAATTTGCAGAGTGAGTTATTATTATACTAACTTATTTTCCCCCTCACAATCTAATTATTTTAATATAATATATATATTTGGGTAAAATATGTTTAATATGTCAAAATCAGCGAAATAATAAAACTTAATTATATTTCTCTTTCAAGTTGCCTTTCTTTGAAGGTTGCATACCAAGCTTTAAACAACTGCAATTAAATTGAATTGATTTATTTATTTTGAAGGTAGAACCAATCCTTAGTGAGTTGGTTGGTAGGCTTTTATATATTTCAAAATGACGTTGGGAAAAGACCGCCTTCGTTGGAAATCCTTGTAAAATACGACGTCGTGTCTCGTTTGAATTTTCCGGGGAACCAAACAGGTCGACCGTTAAAAGCAGTAACACTTTTTTTTTGTTTGAAAGAAAAAATAAACTTTGAAAATTTAAATAAAAAAGAAAAGGAAAAGGAAAGCATAAAAGACGGAAATCGCGGGAACACGTTTATATAAAGTCTCCAAAGAAATCGGGGACCTGTTCAAAGTTTTCAGAGTAAAAAAAAAAAAAAAAACCTTGAACCTGTTTCAGTTATTCTAAAAAAGCTTTAAGCTGACTCTGTTCTGTTCTGTTCTTCAGTTATTGTTTTCTTTTTTATCGTTACAGAATAGTTTTGGAGGAGATTTCCGTTTCTTGATTTGATCGTTGCCGTTTTTTACCTGAAATTTGGCTTTCTAGAATTCCCCAAGAATTCAAAGCTTAGGGGACAGGAAAAGAAAGAAAGGAATAGGTCCATCAGGGGTTGTCAGGTGATCCCTCATGGCTGTTCTGATTCTTGAATTGGTCAGTTTTCTTTTTTGTCTTTTTGTTGGCACATCATTTTCATTCTTATTTTTTGGTTTTTTCTTCTTTCTTTCTTTGTTTCTGTTCTCTTCTATGTGGAATAAAGATGGAAACTTCCTTGATCAGATCAAACTTTTGGGATTCTAGCGAGTCAAAAGGGAATCAGTGTGTTCTTGGCTGCTCGAATTGGATTGGCGAAGGACGGAGAGACTTATCACTGAGAGGTCTGTATCAGGATGAACATTTCTTTTCCGTTTCATATCTTTCAACCAATATATATATATATATATATATATATATATATTTGATCCAAGATCTTACAATCGTCTAACCATTTTCTTTATAAAAATGATATGTGCAGGTCTGGAGGTTTGGGGCTGTTAAATCTGGTGTCTTGACTCCAGGATTTGACAGCACCCTCGTGATTTTTCTGGGTTATATCGATATTGCTTGTTTGGAATCTTAAAAACTCCAGACCCTGAATGGAGCAATTCAGGCAGATTGGTGAGGTTTTGGGAAGTTTGAGAGCTCTCATGGTTTTACAAGATGAGGTCCAAATCAATCGACGCCAGTGCTGTTTGTTGTTTGATATCTTCAATTTGGCTTTCAATACGATAGCCGAGGAGATCAGGCTGAACCTGAAACTAGAAGAAAAGAACACGAAATGGCATGCCCTTGACCATCCCTTGAGAGAGCTTCACAAGATCTTTAAAGAAGGAGAACTCTATGTTAAACAATGTATGGACAAGAAAGACTGGCGGGCGAAGGCAATCAACCTCCACCAGAACAAGGATTGCGTTGATAATCACATTCACAATTTGCTTTGCCACTTCCCGGTTGTCATTGAGGCCATCGAGACTGCAGGAGAGATAGCAGGGCTTGACCAGGATGAGATGCAAAGGAGGAGAGTTGCACTTGCAAGGAAGTACGACGAGGAATGGAATGACCCAAAACTCTTTCAGTTTAGATTCGGAAAGCAGTATTTGGTCCCTCGAGATATTTGTAGCCGGTTTGAGAGTGCTTGGAGAGAAGACAGGTGGAATCTTGTTGAAGCTCTCAAGGACAAGAAAAATTTGGATTCTGCAACCAAAAACGAGCAGCGGATTGCTGGCTTGTTGATCGAGAAAATTATTGGATCCGAGGCTTATAAGGGTAAACTTTTCCCGAGTTCAATTTTGTATGGAGGCGATTACCTAGTTAGGCGACGATTAGGGGCACAGTATAAAGAAATCCAATGGTTGGGAGATAGCTTTGTATTGAGACACTTCTTTGGGGAGGTAGAGCCTTCATGTTCTGAAATCTCTACCCTACTTTCACTTTCTCATCCTAATATATTGCAATACCTTTGCGGGTTTTATGATGAGGAAAAGAAAGAGGTCATGCTTGTTCTAGAGTTGATGAACAAGGATCTCAGTTGTTACATGAAGGAGAATTGTGGCTCGAGAAGGAGAATCTTGTTCTCTTTTCCTGTTGTGGTTGATCTTATGCTTCAGATTGCAAGAGGAATGGAATATCTCCACTCACAGAAGATCCGACATGGAGAGCTAAACCCTTCTAATATCTTTCTGAAAGCTAGGAACAAGACAGAAGGTTTTTTCCATTTAAAAATCTCGGGATATGGTTTATCCCCCGTCAAAACTCGTTCTTCTCCGAACTCATCACCAAGGCCAATTGAGCCAAACCCTTTTATTTGGTACGCTCCGGAAGTTTTGCTAGAGCAAGAACAGCCAGGCAATATTAACATTTCCAAGTACACAGAGAAAGCAGATGTCTACAGTTTTGGGATGCTTTGCTTTCAGCTCTTGACGGGGAAAGTTCCTTTCGAAGATGGACATCTCCAAGGAGAGAAGATGAGTAGAAATATTAGAGCAGGGGAGAGGCCTCTCTTTCCATACACAGCACCTAAATACCTTGTCAACTTAACCAAAAGATGCTGGCATACTGATCCAAATCAGCGTCCAAGTTTCTCATCCATTTCTAGGATCTTACGCTACATCAAGAAGTACCTTGTGATGAATCCTGACCATGATCAGCCTGAAACGCAATCCCCAGTTGCAGATTACTGTGAGATAGAGGCATGGTTCCTGAAAAAGTTCACCGCAAATGGGACTTTCAGTCCATTATCAGTAGCACAAATTCCATTTCAAATGTTTGCTTATAGGCTTGCTGAGAAAGATAAATCTATTTTGAACACGAAGGATAAGAATGGGGAGTTAGCCAGCGAAGCAGCCTCAACTTGCAGAGATGAGAATAATTCTACAGTGGAGGATCCCTTGATAGCAGCAAGTGATACAAAGTCTGTTTCTTCGGATGTAAAATCGGTTTGCTCAGATATCAGGTCAGTCTATTCAGATATCAAGTCAGTCTGCTCTGAAATTCCAGAAAGGAGATCAATCAATTTCGGTACACCCCAAAAGAGATCGATTTCCACCAAGATTCCAGAGAAGAAAATCTTACTGATGAAGAAAAACACTAGCGCGAAGGCGAAAAAATTTTCAGGTCAGTTAACCTCTTGGCTCATTTGTCATATAAATTATTAACGATGTATAGAACTGGTATGAAGGCTTTTTATATTCAGGAATCAGGAGTAGGGATCCTGAATTAAAGCATTTATTCAATGGATTACAGGGACGCCAAATGCACAATCTCCTCGGCCACCAAATCTGAATCGTGGTCACAGTGTAAGGATAAACCGAGAAAGTCGCTCACCATTAATAACGAGTTCCGTGAGCAGAGGCCGGCAAAGGGCAGCAGCAGGTCATACGTCGGATTAGCACCCATTAATCACCAGAATGAATGGGGTTGCTGTTGTTCCATACAACATCTTGCCCAAGGTGTGAATTTTCCATGATACAGATAGAGGCTGCCTTGTGTTTTTTTTCCATCGTAACCATTGCAGTTTTGATACAGAAGGTAGGAACAGTGTAGTTGATCTTTTGCTGCACATTTCTGGTTCTTGTGTTTTAGCATTCTAGCAAGTAAGTTACCCCAAACTATAGCTGTAATATGTCATCAATATCCCACTCTTTACTTGTTCTATAAAAGAAGTTCTTTCCTTTCTTTTTTAGCTTCTGTTTTGCTGTGGTTTTTGATTTTCTTATTACTATTTCATTCTGAGGCAATACAGTGAAGTATTCTTCAAAACAGTTGGCTGATTTCTGCTAGAAACATTGCAAATCGGTCGTAAATATTCCATGGAAAATTAGCCCATTCAGATTGTTGATCTAACTTTGAAAAAGCTGGCAACTAAATAAGGGAAGAGTCATAGGTTTGATCTTAGAGCCAAAACTATCATATACATCAAAATTTGTAGATTTACAGAGGTAACCTTGGTTATCGTAGAATGCTTAGTTACAACCAACTAAAGAATTCCCTAAAATTTGAGTAAATTATCAATTATACCTCTACAGCTATAATATGAATAAACAACCTGGCCAAGGCTAGTCCTCGATTGAAAAGGTTGAACGGACTGCACATTTGTTTCAAGGAGCAAAAACAGACGCAAGACACATCCTAATCACCTTAAAACTCTTGCTCCAAGAACCGAGATGGAAAGCCTTTATACAAAAGTTATCTTTTATCTCAAATTTGCTTCCCCATATTTACAATTTGATTCTCTCTATCTCAGAACCCTGGAGGCGTCATGATATTCAGGAGTCTTTCGCCAGTAAGAAGTTTCACTGTAATCTAGTTCTGGATAACCTGGGACCAGAACTCCACTTTGGCTGACTTTATAGTATATTCTACGCATCAAAGCTGCATAATTTGCTGCTGAGAGACTCGAGTCCTCCCACGTATGACATATTTGCCTCAACCCAAGATGACTTCACTGCTTAAGAATAATAAGCCTCCAAAAGAAACCCCGGAAGCTCTCAGGTTGTAAAAATGATGCCAGCAATTGATAATTCTCAGCAATTAACCTTCTCTTTAAACCATCTGCAACACTTTAATACATCCACTAGAATTTGCAGCAACAACCATGTCTGATTTCCCTCTCCAGCAGACACTTGATACAAACAGCCCGTTGTCATCATCAGTCTCTTTCCCAGAAATAGGATCAATTGACCCAAATTTATGTGAAGTGATTGGCATAGGCAGAGATCTATAGTAAGCAAAAACCTAGGACACAACATTTCAAGAAGTTAATGCGTCTGATATTGCAGCCAAAAGAAACAGATAATGCATTTGGCCACTGAGTGACTTTAGATCCCCCTTTCCCCCCCTCAAGAAAAAGGAAGAAAACCAAGCTTAAGTTAATACCTCATTTGTTTCTGAACCACAAGCTATATAACCATCAGCAGCGGATAAACCCACAAAGTTCTGGAGAAGCAGGTGAAAAGTCAAACCAAGGAAGACAAAAGTCTTGTCAGAGTTGAGATATAATAAGAACAAAAAACTATTATCCAGAGGCAAAAGCCAACCTTCTCATTAGTATGTCCACGAAAGGTTAAGCTGCAAGCATTAAGGGACAGGCCAGCACTACTGGTTTTATTGAGGTCCCAAAGTTTTAATGTGTTGTCAGTGGAAGCAGTAACTACAGTTTCTGAGTCCAGGAATTTCACATAGCTCACAGCTTTATCATGGCCGCCAAGAACACACCATGGTGCTCTGGTATTCCGAAGATCATAACAATATGTTTTGTAATCCGCAGATCCAAATGCCAGTAAATGAGTGGAGTGGGCAGAAAACTGAACGCAGCAGACATTTGCAATATTCCTGATGGTTCCTAAGCAGCTTTTCTACAGCCAGA
Source organism: Theobroma grandiflorum (assembly GCA_036013995.1). Taxonomy (NCBI): domain Eukaryota; kingdom Viridiplantae; phylum Streptophyta; class Magnoliopsida; order Malvales; family Malvaceae; genus Theobroma; species Theobroma grandiflorum. The sequence continues at coordinate 1,855,938 of CP142131.1, read as the reverse complement.
AAGGAAGGGAAAAAAGGTTACTCCATAAGCTTATGCAAATTAGACTAGTTCTCTCAGACACTTGAGTGATAGAAGATCATCCTTACATTTATGCTAAAACAGTTACCATTCATTTCCCAACTGTACAACATGCATAAACACACACAAGGACAGTTTCCTGTGATCTGATAGCTCCTCTCAGAATTGAACCTTACACTGATCGAATTCTATGGCATTTGTACACAAACAATAACGATCCAGGACAATACCTTTCTATTAATTCTGTGTCTAATAGGATGAGGAAAATAAATAAGGTATATTCTTGATGAATAAGATCACTGGATTGTAGACATTCTAGTACAAGTTTTTTCTTTGATAAGTGGAATACAACAGCCAACCTGTCCGTTTGTTTCCTCTACCAAATTTGGTTCATTTACAGGAAAAAATGTTCATGAAGTGCCTACATCTTGAGCTATAAGATCCATAAGAGATCAAAGGAGAACATACCTCACTAATGCTCCATAGTTTCACAGAACAATCATCACTGCCACTAGCTAATTTTGTTGGATACACCTGAGAAAAGTCCACAGACCAAGCTCTCTTTTCATGCTCGATAAAATGAGAGACAGCTTGACCAGTGCTTGCATCCCATAACTGGATCCCATCCGAGCAAATAGTATCAATGAGCAATGCAGGTAATTTAACAATCATAAAATGTAATTTTAACAACATAAAGCTTATGACATATATGGAAATGACTGAGCTGTATTCAAAGTACATTAAAAAGAATTACAGGTATCCCAGGAACCAGGAGCTAGGCATTTGAATTATTTTGTTCCATAACGGCACTAATATACCATAAGCTATCACCAAAACATTATTCCCACTTATAAGACTTGTAGATCAAAATATGAATCCACTAGCAGTATCCAAGTATAGCATGGGCATGAACAAGGGAACCTCCATAACCATTATAGACACAAAAGTTTTTCAACATGGTTATAGATGGTATACCCATTCTCTGTAACACCTATGATTCAAAATTATGTCTAATGAAGCTTGTGATTTAATTATTATCAAAAAATAAATAAATAAACAAGCTATTAAGCTTTTCTACAAAGTACCGTAATTAGAAACAGTATTAAGCCACTTCCTGAGCTTCTAAATCCAAAATAGAGACGCTAGAATTCTTGTTTTTGTCCAACTATATTCTATTCGGGAAGATACCAATAGCCACCTATGGCTATGATCAGAATAAGAGAAAGTGACAGAGATTCAATGGAACTGTCAGAAGAACTAATGACAAGGATGAAGTTTTGAGGTAAGAACAGGTAAGAGACAAGCAGCTCCTGTTGAGTTGGAATCTAGTACAAAAAGCCCGGCAATTATGCCAGAGATATGACAAAGTTGCGAATGGATTCAGCTTATCAAAATTCTTAGAAAAGTGTTCCTTAAAGAAAAAAATCCCCCTATTTGCAAGATATACAAACCTTGACCAGACCGTCATAGTCAGTTGAAGCCAGATAGTTCTTGATATAGTTGTTCCAGCAAACACAGCTAAGCTTCGATTTGTTTGACATCTCAATGACTGGATAATGAATATCAACAGAGTCATTAAAAAGTGCATTAAACTCAAATATCTTAATTTTCTTAGAGACCCCAGCAGCAGCAAAATAATCCTCATCACGGTCAAAACTCAAAGAACAGATTACATTTGCAGAGTTGTTGAACTCCCCACTTCTCAGTATCCCACAGACTTCAAACTTGCTATATCGAGCATACTTGCACAAACCATCAAAAAAGGCTCCAAGACAATCAGTAGGATTTGGTATTTCTTCATTGTTTTGTGCCAAATGCCAGTTCTCACAATTTTCAAGTAAATCCTTATCTGGCCGTGTCATTGAATCAGTCTCACGAAACTGGACTCTCGATCTCATAGAGAAATAAGCAGTTTCGAGGTGATTGATATTTCTCATTAACCTCATTTCATTGGCACTGGAAAACTGGTATAAACTAGAATGCACCTCTGAAATTGGAGGTTCTTTGCCAAGGTCCCTACCTTCTCTCACGCTAAAGGAAGAATAAGATAAAGGTTTTCTAGAACAGTGCCTTCTCTCAACCTCTTCAATGTCTTTTTCTAGGCATGAAATATCCTCCATTAATTTTGAGGCATGCTTCTGCTGTTGCTCTTTTAACAAACTAAGGAAATGCAATAACAGCTCTGATTCAGTATCATCTTGGATAATGGATGATGATAATTCTTCTGCAATTACTTCCTGGAATCCATTGATTACTTCAGATTGTAGAATATCCCTGATATAGATAAACAATCATAAACTTAGAAACTACAAAAAATTATAAATGGACAGCAGGGTCTGAACATATACATATTCATAAACAAAGGTAGCAAGTTTGTACTAACATAAGTGTTAATGCTCAAAACTTAGCCATCAGTTAAAAGAGCAAGGAAAGAAGCAAAGATACCTGCCAGTTAAAATTCATAAATTCATCAAAAGAAGGCAGAAAATGATTTATCATCAACATATTCTTACCTTGATGTAAGAAGGTTGACAATAAACACCAAGCTAAAATAGTGTGCAGAATCCATAACATTATCTAAAATAGGCAACTGGTAACAAAATGGAAAAAGAGCTCACCTTCAAGGAGAAAGAAATCCTACAAGGTATAATGGTTCTAACTTCTAAAAACATTTCTAGGGACTACTAGTATGTTTCCCATGCAAGTGAACCAACAATGCCCTGCAGATTTCTCAAATGGGCCTTACATGGTGCATTTTAACTGCTTCGACAGTTTGAATTTTATAGTTTATTAGTTAATTTTTCATCTTTTTCCTTTCCACCAACTATGGATGGAATATGATTCTCTGATTAGTTCATAATCCGACCTACTGACACTCCTTGCTTTATATCCCACGATATCTTATAGATATTTCATTACAAGATATAATTATCATAATCTAATCACTAATGCATTTAAAATTCTAGTCCACACATTAGCATTTGTCACTTTTTCAAATTCTCTATATCCAACAATAATTATAAGATTCTAGAACTTGACATTTAGCATTGATGAACAATTAGTACAACCTGGTTGTTGGGCGTAAAGAAGGTTCTGGATGAAGTAGCCGAAGACAAAATCCAGCTTCCTTGAGATTTTCTGACAGAAAAGTTGGAGGAAAAATCCTATGACGTAGATCTAACATTGCTGCAGCATGTGCTCTCTCAGATTCAAAATGACAAAGTAACTGAAAGAAACATTCAAATTGCTTCTCAGAATAAACACCATCTGTTTACTCCCTTCCATGCAGACCAAAAAATACAAATATATAAGATACAACTGTTTCTTTAGAAGTAAGTGTGATTAAAATTCACATGGGAAGGCTGAACATAATATGGTTCAATGTTGCCCAAGAAGAGGGAAAAACAAGAAAGGATTGGTTTACGTCAAGATGAGTTATTGCTGAATGTAAATCTTCAATGAAGAAGAAGAAAAAGAAGAAATTACAGCTGCTTCTCAAGCACAAGAACATAGTTTAAAAACTTATTTTTAGAACTAGTTGCGCTTAAATTACAAAATGAATTGATACAGATAAGAAACATTAATCAGATGCAGATTTTTAAAACAGAAGAGAGAAACCAGTTTTACATCACATTTTAACCAACATGCCTTGTAAAATAAAAAATATGACATGAAAGCCATCATGAATATTTCATGCCAGAAATGCGGATTCAGCATCATTGGTTCTTGTACCTCAAAAAGCAGCACGCCCAAACTGTAAATATTTGATGAAATTGTGCAAACTCCTTCATTAAGCTCCTCTGGACTTGCATACCACTTCTCTTCCAACTGCTCATTCACAGAGATTGACTGCTGCTGAGCTGAATTAGATGCATAAGGGCTGCCAGAATTGCTAAGTTCTGTATTAAAACAATGCTCACTAGATTCATTGTGAGAAAATTGGGTATTATTTATGGTTTCAATTTTGGGTCCAGCTCTAGAATTAAAGAGAGGCCATCGTGTTGAGTTTTTGTTTTCATTGAACTTCTGCTTTTTAGCACAGAGGCCAACTGACGAAATCATCCCCTGCTCCATTGGCCTTCTCCTAATCAGAAAGTTCTCTGAACAGGGGAAATCTTTATCCAAGACAGTATCTAGTAGTCCTTTTTGGACACCTGAACCAATATATTTAACCTGTTTAGGTTGCAGCAACTTGAAGAAAGATGGGCGCAAATTGTGCAAGATAACTCCTTGAGAGTGAGAATAATCAACCAGATCCACAATTTGTTTGAATATATACAAGCACTCTGATTTATTTGCTTTATGGCACTGTGCTTTCAGCCATTCTCTCAAGTTCATTCCATCACGATCACACTCACCAGCCCTTGGCCACATGATTCCATAGGAAGAAGAAGTCATAACAGCTTTGTTACCCAAGATAAGTGAAGTATTTGAAGCCACCACAGGACTTCCAGCAGCCTTCAGTGGAGCAGTAGGAGCCACCATAGCTCCCCCAGCAGATTTTGTCTTATTCTGATCTCTAGGCTCAACTCTTGAGGCATCATGAGATGGACCTCTACATATAGCTCCTTTCCCTTTCAATGTAGTTTTAACAAAAAATTCAGAAAATCCTGATTTTGATAGAATCTTTGTCTTAATACCTCCATGACATAGCTGACTGCCCGAAACCTCAATATTATCACCACTCACCAATTGTTCTGTTGCTTCATTCCGCCCATCACTCAAAGGTTTCTGACCCAAAAATTCAGGAAAAAATGCAAACCCTACATCCTGTGACATATTTGGCATTGCCTGGCTGTTGTCCCGGTTGCCACATGAACCCCCACTTCCTGATCCACCCACCAACTGATAAAAATGCTGCCAATGGTTCTGTCTCATCTGCATTCTTTCTCTATTATTTGATGTACCAACCATGGGTAAGTTAGAACCATTGTAATTTCTCACAGTTAACTCTTCAACCATGTCATTTGCATCATCAATAGTACGAGGGCTACTACATCCATGTTCTGATACATTTACAGGACCTATACTCCTATTTACTTTCTTACCTTCCAACATATCTCCAAGAACGTGGAATGAGCTCTCAATAGTATTAACGTCATCCGGTATCACCATTTCTCGGGACTCCAACATGTTGCGGTTGTCAGGTTTCATCAAATAATCAACCTCTTTACCCTGGAGGTGAGTCCCCTCAGCTGCATCTATTGGAGCTACTTCATCAGCTACTCCTCCATCCATACTATAGATGCAAACTTCATTCAGCGATATGTTCTTCTTTGCTGCATATTGAATTCCTAGTCAGAAACTATTACAACCATGTTCATAAGTGTTATCATCAATCTAGCAAATGGGAGGTCAGCACCAAGGCTCCAGCATGGAGGCTGCTTTCATGTGTATTAATTTAAAAAGAGAAAAGAAAAAGAGTTAATTGCACAATTTATATGGATTTAAAATGCCCAAATGGACGCAATTCCTCAATTTTCATAAAATGCAGCGTTTGACATCAGTCAGTGGGCAATTCAGAAAACACATACTTAGCAATCACCTTGTCATTTCCTAAAATTGTGAACCAAAATGTCTAAGCATTGCTAAAAACACAAGCAAGAGCATAATTTAAAAACAAAATTCGTGAAATTCCGAAACCTAACGGCAACAGAAACCGCTCATAACTTCCAACAAAACAAAGCTAAAGTTATCACCTCCAAATTTTTTACTAATTAAATTGTCATACCAATTTCCCAATTTATAATAAACCTAAGAACGTTTCGTTTAGTAGCAATATGCAGAAAACGATATAACAATTTGAAAGACTTCATTATTTCCTTATTCTCACCCAACTCTCGAAACCCTTCACTCAAAACAAATCACCGAAGGATCATTTCACCATTTCTTCTCTTCTCTCTCCTCAAACAGAAACTAAAACGAAATGCAAAAACTCGATAAAAACAAAAAAGAAAAAAGAAGCATACCGCACCAATTCTTGAAACTGAAAACTCAGAGAACTTCGACCCGCCCTAGTGCAGAGCTCCAACTCCGTAAAGAAGAAATGGGAAAGGGTATAACTGGAAATTGAAAAATAATAATCGCGAAAACCCTAGAGCCTCGGGAGAAGTGAAGGTGAAAAAAAGGTGGATAATATAGTACTTGCCTGACATGGAAAATCAAATATCTTCGATTGGAGAAGCAAAATTCTAAAAGTTAATTTTCCCCTTTTTTTTGTTATAATTTTCTATGCCGAAAATAGTAATACTTGTAAATAAATAAATAATAATCATAATAATAATAATCCTCGATTTTTTATTTTGTTTTTGTCAGTTATTTGCTGTGTCAATCCAAATACCTTTGGGCATTGTGTGCCAAAACAGAACAGATCTATTTCCACGCCTTCGAAATGCGGAAAAATGGCAGCCAGTAAATTTTCTGGGACACTATATTATTTTATTAACTTTTTGGATAATAAATTATTTTATTAATTGATATTGATAATTCTACTAAAAAGGTGCCGCGTTTCCGGGATATTTACGACAACGCCATTGTCATATCTCAGCGGACCGTTCCCTGTTTTTTTTCCTTGTTCTCTCTCTCTCTCTCTCTCTCTCTCTCTCTCTCTCTCATTTAAAAGCATAGTTAAGTAGGTACCAAACTCGAGTCACCTCACATTAAGACTGATTTGATCTCATCATCCCCACACACATTGACTGCAAAGTTAATTAATAATATCATTACTAACTGTTATCTCTTTGTCGATAATGTTGACACGCATTACGTTTTTCACTCTCATATTTCTAAATATTTTATTGTCTTTATTCAGAAACCTAGTTTTCTTAACGGACACGGACCTTAGGTTTCTAATCCTGCGAGCAGCTACAAGTGATAGAATACATTCTTTCTTAACAACTATCATGTCAGTAGTAGTACTGGTTTCTAAAGAAGAAAAGAGAAACACGTTTGCTACTGGGGTTGCTGCCATCGAACCGAAAGGTGTCCGGAGGAGGATGGACAGTCCACGTCCGTCCAACGTGGAGTGCTGCAGGGGGCAAAAGAGCAGGTGAACATGGGGGCATCACGTGGCCAGACATGGGACCAGAGTTTCTATCATTTGCTCAACCTCTGGCTTCTACTTAAGCCACGTCATGCGCCCTGGAGGACCCCGACATATCCCTACATGCAGCAACTCACCAGTGAAGCCACGTCAAGCTTGCAGGCCCATGGCCATCCCAATCTCAGTATCCTAAATCACCATAATGCACGCTTTTGAGCTTTAATGCGTGTAATGAAAGAAGGAAAAGGAACTGAAAGAGTAAGGGATAAACCTGCCTTTATCAACCCTTTTTCTTAAAAAGAAAGTCTGAATTGATTGAGAGGGCAATTCCAAAAAAGACTTGCACTTAAATCATAAATAAATGCAGTCTTTACAAGATAAGTAACAGAAACCATTTACAGTGACATCAACACCATTTCTTCTACAGCCACTGCTTTAAATGACGTAAGCTCCTTCACTGCCATAGCCCATGGGCTAGTTGGATAGGTGCCCCTTTTGTCTTTCTTTTCTTCTGATTCGGAGGTTCCAACTTCCAATGAATGAGTTACACATCAAAGGTGTCTTTCATCCTCGACCCCTCGATGGAAAGGGGATGGGGATGTGACCTTAACCCATAATTTCACGTGAAAACTTTATTCCATCTAAAGGTTTCAATCTTATTAATAATTATAAAAAATATGATTGTTAAAAAGATTATATTATAATGTTTAGTTTGTAAATATTTTATTAAGAATATAATATAAAATGATAAAATTATTTTTATATATAAAAACATATAAATTGAATAAATTTATAAAATTTAATTAAAATTTAACTTTTAATTTTAAATAACAAAAATAATAAATAATAATATTAAAAATAATATAATAGTTTTATATTAATTATTTAAATGTTAAAATATGTAAAATTATTAAATATTTTATACCACCTTAAACTTATACAAGTTAAAAGTAAAAAAACATTATTTAAAGGTAAATCTATTAATAGGTAAAAAATTTTATCGATAGATAAATAATCGTAATTAAAAATTTAAACATAATTTAAATATTTAATTTTAAGCATTCTTGACTCTTTCTTTCTTAATTTTTTTAATAATTGTGACACCAAACATCTTTCTCTCTCAAATCCTCTCAATTTTTTAATAAATTTTTTTGATTCTAAACCATTTAAATGTTTCTCTTTCAATTTTTAGCATCAAAAGCATAATTTGTTCTCAAAACACTTCAAAATTTCTTGAAAATTTAAATTAAGATTTCATAAAATTCAAAAACTCAATCTCTCCAATTTTCAGATTTATTGATGAAATTTGAGCAAATGTATTGATAACGGGCTACCCTTCCTGCAAGTAGTGAGAAGAAGGCAAGAAAGAAGAAAGACAATAAGGTAAGTAGGAGAAAAGAAGGTTCGAGAGGTTAAAAAGGTCAGGTGAGATAGACAATTTGGAAAAAGAAAAATATATAACTTTCCTTTTGCAAAAGGAAAGTTGCTTTCCCTCCATAACATTCCCTTCTCTCGTTATAATATAATTACAATCTTAAGCACATTACATTCTCCTTTTGCCAACCAAACGCTACTAAGTGACTGCAGTCATTTAAATTTCAAGAAATGTCTTCCACTTACACCATACCAAACGTAGCCTAAGATTTAACAAGCTAGACAGCATCTTTCAACTAAAAAGTGCCTCTGCCCCCAGGACCAGCAGACAATAGGATTGCAAATAAAGCAAAGTCACAAACTGAAAAACGTACAATAGATGTTCAAGCAATCACAATGGTTTACCATACACATGCTAAAACAAGATCCATGAAGGAATAAATTTCAATGTTTAGATGCTGCTGTGTTTATTAGGCATCTCAAAGATTTGCAAGATGCAAGCATCAAGTAAATACTGTCATAGTACCCAAGTATTTGATTTATTAATTGGTGTATAAACCCCTTACTTAAAAAACAGTATTCGAATTCCCTTCTTCTAATAATAAAAACAAAAAAAAAGGTAAATACTGTCATAGACCATCTTTCCTTTTCTTGGGTATTTAAGATGGGCACTAACCACCCACCTCCCTGTCAATCTCCTAGTTAAGAGCAAAAAATCTAAAGGGGAAAAGTGAAAGGCAAGGCCTATCCAGCTCTTTTACCCAAAATTGCAGAGACCTGCTTAATTCTACAATGAAGATACGGGAAAGGGAAGGCATGTAGATATACCAGCAGAATAGCAGCTATAAAACAATGTTGCTTGGGTCTTCTAAAACATGTGACTATCTACAGTAAGACCTGAGGAAAAGGTCTCAGACATGTTAAAAAGAAGGGAGAAATACACAAAATAAAAAGGCCCATCCTCTTCGACAGTTTGCTGTCGCCATATCAGTAACAACTTCTGGTAAGAACAACATTGGTGCGTACAGTCTACAATTATAACAAAAAGGATCCTTTTTCTTGGGGTCTATCTCAAATAATTGCTTACAGTGCTGAATAGCTAGTTCTTTATTATGATCAAGACCTCTTAATCGTAACTCCAGTAATTCCCTGACGTATTTCTTCAGCTTCCCTTTGGATCCCCGTCTATAAGAATCTTGGCCAGAGTAATGCCCCTGAAGCCAATGTGCAAGAAACGTTATGGTAGCATAATTGCAAGGAAAGCTAACAACAAATCTATACAACTTACAGAAAGCAATTTTCTTTTCAATGCTAAATGGAAATATACTTGTATCATGCTATCATAGAGCAGAGTGCACAAGTTACAAAGCAATATTTGGTTTGTCAAACTTAATGTTAGAAAAACTCGACAACTGCCATTCTCCCCTTCCCTCCCATTTCCCGTTTCTCCCCTTCTCTCTCTTCTCTAAACAACCCCACTCCACTTCTCTCTTTTCCTTTACAATATTTCTAATGCATGTATCTATATTTTATGAGAACCTATCTTTCAAGATATTAATTGAAACTATCTCATCTTCACCTTTACAGTCAATGAACAAAAAGATAAAAAGGCAGGGATATGAAGAAAGCTTCTGTGGGTGATACCTGCGCACATCAAAGATAAATCGTCAATTGGCACAATTTGACAAAGGCTTTTTTTGGTTTTTCCCATCTAAAACAGAAAGTAGCCATCCAATTCCTCTGGCTAATTTCCGTTTTCCCTCTGAGCCTCTGGTGCAGGCTGAGAATTGTTAAAGAAAATATGCATACCATCATTGTCATCATCAGAGTCAGAGTCGGAGGAACAGGAACTCTCCTCCATGAAACCAAGCCCATCCAAAGGAAACCCAGTCATAAGATTCTGAGACTTCCGCTCAGACTCCATTTGCTGTTCACATTGTCTTGAAACCATAAAATCCTCCCTTGGTGTGCTAAAACCTTTGTTAACCTCATTACTATCAGAAGTAATAGTTGTTGTTGAGCAAGGATTAAGAGGACAATCATCAGGCTTGCAAACTGGCTCTTCACATTTTTTCGTCTTTACCGATCCAGTCAATGAGTTATCATCATCGCCATTTCCATTCTCACCTACAATTATACATGAAGTTCGTTTTCTTTTGAGAGTTGGACTCCCATTTTCTACACCAATCTCATCTGTATGTGAGTTGTCAGCAGGACATAGCAAAGTCATTCCTTTTTCACTCAGAGTTTCTACTGGTGCACATTCATCATCACTATCAACAATCTGAATAATGCTTTGAGATGGAGGTCTCTCACTCCCTGGCATGCAAGTTTTTACCAAGATATTATCAATAATATTTCGCCGGCAGATGTTAAAAGGGACAAAATTGAACTTTGCAAGTACCAGTAAGACGTAAACACAGCTCATAGATATATATTTAGCATAAGCTCCTAGATTAGGTTCTAAAACACTTGGAAATCTAATGAATTTATCATCTATTCAAAACTTAAAGACACCAATTCAAACAAGATAACAAAATAATATTCCCCAATTAAAAGGAGGTTTTTATGCTGGACATACAAGCCTCTGATGATATATCAACGTACTGACAACACTAATCCAAATATACCAAAAAAGAATTCACCTTGCACATACCCAATACTTAAAATGAAATAATAAATAATCTTTTTGTGCCCACGATGTTGATGAACATAAAAGAAACAAAATCCAAGTTCTTAACATAACTAAAACTCAAAACTATCCAAACAAATTAACGAATCAAAATGCAATATAAATTCAAAATTTGTTCAAGCAGCTTGTAACTTTTACCTGCATTTTGTGAATTCCCATTAGCTTTGACAGGAGAATCACAACTTGGACCAAAAGAGACTTCTTCCAATTTCACATCAAATTTTACCCCCACGTTTTTCGAGTTCCTGTTTTCTTCCCCAATCCCATTTTCCTTCAAACCTTCTTGATTACTCAAAAACCGTAAATCACTCTCCAAACTCAATACCCTCTTATCCAACTCCTCAAATCTCTTCCTCAATATTTCCATCTCATTTTCAGCCTTCGCTTTCTCACATTCAAGCTCGCAATTCCTGCTCCTTAAATCAATCATTTCCTTGTCTTTCTCTCCGATTCTCTTCACTTCCTCTAACAACTTCATGCATCTTTCCTCTGCACTCTTCTCTCTCTTCCTTAATACCATGTTCTCTTCCCGTAACTTAGACACCGCATTCCTCATTTCCTCGCACTCTTTCTTGCACTTATTGAGCTCGTTTGCGAGACTCATTTTCTCCAATCTCTCTTCTTCGGATTTGTAGAAAAACAAATCCTTTTCCTGTTTCAGTGCCTCGATCTGCCGCTTTGATTTGTCTTCCCTCGCCACTAGGACAGCCTCCACTTTTGCGAAAACCGTGGGACGAAAAGCTGATTTGAGGGAAGAAATCAGTTTGGCGATGCTCCAATTGCTGATATTGTCGCATTCATTTTCTCCCAAATCTGCCGTATTAGCACTCCCATTTGCCATTTTTGTATGTAACAGAGAAAATTAGGAAAGCCGACGTGCGGAAACTGCGATTGGGAAAGACTTCTAGTCGTAGAGACGCTAAAAGGTTAATATATATATATATATATATTAAAAAAAAAGGAAAAAAGTGGCTAATGAAAATACTGCAGGTGGACGGTGGCTTTGGAGGGCTAGAGGCTCAGATCACGCGTCGGGGTCACAGTTTCGTTCTTTTCCTTTTGGTGACTGGTGCGGCTTGGAGCCTGCCCAGGACCCTGGAGTAGACCTGCCCACCTGCTTAGGTTTTGGTCCTTTTGATATGACTTTTTAATTTCCGAAGATATTTAATATTATTAAGTAATTATTTTTATTTAATTTTAATTCTAAAATATTTTAAAATTTTAATAATAAAATTAATTTTTTAAATTAATCGATTTGTGCAAAGCCAATAAACACTTCCACCCTGGGCTAAATTAGTCCTGTGCACAATTTTTATATGGATAAGATAGATAAATAACTTGATTATTAAGGTAAATACCAAAACAAGAACAAAAAATAAAGAACTTTATAATTATCTTAAAGTGTAAAATGAGTGAAAAATTGCAATAAATGTACCTACACAGATGATTTAATATCAGAAAAAAATATTAGTATGATCTTATTAATATATATTTTTATTTTATTGTTTAATTTTGTTTATCAATTCTCTAATTAAGTTGATGTCACTTAATTTGTGACATAAATTCAACTAAGCTGTCTAGGCTTTATTGTTAACATAAATAAACAATATATCTTCATTGATATTAGTAGTAGTAGTATTACCTTTAAGTTCAAAACTTTAACTTGTTTTAGATCTTAGAGCTTAAACTTTAACTCATAAACAACACATTTACTACTATAATTTCATAAAGTATGATTAATCATGTAGATAACAACTTAGTAGTGCATTGGTGAGAGGATTATTCTGTTTTATTATCATTAATTAATATTCATGTAATAAAAATTAATGAGTTACTGTTTAAAACATTGCAATAAAGTTATTGTTGTTGGCTTTTTGTGTTAAGTTGTAAGTGTTGAATTTTTTTAAAATTTAAAATTATAAATTATTTGATCAATTGTATGATTATTTTAATTTATTTTAAATTATAATTTTTTAGAAAACTTTACTATGAAAGAAATAAAAAAAAGTATAACATTTATAATTTTTTGTTAAAAAAATGTTATGTTATAGATACAAAGATAATTTTTACTTCTATATTCTTTTTTTCTTTTTCTTTTATAATAGTATTAATTATTTTAAATTTATGTTTGTCATTATATTTCTTTATTATTATAATTTATAGTATATCATTTTCCTTTTCTTTTTCCATTTGTTCCTATAATTTCTCTAATTCTTTTGTGTATTCTTCTTTTTACCATTGTCTAACTTAAATCGGTAATCTTTTATTTGATGATTTAAATTAAATTAACCCCATGATAAAAATAGTTTTTGGTCATGATAAGAAATATACCTCAAGTCTCAAGTAAAAAATAAAGCTTTTTAATTAGGTCGGGCCTATCTCCTAAGAATTAGAGTTGGGCCCAGACTGGTTTACAATGGGCTGCGTAGCCTACTGCAGAAAACGATGTCGTTTGAATTTTACAATAAATTATAGAGAAAACCCTAAAATCTCAAGTTTTTGCCCTTTTTCCTTCGTTATTTTCTAGTTCACGTCTCTCTATCTCGACTTTCTTTCCTCTCCATTGTTTCGGACCGCGGTCATCGGCTACCGGTGACGCTATTGAATTCTCTCTCTCTTCTTGCTTTCTCTCTCTTCCCCTTCGAATAACTCTATATCCGTCACTCCACCCGATCTCCTCTCTTTATACTTCGTTTGCGCTTTCTTTTGGTTTTCTGGTAGATTTTTTTTTTTTGGATTTTTGGGGTTTGAGTTTGGTGAATCGTTTTGGGGTTTTGGTGCTTTAGAGTGGGAAATCCTTAATCCATCGTCCTGCTCTATCTTTCCTTCTTCAACGAGAAATCCCGTTTCCCTTCATTCTCATTAATTAGTTATGGCATCCAAAGATGCGGATCCATCGCTCGGATTCTTGACCCGGAAAGATACCGAGGTCAAACTCCCTCGCCCCACTCGAGTCAAGAACAAAACTCCGGCTCCCATTCAGATTACTGCCGAACAAATCCTCCGAGAAGCTCGGGAACGACAAGAAGCAGAAATCCGACCACCAAAGCAAAAGATTACTGACTCGACAGAACTTGCCGACTATCGCCTCCGTAAACGCAAGGAATTCGAAGACTTAATTCGCCGTGTGCGGTGGAACGTCAGTGTCTGGATTAAGTATGCCCAATGGGAGGAGTCTCAGAAAGACTTCGTTCGAGCACGGAGCGTGTGGGAGCGCGCTTTGGAAGTCGATTACCGGAACCACACTTTATGGCTCAAATACGCCGAAGTGGAGATGAAGAACAAATTCATCAACCACGCAAGGAATGTTTGGGATCGTGCAGTCACGCTCCTGCCACGTGTGGATCAGCTCTGGTACAAGTACATCCACATGGAAGAGATGTTAGGGAACGTCGCCGGAGCTCGCCAGATTTTCGAACGCTGGATGTCGTGGATGCCGGACCAACAAGGCTGGCTTTCTTACATCAAGTTCGAGCTTCGTTACAACGAAGTTGAACGCGCTCGTGCAATTTACGAACGGCTCGTTCAGTGTCACCCCAAAGTCGGAGCATGGATTAAATACGCCAAATTTGAAATGAAGAACGGGGAAATTGTACGGGCAAGGAACGTGTACGAGCGGGCGGTGGAGAAGCTGGCTGATGAAGAAGATGCGGAGCAGTTATTCGTTGCCTTTGCGGAGTTTGAGGAACGGTGTAAGGAAACAGAACGAGCACGTTGTATTTACAAGTTTGCTCTTGATCATATACCGAAAGGGAGGGCAGAGGATTTGTATAGAAAGTTTGTGGCTTTTGAGAAACAATATGGAGATAAGGAAGGGATTGAGGATGCCATTGTAGGGAAGAGGAGGTTTCAATATGAGGATGAAGTGAGGAAGAATCTGATGAATTATGACACTTGGTTCGATTATATAAGGTTGGAAGAGAGTGTCGGGAGTAAGGAGAGGATTAGGGAGGTTTATGAGAGGGCTATAGCTAATATTCCCCCAGCTGAGGAGAAGCGGTATTGGCAGAGATATATTTACTTGTGGTGAGTTTTTGTGTGCCTAATGGTGAAAGGCTTATATTTTTTCATTCTGAACTGTGTGACTGACTTATGGATTACTTGTAAACTAGGATTAATTATGCTTTATACGAGGAGCTTGATGCTGGAGATGCGGAGCGTACGCAAGATGTGTATAGGTATGCTTAATTTTTCTTGCAATGGATTTATGTTTCTGTTGGTTGCTACCGTTGCTAAATTGTGAGTGAAGTCATTGCCTCACACACAAATCATGCCAATTAACTCTGCAAGAAATTTGCTAACTATTAGAATGTTTGAGTATGTTGGTTCATGTCTTACATGTTCACCTAAGTCCTTGCCCTTTCTGGTGAAATCTTAGCTATGCTCAGGAAGCAAGCTGATAAAAAGGGAAAAAGAAAGAGGATAATCTCAGATATAACCTGCTACCAACTACAAAGGAACTTACCTAAGATTGATTGCAATCGTCCTTGTTCCACCTTTTTCTCAGTGACCATTCTGTTCTTTGTTGCATCAGCACCTTCAGGCTTTCCATACCTCTCTTTCTGTTCCATGTTTCCTTTCTTTGCATGGGTTCATCTCTTCTGGTTTATCTTATTGACAGTTCTTTATATCCAAAACATTATGAGAAATGACATCGTTTAAAAGGAAATGAAAACATTTTATTGACATGCGTTAAGTTTAGAATGCTCATCTCTTCTGGTTTATCTTATCGATTCCTCATGTTTTTGGTTTTAAAAATCATTTGGATGTGTGATTATTATAGGCTTTGAAGAGTACCTCATTCATTTAAAAATTTTCCAGGGAGTGCCTTAAGCTTATTCCCCATGAGAAGTTCTCTTTTGCAAAGATCTGGCTTCTTGCTGCGCAGTTTGAGATAAGACAACTTAATCTCAAGGGTGCTCGACAAATTTTAGGAAATGCTATTGGAAAGGCACCTAAGGATAAGGTAGATGTCTAGCCTGATGCTAAAAGTTTTATAAATTTGACTACAATAAGTTTTTACATTATGTTGTTTTCTTAACATTTTCTTAACATTCAGATCTTTAAGAAGTATATTGAGATCGAGCTGCAACTTGGCAATATTGATCGTTGCCGAAAATTGTACGAGAAGTATCTAGAGTGGGCACCTGAGAACTGCTATGCATGGAGCAAATATGCTGAGTTAGAAAGATCGTTGTCTGAAACAGAGCGGGCAAGAGCTATTTTTGAGCTTGCCATTACACAGCCAGCTTTGGACATGCCAGAGTTGTTGTGGAAGGTATTTGCCCTATAATGACTGTTGTGATGTTTGTCTTTGTGATTATAGCTATGCATTTTTTATAGTCAAGGCAGAAACCATTAGAAAGAAGTGCTGGGTGGGAGAGGGGGTTGGGGGGGCATTTGCTTAGTTACCATTTCTGTATGTCAGGCTTGATAATTTTGTCTTGTTGCTTCATTCATGATGTTTAATAAATTTTCTCATCTCATGATTAATTTTTTTATAGTAACATGACTTATGATTTTTTTCATGGAACTTAACTTTAAAAAGAGTTGCATGTTTGCTAGGAGATGTATACATTAAGGTACTAAAAATTTGGATAGTTGGGAGGTCTTTAAGAGCAATTTGTCCAGTTTTCCTTGTTTTCCTTCTTGGCTGATAGTTGTTGGTTTTTTAAGAAATCATTTATAATGATATTATAGAAAATTGTGGTAATTCTCATTTTTTAATGACAGGCATACATTGATTTTGAAATTTCGGAAGGTGAGTATGAACAAACCAGAGGATTGTATGAGAGGCTTTTGGATCGTACAAAGCACTTGAAGGTGTGGATTAGTTATGCAAAGTTTGAAGCCTCTGCAATGGAGGAGAATAATGGTGGTTCAGACTCGCCACAAGATGGGGTCCAGGAAGAAAAGAAGGAATGCATTCAGCGTGCAAGAAGTGAGTTTATACCTGTCCATATTTTGCTGCTATGCATTTAGTTTAATCATTTATAAGTAGAACAAACTCTTACCTGTTATTGTTTACCAGGAGTCTTTGAGAGAGCAATTAACTACTATAGAACATCTGCACCTGAATTGAAAGAAGAACGTGCTATGCTCCTGGAAGAGTGGCTTAACATGGAAAGCAGTTTTGGTGAGCTTGGCAACATCAGCCTAGTCCAGTCTAAGTTGCCAAAGAAACTCAAAAAGAGGAAGCAAATTACAAGTGAAGATGGTGGTGTGGCCGGGTATGTAACTTATCATTTACTTTGCTTCTGCCAGTTGCTTGGATCCATGATGTAGTAGTCTTGCTGTAGCTTCAGTTGTTTTTTTGAATCAAGTAATTAGGGACTCTGGGGCTCAACCCACTGGGCATACAAGTCAACAAGTCAACAAGTCAACATAGTTCCATAGCACCCTAAATTGTTGGGCTCTTTTTCCTAGTTGTTTCTTAATCCTCATAGAGGTGTTCTGTCTACCACCATAAAGGTTCTGTCTGCTTGTGTGCTCTATTGGCCAGTTTTAGTTCCTACATTTCCATTCCTTATGTTCTCTTTCAATGTCATAAGTTTGAAGACCCTGCATGAAACGCCGGCCAAAAGAAAAAAACAAAACTATGCGTCAAACCTCACTTAAACGAAATTAGTCTTCATCGAACAGATGCATTTACAATGTTAGTATATTTGTGTTTTCCTTGGATACTAAATGCTGAATTATTTGGCCTTGGCAGGTATGAGGAATACATTGATTATCTGTTCCCAGAAGAAAACCAGACTACGAATCTCAAGATTTTAGAAGCTGCTTACAAGTGGAAAAAACAGAAGATCTCTTCTGATGACGACTAGGAGCATATCTATATTGTACCTTTTTTGTACTTCCAAAGTAAATATTAGTGCCAACTTAGCTGCCTAATTCGTTTATGTATGGGTTCAGTTCTGCAGTGTTTGTATTGAAAAACAAGCTTTAAAGGGAAAAATCTCTGGAGCCTGTTAGCGAACAGCACTATATCATAGATGAGTTAGCGTTCTTTTCGAATTTCCCTTGTGGTCAGCGAATTTTGATTGCGAATTCTACTTGATCGAAGATGATTCTTAAACGTAAAGCTGTTATGGAAGTACATGTCTGTAGAATATTCCAATGTGTTATTGTTTAGATTCAATAATCCTAGTGCTTGTCAATTGTCATGCCATGAAATCGCCCACTTCCACCTATCTCTCTCTCCTCCTGCAAAAAATTTTAAAATTGGAACCCAGAATCCTTTCCGGGTCTGACATAAAAACCTCCATTGATCCCCTACGATTAGTCTGCAACCTATCACTCTTATGAAGTTTCTATTAAGTTATTGGATCTAGCTAGATATACATACCAGTTTACTTGATACAACACCCTCGTGTAGAAGCTGGTTTGCCCGAGAGGTTAAGGGGGAAGACTTAAGATCTTCTGTACATAAGTACGCATGGGTTCGAACCCCATAGCCAGCAAACTTTAGCAATCCTATGCCGCCAATTTTTTGCTTGATCGCCAAAACTGCAGTCTAGCAAGCCAAGGGAAATTCAACATAGTTTTTAGTATATTCTTTCTTTCACTGGGCTGGGGCCGCCTGGCAAAACCTTTACGAAATGCCCAGTCAAATTCTAACGTGGAATCACCGTACTAGGCTCTTTCGCAACCCCAAAGGCAAATAGAGTGCAAACTTCAAAAGTCAAATTAATTTCGCGCAAACAAGCCCAAATTTGGTTCCTATTGGTTCAAGATCAGCTTTTAGTATGACTTTTTATATGTTAGTTGTTTGATATGGAAAAATGAATGTAGACTAACCTTACAGTCTACAGGCAGGTACATAGTTACCAGGAATTGGCACGTGGAAATTGGAACACAACTGGTGGAAACGTCATTGAAGTTAGGTTCTACCTTTCCATGTGGTCTCTACGCTCTTACTTTAGGCTCTTTTTTTTAATGATGAATTTTGCTTCAATTTTTCTTCTTCCCGTACAGTTTTTTTGCAGGCCTACCTTCCTAACCGGCTAATTGCTACCATGTATGGGATAGCGGAAAAGGTGAGCTGATCAAGATTTAGGCGAACTTCCGAACCCGTGGCCGCTGCCACCACCAATGTTTACTACGTTTTGGTTGGATTTTATTGCCAATTCTTTACATGCAAAATTTACAATTGAATTCACTCATGTCATTTTATTTACACTGCTTAATCCACGTTGTTTATTATCATCTGTTACAAATTATTACTTTTCATCAAAAATTAACTTAATAAAATATATAATATTTAAATTTTATATAAATTTTTCAAAATCTCTTATATTATATTTATTTCTTTTAAAACGTTTAACATGATTTTTTTACGTAATAATATAAATTAAAAAACTAAAAAAATTATAATTTTGTTGGATATGGTAACAAGGTTTAAGCCTTCCACATGGGAAAAAAAAATAAAAGAACAGATTATGCCAAACTGTGTTCAAATTTGATCTGCCATTAGCAATATGTTCTCTTGAAATGATTAGAAAGCAAGATGGTGAGTGCAGGAAACTAATTGAAACTCCAAACACACGGCGATCAGGACAAGACAAAAGACAAAGCGCGGGACATCACCCACGTGGCATCACGTTGAAACTTATATTTTTAGACAGATGAAATTATCGCGTTTTTCCGCCACCCGAGATAATAAGATTTCAGCGGCCTGGCTAAAATTCAATGATTTTGAGTGTAATAGTAACCGAAATCAAAGGGCAATTGTATCGAAAGAAGCGCCAAAATTTCCTTCTCTCCTGGACCAGGCCAAGACAAAACACCCTAAATTACAAAAAAGGGAGCGTCAATTTTATAATTTCCTTTGTTTTCTTTTTTTTTTTAACTCCGGAAAATGTCTCCCAATTTGCAATTATTTTATCTCTTCTCATCGCATTTTGATCGGCAGAGAGAATATTCGCCTTCAATTTCCAGGTAATATTCGATTTCAATGTAATTTTTCTGTTAAAAAAAATCTTTTATCTTTGTTTGGTTGTCAGGAAAATGCAATAGAAAACAAAAATTTATCAATATAATCTCAGATTTTCATTAGAAAAACTAAATATCTCCATATAAATTAGTTTAACACAAGAGTCAATATGTTAACTACAATTAGAATTTCCCAGAAAATTGGTCCAGTATTTATTTTCAATTATATTTCATTCTCTAATTCTTGATTAATTTGAAATTCTCGTTGAATTGGATTTTGATTTGAATCTACAATATTTTACGTAGCTTTCAGCAAATGTCATTTCTTACGTAACATATTATAATTCAAAATTTCTGATTAAAAAACCTTTAACCACGTGATTAGGATTGCTAGGCCCGGGGTGGCAATAGACTAGATGTTAGCTGGTAAAAGTTTGTGAAAAAAGGGGAAGTAGGAAAAAGGTGTTTGAATTTGAGACTCAAAGTTGTCATGAAACGGGGTGGGGGTGTTCTTTCCATTTGAAGATGACATCTCAATCTTTATGCACCATTACTGATCACCCAATTTTTGGAAATCTGGATTCATATTAATGGACCACCGCTCTTTTTTTGGTGGGCCTTATTGTCAAAATCATATAAAGCTATGCAGTAGAATAATTGTTCTTGTTATACATGTTAGCTTTCATTACTCAGTTGAAGGAAGATTCCTATATGTTTGAATGTGTTCAGGGCTTAGAAAGAATTTTTCGTCTTTTGGTAGCTGGGTTTACAGCAGGCTATGTACCTATTACAACCATATATTGTTATGATGTGTGTTTTTCTTTGTTGCCTATGGGTATTACTATTGAAGACTCTGATTTAGGATAAAATTCCAAAATGGGTCGTTAAGCATCTGCTATTAAGTTTTGACTAGGTAGTAGTACTGTCATTAGTGAATTCTTAATGTACATAGGTCAAGAATGCACATTGAAGATTGGACGGGCATGCCTCATGGCATGTTTTTCAAAACCAAATTATTGCAAGACTTGGAAATTTTTGAGCAGTTTGGATGAATGTTTGATGAACAATTTTCGAGTGGACATTATAACGGTCTTTGTTTTTTCTTCACTCTGCAAAGGAAGTAATTTTACTTCTATTGTTACTTTGTCTTTGGTGTGATCAATTTTTATGTTAGTCAAAAGGGAGAAACTATAAGGGTTGCAATGACCGCCTAAACTGTTTTCAGGGATATGCTTATGCTTAGGACTTTGCTACGTTTGAATGTGATAATGTCAACATAATTTTATTAATGTTATGTCACCTTATTTTCAGATATTTAGTTTGATGTGCTTGAGATGGAAAGTGCCTTTTTCTTTTCCCTTTTTTTTTCCATTTTATTGGGCATTCATTCATGAAATTTGCTGCAAATTTCATATTGGAGATGATGAAGCAGTAAAAACTGACAAAGAACTCTGACGGTTCTCCTGAATTCTGATACTCAAAGCGATGGAGCAAGTGGAAGGGACTAAAACAGGTTTGTAATCCCTAAGAACTAATGGAATCCAAAACAATGCACTTTATTTTGCTGTAAAATCAAATTTTGCACCTTGCTGATATCTTCCCTGGCTACCCTCCTCTTATCCTCTTCTGATACTAGTGGAGAATCATAGAGAGCATGACTATCATTAAGAGGGCTTTTTCACTCTAATTTGCCAAGCATATCTAAAGTTTCTGCTATCAATTGGATGGCAACTGTTAACGTATGATCTCAGTCAGTTTTATTGGTGGCCTATAGGCTTTTCATTTGGAATGCACACTCTTCCCTAATTTTAATATGGTTTGCTTCTTAATTTTGTTAGTCTTAATGGATGGGTGTTTACATAGTTATGTGCATTTTCTTTTTTGCAAAGAAAACAAAATCCCCTTGGGTTATCCTCAAGGAGGCGTATACATCGACGAACTATGGTTGAAAATCACTGTCATTATCCAAATGACGAATTCTTTTAATAATAAGGTTTTCACCATGTTTATGCTTCTGCAAAAGCAAGGTCCCAGGATTTGTTCATAATCATACTTGTCCTATAGAAAAAAAGTTAAAACAGTGCCTTGTAATAGCTTCCTATTTTATAGTTTACGACTGTCAGCTTAATGAGTAATTCTTTGATTACCTTAGGTAGCTGTCATTGTTTAGCGTTGATTGCTTTGTCGACTTTCCTGATTTGTGCTTTATCGTTGTAATTATTTTGTGCTTGAAGATCTGCAGTGATTTTTACCAAGTTAATATGAGAGTTTTAACATTTTCTTCTATAGCCACTTCATTTGATGTTTGTGTATCAGAGTCAGAAGTTCCCTGTCTCTTGCAGATGTTGAAAAGAGGGTGGAAAGAATCTTGAAGCTCATTAAGAGGAGAAACAGGGTGAAAAAAGAGCCAGAACTTATTGGACTCGTTGAGGACTTTCACAAACAGTACCAGGCACTCTATGCCCAGTATGATCAGCTTAGACGAGAGTCAAGTAAGAAAGCTGACGATGAAAAAGGAAATGAAAGTTGTTCTTATTATGCCTCCAGCTCGGATTCAGAATATTATTCCTCTGAGGAGATAGAAATTAACACCAACTTAGAACTTAATAATAATAGAAATTCCCATAGAAGGATGGCAGACAACACCAAGGAAGAACTTGAAAGGGCAAATGTAGAAGTTGCTGACTTGAAGAATCAATTGGCCTCTAAGACTGAAGAGAAGGAAGCTTTAACTTCAGACCATCTGGCAGCTTTAAGTAAAATACAAGAAATAGAAACCATCAACAGAGATTTGAGAAAAGAAGTGGATGAGAGAGAAAAGAGACTTTCTGCTCTTGGAAAGGTGCATCAGGGACGGGTAACGGAGCTAGAGGAGCGGTTAACTGGCTTGAAAACTGAACTGGAATCTGTGCACCACCAGAAAAGAGATTTGGAAGATCAGCTTGATTGTAAGACAGCTGAAGCTAAACAGCAAGAAAAGACAAATAAGGCACTGTATTCTGAGTTCGAATTGACACCAAAGGAGGAAGGAGATGCAGTAACTAAACTCATGAAGCAAATCAAGGACAATGAGAACAATTTAATGTCTAAAATTGAGGATTCAATGGCACAGGTCAGCAATCTGAAAAAGGAGGTGGATTATTTACGTGCCCAAAAATGTGCAGCCGAAGGAAGTATAGCGGGCAAAAGTAGTGAATCATTTGATCAGGAAAATGTAATGAGGCAGGAATTGGATTCCCTACGCGGCCAGAAAACTGAATCCGAAACTCTGCTAGAGACGAAATCCAAAGAAATCTCCCAGTATTTGATTCAAGTGAAATCCTTGAAAGAGGAATTAGCAAGAAAGAGTGCTGTTGAGCAGATAACGATAGAGGAAAAAGAAGGCTTACAGGTGCAGGTGATGGACTTGGAATCAGAGGTGGACACTCTCCGCAGGCAGAAAAATATATCAGAAGATGAAGTGAGGAGTAATATCCGTGAAATCAATCAATTGAGAGAGGAAAAGGGTAACCTGCAGGCTACAATTCTAGAATTGGAAACACTATTTCGAGAGAGAGGCCTTGAGCTTTCTGCTGTTCAGGAGGATAGCAAAAGTACAAAGATAAAAGTAAATGCTCAGATAAGGACCTTGAATGCGGAGGTTGAACTTCTGCAACAGAAGTTGGATTCCCTGAAGATGGAGAAAAGCCAGTTGGAGTTGCAGATTGCTGATCAGCAGAGAATCACGAAAGAAAGAGAGGAAGCCGTAAAAAAATCTATGGAGGAGTCTAACTCTAAGGTGGTCAGAAGATGGTCGTCAGGATCCACGTTAAATTCCCAAGTCCTAGAAAGAAAGATGGAGGAGTTAGCAGAAGAGTTCCGTAAGAAAGTTGAAGATAACATCCGTCTCTTGTACCAGAGGATCAAGGTTGCTGAAAAAATACATTTTGAGAACAAAGAGACTCACAAGAAAATAAAAGAAAGGCTAGAGCAAGAGAATGGGGCACTTGAAGAAAAGCTTGCAAATTATAAAGCTGAGTTCAGGAAGTTGAGGGATACAATGAAGCCAGGAAAAACTGCATTGTCTGATTTGACTTCAGCGGTGAATGAGCTAGAAGACGAAGGGAATTCCCTCACCCGCATCTTAAATGTCACCGACGACCTTGTTTCTGCAAACGACTGCGAACAGCTGAAAGGCAATGTGGATTTAGTAGCAGCAGAACTGAATAAGGAAAAAGAGGAGTCGCTGGAAGCTAAGTTGAGAGAGCAAGGAGAAGAAAAGCTGAACCTGATGAAAGTAGTGAGTAGGCTTGAGAACAGAGTAGGAGAATTGGAGAAGATTATGAAAGACAAGGATGAGACATTGTTGGGTCTTCAAGAAGAGAAGAGGGAAGCTATAAGGCAGCTCTGTCTCTTGATCGACTATCACCGCTGCCGCTGCGACTATCTCAAGGAATTCATCTCTAAGTTGGTTGTTAGAAGCCAGAAAAAGACATGAACCTTGCCTAGTCATCTATTTAGCCCATTCAGCACTGCCACATTTTTTTTCTTTACATAAATCCCAAATATTTATTAATTTTTGTAAAAAAAAAAATTAAGTGATGTAAAATTCAGATTCCCGACAACAGCTGCAGTACCCAATAGTACAAACCTCGGAAGCGGGAAGTTTCCCTCGAGTTACTATAGACACATCCTCTGAGGTTTCTTACAGTAAGGGCCAGCGAATTCGAACATCGAAATAAATCGTGAAAGCACCCAAAAGCGCGGGAAAACAATAAGTGGCTAATGATTTTTTTTTTCTTCCCTCCGACCGAAAGGAATCAAAAATATCAAATCATCTCGCGTTTTTTTCTTATGACGAGAAATTGGAATGGCCCGGAGGGCATGGCAGCAATTAAATAACAAAGGCGAGGGCATTTAATGTTATAGAAAGCTCCAAGGATTCCATCTCCTGAGAATTGAAAAGCTACAAAATTCTGAAGGAAGTGCTCTAATATAAACCAAATCGCTTTCTCCGTTTATTCTTTATTGTAATGTACTGCTCGTTTCATTTC
Organism: Theobroma grandiflorum; assembly: GCA_036013995.1. Taxonomy (NCBI): domain Eukaryota; kingdom Viridiplantae; phylum Streptophyta; class Magnoliopsida; order Malvales; family Malvaceae; genus Theobroma; species Theobroma grandiflorum. Next base: position 1,830,845 of record CP142131.1, on the reverse strand, counting down.
TCAAAAGGAATTCAAAACACACAACACTTTCTCTCTTTCTGAGTTTTATCCTTTTCTTCTCCTCTGCTTTTCAGATTCTTCTTCTTAATCAAGCTTCGAGGTAATCTTTGATTCTCAACTGATTAATTATCACTTGGAAATTCTTCTTCTGATTGCTTCAACTTCAGTTTCGATCAATACCTTTGATCTTTAAACAAGAACTTCAGTAACTTCAGTTTTGATAGTTGAATTTAGTTGATTTATCTCTTTCTTTTTTTTTTATTTCTTGTTCTTGTTCATGATTCTGTAAAAATAATTTGATGTTTGATTTACTTATTTTCTCGAACATAAGATTGACTTAGATCCTTTTCGTTTTTGGTTCCTTGAACGTTTGGTTTTACATGGATGACTGCCGACTCCAGAATTCAAAATGATTCAAGATCAAAATTTTATTAAGATCATGATTTCCAGTTCAAGTCAATGATGTTCTCCTTCTTCTTCTTCTTCGTTAGGAACTTGTTGTTTACATCGTTTTCGATTAGATTGTTTATCTTAAATTCAATATGTAACTGTTTTGATTTGAACAGAAGAAAGAAACTATTGTTTCTGCAGAAACTTAGCAAAGCTTCCGAAGCACGATTGAGAAAGGAAAGTGAAGAGAAAGTCTCAGGTGAATAATGCCAAATTACTACTACTCCTCCTCCTACTCCTTTACTGTTGATTTATTTATTTTTACTTTTTTAAGTTAAAAGTTTTTAGTATTACTTACAGCTTCTTTTCTATTTTGTTTATAAGTATTTCTTTTTCATGCGTAAAAACTTTTTGGTAATTGAGTGATAATTGACTGGGCCTTGCCCTCTGTGGTATGAACAAAAAGAACAGCTAACCTTTTTCCAAATAATAGTTGTCTTTTATCGTTCCAAATCAGCTTCTTTATCTGTGGGTGGGTGATTCCCTTCCCCGGTGAATGTGATCATGAGGTGGCGCCAGACGAGAATCATATCTGCCACTTTACTGACAAGTGCTTCCTGAAAAATTTTTACGCCCTTTTGGCTGTATTTCTTTTTGGCAATCTAATCAAATCATTAATCTTGCTTATTAATGCTTAACATTAATTTAGTCAAAAGCAATGCTGATGCATGCATCGATTTCGTGGACCCATGTTCTATTACGAATCATGTTCTTAGAATCATGGTCATATTTACTTATTATTTGATAAATCTATAAACGCTTATATTAGATCCCAAGTTCCCATCTCCACCGCTTTAAGTTGAAAAAAGATTGTTGCTTTTAGATTTTGTCATTTTGAGCTGGATTATCAAAAAGGGGCAGGTCCGGATTTGGTTGGTTTGTTTGTTTTTTTTTTAATGAAATGATTTGGTTTGTTTATTGTTTCTTTGTGATTTGAAAGTAGTACTAATATTTAACAGAAGTACAATTTTCTGTTTGGCTGTAGTTTGTTACTTTGTTCTTCGTGGTAATGGCAATAATTTTTGAACGTAGGGGAGTGGGTTTGGGCCCATTATAGCTGTAGATTTAACTGCTATGGCTTTGTTGGAGTGGTTCATGAATCAGAGCATTTATTGAAACTGAATGCTCAGTAGGTGAAAAAGGAAGAAATGTTAGGATATTGAACAATGGAGGTCATAGGATGCAATGTACACATATCGGTGTGAATATCTAACACTTTTGAAAAAAAAAAAGAAAAAAAAACGTACCCATATCGTGGATTCTTGTTGCTGATCGTTCTGGGTTGTTTAGAATTCAGTTGGAATTTGTATGATGGATAGTTGGGTCGGATTAGTGCAATACATTGGATTTAGTAATTTAAATCCTGTTTCAAATGGGTCCAACATATGCAAATGAACCTTGGCATACTTTATAAATTCTAGCGCCGAATATATATCTTGAGAAGAACTGTTTCTAAAGGAGGACATCCTGTATAGAACAACATGATAGAATGCCTGGCGACCACTTTCATTTTCAATTTAAAACAAATTGATTTTTAAAAGTGATCCGCCACTGCTGTTTAAGTACGTATGCAACATATTTCTCATATTCATTAGGAGTTTGTAGCATTTTGAGTGTTTTCTCTAGCAAGGAAGATGCGCCTCCGGCCAAACAATACCATTGTTAATAGATAATTTGCTTCTGACAAGACCATCAGTTTGCTAGTTGTTATGATACCAGAATTCTTTGGTTAAACTATTTTGATTAAGTATTTAATTGGATATTCAATGGTTTAAGGTCCTCATGAGATTTCATACTTTTGCAATCAATCAGTCTGTGTTAGGCGTATGTTATAGAGTTTTTGGTTGACATGGTTTGAAACTAATTACAAGGTATCCTTAATTCTGCTTTTCAGATTTTTTGCTTGAGATGGAGATTGCCTTGTCTTAATGCACATTTGTTGAGCAAAATTAGTTGGTAATCTGACTAAGAGATGACCAAGCATCGTTTTAGGGAGTCTATAAAGTCCTTTTTTGGGCACCATGTTGATCCAGAAAAAGACGAACAGCTTAAAGGAAGTAAAATAGGTAATTTTCTACATTTTATGGGTTTTTTTTTTTGGTGCAATGCTTTATTTTACTGATAACTTTGATGGATGTTCTGAAATGCCACAATCAGCTTAACATGATGTTCCACTTATGATTTGCTTCTTTTTGTTTTAACCTCAAGCCTAAATTCTCATCACGCAGAAATTGATGACAAGGTGACGAAAATATTGAAGCTCATCAAGGATGAAGAAGTCGAAGAAAATGATGGGATCTCAATAGCTAACTCCAATAAGGAACCACTTGCCCAGTTAATTGAGGATTTCCACAAACACTACCAAAATCTCTATGCACAATATGATCATCTCACGGGAGAGCTGAGGAAAAAGGTTCATGGCAAACGAGGAAAAGATGCCTCCTCTTCTTCAAGTTCAGATTCAGACTCTGATTATTCTTCAAAGGATGGAGGCAGTAAAAATGGGCAATTGGAAAGTGAATTTCAGAAAATAGCAGAAGGCATTAAACAAGAACTTGAAATGGCAAAAATGGAAATTGCGGACCTGAAGAGGAAGCTGACGGCCACAAATGAAGAAAAAGATGCTTTACATTCAGAGAATCTAGCTTCTTTAAGCAAGCTGCAAGAAGCAGAGGAAATCGTCAGAAATCTGAAGCTTGAATCTGAAAGATCAGAGAGTGAAAAATCAAAACTTGTGGTTGAGAATGAAGAGCTGAGGCTTAAACTGGACGCTGCTGGAAAGATAGAAGCTGAGGTGAATCAAAGATTGGAAGATCTGAATAGAGAAAAAGATAACTTAATTCTGGAGAAAGAGACTGCTGTTAAAAGAATTGAAGACGGAGAGAAGTTTACAGAAGATCTTAGAAGAGAAGTTTATCAGCTGAAAGAGGAAAATATAACTCTAAAGCAAGAGGTGGAGAGTGTTAAAGGAGAAGTTTCCAATGTGCAGCAGCAGCTGGAATCTACAGAGCGGCAAGTTTCAGAATTGAGCCACAGTCTGAATGCTACCGTGGAAGATAATAAATCCCTGAACTTGGAACTTTCCAAGGTTTCAAATGAGATTCAGCAGGCACAGGGCACAATACAACAGCTCATGGCTGAAATTAGAGAGTCAAAAGATGAAATTGGTGAGAAAGAAAGGGAACTTTTGACTCTCAAAGAGTTGCATGAGGTGCATGGGAATCAATCATCTGCTAAGATAACAGAATTAGAGGCACAAGTGACAAGCTTAGAGCTGGAGTTGGCATCATTGCGAGCGACAAACAGAGATTTGGAGGTGCAGATAGAGAACAAAGCAGCTGAAGTAAAACAGATGGGAGAGCAAAACATAGGACTGCAATCCCAAATTTCAGAACTTGAAATGATGTCAAAAAAGAGAGAAGATGAGCTTTTGATTCTCACAAAGAAATTTGAGGATAATGAGAAAGAATCATTGTCTAGAGTAGAGAATTTGACAGTGCAGATCAACAATCTGCTAGTTGACATGGAGTCGGTACGCACCCAGAAATCTCAGTTGGAAGAACATATAGTATTTAAAAGTGATGAAGCATCAAATCAAGTTAAGAGCTTAATGGATCAGATAAATAGATTGCAGCAGGAGCTGGAATTTTTGCATAGCCAGAAAGCAGAACTGGAAATGCAGCTTGAGAGAAAAACTCAAGCTATTTCAGATTATGCAATTGAGATAGAAAAGGCGAAAGAGGAAATAGTAAGCAAGACCGAGGATCAACAGAGAGTTCTGCAGGAGAAAGAAGGCTTGGTGGCACAAACGAAGGATCTAGAATTTGAGGTCAATTCTCTAAAGAATCAGAAAGGTGAACTGGAACAGGAGTTAAGAACTAAAATCGAAGAGAACGGTCAGTTGAGAGAGGAAAAGGTGGGGTTACAGGGTCAAATCTTTGAATTTGAGAAAACATTGGCAGAAACAGGGCTTGAGTTCACTGCTCTCAAGGAAAAACATGCAAGTGCAGAGAATGAGTTAAGGGAGGAAAAGGTGGGGTTACAGGGTCAAATCTTTGAATTAGAGAAAAAATTGGCAGAAAGAGGGCTTGAGTTCACTGCTCTCCAGGAAAAACATGCAACTGCAGAGAATGAAGCTTCTTCCCAGTTAATAGCCCTAGAGGATCAGATTAACAATTTGCAGCAGGAGTTGGATTCCTTACGGACCCAGAGAAATGAACTGGAGTTGCAGCTTGAGAGAGAGAAACAAGAATCATCAGAAAGAATCTCTGAAATGGAGAATCAGAAATTGGAGAATGGTCAGTTAAGGGAGGAAAAGGTGGGGTTACAGGGTCAAATTTTTGAATTAGAGAAAACATTGGCAGAAAGAGGGCTTGAGTTCACTGCTCTCCATGAGAAACATGTAAGCGCAGAGAATGAAGCTTCTTCACAGTTAACAGCCCTAGAGGTGCAGGTTAAAAATTTGAAGCAGGAGTTGGATTTCTTACAAACCCAGAGAAATGAACTGGAATTGCAGCTTGAGAGGGAGAAACAAGAATCAGCAGAAAGACTCTCTGAAATCGAGAATCAGAAATTGGAGAATGGTCAGTTAAGGGAGAAAAAGGTGGGGTTAGAGGATCAAATCTTTGAATTAGAGAAAATATTGGCAGAAAGAGGGCTTGAGTTCACTGCTCTCCATGAGAAACATGTAAGCGCAGAGAATGAAGCTTCTTCACAGTTAACAGCCTTAGAGGTGCAGGTTAAAAATTTGAAGCAGGAGTTGGATTCCTTACAGACCCAGAGAAATGAACTGGAATTGCAGCTTGAGAGGGAGAAACAAGAATCATCAGAAAGACTCTTTGAAATGGAGAATCAGAAATTGGAGAATGGTCAGTTAAGGGAGGAAAAGGTGGGGTTGCAGGGTCAAATCTTAGAATTAGAGAAAACATTGGCAGAAAGAGGGCTTGAGTTCACTGCTCTCCAGGAAAAACATGCAAGCACAGAGAATGAAACTTCTTCCCAATTAACGGCCTTAGTGGTGCAGGTCAACAATTTGCAGCAGGAATTGGATTCCTTACAGACCCAGAGAAACGAACTGGAGTTGCAGCTTGAGAGAGAGAAACAAGAATCATCAGAAAGACTGACTGAAATGGAGAACCGGAAATCTGAGCTGGAAAGCCAAATTAACAATCAGCAGAGAATGCTGGAAGAACAGGGGGAGGCGCATAAGAAGTTGGCCGAGGAATACAAACAGGTTGAGAGGTTATACCAAGAGTGCAGGGCAAATCTTGAAGTTGTAGAAAGGAAGATTGACGAAATGTCAGAAGAATTCCATAGAAACATCGAATCTAAAAGTCAGATGGCAGCTGATCTGAAGCAAATGGTTGAAGACCTTCAAAGAGAATTGGAAGCAAAGGGACTTGAGAAAAATGACTTCATAAACCAGATTACAGATCATCAGAGAATGCTAAAAGAACAAGAAGATGCATGTAACAAGCTAAGCGAGGAGTATAAACAACTTGAAACTTCATTTCAGGACTGCAAGGTAATTATTGAAGTCACAGAAAGGAAGATGCAAGAAATGGCAGGAGAGCACAATATGATCGTTCAATCTAAAGATCAAATAGTAGCTGATTCGGAGCAAATTATTGACGACTTGAAAAGTGATTTAGAAATGAAAGTAGATGAGCTCAACTCCTTGGTCGAGAACGTCCGCACAATTGAAGTTAAGCTCCGGTTGTCAAACCAAAAGCTTCGAGTCACAGAACAGTTACTAACTGAGAAGGAAGAGAGCTTCAGAAAAGCAGAAGCAAAGTTCCTGGAAGAACAAAGAATTCTTGAAGAAAGGATCACGACATTGTCTGGAACAATAGCTGCAAATCAAGAAGCACATTGCAGGATGATCACTGATATCGCAGAGAATGTGAATAGTACCTTGACCGGATTTGAAGCTGTCATCCAGAACTTGGAAGAGGGCTATGGAAACTACGAGCACTGCGTTGAAGAAACATCCGAAGAGCTAAGGATTGCAAAACACTGGGTTGCGGAGACAAAGAGTGAAAAGAAGCGGCTAATCAATGAAGTGACTAGTTTGATTGAGCAGCTGAAAGATCAGAAAGAAAGAGAATCTATATTACGAGAAAGAGTTGAGAAGCTACAGACCAAGGCAGACAAGGAAGAAGGGGAAAGGGAGAATCTGATCAAAGCAGTGAAGCATCTGGAGAAGAAGGTGGAATTCTTGGAGACTGTGATGAAAGAGAAGGATCAAGGCATACTGGGTCTAGGAGAGGAGAAGAGGGAGGCCATTAGGCAGCTCTGCGTGTGGATTGATTACCACCGCAGCCGTTGCGATGACCTAAGGGAAATCCTCTCGAAAACTACCGGAGTCCGGAGGGCAACCTAGAATTATTTTCCATTCCATCATGTTCATCCTGGCTTTGCATTTATGGATTTATTTCTTATTATTTCATTTTTTTTCTTTCACTTAACAGATTGGGCTGTTGATAAAAAAAACTTTCTCAGGGTGATGTTTAGTTAGCATAGATGTCTCATAAATCTTGCTTGCATGTAAAGAAAAACCGTTTGCTCAGGATTTTCTCTACAAGGAAAAAAAAATCTGGTTTTTGAGTAGATTTCCTACGAAAAACAAAAAAAAAAAAAACCCAATTAATTTATTGTTTAGTCGTAATTCTTATATTTTGTAATGTTAATTATTAGTCGAAAAAAGCAGAGTACGGCCAGGTTATTAGCAGTGTGTTACATTTGGTATTTAATTAAAATACTAATAATAATCCCAAATAGAACTTGGCAACAGGGATTTTAACTTCATTAAAATAAAACTATCAGAGAGTACATCAACTGCATCATTTCCTATCAGAGTGTATATACTTTATTGTCACAGCATATTATGAATTAGGAAGCTCAAAACCTAAGACCGAAGAGGATGGGCTGCAAGTGAGGAAGATATATTGACCTATGATATACTCCTTTCCTTCTGCTCACAAAAGATTGACCAAAATAACTTGGGAGTTCCTTCAGTCTGATATCCTTAACTCAACTCCAAGAACATCTTTCACCAACTCGTATGTGACAAATGCAATTGCTATTGAGGGAACCACCTGAAGAATATGGCAAGGAGCAATATAGAGTAAAATGGTATTCCTTAAGAAGCATAAACGACAAATGTTTTTATTCAAACCAAAGGCAAGAAGCTAATGCTCCTGTAAAAAAGAAATTAATGATGGAGAAAATGCAATCTGTAGCTACGAGGAAGAAATAGCTAGATGAAGGTTAGACTAACCTTCACGGAATTGGGAACCAAACCCTTGTATAATGCACCAAAGCCCTCGTACCGAACTGTTTTCCTGAATGCATCAACCATACCAGTATATTCAAGAGGGGCCTTGCTCTTCCCATCACCAGTGACAACTGAAGCAGCGTCTTTCCAGCCCACCATCTGCATTCTTCGTCTAATGACATCAAGAGGGTAAGCAACTGTCTGGCCAACAGTTCCAGCGGCAGCCCCACATGCAAGCCTTGTCATGACACCCAATTCAGAGTCCTCAATTAGCCCCAATGGTTTGCTTTTGATCAACCAGTCTTTCAGAGATTCATAAACTGCAAAGTTAAGACCCACATAGGGTACCTACAAACATCATAAAAATCATTTAGGCCTTTGCAAACAAAAATAATGAGAAAGATTCTTTCCATATATAAAATTCAAAACAGATACAAAGTAAAAAGGATCAGACATTGGACTTCAATTGTTTGCCAATGAACAGCTATATGCCATAGAAAAGCTAAAACACACCATTTCAGGCAGACTAGAAATGGAACTCATCATCCTAGCAGAAGTTTACATCCATCTGAATGCACAACCCTGTAGTGCAATGACAGTAAACAATGCAGGCATCCAGACCGCAAAAATTTTCACTTACAACTCCTATTACAGAAGGTAACCAGCCTTTGTACAAAGCACGAGGACCTTCTTCCCGTAATACTGTGGAAAGAGCATGAAAGATTCCTCTATACTGGCGAGGCGACTTCTCAGTCTGCAAATATAACACGTGGACGTTAGCCATCAAAGTCAGATAAGAAAAGGCCAGCCCGTCCCTCAAGGCAAAAGAGAGTTCATCCAACACAAGTAATTCTCAAAAAAAAGGTCAAAAAATTACCTGGACGGTTAGACGGCCTCGTACCATATCCATTGGATAAGTGGCTGACATGGCAATAATTCCAGCACATGCACCAGCTCCAAGGCGTAGAACTGGAGTGAGTTGAGCATCCTCTGCAAGACAAAATGAAATGAAGGAAGTAATATGTATATATGCTAACCTCAACATCAATAATTACTACCTACAGAATGCAAACTCATCTTCTGCCAATCAGGACCAAAAAACAGACTCCTTTTTCCCCATTCAGCACTATTCTAGACAGAAAAAACAGAAATTAGTTATAGGAAGAGAATAGCACTACAGGCATCAACACAGGATTCATTCACATACTTCACGGTACTACATGCAGACGAAAAGCGTGTACAGATGCACATCGTTTGTAAATAGAATCCAGAGCACTTGTTCTTTTGACAAAAAATCAGACATTTACTACACTGAGTTCACAAGCAGGACACATTTACCTCAATAATTGCATATATTGAATGAAATTGAATAATACTGATCAGCTTCAAATCTCAAAAATGATTACAAGTGTAGTTGAGTGATAACTAACAGCAACAATTATAGAGGCAAAAAGATACAGGCATACCATTTCCTGAGTGCCGCCGGTAAAGGTATAAAATCCCCCTATATTCAAAAAGAAGTAAAAAGGACGAGATTAGTTCATATTTTATAGTACACATACAGCAATTCAAGGATAAATCTTCATTTTTTGAACATTAAAATATGCATCTTTTAACTGATGTGGAAAATAATTGTGATAAGAACAACTGAATGTTAATAGTGAAGAAAGGAGCTGCCAAGGCTTACTTAGATGCTTCCTCATAGCTAAAAAACTTCACTGCAGAGTTAGGAATGATGCGAGCACAATTAGTACCATTGCCTTTAAACATTCCCCTGAAACCCTCAGTTTTCCATATATATTTCAAACCCTGTATTGTTCCATTGTATTTTATACTATGAGGATTCTGAACCTGCAGATTCGGAAGGGAAATCCTGTCAGTTCTACATTCTGTAAAAGAAAGAAACTATAACTATAATACAAATACTCTATCAAAACATAACACACATGTAAAGCTCTAATCATTAGCACACTAAACAAAACTGAGAATATACAGTAAGTTGAATCTTCACACTAGAAGACTGAGGAGACAAATGGTAAAACGACATTGGAATATAACCTAATAGCATACAAATAAAATGAGAACGTAATGAATAAGGACCAAACGACAATGATAAATAAACTACCTGAAGTAAAATTTTTAATCTTTCTAGGGGAGCAACAGCAGTACGTGACCTGAAGCAAAAAGATATACTTTCAGTTAAGGAAAACTAGCAATGAAAATAGTAAGTCAAGCATGAACCTAGCACAATATAGATGCAGCAGCATTCCATGATCCTAGCACAGGGTGCAGGCATGTCAAATAAAGAAAACCATCCAAAATGTTAACATGGTAATACTTCTCCTTCTGATCTTCCATACAAACCCCACAACTATTTTTCAGGCAACAAAAGTTGCCAGCAAACTTTTTGGATCACAAAATGACTATATTATTAACGAATCAACATCACAAGATTCAATCCTCCCTCAGATCCTCCACTCAATTCTCACAACTCCCATCAAGCCACAACAGGTACCATCAAATTTCTCAAGGTATCAAGCGTCACCATGTCCATCCTTGAAGTTTAAAGGCCATTTCCAACTCACTAAGAGTCATAATATAAGAAATGATAGCAACCGTTTTCACAAGAAGCTTTTGTAATTACATCACAAACTATTAAAATTCTAACCAAGTCCTGTAAACCCTAGAAGGGGAAAAAGGGCTTTCTCTGAAAAATCAAGCAACATGAAACTAATATTCTATAACAAATTAACTGTTCATTTAAACAAGCTTTTTGTATCGCAGAGAATCTCTGCATCATTAGCAATTAGTACCAGACAGTGAACTGTACACGTTCATCATCCCTTTCTTCAAAAATACCAGGGGAAACGAAACCCAAATTGAATATTTACATGATCAGAGTATTATTAGAAAATAAAAGTCCAAGATTTTAACAGTTGCAGGAAAGAATTAAACATATATGAGAACATTTTCATCATAAAAAAGAAGAGTAAGAACTATTTTGACAAATAGTCATATACTTTAATGGCTTACGCAAAATAAAGGGAAAAAGAAAGATACTTTCTTGGATTTCTCAACCATCAAAAAATCACTGCTTTCTAAAACAGGGAAATTTATTCAGAAGAGAAAATAATATTAAACAAAGTTTTCTGAAAATGAAAAGGAAAAATAACTCAGTTGAACAAAGCAAAAACGAGAAGGAGAAAGAAAGCTCTTTTCCGTTTTGTCAAGATTGAAGTAACTAAAACAGCATACAATTTTTCAAAAGAAGGTAAAAAATATGATCAAATTACTTCCAGATCAAATAAATAAAATAGAAAAAGAGAAAACAAGCAAAAAGCGGATCCCAAAAAAAAAAAAAACGCACTTACACTCCACCGGCGACACCACCAGCAACAAGAGACTTGCAAATACTAAGGAACGCGCGACTCGGTGCTTTAACTCCTTCGCTAGCAAACTTCGCTTCTTCAGCAAGATTCACGATCGTCGTGACCGCCGACTCGCTCCTCTTCACATCCTCGGACGCCATTTCTCGGGAGAGACAAGAATAATATGAACAAAAAAAAAAGAAAATATATCGTAGGAACCCTAGCTTATCCGGTCAACGTGGGGCGTTTACCGGTGATCGGCGAAGAAGAGGGGATCCTCTCTCCGGTGATTATGGGAAGGAGTGAGAGTGAGCGACCATTGGCTGAGTAGTTGAAAAATGAAACAAAAGAGAGGCGCTTTGGAGGAAAATACAACTAAAAAACTGTTTGGCTGGGAGCTTTCTATGTATGAAAATTTGGAAACTCGCGAAATGGATTATTCATTTTTGGATTACAATTTCCATAAATAACGGGAAAATAAAAAAGAAATAAAAACAGAGACACGTGGTTCAATTGTACGGTCGCCCATTTAATTAAAAATAAACGGGGCACTGAATTTGCACTATGTTTGGTTGGTGAAAGATCTTTGCCTTTTTAAAACAAAAAAAAAATAGCGTTGAATTTAGATCGCGTTTGTTGGTGAAAAGATTAACAAGATTATTCAATATATTTAATAATAATTTTGTAATAATACTTTAAATATTGACATAATTAAGGAATGTGCTACTTATATAGATTAATATACATAGTAAAAGTAATTTTTGACAAAAAAAAAAAGAGAAATAACTTCAAGAGTATAATTTGTCTATACAGTTAATGAAAGTTAAGTAATCATTAAGAAAACATTAATTGATGAACTAAAATTCATGGGGATTATCTTCAATTCAGTAAAAGATCATTAATTTAATTCATTACAATTAGCTTAGCCTTTTTCTTTAGCAACACCTAACGCTACCCCTAACGCTGTTTTTGCACTCAATTAGCTTAGCTCTTATTGAAGTGGAATTCTTTTCCTCCTTTCCACGTATCAAGACAACACTAAATTCATCAAATTAATTCTATTTAATTAAACTATAAAAATATTTTAAAATATGATTTAAAATTAAAATTAAATAAAACAAATTCAATAATATAATAATATTTTAAATAAAATCGAGTCAAGTCTTAAATTTCAAACCCAATTCGATTTGAGTCAAGCTGACCAACCTGACGATTCAATTCGCCTGACATATTTTCCAAGCGTTGGATGTATAATTCACGCGCTGCTTCAAGCACATGGTATTCGTGCATGGAAATTGACTCAGATTAGGTTCACAAAATTTACCCATAAAAGGAAATATTTATATATTCACATTGCGTACGCTAAGGCAAAAGTAGGTCCTTTCCCCTTATTGGCTTATTGCCCTTATTATTTGGAAAGGGTTAATGAGTTCTGTTTTACTTCTTTTGGATCATTTTTTCCTTCAGAAAGAGAATACATATATGGAAATATGGAAGGAATTAGTATGGTACTTAACCATAATGGACCTGGGTTTATCCATAATGTCGCTGTCTCTCTCTCTACAAGCCAAAGCTGTGGCTAGTTTGATGCGTCGGATCAGGTCCACAAAAATTTTGCTGATGGCAAATTTCCAAGCGCATAGCCTAAAGCCTGAACACCATCAATATAGCAAAGAAAAAGCATTGTGGAATTTGAATAAGACTGTGACTTTTATGGCAACATCGATGGGTCATTTCTATCCACATGCTGGACAGAGAAATAAGTGGGAGCTTTTACGTATGGTGAAAGGCAAAAAGCATTCCATGGCTTCTTCAGAGTTTCAGGTTCAAGAGTTCAGATATGGTGCAGGAAGTAACCTGGGAGGATGGTTATACTTTTTCCTGTATGTGCAAACGTGTGAAACTGAAACCTACTAATCTTGTTATTTGTGGTGATTTAACTGGTTGTCCTTTTGAAAAGCCTGGAAATATTCTTTGTGTTAGTATTTATAATATTGGTGGGAAAAGGGAGCAGGAGTCCAAAATTGGAAGGAATGTAGAACCTAGTCTTTTCTTTCACTACAAGTTGGAGCTGTGATTTTCCAACCGTTTTGTACAGAGAAAAAGTGGGTTATTCTTAACTGAAAACATTATAACGTGTAGTGGGAGGCGATGGATACCATGGCCAGCTATCTGTCCACTTAGTATTTTAGATTCTTGTGCTACAAATGATTCTCAAGCATTCCCACTTTATCTATGGCATTGATAAGGACACTTTCCTTCTCTTCAATGATTCAGAAATCCGGCTCTTGTTCGAACTTGGAAATTTGATTTGGTTTAGCCTAATAGCCCAGGAATTGAAATCTGAGTTGCTGTATGCACCAGACCCATCCTAGGCCATTTGCCCTTCATTTGCGTCTCTCACGTATCTGCAGACTCTGTTGAAACCTTCCATCTGTCCTTTCTTCTCATCCTTTTACTTTTTTCTTACTCTCGCCATTCAAACAAAATATCAGAAGAGAAAACTCGTGCTGATTTGGACCATGTGAGCTATTGACTATTCACAAAGTTATTCACGTGTCACGTGAATGTGTATTGTATTCATAAGTGATCAAGATAATACGAATCAATACCCAATAACAATCAATTGTCGAAACTAGAAACGGTGGGCGGAAACTGAGGAAAAACAAAGAATGAGGCTAAAGACAGTTCATTTTTATAAGCCAAAAGCGAAGACAAAATGCTATAAAACATAAAAGCCGTCCGTCCAGTCCATCTGTGGTCTACTTGTTGGATCATTGATACAAAACCATGGCAACGGTGAGTTAAGACAGCATTAAACAAAGTTTTGATGTACAGCTTCTATTTCAAGATAGGTGGCTAGCACCGTCATTTCAGTTAAATTATTCATTTGCTTAGCCATTCGTATGCATTTGATGAGCAAATGAGCATGTGCTAATGAATGCTTAATGCAACAACTCCAACTGTAACAAGCTGAAAGCCCCCCCAATCATGTTGTTCCAATGGTTGGAATTTGACTGTTTCTGCATCATCAACAAACATGTAGCATATTGTCTTAACCAGACAAGCCTAATTAAGTGACATCATGTCATGTACTGAAAAGAATACAGGACAAGAAACGTTGAGAAGTTTAAGAAGGGAGAGATGGGTGGTTGCCCTGAAACCCAATCTAGTGCTTTTGTTTTGATCATGGAGAAGAAAAGATCAAGATCAGAGACAAAGGAAAGTGATAGCATATGGGACTGCGGGAGTCCTCTGTATGATTCTTACGAATTGGCTTCATTTGGTCATGTCCTGGAGAGGCACACGATGGCCTTGTCATATCCTTGCAGGCCGTCGATGCAGTTGAGAATCGTATCAAACAAGCCGAAAGCAGAAGCGAGAGTTGAGGGGGAAATAGGCAATCTTGATGGAGCGGGATTGTTCAGAAAAGTAGTGAAGTGGACGCTCAGGAAGATGAGGATTAGACGGGACAGAAAATGACAAAGGACAAAACGCTTTGGAGTGGATTCTGTAGTTTGTGCAACAGGGTTAGTTTATGCAAGCAAGAAGAAGCTGTAGAATTGAAGAAAACATAAACGGAGGCAAGTTTTAGCTCTATAGCTTTTGTGGCAATCTTGGTTACAATATTACTAACATATACTACCTAGTGAATGTCAATTTTACTTCGGTAAATCTTTTCTTCAGGGGACATGCTAATCATAAATCTTTTGCAGAACATAACAACTACCAATCAAACTGGGCTAACTGTAATTATTCCCTTTCGTAGTCCATGAGAAGCCCAACATGACCTGAATTTTAACAGTGACCCGCACTGAATTCGTTAATTGGGCTTCAGCCCACCCTTTGATTTGAAATTGATTTTCAAGTGAACAAGGTGAGCCAAGTGACAAAACTAACACAAGAGATAGGAAAAGAAACAAAAAACAGGCCAATTAGTGTCAATTAGTGTGAAAAGGTGAGCTAGCCGCAGCATGTGCAGATGGGGATCAGGGTTTTTGACTTCTAAGCTGTAGGAATTAACACAGAGTTTAGACTAGAGTGTTGGTAGCACGAATGTCCTGGTCTGGGAGGGGAGGCCTGAATTCTTGCTGTTTATTCATCATTGCATATATTTTGCCATGTGCAAGTAACTCAGTATCCATCTATGAATGTATTGTCTCTCATCATATTCAAAGCTTCTCACCACTAAAACACCGTTGACTCTCTAACTGGTAGAAATTCCACTTAAAATGAACCTCCAAGCTGGTACTTGAGTTACTTTCTGACTTGGTAAAATGATCTGGTCAGTGGTAAGACAGTAGCAACAGATATCATTGTTGTCTTAGTGAAGAACAGTAAAAGCTATGACATAGTCAGAGTAATACAGCATCACACTAAAGTACCTGTTAGATCACGAGATTTACTTTTTTTTTAATGGAAACATTCAATGTTTTTTTTTTTCTATTAGTAATTTGTTAATAAGTATCATCCTCCATTTCGCAACTCAGATACCATGAAAACGACTACAAACCCTTTTCAATTCTCTCAGCCAATAAGAACTTGCTGAAAACGTCAAGTTTTAATCCAATGAATTTCAAACATACACAGAAATGATTGGCAAATTTGCACCAAACCTTCATTTTTTGCAGCGTGAGAGTCAAAAAGCTTATCCAGTCCCCTTGACTCGGCCCTTCCCATAGATTAATCTCATTCCTTTTCCATGATCAACGCAAGTCAGCTCACTTTAATGCAAGATTAACCGATGGAAAAAGAAGGGTTCTAATGATGTTGATGAGAAGACTGTTTGTGGCCGTTGCATTCTCCTCTGACTTCCTTGCAATTTCCAGGATGGGCAGGACCATAAATGTCTTTACCAGCGCCTAGTTTACGGCATCATCTCTCTTTTTCTCTAACCGCGTTTTTGTACAATACGTGTTTGATAATGTTTGTCTGCAATTTATAGTTGCTTTAATTGTCCGTGGTATTGTATGAAAACAATATTGATAACTAAATCAGTAAATTACTTTCCCACTATGTGTCTAAACTTTTTATATAGAGCGAATTTTGGCCTTTTTAGGTCTCAATCTCGCTAGATATATAAACAAGAAACAGGGTCCAGTCTGCAATATTTATGCAACATTCATTCATAAAGAAACAAATTTGCATGACTTTAATATTCTAGTATTGTCCCTCTGTACCCAAAAAAAAAAAAAAACCCAATGATTTTCCTTTGACATAACTCCAATTTAAGAAGAAAAGGTCAAGGGTGAAAACCAGCATATGGTCGGTACTCTGTTTTCTGTACTCTGTCTTCCAACAGTTTTTCCTGGTGAGTAAATCCTCTCATCACTTGGGTTTTAATGCCTAAGAAAATTGTCCACCCGCTAGGCTACCTGCTCATACTGTTTGGGGCCGTCCAAAAATGAGTATGTTCACTGTGTTTAGCAATCGAGGGAGCGACTTCAGTTTATTTTCAAAAGGTCAAACCGCATTCCTTCTCGAAACAAGTCCCGTCAGTCAGGCCGTTGTATTCCATTTTCAAACCAAAGCAAGCAAGATAGACCCTTTTCGGTGTCAGCCTTTTACTGCGAAATTTTAATAGAAACTTGAACACGTTACCAGTTTTGGGCCCATTCTTCTAACGACTAAAGAGAAACGAGGTTATTACGACTTTTGTCTTTATCTTTTTCCCTCCAAACTTCTTTACTGGGAAGAATAGATTCTTGGACTATTAAAAACTCTTCTCTCCCCAAGGAGGACACAATTTCTTGCTTACTTCCTTCTTTTTCTTTCTTAATTTTCTGTTTTAGTAAACTTCGTATGTCTCAAGTTTGAATCTTTTGAAGCAAAGATTGTGTGGGAATTGAAGAAACCAAAAAGCTTTTTTTTTTCTCTTTTGGTGAATTTTTTTTTGGATGGTTTAATGGTTTAGTTTGGTTTGTTTCATTGAGTCTCTGGGGCTTTGCCGTTGGTGATTAGTAATGGCTGAAGAATCAAAAGTTCGGTTTGTTCGTTGCTCTAAGTGTAAAAGTCTGTTACAGGAGCTTCCCGAGTACTCTGTCTACAAGTGTGGCTCTTGTGGTGCTGTTCTTCGAGGTTAGCTCTATCTTTACAATTAACCTTGTCTTGTTTTATTGCTGAGAAATCAAAGCAAAAAAAAAAAGAAAAAAAAAGAATAGCTCATGCTAATATGTAGAAGAGAACATTCTAAAGTTGTCCTTTTTTCTTTTCTGTAATTTTTTATCTGTCGGTTTCTCTGTAAGTAAAAAGGCATTCATTGAGAGATTTTGTTGGTCTTCTTTGACAACACAGCAAAGAAGAAAGAGCCGGCTAGTAATGGGTTTCTGGACAAGCCCATTGAGGAGAAGGGAAGAGGGGGTTGTGAGGAAGTGGATAGTCAGTTAGATAAAGGAGGTAGTCTACGTAGTGCTTCTGAGACTGAAATTTGTGGAGTTGAGGGTACAAGTAGGAGAAAGGAGAGAACTTTTGGAGAAAAAAGTATGAATTTCAACAGTGTTTCAGCAAGAATAAATAAGGAGAACGTCTTCCTTGGTGATGATCAAAATGTGAGGGAACATAAGCTTGAGCATAATAGAGCTGAGAAAGGAGTTGGATATGTTGATAATTATATGCCATCGTCAAAGAATCCATTGAATAATTGGGCTCAAAGGGATGATCAGGATATGAACATGAACCGGTCTAAGTCTGTTAACTCAAGTAGAGGGAGCAAAGTTGAAGGCTACGCCCCCAAATTAGCAAACTTTGCTAGGTCCTTGAGGTTGAAGGGTGCTACAGATATGCGGGGTGTGGACAGAGATGGGTTTGGGGGGTTTTACAAGAGGAGCCTGACAACAATTGATGAACAGGATAGATTTTCAGCTTTCCGTTATCCTGATGAGGGACCTTCAAATTATAGGTATGGTTCTGTCTATGGCTACCACAAACCAGTGAAGAGTTTTGGATACCTAGATGTGCCTAGTGTGATTCAAAATTTTGATGGAACTCAGCTGCTCAAGGAGCTGGATGAGTTAAAAGATCAACTGCTCCAGAGACCCAGGGATATGGTTCCTAGTGATAACATAATAGCTTCTAGTGACCCTCTTGGTGGTTCTATTGGGAACAAGTCTTCTGCTCATCATCGTTCTGCACAATATCCTCATGTTTCAGAGTTGACTTATTTAAATCATAGTTCTATGAATGGTGATGATCATGTGCAGAACTATGGAAAATTCCATCCAGCTTCCAAGCATGTTCGTAGCAAGATGCCTGGGTATGGAGATTCTCTCTCACCATGTATGCACCGAAGATGGCATCAGCAAGTAACCCATTACCACCCTCAGCATAGGACTTATGGCTACTCTTCAAGGCATAATGAAGATCTTCTTGCATCATATCCAAACTCAGATGAAACCTTGTATCACCTCCCTGCATGCTCATGTTTACATTGCTCTGACAAAAATTTGAAAGGCCCCTGGCAAGTCCCACCTGATTTTAGCAAGAGAAGGCTTTTGAAGGACCCTTGCAATTCCAACTTCAATCATTATGTGAATTCTGATGGAGTTCGGCAGCATTATCTTCCTAGAACTGCCCAACGCCCTCAAGTGAACTTTCAAGATTCACCAGTGCACGTATGGCCAAGTGACATCGATTCAGATATTGATGGTTTTGGTCGAAGATGTCCTAGAAGGGTAGTGCTAGCCTGCAGGGATAAACAAATTTGTCACCCTATAGCCAATGGTGCTCCATTTATAACATGCCATAAATGCTTGGCATTGTTAAAATTGCCTAGGAAATTCAGAAAAATGATGAAGAATGACCAGAGATTACGATGCGGTGCTTGTTCAACTGCGATTGTATTTGAAATGGAGAAGAAGAGACTGATTAATTCTGTTCCTGGAAATCCAAAGCGAAGACCTACTGAGGCTGAACAAAAGTCTTCTGAGTTAATGAATGAAAGCCACCTAAATTCTAATGGATGTTTGAATGCTGGTGCCACTATCCCCAGCTCCAGAAATGTTGAACATTCTGGTTATGACCAAACATCTTCTAAGGAAGTAGAGAGCCCTGACAATGTGATTGATTGGAAAGATTCTCCCGGCTCTCCGGAGCAGCCATCTAGTTATGATGTTTGCCCTACAGTCTCAAGTTTACCTTTTCAGGACCAAGTCAGCAACCCATCATCTAATCAAGCAGTGAGTGGGAGTAGGAAGGGAAATAGGACAAAACTACCACAAGAAGAGAAGGTTATCCTGCCGAAAAATGCCTCTCAAGTTGTTTCTGAGAAAAATGCGCCTGTGGCAACTGAGGTGGAAGTTTCTTTCAATGTATATCTTAATTCAAGTTCATCTAAAGACTCTTTGCAAGCAAGCAAAGAAGAAAACCAATTGAAACTCCACAAGGGGAGCAAATCGTTTTTAGTCGGTCTTATTAAGAAAAGCTTTAGAGATTTCTCGAGATCTAATGATAACATAAAGAATGAAAGAGCTAATGTTCTGGTGAATGGACAAGATACGTCTGACTCTGCAGTTAGAAAGGCTGAAAAGTAAGCGGGGCCAATTCGTCCCGGAAATTACTGGTAATTTCATGCATATCCTTCTAAGCATGCCTAGATTAAGTGATTTTGAACTCATATAATAAATGTAATGTAGATGACTTAAACTATCAATGCAGTTGTGCAACTTAAAAACACAGAAAGGGGAAAACATAACAATGATGAAGAAGAATGGACAAATAACTTGTTTACCGATGTAAGAATGATGGAAATTTTGCAGCATTTGTAGTATTGTTTGATAATGTTTTAAGGAAATGACTGTCCCATGAACAACATTCAGACCATTTTTCATTTTGTGCATTTTCTTACTGCCAGAGAATTGGATGTCATCTGCTCTTCTTTATGTGAAATAGTAATGATATTTTTTAATCTTTAAAAGGTATGTTTTGCTTGGCCTATAGTTCAGGAACTGATAGGAAGAAGCTGTGATACAATTCCTTTTAGGTAATGAACTACTTGGAAGTTAATTTATTAGTAAATAAACTATGTCAGCTTCAGATATTGCCACTTCCCTTTTCCATTGCCTGGAGACATATGTTAGGCAGTTCAATCTACCTTTAAAATTTGCTGTATAATTTGTCCTCCTGGATTGTTAACTATTGTCATTTGGGTAACAGAGTGGAGAAAGAAAAGCGTGGACTTGGCATGCGGCTCCCTGGTGTGGTTGAGTGAATAAAGAGCTCGTTAGATTTCTTAAACCCATTGGAAGCAGGTGCTACAGCTCCCTCTGATGATTAATCCGAAGAAGCAATTGCTTTTTCCCCTTGTAGCCATACTGATATTTGTTTGATAATCCTATAAAAACCCTTTTTCTATATGGTTGGTGTAAAGTCCAAATCCTTTGTAATTTGTTGTATTTGTAACAAGAAAAGTTTCATTAAAGTTACATGCTTGTTTGTGCATTTGGATCTCTCCTTGGTTTTGCCAGATGATATTTGCCATGTGTCATGTGTGGAGTGTCTATGTTGAACGAAGGATGAAACCATCCTTTCTCAATCAATGGACAGACCATGTCTATGTCAGGTTTAAGCCTTCCCTTTCTTTCCCTCATTTTTGTCCCCCTCTTCTTTTCGGTGTGTGCATAGTCTTCTTGGGGACCGAGGATGGGTCATGTGAGCAAGGTGTTGAAATTTTGTTGGATGTTTCCTGTCTATTCTTAAATCTGGAAATGTCTACTCTCTGCCTGGTGAGGCAGGCTTCAGTCTTTCACGCGGTGAATCATTAGTCACTCCATTCAGCTAAGGTCATTTTGAGTTTGGCAGCCAGTTTAGAACCAGGCCCTAGCATAATCCTGATATGGTAAAAAGGATGAGTTGTCCGTTTCCTCTTAGATCTTAGGTAAAGCTTGTAGGAAAGGTTCCCAGATCAAACTTGGCCCACGGACATGGTAATGGCTAATAGAGCAGAAAAAAGATTCTCAGTTGTGAAGTTCTTGCAAAATGAATTCGTTGCTTTACTTAAGAGGCAGGAAGGAAAGAAGGAAAGAAGTCATTGTCAAAATAAATGAAACAGCCGGTGTTGAGAGCTGGATGGCAGCTTATGCAGCAGAAGGGTTGACCTCAATGGCTCTATTTTGTTTACTGTGACACCTAATAAAGAATTGCAGAAAGTTTATGGATGTGGTCCAACTCTTCTGGCTTTGATGTTTAGTATTCATGTTGTGACTATCAGCCAACCATTAAAGCAAATTTGGTAATCCAGGGAATAGTACTATATTCATTAAAATACATTAACAGAACCAGATGTGCACAACAATCAGCTGTTAAGGTTTCTTTAGAGATCATACTAGCACAATGTTTGCCAACAGAAAGCCCTGCTCTTTTGCTTGCACCTTGGGTTTTTTATTTTGCCTAAAAGATATTGCTTCAAATTAGAAAGATAGTAGTGGAAACTGACTCTTTTGCTGGTGTTCCAGAAAATATCAAAAGCAATTTCTAACTTGGACCCTTATGCTAATTTACTGCAAAAGATCAAGGATCTGTTACAGAGAAGCTGGGACTGCTGTGTAACTCACGTACATCGTGAAGCCAATCAGTGTGCAGATTGGATGGCAACACATCATGATAATCTTTCATTAGGCTTACATGTTTTTGATAAGCCCCCATCTAGTATTCTTACTATTTTATTTGAAGATATGTTTGGTATTATTTGGTCAAGGATGATGTAGTTTTGATTTAAGTTGATATATTTCCTTTTTATAAAAAAAAATAGAAATTAAATAATTATATTCCTCCTATATTTTTAATTATTTAAAAATGTACTGAAATTTTATTTCAAATAATAAAAAGGGTAGTTTTGTAATTTAAAAATATAAATAAATATTTTGATTATTTGATACTAAAAAATGATTTTGCAATTGACACATAATATATAAATAAAAAAACACTTCGAAACTATTTTTTTTTTTTGAAAAATCACTTCGAAACCAAATTAACATGCAAATGGCATTTGTATTTAGATTAACGGTATTATTTAACACGGTAAATACCATGTCAAACGAGATCTTAATTTAATTGTTCATTAATGTAATTATATTTCAATTTATCTAAATTTTAAAACTTTTTTTTTACTATTAGTACTTAGTAAGCATTTGGTATAAGATAAGTGAAAATACATTTCTTATAATGTATTTAATTAAATTCTATTACAGTGTTTATTTTGTAATAAATCATTGTAATGAAATATTGCATTGCAATCACATTACAGCAAAGGAATGTAATGTGATTGCAGTTTAAAATTAATACAATTACAATACCTTGCACTCTGTAATGTGGTTAAAGATATTTTTACTTTTCAATTTTATTACTTTGTTAAAATCATTTTGTAATGCTATAATTAAAATAAAAAATATTAAAATAGAATATATAATATAAGAATTAAAAATTAAAATAAAATAAAAAAATTAAAATTTATATAACATAGATAAAAAATTAAAATAATATATATAATATAAAAAATTATATTAAACAAATAAAAATTATATATAAGATTATAATAAAAAATAAAAATAAAATATATGACATTAAAAATATATTTAAGAGATATATTATATAAAAATTAATAATAAAAAATATAAATATATTAAATGTATATTTTAAAAATTAATATTACATTCTCAACAAACTATTAGTAAATCAAACATTATAATATTATCTTCTTTACATTTTAATTATTATTTTATTTATATAATAAACATTATAATACTATTTTTTTATAATCCTATTACTTACAGTTATATTATTTATATTATATTACCTATAATTATATTATATTATAAAATACCAAACACAGTTTTAATAATAATAACTTCCTTTTGAAAATAAACAATTCAAACTGTCCTAGCCGCCATCTGTTAATAAAGCGAAGTTAACAAAGGTTAATAATTGATTAATAATTGTAAACAGCAATCTTTAAAATAAGCAAAAAAGAAAAAATCTACCCCAAAAAAAAGAATTGTTTAGTACTCCTCGGTCCTCATAATACCGTAATAAAAGCATGTACTTCAATAATTCAATACAGAATCCAATGTCGGTCTTCTGAATTCCCAGCTCAATAATTTGGATTCTTGCTCACTACCCAAGTTTGGGGAAGCACCCAAAAAAGCGCAGCCATTCCGGTTTGCCGAAACAAAACAAAGTGGGAAGAAAGAAAAAAAAAAATGAGAGTAAACTGGAAGTCATGGTCTCTGAACAAGCATCAACACATGCTTGTAAAGCTTGCTGTCGCTGTTCTCTTAGTGGGTCTTGCTTTTAGGCTCTTCGTTTCTCGTTCTAAAGGATTTGCATCTGATTTAGAGTCCCCTGTGTTGGGGAAAGAGCAAGTTCAAGGGCCAGACTTGAAACCTCCTGTCTCTGTTGAAATACCTGAAAATGAAGATCAGATGCCTCTAGGTAACTAAATTTGGATCCTTTTTTCTATTGGGTTTTTGTTTTTCTTTTGTTTCTTTTTTCTATTTTTATTGTTTCTTTCCATGCTCAATGACATTGAATCAGCTGTAAGTAGAGTTGGTATTCTGAGATCTGCTGATTTACATTTTACAATATTGTTTTTGATTAGAAAGATTGAAAATTTTGATGGGTTTCTTCCAAGTTGATTTATGTTCATGTAGAATACTGGATTCTGGTGGACCTTGTTCTGAATTTTGTGTTATTAGTTCTTCTTAACTGATTGGTTCTTTTACCTACTTTGTTCAGTGTCTTACCTACTAATTGTTGATGAAAACTGTCCTTTTTAGGAGATCGAGTGAAGGAGCTTCTTCTTGTTATTGTGATACTGCATTTATTAAGTTGATTGATATTGCCATCCATACTTTATTGAGCTATTACTTTTGTTATTAACATCTCACATATAAGGTTTTGTTGATTTTTTTAGTGAGTTTGTTTTAATGTTGTAGCTTAATTGTTTAAATTTATGGTTGCACCAGATATTGTTGCAGAAAAGTGTGATCTCTTGACAGGGGATTGGATACCCAATCCCTCAGGCCCAACTTACACCAACAAGAGCTGCCCCTTGATAGAGGGTCATCAGAATTGTATGAGGAATGGCCGCCCTGATCCTGAGTATCTATACTGGAAGTGGAAACCGCGTGATTGTCAGTTACCACGATTTAATGCAGGGAGATTTCTGGAGTTGATGAGAAATAAAGCATGGGCTTTGATTGGTGATTCCATATCTCGCAACCATGTGCAATCACTGCTGTGCATGCTCACAACAGTATGTGTTTCGACAGTTATAGCAAATTTTAACATTGTCTTTGGGTGATTTAAACTAGAAATAAATCTGGCTTCCCTGGCCTCAACTTTCCACTTTATCATAAGAATTATATGGTTCTCTGCGTACTTGTTATGCTAGTATATGACTTGCACCAGTTCTGAAATAAAGATTAATTCTGTCTTTCTCCTCATAGAAGGAAAAAGATGAAATCAGTTATCTTAGGTACCATGAAGGGAAAAGAAAATATTGGTTAGCAAAGTTACTTTGTTGTTAGAGCCAGGTTGTGATCCTGGGACCTGTCATTATGGACTGACCATGCTTCTGCTTGCCACTCTGATCTGTTGGTTTTATATTTCCCAACATTGCTAACTAGTTCAACTAGATGGTGAGGAATTTATCTCAGGGTAGAAGCTACTTTAGTAGTTGGTAGTGTTTATCACACTTTTCTCTCTACAAACTATTTTAATGTCGCAACAATGTCTTTGAACTTATTAATTTGAGAGCATTGGACGGTATTATCATTTGATTTTGTGGTAAACGAATGCATTTCACTCCTATGTGATTTTTTGGTTATTGTAGCTTCACTAGTTGATGTGGTGGCTTGGTAACTAATACAACCAACTTAAATGCTAGGCTTGTGTGAATAATGACTCAGGCACTTTGATGTTAATTCAAAAAGATTGGAAATTTTGGGTATTTGGTTGAATCCTGTGAAAGTGTTTGCGCTGCACTTTCTAAGGGTTGCATTCCAAATATCATGCATCAACATGCTTATGTGCTTTGTTTGTTGTTGATTGCATCTGGTATTACAGAATCACTTCACTCCTGCTGATAAAGATCAGCATTCCATCATATTGTGCTCAGATAGCAGATACATGAGACACTAGCACATACAAAATCTTTCTTTCTGTTTTAAATGACATGCATTTACACTTTCAAAAAAAAAAATGACATGCATTTACATTGTGAAGACAGGGAAACGTTTGACTATGAAACTTTTTGTAATCTGATAAATATACTGTCACTAATCAAAACTGTGATATTTTCTCACTTATGTGTCATTGTGTTGTAAGGGATGTACTTCATTAGTGCTGTTCTTGGTAGCTAATAACCCTGTCATATTTCTTGCCCCCTTTAGTTGCTATCTCCATGTTCTGTAAGTTTGATGAGTCAAATCTGGACATATAAAGGCAAAGGCTTGATTACAGGAATGTGTAAATCACTTTGAGGTTGATAAAGTGATTGATCTGTTTGCTCGGTCACTATTGGGCCTTGGTTAGCAATCTTTTACTTGAGATTTTGATTATATCAGCTATGTTTTTAGATCTTTTATTGACTTAAAATTGTGGTGCAATTGCTAAATCAAGAAGCCTTTTGTCATTACTTATCTATTAAAAGAAAAAACACTTAAGCATTTTGTCATGATAATGAAGTCTAGAGGGAGAGGTGCAGTGGATGGTCACTGTTTGACTTAATTCTTTTTTCGTATTTTGTTCTGAATAAGCACCTGAAATCTTGTCTGCTAATGCTTTCTGGTTTGTTTTGTGATGTTTATGAATTTAGTGGCCAAGCAATTTGTACTATTTTTAACACGGAACAGCAAATTATTCTGCATATGTTTACCTGCCATTAAACTATTGTATGTTTACTTTGGTTGTAAGCAAAACTATCTCCTTGTTCATAATGTTTTGTTCTGTGGAGTGGTTATTAATGATGTTTACTTTTCCATACAACTTTCAGGTTGAACGACCCGTTGAAGTTTACCATGATGAGGAATACAAATCAAAGAGATGGCATTTCCCGTCATACAATTTCACAATATCAAATATTTGGTCTCCTTTTCTAGTAAAGGCTGCAATTTTTGAAGATAACAACGGTGTTTCTACAGCTGAAGTTCAGCTGCATCTGGACAAGCTTGATAAGACATGGACAGACGTCTACCAGAGCTTAGATTACATGGTAATCTCAACTGGAAAATGGTTTCTCAAGGCTGCGATCTACCATGAGAATGATACCATAGTTGGCTGCCATATATGTCCCGAAAAAAACCTGACAGAATTAGGATTTGTTTATGCTTACAACAAAACTCTCCACTATGTCATGGACTTCATTGCAACATCAAAGCATAAGGGCTTGATATTTTTTAGGACGTCCACGCCAGATCACTTTGAGAATGGGGAATGGCATAATGGAGGGACTTGTCGGAGGACAACACCAGCTAAAGAAGGAGAGATTGAAATAAAGGACTTGAACAGGATTCTACGCAATGTTGAACTGGAAGAGTTTGAGAAGACAGCAGCAAAAGCTGCCGACAATGGGGTGAAACTTAAGCTTCTTGACTTCACAAATCTCTTATTGTTGAGGCCAGATGGGCACCCAGGACCGTACCGTCAGTTTCAGCCATTTGCAGAGAACAAAACAGCAGTTGTTCAGAATGACTGTCTACATTGGTGTTTACCAGGACCAATAGACTTTTGGAACGATGTGATTATGGAAATGGTGGTTAATGGTTAGTTAAGAAATTTCCCTGAGCCGTTCTAGAGGTTGGTTTGTCTCAGAAATTTTGACAGTGCAAAAGCCTGAGTGATTCTCCTTCATCGCTATTAGATGAACCCTGGCTTTTTATCATCTGAATGCCAGTGGTTCCTCTGTTTCCCTCCGCCGAGTCACTCATCATTCTCTGCCTCATACAGGGAATTACTGGGTAGGAATAGAATCCATGAATAGATAAATCATACTTGTTTGTAATCCATGCATTAAAAATTGTAACTTCGATTCTAGAATTCATTGATTGCTGCCCATTGCTGTATACATGATTAGAGTACTGGTACCTGCGCAGTATATTACATCCTAAAATACATTGTATTATTAAAGAAGTTATTGCATTAAATCCAAAATTTTTAAATATTCAATAAATATCAGTATATTTCCAAGTGAGGGGATTTTGTCATGGATTATTTTCCTTGATAAAAGGCTCAAGTAATTAACGCAGGCAGTTTTTTGGGGAATATACCCTTTCGTGGTAATAAATCCAAACAATCGCCGTCAACGGTCAAAAAACTTTTAAACCTGGACGCCACGCCCCCTCTTAAATCTCAAAAACTTATTTTTGAATTTCAAAAATCAGACCGTTGCGCTGCTCTTTTATAAACCTGCCGCTCTTACTCTCTACAATCCTATTCACTCGTATCTCAACAAACCCATTTTCTCTCAATTTTTCTTCCCTTCCCCAAGATGGCTGATGCAGCGGTTGTTGATGTGCCCAAGAAATCAAGAAACAACGGAAGGAAAGCCCTGAAACAGAAAAACCCATCAACAAATGAAGCCAATATCTTGGCACAAAAGCTCTCGCAGGCTTCCCCAACTCCAGTTGCTTCTCCAATGGAAGCCGATCCGTCAAAAGAGAACCAAGAGGGACTCTCTCAGCCTCTCACTTCCCCCAAGAAAGGGAAGGTTGCCGCGAGAGGGAAACAGGGCAAGCAGCAGCAGCAGCAGTCTTTCGAGAAAGACTTGCAGGAAATGCAAGAGATGCTGCAGAAGTTGAGGATCGAGAAGGAGAAGACTGAGGAGTTATTGAAGGAGAAAGATGAGATGCTGAAGATGAAGGAGGAGGAGCTTGAGACCAAGGGAAAAGAACAAGAGAAATTGCAGATGGAGTTGAAGAAATTACAGAAGATGAAGGAGTTCAAGCCCACCATGGTACTTTTTCTATTATTTATTTGTCTATTCTTTCTTTCTTGATTTTGAGGTTTGGATGGTTCTAATTCTTGGTTCTTTTCTTCAGACTTTCCCAATTGCTCAATCTTTGAAAGACAAGGAACAGGACAAGAAAGAGAAGAAGAAGGGAGGTCCTGAAAAGAAAAGGCCATCTCCGCCTTATATCTTATGGTGCAAAGATCAATGGAACGAGGTAAAATTTAGCGAACTGGATACTGAAAGTATTGAAAAATTATTCTTTTTGTTTTTTTTACTTTCTGTCTCAATTTCTTGTGCTAATTTGGGGAGGTTTGATTTTAGGTCAAGAAGGAGAATCCAGAGGCAGATTTCAAAGAGGTCTCCAATATTTTGGGGGCGAAATGGAAGACCATTACTGCTGAAAAGAAGAAGCCTTATGAAGAGAAATATCACGCAGAAAAGGAGGCCTATTTGCAGGTGATCGCAAAAGAGAAGCGCGAGTGCGAAGCCATGAAGCTCTTAGAAGATGAGCATAAGCAGAAGACTGCTATGGAGTTACTTGAACAGTACTTGCAGTTCAGACAGGAAGCAGAGAAGGAGACCAAGAAGACCAAGAAAGAAAGGGATCCATTGAAGCCAAAGCAACCAATGTCAGCATTTTTCTTGTTCTCAAATGAGAGGAGGGCAGCTCTTCTTGCAGAGAACAAGAACGTCCTGGAGGTTGCGAAAATCACTGGGGAAGAATGGAAGAACATGACTGAAGAACAAAGAGGACCTTATGAGGAGGTATTAGATCTGTGGAAAAAGACACGAATTTCCATAAAATTTTACTTGCTTGGTTCGATCTCTCAATTTTTTTGTTTAAATTGCAGATGGGGAAGAAGATGAAGGAGAAATACATGCAGGAAATGGAGGTTTACAAGCACAAAAAGGAGGAAGAAGCTCTGAGTCTGAGAAAGGAAGAGGAGGAGATGATGAAACTTCAGAAACAAGAAGCACTTCAACTGCTTAAGAAGAAAGAGAAAACGGAAAATATCATTAAGAAGACCAAAGAGAAACGCCAGAAGAAGAAGCAGCAGAGCTCTGACCCGAACAGACCCAAGAAGCCTGCTTCTTCGTTCCTTTTGTTCAGTAAGGAGTCAAGGAAAACCCTGATGCAAGAGCGACCAGGAATCAACAATGCTACTCTTAATGCACTGATTTCAGTGAAATGGAAGGTATGAATTTCTCCCAAATCCCAATTCTGCAGTTACAATTCTAAATCTATTTCACTCACATTGGGCTTTGTCTTTATAGGAAATTAGTGAGGAAGAGAAGAATGTTTGGAATGCCAAAGCAGTTGAAGCCATGGAAGCATACAAGAAAGATTTGGAGGAATACAACAAATCTGTTGCAGAAGCTGCGGAGACCAAGCAGCAGCAACAGTAACGGCTGACATCGCTCTATTGATGTTTTGTTGATGTTCAAGTATTTGTTGAACATAAGTCCGTTAGATAGCTTAGGCTTGTAGAGCTGTTCAACTAGGATCAGATTGTTTCACGTTTTGATTTACTTTTCTGCTGTAATTTTATGATTCAAGCTGTAATCCAACGTTTTCTGGTTAATGTCCATGGAATTGCAATTTGATTTCAAAATCTAGAATTACAATACAATTCTTCACAAAAAGTACTTCAAACCGGGAAACTTACTTACTGGCTCATCCCGTCCAAATCGGTTGCGAAAGACGGACATGAACGACTCTCCATGCCCATCCAAAGAAAATCATCCTTTACTCATCCAACCACCCTTAATAACATAAGGCTAGTCCGGTAATTACGCATCCGATTGAAAGATTAGAAAAACAAATGTAGAACCAATAGAAAAGTTACATGGACCGCGCCCCGCCCCCCCCCCCCCCCCCCCCGCGGGGTTCTTTTTATATTTCAGACGACATCAACTCTGTTTGTAAGATGTTCATACTAATATTACGCCTTCGTCAGCCCTGCTCCTCTGGCTGCTGGCGTACGTTAGCTTAGTTTCGTCACCCTCCAAAAACTACTTAACTCTCATCCTCCTCCATCTTTGCCTAACGTGCGCGCCAAAAATGGCGAAGCCTCCGCAACGAGACCTGGTCCCAGAATCCCGCCTGGAATCCGATGCCGGAGCAACCTTCGTTCTTGAATCAAAAGGTCTAGAACCACAGTTTTCATTAGAGATCACGACTCGAATATGAAGCTCTAAGTCTATATATAAGATTAAAGCAAATTGTCATTTTCCTTTTTTGGGTTTTGTTAGGGAAGTGGTGGCATGCGGGGTATCATCTGACGACGGCGATAGTCGGGCCTACAATTCTGACGCTGCCTTACGCATTCAGGGGACTAGGGTGGGGCCTCGGCTTATTCTGTTTGACGGCGTTGGGATGCGTCACCTTCTACTCTTACTATCTCATGTCCAGGGTGCTTGAACACTGCGAAAAAGCTGGTCGCCGCCACATCCGCTTCCGCGAGCTCGCCGCCGACGTTCTAGGTAACAACTAACAGTATTTTTTCTTGTTGCTTCGTGTTGACCGGTAGCGTTTTGGTTTCGGTACCCGTTTTTTAGTTATCAGACTTCGGAAAGCGTAAAAGTTGGATCATTTAATTAATTATTACAGCACTATATGGGCTGAGTTTTGGCAAGCTTAAAGACGGTTGACCTCATTCGGAGAATAAAAATTACGTTGACTTTTGCCAATTCGACATCACATGATGCAAAAAATATATACGTGGCTTTAGTTGATAGGTTGGAAGTAAATATGAAAGAGCTCAAATAAGGACAAAACTGGTCTTAATGCGACGTCGTTTAAAATGATTTCTTCTAATAGCATATTTTCCATGGAAACGAAGGTGTGCATTGTCCTACGATGATTAGCAGTAAATTCACTATTTCTTATAGTTTTGGAACCTTTTTTAAAAGCAAAAAGTCAATGAAATGAAAAATATATAATAGTATGCTAGTATTATTCATAAGAATTATTATCATATTCATTAACTGTGTATAAGTTGAATTTTGTATTTCTAAATTCTTTCATTTATCTGCAGGTGGGTTTTGTTGATTGTATCTTTAGAAAGAAGTCTACGAAAGGAAAAAAGAAATGCTAAATAAGCAAGTAAATTGGGTTCAAATCTTACCTCTCATGTGTTTCATGCAGGGTCTGGATGGATGTTTTATTTTGTTATATTCATCCAAACTGCTATCAATACAGGGGTCGGAATAGGAGCCATTTTGCTTGCAGGGCAATGCCTTAAGGTATGGCCCTCCGTCTATTGATTACATATGGAAGTTTTGGGGTCTGACATATACATAAGCATTGTCATTGCTTCCAAAGCAATCCAAGTCTTGCCATTAACAACAGCAAGTTTTACCTGATAATAGCATGTGAACACAAGTTTTTCTTTGTAACGTGGACAAGCTTGGATAGGGATGGTTGATACCTACCTGTTTTGTATTTTCCAAGGATAGTGATAAGGTACCGTTCATTTGTTGCCCCAGTCAGTTATTTGATCATTTATTTCCTTCTTGTGGTAAGGCCTCGTGGCTAGCTCTGGTTTGAAGATGGGACTTTTGTGTACGAAGCAATAAAATCTAAAGGTCACTGCTTAGGAGATGAGAATTAGGAGAAAACTTGGTGCAAAAGATTTGGTCAAATTTTATCTAGAACTGTGTTGTACCGGCATTGGTTCAAACTAGAGCTGATAAGAATGATTTTTTCCTGACATTTTGGGTGGGGATTTTGTGCTATCATTGTACTTTAGATGTACTAATGAATGTGAAACTTAATAAAAGTGATTCATGGGTGAATGACAGTACTAATTATTCTTCTTTATCTCTTGTAATTTTGCCTGTTTTGATTGTGGAAAGATCATGTATGAGAACCTTTCTCCCAATGGATCCTTGAGGCTGTATGAGTTTATAGCAATGGTGACAGTGGTGATGATAGTTCTCTCTCAGCTTCCATCCTTCCACTCCCTCAGACATATCAATTTAATTTCGCTTCTGCTCTGCTTGGGGTACAGTTTCCTCGTGGTTGGTGCTTGCATTCATGCAGGTATAGAAATCATTGACCTGCTTTAAAATCTTTGTTTATAAGCTGTTACTATTGTTAAGTAGAAGACTTAAGCACTCATAATTCTTATATCTGCCTGGAAAAAAAAATCAGAGATAAACTGGGTAATATGGTGGAGAACGTTCTTATTTTACCTGATGATAACATATCTTTTCAAATCATTCAATACATGGTCCAGCCTTCCTCCTCTTTTGTTGTTTGAAGCCGAAAGCAGATTAGGTTGACTGGTTTAGATTTCGTACTGACAAGCATGTGAGTGATTCAATGCTATGCTGAAGGTGTCTCCATAAATGTTTTAAATACATCTTAATATCAAGCCCAACCAATGAATAGACTGGGTGATCACAAGTTGCTACTTTCTGAAGGAAGCTTTTTAGCTTCGAGTCATTGGGACTTTAAATGGAACGAGAGGATAAACACACTTTTAATGAGTTAACTTCAAACAACTAGAAACCTAAAAGAATTGGTTGCTTCTATTATTGTAAGATATCTATCCTTTGAGTTAAAGACTGTAATAATTTCCGCCATTCTTTTTGAGCAGAATTCTCTTCATTTATTATCAATATATAGACACACACTGTAGCTTCATTCCTGTATTTGAATAACTTTTAATTTTTACGGCAGGTCTATCCAAAAATGCCCCCCCTCGGGACTACTCCTTGGAATCTTCAAGTTCAGCAAGGGTGTTTAGTGCCTTCACTTCTATTTCCATAATAGCTGCAATTTTTGGGAATGGGATACTTCCTGAAATACAAGTAATTTCAACTCTTACATGAATCTTTATATTTGCTTTGAACCTTCTGAGCTGGAAGATTCTGATATTTTCTAGTGAAATGCTTTGAAACTTCTTCGTTTTTCCTCTGAAGATTCTCATTGTTACAGGCAACTCTGGCTCCACCTGCTACAGGAAAGATGGTTAAAGGACTGCTGATGTGTTACACTGTAGCGTTCTTTACTTTCTATTCTGGCGCAGTCTCTGGATACTGGGTGTTCGGCAACAAATCTAATTCAAACATTCTTAAGAGTCTGATGCCAGATGAAGGACCTTCCTTGGCTCCAACCATGCTTCTTGGCCTTGCAGTTTTATTTGTTCTCCTGCAGCTCTTAGCCATTGGCTTGGTAAACTATCCATATTCTCACTTTCAGTCAAATCATGGAGAAACTGTATTCTGTTGATTCTTTCCTTTTTTTTGCTTTGTTGCATGGGGGTAATATTCTTTCTCCAACACAAAACAGGTTTATTCTCAAGTTGCTTATGAGATCATGGAAAAGCAATCAGCCGATGTGAAACTAGGGATGTTTTCCAAAAGGAACCTTATCCCTAGGCTAATTCTTCGGTCACTGTATGTGATATTCTGTGGGTTTATGGCAGCAATGCTTCCTTTCTTCGGTGA
The DNA here is from genome assembly GCA_036013995.1 of Theobroma grandiflorum. Lineage (NCBI taxonomy): Eukaryota > Viridiplantae > Streptophyta > Magnoliopsida > Malvales > Malvaceae > Theobroma > Theobroma grandiflorum. Next base: position 1,797,352 of record CP142131.1, on the reverse strand, counting down.
CATAAGCGGTGTTGTCGGCGCCATCGGCTTCATCCCGCTAGATTTCATCCTCCCTATGCTTCTCTACAACATGACCCATAAGCCTTCAAGATTGTCTTTCACCTACTGGATCAATTTGTTCATCATCATTGCCTTCACAGGTGTAGGAATCATGGGCGCGTTTTCTTCTATCAGGAAATTGGTTCTTGATGCCAACAAGTTCAAGCTCTTTAGCAGTGACGTGGTTGACTAATGTCTAAGCATTAACAGTATACATAAGGTTCAGAAATTTCACTCTAGGTCATAGTTATCATAACGTACTATACGTTATATCTACCATGCAATTTTTGATATTATATTGAAAGTACGTTATACCATACACAATATGTATTAATATATTTTTTATTAAATAATTGTATTTAATTATTAAAAACTCATTTATTTATATCATATAATTCTTAATTTTGCTAATGAATACAATTTTTTTTTGGATTTTACCTGCATACATATTTTTGATAATGAATTTTAAAATTTTTTACTATATTTTCATATCAGATACTCGATATTCGATATTAATAGCTTGTTTGGCTTTATTTTTTTAATTTAAAAGTTATGAAACTCTTATGAAAAATAATAATTTTAAAATTAAATTAAAACAATTTGATAAATTTACTTTTATAAGTTGTTTTTTTATAAATAAGTTGTTTGGTAAGATAACTTATAAGTTTTAATTTTAATTAAAATTACCATAAAATGTATTTTTTGAGAAGGTTTTTTTAGAGTGTAATATTGAGATTATTTTTAATAGATAAGAATATTTTTTAAATAGAAAGAAAATTTAAAAAAAAAAAGAAGAGAAGAGAAAGCTTCTCTCTTTAGAGTTTTTTTTACAATTTTTTTTTTCAGATTTTGTTCTTGGTTTTTAAAAACATCTCAAAATTCTGTTTAATGCAACTTCTACTTTTAAGAAATAAATAAATTATAAAAAATAAATCAAAAGATATTAAAAAATATAAATAAAAATATCTAGCCAAATAAGCATTTAAAAATAAAATATAGATATGATATAATTTGGATTCACTGTCAGAGACCATTAGTGAACCAATTACATATTAATTGAAGACAGCCTAGCAAGCACAAGCAATTATTTTCTATCATGTAGGACCCAGTAAATTGGAAGTTTCCCATTCACCTCCTTGGAATTATCTGTGGTCATATATTAACCTCAGCCATACAAGTCAAGCAATCAACCAGTTGTCTCAATTAATGATCGAATTCGGTTCCATTTGATTTTGAATACTTCCACTAAACCTAATCTCTCCAAGTACCTTACCGCAAATTTTCGTCCAAGCAATCAAAACAGGTAAAGAAAACTTTTCCGCTTTACCCTGCAAGAAGGCTCAATCACAAACAGCAGTAGTGAAAAGGAATCTGGTCAGCGGAAGAAATGCATGCGCGGCTCTATCTATTTCGATTGCTTTCTGATGGGCTTTTGACAGGAGCAAAAAACATTCTCTTGACAGGTTCTTCACCTAATCTTGTCGGTTTTGCATTAAGGTTGCTTTAGCATTTCTCCTTCTCTGTCACATCTACAAGTATTTCTTTTTCTAGATATGATGCAAGGCGGCTTTCGGCATTTCTTGAATTGCCTTTAGTTCCTCACTCCACCAATGCTTCAAAGTACCGATCCACCCTTTGCCACCCATATTTCTGTCAAATGCTTGCACAGGTTAATCGCGTAATTTCCCTTCAAATTGAAACAAGTAAAGGAAAGCCTTAGCCCTTCTTTTTTTTAGCTCCCTACCAACACAGATAGATTACGTTCTTACTAAGTTCATAGCAACAAACTACTACTTAATATTCCCTTTCACGTCTTAGGGCGGCTAAGGTATGTAGGCTTAGTTTCAGTTTCGACGCTTCCAAGAACTCAGTTTTCTCCAGCTTCAAAGTCCAGACCACCCAAATATGGCTCAATCTCCGCAATCGGACCCTTTCCAGGAGTCCCGCCTAGACTCTGACGCCGGCGCAGTCTTTGTTCTCGAATCAAAAGGTGAGCAAAAAGAAAAAAAAAGACATTGATTCTGCCATCAATACTAAGAGAATTTTTTAAGCTCACTGTTATGCTTTTCTCTCTGTTTTGATACAGGGAAGTGGTGGCATGCGGGGTTTCATCTGACGACAGCGATCGTGGGGCCTACAATCCTGACGCTGCCTTATGCGTTTAGGGGATTGGGGTGGATCCTAGGCTTCTTCTGTTTAACGGTGATGGGATGCGTCACCTTCTACTCTTACTATCTCATGTCCAAGGTGCTCGAACACTGCGAAAAAGCTGGTCGCCGCCACATACGCTTCCGCGAGCTCGCCGCCGATGTTTTAGGTAAACAACATCATCACCATCATTCACATCCCTGTCTTCTTGTTATTGCCGCATTTGTTCAGTTTTCTCTTCACACTTCCAGTTTGCAAAGAAGTTCTTTTCGGAAAGCGTAAGAGAATGAATCATTAACCCATTTTAGGTGTTTTCGGGTTTTGGGGCTTGCAAAGAGGGTTGACTATCGGGTTGGCATAATAACGTTACACGTGGCGTTAGTGAATAATTAATTAACAAATACAATATATTATTTTCTCTTGTGGGCATAGAGTCATTGTCTTTGATTTAACGTGAGGAAAACGACTTCACGTTATAAAATATATAGGCTTACAGTTGATGCGTGTATAGTAGTTATAAATTATTACTTAATAATAACGGTGTATATTTTCATAAAATTGTAAAACTAAAAAGTTTTAAAAATTTAAATTCATGAATATTTATTTTTTAAAATTTATTTATTAATAAAATGATAACATTTAACTTGAAGGATAACATATAGAGTTTATACATTAACCTTGTATCAAATATATAAACGAATAAAATATTCATTCTCATAATTAATCATACAAATTTCAATTATTCATTTAAGTAAATGTTACAACATTCAAGGATGGTTGTGGTGAAGAAATAGGGAAGTTGAGGAATATGTAGGAAATTATGTAAACTTATGTAATCGTAACTCATGTTAAATAAATCATAAATAATTGTTATGAAATGAATGACATTGATGATTATTCTATGCTATGTATAATACAAGCAGGAAAAACCCGGTCAACTTTGTTTAAAAAAGAACAAGAGCTGCTTTCCATTTAAAATGTGAAACGTTTGCCTAATTTGGGAAACTTTTGAATTTGAGTGCATGGTTATGCTTAGCATGATATATACTGGTACTCCAAAGTCAACAACAGAATGAGTTTCGGCATGATTAGTGATAGGGGGCAATCATTTTTAGTGCGGTAATAGCACCATTTACAAGAATGGTGGAAAACCCATTTGTGCAAAGCCAAAGCATGATGATGATGTTCTTCGAATTTGTTGAAAGAATACTGGCATTCATAAAAATCAACCATGTTGGGGTCAAAACTCTAAAGCTTTTGAGCCTCTTGTTTTTGTCTTGCAGGGTCAGGATGGATGTTTTACTTCGTGATATTTATTCAGACAGCCATCAACACTGGGGTTGGAATAGGAGCAATTTTGCTTGCAGGGCAATGCCTTCAGGTATGATCCGCAAATCTAAATGGGTTAGTTCTGAATTTGTGGCATGTATGTACTTATTGCAACTGCTTCCGAGGCAATCCAAGGCTAGTCATGGACACCGACAAATTTGGTCTGTTTAAAAACTAGTACTAGTACACAAGTTCTTTCTGCAATGTAAACAGGCTTTGCATTTTCGTCAAGCTTGATGGCTATGCTAGGGACCCCATCTGTCTGTATTTTCAATCACAATGATAGAGATACCATTAATTTCTTGTTCAAATCAGTCCTTCTGTCATTTATTTCCCGTCTGCTAGTAAGGTCGGTAGCTTGTTCTGCTTTGTAGTGGGTGACTTTTTGCTATATATAGGCCACAAAATAAGTCTTCATCAATAAGCATAATTACCTGCATTATAGATTTTCTTAAATGGTGTGAGGCAAAAAAGAAAATGAAGAAAGATTTCCTTTTAATGAGGAAGGATGTAGTTAAAGAGTAAAACTCGTAGTTGTTGTGGCCTTCGTTTGTCTGGACAACTCTCTTTGTACAGCTATAGCAGGTTTTTCTGCGTAACTTTTCTGGTTAATGAAAATATCATACATCCAAATAAAGAAGAAGAAATGGACCGACCTACCTTACACCATGAAATATGCGACCCTAATTTATTAAGTGGTCCGATTTATAGTTAATTAAATTAGAGATAAATCTTTCCTTAAAAATTAACTTAGAGATAAATCTAATCAGTACTGCTTAGTTAGGGAGACTCAGGAGAAAACTTTGGAATAAAAAACTGATACTGTTAAGGGTCACTGGCTGTTTGGGATGTCATTACATAAAGTCGGTCTACTGAAGGATGGTTCTTGTTGATATTTTCCTGCAGGAGCATCGTAATGTTTTAGATAGAAGAAGTTGAATCTGGATACGAATGTGTTATACTCAACACTGATTATTTCTCTTTATCTTTTGTCATTTTTCTGTTGGAAGATCATGTATTCAAACCTTTCTCCCAGTGGATCCTTGACGCTGTATGAGTTTATAGCAATGGTGACTGTGGTGATGATAATTCTCTCTCAGCTCCCAACCTTCCATTCCCTCAGGCACCTCAATTTTGCTTCTCTGCTTCTCAGCTTGGGCTACACATTCCTCGTGGTTGGTGCTTGTATCCATGCAGGTATAGAAATCATTGAGCTGCCTTTCAATTTTTCCATAATCTGTTGCTGTAAATTCAGGAGCAGATTGAATAAAAGTAAGGCAGTGTATTCATAATAGTCATGATCGCCTCGAAGCAAGAATTTATCACTCTAGCAAAACAGATGGAATTGTGAACAGTCATATCACTAGATCATGACTATTCCTCCCAGGACTATCATTGAATACTTGGCCCAGACTGCAGACAAGGTTGTGACTTGAAATGCCACAATGACATGTCAGTGATTCAATGCTAGGCCCAAAGTGGCCTTGTTTGTTGAAGAGACTTTAATACTGAACCCCAGCTATGGAGCAGGAAGGATACAACTCGCTACTTTGCTAAAGAAAGCATTTGAATTTTGACTTATTGGGCTTATTAGTAACAGAGGATACACATAACAAATTTTAATGGCTAGCCTGGTGAGACAAGCATGTTTTTGATGCTCCAACTTTCCCATAAATAAATTTTAGTTACTGCTTAGATCTTTTAATTAAGCTCCTTGAAGATTATAGTTGAATTTCTGTGTTTTTTAAAGCTTAACATGATTTTCTGTGTGGAATTGTGAAGTTTCTTCCATCTCTTGACAATATACAGATATTTCTGTGGCAACATTTTTGGATTTAAACAACTTCTATTAGTCTTGCAGGTCTCTCTAAAAATGCTCCTCATACGGACTATTCATTGGAACCTTCAAATTCATCAAGAGTGTTTAGCGCCTTCACTTCTATCTCCATATTAGCTGCCATTTTTGGCAATGGGATTCTTCCAGAAATACAAGTAAATTTCAACTCTCACATGAATCTCCATGTTTGATAGGAAGTATGCCTTTTTGTATGATTCTGAGCTATCTTTCATAAAATGCTTGCTGGATATTCATTGCTTTTGATAGTTGGAATAAACTAGATTACAGATTAACTTGACACTTACTGATTAGCTGTGGTCATGCAGCTGAAGTCCTGAGGTGTTCAAATATAATTTGTTTGATTTCTAGATTTTATCACAACCATTAAACAGCAAATTTGAACTATCATTGCTTCTTGGTTTTTATTTCAACATTGTCTTTGATACAGGCAACTCTGGCTCCACCTGCTACTGGGAAGATGGTAAAAGGACTCCTGATGTGCTACACTGTAATATTTGTTACTTTCTACGCAGCTGCGGTTTCTGGATACTGGGCTTTTGGAAACAAATCTAATTCAAACATATTGAAGAGTCTAATGCCAGATGATGGACCATCCTTGGCCCCAACAGTAGTTCTTGGCCTTGCAGTTGTATTTATTCTCTTACAGCTATTTGCCATTGGCCTGGTATGCTCTTGTTCTCAAACAATAGAGAGTGGAGAACTTAAATCCTGTTATCCATTACCATCTTCAAAATCAGGAAAATATTTTTGCAATGAAGAATTATTGTTGATTTTTTTTTAATTGCAAAACCTTATTTCAGGTTTTTTTGAGGTAATGTTTATCCAATATAACACAGGTTTATTCTCAAGTTGCATATGAGATCATGGAAAAGCAATCAGCTGATATAAAACAAGGGCTGTTTTCCAAAAGGAACCTTATTCCCAGGCTACTTCTCCGGACTCTGTATGTGATATTCTGTGGGTTTATGGCAGCAATGCTTCCTTTCTTTGGTGACATCAATGGTGTGGTAGGCGCTATCGGCTTTATCCCCCTAGATTTCGTCCTCCCTATGCTTCTCTACAACATGACCTACAAGCCCCCAAGATCATCCCTCACCTACTGGATCAATCTGTTCATCATAGTTGCCTTCACTGGTACTGGAATCATGGGATCGTTCTCTTCTGTCAGGAAGTTGGTTCTTGATGCCAACAAGTTCAAGCTCTTTAGCAGTGAGGTGGTCGATTAAGCATATGCATAAACCACTAAACAGGTCTGCTCTGAAACTTGGAGGGAGTGGATGATGAAGCCCTTTTGGCCCGGCTGAAGTGTACAATAATTGTCATTAAGCATTTGAGTTGACGCGGTTTGTAGTTGTGGCCTAGTGGTTGTTATCTTTCGTTAAAATTTAAGGTCTAACGTTTGAATCCCCTATCTCTCGACTTCCTCATACGTACCCAAAAAAAAACATGTTTTCCCACTGATTTGTGCAGAAAAGGCTGAGATTATGCACAGGCATTTGCCTTAATTGCTGTAAATATACATGAGCCCATTTTATTGTAATTTTTGTTGGGCTAGAGTAAATAGAGGAAAGCAAAATAGTACATAGAAAATTGTTACATTTCAAGCTTATGTTCCTGTTCTGAATCGGATCAGAACTGGAGATGGCACACTGCAGGAGAAAATAGTTATTGAATTTGTTATTCAACAGTGTAAGAATGGTAATCTTTCATTACCATCTTCAATTTCTTCTAACATTCCTCTCTTTTCTTAAACACATTTACAATGCAATTTCTCTCTCTCTTGCTCATCCATTTTGATCTTCCAACTTTCCTCTCTCACCAAACACCAACCACACACCATTATTAGGTTTGTGGTCAAATTCCAAAGCTCACAAATCGTGGATCACGATTTTCCTAATTCCCATAATCATGGGATTTGCTGTACAAGTTTTGATAGCAGTGAATATTAAAAATGCCGACGTTTTGTTCACATCATAAGCTCCGCTGTGCTTGTCAATCATACAAGATTGGATTCTTATATTATAAAAATCTTTTATTATCAGTTTTTATATTGTCCTCATCTCTGCAACGTTGTGGCCCTCGTGGGAGCCCATTTCTTTTTACTTTCTTAACTATAACCTTTATTAAAATCTTTTAACATTAGCACCTTCATTTCCCCTTGAGCTTATGCTTGGGGTGGGTCAAGTACTCAATATACTATATATAAGAAAAACAAAACTCAAACGTGTAGAAAACAGAAGGCATTATTGGAAAAGACAGTGTTTAAAATTAAATGCTTCCATCAGGTTCGTAATTACATTCCTTTACCAAATTGAAACCTTCTTCATTGAAAGGAACACTTGTTTCTGCATCTGCAACATCATCTTTGGGGTATTTTCGATGATGATGGGTAGATGACAGCACCACCAATTTTGCTTGATGTGGAAGTTTCTTCCGTCCTGTAAATGTAATGATTTTAATAAATTCTCTAAAGAAATTTGCAAAGTTAGTGCCATTAAAGTAGTAATAACTACATGATTGACGTCACAAAAAAACAGATTAACGTAACGTTGCATAGATTGTAGCCATGTATCCTTTTTCGTTTTAGCTGCACACCTGGTAAAGAAAAAGGTCGAAAAAGTCAAAAACGAAGGTAGGATTCTAGAAGCCTGGAATTTGTGATGAATCCTGATTTCTTCGCAAATGTAGGAAGCTTTTGTTTTGAAGCTGTGTTATTTTATTCTTGACAACTTATACGAGATCATCTTGCCAGCTTTAAACAAAAGAAAAATAATTTTATAATTATAATTAAGCTAAAACAAAAACTTAAGATAGCGTTTGTTATGAGAGAAGTGGAAATACATTTTTCGTAATGTGTCTAATTAAATTATATTACAATGTTAATTTTACAACATATCACTGTAATATAAGATTACAATTTAATCACTTTATAATCAAAAGATATAATGTGATTACAATATAAAACCAATGCAATTATATTACATTCTGTAATTACATTACACTACACTTTGTAATGTTTTTAAAAATATTTTTACTCTTCAATTTTATTACTTTATTAAAAAATTTTATAATATTATAATTAAAATAAAAAATATTAAAATAAAATATATAATATAAAAATCAAAAATTAAAATAAGATAAAATATAAGAAATTAAAATTTATATAATATAAGTAAAAGAAATTAAAAAAATTATATAATATAAAAAAATATTTTCAAAAAATAAAAATAAAATATATAAAATAAAAATAAAATATATAACATTAAAAATATATTTAAGAGATGATATTATATAAAAATTAATAACAAAAAATAGAAGCATATTAAACTTATATTTTAATAAAGAGGGATAATTTTCAAAATTAACATTACATTCTCAATAAAGTATTTATAAACCAAACATTACAATGTTATATTCTTTATATTTTAATTATTATTTTACTTGTATATCAAATATTATAATATTATTTTTTCTACAACTACGTTACTTACAAACACATTATAGTGTAAAGTATCAAACTCCACCTAAATATTTTAATTAGTGAGGTGAGGACCACAGCTGATGGGATGTCTATATAAAATTAGTAGATGTCAGCGGTTTATATTACTCGCACCAATCGCTTGCACCGACCCAACATTTCAATGATGTCATTGACAAAAAAAAAAAAAGAAAATTGAACAGAGATAACAACTGTTCAATCCGCGTACATAGGGTCAACGGAGATTAAGAGAGATGTAAGGATGGAGGGAGAAGAGTCATTAACAATCGAGTTCCATATTTTTTTAGTGCCTTGGATTGGATGTGAAACCATATCCTTTTTGAAGGATTGAAAAATATTCAAAATTTAATAAAACATTTCAATATGTGTTATTTTGGGTACTTTAAATTAAATTTAAAGATTCTTATAAAGGAATTATTAAATATTAATAAATAAATTAAATTTGATGGACCGCAAAAGATTGGAAAAAACCATATGATTAAAAAGAACAATATTGAGCAAACCCCAACATAGGAAGAGGATCATAATCAAATTATTTAGTTTAAAAATTAATTTGAAATATTGAAAAAAAAATAAAAGTATTAAAAATAAGATGAAAAAAATATTATTTTGTACAAAAAGACAAAACCCATTAAAAGACACAATTGATGGGAGATAATGTCGGCTTCCTGTGAAATTTAACAGCACGTTGTTATGTTATACATATAACTGTTTTTGGTCATATCATTATAATGAGAAGCTGAAAAAAATGTGATTATGAGAAAAGGAATGTATGATTGAGGAGTGTTCAAAGTTTCAAAGATGCTAAATTAATCTGAAAATTATGGTAAGTTTTAATTAGTTTACTGTGCAAGGGGATTGGATAGAAATTAAATAAGTTTGGAATAATCTCTGTCCAAGACTTCAACCATCCTTCAATAAATGCAGTCTTCACCATACGGAAAGCTCTCTCCCATATTTAATGGCCCATATGAAAGGACCGTGAACACAGTAACGCACTCTGGTTTTTTGGGTCATAACAAACGCGTTTGATTGCACCAACCAGTAGAAAATCAAGCAAAGAAGGCTTTTTTTTAAAATTTTTTTGCTCTCTTTTTCTCTCAAATCTGTGCACTTATATAGAAACCCTTCTTTTTCTCTCTTACCTTTTTGGTTTTAGCCTGGCATATCTACCAAAAAATATGGACAAATCCCAAGCACAAAAGCAGAAGCAAACCAAAGACGCCAAAAAGGAAGAGGAAAAACCTCAAGAAGAGAAGCAAAGCCAAGCCCAGAAAGCCAAACAGAAAATACAGAAGACCCAAGAAGGCAAGCATCTTGTATGGGACTGTGATAGCTCTCTGTATGACTCGTTTGAACTCAACTCTTTCAAGCGTCAACTGGACTCAGCAATCCATTCGAGAACCATGTCCATGCCTCATTTGGTCGATGCCCGAGCTCCTCCTCCCCCACAGCCTACTTTTCCCCCTCCGGTAGTTTCCAAGAAGCAGCCTTCAAAGTTCTCTCGCTCGATTCAAAAACTCTTCAAATCCATGTTCAAGTTCAAACAGAGTTCAAGTTCTTCCGTCTTCTGGCTGAAACAAAGATCGCACGAGGAGTACTACGTGGTTTACGACAAGACCGGTGCACTAACAACGATCCCCGAGGTTCCGGAGATTGATTTTGGAGGGCTTTCGCCAGAGATTAACTCGTTGGTTGTTAAGAGAACTGCATCCGAAAGGTTCACTGCAGCCTCCACTGTCGGTATTTCATGTGCTTAACATATACAAAAATATAAAGAGGCTTATACAGAAAATATATATATATATATATATATATATGAATAACGAAGATGTGATCAAATAGTTTGTATATATTTTGATCATATTGCTTTTAAGTTTTTTTAGGATGTTTTCTGCTTAAGGTGACTTTACTTGAAGTTTTGAACTTTGACCCTTTCTTGTCTAAATTATGAATTGGTTTTCTCAAGATCAATTTGCTCATTTCTTTACTTTTTCTTTGGTTAAACGTCGTGATTAGCCTCTTGGAATTACTAGTTAATTAATCCCACAGTGGCTTAAGGGATCAAAACTTCTACCTACTCCATTGTCTGCAATTGCTCGAAGCGCGCTATTGTCTTTTCTTAGAAGGTGATCTTCTTAAGGGATCCTAAGTTTTCCATAGCTTTTCTTGACGTGGCCCAATTGAAACATGTTTTTGTTGCTGAAAAGCCAGAAAGATAATAATAATACTACTACAAGGGTAGATTCATTTGCTTTATGTATGGGTTCACTATGCATGGCAATTCAAGATTTTTCTTAATTTACAATACCGATGAGCTAAGAAAAACTATAAAAAGACTTGGTTTTAACCATTAATGTTTCTGAGTACCCTATCTTCTATTTTGTTTTTTCATATATTTTGTTTCTTAAACTATTTTTATAACGATTTTTATATTTATAATATGACAATCTCTTTTATTCGTAAGAGTTTTGTTATCACGAAATTGAAATGAACCCAATATTCTAAAAATTTTAAACACTTAATTAATCTATGGCCAACATTTATAATTTCTAAAATAATTGTTAATTGTTACTTATTAAACAATTTTTATAGGAGTATATATTTAAAGGAAATATGTAGGATTCTATTCTCCGTCTCCCATACTCACATATGCATAAGTGGCACATAGTCGTTTCTTTAGTAATACAATACAGCTGAAGTAACTGCTTTGCTTAATGGCGAACAAAGTTAGAAGCTAACAACAATGTGTCAATCAAGTTCTTCATCTGTTAAGTGGCCAATATTTATTTCTTTACTTCTTGATTAGTTTTTTCCATAAAAGCAGCTAGCTTTTTGGTTCAGATTAACAAAAAGCAAAATAAGCACTACTCTTTATTTTTTCCTGTGCATAGTTGTGATCGGCAATACTTGATGTCTATTAATAATTTGTGCTGTCATTTGAAGAGGAAGTTCATTGTCACTCAGCTGCTTGATTTGCTTTTCCGTGGGTTCTTCCCTTTTAAATTACCTTGAGAGAAGGGAACCATTTCATGAAGCAAAGTTAAAGGTTCCATCTGTGTGTCTTGGTAGGTAAAAATTAGGAGTGGGTGTGACAGCCGACCACCACCCAAATTTGTTGGCCTTACCCATTTCCATCCACCTCTCGAAATTGACCGTTAACGCTTAACACAAGGAGAAGCCCAAGATATTTTTTTATATTAGGTGATCATAAGTGAAAATGATAAGAATTTGGGCTCCTAATTTACAACCAAATGTCCAAATTTGCATGTGTAGCTCAAAGCTAAGATAGATAACTATATATGAGATAATTGAAGCCGTATGATTTGGTAGTCTTCGATTCAACTTTCAACGGTGTCGTATTAAATTAAGTATCTATATGAGTAGCCGATAGTTATATAAATGAGGGAGAGAGAGATGGAAGGAAGGAGGGAAGAAAATGCGAAGGGCTGGTAAGTTAAGATTATTGGGTTTGGCTATAGACGGCATGCTCAAAATGCGTAACGGAAATAAAATTAAAATTCATAATTTAAACAACAAAAACATGCCTCCACCCATGGATCGCCTTGGTGATATTTAACATATAAAAATACAAAATAAATTATATTTCAGAAAGTTACCTTGCCAAGTAATTTCGTAATCACAATAGCACTTCCTGAAGCAATCCCGCGAACACCACAAGGAGCAAAAACCCTAACCAATCAAGTGCTTAACCTCGAATGGTAGTACACACGATTGCAGTTAAACTTTCAACAAAGGAGGGAGTTTTTTTAACTATACTTTGTATTAGCAAAGAGGACAACAATTGTCCTTTTCTTCTTTTTCACAATCTTGGCCAAACATTTTTTGAAAATTACTTCATAAGCAATTTTCTCTTTCACACAAAAGGAGTAGTGGCAAAGAGAGAAAACGTTTTTCTTTTTCTGACAAAAATTATGTTCTCTTCAATTATGAAAACTCTCTTGAAAATTGTTAAAAGGTGACTTATATAGTTAGGTTAAGATAACTTTAATTTTGCAATTAAGCCATCAATATTATAACCATTATAATATTGGGCCAATTACTTAATTAAACTCTTTTAATTAAGTCATTGGAAATTAAAATCAAAATTAATTTCCTTTATATTTTGCAATCATGGCTTTATAATTATAAATATTTATAATTATGTCTAAAACTTAATTAAACTCTTTTAATTAAGTTTATGAAAGTTAATTACCTAACATGTGATTTAAGTCTAACTTAAATCATCACTCCCCCAATTTAATTCAAATGCAATCATCGTGTGTGACCCATTAGGTTCCCAACATGTTGACAATGGAATTGATTAATGACTCAATTGATTAATATAAATTTCAATCAATTAAATTATAATCAATTCCATAGACCAAGATTGGCATCTAGCAATGCATCATGGCCACCCAATTGTTAAGAGAGTCAAAGGGTTCTTTGACAACCTTTCAGTATATAGTCTATCAGTGTAATTCATTCTCTCATCATATATCCCAGAGATGATAAAAGCTTGGTACAATGTCTACTCTTATTGACCTCTATATTTGTTCCTGCAGTTATAGCATTAGCTTTATAGAGAGTTATGAAACCTTTTTCATAATCTCCATGTCGCCTTGGCCAAGGACTTCACTAAGCTAATGTTAACCAAGAACTGATAGGATATGTCCGCTAAAACACTTGAGGTGATGATTCCTATCTTGACCACTCATTTGCCTTCACATGCTTCATACTATACCCAAAAGCATCCTATTTTGACATCCTTGGTTAGGAACCCATAAAGATGAAATCAAAGCATAGCATTCTACATATAATACAACCTGGTGTCTCAAGTCTAGGGAGTATTTACACGACTAACACATGAGAATTGTTGCATAGACACTGGAGTGTATTACCAAATGCACTTCTCATGGCGGGTCATGTTCAGTGAACTTTCTCTCCTAGGCAAGCACTTATATTCTAGTTTCAAGTATCTTTATACTTCAATCTATGAGATCGATTGCTTACTTCCAAAGTAAAGAACATAGAATATACCAGTCTCTAAGCATCATTGATGTCCAGTCTCAATGACACATTGACTAGGAACATTTTGAGATTATGCTTTGATGCATAAAAATCTCATAATTGCAACCCATTACAGTTTCCTTGCAAGGCATATTAATCTCATGGACTTCATCCAATTAGACTTATAACTCATTATAATTGATATCTTATTGATGAAGGAAAACCTTTAATCATTCAACATGAATGATACTATTGCATGATTGGAATCAAGCTTTAACCAATCCTAATTGGCTGTAGGGCTTATCCCAACATCTCCCACTAGCACAAAGCCAATTGCTATCTCATCGTATGTGAATTCAATCCATCTAGCAATCATGTCTTCATGTAGACTCACTTGTGCCCTTCAATGTGGTTAATTACTTTTATTTATCTTCGTGATGTCCATGCATCACATCATGTCACATTACTATATCTAGATCTAATGAGACCCATGTTCTGCTAATATGACTCCATTGTTACATTAACAATGTTCAAAACCTTTTATTAGTTCCATGGACTAGATCTAAAGATATTCCTATTAGAGCCCTTTTAATAAGATGTATATGACTTTAATTATATACATGTACATAGTCTTCTTTTTTTTTTTTTGAAATCATTCCAACTAAACTATGTTTTATGCATCTTATGCATTTGTCACTTTTCAATATGCTATCTGCCTTTTTTAAATTTTGGCATTTTCTTTGTATACACATTGCATCCCATGTAATTGTATCACCAAAGAATTGTATTCATTTCTACTAACCTCCTTTTATGTATGATATAAGTACACTTATACATTTTATTAAATCCAACCCTTTGGATCCCATTTAATAAAACAAAGTGCATGACTTCAACGAAAAACATATTTAGTAGTCCATCATAATACATCTCCAATGTATCTTACTAAATCCATGGAGTTCTCATACATGTGATTATGCATCTCTATGCAAAATCTTAAGAGTTAGATTCCAATGTAACCATATAATAACTAAGAAACTTCTTTCTTAGTGTTATCATGCTCCCACTAAATCCAAGATCCTTTGTGAGAGTAATAATCAAAGTCTTTTGAATTTTCTGTGATGTTACATGCATACATCTCAATGTATGCTTGGAATCATATTGGTTTCGAATAATACAATTAGTTATATATATATATATATATATATATTGGAGAGATATGGACCAAATCATATCACTATATGAGTTTGCTTTCTTCTTTGAACAAACATCTCTATGTTTTATCCATAAGAAAGTTTCATTTCACATGAATCTACATCCATCTTTTGAATAATTAATTAATAAGTAAGAGTAATCTTCACTAAGATCATATCTTAATGAGAATACTTCATACTATATAGCTCGTATGATCTTATTTTTGAATTCTCTGAACATTTCAAGATTTCAAATATTATTTCTTTAAGTATACAAGACAAAATCTTAATTTGGTCTTGTTTAAACTTAAAAACTTAGAAACATTTTCCATAACATTTTATGTTCAATGGTTCGCATACATCTATATGTATAAGACCTTTTGAACATACCAAGTCATTCACTTTTGCATGAAAATTGATTTGGTCATATAAGAATTACTAGCTCCTTTATGATTCCCAATCAAAAAAGATCTAAGTATCTTCATACTCTAATTCTTACTTTAATGACCAAAACAAAATGCCATAATTGAGATCATATACAATCAGTTTTCTTGACATTTATATTGAGCATTGACTTATTACTATTGTTTTGCACTTTATGTCATTACATAAATGCATTCAACATCTAGTATCGAATACTCATGGTATTAATACAACAATAGTAACTTCTAACTCAATCATAAACTTTGGTAAAGTATAAGCTTCTCTTTTTTTTTTTTTAACTCTGTCAAGGAAACATTTTTTTTATTAGTCTCTCCTTTGCCATTCTTTACCATAAAGATGTTTGAGAACATTTCTCAGTTAGTGCCATTATCGTGGTTGTCTTCTCAATTCACAATTAAGGCAATATAAATTCCATCTCATGGAAGTACACTTCTAATTATGAATTGTATTTGGTAGAGATTGTGGAACGAACAACCTTTTACTTGAAAACATTTATCAAATCCTAGTACCTTTAAAATGGGTTTGGTCTAGTGAGTTTGATTTGCATCCAAGATGCATTATAGTGACATATTATTAGCCATGTATATAAATTATGTCTAAACAGATAAAATAAAACAATAAGTAAATATCATGCATAAACTATTTAAAACAAGGTTTTAAAATTTTAAATAGTTCTCCCACTATTTTCTACAAGATGATAACCTTTCATATCACCTTGAGAGATCTCTACTAGGATTCTCTTAGTGGGCTAGGATCTCATCTATCTAGTCATGGCCTTGAGTGTGCTCAACAAACCATGATAGGTGGATTAGGTATGTAACTAAGCTTACCAATTGTATCTCTATACAACTCCTAGATCAGCTAGGTGACAACACATTGCCTAAACATATCATATATGTTTCGTCTAGCCTTTGCCTCTAGTTTCATAATAGTCAAGTTTCTAAGCATCCGGCTTTTATGAAACTAGTTGAGTAAGACCCACCAATAGCTCAAACATACTCGTGTAAAAGTGTGACATTGAGTGTGCTCAATAAGTCTCCAATTAAAAGAGTAGCCAGGTTATCTTGCTATATGGTGGAAGGCAACTTGCTCATGCGTGGCATGTGACTCAATATATAATGAAGGATTTTGTTTTTACCTTTATTAGGGTCTCATCTTTTCATGCATAGCATTTATTAAATCGCATAAAATAAATCTATCACATGCATACTACTTTGCATTGCATAGCATTTATTAAATTGCATAAAATAAATCTATCACATGCAAACTACTTTGGATGATCATGGACTTTAACTATACTAATTTCTTTGAGCCATTAAAGGAAACTAGCTTGGTCAAACCTAGGGGATTACATAAAAGAATCTTCAAAATTTGCTTGTAATCTCTTTGTCCTTCTTGGCGCCTTGAATCCCCATCGTCGATTTTTTCAAAATTCAATTCCTAATCTATCCTAATTCTAATTACATTTGAATGTAGAAACCTCGAGTTACATTCGAGGAGAGTAAGATAAGGAAAGAATTTTACAAACTGAGATAAAGAGATAAGGCAGGACATGCAAGTCCTATTTCAAAAATACCAAGAATATACATTCAACCATAGCATAATCATATTAGGCCTAAGTCCATAATCATCCACATATATTCATCAATATAAATAAAATTTAAAGACATGTCTCATTCAAATTGTTAATCATATGAGGTATTTGAGATTAGCGATTTTCAACATTTAAATTTTGCCAATTTCAAATTTTTCGAGTAACTATTTAATTCTATATATATGGAAACTTTTTCATATATAGTAAGTATTACTAATCAAAATTAGTAATTTATCCATTCCTAATCTTCTTAGGATCAGAATTAAAATTTTTATTACAAATTAAAACATTTTTAATTTGTGATCCTAAACATTTTACACAACCTATTATTAATCTCATTTAATTAAAGATTGAATGTCTATTATTACCTAATCTTATTAGGAAATAACTTAGACAATTTAATCTTTAAATTTAATGTCAAATTAGAATTATCTTCTTGTAAGAAGTTTATTCAAAACAAAATTTGTCCATAAATATTTAGACTCCCATTACTCCTAGGAATCTAATTCCAAAATTAATGTAGTCTTAAATTATTTAAATTTTGACATCCTTAAACTAAGGAATCACATTCCATAATTTATGAAATAAATTATCAATCTTTATGAAACATATTCCATAATTAATTGGCTAATGAAGATATTTTAACTTCCATAATTTTAGAAATCACATTTCTTTACTTGTGGATGTGAATGCATCATCTTTGACATCCTTAATTTTAAGAATCATATTCATTAAATTAAATGTTTCAAAAAAAATCAGTAAAATTACAGAACCAATTCCATAACTTATCCTCAGCCAATTAACTAATTTAATTGATCATTTATTGGTGTAAAATTTGGACAAATTCTATGTCTTAACCAAGACATTGTCTTGCTGCAGATAGTAGCAGACATGTCTTAATTACGTGGCATTATGGTGGTCTGTCTTTAGAAATTTAATTCCAATAAAATTTATCTTGATTGATAACTCATGGAACTATTCCAAAATAAATTTTCAAGATTTTAGGAGATGATTTTGCTATTCAAAAAATTCAAAAACCGCGACCTTTATTTGCAGGAGACAGAATTGGTTTTTGAGTATTTTTGAAATTCTTTGGGGCTAAAAATTAGGAATTTAATTCCTAATGAAATTTATCCTGATAGATACTCATGGAACTATTCCAGAATAAATTTTCAGGATTTTAGGAGGTGATTTAACTATTCAAAAAATTCAAAAACCGTGACCTCTATCTGCAGGAGGCAGTTTCGGTTTTGTCTTTATTTTGAAGTTATTTGGTGGCATAAAATCAGGAATTTAATTCCCAATTAAATTTCCTTTGATAGACAACTTATGGAACAATTCTATAGTAATTTTTCAAGATTTTAGGAAATGTTTTTGGCTATCAAAAAAATTCAAAACCGTGGCTTGTTGCTGCAGAAGCAGCAACAGTTTTGACTCCACCAACTCAGTTTTATGAAAGTTTAATTCTAGGGATTTAAATCCTTAAAATTCTTGGCAATAATTTGGATAATTTATGGAACATTTCCTTAAAAAAAAAATCCTCAGCCAATTGGTGCAACTAATTGCACAAATTTAGGCCTTTCTAAGTTGCCAAGCCAAACAAAACTGTGACTATCACTACTGCAAACAGCAGCTATTTCAGTCATATTTTGGTAGCTTTACCTCCACCATTTGCCACACATAATCTCCCATCTTGGAACATTTCCAATGTGTGTTGATCCCTTAATTTTCTTGCATTTTATGAAGCACTTAAATCTCACTTTAATGGCTGAAAATGGACCAATACCATTACTGGACATAATCGAATTCTGTCAATTGAATCACACCATAATGTCATGAGATCAAATCTTTATTTGCTAAATTAATTTGTGCATCTCATGCACTTGTTAATCTACAATATTTTGACATTAAAATGAGATTAATATTATGACAAATAAATTTTAAAATTTACAATTACAATCTATCTAGAAATCAAAATAACTAGAATAAATTGTAAAATTTTAAAATTTACTAATTTGTGTTGAACAAAACCCGAACACCTCATATTCCTTTTCAACAAGGCATTAACAACAATAGACATAAAAATGTGTTAAAATTGAACCAAAGAAGGCTCTGATACCACTGTTGGGTTTGGCTATGGACGGTATGCTTAAAATGCACAACAGAAATAAAATTAAAATTCATAATTTAAACAACAAAAGCATGCCTCCACCCATGGATCGCCTTGGTGATATTTAACACATAAAAGCACAAAATAAATTATATTTTAGAAAGTTACCTTGCCAAGTAATTTCGTAATCACAATGGCACTTCCTGAAATAATACCGCGAACACCATAAGGAGCAAAAACCCTAGCCAATCAAGTGCTTGGTTTCCAATGGTAATACACATGATTGCAATTGAACCTTCAACAAAGGAGGGAGTTTTTTTAACTATACTTTGTGCTAGCAAAAAGGACAACAATTGTCCTTTTCTTCTTTTTCACAATCTTGGTCGAACCTTTTTTGAAAATTACTTCATAAGCAATTTTCTCTTTCACACAAAGAGAGTGGTGGCAAAGAGAGAAAACGTTTTTCTTTTTCTGACAAAAACTATGTTCTCTTCAATTATGAAAACTCTCTTGAAAATTGTTAAAAGGTGACTTATATAGTTAGGTTAAGATAACTTTAATTTTGTGATTAAGCCATCAATATTATAACCATTATAATATTGGGCCAATTACTTAATTAAACTCTTTTAATTAAGTCCTTGGAAATTAAAATCAAAATTAATTTCCTTTATATTTTACAATCATGGCTTTATAATTATAAATATTTATAATTATGTCTAAAACTTAATTAAACTCTTTTAATTAAGTTTATGAAAGTTAATTACCTAACATGTGATTTAAGTCTAGCTTAAATCATCACTCTCCCAATTTAATTCAAATGCAATCATTGTGTGTGACCCATTAGGTTCCCAACATGTTGACAATGGAATTGATTAATGACTCAATTGATTAATATAAATTTTAATCAATTAAATTATAATCAATTCCATAGACCAAGATTGGCATCTAGCAATGCATCATAGCCACCCAATTGTTAGGAGAGTCAAAGGGTTCTTTGACAACCTTTCAGTGTATAGTCTATCAGTGTAATTCATTCCCTCATCATATATCTCAGAGATGATAAGAGTTTCGTACAGTGTCTACTCTTATTGACCTCTATATTTGTTCCTGCAGTTATAGCATTAGCTTTATAGAGAGTTATGAAAACTTTTTCATAATCTCCATGTCGCCTTGGCCAAGGACTTCACTAAGCTAATGTTAACCAAGAAATGATAGGATATGTCCTCTAAAACACTTGAGGTGATAATTCCTGTCTTGACCACTCATTTGCCTTCACATGCTTCATACTATACCCAAAAACATTATATTTTGGCATCCTTGGTTAGGCACCCGTAGGGATGAAATTAAAGCATAGCATTCCACATATAAGACAACCTGGTGTCTCAAATCTAGGGAGTATTTACACGACTAACACATGAGAACTGTTGTATAGACATTGGAGTGTATTACCAAATGCACTTCTCATGGCGGGTCATGTTCAGTGAACTTGCTCTCCTAGGCAAGCACCTATATTCTAGTTCCAAGTATCTCTATACTTCAATCTATGAGATCGATTGCTTACTTCCAAAGTAAGGAACATAGAATATATCAGTCTCTAAGCATCATTGATGTCCAGTCTCAATGATACATTGACTAGGAACATTTTGAGATTATGCTCTGATGCATAGGAATCTCATAACTGCAACCCATTACAGTTTCCTTGCAAGGCATATTAATCTCATGGACTTCATCCAATTAGACTTATAACTCATTATAATTGATATCTTATTGATGAAGGAAAACCTTTAATCATTCAACATGAATGATACTATTGCATGATTGGAATCAAGCCTTAACCAATCCTAATTGGTTGTAGGGCTCATCCCAACAAAGATTTCATGGGCCTTAAAATTAGGCTTGGAAAATAATATCAGGGTCTAAGCCTAATGATTAGGTTGCTTTTCCAACTTCAAAATGGTAAGATTAACTACATGTTTACCATAAGTATTACAACGTTTTCAATTGTAATTTTGTGTCCCTTCACGTGCAATGTGATAAATGAAGCACTAAACACTTGTTAAATGTATAACTATATGAAATGCTATTTAGAATTCCCCATGTTCCTCATCATGAAAGATGTTTTTTCCTTTAAAGGCTCATGTTTGTGATGAGTGTCTTTCATGTGATGTACGATCACCACATTTCAATGTGACTAATTACTGCTCATGTTTTCAATGAGATTGATTTTCAGACATTAATAGAGCCCATCTGAATCGGTCGGTTGCTCGTTACAGTAAATAAGGTGATGAATCCCATGACCCCACGCTATTATTGCATTGCCTTTCATGCAAAGAAAGAGTACACTGGAGAATAGGTGGAGGGTTTTATCACGAAGAGTGACTATTATTATGTCAAAATAATTCTTAAAGAACAATAGTATCATTTTCTTCCACAAACAAATAGCGTGAAAATCAAAATTTATTTGGACATAAAACTCACATGATCACATATAATGTGGATATAATAAATAACAAATTTATTGATTTTTTTAATTGTTAAGGTAATTAATATTTTCATATTTTTACTTTATAAAAAATGGAACTTACTTCATTTTAATAAACAATATAACAAAAAATTAATTTGTAAAAATCATAAGCTTAATTATTAATATGAATTAAAATTCCTTCAGAACAATCCGTTTAAGAAGTTCACTCAAAATGGGCTTTATATACATAGTATAAGACGTATGCGGCCCATTCGGGTAATTTCGTTTTAATATTTTGGACATTCCCCCTGGTCCAATATTCCAACTCAAATTAAATGTCTAGGTTGGGGTAACTTTGGACCACTATGTCTCGGAGCATCAGCAGGGCTTGCCCGAATTAACGTAAACCCGAAAAAGGAAAAATTATATTAATATGTTATGGGCAAAAATCGGTAAATGTATTCAATATTTTATAATTCGTGTGTCAGTGATTTGAATATAATTAAAGTTCACATTCTTATTATTAATAAAGAGTAATTAACTTTTTAATTGAATTACATGAACAAGACTTTATGGTCAAAATCGTTTCCTCCTATTAAGTTATAAATTGGTAGGAGAGAAAGATAATGGTGATTTAATGTACAAGGCTAGTGTTTATTTGTGAATTTTCTCTTGTATTTACATGGCTCTGGGTAAGAAACTAAAGATCAATGACCAAGTCAATTTTTAAGACAAGTCAAAGTGAAATGCTGACATCATCAATCATTCTTATTGTACTCATTCGTCCCTAAATATAATCAAATTAAAATGGTTAAATGTCTAAATAAATTTTTAAACTATGTCAAAAAAATTAATTCAGTTCCTATTTTTTTATTGCGTTCAAATAAACTTTTAAATTTCTATTTCAGATTAAATAAGCTCTTCACTCTAACAGTTAATTAACTTTCATTAATCAACGGTACATGTGGTACTTTTATATCATATCATATTAAGATAATCTTGAATTTTGATTTAATTAAGATTGTTTAATTCTAATTAAACTAATATACTTTATTAAATAGTCTTTAAATCTACTTAGATTAGAATAACATATCCTAATTGTATTAGAACAAGATTATTATATTTGGCATTATATAAAGACTCTATGGAATTAAAGAATAATCATCACTTAGATTTAAAAAAAGTGATTTAAATGTACGTAGGATAAAAGTTGTGAGTTTAAAACTGTTATTGTAATCTCTTAATTTTTCTCTTAGTGGATTTTTTTCTGTCATTGTGCCGGTGGACGTAGGCCATCAAAAGACCGAACCATGTAAATTTTGTGTTTTTGTGGGTGTTCTTGATTTCTTTCTTTTTTTATTCTATTGATTGGGTAAGATCTTGGGTAACTCTTTAGTGATAATTTCACATTTTTCACAACATAGCATCTGTTGCGTGACAGATTACGTGGCATTAAATACTATGTCAACTGACTATAAACCTTAAAAATATAATGAAATTCAGTGATTTTTACATTTTGCATTAACAAAATCAATCCACTGATTATTTATTAGTGTATGACAAGATTACTTAACTTTCATAAAATTTTTCTATAACAAAATGATATATAAGAAATATGAAGAATATTGAGAAATGAATGAAAAATTGTTATTTTCTTTATTTTGTGTTTTCTTTTGTTCCAGAAAAAGTATATTTATAAGTCTAAGTAACTGTTCCCAATAGATACAATTGTGTCTGTTTCAAATAGATACAACTATTTATTTTCAATAGTCATAATTGTTGGCTTTTTGATAAATATAATTGTTTGTTTTTTCAATATAATTATTTTATCAAACTTAATTATTTGTATAAAAAATTATTAATTTTTCATTTATAATGTGTAAAAGAGTTACTAGCTATAAACCTAAAAAATATAATGAAACCTAATAATTAATTGCATTTTATATTGACAAAATCAATTCATTAAACATCTAGTGTATGACAAGATTAATTAACTTTTGTAAAAAATTTTGCAATAAAATGATATATAAGAAATCTGAGAAAATATTGAAAAATGAATGAAAGATTGTTATTTTCTTAATTCTATGTTTTCTTTTACTTCAGAAAAAGTCTATTTATAAGTAATTATTTCCAATAGGCATAATTATGTCTATCAAATAGACACAATTGTTTATTTTCAATAATCATAATTATTGATTTTCCAATAAATATAATTATTTAAACAACTATAACTTTTGAACAATCATAATTATTCATAAAAGGACTTCCTTTTTTAATTCCTCTTACTATAATTGAAAATGTCCTTCATCACTATATATTTCGTTGATATCGTAGCTTAAGCATTAAATTCCTCCATGGAAACCACCCAAGAATCACCGCTCCATGTAGTCATCGTGCCTACTCCAGGTATGGGTCACTTGATCCCGCTCATCGAGTTCGCCAAGCGACTAGTGGACCTCCACAAGTTTGCCGTAACTTTCATTGTCCCCAGCGATGGCTCACCCATGAAACTCCAAAGACAACTCTTTTTAACCCAACCCGAGCCAATTTCCTCCATCTTTCTCCCTCCTGTTAGCTTTGACGATCTGCCTGAGGATGCCAAAATTGAGACCCGGATTATACTCAGCTTGACTCGGTCGCTTCGTCTTCTCAAAGATTCGTTCAAGGAACTCGCTCAGTCAACTCGGGTAGTGGCCTTCGTCGTCGATGTTTTTGGCATCGATGCATTTGATGTCGCCAAAGAATTTGGACTTGAACCCTACATTTTCGTCACTACCGCTGTTATGCTATTATCTTTGATATTTGAGTTACCTAAGCTCGATCAGATGTTTTCGTGCGAATATAGAGATTTGCCTGAGCCGATCAAATTACCAGGATGCGTGCCGTTCGATGGAAGCGATATTCCCGACCCGCTTCAACTTAGGACAAATTTTGCCTATCAAGAGACTCTTCAGCAATGCAAACGTTACCCATTGGCTGCTGGGATTATCATTAACAGTTTTATGGACTTGGAAAAGGGTGCTTTGGATGCTTTAATAGAGGGTGGGCGTGGCTTGCCTGCGGTTTACCCAGTTGGACCTCTAATACGAACTAGTTCAACCAATGAAGTTGAAGAGTCTAACAATTGCTTAAGGTGGTTGGATGAGCAGCCTAGCGGGTCAGTGCTATATGTCTGTTTTGGAAGTGGTGGGACTCTTTCGCATGAACAGCTAAATGAATTGGCACTGGGTTTGGAAATGAGTAGGCAAAGATTTCTTTGGGTTGTCAAGGAACCCGACGAAATTGCTGCAAACGCCAGTTATTTTGGTATAGAAAACGTGAAGAACCCTCTTGCTTTTCTGCCTGATGGGTTTTTGGAAAGGACCAAAGAGGTTGGTTTGGTGGTTCCATCTTGGGCTCCTCAGATTCAGGTTTTGAGTCACGGCTCGACCGGTGGGTTCCTGACCCATTGTGGCTGGAATTCGGTCTTAGAGTCTATCGTGCATGGCGTGCCATTAATCGCGTGGCCACTTTATGCAGAGCAAAAGATGAATGCTGTACTTCTAAGAGATGGTCTGAAGGTTGCATTTAGGGTCAAAGTGAACGAAGATGGGCTGGTTGGGCGAGAAGATATTGCAAAATACGTGAAGGAACTGATTGAAGGGGACGAAGGGCAGTTGCTTAGAACCAGGATGAGAAAACTGAAAGATGCTGCCAAAGTAGGTCTGAGCCCAGATGGACCTTCTACAAAATCCCTTGCCAAGGTAGCAGAAATTTGGAAGAACAAAAAAAATTAGATTTCATTTTATTGATATTTGCCCTTTTTAATTTCTAGTTATAAAAACTAAATCCAAAATAAAATATAATAAAAAAAAAAACAAAAAGCATCAACCTTCTATTATAAAAATAAAATAAAATTGTAGTTTATTCGTATGATCACTTTTTTTGATTTGTAAATTTACATTAATATTTTTTTTTGATGTTAAATCAATACTTTATGAATACATCAAAATGATACAATTTTGATGGAGCTAGGAAATAGAGCAACTATCAATCTGTTTTCCTGGACTCCTAACACACAGGACTAATCAAAACGGCTGTAATAAATGTTGTAGTATCAGCTTGTCAGTTCTGCTAGTACTACATTAATTTGATGTGTGGTGCATGAACGGTAATCCTTTTGCACTCTGTTTTTTACTTTAAAGTGATTGAATGGAATCTTGACTCTGGGCTTTAAAACTCCAATTTTCGCAGTAACCCGTGAACACTTAATATCAATTGTATGATGAAGCCAGTTTAGCTTATACGCTTCGGATATAGATTTAGATGTAACTTAAGATATAATACTCAATGTTTGTATTTATACTTTAAACAGAAAAAAAAAAGTCAAATATTCCTTTATTTCAAGATGTAATTGGACAAAATATTTAAATTTGTACATATGAACATTTAGCTCATTAATTAATTTATAATTTCTCTACGCAAAGAACAAAAATCCCCTTTCTCCCAATTTCTAAAACAAAAAAAATTTTAAATTTACATGCATTACCCAAAGCTAAGATAGATAACTATTTGATAATTTAGTCTTTGATTTCATTTTCAATGGTGTCATGTTAAATTAAACACCTACATGAATAGCCGATGGTTAAATAAAGAGGGAGAGAGGGAAGGACGGAAGAAATTGTAAAGGGCCGGTCAGGCTTGGAAACTAGTAACATGATCAAAGCCTGATAATTAGGTTATTTCACTTTACATTATACGAAAATAAATTGAAGATTTAGCATTTCTCTTGCACTATACATATTACCAATATTTTGAAATGTAACTTTGTGTTCTTTGTGATATACGAAGCATTTACCATAAACACTTACATTTGTAATGTATAACAAACTATATTAAGTGTTATTTAGAGAATTCTCCCTGTTCCTCATGAAAGATTAAGATTAGCTTTTGGTTTTTTCGTGTAGAGGCTCATGTTTGTGATATGTATCTTGCATGTCATGGACGATCACCGCATTTCAATGTGGCTAATGATTATGGCTATATATAGAACTCATCTGAATTGGTCGGTTTGTTCATTACAGTAAATAAGGTGATGAATCCCCTGAACCCACGCTAGTACGCTACTATAACATGGCCTTTCATACAAGAAAGAGTACACTTGGGAAAATGGGGGGCTTAAAAAGGGCTTTGTATACATATTTTGGGTCGTATGCGGTCCATTCGGGTATTTTCGTTTCGAAGTATTTGGACTTTCCGCCTAACTTCAAGGGTTCAATATTACAACTCAATCCTGGGTTGGGCTTTCTGTTAGGCTAGCCCATCAGCAACTATGGGCTTCAGTAGGTATGGACCACTCCTTGTCTCAAAGTCTTAGCAAGGCTTGCTCGAATTTAGTCATGTCAATGGTTATCTTATACTCTATTATAGGGTACCCGACCTGGTTATATCGAATTAGGATACTAAATAAACAAATTTGGATAAGATTCGAGTAGTGATTTCATTACTCGAATCAAGTTCGAGCAGAGTTCGAGTACCATTTTTTGGATACCCGTTCCTCAAATTCGATTATTTTATAACTGGATTCCACGGGTACCTATTCCAAACCCGATTATACTATCCATTTATAATTGAATAAAATTACCTTCACTTTGCTGCTGCTACAATTTGAACCCATGAATGAAAAAAAAGTACTCAAAGCTTGTACCATTTAGACAAACAAACTCTTTTATTAAATGTTGACAAATATATTAAAAATATAATTAGTCAAATTATTAATGTGATGACATTAATATATATAAATAAAAAATTATTAGATTATTAATTATATTTAAATAATGTGATGATAGTAGAATAAACAAAAGTTTGAATATATATGTTTGGTTATTTAAGTTTATGTTATTTGTTTGGATATTTGTGTTTAGTTATTTAAGTTTATGTTGCTATTTTGATATTTATATATAATTATTTAAGTTTATATTGTTGTATGGATATTTGTTTTTAATTATTTAAGTTTATATGTAAGATATTTGTTTTTGATTATTTAAATTTAAATTTTATTATTTTTATTTTTATTAATTTAATTAATGATTAATTTTATGAAATATGTAGAAAAATATTATTATATATGTATACAGATTCAAGTAATTATAATTTATAAAAAAAATTTTAATAATTTTTTAATTTAATCAAATTTATAAATAAATTAAGATAACTATAAAATAATAAAAATATAATAAAATTAGAATTAAAATTAAAATAATAAATTTTAAAATTATTTAAATAATTAATTTTTAATAAAATTAAAATTCAAATGTCTCGAAATTATAAAATATCTTATCCGTTAATATCCCTGCCCCAATCCACTTGAGCCGGCAGAGGAAAATGTAGAACAACGGCTACGTGTCTTGTCTGCTTTACGTTTTTTCTTTTGTCCGTTTCGATTTCCCATTTTGTGTAATAATTATCCGATTGACTTTTGGCAACAACCAACATGATGCCCATGGTTGCGTTTCCCACGTTGCATCCATCCATCGTTTCCCACTCATGTTCATACTGATGTCAACTTTAAATTGACCTTTTTAAAACCTTTGGACTTGCTTATATACGTATTGGAAAATATGCCTATAATCTTTTCTATATATATAACACACCTTTTGGACCATAATATCCAAGCAACTTCTATAAAGTAAGCGCTATACCAATAGCGTTTTCTATGATTCACGTTTTCTTTTGTTTTTTGAACCACAAGAGTACTTCAAGGAAGATCCACAAGATTAGTTGTTGTGGTGAAATGATGTCAACAATGTGTTTTGTTAAGGATTTGTATAGTGTTCATACATGAACATATATTAAGATTTTATGAGTAAAAATCAACTGCTGTATTCAATTTTTTATCCTCAATAAGTTAGTAATTTGAACATAGATAGAGTTTGTATTTTTATTATTAACAGATGTTAATTAGTTTTATTGTCAATTTAATGATGAATTCAAAATTTTACATTAAAAGTAATTAAAATATAATTATAAAAATAATCATACTAAATATATCAAATTTTATATATATAATAAAAAATTTTAAAAATTAAAAATTGATTATCACTATTACTCGTTACTCCCTTGTCTCCACTCTGATCAAAATCGTTTCATCCTACAAGTTATAAATTGATAAAATAGAAAGATTTCTCTTGCAATTACATGGCTTTGTGTAAGAAATCAAAGATCAATGATCAAGTCAATTTTTAAGACAAGTCTGTGTAAAAGCGTTGTTCAGGTTCAGTTTTTGATGGGTTTCTTGACTTCTTGTGCTGTTTGATCAGGCAGAAGCCTGAGGTCATCACTCAGTCGTCTGCAACTTTAATCAACTAAAATGTTGAAGTACCGACACTTTCTTTTTCTCTCTTCCTCCACAATGTTAGAAAATTGAGACTAAAGGACAAAAGAAAAAAGATTGGCTTTGAGGTACCGTGAAGAACAAATTTTTAAAAGGTCATTATGTTAATAAGGATTTAATAAAATTTTAAAAATTTCCAAGTAATAATAATAAAAATACTTAATAAAACACATATTCTCTTATAAAACATTTTTTTGATGAATAAATTAAAATTTTCATTGCTGATAAACACAACTTTTCATTTAAATGGATAGAAGTAATATTTTACAATTCATTTTTAATTTAATTTGTAAAAATTATAACAGTTTCCCATCGATATTGTCCACAAAATACTTTAAAGTATCTTTCCCTACTCACCATAAATTCTAGCCCCTTTGGCCTTCAACCATTCACCTGAATGTCTCACAGCTTACAACCAAAAGCTACCATGGAAAACTCACAGGAAACAACAGTACATGTAGCCATGGTGCCAACCCCTGGCATGGGTCACCTGCTTCCACTCGTTGAGCTCGCGAAGCGACTGGTTCACCAGTACCACAACTTTGAAGTAACCATCATCGTCCCCGATGATGGGTCACCCATGAAACACCAAAGACAACTCCTTCAAGCCTTACCCAGATCAATTTCCTCCATTTTTCTCCCACCTGTGAGCTTTGACGATTTGCCTGAGGATGTCAGGATCGAGACCAGGATTGTACTCAGCCTGGACCGGTCACTGCCTGCTCTTAAAGACTCGCTCAAGGTCTTAGTCGAGTCAACTCGACTTGTGGCCGTGGTTGTTGACCTTTTTGGCATCGATGCAATTGATGTGTTCGAAGAATTTGGCCTTACGCCCTACATATTCTTTCCTTCCAATGCTATGGTGTTACAATTGGCATTTCACTTGCCTAAGCTTGATGAAATGTTTTCTTGTGAGTATAGAGATTTGCCTGAGCCGATCAAGTTACCCGGATGCGTGCCGTTTCACGGAAGCGATGTGGTGGACTCTGCTCAAGACAAGAAGAACGTGGTCTACCAATCGGTTATTCAGCTATGCAGACGCTACCCATTGGCAGCAGGGATTATAGTTAATAGCTTTATGGACTTGGAACAGGATGCCTTTAAGGCTTTGATGAAGGATGAACTTGGTCTACCCAAGGTTTACCCGGTTGGACCACTAATACAAACAAGTTCAAGGAATGAAGTTAACGAGTCTAACAATTGTTTAAGGTGGTTAGATGAGCAGCCTCATGGTTCGGTGGTTTATGTCTGTTTTGGAACCGGTGGGACACTTTCTCACGAGCAGATGAATGAATTGGCGGTGGGGCTGGAAATGAGTGGACAAAGATTTCTGTGGGTTGTGAAGAGCCCGGTTGAGAAGGCTACAAATGCCACTTACTTTGGAGTAGAAAGTGTCAAAGCCCCTTTCCGTTTTCTGCCCGATGGGTTCTTGGAAAGGACCAAAGGGGTGGGTGTAGTGGTGCCGTCTTGGGCTCCTCAGATCGAGATCCTGAGACATGGCTCAACGGGAGGGTTCTTAACCCATTGTGGGTGGAATTCAACCCTGGAGGCGATTGTGCACGGTGTGCCACTGATTGCATGGCCACTCTATGCAGAACAAAAGATGAATGCAGTGCTTGTAGCAGATAATCTGAAGGTAGCAATTAGGGTCAAAGAGAATGAAAATGGGGTGGTGGGGCGAGAAGACATTGCAAAATTTGTTGAGGGACTGATTGAGGGGGAAGAAGGGCAACTGCTCAGGAACAAGATGAGAAAACTGAAGGATGCTGCAAAAATGGTTTTGAGCCCAGATGGATCTTCCACAAAATCACTGGCCAAGGTAGTTGAAATATGGAAGAACCAGGAAAAATAAGAATTTCAAGGATACGCTTGTAATAAATGTTGTAATATCATGCCAGTTCTGCTAGTAATACATTAATTTGATGTGTGATGAATGGTGACTGTAGATTAGCCTCTTGCACTCTGTTTTTTACGTTAAAGTGATTGAACGGAATCTTGACTCTGGACCCTAAAACTACATCTCAATATACGCAAGCACCTTGAACAAGCAGGATGATTCAATGCTCCAGAAGGTGAGGGAATAAATTTGACTGTTTCTTCCGTTGAAATCAGTAGCATCTTATATTCACAAATGAAGCTGTCAGTTGAAAACTTGTAGCTAGACCTCGTAATACTAGGTTAAGGAGAACGTAACGTAAGGAAGTTAAGGCGTCGAGCAAACAAGAAATACAGGAAAAAGTTGTTTGGAAAATCCCTAATAAATGATTAAAACGCCAAGGAAACAAAGCTGCTATTATCAAAGATTGGTAAATTGGGAGTTTGATGTATACAACAAATTCATTTTTCAATGTTCCTTTTCTTACCAATTAATTTAAAATGATCATATCCTCCTTCACAATACCAACTTTAGAGTGTTGCAATCATATTATATCACATATGATTTTTTAATTTTACATTAGTGATAAATTTTAAATTTATAAATACATATGTAACATATATAAAAAAACACATGCACAAACACATGTATAAAAATAAATAAATCATATGAAAATGATAAAAACTTAAAAAATATAATTTCTCAAATAATCTAAATACAACATGTAAAAGTTTTACTTTGAAACCTCATATATGTTATACACACATATAATCAGTATTTTTATTAACTTATTGATCCTGCATATGTTTAATGAGAGCCATAGAAACCAGCAACAGTGAGTCTCTTTTTTTTTTTTTTTTTTCATGCTTTGATAAATTGAATCATGAAGCCGTAGGAAGTAGAGTGCCTTTGGTGGCCCAAAACCTGAAGCTAAGATGAAAATTTTGGTTGGCTCTCTTTAATGCCACCCTTTCTTTATTATCAACCAAAATACTCTCTTTCAATTGTCCATTGCAATAGTTTCAGAAAAATACAAAAAATTTATGTTAATTTACATTTAAGGACTTTAAAAATTTAAAATTTCTTGATAAATGAGATAAAAATTTCTTTTTTATTTATATTATATGAGATCAATATACTAATATTACATCAACTAAAAATCCAAATCAAATTGAGGTTTATTATAGATTCCGGTGAATATTGGCCATGCACTTTCCGGATCTTGCATTGTTTTCCCCTGAAGCGGTCTCAACACTGACAACTCAAAACCTAACAAATTCGTTCATCAAACTTTTTTTTTTCCTTCTATTTTATTTTTATTTGATCAAACGAGCCTGTCAAAATAAATTCTAATGGAATTCGTTAGCCTCCAATTGCTTCAATTCCGCCTTATTTATTTATTTGCATCAATTCTAATGGGTTCTGCACTGAACTTGTTTAAATATATAAAGGATAGGAGTACATTTGTTTTGCTATTGTTTTTACATGTTTGAACATCGAATTAGAAAATATCGTGTTGGCTTCAAAGTGTGTAATAATGTTATTATTTTAAAAGGTTTTATTCATATTTATTAACAATGTGTAAAAAAATTACCGACTATAAATCTTAAAAATATAATGAAATTCAGTGATTGTTGTATTTTACATTGACAAAATTAATCTATTGAGTATCCACTAGTGTATGACAAGATTGCTTAACTTTATAAAATTTTTCTACAACCAAATGATATATAAGAAATCTGAAAAATATTGAAAAATGAATGAAAGATTGTTGTTTTCTTAATTCTGTGTTTTCTTTTACTTCAAAAAAAGTCTATTTATAAGTAACTATTCTTAACAGACATAATTCTTTTACTTCAAAAAAAGTCTATTTATAAGTAACTATTCTTAACAGACATAATTGTATCTATCAAATAGACACAATTGTTTATTTCCAATAATCATAATTATTGACTTTCCAATAAATATAATTATTTGAACAAACTTAATTATTTAAACAAATATAACTTTTGAACAAACTTAATTATTTAAACAAATATAACTTTTGAACAAACTTAATTATATAGACAAATATAACTTTCAAACAATCATAATTATTCATCAAAGGACTTTCTTTTTTAATTCCTCCATTACTATAATTGAAAATGTCCATCACTATATGTTTCGTTGATATCGTAGCTTAAGCATTAAATTCCTCCATGGAAACCACCTAAGAATCATCGCTCCATGTAGTCATCGTGCCTACTCCAGGTATGGGTCACTTGATCCCGCTCATCGAGTTCGCCAAGCGACTGGTGGACCTTCACAAGCTTGCCGTAACTTTCATTGTCCCCAACGATGGCTCACCCATGAAACTCCAAAGACAACTCCTTTTAACCCAACCCGAGCCAATTTCCTCCATCTTTCTCCCTCCTGTTAGCTTTGACGATCTGCCTGAGGATGCCAAAATCGAGACCCGGATTATGCTCAGCCTGACACGGTCGCTTCATCTTCTCAAAGATTCGTTCAAGGAACTAGCTCAGTCAACTCGGGTAGTGGCCTTCGTCGTCGATGTTTTTGGCATCGATGCAATTGATGTCGCCAAAGAATTTGGACTTGAACCCTACATTTTCGTCACTACCGCTGTTATGCTATTATCATTGATATTTGAGTTACCTAAGCTTGATCAGATGTTTTCGTGCGAATATAGAGATTTGCCTGAGCCGATCAAATTACCAGGATGCGTGCCGTTCGATGGAAGCGATATTCCTGACCCGCTTCAACACAGGACAAATTTTGCCTGTCAAGAGACTCTTCAGCAATGCAAACGTTACCCATTGGCTGCTGGGATTATCATTAACAGTTTTATGGACTTGGAAAAGGGTACTTTGGATGCTTTAATGGAGGGTGAGCGTGGTTTGCCTGCGGTTTACCCAGTTGGACCTCTAATACGAACTAGTTCAACCAATGAATTTGAAGGGTCTAACAATTGCTTAAGGTGGTTGGATGAGCAGCCTAGCTGGTCAGTGCTATATGTCTGTTTTGGAAGTGGTGGGACTCTTTCGCATGAACAGCTGAATGAATTGGCACTGGGTTTGGAAATGAGTGGGCAGAGATTTCTTTGGGTTGTCAAGGAACCCGACGAAATTGCTGCAAACGCCAGTTATTTTGGTATAGAAAACGTGAAGAACCCTCTTGCTTTTCTGCCGGATGGGTTTTTGGAAAAGACCAAAGAGGTGGCTTTGGTGGTTCCATCTTGGACTTCTCAGATTCAGGTATTGAGTCACGGCTCGACCAGCGGGTTCCTGACCCATTGTGGCTGGAATTCGGTCTTAGAATCTATCGTGCATGGCGTGCCATTAATCGCATGGCCACTCTATGCAGAGCAAAAGATGAATGCTGTACTTCTAAGAGATGGTCTGAAGGTTGCATTTAGGGTCAAAGTGAACGAAGATGGGCTGGTTGGGCGAGAAGATATTGCAAAATATGTGAAGGAACTGATTGAAGGGGACGAAGGGCAGTTGCTTAGAGCCAGGATGAGAAAACTGAAAGATGCTGCCGAAGTAGGTCTGAGCCCAGATGGACCTTCTACAAAATCACTTGCCAAGGTAGCAGAAATTTGGAAGAACAAAAAAAATTAGATTTCATTTTATTGATATTTTCCCTTTTTATTTTTTAGTTATAAAAACTAAATCGAAAATAAAATATAATAAAAAAAACAAAAAGCATCAACCTTCTATTATAAAAATAAAATAAAATTGTCCATATGAATTTATTCGCATAGTCACGTCCTTTACTTTTTTTGATTTGTAAATTTACATTAATACTTTTTTTTGTGTTAAATCAAAACTTTATGAATACATCAAAATGATACAATTTTGATGGAGCAAGGAAACAGAGCAACTATCAATCTGTTTTCCTGGACTCCTAACACACGGGACTAATCAAAACGGCTGTAATAAATGTTGTGGTATCCGCTTGTCAGTTCTGCTTACACTACACTAATTTGATGTGTGGTGCGTGAATGGTAATCCTTTTGCACTCTGTTTTTTACGTTAAAGTGATTGAATGGAATCTTGACTCTGGACGTTAAAACTCCAATTTTCGCAGTAACCAGTGAACTCTTAATATCAATTGTATGATGAAGCCAGCTTAGCTTATACGCTTCGGATATAGATTTAGATATAAATTAAGATATAATACTAAATATTTGTATTTATACTTTAAACAAAAAAAAGTAGAATTTTTTTTTATTTGAAGATGTAATAGACCAAATATTTAAATTTGTGCATATTAGCATTCAGTTCATTAATTAGCGCATAATTTTTTCGCTTAAAGAACAAAAATCTCCTTTCTCTCAATTTAAGAAGAAATTCAAATTTACATATGTTACCCAAAGCTAAGATAGATAACTATTTGATAATTGAGTCTTCAATTCCATTTTCAATGGTTTCATGTTGAATTAACCACCTACATGAGTAGCCGATGGTAAATAAAGTGGGAGAGAGGGAAGGAAGCAAGAAATTGCAAAGGGCCGGCCAGGCTTGGGAATTAGTAACATGATCAAAGCCTGATAATTAGGTTATTTCACTTTTCATTATACGAAAATAGATCGCAGATTTAGCGTTTCTCTTGCACTATGCATATTACCAATATTTTGAGATGTAACTTTGTGTTCTTTCACGTGCAATGTGATATACGAAGCACTTACCATAAACACTTTTATTTGCAATGTATAACAAACAATATTAAGTGTTATTTAGCGAATTCTCCATGTTCCTCATGAAAGATTAAGATTAGCTTTTGGTTTTTTCGTGCAGAGGCTCATGTTTGTGATGTGTCTTGCATGTCATGGACGATCATCACATTTCAATGTGGCTAATTATTATGGCTATATATAGAACTCATCTGAATTGGTCGGTTTGTTCGTTATAGTAAATAAGGTGATAAATCCCTCGAACCCACGCTACTATACATTTATACCATGGCCTTTCATACAAGAAAGAGTACACTAGGGAAAATGGGGGCCTTAAAATGGGCTTTTTATACATATTTTGGGTCGTATGCTGTCCATTCGGGTATTTTCGTTTTGAAGTATTTGGACTTTCCACCTAAGTTCAAGGGTCCAATATTACAACCCAATCCTGGATTGGGCTTTTTGTTATGCTAGCCCATCATCAACTATGGGCTCAGAAGGTATGGACCACTCTCTGTCTCAGAGTCTTAGCAGGGCTTGCCCGAATTCACTTGAGCCGGAAAAGGACAATGTAGAACAACCGCTACGTGTCTTGTCTGCTTTACGTCCTTTCTTTTGTCCGTTTCGATTTTCCATTTTGTGTAACAATTATGGGTTTCACTTTTGGCAACAACCAACGTGATGCCCATGGCTGCGTTTCCCACGTTGCATCCATCGTTGCCTAACAACTCATGTTCATACTGAGGTCAACTTTAAATTGACCTTCTTAAAGCATTTAGACTTGCGTATATAAGCATTGGCAAATATGCCTAACATCTTTTCTATATATATAACATACCTTTTGGACCATAATATCCAAGCAACTTCTATGAAGTAAGCGCTATACCAATAGCGTTTACCATGATTCACGTTTTCTTTTGTTTTTTGAAACTCAAGAGTACTTCATGCCAGATCCACAAGATTAATTGTTGTGGTGAACTGATGCCAACAATGTGTTTTGTTAAGGATTTGTATAGTGTTCATACATGAATATATATTAAAATTTTATGAGTAAAAATCAATGGTTGTATTCAATTTTTATACTCAATAAGTTTGAAATTTGAACATAGATAGAGTTTGTATTTTTATTATTAATAAATGTTAATTAATTTTATTATCAATTTAATGATGAATTCAAAATTTTACATTAAAAATAATTAAAATATAATTATAAAAATAGTCGTATTATATATATCAAATTTTATATATATAATAAAAAATTAAAAAATAATCATCACTATTGCTCTTACTCCCTTGACTCCACTCTTATCAAAATCGTTTCATCCTACAAGTTATAAATTGATAAAATAGAAAGATTTCTCTTGTAATTACATGGCTTTGTGTAAGAAATCAAATATCAATGATCAAGTCAATTTTTAAGACAAGTCTGTGTAAAAGCGTTGTTCAGGTTCAGTCTTTGATGGATTTCTTGACTTGTTGCGCTGTTTGATCACGCAGAAGCCTGAGGTCATCACTCGTACGTACGGCTCTCAGTCTTCTGCAACTTTAATCAATTAAAATGTTGAAGCACCGACACTTTCCTTTTCTCTCTTCCTCCACAATGTTTGAAAATCGAGACTAAATAACAAAAGAAAAAAGATAGGCTTTGAGGTACCATGTAGAACAAATTTTTAAAAGATCATTATGTTATTAAGGATTTAATAAAATTTTAAAAATTTCCAAGTAATAATAATAAAATTTAAAAATTAAACATTGATTATCACTATTACTCGTTACTCCATTGTCCCCACTCTGATCAAAATCGTTTCATCCTACCAGTTATAAATTGATAAAATAGAAAGATTTCTCTTGCAATTACATGGCTTTGTGTAAGAAATCAAAGATCAATGATCGAGTCAATTTTTAAGACAAGTCTGTGTAAAAGCGTTGTTCAGGTTCAGTTTTTGATGGGTTTCTTGACTTCTTGTGCTGTTTGATCAGGCAGAAGCCTGAGGTCATCACTCGTACGTATGGCTCTCAGTCGTCTGCAACTTTAATCAATTAAAATGTTGAAGTACCGACGCTTTCTTTTTCTCTCTTTCTCCACAAGGTTAGAAATTTGAGACTAAAGGACAAAAGAAAAAAGATTGGCTTTGAGGTACCGTGAAGAACAAATTTTTAAAAGATCATTATGTTATTAAGGATTTAATAAAATTTTAAAAATTTCCAAGCAGTAATAATAAAAATACTTAATAAAACACATATTCTCTAATAAAACATTTTTTTGATGAATAAATTAAAATTTTCATTGGTGATAAAAACAACTTTTCATTTAAATGGATAAAAGTAATATTTTACAATTCATTTTTAATTTAATTTGTAAAAATTATAACAGTTCCTCGTTAGGGATGTCAACAGGTACCCTATTATAGGGTACCCACGAATATTTGACCTAATTATACAGGATTAGGGTACTAATAAACGGGTTCGGGTAGGATTATGGTAATGATTTCACTACTCAAATTTTAATAGGGTAGGATTAGGGTACCACTCATTGGGTACCAGTTACTCGAACCTGATTATTATTTATAAATATTTTATTATTATTTTAATAATTAAATTAAAATTTTATAATTTTTACCAACTTTAGAAGTAAATTTTTTTGTTAAAAACTAACAAATATATGAAAAGTATGTTTACTTTAATTATTAATATGATGACATTAATATATTTAAATTAAAAAATTATTAGATTGTTATTTATGTTTAAGTATTATTACTCTAATTATTAATATGATGACATTAATACTTTTATGAATACATGTGTGTATATATTATGTATTTTAAATATAAATATATTTATTTTTTATTTTGTATTAACATTGTAAAAATTATAACTCATAAAATTATTAATTACATTATATATATGTTTATTTATATAAACATATAATATATAAATCTAAAGGTAAGTTATGAGATTAAAAAAGTTAATTGGGTAATTGGGTTGTCATGAAGAAAATTTTAATAATTTTTTTATTTAATCGGGTATTTAAAGGTTAGGGTAATTATAGGATAGTGGAGATGTATTAAGATTATGGTTAGGGTAATAATTTTAAAATTAAATGAGTAGTTAATAGAGTTAAAATAATTAATTTGTTATAAAATTAAGATTCGAGTACTTCAAAATTATAAGGTACACGAGCCGTTAACATCCCTATTCCTTGTCGATATTGTCCACAAAAATACTTTGAAGTATCTTTCCCTACTCAGCATAAATTCTAGCCCCTTTGGCCTTCAACCATTCACCTGAATGTCTCACAGTTTACAACGAAAAGCTACCATGGAAAACTCACAGGAAACAACAGTACATGTAGCCATGGTGCCAACCCCTGGCATGGGTCACCTGCTTCCACTCGCTGAGTTCGCCAAGCGACTGGTTCACCAGTACCACAACTTTGAAGTAACCATCATCGTCCCCGATGATGGGTCACCCATGAAATACCAAAGACAACTCCTTCAATCCTTACCCAAATCAATTTCCTCCATTTTTCTCCCACCTGTGAGTTTTGACGATTTGCCTGAGGATGTCAGGATCGAGACCAGGATTGTACTCAGCCTGGACCGGTCACTGCCTGCTCTTAAAGACTCGCTCAAGGTCTTAGTCGAGTCAACTCGACTTGTGGCCGTGGTTGTTGACCTTTTTGGCATCGATGCAATTGATGTGTTTGAAGAATTTGGCCTTACGCCCTACATATTCTTTACTTCCAATGCTATGGTGTTACAATTGGTATTTCACTTGCCTAAGCTTGATGAAATGTTTTCTTGTGAGTATAGAGATTTGCCTGAGCCTATCAAGTTACCCGGATGCGTGCCGTTTCACGGAAGAGATATAGTGGACCCTGCTCAAGACAAGAAGAATGTGGGCTACCAATCGGTTATTCAGCTATTTAGACGCTACCCATTGGCAGCAGGGATTATAGTTAATAGCTTTATGGACTTGGAACTGGATGCCTTTAAGGCTTTGATGAAGGATGAACTTGGTCTACCCAAGGTTTACCCGGTTGGACCACTAATACAAACAAGTTCAAGGAATGAAGTTAATGAGTCTAACAATTGTTTAAGGTGGTTAGATGAGCAGCCTCATGGTTCGGTGGTTTATGTCTGTTTTGGAAGCGGTGGGACACTCTCTCACGAGCAGATGAATGAATTGGCGTTGGGGCTGGAAATGAGTGGACAAAGATTTCTGTGGGTTGTGAAGAGCCCGGTTGAGAAGGCTACAAATGCCACTTACTTTGGTGTAGAAAATATCAAAGACCCTTTCCGTTTTCTGCCCGATGGGTTCTTGGAAAGGACCAAAGGGGTGGGTGTAGTGGTGCCGTCTTGGGCTCCTCAGATCGAGATCTTGAGACATGGCTCAACGGGAGGGTTCTTAACCCATTGTGGGTGGAATTCAACCCTGGAGGCGATTGTGCACGGTGTGCCACTGATTGCATGGCCACTCTATGCAGAACAAAAGATGAATGCAGTGCTTTTAGCAGATGATCTGAAGGTAGCAATTAGGGTCAAAGAGAATGAAAATGGGGTGGTGGGGCGAGAAGACATTGCAAAATTTGTTGAGGGACTGATTGAGGGGGAAGAAGGGCAACTGCTCAGGAACAAGATGAGAAAACTGAAGGATGCTGCAAAAATGGTTTTGAGCCCACATGGATCATCCACAAAATCACTGGCCAAGGTAGTTGAAATATGGAAGAACCAGGAAAAATAAGAATTTCAAGGATACGCTTGTAATAAATGTTGTAATATCATGCCAGTTCTGCTAGTAATACATTAATTTGATGTGTGATGAATGGTGACTGTAGATTAGCCTCTTGCACTCTATTTTTTACGTTAAAGTGATTGAACGGAATCTTGACTCTGGACCCTAAAACTCCATCTCAATATACGCAAGCACCTTGAACAAGCAGGATGATTCAATGCTCCAGAAGGTGAGGGAATAAATTTGACTGTTTCTTCCGTTGAATTCAGTAACATCTTATATTCACAAATGAAGTTGTCAGTTGAAAACTTGTAGCTAGACCTCGTAATGCTAGGTTAAGGAGAACGCAACTTAAGGAAGTTAACTAAGGCATCGAGCAAACAAGAAATACAGGAAAAAATAGTTTGGGAAATCCCTAATAAATGATTAAAACTCCCAGGAAACAAAGCTGTTATTATCAAAGATTGGTAAATTGGGAGTTTGATGTATACAACAAATTCATTTTTCAATGTTACTTTTCTTACCAATTAATTTAAAATGATCATATATCCTCCTTCACAGTACTAACTTTAGAGTGTTGCAATCATATTATATCACATATGATTTTTTAATTTTACATTAGTAATAAATTTTAAATTTATAAATACATATATAACATATGTAAAAAAACATATGCACATACACACGTATAAAAATAAATAAATCATATAAAAATGATAAAAAGTTTAAAAATATAATTTCTCAAATAATCTAAATACAACATGTAAAAGTTTTACTTTGAAACCTTATATATGTTATAAACACATATAATCAGTATTTTTATTAACTTATTGATCCTGCATATGTTTAATGAGAGCCATAGAAACGTGCAACAGTGAGTCTTTTTTTTTTTTTTGTTTTTTTCATGCTTTGATAAATTGAATCATGAAGCCATAGGAAGTAGAGTGCCTTTGGTGGCCCAAAACCTGAAGCTAAGATGAAAATTTTGGTTGGCTCTCTTTAATGCCACCCTTTCTTTATTATCAACCAAAATACTCTCTTTCAATTGTCCATTGCAATGGTTTCAGAAAAATACAAAAAATTTATGTTAATTTACATTTAAGGTCTTTAAAAATTTAAAATTTCTTGATAAATGACATAAAAATCTCTTTTTTATTGATATTATATAAGATCAATATACTAATATTATATCAAATATAAATCCAAATCAAATTGAGGTTTATTATCGATTCCGGTGACTATTGGCCATGCACTTCCCGGAACTTGCATTGTTTTTCCCTGAAAACGTCTCAACACTGACAATTCAAAACCTAACAAATTCGTTCATCAACCCTTTTTTTTTCCTGCTATTTTATTTTATTTTTTTGATCACACGAGCCTGTCAAAATAAATTCTAATGAATTCGTTACCCTCCAATTGCTTCAATGCCGCCTTATTTATTTATTTATTTTGTTTTGGTTGATCGAAAATTGCATCAAAATATAGGTGGAAAACAGGAGCTAGGATTACACCGCATTCGTACATGCCTGGTTTTGCGCTGAACTTGTCTAAATATATAAAGGATAGGAGTACATTTGTTTTGCTATTGTTCTTATAGGTTTGAACATAGTGTTGGGAAATCGCAATGGCTTCAAAGTGTGTAATAATATTATTATTTTTAAAGATTTTATTCATTTTTATTTATAATGTGCAAAAGAGATACCGACTATAAACTTTAAAAATATAATGAAATTCAGTGATTGTTGCATTTTGCATTGACAAAATCAATTTATTGAGCATCCACTAGTGTATGACAAGATTACTTAACTTTTACAAAATTTTTCTATAACAAAATGATATATATGAAATCTGAAGAATATTGACAAATGAATGAAACTTTGTCGTTTTCTTTATTTTGTGTTTTTTTTTGCTCCAAAAAAAGTATGTTTATAAGTTTAAGTAATTGTTCCCAACAGATACAATTGTGTCTATTTCAAATAGACACAATTTTTTATTTTCAATAGTCATAGTTGTTTGTTTTTTGATAAATATAATTATTTGTTTTTCAATATAATTATTTTAACAAACTTAATTATTTGTATTAAAAAGTTATTAATTTTTCATATATTATTAATTTTTCATATATAATGTGTGAAAGAGTTACTAATTATAAACCAAAAAGATATAATGAAACTTAATAATTGATTGTCTTTTACATTGACAAAATCAATTCACTGAGCATCTATTAGTGTATGACAAGATTACTTAACTTTTGTAAAATTATTTTGCAACGAAATGATATATAAGAAATAAAAAGAATATTAGAAAATGAATGAAAGATTGTTGTTTTCTTAATTTTGTATTTTTTTTACCTCAATAAAAGTTTATATATAAGTAACTATTCCCAACAAACATAATTGTGTCTATCAAATAGACACAATTATTTATTTCCAATAATCATAATTATTGACTTTCTAATAAATATAATTATTTGAACAAATTTAATTATTTAAACAAATATAACTTTTGAACAAACTTAATTATATAAACAAAAATAACTTTCGAATAATCATAATTATTCATCAAAGGACTTTCTTTTTTAATTCCTCCATTACTATAATTGAAAATGTCTTTCACCATCATATATTTCGTCGATATCGTAGCTTAAGCATCAAATTCCTCCATGGAAACCACCCAAGAATCACCGCTCCAAGTAGTCATCGTGCCTACTCCAGGTATGGGTCACTTGATCCCGTTCATCGAGTTCGCCAAGCGACTAG
The DNA here is from genome assembly GCA_036013995.1 of Theobroma grandiflorum. Lineage (NCBI taxonomy): Eukaryota > Viridiplantae > Streptophyta > Magnoliopsida > Malvales > Malvaceae > Theobroma > Theobroma grandiflorum. Next base: position 1,754,251 of record CP142131.1, on the reverse strand, counting down.
TGGACCTCCACAAGTTCGCCGTAACTTTCATTGTCCCCAACAATGGCTCACCCATGAAACTCCAAAGACAACTCCTTTTAACCCAACCCGAGCAAATTTCCTCCATCTTTCTCCCTCCTGTTAGCCTTGACGATCTGCCTGAGGATGCCAAAATCGAGACCCGGATTATACTTAGCCTGACTCGGTCGCTTCATCTTCTCAAAGATTCGTTCAAGGAACTAGCTCAGTCAACTCGGGTAGTGGCCTTCGTCGTCGATGTTTTTGGCATCGATGCATTTGATGTCGCCAAAGAATTTGGACTTGAACCCTACATTTTCGTCACTACCGCTATTATGCTATTATCATTGATATTAGAGTTACCTAAGCTTGATCAGATGTTTTCGTGCGAATATAGAGATTTGCCTGAGCCGATCAAGTTACCAGGATGAGTGCCGTTCGATGGAAGCGATATTCCCGACCCTTTTCAACACAGGACAAATTTTGCCTATCAAGAGTCTCTTCAGCAATGCAAACGTTACCCATTGGCTGCTGGAATTATCATTAACAGTTTTATGGACTTGGAAAAGGGTACTTTGGATGCTTTAATGGAGGGTGGGCGTGGTTTGCCTGCGGTTTACCCAGTTGGACCTCTTATACGAACTAGTTCAACCAATGAAGTTGGAGGGTCTAACAATTGCTGAAGGTGGTTGGATGAGCAGCCTAGCGGGTCAGTGCTATATGTCTGTTTTGGAAGTGGTGGGACTCTTTCGCATGGACAGCTAAATGAATTGGCACTGGGTTTGGAAATGAGTGGGCAAAGATTTCTTTGGGTTGTCAAGGAACCCGACGAAATTGCTGCAAACACCACTTATTTTGGTATAGAAAACGTCAAGAACCATCTTGCTTTTCTGCCTGATTGGTTTTTGGAAAAGACCAAAGAGGTTGGTTTGGTGGTTCCATCTTGGGCTCCTCAGATTCAGGTTTTGAGTCACGGCTCGACCGGTGGGTTCCTGACCCATAGTGGCTGGAATTCGGTCTTAGAATCTATGGTGCATGGCGTGCCATTAATCGCATGGCCACTCTATGCAGAGCAAAAGATGAATGCTGTACTTCTAAGAGATGGTCTGAAGGTTGCATTTAGGGTCAAAGTGAACGAAGATGGGCTGGTTGGGCGAGAAGATATTGCAAACTATGTGAAGGAACTGATTGAAGGGGACGAAGGGCAGTTGCTTAGAACCAGGATGAGAAAACTGAAAGATGCTGCCAAAGTAGGTCTGAACCCAGATTGACCTTCAACAAAATCCCTTGCCAAGGTAGCAGAAATTTGGAAGAACAAAAAAAATTAGATTTCATTTTATTGATATTTTCCCTTTTTAATTTTTAGTTATAAAAACTAAATCCAAAATGAAATATAATAAAAAAAACAAAAAGCATCAACCTTCTATTATAAAAATAAAATAAAATTGTCCACATGGATTTATTTGTATGGCCACTTTTTCTGATTTGTAAATTTACATTAATACTTTTTTTTTTATGTTAAATCAATACTTTATGAATACATCAAAATGATGGAATTTGATGGAGCTAGGAAATAGAGCAACTATCAATCTGTTTTCCTGGACTCCTAACACACAGCACTAATCACCCAACATGAATACAGCACATTTTCTATAGCCTCCCATAGCCATCATTACCATTTAATTTTACCACACTAGCATTAAATCCCACTAAAACTTCTCTCCTCAACCAGTATAGACTTCAACAATTAATACCACGCCGGTCCATGCAATAACCTAACCTTACTATCCATTAAATTTCTTTTTTTTTTTAATGGTAAGAGAATTTCATAAATTACTTAGCACATCGGTGTAATTACAAAGTAAGGAATCTGGAGAGGTATCATATGCCTTTCCAGGAAACTAATCAATGACTTCAAAGGGAGAAATATTCTACCCTTGTAAAATACACGTTCATAGGCAAGAGTAGGCCTTGCCTGACGACCCCAGCTTTGGCAAATCCGTCAGCTAGATGGTTGGCTTCTCTGCTAATATTGGTGAAGGTGACCAGTTTAATGTCTACTTTGAGGACCTCAATATTATTGTAAATATTCTTCATCCGCCAGGAAACAAAGCCAAGGTTTAGAACCCAGCTAATAACGTTTTTGGATCATTTTCGACAATGAGAAAATTGAAAGTCCATGGTGACGAGGGGAACAGAGAAAGGCCTTTTTTGATAGCAAAAAACTCGGCATAGTTGGAGTCCTCTATGCCTATGGAAGAGGAGAAGACTCCCTTAATGAAACCTTCAATCATCTCTAATATTACATCCTATTCCAGTAAAGCCTGATTTACCGACGGTAGAACAGTAGATATTAATCTTATAGGAACTTGGAGAAACCTTTTCCGTTCAGATCTATACTTTAACTTACACTTTCTTATTTTACGAGTGATTTTACTTGGTTCCAGAACGAAGTAAGAAGCACGGATATTGTTCATACGCCACTTTCCTTCGCACCGGTAAAGAGTCAAATGGTGGAAAAGAAAAGCATTTTCTAAATGCCGGTAAGGAGTCGGAAGGGGAATTATTGGCAACCGAATAATTTTTTCTCGAGAGACTTCTTTTTGAGCCTTTTTCTTCCGCAACTTATGTCATAACCAGGCTCGGTTTCATGTCAGCTACTCGCTCTCATTATTTCCATAGCCCCACTAAACTACAAAACTTGCCGACTACCCCTATCTACTTCCCCTACATCCCATCTTCTGCATTAATTCTCTTCTGTTTTGTCAAATGTCTTGTAGCAACGTTAATTACTGTCGGCTAGTTTGTGGTTATTACTGGTAAGCTTCTGTTTTTGCATTTATAAGACTTTAAGTTGTAGATGCAAACAGTATCTCCCGACTCTTCGCCCTCAAAAAACCTTCACCTATGCCCTGTTCAATTCCAAGTTCCAGAGGGCATGTTTTTCAAGGTCTCTCATGCCAAGAACATTAATTTCATATATGAATCATGAGAGTACGTAGAGTTTACCAAGTCTCATGTCCAATGAGTTATTAAATCACAAGAGTAGTTACATTCTAAATTAGTTAACATGCTCATCAAATTGCAAAGTCAATGGTTAATACATTAATAGCAATTGCCATTTGAGAAAACAAAGAAATTACTGGAAAATTTTTAAAAATTCCCTCAATGGTTACAAGATTCCTAAAGATATGAGATGACCCTTTTGTTTTCCTTGGTGCTTGAAAGGAAATTGCAAAAGAAAGAATGGAAACTTAAGACAGCGAATCAAACAATCCAAACTTAGTTTGATATGAAGAACTGCAGACCAAGCAGCAGATCGGATTGCTCTCAGTCAAAACAAGATGCTTTGCCCCGAGAACTGGTTGCAAGCACTCCGGTCATCTTCCGTGTTCTTTTCGGACAAGGATGGTCCCGCCCCGAGAGTTTCGTGTATTAATCTCGAACAGATGTTCTAGGTTAATTATTTGGTGTATACTTGCAATGTTCTTTTGGAAAGGGCAAAAAAAACTATAAAGAAATCACAAGAATTTCTTTACTCAATTGATTTCTCTGAAAAGAATATTTCCGAATTATTTAAATTCTGATTTTAACATCAGAAATGATTCCGTTGACCTTTGCGTCTTTTCTTATTCATTTTATATTGAAGAAGAATTACACCTTCCTAAACTACAAGAATCAATTTAATTAATTTTTTCACAAGATCTTTTAACTATTACTGTACGACTATTAACTTCAAGAATTTACCTCTGATGGCGTGCACAGTTAATTCCCAACAAGGTTGATACTAAATGGCCCCAGCCCTATAGCTCAGTCAGTCCAAGGTTCATACTTAAGCCCAGAAGCTTGGGCTTGGACCTTTCAAAACGCCAGAGTTTAGGGTTTTGTAGCACCTGGATTTGTAACAGATTGTACGGACATGGAGAAACCATTGGCAACACTCGAAAGAGGCACGACATGCTCGGCCTGGAACTACTGCGGCGAGAGATTAGCCGCCGGTTCCGTCGACGGTTCTCTTTCCATCTTAGATTCTTGTGACTCTTCCTCTTCTTCCTTCACTTGCTCCGCCAAATTCAAGGTCAAAGAATCTTTTTGTTTTTTTTTGCCGTATCATTTTTTTATTTAATAGTTATCGCATTTTAGGCCCAATTTTTTGAGTTGGGGTCTTCGATTTTAGGCCAGTGAAGCTGGCATTGTGAAGGTTGCTTGGATCCCTCCTGAGTATGGGGATGCTGTTGCTTGCATTTGTGAAGATGGGACTTTATCCATATGGGAAGAGCTTGTAGAAGGTTTTTTTCTTCCCTGAATTTTTAATTCTTAGATTTGATGGTAATATTTCGAAAATGCCGATTGGTATTGTAAATTTTGATAGGTACACAACCTCTTCAGTGGAAGCTATGCAAAAGCTTCAAGACTAGTTCGAAGGTTCTAGATGTTCAATTTGGAGTCAACCATACGAGTTTGAAAATGGTCAACTTTATAACTGAATGGTTTTGCAAATTCTGCTCCATGTTACCATAATAGCAAATATAATATATTTTGCTTTGACAATCGACATTTTCATAGCTACTTTTCATTTAGTTTACAGGTTGCTGCTTACTCAGACGGCTTTGTGAAAGTCTTTGAGCTCCTCGATCCATTGGAACTAAAGAACTGGCAACTTCAGGTGCTCAATTCTGTGCATCTAACCTTCCCTCTTTTTCTGTTGCTTTTTCTAGATATCCAGCCATTCCCAATCATTAGTTTTGCATGTTATATTGTACTCTCGTGAGTGTCTGTACTCTCTCCACTCATCCACTTTCTGATTTTCTTTTAACTCTTTAAGGATTTTTATTTCAGGCTGAATATCAGAATGTTATAGATTCCGTTTCTACATTTGGGAAGGCTTCATGCTTAACAGCATGTATTTCTTGGAATCCTCAAACGGGTGAAGGCCAAGAATCAAGCTTTATTTTGGGTTTCAATTCTAATACTCCACAGCTCAATTCCCCCAAGGTATTCTTAAATTCATTTTCCTTGCAGCTAAATTCTGCTCTAATATAATGGGATTGGGGTGCATCAATTTGTTTTATACATGAGCATTGTCTCTGTATTATGCAGCGTATCTTTATTTGGTTTGGTTTATCAAGCTCCAGGATCCCAAGTTATTGAAAACTGGGCAAGTTTGCTAGCCGAGATCACCTATATTCTGATGTTAGGAGATTGCCTGTTATCATTATTCTTGAGTGACTTGCTTACTGACAGAAACATGTGGATGTGTTGTTATATTGCTAATTTAGACTCACTCTAGAGTTCCATAGGTGTGGGAATTTGATCCAGCTCATCAGAGATGGCTCCCAGTAGCAGAGTTGGCTTTGCCTGGTGACAAGGGAGATCAAGTTTATTCTGTTGCATGGGCACCAAACATTGGACGGTAATGGAAATTAGTATTCTTTGTGAAAATGTTTTTCTTTTTGAGCTGCTGCCCATCAGTAGGATAAGTCTCTATAGTATAGAGTCCACAAGTTCCTCTTTTATGCTGGGGTTCAACTGGGATATTTTCCAGACAGTTTGCATTGTGAATTCTGTTGAAACTAAATACCTTTTTTCTTCTTGGTGATGTAGGCCATATGAGGTAATAGCTGTTGCATCTCAGAAAGGAATTGCTATATGGCATGTTGGATCAACCCCTGACTTGGATGGAAGGCTCTCAGTAGAGAAGGCTGCATTGCTTTCTGAACATAACAGTGAGGTATACAATAGTTAAAATTTTATATTCTGTATATTGTTTTCTATTACTCTACATGTGATTTGTACAGCTGCAATATTTAAAATTTGTACAGTTTGTATGTGTGTATAAAGGCATAAATGAGGTTTGTTTTAGTGTGTGATTTGGATTTGGCTCATCACTTGTTGGGATTTTAACTGAATAGCTGCAGTTTTCATTTAGATGGTGAGAAAAATAATGTAAAACGCACTATGGTAAAATTTATGCCTCTGTTTTTCATTGTGGCACTGCCAGTAAAAGCCCTGGCACCAGCAATATTAATTTATCACTCTCTCTGCCTGGTTAACTGTCAACATCCTCTCCTTTGATTTGTCTATTCACCACAAAAGCATCATCAATTTTTTTTTTTTGTCTTTATCTTAGCCTTTTCTCTTTTCTTTTTGGATTTCTGTTTCCTGTCACAAGTCTGGATTTTGCTTCTTGTAGCCCGTTTCTTTCTCATTTTCTTGTGAAATTTTGGCTGATGATAGATTATGAATGTTATCTTGGTGTTTAGAGAGGTGCCTTGATGATTGATTGAATGCATGGTACCCCGGACTAGGCAGAGAAGGGATAACATATATGATATATGTAGATGTTTTGAAACTTGGCAGTATCCAAATTCTTGTGATCTTAGTGCACATAAGACCAGGAGAATAGTGCATGTTGTACATGTTAGGACTGAGTTTATTATGCTTAAATGTTTCTGCTACCCCTATGCTACTTTTTGGTAAAACTGCTACACTAGCAAAGAGAGCTAACTGCTTAGTGCCCTAAGCTAGCTAGCTAAATTAAGGGAAAGCTATTTTTTAACCTTTATGTCCACCTTTTTACCTATTTTCTCATTACATTCTTTAGACAAAGTTAAGTGTATACATATCTCTTATATATTTCTGCCTCTATAACTACACTTGAGTACTTACACAGAAAGAGGCTATAGCTCTCCTTGCCTGCTCTCCTATTTTAGTTTAGGTAGATTTGTTCATTTACATGGAGAAGGTGAGTTAAATGATTAAAATCTTGTTGTTTGTTTGATGATCAGGTGTGGCAGATGGAATGGGATATGAGCGGAATGACCTTGGCAACTACTGAAAGTAATGGGCTTGTAAGGCTGTGGCAATCCAACTTGAACGGCACTTGGCATGAACAAGCCGCATTTGAACCCACTTCTTAGTCCTCTGTATAAATGTGTTTTTCTATATTTCCTCTCTCTCTTCTCTTTTGATGGCTTACCCAAATTGTGCATTTGTTTGTGAGTGCAATGCTTCAAACACCATCCTTTCTCCCCTATAAGTTTTTTCTTATAATTATGTAGTCAAAACTTGAATTTTCTCTGCTACTGAATGCTTTTATTGTCTCTGCAGCATCCATATTCATCATATCATAGCTAAATTTGTCAAGGAAGCAAAAAAAAGGAACCAAAAACTATAATTAATAAAAAGGAAAAAGTTAAACTGTCTCCAAATGGACCAAAACGTAACTCTAATTGGTCAATTTCTGATTCCACGCCATTTCAGGACCATCAAGGTACGTTACTTTCTTCTTTATGGGATATTGCAATAGTTGGCCCATATTTTTTATATTGGGCATGGCCTTTCCTTTCCTAATTAAGTAGGCCATGGTCGTTCATATCTCACCATGCTGTATAGCCCTAGCCATTTCAATGATCCAATGGTTGACTGTCTTGCCATCACCCTCATTTATGGCCGCTCGTGCAAACGATCCCTATAAAGTGGCTTACCCTCAAGTCATAATGATGGCTGGAAAAACTTCTGGGATCAATGCCCCTGGTACACATCGATGATGTTTGTGATGCACATATCTTCCGCATGGAAAAAATCATCCATGGAAGGCAGATTTCTTTGTGTAGTAGCTAATCCAACCATCAGAGAAATTGCAATGCATTTTCGAGAAAATTATCCGCAATACCAGATACCTGAAAAGTTAGAAAGAGGAGTCGGATGGGACTCCACCCAGCAAGTTGAATCAATATGGGTTTCCAGTTCAAATTTGATTCGAAGAAAATATTAGATGATAGTGTAAAGTGTGGACGAAGATTGGGAGCTCTCTTCCTCAAATAACAATCACGGTCATCCTATCCTACACTGCTTTGGTGGAGACCAACATAAAATTAAATTTACAGTAGTATTTTCTTATTTTAATAAAGCATGCTGCTCTAACATGCAATCAGGGCTTACTTTCACCTAGCGGGAACTTTGGAAATTCCGTTTACCACAAAATGGTTGCTTAATTACTTTGTATTTCAGAAAGAATGAGAGGCTATACTGCAATCTCTTCAAGACATGATCAGATTGAAATTATATAAAGAGATTTGATAGGTCCAATGTTCTCAGTCTATTTTCTAGTGGCTTTTAATAAAATCAAATCTCATATACTCCCACAATGTACGTAGTTGCCCATTACTTGAAATGAAATTAATCACCTAATCAGCTACTCTGGTACGTAATAAAAAAATTGAATGCATCAAACATATATAAGTTAAATTTTATGAAAATCTTGTATTTATACCTCACTAGTTTATTAAAATTTTAAACCCCATTGAATCCTAAAGTGATATACTCAAATTTTGGCTTGGATCATTACCTGAGCTACTCTAATGAAAGACGGTAATTCATATACTAGAAATTAGATTAATATGGGCTGATGGTAGTGAAGGACATACGTTTGGCGTAGTCTTTGAGAATTGCTCGGATATTTCTAATCTATCAAGGGAGTCAACATTAAAAGAAACTATAAGGAAGTGAAATGTTGTTGAAAACCCAGAAGCATGATTGGTTGCAATAGCCGTCCACCATAAATCATTCACCGATTTGTTGATCAAGTTTCACTCTCTTCTAATAATAATAAAAAACTAAAGCTAAACGTTAAATTATGAACAGGCCGGCTGGTTTGGCCGACCTCAAGCTCGAAAGATTTGACGTTTCTACTTTGACCTCTTCATTTCCTGATGACCTTGAAAGTTCGCGCTCTTTGCTGGGGTCAGGTAAATCCTTTTGCTATACTTGCTTTACTCCTCAATTACTCCCCCAAAGAAAACCATCAGCTGGGCCAAAATAAGGCAGATCAGAATGGAGAAGAAAGCTAATATCAAGGTCTGCGTTACCGGAGGTGCTGGATATATCGCGTCTTGGCTTGTTAAGAAGCTCCTAGAGAAAGGCTATATTGTCCATTCCACGCTCAGAAACTTGGGTTCTCCTTCTTATCCCCATCTCCGTTTCTCTGTTTCCTCCAGTCGTGCTCTTGCAGCTCTCTCTTAGACTTTAATAATTTTCAATAAAACTGCAGAGGATAAATCAAAAGTAGACATTCTGAAATCCCTCCCTGGTGCAGACACCAATCTAATGTTATTTCAAGCTGATTTATACAATCCCAATCAGTTTGAAAGAGCCATTCAGGGGTGTGAATATGTCTTTCATTTAGCTACTCCATTGGTTCATGGCAGTACTCAAGGCTCAATGGTTGGTTTTCTTCATCAAATGATTAGCTCATCAAAGTTATTTCCAATTTGTCTTAACCCAATTTTTGATGACTTTCTTTTTTTGTTGTGTATTTATGATAGTTCAAGGATACAACTGAAGCCGCTGTTGCCGGGGTGAGAAGCATTGCTGACACTTGCATCCGATCCCAAACAGTTAAGCGACTCATCTACACAGCTTCTGTGATGGCATCCTCAGCACTAACCGAAGATAGAATTAAGTTCAAACCTTACGCGGATGAATCGTGTTGGACATCTGTTGATATGCTATCTACCTACTGCAATGAAGTTACACTGGTATATATTTGTTTCTTCTCTTTGGATTGACACCGCAGTGATATCAATAATTAACTAATGTTTTAGAATATGAAGTTCACATTTCTTTCTTTCTTGGCTGCAATTCTTGCTCTTAGGCATATACTAGATCAAAAACGTTAGCAGAGAAAGAGGCGTTGAGCTAGAACGAAAAAAATAACGGCAATTTAGAAGTCGTAACACTTCCCTGTGGCCTGGTGGGAGGAGAGACTCTTCTTTCCTACGTGCCTTCGAGTGTGGAAATAATGACTCTTGCACACACTGAAGGAAAATTGTTCTGTGTCGAAGGATTAAGACTTATGCAAAAGATTCTTGGATCAGTTCCCCTGGTACACATTGATGATGTTTGTGATGCGCATATCTTCTGCATGGAGACCCCATCCATGAGAGGCAGGTTCCTTTGTGCAGCAGCTAATCCAACCATTGCAGAAATTGGAACTTATTTTCGAGAAAATTACCCGGAATGCAAGATTGATGAAGAGTAAGAAATTAGTAATTGAAAAAATATTCGGAATTTCGAGCAATGCTTGTATTACTAAATACTAAAAAAATCATATATTGCTATATATATGAACTGATTATTATTTGATTTCATTATTAATTCAGGTTCATGGGAGAAGAAAAGGGAGGAATTGCATTCGACTCTAGCAAGCTGATCAAAATGGGTTTTCATTACAAATGTGATATGAAGAAAATATTAGATGATAGCATGCAATGTAGAAGGCGACTGGGTGCTCTTCCCCATTAGATGTTGGAGGCAACATTAAAAATTGTAGTTTTTGCTTTAATAAAGAATACAGCTCCACAATGGGCTTGCTGCATAGGTGATATTGACGTTCTGTTCAGTGACGAAAATAATAATAATATTTGTATAAACAAAATTATAAAATATTTTTTAAAAAATAAAAATAAAATTTTAAAATTTTAAAAAAATAAAAAAATTTAAAAATTTTTGGAAGGCGAGACCCTACTACTACTAGCTCTCCTCTCTCTGCCTTTGGTCCTGTTAGACACCCATGTAACTTATAAGAATATTTCACGTGCATCCTTTGGGTAGGGGAAATGGAGCATCCTCGATATAAGGATCCATACCTTATTATATTAATCTCAAATATTGAGCTTAAACTTAAATACCATAAGCTTAGTCCTTTGTTTTTTTTTTCTCTATAATATCGGAGAAGAGACGAAATTACTTTGTGAATTACTAACATTCTACTGCCTTAGTTTGGTTTTTATAAGATGGAACCGTGCAATGTTAGAAACTGTATTATGTTCGGTCTAAAAGTTCATTTGTCTCTACTGTATCTATCATTGTCTTGTCCGTGTAAATTATTAATGTCGGTTCTCTCTAATCACAGCTTCATCCCCTGCTGCCTTAAATGTCATTGTCCTAGAATTTGGTAGTACTAATTAATACTCCAGGCAACTTCATTTCATGCTGTGCGTGTGCCACGAGCAGCAAGAAAATCGAGATAATTAGCACCAGACAAAGTTCTTTTGGACAAACAGTCCAGTTCTTAAACGCTTTGCTGTCTGCAACTTGGCTTTTGCGTTTGTTCCAACTACTTCTTGTTCGCTTGTTTGTTTGAACTTCCTTGGCCCCTTCCATTTGTATTTCAAGCGGTTGCGTTTTTAATCTTCTATCCAGAAAGAATAAAAGAAAAGAAGAGGAAGAAGATGAAACACAGTTATTTAAATCTTGCGAGGACTCTGCCACGTTCATTGTAGGCGACAAGCAGAATAAAAGATTATCCTTTCACGACACAATTAGTCGAGAGGAACGGCTCAATCCAACAACATAAAGACAGGAAGTAAAGCTAATTTAATAGCGAATTGAAAGTCCGGCATGGAAGGGTTCCGAGAAAATAATCAATTCCCACCTCCCACGCATTTGTTGCGGAAAGTAAGCAAGAACAACAATACTTAATATGTATTAAAGAAATAAACAAAGTAGGCAAACATTTTAGTTTTATAGTTCCAAGCTTTTAAAATACCTTTGTTCCTTCTTAGGAAATGTTGAACATGTGCTCAATTGTTATTTTAGACCCTTATGGTATTTTACAGTCGACCTTCCACTCCACATTTTTCATTTTATTCTCTGCAGTCCGCACCATTCTATTTCAAGAATGGGCAAAGAGAAGCCCAAGAATTGGGGGTGTTTCTTTTGAAGATAGAAAATTCTTGGGCTCGGTACAGTCCAGTTTCACTGTAATCAGTCCTAGTCAATGTGGCAAAGCCCATTGTACATGGCCTGTTTGCTGCATTAGAACCCAAATCCACACATCCAATTTCTACGATCCACCGCATGACTATTATCTACAAGAGGGAAATCCAAATTCCTAAGCGAAATGGCAGAAGCTGTAGTTACGATGAATCTCAGTTGTGTACAACTACTCCCCAACGATCCTGTCCCTCTAACATTTGGGGATTCTTCTTCTTTCTTGCGCAATCACCGAGCAAACCCAAGTAAATTAAGCAGGAATTTCAGGAGTTATAAAAATGGAGAAGTTGTAAAGAGGAAAGGAGGAATTGTATGTGGGTGGTTATTGCCATTGGATCCATGGGCACCTAACATTGACTCGCAGAGCATTGCTTCACAGCTTTTTGCAGTTTCGTTGTTTCCGTACATTGGGTTCCTGTACTTCATCACCAAATCTAAGTCTGCTCCAAAGCTTACCCTTTTTGGCTTCTACTTCTTGCTTGCCTTTGTTGGGGCCACTAGTGAGTTTTTGGGAATTATACGTATTTCTTTCTCAGATCCTTTTATTTTGGAGTAATTGATATTATAAGGTTATTTTATGCTGTCTCTCGTTCTGAACTTCACAAATGAATTGAATTTTGACTTGGGAGCAAGGGGTTTCTCTGGCCATGAAATGAAGAAACTAGCATTTGGGCAAAAATTAGAATAAAATTAGACAGAGTAGCTAAGGTGCGAACGAAGTGAAACGATTATTAGTTACATCTTGATAATGGTTTTTTACAAGATCCCACTTTGTTGATAAAGGCACCTATGTTGAAATACCATCATTTTTGCATACACCTCTTTTTGTTTTCTCAAACTGTGTAAATCACATGTTAGATATTTGAATTTAATTTATATTGTTTCTCATATTCTATGCTACCTTTTTTTTTTCTTATTTTTTTGGATAATTAAATGCTATATTTTGAGACTATGAATGTATGGCTTATCCTAGCTTGGGGAAGATATGCATATTGTGACAATGGGGCATCTTAAATCTGTAACACTTCTGTTAGAATGGTGGAAATTTGGTGTCTGCTTTTGCTCATTTGGAACCAGGGCAGGCAGGCAGCTAGTTTCCAAGTCATCTATATATTCTACCATGTAATTTCTTCCCAGTTGTGATGCTGGAGAATTCCATGAATCCATTCATATATTTCAGTGCTGATCATTGGTTTCACATAAATTCATCTGTTTTAGTGGCAAGTCTTTCTTATTTTTGCTTCATTTTCTCCAGGGTGCTTATTTTCATCTTTTGGTATACTGCCTGATATAGATTTTCAGGCTTTAAGTTTATTCACTTCTTTTCTTTTTGAATCCTGTGGCAATGTTTCCAATTCCTTGTTTACTTGATCAGTGGAGCTAAGCTGCATGAAGTACACAATTCAGCCCAAAGCAAACAGAAAATAAATGGGAGGGGACAGGGTTAAAAAACAAACAAAATGTCGCCTTCATTCAATTTAGTGTTGTACAAAATTTCTTACTTTGGATGCTTTTCTTCTGTAATTTGATTTGCTATTGGTGTCTTGTTTCAACTCTCTAATTTTGTTTGTATTGGTCTTTTCTGACTTCGTGTCCACTGAGCAGTCCCCGCTGGAATATATGGTAAGTTCTCACCACTAAACAAAATTGCTTTCATTTGTTATTGATCAATTTTTAGACATGGATGCCAAATTTTGACTCTATCCATGTGGTTGAGACAGCCAAGGTGAAATATGGTACTTCCTTGTCTAATGTGGATTGGTTACATGGAGGGGCAGAATCACTTCTCACTTTAACCAACTTATTCATTGTCTTGGGGTTGAGACAAGCTCTTCGGAAAACTGAGGATGCAAAAGAAATCACATCAAGCTCTGCTCCAGATGCAAAAGAGCAGAAGAAGCCATTCATATAGGTGTAGTAAGTAACATCATAATTAATATCCTTGCCATTTCATTTTTCAAGTACTAGGAGCTCTTCTCACTTGAATGTTGCTTCTTTTCTCACAGTTATCTAATACCTAATATTTTCTGCAGTTACCTTGCTACTATTGTTCTCCTGAGATCCCCTCAGCACAATTGCTAGCACACGTGCAACGTACCATTCTTATTTGCTGCTGAGTAGCTTGGTTATTGGCTCATTTTCAAATATCTTTTAACATATTGTGAGTTTCCAGCATGGGTACTGGGTTTCTATATGCCAGCACGAATACCGGGTTTTATTTTGTTTATGTATTCCATCTGTTAAGAGTCTAGACAAGCAATGTTGTGTCTACTGAATAGATCATAGGAATGTAGATTCCTTTTTCCCTGTATATACATATTTTTCTATTGGCAAATATGGGATTTGTTGCTTTCGCACAATATTATGTTATGGACAACTTATTTGGATTTCAATGGCCTTCGCTTGAAAACTCATTTGCATATTGCAATGAAGTTGCAGTCAATTAAAGGATATTTGCATCATTTATGTGTTTCACGCCAGAAGATTTCTATATGCCAACACTATTCTTTTTGGTAAAAGTCTAGGTGCCAATATTATTGTAACTGCGATTAGAACAAATGTCAAAACTTGTTATCCGAGGAAATTTCTTAAAATCAACATTGAATTGAAACTGACTTATGTATTCTGCAATAGCTCATGATATAACACAAGCTAGGATGAACAGACGAAACCAGCTACTCTGGGCAGCGTAACCTCAATTCTAGACCTACCTTTACTCTTATTTCGATTGTGAAAATGAATTAGGAGAAAAATCCCGGGGTGTCAAAAGGGAAGTTTGGATCCAACTCCACATGATCGAGTGAGAAATCTAAGTCCATAATTGGAGAATTGGTGGTTGAAGTGTTGGCTGAAATCAACTCCGTGAGAACAGATTCAGCATGCCGTGCATCAAGGATCCCTCCCAAGTTGTTCATCTGAGAATGAGAAACTGAAGAGTAGTTTAATTCAGGTGTAGCAGGAGACATGAAAGGCGAAGAGAAGCTGCCCAAGATATTGTTGTTATCAAGTACTCCTGAAGGTGAAGAAGTATGGTTTTCGCTCTTAAGGCACCCAAATGATGATGAAGGAAAAGAGAAGGACGGTGCCATCCCTTTATTGTCTAAGCCCTCAGTATGGACCCTTAGGCCTTTTCGAAAATTTATGAAGATATCTTGTGATTGCAATCGTTGGTTATTGTTATAGTTAAGGTTGTTTGATTTATGTTCTTGTTTTTCTGGTGATGCTGGTGGTGGAACTGCTGCCTGGTTGCCTAGGGCACATGTGTGAGTTCCTCTGTACGTGACCTCAAAGATGGTGGGATCATCATCAGATCTCTGGACTTGCTTTGTAGCCCAGCAGTTCTGAGTGTTCCGGTAGGTGCATCTGTAATAGCTTCTGCAAAAGCAAACCATCTCCCATCAGAAATTTTACTAAACAGAAGTGAAGATATTTATAGGAAAAGAAAATTTTAGGCACTGCGATGAACTAGTCAAAAACAGAATAGCCTACTTTTCTTTTCTTGTTTTTTGATTCTTTCTTTCTGAAACTACAGATCCCAAAGGGTTAAAAAGTTGGGTGTAGCTTTTTTTATATGTTTAATAGAAGAAACTGCTTAGCAAATGATTGAGATGAGTGACTCCAGTGACTTCCAAGAAAGAAAAAGGCTCTTTCCAGCAGGATAAGAAAAAAGACTTATCACCTAGGATATTTGGCTCCGAGGATATCTTTCTGCCCATATTTTCTCCAGCTGTAACCATCGTCATGAGGTCCCTCCAGCAGGCTTTCAGAACTAACTCTCACCTGATCCGTCCATCTAGGCAACATCTTTCTGCAAAACCCAATTCCAAAAACATGTTCCAGGAAGCATTAGCATCGAATTAACCATAAGTTTGCAACAAAAGATGCGAGAATTTCATAACTTGTAGCTTGAAAGTTCACCTCTTCTTTGAGACATCTCGGATATCCTGGTTGTCCTTTTCAAGGTCATCACTCCGAGGGCTGCCGTTTATGGATAGGGGAGACTCTGGCACTCCAGATGTTGCTCCCACATTCTGTTGTGGCTGTCCCACAGGCAGATTCATTTTCAAAATCAGAAGAGCTTTCTCGTAAGAAGACAAAATCTTCTGTACTAACAAGTCCCTGGACTCAACAGAAGATGTTGTTCCCAAATGCACCCTTAACTGTTTTGCTAATTCCATTCCTTGAATCAGCTCACCGATCAGTGTTTCCTGCTCCCAGTTCCATCCGTTCTCCATTTTTTCCTTCTTCTACAGTTTTCACCGCACGATATAACGGGAAATAGGGTGATTACTTCTATGAAATTTGGAAGTACTAAATCATAATACTACCACTTCCAAATACAAGACTGGGTAAATTTGTGTTATCAAGAAGCAAAAGCTTTCCCCTAAGGAACCCAAGGAGAAGCAGCCAAAGGGATTGAAATAACCTGAATGGTGAAGAATAAGAAGCAACAACCATGGAAGTTGGCCTGAATGAAATTTGTATTATGGAGCCGAAAAGTTCAGCTGTTATAAACTTGTTTATGTAGAGCTTAAGCGAAATGGAGAGTAGGAGAGTGAAAGCTCTTGGTTTGAAGAAGAAAATTGAAGGTTTGGGTTTATAAAGGAGCTCCTTGAGACAGAAAAGGTCGTGGGAATGTAGAAAGTTTGAAGGTTGACCAAAAGAAACCGAGTTTTTCAGCATAGACCAGTCTTTGGTCATATGATAAGAAGTAAGAGTGGAGTGTGAGGACTGAGGGGAGGTCAAAACTCCAAACTCTGACCAATTCTTCCTTCAAATTACTTCTAACGTGACCCCACCTTTCTTTTCTCATTTGTCCTTTTATGACACGAATGATTGAGGTTAAGAAGAGAAACGAATAGAGAATTAAGAAAGTCAGGGTTGAAGCTCAATAGAAGCGTTGGACCAAGAAGTTTCAAGCCATGTTCCGCGTTCTCGCTCTGCCCTTGTGCTTCTCCATGTGGGGAAAATGGGAGCTTACATGTACCGAAGATGCCATCCGCACCGACTTCTCCATCTGCTTATCCCTGTTAGATTCTTCACGTGGCTTTTAAGTTTTCTAGTCGCTTAATGTGATTTTCAATTTTCTATGATGAATCTTAACCGTCGAGAACATGCATAAACGTAGATTGACTCAGTCTGGCCATGCTTGAGCCAACCCTGAATTCCTTTTCTAGAGGGATTTGCCCCTGTTTCCATGGTCAAAGAAATTCAACAGGATGCATGCACGGTAACATGTTTGGAAACCGCGCAATTCTTTTTAATGGGAAATTTTCCAAAAGAACCCAACTCTTTTATAGACTTTAAGATAATTAAAAGCTTCATCAAAGGCAGGAATTTCACCTGGATTGTAGCCACCAAGCAACATCCTTAATTTCGAGGGCCCCTAAGGCCATTGTCTTGAAGTAGGAAGCTAACCCAACAACCCTCTTTAATTCATACATAGATTAGAAAGTGACTAAACGACAGGTTTCACTGTGATTATTAATCCTATTAATTCGATTAAGGTTCTGTCATTTTGGGTCCTTTGTTTATCTTTGTATTGTTGGGTTTGTTGAGCTTTTCCTTCAATCAGAGCCATGAGATGGACATCACCATGATGAATGGAATTACAAGTGTCCCCTCTGAGACATCCTATAGCATGAGGAATAAACTTCGTCTTCATTAAATTAAATTCAGAAAGCAGAAGAGAGACAACATTTTGTTTGTTGGGTCTTCAATGTGAAACCTACAAAGTCAAAACAAATGAAGGGATTTATTAAATTCAGAAACTAGCCAGGCCTCCTCGTGCAGAAATCTTTTGGACTTGATATCTTATTTGCAGTTTGCATATATATACAATTGTCAACAGAGTATTTCAATAAAATAGCTTTTTATTTTTTTGTTTAAATTATGGAATTTACACAAATGATTTGGGGTCGTCAACTGGCTGAGGAGAGTTTTCAATTAGACCATTTTTAAGTATTAAATTACAATAAAGATTAAACAAATCTGGTAGGTATAAGAGTACTTTTGGCAATTGATTTAAATATATATATATATATATATATCTATCATAGAACTCAATAAGGGTCAATTTTCTCCATTGATATGTCATTTTCTGAGTCAAAAGTCTCCTTAAATTAGATGTTGTGAAATATTTTAGTATTTGACTGTTCATTAGAGTAATTTTTCTTATTATTTCTGTAATTTTTTTTTCATGTCAGTTATTTATTTTCTTTTATCAAATTTTTGATAGGGTTATGTAAACTCTTTTGGTAAGACGTTCTTAAGCAAAACAATTAAAATCAATAAAAGTTGAAATAAATTAATTACTTTCGTACTAATTATATCTTGTAATTGCTCAATTATGTTAGGTATATTAACATATAAGATACATTAATCCGAATTTTATTATTTGGTAAGATATTTGAATTTTATATATATTCGATTAAATTTTTTCACATAAAATTTTAATTTAAATAAAAAAATAAGAAAAAGATTCTCAAAAGCTGGTAGTTGAACAAGATAATTTTGACTTGATGGTCACAAATGAGTAGCATTAAATTTAAAAGCAAAAAGTTCTTCCGAAATTAACATTTGAAAAATTCAAAAGGTAAATCCTCTCCTCTGGAAATTATAGTAACCGCGTTTTTGTGGAAGATAATGGGGCTGGAAAATGACGTGAAAATGGTCCAAGGTTAGTATTAAAAGTGTTTTAGCAACAACCAACCTCATGCCCAAATTACCCTCGAAGAGTCTTGACCACGCTCTCATTGATATTGACTTTTTTCATCCCCACTTTTCCTTATTTTTCTCCCTTTTAAATGTTTCCAGCTGGACCAATCCCTTTGCCACCCAAGGACTAGTATTTGCATTTTAATAATAATAATAATAAGAAGAAGAATTCTATATGACTTCTTGGGATTTTAAGGTTAAATATTACCCGGAATTTGAAAATCTGTTAATTTTGAACCGCCTGGATTATTACATATATCCTTTGATTATTTAATGGTGGACTTGGAACCACATGTCTCCTTCTCCTTTTTTTTTTTTATTATTCCTTTTTCATTTTCTACTATGTTGATTGTGAATTTCACTTTCGTTATGGTTGGTAATAGTTGTATTACGTTGACTTGGATTTTTATTGTTAATTTTTAATCAATTCAAAATGAGGTATGTTAATTCCCTTCAAAACATAATTTTATTTTGAAAAGTTTTCTTCAAAATATAGTTAAGATAATTACAACGTCATTCCAAAGTGCCAGTTTAAGCTAAGTGTTTAAAAAATTTTCAGTTTAAATGCTTATTTTCCTTCTTGACTCATTCACCGGGTTTGTGAAACTTATCCCAATTAATTGATGTACGAATAAATAACTTGTTGGACTCTCCGTCCGAGGAGTGAGTAGCTGTCTTTGCTTGGTAAAAATTATGGCATCTGGTGGTTATTCGTTTCCCATGTTCACGCCGCTGGTCCAAGTTCTGGCTGGTATGGCTGTGTATAGCTGATTGAGTGGGGTTGAGGCCCACGATGTTTGCCAAAGTACGGCACTTGTGCTTTAAATGTGCGAGGTACTGTTTGTTTGTTCTGGAGGGCATGTAGTGCTTTATTTTTATACGCCTTGACTTCAGAATATGTGAATGTGAATGTGAACACAGACGTAATTTCTTCGTGTGTGTGTATATAGCTTTGTGCTTGGGATTAAAGTATGAGTATCTGTATTTGGTTGATGAAATTTTAAGAGTATTGCTTGAGTTTTGCGAGTTCGCCTGCTTATACAATTAAGCTTTGACAGTTCAATTAATCAATAATTAAACATCATATATACATGATAAATTCTCATGTTGATTGATCTATTGATTATTTGAATTTAAGAGGACAAACATTTCAATGGACCCAAAACTTGATATTGGCAATTTAGGTGAATAGAACATCCAATATAAATTCAACTGATAAGCGCTCAACAAGGAAAGAGGTTTACACAAGAAGAATATGGAAGCAGCTAAGGAAAGAAATTGGAGAAGAAATCTGGGCAAACCCGTGGAAGAAAAAGAACTTCACGAAAATTTGGCCTTCTCTTCATCCCTTTTATCAGCAAACATCTCACCATGTCTCATTATCCAAAACCTCTCTATTTCTTCTGCTGTACGCCCCGGAATTCTTCCAGCTATCAAATCCCACCTGTTATTCAATTTTAAAACTTATGTTATGTAGAGTTAATTAGCATGTATAAAGAAAAGAAGACTCCTTGAAATTAATCATGTCAGAACTGAGAAGCCATAAGCTCTGAGAAAAAAGATAAACCAATAGTCTGATAAATTTGGAATTTGATGGGTCTATGTCTCAGCAGTAAGGACAGGTAAATCAGTGGGAGTTTGGTCAAGCAGACATTAATTATGAAGAGATATATACATGTAAGGAGAAAAGGGGAACAGAAAGGAGATAAATACATGTTTGGGACAAATCCAGAGTTTCCGTAGGTTGACATACAAAAATGCATAAAGCCGATGAATGTCCTCGGCTTATATGCAGAATAAAGGCAGAATGCCTCGTAAATTGATCCTCTCTCTCCTTAGAAATTGATTAACCAAAAAAATAAAAAGGGGTGGGGGGAGGATTTAAGCATTAGGAATTAAAATATGAGCACGAGGACACTTTTGAATATCCAGTTTCTAGTTTCTCCCATGATTAACAATATTGTAAAATATGTGCATTGCCCGAGGACCTGTTCTTTTTCGAAGAGTAATGTTTAACTAGACCCCCAAGAAAAACTGATCATTGTCTGATCTTTCCATACAAAACAAACTCCAGAGAAAGTACAGCACGTTGGCTGAAAATTACTCCGTTGAGTCCGTCAAATAGTGTTGCCTAGCGGCGTGCTTCCATGCAATTATTCCCGAGCTTCACGTTTTCATCTACTCTCCTCTGCACCCCGGATCAAACGGCCGCCCTGATTTTCCTGGCTCTCTCTTTCTTCAGGATCTCTTTCTCTCACGCATGCCCCAGAGCAGGGCCACAGAGAAAAACAGGACCACGTCTATGCATGTTATAGAAGCCAATCTACTGGGTTTAATTTCATTGTCATTTTTAGTTTTCATTAAAAAATTAAGTTGGTATAGAATCTGTTTCAAGTGTAGTGCTGAAAATGTTTTAACAAAGCCAAGGAAACCTTCGTCAGATGAATAATGTTTTACCTGTCTCCAACCAATCTGTAGATTCTGTATACTAGATCTTCTTCTTGTTCAGTCATCTTTATGAATTCCCACTCGATACTGCTTACTTCTGCACCAGATCATAAGTTGGAAAAAAAAAATCTTAAAATTGCTAAGCGGTAAAGTCTGTCTCACTGTACTATTGCACAGTCATGGATGAAACAAAGTCAAGACGCACTATCCCTGAGAAAAGGATAACAAAAGTTAGGGTAAGTATGCAGGCAAAAGAATCAATTACCTTCCGAGGTGGATTTTAAGATCTTGGCTTGTTTCTGGGGACGCTCATCCATTTTCTCCACACAACATATAGTAGAAAAAAGAGCAATGCACTCTAACTGGCTAGAAAGAACAAGATGAGAGAGGAGAAAGGATCAAAGGCGCTGCACTCTGAAAGTAGATATAGGTTGAAAGTATACATAACAGAGAGAAGTTGATCAAACAGTTACTGAAAATATATATATTTATGGTGAAGGAAAGCATAAAATATGGGGAGGGAATCAACTCAAGGATTGGAAAAACTGAATTGAAGTGTGGGAAACATTATGAAGAAAGAGACTGGTCATACAAAATTGAAAAGAACTTAGGTGTATCCCTACAAGAGCTCCACGGACTGACTGGTGCAACTTACCAATGGAGTAAGACAGGTTGACTTGTAGTTACTTTCCACTCGGTTGACTGTTCCTTCTTCTGGGCCTAAAACCCAAAGGTTTTATCTGGAAAGTGGGTTTCCTTCGGAAACTCCCGAGCCCAAAGTAGATATAATCATGCTCATGCAAATTTTAGTGGATTCGTCCAATCATCATTAGACAGATTTCCCTTTCCTATTGCTTTACTAAAGATTTCAGAATTTTTTTAAACATAATACTGACAGGTGATAATATATCTGAGTACGAATGAAATATATAACCTTATTTGTCAAGTTATTAGCAGATGAATTTTTGCTTGGGTGAGATTAGATAGAGATTGCCGATGAATATCCCGGAGGCCTCGAACCACCAACACTCTTTCGTTCGGACAAGGGGTAAAGAGAATCCAATTCCACCGGTCCAATTTCTCTACTCTAGTTTCTTCCATCATTGTATAGGAATACTCTTTACGGACTTGACTGTAAAACAAATTGAACCACCATGATTGATCTCCACGATTCTTTTTAGACGTTTTCACTGCGCCAAGGACGAATCTGTTTGAATGAAAACAGAAGATGAAAGTTACATTGGGTTTGATATTAACCGCAAAAACAACACATGGAATCTATTCTGCTGGTATTTGTGATTAAAAGGCAACCATACGCAAAAGGTAGATTCGGAGCGTGATGTAAAATTTAACGAATCTCATTCGTTCCATGCCTGTAAATAGGCTCGAAAACTGCTTTGTAACACCAAGGAGCCATAGAGAGAGCTCAAGAGAAGTCCTTAGAGGCTGGCAATTTCCTATTGCAATGGCTTCAGTCCAATGCTGCAAACCTGCTGAGAAAAGCTGCTGCCACCAGGGACACCAAGACCACTCATTAAGCCAGAAGGTGTCCGGCATGGCTAGCTCAAACTTCAAGGGCCATGGAAGCCACCACAGCGATGGCCAGCCTACCGAATTCTACGGCCAAACCCAACGGCATTGCCCACATCACACCACGTCTCACACGAGCGAAAACCAGTGCATGAGCCAGACTAATGGCCACAAAACTCAGCACGATGCATCCGGTACTGCCATGGCTTGCCAGGGTAAGACCAAAAAGAGGGGTGAGCACAAGAAGAGAGGCCTGCTACAAAAGATCAAAGATGGCATTTCCGGTGACGACAGCAGCAGCAGCAGTGACAGTGAGAGTGACGATGAGAAATGTGGGACAAAAAAGGCAAGTTATTGACCAAACTTTAAAGCTCAGAAAAATTGGGTGTTTGATAAATTCAATACAGATTTTTTTATCATGAACCTTTTCGTGCATTCTTACCGGTATCTTATTCTGTGTTTTGCAGAACTGAGAGGATCAGTCCTGGGGAATCTATCATCAGTTAAATAAAGCTTCCACATCGTATAAAGTAAAGAAGAAGCGCTCATGGAAGCGATAAAGGTCCATGTAGCATGGCTGGTTCTATAGTGAAGCAATACAGCTTCATTTAAGTGTGGGATGTCCTATGTAAAAGTGAACTTCTGTCTCTAATAAATAGTAGTAATAAATATTTTCTATGATAAAGAATGGTGCAAGCAGTACCTTCTCTCGAACTCCTAAAGATTTTGCACCCATGGATGAAGTTTTGACCAAAACGTACATAACGCTCTTGATAAGCAAAGTAATATGGTTGGAAGCCAGCAAACTGCAAGGAGAGAGGCTGCTGTAAACGTGAGCAGCCACATTCCTTTTACTTACATAGTATCAGGGACTTCCTTATAAAACTAAGCCTTCGGATGATATAAGAGAACCGACATTTCAAGCAGAAGGAAGTAAATTGGATGCTTACATTGATACTGCCAAAACAATGATTGCAATGAAGGTATAAATCTTTTTCCCCTGAAGAGAAGAGAAGTTATCGACTGAACGATTTGCTTTGATCAAAGTAAGTAGGCTGAATGCTCATCAAATCCTGGAGTCCTGAGATTTTAAAGGACTCAAATGTTTTGATTTTCTTCTTAGGCAATCTCGAGAGATCAATTACAGTTTTATTTTGCAATTCAGATTCTATGATCAACAGTTCAAGTATGGATGGTTTGATGATAATGATCTATGATGATTTCCAGTTCAGTCCTACCTTTTCCCTTTTTAAAATGGATGATGATATTCATTTTGATGTATTTTTGCATGTACAGGTGGGCATGAATATTTTCTACCGCTTTGCTTTTTTCATGTGTTTTGTGGCTGAACTGTGTTGCCATTTAGGACCCAGGGGACTAGTTTTTTCGTGGCTGAATTGTGTGACCCATTTGGTCCCTTTGTAACAGGGGATTAGGAGCGGAAGGGATTTTCTCTACGCTCTCTGCTTTTTTCAGGCAACCCCCTTGCCAGCTCTTTCAATGAAATGTTCATGCCCTTCAAAAAAAAAAAATAAATAAACAGTTCTAGGCTTCTTATATACCATGTACCAATCAGGAGTCGTCACCACTTTACCAATCCAGCCTACTAACTTGGTCTTCAACCATGAAGATGAAACCAGGTGAGGTGAACTTGCTACTGATGCCCGTTAGACGATATATCTCTGATCAGACCAATGAATTACGATATACTCTTCTCTTCAGAAGTTCAATACATATAGTATAAAGCAAATGAATAATAGAAGCTAAAATTCTGCTATCGAACTTCTAACCACTATAATTTATTTATCTTAGAGCTCTGTAGAATTCACAAGCCATTACCGAAAGAGATACATAAGAAAGGCAACATGATCTGCAGTAATGTGCTGCAGAATTTCATCAAAAGAACCCAGGGCCAAGGATTGTTAAGAAGAGAAGAGGGATATCTTCGACAGTGAAAGTACTATCTGTTTAAGAACAAACTTGAAAAGAAAAGAAAAATAAAAATCATTCAACGATTCAGATCATTTTATCTGCTAATTTCCCATTTCACATGTTCTATGGGATAACGCAAGACAGGCTATGAAACAGGCCAAAATGAATACATGCAGCGGACAAATTCTTTAGATGAAAGACTTCCAATATCAAAGTTAACATCATGTTTTCTGCTAATTCGCAGTGGATCCAATTCTTTCGATGAAGAACTTCCGATATCAAAGTTATAATTTCCTCTACTAATCGAACCACTTTGGGCTTGAAATATATATATATATCCATTCCTCACCATTATTGGCCTATACATTTCACATACGTATGACTCTCATTTGCAACAGTAAACTGGCTCAAGGAATTTGAAAATGATACGCGAATAATATACCCTTAATCATTTCTCCACTCAATAATGAATAATTCTTCTTTGTTAAAAAAGAGTGATCCAAATTTGAAGCTCCTTTCTGCCAGAATATGACAAAAATTTGGATATTACTCAATAAAAATCCTAAAGCTTATGGCTCGAGCTTGCTAATGGAAGTTATTAGTAATTAAATGTCAGCAGTAGGCATAAAATCTAATGATCACCATAAAAAGCTGAATCCGGTGACTCCATGTAATCATATGTGTCGCTTTCTCCATTTTTATCATATCATCTCCTTGACAAAGAGATTCTTTCCAGAGAAAATGGATGGGTGCCCATTCAACGCTTTTGCTGCTCAAGAACAAATGTGATTGAAATATATTACATATTCAATTCCAAAGATGCTATCGGTCGAGATGTGGAACTTATTCTTTGTCTGATTGCAATGAATTCTTTTTCTTATTTTAGATATATTTTCCGGTCATAATCTATATGCGCACCGAAAGGGGAATTCCATCCTCCGGCTCTATATACATGTTTTGCTCCACGAAGTAAAATCATCAAGCAATAGCAAATTTAAGAGAGTCGGTGAGAACTCTAGAGAATTAGCAGCAGCAATGGCCTCAGTGCAGTTGCACAAAACAGACGAAAAGGGCTTGAATCAAGGATATTATGGTGGCAGCTCATTCGGCCAGAAAGTGTCTGACATGGCTAACTGGGCATGCAAGGCTACTAAAAGGGAGAACAAATACCAGGGACCCCAGAATGGCTATGCAGTGGCTTACAGCGAGAGTGAATGCTACAGCCAAATCCAACACCCTACCCATGGTATGAAAGAATCCCAGACAGCTTACTCAATGGCCGAATTTCGGGATGAGTATGGCCGATCTTATGACAGCCACAAGTCCCAAAATGGCAATGCAATGTCCAAAACCAAGGTTCATGGTCCTGGAAATGGCTTCGGCAACCATTTCAGCGACGGCAGTCAGACTAGCGCCGGAAAAGGCCAAAACCATGGTTATGGCTATGGCTATGGTTCGGCCCATGGTATCCAGAAAAGTAGTGGAATGGGCCATGGCTTCAGTAATTACGCGAGCCATGAAGCAACTGAAGCTTGTGGCTATGGTTCAACCCATGGTAACCACAAAAATAGTGGAATGGGCCCTGGCTTCAGTAATCACGCAAACTATGAAACAACTGAAGCTTACGGCTATGGGAATTGTGCAAACAATGGAATGGCACATAGCCCAGCACACCACCGCGGCAAACACTCTGGACAGGGACAAGAGTTCATTAAGACCCCAGCTTACGGTCCTGGCAAAAACATGGATTATGGTATCATGGAAACAGAGATACGTCATTATGCCAAGACCGAAACCCACTATTCCAATGAGTCTCACTACTACGGCGGAGGCCGTGGATTCTCTGCTGGCAATGGCTCTCATTGCATTGGGCGAGCTGGCTGTGCCCCAACTTGCAACGGTAGGGAGTGCCACGGAAAGCCCAAAAACATGGGCGACCACCCTGTCAGGGGTCTCCTAAGCAAGATAAAGGATAGCATTTCAGGTAACCGCAGTGACCATGGCAGCGACAGCGACAGCGATTGTGACGGGCATGGGAAGAGGAAGGCAATGATCCGATCTCCCTGAAACAGAGTTCTTTGACTGATCTCATTTTCTATTTTTTATTTTCGGCGCAAAAAGGCAAAGGATAAAACTAATGATTTAGTGATGGTTTGGCATACAGGTCTGGGTAAGCAAAGCAATATGATGAATTCTATACATAAACATGATGGAGATGACGGCGAGATCAAAGCAAGATGAGGTTTCCCAATAAAAATGAGACTGCCATTGCAGAACAACAGAATAAAGATTCGCCGTGTGTTGATGTTTTCATGTTACGTAAAATGATATATATATATATATATATATATATGAATAATGATAAAATCTCTGGATGAGTTGGGTTGTTCTTACTTTGTTGATTCCCCTGTATAAAACGTCTTAAAATGTAGCCTTAGTCTACGGCCAGAACCTTCACTCACAATGCAAACATCCTGCCCAACGACCTCCATGAATCTACCAGCAAAAAGGGATCCTACTAAACTATGTTTATTAATATAAAAAAAATAACAAAAACACCAACGAAATAAACTAAAATAGTTTTCAGTGACTAACAATTCTGGACGTACGTCTACACTTAGAAGAATAGTTGCATCTCAATTCCAGGTTAATGTCTAAAGGTCAAAAAGCGGCCCCATTGCCAGGGTCATTCAGCCGATAGATATGTCAGACCCACAAAGGGCATAATTACAGAACATTAGAATGCACCTAGAAGCAAAAGTGCTCCTTCTGACCCAAATGAAACATCAGCAAAGACAATACTCCGGTCGAGCATTTCTGCCAAAAAAACTACAGAGCCTAACCTAGGGTTAATCCATCCTTTTCACCAGAAATAAAAAAAAATAATACAATGCCAAAGCGAGCTCGATATTACACACTGATGTTAGATTTTGATATAATTCGTTGGTTATAGAACATTCCATAAGAACTATCATACAACGGCAGTTCTTGTTCAAATTGTATTTAACATTATCTACCAAATACCTACATTTTACACCGCTGGCTTGTTTTGTTCTGCATAAATCCAACCGAAAAACTATCGATGATGACTGACTGGATGAGAAATGTGAGAGAAAGGTTGAAAAGAACCGAGGCCAAAAAAAAAAATATTATAATAAAATATTTTTCTAATAAATAAAAGGTATATGTTACTATTTTGAGACTAAATTTAAAGAGAAAAAAGATATATTCAAGAATTTATAAAATTAAAAGTTAAAATGTCATGAGTTAAAATAATATTATTATACTTGTTCCTTGTATATTCTTTGATATGATCATAACCATCCAAACATGTTGGAAACTTTCCTTCTTTATCTCACTCATGTCACATAATACACTGCAGCGAAGACACTTAACAGCCCCATTAACAAGAATCTATAATCAAGCCCCATATTGTGCACAAAGATTTGGAGAATTTGGCTTCATACCTACAAAAGGATCCCAAAAATACGTTACAAGCACAAATCAAGGTTCCAAAAGGTTTCAAACACTACGAGAATTGTGATTTATAAACACACCCAAGGTGCATATTTACAAATTCAGAATCAAAATAACCCTGAACAAAATTCCGTGAAAATGAACAATAAATCTAACTTCATTTAAGTTTCCAAAACAGAAAATCAGAAGAAGATAAACCTAATAATATTCTTTCTGCAGACATCGCATTAAGCATCTTTGCATCAGAAATTTCGACCAAATCAAAGTTCATCTCCACCACCAGACCAATTTGCAAGTCAAAGTTCAGTTCAAAACAGAACCTAGGTGTAGAGAGAGAGAGAGAGAGAGAGAGAGAGAGAGAGAGAGAGAGATTAGCTTAAAAAGTCAGTTCAAGATTACACATTTCTGCCTCTAAGGATGTACTTTAATACCATATAAGCACTAAAGAATGCTAAATGATCAAGTTACCATCATATTGTTATAAAAACTTGAAAGGCAACCTCAAGATCTTCTCCTACCCTTGGACAAAACAGGGATAAATAACCCACTCTACAGTTACCTCACAAAAATCACAAAAATATAGACATAAGAAAAGGGAGATTGCATATAAACTTACATCCCAACAGAAGAGCAGGCTTAAACCTCCCAATACTACTGAAATCAGCAACTTAAGGAACACCCTAAGTCTACCCTGCCGAAACAACTAAATAGGAGTATAGATGCACCCAAATGAGATACAAAAGGGAACGTAGAAAAAACAAAGGCTGAACATAGAAAACGACACTGAAATTTGAGGTTTAAGTACGTTGCCAAGAAAACTACAAACTCACTCTACAGACTAATCAAAAACCCGAAACTCTTCAGGTTGCGAAACTTCAGACATCTTTTTACCACTGAAATGCCAAGCACAATTTTCGCACTGACACTGAAAACTGAAACAAAGCCATCATTCAGTAACAGTCAACGCCACAGTACCCAAACCTGCTAAATGAATTTGCTTACAGAAGAACAAAACAGAAATAGGATGCAAAATCAGCAAAAAGAGTTTCACTCCAAACTTGAGAAGTAAAACCCACAGATCTATATACAAAACACCCGCGAATCTACACAAGAGCACAGAAATCCTACAACTGCAGCTCTTTGTTAGGAGGAATAGCAGCTTAACTAACCAACTTCCAAATTCCCAAAAGATTGACCAACAAATACCACAATTGTCAAATAACCATAAATCTTACTTCCAGATTCCCAATAGATTGACCTACAAATACAATATCCAATTTGTATCACTCAGTCAAAATCCAAATTCATAATCAATATACAATATCCAAACTGTAAGATTCATCAAGGAAAACAGAAGCAAAGATAAAGAGAACCTCAGACAGAAGGCCCCTGCACCAATCTGCTTGCCAAATCCTTCATAAATGTCTTATATCTTTCAACTCCAAACCAATAACCACAAGCAGCATCTATAATAATTGTCTGACCCCAAAATGTTGACAAATCAGAGAAATGCGAACCTTTTAAACACTTGTTCCCAACTGCTGCCAGATATTCCTTATACTTCTTCAAATGACTTCAAACACAACATCTACAATGATAAATTACCTTTTAAACACTTGTTCCCAACTGCTGCCAGATATTCCTTATCCTTCTTCAAATGACTTTAAACACAACATCTACAATGATAAATGATCATGCTCACACCATACTAACTAAGTTCTAAAACTGAAATCTACAGAAAAAATCACAACGTAAAGACCTAGAAAGTCTCAAAAATCTTTGCAGAGTACAGGATTTCCAGACCCTGATCATAGAGTGCCTCATAAGTAATAGCAAGAATTTCAAAAGATATTAAATATGGATATGAATCTGCCTTAGAACTCCACCAAGCAAAAGTTCAACTCACCAAATCCCTAAGAACAAAATAAGCACCAACACTAACATTAAAACAGATATGAGCACAAATATTATGAGGAAAAGAAAAAAAAAATGAAGAAGCTAAAAGTGAAAAGTCCCGCAAAAACCACAATGACCAGAGCAAGAAAGATAGACTGCAATATTAATACAGCCAGCAATACAGAACTTGATCTTCTCTGGTTCTCTTCTCTAGTTCTGTTTCACCCTCGATTTCCCTTGTTCCTCCTTATTTGCTTCTGTCTATTGCTGATTTTCCCTCTAAATTTCTATTTTCTATCTCCTTCCCCTACTGGTTCTTACATCAAAATATGACAGAACTTGAAACTCTAATAAAAGCCAAAAGCAGGTTCTCAACTTATACCACTCTTAGAACTACACACACACAAACATAAAAGAAAAGAAATGTTCAAAATTGATCACTGCCTGTCAAACATTAAGATAAAAACCTGTTTTTGAATTATTAAGTGAAGACGCTACCTACAATCATAAAACCCTTCATATAGATATCAATCACAAGAAGAAGAAAGTGTCATCAAAACTGTGCCAGCTAGAAAGGAGATCCGCATTCTACTGAGGCTAGCTGGTGTATATAGAAATGACATCAGAACGTGAAACTACCACATAAACCAGCTCTTACTTTGAGTTTAGGGTAAATGTAAATGTAACCCGATAGAATTGAAATGGCCATCCTCCCTTCCTCATCTACTTACCTAATCCCTCCATCCCAAGTTCATCAACAAAGATACAAGCTATATAAGATCTCATTCTCCCTGTGTAATGCTAATAATCCCTAACAGCAGCCTCTGAAGACCCAAGAATCAAGAACATGCATGGGCAAAAAAAAGCAACCAAAAGCAACATACTGCTTGAAAACCAAAGAATTAAAAAAATTCAGAAACAAAGAATACAAAATATGAAGAACATTTGACAAACAACCCTCTTGCAACAGCTGTGCAATATCCTTCATCCTTTCTCCTTTTAGTTTTGAAAAAAGATAACATCATCTAAAATAATAAAGGGTTGATAACATCTTATCATTCTCAGTAACGTAACTCCACAGGATCCTCAAAGCTCCAAAATGAAAGACTACAAATAAATACAATAAGAAGGAAACAAATCTCATTGAGGGTTGAGATAGTACTCTAAATTCAAAAATCCAAGAGACCCTTATCAAACACAACCATAAAAGATATTGAAAGCATTAAAAACTAAGAGGCCCTGAAACAAGGGTGGAAAAGTATAAAAAAATAAAAGAAAACATATATAACCGTAGCATAAATTGTGCTATGTGCTGAAGGTAGAATCTAAAATAATAGAAGGGTCAATAATGCTCAGTAACATAACTACACATGATCCTAAAAGCTCCAAAACAAAAGACAATAAAGATATACGATAAGAACCATGAAGAAGATCTCCTTGAGAGTTGAGACAGTATTCCAAAATTGAAAATGCAAGAGACCCTGATCAAACAAAACCATAAAAGAATCTTGAAAAAAACTATATAAATACAGTTTCTAACAACATGCTTCATTTCTGCTACTTGGACATACAAAAACTATCAACTTTCAAAACTATGCAAAGATCAAAATCAGATACTGAGAACCAAATGGAAAACAAAACCTCAACTGACAGAACTTGTAAACTCTGCCTGGATCTCTCCAACCTACAAACACAAACAAATCTGAAAAGAATGTAAATCCCACAATAAACTCAGTATAAATGCCAGGAATCTTTTTTCAGTAGGATGAGTTCCATTCATTTTCCTCTCTAAGTAAAGCGTTTCGGACATTTATATGAACCAGTTAAAAGTACACGTCAGAAATCCAAGAAATGAAAGCACAACTGACATATAAATTTGTGGCAGAGCTTGAATGACCAGAAAAGTATCAGCTACCTACAGTCACAGAAGGGCAGATATAGATATCAATCACAAACACAAGAAAAATATCTGCATAAAATTCCTGTCTCAATTAGCAAGGACATTCACAATCTTTCGAAACTAGCAAGTGATCACCGGAATATTTCCAAACCTATAAAAACTATCACACAAACCTGTACTTCTCGAGTTATTTAAGCAAATTTTGGGTAAATGTAAGACACAGACAAATAAAATGGCCTTCTTACCTTCTCATCTCTTACCTAATCCTGCTTTCTCAAGCTCCTTCCCCAGAGAGATAACAGAACTATATAAGATCTCATTCTCCCTGCATATCTTAATAATTTCTAACAGCAGCCTCTAGAGTCCCAAGAATCAAGACCACGTAAAGTGCAGAAAGCAATCAAAAAGCAATATACTACACGAAAAACTAGAAAAATAAGAAGTCTCAAACAAAGAATAAAAGAAGTGAATGAAAAACATTTAAGAGAAAACACACCCATTTCAACAGCAGCAAGATCCTTCATTCTTGCCCTTCCTGTTTTTAATTTTGGAAACTGATGACGCATCAGCATCTAAAAATAATAAAGGGTCAAAAGGTTGTATCATGATTAGTGACATTAACTACACAGGATCCTAAAAATTTCAAAACAAAAGATTTTTAAGTGATATGATAAGAACCAGGCAAATCTCCTTGAGAGTTGAGGTTCAGGACTCCAAAATTGAAAATCCAAGAGACCCTGATCAAGCAAAACCATAAAAAGATATTGAAAGCAAAAAAATCAAAGAGGTCCTAAAGTTCATAATTGAAGACAGTGAAACACAATTTGCATATTCATTAATCAACAGAACTTCAAAACCAGAAAATATCTGCAGCTACCTACAATCACAAAATAGATATCACTATAGAATTCCATGCACACAAACACGAAAAAAGTCTGCATGTAAGCTTTCAACCCCAACTAGCAAGTTACGTCCACATTCTGACACTAGCATGCGACCACTCGAATCTTTCAAAACCTGTACAACAACCATACCAACTACTTATGTCATGTTTTAAGCAAACGATAGGTCAATGCAAGACAAACATTTAAGTGGTCTTCTATTATTGCTTCATGTACTCACCAATCCCTCCCTCCAGAGCTCCATCCTCTAAGATATGAGATAACAAGCTCATTCTCCCACAGAATGCTAAATTGCTAATAGTTCTTAAGAGCAGCCGCTGACCCAAAAGCCATAATAGGAAATTTCAATACCTAAACAACAAGAAAAGAAAAATTGTAAAGAAACTTATCGGATGACTTAACCCATCTCAGCACATAAAGAGGATGACTTAACCAATCTGTGCACATAAAGAGTAACAACATCTCGACATTATAAACTTCTGCATTATGAAAATCCAAAAAGAAACACAACAAAATTAAAAACCATCTATTTATATGAAAAACAGATCTAATCAAAAGTCTCAAATCCAAGTATTTTTGAGAGATATGAAGAACCAGGAAGCAAATCTCCTTGAAGGTTGAGATGGAAATCCAAACCAATGGAAGACTCAAAAACCAAGAGATCCAAAGAAAGGATGGAACAAAATTGTATAATCAGTGTAAACTTTTGTCTTATGTGCTGAAGGTAGAATTTCCAAGATTGCTGTTGTCAACAACCTACGAAAACCATGTGTCAAGCCCAAAACAAGAGAAAGAAATGGTGAAATGAAAACAAAAGTTACAACTAACAAAAATCTTCTACTTTTTGGGAAAGAAATTGAAAAACCAAAAAAAAAAAAAAGAAGAAGCTCATAGTGAAGATCCGGCAAAAAATGAAAAAGAACAAGAAGAAAATGAAGACTTAACCACCAGAATAAAAGCCATTATCAAGCAAGATGAAGGTCAAACGAATATTTCACCCATTTGAAGTCCTTAATGGCCACATCTTCCACACGTTTATCTTGTGCCAATGCAATTAAAATATTACCAAAATAATGAAAAAAAATGCAAGTAAAATTTCTAACAAGCTTCATGTCTGCTGCCTATACTTTAAAAAACTATCTACCTTCGAAGCAATAATGCATGTCAGATGTTAAAACCAAGCAAAAGCAAAATCGTTCATCCTTATAATTCTTCAAATTGATATCCCCAAGCAGCTTCTAAAAAATAAAAGGGTCAAAAAGTCATATAACGCTCAGTACCAAAACAGGATCCTCCAAAACTAATAACAGGGAAAGAGGAAAAACCAGGATATCTCCTTGAGAGTTGAAAACCCAATAGAAAACCCAATGGAAGCCTTAAAAACCAGGAGTCCTAGAAAAGGGTGGAAACAATTTAAAAAATAAAAAAACTTTATAAAGACGTAAAAGTTAAAAGTACTGGACACAGAACACAGGAATCCAAAGCAGAAATGAAGGCTTAGTAAAAAGTTTCTCCAATGGTAAACCCCAAAAAAAACCATTACAAAATGTAGCTACAATTACAAAAATATCTTTATCAGGTTAAATCCATGCAATTTGAAGCCCTCACAAATTAACATGTTACACAGAAGGATTCATATGGACATCAATCATGAACACAAGAAAAATGTCTGCATAAGATTACGGTCCCAACCAGTAAGGTCGTCTGCAACCTTTTCAAACAAGCGACCACCAGAATCTTTCCCAACCTACAAAACTACCACATGAACCTGTACTCATCTTGAGTTACATTAAGCAAATTTTGGGGTAAATGTAAGACAGACAATTAATTGCCCTCTCCTCCTCATCTACTTACCCAATCCCTCCATCCCAAGCTCCACACACAAAGGGATAACAAAGCCATAAAAGATCTCAAAGATCTCATTCTCCCTGGGTATTGGTCATAATTTCTACCAACAGCCCACCTAAGGATCAGAAACATGTAAGTGTAGAAAGCAAAAGAAAAATACTTCTTGAAAACCTAAAAATAAGAACTTCCAAAACAAAGAATAAAAAGAAGTGCATGAAAAACATTTGACAAAACCAACCCTATTCCGACTGCAGCAAGATCCTTCATCCTTGCCCTTCCTGCTTTTAATTTTTAAAACTGATAACGCATTAGCATCTAAAACAATAAAAGGGTCAAAGAGTCATATTGTGCTCGGTGACATAAACTACAGGGGATCCTACAAGCTCCAAAATTAAATTTTGAGGAGATACAATAGGAACCAGGAAGCAGATCTCCTTGAGAATTGAGACAGGATTCCAAAATTGTAAATCCAATAGACCCTGATCAAACAAAACCGTTAAGGATATTCAAACCAATAAAAACCAGGAGATCCTAATCAAGGGTGGGAAAATACTTATAAAAACGATGTACAGAACTATAGCATGGTTGTGTTATGTGCTAAACGTAGAATTTCCAAAATTGATGTTGTCAACAACAGCCTATGAAAACCAGGAATCGAAATTTGCCAAGAGAAACACACAAAGGGCAGACAGCTTTAATTTTTTATATATTTTTTTAAACTAAAGATTGCAACAATGAACAAGAATCCAATAGCAAGAAATGAAGAGTTATCAGCTTTCCACATAACAATGTCCAGCCAACCACTGCACATGAAAACCTTCATCAAGCAAACTGATTAAAAAGCAAGTAAAATTTCTAACAAGCTTCATGTCTGCTGCCTATACTTTAAAAAAGTATTTGCCTTCCAAGCAATAATGCAAATCAGATGTTAAAACCAAGTGAAAGCAAAATCCTTCATCCTTATAATTCTTAAAATTGATATCCCCAAGCAGCATCTAAAAAATAAAAGAGTCAAAAAGTCATAACATGCTCAGTACCAAAATGGAGGTCGAACAAAAATTTCAAACCTTTGGAAAAACCCTATTCCAACTGCTGCAAGGTCCTTATCCCTTGTCCTTTTAATTCTGGAGATTGAACCCCAAACAACATTTGAATAATAAAAGGGTCTAAAGTCATATCATGCTCAGTACCAATAGAAGAGCCTCCAAAATCAAATTAGAGAGATATGAAGAACTAGGAAGCAAAATCTCTTTGAAAGCTGAGACAGAAAAGTCTTACACCATCTTCTCACTCCTTCAAACTGCATTCACAAATAAATACTAATAATCTTTCATCTCCTGAAAACAGATAACACAAAGGCGAAACAACTTATTTTTCTTACAAAAAAAAAAAGTTGAACAAAAATCCAACAGCAAAAAATGAAGACTTGCCCATTTTTTCCATCAGGATGGCCAGCCAATGAACCACTATACATAATAGCCAGCACCACACAAACAGATATTAAGGACAAGTTTTCAAAAATCAAGATGAAGGTCAAACAAAAGCTCAACCATTGTGAAGAACTTAATGGGCCACATCCTCCACGCATTTACCTTGTGCCAACTAAATTAGATAGAACATGCTTTAACATTGAAAAAATTAAAATTAATAAAATTTTAACAACTATCCAAAGATCTGAATCAGATGCTAAGAACAAAGAGAAAAACAAAATTTCACCTGACACAACTTGTAAACTCTGCATGGATCACTCCAACCTACAAAAACAAACAAATCCCAACAGAATATGATTCCCACGCTAAAAACTCAAATTCACAACCACAAAAAATTAGCATATAACGTGGACAACCAAACTATCTTATAAAGGCCTGCATCTTTTTCAGTAACATGAATGAAATCCCTTCGATTTGATATTCTCTAACATGTTTCAGACATTTATATAAACTAGTTAAAAGTAGACCTCAAAAGTCCTAGAAATGAAAGCACAACTGACATGTAAATTAGTGGCAGAGCTTGAAAAACCAGAAAAGTATCTGCTACCTACAATCAGAGGACACATAGATATCGATCACAAACACAAGAAAAATGTCTGCATAAAATAACTACCCCAACTAACAAGGACATTTGCAATCTTTCAAAACTAGCAAGTGATCACCGCAATCTCTCCAAACGTATAAAACCACCACACAAACCTGTACTTCTCCTGAGTTATTTAAGCAAATTTCAGGTAATTAAGACAGTTAAATTTAAAGTGGCCTTCTCACCTTCTAGTCAACTTACACAATCCCTCCTTCCCAAGCTCCATCCCAAAGAGATAACAGAGCTACATAAGATCTCATTCTCCCTGCATATTGCTAATAATTTCTAACAACAGCCTCTAGAGACCCAAGAATCAAGAACTAAGCGCAGAAAGCAAACAAAAAGCAATATAATACACAAAAAACTAGAAAAATATGAAGTCCTAAAACACAAAATAAAAGAAGCGCATGAGAAACATCTAAGAAATAACACCCCCATTCCAACTGCAGCAAGATCCTTCATCCTTCATCCTTGCCCTTCCTGCTTTAAATTTTGGAAACAGATAACACATCAGCACCTAAAATAATAAAGGGTCAAAAAGTCATATAATGCTCAGTGACATTAGCAACACAGGATTCTAAAAACTCTAAAACTAAAGATTTTTTAGTGATACAATAATAACCAGGAAGCAAACTTCCTTGAGAGTTGAGGCAGGATTCCAAAGTTGAAAATGAAAGAGACCCTCATCAAACAAACCATAAATAGAAAAATTTAAATACGCATTAGTCAACAGAACTTCAAAAGCAAGAAAAGTATCTGCAGCTGCCTACAATCACAAAATACATATCACTTTAAAATTCCAAGAACACAAACACAAGAAAAATGTCTGCATATAAGATTACGACCCCAACTAGCAAGCGACGTCCACAATTTCTTGACACTAGCAAGTGACCATTAGAATCTTTCAAAACCTGTACAACCACCACACAAGCCGTACTTATCTCAAGTTTTAAACAAACAATAAATTGATGTAAGCCAGACATTTACATGGTCACCTCTTATCACTTAATCTACTCACCAATCCCTCCCTCCAAAGCTCCATCAACAAAGATATGAGCCCTGCATGTTGCTAACAATTTCTAACAGCAGCCTCTGGAGACCCAAGAATTCTAATACAACTCCAAAGGGAAAATCTGACAGAAAGAAACTGATAAGAAAAAAAAAAAAAAAAGAACAATAAGAAAAAAGTAGAACTATGAGAAACCTTCATCCATGTCCTTCATAATAATTCTGGAAATTGATCTAAATAATAAAAGGGTCAAAAAGTCCGATCAAGCTCAGTACCAACACATGGTCCACCAAAACCAAGAATTTTTGAGGATTATAGTGGCGATCACTATTCATGACAGTGAAGGAGAAACATTCCTAGTAATGGAGGCGATCATGGCCATGAAGAAGTTCAAGGATCAGCACTTTAGAAAAGCAAAGCCAGCAACATCACCGCAGGCAGAAACCATATATTGAAATATCTTCCAAAGTACCAAAACAATACAAGAAATATAGAGCTCGTAATAAAAGAAGGGAACACAAAAGAACCATCTGTCCATCCACACAACATATTTAACTGAAAAGAGAGCCAATACTCATTATGTTCAAAATTGAATGGTAACCAAAACTTTTGCAAAAACATTGAGGAGAATAAATATCAAAACAGGTCAATTTAATAAGATCTCATAAAAATATAGATTTGGGCGATCACAGCCATGAGGAAGTTTAGGGATCAGCACTTAGAAAAGGAAAGCCAAAAACATCACTGCATGCAGAAATCATATATTTAAATACAATAAAGAACCAGGAAGCAATCTCCTTATGAGTTATTCCAAAACTGGAAATCCAAGAGACCTGATCAAACAAAACCATAAAAGATACCGAAAGCATTAAAAACTAAGAGGCCCCAAAACAAGGGTGGAAAAACATTTTCAAAAAAACATATGTAGCCATCTTATAAATTCAGTGTTATGCGCTGAAGGTAGAATCTAAACTAAAAATAGAGTCAACAAACTCATATCACACTCAGTAACATAACTCCACAAGATCCTAAAAGCTTGAAAACAAAAGTCTATAAAAAAATAAAATAAGAACCAGGAAGCAAATCTCCTTGAGAGTTGAAACAGTATTCCAAAATTGAAAATCCAAGAAAGCCAGATCAAACAAAACCGTAAAAGAAACTACAAGCATTAAAAACTAAAATAGGCCCTGAAACAAGGATAGAAAAATATTAAAAAAAAAAAAACATACGTAACCATATGTGCTTAAGGTAGAATCTCCACAACTGAAGTTGTTACTGACAGCCTATGAAAACAAAGAGTCAATATAAACCAAAAAACAAGGAAAAAGATAGAAACCCAAAAACAAATAACACAAAGGCCAAACAAATTTTTATTTGAATAAAATCTGAAAGTGAAAGATCCAGCAACAGTTAAAAACAATCCAATAGCAAGAAATGAAGACTTATCAACTTTCTCCATCAGGATGGCCAGCCAACGAACCACTGCAAATGAAAGCCAACATCACGCGAACGGATATTAAGGACAAGTTTTCAAAAAAGAAGATGAAGGTCAAACAAAAGCTCAACCAATTTGAAGTCCTTGATGGGCCACATCTTCCACACATTTACCTCGTGCCAACTAAATTAGCAAGAACATGCTCAAACATTAAAAAGAAAAAAGTATATAAATACAATTTCTAACAACATGCTTCATTTCAGCTGCCTAGACTTTAAAAAAAATCAACTTCCAAACAATGCAAGGATTCGAATCAGACACAGAGAACCACGAGAAAAACAAAATCTCAACTGACAGAACTTGTAAACTTTATTGAATCTCTCCAACCTACAAACACAAACACATCCCTATAAATCCCACAATAAGAACTCAAACTCACAACCAAAAAAAAAAATAATCATATAAAGTTGACATCCAAACTATCACATAAATGCCTGCTAATCCTACGGCATCTTTTCAGTAAAATAAAATCCCTTCAATTTGAAATCCTCTCTAACTAACATGTTTCAGATATTTAAATAAACCAGTTAAAAGAAAACCTCACAAATCCATGAAATGAAAGCACCAATGACAAATAAACCAGTGGCAGAGCTTGAAAAACCAGAAACGTATCTTCTGCAACCTCCAATTACAGATGCACATATATAGCTATCAATCACAAACGTAAGAAAAATGTCTGCATAAAATCATTGTCCCAACTAGCAAGGACATTCACAATCTTTCGAAACTAGAAAGTGATCACCAGAATCTTTCCAAACCTAATAAACTACCACGCAAACCTGTACAAGATTCTCCAAAATCAAGTAGTTTTGAGAGATATGAAAAACCATGAAGCAAAATCTTCTCGAAATCAACATGTAGACTTTTGTCTTATGTGCTGATGGTAGAATTTCCAAGATTGTCAACATCAACCCACAAACCACGTGTCAAACCAAAAAGCAAGAGAAATTGATAAACAGAAAAAGGTTGATAGTGAAGTTCCGGCAAAGAATGAAAAAGAACACGAGAAGAAAATGAGGACTTAAAAATTTTCCCCATTATTGATTGGCCAGCCAAGAACCACTGCACATAAAACCCATTATCAAGCAAGATGAAGGTCCAACAAAAATCCAACAGCTGCAAGATCCTTTATCCTTTTAATTAAACCAAACAGCGTCTGAATAAAAAAAAGGGTCAAAGGTCATATCATGCTTAGTACCAATACAAGATCCTCCAAAATCAAGTATTTTTGAGATATATGAACAGGAAGCAAATCTCCTTGAAAGTTGAGACAGAAATCCAAACCAATGGAAGTCTTCAAAAACCACGAGATCCAATCAATACCTCCTAGACCACCAATCTAAAATCACCAGCACCAAATTTTAAATTGAAACAATCTCAGTGTAAAATGAAGATAGGTGGAGATATAAAAG
Source organism: Theobroma grandiflorum (assembly GCA_036013995.1). Taxonomy (NCBI): domain Eukaryota; kingdom Viridiplantae; phylum Streptophyta; class Magnoliopsida; order Malvales; family Malvaceae; genus Theobroma; species Theobroma grandiflorum. The sequence goes on along the minus strand of CP142131.1, from coordinate 1,713,834 downwards.
TGCAAGGGTAAGCTTTTGCAAGACCACTTACCACCCACAGCTTCCAAATCTTTCATTCTCTGTCATTTCGTCCAAATCTTTCATCCTTGTCATTTCTTCTTCAGGCCATGCCATATACCATCTCCTCATCTCTTCTTTCTAACCGCATTCACAAAAAAATACTAATAATCTTTTATCTCCTGACGTATTACAAATTAACTTCAAAAGACAAAAATTATTCACAACGAGGAAGGAGATGCATTCCCAGTAACAGCGACGAACATGGCCGTGAGGAAGTTCAAGGATTAGGAAAGCCGGCAACAACACTGGAGGCAGAAAACGTATATTGAAATATCTTCCAAAGTTCCAAAACAAAACAAGAAATATAGAACTCGTAACAGACGAAGGGAACCCAAAAGAACCATCAGTCCATCCGCACAACATAATTAACTAAAAAGAGAGCCAATACTCGTTATGTTCAAAATTGAACAGTACCAAAACCCGAGAAGAATAAATATCAAAACAGATCGATTTAATAGAGTTAGGTGTACTACCCTCATCACAACGGATCAACGTCAACAGAATCGCAAGATCACCCTCCATTCCAAGAACAATCTACCAACGAAGCACAAAATCCGAGGTTCAACCGATTTGTATCACCATTTCGTTAAATCTTGTCAGAAAAATGTGAAATAGAGTTAAATGTACGATCATCATCACAACGGATCAACGCCGACAGAATCACAAGATCACCGTCCATTCCAAGAACAATTTACCTACGAAACACAAAATCCGAGATTCAACTGATTTCAATCAGGATAGATGCAATTAGAAAGATCTAAAAACCCAATTCAACCACAGCTCCGAAACGAAACCGAAATGAATAAATCAGTAGAAAAGGAGAGAAACGAACGCTGCCCCTAAAGCTTAAACGTCAAACCCGGCTTCTCCCCGATTCCGTAAGGGGGGATAAATGAGAGCTGAGGAGATGTATTTATACAATAAGAGGGCTCAAAATAGACGGTTAAGATTATGCGGTGGAGAGATGTATAAACGGTCAAAGATCATTCATTCATTAGATACAGGGACTTCATTGTCCCAAGTCAGTTATAAAAGAGCAGTTATAAAAACGCGTGAAAAATAACTACTGACGCGTAATTGATATGGTCCATATATCCGTTGGTTTTTCCACCGCTATTCAAGCCCAAAAGGAATGGAAGGAAGCCCAAAATTTATTTCAGCCTCAGGCTTGTGATAGCCTGCAAAAACAAAACAGACTCAGATCCAATAAGAAAAAATACATAATATTTAGCTTAGGTGACAAACCCGCTTACTAATTTAGCATTATTATTTAAAAGTTCAAGATTATTAAGGAAGAAGAAGATAAAAGAAAATAAGAGGAAATTAAAAAAGGAAAAAAAAGTCTTGAGAATAAAAAGAAGCCCGAGAAGGAGACGAGTAAGCAGAAGAAGAGCTAGGGCAGCTAATTTTAAAATATACAAGTTGAAACTTCATAAGAATAAAATTATATGTACTTTGATACGAATATATGTTCTATTTTAAAAAATAAAGAATCTATTCTACTCTCATTCCACTACGTCTCACTCACGTATCACATAATATAACTAACCCATTTACATGAATCTATAATCAAGTCCCGTATTGTGTACAATGATTCTCCAAACTGCTTCACACCTACATTAGGATCCCAAAAAGAAGTAAATACTGTTACAACCACCAATTAAGAGTCCAAAAGGTTTTAAACAAAAAGAAATAACCTTGAATGAAAACCCGTTAAAATGAACCATAATCTAACAATATTCTAACCACATTCCGGATTCCTACCTTGCACAGTACCCTGCTTAACAACATCCAAGCACAAAAATTAAAAGGAAACTCAGTAAATGGCCTCAGAATCTAACCAAATTGTATAAACTACACAACTTCTGCATCACACAAAAAGAGAAGAGATGGGTGTCACCAGAATACTTACGAATAGAGAGCTTAGAAGAAGTAAGTTAGAATCACCACAATTGCACGCAACTTCATCAAATAACATGTTCTTCAAATTCAATCAGCACAAGATACTAAGATCCAAAGTTGTTAATTTTGCAGCTCTGCAAACCAAACAAAACTTGACAAAATATAGCAGAGTAACATTTTTCGAACTTTGAAGGGTACAAAGCGAAATTTCCTTATCTAACAACTTCAAATCTGTTCAATCAAGATCTTAACTACCACCTCAAACATCAGATATCAGATTATTACTACTATTTAATTGTCAAAAACCAGAAAACCTACTTCCAAATTCCCAAAAGATTGACCTTCAAATAAAGTAATTGTCAAATAACCATAAAACCTACCTACAAATACCAAAATTGTCAAATAACCATAAAAAATACTACTGCATTTCCAATAGATTGACCTACAAATACAGCATCCGACATTTCCATTAACAACTGACTTATATTCACTTAGTCCAAAATCCAAAATCATAGAAAGCCTTAAAAGTAATAGAAAGAGGTTCAAAGGGTATCAATACCAATAGGGATCCACCTTAGAACTCCATCAAGCCAGAGTACAACTCAACAAAACTAGCTTGGAATCTTTCCAAGCCTGAAACTACAACAAAACCTGCTCTTAGATGTAACCACAGAGAATTAAAATGGCCTTCCTCTCCTCCTCATCTACTTACATAATCCCTCCATCCCAAGCTCCATCCACAAAGATATGAAATAACAAGAAATATCTTCCAAAGTCCCAACACAAAACAAGAAATATAGAACTCATAAAGGAGGAAGGAAACACAAAAGAACCATCTGTCCATCCACACAACATATTTAACTGAAAAGAGAGCCAACACTCATTATGTTCAAAACTGAAAGGTACCAAAACTTTTGTGACAGACCTGAGAAGAATAAATATCAAAACAGATCGATTTAGTAAGATCTCGATCAAAAGATAGAGTTGGGCAATCATGGCCATGAGGAAGTTTAGGGATCAGCACTTTAGAAAAGAAAAAACAGCAACATCACTGCGAGCAGCAATCATATATTGAAATACAATAAAGAACCATGAAGCAATCTCCTTGAGAGTTATCACAAAACTGGAAATCCAAGATAGCTGAACAAATAAAACCAGAAAAGATACTGAAAGCAGTAAAAACTAAGAGGCCCTGAAACAGGGGTGGAAAAATATTTTAAAACAAACATATGTAACCATATTATAAATTCACTGTTATGTGCTGAAGGTAGAATCTATAATAAAAATCGGGTCAATAAACTCATATCAGAGTCCGTAACATAGCTCCATAGGATCCTAAAAGCTTGAAAACAAAAGTATAAAGAAATACAAAAAGAACCAGGAAGCAAATCTCCTTGAGAGTTGAAACAGTATTCCAAAATTGAAAATCCAAGAGAGCCTGATTAAACAAAACCATTAAAGATACAATAGGCCCTGAACAAGGATGGAAAAATATTAAAAGCAAGAATCATACAAAACCATAACTGAATTTGTTAACGACAGCCTCTGAAAACAGAGTCAAGAGAAACCCAAAAACAAGGAAAAAATATGGTAACCTAAAAACAAATAACACAAAGGCCAAACAACTTTTTTTTCATATAAAAAGTTGAAAGTGAAAGATCCTGCAACAGTTAAAAACAATCCAATAGCAAGAAAAGAAGACTTATCAATTTTTTCCATCAGGATGGCCAGCCAACGAACCACTGCACATGAAAGCCAACCATAAAAAAGTCCAAGAGGTCCTGAAGATCATAATCCAAGACAATGAAACAATATAAATATGCATTAGTCGACAGAACTTCAAAAGTTTGAAAAATATCTGCGGCTGCCTACAATCACAAAATAGATATCACTGCAAATTTCCAAGCACACAAACACAAGTAAAATGTCGGCATATAAGATTACGACCAACTAGCAAGCGACATCCACAATTCCTCAACACTAGCAATTGTCCACTACAATATTTCAAAACCTCTACAACAACCACACAAACTGTACTTATCTCAAGTTTTAAGCAAACAATAAATCGATGTAAGACAGACATTTAAGTGGTCGACCATTATCGCTTCATCTACACACCAATCCCTCCCTCCAAAGCTCAACCCAGAAAGATATGAGCCCTGCATGCAGCTAATAATATCTAACAGCAGCCTCTAGAGACCCAAGAATTATAATACAACTTCAAAGTGAAAATCTGACAGAAAAGAAACCGATAAGAAAAAAAAAAAGAACAAAAAGAAAAAGGTAGAGCTATGAAAAGTCCTCATCCATGTCCTTCATAATAATTCTGGAAATTGATATCCCCAAACATGCATCTAAATAATAAAGGGTTAAAAAGTCATATCAAGCTCAGTACCAACGCACGGTCCACCAAAACCAAGTATTTCAGAGGGTTATAGTGGCGATCACTATTCACAACATGGAAGGAGAATCATTCCTAGTAATAGTGGCGATCACAACCATGAAGAAGTTCAAGGATCAGCACTACAGAAAAGGAAAGCCAAGCATCATCACTGCAGGCAGAAACCATATATTGAAAAAACAAGAAATATAAAACTCATAATAGCGGGAGGAAACACAAAAGAACCATCTGTCCATCCACATGACATATTTAACTGAAAAAAGCGCCAATACTCATTATGTTCAAAATTGAAAGGTACCAAAACTTTTGTGAAAACCCTGAGAAGAATAAATATCAAAACAGATCGACTTAGTACGATCTCAATAAAAAGATAGAGTTGGGCGATCACAGCCATAAGGAAGTTTAGGGATCAGCACTTTAGAAAAGGAAAGCCAGTAACATCACAGCAAGCAGAAATCATATATTTAAATACAATAAAGAACCAAGAAACAATCCCCTTGAGAGTTATTACAAAACAGGAAATCCAAGATACTTGAACAAACAAAACCATGAAAAATACTGATAGCAGTAAAAACTAGGCGGCCCTGAAACAAGGGTGGAAAAATAGTTTAAAACAAACATACATAACCATATAATGAATTCAGTGTTATGTGCTGAAGGTAGAATCTATAATAAAAAGAGGGTCAATAAACTCATATCACACTCAGTAACATAACTCCATAGGATCCTAAAAGCTTGAAAACAATAGACTATAAAGAATACATTAAGAACCAGGAAGCAAATCTCCTTGAGAGTTCAAACAGTACTCCAAAATTGAAAATCCAAGAGAGCCTGATTAAACAAAACCATAAAAGTTACTAAAAGCATTAAAAAGTAATAGGCCCTGAAACAAGAATGGAAAAATATTAAAAAGAATCATACGTAACCATATGTGCTTAAGGTAGAATCTCCATAACTGAAGTTGTTAACAACAGCCTATGAAAACAAAGAGTCAAGATAAACCAAAAAACAAGGAAAAAGATAGTAACCCAAAAACAAATAACACAAAGGCCAAACAACTGTTTTTTTCAAATAAAAAGCTGAAAGTGAAAGATCCTGCAACAGTTAAAAACAATCCAATAACAAGAAATGAAGACTTATCAATTTTATCAATTTTCTCCATCAGGATGGCCAGCCAACGAACCACTGCACGTGAAAGCCACAACATCACGCGAACAGCTATTAAGGGCTAGTTTTCAAAAAGGAAGATGCAGGTCAAACAAATGCTCAACCAATTTGAAGTCCTTAATGGGCCACATCTTCTACACATTTACCTTGTACCAACTAAATTACAAAGAACATGCTATAACACTTGAAAAAAGCTATATAAATACAATTTCTAACAACATGCTTCATTTCTGCTGCCCAGACTTTAAAAATATATCAAGTTCCAAGCTATGCAAAGTTCTGAAGCAGAGACTAAGAACCATGAAAAAGGCAAAATCTCAACTGACAGAACTTGTAAACTCTAATGGATCTCTCCAACCTACAAACACAAACAGATCCCAACAGAATATAAATCCTGCAATTAGAACTCCAACTCACAACAACAAAAAATTAGCATATAAAGTACACATCCAAAATATCACATAAAAGCCTGCTAATCCTACAGTATCTTTTTCAGTTAAATGAAATCCATTCAATTTGAAATCCTATCTAACTAACATGTTTCAGACATTTATACAAACCAGTTAAAAGAAGACCTCAAACATCCAAGAAATGAAAGCACAAATGACATATAAGCCAGTGGCAGAGCTTGAAAAACCAGAAAAGAATCGTCTGCATCCTACAATCACTGTCTTATTTCTATACTGGATCCGACCCAATCACTTAGATGCACACATATAGCTATCAATCAGATGCAAGAAAAATGGCAAAGTCACTGTCCCAACTAGCAAGTGATCACCAGAATCTTTCCAACCTATAAAACTACCACACAAACCTTCAGAATATTCACAATCTTTCAAAACTAGCAAGGGATCACCGGAATCCTTCCAAACCTATAAAACAAACTCTACTTCTCTTGAGCTATTCAAGCAAATTTTGGGTAAATGTAAGACAGGGACAATTAAAATAGCTTTCTCACTTTCTCATCTACTTACCTAATCCCATCCCAAGCTCCATCCACAAAGAGATAAACAGCTACATAAGATCTCATTATAATTTCAAGCAGCAGCATCTGGAGACCAAAGAATCAAGAACACGTAAGCACAAAAAGCAATATACTGCACGAAAAACTAGAAAAAGAAGACATTCCAAAACAAAAAATAAAAGAAGTGCAAAACTATAAAGAAAAAATAACCCCCATTCAAACTGGCAGCAAGATCCTTCATCCTTGCCCTTCCTGCTCTTAATTTTGGAAACCGATAACACATCTGCATCTAAAATAATGAAGAGACAAAAAATCATATCATGCTCACTGACATTAACTACACAGGATCTTAAAAAATCCAAAACTAAAGAATTTTGAGTGATACGATATGAACCAGGAAAGCAAGTCTCCTTGGAGTTGAGGCATTCCAAAATTGAATATCCAAGAGACCCTGATAAACAAAACCATAAAAAGACATTAAAAGCAAAAAATCCAAGACGCCCTAAAGTTCACAATCCAAGAGAGTGAAACATAATTTCCATACACGTTAGTCAACAGAGCTTCAAAAACCAGAAAATATCTGCGGCTATCTACAATCACAAAATACATATAGAATTCCAAGCACAAACAAGAGAAAAATGTTTGCATATAAGATTACAACCTCAGTTAGCAAGTGACGTCCACAATCTTTGGACACTAGCAAGTGACCACTAGAATCTTTCAAAACCTGACAACAACCATACAAACCATACTCTATCTCAAGTCTTAAGCAAACAATACGTCAAAGTGAGACAAATATTTTAACTGGCCTTCTATTATCACTTTTCATCAACTCAGCTCCCTCCAAAGCTCCATCCACAAAGTTATGAGATAACAATCTCATTCTCCTGCGGAATGCTATATTGCTAATAGTTCCTAATAGCAACCCTGACCCAAGAATCAAAAACATATTAAGGGCAAAAAAATCAGAAACAACACTGTTCATGAGAAAGAGAAAAAAAACAAAACAAAAAAGTAGAACTATGAAAAACCTTCATCCATGTCCTTCTTCATAATAATTCTGGAAATTTATAACCCCAAACATGCATCTAAATAATAAAAGGGTCAAAAAGTCATATCAAGCTCGATACCAACACACAGTCCAAAAAGCTCCAAAACAAAAAGACTATAAAGAAATATGAGAAGAACCAGGAAGGCAATCTCCTTGAGAATTGAGACAGTATTCCAAAATTGAAAATCCAGAGACCCTGATCAACCAAAGCCATAATAGATATAGAAAGCATTAAAAACTAAGAATACAAATATGAAGAACATTCAACAAAACAACCCTCTTACAACAGCTACAGTATCCTTCATCCTTACTTTCTCCTTTTAGTTTTGGAAAATGATAACATTAACATCTAAAATAATAAAGAGTCAATAACATCATATCATGCTCAGTTACATAACTCCACAGGATCCTAAAAGTTCCAAAACAAAAATACTATCGAGAAATATGACAAGAACCAGGAAGCCAATCTCCTAGAGTATTGAGACGGTATTCCAAAATTGAAAGTCCAAGAGACCTGATCAAAAAAAGCCATAAAAGATATTGAAAGCATTAAAAACTAAGAGGCCCTGAAACAAAGCTAAATTTTTTTTTTTTAAAAAAAAAGCATACACCAATTTCCTCTAAAGGTCTGTGTTACGTGCTGAAGGTGAATATAAAATATTAAAGGGTCAATAGAATCATATCATGCTCAGTAACATAAATCCACAGGATCCTAAAAGCTCCAAAACGGAAGACTAAAGAATTATAAAAAGAACCAGGAAGTGAATCCCTCCGTCCACAAAGATACTTACCCAATCCCACCATCCCAAGCTCCATCCACAAAGATACTTACCTAATTCCTCCATCCCAATCTCCAACCACAAAGATACGAGATAACAGAGCTATAAAAGATCTTATTCTCCCTGTGTAATTCTAATAATCCCTAACAGCAGCCTCTGAACACCCAACAAAAAAAGAAACCAAAAGCAGCATACTGCACAAAAATCCAAGAATTAAAAGAACCCAGAAACAAAGAATACAAATATGACGAACATTCAACAAAACAACCCTCTTGAAACAGCTGCAGTATCCTTACCTAATTCCTCTGTCCCAAGCTCCATCCACAAAGCTACTTACGTAATTCCTCCATCCCAAGATCCAATCACAAAGATACGAGATAACAGAGCTATAAAAGATCTTATTCTCCCCGTGTAATGCTAACAATCCCTAACAGCAGGGTCAAAACAAACAACCAAAAGCAACATACTGCACCAAAACCTAAAAATTTAAAAAACCCAGAAGTAAAGAATACAACTATGAAGAACATTCAACAAAACAACCCACTTGCAACAGCTGCAGAATCCTTCATCATTCTCCTTTCTCCTTTTAGTTTTGGAAAATGATAGCATCGGCATCTAAAATAAAAAAAGGGGTCAATAACATCATATCATGCTCAGTAACATAACTCCACCGGATCCTAAAACCTCCAAAACAAAAAGACTATAAAGAAACACAAGAAAAACCAGGAAGCCATAAAAGATATTGAAACCATTAAAATTGAGACAGTATTCCAAAATTGAAATCCAAGAGATCCTGATCAAACAAAGCCATAAAAGATATTGAAACCATTAAAAACTAAGAATACAAATATGAAGAACATTCAACAAAACAACACTCTTGCAACAGCTGCAGTATCCTTCACCCTTATCCTTTCTTCTTTTAGATTTGGAAAATGATAACATCAGCATCTAAAATAATGAAAAAGTCAATAACATCATAACATGCTCAGGAACATAACTCCACAGGATCCTAAAAGCTACAAAACAAAAAGACTATAAAGAAATATTAAAAGAACCAAAAAGCCAATCTCCTAGAGAATTGAGACAGTATTCCAAAATTGAAAATCCAAGAGACCCTGATCAAACAAAGCCATAAAAGATATTGAAAGCATTAAAAACTAAGAGGCCCTGAAATAAGGGTAAAAAATTATTTTTAAAAAAAAATACACCATAGTATAAATTCTGTGTTACGTGCTGAAGGTGAATAGAAAAAAATAAAACAGTCAATAAAATCATATCATGCTCTGCAACATAAATCCACAGGATCCTAAGAGCTCCAAATCAAAAGACTAAAGAAATACAAAAAAGACCAGGAAGCGAATCCCTCCATCCACAAAGATACTTACCTAATCCCTCCATCCCAAGCTCCATTCACAAAGATACTTACCCAATTCCTCCATTCCAAGCTCCAACCACAAAGATACGAGATTACATAACTATAAAAGATCTTATTCTCCCCATGCAATGCTAATAATCATCCCTGACAGCAGCCTCTGAAAACCAAAGATCTAAGGACAAAAAAAGCAACCAAAAGCAACATACTGCACGAAAACCCAAGAATTAAAAAAACCCAGAAACAAAGAATACAAATATGAAGAACATTCAACAAAACAACCCAATTGCAACAGCTGCAGTATCCTTCATCCTTATCCTTTCTTCTTTTAGTTTTGGAAAATGATAGCAGCAGCATCTAAATTAATAAAAGGGTCAATAACATCATATCATGCTTAGTAACATACACAGGATCCTAAAAGCTCCAAAACAAAAAGACTATAAAGAAATATGAGAAGAAACGTGCAGCCAATCTGCTTAAGAATTGAGACTGTCTTCCAAAATTGAAACTCAAAAAGACCCTAATCAAACAAAGCCATAAAAGATATTGAAAGCATTAAAACTGAGACGCCCAGAAACAAGGGTAAAAAAATATTTAAAGAAAGCATACACCATAATACAAATTCTGTGTTACATGCTGAAGGTGAATAAAATAATAAAAGGGTCAATAGAATCATACCATGCTCAGTAACATAAATCCACAGGATCCTAAAAGCTCCAAAAGAAAAGATTAAAGAAACACAAAAAGAACAGGAAGGGAATCCCTCCATCCACAAAGATACTTACCTAATCCCTCCATCCCAAGCTCCATCCACAAAGGTACTTAACCTAATTCCTCCATTCCAAGTTCCAACCACAAAGATACGAGATAACAGAGCAAAAAAAATCTTATTCTCCCTGTGTATTGCTAATAATCCCTAACAGCAGCCTCTGAACACCCAAGATGTAAGGGGCAAAAAAAGCAACCAAAAGCAACATACTGCACCAAACCCAAGAATTAAAAAAACCTAGAAACAAAGAATACATAGATGACGAACATTCAACAAAACAACCCTCTTGCAACAGCTGCAGTATCCTTACCAAATTCCTCCATTCCAAGCTCCAACCACAAAGATACGAGATAACAGAGCAACAAAGGATCTTACTCTCCCTGTGTAACGCTAATAATCCCTAACAGCAGCCTCTGAACACCCAAGATGTAAGGGGCTAAAAAACCAACCAAAAGCAACATACTGCACGACATTCCAAGAATTTAAAAAACCCATAAACAAAGAATACAAATATGATGCACATTCAACAAAATAACCCTCTTGCAACAGCTGCAGTATCTTTCATCCTTATCCTTTCTCCTTTTAGTTTCGGAAAATGATAGCATCAGCATCTAAAGTAAAAAAGAGAGTCAATAACACCATATCATGCTCAGTAACATAACTCCACAGTCTCCTAAAGGCTCCAAAACAAAAAGACCATAAAGAAATATGAGGCGAACCAGGAAGCCAATCTCCATGAGAATTGAGACAGTATTCCAAAATTGAAAATCCCAGAGACCCTGATCAAACAAAGCCATAAAAGATATTGAAAGCATTAAAAACTACGAATACAAATATGAAGAACATTCAACAAAACAACCCTCTTGCAACAGCTGCAGTATCCTTCATCCTTCTCCTTTCTCCTAGTTTTGGAAAATGATAACATCGGCATCTACAATAATGAAATAGTCAATAACATCATATCATGCTCAGTAACATAACTCCACAGGATCCTAAAAGCTCCAAAACAAAAATGACTAAAAAGAAATATGAGAAGAACCAGGAAGCCAATCTCCTTGAGAATTGAGACAGTATTCCAAAATGAAAAATCCGAGAGACCCTGATCAAAAAAAGCCATAAAAGATATTGAAACCATTAAAAACTAAGAATACAAATATCAAGAACATTCAACAAAACAACCCTCTTGCAACAGCTGCAGTATCCTTCATACTTATCCTTTCTCCATTTAGTTTTGAAAAATGAAAACATCAGCATCTAAAATAATAAAAAAGTCAATAACATCATATCATGCTCACTAACATTACTCCAGAGGATCCTAAAAGCTCCAAAACCAAAAGACTGTAAAGAAATATGAGAAAAACCAGGAAGCCAATCTCCTTGAGGATTGAGACAGTATTCCAAAATTGAAAATCCAAGATCAAACAAAGCCATAAAAGATATTGAAAGTATTAAAAACTAAGAGGCCCTGAAACAAGGGTAAAAAATATTTTAAAAGAAACATACACCATAGTATAAATTCTGTGTTACGTGCTAAAGGCGAATATACAATAACAAAAGGGTCAATAGAATCATATCATGCTCGGTAACATAAATACACAGGATCCTAAAAGCTCAAAATCAAAGGACTAAAGAAATACAAAATTCACCAGGAAATGAATCCCTCCATCCACAAAGATACTTACCTAATTCCTCCATCCCAAGCTCCATCCACCAAAATGCTTGCCTAATTCCCCCATTCCAAGCTTCAACCACAAAGATACAAGATAACAGAGCTATAAATGATCTTATTCTCCCTGTGTAATGCTAATAATCCCAAACAGCAGCCTTTAAACACCCTAGATGTAAGGGGCAAAAAAAGTAACCAAACGCAACATACTGCAAGAAAACCTAAGAATTAAAAAACCCAGAAAAAAAGAATGCATAAATGAAGAACATTCAACCAACCCTCTTGCAACAGCTGCTGCAGTATCCTTCATCCTTATCCTTTATCCTTTTAGTTCTGGAAAATGATAGCATCAGCATCTAAAATAATAAAATGGTCAATAACATCATATCATGCTCCAAAATATAACTCCACAGAATCCTAAAGGCTCCAAAACAAAATGACTATAATGAAATACGAGAAGAAACAGAAAACCAATCTCCTTGAGAATTGAGACAGTATTCCAAAATTGAAAATCCAAGAGGCCCTGATCCAAAAAAGGCATAAAAGATATTGAAAACATTAAACACTAAGAGGCCCTGAAACAAGGGTAACAAAATATTTTAAAAAAAAAAAACATCACCACAATATAAATTCTGTGTTACATGCTGAAGGTGAATATAAAATAATAAAAGGGTCAATAGAATCATATTATGCTCAATATTGTAACCCCACAGGATCCTAAAAGCTCCAAAACAAAAGACTAACGAAAAACAAAACGAACCACGAAGTGAATCTCCTCGAGAGTTGAGACAATACTCCAAAATTGAAAATCGCAGAAACCTGATCAAACATAACAATAAAAGATACTGAAAGCATAAACTCAGAAGCTCTGAAACAACGGTGGAAAATTATTTCAAAAAGAAAACATATAAAACCATAGCACAAATTCTGTGTTATGTGCTGAAAGTAGAATCTCCGTAACTGAAGTTGTTAACAACAGCCTATGAAAACCAAGAGTCAAGATAGGCCAAAAAAGAGGAAAATGATGCTAACCTGAAAGTAAAAGATCCTGCAACAGTGAACAAAAAATCCAAGAGCCAGAAATGAAGACTTATCAATTTTCTCCATCAGGATGGCCGGCCAATGAACCGCTCCACATGAATGCCAACATAACCCAAACAGATATTAAGGACAAGTTGTCAAAAAAGAAGATGAAAAGTCAAACAAAAGCTCAACCGGTGTCAAGTCCTTAATGGGCAACATCTTCCACACATTTACCTTGTACCAACCAAAATTGACAAAGATTATATAAATACAATTTCCAACAACTATGCAAAGATCAGCAAAGATCCAAATCAGATACTAGTAACCAAGACGAAAACAGAATCTCAACTGACAACTTGTAAGCTCTGCATGAGATTATCCAACCTACAAACACCAACAAATCCCAACAGAAACACCAACAAATCCCAACAGAACTCAAACTATAATTCCCACACTAAGAACTCAAATTCACAACCACAAAAAATTTGAATATAAAGTCAACTCCAAACTATCGTAGAGAGGCCAACCCTGGCATCTTCTTCAGTTACTTGAAATCCATTCAATTTGAAATTCTCTCCAAGTAACATGTTTCAGACATCTACATAAACGATTTAAAAGTAGACCTCAAAAATCCGAGAAATGAAAGCACAACTGACATATGATTTAGTGGCAGAGCTCGAAAAACCAGAATAAGTATCTGCTACCTACAATCACAGAAGGACACATAGATATCAATCACAAACACAAGAAAAAATGTCTTGCACAAAATAATCTTTCACAACTAGCAAGTGATCACCGCAATCTCTCCAAACCTATAAAACCACCACACAAACCTGTACTTCTCTTGAGTTATTTAAGCAAATTTTGCGTAAAATGTAAGACAGAAATTTAAAGTGGCCTTCCCACCTTCTCGTCTACTTACCCAATCCCTCCTTCACAAGCTCCATAACAAAGCTATATAAGATCTCATTCCCCCTGCATGTTGCTAATAATTTCTAACAGCAGCCTCTGGAGACCCAAGAATCAAGAACACATAAGCGCAAGATAGCAAACAAAAAGCAATACACTACACGAAAAACTAGAAAAATAAGAAGTTCCACAGCAAAGAATAAAAGAAGTGTATGAAAAACATTTAAGAAAAAACACCTGCATTCCAACTGCAGCAAGACCCTTCATCCTTGCCCTTCCTGCTTTTAATTTTGGAAACTGAAAACACATCAACATCTAACATAATAAAGGGTCAAAAAGTCATACAATGCTCAGTGACATTAACTACACAGGATTCTAAAAACGCCAAAACTAAAGATTTTTAAGTGATACAATAAGAACCAGGAAGAAAATCTGCTTGAGGCAGGATTCCAAAATTGAAAATACCAGAGACCCAGATCAAACAAACTATAAAAAGATATTGGAAGCAAAAAAATCCAAGAGGTTCTAAAGGTTCATAATCCAAGACAATGAAACAATTTAAATATGCATTAGTCAACAGAACTTCAAAAAGTAGAAAATATCTACAGCTGCCTACAATCACAAAATATCACTATAAAATTCCAACCACACAAACACGAGACAAATGTCTGCAAATAAAATTATGACCCCAACTAGCAAATGACGTCCATAATCTCGACACTAGCAAGTGACCACTACAATCCTTCAAAACCTGTACAGCAACCACAAAAACCATACTTATCTCAAGTTTTAAGCAGACGATAGGTCAACTTAAGACAGACAAATCCCTCCCTCCAAAGCTCCATCCGCACAGATATGAGATATCGATCGGAATGGTAAATTGCTCATAGTTCCTAAAAGCAGCCTCTGTCCCAATAATCAAGAACTATAAGGGCAAAAACAAATCAAGAGCAACATTCTGCACGAAAATCTTAAAATAGGAAATTTCAAAACCTAAAAAACAAGAAATGAAAAATTGTAATAAAAACAATTAAAAAAACATAAAACAAGAACAAGAAAAACTTATCAGATGACTTAACCCAACTCTGCACATAGAGAGTAACAAAATCTAGTCATTATAATTTTTGCATTATGAAATCCCAAAAAGAAAGGAACACAGCCAAATGAATAATCATCTATTAATATGAAAAACAGATCTAATCAAAAGCCTGAAAAAATTTACAAACCACCATTGCAAGGTCAAATAACAACATGGCATACTTTCCACAAAACAATTGCCATTCAAAATTCCAAGACTGTTGACCTGAAAATACAGCATCCAGGATTCACACCAAATCCATTGTATAATGCTACTTCAAATAAAAAAAAAATTCTAATCCAACTCCAAAAGTGAAAAACTGGCCAAGGAATGAAGAATACTGAATAAAGAAACACAAACAACAATAAAAATTGCCTTTGGTAAAACCCTATTCCAACTGCTGCAAGATCATTTGTCCTTTATCCTTGTCCTTTTAGCTCAGAAGATTGATAACCCCAAACAGCATCTGAATAATAAAAGAGTCAAAAAGTCATATCATTCTCAGTACCAATACATGATCCTCCAAAAACAAGTATTTTTGAGAGATATGAAGAACCAGGAAGCAAATCTCCTTGAAAGTTTAGACAGAAATTCAAAATGGAATATCCAATGAAAGTCTTTAAAAACCAAGAGATAAAAAAAAAAGGTGATGTAAAAAATTTTAGAAAAAAATTATATAATCTGATTGTCGACTTAGGACTTATGTCCTAAAGGCAGAATTTCCAACATGGCTGTTGTCACCAACAACCTCCAAAGACCATGTGTCAAGCCCAAAAACAAGAGAAAGAAATGATGAGATGAAAAAAAAAAAAAAGCTACAAAGAACAAAGTCATCCACTTTTTGAGGGAAAAAAGTGAAAGAAGAAACAATGTTGATAGTGAAGATACTGCAAAAAATGAAAAAAGAACACAAGATAAGAAAATGAAGAATTAAAAATTTTCTGCATTTAGAAAGGCCAGCGAAGAACCACTGCACATAAAAGCCATTGTCAAGCAAACTGATATTAGGAGAAGATTCAGAAAAAGAAGATGAAGCTCAAACAAAAATTTCACCTATTTGGAGTCCTTAATTAATGGCCACATCTTCCACACGTTTATCATGTGCAATACAATTAAAATATAACCAAAACAAGGAAAAAAAATTGCAAGTAATATTACTAACAAGCTTCACGTCTGCTGCCTATAATTTATAAAACTATCTACCTTCAAAGCAATAATGCAAATCAGATTTTAAAACCAAGCAAAAGAAAAATCATTCATGCTTACAGTTTTGTGCAATAAAATAAAAATATAACCAAAATAAAGAAAAAAAATTTCAAGTAAAATTTCTAACAAGCTTCATGTCTGCTGCCTATACTTTATAAAACTACCTTCAAAGCAACAATGCAAATCAGATTTTAAAATCAAGCAAAAGTAAAATCGTTCATCCTAACAATTTTGCAAACAAAAGGGTAATAAAACAAAATCCCTAAACAGCATCTGAAAATAAAAGGGTCATAAAGTCGTATCATGCTTGGTTCCAAAACAGGATGCTCCAAGCTAAGCATATCAGAGAGATATGAAAATCCAAGGAAATCCGATGCAAGTCTTAGAAACCAAGAGTCCTAGAAAAGGGTGGAAACAATTAAGAAGAAAAAAAAAACTGTCTAAAGAGGTAAACGTTAAAAGTGCACAGAACACAGGAATCCATAGCAGAAATGACGGCTTTACAAAAATTTCTCCCTTGGTAAAGCCCAGCCAACATGTAGTAAAAATTACAAATTAAAACCAAACTTCACAAATCCAAGAAATGAAAGCACAACTGAAATATACATTAGTGCAGAGCTTTAAAAACCAGAGAAATATCTGCTACCAACAATCACAAAAGTACTCATACATATCATGAACACAAGAGAAACGTGTGAATAAGATTACTGTCCCAACCAGCAAGGATGTCCGCAACCTTTTGAAACAAGCGACCACCAGAATCTTTCCAAACATAAATCTACAACACAAACCAGTACTTATCTTGAGTTATATTAAGCAGATTTTGGGTAAATGTAAGACATAAACAATTAATTGCCCTTGTCTCCTCATCTGCTTACCCAATCCCTCCAGCCCAAACTCCATCCACAAAGAGATAACAAAGCTATATACGATCTCATTCTCCCTACGTAATGGTCGTAATTTCTAACAACAGCCCACCTAAGAATCAGGAACATGTAAGCATAGAAAGCAATCAAAAGCAACTTACTGCACAGAAACCTAAAATTAAGAACTTCAAAAACAAAGAATAACAAGAAGTGCATGAAAAACATTTGACGAAGCACTCCTACTCCAACTGCAGCAAATCCTTCATCCTTGCCCTTCCTGCTTTTAATTTTGAAAACTGATAACATATCAGCATCTAAAACAATAAAAAGGTCAAAAAATGGTCAACTGAAAAACAAAGCACACAAAGGGCAGACGGCTTTAATTTTTATATATATTTTTTTAAAACAAGAAGGTCAAAGTAAAAGATCTTGCAACAATGAACAAGAAATTAACATGAAAGCCTTTCTCAAGCAAACTGATCAAAGCCCATGATCGATTTTCCACCACTGATCACCGTCCATTCCAAGAACAGCAAACCTACGAAACACAAAATCCGACATTCAACCCATTTCAATCACTAAATAGGAAAGAGTTAAAAACGCAATTCAAATCCAACTCCGAACCGAAACCAAAACAAGTAATCATAGAAAAGGAGAGAAACAAGCGCAGCACAGAAACTTGACAACAAAAGGCGCGCACTTCACAATTCCGTATGAACAGTAACACTGAGCTGAGGAGGTTGTATTTATAGAATAAGAGTGGTCAGAATAGAGGGCTCGGATTAAGCGGTGGGACATATATGAACGGTCCGGATCACTCGTCAGGTACAGCTGGAATTCTTCGGCGCGTTTGAGCAACGCGACTGGGATCTTTAAAAATTTTAGCCGTTATATGTCGGTTAATAAAAGAGGCCTTACCATTATATGACTATTGACGGGTAATAATCCCAAAAATTATTTTGGCCTCAGGCTTCAAACTAGTAGACTGCTGGTCCACTAAGAAAAAAGCACAATACGTTAAACATTGGCACTATAAATACATAATATAAACACAAAAAAATAGATGTAACTTCTTTAAGATTGTTGGTCTTCTAAATGAACAATCTCTAAATATATAATTTTATTTCGTAACACACATCTTTATTTTTTCTCTCATTTCTCTTTATTTTATCTTCATCCTCTAAATTTGATTATGAATTATCAAATCGTCAGTAACATTTTTTCTTATTCCATTTTTTTCTTCATTTTCTTTTTTCTTTTTTGCCTCTTTTCCTTTTTTTTGAACTTCATTAGATTTTCCATTAAATTAGTAATCTTCTAAATATCCAATTAATCCATGTTTCGATTAAATTAATATTATTAATTTTAAAAAATACAATAATTCAATTTTTATAATTACCGTATAAAAATTAAATTTATCATTTTGACAAAGTACAAGAATTGATTGCATGATTTAATAAAAATATTTTCATTAAATTAGTAACTTTACAAAAATAATTTCAATAAGCTTTCATGAAATTCAGTAAGTTGCAAATATTTTAACCGTAATCGCCTATGTAGTTTTATCAACCTAAAGTTATTAAAATATAATGCACTAAATAACTCAAAATCGTTTATTCATTTATCATTTTTAGCATTATTTATGAAAAAAATAATTATTTTTTTTGCTTATTTTTTTATTTTCCTGTAACCTCTAAATTTGATTAAAAATTATCAAAAGTTAATCAAAAGTGATCACCGCCTGTCAAACATCAAGATAAAACCCTTTCTATGAATTATTAAGTGAAGATGCTACCTACAGTCACAAAACCATTCATATAGATATTAATCACAACAAGAAGAAAAATGTCAGCATACGCCATAATATAAGTTCCACGTTATGTGCTGAAGGCGAATATAAAATAATAAAAGGATCAATAGAATCAATATCATACACAGCAACATAACTCCACAGGATCCTAAAAGCTCCAAAACAAAAGACTTTAGAGAAATACAAATTTAAGAATCATCAAGTGAATCTCCTAGAGAGTTGAGACAATACTCCAAAATTAAAAACACAAGAGACCCTGATCAAACAGAACCATAAAACATACTGAATTTTTCAAAAAACATATGTTAATGTGCTGAAAGTAGAATCTCCATTACTGAAGTTGTTTACAACAGCCTATGAAAACCATGAGTCAAGATATGCCAAAAAACGAGGAAACTGATGGTAACCTGAAAACAGATAACACAAAGGCCAAACGACTTTCAAAAAAAAAAAAAAAAACTGAAAGTGAAAGATCCTGAAACGGTGAAACAAAATCCTGAAACGGTAAAATGAAGACTTATCGATTTTCTCCATCAGGATGGCCAGCCAATGAACCACTGCACGTCAAAGCCAACATCAGGCAAACAGATATTAAGGACAAGTTTTCAAAAAAGAAGACGAAAGTCGAACAAAAGCTCAACCAGTGTGATTGTGTGAAGTCCTTAATGTCCACACATTTACCTTGTGCCAACCAAAACTGAAAAAAATTTATATAAATACAATTTCTAACAACCACGCAAAGATCCGCAAAGATTCTAGGAACCAAGAGAAAAACAGAATCTAAACTGACAAAGCTTGTAAGCCTGCATGGATCTCTCCAGCCTACAAACACCAACATATCCCAACAGAATATAATTCCCACACTAAGAACTCAAATCCACAACCACAAAAAATTAGAATATAAAGTCAACATCCAAACTATCATATGAAGGCCTGCTAATCCTGGCAACTTTTTCAGTTACATCAGATCCATTTAATTTGAAATTCTTTCCAGGTAACATGCTTCAGACATATCCAAGCATTGAAAGCGCAACTGACATATTCTTGTTTTTCAGGCTCAACCACAAATTTATCAGTATCTGCTACATACAATCAGAGAAGGATACATAGATATCAATCACAAACACAAAAAGTGTCTGCATAAAACAACTACCCCAACTAACAAGGACATTTACAATCTTCCGAAACTAGCAAGTGATCACCGTAATCTCTCCGAACGTATAAAACCACCACACAAACCTGTACTTCTCGAGTTATTTAAACAAATTTTGGGTAAATGTAAGACACAGAAATTTAAAGTGGCCTTCTCACCTTCTCGTCTACTTACCCAATTCCTCCTTCCCAAGCTCCGTCCCAAAGGGATAACAAAGCTACATAAGATCTCATTCTCCCTACAAGTAGCTAATAATTTCTAACAGCAGCCTCTGGAGGCCGAAGAATCAAGAGCTAAGTGCAGAAAGCAAACAAAAGCAATATACTACATGAAAAACTAAAAAAATAAGAGGTTCCAAAAGAAAAAAAAATAAAAGAAGTGCATGAAAAACATTTAAGAAAAACACCCCCATCCCAACCTCAAGCAAGATGCTTCATCCTTGCCCCTCCAGCTTTAAATTTTGGAAACTGTTAACACATCAGCATCTAAAATAATAATGCTCAGTGAGATCAGCTACACAGGATTCTAAAAACTCTAAACCTAACGATTTGTAAAAGAACAATAGAATCCTGAAAGCAAATCTCCTTGAGAGTTGAGGCAGCATTCCAAAATTGAAAATGCAAGAGAACCTGATCAAACAAATCATAAAAAGATATTGGAAGCAAAAAAATCCAAGAGGTCCTGAAGATCATAATCCAAGACAATGAAACAATATAAATATGCATTAGTCGACAGAACTTCAAAAGCTAGAAAAATATCTGCTGTTGCCTACAATCGCAAAATAGATATCACTAAAAATTTCCAACCACACAAACACGAGGAAAATGTCTAAATATAAGATTACGACCCCAACTAGCAAGTGACGTCCACAATCCCTTGACGCTAGCAAGTGGCCACTACAATATTTCAAAACCTTTAGAACAACCACACAAACCATACTTATGTCAAGTTTTTAGCAAACAGTAGATCAATGTAAGACAGACATTTCCCTCCCTCCAAAGCTCAATCCAGAAAGATATGAGCCTGCACGTGGCTAATAATTTCCAACAGCGGCCTCTAGAGACCCAAGAATAATAATACAACTCCAAAGTGAAAATCGGACTGAAATGAAACCAATAAGAAAAAAAAAACACAAAAAGAAAAAGTAGAACTATGGAAAGCCTTCATCCATGTCCTTCATAATAATTCTAGAAACTGATAACCCCAAACATGCTTCTAAATAATAAAAGAGTCAAAAAGTCATATCAAGCTCAATACCAACACATGGTCCACTAAAACCAAGTATTTTAAAGGGTTATAGTGGCGATCACTATTCACAACATGGAAGGAGAAACATTCCTAGTAATAGTGGCGATCACAACCATGAAGAAGTTCAAGGATCAGCACTATAGAAAAGGAAAGCCAGCACCATCACTGCAGGCAGAAACCATATATTGAAATATCTTCCAAAGTTCCAAAACAAAACAAGAAATATAGAACTCGTAATGAAGGAAAGAACCATCTGTCCATCCACAGGACACATTTAATTGAAAAGAGAACCAATACTCATTATGTTCAAAATTGGAAGGTACTAAAACTTCTGTCAAACCCCTGAGAAGAATAAATATCAAAACAGATCAATTTAGTAACATCTGAATAAAAAGTTAGAGCTGGGCGATCACAGCCATGAGGAAGTTTAGGGATCAGCCCTTCAGAAAAAGAAAGCCAGCAACATCACTGCAAGCAGACATCATATATTTAAATACAATAAAGAACAAGGAAGCAACCTCCTTGAGAGTTATTACAAAACTGGAAATCCTAGATACCTGAACAAACAAAACCACAAAAGATACTGAAAGCAATAAAAACTAAGAGGCCCTGAAACAAGGGTGGAAAAAATATTTTGAAATAAACATCTGTAACCATATTATAAATTCAGCACCCGAGCATTTGTCTCACTGGTGCATGAATCCCATGCCTAAAGTGCAGGGTTCATTCAGTGTTATGTGCTGAAGGCAGAATCTATAACAAAAATAGGGTCAATAAACTAATATCAAACTCAGTAACATAACTCCACAGGATCCTAAAAGCTTGAAAACAAAAGACTATAAAGAAATACAATAAGAACCAGGAAGCAAATCTCCTTGAGAGTTGACACAGTATTCCAAAATTGAAAATCCAAGAGAGCCTGATTAAACAAAACCACAAAAGATCCTAAAAGCATTAAAAACTAATAGGCCCTGAAACACACATAACCATATGTGCTTAAGGTAGAATCTCTATAACTTAGGTCGTTAATGACAGCCTATGAAAACAAAGAGTCAAGATAAACCAAAGGAAAAAGATGGTAACCTAAAAACAAATAACACAAAGGCCAAACAACTTTTTTTCCAAATAAAAAGCTGAAAATGAAAGATCCTGCAACAGTTAAAAACAATCCAATAGCAAAAAATGAAGACTTATCAATTTTCTCAATCAGGATGGCCAGGCAACGAATCACTGCACATAAAAGCCAACATCACGTGAACAGCCATTAAGGACTAGTTTTCAAGAAGGAAGATGAGGGTCAAGCAAATGCTCTTCCAATTTGAAAACCTTAAAGGACGACATCTTCCACAAATTTACCTTGTGCCAACTAAATTAAAAAGAACATGCTCTAACATTTAAAAAAAGCTATATAACTACAATTTCTAACAACATGCTTCATTTCTGTTGCCTAGACTTTAAAAATATATCAAGTTCCAAACTATGCAAGGATCCCAATCAGACACTAAGAACCACGAGAAAAGAAAATCTCAACTGACAGAACGTGTAAACTCTAATGGATCTCTCCAGCCTACAAACACAAACAGATCCCAACAGAATATAAATCCTGCAATTGGAACACAAACTCCCAACAAAACAAATCCATAACATACTTAAAAGGAAGCCCCTTTGAAAAGGGGCTTCCTCCTCTAGCCACATGGAGGGGATAGAAAAATAGAGAAAAAGGAAAGAAAAAGAGAGGTAGAAAGAGAAAGAAAAAAACAGATAGAAAGAGGCCCATGTGCAACGCATGGGCCATACTCTAGTTAGCATATAAAGTACACATCCAAAATTTCACAAAAATGCCTGCAAATCCTACAGCATCTTTTTCAGTTAAATGAAATCCATTCAATTTGAAATCCTCTCTAACTAACATGTTTCAGACATTTATACAAACCAGTTAAAAGAAGACCTCAAACATCCAAGAAATGAAGGCACAAATGACATATAAGCCAGTGGCAGAGCTTGAAAAACCAGAAAAAGTATCTTTTGCATTCTACAATCACTCTCTTATTTCTCTACTGGATCAACTCAATCATTTAGATGCACACATATAGCTATCAATTACAAATGCAAGAAAAATGGCTAAATCACTGTCCCAACTAGCGAGGACATTCACAATGGCTAATCCTACAGCATCCTTTTCAGTTAAATGAAATCCATTCAATTTGAAATCCTCTCTAACTAACATGTTTCAGACATTTATACAAACCAGTTAAAAGAAGACCTCAAAAATCCAAGAAATGAAAGCACAAATGACATATAAGCCAGTGGCAGAGCTTCAAAATCGTTCTGCAACCTACAATCACTGTCTTATCTCTCTACTGGATCCAACTCAATCACTTAGATGCACACATATAGCTATCAATCACAAATGCAAGAAAAATGGCTAAATCACTGTCACAACTAGCAAGGACATTCACAATCTTTTGAAACTAGCAAGTGACCACCAGAATCTTTCCAAACCTATAAAACTACCACACAAACCTGCACTTCTCCTGAGCTATGCAAGCAAATTTTGGGTAAATGCAAGACAGAGACAATTAAAATGGCATTCTCATCTACTTACCTACTCCCTCCTTCCCGAGCTCCATCCACAAAGAGATAACACAGCTATATAGGATTTCATTCTCCCTACATATTGGTAATAATTTCAAACAGCGGCATCTGGAGACCAAAGAATCAAGAACACGTAAACACAAAAAGCAATCAAAAAGTAATATACTGCATGAAAAACTAGAAAAAGAAAGACATTCCAACACAAAGAATAAACAGAGTGCAAAACAATTAAATACAAATAACCCCCATTCCAACTGGCAGCAAGATCCTTCATCCTTGCCCTTCTGGCTCTTAATTTTGGAACCTGATAACACATCAGCATCTAAAATAATGAAGAGACAAAAAATCATATCAAGCTCACTGACATTGACTACACAGGATCCTAAAAACTCCAAAACTAAAGAATTTTGAGTGATACAATATGAAATAGGAAAGCAAGTCTCCTAGGAATTGAGGCATTCCAAAATTGAATATCCAAGAGACCCTGATCAAACAAAACCATAAAAAGACATTGAAGGCAAAAAATCCAAGAGGCCCTAAAGCTCACAATCCAAGACAATGAAACACAATTTCCATATGCATCAGATGACAGAGCTTCAAAAACCAAAAAATATCTGCAGCTACCTACAATCACAAAATACATATAGAATTCCAAGCACAAACAAGAGAATGCATATAAGATTGCGACCCCAGTTCGCAAGTGACGTCCACAATCTTTTGACACTAGCAAGTGACCGCTAGAATCTTTCAAAACCTGACAACAATCATACAAACCATACTTTATCTCAAGTCTTAAGTAAACAATACGTCAAAGTGAGACATATTTTAAGTGGTCTTTTATTATCGCTTTTCATCAACTCACCTCCCTCCAAAGCTCCATCCACAAAGATATGAGATAACAATCTGATTCTCCTGCAGAATGCTAAATGGCTAATAATTCCTAATAGCAACCTGACCCAAGAATCAAGAACATATTAAGGGCAAAAAAATCGCATGAGAAGAAAAAAAGAACAAAAGAAATGGTAGAACTACGAAAAACCTTCATCCATGTCCTTCATCATAATAATTCTGGAAATTTATAACCCCAAAAATGCATCTAAAAAGTAAAAGGGTCCAAAAGTCGTATCAAGCTCACTACCAACACACGGTCCAAAAGGCTCCAAAACAAAAAGACTACAAAGAAATACGAGAAGAACCAGGAAGCCAATCTCCTTGAGAATTGAGACAGTATTCCAAAATTGAAAATCCAAGAGACCTGATCAAACAAAGCCATTAAAGATATGGAAAGCATTAAAAACTAAGAATGCAAATATGAAGAACATTCAACAAAACAACCCTCTTGCAACAGCTGCAGTATCCTTCATCCTTATCCTTTCTCCTAGTTTTGGAAAATGATAACATCAGCATCTACAATAATGAAATAGTCAATAACATCATATCATGCTCAGTAACATAACTCCACAGAATCCTACAAGTTCAAAAACAAAAAGACAATCAAGAAATATGAGAAGAACCAGGAAGCCAACCTCCTTGAGAATTGAGACAGTATTCCAAAATTGAAAATCCAAGAGACCCTGACCAAAGAAAGCCATAAGAGATATTGAAAGAATTAAAAATGAAGAGGCCCTGAAACAAAGGTAAAAAGAAATTTAAAAAAAAAAAATACACCACAGTATAAATTGTGTTACATACTGAAGGTGAGCATAAAATTGAAAATCCAAGACACCCAGATCAAACGAAGCCATAAAAGATATAGAAGGCATTAAAAACTAAGAATACAAATATGAAGAACATTCAACAAAACAACCTGCAGTATCCTTCATCCTTACTTTCTCCTTTTAGTTTTGGAAAATGATAACATCAGCATCTAAAACAATAAAAAAGTCAATAACATCATATCATGCTCAGCAACATAACTCCACAGGCTACTAAAAGCTCCAAAACAAAAAGACTATAAAGAAATATGAGAAGAACCAGGATGCCAATCTCCTTGAGAATTGAGACAGTACTCCAAAATTGAAAATCCAAGAGACCCTGATCAAACAAAGCCATAAAAGATATTGAAAGCATTAAAAACTAAGAGGCCCTAAAACAAAAGTAAAAAAATATTTAAAACAAAACATACACCATAGTATAAATTCTGTGTTACATGCTGAAGGTGAATATAAAATACTACAATGGTCAATATAATCATATCATGCTCGGTAACATAAATCCACAGGATCCTAAAAGCTCTAAAACAAAAGACAAAAGAATCACAAAAACAACCAGGAAGTGAATCCCTCTATCCACAAAGATACTTACCTAATCCCTCCATCCCAAGCTCCATCCACAATGATACTTACCTAATTCCTCCATTCCAAGCGTCAACCACAAAGATACGAGATAACAGAACTATAAATGATCTTATTCTCCCTGTGTAATGCTAATAATCCCAAAAAGCAGCCTCTGAACACCCAAAATGTAAGGGGCAAAAAAAGCAACCAAAAGCAACAAACTGCATGAAAACCTAAGAATTAAAAAAATCCAGAAACAAAGAATATAAATATGAAGAACATTCAACCAACCCTCTTGCAACAGCCGCCGCAGAATCCTTCATCCTTATCCTTTCTCCTTTTAGTTTTGGAAAATGATAGCATCGGCATCTAAAATAATAAAACAGTCAATAACATCATATCATGCTCAGTAACATAACTCCACAGGATCCTAAAGGCTCCAAAACAAAAAGACTAGAATGAAATATGAGAAGAACCAGAGAACCAATCTCCCTGAGAATTGAGACAGTATTCCAAAATTGAAAATCCAAGTGACCCTGATCAAATGAAGCCATAAAAGATATTGAAAGCATTAAAAACTAAGAGGCCCTGAAACAAGGGTAAAAAATATTTTAAAAAAAACATACACCATAGTATAAATTCTGTGCTTCATGCTGAAGTTGAACATACAATAACAAAAGGGTCAATAGAATCATATCACGATCAGTAACAAAAATCCACAGGATCCTAAAAACTCATACTCAAAAGACTAAAGAAATACAAAAGAACTAAGAAATGAATCCCTCTATCCACAAAGATACTTACCTAATTCCTCCATCCCAAGCTCCATCCACAGAGACACTCACCTAATTCCTCCATTTCAAGCGTCAACCACAAAGACACAGGATAACAGAACTATAAATGATCTCATTCTCCCTGTGTAATGCTAATAATCCCAAACAGCAGCCTCTGAACACCCAACATGTAAGGGGCAAAAAAAGCAACCAAAAGCAACATACTGCAAGAAAACCTAACAATTAAAAAAATCCAGAAACAAAGAATACTAATATGAAGAACATTCAACCAACCCTCTTGCAACAGCTGCTGCAGTATCCTTCATCCTTATCCTTTCTCGTTTTAGTTTTGGAAAATGATAGCATCAGCATCTAAAATAATAAAACAGTCAATAACATCATATCACGCTCAGTAACATAACTCCACATGATCCTAAAGGCTCCAAAACAAAAAGACGAGAATGAAATATGAGAAGAAACAGAAAACCAACCTCTTTGAGAAATGAGACAGTATTCCAAAATTGAAAATCCAAGAGACCCTGATCAAACAAAGCCATAAAAGATATTGAAAACATAAAAAACTAAGTGGGCCTGAAACAAGGGTTAAAAAAAAAATTTTTAAAAGGCATACACCATGGTTTAAATTCTGTGTTACATGCTGAAGGCGAATACAAAATAATAAAAGCGTCAATAGAATCATATCAAGCTCAGTAACAAAAATCCACAGGATCCTAAAGGCTCCAAAACAAAAAGACTATAACGAAATATGAGAAGAACCAGAAACCAATCTCCCTGAGAATTGAGACAGCATTCCAAAATTGATCAGAGCAAGGAAAAGAAAGGTAGACTGCAAAAACCACAATGACCAGAGTAAGAAAGGTAGACTGCAATATTAATACAGCCAGCAATACAGAACTTGATCTTCTCTGGTTCTCTCCCCTAGTTCTGTTTCACCCTCGATTTCCCTTGTTCCTCCCTATTTGCTTCTGTCTATTGCTGATTTTTCCTCTAAATTTCTATTTTCTATCTCCTTCCCCTACTGGTTCTTACATCAAAATATAACACAACTTGAAACTCTGTAATAAAAGACAAAAGCAGGTTCTCAACATATACCACTCTTAGAACTACACGCACACAAACATAAAAGAAAAGTAACGTTCAAAATTGATCACTTATCAAACAAATCTCATTGAGGGTTGAGATAGTATTCTAAATTCAAAAATCCAAGAGACCCTTATCAAACACAACCATAAAAGATATTGAAAGCATTAAAAACTAAGAGGCCCTGAAACAAGGGTGGAAAATTATCAAAAAGTAAAAGAAAACATATATAACCGTTGTATAAATTGTGCTATGTGCTGAAGGTAGAATCTAAAATAATAGAAGGGTCAATAATGCTCAGTAACATAACTCCACAGGATTCTTAAAGCTCCAAAACAAAAGACAATAAAGATATACGATAAGAACCACGAAGAAGATCTCCATGAGAGTTGAGAAAGTATTCCAAAATTGAAAATCCAAGAGACCCTGATCAAACAAAACCATAAAAGAAACTTGAAAAAAAACCTATATAAATACAATTTCTAACAACATGCTTCATTTCTGCTACTTAGACATACAAAAACTATCAACTCTCAAAACTATGCAAAGACCGAAATCAGATACTGAGAACCAAATGGAAAACCAAACCTCAACTGACAGAACTTGTAAACTCTGCACGGATCTCTCCAACCTACAAATACAAACAAATCTGAAAAGAATATAAATCCCACAATAAGAACTCAGTATAAATGCCAGGCATCTTTTTTCAGTTGGATGAGTTCCATTCATTTTCCTCTCTAAGTAACATGCCTCAGACATTTATATGAACCAGTTAAAAGTACACGTCAAAAATCCAACAAACAAAAGCACAACTGACATATAAATTTGTGGCAGAGCTTGAATGACCAGAAAAGTATCAGCTACCTACAAACACAGAAGGGCAGATATAGACATCAATCACAAACACAAGAAAAATATCTGCATAAAATTCCTGTCTCAACTAGCAAGGACATTCACAATCTTTTGAAACTAGCAAGTGATCACCGGAATATTTCCAAACCTATAAAAACTATCACACAAACCTGTACTTCTCGAGTTATTTAAGCAAATTTTGTGTAAATGTAAGACATAGACAAATAAAATGGCCTTCTCACCTCATCTCTTACCTAATCCCTCCTTCTCAAGCTCCATCCCCAGAGAGATAACAGAACTCTATAAGATCTCATTCTCCCTGCACATCTTAATAATTTCTAGCAGCAACCTCTAGAGACCCAAGAATCAAGAACACATACAGCACAGAAAGCAATCAAAAAGCAATATACTACACGAAAAACTAAAAAAATAAGAAGTCTCAAACAAAGAATAAAAGAAGTGAATGAAAAACATTTAAGAGAAAACGCACCCATTTCAACAGCAGCAAGATCCTTCTTTCTTGTCCTTTCTGTTTTTAATTTTGGAAACTGATGACGCATCAGCATCTAAAAATAATAAAGGGTCAAAAAGACGTATCATGATTAGTGACATTAACTACAAAAGATTTTTAAGTGATATTGAAAATCTCCTTGAGAGTTGAGGTTCAGAATTCCAAAATTGAAAATCCAAGAGACCCTGATCAAGCAAAACCATCAAAAGATATTGAAAACAAAAAAATCAAACAGGTCCCAAAGTTCATTTTCGAAGACAATGAAACAAAATTTGCATATTCATTAATCAACAGATCGTCAAAACCAGAAAATATCTGCGGCTACCTACAATCACAAAATAGATATCACTATAGAATTCCATGCACACAAACACAAGAAAAAAGTCTGCATGTAAGCTTACAACCCCAACTAGCAAGGTATGTCCACATTCTGACACTAGCACGCGACCACTCGAATCTTTCAAAACCTGTACAACAGCCATACCAACTACTTATCTCATGTTTTAAGCAAACGATAGGTCAATGCAAAACAAACATTTAAGTGGTCTTCTATTATCGCTTCATCTACTCACCAATCCCTCCCCCCAGAGCTCCATCCTCTAAGATATGAGATAACAATCTCATTCTCCCACAGAATGCTAAATTGCTAATAGTTCTTAAGAGCAGCCGCTGACCCAAAAACTATAATAGGAAATTTCAATACCTAAACAACAAGAAAAGACAAATTGTAAAGAAACTTATCGGATGACTTAACCAACCTCGGCACATAAAGAGTAACAACATCTCGAAATTATAAACTTCTGCATTATGAAAATCCAAAAAGAAACACAACAAAATTAAAAACCATCTATTAATATGAAATCAAAAGCCTCAAATCCAAGTATTTTTGAGAGATATGAAGAACCAGGAAGCAAATCTCCTTGAAAGTTGAGATAGAAATCCAAACCAATGGAAGGCTTAAAAACCAAGAGATCCAAAGAAAGGGTGGAACAAAATTGCATAATCAGTGTAGACTTTCGTCTTATGTGCTGAAGGTAGAATTTCCAAGATTGCTGTGGTCAACAACCTACAAAAACCATGTGTCAAGCCCAAAAACAATAGAAAGAAATGGTGAAATGAAAACAAAAGCTACAAATAACAAAAATCTTCTACTTTTTGGGAAAGAAATTGAAAAACAAAAAAAAAAAAAAAGAAACGAAGCTGATAGTGAAGATCCTGCAAAAAAAAAAAAAAAGAAGAAGAAGAAAATGAAGACTCAAAAAGTCATATAATGCTCAGTACCAAAACAGGTTCCTCCAAAACTAAGTATAACAGGGAGAGAGGAAAAACCAGGATATCTCCTTGAGAGTTGAAAACCCAATAGAAAACCCAATGGAAGTCTTAAAAACCAAGAGTCCTAGAAAAGGGCTGAAACAATTTAAAAAAAAAAGAACTGTATAAAGAGGCAAAAGCTAAAAGTACTGGACACAGAACATAGGAATCCAAAGCAGAAATGAAGGCTTAGTAAAAAGTTTCTCCAATGGTAAACCCCAAACAACAACCATTACAAAACGTAGCTACAATTACAAAAATATTTTTATCAGGTTAAATCCATGCAATTTGAGGCCCTCACAAATTAACATGTTACACAGAAGGATTCATATAGACATCAATCATTAACACAAGAAAAATGTCTGCATAAGATTACTGTCCCACCCAGCAAGGTCGTTTGCAACCTTTTCAAACAAGCAAGTGACCACCAGAATATTTCCCGACCTACAAAACTACCACATGAACCTATACTCATCTTGAGTTACATTAAGCAAATTTTTGGGTAAACGTAAGACAGACAATTAATTGCCCTCTCCTCCTCATCTACTTACCCAATCCCTCCATCCCAAGCTCCACACACAAAGAGATAACAAAGCCATAAAAGATCTCAAAGATCTCATTCTCCCTGGTATTGGTCATAATTTCTACCAAAACAGCCCACCTAAGAATCAGAAACATGTAAGTATAGAAAGCATATAGAAAGCAAAAGAAACATACTTCTCGAAAACCTAAAAATAAGAACTTCCAAAACAAAGAATCAAAAGAAATGCATGAAAAACATTTGACAAAACCAACCCTATTCCGACTGCAGCAAGATCCTTCATCCCCGCCCTTCCTGCTTTTAATTTTTAAAACTGATATCGCATCAGCATCTAAAACAATAAAAGGGTCAAAAAGTCATATCGTGCTCAGTGACATAAACTACGGGGGATCCTACAAGCTCCAAAATTAAATTTTGAGGAGATACAATAGGAACCAGGAAGCAGATCTCCTTGAGAATTGAGACAGGATTCCAAAATTGTAAATCCGATAGACCCTGATCAAACAAAACCTTTTAAGGATATTCAAACCAATAAAAACCAGGAGATCCTAATCAAGGGTGGGAACATATTTATAAAAACGATGTACAGAACCATAGCATAGTTGTGTTATGTGCTAAAGGTAGAATTTCCAAAATTGATGTTGTCAACAACAGCCTATGAAAACCAGGAGTCGAAATTTGCCAAGAGAAACACACAATGGGCAGACAGCTTTAATTTTTTATATATTTGTTTGAACCAAAGATTGCAACAATGAACAAGAATCCAATAGCAAGAAATGAAGAGTTATCAGCTTTCCACATAACAACGTCCAGCCAACCACTGCACATGAAAGCCTTCATCAAGCAAACTGATAAATAAGCAAGTAAAATTTCTAACAAGCTTCATGTCTGCTGCCTATACTTTAAAAAAGTATTTGCCTTCCAAGCAATAATACAAATCAGATGTTAAAACCAAGTGAAACCAAAATCCTTCATCCTTATAATTCTTAAAATTGATATCCCCAAGCAGCATCTACAAAATAAAAGGGTGAAAAAGTCATATCATGCTCAGTACCAAAATGAAGGTCGAACAAAAATTTCAAACCTTTGGAAAAACCCTATTCCAACTGCTGCAAGATCCTTATCCCTTGTCCTTTTAATTCTGGAGATTGAACCCCAAACAACATTTGAATAATAAAAGGGTCAAAAGTCATATCATGCTCGGTACCAATAGAAGAGCCTCCAAAATCAAATTAGAGAGATATGAAGAACTGGGAAGCAAAATCTCCATGAAAGTTGAGACAGAAAAGTCTTATACCATCTCCTCATCTCTTTCAAACTGAATTCACAAATAAATACTAATAATCTTTCATCTCCTGAAAACAGACAACACAAAGGCCAAACAACTTATTTTTGTTAAAAAAAAAAAAAAAGCTTAAGAAAAATCCAACAGCAAAAAATGAAGACTTTTCCATTTTTTCCATCAGGATGGCCAGCCAATGAATCACTATACATGATAGCCAACACCACGGAAACAGATATTAAGGACAAGCTTTCAAAAAAGAAGATGAGGGTCAAACAAAAGCTCAACCATTGTGAAGAACTTAATGGGCCACATCTTCCACACATTTACCTTGTGCCAACTAAATTAGATAGAACATGCTCTAACATTGAAAAAATTAAAATTAATAAAGATTTAACAACTATCCAAAGATCTGAATCAGATACGAAGAATCAAGAGAAAAACAAAATTTCACCTAACACAACTCGTAAACTCTGCATAGATCTCTCCAACCTACAAAAACAAACAAATCCCAACAGAATATGATTCCCACACTACAAACTCAAACTCAAAAATCCTAGAAATGAAAGCACAACTGACATGTAAATTAGTGGCAGAGCTTGAAAATCCAAAAAAGCATCTGCTACTTACAATCAGAGGACACATAGACATCGATCACAAACACAAGATAAATTTCTGCATAAATAACTACCCCAACTAACACGGACATTTGCAATCTTTCAAAACTAGCAAGTGATCACTGCAATCGCTCCAAACATATAAAACCACCACACAAACCTGTACTTCTCTAGAGTTATTTAAGCAAATTTCGGGGAAATGTAAGACAGTTAAATTTAAAGTGGCCTTCTCACCTTCTAGTCAACTTACACAATCCCTCCTTCCCAAGCTCCATCCCAAAGAGATAACAGAGCTACATAAGATCTCATTCTCCCTGCATATTGCTAATAATTTCTAACAGCAGCCCCTAGAGACCCAAGAATCAAGAACTAAGAGCAGAAAGCAAACAAAAAGCAATATAACACACAAAAAACCAGAAAAATAAGAAGTCCTGAAACAAAAAATAAAAGAAGTGCATGAAAAACATCTTAGAAATAACACCCCCATTCCAACTGCAGCAAGATCCTTCATCCTTCATCCTTGCCCTTCCTGCTTTAAATTTTGGAAACAGATAACACATCAGCACGTAAAATAATAAAGGGTCAAAAAGTCATATAATGCTCAGTGACATTAGCTACACAGGATTCTAAAAACTCTAAAACTAAAGATTTTTTAGTGATACGATAATAACCAGGATGCGAACTTCCTTGAGAGTTGAGGCACGATTCCAAAGTTGAAAATGCAAGAGACCCTCATCAAACAAACCATAAATTGATATTGGAAGCAAAAAATTCCAAGAGGTCCTAAAGATCATAACCCAAGACAATGAAACAATTTAAATATGCATCAGTCAACAGACCTTCAAAAGCAAGAAAAATATCTGCGGCTGCCTACAATCACAAAATACATATCACTTTAAAATTCCAAGCACACAAACACGAGAAAAATGTCTTCATATAAGATTATGACCCCCACTAGCAAGCGACGTCCACAATTTCTTGACACTAGCAAGTGACCACTAGAATCTTTCAAAACCTGTACAACCACCACACAAGCCGTACTTATCTCAAGTTTTAAGCAAACAATAAATTGATGTAAGCCAGACATTTAAATGGTCACCTCTTATCGCCTAATCTACTCACCAATCCCTCCCTCCAAAGCTCCATCTACAAAGATATGAGCCCTGCATGTTGCGAATAATTTCTAACAGCAGCCTCTCGAGACCCAAGAATTCTAATACAACTCCAAAGTGAAAATCTGACACAAAAGAAACTGATAAGAAAAAAAAAAGAACAAGAAGAAAAAGGTAGAACTATGAAAAACCTTCATCCATGTCCTTCATAATAATTCTGGAAATTGATCTAAATAATAAAACGGTCAAAAAGACTTATCAAGCTCGGTACCAACACATGGTCCACTAAAACCAAGAATTTTTGAGGATTACAGTGGCGATCACTATTCACGATAGCGAAGGAGAAACATTCCTAGTAATAGAGGCGATCACGGCCATGAAGAAGTTCAACGATCAGCACTTTAGAAAAGCAAAGCCAGCAACATCACTGCAGGCAGAAACCATACGTTGAAATATCTTCCAAAATACCGAAACAAAACAAGAAATATAAGGCTCGTAATAAAGGAAGGGAACACAAAAGAACCATCTGTCCATCCACACAACAGATTTAACTGCAAAGAGAGCCAATACTCATTATGTTCAAAATTGAATGGTAACCAAAACTTTTGCAAAAACCTTGCGAAGAATAAATATCAAAACAGGTCAATTTAATAAAATTTCAATAAAAATATAGAGTTGGGCGATCACAGCCATGGAAGTTTAGGGATCAGCACTGTAGAAAAGGAAAGCCAGCAACATCACTGCCTGCAGAAACCATATATTTAAATACAATAAAGAACCAGGAAGCGATCTCCTTATGAGTTATTCCAAAACTGGAAATCCAAGAGACCTGATCAAACAAAACCATAAAAGATACTGAAAGTATTGAAAACTAAGAGGCCCTGAAACAAGGGTGAAAAAATATTTTTAAAAAAACATATGTAGCCATATTATAAATTCAGTGTTATGTGCCAAAGGTAGAATCTAAAATAAAAAAAAAGTCAACAAACTCATATCACACTCGGTAACATAACTCCACAAGATCCTAAAAGCTTGAAAACAAAAGACTATAAAAAGATACAAAAAGAATCAGGCAGCAAATCTCCTTGAGAGTTGAAACAGTATTCCAAAATTGAAAATCCAAGAAAGCCTGATCAAACAAACCCGTAAAAGATACTAAAAGCATTAAAAACTAAAATAGGCCCTGAACAAGGATGGGAAAATATTCAAAAAGAAAAAAACAACATACGTAACCATACGTGCTTAAGGTAGAATCTCCACAACTGCAGTTGTTACTGACAGCCTATGAAAACAAAGAGTCAATATAAACCAAAAAACCAGGAAAGAGATAGTAACCGAAAAACAAATAACACAAAGGCCAAACAACCTTTTATTTGAATAAAATCTGAAAGTGAAAGATCCTGCAACAGTTAAAAACAATCCAATAGCAAGAAATGAAGACTTGTCAATTTTCTCCATCAGGATGGCCAGCCAACGAACCACTGCAAATGAAAGCCAACATCACGCGAACAGATATTAAGGACAAGTTTTCAAAAAAGAAGATGAAGGTCAAACAAAAGCTATACCAATTTGAAGTCCTTAATGCGCCACATCTTCCACACATTTACCTTGTACCAACTAAATTAGTAAGAACATGCTCTAACATTAAAAAGAGCAATATAAATAAAATTTCTAACAACATGCTTCATTTCTGTTGCCTAGGCTTTAAAAAAAATCAAGTTCCAAACTATGCAAAGATCCGAGTCAGACACTAAGAACCATGAGAACAGAAAAATCTCAATTGACAGAACATGTAGACTCTAATGAATCTCTCCGACCTACAAACACAAACAGATCCCAACAGAATATAAATCCTGCAATAAGAACTCAAACTCACAACAACAAAAAAATTGAAAGAAGACCATTCAATTTGAAATCCTATGGCATCTTTTTCAGTTAAATGAAATCCATCCAATTTGAAATCCTCTCTAACTAACATTTTTCAGACATTTATACAAACCAGTTAAAAGAAGATCTCAAATATCCAAGAAATGAAAGCACAAATGACATATAAGCCAGTGGCAGAGCTTGAAAAACCAGAAAAGCATCTTCCGCAACCTACAATCACAGATGCACACATATAGCTATCAATCACAAACACAAGAAAAATGGCTGCATAAAATCACTGTCCCAACTAGCAAGGACATTCACAATCTTTTGAAACTAGCAAGTGATCACTGGAATCTTTCCAAACCGATAAAACTACCACACAAACCTGTAGTTCTCTTGAGCTATGCAAGCAAATTTTGGGTAAATGCGAGACACAGACAATTAAAATGGAAATCTCTCCTTCCCAAGCTCCATCCACAAAGAGAGACCAGAGCTATATAAGATCTCATTCTCGCTGCATATTGCTAATAATTTCAAACAGCAGCATCTGGAGACACAAGAATCAAGAACTCGTAGGCACAGAAAGCAATAAAAAAGCAATCAAAAAGCAATATACTGCATGAAAAACTGGAAAAATAACACGTTCCAAAACAAAGGATAAAAGAAGTGCAAAACAATTACGGAAACATGACCCCCATTCCAACTGCCAGCAAGATCCTTCATCCTTGCCCTTCCTGCTCTTAATTTCGGAAGCTGATAACACATCAGCATCTAAAATAATGAACAGAAAAAGAATCATATCATGCTCAGTGACATTAACTACACAGGATCCTAAAAACTCCAAAACTAAAGAATTTTGAGTGATACAATAAGAACCAGGAAAGCAAGTCTCCTTGGAGTTGAGGCATTCCAAAATCGAATATCCAAGAGACTATGATCAAACAAAACCATAAAAAGATATTGAAAGCAAAAAATCCTAGAGGCCCTAAAGTTCTCAATCCAAGACAATGAAACATAATTTCCATATGCATTAGTCCACCGAACTTCAAAAACCAGAAAATATCTGTGGCTACATACAATCACAAAATAGAATTCCAAGGACAAACAAGAGAAAAATGTCTGCATATAAGATTACGACCCCAGCTAGCAAGTGGCATCCACAATCTTTCAACACTAGCAAGTGACCACTAGAATCTTTCAAAACCTGGCAACCACCATACAAACCATACTTTATCTCAAGTCTTAAAATGTGAGAAAAACAACAAGGGTCAAAAGTTATATCATGCTCAGTACCAATACAAAATTCTCCAAAATCAAGCAGTTTTGAGAGAAATGAAAAACCAGAAAGCAAAATCTCCTTGAAATCAGAGTGTAGACTTTCGTCTTATGTGCTGATGGTAGAATTCCCAGATTGCTGTTGTCAACAACAACCTACAAAAACCATGTGTCAAGCCCAAAAAACAAGAGAAATTGATAAACAGAAAAAGGTTGATAGTGAAGTTCCGGCAAAGAATGAAGAACACGAGAAGAAAATGGAGACTTAAAAATTTTCCCCATTATAGAATGGCCAGCCAAGAACCACTGCACATAAAACCCATTATCAAGCAAGATGGAGGTCCAACAAAAATCCAACTGCTGCAAGATACTTTATCCTTGTCCTTTTAATTAACCCCAAACAGCATCTGAATAAAAAAAAAAAGGATCAAAGGTCGTATCAAGCTCAATACCAATACAAGATCCTCCAAAATCAAGTATTTTTGAGTTATATGAAGAGGAAGCAAATCTCCTTAAAAGTTGAGACAGAAATCCCAACAAATGGAAGTCTTTAAAACCAAGAGATCCAACCCATACCTCCTAGACGAACAATCTAAATTCACCAACACCAAAATTTAAATTGAAACAATCTCAGTTAAAAGTGAAGATAGGC
This sequence comes from Theobroma grandiflorum, assembly GCA_036013995.1. Classification (NCBI taxonomy): domain Eukaryota; kingdom Viridiplantae; phylum Streptophyta; class Magnoliopsida; order Malvales; family Malvaceae; genus Theobroma; species Theobroma grandiflorum. Next base: position 1,675,643 of record CP142131.1, on the reverse strand, counting down.
GGAGATATAAAAGTGCAAGGATAAACTTTTACAAGACCCCTTACCACCCACAGCTTCCAAATCTTTAATCTTTTGTCATTTCTTTCAAATCTTTCATCCTTGTTATTTCTTCTTCAGGCCATGGCCATATACCATCTCCTCATCTCTTCTTTCTAACCGCATTCACAAAAAAATACTAACAATCTTTTTATCTCCTGACGTATTTACTAATTAACTTCAAAAGACAAAAATTATTCACAACGTGGAAGGAGATGCAGTCCTAGTAACAGTGGCGATAACGGCCGTTAGGAAGTTTAAGGATTAGGAAAGCCAGCAACAACACTGGAGGCTAAAAGCGTGTATTGAAATATCTTGCAAAGTTTCACAACAAAACAAAAAATATAGAACTCGTAACAGAGGAAGGGAACCAAAAGAACCATCGGTCCATCCGTCCAACATAGTTAAGTCAATACTCAATATGTTCAAAATTGAACGGTACCAAAACCCGAGAAGAATAAACATCAAAACAGATCGATTCCAAGAACAATTTACCTACGAAACACAAAATCTCAGATTCAACTGCTTTCAATCACGATAGATTTAATAAGAAAGATCTGAAAACCCAATTCAACCATAGCTCCGAACCGAAACCCAAAGGAATAAACCGTAGCAAAGGAGAGAAACTAACGCTGACCGGAAAGCTTAGACATCAAGCCCGGTTTCTTCCCCATTCCGTAAGACGAATAAATAAAGAGCTGAGGAGATATATTTATCGAATAAGAGGGCTCAGAATAGACGGCCTGGATTAAGCGGTGGTGAGATGTATAAACGGTCAAGATCATTCATTCATTAGATACAGATGGCATTAGTTGCCTTGAGTCGGTTACAAAAGAGCCGTTATAAAAACAAGTGAAAAATAACTAGTGACGCGTAATCGATATGGTCTATCCGTCGGTTTTTCAACCGCGATTCAAGCCCAAAAGAAATGGAAGGAAGCCCAAAATTTATTTCAGTCTCAGGCTTGTGATAGCCTGCAAAAACATAACGGACTCAGATCCAATAAGAAAAAAAACATGATACTTAGCTTAGGTGACAAACCCGCTTACTAATTTAGCATTATTATTTAATAGTTCAGGATTATTAAAGAAGGAGAAGAAGATAAAAGAAAATAAGAGGAAATAAAAAATGGAAAAAAAAGAAGTCCTGAGCATAAAAAGAAGCCCGAGAAGGAGAAGAGTAAGCAGAAGAAGAGCTAAGACAGCTAATTTAAAAATATACACGTTGAAATTTCACAAGAATAAAGTTATATTCTTTAATACAAACATATGTTCTATTTTAAAAATAAATAATCTATTCTATTCTCATTTCACTTATATCTCTTACTCACGGGTCACATGATACAACTGACCCATTTACATGAGTCTATAATCAAGCCCCGTATTGAGCACAAAGATTCTCCAAACTGCTTCACACCTTCATTAAGATCCCAAAAAGAAGTAAATACTGTTACAACCACCAATTACGAGTCCAAAAGGTTTTAAACAAAAAGAAATAACCTTGAATGAAAACTCTTTAAAATATTAAAAACAAATATCACACGTAACCATAACTGAATTCGTTAGCGACAGCCTATGATAACAGAGACTCAAGAAAAACCAACAAACAAGGAAAAAATATGGTTACCTAAAAACAAATAACACAAAAGGCCAAACAACTTTTTCAAATAAAAAGCTGAAAGTGAAAGATCCTGCAACAGTTAAAAACAATTCAATAGCAAGAAAAGAAGACTTATCAATTTTTTCCATCAGGCTGGCCAGCCAACCAACCACTGCATATGAAAGCCAACATCATGCGAACTGCTATAAAGGACAAGTTTTCAAAAAGGAAGATGAAGGTCAAACAAATGACCAACCAATTTGAAGTTCCTTAATGGGCCACATCTTCCACACATTTACCTTGTGCCAACTAAATTGGAAAGAACATGCCATAACATTTAAAAAAGGCTATATAAATTCAATTTCTAACAACATCCTTCATTTCTGTAGCCTAGACTTTAAAAATATATCAAGTTCCAAACTACGCAAAGATCTGAATCAGACACTAAGAACCATGAGAAAAGCAAAATCTCAACTGCCAGAACTTGTAAACTCTAATGGATCTCTCGAACCTACAAACATAAACAGATCCCATAGAATATAAATCCTGCAATTAGAACTCAAAACTCACAACAACAAAAAAAACCATATAAAGTACACATCCAAAATATCACCTCCAGCATCTTTTTCAGTTAAATGAAATCCATTCAGTTTGAAATCCTCTCTATCTAACATGTTTGAGACATTTATACAAACCAGTTAAAAGAAGACCTCAAAAATCCCAGAAATGAAAGCACAAATGACATATAAGCCAGTGGCAGAGCTTGAAAAACCAGAAAAGTATCTTCTGCAACCTACAATCACCATCTTATTTCTCTACTGGATCCAACTAAATCACTTAGATGCACACATATAGCTATCAATCACAAATGCAAGAAAAATAGCAAAACCACTGTCCCAACTAGCAAGGACATCCACAATCTTTCCAAACTAGCAAGTGATCACCGGAATCTTTCCAAACCTATAAAACTACCACACAAACCTTCAGGATATTCACAATCTTTCAAAACTCGCAAGTGATCACTGGAGTCTTTCCAAACCTATAAAACTACCACACAAACCTGTACTTCTCCTGAGCTATTCAAAAAAATTTTGGGTAAATGTAAGACACAGACAATTAAAATGGCAGTCTCACTTTCTCATCTGCTTACCTAATCCCTTCCCGAGCTCCATCCACAAATAGATAAACAGCCATATATGATCTCATTCTCCCTGCATATTGCGAATAATTTCAAACAGCGGCATCTAGAGACCAAAGAATCAAGAACACGTAAGCACAAAAAGCAATCAAAAAGCAATATATTGCATGAAAAACCAGAAAAAGAAGACATTCCAAAACAAAGAATAAAAGAAGTGCAAAACTATTAAGAAAAATAACCCCCATTCAAACTGGCAGCAAGATCCTTCATCCTTGCCCTTCCTGCTCTTAATTTTGGAAACTGATAACACATCTGCATCTAAAATAATGAAGAGACAAAAAATCATATCATGCTCACTGGCATTAACTACATAGGATCTTAAAAAATCCAAAACTAGAGAATTTAGAGTGACAAGATTAAACCAGGAAAGCATGTCTCCTTGGAGTTGAGGCATTCCAAAATTGAATATCCAAGAAACCCTGATAAACAAAACCATAAAAAGACATTACAAGCAAAAAATCCAAGATGCCCTAAAGTTCACAATCCAAGACAATGAAACACAATTTCCATATGCGTTAGTAAACAAAACTTCAAAAACCAGAAAATATCAGCGGCTACCTACAATCACAAAATACATATAGAATTCCAAGCACAAACAAGAGAAAAAATGTCTGCATAGAAGATTACAACCCCAATTAGCAAGTGACATCCACAATCTTTCGACACTAGCAAGTGACTACTAGAATCTTTGAAAACCTGATACCAAACCATACAAACCATACTTTATCTCAAGTCTTAAGCAAACAATAGGTCAATGTGAGACAAATATTTAAAGTGGTCTTCTATCATCACTTTCCATCAACTCACCTCCCTCTAAACCTCCATCCACAAAGACATGAGATAACAATCAAATTCTCCTGCAGAAAGCTAAATTGCGAATAGTTCCTAATAGCAACCTGACCCAAGAATCAAGAACATATTAAGGGCGAAAAACAACCAAGAACAACACTGTGCATGGGAAGAAATAAAACAAAGGAAAAACGTAGAACTACGAACAACCTTCATCCATGTCCTTCTTCATAATAATTCTGGAAATTGATAACCCCAAACATGCAGCTAAATAATAAAAGGGTCAAAAAGTCATATCAAGCTCACTACCAACACACAGTCCACCAAAACCAAGTATTTTAGAGGGTTATAGCAGCGATCACTACTAACAACACAGAAGGAGAGACATTCCTAGTAAGAGTGGCAATCACGGCAATTAAGAAGATCAAGGATCAGCACTTAAGAAAAGGAAAGCCAGCAACATCACTGCAGGCAGAAACCATATATTGAAATATCTTCCAAAGTCGCAAAACAAAAGAAGAAAAATAGAACTCGTAATAGAGGAACCATCGGTTCATCCACACAACATATTTTAGTGAAAAGAAAGCCAAAACTCATTATGTTCAAAATTGAATGATACCAAAACTTTTGTGAAAACCCTGAGAAGAATAAATATCAAAACAGATGGATTTAATAAGATTTCAATAAAAAGATTGAGTTGGGCGAGGACGGCCACGAGGAAGTTTAGGGATCAGCACTTTAAAAGAGGAAAGCCAGCAACATCACTGCAAGCAGAAACCATATATTTAAATACAATAAAGAACCTGGAAGCAATCTCCTTGAGAATTATCACAAAACTGGAAATCCAAGAGACCTGATCAAACAAAGCCATAACAGATACCGACAGCATTAAAAACTAAGAGGCCCTGAAACAAGGGTATACAAATATTTTAAAAGGAACATATGTAACCATATTATAAATTCAGTGTTATGTGCAGAAGGTAGAATCTATAATAAAAATAGGGTCAATACACTCATATCACACTCAGTAACATAACTCCACAAGATCCTAAAAGCTTGAAAACAAAAGACTATAAAGAAATACAATAAGAACCAGGAAGCAAATCTCCTTGAGAGTTTAAACGGTATTCCAAAATTGAAAATCCAAGAGAGCCTGATCAAACAAAACCATAAAAGATACTAAAAGCATTAAAAACTAATAGGCCCTGAAACAAGGATGGAAAAATTTTTTTAAAAAAAATGTAAACTTATGTGCTTAAGGTAGAATCTCCATAGCTGAAGTTGTTAACAACAGCCTATGAAAACAAAGAATCAAGATAAACCAAAAAACAAGGAAAAATATGGTGACCTATAAACAAATAACACAAAGGCCAAACAACATTTTTTCAAAAAAAAACTGAAAGTGAAAGATCCTGCAACAGCTAAAAACAATACAATAGCAAGAAATGAAGACTAATCAATTTTCTCCATCAGGACGGCCAGCCAACAAACCACTGCACAAGAAAGCCAACATCACACAAACAGATATTAAGGACAAGCTTTCAAAAAATAAGATGAAGATCAAACAAAAGCTCAACCAATTTGAAGTCCTTAATGGGCTACATCTTCCACAAATTTACCTTGTGCCAACTAAATTAGCAAGAACATGCTCTAACATTAAAAAAACCTATATAAATACAATTTCTAACACCATGCTACGTTTCTGCTGCCTAGACTTTAAATAAATATCAACTTCCAAATGATGCAAAGATCTGAATCAGACACTAAGAATAACGAGAAAAGCAAAATCTCAACTGACAGAACTTGTAACTCTAATGAATCTGTCCAACCTACAAACACAAACAGATCCCAACAGAATACAAATCCCGCAATAACAACTCAAACAAGCAACAAAAAGAAAAATTAGCATATGAAGTCAACATCCAAAATATCACATAAATGCCTGCTAATCCTACGTCATCTTTTTCAGTCAAATGAAATCCATTCAATTTGAAATCCTCTCTAACTAACATGTTTCAGACATTCATATAAATCAGTTACAGGAAGACCTCAAAAATGAAAGAAATAAAAGCACAAATAACATATAAACCAGTGGCAGAACTTGAAAAACCAGAAAAGTATCTTCTGCAACCTACAATCACAGATACACATATATTAAACGCAAGATAAATGTCCGCATAAAATCACAGATTCACAATCTTTCGAAACTAGCAAGTGATCATAGGAATCTTTCCAAACCTATAAAACTACCACACAAACCTGTACTTATCTTGACGTATTTAAGCAAATTTTTGATAAATGTAAGACAATAAAAATAGCATTCTCACCTTCTCATCTGCTTACCTAATCCCTCCTTCCTGAGCTCCATCCCCCTAGAAATAACAGAGCTATATAAGATCTCATTCTCCCTTTGTTTTGCTAATAATTTCTAACAGTAGCATCTGGAGACCCAAGAATCACGAACACATAAGCCCAGAAACCAATCAAAAAGCAATATACTACAAGAAAAACTAGAAAAATAGAATAACCCTAAACAAAGAATAAAAGAACTGCAACCCCATTCCAACTGGCAGCAAGATCCTTCATCCTTGCCCTTCTTGCTTTTAATTTCAGAAACTGATAATACATCATATCATGAAGAGACAAAAAATCATATCATGCTCAGGTACATATGATCATAAAAAATCCAAAACCAAAGAATTTTGAGTGATATGATAAGAACCAGGAAAGCAAGTCTCCTTGGAGTTGAGCCAATCCAGAATTGAATATCCAAGAGAACCTTATCAAACAAAACCATAAAATGATATTGAAAGAAAAAAATCCAAGAAGCCCTAAAGTTCATAATCCAAGACAATGAAACAAAATTTCCATTAGCATTAGTCAACAGAACCTCAAAAACCAGAAAATTTCTGTGGCTACCTACAATCTACGAACACAAACAAGAGAAAAATTTCTGCATATAAGATTACAACCCCAGCTAGCAAAACAAGTCCACAATCTTTCCACATAGCAAATGACCACAAGAACCTTTCAAAACCTGCACAACAATCACACAAACTGTACCATGCAAAGATCTCAATGATAAAAGCTCAACCAATTTGAAGTCCTTAATGGGCCACATCTTCCACACTTTTAACCTGTGCCAACATCAGGAACATGCTCTAAATTAAAAAAAAAAAAAAAAAACTGTATAAATACAATTTCTAACAACATGCTTCATTTCTGCTGCCTAGACTTTAAATAAATATCAACTTCTAAACAATACAAAGATCCGAATCAGACACCAAGAACAACGAGAAAAGCAAAATCTCAACTGACAGAACTTGTAAACTCTAATGGACCTGTCTAACCAACTAACACAAACAGATCCCAACAGAATATAAATCCCACAATAAGAACCCAAAACTCACAACCCAAAAAAATTAGCATATAAAGTCAGCATCCAAAATATCACATAAATGCTAACATGTCTAATCCTATGGCATCTTGTTCAGTTAAACGAAATCCTTTCAGTTTGAAATCCTCTCAAGCTAACATGTTCCAGACATTTATATAAACCAGATAAAAGAAGACCTAAAAAACTCCAAGAAATGAAAGCACAAATGACATATAAACCAGTGGAAGAACTTGAAAAACCAGAAAAGTAGCTTCTGCAATCTACAATCACAAATGCACACATATAGCTACCAATAATAAAAGCAAGATAAATGTCTGCATAAAATCACTGTCCCAAGTAGCAAGGACATTCACAATCTTTCAAAGCTAGCAAGTGATCACCGGAATCTTTCCAAACAACACAAACTTGTACTTCTCTTGAGCCATTCAAGCAAATTTTGGGTATATGTAAAACAGAAACAACTAAAATGGCATTCTCACTTTCTCATCTACTTACCGAATCCCTCCTTCCCGAGCTCCATCCACAAAGAGATAACACAGCTATATGAGATCTCATTCTCCCTGCATATTGCTAATAATATCAAACAGCAGCATCTGGAAACCAAAGAATCAAAGACGCGTAAGCACAGAAAGCAATCAAAAAGCAATATATTGCAAGAAAAACTAGAAAAATAAGATGTTCCAAAACAAAGAATAAAAGAAGTGCAAAACAATTAAGAATAAATAACCCCCATTCCAACTGGCAGCAAGATCCTTCATCCTTGCCCTTCCTGCTCTTAATTTTGGAAACCGATAACACATCAGCATCTAAAATAATGAAGAGAAAAAGAAACATATCATGCTCAGTGCCATTAACTACAAAGGATCTTAAAAACTCAAACTAAAGAATTTTGAGTGATACAATAAGAACCAGGAAAGCAAGTCTCCTTGGAGTTGAGGCACTCTAAAATTCAATATCCAAGAGACCCTGGTCAAACAAAACCATAAAAGGATATTGAAAGCAAAAAATCCCAAGAGGCCCTAAAGTTCACAATCCAAGACAATGAAACAAAATTTCCATATGCGGTAGTCAACAGAACTTCAAAAACCAGAAAATATCTGTGGCTACCTACAATCACAAATTACATATAGAATCCCAAGCACAAACAAGAGAAAAATATCTGCATATAATATTACAACCCCAGCTAGCAAGTGACGTCCACAATCTTTCGACACGAGCAAGTGACGACGAGAATCTTTCAAAACCTGAAAACAACCGGACAAACCATACTTTATCTCAAGTCTTAAGCAAACAACAGGTCAATGTGAGACAAACATTTACGTGGTGTTTATTATTGCTTTTCATCAACTCACCAACCCCTCCCTCCAAAGATCCATCCACAAAGATATGAGATGATAATCAATGGAATGCTAAATTCCTAATAGTTCCTAATAGCAGCCAGACCCAAGAATCAAGAACATATTAAGGGCGAAAACCAATCAAGAGCAACACAGTGCAAAAGAAAGAAAAAAAGAACAAGAAAAAAGAAGAACAATGAGAAACCTTCATCCATGTCCGTCTCCATAATAATTCTGGAAATTGAAAATCCCAAACATGCATCTAAATAATAAAAGGGTCAAAAAGTCAGATCAAGCTCAGTACCAATACACCACCAAAACCAAGTATTTCAGAGGGTTATAGTGGCGATCACTATTCACAACCCAGAAGGAGAAACATTCCTAGTAATAGTGGTGATCACAGCCATGAAGAAGTCCAAGAATCAGCACCTTAGAAAAGTAAAGCCAGCAACATCACTGCAGGCAGAAACCATATATTGAAATATCTTCCAAAGTCCCATAACAAAACAAAAAATATATAACTCATAATAAAGGAAGGGAACACAAAAGAACCATCTGTCCATCCACACAACATATTTAACTGAAAAAGCCAATACTCATTGCAAAAACTTTTGTCAAAACCTTGAACTCAATAAAAAGATAGAGTTGAGCGATCACGGCCATGAGGAAGGTTAGGTATCAGCACTTTACAAAAGGAAAGCCAGCAACATCACTGCAAGCAGAAACCATATAATTAAATACAACAAAATACTGAAAGCATTTTTTTTTTTGTTTTGTTTTGGCATTCAGAACTGAAAGCATTAAAAACTAAGAGGCCCTGAAACAAGTGTGGAATAATATTTTAAAAAAACATATGTAACCATATTATAAATTCTATGTTATGTGCTGAACATAGAATCTAAAAAAAATAGGGTCAACAAACTCATATCGTATTCAGAAACATAACTCCACAGGATCCTAAAAGCTTGAAGACAGAAGACTAAAAAGAAATACAATGAGAACCAGGAAGCAAATCTCCTTGAGAGTTGGAACGATATTCAAAAATTGACAATCCAGGAAACCCTGATCAAACAAAACCATAATAGATACTAAAAGCATTAAAAACTAAGAGGCCCTGAAACAAGTGTGGAAAAAAGCATATGTGACCATATGTGCTTAAGGTAGAATCTCCATACCTGAAGTTGTTAACAACAGCCTATGAAAACAAAGAGTCAAGATAAACCAAAAACCAAGGAACAAGATGGTAACCTAATAACAAATAATACACATGCCAAACAACCACTTTTTTAAAAAAAAAAAAAAAAAGCTGAAAGTGAAAGATCCTGCAACAGTTAAAAACAATCCAATAGTGAGAAATGAAGACTTATCAATTTTCTCCACCAGGATGGCCAGCCAATGTACCACTGCACATGAAAGCCAACATCAAGTGAACAGATATTAAGGACAAGTTTTCAAAAAAGAAGATGAAGGTCAAACAAGAGCTCACTCAATTTGAAGTCCTTGATGGGCCACATCTTCCACACATTAACCTTGTGCCAACTAAATTAGCAAGAACATGCTCAAACATTAAAATGAAAAAAGTATATAAATACAATTTCTAACAACATGCTTCATTTCAGCTGCCTAGACTTTAAAAAAATATCAACTTCCAAACAATGCAAGGATCCGAATCAGACACTGAGAACCATGAGAAAAGCAATATCTCAACTGACAGAACTTGTAAACTCTAATGAATCTCTCCAACCTACAAACACAAACAGATCCCTATAAATCCCACAATAAGAACTCAAACTCACAACCAAAAAAAAATAATCATATAAAGTTGACATCCAAACTATCACATAAATGCCTGCTAATCCTACAGCATCTTTTCAGTTAAATGAAATCCCTTCAATTTGAAATCCTCTCTAACTAACATGTTTCAGACATTTAAATAAACCAGTTAAAAGAAAACCTCACAAATCCATGAAATGAAAGCACCAATGACAAATAAACCAGTGGCAGAGCTTGAAAAACCAGAAACGTATCTTCTGCAACCTACAATTGCAGATGCACGTATGTAGCTATCAATCACAAACGCAAGAAAAATGTCTGCATACAATCATTGTCCCAACAAACAAGGACATTCACAATCTTTCGAAACTAGAAAGTAATCACCAGAATCTTTCCAAACCTAATAAACTACCACGCAAACCTGTACAAGATTCTCCAAAATCAAGTAGTTTTGAGAGATATGAAAAACCAGGAAGCAAAATCTTCTTGAATCAGCGTGTAGACTTTTGTCTTATGTGCTGCTGATGGTAGAGTTTCCAAGATTGCTGTTGTCAACATCAACCTACAAACCATGTGTCAAGCCAAAAAACAAGAGAAATTGATAAACAGAAAAAGGTTGATAGTGAAGTTCCTGCAAAAAATGAAAAAGAACACGAGAAGAAAATGAAGACTTAAAAATTTTCCCCATTATAGATTGGCCGGCCAAGAACCACTGCACATAAAACCCATAATCAAGCAAGATGGAGGTCCAACAAAAATCCAACTGCAGCAAGATCCTTTATCCTTGTCTTTTTAATTAACCCCAAACAGCATCTGAATAAAAAAAAAAAAGGGTCAAAGGTCATATCATGCTCAGTACCAATACAAGATCCTCCAAAATCAAGTATTTTTGAGATATATGAACAGGAAGCAAATCTCCTTGAAAGTTGTGATAGAAATCCAAACCAATGGAAGTCTTCAAAACCAAGAGACCTAGACCACCAATCTAAAATCACCAACACCAAATTTTAAATTGAGACAATCTCAGCGTAAAATGAAGGTAGGTGGAGATATAAAAAAGCAAGAGTAAGCTTTTACAAGACCCCTTACCACCCACAGCTTCCAAATCTTTAATCCTTTGTCATTTCTTCCAAATCTTTCATCCTTGTCATTTCTTCTTCAGGCCATGACCATATAACATCTCCTCATCTCTTCTTTCTAACTGCATTCACAAAAAAATACTAATAATCTTTAATCTCCAAACGAATTACTAATTAACTTCAAAAGACAAAAATTATTCACATGGAAGGTGATGCATTTCTAGTAACAGCGGCAATAATAGCCGTGAGGAAGTTCAAGGATTAGGAAAGCCGGCAACAACACTGGAGGCAGAAAGCGTATATTGAAATATCTTCCAAAGTTCCGAAACAAAACAAGAAATATAGAACTCGTAACAGACGAAGGGAACCCGAAAGAACCATTGGTCCATCTGCACAACATAATTAACTGAAAAAAGAGCCAATACTCATTATGTTCAAAATTGAACGGTACCAAAACCCGAGAAGAATAAATATCAAAACAGATCGATTTAATAGACTTAGATGTACTACCCTCATCACAACGGATCAACGTCAACAGAATCACAAGATCACCATCCATTCCAAGAAGAATCTACCTAGGAAACACAAAATCCAAGGTTCAACAGATTTGTATCACTATTTCGTTAAATCTTATCAGAAAAATGTGAAACGGAGTTGATCATCATCACAACGGATCGACGCCAACAGAATCACAAGATCACCGTCCATTCCAAGAACAATTTACCTACGAAACACAAAATCCCAGATTCAACTGCTTTCACGATAGATTTAATAAGAAAGATCTGAAAATGCAATTCAACCATAGCTCCGAACCGAAACCGAGAGGAATAAACCGTAAAAAAGGAGAGAAACAAACGCTGACCGGAGAGCTTAGACATCAAGCCCGGTTTCTTCCTGATTCCGAAAGACGAGTAAATGAGAGCTGAGGAGATTTATTTATAGAATAAGAGGGCTCAAAATAGACGGTTGGGATTAAGCGGTGGAGAGAAGTATAAACGTTCAAGATCATTCATTCATTAGATACAGATGGAATTAGTTGTCCTAAGTCGGTTATAAAAGAGCCGTTACAAAAACGCGTGAAAAATGACTATTGACACGTAATCGATATGGTCCAACAACCATCCATCGGTTTTTCAACCGCGATTCAAGCCCAAAAGAAATGGAAGGAAGCCCACAATTTGTTTCAGTCTCAGGCTTGTGATAGCCTGCGATAACATAACAGACTCAGATCCAATAAGAAAAAAAACATAATATTTAGGTTAGGTGACAAACCCGCTTACTAATCTAGCATTATTATTTAAAGGTTCAAGATTATTAAAGAAGGGGAAGTAAAAAGAAAAGGTGGGGAAATAAAAAAAAGAAAAAAACAGTCTTGAGCATAAAAAGAAGCCCGAGAAGTAGAAGAGTTAGCACAATAAGAGCTACGACAGCTAATTTAAAAACATACAAGTTGAAATTTCATAAGAATAAAATTAAATGTACTTTGATACAAACATATGTTCTATTTTAAAAATAAAAAATTTATTCTATTCTCATCCCACCTATGTCTCACTCATGTGTCACCTAATACAACTAACCCATTTACATGAGTCTATAATCAAGCCCCATATCGTGTACAAAGATTCTCCAAACTGCTTCACACCTACATTAGGATCCCAAAAAGAAGTAAATACCATTACAACCACCAATTAAGAGTCCAAAAGGTTTTAAACAAAAAGAAATAACCTTGAATGGAAAACCCGTTAAAATGAACCATAATCTAACAATATTCTAACCACATTCCGGATTCCTACCTTGCACGGTACCCTGCTTAACAACATCCAAGCACAAAAATTAAAAGGAAACTCAGTAAATGGCCTCAGAATCTAACCAAATTGTATAAACTACACAACTTCTGCATCACACAAAAAGAGAAGAGATGGGTGTCACCAGAATACTTACGATTAGAGAGCTTAGAAGAAGCAAGTTAGAAGCACCACAATGGCACGCAACTTCATCAAATAACATGTTTTTCAAAATCAATCAGCACAAGATAATAAGATCCAAAGTTGTTAATTTTGCAGCTCTGCAAACCAAACAAAACTTGACAAAATATAGCAGAGTAACATTTTTCAAACTTTGAAGGGTACAAAGCGAAATTTCCTTATCTAACAACTTCAAATCTGCTCAATCAAGATCTTAACTACCACCTCAAACATCAGATATCAGATTATTACTACTATTTAATTGTCAAATAACCAGAAAACCTACTTCCAAATTCCCAAAAGATTTGACCTACAAATAACGTAATTGTCAAATAACCATAAAACCTACCTACAAATACCGAAACTGTCAAATAACTATAAAAACTACAACTGCATTTCCAAAAGATTGACCTACAAATACAGTATCGACCTACAAATACAGTATCCAACATTTCCATTAACAACCGACTTATATTCACTTAGTCGTATTAATGCCAATAGGGATCCACCTTAGAACTCCATCAAGCCAGAGTACAACTCAACAAAACTAGCTTGGAATCTTTCCAAGCCTGAAACTACCACAAAACCTGCTCTTAGATGTAACCACAGAGAATTAAAATGGCCTTCCTCTCCTCCTCATCTACTTACCTAATCCCTCCATCCCAAGCTCCATCCACAAAGATATGAAATAACAAGAAATATCTTCCAAAGTCCCAACACAGAACAAGAAATATAGAACTCATAAAGAAGGAAGGAAACACAAAAGAACCATCTGTCCATCCACACAACATATTTAACTGAAAAGAGAGCCAATACTCATTATGTTCAAAATTGAAAGGTACCAAAACTTTTGTGACAGCCCTGAGAAGAATAAATATCAAAACAGATCGATTTAGTAAGATTTCAATCAAAAGATAGAGTTGGGCGATCACAGCTATGAGGAAGTTTAGGGATCAGAACTTTAGAAAGAAAAAACAGCAACATCACTGCAAGCAGAAATCATATATTGAAACACAATAAAGAACCACGAAGCAATCTCCTTGAGAGTTATTAGAAAACTGAAAATCCAAGATACCTGAACAAATAAAACCAGAAAAGATACTGAAGCAGTAAAAACTAAGAGGCCCTGAAACAAGGGTGGAAAAATATTTTAAAATAAACATATGAAACCATATTATAAATTCACTGTTATGTGCTAAAGGTAGAATCTATAATAAAAATAGGGTCAATAAACTCATATCAGAGTCCGTAACATAACTCCATAGGTTCCTAAAAGCTTGAAAACAAAGGTATAAAGAAATACAAAAAGAACCAGGAAGCAATTCTCCTTGAGGGATGAAACAGTATTCCAAAATTGAAAATCCAAGAGAGCCTGATTAAACAAAACCATAAAAGATAAAATAGGCCCTGAAACAAGGATGGAAAAATATTAAAAACAAAAATCATACAAAACCATAACTGAATTTGTTGACGACAGCCTCTGAAAACAGAGTCAAGAAAAACCAAAAAACAAGGAAAAAATATGGTAACCTAAAAACAAATAACACAAAGGCCAAACAATTTTTTTTTAAAATAAAAAGTTGAAAGTGAAAGATCCTGCAATAGTTAAAAACAATCCAATAGCAAGAAAAGAAGACTTATCAATTTTTTCCGTCAGGATGGCCAGCCAATGAACCACTGCACATGAAAGCCAACTTCATATTAAGGACTAGTTTTCCAAAAGGAAGATGAAGGTCAAACAAATGCTCAACCAATTTGAAGACCTTAATGGGCCACATCTTCCACACATTTACCTTGTGCCAACTCAATTGGAAAGAACATGCTCTAACATTTAAAAAAAAAGCTATATAAATACAATTTCTAACAACATGCTTCATTTCTGTAGCCTAGACTTTAAAAATATATCAAGTTCCAAACTATGCAAAGATCGGAATCAGACACTAAGAAATATGAGAAAAGTGAAATCTCAACAGCCAGAACTTGTAAACTCTA
The DNA here is from genome assembly GCA_036013995.1 of Theobroma grandiflorum. NCBI lineage: Eukaryota > Viridiplantae > Streptophyta > Magnoliopsida > Malvales > Malvaceae > Theobroma > Theobroma grandiflorum. Next base: position 1,660,479 of record CP142131.1, on the reverse strand, counting down.
ACGGATCTCTCCAACCTACAAACACAAACAGATCCCAACAGAATTTAAATCCTGCAATTAGAACTCAAACTCACAAGAACAAAAAAAATTACCATATAAAGTACACATCCAAAATATCACATAAATGCATGCTAATCCTACAGCATCTTTTTCAGTTAAATGTTTCAGACATTTATACAAACCAGTTAAAAGAAGACCTCAAAAGTCCAAGAAATGAAAGCACAAATGACATATAAGCCAGTGGCAGAGCTTGAAAAACCAGAAAAGTATCTTCTGCAAGGACATCCACAATCTTTCGAAACTAGCAAGTGATCACCGGAATATTTCCAAACCTAAAAAACTACCTCACAAACCTTCAAGATATTCACAATCTTTCAAAGCTTGCAAGTGATCACCGGAATCTTTCCAAACCTATAAAACTACCACACAAACGTGTACTTCTCCTGGGCAATTCAAACAAATTTTGGGTAAATGTAAGACAGAGACAATTAAAATGGCATTCTTACTTTCTCATCTACTTACCTAATCCCTTCCCGAGCTCCATCCTCAAATAGATAAACAGCTATATAAGATCTCATCCCTGCATGTTGCTAATAATTTCAAACAGCAGCATCTAGAGACCAAAGAATCAAGAACACGTAAGCACAAAAAGCAATCAAAAAGCAATATTCTGCATGAGAAACTAGAAAAAGAAGACACTCCAAAACAAAGAATAAAAGAAGTGCAAAACTATAAAGAAAAAATAACCCCCATTCAAACTGGCAGCAAGATCCTTCATCCTTGCCCTTCTTGCTCTTAATTTTGGAAACTGATAACACATCTGCATCTAAAATAATGAAGAGACAAAAAATCATATCATGCTCACTGACATTAACTACACAGGATCTTAAAAAATCCAAAACTAAAGAATTTTGAGTGATACAATAAGAACCAGGAAAGCAAGTCTCCTTGGAGTTGAGGCATTCCAAAATTGAATATCCAAGAGACCCTGATAAACAAAACCATAAAAAGACATTAAAAGCAAAAAATCCAAGACACCTAAAGTTCACAATCCAAGACAATGAAACACAATTTCCCTATGCGTTAGTCAACAGAACTTCAAAAACCAGAAAATATCTGCGGCTATCTACAATCACAAAATACATATAGAATTCCAAGCACAAACAAGAGAAAAATGTTTGCATAAGATTACGACCCCAGTTAGCAAGTGACATCCACAATCTTTCGACACTAGCAAGTGACCACTAGAATCCTTCAAAACCTGACAACAACCATACAAACCATACTTTTTCTCAAGTCTTCAGCAAACAATAGGTCAATTTGAGACAAATATTTAAAGTGGTCTTCTATTATTGCTTTTCATCAATTCACCTCCCTCCAAACCTCCATCAACAAAGATACGAGATAACAATCTCATTCTCCTGCGGAAAGCTAAATTGCTAATAGTTCCTAATAGCAACCTGACCCAAGAATCAAGAACATATTAAGGGCCAAAGAAAACCAAGAACAACACTGTGCATGGAAAGTAAAAAAAAAAAGAAAAATGTAGAACTATGAAAAACCTTCAGCCACGTCCTTCTTCATAATAATTCTGGAAATTGATAACCACAAACACACAGCTAAATAATAAAAGGGTCAAAAAAGTCATATCAAGCTCACTACCAACACACAGTCTACCAAAACCAAGTATTTTACAGGGTTATAGCGGCAATCACTACTCACAACACGGAAGGAGAGACATTCCTAGTAACAGTGGCAATCACGGCCATGAAGAAGATCAAGGATCAGCACTTTACAAAAAGAAAGCCAGCAACATCACTGCAGGCAGAACAAAACAAAACAAAACAAGAAAAATAGAACCCGTAATAGAGGAAGGGAACACAAAAGAACCAACTGTTCATCCACACAACATATTTTAGTGAAAAGAAAGCCAAACTCATTATGTTCAAAACTGAATGGTAACAAAACTTTTATGAAAACCCTGAGAAGAATAAATATCAAAACAGATGGATTTAATAAGATCTCAATAAAAAGATTGAGTTGGGCGATGACAGCCACAAGGAAATTTAGGGATCAGCACTTTAGACAAGGAAAGCCAGCAACATCACTGCAAGCAATCTCCTTGAGACTTATCACAAAACTGGAAATCCAAAAGACCTGATCAAACAAAGCCATAAAAGATACTGACAGCATTAAAATATTTTAAAAAGAAGGGTGGAAATACACTAAGAGGCCCTGAAACAAGGGTGAAAAAATATGTTAAAAAGAACATACGTAACCATATTATAAATTCACCTCTGCACATGTGCAGAAGGTAGAATCTATAATAAAAATAGGGTCAATACACTCATGTCACACTAAGTAATATAACTCCACAAGATCCTAAAAGCTTGAAAACAAAAAACTATAAAGAAATACAATAAGAACCAGGAAGCAAATCTCCTTGAGAGTTTAAACGGTATTCCAAAATTGAAAATCCAAGAGAGCCTGATCAAACAAAACCATAAAAGTTACTAAAAGTGTTAAAACTAATAGGCCCTGAAACAAGGATGGAAAAATTAAAAAAAAAAAAATCCATTTGTAACCATCTGTGCATAAGGTAGAATCTCCATAACTGAAGTAAACAGCAGCCTATGAAAACAAAGAATCGAGATAAACCAAAAAAACAAGGAAAAAGATGGTGACCCATAAACAAATAAGACAAAGGCCAAACAACATTTTTTTAAAAAAATAAAAAACTGAAAGTGAAAGATCCTACAACAGCTAAAAACAATACAATAGCAAGAAATGAAGACTTATAAATTTTCTCCATCAGGATGGCCAGCCAACAAACCCCTGCACATGAAAGCCAACAAACCACTGTTAAGGACAAGCTTTCAAAAAATAAGATGAAGATCAAACAAAAGCTCAACCAATTTGAAGTCCTTAATGGGTCACATCTTCCACACATTTACCATGTGCCAACTAAATTAGCAAGAACATTCTCCAACATTAAAATAAAAACTATATAAATACAATATCTAACAACATGCTGCATTTCTGCTGCCTAGACTTTAAATAAATATCAACTTCCAAACGATGCAAAGATCCGAATCAGACACTAAGAACCACGAGAAAAGCAAAATCTCAACTGACAGAACTTGTGAACTCTAATGAATCTCTCCAACCTACAAACACAAACAGATCCCAACAGAATATAAATCGCGCAATAACAACTCAAACTCACAACAAAAAACAAAATTAGCATATAAAATCAACATCCAAAATATCACATAAATGCCTGCTTATCCTACATCATCTTTTTCAGTCAAATGAAATCCATTCAATTTGAAATCCTCTCTAACTAACATGTTTCAGACATTTATATAAACCAGTTAAAGGACGACCTCAAAAATGCAAGAAATAAAAGCACAAATGACAAATAAACCAGTGGCAGAATTTGAAAAACCAGAAAAGTATCTTCTGCAACCTACAATCACAGATACACACATATAATAAACGTAAAATAAATGTCCGCATAAAATCACTGTCCCAACTAGCAAGGACATTCACAATCTTTCGAACCTAGCAAGTGATCATCGGAATCTTTCCAAACCTATAAAACTACCACACAAACCTGTACTACTATTTAAGCAAATATTTGGTAAATGTAAGACAGACAATAAAAATAGGATTCTCACCTTCTCATCTACTTACCTAATCCCTCCTTCCCGAGCTCCATCCCCAAAGAAAAAACAGAGCTATATAAGATCTCATTCTCCCTTCGTCTTGCGAATAATTTCTAACGGCAGCATCTGAAGACCCAAGAATCATGAACATGCAAGCACAGAAACCAATCAAAAAGCAAAATACTGCATGAAAAACTAGAAAAATAGATGTTCCAAAACAAAGAATAAAACAACTGCAACCCCATTCCAACTGGCAGCAAGATCCTTCATCCTTGCCCTTCTTGCTTTTCATTTTGGAAACTGATTATACATCATATCATGAAGAGACAAAAAATCATATCATGCTCAGGTATACATAATCTTCAAAGATCCAAAACCAAAGAATTTTGAGTGATACGAGAAGAACCAGGAAAGCAAGTCTCCTTGGAGTTGAGCCAATCCAGAATTGAATATCCAAGAGAACCTGATCAAACAAAACCATAAACAGATATTGAAAGCAAAAAATCCAAGAAGCCCTAAAGTTCATAATCCAAGACAATGAAACACAATTTCCATTAGCATTAGTCAACAGAACCTCAAAAACCAGAAAATTTCTGTGGCTACCTACAATCTATGAAAACAAACAAGGGAAAAATTTCTGCATATAAGATTACGACCCCAGCTAGCAAAACAAGTCCTCAATCTTTCCACATAGCAAATGACCACAAGAACCTTTCGAAACCTGTACAACAATCACACAAACCACTACGACATTCCAACTGGCAGCAAGATCCTTCATCCTTGCCCTTCCTGCTCTTAATTTTGGAAACTGATAAACACATCTGCATCTAAAATAATGAAGAGACAAAAAATCATATCATGCTCACTGACATTAACTACACAGGATCCTAAAAACTCCAAAACTAAAGAATTTTGAGTGATACGATATGAAATAGGAAAGCAAGTCTCCTAGGAGTTGAGGCATTCCAAAATTGAATATCCAAGAGACCCAGATCAAACAAAACCATAAAAAGACATTAAAGGCAAAAGACCCAAGAGGCCCTAAAGTTCACAATCCAAGACAATGAAACACAATTTCCATATGCATCAGTCGACAGAACTTCAAAAACCAAAAAATATCTACGGCTACCTACAATCACAAAATACATATAGAATTCCAAGCACAAACAAGAGAATGCATACAAGATTACGACCCCAGCTAGCAAGTGACATCCACAATCTTTCGACACTAGCAAGTGACTACTAGAATCTTTCAAAACCTGACAACAACCATACAAACCATACTTTATCTCAAGTCTTCAGCAAACAATACGTCAAAGAGAGACAAATATTTTCAGTGGTCTTCCATTATCGCTTTTCATCAACTCACCTCCCTCCAAAGCTCCATCCACAAAGATATGAGATAACAATCTGATTCTCCAGCGGAATGCTAAATGCCTAATAATTCCTAATAGCAACCTGACCCAAGAATCAAGAACATATTAAGGGCAAAAAAATCACATAAGAAGAAAAAAAGAACAAAAGAAAAAGGTAGAACTATGAAAAACCTTCATCCATGTCCTTCTTCATAATAATTCTGGAAATTTATAACCCCAAACATGCATCTAAAAAATAAAAGGGTCAAAAAGTTGTATCAAGCTCACTACCAACACACGGTCCAAAAGGCCCCAAAACAAAAAGACTACAAAGAAATATGAGAAGAACGAGGACGCCAATCTCCTTGAGAATTGAGACAGCATTCCAAAATTGAAAATCCAAGAGACCTGATCAAACAAAGCCATTAAAGATATGGAAAGCATTAAAAACTAAGAATACAAATATGAAGAACATTCAACAAAACAACCCTCTTGCAACAGCTGCAGTATCCTTCATCCTTCCCCTTTCTCCTACTTTTGGAAAAAGATAACATCAGCATCCACAATAATGAAATAGTCAATAACATCATATCATGCTCAGTAACATAACTCCACAGGATCCTAAAAGCTGAAAAACAAAATGACAATCAACAAATATGAGAAGAACCAAGAAGCCAATCTCCTTGAGAATTGAGACAGTATTCCAAAATTGAAAATCCAAGAGACCCATGATCAAACAAAGCCATAAGAGATATTGAAAGCATTAAAAACGAACAGGCCCTGGAACAAAGGTAAAAAGAAATTTAAAAAAAAATACACCATAGTATAAATTCTGTGTTAGATACTGAAGGTGAGTATAAAATTGAAAATCCAAGATACCCACATCAAACAAAGCCATAAAAGATATAGAAGGCATTAAAAACTAAGAATACAAATATGAAGAACATTCAACAAAACAACCTGCAGCATCCTTCATCCTCACTTTCTCCTTTTAGTTTTGGAAAATGATAACATCAGCATCTAAAATAAAAAAAAAAAAGTCAATAACATCATATCATGCTCAGTAACACAACTCCACAGGCAACTAAAAGCTCCAAAACAAAAAGACTATAAAGAAATATGAGAAGAACCAGGAAGCCAATCTCCTTGGGAATTGTGACAGTATTCCAAAATTGAAAATCCAAGAGACACTGATCAAACAAAGCCATAAAAGATATTGAAACCATTAAAAACTACGAGCCCCTAAAACAAAAGTAAAAAAAAATTTAAAAAAAAACATACACAATAGTATAAATTCTGTGTTACGTGCTGAAGGTGAATATAAAATAATCATATCATGCTCAGTAACATAAATCCACAGGATCCTAAAAGCTCTAACACAAAAGATTTACAAAAAGAACCCGGAAGTGAATCCATCCACAAAGATACATACCTAATCCCTCCATCCCAAGCTCCATCCACAAAGATACTTACCTAACTCCTACATTCCATGCGCCAACCACAAAGATACGAGATAACAGAACTATCAATGAAGATTCTCCCTGTGTAATGCTAATAATCCCAAAAAGCAGCCTCTGAACACCCAAGATGTAAGGGAAAAAAAAGCAACCAAAAGCAACATACTGCATGAAAACCTAAGAATTAAAAAAATCCAGAAACAAAGAATACAAATATGAAGAACATTCAACCAACCCTATTGCAACAGCCGCTGCAGTATCCTTCATCCTTATCCTTTCTCCTTTTAGTTTTGGAAAATGATAGCATCAGCGTCTAAAATAATAAAACAGTCAATAACATCATATCATGCTCAGTAACATAACTCCACAGGATCCTAAAGGCTCCAAAACAAAAAGACTATAATGAAATATGAGAGGAACCAGAAAACCAATCTCCCTGAGAATTGAGACAGTATTCCAAAATTGAAAATCCAAGACACCCTGATCAAACAAAGCCATAAAAGATATTGAAAGCATTAAAAACTAAGAGGCCCTGAAACAAGAGTAAAAAACGTTTTAAAAAAAACATAGACCATGGTATAAATTCTGTTTCATGCTGAAGGTGAACATACAACAACAAAAGGGTCAATAGAATCATATCACGCTCAGTAACATAAATCCACAGGATCCTAAAAGCTCAAAATCAAAAGACTAAAGAAATACAAAAGAAGTAAGAAATGAATCCCCCCATCCACAAAGATACTTACCTAATTCCTCCATCCCAAGCTCCATCCACAGAGATACTTACCTAATTCCTTCAAGCGTCAACCACAAAGATACGGGATAACAGAACTATAAATGATCTCATTCTCCACGTAACGGGCAAAAAAAGCAACCAAAAGCAACATACTGCATGAAAACCTAAGAATTAAAAAAATCCAGAAACAAAGAATACAAATATGAAGAACATTCAACCAACCCTCTTGCAACAGCTGCTGCACTATCCTTCATCCTTATCCTTTCTCCTTTTAGTTTTGGAAAATGATAGCATCAGCATCTAAAATAATAAAACAGTCAATAACATCATACCATGCTCAGTAACATAACTCCACAGGATCCCAAAGACTCCAAAACAAAAACACTACAATGAAATATGAGAAGAAACAGAAAACCAACCTCCTTGAGAATTGAGACAGTATTCCAAAATTGAAAATCCAAGAGACCCTGATCAAAAAAAGCCATAAAAGATACTGAAAACATAAAAAACTAAGAGGCCCTGAAAAAAGGGTAAAAAAAATTTTAAAAAAAACATACACCATAGTATAAATTCTGTGTTACATGCTGAAGGTGAATACAAATAATAAAAGCGTCAATAGAATCATATCAAGCTCAGTAACATAAATCCACAGGATCCTAAAAGCTCTAAAACAAAAGACAAAAGAATTACAAAAAGAACCAGGATGTGAATCCCTCCATCCACAAGGATACTCACCTAATCCCTCCATCCCAAGCACCATCCACAAAGATACTTACCTAATTCCTCCATTCCAAGCGTCAACCACAAAGATACGAGATAACAGAACTATCAATGATTTTATTCTCCGTGTAATGCTAATAATCCCAAAAAGCACCCTCTGAACACCCAAGATGTAAGGGGGAAAAGAAGCAACCAAAAGCAACATACTGCATGAAAACCTAAGAATTAAAAAAATCCAGAAACAAAGAATACAAATATGAAGAACATTCAACCAACCCTATTGCAACAGCTGCTGCAGTATCCTTCATCCTTATCCTTTCTCCTTTTAGTTTCAGAAAATGATAGCATCAGCATCTAAAATAATAAAACAGTCAATAACATCATATCATGCTCAGTAACATAACTCCACAGGATCTTAAAGGCTCCAAAACAAAAAGACTATAACGAAATATGAGAAGAACCAGAAACCAATCTCCCTGAGAATTGAGACAGTATTCCAAAATTGAAAATCCAAGAGACCCTGATCAAACAAAGCCATAAAAGATATTGAAACCATTAAAAACTATGAGGCCCTGAAACAAGGGTAAAAAATACTTTAAAAAAACATACACCATAGTATAAATTCTGTGTTTCATGCTGAAGGTGAACATACAATAACAAAAGGGTCAATAGAATCATATCACGCTCAGTAACATAAATCCACAGGATCCTAAAAGCTCAAAATCAAAAGACTAAAGAAATACAAAAGAAGTAAGAAATGAATCCCTCCATCCACAAAGATACTTACCTAATTCCTCCATCCCAAGCTCCATCCACAAAGACACTTACCTAATTCCTCCATTCCAAGGGTCAACCACAAAGATACGGGATAACAGAACTATAAATGATCCCATTCTCCCTGTGTAATGCTAATAATCCCAAAAAGCAGCCTCTAAACACCCAAGATGAAAGGGGCAAAAAAAGCAACCAAAAGCAACATACTGCATGAAAACCTAAGAATTAGAAAAATCCAAAAACAAAGAATACAAATATGAAGAACATTCAACCAACCCTCCTGCAACAGCTGCTGCAGTATCCTTCATCCTTATCCTTTCTCCTTTTAGTTTTGGAAAATGATAGCATCAGCATCTAAAATAATAAAACAGTCAATAACATCATATCATGCTCAGTAACATAACTCCACAGCATCCTAAAGGCTCCAAAACAAAAAGACTATAATAAAATATGAGAAGAACCAGAAAACCAATCTCCCTGAGAATTGAGACAGTATTCCATAATTGAAAATCCAAGAGACCCCAATCAAACAAAGCCATAAAAGATATTGAAAACAATAAAAACTAACAGGCCCTGAAACAAGGGTAAAAAAAATTTTAAAAAAATTACGCCATAGTATACATTCTGTGTTACATGCTGAAGGTGAATATAAAATAATAAAATGGTCAATAGAATCATATCATGCTCAGTAACATAACTCCCCAGGATCCTAAAAGCTCCAAAACAAAAGACTAAAGAAATACAAAAAGAACCAGGAAACGAATCTCCATGAGAGTTGAGACAATACTCCGAAATTGAAAATCGAAGAAACCTGATCAAACATAACAATAAAAGATACTGAAAGCATTAACTAAGAAGCACTGAAAAAAGGGTGGAAAAATATACTTACAAAAAAAAAAAATGTATAACCCTAGATATCAATCACAAACACAAGAAAAATGTCTTGCACAAAATAATGTTTCAAAACTAGCAAGTGATTACCACAATCTCTCCAAACCTATAAAACCACCATACAAACCTGTACTTCTCTTGAGTTATTTAAGCAAATTTTGGGTAAAATTTAAAGCGGCCTTCCCACCTTCTCGTCTACTTACCCAATCCCTCCTTCACAAGCTCCATAACAGAGGTATATAAGATCTCATTCTCCCAGCATGTTGCTAATAATTTCTAACAGCAGCCTGTGGAGACCTAAGAATCAAGAACACATGAGCACAAGAAAGCAAACAAAAAGCAATACACTACAATAAAAACTAGAAAAATAAGAAGTTTCAAAACAAAGAATAAAAGAAGTGTATGAAAAACATTTAAGAAAAAAAACCCCCATTCCAACTGCAGCAAGATCCTTCATCCTTGCCCTTCCTGCTCTTAATTTCGGAAACTGATAACACATTAACATCTAAAATAATAAACGGTCAAAAAGTCAAATAATGCTCAGTGACATTCACTACACAGGAATCTAAAAACTCCAAAACTAAAGATTTTTAAGTGATACAATAAGAACCAGGAAGCAAATCTCCTTGAGGCAGGATTCCAAAATTGACAATCCAAGAGACCCAGATCAAACAAACTATAAAAAGATACTGGAAGCAAAATATCAAAGACAATGAAACGATTTAAATATGCATTAGTCAACAGAACTTCAAAAAGTAGAAAATATCTACAGCTGCCTACAATCACAAAATATCACTATAAAATTCCAAGCACACAAACACGAGACAAATGTCTGCATATAAGATTATGACCCCAACTAGCAAGTGACATCCATAATCTCTTGGCACTAGGAAGTGACTACTAGAATCTTTCAACAACCACAAAAAACATACTTATCTCAAGTTTTAAGCAGGCGACAGGTCAATGTCAAACAGAGAAATACTTCCCTCCAAAGCTCCATCCACATAGATATGAGATATCGATCGGAATGCTAAATGGCTAATAGTTCCTAAGAGCAGCCTCTGTCCCAAAAATCAAGAACTATAAGGGCAACAACAAATCAAGAGCAACATTCTGCATGAAAATCTTAAAATAAGAAATTTCAAAACTGAAAAAACAAGAAATGAAAATTGTAATAAAAACAATTAAAAAAACATAAAACAAGAGCAAGAAAAACTTATCAGATGACTTAACCCATCTCTGCACATAAAGGGGATGACCTAACCCAACTCTGCACATAGAGAGTTACAAAATCTTGTCATTATAATTTCTGCATTATGAAATCCCAAAAAGAAAGGAACACAGCAAAATGAAGAATCACATATTAATATGAAAATTGGATTTAATCAAGCAAACTGATATTAGGAGAAGATTCAAAAAAAGAAGATGAAGCACAAACAAAAATTTCACCTGTTTGGAGTCCTTAATCAATGGCCACATCTTCCACACATTTATCTTGTGCAATAAAATTAAAATATAACCGAAATAAAGAAAAAAAATTGCAAGTAAAATTTTTAACAAGCTTCATGTCTGCTGCCTATACTTTTATAAACTATCTACCTTCAAAGCAATAATGCAAATCAGATTTTAGAACCAAGCAAAAGCAAAATCTTTCATCCTTACAATTTTGTGCAATACAATAAAAATATAACCAAAATAAAGAAAAAAAATTGCAAGTAAAATTTCTAACAAGCTTCATGTCTGCTGCCTATCATTTATAAACCTATCTACCTTCAAAGCAATAGTGCAAATCAGATTTTAAAACCAAGCAAAAGCAAAATCCTTCATCCTTACAATTTTGCAAATAAAAGGGTCATAAAGCAAAATCCCCAAACAGCATCTGAAAATAAAAGGATCATAAATTCGTATCATGCTCAGTACCAAAACAGGATCCTCCAAAACTAAGTATATCAGAGAGATATGAAAATCCAAGAAAATCCAATGGAAGTCTTAGAAACCAAGAGTCCTAAAAAAGGGTGCAAACAATTAAGAAGAAAAAAAAACTCTGCAAAAAGGTAAAAGTTAAAATTACAAATAACACAGGAATCCATAGCAGAAATGACGGCTTAGTAAAAATTTATCCATTAATAAGCCAAACCAACATGTAGTAAAAATTACAAATTAAAACCAAACTTCACAAATCCAAGAAATGAAAGCACAACTGAAATATACATTCATGCAGAGCTTTAAAAACCAGAGAAATATCTGCTACCTACAATCACAAAAGCATTCATACATACCATGAACACAAGAGAAACATCTGAATAAGATTACTGTCCCAACCAGCAAGGTTGCCCACAACCTTTTGAAACAAGCGACCACCAGAATCTTTCCAAACCTAAATCTACAGCACAAACCTGTACTTATCTCGAGTTATATTAAGTAGAATTTGGGTAAATGGAAGACATAAACAATTAATTGGCCTTGCCTCCTCATCTACTTATCCAATCGCTCCATCCCAAACTCCATCCACAAATAGATAACAAAGCTATATATGATCTCAGTCTCCCTACACAATGGTTGTAATTTCTAACAACAGCCCACCTAAGAATCAGGAACAAGTAAGCATAGAAAGCAATCAAAAGCAACATACTGCACAAAAACCTAAAATTAAGAACTTCCAAAACAAAGAACGAAAAAAAGTGTATGAACAACATTTGATGTAGCACCCTACTCCGACTGCAGCAAGATCCTTCATCCTTGCCCTTCCTGCTTTTAATTTTGAAAACTGATAACACGTCAGCATCTAAAACAATAAAAGGGACATTAACTACACCGGATGCTAAAAGCTCCAAACTAAAAATTTTGAAGAGACGCGAAAAGAACCAGGAAGCAGATCTCCTTGAGAATTGAGACAGGATTCCAAAATTGAAAATCCAACTGACCCTGATCAAACAAAACAGTTAAAAGATATTCAAATCAAAAAAACCAAGAAATCCTAATCAAGGGTGCGATAAATATTTATAAACAAGTTGTAAGTAACCATAGTATATTTCTGTTATCTGCTTAAGGTAGAATTTCCAAAATTGCTGTTCTTAAAAACTGCCTATGAAAACCAGGAGTCAAGATTTGCCAAGAGAAAAAATGGTCAACTGAAAAACAAAGCACACAAAGGGCAGACGGCTTTAATTTTTATATTTTTTTTAAAACAAGAAGATCACAGTAAAAGATCTTGCAACAATGAACAAGACATTAGTAGCAAGAATGAAGACTTATCATTTTTCCCCATCACAATGTCCAGCCAACCACTGCACATGAAAGCCTTTATCAAGCAAACTGATAAAAGCCACGATCAATTTTCCACCACTGATAAAAAGCTGTTCAGTAGCAAATGTCCAGATACTAAAACCCAAAATTTGAACGCGCAAATACTTGAAATCTGAAAATGTCTTTCCCACCTTAAAAAACACAAACACATAAAGAAGATCACTAAGCAAGGTTCTCGTTGCTGTACAACATCAGATTTATGAATTATCACGTGAAGACATAACATTGACCATGATCGTTTATTGTCTATGCACCTGCAAAAATGCATTAAGCAAGGTGATCACTGCCCGTAAAACATCAAGATAAAATCCATTGATGAATTATACCATCAATTGTCTCTGCGTTCACTTACCCCTTTCTCTCTTCAGACTCCATTGATCCAATATATAGAATCTTTCACACTCCCGACATCATGTGACTAACCCACAGAAATTGCAGAAAAATTCCTACCAAATTCCACAAAAAGTACGAATAAAATTTCGTCTCCTGACATATTACTAATTAACTTCAAAAGAAAAAATTATTCACAACGTGGAAGGAGAAACATACCTAGTGATAGTGGCGATCACGGCCATGAGGAAATTTTCAAGGATCAGCTCTTTAGAAAAGGAAAGCCAGCAACATCACTGCAGTCAGAAACCATATATTGAAATATCCTCCAAAGTTCCAAAACAAAACAAGAAATATAGAACTCGTAAAAGAGGAAGGAAACCCAAAAGAACCATCTGTCCATCCGCACAAAATAATTAACTGAGAAGAGAGCCCATACTCATTATGTTCAACATTGAATGGTACCGAAACTTTTGTGAAAACTCTGAGAAGAATAAATACCAAAACAGATCGATTCAATCAAAATAGAGTTCGGCGATCACGGCCATAAGGAAGTTCAAGGATCAGCACTTTAGAAACGTAAAGCCAGCAACATCACGGCACTCAGAAACCATATATTGAAATATCTACCGAAGTTCCAAAACAAAACAAGATATATAGAACTCGTAGTCAAGGAAAGGAACCCAAAGAACCATCTGTCCATCCGCACAACATGACCAACTGAAAAGAGAGCCAATATTCATTATGTTTGAAAATTGAACGGTACCAATACTTTTCTGAAAACTCCGAGAAGAATAAACATCAAAACTGATCGATTTAATCAGATCTCAAAAAAAAAAAAAAAAAGATAGAGCTAGACAACAGAATGCGCGTACTTCCCGATTCCGGAAAGACGATAACACTGAGCTCTAGAGGATGTATTTATAGAATAAGAGTGATAAGAAAAGCGAGCTCGGATTAAGCGGTGGAATATATATGAACGGTTCGGATCACTTGTCAGGTACAGTTGAAATTTCTCGACGCGTTGATCAACATGATTGTGATCTTTAAAAATTTTAGCCGTTATATGTCGGCTATAAAAGAGGCCTTACCATTATATGACCATTGACGGGTAACAAGCCCAAAAATTATTTCGGCCTTAGGCTTCAAATTAGAAAACTGCCGATCCAATAAAAAAAAAGCACAATATATTAAGTATTGATACTAAAAATAAATAATATAAACAAAAAATAAATAAATGTAACTCCTTTAAGATTTTTGGTCTTCTAAATGAACAATCTCCAAATATATAATTTTATTTCGTAACACTCATCTTTATTTTTTTTTTTACTTCTCTTTATTGTATCATCACTTTCTAAATTTAATTATGAATTATCAAATTGTCAGTAATGTTTTTTCTTAGTTCATTTTTTTCTTTCTTTATTTTCTTATTTCTTTTTTACCTTTTTTCTTTTTGACCTTTTTTCTTTTTTTTTCTCTTTATTAGATTTTCCATTAAATTAGAAATCTTATATATACTTTCTCAATAATCTTTTATAAGACCTCACTAAATTAAAAATATTTAATCAAATGATGTAATTAATCCATGTGTTGATCAGATTGACATTTTTCATTTTAAAAAATACAATAATTCAATTTTTATAATTATTGTACAAAAATAAAATTTCTCTTTTTGACAAAATACAAGAACTGATTGCATGATTTGATCAAATATTTTGTTAGTGACTTTTTATTTAATTTTAATAACTTGAAATTTCTAAAATATTAAATACTAAGTTAATCATATTACATTTTTTTTAGCATTATTTAGCTTGTCGTTTTGTAAAATTGTTTAGCAGTTTTAGTAATTTTGATCTCTCAAATCAAACCCCCCAAATGAATAATTACTTTTTATCAAACTCATTTATTTGTATTTAGTAACGTTACAAGTACTTTCACTTTTAAATTACAATGCGATTCAAATGTTCAATTATTGTTTTTCCTAACACTCATTTTTAGTTTTCTTATCCCACCTTTTTCATTTTATTTTTATATATTTTTCTATTTTTTGTTTGTCTTTTTTCCTTTTTTTTTTTTCATTTTCGTTAGATTTTTCATTAAATTAGTAACTTTACAAATATAATTTCAATAAGCTTCCACGAAATTCAGTAACTTGCAAATATTTTAACAGTAATTGCCTATGTAATTTTATCAACCTAGAGTTATTAAAATATAATGTACTAAATTACTCAAAAGTCGCTTGTTCATTTATCATTTTTAATATTATTTATGCAAAAAATATTATTTTAAGATTATTAATTAAAAAGTAATTATTTTTTCATTTATTTGATTACGAATTATCAAAAGTTAATCAAATTTTCCCTATTCCATTTTATTCTTTTATTATTCTCTTTTCCTTTTGCTACATGAAGTCCCGCAATTTTCATCCCTATTTTTATCTCTTCACCCTACTAGTTATTACATCAAAAGATCATATATAAATAGAAGCTTTATAAGGATCTCTCCCACCTTAATAAAAGCCAAATGCTGGTTCTCAACATATACCACTATAAGAACTACTCGCACACAAACATAAAAGGAAAGCACTAATCAAAGGTGATCACCGCCTGTCAAACATCAAGATAAAACCCTTTTTATGAATTATTAAGTGAAGATGCTACCTACAGTCACAAAAGCATTCACATAGATATTAATCACAACAAGAAGAAAAATGTCAGCATACGCCATAATATAAGCTCCAGGTTATGTGCTGAAGGCGAATATAAAATAATAAAAGGATCAATAGAATCAATATCATACACAGTAATATAACTCCACTGGATCCTAAAAGCTCCAAAACAAAAGACTTAAGAGAAATACAAAACGAATCATCAAGTGAATCTCCTAGAGAGTTGAGACAATACTCCAAAATAAAAAATCCAAGAGACCCTAATCAAACAGAACCATAAAAGATACTGAAAGCATTACCTAAGAGGCACT
Source organism: Theobroma grandiflorum (assembly GCA_036013995.1). NCBI lineage: Eukaryota > Viridiplantae > Streptophyta > Magnoliopsida > Malvales > Malvaceae > Theobroma > Theobroma grandiflorum. The sequence continues at coordinate 1,644,263 of CP142131.1, read as the reverse complement.
GAAACAAGGGTGGAAAAATAATTTTTCAAAAAACATATGTAATCATAGTATAAATTCTGTGTTAATGTGCTGAAAGTAGAATCTCCATTACTGAAGTTGTTTACAACAGCCTATGAAAATCAGGAGTCAAGATAGGCCAAAAAACGAGGAAAATGATGGTAACCTGAAAACAGATAACACAAAGGCCAAACGACTTTAAAAAAAAAAAAAAACTGAAAGTGAAAGATCTTGAAACGGTGAAAAAAAATCCAATAGCTCGAAATGAAGACTTACCGATTTTCGCCATCAGGATGGCCAGCCAATGAACCACTGCATGCGAAAGCCAACATCAGGCAAATGGATATTAAGGACAAGTTCTCAAAAACGAAGATGAAAATCAAACAAAAGCTCAACCAGTGTGATTGTGTGAAGTCCTTATCGTCCACACATTTACCTTGTGCCAACCAAAACTGAAAAAAATTTATATAAATACAATTTCTAACAACTATGCAAAGATCCGACTCAGATACTAGGAACCAAGAGAAAAAACAGAATATAAACTGACAAAGCTTATAAGCCTGCATGGATCTCACCAACCTATAAACACCAACAAATCCCAACAGAATATAATTCCCACACTAAGAACTCAAATTCACACACACAAAAAATTAGAATATAAAGTCAGCATCCAAGCTATCATATGAAGGCCTGCTAATCCTGGCAACTTTTCAGTTACATCAAATCCATTCAATTTGAAATTCATTCCAGGTAACATGTTTCAGACATATATATAAACCAGTTAAAAGTAAATCTCAAAAATCCAAGAATTGAAAGCACAACTGCCATATAAATTAGTGGTTGAGCCTGAAAAACAAGAATAACTATCTGCTACAGACAATCAGAAAAGGATACATAGATATCAATCACAAACACAAAAACTGTCTGCACAATAACTACCCCAACCAACAAGGACATTTGCAATCTTTCAAAACTAGCAAATGATCACCGTAATCTCTGCAAATGTATAAAATCACCACACAAACCTGCACTTCTCGACTTATTTAAACAAATTTTGGGTAAATGTAAGACATATAGAAATTTAAAGTGGCCTCCTCACCTTCTCGTCTACTTACCCAATCCCTCCTTCCCAAGCTCCATCCCACAGAGATAACAGAGCTACATAAGATCTCATTCTCCCTGCGAGTTGCTAATAATTTCTAACAGCAGCCTCAGGAGACCCAAGAATCAAGAACCAAGCGCAGAAAGCAAACAAAAGCAACATACTATACGAAAAACTAAAAAAATAAGAAGTTCCAAAAGAAAAAAAAATAAAAGAAGTGTATGAAAAGCATTTAAGAAAAACACCCCCATTCCAACCTCAAGCAAGATCCTTCATCCTTGCCCTTCCAGCTTTAAATTTTGGAAACTGATAACACATCAGCATCTAAAATAATAATGCTCAGTGAGATCAGCTACACAGGATTCTAAAAACTCTAAACCTAAAGATTTGTAAAAGAAACAATAGAATCCTGCAAGCAAATCTCCTTGAGAGTTGAGGCAGCATTCCAAAATTGAAAATGCAAGAGACCCTGATCAAACAAACCATAAAAAGATATTGGAAGCAAAAAAATCCAAGAGGTCCTGAAGATCATAATCCAAGACAATGAAACAATATAAATATGCATTAGTCGACAGAACTTCAAAAGCTAGAAAAATATCTGCTGCTGCCTACGATCACAAAATAGATATCACTAAAAATTTCCAACCACACAAACACGAGGAAAATGTCTAAATATAAGATTACGACCCCAACTAGCAAGTGACGTCCACAATCCCTTGACACAAGCAAGTGACCACCACAGTATTTCAAAACCTGTAGAACAACCACACAAACCATACTTATGTCAAGTTTTGAGCAAACAGTAAATCGATGTAAGACAGACATTTCCATCCCTCCAAAGCTCAATCCAGAAAGATATCAGACTGCACGTGGCTAATGATTTCTAACAGCGGCCTCTAGAGACCCAAGAATAATAATACAACTCCAAAGCGAAAATCCAACAGAAAAGAAACCAATAAGAAAAAAAAAACAAAAAGAAAAAAGTAGAACTATGGAAAGCCTTCATCCATGTCCTTCATAATAATTCTAGAAGTTGATAACCCCAAACATGCATCTAAATAATAAAAGAGTCAAAAAGTCATATCAAGCTCAATACCAACACATGGTCCACTAAAACCAAGTATTTTAAAGGGTTATAGTGGCGATCACTATTCACAACATGGAAGGAGAAACATTCCTAGTAATAGTGGCGATCACAACCATGAAGAAGTTCAAGGATCAGCACTATAGAAAAGCAAAGCCAGCATCATCACTGCAGGCAGAAACCGTATATTGAAATATCTTCCAAAGTCCCAAAACAAAACAAGAAATATAGAACTCGTAATGAAGGAAAGAAACACAAAAGAACCATCTGTCCATTCAAATGACACATTTAATTGAAAAGAGAACCAATACTCATTATGCTCAAAATTGGAAGGTACCAAAACTTTTGTGAAACCCCTGAGAAGAATAAATATCAAAACAGATCAATTTAGTAAGATCTGAATACAAAGATAGAGCTGGGCGATCACAGCCGCGAGGAAGTTTAGGGATCAGCCCTTTAGAGAAAGCAACATCACCTCAAGCAGACATCATATATTTAAATACAATAAAGAACAAGGAAGCAATCTCCTTGAGAGTTATTACAACAAACTGGAAATCCAAGATACCTGAACAAACAAAACCATAAAAGATACTGAAAGCAATAAAAACTAAGAGGCCCTGAAACAAGGGTGGAAAAATATTTTAAAATAAACATATGTAACCCTATTATAAATTCAGTGTTCTGTGCTGAAGGTAGAATCTATAATAAAAATAGGGTCAATAAATTCATATCAAACTCAGTAACATAACTCCACAGGATCCTAAAAGCTTGAAAACAAAAGACATAAAGAAATACAATAAGAACCAGGAACCAGCGCTATAGAAAAGGAAAGCCAGCATCATCACTGCAGGTAGAAACCATATATTGAAATATCTTCCAAAGTCCCAAAACAAAAAAAGAAGTATAGAACTCATAATGAAGGAAAGAAACACAAAAGAACCATCTGTCCATCCACATGACACATTTAATTGAAAAGAGAACCAATACTCATTATGTTCAAAATTGGAAGGTACCAAAACTTTTGTGAGACCCCTGAGAAGAATAAATATCAAAACAGATCAATTTAGTAAGATCCGAATAAAAAGATACAGCTGCGCGATCACAGCCACAAGGAAGTTTAAGGATCAGCCCTTTAGAAAAAGAAAGCCAGCAACATCACCGCAAGCAGACATCATACATTTAAATACAATAAAGAACAAGGAAGCAATCTCCTTGAGAGTTATTACAAAACTGGAAATCCTAGATACCTGAACAAACAAAACCATAAATGATACTGAAAGCAATAAAAACTAAGAGGCCCTGAAACAAGGGTGGAAAAACATTTCAAAACAAACATTTGTAACCATATTATAAATTCAGCACCCGAGCATTTGGCTCATAGGTGCATGAACCCCCTGCCTAAAGTGCAGGGTTCGAACCCCCCTTCCCCCAATTATAAAAAAAAGAAAAACATATTATAAATTCAGTGTTATGTGCTGAAGGTAGAATCTATAATAAAAATAGGGTCAATAAACGCATATCAAACTCAGTAATATAACTCCAAAGGATCCTAAAAGCTTGAAAACAAAAGACTATAAAGAAATACAATAAGAACCAGGAACCAGTGCTATATAAAAAGAAAGCCAGCATCATCACTGCAGGCAGAAACCATATATTGGAATATCTTCCAAAGTCCCAGAACAAAACAAGAAATATAGAACTCGGAATGACGGAAAGAAACATAAAAAACCATCTGTCCATCCACACGACCCTTTTAATTGAAAAGAGAACCAATACTCATTATGTTCAAAATTGGAAGGTACCAAAACTTTTGTGAACCCCTGAGAAGAATAAATATCAAAACAGATCGAATTAGTAAGATCTGAATAAAAAGATAGAGCTGGGCGATCACAGCCGTGAGGAAGTTTAGAGATCAGCCCTTCAGAAAAAGAAAGCCAGCAACATCACCGCAAGCAGGCATCATATATTTAAATACAATAAAGAACAAGGAAGCAATCTCCTTGAGAGTTATTACAAAACTGGAAATCCTAGATACCGGCACAAACAAAACCATAAATGATACTGAAAGCAATAAAAACTAAGAGGCCCTGAAACAAGGGTGGAAAAATATTTTAAAATAAACATATGAAACCATATTATAAATTCAGCACCCAAGCATTTGGCTCATTGGTGCATGAACCCCCTGCCTAAAGTGCAGGGTTCGAATCCCCCTTCCCCCAATTATAAAAAAAAAAAAAGAAAAAGAAAAAAACCATATTATAAATTCAGTGTTATGTGCTGAAGGTAGAATCTATAATAAAAATAGGGTCAATAAACCCATATCAAACTTAGTAACCATAGGATCCTAAAAGCTTGAAAACAAAGGACTATAAAGAAATACAATAACAACCAGGAAGCAAATCTCCTTGAGAGTTGACACAGTATTCCAAAATTGAAAATCCAAGACAGCCTGATTAAACAAAACCATAGAAGATACTAAAAACATTAAAAACTAATAGGCCCTGAAACACACGTAACCATATGTGCTTAAGGTAGAATCTCCATAACTTAAGTTGTTAATGACAGCCTACGAAAACAAAGAGTCAAGATAAACCAAAGGAAAAAGATGGTGACCTACAAACAAATAACGCAAAGGCCAAACAACCTTTTTTCCAAATAAAAAGTTGAAAATGAAAGATCCTGCAACAGATAAAAACAATCCAATAGCAAGACTTATCAATTTTCTCAATCAGGATGGCCAGCCAACAAACCACTGCATGTAAAAGCCAACATCACACGAACAGCTATTAAGGACTAGTTTTCAAGAAGGAAGATGAAGGTCAAACAAATACTCAACCAATTTGAAATCCTTAATGGATGACATCTTCCACATATTTACCTTGTGCCAACTAAATTAAAAAGAACATGCTCTAACATTTTAAAAAAAGCTATATAACTACAATTTCTAACAAACATGCTTCATTTCTGTTGCCTAGACTTTTAAAAATATATCAAGTTCCAAACCATGCAAAGATCTCAATCAGACACTAAGAGCCACGAGAAAAGCAAAATCTCAACTGACAGAGCTTGTAAACTCTAATGGACCTCTCCAACCTACAAACACAAACAGATCCCAACAGAATATAAATCCTGCAACTGGAACTCAAACTCACAACAGAACAAATCTATAACATACTTAAAAGGAACCCCCAAAGGGGCTTCCTCCTCTAGTTACATGGAGGGCATAGATAAAAAGAGAAAAAGGAAAGAAAAAGAGAGTTAGAAAGAGGTCCGTGTGCAACACATGGGCCATAGTCTACTTAGCATATAAAGTACACATCCAAAATATCACAAAAATGCCTGCTAATCCTACAGCATCTTTTTCAGTTAAATGAAATCCATTCAAATTGAAATCCTCTCTAACTAACATGTTTCAGACATTTATACAAACCAGTTATAAAAAGACCTCAAACATCCAAGAAATGAAAGCACAAATGACATATAAGCCAGTGGCAGAGCTTGAAAAACCAGAAAAGTATCTTCTGCATCCTACAATCACTCTCTTATTTCTCTGCTGGATCCAACTCAATCACTTAGATGCACACATATAGCTATCAATTACAAATGCAAGAAAAATGGCCAAATCACTGTCCCAACTAGCAAGGACATTCACAGTGGCTAATCCTACAGCATCTTTTTCAGTTAAATGAAATCCATTCAATTTGAAATCCTCTCTAACTAACATGTTTCAGACATTTATACAAACCAGTTAAAGGAAGACCTCAAAAAACCAAGAAATGAAAGCACAAATGACATAGAAGCCAGTGGCAGAGCTTGAAAAACGTTCTGCAACCTACAATCACCGTCTTATTTCTCTACTGGATCCAACTCAATCACTTAGACGCACACATATAGCTATCAATCACAAATGCAAGAAAAATGGCTAAATCACTGTCACAACTAGCAAGGACATTCACAATATTTTGAAACTAGCAAGTGATCAACAGAATCTGTCCAAACCTATAAAACGACCACACAAACCTGCACTTCTCCTGGGCCATTCAAGCAAATTTTGGGTAAATGTAAGACAGACAATTAAAATGGCGTTCTCATCTACTTACCTACTCCCTCCTTCCCAAGCTCCATCCACAAAGAGATAACACAGCTATTTAGGATCTCATTCTCCCTACATATTGGTAATAGTTTCAAACAGCAGCATCTGGAGACCAAAGAATCAAGAACATGTAAGCACAAAAAGCAATCAAAAAGTAATATACTGCATGAAAAACTAGAAAAAGAAGACATTCCAACACAGAGAATAAAAGAAGTGCAAAACAATTAAGCAAAAATAACCCCCATTCCAACTGGCAGCAAGATCCTTCATCCTTACCCTTCCTGCTCTTAAGTTTGGAAACTGATAACACATCTGCATCTAAAATAAAGAGACAAAAAATCATATCATGCTCACTGACATTAACTACACGGGATCCTAAAACCTCCAAAACTAAAGAATTTTGAGCGATACAATATGAAATAAGAAAGCAAGTCTCCTAGGAGTTGAGGCATTCCAAAATTGAATATCCAAGAGACCCTGATCAAACAAAACCATAAAAAGACATTAAAGGCAAAAAATCCAAGAGGCCCTAAAGTTCACAATCCAAGACATGAAACACAATTTCCATATGCATCAGTCGACAGAACTTCAAAAACCAAAAAATATCTGCGACTTCCTACAAACACAAAATACATATAGAATTCCAAGCACAAACAAGAGAATGCATATAAGATTACGACCCCAGTTAGCAAGTGACATCCATAATCTTTCGACACTAGCAAGTGACCACTAGAATCTTTCAAAACCTGACAACAACCATACAAACCATGCTTTATCTCTCGTCTTAAGCAAACAATACGTCAAAGTGAGACAAATATTTTAAGTGGTCTTCTGTTATCACTTTTCATCAACTCACCTCCCTCCAAAGCTCCATCCACAAAGATATGGAGATAACAATCTGATTCTCCTGCGGAATGCTAAATGGCTGATAATTCCAAATAGCAATCTGACCCAAGAATCAACAACATATTAAGGGCAAAAAAATCACATGAGAAGGCATAAAGAACAAAAGAAAAAGGTAGAACTATGAAAAACCTTCATCCATGTTCTTCTTCATAATAATTCTGGAAATTTATAACCCCAAACATGCATCTAAAAAAATGAAATGGTCAAAAAGTCATATCAAGCTCACTACCAACACATGGTCCAAAAGGCTCCAAAACAAAAAGACTACAAAGAAATATGAGAAGAACAAGGAAGGCAATCTCCTTGAGAATTGAGACAGTATTCCAAAATTGAGAATCCAAGAGACCTGATCAAACAAAGCCATTAAAGATATGGAAAGCATTAAAAACTAAGAACACAAAAATGAAGAACATTCAACAAAACAAACCTCTTGCAACAGCTGCAGTATCCTTCAACCTTATCCTTTCTCCTAGTTCTGGAAAATGATAACATCAGCATCTACAATAATGAAATAGTCAACAACATCATACCATGCTCGTTAACATATCTCCACAGGATCCTAAAAGCTCAAAAACAAGAAGACTATCAAGAAATATGAGAAGAACCAGGAAGCCAATCTCCTTGAGAAGTGAGACAGTATTCCAAAATTGAAAATCCAAGAGACCCTGATCAAACAAAGCCATAAGAGATATTGAAGGCATTACAAACTAAGAGGCCTTGAAACAAAGGTAAAATGAAATTTTTTTAAAAAAAATACACCATAATATAAATTCTGTGTTACACACTGAAGGTGAGTATAAAATTGAAAACCCAAGACACCCATATCAAACAAAGCCATAAAAGATATAGAAGGCATTAAAAACTAAGAATACAAATATGAAGAACATTCAACACAACAACCTGCAGTATCCTTCATCCTTACTTTCTCCTTTTAGTTTCAGAAAATGATGACATTAGCATCTAAAATAATAAAAAGGTCAATAACATCTTATCATGCTCAGTAACATAACTCCACAGGCTACTAAAAGCTCCAAAACAAAAAGACTAAAGAAATATGAGAAGAACCAGGAAGCCAATCTCCTTGAGAATTGAGACAGTATTCCAAAATTGAAAATCCAAGAGACCCTGATCAAACAAAGCCATAAAAGATATTGAAAGCATTAAAAACTAGGAGGCCCTAAAACAAAGGTAAAAAAATATTTAAAAAATAACATACACCATAGTATAAATTCTGTGTTACGTGATGAAGGTGAATAAAAAATAATAAAATGGTCAATATAATCATATCATGCTCAGTAACATAAATCCACAGGATCCTAAAAGCTCTAAAACAAAAGACAAAAGAATTACAAAAAGAACCAGGAAGTGAATCCCTCCATCCACAAAGATACTTACCTAGTCCCTCCATCCCAAGCTCCATGCACAAAGATACTTACCTAATTCCTTCATTCCAAGCGTCAACCACAAAGACACGAGATAACAGAAATATCAATGATCTTGTTCTCCCTGTGTAATGCTAATAATCCCAAACAGCAGCCTCTGAACACCCAAGATTTAAGGGCCAAAAAAAGCAACCAAAAGCAACATATTGCATGAAAACCTAAGAATTAAAAAAATCCAGAAACAAAGAATACAAATATGAAGAACATTCAACCAACCCTTTTGCAACAGCCACTGCAGTATCCTTCATCCTTCTCCTTTCTCCTTTTAGTTTTGGAAAATGATAGCATCGACATCTAAAATAATAAAACAGTCAATAACATCATATCACGCTCAGTAACATAACTCCACAGGATCCTAAAGGCTCCCAAACAAAAAGACTATAATGAAATATGAGAAGAACCAGAAAACCAATCGCCCTGAGAATTGAGACAGTATTCCAAAATTGACAATCCAAGAGACCCTGATCAAACAAAGCCATAAAAGATATTGAAAGCATTAAAAACTAGGAGGCCCTAAAACAAAGGTAAAAAAATATTTAAAAAATAACATACACCATAGTATAAATTCTGTGTTACGTGATGAAGGTGAATAAAAAATAATAAAATGGTCAATATAATCATATCATGCTCAGTAACATAAATCCACAGGATCCTAAAAGCTCTAAAACAAAAGACAAAAGAATTACAAAAAGAACCAGGAAGTGAATCCCTCCATCCACAAAGATACTTACCTAGTCCCTCCATCCCAAGCTCCATGCACAAAGACACTTACCTAATTCCTTCATTCCAAGCGTCAACCACAAAGACACGAGATAACAGAACTATCAATGATCTTGTTCTCCCTGTGTAATGCTAATAATCCCAAACAGCAGCCTCTGAACACCCAAGATTTAAGGGCCAAAAAAAGCAACCAAAAGCAACATATTGCATGAAAACCTAAGAATTAAAAAAATCCAGAAACAAAGAATACAAATATGAAGAACATTCAACCAACCCTTTTGCAACAGCCACTGCAGTATCCTTCATCCTTCTCCTTTCTCCTTTTAGTTTTGAAAATTGATAGCATCGACATCTAAAATAATAAAACAGTCAATAACATCATATCATGCTCAGTAACATAACTCCACAGGATCCTAAAGGCTCCCAAACAAAAAGACTATAATGAAATATGAGAAGAACCAGAAAACCAATCGCCCTGAGAATTGAGACGGTATTCCAAAATTGACAATCCAAGAGACCCTGATCAAACAAAGCCATAAAAGATATTGAAAGCATTAAAAACTAAGAGGCCCTGAAACAAGAGCAAAAAATATTTTTAAAAAAAACATACACCATAGTATAAATTCTGTGTTACGTGCTGAAGGTGAATACAAATAATAAAAGCGTCAATAGAATCATATCAAGCTCAGTAACATAAATCCACAGGATCCTAAAAGCTCTAAAACAAAAGACAAAAGAATTACAAAAAGAACCAGGATGTGAATCCCTCCATCCACAAGGATACTCACCTAATCCCTCCATCCCAAGCACCATCCACAAAGATACTTACCTAATTCCTCCATTCCAAGCGTCAACCACAAAGATACAAGATAACAGAACTATCAATGATCTTATTCCCCCTGTGTAATGCTAATAATCCCAAAAAGCAGCCTCTGAACACCCAAGATGTAAGGGGGAAAAGAAGCAACCAAAAGCAACATACTGCATGAAAACCTAAGAATTAAAAAAATCCAGAAACAAAGAATACAAATATGAAGAACATTCAACCAACCCTCTTGCAACAGCTGCTGCAGTATCCTTCATCCTTATCCTTTCTCCTTTTAGTTTCGGAAAATGATAGCATCAGCATCTAAAATAATAAAACAGTCAATAACATCATATCATGCTCAGTAACATAACTCCACAGGATCCTAAAGGCTCCAAAACAAAAAGACTACAATGAAATATGAGAAGAACCAGAAAACCAACCTCCCTGAGAATTGAGACAGCATTCCAAAATTGAAAATCCAAGAGACCCTGATCAAACAAAGCCATAAAAGATATTGAAAACATTAAAAACTAAGAGGCCCTGAAACAAGGGTAAAAAAATATTTAAAAAAACATACAACATAGTATAAATTCTGTGTTACATGCTGAAGGTGAATATAAAATAATAAAATGGTCAATAGAATCATATCATGCTCAGTAACATAACTCCACAGGATCTTAAAAGCTCCAAAACAAAAGACTAATGAAACACAAAAAGAACCAAGAAGTGAATCTCCATGAGAGTTGAGACAATACTCCAAAATTGAAAATCGAAGAAACCTGATCAAACATAACAATAAAAGGTACTGAAAGCAATAACTAAGAAGCACAGAAACAAGGGTGGAAAAATATATTTTTTTAAAAAAAAACATATATAACCATAGCTTAAATTCTGTGTTATGTGCTAAAAGTAGAATCTCCGTAACTGAAGTTGTTAACAACAGCCTATGAAAACCAAGAGTCAAGATAGGCCAAAAAACAAGGAAAATGATGCTAACCTGAAAACAGCTAAGGCAAAGGCCAAACAACGTTTTTAAAATAAAAGAACAAAAAACTGAAAGCAAAAGATCCTGCAACAGTGAACAAAAATCAAATACCAAGAAATGAAGACTTATCAATTTCCTCAGTCAGATGGCCGGCCAATGAACCGCTGCACATGAAAGCCAACATCACCCAAACAAATATTAAGGACAAGTTTTCAAAAAAGAAGATGAAATGTCAAACAAAAGCTCAACCAGTCTGAAGTCCTTAATGGGCCACATCTTCCACATGTTTTCCTTGTTCCAACCAAAATTCACAAAGATTATATAAATACAGTTTCTAACAACTATGCAAAGATCAGCAAAGATCCAAATCAGATACTAGTAACCAAGAGAACAACAGAATCTCAGCTAACAACTTGTAAGCTCTGAACGGATCTCTCCAACCTACAAACACCAACAAATCCCAACAGAACTCAAACTACAATTCCCACACTAGGAACTCAAATTTACAACCACAAAAAATTAGAATATAACGTCAACACCAAACTACCGTAGAGAGGCCTGTCAATCCTGGCATCTTTTTCAGTTACATGAAATCCATTCAATTTCAAATTCTCTCCAAGAAACATGTTTCACACATTTATATAAATCATTTAAAAGTAGATCTCAAAAATCCAAGAAATGAAAGCACAACTGACATATAAATTAGTGGCAGAGCATGGAAAACCAGAATAAGTATCTGCTACCTACAATCACAGAAGGAGACATAGATATCAATCACAAACACAAGAAAAATGTCTTGCACAAAATAATCTTCCAAAACTGGCAAGTGATTACCGCAATCTCTCCAAACGTATAAAACCACCACACAAACCTGTACTTCTCTTGAGTTATTTAAGCAAATTTTGGGTAAAACGTAAGACAGAAATTTAAAGTGGCCTTCTCACCTTCTCGTCTACTTACCCAGTCCCTCCTTCACAAGCTCCATAACAGAGCCATATAAGATCTCATTCTCCCAGCATGTTGCCAATAATTTCTAACAGCAGCCTCTGGAGACCTAAGAATCAAGAACAAATGACAGCAAGAAAGCAAACAAAAAGCAATACACTACAATAAAAATTAGAAAAATAAGAAATTCCAAAACAAAGAATAACAGAAGTGTGTGAAAAACATTTAAGAAAAAACACCCCCATTCCAACTGCAGCAAGATCCTTCATCCTTGCCCTTCCCGCTCTGAATTTTGGAAACTGATAACACATCAACATCTAAAATAATAAAGGGTTAAAAAGTCAAATAATGCTCAGTGACATTAACTACACAAGATTCTAAAAACTCAAAAACTAAAGATTTTTAAGTGATACGATAAGAACCAGGAAGCAAATCTCCTTGAGGCAGGATTCCAAAATTGACAATCCAAGAGACCCGGATCAAACAAACTATAAAAAGATATTGGAAGCAAAAAATCAAAGACAATGAAACCATTTAAATATGCATTAGTAAAAAGGGTGCAAACAATTAAGAAGAAAAAAAAAACTGTGCAAAGAGTTAAAAGCTAAAATTACACAGAACAGAGGAATCCGTAGCAGAAATGACGGCTTAGTAAAAATTTCTCCATTGGTAAAGCCAAACCGACTTGTAGTAAAAATTACAAATTAAAACCAAACTTCACAAATCCAAGAAATGAAAGCACAACTGAAATATATATTAGTGCAGAGCTTTAAAAACCAGAGAAATATCTGCTACCTACAATCACAAAAGTATTCATATATATCATGAACACAAGAGAAACATCTGAATAAGACTACTGTCCCAACCAGCAAGGTTGCCCGCAAACCTTTTGAAACAAGCAACCACCAGAATCTTTCCAAACCTAAATCTACAGCACAAACCTGTACTTATCTTGAGTTATATTAAGTAGATTTTGGGTATATGGAAGACATAAACAATTAATTGGCCTTGCCTCCTCATCTACTTACCCAATCCCTCCATCCCAAGCTCCATCCACAGAGATAACGAAGCTATATATGATCTCAGTCTCCCTGCGTAATGGTCGTAATTTCTAACAACAGCCCACCTAAGAATCAGGAACATGTAAGCATAGAAAGCAATCAAAAGCAACATACTGCACAAAAACCTAAAATTAAGAACTTCCAAAACAAAGAATAAAAAAAAGTGCATGAAAAACATTTGATGAAGCACCCTACTCCGACTGCAGCAAGATCCTTCATCCTTGCCCTTCCTGCTTTTAATTTTGAAAACTGATAACACGTCAGCAACTAAAACAATAAACGGGTCAAATAGTCATATAATGCTCAGTGACATTAACTACATGGGATGCTAAAAGCTCCAAACTAAACATTTTGAAGAGACGCGATAAGAACCAGGAAGCAGATCTCCTTGAGAATTGAGACAGGATTCCAAAATTGAAAATCCAACTGGCCCTGATCAAACAAAACCGTTAAAAGATATTCAAATCCATAAAAACCAAGAAATTCTAATCAAGGGTGCAAAAATATTTATAAAGAAGTTGTAAGCAACCACAGTATATTTGTTTTATCTGCTGAAGGTAGAATTTCCAAAATTGCTGCTGTCAAAAACTGCCTATGAAAACCAGGAGTCAAGATTTGCCAAGAGAAAAAATGGTCAACTGAAAAACAAAGCAAACAAAGGGCAGAAGGCTTTAATTTTTATATTTTTTTTTAAAACAAGAAGATCAAAGTAAAAGATCTTGCAAGAATGAACAAGAAATTAATGGCAAGACTGAAGACTTATCATTTTTCCCCATCACAACGCCCAGCCAACCACCGCACATGAAAGCCTTTCTCATGCAAACTGATAAAACCCATGAACGATTTTCCACCACTGATAAAAAGCTGTTCAGCAGCAAATGTCCAGACACTAAAAACCAAAATTGAACATGCAAAAACTTGTAATCTGAAAATGTCTTTCCCACCTTAAAAAACACAAACACATAAAGAAGATCACTGAGCAAGGTTATCATTGCTGTAAAACATCAGATTTTTGAATTATCATGTGAAGACACAACATTGATCATGATCATTAATTGTCTATGCATCTGCAAAATTGCATTAAGCAGGGTGATCGCTGCCTGTAAAACATCAAGATAAATTCCTTTTATGAGTTATGCCATCATTTGTCTCTTCGTTCGCTTACCCCTTTCTCTCTTCAGACTCCATTGATCCCATACATAGAATCTTTCACACTCCGAACATAATGTGACTAACCCACAGAAATTGCAGAAAAATTTCTATCAAAATCCACAAAAACTACTAATAATCTTTCATCTCCTGACATATTACTAATTAACTTCAAAAGAAAAAATTATTCACAACGTGGAAGGAGAAACTTTCCTAGTAATAGTGGCGATCACGGCCATGAGGAAATTTTCAAGGATCATCACTTTAGAAAAGGAAAGCCAGCAACATCACTGCAGTCAGAAACCATATATTGAAATATCCTCCAAAGTTCCAAAACAAAACAAGAAATATAGAACTCGTAAAAGAGGAAGGGAACCCAAATTAACCATCTGTCCAGCCGCACAAAATAATTAACCGAGAAGAGAGCCCATACTCATTATGTTCAACATTGAACAGTACCAAACCTTTGGTGACAACTCTGAGAAGAATAAATACCAAAACAGATCGATTTAATCAAAATAGAGTTCGGAGATCACGACCATGAGGAACTTCAAGGATCAGCACTTTAGAAAAGCAAAGCCAGCAACATCAGTACAGCCAGAAACCATATATTGAAATATCTACCAAAGTTCCAAAACAAAACAAGATATAGAACTCATAATAAAGGAAAGGAACCCAAAGAACCAAATGCCCATCCGCGCAACATGACTAACTGAAAAGAGAGCCAATATTCATTATGTTTCAAAATTGAACGGCACCAAAACTTTTCTGTAAACTCCGAGAAGAATAAACATCAAAACTGATCGATTTAATCAGATCTCAAAGAAAAAAGATAGAGTTAGATGTGCTATCATCATCACAACGGATCGACGTCAACAGAATCACAAGATCACCGTCCATTCCAAGAACAGCCAACCGACAAAACACAAAATCCAACATTCAACCCATTTCAATCACTATTGCGATAGATCTAATAGGAAAGATCTAAAAACGCAATTCAAATCCAACTCCAAACCGAAACCAAAACAAGTAACCGTATAAAAGGAGAGAAACAAGGGCGGCACAGAAACTTAGACAACAAAACGCGCGTACTTCCGAAATCCGTAAGGACGATAACAGTGAGCTGAGGAGGATGTATTTATAGAATAAGAGTGGTCAGAATAGAGGGCTCGGGTTAAGCGGTGGAAGATATATGAAGGGTCTGGATCATTCGTCAGGTACAGCTGGAATTCCTTGGCGCTTTTGACCAACGCGAATGTGGTCTTTAAAAATTTTAGCCGTTATATGTCGGTTATGAAAGAGGCCTTACCATAATATGACTATTGACTGGTAATAAGCCCAAAAATTATTTGGGCCTCAGCTTCAAACTAGTAGACTGCTGATCCAATAAGAGAAAAGCAAAATACATTAAGCATTGGTACCATAAATGAATAATATAAACACAAAAAAATAGATGTAACTTCTTTAATATTGTTGATCTTCTAAATGTATCATTTTATTTTGCAACACTCATCTTTATTTTTTTTCACTTCTCTTTATTTTATTGTCACCTTCTAAATTTGATTATGAATTATCAAATTGTCCATAATTTTTTTCTTTTTTGAAACTTTTTTTTGCTCTACATTAGATTTTTCATTAAATTAGTAATCTTATAAATACTTTCTCAACAATCTTTTATAAGATTTCACTAAATTAAAAATATTTTGATCAAATTATGCAATTAATCCATTTATCCATTAGATTGATATTATTAATTTTAAAAATACAATAATTCAATTTTATAATTATTGTACGAAAATGAAATTTATCATTTTGACAAATTACAAGAATTGATTGCATGATTTGATCAAATATTTTCTTAGTGACTTTTATTTAATTTTAATAACTTGAAATTTCTAAAATATTATATACTAAGTTAATCATATTACATACTTATTTAGCATTTTTAGCATTATTTGGCATGTCAAATGCTAAATAAGTATGTAATATGATTAAGTTTCTAAATTTATATATACGTATATAACTTCTTTAGTAATTTTGGTCTTGTAAATGAATAATCTCAAAATGTACAATTATTGTTTTTCCTAACACTCATCTTTAATTTTCTTATCCCACTTTTTTCGTTTTATTTTTATATATTTTTCTATTTTTTGTTTGTCTTTTTTCCCTTTTTTTCATTTTCGTTAAATGAAAAACTATACAAATATAATTTCAATAAGCTTCCATGAAATTCAATAACTTGCAAATATTTTAACAGTAATCGCCTATGTAATTTTATCAACCTAAAGTTACTAAAATATAATGTACTAAATGTACTAAATATTTTTAGCATTATTTATGAAAAAATAATTTATTTTGAGATTATTGATTAAAAAGTAATTAATTTTTTCGTTTATTTTTTATTTCCCCTTAACCTCTAAATTTGATTATGAATTATCAAAAGTTAATCCAATTTTCCTTATTCCATTTTATTCTTTTATTATTCTCTTTTCTTTTCGCTAAATGAAGTCCCGCAATTTTCATCCCTATTTTCATCTCTTCACCCTACTAGTTATTACATCAAAATATCATATAACTTGAAGCTCTGTAAGGATCTCTCCCACCTTAATAAAAGCCAAATGCTGGTTCTCAACATATACCACTATAATAACTACTCGCACACAAACATAAAAAGGAAAGCACTAATCGAAGGTGATCGCCGCCTGTCAAACATCAAGATAAAACCCTTCTTATGAATTATTAAGTGAAGATGCTACCTACAGTCACAAAAACATTCATATAGATATTACTCACAACAAGAAGAAAAATGTCAGCATACGCCATAATATAAGTTCCATGTTATGAGGCGAATACAAAATAATAAAAGGATCAATAGAATCAATATCATACACAGTAACATAACTCCACAGGATCCTAAAAGCTCCAAAACAAAAGACTTAGAGAAATACAAATTTAAGAATCATCAAGTGAATCTCCTAGAGAGTTGAGACAATACTCCAAAATTAAAAATCCAAGAGACCCTGATCAAACAGAACCATAAAAGATACAGAAAGCATCACCTAAGAGGCACTGAAGTTGTTATGAGCTGAAAGTAGAATCTCCATTACTGAAGTTGTTAACAACAGCCTATGAAAACCAAGAGTCAAGTTAGGCCAAAAAACGAGGAAAATGATGGTAACCTGATAACAGATGGCACAAAGGCCAAACGACTTTGAAAAAAAATAAAAGACAGAAAGTGCAAGATCCTGAAACAGTGAAAAAAATCCAATAGCTAGAAATGAAGACTTATCGATTTTCTCCATCAGGATGGCCAGCCAATGAACCACTGCACGTGAAAGCCAACATCAGGCAAACAGATATTAAGGACAAGTTTTCAAAAAAGAAGATGAAAGTCAAACAAAAGCTCAACCAGTGTGATTGTGTGAAGTCCTTCTTGTCCACACATTTACCTTGTGCCAACCAAAACTGAAAAAAATTTATATAAATACAATTTCTAACAACTATGCAAAGATCTCCAAAGATCTGACTCAGATACTAGGAACCAAGAGAAAAACAGAATCTAAACTGACAAAACTTGTAAGCCTGCATGGATCTCTCCAACCTACAAACATCAACAAATCCCAACAGAATATAATCCCCACACTAAGAACTCAAATTCGCACCCACAAAAAATTAGAATATATAGTCAACATCCAAACTCTCATATCAAGGCTTGATAATCCTGGCAACTTTTCAGTTACATCAAATCCATTCAATTTGAAATTCTTTCCAGGTAACCTGCTTCAGACATTTATATAAACCAGTTAAAAGTAGATCTCAAAAATCCAAGAATTGAAAGCACAGCTGACATGGAAATTAGTGTTTCAGCCTGAAAAACAAGAATAACTATCTGCTACAGACAATCAGAGAAGGATACGTAGATATCAATCACAAACACAAAAATTGTCTGCATAAAATAACTACCCCAACCAACAAGGACATTTGCAATCTTTCGAAACTAGCAAGTCATCACTGTAATCTCCAAACGCATGAAACCACCACACAAACCTGTACTTCTCTTGAGTTATTTAAACAAATTTTGGGTAAATGTAAGACATATAGAAATTTAAAGTGGCCTTCTCACCTTCTCGTCTACTTACCCATTCCCTCCTTCCCAAGCTCCATCCCAAAGAGTTAACAGAGCTACATAAGATCTCATTCTCCCTGCAAGTTGCTAATAATTTCTAACAGCAGCCTCTGGAGACCCAAGAATCAAGAATTAAGTGCAGAAAGCAAACAAAAGCAATATACTACGCACAAAACTAAAAAAATAAGAAGTTCCAAAAGAAAAGAAAAAATAAAAGAAGTGCATGAAAAACATTTAAGAAAAACACCCCCATTCCAACCTCAAGCAAGATCCTTCATCCTTGCCCTTCCAGCTTTAAATTTTGGAAACAGATAACACATCAGCATCTAAAATAATAATGCTCAGCGGCATTAGCTACACAGGATTCTAAAAACTCTAAACCTAAAGATTTTTAAAAGAAACGATAGAATCCTGCAAGCAAATCTCCTTGAGAGTTGTGGCAGCATTCCAAAATTGAAAATGCAAGAGACCTTGATCAAACAAACCATAAAAAGAGGAAAACATTAAAAAAAAAAAAAAACAAACCATAAAAAGATATTGGAAGCAAAAAAATCCAAGAGGTCCCCAAGATCATAATCCAAGACAATGAAACAATATAAATATGCATTAGTCGACAGAACTTCAAAAGCTAGAAAAATATCTGCAGCGGCCTACAATCACAAAATAGATGTCACTATAAATTTCCAAGCACACAAACACGAGGAAAATGTCTGCATATAAGATTACGACCCCAACTAGCAAGTGACGTCCGCAATCCCTTGACACTAGCAAGTGACCACAACAATATTTCAAAACCTGAAGAACAACCACACAAACCATACTTATGTCAAGTTTTTAGCAAACAGTAAATCAATGTAAGACAGACATTTCCCTCCCTCCAAAGCTCAATCCAGAAAGAAACGAGCCCTGCACGCAGCTAATAATTTCTACCAGCGGCCTCTAGAGACCCAAGAATAATAATACAACTCCAAAGTGAAACTCTGACAGAAAAGAAACCAATAAGAAAAAAAAAACAAAAAGAAAAAAGTAGAACCATGGAAAGCCTTCATTCATGTCCTTCATAATAATTCTAGAAATTGATAACCCCATACATGCATGCATCAAAATAATTAAAGAGTCAAAAAGTCATATCAAGCTCAATACCAAGACATGGTACACCAAAACCAAGTATTTTAAAGGGTTATAGTGGCGATCACTATTCACAACATCCTGCAATTAGAACTCAAACTCACAACAAAACAAATCTATAACATACCTAAAAAGAAGCCCCATAAGGGGCTTCCTCCTCTAGCCACACCGAGGGCATAGACAAAAAGAGAAAAAGGAAACAAAAAGAGAGGTCCAAAGAGAAAGAAAAAACAGGTAGAAAGAGGCCCGTGCGCTGCCTGTGTGCAGCGCACTGGCCATTGTCTGGTTAGCATACAAAGTACACATCCAAAATATCACAAAAATGCTTGCTAATCCCACAACATCTTTTTCAGTTAAATGAAATCCATTCAATTTGAAATCCTCTCGAACTAACATGTCTCAGACATTTATACAAACCAGTTCAAAGAAGACCTCAAACATCCAAGAAATGAAAGCACAAATGACATATAAGCCAGTGGCAGAGCTTGAAAAAGTAGAGAAGTATCTTCTGCATCCTACAATCACTCTCTTATTTCTCTACTGGATCCAACTCAATCATTTAGATGCACACCTATAGCTATCAATTACAAATGCAAGAAAAATGGCTAAATCACTGTCCCAAGCAGCGAGGACATTCACAATGGCTAATCCTACAGCATCTTTTTCAGTTAAATGAAATCCATTCAATTTGAAATCCTCTCTAACTAACATGTTTCAGACATTTATACGAACCAGTTAAAAGAAGACCTCAAAAATCCAAGAAATGAAAGCACAAATGACATATAAGCCAGTGGCAGAGCTTGAAAA
Organism: Theobroma grandiflorum; assembly: GCA_036013995.1. Lineage (NCBI taxonomy): Eukaryota > Viridiplantae > Streptophyta > Magnoliopsida > Malvales > Malvaceae > Theobroma > Theobroma grandiflorum. The sequence goes on along the minus strand of CP142131.1, from coordinate 1,623,910 downwards.
ACATTCTGCAACCTACAGTCACCGTCTTATTTCTCTACTTGATCCAACTCAATCTCTTAGATGCACACATATAGCTATCAATCACAAATGCAAGGAAAATGGCTAAATCACTGTCACAACTAGTAACGACATTCACAATCTTTTGAAACTAGCAAGTGATCACCAGAATCTTTCCAAACCTATAAAACTACCACACAAACCTGCACTTCTCCTGAGCTATTCAAGCAAATTTTGGGTAAATGTAAGACACAGACAATTAAAATGGCATTCTTATCTACTTACCTACTCCCTCCTTCCCAAGCTCAAAAAGCAAACAAGTGCAATATACTACACGAAAAAATAAAAAAATAAGAAGTTCCAAAAGAAGAAAAATAAAAGAAGTGCATGAAAAACATTTAAGAAAAACACCCCCATTCCAACCTCAAGCAAGATCCTTCATCCTTGCCCTTCCAGCTTTAAATTTTGGAAACAGAAAACACATCAGCATCTAAAATAATAATGCTCAGTGGCATTAGCTACACAGGATTCTAAAAACTCTAAACTAAAAACTCTAAACCTAAAGATTTTTAAAAGAAACGATAGAATCCTGCAAGCAAATCTCCTTGAGAGTTGTGGCAGTATTCCAAAATTGAGAATGCAAGAGACCCTGATCAAAAAAACCATTAAAAGATATTGGAAGCAAAAAAATCCAAGCGGTCCTGAAGATCATAATCCAAGACAATGAGACAATATCGATATGCATTAGTCGACAGAACTTCGAAAGATAGAAAAATATCTGCAGCTGCCTACAATCACAAAATAGATATCACTAAAAATTTCCAAGCACACAAACACGAGGAAAATGTCTAAATATAAGATTATGACCCCAACTAGCAAGTGATGTCCACAATCCCTTGACACTAGCAAGTGATCACTACAATATTTCAAAACCTCTAGAACAACCACACAAACCATACTTATGTCAAGTTTCTACCAAACAGCAAATCAATGTAAGACAGACATTTCCCTCCCTCCAAAGCTCAATCCAGAAAGATATGAGCCTGCACGTGGCTAATAATTTCTAACAGCGGCCTCTAGAGACCCAAGAATAATAATACAACTCCAAAGTGAAAATCTAACAAAAAAGAAACCAATAAAGAAAAAAAAACAAAAAGGAAAAAGTAGAACTATGGAAAGCCTTCATCCATGTCCTTCATAATAATTCTAGAAATTGATAACCCCAAACATGCATCTAAACAATAAAAGAGTCAAAAAGTCATATCAAGCTCAATACCAACACATGGTCCACTAAAGCTCAATAAAAATTGATCACTATTCACAACATGGAAGGAGAAACATTCCTAGTAATAATGGCAATCACAACCATGAAGAAGTTCAAGGATCAGCACTATAGAAAAGGAAAGCCAGCATCATCACTGCAGGCAGAAACCATATATTGAAATATCTTCGAAAGTCCCAAAACAAAACAAGAAATATAGAACTCGTAATGAAGTAAAGAAACACAAAAGAACCATCTGTCCATCCACACGACACATTTAATTGAAAAGAGAACCAATACTCATTATGTTCAAAATTGGAAGGTACCAAAACTTTTGTGAAACACCTGAGAAGAATAAATATCAAAACAGATCAATTTATTAAGATCTGAATAAAAAGATAGAGCTGGGCGATCACAGCCGTGAGGAAGTTTAGGGATCAGCCCTTTAGAAAAAGAAAGCCAGCAACATCACTGCAAGCAGACATCATATATTTAAATACAATAAAGAACAAGGAAGTAATCTCCTTGAGAGTTATTACAAAACTGGAAATCCTAGATACCTGAACAAACAAAACCATAACTGATACTAAAAGCAATAAAAACTAAGAGGCCCTGAAACAAGGGTGAAAAAATATTTTAAAATAAACATATGTAACCATATTATAAATTCAGCACCCGAGCATTTGGCTCATTGGTGCATGAACCCCCTGCCTAAAGTGCAGGTTCAAATCCCCCTTCCCCCAATTATTAAAAAAAAAAAAACCATATTATAAATTCAGTGTTATGTGCTGAAGGTAGAATCTATAATGAAAATAGGGTCAATGAACTCATATCAAACTCGGTAACATAACTCCACAGGATCCTAAAAGCTTGAAAACAAAGGACTATAAAGAAATACAATAACAACCAGGAAGCAAATCTCCTTGAGAGTTGACACAGTATTCCAAAATTGAAAATCCAAGAGAGCCTGATTAAACAAAACCATAACAGATACTAAAAGCATTAAAAACTAATAGGCCCTGAAACACACGTAACCATATGTGCTTAAGGTAGAATCTCCATAACTTAAGTCGTTGATGACAGCCTATGAAAATAAAGAGTCAAGATAAACCAAAGGAAAAAGATAGTAACCTAAAAAAACACAAAGGCCAAACAACCTTTTTTCCAAATAAAAAGCTGAAAATGAAAGATCCTGCAACAGATAAAAACAATCCAATAGTAAAAAATGAAGACTTATCAATTTTCTCAATCAGGATGGCCAGCCAACAAACCACTGCACATAAAAGCCAACATCATGCGAACAGCTATTAAGGACTAGTTTTCAAGAAGGAAGAAGAAGGTCAAACAGATGCTCAACCAATTTGAAATCCTTAATGGATGACATCTTCCACATATTTACCTCGTGCCAACTAAATTAAAAAGAACATGCTCTAACATTTAAAAAAAGCTATATAACTACAATTTCTAACCACATGTCTTCTTTTCTGTTGCCTAGACTTTAAAAATATATCAAGTTCCAAACTATGCAAAGATCTCAATCAGACACTAAGAGCCACGAGAAAAGCAAAATCTCAACTGACAGAACTTGTAAACTCTAATGGATCTCTCCAACCTACAAACACAAACAGATCCCAACAAAATATAAATCCTGCAACTGGAACTCAAACTCACAACAAAACAAATCTATAACATACTTAAAAGGAAGCCACAAAGGGGCTTGGGGCTTCCTCCTCCAGTCACGTGGAGGGCATAGAAAAAGAGAAAAAGGAAAGAAAAAGAGAGGTAGAAAGAGAAAGAAAAAAACAGGTAGAAAGAGGCCCGTGTACAACGCACAGGCCACAGTCTACTTAGCATATAAATTACACATCCAAAAATCACAAAAATGATTGCTAATCCTACAGCATCTTTTTCAGTTAAATGAAATCCATTCAATTTGAAATCCTCTCTAACTGACATGTTTCAGACATTTATACAAACCAGTTCAAAGAAGACCTCAAACATCCAAGAAATGAAAGCACAAATGACATATAAGCCAGTAGCAGAGCTTGAAAAACCAGAAAAGTATCGTCTGCATCCTACAATCACTCTCTTATTTCTCTACTGGATCCAGCTCAATCACTTAGATGCACACATAAAACTATCAATTACAAATGCAAGAAAAATGGCTAAATCACTGTCCCAAGTAGTGAGGACATTCACAATGGCTAATCCTACAGCATCTTTTTCAGTTAAATGAAATCCATTCAATTTGAAATCCTCTCTAACTAACATGTTTCAGACATTTATACGAACCAGTTAAAAGAAGACCTCAAAAATCCAAGAAATGAAAGCACAAATGACATATAAGCCAGTGGCAGAGCTTGAAAAACATTCTGCAACCTACAGTCACCGTCTTATTTCTCTACTTGATCCAACTCAATCACATAGATGCACACATATAGCTATCAATCACAAAAGCAAGAAAAATGTCTAAATCACGGTCACAACTAGCAAGGACATTCACAATCTTTTGAAACTAGCAAGTGATCACCAGAATTTTTCCAAACCTATAAAACTACCACACAAACCTGCACTTCTCCTGAGCTATTCAAGCAAATTTTGGGTAAATGTAAGACACAGACAATTAAAATGGCAGTCTCATCTACTTACCTACTCCCTCCTTCCTTCCCAAGCAAATTTTAAAGAGATAACACAGCTATATAGGATCTCATTCTCCCTACATACTGATAATAATTTCAAACAGCAGCATCTGGAGACCAAAGAATCAAGAACATGTAAGCACAAAAAGCAATCAAAAAGAAATATACTGCATGAAAAACTAGAAAAAGAAGACATTCCAACACAAAGAATAAAAGAAGTGCAAAATAATTAAGTAAAAATAACCCCCATTCCAACTGGCAGCAAGATCCTTCATCCTTGCCCTTTCTGCTCTTAATTTTGGAACCTGATGACACATCAGCATCTAAAATAATGAAGAGACAAAAAATCATATCATGCTCACTGACATTAACTACACAGGATCCTGAAAACTCCAAAACTAAAGAATTTTGAGTGATATGATATGAAATAGGAAAGCAAGTCTCCTAGGAGTTGAGGCATTCCAAAATTGAATATCCAAGAGACCCTGATCAAACAAAACCATAAAAAGACATTAAAGGCAAAAAATCCACGAGGCCCTAAAGTTCACAGACCAAGATAATGAAACACAATTTCCATATGCATCAGTCGACAGAACTTCAAAAACCAAAAAATATCTGCAGCTACCTACAATCACCAAATAAATATAGAATTCCAAGCACAAACAAGAGAATGCATATAAGATTGTGACCCCAGTTAGCAAGTGACGTCCACAATCTTTCGACACTAGCAAGTGACCACTAGAATCTTTCAAAACCTGACAGCAACCATACAAACCATACTTTATCTCAAGTCTTAAGCAAACAATATGTCAAAGTGAGACAAATATTTTAAGTGCTCTTCTATTATTGCTTTTCATCAACTCACCTCCCTCCAAAGCTCCATCCACAAAGATATGAGGTAACAATCTCATTCTCCTGCAGAATGCTAAATGGCTAATAATTCCTAATAGCAACCTGACCCAAGAATCAAGAACATATTAAGGGCAAAAAAATCACAAGAGAAGAAAAAAAGAACAAAAGAAAAAAGTAGAACTATAAAAAACCTTCATCCATGTCCTTCATAATAATTCTGGAAATTTATAACCACAAACATGCATCTAAAATATAAAAGGGTCAAAAAGTCGTGTCTAGCTCACTACCAACACACAGTCCAAAAGGCTCCAAAACAAAAGGACTATAAAGAAATATGAGAAGAACCAGGAAGCCAATCTCCTTGAGAATTGAGACAGTATTCCAAATTTGAAAATCCAAGAGACCTGATAAAACAAAGCCATTAAAGATATGGAAAGCATTAAAAACTAAGAATACAAATATGAAGAACATTCAACAAAACAACTCTCTTGCAACAGCTGCAGTATCCTTCATCCTTATCCTTTCTCCTACTTTCGGAAAATGATAACATCGGCATCTACAATAATGAAATAGTCAATAACATCATATCATGCTCAGTAACATAAGTCCACAGGATCCTAAAAGCTCAAAAACAAAAAGACTATCAAGAAATATGAGAAGAACCAGGAAACCAATCTCCTTGAGAATTGAGACAGTATTCCAAAATTGAAAATCCAAGAGACCCTGATCAAACAAAGCCATAAGAGATATTGAACGCATTAAAAACTGAGAGGCCCTGAAACAAAGGTGAAAGGAAATTTAAAAAAAAAAAATACACCATGGTACAAATTCTGTGTTATGTGCTGAAGGTGAATATAAAATTGAAAATCCAAGACACCCAGATCAAACGAAGCCATAAAAGATATAGAAGGCATTAAAAACTAAGAATACAAATATGAAGAACATTCAACAAAAGTACCTGCAGTATCCTCCATCCTTACTTGCTCCTTTTAGTTTTGGAAAATGATAACATCAGCATCTAAAATAATAAAAAAGTCAATAACATCATATCATGCTCAGTAACATAACTCCACAGGCTACTAAAAGATCCAAAACAGAAAGACTATAAAGAAATATGAGAAGAACCAGGAAGCCAATCTCCTTGAGAAATGAGACAGTATTCCAAAATTGAAAATCCAAGAGACCCTGATCAAAAAAAGCCATAAAAGGTATCGAAAGCATTAAAAACTAAGAGGCCTTGAAACAAAAGTAAAAAAATATTTAAAAAAAAAACATACACCATAGTAAAAATTCTCTGTTACATGCTGAAGGTGAATATAAAATTGAAAATCCAAGACACCCAGATTAAACAAAGCCATAAAAGATATAGAAGGCATTAAAAACTAAGAATACAAATATGAAGAACATTCAACAAAACAACCTGCAGTTTCCTCCATCCTTACTTTCTCCTTTTAGTTTTGGAAAATGATAACATCAGCATCTAAAATAATACAAACGTCAATAACATCATATCATGCTCAGTAACATAACTCCACAGGCTACTAAAAGCTCCAAAACAAAAAGACTATAAAGAAATATGAGAAGAACCAGGAAGCCAATCTCCTTGTGAATTGAGACAGCATTCCAAAATTGAAAATCCAAGAGACCCTGATCAAACAAAGCCATAAAAGATATTGAAAGCATTAAAAACTAAGAGGCCCTGAAACAAAAGTAAAAAAATATTTAAAAAAAAACATAAACCATAGTATAAATTATGTGTTACGTGCTGAAGGTTAATATAAAATAATAAAAGGGTCAATCTAATCATATCATGCTCAGTAACATAAATCCACAAGATCCTAAAAGCTCTAAAGCGAAAGACAAAAGAATTACAAAAAGAACCAGGAAGTGAATCTCTCCATCCACAAGGATACTTACCTAATCCCTCCATCCCAAGCTCCATCCACAAAGATACTTACCTAATTCCTCCATTCCAAGCGTCAACCATAAAGATACGAGATAACAGAACTATAAATGATCTTATTATCCCTGTGTAATGCTAATTATCCCAAAAAGCAGCCTCTGAACACCCAAGATGTAAGGGCCAAAAAAAGCAGCCAAAAGCAGCATACTGCATGAAAACCTAAGAATTAAAAAAATCCAGAAACAAAGAATACAAATATGAAGAACATTCAACCAACCCTATTGCAACAGCTGCTGCACTATCCTTCATCCTTATCCTTTCTCCTTTTAGTTTTGGAAAATGATAGCATCAGCATCTAAAATAATAAAACAGTGAATAACATCATATCATGCTCAGTAACATAAGTCCGCAGGACTTTAAGGGCTCCAAAACAAAAAGACTATAATGAAATATGAGAAGAACCAGAAAACCAATCTCCCTGAGAATTGAGACAGTATTCCAAAATTGAAAATCCAAAAGACCCTGATCAAACAAAGCCATAAAAGATATTGAAAGCATTAAAAACTTAGAGGCCCTGAAACATAGGTAAAAAAATATTTAAAAAAAAACATACACCATAGTATAAATTCTGTGTTACGTGCTGAAGGTGACTATAAAATAATAAAAGGGTCAACAGAATCATATCATGCTCAGTAATATAAAACCACAGGATCCTAAAAGCTCAAAATCAAAAGACAAAAGAATTACAAAAAGAACCAGGAAGTGAATCCCTCCATCCACAAAGATACTTACCTAATCCCTCCACAAGCTCCATCCACAAAGATACTTACCTAATTCCTCCGTTCCAAGGGTCAACCACAAAGATACAGGATAACAGAACTCTAAATGATCTCATTCTCCCTGTGTAATGCTAATAATCCCAAACAGCAGCCTCTGAACACCCAAGATGAAAGGGCCAAAAAAAGCAACCAAAAGCAACATGCTGCATGAAAACCTAAGAATTAAAAAAATCCAGAAACAAAGAATACAAATATGAAGAACATTCAACCAACCCTCTTGCAACAGCTGCTGTACTATCCTGCATCCTTATCCTTTCTCCTTTTAGTTTTGGAAAATGATAGCATCAGCATCTAAAAAAATAAAACAGTCAATAACATCATATCATGCTCAGTAACATAACTTCACAGGATCCTAAAGGCTCCAAAACAAAAAGACTAAAATGAAATATGAGAAGAACCAGAAAACCAATCTCCCTGAGAATTGAGACAGTATTCCAAAATTGAAAATCCAAGAGACCCCGATCAAACAAAGCCATAAAAGATATTGAAAACATTAAAAACTAAGAGGCCCTGAAACAAGGGTAAAAAAAATTTAAAAAAACATACGCCATAGTATAAATTCTGTGTTACATGCTGAAGGTGAATATAAAATAATAAAAGGGTCAATAGAATCATATCATGCTCAGTAACATAACTCCACAGGATCCTAAAAGCTCCAAAACAAAAGACTAAAGAAATACAAAAAGAACCAGGAAGTGAATCTCCATGAGAGTTGAGACAATACCCCAAAATTGAAAATTGAAGAAACCTGATCAAACATAACAATAAAAGATATTGAAAGCATTAAATAAGAAGCACTGAAACAAGGGTGGAAAAATATATTTTTTTTAAGAAAAGCATATATAACCATAGCATAAATTCTGTGTTATGTGCTAAAAGTAGAATCTCTGTAACTGAAGTTGTTAACAACAGCCTATGAAAACCAAGAGTCAAGATAGGCCAAAAAACGAGGAAAATGATGCTAACCTGAAAACAGAAAAGGCAAAGGCCAAACAACGTTCTTAAAAAAAATAAAAAACTGAAAGTAAAAGATCCTGCAACAGTGAACAAAAATCCTATAGCAAGAAATGAAGACTTATCAATTTTCTCAGTCAGGATGGCCAGCCAATGAACCGCTGCACATTAAAGCCAACATCACCCAAACAAATATTAAGGACAAGTTTTCAAAAAAGAAGATGAAAAGTCAAACAAAAGCTCAACCAGTGTGAAGTCCTTGATGGGCCACATCTTCCAGACGTTTTCCTTGTTCCAACCAAAATTCACAAAGATTATATAAATACAATTTCTAACAACTATGCAAAGATCAGCAAAGATCCGAATCAGATACTAGTAACCAAGAGAACAACAGAATCTCAACTAACAACTTTTAAGCTCTGAATGGATCTCTCCAACCTACAAACACCAACAAATCCCAACAGAACTCAAGCTACAATTCCCACACTAGGAACTCAAATTCACAACCACAAAAAATTAGAATATAAAGTCAACACCAAACTATCGTAGAGAGGCCTGCCAATCCTGGCATCTTTTTCAGTTACATGAAATCCATTCAATTTCAAATTCTCTCCAAGAAACATGTTTCAGACATTTATATAAACCATTTAAAAGTAGATCTCAAAAATCTGAGAAATGAATGCACAACTGACGTATAAATTAGTGGCAGAGCTGGAAAAACCAGAATAAGTATCGGTTACCTACAATCACAGAAGGAGACATAGATATCAATCACAAACACAAGAAAAATGTCTTGCACAAAATAATCTTTCAAAACTGGCAAGTGATTAACGCAATCTCTCCAAACGTATAAAACCACCACACAAACCTGTCCTTCTCTTGAGTTATTTAAGCAAATTTTGGGTAAAATGTAAGACAGAAATTTAAAGTGGCCTTCTCACCTTCTCGTCTACTTACCCAGTTCCTCCTTCACAAGCTCCATAACAGGGCTATATAAGATCTCATTCTCCCAGCATGTTGCTAATAATTTCTAACAGCAGCCTCTGGAGACCTAAGAATCAAGAACACATGAGAGCAAGAAAGCAAACAAAAAGCAATAGACTACAATAAAAACTAGAAAAATAAGAAGTTCCAAAACAAAGAATAAAAGAAGTGTATGAAAAACATTTAAGAAAAAACACCCCCATTCCAACTGCAGCAAGATCCTTCATCCTTGCCCTTCCTGCTCTTAATTTTGGAAACTGATAACACATCGACATCTAAAATAATAAAGGGTCAAAAAGTCAAATAATGCTTGGTGACATTAACTACACAGGATTCTAAAAACTCAAAAACTAACGATTTTTAAGTGATACAATAAGAACCAGGAAGCAAATCTCCTTGAGGCAGGATTCCAAAATTGACAATCCAAGAGACCCGGATCAAACAAACTATAACAGGATATTGGAAGCAAACAAATCCAAGAGACCCTGATCAAACAAACTATAAAAAGATATTGGAAGCAAAAAATCAAAGACAATGAAACAATTTAAATATGCATTAGTCAGCAGAACTTCAAAAAGTAGAAACTATCTACAGCTGCCTACAATCACAAAATATCACTATAAAATTCCAAGCACACAAACATGAGACAATGTCTGCATATAAGATTATGACCCCAAGTAGCAAGTGACATCCATAATCTCTCCACACTAGCAAGCGACCACTAGAATCTTTCAACAACCACAAAAAACATACTTATCTCAAGTTTTAAGCAGATGATAGGTCAATGTAAGACAGACAAATACCTCCCTCCAAAGCTCCATCCACACAAATATGAGATATCAATCGGAATACTAAATTGCTAATAGTTCCTAAGAGCAGCCTCTGTCCCAATAATCAAGAACTATAAGGGCAAAAACAAATCAAGAGCAACATTCTGCATGAACATCTTAAAATAGGAAATTTGAAAACTTAAAAATCTTAAAATAGGAAATTTCAAAACTTAAAAAACAAGAAGTGAAAAATTGTAATAAAAACAGTTTAAAAAACATAAAACAAGAACAAGAAAAACTTATCAGATGACTTAACCCATCTTTGCACATAAAGGGGATGACTTAACCCAACTCTGCACATAGAGAGTAACAAAATCTTGTCATTATAATTTCTGCATTATGAAATCCCAAAAAGAAAGGAACACAGCAAAATGAAGAACCATATATTAATATGAAAAACAGATCTAATCAAAAGCCTGAAAAAATTTACAAACTACCATTGCAAGGTCAAATAATAACATGGCATACTTCCCACAAAACAATTGCCATTCAAAATTCCAAGACTGTTGACCTGAAAATACAGCATCCAGGATTCACACCAAATCCATTTTATATTCCTACTTTAAATAAAAAAAAATTCTAATCCAACTCCAAAAGCAAAAACCTGGCTGCCAAGGAATGAAGAATACTGAAAAAAGAAACACAAACAACAATAAAAATTGCCTTTGGTAAAACCCTATTCCAACTGCTGCAAGATCATTTATCCTTTATCCTTGTCCTTTTAGCTCTGAAGATTGATAACCCCAAACAGCATCTGAATGATAAAAAGAGTCAAAAAGTCATATCATTCTCAGTACCAATACATGATCCTCCCAAACCAAGTATTTTTGAGAGATTGGAAGAACCAGGAAGCAAATATCCTTGAAAGTTGAAACAGAAATCCAAAATGGAAAATCCAATGAAAGTCTTTAAAAGCCAAGAGATCTAAAAAAACTGATGGAAAAAATTTTAGAAAAAAATTATATAATCTGAGTGTAGACTTATGACTTATGTACTAAAGGTAGAATTTCCAACATAGCTGCTGTCAACAACAACCTCCGAAGACCATGTGTTAAGCCCAAAAACAAGAGAAAGAAACGATCAAATAAAAAAAAAAAGTTACAATGAACAAAGTCTTCTACTTTTTGAGGGAAAAAAGTGAAAGAAGAAAAAACGTTGATAGTGAAGATACTGTAAACAATGAAAAAAGAACACAAGATAAGAAAATGAAGAATTAAAAATTTTCTGCATTTAGAATGGCCAGCGAAGAACCACTGCACATAAAAGCCATTATCACGCAAACTGATATTAGGAGAAGATTCAGAAAAAGAAGGTTAAGCACAAAAAAAAATTTCACCTGTTTGGAGTCCTTAATCAATGGCCACATCTTCCACACATTTATCTTGTGCAATAAACTTAAAATATAACCAAAACAAAGAAAAAAATTGCAAGTAAAATTTCTAACAAGCTTCTTGTCTGCTGCCTATACTTTTATAAACTATCTACCTTCAAAGCAATAATGCAAATCAGATTTTAAAACCAAGCAAAAGCAAAGTCCTTCATCCTTACAATTTTGTGCAATACAATAAAAATATAACCAAAATAAAGAAAAAAATTGCAAGTGAAATTTCTAACCAAGTCAACAGAATGACAAGATCACCGTCCATTGCAAGAACAGCCAACCTACGAAAAACAAAATCCGACATTCAACCCATTTCAATCACTATTTCGATAGAACTAATAGGAAAGATCAAAAAACGCAATTCAAATCCAACTCCGAACCGAAACCAAAACAAGAAACCATAGAAAAAGAGAGAAACGAGCGCAGCACAGAAACATAAACAACAAAACGCGCGTACTCCCCCATTCCATAAGGAAAATAGCACTGAGCTGAAGAGGATGTATTTATAGAATAAGAGTGGTAAGAATAGAGGGCTGGGATGAAGCGGTGTAACATATATGAACGGTCCGGATCATTCGTCAGATACGGTTGAAATTTGTTGACGCGTATGGCTAACGATTACGTGATCTTTAAAAATTTTAGCCGTTATATGTCGGTTGTAAAAGAGGCCTTCCCATTATATGACTAAGCCCAAAAATTATTTCGGCTTCAGGCTTCAAATTAGTAAATTACTGATCCAATAAGAAAAAGGTACAATATATTAAGTATTTGTACTATAAATAAATAATATAAATACAAAAAAATAGATGTAACTTCTTTAATATTCTTGATCTTTTAAATGAATAATCTCTAAATATATTATTTTATTTCTTAACACTCATCTTTATTTTTTTCCACTTCTCTTTGTTTTCTCGTAACCTTCTAAATTTGATTATGAATTATTAAATTGTCAGCAATATTTTTCTTATTTCATTTTTTCTTTCTTTATTTCCTTTTTTTCTTTTTTGCATCTTTTTCCTTTTTTTTCTCTTCATAAGATTTTCCATTAGATTAGTAATCTTATAAAAACTTTCTCAATAATCTTTTATAAGATTTCAATAAGTTAAAAATATTTTAATTAAATTATGCAATTAGCCCACATATCGATTGAATTAACATTGTTAATTTTAAAAAATAAAATAATTTAATTTTTACAAATTAGTGTACAGAAATTAAATCTATCATTTTGACAAAATACAAGAATTGATTACACAATTTAATCAAATATTTTCTTAGTAACTTTTATTTAATTTTGTTAACTTGAAATTTCTAAAATATTAGATACTAAGTTAATCATATTACATACTTATTTAACATTTTTAGCATTATTTTGCATGTCATTTTGTATAATTGTTAAGCAGTTTTAGTAATTTTGATCTCTCAAATCAAAACCCCAAAATGAATAATTATTTTTTATAAAAACTCATTTATTTGTGTTTAGTAACCTTACAAATACTTTCACTTTTAAATTAAATTACATGCTATTCAAAAAAAATAACCTGACAAATACTTTTTCAATCGAATTTTAATAATTTACATATTTCTCAATAACCTTTTATGTAATTTCAGTAACTCAATATCCATGAAATAACAGAGATTAAGTTTCTAAATTTATATATATGTATATAACTTCTTTAGTAATTTTGGTCTCATAAATGAATAACCTCAAAATGTACAATTATTGTTTTTCCTAAAACTCATCTTTAATTTTCTTATCCCTCTTTTTTCATTTTATTTGTATATATTTTTCTATTTTTTATTTATCATTTTTCCTTTTTTTTTCATTTTCATTAAATTTGTCATTAAATTAGTAACTTTACAAATATAATTTCAATAATCTTCTATGAAATTCAGTAACTTGCAAATATTTTAACAGAACTCATAAATATACTTTTATCAACCTAAAGTTATTAAAATATTATGTACTAAATTACTCAAACTCATTTATTTAGTTAACGTTATTTATGAAAAAAATAATTTTTTTTGTGATTATTGATAAAAAATAATAATTTTTTTCATTATTTTTTTATTTCCCCTTAACTTCTAAATTTGATTATAAATTATCAAAAGTTAATCAAATTTTCCTGATTCCATTTTTTTCTTTTGTTATTCTCTTTTCCTTTTGCTAAATGACGTCCTGCAATTGCCAAAAGAGAGACTCGAGCCATCCTATCCATTCTTCGTCTGCAAATTGTCAAAACATATTGAAATAGATTGGAAACATATTATTTAAAAATTTTTTATAGTATATAAAATGCTTAAAATTTTTAATATATTCTTTTAATGGCTCCTTCAATAATTTTTTATATAATAATTAATGTAAATAAAGAATAAAAAAAGTTCACATGTTTTACTTAATTTTAAATTTTTTATTTTTTAATTTATATTATTATTTTTATTTATATTTTTATACTATTTACTTATATGTTATAAGTTTTTATATTTTTTTTCAAATTTTTACGACCTATCAATCATATTTTTTTTATTATATCATATGTGAATTTCATCTTTTACTTGTCATGTTTGTATTTTTTCTGTTATTTGGATTTTATTTTTCATAATTTTAATTTTTAAAAATTAATAAATTATTATATAATTCTTAAATATAAATTGTAGTGTTGCATTGTTATTTAAAATTTTATCAATGTATCACTTTTTAATTAAATTTGATTATATAAGAGAACTTATCTTGAGTATATATTTTTTATGTACTTTACGTTTTATGTTTAGTTGAAAGGAAATTATTTTGCATACATAGTTTTTAAATGATTTTAATTATATAAGAGAAAATTATTAATTTTGTATATTACTATTTATATTTTATACATTATAGTTTTGTATTTATTATTATAAGTTTAGATATAAATAAAATAAGAATATTGAATATTGAATGTATTAAGTTTTTTTCAAGTTTGATTAATGTATAAATAAGTTGAAAACATTTAACAAATTTTTTAAAAGAAAATATACAAATCATCCAAATATTCTCTTACATTTAAGTTATGAAGTCTCAATACTTCAACTCATGAATAAAAATAATGTGAATCAAAATATCTAACACTCAATCTTAAAGAAATAAATTTTTTCAATACGTAATTTTTAATTGATGAATTTGAATTTAGAAAATATAATCGAGTATAATTTTTTAAAAAAACTACTGTAATTTTTTTTTATTTACATATTATATAAAATTATTTTCTATTATCAATTTTTTTATTATTGATTAAGTTTAATATATTAATTTTTGTCTGTTTCTTACCCCCAACAAAAGTTAGACTAACTTCATCCCTAGTGACAAGCACTTGGTTCTCATATGAGTTTCTAGAATTATAATCTACGAACCAAAATAAGAGATAAGCGGAAAATGGACATTGCCATCAAGGAACTTATTCTGTAAGAGGATACGACGAAAGAGGTGATAAAACTTCTTAACGAAATTTGGCCTGTCTAAGAAAGTAGATTCAAAGGGTGATGTAACAAATTGCAAGAACCTCACTTTCGCCATGCCTACATATACTTGCTATTGCATTGCCAAATTTCACCAGGCAACATCAAAGCAAGAGCCTGAGTGAACACCCTTCCCTTTCTCTCTTAGTTGATATGGCCACAGAACAATGCGAGCGCCCCATTGAGAAAGCCTTCCACGATGTGAGCCATGAACACCTGAGCACTGGCCAGGCCAAAGTTGACAAGGAGATGGTCGAAGCTGAGACCAAGAGTGTCGGTAAAACGCAAGCTGTGTCCAAGACCCAGACCCACGGCGTCCACGTTCAGCAACATGCAGCTCAAGCCGCGGCCATGACTTGCCATGGAAAGAAGGAAAAGAAAATAAAAGAAAAGAAGGAGAAGAAAGAAAAGAAAGAAAAGAAGGAAAAAAAGTCTGAGCATAAGAAGAAGCCCGAGAAGGAGAAGAGTAAGCACAAGAAGAGCAAGGACAGCAGCAGCGACGGCGACTAAAGGGAAAGACCTGCTGCAAAAATAAGGCAAGAAGTTTATACACATAATCCCTTCAAAAACTAGCTCTGCTATATATTATCTTTATCATCAGTTATTATGATCTAATTCACTTCTTTGGTTTCTGCAGACTAGGATTGAGGAGCACAGAGAGACACCTGGCTGGCAATATAATGCTTACTACCTTAAATAAAAATAAATAAACGGCCAATGGCTGTGGGCATATGCTGATTATCTGTCGTCTCACGACAGTCAAACATTGTGTCCATGTGAGACTGAAAATTATCATATACTAATGAAAAAACCAAAAAAAAAAAAAAAAGATCCGAGGGTCCATCTTATCTACAATTGCAGAAACTTGTGCACTCTTTTTCCCCAGACAGATATGCTACTGCTAATATTTAAGCAAGCTAATTCAATACGGTTCTGCTATATTGTCTGCCACGAGATTGATATTTTCAAGTGACTCAAATTGAAATCAAAATAAGTAAAATTTGCTGGAACTTGAACGACCCCATATATATGTATTGCATTTAAGAACTTCTAAGCAGCAGAGCTGTAATGCAGTGCTCAGTTTGTTTAACTTGAATTTGATCTGTCCATTATACACCTTAGCTTCTTTATGGTCATATCATGAAGAGAATCACAGCTTCATTTATGCTGTTAAGACAATTGGGCGCCAGAATGATCTTTGTATGAAAAGAAAGTAGAAGAAGAAGGTCAATGCAGTTCAAGAATACCATTTCCATTATAAAAATGTAGAATTTATTCTGTAGGTGACAGGATAAAAAGGCGACTACATTATTTTTTCTCCATTATATGAAAGCAGATTCAAAGAGTAATATTGAAAGTGAAGCAAAGGAATCCGACTTACTCCATTCCTATTTGAGATTCCTTCATCCAGACTCATTTTACTGGCAATCCAGATATCCAAGTTTGACATTTGAAGAACAATTCATTTCCATATAAGAAGCCACGCCTTGACTACCATTTGTAGCAGATTAGTTTAAGACATATAACACAACTTCACTACCATTAACAAGAGACATGAACAGTCAACTACACAGCCTGATACAACAAAACTTTGCTACAACAATAAGGCCAAGGGAAAAAGGGGATATTTGAACCTTGGTCCTTAACCAGTTAACCCTCCATTGGGACTGCTAGGTCAAGCCTCTAGGCTTTAAAACAAAACTTACACAAAAATGAGGCAAGCTTGTCTGCAGCAGAAGGAATCACCTTCCTGTGAGAGA
Organism: Theobroma grandiflorum; assembly: GCA_036013995.1. Lineage (NCBI taxonomy): Eukaryota > Viridiplantae > Streptophyta > Magnoliopsida > Malvales > Malvaceae > Theobroma > Theobroma grandiflorum. The sequence continues at coordinate 1,607,024 of CP142131.1, read as the reverse complement.
CCTGGAAACAAATGATGCAATGGCCTGAACAGCTGCATCTTCAGCTTCATCTTGGGTTGATCCCAAAGTCTGCAGGTGCTTTTTTGAGATCTTAAATGAGTGATCACCACCATCAATCACATGCAACTCACTCATTGCCTTCATTTTCTTGCGAACAGCTTCCAATTTTTCCAGAGGACAGAGACCATCTTTGCTACCCTACACTCAAGTTTAAAATAAAAATAAATTATTGTATTATAAGAATAACAGAAAACTTCAAAGAAATTCTACATAAATTTGGGTTAAAAAATCTCATGTTGCCGATAAGTATAATGTCATACTAGTTGAAACATAATGTCTACTAGGTCCATCAGCATACAGCAAAACAAAGAGAACTAAATTTATAAATATATCAGCAAGTATAGCAAAATAAGAAAAATAAGGCCTAAAGTTTCTAATACAATGCCCAATTCTTTCAATATTATACAACCAAGGCATGAAAACTATGAAGACAGCCACATGCATTTATAAAAATGAACTATATAATAAGGTGAAAGGAGTACCTGGACAAATATCACAGGAACTGTAAGTTGCAACAAGGTTTCATCTCTCACTGCTCCATTCATCCCCTGATAATTAAGCAAGAAAATATAGTATAACAAGGCACATTTCTGTTTATAAGTTACATCACAGAGAACAAACTACCACTCTTCAGGGGAAGAAGTCTTTCTTGATTCCTATCCCACCCTATCCTCCATTCAGAAAGTTGCCTTTATTCATTATTAATTTATTTACTTAATGCTCCCTGTTTCCTGCTGTTCTGAGAAGAAGAAGCAGTAGAAGAAAAAGTTTGCACAGTGCCCTAAACACTTTATAGACTTGAACATTCTAATTCACTATCTTAATATTGCCATTAAGGAGAAGCAAAATAAGGAAAGAAATCCAAGGAATTCCTTTGTTTAGCAGATTTAGTAAAAGAAAGAAAGTGTCGCATGCTCCCTGATGTGGTTCACAGCAAACTCCAGTTACACTGGCACTGCTTATCATCTATAGCTAGACAGGCACCATTTAAACTTACACTTCAATTCCATTAGGTCTACATCAGATGATGATGTAATTAATGAAATGGAAAAAATGAAAAACCTCCCAAAGAATTATCAAATTAAAAATTCCAAAGAAAGGAACATGTCAAGTGCTAAGATTCAAGAATATACAATTTTCAAAAAAAAAGAGATTCAATAATATACAAATTAAGTCATAATTGATACTAAATTCTTAAGTCCTATGAAAGACGTCTTTCTAACGATCCAGTGAATGAAAAGTAACCATAAAAAAGATTACCCTTGAGAAATCTACATCAGAAGATAAATGGTGGATAACTAGCTATGAACATGGAATTGATCCAATACAAACAACAAGAACTATCTCATGTCCTAATAATATACACCAAATGATGAGAACAAGCATCGGATATCATCCATGCATACTTCAAATCCAGAAACTGGCAAAAAGTAAGACAAAGACAAACCTTAAGTGGGTATCCTAGGCAAACAATTAATGATGCAGCAATGTCTTCCCTGCCAGCCACCATGCAGCTGACTCTACAAAGAAACATGACTTTAAAGTAAGACATCCACAACAAGCATCAATCAAATATTAGCATCTTAGGAATATGAGCGATAACATTTCTAAGGGAACATCAAAACCATAATTACGGTCCTTAAAATCCTTGAAGCAGAAAAGGGTAAAATACTATTATTATATTCAACCTTGAACCCATTGATTTCCCTGCCAAAATCAGAGGATGCCCAGGATATTTGGAAACTGCATTTTTAACAATATCTGAGTGGAAATCTACCAATTTTTCTGCTTTTGGTGGAGCCTTTCTTTTTCCCCCAGATATATCTGCAATACCCCGACAATCCTCAATTTTTAGATTCCAAACTATCACAGAAATGAAATTGCCAATTTTTTTCTTTAATTTTCCAACTTCAAAAGATTTTGACTAAAAAAATTTGACTTACAAGGGTAGTCAAATGTCACTACTTCAACGGCATTTAACGCTATCTTTAACATTTCCGTCCATCTGCATAAATTTAACTCATCTTAATCCAGATTAACCATAATACAAAAAAAACCATTTAACTTAATAAGAACGAATTTAAGCATTTCTTTTAAGGAAAAGGATGAAAACAGAAGAGGGACCTGATCATCCAATCAGAAGACGAGGGAGCACCAGCGCCATGAGCGAAGACCACCACAGGGGATGATTTTTCCAGGGTCAATTTTGACTCTGGCGGTGATTCTGTATCATCTGTATGATGGTCTTCGGTCTGATCTTGTCGCCTTCGCTTTGATGGCCGTGAAGAAGCCATTCCTTGAAATCCTCGCCCCTTTCCTTTTCCCAATTCGAACAAATAAACCCTTTCTGACCTGAAATTTTCTTTTGGGCTTCTCGTCAAACAATTCGGAAACCCTAAAAATACTATTTGAAGTCACCTTGGCGCCGGTGGGCAGATATTCCCATTGCATTTCGCGCCACTTTTCTCAGCCTTTATTCCAACTGCCACGCGTCGCTTAAACATTTCCGTCATAACCGATAGATAGAACCTTTGCGCTTTTGATGGGCCGAGGCCTTTTTATTTTAGTTTTGCTTTTCTCCTACCCAATCCAAGTGAAAACATTTGGGCCGGGGTAACTGGATTACTGGATAGATAGAGCCCTCGCATCCCATTAGAACAGAATTTGATTATTCATCATAACATTTTTTTAATGTATAAATATAGAATATAGAAAAAATATAAAATGTAACCCTTTGAAAATCATGCTAAACTCATGCGAGTGAAAGGTCATGTAATTGTTTATTCATGTCAATTTGTGATGGCAAGTGTCTATATATGTAGCAATGGGAAATATTAGTTAAGAGCACAAGTTTCACGACTGGACCTATTGTCCAATTTGCAAGATATGCAACTGGCTGTATAGGAGATTAAAAGCAAGGATATGGGAATTATGAATGAAGGAATGTCAATGGGGAATTATCTTAGCGTTGACCTTCAAGATATTCATGCAGGGATAAGGATATGAGATGCGTAAACCTTTAAATAAAATAGCTTGCTTTAATTATTCCTTTTATCTCAAGATAAAAGATAGATAGCCTCGTCAAGCTTCTTAAGGGCCAATTCTCGGGTAATTCTTGAATGGTTTCAAGCTCACATGAACTCTAGAATCGTTCAAAAATATTGATTGGTTATTAGAACTTGCATATATAAGTCTAAAAAAAAAAAAAAAAACTTCAAATTCTCCCATGAAATTTGCTTTTAGAAGTGGCAAGCTCATCCTGGGCATGAGCTTTTCTGATCGTTGGCTTTTGAAGTCCTTTGAGAGGTTCCTTGCAAGCAAGAGGATCTGGTTTGATCACAAAATGTCAAGTGCCAAGATATGGAGGGCCCCATCAGATTAAACTCAACAATTGAAATCCTATAAAAGGGTCTCCTCATGGCCGATGCTCTTCACTGTGAATCAGCCACACCAATCAGAGGAGGGTTGAACTTACAAGGTATTGGTTGCTCACTCTCCCTCAAAGACTTCAGGTAATGCTGGACACGACCCCAGCAACGCTTGAAGTCTTCGGGGGGGAGTGAACAAAACGTGTCTTGATGATGATACACACACACACACACACACACACACATATATATATATATATAAATTAATGTACGGTCAATGTGCGTTTCCAATGGAATTCATTGCTCACTCTCCCTCAAGGGCTTCCGAATTTGCCTGTTAAAGGGCGTAAACTGAAGCGCTTGGGGAAGAGTGGATAATGCTCACCATTATTAAGTTCTGGGTGCATAATTTTTGGCAGGCCATATCTATATATAGGAGGTAAATCACCAATCCTGTATCTTTTCTTTCTCTGGCTATCATGCACTAGCAGTAAAATCTAAACTAGAAATTGCAAGTTTTCGAGTACCCAAGCTTCATGTTGCGGCAGGGCAATAACATCCTTTTAAGTTTTCACTACGAGGGAAGAATACTCGTTGACAACATGATCGATTGATTAATCCGGTGAAAGTCCTATTGATTTCTATTTTCCCAAACGCATGCAAGGCTTGTATACAGTTTTCGAATGCTTACGATTGTTTTTGGACAGAATTCACTCAAAAAACAATTGCTAGGACTTCTTTCTCTATATATATATGTACCAGGCTAGCAGCAGACAAAAACTTAATCCTAAAACTAGTAGCTGATCAAGAGTTTTTTGCCTTATTTTATGCTGTATATATGCATGCATGTATCTTTATTTATTATTGTAGTTAATTTTTTTTTAATTAAGGGAAGAGGAATTCAAACTTTACTCTTTAAGTAAGAAATTATGCACTAATCCATAAATCAAACATTCGAGTGTTAGTAATTTACTAATTTTCATTTTCAAAGCATAACAAGGAATAAGGACAAGGGTTAGAATCTTTTTCGTCTCTCTTAGTTGGAAATTTGGTTAGCAGCTAGCCCTTGGAACATATATATATATATATATATATATAGACCTATATATAAATATTGGTGAAAATTGGATGCCAGTGCTCGGTAGGGATGATTGTTGATAGCTAGAGGCCAGTGGCAGGTGGGTCTTTGCTTCACTAGGTGGTCCAAAATATTCGCAATGAGGTAAAAAAGCTTCCTTTTTCAAATCATGCTACTATTATTTCTCCTGTTCATTTTTCTTTTGGATGTATTAAAACATTTTGTTCTGTTCTATTGCCAAAGCCCAAAGATGGTTTCTAGTACTCTCTTTGTGTAATTATAGACAAGGACGGTTAGACAAAGGCTATGCAAAATCAAAACAAAGAAATAGTAGAATGAGGTCTAACACAAGTAGCAGACATTGTTACCAGAAGTTTGAAGTTTGGAACCAGGCTCCCTCAAAGTTATGATTTGTCCCTTGCCAGTTAATTTGATAACTTACTTCATCGGGAGCTTGTAACACTATTGTACACCTTCTTACCTAAATTTTATTTCTTTTGATTTTCTTTATGTAGTAATCTTTATGCAGGACCTAGAGCCTATAGCGATCAAATCATACATGGATTGGCACTAATACAAGCAAAGAAAATGTATATATATATATATATACGTGTAGGGTTTTTGAATAAACAGAAATGATCATGAAGGTAAGTTTCTCTGATTATAAGGGTCTAGTCCAGTTTCCATTAACAACATGAATATGCTCCAGTTAAGGAACGTTCTTCAGTTATTTCCTACGCAAAGACTCCTAAAGAAAATATGGTCTCAGCTGAGAAGGGACAAATTAACGGTGGTGAATGCCACCAAAACATGTTGCATGTGACGATGACCCACAAGTCAGGCACTCTGTCAAACTTTGTTGAAAATTCGAACCGTTTCGAGTATGTTTGTCCTGCTCCTTTCACAACCTTAACTATAAAAAGTAGTGGGAGGGAGACATATATGAATTGTTTCAAATCACCTGTCCCATCCTCACCAGCCAACATAAATTAAAGGAGGAATCTATCTTTCATTTGTGTTTGTATGCCTCTCAGTGGGGACAAGAGTTTTTATGGACTTTGGCAAGCTGTTGGATCGCAATGAATCGGTCCCCCTAGCTAAGCTCTCACGGTCTCTAAGGCCCAAGCATTACCTTATTCTTTGATCATATCACTAATTTTATCACTAATTGTACTTTTGATTGGGTGTGATTGGGTGATTTCGAGAACTTCAATTTCTTCTTTTTTCCTTGCAGTTACGGAGTACATTAAAGAGTCTGCGCTGAGAAAAAGCCAACAAGAATTTGTCCACAGATTCCTATATTTAACTTTTACCATCCATTAAGAATGCCAACTAATGAAACAATCGATGATCTACTAAATTTGCTTGATCATTCAAAGCAGAAATGTTTATAACATGTTACATGTGAATCATGTGCAATGCCAGACGCTTTAGTTGCTACAAATCTAGGGTCATTTAATGTCAATCAACCACTTCCATGTACAAGGAAATTCTTTTTTACCAGAATCAAAACTGAGTTGAGAGAACTCAGATTAAACAATCAGAACTCAAATGCTATAAGATCAATCTAGCTTATATTGATTTTAATTCAAAAGCAGTCAGCACTACTTATATATATATATATATATGCTTGCAATATATAATCCCTTAAATCAGTAATTGATGAGAGCTAGAGAAATAGTAATCTCCAATATCTCCTAATAGAAAAGTGGCAACTATAATGGCATCAAAATAGAGATTTCCTGACGCAGATCTCCCAAGAAACCATCAGTCTTCACCCTTCTGTCTAACAGAGACCGCTCAACCTACATGTGCAAATGTTCAGCAAACCCATTTCACTTCTCTTCTGCAAACTCCAAGCTTTTTCTATTCTATAGCTAGCGGCACTAAGCAAGCTCTTGATTCTTCTCCACAACTCTTACCCCATTGGCAGATCTAAGCACATTGGCCTGATTTCATTAAACACAACCATAAATAATCCGAGAGGTAAATAAAATGAGACATAGATTAACTTGAGATAACTTTTTTGAAGAAACAAACTGCAGATGGCATTCAAAACATCACCTGGGCCTCCGTGATTTCAACTGCAAAACCATCAACAATGACCAAAGATAAGGTCTTCTTGTAGCTGCCAGCTTGAAGGGTGCCTGCCAACAGCTCATCGTGCTTCCTACTCAGGTACAAATCAAGCTCGTACGCCCCTTTCTTAGTTCTATGAGACACACACACAACCGGGAAAAATAAAAGTAGAAAGAGAGGGGCAGGAGAAGACATTAAAATGAGAAATAGCATCAAGAAGAGTCTTGCATTATGAAGTAATGATATAGAGAACTGACCGATCAGCTCGAAGACGCTGGTATTCAGGATCATAATTCATGAAAACAAAGTATAACTCAGTTTTTGTGCTCCCCATAGGCAGTCTTAGTCTTCTCCCTTAATTTCTTCAAGCTGGGTTGGGCAGTATGCATTTTCATCTCCACTTGGGGTAGGTATTTATACATGAACAGTAGTATAAGTTTATAACTTAAGAGTCAGAACAGACCCACATTTCAAATATAAAACCAAAATTAAGTCTTTTCAAAATAAGTAGTAAATAAATAATAGGTGTATTTCCAGCTAGCTAGCTCTATCAATTATCATATATGTTTTAATATGTATTTAACATGGAGAAATTTCAGTGTCCTAAGTTACAGATTTACCCCTACATGCCTCAGAATAACATTGTCTTTTTCCCTTGTGTTGATTAATGCCTAAGTATATGCTATTCCTGTGACAAGGAAAGAGGTTTCTGGATAAATGAATCCATGTACAACAGCCGAAGTTTCTCTGACCTAGGGTTCCTAACTCTTATTTTAAAAAAGTGAACCAACACGGTTATGGCATAAAAGTCAAACAGCCTTAATATTTCTGAACTATAGCTAGGTAGATTTAATGTGTAAAATTAATGTTAAAGAATGCGAACCTTTTCATTGACCTTAGCAGTGCTTAACTGCCTGTGCAACATTTCCATATATTATGTTATCCTTATGCTGATACCGACAACGAGAAACATTAAACCTATCAACTTAAATTAGTCCCTAATCATTCTTGCAAGCCCAATGAAAAGTAGCTTAAAGTCAAAGATGGATTTCACGCAAACGAAATTATCCAGTGAAAGGGATTAATCTGCTCATAGCTACGTACAGTAATTTGGACTCTTTAAGAATTGAGTATGTACAAGAAAGAACTCGAGCACTCCAGCTTTTGAGAAGATAATGACACTACAAAAATAAAATCATGGAAAGGGAAAGAAAAAAAATTTCAAAACTGATAAACTGTACAAAATCAGTTGCAAATCATGTAAGCTGGAGGAAGACGGCAATGTCTAATATTCTATCTACCTTGGGGCTTGGAGCAGTAAGCAATTCGATGTAGAAATAATTGCTAATATATATAAAGGGTCATATACATTTAATGCACGGCTAATTATGAATCTCTTAACACAGTTTATATCAAGTAAAACGCTATACCATATAGTTTAATCAAATTGAAAGAAATAAAAAAAATCCAAATGTCGGTTTGATACTTTGAACATTTGCAGATTCCAGTGGAACATGCGGTTTAAGTTTGTATATGACCTTCCACGTGAGGTTGGAACATGCATGTTAATCAGAGAGAATTTAAGGACTCAAAACCCAGATTTATATAGCTGATTTTTTTTCTCCTTTGTGGGTCCCAAGTGTGAGTCATGGGGTGTAAGCTTGGCTGGTTGTACAGATTCCAGTGTCACAGCACCAGAGAGACTGCAAGCAGGAAACAGTATTATAACTAAAAGTAAGTGAAGCCCCCATCTTTGCCATTTTGATGCTAAGAAAGACTTTGAACCAGAAAGCTCGAAAATTATTGCGTCCAAAGCTCTGAAACTGTGGGTCACCTTCACTTAGCATGGACTGATTCTGAAAAAGTGTTTGAATTTGTAGTTTCAACACTGAAGAAAATCACTGTGCAAATAATGCATATGATTTCCTTGTTTTCTGCTATAAAACTTTAGTACTCTTCACTCACATTCTATACATATATTAGTTCATGCAACGTAGGTTTACTAACCATATGTAATTTGTACACTTATATAAAAGCAGTGATTGGTAGTGAGCTAATACTAGTTTTTATAAGAACTACGTCGGGTTAAAAGTTCAAAGCAAAGCAGATATTCCTCCTTAAAAGCTTTTTCCATTTTAAAATATACAGTCATGACTTGACTTGTCGGCTGATTACATACTACCATGTACTCCATTTGTATTCTCCTCATCCCTGAGATTACTGTAAATCTATCCAACATTACCTGCAATGGTAATGGTTTAATGGTTGAAATGATAACTTATAAAAATTAGCAAACAAAAATATCTTCTGCTAGTGAATACCGCCAAGGGAGGCAAAAGCCTGTGCACGTGGGAACGTTACGTGATGCCAAGGGTGAACTGCAGCACAACGGAAGGCCCACCACTAACCATTATCTCCACGTGTCAGTTCTTCAGTGAATGGAAGACGGGACCGCTTTGTTTCCAAGATTCCCGTGAATGACGTGTGAGACTGCAATTGGAAAAACTGGGGGAATAGAGAGAGAGTGTGATCTGATCCGTGCGGTAGGACACGGACAGCTGTCAGTCACATGGTGGTCCTTTCTTGCTCCTTCATATATGACAGGCTACGGACTATACAAACCCACACGTGAGAACCTTTAACTTTGTTTGACAGTACAGATTCTACACAAAAGTTGCCCCCAATGGCCATGACCGTGTTTGCCACTTCCCACGCTTTCATTTTATCCCCAAATAAATATCTTAATATCCAAAGATAACTTTTTTTTTTCATTATATAAAAATGGAGAACATTAAAGGATTAAAAAAAATTATAATGTGTCCATCATGGAAGCCTTTTTCCCCTCGTAGTCCTATGCGATTAGATGAGAAAAGCTCCAAGCAGGTAAATCCAAAACCTTCGTCAAATACTAAGGATAAAGTAGTGATTACAGCTGTTTCTCCAAGCTAAAGCTAATACAGTACAAAAGAATTTTGTAAACTGTAGATTTGACTCCCAAAAACCAACCTTTGTTGTGCAATGGCCAAGCCACTGATCCATTACTGAATTGTATACTTAACACTCATCAAATCAACCAAACATCCTATCTTTTATTTTGTTTTTTTTTTCACAAATACAATACTGTCTTAACAAAGACCAACAGCTTTATTTAGTACTATTGAGAATATCACCAAGATTCAATAGAATTTGCTCTATTGAAGGCCTGGCCTCTGCCAACCTGTTTGTACAAGCCAAGGCAATGTCTAAAACCTTCAAAGCTTGCCTCCGTTCTCTCCCTCGCACATCAAATTCAAAAAATGTACTTTTCCCCAGTTTTATACTTTCCTTTGTTTCAACTATGTACTCTATGAAACCTGGCTCCCTCACTCCTCCTAGCACGTCGAGTAAAACTAGCCCAAAGTTGAATATGTCACTCTTTTGACTCAAATTCTCACAGTAACCAGTTCCTGGTCCTTCTTTATGATCAGAATCTTCCACGCAGTCAGCCAACTGGACGAAGCCATAATCTGATAACCGAGCCGTCAGGTCGATGTTTATCATGATGTTGGAGGATTTAATGTTTCCATGAACGTTCATTTTCATGTTCTTTTCACTTGGGGGGGATTGTGCATGGATGAAAGCGATTGCTCGTGCAACGTAAACTACTATCATCAGCCGTTCATTCCAATTTAAGGCAGTTTGGCCGTGCCTCCCACCTTGATTAATCAGAAGAACAACTTGTAGATTATAAATTCCATATATAGAAACTAATTGTTAGCTTAAGTATTAAATCAGAGTCCAGATAATTACATATGTTTATATTATACAATAAAAAAACTAAGTTAGGACTTAAAAAATGCAATTTATATCTTCAGAATTAGTGGATGCAACTAAGGTTTATAACGGAAATGAAAATTCACCTTCAAGCAAGTCAGCTAAGCTTCCCATGGGATAGTAGTCACAGAGAACAAGCTTGAACCTCCTGGTATACAAATAAGCAGTGATTGGGACGAGGTACTCGCACTTCCTGCAAACCTGAGCCAACCTTTCAACTCTCCTCCCGAACTCACTTTTGCCTACAAGAACCTTGCGAAACCTCTTCAGAGCGCATAATCTACCCTTGGATAACACCACTTTCTCTGTAAATGCCCTATTGTTCGCTCCCATCACACCAACAGATGTCCTCAAAACCTCCTTCAGAGTCAGCGGGAGTCCATGACTTTCACAAGAAATCAACGGCATATCATCCATCAATCCTACTATGCCATCATCATATTCAGAGATGGACCAGGACCCGCTGTGTTCACCGTATTCTTTAGAACTCTTTTTGGGTTTTGTAAAGGCCCTTGTGAGCATTTTATTTCCTATGAAAGATGAAGACAACGGGGTTTCTGAATTGGGGTTTGCGGAAAAAAGTAAAATGGTGGTTCTTGGAAAACAGGTTTTTGGAGGACGGGGTTGAATCCAGTTTTTGGCTGGTTTAGATTGTTTGACGCGTAGATTTTCATGGAAAACATCGAATCCAGAGTAGTGATACTTTGCTTTGTCTTTTTCTGGGGTTCATGCAATCCAAGGAATGAATCCATGGACATTCTCTTTGATTCTAATTGGCTAACGCTTTGCTTAGAAACAACCTCAGCTTCCTTTTGTTTTGTACATAGAGTGAAGTTAGATACAATGGTAATGGTCTGATCATTTCACCAGGGCCGTCTTTCTTTTGGATTCTGATTTATCAATTGGAAGATCATGAGCCTCAGAAGTGCCATTCTTTTCTATTAGTCATAGCGCGAAGATAATTGGTTGCAAATCCTGAGATGACAGTTGTTTCTTCTTTTTTTCTTTCTTTCTTAATCGTTGGCCTGCACATTGAAATCAACATAGCTGGTTTTCACTTTGAAACTCTACTTCTGATTAAGTATATACTAAAAATGATTATTGGTACAATTAATTCGAATCGTTCCTCCTTCCTTTGAAAACCTCCATCCACTATAACGATTATTAAGATTTCAGATTCCAAGGTAAAAGTAAGATACCAGTAATATGACTTTAGATACAATATAAACATTATCTTTCTTTTGCTAGCTAGTTAGGGCACTTCTTCTTGCTTTTAATGTTCCATTTGTCTTTTTTCTTTTCTGTTCAATTCTAAATCTCTAATACTAGTAATTAATTAGGCCCAAAAACAAGAGACAGCCTATATCTCAGTTTCCCCGCAAAGGCCAGAAAAGTACCTTGCAATTTAACTAATACCTAGCCCTGGAAGGAATTCGGGGGGCGTCCCTATGAGAATTTAGCAATCCGATGCTTTGATAGAGAAAGGGATCCAGAATGGAATGATTTAGCCCAGGCATTGAGGACATAATCAGGACATTAACCCTGTCTGGCCCTTTGGCCCAAAAATAAATCCTGGCGAGCCCAACCTGCCTACAGGCTTGCTGGGGCCCTGAGGACATTGCTAAATATCAAGATCTCTCTTTCAAAGCTCAAACAGCCAACAATTGAGTTGGACAAATCTTCGATTTGTAGTATTCAAATGGTATTTCCTTTCCTTAAAAAAAAAAAGAAGCTTTTTTCGCCTTCTTTCCGAGGGAAGAGGTCTGGATTCAGCCATTCAGGCGCTCAATTAGCATATAGCTCAAATTTCACAAGTGAACAGGGAAGAGCGAGAACGTGTAAGCATTTAATTGCCACCTATATTTGCATTTATTTTCGACTCTAGGTAAGGTGCAAGGATCTATGAGCTGTTAAGTGCATGACGTAGGGATTGGTATAGATATAAAAAGTCTATACAAAATATAAAAAAGAAGAAGATAATCTTTTTTTTTTAATCTCTCTCGCCCACAACTAAAGCCTTTACCAGTTGTTTCTTCTGCCGACTGTAACGCGTTGTTTCTGTCACTATCCTACACGATCTCAGTTTGGAAATTTATTAAATTTCACATTGATACGACAAGATTACAGAATGGTCCCTGCCCTGAACCTAAATTTGCATTTTTACCAGTTATAGAGAAATTGAACTCTAACCAAGTATAGGGCAAAGTTGTAATATGTAGAAGCATTCGAACAGATAAACGATAGTCAAACCTAGTAGCTTGTTGTATACGACAACACAGTTTCAATATGACTACAAAAGTCAGATTGCCGAAGGTTTTTAATAAAAGATAGTTGGACAGCTTTGTCCTCCCTAGTTTCATTCAGCCACGTGTTGGGTTACCGGGTTGCCCGCTTCCGCCAGCATCTCCTCTCCCGGTCAAAACCCCACTCCTTATATAAGTCCCCTTTTCTTAACATTAACGAAAACCCTTTGCTTTTGTTTTTTGCTTTCATCAAAAAGAACAAAAAAATGGCTAGACTCGCCGTTACGTTCACGGTAATTTTCCTCTTCACCTTCTCATTTCATGCCCGCTTTCTCACGGCTGAACCGGAACATGACGTCACCCTCGAAGAAACAGAGACCAAGTTACCGGAATCCGACCCTAAAACCACAAACGCCATCTTTCTCCCTAGCGAGAAACCCGGGTTTGAATCCGCCGAAGTAGTTGATTTCAAGCCCGATGATGCCTTGGAAACCGTCCCAGACGTGGTCTCGGTTCCGTTGACAGAGATCAGTTTCCGTCCTGTAAACCGTCACTTCCCCAGGCGTCCCATGATTCCGTTCCGTCACAGACGCAACTGCCGTTTCCACAGACGGTTCAGGCCTTTGAACCCGCGGTTACAGCAGAAGCGCTATATTTCTTACGGCGACGATATGATTTTGTCCGACGAGAGGACTCAATTTGACCCGGAGTCACGCGGTGTTGTTCGCCAGATCCAGCCGAGATGGGCCAGGTTTCCCGATGATGGCACCGAGTATAAGGAGGATCTAGATTTTATAAAGCCTCATCATCACGATCACGATCACGATCACGACCACGACCACGACCACGATCACGAACACGATCATGATGACAATCACCACCACCATCACCACCGCCGCCATCACCATGGAGAGGAAGACGAGAAGGATGAGAGGGAGGAGCACGAGGGCGGGTTCATGAGGAGGTTTCGCAAGTTTTTTAGTCATTTTTGAAGACATCATGCACATCTAATCTATGTTTACTAGCTTTGAGGTATGGGCATTTTGGTGTCCTTTGTTATAGATTGTAAATAAGATCGCATCCGTTGGATGGAGAATATGGTTTTATGTCGTCGTATTTCCTTGTATAATAGTACTACACAGGACTAATTTTACGAGATCATTGAGTTTTCTCTCTTTTTCATGAATTTTTGTTGTTGCAATGGAAAATATTTCACTAAAACGATCGATTACAGAGATCTGGAAAAGTTACAGAAAAAGGAACTGTTTTATCTGAAATCAAAGAATAATGGAAGCTTCAGTTGTTTAAGGGTTGAAATAGAGTAGAAAACTAGATATATATAAAACTGAATCTTCAGAAATGACTGTCGCATGAGCCACTCTGTTGTGGGCTGGTGAGTTCGGCACATGGCCATGGGCTTACCTCGATTGCAGCCCCACTTACATCAGAGCACTTCCATGGAGAAGATCTTGGTCCGGTTGTCCCGTGAAGGTTAACCTTAGAAAGACAGATGCCGGTAAAAGGGGCGTTCTTGAGGCCTTGTATCAAGCCTGCTCGCTGGACTTTCACACCCCAGATGTTCTTAAACGTAACGCCCTTGACATATGGGAGAGCATTTGGGTTAAAATTGTTATCAGGGTGGTCGCCAGTGTCACCTGCAATTTTTATACCTGTTCTTACGTTTTCCATGAACACATCAGACACTGTGATGTTCTTTATAAACCCTCCCCTACCAATGTTTGTCTTCACATTAACACCAATTCCCGTGTTGTAAAGAACTATGTTCTCCGCCAAGACATTCTCCACTCCACCCGAGGTTTCACTTCCCACTGCAATTCCAGAAAATGGGGATGTCCCTGTTACTCGCCGGATGGTGATACGGGAGCTGGGGCGTCCATACGCAATCCCATATTCATCCCATCCGCTCTTCACAGCCACAAGATCATCTCCGGTAGAAATGAATGAGTCTTCTATACAGACATTGGAGCTTGAATCTGTTATCAATGAATCATGAAAGCAAACAAAGTTAATGTTCCCTTGAGATTTTCTCTGCTCCAAACAATCAAAAGAACTTGGGAAAAACTGGTCTCCGTCCTAACTCCTAAGGAGGAGCACCATTGAGATCACGCTGCCCATGCTTTTACAGCATGGGAACCACTTAATGAGCATAGCCATTTTTCAAGAGGTTTTAGATGGAAGCATATGTCTCAATACTTCTAATAGCTTTCTTGATGTATGCTGGGCAGGAAGAATATGACAGACACCAAACTAGATTTCATCCAGATATGAAACCCACATTTAATCAAGGAAGAACAATTACTTTGTTCAGTTTCTTCCCTAGCATTTGTGCAGAGTCAGAGTTTTAAGGGGTTCATCTGAACCAAACAGCATTTACTTGTGTTTGAGATAACAACTTGCACTTCAACATAATGAAGGCTGCCTGATTGCTTGCTTGTGTGTGAAAAATGAAGTAAGCAAAGATAAATCAATGAATAAAATTGCTTTCATTTTACCTGGATCAATTCCATCAGTATTAGGGGAGTCCGGTGGAGACAGGATGGTAACATATCGAATAACAACATTGCTGTAAGAAAGAAAAAGTACGTTAAATTATGATTCTAAACATGCAATTCTTACATGGTATTAAAGTACAAGAACCACCAACAAAGTTTCAACAATCTGATGTGGTCATAATAGTGAATCCAGTTAGAAAATTATTGATTCTGGCACAAATTGTGCTATAGGAAACACCTTTGAGCACCCTAAACCTGGGATCTACCTGCTGCCATATTGTCCTTTTGTTGCTAAATGTGACAAGGTGCAAAACTTGGAAATCCCCGTTAAGGAAGAAGAAATGAAATGAAAGTGGAAAATAGCAAAGTGGTTTAAAGATGATCATGATGCAAGTTGTCTTCAGGTTAGGATTCTTTTAATTTTCAATAGACAAATTTGTGAATTTCTAGCGGATTTGCATAGAAAAGTTGAAAATTGATTTAATTAATGAAGGATCATAAATTTATAAAACTGATGTGATCAAATTCTAAAGAAGGCCCTAACTGAATTTAACATTCTGCAGTGACACCAATCTACAGCATGGTCAAATTGCACATTCTTCTCTCAATTAATTGCATGGCTTATAAATAATATTAAGAAAGTAACCCTTCAGATGTAAAAATTAACGCAAAAAGTACCTGCAATAAACAGGGTGAATGTTCCAGAAGGGTGAATTTTGAAAAATCACATTTGAAATGATAATGCCTCTGGAATTCACAAATTCAATGAGATTTGGTCTTGTAAACTGGAGAGTTCCCTGCCTCCACATGTTCCACCAGACAGCCCCTTCACCATCGATTGTGCCATTCTCACCTGTTACGGTTGAAAAATATGAATCATGGATTCGAGTTGAAATTACATAAACCATGTCAATAAAACATAGACATCATAGACGTGAACTCTATTATTGTCCAGCAGAACTTTAAATGTCTGAATTACCTGCCATTCACCATAGTAAGATAATAATAACATGAAGATCCATGGTATTCAATCCAACCATTCTAAGTTTACAGTGTACAATAGGCTTTTCTAGTAAATACTATATAGAATATTATGTCAAAAAGTAGGTTCATCATATTTAAGTGATTGAAGATGCTTAATGTAGACAAAACAAATATATCTAAAACATGTATGTTGCAAGCTACCAAAGTAATTAACCACTTTGTTATCAAGACCTACCAGTGATCACCACATCTTGTAGTCCATCTCCATGAATAAAGCTCATATATCTGCCTCCAGGGTGCTCCCTTCCCCGTCCATAAGATGGCAAAGGAGCAATTAAAGGCCAGTTCCAAACGTCCTGATATATCAATCCGGTAAGAAAGTTATAAGAAGCCAACAAATCATATTACATTAAGGGAGTAGTGGTACAATAACAAAATTTGCTAGATTGGGAGCACTAAAGTTTTTGAAACTAAAAATTCAGAGAAATGCTACAACAGGCTTTAAACAGACACTTGGATAAAAATTGTTACAAATAGGGAGGCCCTTTGGCATGAAAAAAAAAATGAAGCTAGAAGCCTAGAATATTTGATCTCTTTGAGAGAATAAAACCTTCATAGCAAAGGAAGTCAATAAGAAATCACATTATGTTATTTCACAAGATATAAGATAAGGGCCAAGGGAATAAAAAACTAGACATAAATTATTATATATGCTTAATTCAATTAACTGACCAAAAGCTTAATTCTTTATTCCTACGAGGCTGGCTACATGCAATCTCAAACAAATAAAACATTGATCTTATTTTGTTTTTTGAGAGAATCAAATGGTGGTTTAGCAAAAGCCAAGCAGAACCAGCCACAATAACAATCTTATCTCCCATCAACTAGGCCACCAGTTAATCATAGCACAATCTAGTCTTCCGAAAATTAAGTTCGATTCCGTCAGCTCAAGAACATTAAGTGGACAATGATCCCAACATTGAAAGATATCTGTTACCACTAATTTTCAGCGTGATATAACTTCAGTAGGAGTACACGATGACCACATTCAATTGGCATGAAGTAGATAAGGATTTCAAACAACTAATAGGGCACATGGTCCTCTGGTGATCATAAGATAACAGTCAAAAACTGTTAACGAGGATAATAACCACTTTATTAACTGCCAACAGTTTTTGATTACTAAAAGGTATTGCAACATCATCCATTCAGATTATTTACTATAATACTAATCAATAAGAATACGGTTTTATTATTTAAATAATAATACTGACACTGTAACAGGACAGCATATATTAATCTAGAGACATAGCATCAAGTTGGACAACAATGGTTGCCAGCTATCTGTCTGTCCAAATTATTGAATGAAAAACCCCATAAATGCCATGCACATGCGACCTTACTACGGAGACCCACAATGTTTTTTCTATTTTCTTTATAATGCTGCCTGGACCCCAGGATTCATAGAGTCATCTTCACCTTTAACTTTCTACACCACCACCCTGACGGTGCCAAATCTTGTCACATTAAAATTGACATTTTAACTATATTCTACACAATACAATTCTTTTGTAAGACCATATGCAACCAAAATCTAATCTTTCAACCCAAAAGGACCAAAAAAGAAAAAGGAAAAATAGCATTGTTTGAGAAAGAAACACCCATGCAATTATATGATAAATTCTAGATAATTAAAACCCAGATTCCTGCTTTCATTACCATTTTAGAAGATAATGTGGTCATGCTTAGTTATTTTCAACTCACTTCCATTTCTCTATCACGAATAAAACTCTTTATGTTTGAGTAAAAAAACGTTAACTTTTTGCCATGTAAGGATGGGATGGGGATGGCATAAAAATTCTCAGTTTGAGACATAGTGTTTTCGATTGTCAAAAAGAAGAAAAAATGTGACTTTTCATTGTATATACACTTACCAAATTATACTGCCAATGATGAGTCACAATTATTACAGGAAAAAATTATTCAATAAGTGAGTAAAAAGTGAAAAGATCTGTGTTACCTGAGTGGCTTTTATAACAGCACCTCTAGCCAGATAAAGAGTCATATGACTAGTGAGGTTAAAGCTCTCCGTTAAGTACACCCCAGGAGGCACATAAAGCAGCGTGCCACCTCTCCTTCTCAGATGCTGAATTCGATAAATAGCTGCCCGGAACGCCTTAGTATTAAGCGTCCGTCCGTCCCCAACCCCACCAAAGTCCGTTAGCGATATCTTATCGTTTCTGTACCTCATCGGTACTATCCCCGAGCAAGTTATCAAGTTCCCATAGGAAACATAAAACAACAATGAGACTTGAAGGAAGAAGTAACAAAACCAAATTGAACCCAAAGCTCGAAACATTCTGTTTGAAACAAAAAGGGAAGTTTATTTGAAGAGTGACAAAGAGGAAAGGAACAAAACAAGCTTTCTATTATGTTGATGAAATCTGGAGTAGATCTGGAGAGTGATACAAGAAGAAAGCTCCAAAGGGCACTGGTTACTTTAATTTAGAAAGGGATAGTGAGAACAAAGAATTGTCAAAGATCTAAAATGAAAGCGAGAAATCAAAAGAGGGTGAAGGACTGAAGCCTGAGGAAAGACCCCTTTTGTTTAAAACAAAAAAAAAAAAAAAAGAAACAATGAGACCCGATGCAGAGATTCTGAGAGAGTGATGGGAGTGAGAGTGAGGTTCACAGATTCTAAGCCGGTGTAATTAACACACATACAAAGGGGTAGGCATCAGAAATGCATGGTCCACTTAAAGATGGGAGCGTTTCTCTATTTACACTTTCGTCCTTTTTGGCACACCTCACATCTGTTCCATCGTACTACTGTTAGGGGCGTATGGTACGGTGTTACTGAAAGATATTTTTAGAAATTAAAATGGTTACAATTACTTAACAGTATTCGGATGGTAAAAAAAAATTGTAATATACTTACGATTGTAATCATATTATAATAAGAGACATTCTCTTCTCTTTTATTTTCCCTCAATAAAGAAAGAGTTACATATTTTTAAAAAAAATTATTTATTTCGCTCGACTTTCTTAATCTTTCGAGCCTTTTTCTCCATCTTACCTTCTTCTTTTTTCTTTCTTTTTCTCATTATCTGTAGAAAGAGTAGCCTATCACTAACACATTTTGATCAAATTTTATCATCAAATTTAAAAATTGAAGAGATTAAGATTTTGAGTTTTATGAAACCTTAATTTAAAATTTGAAGAAATTTTGAAATGTTTTGAGAAAAATTTATAAGCTGAAAATTGAAAGAAACATTTAAATGGTTTAGAGTCGATAAAATTTATTAAAATTTGAAAGGATTTAAGAGAGAATGATATTTGATGCAATCCATTATGAGAGAAAGAAAATGTCGAGAATATTTAAAATTGAATATCTATCTATAAATTATGTTTAAACTTTTAACAGCGACTATTTATCTATCGATAGATAATGTGATATGTCGATAGAATTTTATATTTATCTATAGATTTGTCTTTGGATAATGTTTTTTATTTTAATTTTTATAAGTTTAAAGTGAAAATAAATATTCAATAATTTTACATATTTTAATATTTAAATAATTAATATAAATATATTATGTTTTTTTAAATTATTCTTTATTATTTTAATTACTTAAAAATTGAAAAGTTAAATTTTATATTAAAAATTATAAATTTATTTAATTTATATTTTTTTTATATATAAGAGTAATTTTATCAATTTATATTACATTTTTAGTAAAATGCTTACAAATAAAACACTATAATATAATTTTCTCAACAATCACATTTCTAATAATTATCACTTTTTCTTATTATACCAAACACTGTAAAATTATATTTCTCACAATTACATTTTCAATAATCATATATCTAACAATTATATTTTCACTAATCATATTTCTAATAATATACCAAATGCGACTTTAATAACAAGATAAACAAGTATTAGAATAAGATAACGAGGGAGAGCCACGAAGGCTGGCTGAAGCACTGCATTATTGGGCCGCAAAACTATGATATGGACGATGGGGCGTTTAACTACAACAATGCCACCTCACTCTGGGCTGTGTATTTTTGTTGTTACGTACTTTTCTTCTATGATCTGTTCTCTACACTTGTCTCTAAGTTATGGAATCCCTGGCCCTCTCACTCACAGTCACAACTTTACAATATAAAAATAAAGAAGCTGCCCTAGAGGTAGGCCTTAAAGGTAAGATAAGAGTGGGCACCAAAATAATAAAAAGCTGGGATTGACTCACAATGCTTTTGTGGCAAGAGATTTCCGAGATTCTCTTTAGCTAATAAGTAGTTCTTTTTCTCATCAGATTCTCCACTGCATCGATATCCTTTCCCTTGCAATGGTTTTACATTGTGTCCATACGTTTGTTTTTTTCTTTGCCTTTTTGATGATGGCTGAAATGGTACACACTACCATTTTCGCCTTCTAAATGATTGAAATTTGGTGAAATCTCTTGTTTGTTTTGCCTTTTATAGCACATCGTATTAACAGTCACTGCAAATTTTCTCTTTCTCTTTTCTTACAAGAAGAGAGTTATTGGTAGAGGATAACCTAATTATCCAGAAATAAACGCCATACATCATTGACTGGATAACTGAGCGTTCATTGCATTTAATGGGCAACGATAAAATTTGGCAGAACCTACATCTAACTGATGGCGACTCCCCAAAAGCTTGAAACCCTACATTAAGCAAAATGCCTTAATGCCTGCACCTAATAGTCATTCCTCGTGGGAGTTGATAATAATAATAATAAACTGACTTGGCTCCCCTCCTGCTTATAAAATCTCTTATTAATCAAGCAGGAGAGATTCCAAGTCTGGTGTTTTGCCAGTTGGGAAGTGTTTGAAACACCATAATCGAAAATATTTCTTCAGCCTCTCTTGGAATTATAGTAGAAGTAACTTGTTCATCTTTCTTGTTAGATGAGTAAATTCACAGCATATACCAATATAGCATGTATCCACCAGACAATGCGGTTTTTCTGCAACTGGAACTTGCAAAACTAAAGATATGAACATAAAATTTCTATCGTGCATGGATATTTACAACCAAATACCAATACAACACCCGATTATTAAACATAGAAAAAACTACAAAGAAAATTTTCATTTGTTTCTTCATTTAGGACATCTGTAGGCCGCCGATGAGCTTAATTGTCAGCTACTATCAACACAAGACACCTAAAGATCATGGTTCTAGTGAAAATAGAGAAGCATAAGTATAAAGAAAGGGAAGTTGACTGTGCCTGCAGGAAGCCAAACTATCTACTCAGCTTCTAATAACAAGAGTATCCCACTCATCGCCCACAACAAGAACCTCGATGCTGTTAACATGGACACAGATTATTCACATTCTCTCAATGGGTTCAGTCCGATCCTGAACAGCCAAACGCTCTGAAACATCTGCTAATGACTTGAGGTTGCACTTGATCAGTGCCTCAACAAAGTAGCATGTTTCGTCCTTTGTGTTCCCGTCTGGTACATCCACCACAAATGACTCAATCACCAAAGTTCCTGGCCTGCCATCAATGACCTCAGGATGGACTGTAACAATGGATGAGTAGTTCTGCAAATTTGCATAGCATATTGACAATTTTGCAGTTTCAGCCAATTAGATCATCACGAAAGTACAGGACATGCTATAAAAATCAAAATTTAACCCCTACCACGGAGGTCAATGCGGAATTGTTACAATAGCATTCACATAAATTCAAATATTAAAAGAAAAGGTGGCAGGATGATATATCTTAGAACTCAAAACTATTCATCTTCAACAACATGACAAACAACATTGCTTGCCCACATATGTGTATCAACTAAAAATATTCTATTATAACAGATCCATTACATGCAAACAAACCAGGAAATATTGGCAGTTGCAACACAAGGGTGCAGATCAAATGAGCACAAGAAAACATAAATGATTTGGATAGAGGAAAAGGCCACATAAGGCATATAAATAGCCCTAGATAGAGTGCAGTCATAAAGAACATTCAAGCCACTAGCCAAATTCAGCAGACATAGATTTCACAAGTTAATTTGTAGGGATATTTATCTCCTTCTAATTTCACTGCTCCAGTTTCCAATTTTGTAAAGCTATGCTCCATCTCAAACATGAAAAATCTTCTAACAGACTTAATATATTTGACTATTTAAAACAATGATTTTGATGATTCTGCTCAATCCAACAGAGTCTTGTCCCAATGAGTGGTAACAAAAACTGGCGTATTCAGTCCTCCGACTTGCAAGTGACAGCCATATACAAAACCTCATTACATTTTCAGGTAATTTATGCATTAGCCTATACATAATCTAACAGAAAAAAATCATATAATAAAGGACAAACAACAATTACTTTAAGGTGAATACTTATATTTCAGTCAAGATTATATGTTGACAAACTAAAAATTTATTGGAACCCAACTGACAAAAAGTTAGGTGCATGGATGCGTAACTCATTCAACCAAGTAAAAAATTGATACCTTCAACCTGTGATCTCCGCCAACAATCTTCATGCTCAAAATATGCTCATCATCATCTAGATACTCCAACCTTTCAGTGCTAGTTGTGGCTGGCAGTCCTGACTTAACATTGACTTCTCTAACGCTTCCAATCTGAAGGTCACCCTGCACAACACACCTGCTAACAAATGGTTTGTACTTCTGTGGTTGATCGAATCTCCTCACCAAAGACCAAACCTAATTGATCAGAAACCAATGATCATTCCTTAAGACAGAAAACACTGTTAAGTTTGCCTTCAGTCAAAGCAAACTAAAACCTGAAATACTTAACCTGATAGTAATTTTATTTATAACTACAAAATGTATTTAGATTGGGTATCATGTGATATCAAATTAATCTCATTCAATGGGAAGTTCATTGGCATTTGATGTCGGGACGTAAGAAACTCTAGCTATCCTTTCCAACACTTGAGCTAAATGCAAGTTCCAAGAAAATTGTGTGTTCATTTCTATTCAAACAAAGCAAATACAATAATGCAAGAAAACAACAATTTTACAGAGAAATTTCCACTAATCAATCCTCAATCAAAGGTTGTCAATGTTTCACATTGCACCTCTTAAAATCACTCGCCGCAAATAGCTGAAGGTCATGTTCGAATGCCCTAGCGTTGATTGCCAATAACTTAAAATTGATTCACAGAATGTTTAACATCACACAACATTTCATGCGAGCCAATAATCTAAGCTTAAATTTTCAGTTATCAATTCACAATTGATATATCACCACTTTGATTTCGATCTCCTCATATATTCATTCTCTATGCAATTAAAAGAAAAAAAGTAAAGAAAAATTTTCCAATACTAGAAAATCATCGGAAAATCAAGCTAACCTACATAAAATTAAAATAGGCGTCTAAAAAGATGTAACAATGAAAAAAACAAAAACCCTCCCAGATCCATATACGGATCTAGCACCAAATACGACCCCAATCGATTCGACTAAAAAAAAGTAGATATTTATTGAAATTTCAAAAATTAAAAAAAAAAACTTACGAGATGAATGGGAGCTTTGATGTGTTTAATGAGCGAAGAGGTACACTGATTTTCTTTAACGTCGTGTTTGTGGTGCCTCTTGATGAAATCTTCTTCCATCTTACTAAACCCGTTCCCGTTCATAGTGATATAATCATTGGTCACCATCGAGGTAACCCTGGAAAAAACCTAAGCCCGGGAAGAGAGGCCTGAAAACCGGTCAAAAAGCCGACGGAGGTGCTAGCGGATCCGGGTGCTATTATGGGGAGTCCTAGAAAGGTCCGAAACGAAACGCCATCGGCCAGGTCCAATAGCGAAAGGTCCAGACTGCTTCTTTCTCATCTCATCGCCTGGAATTATTATTAATTATTAATTAAAAATAATCGGGAAAAAAAGAAAAATAAATAAAGAAATTTGGGTATTATTGTTTATTCGTACTTTCCATGGTGGTTAGCGACAGGAATTTTTGTTTTGCGCAGGCTACGTTTTGATAGGTCCAAGGATTTTGGACGGACGTTCTGAAAGTCAAATGCGTACGAAGGGTTCTGCTTGGGCTGAATTATATTTAATGGGCCAAATCTCATTCAGGCCCACAGTTTCCCGCCAAAAGATTTACTCGTTAGCCCTAATTCCCATTTCTTTCCCGCCATCTTGCTCACATCCGGTCCCTCTCTCTGCTCCGAAACTCTGCTATTCAACAAAAAACTAGGGGTTCCATCGATAGAGAGAAAGAATTTGAAGCAAAGATGACGAAAGACGAAGTTGAGAACGGAAGAGATGACATGTTGATTGATGGACCTGAGCAAGCAAACGCCGTTCGTGATGGATTCAACGCCAACTATCTCAGAATCTACTATGGTAAGAATTCTCTTTTTTCTCATTTTGAATTTTTTTTTTTGTAAAACGAAATTAATTGTTTGAATCATGGAGTTCTTCTTTTATTCTGGCGGTTATGATTGAAATTTGAGATTAATTTTGCGGCAGGAAAGTTATTTCCTCATGCTGATATCTTCAAGTGGATGTCTTACGGAAATGGTAATCCAAATCTCTGCTTTCTTTTAGTGTATATGCATGCAGCACGCTCGCGTGTTTCTATGTTTTCGTGTTTTGATATTTAAAGATGTTATAATCGTCATTGCTTTATCTGCAGATGGCAAGCATCCTGCATGTGACAAGTCCTACATTGGAAGAAGGGAATTTTCTTTCACTCTTGAAAATGACATTTATATTCGATTCCAGTCTTTCAACAGTGCTTCTGAACTGGAAAATTCCATCAAAGAAAAGTGTCCATTCAAGATTGATATTGGGCCTGTCTACAGCGTTGATGTAAGATTTCATACAATTTTCTTCTTTTGTTGTCTTTGAATCTAAAGTACTATGTTTTGCTATTAGTTATTGATGTATTCTGTCATACAGCCTGCTAAGAGGCATGCCTATGCACAGAGTGGCGACAATGTTTTCACTCCAGTTGAAAGGGAACTGGTTTTTGATATTGTAAGCCACTGTACTTATTGAATACTGAGCATCTTAGTCTACTTTTCATACTGAGTACATGAATATAATGGCTAATGTTATTTGACTTGCTGGAGTTACATTTTTTCTTGCCCCAGGATATAACAGATTATGACGATGTTAGATATTGCTGCACAGGAGCTGATGTTTGCTTGGAATGCTGGCCTCTAATGACAATTGCAATTAAAGTGATTGACACTGCCCTCAGAGGTAAAATAATCTACGTTGGTTTTTTATTATTTGTAATCAGATATTTTGTTCTAGGCCAGTGCATCATTGCTTTGTTAATGTTCTTTAACATACTGTAGATTGTATAGATTCCAGACTGTTGTAATTGGAAATTTGAGTCCTTAGCTGCCCTATTTAACATGCTTGCATTGCAATTAGGCACATATTTTTTAGTGCACATGACATGTATAATGTCTTCTTCTTACATCATTAATTAACTTCTTATAATGCAGATGACTTTGGCTTTAATCACATTCTCTGGGTATATAGTGGCCGACGTGGTGTGCACTGCTGGGTTTGTGATGGAAAAGCCAGAAGGTAATGCAGTGAACAGTTGAAATCATCACATAATTTCTGTTATTTCCTTATCTCTATCATTGCACAAAGATCTGAATGTTACTTTCATCACTTCTGCAGGTTGACTAATGAACAGAGGGCAGCCATTGCTGACTATTTCCGTGTATACAAGGTGTTTAAATAGTGCTCTGAAATACTACTGGATTTCGCTAAGCATTTTAGTACCAATCATTGACTTTGTACTTTGCTCAGGGCAATGAAAATGGTAACAAAAAGATATCTTTACCAGGTCCTGTTCTTCACCCTTTCCTGGCGTAAGTACTACTGCCTATTGTTAATAATTTCCTTATTCTGGACGTTCCGTTTTTTACACTAAGATACATTCTGACTTGCAGGAGATCCTATACTGAAGTTCTGAAGGGCTTTTTTGAGGCAAAACTGCTTTCGAACCAAAATTTACTTTCATCTGAGGAGAGATATGAGAAGATCCTAGAAATGATTCCTGATGATTGTAAACTTTATAGACTCTCTGATGGATAGCTCTGTCATTTACGTTAGCAGTTCCTCATGTATGTACACGTTATTTTTGCAGCTGTTGCTGCTGAGCTTAGGGGGAGGTGGCAGGAGAATAAGCGATCTTCCATGTTAAAAAATGACATTAATGTTGTTAGATGGGAGCAACTAAAACATACCCTTCAATCAGGAAAACAAAAGGTATGAATCGGCATACACACAATATTAGGGGTTAAATGCATCGTGGGCAGTGGATAGGCCACCCTGTTTGAAACGGTGCCATATAAATTGAGCAGTTAATGCACTTTGTTTTTCATTTGAAAAGAATTTGTTTTTAGATTAATTACTCTAATTGTGATACTAAATTATACTGGGTTGAATGAGTTTGCTGTGTCTAAATAGTACTATTTCCGTCATAAATTGATTAGGGCCGTAAAACAGATCTTAGAATTTTGAGACTTAGATGGATATTAAAGCTCCATAAAACAGAATATAGACTGAGAGATCCATGACAACTTGAAGTGTTTACAGTAAAGGAAGTGAGTCCACTACTGCTAGCCTGACTTGCAATCAGTTTTACATGTGTCAGAAACTGGATTTTCAAGCCCTCAATACTTTCATTTTATTCTCCATTATCAAAGTGCATTCTGAGAAAATCAGTGATAACGGATGAGTTGAGATCCAGTTATTAGTCTTTGCTTTCAATTTTTCTTGTTTCTTGTATGACTTCTCACTCATTAGACACCTTAGCAAGTAGAAGTTCAGGCATTCATCAAATATATGTTTGACCCAGATGTCCTCTGTTTTACATGGAGGAGATTTTTTTCTCATGTACATTTTACTTTACTATTCATCCTTTTAATTATTTTGCATGTTTCACCTTTTTCAGGCACAACCACTACGAAGATGTGTTGAAGAGATTGTCTTTTCTTTCACGTACCCTAGGCTTGATATGGAGGTCTACAACACTGTTACTCCTTTCGGTTTTGTTTTGTTGTTTCGTTGTTATGTTCATTTTTTTTCTTGTTAAACAAATATATTAATGATTTTAGAAGTACATCTGCCTCCAGCTCATACACCAGTACATATAAATTGTTTTTATGAAAGCAAGAAGTTTTATCAAAATATCTATGCATAACTCTTCACACCAAACTAGTTGTTTGTATGTCAGGTTTCGAAGCACATGAACCATTTACTGAAGGCACCATTCTGTGTACATCCAAAAACAGGTTAGTTTTGGAAGAGATCTGTTTTAGATAGTAGTTGCCATGAATGTGAAGATTGACCAGAAATCATTGGTGTGGTGCCTAAAAGTGATGTGAATTCTGTTTGAAGAATCAAGGGCCGTGTTTATGCTATGAAACCTTGAATATCAGCTGTTATTGGACTTTTTGGCTTTTTTTTTAATAATTTAATTGCCTTTTGGATCTTGACATACATACATACACTTTAATACAACATGTTCATTCTATCACCCCCTAGCGTGAACTTTAGTAGTCTCAAGTGTTTCTTCTACTTTTTATTTTTCCTTCAGGTCGTGTTTGTGTTCTGATTGACCCAAACAATTGTGATGAATTTGATCCAACTAAAGTGCCAACCCTATTCCAGGTATGTACTTTCTTATTTATCAGTGAGATTGCTTGTCAAGATGTCCAATTCCAATTTTAATAGTTTGTGAGAACTTGAACGAAGAAAAATCATTATATTGTATTGCAACGTTGTAAATTATAAATTCTTGGTAGCTTTTCTTGTTGCGTGCTGTGTGTTGCAAGATCTGTTGCCCCTTAGGAGAA
Source organism: Theobroma grandiflorum (assembly GCA_036013995.1). Taxonomy (NCBI): domain Eukaryota; kingdom Viridiplantae; phylum Streptophyta; class Magnoliopsida; order Malvales; family Malvaceae; genus Theobroma; species Theobroma grandiflorum. The sequence goes on along the minus strand of CP142131.1, from coordinate 1,579,030 downwards.
AGGTTTCCTATAATTCTTATGTGATTTTATTTACCTTGCAGCTTTTGGAAGAACTAAACAGGGGAGAAATAAGACAAGATGCTGAGGATGGTATGTTTATTTTAATGATGATTTGAATTGTTATGATTGTTAGGTCTGTTTTCTAGACTTTTAGTTAGTCACTTGCAAATAAATAGTAGAAGATTATTTGGATCTTGAGGGAAGAATTGAGAACAGCAGGAAAGTTCAATAGGGTCACAAACTTACATGATTTATCAATTTTGTATTAGGAAGTGCTGCTGTAGGATATAATCTCTATTGCACATGAACTTGGCCTATTAATGTATTATGCCACCTGCAATTGGTTTTTCTATATTTCTGATATTATTGTCTTTGGTTGATAGCAGAATGGGATAGAACCTCACTCGGAGAGTCAGTCATGTTTTTCAGATCATCGTTTTTACATCCTCTGCTAAAATCTTGCAAGGAGGAGATAGAAAGTTCTTACAATACAAAGCTGCAGCAAGCCAAGAACACCCTCAGCTGGTAGTTTTTTCTAAATGATATCATCGGGAGAATCTTTTTATTCTTGAAAATTATATCATCGGGAGGATCTGGTTGTCCCTTTATTGTGGCGTACAATATATGTTGTATGTTGTTGATGATTAATATATTCTTGTTCTTGTCCTTGATATGAAGTTATAACTTTAGGAACTATCCCAACTAAGGACTGCAACTTAACCGCCCATGTTGATATAAAAATATTCCAATTATTTTATCTTGTCTGAGGAATATACAAACTTTTATGTTGTTGCTTGCATGTTTTATTATTGTTCCATCCTCTTTAATTCATTGATCAGAGGCCCTTAAGATTGAGGTGCAGAAGTGGTTTGATGTACTGTTCCGCTAATTGAACTCTTCTACTGTCTAATAAAGGATTAGTATAAAGGGTAAGTGAGAGCCTGAAACCTGATATCTGATCAACATGCTAATCCGTACACAGCCATTGTGCAGTCGTACTCAATAGTTTACACAACTGGGCATAATCTGTATAGGCATCTTTCAATCTTAGAACATGTAGTTAGAGGTTATGAGGACCACAAGCTTTCTCCCATGGCGGATAAACTGCGAGACGTGGCTTGTTTTCCCGTACCCTATAGAGAGTGATCTCAAATCTGATAACTTGCCTTGTTTGTAGCATTGCAAAGCACAATAGAACATGTAGGTGGCGTTTGTTTGCGAGATTGTAAAGTGACATTACCTGTAATGTGCCTAATTAAATTACATTGCAACGTTTGTTTTGTAATATATCACTGTAATGTCAGATTGCAATATAATCACATTGGCTGCAATGTGATTGCAGCCCAAAACCAATGCAATGTACATTACATTGCAGGCTGCAATGTTATTAAAGACATTTTTACCTTTCAATTTTATTATTTTATTAAAAATATTTTATAATATTATAATTAAAATAAAAAATATTAAACTAAAATATATAATATAAAAATTAAAAATTAAAAAATAAAATATAAAAATTAAAAATTAAAAAATAAAATATAAAAATTAAAAATTAAAAAATAAAATATAAAAAATTAAAATTTATGTAATATAGGTAAAAGAAATTAAAATATAATATATAATATAAGAAATAAAAATTAAAAAATAAAATATAAAAAATTAAAATTTATATAATATAGGTAAAAGAAATTAAAATATAATATATAATATAAGAAATAAAAATTAAAAAATAAAATATAAAAAATTAAAATTTATATAATATAGACAAAAGAAATTAAAATAAAATATATAATATAAAAATTATATTAAATAAATGAAATAAAATATACAAAATTATAATAAAAAATGAAAATAAAATATATGACATTAAAAATATATTTAAGAGATAATATTATATAAAAATTAATAATAAAGAATACAAGTATATTAAATTTACATTTTAATAAATAAAGGTAATTTTGTAAATTAACATTACATTCCCTGTAAAGTACTTGTAAAACAAACACTGCAATGTTATCTTACCTGCAATCACATTCCTGCAATTATATTACCTGTAATCACATTACACTATAAAGTACCAAACGCCACCGTATTATTTTGCCCATGACCTACTCTATAATGAAAATGACAGTAGGGGAAGGTATCTGCTTTGTGGACACGAACATGATAAGAATAAGGAAATTAAATATTTATAAATATTTTCATTCAATCACTCAGATACAGTGATCACCGCGTCAGGGTCCCACATACTTAATAACACCTCGCAGTGGTGTTCCAACTACCGTAAAAGAAAAAAAGAACATTCTTAACTCCTAATGCCTTTGATACAAAAACAAGGCCAAACTGATAAGAGCTATGAAGAAAAACAATAAAAACCTGAACCAGACAACATTAAACAACAGGAACTCATTGCTAAGAACCAAACGCCCAATAAAACTACCATTTACAGTTAAAAAGAGGAGAAATCTCCCTTCTGAGAATTTTCATTTTGGAGAAAAATGGGTGAGAATGTTATTCTAATTAGCAAGAATCTCCCATATTAATTCAGCATCAAAAGATGGCATTCTTGCAAGCGAACAGTCCTCAAATCCTGGTTCCTCTGCCATCATCATTGGGTAATGGTTCGAAACAGAGGATGGTGAATTCTCACATCTCCAAAATCCATCTTCGGACACAGTTGGTGACAGCAACTCGTTGCTTAAATTGTCACTGAAAACCGCACGGGATAACGACGAAGACGATGAACATGATTCTGTTACCTTCACTTCTTTTTCAGCTTCGGAAGAAGCTGCAGAATGATCTGAGTTGCTCTTCCTTTTAGCGTTTGCTCTCTCTCTTTTCACCTTTTGACAAATGGCTTGAATCTTTGCATCCACCGTATTCTTCAGAGCATTCAATCTAGCAGAATCTCTGAAACCCAACTTACTTGGGTCCTTCAGATTTGGGAAATTCAACCTTGCGTATTCCCCTCTAAGCTTATACGCGGCGCGATCATAGGCATAGGCTGCAGCTTCAGCTGTTTCGTAAGTGCCTAACCAGACTCGCGTTCTGTTTTGTGGAAGTCTGATTTCGGCTACCCATTTGCCCCACTGTCTCTGCCTCACGCCCCTGTATAGCTTCTTCTTCAGAGGATTCGTGTAGTTGCTTGATGATGCAGGGTTTTGGTAGCTTTGAAGCTGATTCGTCAGCGAATTGCGCGGAACCGGAGCTTTTCCTTTGCTTTCTTGGCAGAATTTTGAAAGGAGATCTCTCTGGCGGAGATAGACTGAAGAGCCTAACGGCTCATAAACAGAGTTGGTGGTCATGGCTGTTGATGTTGTTGTTGCTTGTGCGCAATGGGAGAAGATTGAATCTAACGTATTTGAGCCTCCTGATAATATGATCTGTGAAAGCGAAGACCCGATATTGGCACCGTTGTTGAATCCATAAGGAAGATTGTTGTCTTGCATTTTTTTTCCCTTGATTCGTTGAGTTCTAACAAAAACAAAGGAAAACAGAGTGCAGGGGACAAAATTGAGAAGGAAACAGGGCGCTTAAAACTGTCCCTTTTCCTCCCAGAACTCAATAAAAAAAAAAAGCAAAAAGAAAGTGAAACTAATGATAAAAGCAGAGGTACCTGAAAAACTAGAACAGAAAGGATGCAAAAGAGATTCCAAAAGAGGTATGATTCTTGGTGGGAAACAGAGATAAAGCAGACGAATATTGTAACGACGAAGAATTATTGGCTTGAATTTGAATCTGAGAGGCAAAGTAAGTGAGAACCCCAGAGTTTAGGAGGAGAGGATTACAGGAAAGGAAATCAGATATTTCTTTTAGGGGTTGAGTTCCCAAAGGAAGAGACTAGAATTACTATGCTGAGACCTGAGTCTGGTTCCAGTTTGGTGTATTTATAGCTGCACATTAAAGCTAAAGCTGGCCGTGTTTCTTTCGGATTTTTTTTAGCTTGGAAGTTTGAATGCCAGTCCAAGTTACGGGGATTTTTACCTGTGGAATGACTGCCATGCCCTCCTCCCTGTCGGGCATTTATTGCGTTCTTTCCCTTTCACGGGATAAGGAAAGTGAAGATTTTCCCATTTTCTTTTCTCAAAAATATTTTATAAGTTAAATAATTAAATACTTAAATAAAATTATATAATTAATTTTTATATTTTATAAAAGTAATAAATTTAATTTTTTGTAAAATTTTAAAAAAGTTAAATTTATGTATTTTTTAAAATTAACAACAAAACAATATTTAATTATATTAATATGATATTAAATTTAATGATATAATAATGAAGATGAAATATAACGGTAGTGCTAACATGATGTAACTAAGCACTTGGGTAAATTTTAAAAATGATAATTTATATTATTTAAAGTAAAATTTTCTTGTAAAATTTATTACCTTCAAATAAAAAGAATGTCTAAAAAATCTAAATAGTAGATACTAGCTTGTTGAAATGAATGAACAAAATCAAATGTAAATAAAAGAAATTTAACACTATTAATTATTGAAATAACATTATCAATTTAATACCATTCAACACTTTGATCATTTCCTCTCTTGAGTCAAAACTTGTTTATTCGGTTTATAAACTTAAAAAAAAAATAAAAACCTGTACAAGGATGTTTATCTAGATAGTTTGAATGCATCCCAAGTTCCCATTTCGCCGACAAAACCGATGGATGAAGGGTGGGTTAGATATCATCAATCAAAACGTTTGAACCCTAACGATGAAGAAGGGCAGAAAGGGTGTAAACCGTGATTTCACACCTTGCAAAGACATCCCTGATTGACCGTGAAATCCAATATCTTGAGTGAATTGCAGTTTCATGTATTGACTTTCCGTTTGGTCCCCCACGCAGGTTGTCCGAACTCCCATTACCGCTAAAAGGCTACTTTTTCAATTTATTACGAAGCACTGTCAGCTTGTCTTCTTAACATTTTCATAACTTCTCTGCCACGCGTCTTATGACACAACCCTACGAAACATATTTCTTTTTTTTTTTCCTTTATTTTCTTTTTTGAGTTCTTTTTTTTAACAAAAAAAAAAAACCGTTTTGTGTTCATCTCCATTCTTTTCTTTCTCTGCAGATAAATCCAAAATGCCATTAAAGCCGTAACTCAGAAAGTCCACTTCCTGGATCAGATTGCTGGCTCAAGCTGTTTCTAACAGCTCTTTCTTTTGTTCTTTTCCTTGTCCTGTCACTCGGTTTCATTTAATGAATTTTCAACGGTACCATTTTACGCAGGAAAATGTGCAAAACAATCCTTTTTCCGAACAGTGATAAAATCGAATCTAATGTTACTAAGATACAAAACTTGTATTTGAGATCCTTTCCAAGGTAAAAGTCCTGATTAAGTACAACCTACTTCAATAGTGAGCCGAATTCAGGTGACGTCGTCTTACTACCAATTCTACTATTATATATCAAACATTTTAAGCCTGAACGTAAAAGTTAGGCATCAAGATAAATGGGTAGTTAAGTTTGTCCAGTTTACCATACTTGGAAACAAATTTCGAAATGGGACGAGTTCAATGTCAAAAGAGTCCACAGAACTTTCATACCTATTTTCTGGCAAGAACTGTTTGTCTACCACAATTCTAGCACATCGCTTGCCCTGTTCCAAAGGAATTATTACCAGCAATTGCTTATCAGTCCAACAGTTCATGCATTTGCACATTCCAAGCGAACCATTTTTGGATTATTATTGACATTAAAAGCAATAGAAAACTTGGCTTTAGATGATTTGCCCCCGCTTCCAATCATATCTTAATGTTAAAAAATCAAATACTATAAACAGAAGGCTGCCCGAAGTTGATGATTTGATTCAGGAATGTGATGGTTATTGGATTGCAGTAAACACTTTCCTTCTAATACAAGACAGACCTAATTTATTGAAGCCAAATTTTCCCTTATAGGGAAAGAGATAGAGAGAGGAAGATAAGAAAGGTGTAGAACACTACTCAAGTTAAGCAAAAAACATTGATTGAAATGAGGTTGGACCTTTTTCTTCTTGAAATCAGAAGGTTGCCATCTGCATCAGAGTGGGATCCAGTCTTGGTATGGAGCATTAAAGGCGTAAAGGTTGGGTTGACAAGGTTGTGGATATAGGCTTTTTAGAGCTCTAGAAAGACACACCTGCTCCAGTGTCCGTAAAGCCAAAAGTTCTATGTGTTTGCATGTGAAAGAAACCTAACCATCGCCTCTCAAGTCAATTATCTTCAAATTGGTTGATTTTGGAATTTACTCATTTCGGGTTCTTTTTCCACATTTGCCCTCACTCGGTTTCACAAGGAAAATGGGATGCACATTGTTGTAGTATAAAGATTACTATAAAAGAAGCTAGTCACATACCTTCACATTTCATGAATTCTATTTTTTTCAAGCAAGTAATTCAAAAATTCAAAATTTATATAGCATCTTGCAAGGTAATGTTATAATATTCGAAACTTATTTTCAAAGTAATTATTCATCAAATTTTTTTTTTATGGAAGGGTATTAAAGTACTTTAAGAACTGAATGTCTATGTACTTGTAAATTGTCGGTCAAATTTGCAGCTAAACGACAGTTGAATGTAATTTAGTGGGAAATGGAAGGGCAAATGAGGAGGGATGGCTTGAAAAAGTTGTGTTTTGGCAGTATGCGGACTTGGTCTCAGTTTCACAGCTAGGCGACGCCGACTATGCCAGTGGTTCAGTCTCCTGAACCCGACACGTCAAGTGTTGTGGTTTGTTCTCGACCAACACGTGTCTTTCCCTCATTCAGTCACCGGCCCTAAAAGGAGAGAAATTAGAACGATTTCAAATTCCCGTGATTTTCATTTCATTGCCGATTTTCTCTGGCACTCAAGTCAAATGCGGCTGAATACGACGTCGCTTACTCAAGCCAAAAAAAGTACTCTTACGTCATTTCCAGTAATAGTTGATGTCACGATGACTAAAGCTTTTCTTTTTCAACGTTGTCAATAAATTTTAATTTTTTTCCGGTATTATCTCCTTTTGTTGAGTTGTCAAAAATTGTGGAGCAAAAGGAAAAACTTTTAATGGGAACGGCATGGGAATGATGTTACTATATATGGGAATGATGTTACTATATAATTAAACAAAACTAATGATTGGAATTTCATGTTTTAATTATCAAAATCAAGGGAAATTAATTCATTTTCCCATTGCAATATTTTTTTTTAATAAGTAAGGACTTTCCTATTGCAATATATACATAGAGTAATGCTACAAATAATTAGATGTTATGGGGTGAGTCATCATAGAGTAGGTGTTAAAGGGACACAGGCCTAACGGAAAGGGCGTCCGTCGCCATTTATTAGGGCAGGATGGGAAAGACGTTACCTTACATACCAGACGCATTGAGTTTCACATTCGAGACATGTGAAATGCTACAATATATTTCCAAATATAAGATTCTTTAACTTGTAATCAATAATTGATTTTTCTTAAAGGAGAATGATGCTATATGCACACCCTTCGAGACTCTGACTATATATGTTATTTTTTGTAAACTTAATACAAAATTAATAATTTCATTCATACATACATATATACTGGAGTAAATGAATTAATTATATATTATCAAAAAAAATTTAAATGCATTTCCACGATCTTTGATTGTTAATGATTTTTGGTATTAGCATCACTGTCTTAGGCCAGCTTATCGCTTGATCATATCATTTAAATGATCAACGTCACAAAGGAAAGACAGTTTGATCAACCTCTGGTTATGCAGCATGTATTCCAAGCCAAATGACCCCAAGTAAACACCCTGACGTACAGGGAGAAAGAGGTGCTGTGGTGGAACAGTTCAATCATATCCACTTTTGGAAAAATGTTATAGCATCATGAAACCATTGATGTTGATTGTACGTAAAAAGTTAAAAACTAGAGACACTCTTTCTTTTGTGGACAATGATGGGACGATATAGAGATTTCTGACCCCTGATATAACTATCATTTATATTTCAATCTCGTTGCTTCCATAGATCTTTCAATCATACCCATTCTTCTTAATCACTATTCAATAATATGAAATGTGGCATTTCGTAATTTCAGAATACAACTCGACAGATATTGGACGAGTTTTCCGAATTCGTGGAGTAGAATTTTACAGTATTTGTTGAATATATTTCCCACCTAGATAAGGGCTGTCTAGCAAGTCAGTTCACACGTGAAGCTTATAAGCTTATAGTCGATAAAAATGAATAGATGTGAATCCATCAGGCAGTGTGTGCAGGCAAATATATGCAGTGTCAGGCTTTTGCTAAGCATGGGCACCGCCATTTTGACGGAAGGAATTGTCTATACTAGCTATAATGAAGAGGAGAGGATTTGGCTTCTCTAGAACGATGAGACGTGCGTTTTCCATCAACTGCGCTAAATTATTGAGTGACATGACAGAGAAAGCAATTCTCCCAACAGGAAAAATTGTCATTATCGTGGCTAAGTACATTTGGTCCCCCCTTATCGTAATCTTCCTTGTTAGTTTTTCTATGGCATAGCATACAATTTGGCCCTACCATTGTGACACTGCCTGTGGTCAATACATACATTGAGGCCATGAAAATATATATATATATATATATACACACAAACAAACGTAAGACTTTATATAAATAATATGATCATTTTTTGTCTTTTATAAATTAAGTAATTATATCGTACATACATTTAAAAATTTAAATTAACAGACGTGATAAAAAATAAAAATAAAGGTTCAAAGTAACTTATTAGTTAATATTCTCGTTGTACAATCTTATTATGCATACTCAATGCATCGCTAAACCATGCATTGATTAAAGGAAATATGGATAACATTAATAATTTGGGTTGTATCTATCAGTCAGTTATGATCAATCAATAGTCAATTTCTAGAATGCTAAAAAATAAGTACAATTATATCATCCAATTAAAAGTTTTGCCTTCGTTATCTGTTATATTTAGCATTTCCCAATTAAGTAGCTTTGCATCTACACCACACAGTTTTTGTGGGCTTGGATGGGCTGCAAATTTGACTCATTCTCTGTTGCTTAGAGATCCTTCTCTTTTATACCAACTACTAACTCTTTTAGTAATTGCCGCTATAGTGCTATGTGCAGTGTTTGCCACAAAAATTGTACTGTTATTGATTTTTTGAGTTTCTAAAATTATTGTTACCCAACCTGACTACTCCCTAGCTTAGCTAGTTAGAGGAAACAGGGTCAAACGCAGCGTTAAGTGAGTTGAAACATACTGGATCCAGGTGCGACCTTTGTCTAATCAGTGTCATCTCTTGTTCACTTTCAGTGAGCTGTTTTGGTCTGGTCTTCCAGGAATATTAAACTTTTCTTTTATTAGTATTAGTCTTATCAAATGGACGAAGCTGGACCAGGTCGGTTTGACAAATTTGACGTCAAAGACCAAAGCATCAATCATCGATGAGCTCCTTAATTATTTAACTGACTGATTTTGAAATGAAAATCGCTGCTTGGCATGATCTAAGGATGAACCCAGGGATTAGCGGTACGTTGACTTTTTTCCCGTGGGAGACGTGCACCGCCATAGCCAAGGTGGGGTTCAACCTTTTTACTGTGGAGCGGATTGACTTAGGTAGGGCTCTAAAGGCTGCGTTTGTCAAATAATTAGGCTGTAATGTTCCCATTTCAAGTAGACTTATGCCATCTTCCTCTAACCTTTTCCTTCGTGTCAAATCTCATGTTTAATTTCTGGAGTGAAAATCATAAGCATAATGGAATGTATACGTGCCAATGTCGGACGAAAATCATGTAGAGTACTTTACAGAACATTTTTGTCTGATAAGTCTTCGTTTTGGTGGGGTTTGCACATGGACCAGGTTGGCAGAAAGCTACCGGGCTTGAATTGGGGCCCAATGGAATAAGTTACATGGGGAACTGTACTGACATGGGCTAAACAGGGTTTGACTATACCAGACCAAGTCAGCAAGCTCAAGCAAAGATGGCCCCATTAGACTCCATTAATGGTCTGCTTCCAAGGCCTTCAATTGGCCTGTTGAACAACGGGAAGTCGATTTTATTTTTTAAGAATGAAAATTCAAGAAGTTTAATTACCTTGTAAATTTTTGGGTCCAGGTTGAGCTGCCAGGCCCATTCCTATTTTTCTCCAACCCGCCAAGGTTGACAGAAGTTTCAACTTATTTTTTGAGAAAGCAATGGATCAGCACATGATTTTATTCTATGCCATCCAATAAGGCTAAGCATATTCCACACTTGGACCTCTCGTCCAGCAAGTTGCTTTATTCCACGTACCACAACTCAAGTTGATTTACTGATCACTGCTTTTGCCTTCCACTCTCTACTGAACAACAAAAGGCTTCATTTATTTCATCTTCCTTTGGTAAACTTAGTTTTGTGACATAGATTTATGACTTTTACTTTGAACCAAGTTCATCCATTCACCTCAATAAAAATAAAAATAAAAATAATTTGATTTCAAAACCTCCGTACAAATCATCTAAATATTTAAATATTATAAATAAAAAAAATTAACTAACAACTTGATTTGCAGGGAAAATTTTGTAGTTGGTGGTATATCTGAAGGCTTTTCTTGAAGTTAACGATAGAAAATGACTTGCCCAGACAAGGGTTATAAGTAATTAACGTTGCTTCACAACCTCAAAAGAAGAACGACGGTTGCAAGTCATAATCAAAGCCAATCATCCAGCCCATTTCCTTGGAACTGTGTCCCACTAAACAGCAAAACGACGCCGTTTTAGTTCTCCGATCAAGGTCTCCCCCCCTCTCCCCCCTGTTAAACCCTTATTCAAGCTTTTTATTCTATCAATGTCTAAGCTTTTAGCTGTGACGAGAAATAGAGTGTGTGAAGTTTGCAAGTGATGAACACAAGCGAGAAAGCCGTTCGGAATAGGCATCCAAAGAAGGTGTCATTTTTGAGGTTAGAATCCTTGAACTCCTCGCTCTTTTGTTCTTGTTTATGTAATATTTATTGTTTTTATTTAACTCAATTCTATGATAAATAGGTTCTTTTTGTAGCACAAGAAAGTGGGTTTATCTTAAAATATGGAAACAAATTATGTTCTTTTAATGGGGCTCTTTCTGCTGTTAGTTGCTGTTGATTGCTCTAGTTCTGATCCGAAGGTGAGTTTTGAGTGGAGGAAGTTAATTAAATTGTTTAATTCTATTCATGGGATCAAGACGTTTTCTCATTGACTTTTATTTTTAGGGAAATGTGAATGAAAAGACTGTTTTAGATCAGAATGTAGATGACATAGTGGATCTAGTTAATGGAAAAAATGTTCTCAAATCTGCTACGGATTCCATTGAAGTTAATAAAGTTAGTGTCAAAGCAAATGAAAGAGATCAAATTGATAAATCAGGTATTGAGAGTGGTACAAGTAAGAGCAATTTGAACCAGCAATCAGGTTCAAATGAAGGCGAGAATTTGCAAAAGGATGGACAAGAATCAAGTGCTGAAGCAAAGGCAAAGACGGATGGTGAGAAAGAAGGTGAAAATGTGCATAAGGGTCAGGGAGAATCGAATGTTGAAACCAAAGGAAAGATGGATGGTGAAAATGAAGGTGATAATGTGCATAATAAGGGTCAGGAAGAATCAAATGTTGAAGCCAAAGGAGAGACGGATGGTGAAAAAGGGGGTGGTAATGTGCATAAGGATCAGGAAGTATCAAAGGTTGAAGCGAAAGGAAAGATGGATGGTGGGACAGAAGGTGATAACGTGCATAAGGATCATGAAAAATCAAATGTTGAAGCCAAAGGAAAGGCAGATGGTGAGAAAAAGGAAAATCTGGGTGATAGTGTGGATCCCAAGGAAGTGACTGTAAAGAAAGACAATGCACAGGACTCAGTCCCGCCACCGCCGCCAACAAGGACGGATGGCTTTCGGGGTGAAGAATGTGATCCATCTAATATGTGTATGGATAAGAATGAAAGGTTTGCTGCATGTTTGCGAGTCCCCGGAAATGGTAAGTGTCCTCTAACTGGGATTGCTTTTAACCATTTTGTCTCCTTTTTTTCTGGTAATGTGTTATTATAAGTATTTTCCTTGTTTCTTTGGTTGTGTCATTCTATGTTGTAGACATTTATAGAAGGTTGCAAGTTTCTAACAATGGAAAAGAGTATGAATACTTACTATCTAACAATGGACAAGAGTATGAATAGTTACCATCGATGATGATCATGTTAGACCAAATTTATTTCTCTCAATTCCTTCTTTATCATATTGCATTGCAAAATTTGGCCTTCTAACTTTGGTTTGCAATATTCCAGAATCTCCAGATCTATCACTTCTGATTCAGAACAAGGGAAAGGGTCCTCTTACCATTAAAATATCTGCTCCTGCTTTTGTTCAGTTAGAGGAAACAGATGTTGAACTCCAAGAGAAACAAGACAAAAAGGTATTTTGTAAACAATATTGCAAGTTACGTGCAAGCATCATGTTAGGATCGCAAATTGTGGCTGATTAGAGGTCTGTTTTTTTTTCCTGGTCTAACTTAATAATATGAATTAAGTCTTGTTAACACTCAGTATGCAATCAACTCTAGTGGCCATCTAGCACAAGCACACCCAAAAAGGAATTTTGTGGGCAGAAAAATAATAAATTTTCATAGCAATCATCTTATCACATTTTGTTCTTTTTAAAAAAAATTTTGTTATATTTTCCTTTTGGAGATGAATGCTGCAAGTACTCTTTGGTAGCAGTCCCTCTTTTGCTGTTGGCCTTTTGAAAAGCTGTAAAAAGGTCTTCAGGCTTCATCAGAGGGCCTTGCATGAACAGGCACTCTACTTGCTATAATGATTTTATGTAGTAACTAATACGCAGGGGCGGAGGGTAAGCTAACAACGGCCCCCCCAAAATTTTTAAAATTATTTATTTCTTATATATATTTTATCAATGGCCCCCTCAAAATTTTTAAAATTTTTTATTTATTATATATTATTAATGACCCACTCAAAATAAATTTTTTATTTAATAATTAATATAAATAAAAAAATCAAACAACTTCACAAACTTACTTAACTTTACCCTAATTTAAGTTTCTCTACACCTCTTTCTCTTTTTCTTTTTCTCTTCTCTTTTATGTCCTTTTATTTTTATTTCTCTTTTTTCGTAACCCATCACTGAAACACACCTTATTCTTCAAAAGAGATTTATGAGCTTGTGAGTTTGAACAAAGAAAGATAGAGATCATTCATTACCATTGTGTAAAATTAAGAGGAGGTAAAGTTTTCTTCTACCTTCTTTTTTCTATTTATATTATTTAACTATTATATGAAATCTTGTATTTCGTATTTAATTATTTATATTTTTTTATTTTTTTATTTACATATTATATAAAATTTTTGTCTATTATGAATCTTTTGATTGTTGGTTAAATTCAACATATTAGTTTTAAAAATTTTTAGCTTTTATTTTTTTAGTCTTTGGCCCTTCCAACAAAAATTGGCTAGCTCCGCCCTAGCTAATACGTAACATGAATTGAGTAATATTGTTTGTGTAATCCTCTTTTACTGAATTAATGATCACAATAAGCCAATATTTGTGATGGCCAATACTAATACATTAGCTAAAGGGGCTAAAGGTATATAAACTGCTAAATTTGTAGATAACTATAACATGGCTGCTATGCCTTGGCTGGAATGAATATTGATAACCATTCTCAACTTTGTTTTTTTTTTTCTTTTTTCTTTTTCAATGATGAATTAAGAAGCATTCAGGATATACTGTCTATGTTTCATCTAATGAAATGATTGGTAATTTTCAACTAGATATGTGTCATAATAATTAGGCAGTCCATATGGTGCAACTGTGGGCATTTCTGGCTCTGCTAATGATGCTAATAATCTATTCAGAGAAGGTTGTTTCTGTAAGAGGTTGGTTCTGATTGATATTTAAATTGTACAGGTAAAGGTCTCCATAAAAGATTCTGGAACAGGGAACTTGATTGTCTTAAAGGATGGTAGAGGAGAGTGCAGTCTTGATTTCAAGGATTTGATTGTGCATAATTCTGCCAAGTCCTATGTAAACTTCTTGTCACAAACCCCTACAACTACCTTTATATATGTTGCCGCTATACTGATACTAGCATCAGGTTGGATGTGCATGAGCTTTAAGCGGAGGCAACTTGCAAGAAGTGGCTTGAAATACCAGAGGCTAGACATGGAGCTGCCTGTATCTGCTGGGGCAAAAACAGAGCCAGATGTTAATGATGGATGGGATAACAGCTGGGGTAATAATTGGGATGACGAGGAGGCACCTATGACACCCTTAATGCCTGTCACTCCTAGCCTCTCCTCCAAAGGGCTTGCCTCACGACGGCTGAGTAAGGAGGGGTGGAAAGACTAGTGCTAGTTTGATCGACACGTGCAATCAAAAATGGGAAAAAGAATGCATTAACATAACTTTATTTTTAGCTCGTTACTTTTCCTGATTTTCAGAGGTCTTTTTGTTTCTGTTTGTCACTGAAATGGAAATAGAAAACCTAAAGGAAAATTGACATGATGGAGGCTTTCATGTGGTTTTGCACAGAAGTCGGTATGTGGTACTGGCATTGTTCTTTGTAAGGTAATGTCAAAGTTTTTTAGTAGGTTGAGCCGCACAATGGAATTCCTGAGCCAACAAACATGCTCGTGAAGTGCAGGTGTAGTCCATCAACCTAGATTGCTTGGGTGTGTGCGTATGCGTGTGCCCTTGTGCAACACTGTGCCACTATGCGTGCCTACATGGTCGCTTGGAGGCAAGTAACTGAGTGGCACTGTTTTTGGGTTGGTATGGTGGGTGCATCCCTGTTCTTGAAGTTAAAACGAGTAGATTAGGCCTCATTTAAACCTGGGCTTGTCTTAATGATTTTGTCCCACCAAACTCCAATGAATGGATCAGATTCTGGGTCCAAACGTAAGAAACCAAAACATTCCCTCCACCCAAATAATAAATTTGACTTTTGAGCAAACCCTCCCAAAGGAGGGCCGTGGGTTTCTCTCGATTCTTTCAGCTCCTCTCGCAGCCCATAAGGATAAGGGGAAGAACAAAAAGGAAAGAAGAGCTTTGTTGGGTTGGGTCTCATCCTGCAAGAGCAAAGTCTATCAATTGGGCAATTTGCACTTTATGATTGGTTCTGCAATCTGCATCATCCCTCAAGGAGAAGGCCCGAGGGAACTTCGACCATTTTCTGCGTATGGCCTTCTTGATGGAAAAAACCAAAAAAAGGCAATTTCCATCCATAGTCGTATATATCTGCACGACATCTGATATTATTTTAGACTTTGTAATTTATTTGTACTACATCGGATACGGTAACAATCTTGATAAAGGGCTACTGGGTAAAAACCAAACCTAAGTAAAAGACGAAGAAATACTTGGTCTCGCAGCTTCCTGCTCACCACACCTCTCCAGTCACAACTTTTCTTCTCAATTTGTTGGTCAAAAAAGTGGGAAAGAAACCATAGACAAGTATTGAAAATGACAAATCCAAATATTGCCATTTTGCCATTCATTTCATTAGCATCCTTCTGCAATCTGCATGTTACCTTAGTCGACGCCACAACTTACAGAAAATTGAAACACTTCAAAAAGAGATAGAAAAAGAAGACATATCCATCAGAATCTTAGCAGTAATTTACACTTTGTAAATTTATACTAAGTAAATCTGAATTATTTTAGTACCCCCATCTCTCTACCAACAAAAAAGAAATCCCTACTGTCAGTATAGTTTGATGTATACAGGACGAAACATGTATCCATTAATCACGTTTCCTTCAACTCTTCCATTCCGCAATATCGTCTTTTCTCCAAAACTTACTCTCATAAATTTAATATTTACTTCAAATTTCAATTAAAAAATTTTATTATTTTATCATCTATTTTTTTAATTTTTTAATAAATTTTAAATAAAGTATAGTATATAATAACGTTCTATTTCGCTGGCAAATTTAAAACTTCACACGTATAGCAGATGAGATAATTTTCAATTGAAAAATATTTATACATGTAATATATTCAAGACAAACCGGTAGTTACAAACATGTGAGACGTAGCATCACCTGGTGCCGCGTGTTGATAACTGATTCGCCCACGTTGATGAAGCACGTGTAGAGGCTCGGCCTTTTTCCATGCAAGGGATTGTCTTCGGAGGAGGGCAGCACGTGGATGGGCCCCGCGCAGGAAATTTGTCAGATTGCACGTGCCCTCACATGACGAGATTTAATGCTCCCTAATAGAGAAACACGTGTCGCCATAATCCACGGATTCATAGGGTCACACTATCAACGCTGATTGCGATTAGAAAGGGGCGTTTTATAGAAACACCGGCCCCACCGGATCAACGTGTGTTGCGAAGGCTTTGACGGCTCAGATCTTTGGTACATCACATGCTTATCGTATAATCGAGTTCATTTGTCTACTTATTTTAAGTTTTATCTCTGCTGATGGTACAACGCCGACTAATTTTGACTTCCTAGAGGTCCATGACACGTAACAAAGCGATAGTATCAATAATTAAATTATGAAAAAAAAATGTTAAAATGTCTAACAATACGTTACATAATAACTTATTAAAATATAAATATTCATAAAATTATTATACATATACTATTAGTAAGTCGAACAATAAAAAACCAAAGTCAAATGCAACAACATACTCATTTTTCTCAATAAATAATATGCTTATTATAAATGTTATACATAATTCCTTTATCATCACATCAATTTTAAGTCAAAATTTGATTGGCAATCATAGCGCATAAGCATGTTATAAGGATTTGTTTTACTTAGAAATTTCCACGTTACCATAAATAAATGAAGGATAGATGGTAGTAATTATTGTTAAAATTTACTCAATCTTTTTAGGTATAAAAGAATGATCACTATTAATTTATTAAGAATATATAATATATAAATATAATTTTAATCAATATATTAATAAAGAGTTGGAATTAAACAAAATCACTGTGCATTGAAATAAATTCATTAATTGCATATTCATAGGAATAGAGTCCCATAATTGAATTACATTTCCATTGCACATCAACTCAAAACCTACTTCATTCAAATGCCATCGAACTTGAACTGGACTCATTCATTATTTTCCAACAATTGATCATTGCACGTGGGAATGGAGAAAAAGAAATTCAATTATCATTCGTGTAAATGATGTAATTGTTTTTTAAGACACATGTAATTATAAATTATAAGATTTTTTTTAAAAAAAGTAAAATCCCCAACGCATTTAAATAGTTCTTTTGCTTAATTAGCGGTGGGGACTGGAGCCTACTTAAAAACTCAAGGGACTCTAAGCATTATATGGAGCCTATTTATAATGGATTACTTGTTTTTTTTTTTTTGGTCAATACATATGAAATAAATTTTAAAAGAAAGAGGAATTCGAATAATAGGAAAAAAAAAAGGGAAATTACAGTTGGTAAAAGCTTGTTGCTTTTCTCACTGCACCAGGAAAAACTGTTGGGAAAGGAGGAAAGAACCCTGCAGGGAACTGCATGTAGCAGGTACCTAGGCAAATTGCGCATAGAAACAAGAAAAGGTAGGGGGCCAGAAGATCTATTGCAGTTAGTAAGGACGTTAGGGAGCTGAGATTCCGGTGGGGGCTTTTACAACTTGAGTTTCAGTCTAGAACCTATCTTTTTCTGAATAATTTATGGAAAGAAGATCATAGTAGAATTGCAGCATATCTCATAGTTTATGTCTTTTACTCCCCAACTGCCGCACTCAAAATCCACCATAAGAGTGCAAAAGAAATTTTTTGGAGATTGTGCTTCCTTTTCTTTTCTTTTTTTTTCTATCGTGGGGCACTGGAGTATGGAGTACTTGAGTATAGTGGGGATATTCTCTTTATCTCAGTAAGTTTCGAACTTTAATTTTCTACCTTAGACTCAAGCAACAATTGACTCCTTAGGGTCAAATGAGTTTTGGTTGTTATACCTCAATTAGTTATTATACATAAATGTTTAATTTACTGCAGCCATGTGAGAAAATGCTCGCTCATTGCAGCCTCTGTATTTAAAGGAAGATGGATTCATTGCAAGCGACACATGAAAAATCATGCTTACTTCCAACCCATATATACATTAGTTAAACTTAAATATATTCAATTCATTAAAAAAAAAAACTGATAAGTATGAAAACGCCAGGAACTGTAGACCGGTAATAGTGTCGTCAACCGGAGGGAAGAGAAAAATTTCTGGCCGAGGAGCAACAGGACCACCTTGAGAGGCAGTTTGTCTCCTTTGCCGGCTCAATTCCCACGTCTCTTTCAACACCAAAAAAAAAAAAAAAAAAAGAAAACAAAAATCCCCCATGTCTCTGCACCTTTTTAACTTAATAAATATATTACAAAGTGGAATCTCTGGACCAAACTCAGTGCATGCGTATTTGATGAGAGATTAAATCAATAATCATCTCACGAGGTCATTGTTTCATGGAAAGATTGTCATGCATGTCGGGAATTTGGTACATATTGATGGCATATAATAACGAAATGTAAGCGTGGCATAAAGCAATTTTGACCAAAGACAAAAGGAATTAACAAATTCCATTGCCTTTTAACTAGGTTTCATCGCACATGGAAGATTTAACTTTTGAAAGTGATTTATCTGCGTTGCATTAATCAATCATGATCATGTTAAGTTAAGGAAATCGTTTTCACTAGAAAGCGTTAAATCATTGGTTAAATGGTAAGATTAGTTTTTGACTATGGTTTGAAGGCAAACAGAAAAAATGGTTATGCAGTAATTCTAGCTAAATATCTACATGCATTGATCCAAACTTTTGGCTTATAGATTTTTATGGAATGACATTGAAAGTTGTTAGATTTATTCTTATTTTCGGACAGATGATATTTATTTCATGATCTACGTATATGTTGTGGGCCTGTAGAAAATTTCCACTGTCTGATTGTGTTGCAATGTACTAGGTTTAAAAGAGCAGCATAATGTCTAATGAGCGTAGATTGGGTCAGGGAAGGACCTCGTCGTTGATGGTTGATCGTTGCCTTTCACTTCATTTCGTGCCATTTTATTTTTACATTTAATTCCCATAAAAAAATGTATTACCAAAAAATTCAACAAGACTTGGGCGATTAGGATTGATGAGACAAAGATTGCAAGCATTAAAGCAGCAAATAACTAGAGGATGGTGGCACTAATTAGATGAGCTATAAAATCTTGGCAAGATTTACGTTCCATTGTTGCGTCCAAGAGAATCAATTATATTATATGAGAGGGATATATTCAAAAGTTTGAACCACTTTGGCTATAGCACTAATCAAGCTCCCACTTTGACCCCAAAATGATCAAATTACTAGCAGAACAAACAAAATTCGTGGCAAACACTTGAGTATTAGTGGAGTCATAAAGAATGGAAAAACAAGAGTAAAAAAGACCCTTGCCTCACCTGCTACAAATAATGGTTACAAGCTGGTACGGATTTGAAAAGTAAGAAAATTATTTAAGAGCACAGATTACCAATTTGAGGGTGGGAAAAATGGTGAGCGGACCGCACCAGGATCCTGCGTGATTGGCTCACTCCAGGTGGCCCTGCATGAATCTGCCTTGATTTGCGCTTTCCAACAAGAACACCAAAGAACTGTGAGAAATAAGGTACATTGAAGCACCATAGGTCAACCGATTTGGCTTTATTGTGTACTATGGTTTATAAAATTTTGGTCTATGAAATTCTGGTTCATTTTCTTCTTTCGGGGCTCAACGACCATAATTTGCTATACAGATAGATGTGATGACCGACAAGATTATTAAGGAAAGAAAAAAGGGGTAAGAAGGATGACTAATTAATTAGAATTTGTCAGAACTTTCACTCTGTCTAGAAGCTCAAATATAAAAAAAAAGCATACATATATGAACAATCCACAAATAAAGAGTTTTTCTAAGGATTTACGATCACAATGGCCGAACAAATATGATAACATGTCATCAAAAATTTTGTGATTTGAGTAATTGAGGTCGCACAACTTTACAAAATGAGGGAGTAACAAAACAAAGACGAATGGCGATGTAATTAGCCAATAAATTCCTACTGTGCAGATAAACAATACATTCTTCAAATGGTATTTAAAGTGATTGTGGGGCTCGGAAAGTTATCGCCAAAATATCTTCCAAACCGCTCTTCTTGGAGCTTGGAGAATGTGATAAGGGACCCTTCCCACCATTACAGCTTTTAATAGGAGACATGCATATAGCACTTAAGATCTGCATAGGGCCATCTGTCTCTTCGAAGGGCATACTTTGCACGTGTGAAGGTTGGTCCAAAACCATGTACTGAATCCTTAAGGTTCCAATATGGAGAGAAGAAGCCGCACCTTTTTTAACTTTATGTCCCAAGCTAAGTTAAATTGTAGATAAAGACCACTTGTCCTGTTGCACGCGCGTTGGATCATGGGTGTGCCCTTGTCTAGGGGTCACCCTTATTACAAAGTTACCATCATCGCCATGGATCACACCTATTTTGTGTGTGCTTTTCATGCCTCAAAAGTAAATACAAAATCATTTCGGTTGTGTTTTTAATACAATGGAAAGAAAGTTCATGTCTCCCACAGCTTTTTGGACACTCTCATTAATTCCTTGCTTGCTGGACGCTTTTCTTGAGGTTTGTTCAAGAAAGGTTTCTCAATTACCTGCTGCTTTTCTGTTCGCAGCGAATTTGTTGCTTCCAAGAGTGGAAAAGAGAGACCGCGCTGGTTTCTAAAGGATTTTTAAGCTTAGAGAGAAAAAGAAGGCAATTTCTACCCCTAGCCGTCAAAGCAGTAAAAGTTCATCTTCTTGATTACTATACCAGTACCTGATTTTGACTGTAAAACATAATTATGTCAACAAATAAGCAAACATAATTGTATGTATTATATAATGTTTAATGAGCTTTTATTCATATTAATCTACGTGATTTATGTCGAATTAAATGAGTCAAAATCTCTCCATGCATGGTTGGTTAACGTGCAAAAGCATTATCGATCCTTGTACCATAAATTACTTGATCTTTGCTTCTTTATTGTATAGTGAAAACCAGGGTTTTGCATTTTCTGAACTTTACTGTGGGACATAGCCAAGCAGCAATCATTTGAAATTTGAGATCCTGTACAATGTGCAAACCAACATACGCAAAACTACAAATGGCAGAGGTCTTGTAGAACGGTTTACCCGATAAGCTACCTTTTTGACATAATTGAGTGGCATGCACTTCCAATTCATGACATTTTTGGGCAGTTTTGAATGTGAACCCTAAGATGTAATTAAAGGATAGCAGAGCTAACAAGCAGAGTACTGTATACAACTTTTCTTTATTTGTTCATTACGGGAAGGGGGAATGCATGAGCTGGGGCTAGAATCCCAGCCTTAAGGAATGAATGCACCATCTGGCCAAGCCCCGTGTTCAGACTGTACTTGGAGCAGCTATGTAGAAGTGGCCCAGGCCAAGGAGTTTGATACATCAATCTCTTCACATTCAACCTCGTATGTTTCTCTTATGATAAAAATATCCAATAAAATTAAACTAAATCACTCGATAGAGAAAAACTTTTACTATAATGAGACAATAAGTTAAGAGAACCTTTTCCTTGAAAGGATCCCGAATGAATCCTGTAAAATTGTTCAACCTTTTTTCCTTCAAGCCTAATTTTATTTATCATTGCAGTAAAACTCCGTCCCTTGAGTCTGTCCAAAAGGAGAAGGTTATCCCCAACTCAAACAAACATGTTCCTTTATGTGTTCAATATATACTATAAAAAGATGGGGAAGATTAGAATCAAATGAAAATGACTTGTTTGTGCTTTACTTAGGGTTCAGTCACTTTTTAATTTCAGTTATCATTTGGGATCAAGGTTTAAGGTACTAATAAAGTGATTAAAGTACCTTAATTAACTAGTCTAGCATCGCAATTTTTTTACTGTTTCTATTAACAAGGTACTCTGTTAATAGCAATTAACTTTGACATCATGGCTTCATGATTCCCCTGAATTCAAAGAAACGAAAGAATAAAAACATGATTTATATTCCAAAGAAAGCTTCTTCTTCTTTTTTTTTTCTGTATTCTTTTTGACATTTCGTGCTCTTTATCTTATCTTCGGGTGAATGATTAGCATCCGCTATAGGAATTTAATAAGCTACAACGCTTGTTGGCCCTTTCAAAATTTAGATGCAAGAAAGAGACCCTGGCCGGAAAATGTGAAACACATTTATCTCAAAGCACATGTCCCTAGCGCTTTGTTCTCACAGATCCCTTTCTTTACTTATTCTTCATAATTGAGTTTGCATAATTTCTATATCTCTATGTGTCAGTGCCCCATCCTACCCTGCTCAAACTGATCAGCCCTGCATCAAAAATCTCATTACCAAGAATTTTCCCTTAGTTTCATCCTTTTGTCCCCAAGATTCCTAGTTGATTGTAGCTTAAGGTAATATAAGAATTTAAGAAATAATGTTATGGTTGGCTTGGCCATGACTGCATGTTGCCTGGCTACAGCATGTCAACTAGTTTAGTAACTTCAAGAGAACAAACTTCCAATTTCACAAGCAACAAGTTCCAGATTAGCGATTAAAGATTATTTAGGTTAACAATTAGTCAAACCCATTTAATTTTCAGCAAATCGGCATATCTTACTTTGTTAAGCAATACAAAATTTTGGGTGCAAAACAATCTAACAAGTTAGCTAAAATACCGGAATCCTGAAAGTCTGCAAGCAAATTGAACTAATCAATGAACAAATTCTATTAGTATTCTTAACCGTGCGCCATCCCCAAGCTACCACTTCCAAGTCAAAACTCATTCTTGGTCGTAATATATATAATATAAATTTACCCAATTAAGCGATATGCATTGTGTAAAATAATCTAATTGAACCGAACAAGTAACGAAATTTAGGCCCAAATTTTGTATTTCAAATTTGAATTCTTTATTAGGCTGTAGGGCACTGAGGTTTCGTACAAGTGTACAACAGTGTGAACTGTAATGACTTATAATTAACGGATTAATCCAAAGATGTAGTGGGAAAATATCCAAAATTTCAAAAGAGACTAACCCGTAAAAGAAGAAGCAAAAGCAAAGTGAGTGGCATTATTTTGGGGGACAGTGTCCGAGTCTTGACCAACAACGAAGGGAGAGTTCCACTTGTGAAAGCAGGCGAGGACTTTTAAGCCCCCCAACACAGCATCTCCACTATCTTTAACCAAAAAAAGACACTATACTATTATATGCTCTCCTACCCTTTTCATATTTGCTTTCACTTTTCTGATTTTCTTCCACATTTTCGCTTTAAAAGAAATTTCTACACCAACTTTAGATTAGGAAAATGTTACCAAAGGGTTGTCGCCAATCACGATCAATCGTTTTATAACTCAAACCATTATTTTCACATGCAAATCCTTCGTAGTCATGAAATGTAAAAATAAAAAATAGTAATTCAAGTGTTGTTGTTATTTGCAAAATGAAGTGCGGTAATTATCGGTTAATCTCTTTGCGAAACATAACGATGGAATTCTAATTTTAAAGCACCACCAGTGAGATCTTGCCACGTCAAGTTGAAATCAATGTTGGTGGGGGCTAAATAATAACGTGGCGCTATCTGAACTGGGGTAATGTGGCGTTTACGGAGATTTACCCGGGTAGTTAGGTTTCTCTCGAGACGGTACTTCGTGGGGCTGATGAAAGTAACTTGATCCCGACAGCCGGTGACTGCACTGGCTAGGAAATGACGCCGATGCCGTGATAGAACCGGCGTTAGCCGGTCATTGCGGAGGCTTGCCTCTTTGACTTACTACACGTGCCCATATCTCTTTGTTTTTAACCCTCCTCAGATATTAAAACTTTTACTTTTATAAAAGGGCGGAAAAAAAAGGAAAAGGACAAAATTTTCTCTTTAGAAAAAACGAAAGAGAGAAATTAAGATTTTATCTCTTTTTCGGCGGAGACCGTTGATTGCGGTTGGGAATAAAGCGCTCTGTCAGGGGCCCCCCTTTTTGACCACATCTTACATTGTCATTTTTTTTAATCCGACAAAATAAATAAAATAAATAAAACCAAAATGGTCATCTTGACAGTTGATTTTACACGGATGCCATTGTTAATTTTTTTAACATACCCAAAAAAGAAAATTATAAAAAAAATATGAAAATTTCTTTTCACCAGATAGTGTCGGTGGACTGTATAAAGATTGATTCCAGAAGGGAAATTAAATGGTGGTGAGTGTTGTTGTCGGGTTGTCTGGTTTTCGAATCCTGGTTACAGTCCAGCCTTAGGCGATACTGCTGCAAAAAGCCAGGCGCTACCATACATACACCGCCACGTTTCCACGCTTCTAACAGCTCCTGCCTACATTATTTCTTTTGGCTAAAATCTGCAGTTTAGGCTTAACGTGGTTGGGTTCCTAACGGTGCCAAAATTAATTATACTTTGCATCTTTGGTTGGCTGTCAACGCATAGTAATTATGACGACCTTTTTATTTTTATCTTCACTTTTGACCGACCACTTTTTTAACTAGTATTACGTTGTTTGCTTTCAGTTTTGATTCTTTATGGGGTTAACATTTCCTTTTAAGTTAAGTCTTCATATTCAGTAAATACCTGAAATAAACAATTCTTGTATTAAGTGTATGGGTTGCTAACACTACTGACGAGGATGGAACGGATGGGAATGACAACATGCTAATTCAACTTAATTGCTTCAATAGTTCTCTCGATTATTTAAGATAGTATTGCAGTAATTCAATTTTGATTCAAATTCCTTCACATATTTTAATCACGAATTCGTAACGGATACAAGCAGCAGGCAAAATTAATTGGGCCTGCGATGTGTAATTTGCCTGGAAGAGTCTTGGCTGATGACTCCCATATTTTGTGGCACGAAGAAATGTTAAACAGTCAGTCGAACGGGATTCAAGGCACAGATACCCAACTCATAAAAATTCCAGTTTCTGTTGCAAGAAATTAATGAGCAAATGTGATCAAATTTTGCTCTTTTAAATATTTAGAGCGCTGGAACCTGCAAGTATTATGGTCTCTGCTGATTCTCTGCTCCATTTGATAATTAAATACCGCACCATTTTCACATGTTGAGATGAAAGGTCATCACCTTCCAAGTTTAAAACCTGAATCCCCTTTTTAGCTGGACAAAGTAATGGTTTTAGGTGGAATTTTTAGGCTTTGCATTGATATATCCAACCCTCTTCAGTAAATGGTAGAAGAGAGAGAGAGAGAGAGAGAGGAGAGATCCCTTTTTGCCTTGGCTGTAAATTGATAGGCACATGTATGGCTTCATTTTTAGCTGCACTAAAACTTAAGAATGAAAATCTTGAGACAAGTACAAAAAATCAGCCAGGTTTGCAATTTCCCCATACCTCCTTGAGGGGCAAACAAACAGGCAGAAATGCAGAAGCCAGAAAGTTGGTTTAAAAATTAAAACGTCGAATAACAAAGTTGATAAAAAAATTAAAATTTGCATTAAATATGGGTCAATTAATTTTCAAAACCATTAACTAGTGGCTGTTCCTTGCAAGCCGAAGCCAAAATCTTGAAAATCCAATTCTGTCCAATATTTTTAACCACGAGATTCTGCAGTGCAGGTTTGCCCCTAGCTAATGCCACATGGCTTTCTGGGAAAATTTCAGGGGCATTATGGACACGTTGAGTCTTGGAACGAAAGGGGACAAGTTCTGTGTTTTATTTTTATTTTTTTCTGAATTTGTGGACTCAACAGTGCAAGCTCACTTTTCGTTTACCTGTTTGGGTAATTCCTGATCCTCAAGGCGGCCATTAAACTTGCAAAAGGAGAAATTAATTTAATCAACATCAAATTTTAAACTTTGAACGTACAATATTTTCATCTTTAGCAGTTTCTCTTTTCTTTTTTTTTTCCCAAAAATACATCCAACCCACACCGACCCTTCCCGGTAAAGAGCCAGGGCAGGGACACCCACATGACTCTGTTCTTTTCTTTTATCAACCGTTTTCCTCTCCTCCAAAAGGGAAAATAATTTTAATATGAAAGTTTTTTTAAATAAATATAATATATTTTCATTTATTGATCTCTGCCTACTTCTAGGCTCTTGGTAGCTTCCTTCCCTCCACATTATATAGAGGCTTGAGCTCCTCTTCCAATTCCCAATCTCACTGCTCTCTCTTTCTCCCTCTTTCTTTGAAAGAGTTTCTCTTCTTGGTGGGTTTATTAGAAGTTTTAACTGATAAATAATACCCACATTACTTTCATTCTTCTCTAATTAGACTGCATTTTCTGTGTTTAAACCAAAATGGGTTTCTCTTATCAGTTTTAGAAAGTTGAAGGAAATCCCATTTTGCAGTATACAAAACTCTGCTGCAGAAACAGATCCCTTTTTTTCCCTCTGTTTTTGTTGAATTGAATACTGATTCGTGTCTTCCGTCAGCTGTGAATACATGGAGAAGTTAATGAGGCTCATTTCAATGGCTCCTCTGCTTCTGCTACTTTGTCTTCCTTTTGCATTTGCTGGCCATGACTATAACCAAGCTCTGAGTAAGAGCATTCTCTTCTTTGAAGCTCAAAGATCTGGTCACCTTCCTCATAGCCAGAGAGTCACATGGAGAGCTAATTCCGGTTTGAATGACGGCAAGGCTAGTGGGGTGAGTTAACGTTCCACTCTCATTTTCCAAATGTTGAACTTCTTACTATGTCAAGTCTACCCAGAAAACAAGTTGGAAGCCAACATGTTCCTCTACTTTGGGTTTATTTTTTGCATTGAAAACTATGGTTTCGATTTGTTGAGATTGTTTGTAAATCACAGGTGGATCTGGTTGGAGGGTACTATGATGCAGGGGACAACGTGAAGTTTGGACTGCCTATGGCATTCACCCTAACAATGATGTCCTGGAGCATAATAGAGTACGGAAAGCAAATGGCTGCAAGTGGAGAGCTCGGCCATGCTTTGGAAGCCGTTAAGTGGGGAACCGACTATCTCATCAAAGCTCACCCCGAGCCCTATGTCCTTTACGGAGAGGTACCCCTTCCCTCCTTTTTCAGTAACGTTTTCTCCTTCAAGCGTTAACAGCTAACACTAATGTTTTATCACTAATATTTCCATATTATATATATATATATATTAAATAACACTTGATAGCAGCAGCTGTCTACAAAAATATTACTTTATTAGTTAGAGCTTAGTGTTAATTTCTTTAAACTCAAGGGACAGCAATAAAAAAAAAAAAGACCAAGAAGTGAGAAAAAAAAAACAGATCTCAAACTCGGGTTGAGTGTGACTTTAGTTTTATATTTTGCTACAGAACTACTTTAATGGGAACGGACTATGAATAAAAAAATTAAAAAAAATTAACTGAAGATTCATTTCAAATTAGTTTGGTCCTAAATTTTGCTGTGGTCAATTTTAGGTGGGAGATGGTAACAGTGACCACTATTGTTGGCAAAGACCAGAGGATATGACCACCGACCGTCATGCTTACAAGATTGACCCAAGTAACCCAGGGTCGGATCTCGCCGGTGAAACCGCAGCCGCAATGGCTGCTGCCTCAATCGTCTTCCGCCGTTCCAACCCCGCGTATTCCAGCGAGCTTCTTCGCCACGCTTACCAGGTATTAACACAGTCCTCCTCTGATTGACACGCTTTTAGCTCACAGTTCATGTGACAATTTTGGTGGGACATTAGGCCCACAGGCGCATGTTAGCTAACACTCTGGCCTTTTTAGGCTAGCATTAGCGGGTGACTGGTGTGTACTTGAGTGACAACGGTTGTTGTTGCGCACTTTAGCAAAAGCTTCCGTAGACCGTAGTAAATCGGTAGTTACGCTGCCTCGCTTTTTTGTCAGTCTGAACATTGCAACTTGGCGGCCCCAAGTTTGCACTAATTTAATAACCACTGTCTTTATGTTTTTAACAAGGTTGAGTGTTTTAAATGCACTTAGTATTACTATTAAATATTATTATTTTATTCATTAATGTATCAAAATTAAAACATTATCACGCAATCGGCTATTTGATATTTCGTATATTTGGCTTAAGAAAAAAGAGAAGTGACTTTACGGAGTTTGGATTACCTGTTTAGGTACTTATATTTGATAAGAAACGGTGCCGTCTGGTGGACCATTTTCTGGTTTGAAAATTGAAAAATAAATGCGGGTAAACTTTTTCGGCGCATAATTTGGGTCATGGGCGCACTTGCCCCGCCCATCACGGGTAATCGTCTTGTCACCGTACAGATCTCTAGTATTAACAGATCTGAACCGTAGATTGAAACGATCCGCAGAAGTCGCAATTAGTTATTCGTTTCCCACGTGCCAACACTGTCGGTGCCCCCAGTTAACCCCAATTACCCTTGCTTTTCTCCTCATATTACATCACCCACGCACGCTCTTTAACAAAATTGAAAATTTTCAAGAATTAATTGGAATTAATAATATTTTGATTTTTTCTTTTCTGTTTTCAGCTATTCGAATTTGCTGATAAATACAGAGGCAAATATGACAGCAGCATCACGGTTGCCCAGAAATACTACCGATCCGTCAGTGGCTACAATGTAAGCTTTTCATATTTATCTTAATGTCACAGCAAAGAGCATAAAGGAATTTTTTTATTAATGGTAGAACATGGCATGTTGGGATATTTATTAATTGATTTCTGAATTTGGAACTTGTACAGGACGAGTTGTTGTGGGCCGCTGCATGGCTGTACCAAGCTAGTAACAATCAGTACTACTTGAACTATCTTGGAAACAATGGTGACTCTATGGGTGGAACCGCCTGGGCCATGACTGAGTTTAGTTGGGACGTTAAGTACGCTGGGGTTCAGACTCTTGTCGCCAAGGTATTATTATTTCCAACTGCTAAAGAAAAATCCATGTATTATCTGCAATAATTGGTTATGTCTCATCAACAAATAATTATTGGTTATGCTTCAAAAGTTTACCTGGAACATCATATCAGTAATTAATAGTTTTAATTAACTGACTGAGTGGTATGTTTTTCTTCCCCTGCAGTTTCTAATGCAAGGTAAAGCTGGTCTCCATGCACCAGTGTTTGAGAGGTACCATCAGAAGGCAGAATACTTCATGTGTTCATTGATTGGAAAGGGTACCCGCAATATTCAGAAGACTCCAGGTGGTTTGATTTTCCGACAGAGATGGAACAACATGCAGTTCGTGACTAGCGCCTCGTTCTTGGCCACTGTGTACTCTGACTACCTCACTTCCTCTAGGGGTAGCTTGAAGTGTGCTGCTGGCAATGTTGCACCATCCGAGCTTCTTTCTTTTGCAAAATCTCAGGTGATTACTGTTCTCTTTCTGTATTTTACTCTTTACTCTTTGTGAATGGTAACAAATTCAGCCCTTGACAAATTCTCTGGTGTTTTGCAATCTTAAATTCTCAGGTGGATTACCTTCTTGGAGACAATCCAAGAGCTACAAGTTACATGGTTGGTTATGGGAACAATTACCCACGACAAGTTCACCACCGGGGTTCTTCAATTGTTTCCGTCAAGGTTGATCCTACATTTGTTGCCTGCCGACAAGGTTATGCCAATTGGTACACCAGGAAAGCCAGTGATCCTAATGTTCTCACTGGTGCTGTGGTTGGAGGACCTGATGCCTATGATAACTTTGCTGATGAAAGGGACAACTATGAACAAACAGAGCCTGCTACCTATAACAATGCTCCTATTCTTGGCATATTGGCTAGACTAGGTGGTGGTCATGGCGGTTACAACCAGCTCCTTCCTGGTATATATAGCCTATTATGGTTTTAACTTTTTCTTTTCTAGCATTTTCTATCAACGATGATGATCATGACATTGGCTTTCCTGCAGTGGTTGTCCCAGCTCCTAATCCTGTTGTTGCCAAACCAAAACCGGCGCCAAAACCCAAATTGACTCCCACTCCAGGTATATTCTTCTCTTTTAAATGATTTTCCCCTAAAAATTTTTGTATTGGTGAACATTCTCTCATAGGAAACACAATGTCACTAATTTATTAAGGGATGTGTGGTTCTATTTCTCATTATAATAGGCTATGATTGAATGGCACGATCTGACTTGGGGATTTTGGTTTTCAGCCTCATCTTCTAGTCCAATTACCATAAAGCAAAAGATGACAACTTCCTGGAATCACAAGGGAAAAACTTACTACAGATATTCCACAGTTGTAACCAACAATTCTTACAAAACTGTAAAAGATCTCAAGCTTTCGATATCAAAGCTTTATGGTCCTTTATGGGGTCTCACAAAGTCTGGCAATTCTTATGGTTTTCCATCATGGCTCAACTCTTTACCTGCTGGAAAGAGTCTTGAGTTTGTATACATCCATTCTGCTTCTCCGGCTGATGTCTCAGTTTCAACCTACAATTTGGCTTAAAAAGGAAGAATATCGCAAAAAACAGAGTAAAGTCCGCATAGTTTCTGGGGTTGTGGTGTAAGAATTGTGCAGCTATACAGAATGCAGTCCAGAAAAGGTTTTTCCTTTTTTTTTTTATATTTGTTTGGGGATTTTCAACTTTACTTGTTGATTTGGTATTTAATTAGGGTTTTAGCTGATATTAGGTTAAATAACGTTAAAGATGGGGGGAGAAACGAGTGAAGAGACCATTAAAAAGCAGTGCTCATCCTCTTTCTCCCCCCACTTCATTAGTTATATCTAATAGATAGTTTTTGAGAGACATTGAAAAAGAGTGAGAATTGAGAAGTAAACAAATGGCTTCTCGATAGATTGCAAGGAGTCTGTTTTTCTTTGTACTTCATAGCAGCTGATGTCCTTCTTTTATATTTTGGCGTTGTGATGCTGCAAGCTTTGCAGCATTTTTATATTTTCCATATGAATACAGTTTGCAGAACAATGTTTATGTCTCTCTTCTCCTGTTCAAGATTCAACCGTGGCAGTTGAGTTTGT
This sequence comes from Theobroma grandiflorum, assembly GCA_036013995.1. Taxonomy (NCBI): domain Eukaryota; kingdom Viridiplantae; phylum Streptophyta; class Magnoliopsida; order Malvales; family Malvaceae; genus Theobroma; species Theobroma grandiflorum. The sequence continues at coordinate 1,548,171 of CP142131.1, read as the reverse complement.
TTTTGTAAAGATTCCTCTATGAACTAATAAGTAATAAACATGCCATCATTCTCATGGAAGCTTCCTGTTATCACATTCCAACTCTTGTATACTCCACCATGGCAGTACTCTACAATCAGAATCCTTAAAAGGCTTCCAAAGAAGTGCTTTTGCAGCGTGTTCAGTTGCTTCCGCAGTAGTGCTACATTGGCAAAGTTCAGAACCGAAATTTCTACCTTTGGTGTACAATTTGGATAATATGAAGCAGCTTCCCGGAATTGACTAAGTGGGGTCTACTCTTCTAAAACGGCAATTCTTAAACTCCTAGCTAAACAAAAAGCATTTTGGCCAGCTAACAGGTTCATGGAATAACTAGCAGAGTCGACTTACTAGGACAGCAAGTGCCCACAAAAACGTGTTGGGTATAATTTTCTATTCAGACCTGAATTCAGAGAAACCCTAACTGCACAAGCAAAGGCCTGAACTAAATTTGGTGTACAGATATCCCGAGTTTCATAAGATTTTGCCAATTTCAAGTTCAACTACAAGAGGGTTAGTTTTTAGTTCCCTCACTCGTTGCTCATCAATAATAGATCATTCTCACCAGGTTAAATTAGACCATAAGAACACCACAAAGCTGCCTTGGCGCCATTTCTTCCTTTTCAAGCAGAGGCAATTAGCTGATTAGCTGCTCCCACTAGGTCAGATTGAACCTTGAAGTAGTGTCACCATGTACTTAGTGCTAAGAAGCCTCTTTGTAATGCAGCTTACTTAAAAGGGCATAGCATGCTCAACGATTTTCGACAAGTTTTTTCAAAGCATATTGGTTATGGGTGCTCGAAGTTAAATTCAGCAAAGTGGGCTACCAAACATATTTGCTGCAACTTTCCTCAGGTGCCAGGACAGGGTAAATATTATCGTATCTGTCATGAAAGGAATCCAAGTCTTCATCATGACCAAGAAGATGAAGATTCAGTTTTCCATTGTTGATGGATACTTAAAATGCAGAATTCAAGCGGAAATTGCTGACAAGCTGGTTAATAAAGGTTTATAGTCGGTACAGATGCTGGGATCTCATCATAGACCAGAGACATTGTTACCCAGCCCACAAAAGAAAAAGGAAGCAATGCCGCCGATACTATCATAAGCATAAAAATATCATTGAAGCATTATAAATTTATAATAATGAATCTTCAATGACATGTTATTGTTCCGTTAAACAGAATGCATCACAATAATTTTCAATATGCTATTGAAGAACGTACTTTACATTAACCTGTCAAGCTCTTAGGGATACAACTTCAAAGCAAAATGAAAAGAAAAGACTAACACCACATCTGAAAAAAAAAAAAACAAAGAGGAAAGAAAAGAAAGACCTAAGAAACAAGCTCAGAAGATGCAGCAGCTTTTACCTTTTCAACTCAACTACAATGACACTAATGTTGTCGGTGCTCCCTCGAGCAACTGCTAACTCAGCCAGCATTGCTGCCGCCTCTGCTGCACGGTCGCCAGTGCATCCTTGTGGATGATCTGAAAATCTCGTCTTTATTTGTCCATCAAGATATCTTTTGACAACTTCGCATGCAATTTCATTGGAAACAACATCCCACAAACCATCACTTGCTAATACGAGAAAGGTGTCAGATTCAGTTCGCTCAGTAACAGAGACCTCTGGTTCGGAGATTACATACGGCTTCAAATGTTGATCTCCTGCATCACATTAACACTATTTCATTGACAATTGTTCTAATAAATCTAACTTGATCAAGAGTTAGACTATGGATATTTATAACACCTATCGATCTTGAAGTGGCAAGAACTCCCAGGACACGACTTCCATTCCAGTTTATGACCGTTCCCCCAGCTGCTTCCACTCTTTCCCTTTCATCAGGTCTGTCAGGCTGTGGACAAAAAGCCACAAAAGGCTTTTATTAAAAGCGCCTCATGTAAAGAGCATATGATTCAGATAAAGTTCGTACTATTCTATAGGTATCCATCCACAGAATTAACCACTGAAGTGGCAATAACCCTTTTTGTTTTTCGGTTTGAATGAGAAGAGGATTATTCAAAATCTCAATAATACTCTAATTATTTTTTAAGAAGGGCAAAATTAAGTACTCCAAGTAAATTGTATTACTAAAAAATAATTGATCACTTAGATTAAGTCCTAACCAACTTTACGGTTGCCAATCATTTCATTAGATTATTCTTTCCAAGTCATTTCAATTTAAATCCTAAGTCCTAACTAAACTTTTCGAAGAAAAACCGTCATTCAAATAAAGACATTAAAAATTGACGTATCACCTTATGATCACTAGACAAAGCCACCGCGGTGCCGCCACGACACAAAACAGCTCTTGAGTCACCACAGTTGGCCACCACCACCACATCCCTCCCTACCAACACCACCACCGCCGTGGACCCCATCGTTTTCATATCCACATCCTCCGCCCCACCCTGAGAATCTTCTCCGCTCACCTCCTCGTCCATCTTCGCAAAACAAGCTGCCATCACCTTCTCCCATTCCGGTCCCTTCCCTCCACGCGTCCTCTCCTCCACCTCTTTCACCACCAACTGGTGCATCCTATCACGGCAAGCGTTAGCCACTTGGGCCCCACCGTGCCCATCATACACAGCGAAAAAGTCATACCCTTGTATCTCTCCGACCGACACCTTCACGGCGTCTTCCATCACTCTCCGGCGTCCGATCACCGATATCGACCCATGTGACTCGTACGTGACGCTCTCAACCTTATTTTCTTCTCTCTTCTTCTGTTCCTTTTCAGACCTTTGTGTGAACTTTTTGATGCCTCCCTTTTTCTTGGTAACGTAGACATCCATAACCACTTCAGAACCAATCCGTCTTTTCGCTTTGTAGCCCTTCATTAATTATACTCAAATTCATCGCCCCATTTGTGGGCGTAAATGACCAGCTTTCTTTTTCTTCACTTCAATGAATTTAAGTTTAATGCAGAGAGAGAAGGCAAGGACTCAAGCTGTTTTTAAGTAGCAGGAGAAATGATCTGGACCGTTAGATTAATGGTCCCTTAATCGATGAATGCCACGAGTTTCGAAATTCGGCTCTCCTACTTGTGAAACAGGATGTTCTGAAAGTAGACGTGGCAGTTGGAAAGATAACACGTAACACAGTGTCTGGTTTGGGATCCGGCCAGCTTCGATTTCCTTGGAAAAGAAAAACTGGTTTGGGATCATTGTCTTTTGCCGCTTCGAGTTTTTAATTTTCTCCCCCAATTTCCCACATGCCTTGTCGTAAAACATTGTACAGTTGGAGTGCTTTGATTGTTGGCTGGGGACATGGTTTCGGACCAACGTCGAAATTTAGGATATGTTACAAATAGGGATGTCAACGGGTCGGGTACCTTATAATTTTGAGATATCCGAACCTTAATTTTATAAAAAATCAATTATCCTAACTCTATTAACTACTCATTTAATTTTAAAATTACTATCTTAACCCTAACTCTAACACATTCCCACTACCCTATAATTACCCTAACTCGTTTAAATATCTGATTAAATAAAAAAATTATTAAAATTTTGTTCATGAGAATCCAATTACCTAATTAACTTTTCTAATCTCATAACTTATCTTTAGATTTATATGTTATATGTTTATATAAATAAACATATATATATATATATTGTAATTAATAATTTTATAAGTTATAATTTTTATAATATTAAAATAAAATAAAAAGTAAATATATTTATATTTAAAAAACGTAATATATACACACACGCATTCATAACAATATTAATGTCGTCATATTAATAATTAAAGTAATCATACTTAAACATAAATAATAATATAATAATTTTTTAATTTAAATATATTAATGGCATCACATTAATAATTAAAGTAATCATACTTTTCATATATTTGTTAATTTTTAACAAAAAAATTTACTTGTAAAGTTGGTAAACATTATAAATTTTTAATTTAATTATTAAAATAATAATAAAATATTTATAAATAGTAATCGAGTTCGGGTAACTGCTACTCAAGAGGTGGTACCCTACCCTACCCTATTAAAATTCGAATAATAAAATCACTATCCTAATTTTACTCGAATCCTTTTATGAGTATCCTAACCCCATATAAATGGATCGAATATATGTAGATATTTTATAATAAAATATCCATTAACACCCCTAGTTACAAAAAAAAGAAAGATTCTGGTTGACAGCTTTTCATGCCAATATCGACGGCAGATGGATCCATTGATTGTGGTCTGCTCTCAATAGCTTATTGATCTGATACACGAGCCGCAATTTGTTTCTCTTATTGACAACCGTGCCAGAAACTCCAAGCCGCAATTCACCTGGTTTGTCAATGAGGTTTACATGAAATTACACCCCTTGAATCCTTTGATAACCATCAAAATACGGCATATTTTTTCAATCTTCATTTTTAACTGTTTTAATTTTTGAATTATCTGGGTTTTTCTTATATATAATGTGCTAGACATGTTTATTCGGTTTTGCACGTTGCTTGTGTTGAATGTTTGCATGTTTATCACGTCATATAAATGCTCTTATGCAGTGACAACTAAAAAGATTTTGCTGTAAATCTCCCCGTACCGTACCCATGAATACAAATGTCTTGAATTTGATCTTATCCACAGCTGGCAGTTGTGTTAGAAAAGAAAACAGTTATGAGATCATTCCAACTTGGAGGGGATTCTTTCAACCACTAATAAACAATGGTAATATTTTTAAATCTACGGGCAGACAATTCAGAAAACCATTGTCTGTTCTTCTAAAAATAGACCCCTAGTGGGGTACCAACCTTCAAGCATGGCCGGATATGGTTGGAACACCGAGATTGAGTCACCCTTCCTTATAGAAAAATTTTCATTTATCTCTGGTAAAGTTCCTCTTTTCTTTGTTAGCTTTATAAACGTCATGTGCACAAATCAAATTAAAATGTTGTTTTCTTGTATTGGAAGAAACAATTAATGCATGCTATATATAAAAAGTGGGCTTTCTATTTAAGATAGTTTGGTAATTATAAAATAAGTTGTTGAAGAAAAATTTTTTACTCGTAGAATATTTTATAGAAAAATTTAATATTTTTGTTATTTAAATAAATTCATAAAAATATTTTTTTATTGTTTGAATTGTCTTATAAAAAAATTTTTAAAATATTTTTCACTGTTCATTTTTAAAAAAAAATTATCTTCAAAAATTTTTTTAAAAAAACATTTAAAAATATTATAATCTAAAAAAAATACTTTACTAATTTAATTAAACTGAACAAATATTATCCAAATGCAATAAAAAAAAAAAGGAAAGATTACTCATGTTGAACAAAACTTATTTTTGAAGGATTAACTATATTTAACCAATTTTGAGTGAAATCAATTCTATTAGCAACTCCTTCTTCATTAACTTCAATAAAGACTTTTGAAAGATTTTGATGATGAAGTGGTCTGCCATAGCTCATTTTATCCTTTATTTTTTTTCAAACAATAAATTTTAGAGCTGAAACAGCATCCACATTTCAATCAAACATTTGAGATGGAAGTACAATCAGGAAACAGAAACCCATCTGCCCAAAAAAAAAGAAGATAAAGGAAGAAAAAAGGAAAAGAAAGAGAGTGGAGGTGCAGGCAGCCGCCACAGGAGAGAGATACACGGTTTTGATAGCAAAAAAGGAGAAAGAAAGAGTGTAAAGAAGGAAAGGCTGTTGGTAAAGAAGATTTGCGATGCTGTCGGCAGTAGTGGGAGGAGGAATGAGAAGCAGCAGATCAAGTGTGAGAGAATGGATTACTTACAGGTGGAACGAGTAATGATTGCGTACCTCTTTATATCTGAAGTTATGAACCTTGCTTTAGATAAATGGAAAAACATTTTGATGTTTCACTAGAGATAAAAATGAAAAAAAAATTTAGTTAAAAGTATTGCTATTGATTTTAAATTTTACTTTCACATTAAAAATTATAATTTATCAATCTTAATTTTTTAAAAAATATTAAATGCAATAAGTTAAAATCATTTTTATTATTTTTTAACTAAATTAAAAATTAATATTCAATTTAAAACGGAAATTGAATATAAATATCTTTTTTTTTGTGGACTTGGGTTTTGTTGGGCCACACTAGGCCCAATAACTAAAGAAGGAAACAGCCTTGGTCGGTATGGGCTCAGCTTCTACCTTGCAAATGGATCTCATAATTGTTAGGCCCAATGGATTCAGCCCAGTCCAAATGTGAACACCTCCACCGCCTTTAACAATTCGTAATTGAAAAAATAATTCAACATTTTCAATCAGCAAAGCAAATAGAGCTCTGACGAATTCCAAAATCAAGGTTCAAGATCAAAGCAGGAAAGCGAGGGCGAAGATCCATCAAAATTGAATAGAGAAACAAAAAATGGAAATGGAGAAAGAGAGCGAGTTGGTTCGGCGATGCATAGAAGCGGCTTGCCGAAGCAGAGAGAGCGTAGAGAAATGGCGGAGACAAAGAAGAACTCTGGAGCGATTACCTTCTCACCTTTCTCAATCTCTCCTTCAAAACCTCCTCCGTTCCCGCATCCTCTTCCCTTCCTTACTCGAGTACGTTATTATCACTTCAAAATTTTAAAGAAGTTTTTATATATCTAGTTTTTTTTTTCTTCTTCTTTATTAATTTGAATTCCTATTTTGATTTCTCTTGACCTAGAGTTACGTTTTCTAAACTAGCTGTGAATTGCAAGTTGTGTATTTTATTTTTAAAGTTTGTAATCTGGTCCCGTTTTAAGGTAGATTGATTATCACCATTATTAATATTGTAATGCAGAGTATTCAAATATAGTGTGGAGGAGATAGATCTTAGAGGAGAGAATTGTGTAGATGCAGAATGGATGGCGTATTTAGGCGCATTTCGTTATCTACGAACCCTCAATCTCGCCGATTGTCATAGAATTAATAATTCTGCTCTTTGGTCTTTAGTAGGTATGTTTTAATTTATATTTTTACTTCTTCTTTTTTATATAAATATACAATAGCAATTATAAATTTATAAGGACGTTGATTTTTTCACAATTTTAAACGCATTAACTAGAATAATTGAGGTGATAAGTGGAAATCAAAGTTCAATTTCATCATGTTGATCAGCAATTACTGATTTAGTTGCAATTTGTAGAGAGTTCTCTTTAATATATGTGTAGTGGATTTTCTGATTTTAGGGATGACTAGTTTGAAGGAGGTGGACCTTTCACGATGCATGAAGGTTACTGATGCTGGCGTTAGGCATCTTATATCCATTTCAACTTTGGAAAAGTTATGGATTTCAGAAACTGGAATCACTGCCAATGGGGTTGCGTTACTTTCTTCACTTAAGAATTTGTCTGTATTAGACTTGGGTGGCTTGCCTGTCACGGATACCGTGTTGAATTCTCTCCAGGTACTTTTCAGTGTGTGTGTATCCATTTGTTCTCTATTCTTGCTTGAAAAGTTTACCTTATTTATTGTTATTTGCTCAAGGATGAAATAATTTACAAGTATTTCCAAACCATCTTAATAACTGAATGATCTAGACCTGTCGAATTCTCTAGTTATTAGTACCACTTCCTAAACTTTGTGATAGTAATAACCCACTGAGACTTGTCAAAAAAATAATAATAATAACAATAATCCACTGAGAGCTGGGGTGTCTCAGTTGCTGTTGAATTGTCTAACTTTGTGATAGTAATAACTTGCTGAGACCCAGGGTATCTCAGTTTCGGTTGAATTATGTTAGTTTCTTTACAAATGGAATGCTTTTTAAAACTAAATGAGCTTGGTTATATTTCCATTACCATAGATTGTTATTTTTAGTTCAATTTTGGTGGTTCCAGCCTTTTTCATTTTGAAACATTGCTTCTGAAATATTAAGTTAGTGTTAATTTTTAGGGTAAAGTATCCGGGTTAAATGATTTGTGGTGCTGTTTTGTTTTAGGCATTGACAAAGCTACAATACCTTGATCTTTGGGGGAGTAAAATATCTAACAAAGGGGCTTTGGTTCTTCAAAGGTTCTCCAAGCTGAGCTTCCTCAATCTAGCTTGGACCAATGTTACAATTTTGCCGAATCTGTCATCTCTTGAATGTTTAAACATGAGTAATTGTACCATTGATTCTATCCTTGAAGATGATGGTGATAAAGCTCCTTTAGTGAAGCTTATTTTTGCTGGAGCAACTTTCCTGAATGGGGCCAAAACCTTCTTATATATTGAAACACGTTTCTTATCCTTGTTGGATGTATCCAACTCTTCCCTTAATGGGTTCTGCTTTTTACCTGATATGAAAATGCTCGAACATTTGGATCTCAGCTTTAGCATGATGGGGGATGATTCTGTTGAACTAATTGTATGTATTGGAGCAAGTCTGAAAATTCTAAATCTAAGTGGCACGAAAGTCAGCTCTGCTGGGATAGCAATTTTAGCTGGACATGTTCCCAAACTTGAATTTTTATCTTTATCTCACACATCAATAGATGATGTTGCCTTATCATATGTGAGCTCAATGCCCTCACTTAAAGTTGTTGACCTAAGCAGCACAGACATTAAAGGTATGGTTTCTTAACACAAATCTTGAAGTTGTTACTTGTTTGAATTAATCATGAAAATTATCATATTCATCATTCTTTCACAGTCCTTTGTTAGCTTAGTGTTGCTGTTGCTTTTGTTCTTTGTTAGTAGACTCTTAACAATTTATTTACCCTCGGCATGTACTTTTGGTGTGTAACATTTCCTTTGCAACTTCCAGGTTATATTCACCAGCCAGGCACTGAGTTACATATGGATAGCACACTAGCAGCACTTCAAAATCTTAGGTATTTGGAGAGGTTAAACTTGGAGCATACGCAAGTCAGGGATGCAGATTTATACCCCTTGTCAAGTTGCAAAGAACTGGGCCATTTATATCTAAAATGTGCTTCCCTTACAGATGCCACCTTGCATCACCTTTCATCTCTCCCAAAGCTTACGAACCTTCGTGTCTGCGAAGCTGTGTTAACAAATAGCAGCCTGGATACATTTAGCCCACCATCAACATTGAGAATGCTGGACCTGATGGGTTGTTGGCTCTTAACCGAAGATGCAATCTCATCGTTCACAAGGAAACATCCTCAAGTTGAGGTAAGGCATGAAGTTGTTCAAATCCTTTCAACAGAGCAGCAAAATATTTCTAATCGTGCATCCCCATCACAACCGCCTTTGAAGACTTCTCGAGGGAACAATAAGCAGGGAAAGGTGCCAATCTCACAGTTTTTTGTAGGTGAGTGGACTGTCCCCAATAGTTTTCTATTAAGCAAAAATATTGAGTCTCTTTTATCATCTAAAACCTCCTTTGGTTTTTTTCTTTCTTGTTTTGTTTTCCAAAATAGATCAAAGATTGAAGTATAGCAGAGAGGAGCTACTCTCACTACAGTTTTCACCGTTCTCTCTCAAGTCTCCTCATAATTGAGGTATTGAAATACCCAAGCTACAATCAGATTGATTGAATTAACTCCATTAAAACGAGGAATAATGTCCTCATGCATGTTTTTATCGTATCCATGTCTCTGCAAATGTATGTTGTAAGATGTTTCTTTTTTAGTAATTTCAATGTTGAGTAAACTGTTTCAATACTATAAAAGAAATCGAGGGAGAAGATTGATTTGAAGTGCAAATTTGGGAACTGAAGGAACATATGGGTAATTAAACTTGTTCAAATAAACACCTGTATGTGACATTTTCTGTGGTTCCCTGAAGGGAATTATATTATGGGTTAAACAAATTCGAACATGATAAACCTATATTTACAGTCCCAACCACCCAAAGGAAAAGAGAAGAAAGTGTTAACACCATATTTCTGAAACGTAGAAACACCTCCATCGGAATTATTTTTGTCAAGCATTTGGCTTGCGTGCAGCCTTGTACATGTTGTCAATTACATTCTGCATTCAAAAGGATTTTGGTCAGTCATTGGAGAGAGAGAGAGAGATACTACAAAGCTTAACAAAATGAGGGAAAAAAACATAGCAACCTGATAATATTTAAACAATTGAGGCCTCTTCTTCTTATATGTTGGGGTGAGGAGGTCACGTTCAATGTCAAATGGCTCAGGGTCGAGATGGACGGCTTTTATAAATTCAAAACCTTTCAGCTGTATAACAAGAGGGAGGGATACAAAGCTTAATTTCCAATTTGTTTTATGGAAATTGGAAAATAAAAAGTATGAATTAACAAACCTTTTTCTCTTTGCCAATCTTTGAGAGCTGCCCAAGTATGAACTCTTTGGCCTTGGGGTTTTGGCAGAGGGAATCAAAGTCACCACCCACACCGTTCTCAGCATTCCAGCGTTCCAGTGCTTGCTTATTGGGGTTAACAACAGCAACAAGGAAGGACTCGAAGCTGTTACCATAAACCCATATCTGAAAATTGATATAGATAGTTACCGGGAGTTAGAAGAATGCTGAAAAAATATCCAACTGAGCGTAAAATATAGAGCTACACAAGGAATGCAACATAGGATTGATTTCAATGTCAATTGAACATTTAATTCCGAAATCAGATATATGGCTGCACAGAGGTGAAAAGACAAGCAATGTATGCAGATGTATTGACGAGGGCAAAAGGGCATACCGAATCAATATCAGATACAAGGCCGTAAATATTCTCCAGGTTCTCAACTGCAACATATTCTCCTTGTGAAAGCTTAAAAATATTCTTCTTTCGATCAATAACTTTCATGCTTCCATTCGGTTTCCATTCACCAATATCGCCTAATGCACAAAGATGAAAGGAGGTCAACTTGGAGATGAACTAATGATACGGAGAACCTCAATTTGAGAAGAGTAAAAGCATCGGCAGACCTGTGTGGAACCACCCATCAACCATGACCTCATTGGTGAGGTCTTCACGTTTGTAGTACCCTGAGAATAGTGTACTTCCCTTGATACAAATTTCTCCACGTGGTGCGCTTCCAAGGGCATCATATCCCATTTCAGGAACAGATTCTAGGCGTATATCTACATTTGGTACAGGAGGCCCCACAGTACCAAGCATTGACAATTCATCTGGTAACGAGACAAAAGTCCCCGCGCAACTCTCTGTCAGACCTACATTCAGATTGATAGAAAATAAATCAATATTCATGTTGCAGCAAGTGTCCACAATAGTAAAGAAAAAGGAAATATTATGTTCAAAGGCTAATTTCAAAGACAGTATACCATATCCTTGCAGAACATGACAACATGCCACCACTCGCAGGAACTCTTCCACATGAGCAGAAAGAGGTGCTGCTCCAGATAGAATAAGCCGCACTCTCCCTCCCAATCCTTGCTTTACCTGAGAAAATTACTAATCCAAATGAGATTTATGTGGTCAAGAGGTTTTGTCTTGCAGGTAATGTGGTTTATTTTTGGCCTTTTGACCAGTATACAAGGAGCCTTGTGTGTATCAAAACCAATGAAACTTTCATCACCTTACTAAACACAACTTTGTCACAAATTGGAGATGCCTCTCCATGACTGTGCCCCTTCCTCATGTTATAAAATTTGCTGTAGGGGTTATCATAGATGTCAGAACCAAACAGAAATATTGACATCAACTGGCATTAACAGAAATATGTAAAACCAAAGCCAATAAACCCTAATCCCAATTAGGTAACTCTGCTAAACATGGTAGAACTGCAACAACACACTGCAAATGAATATCAACTAATGCAAAAGCTCATGATAAAGTTTTTTGCCCAAAAAGATTGAGATAATTCTAGTTTCATCTACAAGGAAAAAGATGAAAGGCAATATATCTTTTGTCCTTAATTCCAGTGAGGCTGTAGTGGTGCAACTAATCTTGTTTAACCCTCTTTTTACTCATTATTTATTGGCAGATAGAATGAACTGATTCACATAAGCAAACTGAAAAAATGAATGTAACTTACTACGAGTATGCCACATCAAACAACTTCTTTTTCAACAAGCCTCCCCCAGAAATCTTCTGTAGTAAACCTGACAATGTGACAAAAGTTATGACAGTCTCACAGCTGATAATGCATTGCAGAATTTTTTTTTTTTTTAAAGAAAACTGCCTATAATTTAATTTAACAATGAAATTTCCAACCCCAAGAGAAAAAACAGATAAATTAAGATGAATTTTCTAGCAAGTACATGTTCCAGGTTGCTTATTAGTAACCTTAACAAACAACCCAAATTGACATTGCTAACTCAGATTCAGAAAACCCCTTCAATACCTTTATACATGTTTAGAAAAATGCTGGAAATCAATCTGCTCAGAACATTCAGGAATATAAGAAAGTTTACCTGAATAGATTCTATCTAACACACGGGGAACAGCACAGAAGATAGTTGGCTTTAGCTCCCCAATATCTTCAACCAATAGTTTCACATCCTGAAGATGTAATAAATAAGCAATTACTGTTTTGAGTAAACTCTTATTTGTTGACACAATATCAAATAATCAAGCTCACCCCACGCCAGAATCCTATTGAGGCACCATGTGAAATAAATAACTCCTCAATCACCCGGTCAAAGATATGTGCAAGAGGAAGATAAGAAAGATAAACATCCTTCACAGTCAACTGTAAAATTCACAAGAAATAAACAACTGAGAGAGGGAAAGAGAAAAGAGAAAAATCATATGTCAAAATCTAGTGTGGGGAGAAAAATCACCTGTTCATTTACACTCTCTAGCAGACGTTTCACCCCTGCTATAAAAGTAACAATACTGTCATTTGAAATCAATACTCCCTTGGGATCACCAGTTGTTCCACTAGTATACATTATTGTGCAGATATCACTTTTCTTCTTCACCGGAAGATCAAATTGTTTATTTTCTCCCTGCAAGAAACAGACATGGACACATGATTAATGTGGTAATGTTAACTAGCACTAAAGAAGCAAATTAAACAATTACGAAATATGCATGACATATGGTTATCAAATAATTTCTATAAAACAGAGTTTGAAAGTTGCTTGAGCATCCTTGATCAAAATGAATACAAAGAAAATGATATCTCATATATTTATAGAGTCAAGATGCTAAAATTATCAAGTTCAGAGATCATCACTTTTGATAGTCAACAGTTCAGTTATGTATGATAAATCATTCTCAGAAGCCATGGACATAAGATACAGGATCATGCATGAAAAAGTAACCGATCCTTAGCTCATATTAAAGATTTGCAATGCAATGCCAGAAACATGTTTTCTACAGCTAGATGCCTTTCTCTGAATCCATAACGAACATGGCTGGCAGTCTGCTAATAAAGACACAATAGCTTCAACTGTATAAAATCATTTAATGATAAATTCAAGAGGAGATAACAAAGCAAGTAGCCTACCAATTGCAAAAATTCCTCCCAAGCATATATTGCCAAACCATACTTCTCAGCTTCTTCCTTCTGCTCAGGTGTTACCTTCCCAAAGCTAACAATTGCTGAATAGGAACACGCATGCACATATTAATTGATTCTAACACACTATAACAAGAAAAATATTCTACCCAACCCCCTCCCTAAAATAAATAAATAAATAAACAGATGACTTACTTCTCAAGTATTTTGTTGAGTTTGGACATGTTTTAAACAGCTGAAGGGGCAAAGAGAAACCATACATGAGAAAAAACCAATCCTTAGCTAAGTAACTAAAATTTTCAGATCAACACCAACTACACAAAACTGAGCAGCATGTATAGAAGCAGATGCCAAAAATAAAAAATAAAAAACTATAAATCTATTTGTAGAAAGATATCTTATTTTCATAAATACCTGGAAAAATTTTATTCCCCGATTGTTCTCATAACAATCATCGGATGCCAAATATAGTTGTAATTATGCATACCTCATTAATCTTCTTTTCCTCTACAAAAGCAATTGAAACTTCTGCATGGCATATGATAAACTCCACAGCATTGGCACCTGAAACATAGACAGCAAAGGATCAAACATTTATAAAAAGTATGCATGTGATGTTGAGATGCACACACAATTAAAAGAGTTTAAACATGTCATAAATAACAGGATACAACAATATTCAAAAAAGAAGAAGCCTACATAACGCAGATAGGATTGCTGTTTACAGAAAGTAGTGATTTAATGAAATTCAGAGCCTGCTTTTGTTGGTTCTCAAGAAGAAATACCTAAAGTGTCATACAAAGGAACACAATAGAGTCCATGAGCATTGCAGGCCTGTATCAATGTTGCTAAATTAGTGAACTTCTTGGGCAACAAGCACTTTGGTAGCAAAGAGTATGCTCAGCAGAAACAAGTTACAGTGACATCCAAGCAACTGCAGACGTCACCACAAAATCAGACAAAATCATGCCAGAATAACCATACCTCCATGCTTATAATCCACTCTGGGCAATTGGCACCAAAAATACCACATTTTCCTCGCTGTAAACAAGAATAGAAAGCATAAAATTTGTAAAATACACATTAATTGAGGTGGTTGATAATGATCACAGAAATAGTATTTTTGTTATAAAAATCTTAACAATAGCTTTACAATAGAAGAAGTTAGTGCATTACTTCCTCAACACCACAACTCCGGATGGAATTTCCGACATTTATTACAATATCATAAACTTCTTTGTAAGTTTGCCAAACATATTTTCCAGCCTGCAGTGAAAACACAGACAATTTAGATACACAATCCGAGAGTCAAAGGCAGCAGTGCAAACAGAATGAAATATTAATAACAACCAAAAAAGAAAAAGAAAACAACATACCTTCCCGTTCACAATCTGGCGGCGACCAAGCATAGGATTGTTAGGGCATTTCTCAACTGACATGCTGCAAGGAGTAGGAGAAATGTGAATCATTACCAGTCAAAAAAAGAAAAAAAAATTCACCCATTATAAATATGAGCTGTCTAATAGTTAGATAACAAGTTCAATCAGCCCGCATCCTGCAGCCATGACATAAGCTAAGTTATAACCTTTTTTTTTTTATGAAAGCTAAGTTATAAGTTAGCAGTGTTATAATCTCCACATCACATAGCACAGAAAATCGAAATAATTATTACTATTAAACATTTGAATTTTAATTTTACAGTTTTACACTGAGTTGAATGAAAGTCATCGATCTTTTAACTAGAAGCGTGGGAATCTCAGTACCTTTGCTCCGTCTGGAGTGTTAGAATACAAAAGATTTAAATATTAAGCGTTTCGATCTTAAGATAATTAAATCTTAAGATCCCTAAAAGTACTGTTTCTTGAATCCATCGCCACTCCAGAGTGAAATCAAAATACATAATCAAACAAATTAACAAAACTACTGAACTTCAAAACAAAAATCAACAAAAGTGATATAAAAATTAGCAACTATTTCGAAAGTCAGCTTAAATCAAACAAAAAAAAGAGGTCATATCTTCTTCTATCTCCCGTACTTTCTTAGCAACCAAGCAAGAGCTTAAAGTGAAAAGAGAAAAAATCTGAAACCTAACCGGAAAATATCCCAACAACTCTCCAGTCCAGGAATCGGAGCAGGGAATCCATTATGCGCAAAAGAACTGCGATAAACAGGGCCGATCGACGGTTTTCCATCGCTGGCGGCCTTCCCTTTCTCTACCTCTATTATGTAACTCTCGTTAGCCATTTGATCAAAGGAGTCAAAACCAGACACCGCGTGGCTTTCTTTGCTATATTCTCTTTTTCAACTATATATGTGGGGATGGATCTCATAACGGAAAAAGTTGAATGATAGTTGTGAATATATAATGCCAAACTATTTAGGTGGCGGAGGGTGAACGGCTATACGAAAAACGCCGGGTTTTTTTTATTATTATTTTTGAATAATTGTTGATATTAAGACTTTTATTTTAAACCTAGTTTTGACTTGTAAACGAGAATGGAAGCGAAACGAATGGAGGGAATCAGATCTAATCAGATTTATTTTTGGTCAGGCTGAAATTTGGTTTACTCTTCCTTTTTTAAAATTTTCTTATTACTTTATATATTTTGGTTTTATTTTTTCATCTTTTGTAAGAGAAAAAAAAATAGCTTTAACACCCATATACTATATATTACTACCATTAATTGAGTTGATAACTTAATATCATGAATATGAATTAAATAGATAGTAATCTAATTAATAAAAAAATTAAAGATACATGTGTATTCACCAATTTCCACAATTAAACATATTTAAATGATTTTTCATATTTTCAAAAAAATAATGTTTTCCCTTAAATTGCTTTTTATTATTTTTTTTAAATGCCAAAATAAACTTTAAGCGATTGGTGCCTTACCTTAAATTATAACTTTTTTTTCTTTTTTCAACCATCAACAAACAAATTTCATAAATAAATAATAACACTTCTATTCTAATCTTTAGACCTGCCTAACAATACAATAGTGTAAATGTTCACGTTTGACGTCATATTAGATTCTCTTTTTGAAAGTCAGCAATATGAAAAACGGATATATTTAGTTTTCTTTGTATTAAACTCATAATAATAATAAAATTAATATTAGAGTTAAATCAAAATATATTTACTCTTTCTATAGGTTTAACCTTTTAAGTATTTAAGGTAACATTTAACAAAGTTCTAAACAAGAAGAGAAAATACAATAAACTCTTAAAAAAAATATTAGTAGGATCATCTTTTTCCTTCCCTTTTTGTTGGGAATTAAGATTTTTTTTCTTTGTTTCGACACTAAATAAAACTAATTGCCAAGGACCAAACCCTACGTCCACGGAAAAAGGTTGTTTTCTTTCCTTTATTTTTTAATTAAGTAACATAACATCTGTATGAATTTTTTTTATTATTTTATAATACTTAACGTCTCACATCTGATGTAAATGTGATTGTTAAGACCTATATAACAATCAAAGTTTATTATTACTAGTAACTTGAGTTTAAACTTTTAAAAATCACGTGGTTTAGACTCAAAAAGTTAATAGACTAGTGGTTGGACTTGGATCGTCCAATGTGAGTTTTCACATTGTTTTGATAATACTTAACATCTCATATATGATGTGATGAGATTGTAATACCCGACAAAACCCATTGTTCCGGTAATACCCAACATCCCATGTGAATGTGATTAGATTTGAGTGAATGAGATTGTAATACCCAATATCACATATCTGATGTAAATGTAATTTTTAAGAATTATATAACAATCCAAGTCTATTACTACTTTTAAAGGTTACGTGGTTTAGGTTCAAAAAATTACTAAATCAGTTGTTGGACTTGGGTCGTTATAAATTAATGAGATTGTAATATCCAACATTCCACATCTTATATGAATGTGATTGGATTTGTCATATTATTCTGATAATACTTAACATCCCATATCTGATGTGAATGTGATTGGATTTGAGTGGATGAGATTGTAATAACCAACATCCCATATTAAATGTGATTGTTAAGAACTATATAACAATCCAAGTCTATTACTACTTTTAAAAGTTACGTGGTTTAAGTCCAAAAAATTATTAAATCAGTGGTTGTACTTTGATCGTTATAAATTGGTGAGATTGTAATACCTAACATCCTACATCTGATGTGAATGTGATTGGATTTGAGTGGATGAGATTGTAATACCATATGATGTAAATGTGATTGGATTTGAATAGATAAGATTGTAATACCCAACATCCCATATCTGATGTAAATGTGAAACAATATAATAATCCAAGTATACTATTACCTTCAAAGGTTATGTGGTTTAAGTTCAAAAAATTACTAAATTAGTAGTTGGACTTAAGTCATTATAAATTCTGTGTATATAATAAATTTTAAAGTCAAAAGACTTAATTCTCTATTAGCTGTCCCTTTTGAACTTTATATTTTTTAAAAAAATAATAAAATTTATGATCACCACTATTATAGCCTAACATATCTCAAACCAAATAAAGATAGAGCTTTATAGAATCCAACACAATATTTTGTTGTATCTGAAAACATCCAGGTTGTAGCCTTATCATTTCCACCGGGATACGTGACCTATTCAAGAGTATTTGACATTTTAAATTCATAATAATCAAGATTACTACATTGTGTTGATTTTTCTCTTGTCAGCAATTCTAGAATAATAAAATGTGCAAATCAAAGTTGCTGAAAAGGTATTTTCTGGAATTCTTTAAGCAACTGCCAGGAAATTTCCTAAAGTTTCATTTTCCATGTGATTTTGTGTCATTATTTCCATTCATATAAATTCACTAATTTTGGTTAGGAAAATTCAACATGACCGGGTCGGTCACATTTATGATCCTCACCGTCTGCTAACTGTTCCTCAATCGAGTCGTAAAATTTCAGCTGTCAACAAAAGGGGGCATTCAAGCAAAACTATGAGTGCCAACCGTCTAGCCAAGGCAATAATCATACTTCTAAAGTTCAGTTTCTAAGCATGTTTGAATAAAGATTAGAATTAGCACTATTTCTTTAGATAGATTAACGTGTTATGATTATTGTAGAGTATGAATTTGTTCTGCGTTCTTTCCTTCTCCTTACGTAAGAATCCCTGTTGCAATTAATTTTCACTATCTCTCGATTATTGCATTTTGTTTTAAAGTCAACCTCATGTTTTTAAATTTTAGAGTATGAATTTGGTCTGTGTTCTTTCCTTCTCCGTACGTAAGGATCCCTGTTGCAATTAATTTTTGCTATCTCTCGATTATTGCATTTTGTTTTAAAGTCAACCTCATGTTTTTAAATTTAAAATTTAAAATCATTGATTAAGATAAAATGTTCATAATTGTAAAATATTCTCATTTTTAAGTTTTAATCGAAATTATAAATGAGTTCATTAATTTTCAAAATAAATATTTTAGTTTAAAAGTGTAAATACCGTTAACAAGATTAATTTTTATTATTAATTTAAAAAATTATTATATATTTTTTAAAAAATAAAGAAAATTGATTCTCCCTTTTTTTAAAAAAATTAATAAATTTTATATAATAATAATTCTTAAAATTAAGAAAAAGTATAATTATTTTTTTAATATTACCATGTTATAAAATTTATGAAAATATTAATAGTTGATTAACGACTGGATTTATATATAATAAAAAATACGTTTTTTCAATAAAAATAAATCGATTTACATCAGTGTCAAAACTTGTGTATATTAGAATAAAGTCGGTTAATTTAATTTGATTTTCAATTTGTCAAAACTGTAAGCGATACCGTTGCAAACTGAACTTGTCAAATTAGAAATGAATAAAGACAATCTCCACCGTCTTTTCTCTTCGAGAAAACACAAAAGAAAATTCCATTTTTGAGATGAAACAATCACTTCCTACTATAAAAAAAAAAAAAAAAACTAATATGATTCATTCCAGGCCTGGGATGGGTATAGTTAAGAGAGGAAATGCAGTTTGTGGAAACCCTATTAGAACAGCGTTTGAGTTTTCGATTAGAATTGTAGCAGACTGAGGCATATCACATATGTTGTCTCACATGGTTCGGTAATAGTGGATTCATCCATTATAACTTAGCATTTGCTATTTTATTTTAGATTATTCAACTAAATTTTTGGTCTCTCTAGATTGTAATTACTGTTTATTTATTTAATTTATTTTTATAATTTCAAGTAACGTCAATCAATCAGCTTCCGTAGCTAGCAAATGTCAACGAACATTACGCATGCAAGCCAATTAGCCAAAACCATCCCAACACGCTTGCGGAGGATATTAAGCAGGAAGAAGTTACGCTTAAGAAAATGAAAAGGGCAATTTTGTATTTATTTATTTTTCATTATAGTGAAATGATGGTCAGCCTTATCATCCCCAAGTGCTCCACCTCCGGCCGCTAATCTAATCCTTATACATTCGATAAAAACAAAGAACAAAGGGGCAGAATATGACTTCCTTTATTGTTCTTTTCTTCCCAAGTTATTAAGTTTGATGAATCCTTTCACTTCAGGCTTTGAGAAGACTCCTTCAACAAGTGATACATGAGCTGTAAATTACTAGTACAAGCTACATATCACCATCACTTTGCAGGTTGCAGCCCTTCGGTCCTCGGCTTGCAACCACGGATAAAACTTATCTGTGACTATACCTGCACACAATGCCCTTCGATGTGTTAGTCAATATCAATCTTAATGATGCACAATACCCTTGAAAGTCGGGATCATCAAAATATTTATCTAGATAATCCTTCAGTAGATCAATGATGTAAATCTGCCAAATTAGGATGAGATATTATTGCTTAAAAAAATAGATGCACTGTCCCAGGAGGATCCCTGAGAAACATCGTGCTAGATGAAGAATGTTTCATACACCTAAACAAAAAGATAGCTCCCATATTTGAGGGAACCAATCATAACTGTAAGCCTAAAGGCTTCCAACATGTGGTTTACTTGCATTTTATTTTTCTTCACTACATGAGCGCATATGCGGTGAATACATGTTTACCGGTACAAAAAACCCCAAATCCTGGGAAAAAGAAAACTCTCTTAACTCTTCAATCGCAAAAATAACTCTCCTGTCACTTTGTTTCTATGGCCCAAACAGCTGGCCCTACCAAAAATAATATATAATGCAAATTTTTAATATATATTAGTCATTCTAACACCATTATCCTTATCTTTGGAAATTAAGGGCAGTTCAACTTCTTGCAGGAAAGCCTTCTCACCTCTTCTTGTTTTTCTTCCTTCCTTTTACTCGTCTCTCTAAACTTTTAAGCCTCTGACTGATAGCCGAAGAAGAGGATGTTATTTGGTTTGATACTTTCGCTGGTTCAACAGGTAATGAGGTAGATTCTTGTGTTGCTGGTCTGCCTTGTTTGACAGCTTGTTTGAGAGCTGCAAACAGATCAACAGAAGGCTTTTGTGCAGCACCTGGTGGTGGCTTAGGTATTTCAGGAACACCTAAAGCCTTCTTCACCCCTGGAGCCTTGAGCACTGCAAAAACCAAAATTTCAAGGGAAAAGATAGACATGCTCAGCAATTTCAAGAAAAAAGTAAGTCATGTCTCATGGTGTTTATTCTAAGTAAAACAAACTGGGAATTTATGGACTCACCTAGTCCATAGGTGAGGGAAAACAAATTTGATGTAATCCAATAACAAAATATGGCCTGTAGATAAAATAGAGGTCAAAATTATCATCAGCATGTAAATATTCACAGGAAGTAACAGCACCCAAAATTTAAGTAGCAGTTCTTTAAAACTGGGTTCCAGATTTCTAGTTGAAATACAGAGTGCTCACAAATGGCACCATTTGCACATAATAGCAAAATAGTATACCAGCTTTTTACAGTAGGCAATGCATATGGAGCGTATAAGCTTGTTGAGGGAAAATGTTACATAGAGCCAAGATGGCCTATTTAACTCGGAAAAATCTTAATATAATCTTGACAACTGATGATATACAAAAAAAATGTGCTGAAACCAAAAAACAAAGTGATGAGTATACCTTTGGGAAACTCATGGTAAATGGAACTGTAAGAGCAGCTAAAACCCTAGAGACATTTTTTATAGTTCCAGCGGCAGGATTCCCTTCCATACCTTCTTGCATGTTGCACTGAGAAAATATAGCAGTTAATTAAAACTGATTAAAAGAAAAAAAGGCATACTGTAATACAATTAATGCTTTAATTTAATCCATAAAAAGGAAGCTTACCTCCACTGTTATCAAAAAACTAAGGGCTGTCAAAACTGGAAGAATATATAAATCATCTGGAGTAGTAAGATCCATAAACCAATATGCTCCACCGCATTTAAATGATGGCACTTTCTCAGCCATGTTTGAAATCTGGGCAAAAGACAGGTCACAGAGAATAAATCTAAACATACCACATTCAATTCTAAGACATAAACCAATAATCTTTCACATAATGTTATTACCAACACCATTTATCTTACAGCAAGGAAAAAGCTGACAAAGATGGGCCCCTGAATAAACAGCCCTTTCATTGGACTAAACGGAGTCACACCATATCTGCAGATATTAAAAAAAAAAAACCAATGACATCATCTGGTAAAACCAGTTTAATGACATTTAAGTGAATCACTATATCAAACACATTCCTCGTCAGCCAGGAATTAGACATATATCAAGGACTGAACTATCATCTAAAACACCTCATGTCTAATGAAATTTGTTTCTAACCTCGTATATATAGAATTAAACCATAGAGTAACCTCCACGACAGATTTAAGAGAAATGGTAACAGTACGAACCTATCATGACTTTAGACTAAGATGGATACCCAAGCTTGTTTTGTGATGGAATGAATAAAAATAACACTATAGATTAAATTAAGAACACATTTGAATCAATGTGAAGCAACTGACACATTTTTCCTTAACCAATGCCAGATTATAGTGTAAAATGAAAAACCAGGGCCCTTAGCAAAGTTGTGAAAAGCCAATTAGCTGATTTTGGTGACTGATTCATGGAGACAAAGGGTGTGCAATCTATTTTTATGACAAGTACTCTCAAAAGGCAAATGAGCTTGTCTTAATTGAAAACTTGCTTACTCATTGAAAAGCTTTTTCATTTCCTTTTGACCTTCAGCTACTGTCAGGGGATCCATACCCTGCAGAAAAATAAGTAAAAAATTGTTTAACTTTATTTCATACTATTGTAAAAGAAACATATACATCCATGTAATCAGAACATGCTCCAAAATTATGCAGAACAGCAAATAACAGCATGTTATACACAGAGTGTAGATGGTTTCAGAAATAATAACACAATCACAGAAGAAGCTGGTATCAGACCTTGCTTTGCATCTGCTCCTTGATTTCCTCCAAGCGAGGCCTCAATAGCTGCAGGATAAACACAAATTACTATAGACATAGACCAATAATTAATGACATAGAAAGATCTTTTTCATTTCTTTTTTATAATCAAGCTATAAAAAAAAAAGAGCAGTTTCTAAGCTGCAAAACTGAAGCCACTTACAAGGAGAAAGAACAACTAAAGAGAGAGACATAAGTTCCCTTACTTTGTCCACGCCCATGGCGTAGTAGGAAACTAGTCAATGGATAACTGTTGCATTCATACTACGCTAACTTGAATTTTTTTGTACAAAAAAGTAAAACTAGTCAATGTAAAGCTAGAAGAATAAGATGATGCCTCCTAGTTATTTCTTTTTCCTTTTGCACTATTAAAAAGGTCTGAAGGCAAGATCCCACATCATCCAAATGTCACTAGTATTATTACTAGACAAGAACACAATCCACTTTACCAAGTTATCCAGTATTTTGATATTATCAGTGGCTTCATAGGATCAAAACAAAAAATATACTCAATTCATCAAAACTTACACACTAATCATTAAAACAATGTCTAGAATATAGACTTAGGTGCCACTACAAAACCAAGTGAAGTACACAGAGCGCACTACAAGTAAGAAGAACACGAGAAAGGAAAAAAGAAACAGAAGCAAGTATAATTACACACAGTAAATTTTGAAGTAGCTTTAAGTTGATTTATCAGAAGTGGAAAAGTTGCCCCTCGAATCAAAAGGGTTGTCACTACTATGGAAGCCCACCTGAAATAAATAATAAACCAATAGTGTTAAGAGATTAAAAGAAATACTTAACCAAAAATAAAAACTCGGAGAAAGGTTCTATTTTCAACATTGCACATCATTAAAACCTGGATGTTAGCATAAAACATGAAGTCACAATATACATATTGCATAAGATACACTGTGCAGATTCACTTCAGGATTTACATGTCATCATCTTGCAAGTTATAAATTTCATCCAAACACATACATGATGATGATGATGATAATAATAATAATAACAATTTTAACTAGAAAGTCAAAGAATATATTATGGAGTGATATAGCATGCAAGTTTTAATAAGTATTCCATACATAGGAATCCTTATATTTATAGCCGTGATAGGTACCGCACTCTCTGCTGTCGCCCTTTTGTCATTGACATATAGCTCATGTAAATGGTATCAGCATCAGTTTTGAAGCCAATTTATTGAGTCACTTATAACGTAAAGAAGTGATAATTCAACAAAATGACTTCGCAATGCAATATCATTGCCCATGCCATGCGTTCTTGGGACATTTTCATAATTGCAAAAATACGAAATAACTAAAAGCAGCAACTTACCAAGGGAAGCCAGTAAAAGAATGAACCGTATCAATAACATGCTGCAAGACAGCAACCGGAAACCAAGAATCAGCAGCAGCAATGGCAACCTCATTAACAGCAGAAGCCGCTGCACTCATATCTGCCCCACCACCATGAACAGCAGAAGCCGCTGCACTCATGTCTGCCCCACCACCAACGGTTGTCGACATATATCGACAAAAAGACGTGCCAGAGCTTGGATGAAAAGATAACTGGGAACATATTCTATCTTGGAACAACACACTAAACCCTGAGGATGAATTACAAAACCCAGTTCCAAAAGATCTCTGCTGAACAAAATTACCGGGTTTTTCTTGGGATTGGGACTCGTTTAAAGATTGATTTTTACGGTCATCTTCATGGAAAATGTAAGCAAATGATGGTCGATATCGTCTAGCTATTAGGGTTGCTCTATTGGAAAGGCTACGCGAAAAAGCCATTGATACGAAGAATAAAAATTCCTTTCAGCACTGTTCCGGTTGAGTTCAATTAAGGCAGAGAAAGGAAAGGAGAGAACGCCGTTGTCCTCGCCACCGCTAGCACGGCCCAAAGCCGGCAATAGCAATTAGGTTCTGTCGAGGGAGGCTAGAATTTTCTAGAGAAAGCCGAAACTGGCGGCAGGAGGAAGAGGGAAGTGAAAAAAGAGGAAATGATAATAAAAAGGGGACCGTGGCCCGAAAGGCCAAGGCCGGCAACAGCGCCGAGGATCGAGGAAGTGAGAGAGGAACGAGAGAAAGGAGAAGGTCGCTACGATTAGTGGAAGAAGGAGAGGACAGGGAAAATAAAGAAAAAAGGTTTTTGAATTAGGGTTAGGCTTTAGGTCATTTTGGGTAAATAGAAAGAAGGAAAAAAAAAAGAAGGAATAGAAAGGAAAGAAGAGTTGGGCCGGATCCACCCAAACCCAACCCGGATCAACTTTCAACCTAGCAGATTTGGGTCAAACCCAATAAATGCTTGATCTGCCTGAAGTCTTATAAACCAAATATGAAAAATATGAATCAACAAATAGGAGGCATGTAAAAAAATTAAGAATGGATAAATATCATATAAATCGAGGACTTTGCGGATCCAATTGAGGTATTTTTTAACCTATTGTTGTAATTTTTATTTAAATCTCCTAAAAATGAGAATTTTAGAGAAAAAAATTATAAGCAACAATTTTTTACAAAGTTTTTTACTTGAAAAATAATTATGGATGCTTACCAAAAGTATTGAGAGATCCCAAAATTATTTTTATAAGATAGTTTTAAATAATTATAAAGACATAAGATAGAAAAGTATTAATTAAAATTAAAAATAATTTACAAAATTACATCACCAAGTCTATATATATATATATATATTTGATCCTTAGAATTGATTTTTTTTTTAATTCCTTCTTTCTATCCTATCTTTGCATAGCTATAGCACGATCGATTTGCATTGTGAGTCCAAAAGCATATATAATTATATCCTATAAAAGATAACTGGCCAAAAAGATAAAAAACATTATTGGACTATCTTATAGATATTAAATATTCCTAAAGCAATGCAGCTAGGGATTGACAAAAGAAGATTCAAAAACTAAGGGTCTTTCCTGGCTTCTGGAGTGTTCTCTGCTTTTGGAAATTCATGAGAAAGCCATGGTAGCTGAAGTAATTGAAATGCAGATTGCCAGATTGGCAATGTCCCTTTGCAAGATCGGCGGATATTCAAATGCTGTTTGTTGTATTATTTTCCCAATGGCCACACCGAATCTGATCAAAGGAATAGAACTGTGATCAAATGTGCAAAGATGGGAAGTCTCTGTCTTTAGTAAGAGGATATAACAATGGCTACAACATAAACTCATTATAACTTGAGGAAATATTCCACCATGGGTGCATGAGATTGAACAGTTGAGAAAGGTGTAACTCCGAAGGTAAGTGGAAACAAGATTAGCTTCCTGCAGTATATTTTATTTTTGCTTAAACCAATCAAGCTTGTTTCCTTGTGTTCTGTATTTCTCCCATCAACTCACCATTAATTCTTTAGGTAGCAAGTTCCTTTATGGGGATTTTAACGTTTTCCTCGTTGGTTCGGTGCTCCCAATTCCAAGTTCATGGATGAGGAAGCAGAGTCAGTGCAAAGCATGACCCTAGCGATAATCAACGTTCACATGCACAGCAACTTTACAAAATTGCAAAGGAAAGATCATCTTAGTTTGAACTCTTTTTCCATTCCCACTGTATTAGAAATTTAGAATACTGAAATTCAATAATTAATCACTTACTGTGAGAGCAGAGCTCTCTGGGGTATTACGACATAATGGACATGCAGCATTCAATTTCAACCACTCGTCAATACAAATAGCATGAAAATAATGATTGCAGTCTGGAATAGTCCTTAATGTCTCTTTAGCTTGGTACTCGGAAAGACATATCGGGCAAGTGTTATCGTTGGACCTTGGCAATCGCCGGCTTTCACCTAGCAATGTTATTGGGTAGGCCTCAATAGTCGGTCCGTCGAGACCTTTTGCAACACTATCTAATCCTGGGGCGACTGAATGGGAGAATGTTTCCGGGTTGGGATGTTGGTGATGACCGTGATTGTCAACCTTGCCCCGGAGGTAAATTACCAGGCCGAGGGCGAACAAGAGGGGAATTCCCACGCCAAATATAATGCCGTATTTAGCACTTTTTGAAAGACCTAACATGAAAATGAAAAAAAAGGAAAAACACATGTTTAGTTAATGAAATAAATTGTGGGTAGACAATAAATAATGAGACATGCGTGTTGGCTACTAGAAGTAGAGAGAAACGTTGACCGGCCCTAATTCTTTGATAGTCTAGAGCAGCCTGGCGTGTTTGTGGGTGCATGAAAGCGATGCCTCACCAATGGATTGAGACCTCGATTGCAATTTGAAATTTGCCTCTGTTCACCTAAGTGTGAAACATGTGTTTGTGTTAATCAACTGATGTTTCCATGTCTAGCTTTTCCTATGGCCATTGCTAATCAGATTAACCAACATGTTTTACTGCAAATTAGAACATACCATTGCTAATACCACCAAAGCATCCAACGTCCAGACCTGTATCTCTCTTGAACATGCAAATCCCTGATCTGCGTTCGCACAACAGGCAGTCAGGTTTGTTCCATGTCAACCTGATACCATAGCCAGGCTCCGACCAACCTGTCCAGGATAGTGGTACCAAAACCGTTGCTATCTCCAAACACGACGTCGACAACGATGTAGACGAATCAAGACTGTCAACCGGTATAGCCACGACGGAGAAATTACCGCCGCTAAGACAAGAAATTAACCTTGCTTCAGGTAGTTCTGTCGAGGCAGCAGAGGAGCAATTGAAAAAGGTGTAGCTTCGAGGATACAGCAAATCAAAAGGAGTGCCAGACAGATTTAGTCCGTCAAGGAGACGTTTTGGGGCGCAATGACCTGGGTCGTTGATCCATATATTTTGGTAAGTATAGTCGATGTTCACGACAGTGAAGTCACCAGAAAATGGAAGCGTAAGGACAATTTGATCTTCGTTTTTGCATGAGAGATTGAAGCGGGGATAGCCACATCGATCAGGTTGGTTGTTGAGACGGAAGGGGAAGCGAATCAATTCAATCCCACATGAACCAACGCAAAATTCAACGCTCGTTGATGGTTGAAGGGAGAGTAAGAGGAAGGCGGAGAAGATGAAGAAGATGATTTCCAAGAAAGCCATTTGGTGCCAATTCAAAACTACAAAAAATAAAGAAAAAAACACTCTTTGTTTCCTTTTAAGCTTCGTAAGTTTGTACCCTGGGTGGGCAAGGTCAATGTTCGTGACTACAAAACTACAAAAACTGAAGTTGAAAAATTTTATAGTTAGCCAGATGATCCAAAGAAAATAAAGCATATGTATTTATGTATGATATTTCCTTGGAAGCAGCTTTCCTCTCATTTGCTTAGAATAGTTCAAGGGGTTAAATAACAGTTCAAAGTAACGAGACAAAAGCCGATGTTGACATCTTAGAATATTTTGACAATTAGGTAGCAGCCATTGCTAAGATTTTTTTTATTTTGAAAGATGATTTTTTTTTTCTCTTGGGTCATATGCTATTTCAAGTCTTTTGTTTATTGCGATAGACTTTTCATGACATACTGATTGGTCTAAGCAATGAGAATCTATATACTTATAAAAGAGATTGCACAAAAATTATCGATAGTGAAAAGCAAAATCCTAGCTTCTAATCCTAACTAAATAGTTAGGAGCAACAAACATATTGTTGGCTTCTTCAATTCTTGTCATTCATGAAAAATTATACTCATAAATGATCAAATTAAAAATTTTCTATATTAGTGTTTTATCGCGTTGCTTGTCACATGTTTCGTTACATCTATCTTTTATGTCGTGTTGCACAATGTCATGTGCTGTGCTTCATTACGTCATATTGCTTGCCACGGGTTTGGTTACATTCATATTTTGTGTTATATTTCGTTACGTTTATCTTTTATATTGTATTTCGTTATATCATATCTTTTATACCAAACATTATGTTTATCTTTTTATGTTGTGTTTCACCATATCATCTTCTATGTTGTATTTTCTAAATCACTTGTCATATATTTCATCTTTTATGCCTTGTTTTGTTTTGTCACTTATCACTTGTTTCATCATATTTATATTTTATACCATGTTTCACCACATCATCCTTTATGTCTTAGTTAGTTAAAATTAAACTTGTAAGATTAACTTTTATATATATATATATATATATATAGATTTTAAATTTCTCAATCTATAATTTATATTTCTCTAAAACTTGTACAGTTTTATATTATATAAGATTTTCCCTTCTTCTAACAAAAGTTATGCTTAAATATTTGAATTCTCCTATAAAAACTTGAGTTTGTTGAATTACATTGTTATACTATAATACTGCTAGTTAGTTAATTAAAATTAAATTTAGTAAAATTAACATTATATATATATTTAGATTTTAAATTTCTCGGTTTATAATTTAAATTTCTCTATAACTTATACAATTTTATATTATATAAAATTTTCTCTTCCCCTAGCAAAACTTATACTTCAATATTGGAATTCTCCTCTAAAAATCCGAGACTTTGTTGAATTGCATTGAATTCCAGGTCTTGGTTTTATTAGAATATTAAGTTAGATTAATCAATTATTTTTTTTTCAAGTTTAGAAAGAGAAAAGAATTACCGCCATTGTAACAAGCCACTAGGTTGCACACTTGCACTGTTTAGGAAAGAAAAGACAGCAAATTTGGTAATAAAACGAGCTGAAAGAGACTAATTAATTAGATCAATTTCAATGCAACATCGGCTAAAGAATCCATTTTTACACAATATTTCTACACAATGGGCACAAAATGAAAACAAAATCGGTCATTCGTATCTAGTGGGATGAAGATGAAGAAGAGGATGAAGCAGCCGAGGGAGCAGACCGCTCCGTTGTATTGCGACAGACTGGACATGTAGCATTCAATTTCAACCACTCATCAATACAAGACGCATGAAAGTAACGCTTGCAGTCAGGGATAGTCCTTAACATCTCTTTAGCTTGGCACTCGCCAAGACACATGGGGCAAGTGTTGTCATTAGGCCTTGGTAATTCTCGACTTTCGCCGAGCGAAGTTGTGGGATAGGCCTCAATTGCTGGTCCATCAAGACCTTTGGGTTCGGTAGCTAATCGGCCTGGGCCGACTGGAATGGAGATTTCCGAACCGGGATGTTGATGATGATTGTAATCGTCGAACTTCCTACGGAGGTAAAATACTAGCCCGGTGATGCACAAGAGGGGTATTCCTGCGCGAAACGGTAGGCCAAATTTAGCACTTTCTGGGAGACCTATGAAAATGGAAAAACATGCTTGCTAAATCTAATTATGAGCTAGTAAACTACCTTTCTTTGGGGAAATTCTTAACAGAAAGAAAAAGATCAATGGGTTTTAACTTATGATTTAGAGTATTATAGAACACATAATTGCTAAATTAGCCAAACAGAAGAAAAGAAAGAAGAACCTACCGGGGCTAAAACCACCGGAGCATTTAACGTCCAGACCCGTATCACTCTTGAACGTGCAAGTCCCTCCACTGCGTTCACAGAATTTGCAATCGGGTTCATTCCATGTCAATCTCATACCATAATTAGGATCCCAAGATGGAACTAGAACCGTGGCTATCTTCAAACACGACGATAATACTAAGGATGCATGCGAATCGAGAACATTCGTCGGAATAACCACAACAGAGAAAGTTTCGCCGCTAAGACAATCAATGGACCTAGCTTCGGGTAGTTGTGTTGATAAACCAACTGAGCAATTCAAAAACGTGTAGTTTTGAGGATGTGCAGGCTCGAAAGGAGTATGGGAGAGATTAAGACCCTTAAGGAAACGTCTTGGGGTGCAATAATCAGGGTCGTTGATCCATATACTTTGAAACCAATAGTCGATGCTTTCGACTCTGAATTCACCGGCAAACGGAAGGGTGATTACCGTTTGAGCCTGACTTCTGCATGAGAGATTGAAGCGGGGATAGCCACAACGATCAGCTTGGTCGTTAAGACTGAAAGGGAAGCGAATCCATTGCCCCCCACAGAAAACACTGCAAATTTCAACGCTTATCGATGGTTGAAGAGGGAGTAAAAGGAAGGAGAAGAGAATGAAGACGAAGATGCCAAAGAGAGCCATCTGGTGCTAAAGTGAAAGCTTTCATGGCTACAAAGTACAATTCAATAGTTAACCAAATTATGATGAGAAAGTGAGAAAGAGGACATAAAGAAGAGTTCAAAGAAGTCATCTTGTGCTTATTCGGAAGGCAAAAAAATATACTATATATGGTTATCTTCGAAGCTTTTCTGGTATCTACTTATTTATTTAATGGGGAATGAGACAAGAGTAGGTTAACATCTTATATTATTTGAAAGTTTTGTAGCTAGTGGTGTTGCAATGCGTGGATTATTTGTTAACTTGTAATGCTTGCATCCAAGTGGACATGATGGCATTTGTAATCCACTATAATTCTGTGCAAGCTTAGGAGATTATTGCTTAAAAGTTTATGCCTCTACGTATTAAGTTGCATGAAGTCTTTTGTTAAATATTTTACACTTGTTAGTGTCAGAACAAGTGTTAGTACCAACTAATGTTGTATCATTTGAAAAATCTGTACTGTTTTTCAATGAAATAAAAGTGACCTTTCTTTGTTCACAACACAAAAAACTGCTCCTCTGTTCAGCTCTATTTTACCGTCCCTTAACAGAGCATTATCCTCTTTGCTGTTGACATATTTGATATTCAAAACGGGAAACTTAAGAGCATCAGCAAGCATATTATTAACTTATTCAGTTTTTCTTGAACTACTCATCAATAACCACCTTGATGCTTTAATAGTCGTATTTCTCTAAGAATCTGACTTTGTTGATGTGTATTGAAAGTAAAATCGTGGCCTTTTGGGTTTGATTTCAACGTTTGGGAGGATTGATCTATTATTATTAGTTTTTCAATGTTAATATTCTTCCATTTTAATTAGGCACACTAGACATGCACTTGTACATAAACAAAAGCTTATTATATTTGTCATACATATATCGTAGGTGCTGCATGTACCAACATAAATTTTTTATTCTCATTTGATGTCTCGTTTGATATCTTTTTTATAATTTTACATCAAATGCCTTTTTTTTAATTTTAATTGTGACAATCTTGGAGCATGTCAAAAACCCAATTTTGATTTTTCCAAGATCAATACAACACAAACATATTATAGCTAAAAAAAAATTGTACAAATAATAAAAATCATCTATGGTGGCGGTGAGGACGAAGGGGATAATGTAGAATGGTTGATCAAAGCAGTCTCTTGATCTGGCGTATTGCGACAGACAGGGCATGATGCATTTAGTCTAAGCCACTCATCTATGCAATCAGCATGAAAGTAGTGATCGCAATCAGGTATGGTTCTTATTATCTCTTTGGCTTTGTAGTCTGATAGACATATTGTACAAGCATTATCATTAGGCCTTGGTAGCCGGCAGCTTTCACCAAGCAAAGTAATTGGATAGGCTTCAATCCTTCGTACGGCGGGAGCCATTTGCGGTTCAGCAAAGCTGGAGATTTCGACATTGGAGTGGTGGCGTTGATCTTGAGGACCAACTTGGAGATAGTAATAAATCAAAAACACCACAAGGAGGGAGATGGGTATTCCCACAATAAAAGTTATGGCATATTTGGTACCTCTTGTAAGACCTAAAAATTAAATTGAATTAATGGATGAACTTACGAAAAATTTGAAAGATGTTTATCAAATCTAATTAATTAAATTAAGCTAGCATATATCTGAAATCTATATTCTAGCCAAGATAAAGAGCACGAAGTCCTACATGCTTCTCTCTTTAATCACCTTAAATTTGTTCCCGGAATTTGAGAGTTCTCATCCTTCTTAATTAATCTGTTTTTTCGTATTGTTTCTATAAGTAAAGCGCAATCACGCTTGCTATGAGAAAAAAAAAATGGCAAAAATATCATCTGAACAACATGGTTTTATTTGCAACATACCATTTTTCTTTTTGAATTGACCACCTCCACGGCTTTCACAGTTACATGAGTGCTGGCAATCAGGTTCTTCCCATGTTAACAGAATTTCATCCATAAAGTACTCATGCAAATCTGGACTCGGAAGGGGGACCGAAATCGTTGCTATCTCTAGACATGACCGCAAGGAGGACGACTGGTTGTAAAGAATTGTAGGTATAGCCACAACCGAAAAGTTTATACCACTAAGGCAAGAAATATATGTTGCAGGATATCCCACGGGTACATTGGAGGAACAGTTGAAAAATAAGTGGCTTTCGGGGTATCGTGGCTCAAAAAAAGTGCCAAATAGGTCGAGTCCCTGAAGGAGACGTTTTGGGGTGCAATTATCTGGGTCGCTGATCAGCAAATTTGGCGAGGAATAACCGATGACGTCTACTCTATATTCACCAGCAAAAGGGAAAGTGATAATCGGCGTTTGGGTTGGGTTTCTGCATGAGAGATTGAAGCCGGCATTGCCGCAGCAGTCAGGTTGGTCTGCGAGCCGGAAAGGGTAGTGAATTATTACGCCACCGCAGGAAGCGTCCTGGCAGGTTTCACCGTTTGCCATTGGCTGAAGAAAGAACAAGAGGAAGAAGGGGAAGAAGAAGAATTCTGGAGTAGCCATTTCTTGAGTCAACAAATTCTCCTTCCAGTGTTTGCTTCTCAATTAACAAAAGAAAACTGAAGAAACGTGTAAATGGCCTGCGAATAAAGATTAGTTTTTTAAGTTACTTGAGCATAAAGAGTTTAGACAGATAATCCAATCAAACGAGACAATTCGGAAGCTGGTCATAATGTTTTAGATTAATTCAATAGTTTAGCTGTAGCTGATGTTGAGCGTTTGACTGTACAATTTATAATTATGGGAAACAAAAGAGAAGTCATGGTTGTTCACTTCATCTCGAAAGCTAGAAACCATTAAGCACCATTTTGTTTCTGCATTCAATCAATTCTTATAGAAGATCATCATGTTTTCATTCTGCATTGCACAGTAATGAGATAAATAGAAATAACACTATTCTGCATCATCATCATCATGTTGAGCAAATCCTTCCATTGCATTACTCGCGACATAAAGGACATGCTGCATTCCGTTTAAGCCACTCATCTATGCAGTTAGCATGAAAATAATGCAAGCAACTTGGTATACTCTTAAGAGTGTCTTTGGCTTGGTACTCGCACAGGCAGATCGAACAAGCATTGTCATTAGGTTTTGGTAACTGTAGCCTTTCACCGAGCAACGTTGTTGGATACATTTCAATTGCCAGTCCGTCGAGACCCTTTATCACAACAGTTGATTGTAGGATAGTTGAGTCGTTGATTTCAGTGTTGGCGTGGCGCCGGCTACGAATACAACGTATGATCATGCTTGGAATGCAGATTACAAGCACGAGGATGCAGAAGACAGAAATCATGCTAAAAAACATGAAATACTTGGCAATTCTTGAACTACCTGCTTTACTGCAAATTACAGAAAAATTAATGTAATCGAGAATTACATGATTAATTTCTAGTTTTCTCTTAATTAATACTATTCATTTCTTCAGAGCCATCATCCATGAAATATCATAAACTCATTCCTTTTTGGCACAAAAGCATATACAAAGCATATAATACTTTGTTTTCCTTTTTTTTTTTTGTCTTTTTTTTTTATTTGTAAAGCACTAACATACACCATTCTTTCGAGATTCTGAAGGTTTATAAATTTGCAAAATAATTAAAGCATACCTTGATCTATAACTACAGAGCATCCAACCTCCTGGCCTGCATGTTTCTTGAACTGGCAAGTTCCTTGATATTTTAGACACAATTTGCAATCTGGTTCTTTCCATGTTAAAATGATCCGATCAGCAAGTTTTTCCCATAACTTAGAGGATTCCCAAACCGAGAGTGAAACCGTCGTTATATTCAGACACGTCGACGATAATGATGCGAACAGATCGAGACGATCTACGGGTACAGCCGTAACAGAATTATTTTCACCACTAAGACAAGGAATAGGTCTTAGTCCAAGTTGTAACGCCGGTGCATCGTCTAAGCAGTTGAACAGCGTGAAGTTCATAAGGTAAATTTGCTCAAAAGGAGTACCAGAAGGATCGAATCCCTCGAGGAGACGTTTCGGAAGGCAACCGGCAGGATCGCTTATCCCAATGTTTTGTTGATGATAGTCTATCATTTCAACACTGAAATCACCCGAGGATGGAAACGTGATGATTGTTTGGCTCAGGTTCTTGCATGAGAGACCGAAGCCCGGATAACCACAACGCTCTTCATCGGGATGATTTGTGAGCTGAAAAGGGAAGTGAATCTCTTGATTTCCGCAATCTGTTATACAGCTTTCACTGATTATTGTTAGTTGAAGAAAGAAGAAGAAGAGGAAGAAGAACAGCATGAAAACCATTTTATGTTTCTTTTTCTTTAAATACAAAGAGGAGATATGATCGGTATTATAGTTACAACCCGGAATTCATACGAAAGTCTCACTGGCCTGGTACCAAGTGGCTCTGTTTTGTACTTACTAAGAAACTACAAGAATCCTGTTTTTATTTTCAAAGCTTCCGTGTTAATAAAATATAAAGCTAGATTTATGAGTACTAAGCGTTGAGAAAAGGCTGTAGAACTTATATTAATCAGTTAATCCCAGTGAGAGATGAGTGAGACAAATTCAAGGCTGACCTTGAAAATTATATAGTAATCAATTCGGCAGCTAATGTGATAAAATTTGATTCCATGCTGACTAAGTGATTAGAAAATAGAATTAAAACAAAGAACAATATATGTTTGGTTCTGGACATAAGTCAAAATGTATGTCTAGACGGTATAAATTTAGTCTGATAAATCAATTCCTTTAACTAAGCCGTTTTGATTTAATTTAGAATCTTCTTGTTTATGAGGGAAGAGTGATAAAGACCATCTTGTCTTTTAAACGGTATTTTATGCATGAGTTAAGATCAAGAACTAGGCAACTTGGAACTAACACCCCCATTTTTCCACGAAAGAGCTTAATAATCTTGTAAAATTAACAACATTAATTACTCAAACAAAAAATGGGAAAGATATTCATCCGAGGTGCA
The DNA here is from genome assembly GCA_036013995.1 of Theobroma grandiflorum. Lineage (NCBI taxonomy): Eukaryota > Viridiplantae > Streptophyta > Magnoliopsida > Malvales > Malvaceae > Theobroma > Theobroma grandiflorum. The sequence goes on along the minus strand of CP142131.1, from coordinate 1,512,536 downwards.
ACCCGGTTTTAACTGTTCCCTGTCTGTATATGCAGTGGCACCATGGAGGGGGCTGTCCCTCTATAGTGTCTTACTGCAACACTACCTTTAAAGGGTGGTTTTTTAACTTGACTTCAGCACTAATGAAATCTGATTTTAGCCTACCAAAAAAAAAAAATGAACGAACGGGAGGAGGTGTGATAGTTTTTGTGAATCATGTCTGTCCCCCCCTGTACCCTGTTACGTTTGAAACCCAGATTTCTTACTAGGACATGAGTTTATCAGGCTTTTGTTGTCTGTGAGGGATGTACATGCTGTAAAAAGTCTTCGGGCCGCAAAGATAGGTGAAAGACTAGTAGCAGCAAGTTGTAACTCTTTGTTGAATGAATACAAAGATTTATATACTATCTTGTTTATTAACTGCGACACAAAGGGCACGTTGCATTTCGTTTAAGCCACTCATCGATACAATTAGCATGAAAGTAATGCAAGCAACTAGGTATGGTTCTTAGCGTCTCTTTGGCTTGGTACTCTAATAGACAGATCGGACAAACGTTATCGGTTGATTTTGGTAATTGCGGACTTTCATCAAGCAACGTCGTGGGATACATCTCAATGGTAGGCATGTCCAGACCCTTTGCGACAACAGTTCGCTGAGGGGTATCGGGGTTAGACATTTCAGCGTTGGGTACTTCGCCGTGATGCTTTATCTTGCGGCGGACGCAAATTATAAGCCCGAAGATGCTCACGCCAGCAGCCACAACGATAAGCCCCGCGTACTTGGCATTTGCCAGAAAACCTGAAAACCCAAAATTAAATTCAAGTGAGTTTTACATGCTTTTATTTCTTTCTTTTCTTTGGTGCTATTGTTTTATTCATTGACCAAGGACCATCTGTTTTAATTAAATTCCTTTGTGAACCTTATCAATGAACAACTAGTAATGCCATTAGCCACAACTCATTCCAGAAATGTTCTAACTTTAATAATAAAAAATAACGATTTTTCTGGGTAATTTTATTTATTTAATTGTTTGGTTTGCGAGGCACAACCATTCCTACGAGAAACAGAAGTTTTATTTGCAAAAAGTAAAGCTTACCAAGATGCAAAGGCTTGAAGCATCCCACATCCGAACCCACGTTATTGGTGAACTGGCAAATCCCTCCAATGCTTTCACACAGTCGGCAATCGGGTTCTTTCCATGTTAACGTGATAAAATCACCAAGCGAGTCAGAGGAAGCATCGGGCTCCCTACTCGGGTACAAAAACGTGGCTCTCTCCATACACCCCGACATGTTGGAGACATTGGAAATATCAGTCGGTAAAGCCACGACGGAATAACTTTCACCACTCAGACAAGAAATCGGTGTCGCTCCCGTTCGGAAAATCGGTGAATAGGGTGTGCAGTTGAAAACCTTGAAGTTTCGAGTGTGGAGTGGCTGAAAAGGAGTGTGCGAGTAATTGAATCCCTGAAGGAGACGTTCCGCGGTGCAGTCACTGGGGTCGCTTATCAAAACAAGTTGCGTTAAATAGTCGATGGATTCGACTCTGAATTCACCGGAAAATGGAAAGGTTAGGACTTTTTGGGTTTCGTTTTTGCATTGGACGGTGAAGCCGGGATAGCCACAGCGGTTCTCTGGTTGGATTGTGATGATCTGAAAAGGGAAGCGAATTGGCACCGGTCCGCACCCTGTTTGGCATCTTTCATCATCGCTTCTTGATGGTTGAAGAAAGAAGAAGAATATCAAGGAGAAGAAGAGTTTGAAAGCAGCCATTCTTTTCTTTGCTCAAGAAGAGATTGAGATTCTTGATTTTGTATCTCTCGCCATGGAGTAGCTTTAGCTAAACCAAGTCCCTCGGTTTTATGCTTCTCGTAAACCATAAATAAATGTTTTACCTTCTATAATCTTTGGTGTTAATTAATACGTTAGCTGAGTGTGGTTAGGATTGAGTACCAATGGGAAACCTGTAGAATTTCTATTATTCGGATAATCCAATGTCGAAGAGACAAATTGGAGACTCTGCATATAACAAATTCATCAGGTAACGTGAAGAACTTGGTCTTAGACTGACCGTTTCTTAATTGGAAACAGAACATTAAAACAGAGCACAATAAGCTAATGATCTTAATTTATGGTCTGTCAAAACTCCAAAGTCATATTTTACAAGACCTTGATTTCTACACATCATTACATATTAACTGAGTTAAGATCAAGAGAGTACAAATTGTACATCGTTATGCTTTGTAAGACCATCGTGTTTTCTACCAACATGATACATGATAACTAAAAATAGAAAATACACTAACCTATTTGGCTTAGTTTTTTTTTTTTTTAGTTTAAAAGCTATTATAAAGTTTTTATGAAAAATAATAATTTTTAAAATTAAGTTAAATATGTTTGATAAATTTATTTTTATAAATTTTTTTTATAAATAAATTGTTTGACAAAATAATTTATATAAATTTTAATTTTAATTAAAATTACCATAGAGAGTATTTAATAAATAATTTTTTATTAATCATAAATTCTTTTGTTCATAATTGAAAAAAGTTACCTTTATTTTTTTATTTATAAAAAGTATAAAAATTATTTTTATATAACATAAATTTTATAATTAATAATAAATAATATAAAAATAAAAACAGATAATGTTGAAATTATTTTGAATAGATAAGGACATTTTTGAAAAAAAAATTCTCTTAAAAAAAATCCATGTTTTTTAAGATAAAGCTTCTCTATGGAGTTTTTTTAAAATTTTTTTAAAATTTTATTCTTAAAAAAAATTATTTATTTTTTTAAAAGCTTTTCAAAATTCTTATTTAACTTGACTTTTATTTTAAAGATATGGATAAATTGAAAAAAACTAAGGCAAATAAGTACTGAGGTATATAACTACAAGGCAATTCCGCTTAGTATGAATTCATTTTTTAAAAAACAAAAAAATTGATCTCTTGTAGCCTTATCAAAAGTCAATGCTTGTGGCCGTCCAAACTAACAATGATTCTCATTTTCGAAATCATCCCATATAATTAAAATTTATACAAACAATAGATAACAATCATTTTAAGAGTTTAGTGCATTAATTGCGACGCAATGGGAATGTTGCATTTCGTTTAAGCCACTCATCTATACAATTAGTATGGAAGGAACGCATGCATTTCGATGTAATCCCTAAACATATTGGACAAATGTTGTTGTTTGTTCTTTGGAATTGTTGGCTTTCGCCTACCACTACGGTAGAATACATTTCAATAGTTGATCTACTGAGACCAGTTTCAGCTGATTTCACGGTGGCTGATGAGTTAGAGATTTCAGTGTTGGGATCCTAACGATGATTGCTGTCACCCTTTTGATTATAAGTCCGATGATGCAAAAACAGATCGCGGTTCCTGCTGCAGCTACAAGCATGGCAGTGCCACGTTCTGCGTTGCTAGGAAGACCTGAAATGCAAATTAGATTAAGTTAGAACTGAATGGCTAGGACTTCCTAGCTAATCAAAAGAGAAAACAATTTACATTTTTCTTAGCGAGTAGCTATCAATGAAGTAGAGGCGGCTACTTTAGTCAAATCATATTTTCAAAACATTGGAACCTTTTTTCTTTTTGGATATATGGCTCGTTGAAACTTTCACACCATTGACAATTCGGCTCTCTCCATGTTAACGTGATACGATTGTCAAGATACGCAGACATGAAGTTAACGACAGGAAATCTTTGTCGTTCCTCATAGGGAAATTGGTGTACCGAATGAGCAATTGAGAAGCGTGAAGCTTTGAAGGCAGAGTAACTCAAAAGGAGTACCAGAAAGATCGAATCCCTGAAGGACACGTTTTGCAATGCAATCACTTGGATCGCTTATCCAAATATATTGCCACATGTAATCGAGGATTTCGGCCTTGAATTCATCGGAAAATGGAAACCTGATAATTGTTTCGTTTCTGCATGTGAGACTGAAGCCGGGATAGCCACAGCGATCGGGTTGGTCTATGAACTGAAAAGGGAGGCATAACGGACGACGGACCTGTCAGCAACCAGCCATCTGTGGTGGCGTGTTGATGGTTGAAGAAAGAAGAGAAAGGAGAAGAAGAGTTTGAAAGCAGCCATTTCATGCTTTTCTTTTCTTTTATTCGATTCTAGAATTTGTAGTTAATACCAGCCTAACGCTAAAGACTGAGTGGCTCCATTCTATACTTACCGAAAACTACAAACATTCTGGGTTTTTTCCAGCTTTGGAGTCAACAAGTAAGCAGTGAGTTAAACAAGAACTAAGGCTGTAGAATTTATATTAGTCAGATAAACCAAATAGGGATGAGAAACCTATGTAGAGATAGCTAGTTCAGCAGCTATAAGCAGAGCAATTGGCTAAGAGGTTATTTGGTTTGATTTTTTTTAGTTTAAAAATTGTCATGAAGCTTTATAAAAAATAATAATTTTTAAAATTAAATTAAAATTATTTGATAATTTTTTATAAGTTATAATTTTGATTAAAATTATCGTAAAGAGTATTTTTTTAAAAAAGTAATATTGTAATTATTTTTAATAGTTAAAGATATATTAGAAATAAAAATAAAAATTTTTTTATATGTTTTTTTAAAAAAAGCTCTGCAGAGAAATTTTTTTGAATTTTTTGAATTTTATTTTTTAAAAAAATTATTTTTTAAAATTTATATTTAACTTAATATTTATTTTTAAAATATAAATATGTTAAAAAAAAAGTCAAAGCCAAACAAGTACTAAGTGATCTTAATTGATTCGTTGTCTATTAGAAGTCAAGATGCTTAAGTGACCATCTTGTTTTCCTCAGAGCATTACATCTGAAGCAATATCTGATAAAGGAAAAATCAGGACCATTACAGTAACCTGGGATTTAAAGCTTTTACTGCCTTCTTTTCTTTACTTTTAACCAGAGTGTGACCCGTGTGCAACACACGGGCCGGCCTCTTTGCACTCCCTCCCTTTGCTTCAACAGTAAACTCTGATCTCTTTGCACCCCTTTCTTTCTCTCTCTTTACGTCAATATCTTTTCTCTTTCACACTCTTTGCGCTCCACGTGGTCATTCTGAAAGCTCCATTGGGCTTCTTTTTAAATATGTTATAGATATGTGGATGAAATTGTTGATATATAATCCTATTATTGGCAATTAATGTTCTGAGGTCTTAGCTGCATTATTTCTTGTTTGACTTTTTCCTCCCAATGATCCCTTTCCAAAAAAAGTGTTGCTTCAGCACCTGACTCTCTGTTGCTTCCTTCTGTAACATTTTGTTTATATAAATCATTACCGGAAAATTATCTAATACATTGTTAGTAAAGTTTTTAAAGTTCTCTTAACGAAGTTGGAAGAATATCACATAACTTATTAAGGTATATTTAAAATAATTAATAAATTAATACGATAAATAAAAAAATATGTAACAATAATTTAACCTTATTTATTTGTTAATAATTGTAATTATGACATTTACATACCATACACGTCTAACAAAAACTAGAATAAATAAAAACTAATCAGGCACTACTTGAAATAACCCAACACAAACAAAAATGGGAAGGGCACATATTTTTTTTTTTTTTTATGGAAATAACCAAAATCCATCAACCACACAGCAAGAACTTCCCAAAACTCACGTCCTCAGGGGTAACATATCTACACAGAAGCTGATAAATGTAAAATACTCTTGTCTATGCTGGTAAGAGAGAAGATGATGATGAAGACGAAGGGGAGGATATTGACGGGGTAATTGGGGCAGATCCGCCGGGTGAGTTGCGACACACCGGGCACGAAGCATTCATCTCTAGCCACGCATCTACGCAATTGGCATGGAAGTAATGGTTACACTCTGGTATAGTTCTCAATGTCTCCTTGGGCTGGTACTCTGATAGGCATATGGGGCAAGTGTTGTCGTTAGGCTTTGGAAGACGCCCGCTGTCGCCAAGCTTAGTCTTAGGGTAGGATTCAATGGTTGGACCGTCGAGTCCTGTTATGATAACTGCCGGTAAAGGGGAGATTGATGTGGAGAATTCAGTGCTGGGGAGGTTGCGCTGACGTGCGTAAGCTCTCACTCGGCTGCCGACGAAGGAAACGAGCCCAATTAGGCATAAGAGTCCTGGAATTCCAACGCCAATGATAATACCATACTTGGCACTCCTAGGAAGGCCAGCTGCAATGTGAAACTAATTTCAGGGGGAAATAGAAAAATCAAGGTCCAAGCTCTCTGTTTCAAAATATTGACCAGGGGACCATGACGTTTTAACAACCGATCTCAAATAACATATTTCAGTTATATCGGAGGAGTTTAATACGACTTGATGACTGGCGACATTTATGCATTTCAAAGCACCTACAGCAACGTTGATCTTTCTTTCCTTTTGCTCTGCGGCACCGTTGCCTTTAAGCTGCAGAGAATGAGACCAACACCTTTGTTTTGATTATAAAACTATGTGGACTCTAAATTAATGATCTGGATTGCTTTCTCAACCACAAAACAGTGTCCTATCTAATGGATTGTGGCAGTGGGAACCCAGGATCCTTCCAGCTGCACCAGATAATAAAATTTGACTCTAGTAACGTTTTGACTTCGATCAATCATCCCTTCCATTTTAAGTTTTACTCAAAGACGAAACCTTATGATACAATTTTTTTTTTTTTTTGAAAAGTAGTTATTATTAAGCCGCAGCAGCCCAGGAATGCCACAAAAGTCTGAGACTACCAGCCAAAGACGTGGCATACTGTAAAACCTTCTGATATAATTTAAAAGACAGAAGATGATACTAATACAAGATAGAACCAAGTGCAATCGTCATGATTTCAATGACCTAGGATCCAAATAAAACGTTTTAAGCCAATACCCTTATCCCAATTAGATTTAATAGTCATGATAAACAGTTTATTCTACATATGTCATTTACAATTCATGAAGTTGGTCTTAATATAAACGCAAATAAAGTGATTTGAAGTCCACCGTTTCAGAACAGAACACAAATCACAGCGTTGTTAGTATTAACATACCTTGGCTTGGCAGATTAAAGCACCCAATTTCCTGACTAGTTCTATTCTTGAACCCACAATCCCCTCGACGTTCAACACATGACCTACAATCGGGTTCGTACCATTCTAACCGGACCCCTTCCGCCCAGCCATACCAAGCAAATGGAACAGTAACGGTCTTTATAGAATGACATGTAGACGGCAAACCACTGCCAGAATCCATAAAAGAGTCGGTTGCGTAAGCTACAACAGAGTAATTATCATTGCTAAGACATCGAATTCGCCTTAACCCAGCCTCAGCTACTGCTCCAGTAGAGCAATTGAAGAACGTGAAGGTATACCGGAATTCTGAGACAAAAGGAGTTCCTGATATATCGAAAGACTCAATGAACCGTTTAGCGAGACAGAAATCAGGGTCGTTGATCCATATCTGTTGGGTCTCGTAATCGATGAATCTGACTGTGAATTCTCCGGATTGCGGAAGATTAAGAACTAGTGCTCCCGTTTTATTGCTGCAGGAAAGACCAAAACCTGGATAGCTGCAACGACCATTTCGGCTACCGTCAGGGTTGAGCCCGAAAGGAAACTTAAGCTCTGATTCAACGCCTGGGCATGAAGATGGACAAGTTTGAGCACTCGTTGGTTCTTGAAGGAAGAGGGAAAAGCAGAGGAACCACACAAATGTTCGGTGAGGCATCTTCTTGCTTGAAGAAAAACGTTAACGTGCTAAGGCCTTTTGTTGCTTCGGGATTTAACTAGCTAGAGGCCCATGGCCTAGAGGCTTTCAAGTTAGGACTTCAGAGAGAATTCGCGTGGAACTTTGGATGGTTTCTCTGCAATTGGAGAGCGGTGAAGTTTCTACAATCAGGTTTATATTTCTCAACTGGACAAGTCGACAAACTGATGTTATTTTGGAAATTTGGTTCTTTTTAGTTTCATTTTTAGGAGGTGGTCAAGTTCCTGTAACTGTCAAAGGAAGTAAACCTCTTCTTCTCTTTTCCACCGACGTTTGTTTATTTTTACTTAATTTGTTAAAAAACTTTTCAATTATTTAAAAAAAATTAAATAAATATTTATTTTTATTATATTTAATTAAATATCTATATTTTTATTTTAGACTATATAGATTCTAATAACTAATTATTGATTAATTACTATTACTCAAAAAAAGACGGTGAAATATCATGTGATCATGTCATTATGTTACAATAACATATTATTTTGATTTACGATAATTAATTTGTTAATCAAAATTATAATCGTTATGTAATTTAAAATAAAATATAAAAATTTGATTAATTAAAAAATTCAAAAATTTTTAATTATTTAAAATTTTTTAATTATAATTCTTTTATTTTAAATTTAAATTTTATCTTATCAATATTTGCAATTGGATTATTTGATTGTGCCATGGTCAAACAATGAAGTATAAACCTAGCATAAAGCAAGATGCTAGTGGGAAACTTAATATGATAATTAAAATAATGGGTTGGGTCTTTAACAATTTATGAATATTTAAGTGTATTAATTATAGGTTTGAAAATTTTGTACTGATATATAAAAATTGATAGCTAAGGTATTCCCCGAAGTTTCACCATACATTTAATAATCGGCCGTTTAAATCAGGCTCCCACACCCTTTGAAGATCGTTTCGTCCAATTGCAAAGCAAATAGTAAACAAACATTGACATCTAATTAAAAAATTAATTAGTCCAAATAATCAACATAAAATTACAAAGATGGTAACACGTTAGTATCATGATCTGAGTTTGCCATACCACACCAACGGTTTAGATGTTCTCGCTACAAGTGTTCCATAATGGGTCAACAAGGGAATTTGGTTTTTTTTTTATAAAATATTTTAAAAAATTAAATAATTTTTTATTTTTTATTATATTTAATTAAGTTTTTACATTTTTTTAAATTAAATAAATTTTTATATTTTTATTTTGAATCAAATAAATATTTATAATTAATAGTTGACTTAATCAAAATGTTACTTATCATTTTATATCACATGACGGTAATATAATATTTTGACATATCATAATAAATAATAACGTGATATGCTAATATGGTATGATAATATTATCATATAACATTTTTTACCCTTCACGTGAATACCACGTCAACATCATGTGAATATAAAATGATAAGTGACAATTTGACTAATAACAATTAATCAATCATTAATCATACAAATTTATTTAAATAAAATAAAATTTTAAAAATTTGATTAAAAATAATAAAAAATAAAATTTTATTTAAAAAGTTTTAAATAATTTATAATTTTTTAAATATTATATCATTTTTATTTTTCTTTCTTTGCTCTCATTATTAGTCAACTTAATTTGCTTTCAAGTCTTAATGTCCGATTAAAACAGACCAATTCAAAGTTCAAACAATGAAAAACAATAGCGAAAACTGTTGTGTTCACTTCTCCTTTTCTTTGTTTTCGGTTATTCCACTTTCATTTGTTCATATGTTAGTGCGCAGTGAAATGCAAGTCAGAAACGTGTTGAACCATTTCGGTAAAATAATTGATTAAAAAAATTGAATTTTGTAAATTTTTCCTGGAATTGCGAATCAGTCAATGAAGAAACATAGAATAGAAAAATCAGCCAATGCATTATTAATCAAAGGTTTGCGTCATCATTCCACCTTATTTTCTGAGGAATAGACTCGGTTGCCACCTTTCTGTTTTTGCCAATGTCAACTTTTAACGATTATATAACATTTTGGAGTTCACCAATAGAAGGCTTACATGGTTACTTGACATGACTTGGCGTTAATTTCTTCAATTTTTTTAATTATTAATTGTAAAATGCAGGAAGATTTACTAGAAAAAAACTTGATATTATAATTAAAAAATGTAATAAATATAATTATATTCCAAACGAAGTTTATTTTCCTCCACTACTAATTTCAAAGCATCTAGTCATGGATTTTGTGCCCAACAAGACCATAGTTCTGTCCATATTGCAATCACTGCTTGACCGAAATACCTGGTAAAGATTAAAGATCAAAGCTTGCTCAGATCTCAGACTCAGAGAGTAGCTTTAGCATAGCAGCCGGTCATTAAACCTGATCATGCAAATCTGCCAAATCCGTGGGCGTTTAAGCCACCCAGCCAGTAGCCTCCATATTAAGCGAAACTGCGCCAAAGCCTCTTACTCATTGGGCTGAAGCCAGTGTAGTCCAAGTGAAGTCTCCAAGAAATTTGAGTCTTGAACCACGGACTTCCGGCCTGTACATAGTTGGCTACTTGGGTCGTATAGTTTTCAGCTTGAAAAGAAGTTGGGTCCAGTTGTGGCTCAAACCAGTACTGGACCACCAATGTTTCTATTGGAAAATCTAAATGCTGGGTGGCCCATTGGACCTAAACTAAGGCCTCATTACATAATAATCTTTTTCATTTTTTTTATTTCACATGTCATAAATCTTACTCTTCTAACATGAGGCTGAGAGTTTGAGTCTTGAATTTTGATTGTTGGGATGCTTGATAAGGAAACCTCACCACATTATTGTTTATCAATATTTACCTATGAGCTTTCATGTCATGAATCTTACACTGTCAATCAACTAAGAACTTTAGTTACTTATTACACTTTAAAGCAAAATGGCAAGCAAGTGAGCAAGTAGGTAACTAAGTAATTAGCATTGTTTAAATTTGGTTTTGATTTCTATAAAAAAAACTGAAATTTTATTAAAATAAGTACCTTACTTTTTAAAAAGGTGTATCATTCAAAATTGTATTTGTATCAAACAATATACTAACGTTAGTCAATTTCAAAAAGATTTGTGTTTTGTTTATTAATTCATATATGGTAGTATGCTGTCATGAAAGTTCTTTATAACAATGTTATGAAAATATACATTGTCAAGTTAAGTTTTTGAAACAAAATAATGATTTCATGATAAAAGATGAGAATCAAGACACAAGAAAAATCCCTAATTTTTTATAATTCAAAAAAAAAATTGTCCCAATTATAAAAATTTGGGGATGAATGAGAATAAAAGAAAATGCTAACAATCAACAAATTGGAGGGAACGGACCACGTAATTTGATTCCACTAGGGCACAATTGTGGCGGGAAAATGTCCGTACGCACTTCCTTGCCACTTTATCTTACATGTATATATAAACCTTACCTCCTCATATCTCAAATTCTCAATCCCCAAACGTTGTTCATTTCTTCTCATTTTCCCCTTCGCGATTCTCCAACAGAAATCTAAATCGCTAAATCAACAATCTAATCCCTTATCAACCGCCTTAAAATCTGTTAATTGCGAGATTAGAAAGGTAACTTTTTTTTTTTCAATATTAGGGTTTCTGGTTACGGGGAACAACTTCAGGTTTCCCCAAACGAGTAAAATAGAAATATCCGTTTACTTTCAGAAATGTTTCGCGAAATTCCTTCTTTTTTTTCTTCTACCTTTTTGCATTGAATTTCAGGTGCGAGGAGTGGAGATTTTGATATTGAGGATCCTGGTGATCTGGGGAAAATGTCGGCCGAGTTCGACGATGATGGTGAGCAGACCATGTCAATCAACGAGTATCTTGAGAGCATCGAAGAAGAAGAGCTGGTAAAAAGTTCCCCCCCCCCCCCCCCCCCCCTCTTTATCCATTTGGGGTTTTGCTTTTGCTATTTGGGTGTGAGGGAATGATCGAGTTTAGTTAGTGCTTGTTGTTTCGCCTGGTTTGTGGACATGGAAGATTTAGGACATAAGTCTTTTGTCCTGTTCTGGTTAGAAATAATAACATCAAAATTTTGTCGGCTTTTCTGGAGCAGAAATTTGGTTGAGACGACTTTATATTTGAACTATTCTGTAACATTGATTAAATTTTGAGAAAATTTCATGAGATGAAGATTTGTATTGTTAATATTACACTAGCTTAGAAGTTAGTTTGAACCATTCAAATTTCTATTGTTAAGATTTGTATGCATGCTAGTTTGGGACCATTCAAATATAACTTATATCCTAAGTTGAAATTGGGAAAGTATTGAATGCAAACGATTCTTAAATATAAATTGAACTAGCAATTGGTTGATTTTATTGATATTGTTGTGCTTCTTTAAGCTATATGTTTCTTGACATCAGTTAATTCGTTATTTTTTAAATCTAAAGGAAGCAGATCTGGTTTTGGGTGGAGATGAGGGTGATGAGTGTACCTATTCTAAGGGCTACATGAAGAGACAGGCAATCTTCTCATGCCTGACATGCACCCCAAATGGGAATGCTGGAATTTGCACTGCTTGCTGCTTGTCTTGCCATGATGGCCATGAGGTATTTCTCCTCTGCATTATTCTTTAGTTGTATTTCTCATTCTGAATGCTAAACTTTAGTTTGTTGTTAATTATATGACTCTTAAGATGTGAGTTAAATTATGATTTATTAAAGTGGAATTTCATGTTGTGTTTTTTGCCTTTTTCAGACCATGACCGTTTGAGTTGTCTCCAATAATTTGCACTTTGTGGGATCATGCTCCCTGTTACGGGCTGGTTTAGCAAGTTATCTAGTAGTAAATATGATGATTGATTTGGGAAACGTTTCCTATCATCATGATATTCCCAACTAGTGTGGCCTTGTTATGTTCTCATTCGTTTTAAATTGGAATAATATTGACTTTTTTGCAGCTTCAGCATTAAACACATTAACAATTCACGCTGCTAATCATTTCCAATTTCTGACTCTGCTTTTTGTGAGGGGTTTCAAGCTATTTTCTTATTATCTATCCAGTTATGTGCGTTTCTGGGATCATAATGGGTATTGCATTTTTGTATATTTGATAATGGAAGAACTCATTGATTGATTTAACAATCACGATTGGTTTTAACATGGGACATGCAAGATTTTCTTTCTAGTTAGTTCTTATGGTCATTTGAAAGCCCACATGCCTACTTGAGTACTGGACATAAGTTATGTATGTTATGCTGGAAATTTTACATATGCCCAACTACTCAAGAATGTGTTTATTTTACTTATTTTTCTTTGTATAAATGTTTTATGCTGTTAGCTTCTGTCTGCTTATATTCAGTGGAGGTTTTCATTTTTGCAATATGTGCAAGGTTTTGGAGCTTTGGACCAAGAGAAATTTTAGGTGTGACTGCGGAAATTCAAAATTTGGGGAGTTCTCATGCAAGCTTTTCCCAAATAAAGATGTGGAGAATATCGAGAATTCATATAATCACAATTTCAAAGGTTTATACTGCACCTGCAATCGCCCCTATCCAGATCCAGATCTCCAGGAACAAGTAGAGATGATACAGTGCTGCATGTGTGAGGACTGGTTTCATGAGGAGCATATCAGTCTCAACTCTCCCAATGAGGTCGGTAAGCTGTGTGCATGTCCTTCTACATGTTCACATCTTAGTTTTGTTTTTTCGTTAAAATCATTGGCAAATCTAGAGATGCCCTGTACGGTAGGTTCATGTTAATGTTTGCCATAGTTTTTCTTATAGTTATGATTACTTGCAATGTGCTTGCTTCACCTGAACTTGTCTCTTTAAAGATGGGTATGGGTTCTAATTATTTGAAAACAAACATGGATATATTCAGTGAACATTTCTACTTGTATAAATTGTGATCATAATTTATCAGTTTGAAGGACGTTTCCATTGACACATTTACATGATTAGTTTAGCTCAAGTTTTGCAGTGTAAAATAGGCAAGTTGAGAGGAAGAAGTGAAAAAAAAACTCACTTAGCTGTAGTTTTTGCACTATTCTTTGAGTTATTGCTGGGCAATGATTATGATCTGAAAATACTTGTATGACAGATTCCTAGAGATGAGGAAGGGGAGCCTCTATATGAGGATTTCATATGCAAGGCATGCTCAGCAGTTTGTTCTTTTCTGACTCTATACCCTAAAACCATATGGGCAGCAGGGGGACAGCCTGTTGCTCCTGTAACTGCTAGCAAGGATAAAAGTGTGGTGGAAGACATCGCTCCTAAAGATGGTGGAGCTGGGAAGCTTGAAAATGATGTGTGCTCTGATTCTTCCATAAAGGAAAATTTGGTTGCTGATGCTAATTGTGAATCTGTATCTGATGGCAAGAAATTTGTTCTGGGAGAAAGCTCTCAGAATGATGACAGCTCTATTGCGAGTTCACATGCTACTTGTATTCTTGGAGCAGACTCAGTGGTTTCAGAAAGTAAACCCCTTTTTCTTTCTAAAAACTGGAGAGATACCCTCTGCAGATGTGACAAGTGCTTTGATATGCACAAGCAGAAGCATATCAGTTACCTACTTGACAAGGAGGACTCAATAGCAGAGTATGAAAAAACGGCAAAGCAGAAGAGGGAAGAAAAGTTGCAGCAAAGGGAGGGTGCTGCAGTAAATTTCTTTAATAATCTTGGTCATGTGGAGAAAATGGAGATTCTGAATGGCATTGCGGACTTTACAGATGAATTCCGTTCCTTCCTGGTATGCCATTGTTTTATATCTTTTTAATAGCTAACCTTTACTGATTACATTGCAAGATAAGTTCTAGGTAAAGCCATACATATTTTTCATGTTCTTGCATCATCAGATTATTCATTTATGTATCTTGCAAAAGCAATTTACTGCCTCTAAGAATATATATATTTTTATATCTTTAGGGGTCAGTTGATCCATCAAAGGCAATTACAGCAGCTGATGTCAACCAGATTTTCGAGAACCTTAAAAACAAGCGAAGGCGTGTGTAGTAAGCTTTTTGCTGGATATTGCTGCACTTTGCTATGAGTTATCCTAGTAGATGAAAGGAAAAAACAGTGGGATGTTATGCAAATATTTAGGTTGTTTAAAGTTAGAATGCTCTAATGTTATGAGTTGCTTTGTAGTTTGTTTTGATGACTTGTATTAACTGTGTTTCTGTATTTGCTGAAGTGCTATGTCAGCAAGTACAAGAATGGTGTGCACGTGCAGGCACATCTTTATAGTAAGTATTCCTATCTCATGTAGGAAAGAACTTCTAAGCTTCCTTGTTAATGAATGGAAGAAGAGCACTTGTTTTTAACTTACTATTTAGATAAGGTTTCTTATGTTTTTTACTTTAGGTTTTTTAATTAAAATAACCAAAGTGCCTAAGATTATGGGCCTAGTAAACTTGAAGTTGTTGAGGGTTCATGTCAAATTTTTATGTTTAAACACATTGGCTGAACACGCTAGGGTCTGGCCTATAGATTTTTATGGTTTTTAAGTTACAAGTATGGTAAAAAGTGAAAGTACATGGCAAGTGATTGGGAGACTTGGTAAGAGTTTGTGCTTGATTGGGTTGGAACATGGAAGGAACGCCAATGTAGGAAGGTCTTTTTAGTGAAGATAAACATAGAAGTCCAAGGAAAATTATTGCAAAAATGATATCAACAAAATAAAAAATGCTAAGAGGTCTCTACGTGTCATAGCTTTTACCTTACTTAAAGTTAAATCTTCCCACTGCTGGGCAGTTTAGGTTTCCTTCCATGTTGTTTTGTTCTCTTACCGCTGGAGCCAACGAAAAGTCCAAAGGTCGCGAGTCACGAGACAAACAGCCGAATCCTTCATACTAGTCTATTCCAATTCAAAGATGAGCTCTTACTTGATAAGCCATTCCATATATTTTATTCAAATTTTGGTGAAAGTATTTGATAGGTCAAAATAAAGTGTAAAAATCTTCATCTAGTAAGGCCTTAATTTGAGAAGAAATTACCTTCATTTTACCTTTGATAATTTACCCACTTCCCAGGATGTAAAAGTTAAATTAAAAAGTACAAGACCATATTGATTGATTATTGGACATTGTAAAATTAACCCAATGCTTCTTAAATTATGAATTGTCATCCCACAACCAAAAAAATAAATTAAAAAAAAAAGGGAATTTCATTGCATGATTTACATTTGTCTTCCCATAACACAGTGAATTTATTGCTGTTGCTAGCCATATTGTTCACGTCGACTCTTTCTAGTCCAAAACATCAAACTTTGTCAACACCAATTTAACAAGTAGGGACAAAAGGTTAGGTTGTTTTTATTTCCTCGAGGAAATGAAAAGATTTTGTTCATGTGTTTCAACAGTTTACCAGCATTTAAAATATTTGAAACCAGTCATTCCCCTACCTAATCTTAAGGAGATTGTCGACTAAACTTTTATTGTTCTGCCCATCTATTGATAGCGAAATCCTCTTCATTTTCCATCACAAATTTTCAATTGTTTTTTTTTTGTCCTAATTAAGGGCTGTTGTTATCAACAAAAAATACATAGCCTAATTTTGCCATACTCGAGTTGTAATAGTTTTTTTTTTGGTTACCTTTGATTTCCTTGAAGGGGGATATAATAACGTCAGTACTCGTCATGATAGCCTCAGATTAAGAGGATGTCCTCAAGTTTTCCTTCCCCTCTTTCTTAATCAGCAGTGGCCAAGGTTATCATCACTGTTAGTTGGCAGTTTGTCGGTAGCTGAGATGAACCAAATGGCCTACCCATCTCCATGCCTTTTGCCTTGATATTAATGCCTTTGCGACTTGGCTCATTTACTACAAAGAGGCCAAATCTTAGCCCTGGACTAACAACTTATAATAACAAGAATTACCAAATTTCTTTTAATCTTTATTTTAGGACCCCCCAATTAGTGTTAGTTAAATAAGATCGACTCAAACTAATGCTTTTGAATTTTTTTAACCTTATTATGGGAAAAATAAGACATAAATTGGAAAACAAAAGACAAGTGTCTGCATATTTTTTTCAATATGATTTCTACGTAGTTCATAGTCAGAAGAAGAAAAATTAGAGAAAGAGAGAGCACGTACAATTTCCTGATTTGAATTTTGTAGCATTAAATTCATGTTCACACCTTGTATTATATATGCTGACCACGTGGTTAGACAGAAACTAAACCTAAGAAAACATTGAAAAAGTCTATGAGAGCTTGATTTCTCCTTTATAAGCAAAACTTCAATGGATTGCTTGTTGCCTTGGAATTTAAAATTGGATTTCTACTTTTTTCCAAAATCTGTAAGTTTTCTAATATAATGAATCATATATATATATATATAATAATAAATCATATTAATTTAATATTGCAGTGTGTAATACTATTTTTTTTTGGACAAATTAATACAAAACACAATCACATTATGCTATCACGAAAGATGATTATAACTCTTGGGAATCTTTGACTGATCATTAGTTATATGCCTATTATTTCTTTTAGATTATGAAAATATTATGAATTTTAGATGGAATATTTGTGAATTTTACTTATAAAAAAAATACAATAATATATACGAGAGTGTGTGGAAAGATAAACCCATCAATGAGATTATATTCAACTTAAATGGGATTTTAATAAAGTAAGAGAAAAAGATATAATTAATTAAGCATTAATCTTTTTTATTTAGTGGTGATTATAATAAGTAATGCTCTTCCATGTTAGTATTTCAACTTTTTGAATTCCTAACCCTTTCATCCAATGGACAAATAAAACCAAGAAAAAGGTAAACGTAAATGGGATTTTATTAAAGTAAGAGAAAAAGATATAATTTATTAAGCATTAATCTTTTTATTTAGTGGTGATTATAATAAGTACTGCTTTTCCATGTTATTATTTTACCTTTTTGAATTCCTAACCCTTTCACCCAAATGGATAGATAGAACCAAGAAAAAGGTAAAGTTAAAGGAGAAGTTTGACCAGGCCTGGTGTTCATACCAAGTAGTAAATTAATATTACATTATAGTTAATTATCACACAACACCTTGCATTAAGAAAATACAAAAGGTCCAGAGTAGGTGAACATTGTCTACGAAAATTCTGCCACTTTTTCATGCAGACAAAGCTCAACAATAATATCATAATAAATAATACATGGTTTTATCATGAAATGTTTAAAGAAATGCATGGTGGGTCAATACTACTAATTCAAGTGAGATGTTAATTAATTTCATGAATCCCTTGATTACTGTTGTCATTAGGGTAACGTTTTAAGCAAATAAATAAAATGGATTAAGAAGTACTTAGTATTAAACTCGTTGGTGTTTTGTAAAATAAATATTGAACCTTAATTTTAATTAAAACCGAGTTTTTCTTTATTAATTATTGTATAGTCCATTGCCTCGGTGGATGTGACTCAACTTTCAATTTTTCAAATCAATTTCCATAACATTTAATATGAGGCAGTGAAGACGTTATTCCTTCCCGTGATATTGTCGGGGATTTGAGCCTTATCATATTGATATAAACCTAAGTTTGCTGGCTTCAGCCTCCCAACAATCATATGCCAAATTTCCAATATCTTGCCCCCTCGCATTTTCCACGAAAGGTCATTATAATTCATTGATTCCCCCTTCTTGGTGTTTCTGAGAGAAAGTTATGGTTCCTGGTAGTTGGCATTGGAAAGAAAATGTAGAGAAAAGAAGGGTGTGGCTTTCTGTTTGAGCCACAAAAAGAACAAGTGATTTTCTCTGCATTTATAGTTAAAATCTGACTATCTGACCTCCCCCTCCCCTTCTTTCTATGCTGTTTTCTTCTTCGAGCAACCCCAAATAAACTTTAAAGCAGCAACGCAGCCTTGATCTGGTCAAATTGCTGTGCAGTTGTTGTCTACTAATAGGGACCCCCAAAATCATAAAATCAAAAGATGTAGGATCGAAAGTTGAAAAGAAGTTCTGTAAAGGAAATGGAAATTTGATTCATTAAAAAGGAAAAAAGGGTGTTGCTTTTACGAGCGTAGATTCATTTTGGAAATATGGTAAAGTTCATATTCACACATGAAAAATCTTTGTCAAAGGCCGACAATTATGCTGTCTGCATTTTCTTTCTTGAATTTTCCTATCAACTCCACAAGGAATTAATTTAATTTTTTTGCCAAGAATAATTTTTTGAAAACCTTTTGATTGAAATAAAATCACTCAACTAGCTAGTTAAGTAGAAGATAATAATACAGTATATTTAAGCTATAAGAGGACATAAGGTCAACACAACGAGGAGCGATCTGGAATGCTAGATTTGCTGAAAGATATTGTCCTTTGCCACTGTTTGTTTCTAACACGGTTTCAATTAAAGGAATGGAATGCATTCAATTTGGATACGATATAAAGTTGTCCTAATAAATGGCATAGTCGTAAATAGCTTTTATAGTTTTACAATTTTACATTAAATTGACAGCTCAGTTTGTCACTTAGCATGTAGAAAAATCAAGTCTCGTGAAGAAAATAAGTCTAAGCACATGTATTTAATTAATACAGGGGGATTGGGGATTGTTTGTTGGTATACTGTATGTCTATAAATACCCTTGAACTTCGCTTCACAATTTCACATATGCATCAGAGAGTCAGAAGGAAACTATACATTTTTTTTTTCCTTTCTGACATATCCCCCAGGACAAGTTTCTGGCACTGTTGATCCATTTAGAGAGTGGTTTTTGATTTCCGGAAGTGAGAAGAAATCATGGGGAATTGCTTGAAGACATCCAGATCAAGGCAGCTGGTAGACGAAGAGGAAATAGAAGAGCAGCTAGGAGAGATTCGGGAAGCAACGGGGTTTGAGAAGGGAAATGATGGTATTAGGAAAGGCAGCATAAAAGTGAAGATAGTGCTTACAAAGGACGAGCTAGAGTTGTTTCTGCTGAAGCTGAAGAACAACAATGGAGGGAAGAGCTTCGAGGATCTTTTGGCGGAAATGGAGAAAGCGAGGTCGGAAAAAGCTGATTCTTGGAGACCTTCATTGGAGAGTATCATGGAGGACGACGACCCTGAAGAGCTTGAAATGGACAGATCATGATGAAGCTTCAATCCTTCTTCTTACTTTTACCCCTTGTGGTTTTTGTAAACTACTACACCATCTTCTACTCCTCTTTGAGGTTTTTGATTGCAGAACCTCTTTTTACTTGGGTAACTTGACGTACGGCAGGATCAGAAACTCCCCTTGTTTTTTTTCTGGTCCTTTCCCTCGGGTGATGAACCAAGTTCCGAATGTTTCTCTCCCTTCCCTAGCTAGGAGTTTTTTGATATATATAGAGATTGAACTTTCTCCCTTTACCATATAAACTCAGATCTTTTATTCAAGCTTTCTGAAGTCAAGTATGGATCTATGCATATGTACTTGAGCGGTTGATATATTTTAATGTTAAATATACATACAGTTACTTTAAGTAAAACTCCTGATACTTCATTTTTGTGCCATTTCTAAGCTGTGTGCTCCATGGAATTGGGTGATGAAAACCTTCAAAATCTGCGTTGCAAATTCTAGTTCTCCTCCTCCCCCTTGAGGGAGATGTGGAAGGGGAAAGAGAGCTGGGTCTGGAGCCTGAGTCCTGACTCCTGTTTGAGCTTTAGTTACCTATAATATTAATGTTTTTGACTGTTGGCGGTTGATACATAGATCGAGGCAGTCAATTGACAGTGCCAGAATTCAGCGCCAAAACTAATGATCAACAACAACCCAACGTATCATAAATGCCCAACTGGAATTCTGAACCTTTATTCCCATACAAAATTTTGACCATTCTTCAACATTTTACAAGGAGATCACTATTGCGGACCCCTTGAAAAGAATGGAGACCTTCCTGTTTGTCCAGTCCGGCTGAATTTACCTATTAGACCAGCAATTATTGTTAAGGGTAGGGACTATAAACAAGAAGAAAATGTGTATCTACTTAACAAATTAACAATCTCAGTAATTTCGATAAAAATTATAATAAATTTTTACTCATGGAAATTCAAATTATTTACCACACCCAATATTATTAGAGCTAATTATGTGCTTACAATAAACCTTAAACTTTACTTTCTCTTCTATAGTTCCATGGTTAAGTTGTCCAAAGAGACATGGTTGAAGGGTGGGAAAATGCATGGTGATGGTGTGTTTAATAAAACGGTTCACAAAATCTCTGTGGTTTCCTGGCATCCCGACATTAACACAGAACTAAACTTTGCAGGTCGAATAAATTCTAGTAGGTTAGACTTTGGATCAGTTTTTCTAACATTTGACGGTGTCTTAAGCTTCTAAGTTTCCAAGTGCTTTTCTCAATCAGAGACCGAGTAATAATCTTGGTATTTACTATTTCCCTCTGATTATGATTGATTTTAGCAACAAAGGAAGAAAGTTCATAAAAGAGAGTATGTATAGATTCCTTTTCTCTCCGGAGAAGTTGACTCGGTCTTTTCAAAATCGAAAATCCAGAAGAGAAATTTCTTCCACTGACCTGGGATTAAGGGTGTCATGATTGGTTTAAAAGTAAACCCCTGATATTAACGCGTTGAATGGTTCAACTTCTGCATTACATATCTTAATCAAGGACTTAGTCCCATTGGTCCATTTTGCTTACTTATTAATCTTAAATAATCAACATCTTTTTTTCTCTGGATTATAATC
The DNA here is from genome assembly GCA_036013995.1 of Theobroma grandiflorum. Classification (NCBI taxonomy): domain Eukaryota; kingdom Viridiplantae; phylum Streptophyta; class Magnoliopsida; order Malvales; family Malvaceae; genus Theobroma; species Theobroma grandiflorum. The sequence continues at coordinate 1,491,240 of CP142131.1, read as the reverse complement.
AACGTTGAATTCTTTCGACTAGTCCAGTTTCAGTATTCCTTGGGTCAGGTTGAATCAGGAGCTCAAGAACCAGGAAAAGGAATAACAAAACCTTAACCTTAATTAACGTATATTATCTTGTAAGAGACAAACTGTAGTGTAGGTGTGAACTTTCTCTGCAACACGCCTTTAAAATAGCCTCGCATCATCAAAGGACAATGATGACTTAGCAATCTTAAATAAAACCCATTACCAAGTATTTCTTTTGGGAATGGAAGGTTTGGGGATTTCTTGTTCTTTACAAGAGACGTTGAACTTGGAAAGAGCTCCGTTATTTCAGAAGGAGAGACGTCAGATATGGGCCATATGGACTAACACTAGGGAGAAGAGTAAAGAGGGGGCTGTGGACTGGACTCCAACATCAGAGCCCAGTAAACGTTATTGACGTGGAGGTGAAGAATCAGTCTCGAATCCAATTGGGCTGGTGATTTCGTTGATGTGTCAATGAAACTCTGGTAGGCCCATTCTTTTTCCTTATCCAGCAGAAAACTGCCATGACTCTCTCAGTGGGACCCCTTTTGTCCAATCACAAGAAAAAGTACAAGAAATCCCGATTGCCTAGACTTTCGTTCGACTAGTTGGGAGTAAACTCACGACTTCTTTGAGGACAGAAAGGGGTACATCAACAGGAAAAATCGTCGGTGGGCTACAGGTGAAGGGATGAAGAACTTGACTGCTTCATTCACTGACATCCTTACGATTCGATGGACATTTTAAAGATTCTAAAGATAAGAAATAAGGTTTAATAGGTACCATACGAAAAAGAGAAGACCTTTAAAGAGCTCTCAGTCAGTGCCCACCATTTCATTTTCCGACTTGAATTTAGTTTCTTCATGAGCAAAACTCATTTTGGATGTCATTTTCTCTATACAATTATAATAGCAATATGGATAAGCTCTGGGATTGGGATGTCATTGATTGCCAGACGCCCTCCTTCCTGCAACAAAGTTGGCTTTCTGGTTTCAACAGGAACATGGAATTTGGGCCGGCAGGCCTTCTCGTCAAGCACTTCTTTATTAAGAGTTTAGTCATGTTAGCTTGAAGGACAAAGTATAGACGTTGCAAGAGAAAAATTTTCTCTGGCTGAGCTTGTTTGGATTCTATATGACATGCCAAAGTAGAAAACAGAGAGTTTTTAAGTAATTGAATTCCAAGCCATTCATTGGGATCAAGTGTTGCTTATAATTTTACATGACACTTTTACCTTCTTCCTATCCTATTAGTAGATCAAAAATTACATTCAAGAGAAAGAAGAAAACAGTGCCTAAATTAGTTTCCTTTATGAAACTTTTGGCAAGAAACCTGAAAAACTGAAATATTCTCTTAACGGTACCTACTCTGCTATATGCTCTCTAATACTCTTCGGGGATGCTATCAAGCGCTGCATTGCTACCAGGGCAAGGGAACGCAACAATAAGACGATCCTTGGGGAGGGCGACAAGCTCACGAGCTACATCTCTGAATTCAAGAACCCCTCCATCTTTGCATTTTGAGAGCAACCGAGCAGCTTCTTGCTTTGTCATCCTCACTTTCACTCTAATAGTTGCCTTGGCATCAAAACCGGCGGCGCCGCTGCTTTTCTTCTTCATATCCTTGTCGTCTTTAACTTTGAGCAATGGTTTCGAACTTGAAAAGGAATCACCATAATAAGTCTTCAGCTTGCTCGCTGATTGCTTCTTACTCAGCCCATCTCTGTAAACGAAGCTGGGCGCACTGGTGGGTTCTACGAGTTCAAAAATTTCACCTGACAAAACTCTCTGGAACCAGGAAGGAAAAAAGTTGAACATCGTTTCTTTTTTTGGTGAGGGAAAAAAAGATGGGTTTTGTTTTGTTACACTTTTTGTAGTGATCCTAAAAATGAGTGGTGCAAAGCAAATAAATGTATGGTAAGTTTATATAGAAGCCGGAGCAGGGGAGGTGTAGGAAGGAGAAATATGATTGGTCAGTGAGGAGGGAGTGTCCTTTGGGCCAAAGTGTAATTCTCGAATAGTAAATTTGGCTTAAAGAAGAAGAGATGGGTCAGGGCGTCAATTGCACGAAATTGGGATACTGAAACCTCAGTTTAGTCAATTTGGAATTTGGAATTTAGCTTTGAATGTCACATACAGGGCCCCAATTCCCCCCCCTGCAGGCCAAACTATGGATAACAATCAGCAATCCTGAACCATGATGCATTGCTTCTGCTCCTGATACTTTTCCCCTTCTTTTCTGTGTCTTTTGTTGGAAGTTCAGGTGAGATTCACAAGAAATTCACGGTCCATGATTCATCATTGAAACAAGTTCATTTAAGTAAATACTACAACTTTTGAATGAGGACTGAGAAGTGAGGAACCATATTCTTATTACTCCACTAGTTCCTTTACCTTTGTAAACTTTTTTTTTATTATTGTGCTTTGTCCAACAGTATAAATATAAAACAAAAATCAATTGAATAAACTATATTTCTTGCTTTCTTCAGCGTGATTTAAGGCCAAAAAGGGCAAAAAGGAGAATGCAATTGACAGCTTTAATGCTTTGTACAGTCTTGTAACTTGCATGAAACACATTAGCTCATGAAGAAAATCAGTTAAAAAAGAAGAATTAAAAAATAAAATTGGATCATCAAGTCAAGCGGAGACTTCGTGAGGGAAAAATGTGTTTCTGAAAAGAAACTGGGCTTTGGCTTAGCTCATTTAGACGTTTACACTGCTACAGAGACTTGAAATAGAATAATTCCCGTTGGCTCTGACTCAGTCTTTGTAAATTGACATGCTTTAACCTCAAATTATTCGTTCCAATCTTTCTATTAAATGCAAAACGCGTATTCAGGTTTTGAACTCTTTGCGAGTCAATGCCGTTCGTTTAGTTCCAAAACATCGTATTAAATGTTCAATTAACATCCCAGTAATGTCCAAATCAATCTACTTTCCCTTTTTTCCCTTCTGGAGGGTTAAAAAGAAAAGGAAAAAACAAAGGCAAAACTTTGCATCAATCTGGAAGTTATTCATCAAAGTCAGAAATTTGACTCAAAACCCTCGAGCACGTCTGGATTTTTACTGTGCTTCGACCGAGAAGTACAAGTTATGGATGGATTTTGATGGCGCTGTCGTTGTTCACGCTTTCGGCTGGGTTTACTTTTATTCGGAGCAGTCATTTGTTTTTTTAATCAAAACAAGAGAGGGATTTTTTGGGCTTGGCCTGGACCATTGAACGTGGACCTACCTGAAATTTCAGGTTTCATGGACCTAAATAAGTACTTCAATTTGCTAGGGTACGTACCTATTGTTAACTGCAAAGACTAAAAGTTGGTAGGGTTTTTTTTTTTTTTTTTGTGTTTGAAAATTTTCTTTTAGTGATTTATTAATTATGATATAAATTTTTTTTTATTTTGATGTTGAAAGGTAATAATGAAATAGATAATGAATATTTGATTTAATGATTGATATATATATATATATTTATTGAGTAAGAAATTAAATTGGAATCTTTTATTTTCTAAAGTTAAGAAAGAAATGAATGGAGTTGTTGTCGCACTTCATTTATTTAGCTAGCAACATGCAATACACCAATTTGCTGAACGATAGTTATAGTAATTAAGATCTAGATTATTAATTCATAATGCTTAATAAGGATTTTAGGAAAAAAATATAATAAATTAAATTCACGAGTAGCTAAGTATGATAAAATTTTCCTTCTAATTCCATACTCATTTTTCAATTGTATCCAGAAATGAAAGTTTCCCATGTCTCCTAAGTTTTTGAATAAAATATTACTAGTAATATAATAATTTGATTACAAGATTATGCTATCAAACCTTTTATTAGTATTACCTTTTAGGCATGATATTTAAAAAAATGTAAATAAATCATTATCATAATAATCAATTAATTATTGATAATTAAAATATCCTTTTATCATTTTATATTATGTAACGTAAACATAACATAATTACTTTTCATAATGAACGATAATTTGCCACGTTGATAGGACATGAAAACATGATCATATATATTTTCACTAGTTATATCAACATCACATTGATATAAAAAAATTAAATGATATTTTAAAAAAATTTATTCCATTCAAAATAAAAATTCGAGAATTTGATTAAATATAATAAAAATATATAATTTTATTTAAATTTTCTAATTAATTCAGAAACGTTTTTAATGTATTATCTCAACATTTTTTTTTCCAATTTAAACAACTAAACCGTTTTATTGTTTTATTGTTTTATTGTTATTTGCACATTTCTCACATGTCAACGGTGTCGTTTGGTTAATAACAGAAGTCAATTTTTATTTTTTCGCACTCCCTCCTGAAACATCGCCGCCTTCTCTTCTAGAAACCGAACTCTCTGAAAGCCGATTTTTTTTTTAATTATTATTATTGAAAATCACCGTCAAAGTTCTTGAGAAATTCCAAAGCAAAGGAAAACGAAAAGAGAGATGGGCGCAGCGCAAGCGATGAAGAGAATCCCTCGCATCAAATTTCCCCAAAGACACCGCAATCCTTCCGGTCTTATTTTCTTCTCTTTACATATCCATGGATTCCTTGATTATTGCCTCTTTGTCTTTTCTTGTATTTATGATTTGTAATGTATTGTCAAATCTCTTTTTCTTTTCCCCATCGACTTTATAGCTTTTACATATACATGCTTAACGAAGGATTGATTTTTAAATCCGTAATCAAATCAAATTGTATTAACTCTGTTTGTTGATCAGGACATTGTAATGCATAATGGGTATTGACTAAAATAGTAAAATCAAAATCATAAATTTGCAGGTTCTGGATTGCAGCCTCAAGCTGGAACAAAACCCGGTGATGGTGATCTAACTTTCTTCTCTAGCTCTAACGCTCCTACAACTGTTGGAGGGAAAGCCTCTCTTCAGCCTAAAAGAACACCTGTTTCCAATGAGGAAATTGAGGCTATTTTGGTTTGTAACAACCCTCCTTTTCAGGCTGTTGTCAGGATTTTAATGTTTTCTATCTGATTTGTTAATTGTATTTATTCTGCATTAGGCATTTATCGTTAACTGCATTATATGTATATGTTATGATCACTAACCAAACTTATAAGAGAAAAAGATTGAATTGATTAATGTGAACCGGGTGGTTTGTTATTGTACTGTTCTAGTCTTGCATATTGTACAAGGTGGTTGTTGTAGCTATTCATGTTATCAAGCAGGATAATGAATCTAACGCGTATGAAATAAAGTTTTGCAATCTCTACTGGAGAAGTTTTTAATTTATGCCAGTATAGGTTTGGTGTTTCCTTGGGTTTGGTTATGAGAATGAATTGACAATGTATGTTTCCTCATCTTTTATTTTATCAGCAGTTTGTAAAACTGCTTGTTTGATGTGTCCCTCTTTGTTCATTTTTTCTTTTGTGAGAAATGTTGCAGTCATGCTGAGTGCTTAAACCATTCTATTGAACATGTAATAATACTGGAAGAATGATTTTTTTTTTGTTTTAGATTGTTAGATATTTATTGATATGTTTTGACACACTTTTGGCAGTTGGGTGGCTGTTTCTGATCAACTGATGGGAGTTTCAACAAGGGAAGACAATTACATGGATAATGGACTTTTAATTTGCTCATTTGTTTTCCATGTCTGAATATTGAAACTTTAATTTTCTAATGATATGGGTGTGTGGTAAGGAAAACAGAGAAAGGGACAACACCATTTTCAGTGAATAAACACATAGAAAGGTTATTGAATTGAAGCCTTTTCTAATCCATATCTGTATATTTTACTTGTTAATGTCTATCTTTGATGTTAGAAGATTTGTGAATTTGTTGGTTTTTGATGTTTGAAGTATCCATGGCATTGATTCCTAACTAAGCTTTAATAGTCTAAACTGCATAGAATGCATACCATTCATTCATGAGACAGAGAAGCAAAATGGAATCATCACTTTTGATCCTTCTCTAGCATAGCTTCAAGAACAGCAGACTTGGGATTCTTCATTGGAGGGCCCTTTTCTCTGCGTTCAAGCTCGTCAAGGCGAAACGTGATCAGTCGGTCCCAGTTTCCTCCCTCAAAAAGGACCCCTGCCTTTCCATCAGTGATCCGCTGCACAATACCGCAGTACATGTAGAATGGGTTGTTAGGATTCTTAACAATTGCGATCATTCCAGGCATTAAAAGTGGCAATTCTGGTGGTTTTGGCTTCTTCGTGGCAGCAAGTCTAGCAATACTTACTGAATCTGAAACTGACTGCTTTGCTGGAGGTGGGTTTTCCTCAACGAACTTTCTCAATCCCTTTTCACCACCAGGAAACCCTCCAGTTAGCCCCATCAGCTCCTTTTCAAAAGCATCTTCTGGAACTGAGATTGCCGTGCTGCCAGAACTGTGTTCATCTGTTGTAGCAGGTGATGATGCTTCCTCTACGTTTCTCTTGAGCTCAACTTCTATACCTTTTTCTCCATTGCAGAGTCCCCTACCTCCCAACATTTCAAACAAGTCAAACTTAGCACAAAAGGTCTTAGGCTGTTTGACAACTGGGAAAGCTGACTTGTGAGGAAGATGGGAAATGGGGTTTTGCCCAAGGAATCGAGATCGCAGCAAAGAACCTTGAAGGCTCGGGAGAGTGATAGAAGAAGCCATGCCTTTTCAGAAGCAGTCTAGTAGCGAGAGAGAGGAGAAAAAACCTCCTCTTATCCTGACCACAGTTGTTGAGTTGGTGGTTGGTTTTATCCCTGATCTTTGATTATCTGCCGCACAATTTACTATGACACAGGATAGGCTATCTGATTCACCAACGTCCCCGCATTAAAAGACAAATGGAAAATAAATTTATTATTTACAAGGACAATCGTTAGTAGCACCATAAAATACTGACTTGTCGGCCCTGTAAATCACTCTGAAGTAGAGTATACTACACCTCTTTTGCTAAGTATTAGCAGTATATGCGGTGGATGTGAAACAAATCGCATCAGTCTCGCACACCTCTCACGATGGACGCAATGAGTACTTAACGGTCCACCGGTGGACCTAACCATCGTCACTATTTGTTTGCTTTTCCATCGTTACTTTGTCCGAAAGAGCACTCGACCTTTATCCCCTTATTCAAACAGTGATTGGGATAATTGAATGGCTAAAGATTAAACAGTTTCACTCATTATGGCTTCATAGGAAAGCACAAGCTGCCTTTACGATGCTCATTGGACTGCATTTCTTTTAAGATTGCTGCTTAGAAGCCGAATATTTGGTGATTAATTACTTAGTCCCTCAGGTTTAATTGTCGTTAATTAACAATCATAACTACCTTCAACAACAAGCCAACAGCACGACATCATCATTGGAAGCCGAATATTTGCATTTCATTCAATGTCTAAATTTAAGAAAAAAATTTAAAAGTGAAAAATAAAAATTTATATAGTATTATAATTTTTGACATGTTCAAGAGTAAAATTATCTAAAAAATATTATCACGTTAATAAATTAACTAAAACCCTAATGATTGACTAATATTTTTTTAGATAAAGTGTCTATTTTTTAAATCAATAGATTTTTATGTAATTTTTATCAAATGTATATAAGTATTTCATCTTTTTTTTATTTTATAAGAAAAAATGATAACATTAATCTCTTGTACCTTTTGAATGAAATTAATTGCATATTTATCATGAAAATATATTTTAAACATTAATTTTTTTTATATTTTGGAGATTAATATGGCTTTCTTAACTAGTTCAGAACCATTTTAAGCAAAGAAGATCTTAAGTTTTTGAAACTTCTTTTGTTTTTCTTAGGATTAAAGAGAGGACAAAGATGATACATGGTAAAAAAAATATATAAGAAGACGGACCATTATTAATTAATAAATTAATACAAAATGTGGAATCCACTGTGATACAACAGATTCATATTGATATATAAAAGATAAAAACAAATATAATTAGGACATGACAGCTGCATTATCGTAAGCCTTAGCCTATAAAACCATAAAGGGCTTTTTTTTTCCCGGGGACGAAAGGATGAAAAAAAGATCGAAGAAGGGGGGTATAATGGTCCTTTTGTATTAAGCAGTACGATCAAAAGAAACTACTCTACCGACCGGTCAGATGGTTATGCCTTACAAGTTTGCCGAGAGTCAAAGCACTTTCCGTGAACACAAGTTCCTCTCTCGTTAGCTTCCCGTCTTCTCCCTTGTCTAAAAGTCTCTTTCGACCGCTTAAAAAAAGGGTGTCTCTGCATCCTTTATTAGAATAAACTTTTTTTTTTAAATCAAATCATTATCTGTATCTTTCTAGCTTGTTCTTTTTTTCTGCTTCTGCTGCTTATACGAATTCAAGCGATCAAACTTCTGTAAGCTCTGCTCCAACCTTGGTTATTTACTTATTTTGATCGGATTTAGATTCATGGGATAATTGTTTTTATTGGGTTTACCTTTTTGGCCAACTTTTTACTTGTTTTAGCTGTTGATCAAAGGGCATCGTTTGTTTTCATTTTTTAATTTTATTTCTAATCGTTTCAGCTGTTAACTGTGGAGTTAATTGATCAGCTTTTGGTAGGTATATGAAGAATACTCCAAATTCAATGGTTTCATGATCCCAGTTTATGAAAACCTTGTCCCTGTTGCGTCTTAAGTTGGTTAATTAACGTGGTAACTTTTAAGGGACTTTAATTCTATGTAGTGTGAGTGATGATTTATTCTTGTGATTTTTCAGGCTTCCTTGTAGTACCTCTGGTGCATAATTGGGGTTTATATTCCTTAAATGATGTGCATTTTTTATGTTTGGCTACCTTGTTGTTTCCCGGAGATGAGCTTCAATTTCTAGTTGTCAGCTAGTTGACAAGCATGAACCAATCTCCACACTCCTATATATACATATATTTTTATTTTAGCATGTACATCCGGATCCCTTTGTTGCATACTTCTATACATTATGATAAACCTGAAATGTTATATATATATCAATGTTCTAAAGTCATACAATTGCTTGTTCTTTTGAAAAAAACTGGAATCTGGTTTTACAAAATGATTGGCTTATCATTTGGCAAGCACTTGTGCAATTACTTAGAGGTTTAAGTTTTGACGAATCAGTTTTTTAACCAATATTGTTCTGTCTCATATTGCGTGGTGAATAAGCCAGCAATGAAAGCACTTAATTTTTTTGCGCTTTCTTAAATCGTATCATTGTAAGTTTGGTTATTATTATGAATATTATTTTCATTTTCCTTTTATTGGTCATAGGTTTGTACCTCTTCCTGTAGTGAGTAAAACTTTATGGATGACAGTCTTGGGAAGATAAAGGTGATTCCAGATCATTTTCAAGTCTCAACTCCCAGTGCTGACTCTCTTCAAATCAGAAGTTCACCCGTTTCACAGCCAAGTATTGATAATTCTTCAAGGTATTACTTTCTGAAGGTTAAAAAGAGAACAGATAAAGAATTTCGAGTTCATCTTATCTCAATATTCTAGTTCTGCTCTAGGATAGGTCCTGTGGCAGTTTATGGTCTCGGCAAAAATTGAGAAGTGCTGCATTAATGTTTAATCTGTTCAGTCTACGCAGATTGCCATGGAGTTCTGGTGCTGGTCAGGAAAAGGTTCATTTAAGAGCCTATTTGAAGCTTCCCATTTGGTTTTATTGATAGCAACACATCCCTTATCACAATAACTTTTTTCTTTTTTTTCATTTGCAGGTTCAATTGACTGCTGCAGAGTTGGAATCACTTAGATCAGAACTTGCGGATATAGAAGAGAGAGAAGCTCACTTGAAAGCTCGGTAAGGGAGAGTTGAATCTGGACTTTTGAACCACAATGCGTATTTTGGTTAACTGTGTTTGCATGCCTATAATAATTTAGTGCAGTGGAAAGATAATGTTGAATAGTTTAAGCCTTAAAATTTGAAGTTTTAGTTAGAATGACAAAGAAAGAGCTATACTTGATATCTAGAATTCTGAGTTACTGTTTCCAGAACTGGAAGTTATGTGGAGTTTTCCTCCAAATGTCAGGGCCCAACTTGTAAATAATGGTTTCTGAACCATGGTGATACTATCTTTACTTATGGGTTTTCCTGAGCTTCTATATCCACAATTCCTAGCTGCATTGACTGTAAGATTGAGTTTTAGACAAAATATTTCTGCATATCTTTTATTGATGTTTCTGTTTTACATAGGTTGGAACATATTGATGAAATTTTGCGGTCAGCTCGTCTTACCGGCTATTTGTACATCCGAACGGTATGAATATGCCCATCATGCTATCTTCATATTTGTTTATGCAGCATCCTCTGTTCATGCACTCTTACTGTTCTGATTAATGATTTTCTTACATATCTTTCATCCTCAGAGGTGGACTGCTTTACCTGGAGAACCTGCTCCTATTGATGATACCGAAGTTGACGACTGGCTTCCTCGATTTGTTGTTCTTCATGGCCAATGTATATTCTTCTATTTATTCTCCACAGGTAATTAACCTTTGTTGTATTCTCTTTTTTTCTTCTTCTATTATTATTATTATCATTATTATCACAAATTGGACCCTGATTCTCTATGGTGCATGCTTCATGGTTGGTGAAAAATGGAAACGACATAAAAAATTCTGTCAGGAATGCAGGTGTTGATTTCAAATTCAGACGATCAAGCAGTTTTAAATTGTTCATCTTCTTTAATGAACACATCATTAAGTTTCAACTTCAAGTCTTCTCTTTTTAGCTCAACTTGGTTAAGCATTAATTATACCTTGCTAGTAACTGCTAACAGCTAGCAATGAAGGATTCATGTAATTGGCTGGTTGAATTTGAACACAGTGTAGTCTGGTGTATTGTAAACGTTACTTGCTGATCAACCTCTTAATTTATACCGTGTAGATTTGAGCCCTCAGGATTCCACCCTGCTCTCTGATGTTGTTGAAGTAGGTTCTCTGCCCAGCTTTACAAGAGAAGATGAAGGGACGCAATATTCCTTTTATATCTTAACTCGTCAAGGACTGCGCTATGAGTGTTCACATGTTTCTAAAATACAGGTATACCTTGTGCATAATATGCATTTATTAACGGAGTATAAAATGTTTCCCTACTCAGTTAGGTCAGTTTTTGTACATAGTTGAGCTGTTCCAAACTCATAAAATGGTTTTACTTCAATTTCATGTTATTTTGTAAAGAATGGAGCTGAACATGTGTAGGAATAAGGTCTCACATGGACTATATTTTGAGTTAGAGGCCGATTCTCTGTTTTCTTGTTTTCAGTTGAGGAAGATGAAGCTAATTAATATTTGGAGGAAACTAGAACATGAATCTGCATGACAAATCTTTGGCAATTAAGCGAGCTAAAATAGTAAAATATGTGATATTTGATTTTGATTAAATGCCATAAAGTGTTTTCATTTCTTTAGAATTCAATGTATGTTCATGCATGCATATAACATTCATTGATTGCCATTAGATTTAGATCATGTCTGTTCATAGCTAGACTCGTCAGCCTGATTCTCTTCCCATTATAGCATAGTTCATTGATGGTTGTCAAGATTGTGAGAACACTTCAAAAGTTGTTTTCATTGGGTTTTATACATTTTAGAAAGGATCAAAGAAACCCTCGGAGCATGAGTGAATTTCGGACAACCTATCATAGAAGTTCAGTATGTATCTATTTAAAATTAATTTTATCAAATTTGACTTTTATTCTTTTCTCCTCTTTTCCTAGGTGGACACCTGGTTATCAGCTTTGCAGACAGATTGCAAGCTGGGTTCTGATCTCAAAGTTCCCAATGGTTCAAGTGAAAAGTAAAATCATTTACAGATTTTTTTTTTTTAACAGTTGCTTGTATATAGATCAAATTAACTAACGATTCTTTTCTTCATGTACATATGATGGCGTTTTCAATGAATCAGCATTAGGAAGCTGTTAGATATTCAAAACTATTTCAAGCAGATGACTTTAAGCTTTATTGACTCTGCTTTTCCGAGGAGAAGACAGTCCAGGTTCTTTTCTTGTAATGAAGCTCTTAATGCACAAACAAGAAAGAAACAAAGATCCAACAAAACTGGAGTATACATTAAAATATACCCTGCATGTGAGTCTTTATTTCAGTACTTTATAAGCCACGTGAATCACAAAACATCATTGAGAAATGAGAACAAATGAATAGAAAACGGTAATCTTTCGGTTGGGTCTGCATTTTGGGTTTTAAAAAACAACAAACATCAGAGAAAACTATAATCTTTTGGGCTCCTCCCGAAACTTCACTTTTGAAACTTCATAAATTAAGGCAAGTGTTCCTTCCATTGTTCCCTTGGGCCGAGAGTTGAAAGTCTTGAGGCTTCGTGGTTGGGATACGCAGGTAGGTAACATTATCCCCAAACCCAGTACCCACAAGGTAGTTAGCCAATTATTGACCAAAGGAGAAGCTTCCTCTTCGTTTTCCACTTTTCCGATGACAAAAGTGCCGCAGATAAAAGAAGCTTCCCCCCCTATTCAATGGGGCTTTGCTTTTCTAGTTTTCTTTCTTCTTCTTCCTACTTGGAAAGAAAGAAAGAGCAGAAGGGACAAAAGGATGTTGAAAAAAAAAAGGGAAAAAGAAAAGAAAAGAAAGAGAGAGGAACACGGGATCTGTTTTGTCATTACACCTGTACAATTAATTTTTATTATAATGTTATATGATCATATTATAATATTATATTATTATTTATTATAATACATTAATATATCACGAAATATAAAATAATAAATAATATTTTAATTAATAATTATAAAAAAATTTTAATTTAAAATATAGTTATAATAATTTAATTAAATATAATAAAAAATTATTTAATGTTCTTTTATATTACAGAAAAATTTTTAAAATATTATGTTTTTTTTTAAATTGAAAATTTCGTAAATGTTTACAACCAAAAAATCATGTAAATGCAAACCGGGAAAGTACCGAAGTCGAAAGTCCGAACATTAGCGTTTATATTCGTTTGGCCGATCACGTCGTTTCGTACTAAAGTACGTCATTTAGTTTTCCCAATTGTTCGGGGCAGTGGGTGGCGTTCATTGACCGAACCAAACCGCTAACCGCGCACGAAAAAGTGAAGTGAGAACCAAAATCAAATCTCACTCATGACTTAACTGATGGTCTCATTATAAAAGAGCTCTTCCTTTCTTCCGCTCTTTATCTCGGTCTCTCCTACTCAAAGCACACCTTAGCTCTCAGCTCTCTCTCTCTATACCCGCAATCCAGGAAAACAAAAAATGAGCTCTCAGATTTTCAAATCTGCTTCTAGAACTGCCAGGTCTCTCCTTTCAGCTTCCAAGAGCTCTCGGTTTTACTCTGGTATAGCTTTCTCATCTCCTTGTTTTTCCTCGTTGTTTTAGTGACATCTTGGTCATTTCTCAACGTTCTTTTTTTTTTTTTCTGCTGAGCTGACCTGTGAAGTGATTTGTGGTGAATATGTTTCCTGATAATGCAACGTTGAATTTTTTTAATATTATTCTGATTTAATAAATACCGTTTTATGTGAAATGAAATGTTGAATATTGATTTGAAAGTGTTTGATGTAAATCTTTGAATTTGATTTGTAGTTGTAGATCAATCCCGTGTTTCGACTCTGATTTTTGACTAGTTATCGGAAATTTATTGTCTATCAACCCTGATGATTTATTGATTTTTATTAAACATTTTGTTCATTAGATTAATTTTATTATATTAATACAGTATTGAGATTGTTGTTATCATCAATAATGCCTTTATTTTGTTTGGATGGAAGCTTTGCTAGTCGTCTTTTTGGCAAATAAAGTGACTAAGAATCTGAAACCACTTTTTAAAAACTTTAATTTGTATTAATTAAAAGTTTCTAGCTCTACCTTTTCCTTTTCAAGCTGTAAAAAGTTGAACCTAACACGTGGTACTGTTCTTGAAGCGGACACTCAAAAGGGAAAAGATTGGAAGGGGAATGTTACTCACTCTTTTTAGTTGTAGAATCGATTCTGTTTTGTTGCCCCTAACTGATTAGCTACCCATCCGTGACTAAAGAGAGAAGGGAAGGCAAAAGATTTATTCTGCATTTTTCTGCATCCATGCCACCGGCATCTGTCTTCACTTCAATTTTATTCATTCTTTATTCTTTCTTGCTTTTCATGATATCATCCATCCATTTGAGGACACATTTTTTTGATCTAGAAGTTAAGGGATGACTAGTTTCATCTGTTAAAAGAATACTTATGTTTGTCAACTAAAAAAAAATTGAAACAATTTATGTGCCAGTAATTTCTATCGCATGAAATGTGAATGTTTATGCAGAGGAATATGTGAGTTTCGACTTGCATAAAGTGTATAAAATTTTGTGCATGTGGTGAAAGTGCTGGTGTTTTGATTTGCAAATTGTTCTGTTTTAAGCTCATTAACCTTTTATGTTATTGTGTGCAGAAGGGCGAGCAGTAGCTGCTGCTGCAGCAGTCTCACTCGGTTGTAAGGTGCCTCTTTTAGCTTCAGCTTATGGAAGGACTGGTCCCACCAATGCATCTAGAGGATGGCTTTCAGGAATTTTTGCTCTTCCAGTGGCAGGTTTGGATGACTTAACTCTTTTCCTCAGATTTTGTCTCTTTTGTTACTTATATGATCCGATTTGGATGGATGCACCTATTGCTATCTTGAGTTAATTCTCCTTTGTATCCTAATCATGTTTTAAAACAAAATGGACACGATGGCAATATAAAAGTCCAAGCTGAGTTTCTGCATTTACAATTTTGGATGAAAGAAGAGGAGCCTTGTCCCTTGCTCTAGTTTTAGCACTGTGGCTTCCTGGACCTCTTCAACAATAATTATACTTTGCATTAGCATGGTAATGGGGGAAATACGTTGATTGGGATGCATTTTAGACTTGACTTCTTCCCTAAATTTCTCCCAACATTATGCCCAAATTGAAAACTGTGATCTGTGGTGGCTATCATCATATCTCTGCACTGATCTAACTTGATTCTGTGGGCTCTCTCTTTCATATCCATCTACTGCCTGCCCTCACAATTGGATTCGCACTGCAGATTCAAATTTCAGCGGTCAATTTTATCATATCAAAATTTATAAGTCTAGAGATTGTTAGGGTATCTACATCCCAGGATCAAATTTTGATCAGTTGTCTGATGATGATGAAACCTTTATGTGCCAGACAACTCAAGTTTCAGCCTGCTGTTACGCTTGGCTATTATATTCATAACACTTAAAATGAAAAATTGAGAAAAGAACCTCCGGCTTTACAATCATGATCTCTGTAGATGAATTCCACATACCTCTGCCTCTCGACAAAAATAGGGAAAAATAAGAAGAACTGACCTGAATGTTTTGTTTGTTTTTATCGTCTTTGTAGCTTACATGCTTCAGGAGCAGGAGGCTCATGCTGCAGAGGTAATCCATCACCATTCAATTTCATAGCTAATACTTTAGCTTTTTCACTGTTTGTACTGCCCTTATCCTTCCATATTTTTTCATTCCATCCCATAAATAATAAACCATTTTTTTTTGTTCAGATGGAGCGCACCTTCATTGCTATCAAGCCTGATGGAGTACAAAGAGGGCTGGTACGATGCATCTGTCCTGTATCATCAACTTAAGATGTCTAAGCCTTCCCAAATTATCTTAGCATTGAAATAATGAATCTCAACAATGTTGTATTATCATGCTGTCATTACTTGTTGCATTCTGCTTGTAGTATATATCTTAGAATAAACATATGCTGTGACAGAGTGATTTTCTCCCCTTTTCCAATTTAGCAGTTTTTGGGATTGTGGAGTGAATTTTGACACATATTAAAGCATTTCTGTATTCCAGATTTCAGAAATCATATCTCGTTTTGAGCGCAAAGGGTTCAAGCTTGTAGCTATCAAGATATTGGTTCCTTCAAACGAATTTGCCCAGCAACATTATGATGACTTGAAGGAAAGACCCTTCTTCAATGGCCTGTGTGAATTCCTCAGCTCTGGCCCTGTTGTTGCTATGGTAAGAGCAACTACGAATTTTATCTTCTTGTTGTTTATGCTTTTGACCTTGGCTGAACTAATCTTGTTTGCACAGGTCTGGGAAGGAGAGGGAGTGATTAAATATGGCCGGAAACTCATTGGAGCAACAGATCCTCAGAAATCAGAGCCAGGAACCATCAGAGGTGATCTAGCAGTCGTTGTTGGAAGGTATAACCTTCTTTTATTTCTTGTAGATCAGTTTTACATGCGTGACTTTTTGCACCACGATCTGAAGCTCGGTTGTTCTGTTACTACGCAGAAATATAATTCACGGGAGTGATGGT
The DNA here is from genome assembly GCA_036013995.1 of Theobroma grandiflorum. Lineage (NCBI taxonomy): Eukaryota > Viridiplantae > Streptophyta > Magnoliopsida > Malvales > Malvaceae > Theobroma > Theobroma grandiflorum. Next base: position 1,474,990 of record CP142131.1, on the reverse strand, counting down.
CCTGAGACCGCCAAGAACGAAATCAACTTGTGGTTCAAGCCACAAGAATTGGTTAGCTATACAAGCAACGCAGAGAAGTGGATCTATGGAGTCAACTGATGAGGCATTCTTTTTCCCGTTAATCAGTAGTTCAGGAAAATTTTAGTCCCATGCATGAAGTGTGGGGTGGAGAGGCATAACTTTTAGAATAAATATATGTTTATGGAGGTGAGCAAACAGCTTTGCTATGATAAAACTACTAGTCAAACATCAATAATCTATTTCACCTCTTTAATTATAAAGTCGAAATATGCAATTTTCCTAGCTAATTATTTTTCCATCGGCCTAAGATTCTGAACCCTTTTGCTAATGCAATGACTATTATAATGTGTATTTTTAGGTATTTTAAATGCTTCTACTGCCTAAATTATTCACAACCGAAGTTTACACATTCACTGGCGAGTAATTAGTTGGAATGATATCATTATTCTTCGGCAATAAGGGATGGAAATATCTTTGCTTTATTACTTTATGTATTGTAAACGAGTTGATCAAAAGTATGATAATCACCTTTTAGCCAACAAAAAAGAAGTTTTATCACCTCTAAAACCCAATAACAGCACGCCACGTAAAGCCGTTTACTTCCCTCGAATAAGCATAAGCCGTAATCTATGACTTGGCGGGCTCGTATTTATCAAATACTACCTAAAACCACGTGATGTTGAGCTGTACTCGGAATATTCCGTAATTGCCCAGAATATTTTTATGACGTAATTATTATCGTCCCTACTTAAAGACGGACTTGAAATCTAATTGTATTAAACGATCGATAATTGAATTTTTATGAAACTTGAAATCCGCCAATCCAACGGCCCTATATAAACACCGGTTTCAGTTAGCCGGTTTACTCGTTTTGGTGTTGGTGTAACCACAAATCATCCAAGTCACTGCAATTTTTTTCCCCTTCAAAGAAACTTCGAAAACCCTAACCCTAGCCCCAGCTTCACCCAAGTCTTGGAATCGTTTCGCTTTCCTCGTAAAAGTTCCTCGTTGAATTTCTCCTTTCGAAATCGGTGAGTTTCTCTCTTTAATCCTTCTATTTTTCTTGATTCTCTCTCGTATTATCAGCAAATCGATATCACTATTGTTTGTTTGGTGAGTTCTTTTCTTGATTGGTTGGACACTGCGGTAGCCATAGGCGGCTGGCTAGGCTTCTCTTCTCTTCTCTTCTTTTTTTTTTTTCTGAATTTTTGCTGATTTATTTGCTACTTCTTTTTATCTGTTTATTTGGTGATAAAACGAAGAATTTCTTTTTCTGTTTGACTAATTTTAATGCACTTTTAACATATCAGCGGCTTTTCTTTTTTGTAGTTGTTAAACATTTGAGGGTTTTTTTTTTGTTTTTAATTTTTATCATGAAAGTTATTTATTATGTAAAGTAATTGTATGTTGTATAATTTTGATTTTAGAATTACTTGAGTTCGTTCTTTTTCTTGTTAGTAAGGCTTGTGTGTTTTGTCTCTGAAGATTGAGCTGGCCTTTTTTTTTTTTTGATTTAAAGATATTCTTTGCTTTTACCTTGTTTCGAATTTCTCCATGTACTGTTTGGAATTAATTGTTTACTTTGTCAGATGGCGGCTAAACCACTTACAAGTGAAGCAATTGCACTCACAGAAAAGAAAATGGATATGACGTTGGGTGAGCTATTAGCTGTTTGTACCTTTTCTAAGTTCTTTTCTTTTGGGGAAAATTGTTTATTGATTAGTTTTATTTTCTATGAACTTAGATGATATCATTAAAATGTCAAAAAATTCAACTAAAACCAAGAAGCAGCAAAGGGCTCCGGTAAGAATTTTTTTACTCTAGAAACGCATTTTTATTGTTTCACATGTTATAGTTGATATTCTAATATGTTTTTTCTTTACCATCAGATTAAAAGTCAGAAACCTGTGAATAATGCTGCAAAAGAGAAGGCTTTGAAGGTGCGACAGTATATGGACTCAAGGTCCTCTCTTAGACAGGTGTGCGATTTTTGTTGCTGTTGTTGATAAATTTATATATGTTCTGGGTGCAAACATTAATGTCAAATTTTTTATCCTTTCTGCTCCATGTGTGTTAATCAGGGGGTTCTAGCGCAAAGAAGGTCAAATTTCCAGGGGAACCGATTCCCTTTGGCAGCTGAGGCCACACGTAGGGCTGCAATTGCCCCAATACGAGCTAGAGCTTTTAATGGTGGCAGGGTGGCTAATATGAATAAACCAAGGTATAAGGATTTTGAGCTTAGCTCATATTGTTACTTTAGGCAAGCAACTTTGATTTCTAATAGCTGGAATAGTTATGTTTATAACAACTGCCCGTCTTATCGTTAAATCATTGCAGCAGGTAAAACATGGATCTTCTACAATATTGATGACCTCTGCAATGTGGTCCTGGTTAAACTTATTTGAAGTTGCATGTTATGTGGAACTCCCAAATATTTGATTAGGTTTCTTGTGGAAAAGTGGCCAAATTTGGGATTATCTTGAAGTATTGGCATTTTATTGTTCATACTACCCAAAATACCATGCTTGTAGCATAAGCTTCGTATCTGTGGTTATTTCATTTTTTTCATGGGCATGCCTAATTTGGAATCAGTTTTCTGCCTTTTGGGTTGGATATTGAAGTTTCTGAGTAGCAAGTTGTTGATTGTTGTTATCATGTTTGAAGGAGGTGGATTTAGAACTACATGACACTGTGTTTTGATGTTTGCAATGTGCAAGAGCTGTATGGGTGCATGCAAAGATTGTGTAGGTGGCTTGTTATCTGATTGGACGAACTCTTCACCTGTCTAGAAATGTCGGTTGGGTAGTTTGTGGTTACGCTAATGGATTATGTAATTCTATCTTCTCGATCATTCCATTGGTTTCGATGTTCTTCATCAAGTGGTTTTGGCCACTTCAGATTCTTTGATGAATATAGTTATTGGGAGTTTATGAGAGGTTGCATATCCTTCAATGTACACTACTAGTTTTAACTAGTCTGGAGGCATGTGGTTTATCTAACTAGCCCTTTTTTTCCAGTCGACTGTTGATACTTCTTTTTACTCATCATTTCTAGGATTGCTCTCACCTGCCAAATTTATGGCTGGGTCTTATCATCTTTTAAGGGCCATGGATTGATTGACACAATGATACTCAAATTAAAATGGATAAGTTTGGCGAAGAGAACAGATTGCTGCCTCTGGCGCCATATTGAAATCTTTGAGCTCTAAATAACCAAGCATGAAGAATACTGGGTTGGGGAATGTTGAAAGGGCTAAGTTGATTTTATCTAGTTGTTTAGATGTAAATTTGACATCTGTTTCGCACCTTTCATGGCATCTACGAGATATGTTGATTTTTTTTCCAAGGTGGGCTTGGAGGTTGCTCGAATGGAAGTTTGCTGCTTGTCTGACAGTCTGGAGAATTCACCCTTGTGGTTTTCCCCAGTTCTGCTCCTGCATGGGAGGGCTTTCTCTCTGTTTTTTGTGATAGCAAATCATTTCCAGCGTTTGGTTTAGACTCCCGATTATGTTGTTGAATTGGAAAGCTTTTTGGAATAGAAAGGAGTTATATTACAGATGGTTTGTCTTATCTTTCTGTTTATTGGAAATAAATATAGTCTTCCTGTGATGGTAAGATTCCCAAGTCCCAATGCTATAGTACCGGTTGCTGGCATGTTGGATGAAAGCTAGTCTCTTGTTGGACTTACCTCTCTGATTGTTTTGTACTGTTTCAGTTATGCATTCATGGTTTTCACTTCTGGGTGCAGGATTGGAGCACCACCTGTCCAAAGGAGGGCTGTAAATGGAGGCTTTGCTGCAAAGGTATTCTCTTATCTCAAAGGAAGTTATACGGTTGGTTATGTGATCTGTGGGGGCTTTGTAATGTATTCACTTTCATGAGTTGGGACATAGATTCTTTCTTAAATTGGTGGCTTTTTAACAACTTGGCTTTGCACATTAATTGTGTACAATTTCAATTAGATTGGGGATCTCTTGTCGATCCCTAAGTAGTCATTTATATGAATTGCTTCTTGCATTTGTTATACCGGGTTGATGCCTAGTGAGCAATTTTCACCTTTATAGCCACGTCAGCAGCAGCAGCAGCTGCAGCAGCAGCAGCAGCAGGAGCAGCGAGGAAATGTAGCAACTAAGCAAAGGCCTCAAACGCTGGATTCACTGTTTGCCAATATGAAGGAACAGCGAATGAGGGTGTTGTCACGTCAAAACAATACTGCACAACACAATGGTGGTGGCCGGCAAAGAATGCCCTGGGGAAGGGGCTGGTTCGGTAACTGATGTGCGGGAGATGTATCCCTTTAGGAGAAGTGTAGAGCCCTCTTCTATCCTGTCATGTCTGCCTACTATGTGGATGCTAAGCTGAGGATGCTTTATACTGGCTTCTTGTTTTCTACATTTGCTATTAACTTGCTCATCTAGCTTTCTATGTGAGAATGTGACAATTCAGTTGTACTTTTTAGGTTCTGCTGAACTAGCGATGTATAGTGGTTTTCTTTCAATTGCTATTGGTTATTGGAACTGTGCCTTTTGAGCTCTTGGGGAAATGTAATGGTGTTTTTAGGCAATGAGACATCCATTCCAGAACATCATTTTCTAATCCATGGGGCTAGTTAAGAAGTTAACAAATGGATGGATCGTGGATCCCGTCAAGACGGCGGCGTACTCTTAGCATGGCCCAAAGTAACTATAACTGAAATATGTTACGCCGATTTAAAATATGCAGAGTGGAAAACAGGTATCTCTGCTCCTACCGAGTTCATGTGATCGTGGTATCTCTTGGGGAAAAGGCCATTGTGCTTGGCCTTAAAGAGGTGATTTATTGCTAGGCCTAGTTCTCTCGGTAAACGGTGTTCAACAGTGCACAGTGAAGAGGCTATCGAGAAATATAATTTCTTGTATCCGTATATTTGTATTGCATCAACCTAGTGATTGGGCAAATGCTGTCTTCTTTGTCCGATGCCAAATCTCTTAAATATGTGTTTTAGGCAAGAAGTGATGGAGTAAATTACAGTGATTTTTAGTACGACCGAAAGCCAGCAGTAAGGGGGTGTAGCTCATATGGTAGAGCGCTCGCTTCGCATGCGAGAGGCACGGGGTTCGATTCCCCGCACCTCCACTTTACTACTTTTAATGGGACCTTTTTCCTATCCTGTAGGCAAACACCTGTGACGTGTTAGTGGGAATAATGCTTATCCTTTGATAAAAACACTATTTCCATGTGTCCTCCGGACCGCTCGTTCCTCATCATCTTCATCCTTCATCCAAAGTGAGAAAAACAAAACGCTTTTTTTTTTTTTAAAAGAAAACGCTCTAGTTCTGGTTCTAAGACTCGTAAAAGCAAAGGGGAAAATAAAATGACTCTGAACATAGCTTCTTCACCTTGGCTGTCTCGCTTTTCTCCTCCAATCTTCACAAAACTGCCCGAATATTCTCCAAACAACAGCAACAGCAACAGCAACGCTACTCTTTTGTCTCTCCTTTTACGCACCAATTCCCTCTCTTCTCTCAAAACTAACAAACCTTTCAAACCCAGAGCTTCATTTAAAAACACCCAATCAAACGGCGTCCTTGAAGGGGAGGAAACCTCGGTTTTAAACGAGGAGTTATTGAGCAGAGTCTCGGCTACTAAAGATGCGGACGAAGCACTGGAAATGATCGCTCAGAGTCAGAGTGAAAGCAGTGAACAACGATATGGCGGCGTTGTGAGTGGCTCTGATTGTCGTTTGATAATAAGCGCCGCGCTTGATCGTAACAATGCTGACTTGGCTTTGTCTGTTTTCTACGCCATGCGTTCCAGTTTCGACACAGGTTTACTTTTTTCTTTTTTCTTATTTAACCTTAAAACATGAAAAACATTGTCTTTCTGTTTTAGTTATCGAATGTTTTCGGTGATAGGCGTAAGTGAGAATGGGCCATTGGTTGATAGATGGAAATGGTCAAGACCCGATGTCGGTATCTACACTACATTAGTTCAGGGCTTGGCAGTATCGTTAAGGGTCTCTGATGCTCTTAGAATGATTGATGATATTTGCCGAATAGGAGTTTCTCCTTATGAGGAGGTATAAAAGCTAATTTTGTTCTTTCTATTTACTTCAAAAAGATGTTCCTTTTGATAACTCTGATTGAACAAACCTTCTGGGTCTTTTTGGTTTTTTCTTTAATCTTTCGGTAGGTTCCTTTTGGGAAGGTTGTAAGATGTCCCATTTGTACCATAGCTGTTGGTGTTTCTCAACCACAACTTGGAATTCAGGTATATACATTTAAGTTTTTGGTACTGGTTTATTGCCTGTTCTGTAATTACAACTTCCAGGATTGGAAAGTTTGCTAAGAGTGCTACCGCAGTTACAAAAACTAGGTTGTAGTTGCAAAATATTGGACCTTTATGTACACGTGCCAACTGCATGATTATGGTGTGAACCAGAGAAGAAAAAAAGAAGAATACATATTTACTTGCCCAATTGATTGCTTACTGCAAAAATTCAACTTTCTGTTCTCTTTTTCTAATGTTTTCTTTACTGTTCTTGTTTCCAAAATATCTTCTTTCTGAAATTCTGCTTGTAAGAGATCAAGCTTTTATCCAGAGGTAGCCTGAATTTTTAACCTGTGTTTCTGCACCTCTATAGAATTTTTTGCATAAATCGCCGGTGCTCAAGCCAGAATTCATGCATATTTTACCCAAGATTTTACTATCTATTTCTATGCATTGCTGCAGATTGTATGTTGTGCCAAATGCCGCTACAAGTATGAGCTTGTTTCTGGCAACATAGTTAGTGTTGACTCAGAGGAAATCAGGTTGGTTTATTTCTGTGTGCTTTACTTTTCTAGGATGTTTGCCTTTTCTCCAACTGATGTAAACTCATTTTACTTACTCATGTCTTTTAAACTTGTTTTCCTTAACTAAGTGAGTTACCAGCCATGGTATTTAATTTAAGTATGGTTGACTATAGACATGATTTGCTTAATTAATATATAGTGTGTCCATATCTTAACTTGCAAATTTAATAAACTTTCAAAATACCTTGAAAATGACACATTGCTTTATTCATAAAAGAACACTAGGATCAAGTATTTTCCTGGATTACTGTGGTTGAATCTTTTTTAACTTGCCATAACTTACGTTGCATAAGCAATTACGAATGCACTATATTTATCAATTGAAACTGAAAGACTTTAGCAATATTTTCTTTATTTTGGTTTTGATGTTGATAACACAATATATATGTGTATGGTGTTGATGCTGGGATATTCACTTTTTCTAAGGAACTCCTCCTGCCGAACGCAGCATGGAGATTCCAGCATGGAAAAGGGGGCTAAAATCTCTGCAGATACTGAAGCAAAGCATTCCTGCTGCTGTTCACTCTATTGTGGTATGCAATTTTTACCTTGTTGAGTCATTCCGCTTCTCTTATTCGACAATTTGATCTTTTGAATTCAAAACTAGGTTCTTGTGTCAAATTATGATCATTCACAATGCTACTTGCAATCTTTTTTATTTCATCAGTGAATCTAGTGATCCAATATGTGACAGGATCTTCAGAATTTTCTTCTCATCATTGAAGCCAAAACCTGAACGCTCTTTATATGATTTATTACTGTCGGTGGCTTTCTTCACAAATCTTTTAATTTGAGCTGTAAATTCTTAGTTTATGTACTCAGCCCCTCCAAACCTTTTTTAATCAGTTCTATCCTCATCCTCATTTCAGGTACAAACTCCTTCTGGTGTGGCCCGTACACACAGGTTTGCAACTGAAACAGTTGATCTCCCAGCACAGGAAGGAGAAAGGGTAACCATTGCTTGTGCTGCTCCTTCAAATGTTTATAGAGAGGTTGGACCCTTCAAGTTTAGTCCAAAAGCCCCTAACCTCTACCCTGGAGAACCAATGTGCCTGACAAACCACAAAGATGGCCGGGAATCACAATTGTTGAGAGCCCCTGCAAAAGATGGAAACTTGTCCTTACTTAATCCTGCCTTTCTCATTCCAATTCTTGCTGTTCTGGCTGCTGGAGATGCTGCCTCAGGAGTAATAGACCCAAGCTTGCCACAATTGCTTTCAGTTGCTGCTGTAGGATCACTTGCTGTTGGAGCAACTTTAAATGCTGTGATTTTTCCCCAATTGAATCTGGTAAGCTATTATCTTGGCTTGCTTTAGTTCTAGCATTCTGCTTGTAAAAGCTTTAAACCCTGTTATCATCAAGATTCCAACCCTATTTTAAGGCTATCATTTAATTTCAAGTTCTTCACAGCACTAAGTTCCCTCTTTTCTGTTGTAAATGCTAATTATTGCTTGATAGCATTACTTCCAGCGATTTTAGGTATTATTTGTTATTCATAGCAATCAGGATATGTAGTTCAGCTCCGCAATCTGATTCTGCTATTTCTATGGAAGCCGTTCAGGAATTTTCTCAGAGAAAATAAATGCATACTCATTATTTATTGATGGTGACAGCTTCCTCAAAGATCTGTGGAAACAACCGCTATCAGGCAGCAACTTTTATCTCAGTACGATGTACTGCAGTCTCGCATCATGGACCTAAAAGAAGCTGCTGAAAAGGAGGTATGGTCTTGCGAATTGCAACTGTAATATAGTTAACTATTTTCCTAGTTAGGTCTTTCACCTGGGACACTTGGTGCCAGAGTTTCAACTTTGGCCCTAAGGTGCTTGGAATGGAAATCATAGTTTCTCCTATCCTGGCAGTCCGGAAGCGGAATCTTGTTAACTTGAAATTTTCTACTATTTTGAAAACTTGCATAGGAAATGACAGAATTAAGGATGTAATTCTGATTAATGTAAATGTCTTTTTCCCATTAAGCAAATTGAAATGAACATCTGCAAAGACAGTCATGAAATTTGATACATGAAGTTACTCTTATATGACTGTCAATGAAGATTATGTACTCAGTTGACCTCCTGCTTCTACAAATGTGTATTTTGAAGACTGGCTTTTTTAAAAACCAACTACATGTGATTTTGAACTTGAAACTTCAAAATTTATTGTATGCTACCTGTGAATTTTCTTACGGGAACTTTCATATTGTATATTGGTGTTGAAGTATGAGCTTGACTGGATGAAGTCTTAATCTTCTAGATATAAGTTGAAAGAATGTATATTTTGTCAACTCACATACTTTTTTAAAAAATATATATATGTTAGATAAATCGAACTCCTCAATCATTCATTAGCCATAGTTGTTTTCAATGTCACTTCATCCTAGGGTGTTTTGAAGTTTTTTTTAAGAAGCTTGTTCATTCATGTGTAGGTTTGGATGTTGGCTCGCATGTGCCAGTTGGAGAACAAAATTTTTGCTGTAGGAGAACCTTCTTATCGGTGAAAAGCTCTAAACATTCTTATTACTCCTGTTTTGATTATTATGCCTTCTGTTCTTAAGATGAATGTCTTTCTCATTGGCCATCATGTGTTTTAATATGGCTCAAGCCTCAAGGTCACTTGCTTCATTTTCAGTAGGTGAAACAATGTTTTCTTTGTTCTCTGTTTCCAGTGCCCGGAGAAGTAGAATCAAAAGGGTGCGAGAAGGCTTGGAGAATTCTCTAAGGGGAAGGATTGAACTCATTGATAGTTATGCAAGAGTATGTCATTCTACCATAAAACCTTAACAATTTTTTTCTGTTTATTCTTTTGAAATGCATCAGGTTGATATATGTGGTATTGTTTACTCATCAGATCTCGTCAATGATCGAAATTGAGGTAGAAATGGACTCTGATGTTCTAGCTGCTGAAGCAGCAAGCAATGCAGTGAGCGCAACTAGTCTATATATTTTTTCCCTGCATTTACCTGGAACATTTGATGATTAAATTAAGTGATTTTTTCTGTAGGAATCTATTGCTGAACAGATACAACAAATCATGGAGCTGGAGAATCTTGAAGAGGCATGTTTCTATCTCTCAAAGCAATTTTCCTTTTACTTATAGCGCCCCCACCCCCCTTCCTGATATACAGCTTGTGGATTTGGACATAGCTCTGTGTGTTTTGGGATATCCCACAACACTCTGATCGAAATTGGTTATCCTAAACTCATGAAAATATCTAATATTAAAAATTTAGAAGTCAGGGAAATGGACAAAAAGACAAGGTTTTACTTGCCAAGGGATCATATGAGGGTCTTATCAAGTATAAAAACTCAATTCAACTCCTGACAAAGGCCCTTAGTATTTTATTTTCTTAGCCTACAGCCTACAGGTAGGATGAACTGATGATCGGGTGCAACTTTCTCTTTCTGGTCCTATACCGCCCGGCAGCTTGTTTCTACTACGACCTTTGGCATGCCATTTCTCTTCTGCTGGCCTAGTATCTACCATGGATTTGAAACACATGGTGTAGTTTGACTCTTGTTTGGTTTCTTTCCCCCACTTAATTTCTTCTAACATGTTTATGCAGAAATGGAAACTCCAAGCTGAAGCAAATGATGAGGCAGAAAAATTACTTAGTTCCCAATCCATCCCAACAGAACAGATTTAGATATCTAGTTAGTAATCATTTGATTCAAGTAACACTCAGTTAGCATGGTTAAGCATCAGTCTGGTGGCAGCATCATTTGTCTTTTGCCCAAGGACATTCCTCTTCGGTTGGATTACTCGAAAACTGGGCCATCGATGTTGGAGATCGAATATCTGACAACGATCCATATAACTTCCGAAGCATTTAAATCTATATGCTGGATCGGATGTAGGAGAAGGTAAACAACGGAACCTTGGCACTTGGCTACCTGCCTTAGTCACAGCAAAACGCCATTCCAACAACTTGCTGGTTAGCTAGGTTCCAACCGCAGATTCTTGTATATGTAATTGATCCTGGCCTGGCGCTTGTAAATTTTGCAGCAAAGGTATGTATTCTAAATCAGATAAAGCATCAAATCATTATAATTTCTTCTATACTGGAAAATTGGGGTTGAAAAAGTTCGCATGTGTCTTCTCTTATCTTTCTCAATCATTGGTTCTTGGTGGCATTTAAATTTCTCTATTTGGCCCGATTGTTAGATTCGAAGAAGTTAAAAGGGGATTGGGTTTCACGTCTATCTTCGTGCTGTTGGCCTATCAACGACCTGTCGCCACCAAATTAACCAAGTGCCCCGTTCCTCTAAGTGACACGAAACCCAATCCAACTAGGTTAGGTGCAATCTCTTCACCAATTCCTTCTTTCCCTTGTTTGTTTCTTCTGTTTACTTTTTCCTCTTCTCCTTTCGATGCATGGAACCAGGAAGCTTCAGATGGCAATAGCTTTTGTATGCAAAAGTTAGGAATTTGAGAATATATTTATTTATAAGATAAAAGGTAACATGCAACCTCGTGCTGTCCATATTTTACGTGATTAAGTGACCTAAAGTCTAAACTTTTAGACTTCGTAAAAAACCCTTCCTCTTTAAAATATTTCCTCAGCCTTTGTCATTTCCCCTAATGATTCCGTTATTACTGGTTCTTCCTTAAGCTTTCTAGGTCTCTGGCTCATTTCCGGGGCATTCACGAACCTATTGCACGTCGGTATCTTATCTTTCCCTTTGCGAAAAGGCAACTATACAAACAACAAGATTCTCAAAGTTTTGGGAAAAGATGGCCAAAGTCCCACAAAATTTATTCTCTGCCATGAATTGGGTCATCGAAATTACGTGATTGGGAATTGGAATTCCCCCTTTTTTTCCCCATATATACAAACTAGGATATTACCAATTTATGAAACATTAAATGCGGAAATTTAATGCCCTTTTAATCACTTGACCTAAGGCATCCTTGTCATGATTCACAACAACATTTTCCTTTCCTTGTTCATCATAAATGGTTTTATTACCTGCTTTTCAAAGGTATCATTGATGCTGGATTGCACTTTCCCACCACAGGAATTGATTGCGAGTTTATGACACATGAGGAGCTTAATGGAATTAGCATATTAAAGCTATATATATATATACATATATAATATTGACAAATATTTCTTCACCATGGACCACTTGCAATGGCTTAACGTCTACCACCGCACTATCACATGATAATGCAATTTTTTCATGCAATTCTCATTGGTACATTTACAAAAAAGAAGTATCATACTACTAATTTCTCTTTAGGAACCGCTTTCAATATAATTTAGATGCTCCATAATATAAAAGAGATTGCTGTTTGGGTTAAATGTGTAAATTAGCAGCATTTCGTATCCTTGATTGTAAATTCATTTTGGCTATTAATGCTTATAATTAATTACCTATTAATATGGTAATTTACTAATTTCTTTATTCTGTTCTGACTTCTGATTACGTCCCATTGAACTCTTTCTTTTCTAGTCCTCCCAGTAATAAAAAAAAGGTCAATGAATTCACCGATTTTTCTCGAAAAAATAATATAAAAATAATTAAGAGAGTACCAAAACCCCGAGAATATCCCTTTCCAAACGAGACAAAAACTAAAGTTCCAGAAGGTTAGTTTGGTCCAAACCGATCTGAAACTGCCACGTAACCTGCAGGCTTACTTCAAAAGTAGACAAAATCTCTACACGTGGCCGATCCTCTAAGCTCTTTTTCTCTCATCAGTCAGAAACGTAAACAAAATCTTTTCCTTTTTTCATTTCCTATCTCCTTCCTCTATCTTTTGGTCTCTCCTTTTTCTTTCCAATTCTCCTCCTTCCAGTATAAATTCCCCTCTCTTTTCTCTCCGTTAATTCAAAGGAAAAAAAAAGAAAGCCTTTACATACGTAACGCTCTGCTCTCGGTTTCTTTCCACTCTCTGGTTTTGCCTTCGGTTATTTTTCTCTGTTTTTTTTCTTAATCGGATCGATCATGTCGAAGAACATTCTGGTGACCGGTGGAGCCGGTTATATTGGGAGCCACACGGTGTTGCAGTTGCTGTTAGGCGGCTTCAGAGCGGTGGTTGTTGATAATCTAGATAATTCCTCGGAGGTTGCTATTAAAAGAGTCGAAGAACTCGCCGGTGAATTCGGCAAAAATCTTTCCTTTCACCAGGTTCGTTGAACGTTTGAACTCACCGATTTTTATTTTTTTTATTTTTTTCTAAGAAAAAGAAAAGAAAAGATGTCTGGAGGTGTAATTTTGTAATTATTTTAATGAGAGATTGCTGAGTTGGGTGCCAGAGAAGTAAGGCTTATTTAATTTTATGTTTTCGTAGTTAATTTGGAGTCTATTTGGTTTAAATTTGATTTATTTTTAGGCTTAGTTGATAATTGAATTGCTATAGCTGGCAACACGGTGCGTTGTAAAACGTAGGCGGTATGATGTTGAATGTTTTTTTTTTTTTAAGGCGAAAAATTGGTGAAATAATTGCCTACAGTAGACGACATTTCACTTTCCAGTTTCTATTTTGTTTTCACATGCCTTTTTTAAAAAGCTTTAGTTTTGATTGCTGAAGGACTTATTGAATTCATTTACTTTTGGCTTTGTTTCCATTGAACTACGATGGTAATTTAGAAGTTATAATTGCTTCTAAAGATTTTTTATCAGAGCTTACTCCGAGTGCACGTGGAAAAAGTTATGCCTTTTATTGTTCATATTGATTAGTCTAGTGAGCTACAGAATTTGATTAAACAGAGTTACTGAGTTGTGAGGTGAAGATTCCTTAAATTATAAAAATAAATAAATAAAGCCTTTTTGGTTTGTTTTCGTGTTTCAATTATTATAACGTTAGTAATTAATTCCAAAGGTGTTTCTTTCTTAAATCTTTTATCTGTATTTTTTCTTCTTTTTTTTTTTCATTTATTGAAGCTTTCTTTTGATTGGGAATGTTTGGATCTAGTTCACTAGTAGGCTGTATCAGTTATAAATTGCTTTTGGGATGACACTTAAAAGTTTACACTTTAATTTTTCTATTGTAATTAACTTATACTGGGTTTTAGGGGGAAGTAAATTGTTTTTGCTATTTTTAGGATTTTTGTACCTTTTTAGGTACCAAGATTTGTTAACGATTTATCTGGAATCTTGCACTTCAAGGATCTCTATGTTTTGTTTTTGCTTCCTTTTAAGAATCAGTTGTATATTTGTCTGATTTTGGCCAATAATCATAATCAATCATGTGCTGTTGAACTATTGTAAAAATATTATGTCATTAAAGTATTGTTTGCATGCCCATGATTTGTTATGAATATAAATCTTTGATGGTCCTAATATTTGAACCTCTGCTTTCAATTGCAGGTGGACCTTCGGGATAGACCAGCACTTGAAAAACTTTTTGCTAAAACAAAGTACTGTTAGAAATCAATACGTGGTTTTTCTGTTGCCTTTTCCTCTTGCTCAATCTCTAAGATTATTACATGATTATGTTGCAGGTTTGATGCTGTGATTCACTTTGCTGGACTAAAAGCAGTTGGTGAAAGTGTACAGAAACCATTGCTCTATTATGACAACAATCTCATTGGAACAATCACCCTATTGGAACTAATGGCTGCACATGGATGTAAAAATGTACCTCTCTTACCCTTCCTTATGTGATATTTTCTGCAGCTACATAACTTTGTTTATTGCGAAAAGAACAAAAATGCTGTTTCTGGCCTTTTGTTGCTTTTCAACTATAAGGAAATCATTAAAACTAGGGCTATGTTTTCTTCTGGATCAATTCAATGATTAAGTTCATAGACATTTGTGTAACTTCAGAGTCATAATCACTAATAAGTTTGACTCTTTTGAATCTAGAATTAGATTTTGAATTTGTATAATTCAATTAGTTATGAATTGGATTGTCATTTTTGAGTTTTAGAACTTGACCATTCTTCTAATTTAATGCATTTCAGCTTGTATTTTCATCATCTGCTACTGTTTATGGCTGGCCAAAGGAGGTTCCCTGTACAGAAGAGTTCCCCCTGGCTGCAGTGAATCCATATGGACGAACCAAGGTATGTACTGAGCCTTTTGTAATTGCATATGCCTTAGCAACTTGGAGAAACAGTAAGGATACAGAAAGAACTGTTAATTGTTATTATACTTTTGCTGGTTTCGTTGAGGGATCTCTTATGAGTACTTAGGCATTTGTCAATTAACTCTTTCTCCCATAGTGTCATCTAATCATTTCTGACATGGTTGGTCTTTCAGCTTTTCATTGAAGAGATCTGTCGTGATATCCGCAATTCTGATTCTGAATGGAAGATCATACTCCTAAGATATTTTAATCCAGTTGGTGCACATCCTAGTGGCCATATAGGTGAAGATCCCCGTGGTATTCCAAACAATCTCATGCCTTTTGTGCAACAAGTTGCTGTTGGCAGGCGACCAGCATTGACAGTGTT
Source organism: Theobroma grandiflorum (assembly GCA_036013995.1). Classification (NCBI taxonomy): domain Eukaryota; kingdom Viridiplantae; phylum Streptophyta; class Magnoliopsida; order Malvales; family Malvaceae; genus Theobroma; species Theobroma grandiflorum. The sequence goes on along the minus strand of CP142131.1, from coordinate 1,459,739 downwards.
TGGAAATGATTATTCAACAAAGGATGGGACTGGGGTAAGTCTTGATTTATAGTTTGCCAACTTTATGGATCTTTTTGAAATATAATCTGTCCAGTAGGCTAAAGTTTTGTCAGTATAACATGATGTTGTCTTTTCTCATATTTAAGAATTGGTTTCGGATAGTGAAATCTGTTTTTGACTGTATATGATTTTGAATTCTCCAGCTTCCAGCTATAACTTTCTTTCTCAATAAAGCTTGATACCTTTAAACTTCTACTATCTTCTTGGAATCCCTCTATACTTATTCTATACTCCTTAACACTGGATATTGATGCATCTTCCAACATATTCACTGAATCCCTATTTACCACTTGCTACATCATTCCTTTAAGCAAATCCTTTCTTCCTTCTGATATGCTAGATCACCCCCATGAAGCTCTGGCTCCTTTTTTAGCATTCAGAGCAAGGTTTGATCACTTGTGACAAAGTGCTGATCATTTGTCTCTTTTCAGGTACGCGATTACATCCATGTTGTTGATTTAGCGGATGGGCACATTGCTGCACTACGTAAATTATCTGATCCGAATATAGGTATGTTTGGTTCCTTGTTTTGTTAGAATGCACCTGATTCTGTTAGAATGCCTCAACTAATCTGTTTATTGTAACAGAGCAGAGTCATATATGGGAGTGGTTTTATCGGTTCTTTCTTAATTGTTATTTTTCTGTAATTGCAACTATTTATTCCTTGATGATGTTAGTTTGTGACATCAATGAATTATGAAAAATTTCAACAGCATATGTTAATAAACATATAATTATGGATAGCATTCTGTAAAAGTGGTGCTTATGAGCTATATGCTATTACAGGTTGTGAGGTCTACAACTTGGGAACAGGAAAGGGAACATCAGTTTTGGAGATGGTTGCTTCATTTGAAAAGGCATCCGGAAAGGTGTTGTTTCCCTGTTTGGTTTTTGTCTGTTCATATTTGGAGTTGTACTTATTGTTATTCTTGGTATAGAGTTAACATGCCAACTTTTTAACTTTTATCAGAAAATTCCTCTTGTAATGGCTGGGCGTCGACCTGGTGATGCCGAAATTGTTTACGCTTCAACAGAAAAGGCAGAGCATGAATTGAATTGGACGTAAGAGCTTTACATACATTCAAAAGTTTGAAGTTCCTTTTTTTTCCCTGAAATAGTACAGTTAATGTAACTGCTAGCAAAACTTAGATCTTGTGGCATCATCTCATACTAATTCTTTCTATAAGTCTGTTGTCTTTGCAGGGCAAAATACGGTATTGAGGAAATGTGCAGGGATCAGTGGAACTGGGCCAGCAAAAACCCATATGGATATGAATCTTCTGAGTCAACTAACTGAGTGCCAAGACTTTGTCACGCCACCATTCTTATCAAAAAAACTTTCTCAGATTAGATTTTCTTAACTTTAATTTCACAGATTCATAGGCGATTATCACTTAGGTATTATGATTATAGAGAATAAGGGGCACTTTGTTTAGGCTGCTTCGATTTCTCTGAAGCTGGTGTTGTGCCCCTCATTGCTACTATTTTCTTTGTCGAGTTAATTCATTTGACCCCTGTTATAATGAACTACAACTATTTTAATGACAATATCCTCTTTGTCCTTTGTAATTTTTATGTTGTATAGAATCTAGGTTCCAGTCTTTTTCTCTGTCCCATTCCCCTCGATCCCTAACTGTCACAGTTTCAAAGAGAAGGACATGAATCTCACATTGATTTTGTATTAAGTGTTTATATTATTTTTAATTTAGGAAACGATTTTTTGTGAAATAAAACTATGAAGTGCAATAATACAAAATAAATAATAATCTTTCTAATAGAAAACTTGCAAGTGTAACAGAACAAATATTTTAAAAAGCTAGATTTTGAACCGGGTGGGGTGGTGGGCTGGGGAGGAGGGGGGGTAAGTTGGCCCACCGCTACAAAAGGAAAGGAGCAACGGTATACTGGTCCCAGTGGCGCGCAGGGATCCAACGGCTTTTAGTGGGTTTGTTTGAATGGTGTTAACATTCTTTTCGACCCCCTTGTCTTTCCTCCCCTTTCAATTTTTTATTAAATTTTATTTTCTCATTTGATGGGACATAATAGAATATAAATATATAATTTTTATAAATTCAATGCGTGTCTCTATGTGATATTGATATACAATTTATGACGTCATATACATGAAGACTTATCACGGCCAAAGAAAATTAATTGTTCGTTTGGATGGATAAAAGTGGAAAGCAAACGCGTCCACTACTGCCCAATTTCTTTATAATTTAAACCAAAATAATAAAAAAAAAAAAGAGGAAATGAGGGTTCGCCAAGTGTTGCCAACTGCAAATGTGCCGTTGGGCCAAAATGTTTTTTTTCAAAAGATGGTGGGTCCCTTTCGTTTGGGTTTTGAATTTTGCAAGGCCTCCCATTATAGACAAATATGAAAATTAAGGAGAAAAACCAATCGTTGAGAATTCAATGATGGGCAATTTGAATCTTACAACCTTTGTCCTTTTTTATTTTAATTATTCTCAATTGGATTCTTTTTTTTTCCTTTTGCGTAATTTCCTTATGGTTTTAAATAAATTTAAATCAGTAATTATTTATTTATAAAAACCTCCAAACTTTAAACATGAACTACCCAAACGCGGCCTTAGAAGCAATACGAAGTAACTGGAAAATGACTTTGCAGCGAAAAACTCGCGAGTCAAAGCAGTCAATTTACCCAAACGCCACGTTAATCGTAGTTATCACTACTCCCCCGGCGTTGCTTACTCCCTTTGTCGTACGACTCACCCTTACTGTTGGAAGTCATCGACATGTCCCTTCACTTCAAACGAAGAAATAAATACAAAGATAAAACGGGGTGGCAAAAAATAATTAATTAAAACGCGCTTCACTTTAAAGCCACTCTCTTATTCTTCTACCCTTTCAAAACCTTCAAACGCAAAGTCTTCTCTCTCTCTCTCTCTCTCTTTCTGTGGACGGCACTTCTTTACGTTCTCGCACAGATCTGACGGTGCCGTTTTTACTTCATCAGGTCAGATCTAGCTGATCTGAATCCGACGCCGTCTTAGTCACCGGCACCGATCTTTCTTTTTTGAAAAAGAAATGGAAAATTTGATTTCTCTTGTCAACAAGATTCAAAGAGCTTGCACGGCTCTTGGTGACCACGGTGAGGCAAGCGCATTGCCTACACTGTGGGACTCTTTACCGGCGATTGCCGTCGTCGGCGGTCAGGTCAGCAACCGTTCTTTACTTCTCTCTTCAATTTTAGTCGACTTCTTTTTCTTTTTTCTTTTATTTTCAGCTGATCTGAGATTTGAATTTCAACAGAGTTCAGGGAAGTCTTCGGTGCTGGAAAGCATTGTCGGCAAGGATTTTTTACCTCGTGGATCCGGTAAAAAAATTAATTTACCTCATTCAATCTTATTCTTCCTCGCTAAGAACTTAAGAAATGATCTTTTACCCTTTTTTTGGGTTAAAAATTAACGCAGGAATTGTTACTCGGAGACCTCTGGTGTTACAGCTTCATAAGAGTGAAGAAGGAAGCAGAGAATACGCTGAGTTTCTTCATCTCCCCAGAAAAAGATTCACCGATTTCTGTAAATTTCTTTTTTTTTTCCCCTTTAGCTTTTTCCCCCACTTTTACCATAAGGTAATCTTGGATTTTAACTTGATCATTATCTGTGCTATAGCTGCTGTTAGGAAGGAGATTCAAGATGAGACGGATAGAGAAACTGGCCGAACCAAGCAAATCTCCAGCGTTCCAATTCATCTTAGTATATATTCTCCCTACGGTATGATCGGGATATAAATTGTTCGTTTCTTTTTGGTAGATTATTTGATTCTTTGTAAAATTTGCAGGCCTTTTCTTGACGTCTTGATTTTTTTTTCTCTGTTTAATTTGTTGCAGTTGTCAATTTGACTCTAATTGACCTTCCTGGTCTTACGAAGGTAGCAGTAGGTAAGTATAATGCTTATCTCAATTTTAGTGTTTTTTTATTGACTGCAATATATTTCGGGGACCTATAAGCATATAATTATCGAAATTGCATTTTCCTTCGCTATGTAAAATCGAGTATAAGAACTATGGCATCTTACCACTTTAGCACTTTAACACACCCCGCTCCACCCCCCCCCCCCCCCCCCCCCCCCCCCCCCCTCCATTTTTTGTTCTTCTCATTGCTATATAATGTGCAAGATTCTTCTAGATTGAAAGGTGAAAATGATGGATTATCTTGCTAAATGCAGAGGGTCAACCAGACAGCATTGTGCAAGATATTGAGAATATGGTTCGCTCCTTTATTGAGAAGGTAAAATGTGATGTCTTTTTTGTCTAAGTTCAGTGCTCCAGTTGTCAGGAAATTTACTTCAATAAGATTTAAAATGATGTTTCAGCTGACTACCTTTACAATAATAGTTATTTTTAATGTTGCTTCAATTCAAGTTGTCGGAAAAGTGGGTTGTGGATAGTTGTTGCTGTCTTTTTTTCTGCGATAACTGTGCAGTGTACATTTTTTTTTCATGATTTATGCAAGAATGAAAGCTGAATAGTGCTGCACTTTCTCTTTTTCCTGGACTTTTTATGCAGCCCAACTGTATAATCTTAGCAATTTCACCTGCTAATCAAGATCTTGCTACATCAGATGCAATTAAAATCTCACGTGAGGTGGACCCTACAGGTATGCTCTTGCAATACCAGTTCATGCTATATTCCTTTTTCTTTGTCAGGCACCTCAAGGTTTTCATCTTCTGTACTTTGTTGATTAGTACGAAGCCATGGGTGCTTTTTAATTTGTATGTTGTAAAAAATTGCTATGATATGTAGAGTTTTTGACTTTTTGGTTTCTAATACTTAGCATTGGTATAACCTTTCAGGGGATAGGACACTTGGTGTCTTGACAAAGATTGATCTGATGGATAAGGGTACTGATGCGGTTGATGTAAGTTGATTTATGCTTGAGATGGACATGCTAATCTTATTGAAGTCCTGAGTATTTGAAGCCTTTGGTATTATCATGTTCTGATTCGTATTTCTGTTGGCTTAGATTTTGGAAGGAAAATCTTATAGGCTGAAATTCCCTTGGGTTGGTGTTGTAAACCGCTCACAAGCAGATATTAACAAGAATGTTGACATGATTGCTGCTCGGCGCAGAGAGCGAGAGTATTTTGCTAATACACCAGAGTATAAGCACCTTGCTCACAGAATGGGTTCTGAGCATCTTGCTAAGATGCTCTCAAAGGTATGCTAGTGGGCAATTGTGCTTGTTTTTGTTTTTCTTAAACCTTTTTAATCCTCAATTTTTGCTTGCTAAGGACAGGCTGGTACTTGACTCCAGTATACCTTTTCTTCAATTGTAGTAACCTAGTTGAAATGTTTAATGTGTCAGCATTTGGAAAATGTAATCAAGTCCAGAATCCCAGGCATTCAGTCCCTTATTAATAAAACAATTGCTGAGCTCGAAACTGAATTGAGTCGCCTTGGAAAGCCTATTGCAGCTGATGCAGGCGTAAGTGTGCTCTTCCTATTTTCTGTGTGGGTGTGTGCGTGTGCACGCTCGGATTGGTCGAATATGGATTTTTTGCTATTCCACTTTCAGTTGATTTTAAGTTTTTTGAGAATTGCTGATGGTTGAGATGATTATACAGGGAAAATTGTACACAATTATGGAGATTTGTCGCCTTTTTGATCAAAATTACAGGGAACATCTGGATGGCGTGTATGTATCAATTCTCTTGTTTTTATCATCCTTAAGTCACCTGTGCCCTGGCATGTATGGATGGCGTCTTTTTGACTTTAATTATTGTTACAGGCGACCTGGTGGTGATAAGGTGTACAATGTTTTTGACAACCAACTTCCTGCTGCTTTGAAAAGGTTGCAATTTGACAAGCAACTTTCAATGGAGAATATTAGGAAGCTCATTACTGAAGCTGATGGATATCAACCTCATTTAATAGCTCCTGAGCAAGGATATCGTCGTTTGATTGAATCTACTTTAATTACTATTAGAGGTCCAGCTGAGGCTGCTGTTGATGCGGTATGAAAGAAAATTTTAGAAATAGGGTGTATTATGTTCAATTTGGCATGTGCAGATTACTCTGTACCTATTTCTTCAAGATCATAACTTGGATCAGTTTAATTATGATTCATTCCCTTTAAAACCATTTCAAAATTTGAGAATTTTGGGATGTCATTCTTTCACACCTTGCCTATATGTTATATAAATCTTTAGAATTTACTGGAGATTACTATTTTATTTCATGGGTGGGATGGGATCACGGATGTAAAATGCATTGAACTAGATTTTCTGCTATATTGGGGAAGGAAGCATGTGGAGTCTCCACAAAGTCAGCATGCATTGCTGCACCTTTACTAAATATTACTATATATTAGGACATTATTTGTCTACTACATCATGTGTTTTCCTTTTAAATATATGAATTACTCTGTGCGTCATGCTGTTCATACAGTCATACTTCAAAGTGGATTGATTTTATTTATCACATTTTTCAGGTTCATTCCATTCTGAAGGATTTGGTTCACAAGGCTATGAGTGAGACTCCAGTAGGTTCCTGTCTATGCAATATCTTATCCATGTATCAAAGAAATTATGCCTTTTGGAGTATTATAATTCATACCATCAATTTGGTTTCGTTTTCAGGAGTTAAAGCAGTATCCTGCTCTCAGGGTAGAGGTTGGAAATGCTGCAGTTGAGTCTCTTGACAGAATGAGGGAACAGAGCAAAAAAGCAACACTTCAACTAGTTGATATGGAATGTAGTTACCTTACAGTTGATTTCTTCCGAAAGCTTCCTCAAGATGTTGAGAAGGGTGGCAACCCTACACAATCAATATTTGACAGATACAATGACTCATACCTGAGGAGAATTGGTAGGTTCATAACACAAAAAAGAAGTTTGTTGAAGGACAGATCTCTGTTGTTTGAAATTTCAATGCATGATATTAAAATTGAATGTATTTCATTGCTGATCATGGGCTTCTCTGACAATGTATGAGCAGGGACAACCGTTTTGTCATATGTGAATATGGTTTGCGCTAGTTTGCGGCACTCCATTCCAAAGTCCATTGTTTATTGTCAAGTCCGTGAAGCTAAAAGAAGCCTGCTTGACTTTTTCTACACTGAATTGGGTAAACTGGAGGTGAGAACAGTTCTCTCTCTTACCATCTTCTTGTTACTTATTTTGTTGAAACAGATGATTTGTGTGATTGACTGGTTCGAAAATTCTTGTAGCAAAAACGATTATCAGCATTGTTGAATGAGGATCCAGCAATCATGGAGCGACGTAGTGCTCTTGCAAAGAGGCTGGAATTATACAGGAGTGCACAGGCAGAAATCGATACAGTTGCTTGGTCCAAGTAGACTGGTGGCATATCTATTCATCTACACTCTGAAATTGATTTGATGGGCAGCATCATTCTTTCATTTATGAGCAGAGTCACACTGGGGAAGAACCGGGGAGGGTCATTTTGTTGTATGTCATGAAGGCAATATAGTTTTAACCGGAAAGCAACTTCATTTGTTGTGTATGCTACATTTATATATATTATCTCTAATATACAAATGTTTGCCAGTCTTGGTCTGGGAGTATTTGCGCTTTGTCTAATGTGCTCTTGTGAGCTGCTGCTCATTTTGTCTTTGAAATTGTCATTTTTAAAGGCTTGTCTTTTTATTTTATAATAATTGTGATAAATTTTCAAAAATATACAGCGTTTTGCTGCAGCTGACATTTTTCCAGATAAGTCTTAAGTGTTATTGGTTTACATTCTTTTGGGTCATAAATATGTTGTTTTTATTTTTAATTCTATTTTTTATCTCGAAGCCCAAATATCAATTAAAGCCCATTTCAAGACCACGACCGTAAGCCCACTTTCCCTCGGGTTTCTAAGTCCAAACTCCAACTCTCGGACAAAAAGTCCGAAGTCGACGCGACGATGTCGTTTCGGATAAAAATTAGTTGTACCTGAAACGAGGTCTGTGGTGTTGCTCTCTTCCCACTTGAGGAATCGCATAAAAAAGCAGAGAGGTCGCACATTTTAATTCTTCTGTTGGAGGACGGGGACATCTTAACGTTGCTTTATGTCTGTGTCGCCAACCAACTGCTTTAAATTCATAACAACAATCTTCACAAATCCTATGTATAAGCCACCCAGATCTGCTCTTCCGCTTAATTTCTCAAGAAGGTAGTAATCTTTCCCTTCAATATTTTCTCGTTAGCATTTAAAGCTGTCATTGTCGTTTCTTGTAACCGAGTCTGCAGAATCGCCATATTTTCTCTTTCTTTGCTCTCTTCGTTTTAGTCTTGAAGAAGCATTCAGATATTTGATTGTTTTTAGCCATTTATCTTGATGGGTTTGTCTTAATGTAGTTGATCTTTCATTATGCTGTTTGTTTGTAGGCCTTTAATTTAGTTAGTTAAGTAATATTATTAAGTAGATTTCAGTTTCATGGCTAACTTGAGGAAGAGGAAGAAGATGCACTGAGATAATGGTGGTTTTAGCCATTTTCTGTTGGTGGGTTTGCATTGAAATTAGTTGATTCTTGATTATGCTTAGGTGCTTTTGGTTTTTATGGATCTGCATCAATTTGATGATGAATAGAAATTAGATAAAAATTTTCAACATAGATTACGTGAGGGGACTTTATATGGGGTGTAAGGTAATTGGTTTACAGAAGGAATAATAGTTATTTTGTAGTTTTGTGAATCTTGGATCACTTTTTCTCTTCTGCCTTGTTTTAATAATCTTTGATTTAGCTGCAACCACAGCAATCTCACCAGGTACAAACTGTAAAAGACAAGAGTTAAATGCTACTAAAACATTTTACAAACTTGTAGCATCCGTTGAGAGTTGAGGCACAAGAGTCTGAAGTCTGTAGTATTTAATTTATATGGTGCCCTTTAGAACTTGGATTTTGCAGTTCTCAGAAAGTTATGTGGTGGCTGCCACTGGCTGGCTTGCATGAATTATTTCTGTAAAATTTGGTCTAGGTATTTCTGCTTGATTCTGCCACATCAAAGTGTGCGAAGTTATTCTTGACACTTTATTTGTTCAAAAATGGTTGGGAACCAATCTGCCTTTTTATTTCGATGTGGTTTAAATTTTCTCATGATAAAATTTACTTGATTAATTAGTTTATTCTAAATAAACTTGGGAAACCATATTCCAGGCTTTTGAAAAATGTTAAAATGTATTTCCATGATTCCATCTGATGGCTTGTTGGAGAACCCTTTGAAATTTAGGAGCATTGCACGTTCTTGTTGACACTTGCTTTGCCTTGATAAAAGCATCTTATTTGGAAAGTCTTTAGATTGTATGTTTTACATATGAAATAATTTGAACTGCTGACTGCTTTATGTTCTTTGGTTTTACTTGGGCATGCAGCTTAGCCTTTCTAAATATCAAGAAGAAAGAACAGGATTGCGAACACTGTGATGGCCTCTGAGAGGGAAGATTTTGGTCTTTCAGGGCCCTTACACCTAAATAGTATAGATTGGTAAGATCTTCCTCCCATTAAACAAAAAGAACCCAAGAAACTTTTTAACTTCCAAAGCTCTATAAGGTCTAAAAACTTGAGGATTTTAGTGCCTATTTTAATCTAAGCAGGTGGTAATGTCTTATGTGCTGAAATATTGTTGTGTTTATTGTATGCAGGACCAATGCACATCATCGAAGGTCTGTAGCAGCCAGTTTGGTTGAGGGTGTCTATATTTTGGAGCGAGACCGCCAGGAAAAACGTCAAGAATCTCAAGCTCTGGCTCCGCCTTGGTGGGAGTTCTTCCATTTTAAGTTGATTCGTCAGCTTGTTGATGATGCTGATTTTTGCATCTTTGGTGCCATTTATGAGTATAAGCCCCCATCATCTCATTGTCATGACTCAATTGATCGAAGCCCCCGCTATGTGATTGCCTTCCGAGGTACCATAACTAAACCAGACTCCTTCTCAAGAGACTTTGAGTTGGATATCCACATAATACGAAATGGTCTCCACCAGACTTCTCGCTTTGAGATTGCTATGCAAGCTGTTCGAAACATGGTTGCTGCTGTGGGTGAATCAAACATCTGGTTAGCTGGCCATTCCCTTGGGGCAGCAATGGCAATGCTGGCTGGAAAGACTATGGCTAAGACAGGCATTTTTCTGGAAGCTTTCCTCTTCAATCCACCATTCTTATCTGCCCCAATTGAGAGAATTAAAGATAAGAAAGTGAAACATGGACTTCGATTTGCTGGCAGTGTCATCACAGCTGGACTTGCTCTTGCCACAAAGGGTAACAGTCTAAGGAGTCGGTCCGAAGATCCATTTGCTGCTTTGTCTGCGTGGACCCCATGTTTATTTGTGAATCCTGCTGACCACTTATGTTCTGAATATGTTGGCTATTTTGAGCATAGGAAAAAGATGGAAGAGATTGGGGCCGGGGCTATCGAGAGGTTAGCAACCCAGCATTCATTAGGAGGTCTATTTATGAGTGTCGTGGGAAGGGGTGCAGAAGCTGCAGAACCATTGCATCTGCTTCCTTCAGCAAATTTGACAGTGAGTCTAACTCCTGCACAAGATTTCAAGCAAGCCCATGGGATTCACCAGTGGTGGAGACCTGAACTACACTTGAAGTGCAACCTTTACAAGTATAAATAGTTTGTGCTTGTCCTGATTTATGTTGTATGTGTACCATTAGAGGAATCCTTTAGTGGTCTCTGTTGCTGTGGATTAAGGAAAACATAGAAACATGTATTGTTTCAGTGTCATCTCACACTGATTGATTGCAGCCAATTATCTTGTCAAACTATAGGAAGTCAAAATATGTTGCTACTCTAAACAGCTCAAATTTTCACATGCTAAAGAGTCTTTTGTCACTCTAAGACCTGCAGTCCTTCTGCAAAAGGAAATGCAACTCATGATTTGTACCCAAAAAGATGCAACTCTTAACAAATGCTACATACACAAAGATTGGTCTTTCTACAAAAGGAAACCCAACTCTTAACAAGAGCTGGATACACAAAGACCAGCACGATACTGCAAGGATTAATTTACTTTCATAGCTATTATAGGACTACCAAGTTCGTAAAGTATGCACTGTGGTAAAAGTATGAAGGGGATCATATCATCTAAACGCATCGGAGAGAATTAAAAGCTAGCTGGTAAGAGCATTTTTTAATTCCCTCGAGTAGTAGGCTCATTATTTGCACCATCTTCATTGGGACTAGGACTTCGAATCCATGAGTCGACCTACAAACAAATAAACGGGACAGAAAGAATAGTGAGTTCTAGATTCCAGAATAAGAAGATCAATGAATTGCACATCCCCTGCAACTCGAGAGACAACTAAAGAAATAAACAAACATCAAGGTAAAGAGCAGTAAACAAGGACAAGGGGTTTTCGTTCAATGTTCTCCAAAAACTCTCGAGGCTCGACATCCTTAAGAAAAGACATTGCCATCAAAGCATATATATCTATGATCATAGGCAATCAAAGACTACTCTTAACTGAAAAAATAGAATGCAACAGAAAGGATTATATGATTAATTATAGGAAAAAATACCCAAACACTTTTAAATTTTGATCAAAATTATATGTCTATTAATTTTTAAAATAGACACTTCGTCCTAAACATTTAAACGAATTAATATTAAATATGAAATATTTAAAATATCTTCTTTTTGTTTTTTTTCTTTCTTTCAAATCGGCTGGTGGCATCCACTGGCTGAACACCCATCTCCATCCTGCGCTCCCCTGGAGAGCACCAAATCGGTGCTCCTTGAGAGCACCGGCGCTCCCCCAGGGAGAACAACTGGAGCTCCCTTATAATTATAAGGGTGTTTTTTATTTCAAAATTAAGATTCGTCTTATTACTATATGATAGGTTAAGGACAGAAATGATAATGTCCTCTCCAGGACCTGCAGGTTTCTCAAAGGAAATCTTGAAAATTCAAAGGCATTCTTTCTTCACTTGGTATTGCAATTTCCATATTGTAATTAACCTAAAGAAAGAGTATAAAAGCATTTCTACCAAATACAAGAAGAAGAAAAAAAAGACAATACCATCTCCATGATTTCTCGTTGAGTAGCAGGCACATTATGTGCACCATCTTCCTTGGGACTTGGAACTCTATCACATTGAATCAATGAGACAACCTGCAAACAAATAAACGTGACAGAAAGAATAGTGAGTTAAATATTCCAGAATAAGAAGATCAATTAAGCGCACATCTCGCTATTAAAAAAAAAAAATTGAGTGCACATCTCCTACAACTCGAGAGCCAATTAAAGAAATAAACACCAAGGTAAAGAGCAGTAAACAAGAACAAGGGGTTTTGATTCAATGTTCTCCAAAAACTCTCGAGTCTTGACATCCTTAAGAAAAGACATTATCATCAAAACATATATATATATATATATATATATGATTATAGGTAATCAAAGACTAAACTGAATAAATATAATGCAACAGCAAGGGTTACATGATTAATTATAGAATAAAATACCCACACACGTTTAAATTTTGATCAAAATTACACGAAAATTTATTAGTTTTTAAAATAAGTACTTTATCTCAATCATCTAAACGAGTTAATATTAAATATGAAATATCTAAAATGCTTTTTTTTATTATTATTTTTTCTCTCAAGTCAGCTGGCGACATCCCCTTATATTGGCTGACCACTCATCTCCACGCTCCTCTGGAAAGCACTAGATCAGTGCTCCTTGAAAGCACCGAGGACCGGAGCTCCCTTATAATTATAAGGGGCTTTTTCATTTTCAAAATTAAGACTCGTCTTATTAGGTTAAGGATAGAAATGATAAGGTCCTCTCCAAGACCTGCAGGTTTCTCAATTGAAATCTTGAAAATTCAAAGGCATTCTTCCGAAACTTGGGATTGCAATTTCCATATTGTAATTACCCTAAATAAAGAGTACAAAAGCATTTCTACCAAATAGAAAAAGAAGAAGAAGAGGACAGCACCATCACCTCGATTTCTAGTTGTAGCCGTATCTCACCACGTCTTTTTTTTTTTTTTTTTGCTAAGCATCTCACCACGTAGTTGATGTGTCCTGTTCATGGGATTTGACAACATAGCGTTCAGCCTTTCAATCTGCTCTCTTAAATGCCTATTTTCGTTTCTTAGCGGCTCCAATTGGGCCTCCGCCATCTGCAGTCTCTGAAACTCCATCTTCAATTGCAAATTAAGAGTAGAAACAGACTAGTAAGCAGCAGTACTTAACTAAAACGATCATAAATCACTAGAAAATTCATAGTATGAAATTGTGTGTACTTTATGGTCTCGGCGGCGTCGCCGATCACCCTCATTCTTTGCTCTTCTTTGATCTGGATTTAGTTCACGTCTGTTGCTCATCTTTTCCCCTTGTTTTATTCGGCTGGGGGAGAGGGGCGTTTTTAAGAAGAGAAACGCGCGCTCTGGGTGGGGCCGATTGAGGGCGTGGAACTTGACTTTTGTAAACTCTCACTAAAAGCCACGAGGGTCCTTAGTATCAATTTGACCAATGATAAGTTCCTGTTGCTGTCGGATTAGAGAAAACATAGAGACTAGATTGTTTTTAATATGTGATCTCCAACTGATCGATGCCACCCTTCAACTATCTTGTGACAAATATATAGGAATTGAGTTGCTTGACTTTCAACACCTTTGATTTCGTTCCCAGTCCAAATGATTTTTTACATATCATGTCATGGTGCCTTCCTCTTCTCTTCCACTAACATCCTACTTAAAATTTGTTGCCTACATTTTGCTTGTTCACCAGCAGGGATTGAATGGAAACATTAACAGAGAGAAGCTGCGCCTTTCTTCCTGCAAAGTAATCTCGTTTTCTACGTAAAGTGTTGGGGGCCAGGGAGGCACAGTTACACTTTGCTTGAGCATTTGCTTTAACACTGGCTTAAGTTACTGAGTGTGCTGCCACATGTCCTAGGAAAGCTTGGTGTACTGTTAACTCGGGGAATGAAATTCGTCATGTCCTGAAAATCAAACCAAAGATTAGCATCTCGTCTTCCCCCCACCCCTCATTTCTTTTAAATTTGAGATCGACTGACGTTGTCCAACAGACATAAGTGAGGAGGGAGAACTGGAAAAGGGGACAGAAGAGCAGAGTCGTGTATCGTAGTGATACTGCATTACTGCATTTCTAGACTTCACAGACTTCATTTCCATCAAATAAAGCAAGCAAAAAAGCCCATCTCCCTCACATTCAAACTCAAACTTGTTAAACAGTTATAGTATTGTGGAAGTTATGTTTTGGAGTCTAAACATAACTCAATGTAGCTTAACTTTAACCCCTTACTCCTCAGCAATTACCCTGCTGTCTTCTAATCCTGCACTTAGGATCAATTAATTTACACTTTACCATAAAAAATAATTAAAATATCCTAATTTTTAAAGTTTTAATCGAAATTTTAAATGAATTCATTAATTTTTGAAATGACACTTCATCCTAAAAATGTAAATAATATAAATGACTAAAATGTTTTTTTTGTTAAATTATATAATTAATCCCTATACTATGCCAAAAGTATAAATTTAATTCATATATAATAATTTGTGTGAATTGGATCTTTATACTTTATCAATTTATTAATTTCAATCCTTAACTCTAATATTTTTAAATTTGACCATTAAATATGTTGACGTGTCATTTTGTCCAAGTTGACATGACACTAATAGAGATGACGTGCCATGTTACTGACATGGCAAACATTTACTAGGAAAAAAATGCTCACTCTCTACATGAGTTTAACAAAGAAATTAAAAAAAAAAACCCAAACCATAGATTAAAAATTAAATGAAATTAACAAAAATATGATTAAGAATTAAAAAAAATGATTAAGAGAGAATAAAAAAAATATTCAACTGAAGAGAGAGAGAGAGAGAGAAAAAAAAGGAAAATCAACTAGTTTTGAATATGAAATTGAAAGTAGAGAAAATAATGAGTTTTCTTTCTTTGTTCTTCTGTGCACAGTGAGCTTCATATCTCCATACCAACAGAATAAAAGATAAATAGGGTAGAAGTATGGAATAGAGAAACTTATTCCTCAAGGAAATCTGAAGGACAATGCCAGCAACAAATCCCCAAGGTACTTAGAGTGCCGTGCAATTCCCCAATAACCAGAAGCAAGCAGTTTTCCCCCAATAACCTTTGAAGGCTTACCCCATATAAGTGTTTCGGGATTCTTTTTGAATATATGCTTTTGCTTATTAGCTCCTCTAAATACAAGATAACCGATCAAAAATGTAAAACATTTTGCCATTACAGCGGATGTCAGCTCCACTTTGTTATTCAAAAGCCACCACCCCTGGATACTAAACGTGAAAGCAATCCACACTAGATCTCCAAAGACCAATATAAAGCCCAATCTCTTAGCAATTATGTACTAGGTGGAGGTCATGTATTCCTCATGAACAACATAGGTCAGAATGTGTAATAGACAAAATTAAAATAAGCATGCTTAAAATTTTACATAAAAAAAAAAGAAAAAAAGTACTCAAGAACACAAATCTAGATAAAAATAAATAAATTAATATATTAAAAAATTACATTTTTAAATACTGTAAGAGAGAGGCTTTTGAAGCATAGAGTTTTTGAGAGAGTATGGATCTTTTGAATTGTCCATTGCGGAGCTTGAGCTAAAATGGTGTCTCAACACATGAAAATCCAAGAACACAAATCCCATACACAAACGTAAATCTAGAGATAATCAATCAAAAAAATACCTTCTAAATTTGCTATGAATGCCAAGAACACATTTACAGCCACAATGCAAATCTTTTGGGTTTCCTTTCTATCAATATGGGTTGCTTGGGAAAAAAGTTTGAGATTTCTTATCTGCCCCAATTGAGAGAATTAAAGATAAGAAAGTGAAACATGGACTTCGATTTGCTGGCAGTGTAATCACAGCTGGACTTGCTCTTGCCCCAAAGGGTAACAGTCTAAGAAGTCGGTCCGAAGATCCATTTGCTTCTTTGTCTGCGTGGACCCCATGTTTATTTGTGAATCCTGCTGACCACTTATGCTCTGAATATGTTGGAGCATAGGCAAAAGATGGAAGAGATTGGGGCTGGGGTTATCGAGAGGTTAGAAACCCAGCATTCATTAGGAGGTCTATTTATGTGCGTCGTGGGAAGGGGTGCAGAAGCTGCAGAACCATTGCATCTGCTTCCTTCAGCAAATTTGACAGTGAATCTAACTCCTGCACAAGATTTCAAGCAAGCCCATGGGATTCACCAGTGGTGGAGACCTGAACTACACTTGAAGTGCAATCTCTACAAGTATAAATAGTTTGTGCTTGTCCTGATTTATGTTGTATATGTACCATTAGAGGAATCCTTTAGTGGTTTCTGTTGCTGTTGATTAGGGAAAACATAGAAACATGTATTGTTTCAGTGTCATCTCAAACTGGTTGATTGCAGCCAATTATCTTGTCAAACTATAGGAAGTCAAAATATGTTGCTACTCTAAACAGCTAAAATTTTCACATGCTAAAGAGTCTATCGTCACTCTTAAGACCTGCAGTCTTTCTGCAAAAGGAAATGCTACTCTTAATTTGTACCCAAGAAGATGCAACTCTTAACAAATGCTACGCACACAAAGATTGGTCTTTCTACAAAAGGAAACCCAACTCTTATCGAGAGCTGGATACACAAAGACTAGCACGATACTGCAAGGATAAAATTCCTTTCATAGCTATTATAGGACTACCAAGTTCATAAAATATGCACTGTGGTAAAAGCATGAAGGGGATCATATCATCTAAGCGCATTGGAGAGAATTAAAAGCTAGCTGGTAAGAGCATTTTTTAATTCCCTTGAGTAATAGGCTCATTACTTGCACCATCTTCATTGGGACTTGGAACTCTATCAACCTGCAAACAAATAACCGGGACAGAAAGAATAGTGAGTTCAAGATTCCAGAATAAGAAGATCAATGAAGTGCACTTCTCCTGCAACTCGAGAGAGAATTAAAGAAATAAACATCAAGGTAAAGAGCAGTAAACAATGACAAGGGGTTTTGGGTTCAATGTTCTCCAAAAACTCTCGAGTCTTGACATCCTTAAGAAAAGAGATTGTCATCAAAGCATATATATCTACGATCATAGGCAATCAAAGACTATTCTTAACTGAATAAAAAGTATGCAACAGAACATGATTAATTATAAGGGTCTTTTTCATTTTCAAAATTAAGATTCGTCTCATTACTACATGATAGGTTAAGGATAGAAATGGTCAGGGACGGAGCTAGTCCAATTTTTTTTTGAAAAAGAGTTAAAAATTTTAAAAAATTAATATGTTAAATTCAATCAATAATAAAAATATTAATAATAGAAATATAAAAATAAATTATAAAATTATAATTTATAAAATATAAATAGTTAAAAACGATATATAAGATTAATAATTTGTTTTTATATAATCATAATTATTTAAATACTATATATTTAAGATAATTTCATTTTAACTAAACATAAAACGTAAAGCATATAAAAAAAATATAATTAAGTTAATTTTCTCTTACATAATCAGTATTAATAAAAAAATGATACGTTGATGAAATTTTAAGTAACAATGTAATATTATAATTTATATTTGAGAACTATATAATAATTTATTAATTTTTAAAAATTAAAATCATAAAAAAATAAAATTTATGTAACATAAAAAAGAAAAACATGGTAAGTAGAAGGTAGATATCACATATTATATAACAAAAAAGAAAGAAAAAGAATATAATTTATGGTTTGTAGAAATTTGAAAAAGAATATTTATAAAAACTTATAACATATGAATAAATAAAATAGAAATGAAAAAAAATATAAATAATAATATAAATTAAAAAAAATTTGAAATTGAGTGAGATAAATGAAATCATTTTATTATTTTTTATTTATATTAATTATTAAATAAAACATTATTTTGAAGAGCTAGTAATAGAATATTTAAAAAATTTTTTAAATTTTTATATGTTATGATAAAAATTTTAAAAGTTTTGGGGGGGCCATGTCAGATAAGGAGGCTCCGCCCCTGGAAATGGTTTAAGGATAGAAATGATAAGGTCCTCTCCAGGTCTCTCAATGGAAATCTTGAAAATTCAAAGGCATTCTTTCGTAAGTTGGTATGGCAATTTCCATATTGTAATTAACCCAAAGAAAGAGTATAAAAGCATTTCTACCAAATACAAGAAGAAGAAGAAGAAGAGGAAGAAGACAGTACCATCTCCATGGTTTCTGGTAGTTGCCGTCTCTCTTCACGTGGTTGATGTACCGTGTTCATGAGATTTGACAACACAGCGTTCAGCCTTTCATTCTCCTCTCTTAAATTCCTATTCTCGTTTCTTTGCGTCTCCAATAGGGCCTGTCATTTGGCCTCCGCCATCTGCAGTCTCTGAAACTCAACCTTCAATTGCAAATCAAGAGCAGAAACAAACTAGACTAGTAAGTAGTAGTACTCAACTAAAAAAGATCATAAATCATAGGAAAAAAAAAAGAAAATTCATAGCATAAAATTGTGTGTACTTTATGCTCTCGGCGACGTCGCCGATCAATCTCATTCCTTGCTCTTCTTTGATCTGGCTTTAGTTCACGTCCGTTGTTCATCTGGTTCGTTAGCTTAGCTCCTTGTTTTATTTGATAATTCCCCGGATTTTTCCTATGCAATAAACAAAGGTGTTCTACTGTCGGCGAGGGGTGGTTTGTAGAGGATAAGCTCGCGCCGTGGGTGGGGCCGATGGAGGGCGAGGGTCCTTAACCTTTTGAACTCTCACTGAATGCCACGAGCGTCGTTAATATCAATTGGACCAATACTAAGTCCTTCCACCTATTGGTCCCTGTTACTGTCGGGTTAAGGAAACATACTGATTGATGCCGCCCTTTTAACTATCTTGTGAAAAACATGTAGGAATTGGGTTACCTGTCTTTCAACACCATTGATTCGTTGCCAGTGCCAAATGATTTTTTACGTATCATGTCATAGCGCCTTCCTCTTCTCTCCCACTAACATCCTTTAAGGAAGCTACTTAAAATTTGTTGCCTACACTTTGATTGTTTACCAGCAGGGATTGAATTGAAACATCGACAGGGAGAAGCTGCGCCTTTCTTCCTGCAAACTACTCTCGTTTTCTATGTAAAGTGTTGGGGGCGGGGAGGCACAGTAACACTTTGCTTGAGCTTTTGCGTCCTTTTCTTGTAGAGTATTGCCAGAATAACACTGGCTTATGTTACAAAAAAGTGTGCTGCCACTTGTCCTAGGAGAGCTTGGGGGGTAAACTCTGGGAATGAAATTCGTCCGGTGCTAGAGATCAAACCAAAGATTAGCATCTGGTCTCCCTCCCTCATTTCTTTCAAATTTGAGGTCGACTGACGTTGTCCAACAGACATAAGTGAGGAGGGAGAACTGGAAAAGGGAAGAGAAAAACAGAGTCGTGCATTGCAGTGATACTGCAAGCAAACCCCATTTCTTACATTCAAACTCAAACTTGTTAAACAGTTAGGTAGCATTTTGATAAGATAGAAATGGGAATTTATTTCTTGTAATGTGTTTAATTAAATTATATTATAATATAAATATAAAGTGATTGTAGTTTAAAATTAAAATAATCAGATTATATTACACTCTATAATATTATTAAAAATATTTTTATTTGTTAATTTTGTTATTTTATTAAAAATATTTTATAATATTATAATTTATATATATATATATATATTTCAAGAAACGTTTTTTTTATTTTTAGTAATCATTTTTTATTAGTTGTTCGATAGTGAATGTCAATAAAATTTATGTTACTTTCAAGAAAAAATTTAAAATATAATATATAATATAAAAAATTATATTTAAAATATAAAAATAAATTATATAAAATTATAATTAAAAATAAAATATATAATATTAAAAATATATTTAAAAAATGATATTGTATAAAAATTAATAATAAAAAATATAAATATATTATATTTATATTTTAATAAATAAAAGTAATTTTAAAAATTAATATTACATTTAAAAGTATTAATATGGATTAACTAGCCTAACTCGACCCAAACTCTTGTGAGATGAGGAAATATGAGTTAAGTCGAACTAATCCATTTTTACATGGACTATCAATACTCCAACCCATGGGCTGGGCTAGGACACTTCACTTTTTTTTAAAAAAAAATATTTTTACAATTTTATTTAACAAACTCCTTATCACTAAAATTGTTCAATGATTAAATCTATAAATTGAATAATAAAAACATATTACTAACAAATAAATTACATTAAATATAAATAAACAAATAAATTACATCAAATATAAATAAAATTTCAACCTCTAACACAAACTATAATCTCATAAATATAAATAAATAACCACATAAATAAAAACTTTAAGACTCATTTATATCATCTTCAGTTTTATCTTCAAACAACACATTTAAATTTGATTTGGATAACAATGATGTCTCAAAATCTGAATCATTATCAATTTATCATCTAAAATTCATTACCATAAAAAAAATTTTAATTTTAACTAAAATTATTAATTTGACAAATCAAATTTAAAAACATTAAAATATAAAAAACAAATAATACTATTAATAATAAATTATTAATTTTATATAACTAAATATGTAAAATTATTAATTTATTTTTCTTTTAACCTACAGAACTAACTCACCTCAACTCGAGATAGCCCACTAACTAGATGGGCTGATCTGTCCAAACCCCAATTCCAATATCGACTTAAATATTTCAAATCCAACCAACTCTATTTTTAATAAAAAAATTAACCGATCCAATGGACCAAATCTTTTTTAATAAGTTTAATTACATTTTCAATAAATTATGTACACACTAAACATTACAATATTATTTTTTTTATATTTTAATTATTACTTATATACTAAATATTATAATATTATTTTTTAACCACATTATATTCAATTATATTACATATAATCATATTCTATTACAAAATACCCAATACTACATTATAATATCGAGAAAGCTATATTTAAATGTCTAAACGTAACACAATTTAGCTTAACTTTAAGCCCTTACTCCTCGGCAATTACCCTGCTGTCCTCTAACCCTGCATTAGGACCAATTAAATTTACTTATAAAAAAAGGGACAGTGGAAAATGGTCATCAAAAGGAACGTAGGGAGGTTTTAATTACCAAAAACAAAAAAAGAAAAGTCAAAAAAGCAACTAACTCGAGTTTTGAGGTTAGTGGACACTTAATGATGATTTCAGTGTCTGCTGCTGTCTTGGGTCCCACCAATGTTAAGAACTCGCTCAAATATTCTTACTCGCCGGTACCACTATTTCTCCTTCTCACTTCTCCGTTTTCTGTTTTCACCAAAATCTGGGACAATTAAATTCACCGGTGATGATCCCAACCTCTGCACTCTGCAAGGCTGCGACTGAATCAGTTTAAAACGACGACGTTCTCTTTCTCTACTAGAGTCTCACTTGAAAGAACAAAAAGAAAAGAACGAAAAACCAGCCGCATTTTACGCTGCTTTCCAGCTCATTATTCACTGTCCTTTGCTTCGTTGTTGGACCAAACCCCCAAAAAAATAATCTCCGGTTTCAGCCTCATGATTACAACCAACATGCAATGAAGCATCATCCTTTACTTGCTCTTCAATTATTCACTCACCAGAAAAAGTTTTACACTACACTAAGCTTCTTTGCTTAACACTTAAAACTTACTTAATAATTGACAAATTAAGCTCAAAACTTTGTTCTTTATACTAAAAGAGCTTACTTGCAACAAAAGGGGAAAAAAAATCTATTTTTACAGTTTTTTCAACAAATTGGGTATAAAAAATTTAATACCCAAATCACCAAATCCTTCAAAACTGAAAATTTTTAGTAAGAAAAAGCTAAAAGTCTAAAATTACACGAATAAAACGTAGAAAAATGGAAAAAAATTAGCAGTGAAACCCTAACACAGATCCATCAGTCACAGAAATGGTGACTCTACACCCAGATTTAGCATCAACGTGATGGGTGAAGAAATGCAGAACCCGAACCCGACCCGCCATCTCCATCCGAGACTCAATCTCCATCGTGGGCCCAACTCGATACCCATTATTGCTCCCGCCAAACCCACCAACCAGCCCAATGGGTCCAGTCGCCGTAGTCGTCGTCGGAGTGGGAATTGTCATCGTTGCCGCCGACGCCTCATTCGGTGCCGCCAAGGGAAATGACTGAACGGCGAAAGTGGCAGCCATGTACTGGGTCCGACCCGCCTCGATCTTACCAGCGGGTATGAACATGAACCCGACTTGAGAACCCGAGTAGAGAAGCTGGATAGTGCTGTCGTAGTGGGAGAAAGCGGCTCGGTTAGGGTTTTTAACGGTGACGTATTGGGAAAAAGTGAAGCTAACGGAGTTGTTACCGATGGAGAACGACGGAAGCTGGACGGCGTTAACGGAGATCTTCGGGTCTGTAGGTTTAAAAACGGTGAAGTAAACAATGAGCACTATTATCACAACGAAGATTAAGAAAATTGTTGCTACGATACATGAAGCTAGATTTGTTCGGCCAGATGGCGGCCTCTGGGGCTTCACCATGATTTCTTCTTTTCTTTTCTTATTCTTTTTTTTGGGAGGGGGGGGCGGGGGGGTAAATAAATGTATTTATTTTGGTTTAACTGTTTTCTTGGTGTGATCTCAAGAGAGAATGGAAAAGGATGAAAAGATAAGATGGATTGCTGGAGATAAAGGGGTGTTTGGGTGTGGGGAAAGAGTGTATTTAAGGAGAAGGGAAAGTGGGGCAAGTGATGTGCAAGTGAAGACTTTCAATAGTTTTTTCCTTTTAATTTCGTTTTTGGGTTGTTTTCGTTTTGGGGTTTTGTCTTTTATCGAGGAGATGTAGTTGTTGTGGGATGTTTTCAAGCTTAGACTTTTGGGTCTCTGATGTTTTGGGAAGAACCAAAGATCAACCGAAAGAAAAGTGGATAATCAAGAACAATAAAAGAAGAAAAATAAAAAGGGAATAAGAAGAGGAGGAGAAGAAAATGTGGGATCTGAGAGTTTTAAGAGGAGGAGAATGGTTTGGTGAGGTAAGAATGGATAAGCAGATGAGGCCATGAGGCTAGCAATTTTTTTACAACTTGTTGTTTGCTGGGGAAAGTCTCATTGCAGGGTCTTTCTCTTTTTTGACTATGGGGTTACTTCGGACTTAAATCTCACCTTTTCTTTGCCTTGTCTTCTGTATTTTGGGAGGTTTGATTTCTTGGGTTTTTTCAGCCATTGCCAATGCTTGCTATGATGATGATTTTGTAAATGACATTGGATGAACAGACTGCAAAAAGGAAAAAAAGGGTAAAAGTTAGAAAAGTTAAAAGCTTACTAGTGTTTTCTCCCCTTTACACAGCGGTCACAAGAAAATCTATCGGTAAGAGATCTCGACTCCTTTCCACATGTTCACAGCGGTATTATTTGTCAACAAGCAAAACTAGATTTTCTTCCAAGATGGTGTTAAAAAAAATGGCGGGAAAAGTGGGGAAACTGAAGTGGCCCCTCTTTGTTAGGGAACAAATCAGTACCCTGACAGTGAAAAAAGAGTTTCATGGCAGTGGCGGGCAGATGATGGGGAAATTGCCAAACTTGCAATAATTGAGATGCCAACTGAGCCAGGTCCAATATATTTAGCCAAGATGACGATGGATGGACTCATGGAGAGTGGTTTCTGGCTGCAGCCACTTAGTGCCACCAGGCCACCAGCTTGGGTCTTTCACCAAGGAAATGATGAACTTTCTACCTGCAGTAACAGTAACAGATGATCATCATATGCAATTTCTTTTTTTTTTTTTATTAAAAGAATGCCTCACGAATCAAGTGTTAGCATTTGGACGTGTCTGGATTTTCTTTCATTTAATAACCACTATGCCATAAAGGCGCTCGCATGCTAGGATTTGCGGCTTTATGGCTATGCACCAGGATGCCAGCGCCACCCCTTGCTCGGCCTTGTATTGGCTACATATATGATTACATTCTCATTCAATCTAAATTTGCCTAAGACGCTATGTAATAATGTAAGCCAAATTTGTTTCCTTTTTGCCAGGCAAGGTAGCAGAAAGTGACTCATTAGTGGATTGCTGGTTGCCGCCAGCTTCTCTCTTTAATTTGTCAAGTTCAAAAGAAGTTGAAGGTTTCAAATCCATATAAAATACTTAAGTTCAGTAACCCTCTTGCACGTTTGGGCAGCTGAGTAGGCAGTCTGCCATGTCTCCTTCTGATTTAAGGCTTTTGCAGGCCAGCTTCGTTGTGTCTCAGAATAGGCTCAGCCAATTAGACAATGGACGAAGCTGATCTTGGCCCATTAGTAGTTACCTTTCAGAACCATCGGCAGGAATTCCACAAAATACCAGGCCCAAATCCAGGTCTTAATAAAAGAATGTAACAGAAAATTTTAAGTTTGGTTTAGAATATTTGCAGAATACAAAACAGTCTTAACATTTTGTATTTCATTTGCTTCCAGCTTCCCCCTGAAAGATACTGAACGTTCTGGTTACCTCAGTTGGCCATAACAATCAGTGTTACACACCTCCCAAATCTAAATTTTCAGATTAAAACAGCTATATACAAGGTTTATTAGCTCTTTTTGAGCTAGAATCCTGCGATCTATGTAAAATCTTAGCAGAGTACATATTATTCATTATCTTTGACTCTGTTCAGTATACTGATACACGATCAAGTAACAACTTGGACAGAGTAAAAGAAGGAAAAAACGAAAGCTTCCGGCTCATATAAAAGAAGATAAGCCATCTACATTCGCATAGTCTGCAGTCCATACAAAAATGGACTCATCATTCAGTGAATACGTACAAATATGTACCACAAACCGGGTTGTGTCAATTTGTGAGCTTGTCAAGCCAAGAATCCATGACTTGGGAGACAGTTTCAATAAATGCTGCTTCACTCATGCCTGGAAGTAAGGAATCCTGGGCTTCACGAACAATCTGCTCAATCACAGATTCCTTGTTCACAGTTTCTCTGCACATGATTCTTCCAATGGCAAAGGGAGTGAGAGCTCTCTCAACCCCTTTTTTCAATAGCATGGTAGAGATACGGAGTGTGCGAGCACACTCAACAGGAACATCCCACCCATAAAATTTCAGAAGTGCAATATCTTGTTCAGCATCAAGTGACTTTATATAGTCAATGGTGTCTGGAGAGTAAGGCTGTCGTGATTGTGGCCAGTAAAGCCAATCAAATGTGCAATCCTCAAACTGTAAAAAAGAGCAAAAAGAAATTAGTTCAGAAATTGAAATGATCTGTTTCTCCTTCTGCTAAACTGGTGGTATGTCAATCCATACAAGTTTGGTTGTGTTAGATAAGAACAAAATCTTCATGTGATGATGAAATACAATAATTGCCCCCAAAAAGTGGGGATGAGCATTAGTTGATCAAGAGATAGATATACTAACTGCACTCTTAAGAGTTAAGTACATAGACGTTAAAGCAGTATCCATAGAAAATGTTTACACAAGAACTAAACTGTGACACATCTGAGCATTGGTTTTTGTTTTTTTCCCCAATAAGTGAATAAGTTCGGATCCAAACATAATTTCCACAATTTTCTAAAGGATTCACACATATGAATACACATTACCTAATATTACACCATATTGATCTCATCCAATAATCAAAGAAACAGGTTTAATCAGAAACAATATTGCACGAAAGAAATGACATGGATATTGATGCTAACTGATTGAAGTTCGAGTCATGTGCCACCTGTTGATATTAACTTCGAATGAATGAAATTACTAGATGCTGACTGATTTAATTTCAAGTCATAATTCCCATATATGAGTGGAGTGCAAAAACTTGAAAAAAAATGTAACTTTTAAAAACCAAACATGGCATTATTAGAATGATAAAACCACACTTACATTCTCAGGCAGGCAATATCCATGATCAATTGGAATAAGCATGGTCTGGCCACCCTCCCCTTTGCCAATCAGAATATTCCCAGCATGTCTATCAGCATTTGCCATTCTTATATCAAACACACTGATCTTGTGCACTTCTTCCACAGGGAAACCCCCAGGACCCATGTCCTCGCAACACCCAGAGTTCTTCATGAACATCTGTAACGACCCAGCCTTAACATCCTCAGGTGAACATTCATAACCCTTCGGATGGTTAAATCCTTTGTGCAAGCACTGAACCATGCAGGTAGGGGGTACACCAGCAAACCCCATCATCTCACCTGACAAAGATCGAGGTCCACTCTTTGGATGATCCAATATATAAGCAGCCACTTCTCTCACTGCTCCCTCTCCAACCCTTGTACCCTTTTTCAACCCTTCACCATTCGTTGATACAGGTAACCCCTGTGGGTTGTTCACAGCCATTGGCTCCTCATCAATTGGCTTAAAAATGGAAACATAATCAAGCCCAAATTTATCTTGCATAAAATAAGTCCCTCCAGTCCCTTCAGATGATCTAATTGGCTGATTCCCAATCTCCAAACCATCAAACGTCGAATGTATCATGTCCCACATAAAAGAAGGCAATGTCACCTGAGGATTAACACTAACCGGCTCCAACCAGAAATCTCTAACAATTGGCTCCTTTGTCACAATCTGAAGTCCCTCGGATTGGTTTTTCTCTCCTCCTACACTCCCTCTCCTCTGATCTACATCACTCTCAGCGACAACCGAGAGTTCCAAGTCTTTCTCAACAGGCTTAGCTCGAACTTTGGCTGATTTCTGAACCAACAAATGGATCACAGCATCGTTATCTTTACATAAATCATCAATAAGCCTTTGGTCATCGACTTTTTCCCCGTTACAAAATATTTCTTGTTCATCAACATCTACAAAACCCTTCCCTTTTCTTGCTATCCTTTGTTTCAAATACCCAACATTTCTATACCTATCAACATGTAATTCAAATTCTTTCCCACAAGTGGTCCGTACAGTGATAAGCAAAAGATCGGAAAGCTTTAAAACTAAATGCAAAACATTCCCACCTTTCACGCCGTAGTCTTTAACAAGCGAATCGTTTCGAGCCAATTCTCTGCCTCCGAAAACAAGCTTCTGTTTCTTCACTACAAAGCCTTTGCATGTCTGGATCCGAAGCTTAACGGATGCTATCGAGTCCGATTCCAAAACTCGCATTGGAATCACCGAACCAGCAACCGAAAGGTAAACCAAGATCGACTCACTCGGCTGGTTACCGCAATAACCAGGGGAGCGAATCGCTTCTTGACGAACAGGACTCAAAGCAACATCGGCAACAGACATTTCTGCAAATATTGTTCTTCTTTTAATTTTTTTGCAAATAATTAGGAAAATAAGGCTATTTTTTGTTGCCTAATTCTAAAACATGAATGAGAAAAAAGGGGGGGACGAAATTGAAACGAGATGAATAATTTTTCTATCTCTCAATCTCTGCAATGGCAGTCACAGAGATTGGGGCATAGCTGCAAATTTGTTTTGTTCTGTTGCAAAAAGGTAATTAAATCGCAAACTTGGTTACGAGAGACAGTGGATTCTTTGCCAGACGAAAAGAATCGAGAGCGAATGTTCAAAAATGAAAGCTTTTTAAATTGACAAAAACAAAATCTGTGGAGGTGGCGATCCACCTACCCGATTAATTAACACGACTCGTCATTTTTTTCCCCGATATTGGTGCTTTTTCCGTTTCTAGTTGCGCGATCTTTTCGCCGATTTTCTCTGCTCCGATACCAAAAAGGAAGTCGTCGACGATGAGAGAGAGAAGAAGAGAACGAAAGAGAGTGGAGGAGGAACGGTAATGTAGCCGTTGGCTTTATATAAGCTTTGACCCAACGACTATAACGGGGCCGTGTTTTAAATTATAAACCCACGCCGTTAGACTGTCAGTAACGGTCGTTTGAGTAAGTTAAGAGAAGGAGCGGAGGTACTGAGTTTACCGAAATGCCATTGAGAATTTGCGTAATTCACTCAGGCAAGTTCGTGGAAAGGGCTTGGATAATTAAATTGTGAGTGGGTGGAAATTAATGCCGATAAATTAGCAAAGAATTAGTTGGCAAAGTGATGGGTCTAATTATGATTAAAGGGGGATTACTCGATTCCGACGCGACATCTTTTTCCCTAAAACCGAAGTGTTCATAATTAGGTTAAGAAAGTGATGTTATTGCAATGAGTTATACTTGGTAATTTATCTCATAGTGGAATTCTTTAATAGTTAGATAATCAAAATGTAATTTTTATTCCAAATGGAGACAATGCGCGTTGGATGCCCTTTGATTCCACAATTAAGTTATCCCTTTTAGTGATTTCTTATCTCTCAAGTCAAAGGAAGCCACATGAAAAGTTTTTTAAGATGCCATCCACTAAAAATATTAATATTAACAATTTTTTAATTATTTAAATTTTTTTGAAAATAGATTATTAAACATTTTGTGCATAATTTATATGTTTTATGTATCAGTTTACAATTAAATAAACAAGTTCAATTAAATAAAGAATGACATATATATTTTATGTAAATTTTTTTATTTTAAAAAAATCCAAATAATTTCATTTTATTAAAAAAAATGACTCAAATATTTGAGTGATTGAAATGAAGGGCAATTCAGTCATCCGAAAACAATTATTTGGGTTTCTAGAAATGACCAGCGTCCTGGTATTGTGTTGTTAACGTCCCTAAAACTAAAGGAAATTTGCCGTGGAAGTTGGAACATGGACCGGAAAGTGGAGATTGCACATGACCTCTGTACACTTTGTGTAAGCTTAACGTTTCCTCTAAAAAATCTCGCATTTTCTTTTTTTTTTTTCTTGCTTAGAGTTGATGAATTTGCCTAAAGAATATCTATTGTGTAAACACAATTTCAAAGTGGCTAATGCATTGATGTAGTTTCATGTGCATGCATTATGTGTTTAGCTTGAAGTTGCTTCATGTATAAAAAAAAAAAGAAACAGAAAACTTAATAATTAATCAAAGTATTGTTCCTAATAGGCAAATATATCGTACATTCACCTGTTAATTGCGTCAATTAAGTTGCTTTTATGGCATGGATTGATTTAAAGCTAATCTTATGTACAAAGGGAGTTTCTAGTACAAATGTCTAGTTTCCCTTAAGACTTGTGATTAATGTATATACGCCATTACTCTCAAATTCGTATTTATGACTCATTATATTTTGGATAAATTTCACTTACCCTTTTTTTGTGTTGCAATTTTTCTCACATGATTTGTATTTATTTTTCAATTAGGACCTTATGGATTATTTTTATTCTCACAATGAGTTAGACTATTAATTTCATCCAATAAAATTATAAAAGTACTTTTAAATATGAACAAATGAAATCAAAATACCTTTAATTATCCAATAAGTATTAATTGAAAAATAAATAGTCATAACGTGCTAATTGAAAAAAAAATTCACAAAAAATCATGTGAGAAAAGTTTAAATAAAAAAATGTAGATAAAACATTCGCATATAATTTTTATTGTCTAAATGCTTAAATTGGAGCTAAATGTAAGGACACTTTTTCAATTAAGAACTAAACGTTTCAATTGTAATAATTAATTGTCAAATATTTTTGATTTCTTACAATTAATGATGAAGTTGACAAATGGATGGAACGTGTATCATACGCAATAAAAAATTACGTAAACTAATGACATGGCATACTAAAAAATGTTTTTTTTAAAGTAAATTTTATTATCCTCACGATGATATGCCAATATTAATCTCGAGTTGAAATTGCTAGAGACTCGACATGAAGATTGATTTTGCAAAAGAAAAACCATACAAATAGGAAAGGGAACAGCTGTTTAAGGAAGGCAGTCATCCCTCATCAAATAACAACCAACACAAGAGACTCCCGATCTTGCCTAAACACAGAAACTTGACAGTAGGAACAAACCTTAAAGGTTCTTTTTGGGGATTAATGGGTTGGGGGTGTATACTGGGAAGGGGGATCTCTTTTTTCTTGGGCAGAGGGAACCTTGTTTTTTTTAGAGGCAACTCTTGATTGATTCGTAGAATTTGATAGTTGCGTGCTTTTTGTGTCCCTTTTTTCTTAAATGTTGCTTGAATTCTCTTTATTTTTTACGAAAAAAATATTATTAACATTATGTTAAAAAATATAATATTACATATCATATTAAAAATTTAATTGTTATACATTATGTTGAAAAATATAATTATTACATGTCATGTTAAAAATTTAGTTGTTACATGTTATGTTGAAAAATTTAATTATTATACGTCATATTGAAAAATGTAACGTTATATGTCGTGTTGAAAATTTAATTGTTTCATATAATGTTAAAAAATTTAATTATTACACAACATGTTAAATATATAGTTATTATACATTATGTTGTAAAAATTTAATTATTTCACATCATGATAAAAACATTGTTACACATCATGTCATAATTTAAATCATTTTAACTTTATAGAAAATATTTTTTGACAAATAAATCGTTTTAAATCTTACACGACAAGTCATGATACACGTAAAACACCTCTCACCTTAATATTTAATTTTAAAAAATCAAAAAGTTTTGATTTTTAATTGTTACAGTTAAAATACTTGACTTTAAATTAATAGAAATCTAAAAATTTTAATTTCAAATTGAGCATTTAGTCAATTTTTATTTGTTTGTACTAAGTACAAACCACACGTGTATGGCTGTTAAAAGCTGAGAATAAAGTTTATCCTCTAATCAACAGAATGAACATATAATAATAGTAATTAATTAATAAAAATAATAATTCTTAATCTCTCCTTTGTTTGTGTGCTTGAGGATGCTTTAGGTGCAAGGTCCAAGTTCATCGCCGTTGCACTCGAAAAAGGGTCCCCATTTCTTCTTACAAATCTGTAAAAGTACTCAGTCACTTTGTCGTTTCTTGCATTATTCTGTCTCTAAGTAACACATCTTACAAAGTTACAATAAAGACCGCTCTCTCTCTCTCTCTCTCTCTCTCTCTCTCTCTCTCTCTCTCTCTCTCTCTCTCTCTCTCTCTCTCTCTCTCTCTCTCTCTCTCTTCCATGATTTGCCCTATTTTCAGAACAATTTCAAATCACTTTCTAGACCAACAGCCATGTTTCGTCCATTGCCAAACCCCCTTTGTCTTCTCATTCACAATGGAATCAAGATAACTTCTTTTATAATGAGAAATCCCTGTAGATTTTGATTATACATTACGTTCTGACTGTTTAAAATAGATTAAAGTATGAAGAAAGGAGCTTTAAACAACAAAAGCTAGAGCTGGCAGGCAGGGGGGCACAGGGGCAGCAAAATTTTAATTGGGGGAGTTGTTGACTCTCTGCCATGAAGCTAATGATGCACCCACAAGCTGTGTTTTGCCTTGAGCTAGCAAAGCTGAGATGGTGGCAACAGGCAAGGAAGATTCCCTCAAAAGAATCGTTTTAAGTACATGCACCGAAAGAGAGTTCCAATGTAATGAGATTTGGCTTTAAAGTTTTAAACCACACACACACACACACACACACAAGAAAAGGCATTAGGCATATTTAGCTGCCCATAACATAGAAAACTGCATTATGACACACACACACACAAGAAAAGGCATTAGGCATATTTAGCTGCCCATAACATAGAAAACTGCATTATGATTCATCATCATGAATTATTATGTAGAAAGGGGAAGTGGGCCTTCTCTCTTTAGTGGCTACATTATTTGAGATGAATGATAAGATAAATAAAAAAGAAAGATTTTAATTTAAAGTTGATAGAAGGCAATACCTAGCAAGGAAAAGTGCTTTGAGCCTTTGAGGACTATTATTATTCTTTCATGCAAGGCAGAGATCCCACAACCCATGTGTAGGTACCCAAAATATTGATCAAATTCTTAATTAAAAATAAAAGAGAAGACAAGTGTATTAATTTTTTTTCTAAAAAATTATAGTATTAAGTTAGCTAGTAGGTCAATATTTGCCATACAGACCCATTCCTTTGTGGGGTATGGAATACGACTGGCAGTTATCAATTATAAATGACTAGAAATGGTTTGTCAAAGATTAACAAGTTAATTACTCATTACCATCGTCATTCTCCCTTTAATTCTCCTCATATAATAATACATTACGTGACTTGCTCTTATGTCTCATTTTTTATATTTAATTAAAATTAAAATAACTTAATTAGATGCTTTGCGACCAAACTTAATTAAAAAAATAGAGAAAATGATGTTGTATTTCATCTTAAGACATTACTTAAAATTAAAAACTTATACTTAAAATGATCGAGAAGCACTTTAATTAGATAAACGGTTCAATTAGTATTAGGGTGGAATCCCCAAAATAAAAAAAGACAAAGAAAGTAGAGTCGTGTACTGGCATTATTATTTTTCCATATCCCCACGCCTACTGCGATTTAAAAAAACCTCAAAGCCACCGCCCAGACACAGTTAAATTTTGGATTTTCTTTTGGCTTCGACGAACAAACAGAGATGCTTAAGACACGTGTCGATCTGAGAAAACATCAGATGACGCTCCCGTATAGCCGTTGCTACCGTTAAGGACGGCAAAGCTGTCGTACAAAGCTGGCGATTTGTGATGTGACACGCAAACTTTCCCTCTCTTGGATTTTCAAGTGTACGGTCTGCGAGGGTGACCGAAAATGAAATAAACAGTCAAAACACAATATAGATATTTAGGCTTTTTTTTTTTAAATAATGCTCATTATTTTAATATTCAAACAAATTATATAAGTATTTATTTTTTTATTATGTTGAAATTGAACACAATAAGAGAATAAAAATTTGTTTGATTTTTTTAAATAATTTATTAATTTTTTCAAGTACTACACTTTTTAATATATATATATATATATTTGACATAGTTAAAGTAAAAGTAAGAATTATCAAAATTTAAAGTTACTCTTTTTTTTTTTTTCTATTTTAGCTATGCACCAAAATTCTGATTGAAAATTTGAAAATCCACTAATCACATACAGCCGAAATTCTGAGTCCCTTGGGGCGCCCCCTGCATCGGGTCCTTGTTGGTCCAATTTCTTTATGTCGTGCTCCGGACTGCCTTCAAGTGTTTTAGTCTCGTTGCTTGAGGATTCTCGCTCCATTTGTTTCCTGGGTTTCTCTGCATGTCTATTCTGGTGTCTAGGGCCGGATGATTTGATTTTGTTCTGCTGGAAGATGGAAAGATAGACATAAGTTTGCTCTTAATGGTTCCTTTCAGTTTTCGAACGAGGTGCTGAAGTTCCTCGAGAGGACACACCTTAGACCGATGGGTCTTCTTTAGTGGTTGGTTTGGTCTAAGAGAGTGTGCAGACAAAGAATGGAAAGCTTGATTCTGCTGATTGGTTTTAAAATGATCTTCTTCTTGACCAACGTTTTTGACTGATTTCTCAGATTCTAACTCAAGTGACAACTCTCATGCATATGGAGTTGAGTTGCAATGAGAGGAAGCTATGTCAGTTTTTGACTTTACTGGTTTTTTCAAGGTGGTTGCTTACATTTGAAGGTGGTTTCTTACACTTAGGCAACCTGACTTTTGTTTCTCTTACTCTCATGAAGGCTCTCGTGTATGGTTTGATCTGTTCTACCATAGGTAGACTTCTGTACATTTCTGTGAGTAATGAAAATCGTATATTCGCCTTTCAAAAAAAAAAAAAAAACAAACAGCCGAAAACACAGAAATAGGGCTTGATGTTGGACCGAATTTAAAGCATTGGGGACAGAGTAAACCCAAATGAACCTTAGTTCTTTGGATGTACAAGGTTTTGGACCATTGGCCCAAAGCATTTCACAGATGTGCCTGGGCTTCGACAGATCCTATGTAGGGCTGTATTCACTACATAAAAGTAAAAGAAGCAAGATATATCTTTGTAGGAAGGATGGTTTGGTCTTTTCACACCTTCAACAAACTTCTTCACCCGCCAATTCCCAACTAACTCCCTTCCTCTGTTTTTTCTCTCTTGAAACGACAAAGCCAGGCGAAATCTCCTTTCTCACTTGTGAAACCCAAAAATGGTGACCAATATTCTTGTTGCCATCCTTTTTCTCATCTCCACCATCTGGTCACACTCGAAAGCTCTCCGATTCCCTCAAGAGCTCTTCAACTTTTCCTCAAATCAAATCTCCATTGTTGATAACCCATCAAGGCCACCTTCTTCTTCAGCCTCTCCGACTCCATTGTTATCGCCAGCAAGTCCTACAGTTTCTTCCCCTCTGGTCCCTGCACTATTCATTATTGGGGACTCAACCGTTGACTGCGGCAACAACAACTTTCTTGGTACCTTTGCTCGTGCTGATCGCCCTCCTTATGGTCGAGATTTCGACACCCATCAGCCCACTGGACGCTTCTGCAATGGAAGAATCCCAGTTGATTATCTCGGTAAAAACTGAAAACCGCGATCTTTCTTCATTCTTGTTCTTGTTCACTTCTTTGGCATTTGTGTTTCGTTTTGGTTTCAGAGAAAAAAGAGAGAGTGGAGGAAGAGAACAAAATTGAAAATCTAATTCTTGTTTGCTTTTCTGTTGAGAGTTGTTTTCAAGAAAATGAAGATATGTGGTTGAATTAGTTTCTTTGGTTTTTCATTTTTTAATACTCCCCTGTTTTAGTCATCAAGAATGTGAGGTGTTTCATGGCACTCTGAACTTGGTGGTCGCAATCTTTTGTTTTCTTGATTCTGTTCTTCATTGTCTTGTTGAGTTCCATCGTTTGATTCCCTTTTTGTTTTAAGGTAATAATTGTCTCTGGAGACTGAATTCAACCAAGAAGTGTACTGGAATATGGATTTTTTTATCTTCTCTTGGGTGTTGCGTGACACTGGATTAGATATAATATTCCGATTCTCTTTTTCTTTATTCCTCTTTGGGTATTGATTAATTTTGATCAGCATTGCATCTTGGACTTCCCTTTGTGCCGAGTTATCTTGGACAAGCAGGAGAGCTCGAGGATATGCTTCATGGTGTCAATTATGCATCTGCTGCTGCTGGCGTTATATTCTCAAGTGGATCAGAGTTGGTATGATTCGAACTATTTCTGTCAATAGTCTTCTTCTGGATATTAGCTTGAGTTATTTCATTGACTTTATGAACTAATATCTGGATTGAATTCGTCAAAAGTGCTTCTGTTCTGATGTATATCATGTGGGATTCAGACTCAAAAACTCCCCTGCTTTGTGGCAAATGGTTAGTGGGAAAATAGAGTACAAGAGATCCCAGGACCTCATGAGCCTTGCGACCCTAGTTCTCATGGTTTTATTTTGTTTCTATTTTTTTAAAACCATATTTGGACTCATGTACCAGTCAACATAAGCGTTTGATCTGTTTTGCTGTCCTTGGATGTCGATTGAAGCT
Organism: Theobroma grandiflorum; assembly: GCA_036013995.1. Classification (NCBI taxonomy): domain Eukaryota; kingdom Viridiplantae; phylum Streptophyta; class Magnoliopsida; order Malvales; family Malvaceae; genus Theobroma; species Theobroma grandiflorum. The sequence goes on along the minus strand of CP142131.1, from coordinate 1,424,429 downwards.
GTCATAGCATCTTTTCTTCATGTAGGGTCAGCACATCTCATTCACCCACCAAATTCAGCAGTTCACTGATACTTACCAGCAGTTTGTTTTAAGCCTGGGTGAGGATGTAGCAACCGATCTCATCTCCAGTTCCGTGCTTTACATTTCTATTGGGATAAATGACTATATACATTACTATTTGCGTAATGTATCTAATGTGCAAAACCTATACCTACCTTGGGGTTTCAACCAGTTCTTAGCATCTACAATGAGGAAGGAAATAAAGGTAACTATCACAGCCTTCTCTTTGTTTTCGTTTACTGGTTCAGATGCTGCCATTATATCTAGCCAAAATAAGCTTGTAGTCGCCAAGTTCCTAAGCTTCTAGTTGCTCCCTTACTTTCATGCTCAATTCTAGTTGTCGACTCTGCGATTGTCAAAAAATTAATTCATTACTAGCAATTTTGGCTCCGGGAACTCCCTGACCTGTAAATGTTGGTAAAACAGAACGTGTACAACATAAATGTTAGGAGACTGGTGATCATGGGGTTACCACCCATTGGTTGTGCTCCTTACTACTTGTGGCGGTACAAGAGCAACAAGGGAGAGTGTATTGAAGAGATAAATGACATGATTATGGAGTTCAACTTTGTCATGAGATACATGACTGAGGAGCTTCTTCATGAGCTTCCTGATGCTCACATAATTTTCTGTGATGTGTTTCAAGGGTCCATGGATATAATTCAGAACCATAAGCGTTATGGTATGATCATCTGAACCTTTTTTTTTTTTTGTATTTGCATTTTATTTAAGATCCTTGAACTACCTCTAAATCTAATGCTGTTGTGCGCTCTCATTCAGGTTTTAAAGCTACAGCTGATGCTTGCTGTGGGTTAGGGAGATATAAAGGATGGATCATGTGCATGTCACCAGAAATGGCATGTCGTGATGCTTCCAATCACATCTGGTGGGACCAGTTTCATCCAACTGATGCTGTGAATGCCATCCTTGCAGACAATGTCTGGAGCAGCCGGCACACAGACATGTGCTATCCCATGAACTTGGAAAAAATGGTTGTCTCCAAGCCTGAGTAACCTAATATTGAATCTTCAACAATGCTTGAAACATTTGATTCCTCTGCTAGCAGGTAGCATTCTTATCTGCTTCATCTATTAGTAACAAAACCAAGAGTGACACTAGCATTGATACAGTCTGACTGAGAAATTTGTTATTAGGATTGTAAAGATTTGACACTGCTAATTTCTGACTGCTTTATGATGGAATAACAATACATCTCATTCATGTTTCAGTCCAGTGTTCTCAGAAGAAGGATCATCTTCAATATCTGATCTCAGCACAAAACTGGGAAAAGCAGTTGTCATGTCCCTGCAACATAAATTCCCATTTATAGTCAATTAGCTCTCATCTGCTGTGATCATAGAACTAGTACTGTATAATAGAAATTCTAAAGCTAGATATCTTTGTTTATAGATGTAAGTATACATTTTTGTTAATGAACTGTTGAATCCAGCTCCTCCACTGAAGTTCTTGTTTTTTGTTAGGGGGCTCAAAAAAGTAAAAAGCTCTGTACCAAGCTAATAGAACAATGGCCAATGTACAGCTTCCTGAATACCACAGAATGTTGATGTTTCATTAATTCTTTCATCCCCGCTCATTCGGTTCTTCACTAAGACACTAGGATGATGTGAATGCATTTACAATTATTAACTTAATATAAAGGAGTTGGGACTTCAAGTAAAAGAGATTACTGAGAGCTTGTAATGATTCAGCTCTCTGCATAAAACATAGAAGCAGCAAGAGAGGAAATTACTTCAAATATGGGACAGTCATATTTTTCAGCAAAGTTGGATTGCGAGCCACGAATTCCTTCCACTCTTCCAGATCGATCTTTCCATCTCTTTTTGAATCTGCATCTTCAAATGTCTACGAGTATGAAAGGTGAAAGTTAGGCTGAATCATAAAGCGACTGCATTAACTCGTATGCATTATATCATTTTGCTAGCCTGACCTTATCAATAATGACTTCGACATCATCATCAGAAAGAATCAAGTCTGACTCATCTAGAAGAGCCCAAATCATCTCCTTGACCTTTTGCCAGAAAGTTAAAAAATTAGCCTAAATGCATAATTTTTTATGGTTATCAAGTATGGGGTTTAGGGTGCCTGCTAGCTTGACCACAACAAGCTATGGGATAAAAATTATGCTGTTTACCTCCTCAGGTTCAATGAAGCCAGATTGCCCTATATCATATAATTGAAATGCAACTGCAACATAAAGACAACAAAGCTTTCATAAATTTACCTGTGCACTTGCATGCATACAGACATACACTCAGAAACATGGACAGGAGAGGAATTTCTTACAGGCAACTTTTTCTGAGTGAGGAGCGTCTGGGTGAAAGATGCTCAGAGATCGAATGAACTCTCCAAAATCCAGAAACCCATCATGGTTGGTGTCAAAGAGCTGGAAGATCTGTCATCAAATCAGGAATTTGTTAATTGTCGTCTCCAGAAAAATGACTACAATGGACCAGCAATGCAGACAGTGCAGAGAAGTTACCCTGTCTGCAAAGAGACTTTGCTCGTTGCTGTTTCTGAATAAGCCAAGCTGAAACTCTTCCTGTACACTTGAAACTGAAAGTTAGAAACAATATTTTACGTGAATAACTCTGCCTAACTAATATTAAGGCGCTGGATTAGTACCCTAATGAATTTTGAATGGTTTAGCTGAGTGGCAGATGCAACTTACCTTGCTTATATAGCCATCATCGACTAGAGAACTGCTTAGTTTCCTGAACAACTTATATAAAGCTTTAACTTCAGTTTCTTTAACTGCAACATAGTAAGTTATCGACAGGTGAAACTCAAATCCTGGAAGCAAATATCAACATGAAAGCAAGTAGATAGAGATAAGATGCGGCTTACTTACAGCAGGTTTGAGCAGCGAGAATGGCTGTGTCTTCGTATCCAACCCGCCGCTTCACGCAAGCGCAGCCCATCAAATTTTCTTTCGTTTTCTCTCCTAAGGTTTGATAATTTACCCAAACTTAGAGAAGGACAATCATATTCCAGCAAAGAGAACTGAGAGAGCTTGTTGTGCTATTGTCCTTTTATCCTCCATGACCGTGGAAAAAGGCCTAAGGACTTGATTGAACATCTTGAATTTAAATTGCAAGAATTTCTATGATTCCTGGTTCTTTTTACGTGTGAGTCTACATGCCGTTTATCTTTATTCCTAATGTTTGAAAGAGTCCTGAAAATGACTAAAGCTTTTCTTCTTCGACCGCGTTTTTCCTTAATGTTCCAGTACTTTCAACTTTTAGTCAGAATCTGGTTCTTCTTTAAGCATCCGAATGTTGCTCAGAATGGAATTGTTCAATATAAACAGCTCATATGGTGGAAGAGAAAAGCTTTGCTCATTCCTTTGACGGCTAAATCAAATAATTTCAGACCTATATTCTTCTAAATATAGACTTAATTTATGCGAGGATAAATGGGTATGTGCTGTTCCATTCTGTTTGGCAACTCTGAAAGTAGACCTTGACAAATCATAGAGGAACAGGAAAAAAAATGGGAGGAATAAATTACCTGAATTGCTTAGTAGTGCACTTTGGCCATGCTTTTGGGAAGAATGGTAGCAAGAAATTGAGTACTGACAATGGCAAAACCTCAGAGGTTTTCTTTCTAGAAATATTCTTATGGAATGCAATTCAAAGTGAACTGAATGCACATTGCAGAACAACGTAGAAACCTGAAACTGTATTAGTAAATATGTTTACTTGTTGGTAATATGGCCATGGGTGAAAGGTAATGAGAAACTCAAAGACAAACATATTTTTGGTGGCTGTAGTAGCATATCCGCTTTATGCTCCATTTTATAGACGATTGGTCCAAGAAAAAGACCAGCACCCTTGCAAGTTGCACAGTTAGTAGATAACACGTTTCCATTTCACATTTCACTTAGGGTAAGTGCAAAAAACGACAAGAAAATCAGTCACTTCGGCTCAAAATGAAGGGAAACAATGTGAATTATAGATATACAAGTCCAACATGAATATTTGATTGAATCATGCATGAGGAGGGTATTATTTAAAGTTGCAGACAACGGGGTTCTACTCTCTTTCCATCCTTTTGAGGCCTCTTCAAATGCAACCACAAACACATCCTACTTCTCCATTACAGGTTTTTTCTCAAACTTGTTAGCATGTTGAAAGAAAATTCGATTGAGTGTGTCATCTTCATCTGTTACTCCTAATCTGGGACTTCACTGTTCAGTACAAAGCTGGGAAACGCGAGCGTTAATTCCCTGTAAAATAATTTCCAAAGTAGAAAATCAGGAATTTAATGGCATACATCATCCAAACTGAAATAAACTTTTACTGATTAGTTACTCTTAAATTATCAAGGAGCTAATGGAGAAACAAAATGTAAATCTTCATTAGATGCCTGACATTGGAATTTAGCACCTTCAAGAAATTATTCGGATGATGGTCCTAGTAAAACTACATGCTCACTAACTAGTGTGGTCTGTAAGTAATGAAAAAGAGGAAAAAATTTAGATTATAAATAACTTAGAAGTAAAAAGATGAGGTGAAAGATCTTTAGAACCCACTTCAAATATGGAAGAGTCATGTTCCTTATTATAGACGGATTCTTTTTCACCAACTCCCTCCATTCTTCTTCATCAATCTTCCCATCTCCTTTCATATCTGCCTCCATCATGGTCTGCACAAACATGACCAAATATAAATATCCAGAAAGCAGAATGATAGAAATGCAACAAATTAAACAGTTTACATTGTTTGATACCTTTTCCACGATTGATTCCACTACATCATCGGAAAGATCCAGATTTGATTCACTAAGCAGAGCAAGTACCATCTCTTTCAACTTCCAGTTAGGTAATCATAGAAACAATGAATGAGATAACCAATCAGAATCTTAATAAATGATAAAAAGAAGAAGTTAATAGTAAAATATAGAGGTTCTAGAATAATGAAAATGGAAACTGGATGCACATAGTACCACCTCAAGCAGGGATAATATGCTACATTACAAGACCTCATACCAGAACAAGAAATATATCATTAATTCTTTTGGAAAACATTAGAACATTGTTGGAAAAAAAACAGTATATCCAACCTGGCAACTAACACTTCATTTGCAATTCCATGCATAAAACCTTCAAAAAGATAAAGCATTCTCTAATATTTTTTAAAAATTTTTGGTGAAACATAATCAAGAATTCTTTTCACCCCTCATTATTGTAGTAAAACACCAACTAGAGTCCAACATAATAAAACCTACCAATTTCATAGTGATAATAAGATGGTTGGAGGAGGACAGGATTCAGTTCAAGAACACCAGATAGCATGTGACTAGCTACTTTAATAAAAATGAGTGTGATATGAACTTATCATTGCTATTGATGTTATTTTCCAATATTCTTAAGCAAACAATGATGACAAGATGAAAATTACAAAGTACTTACGTCTTCACTTTCAATATATCCAGTCTGTCGTAGGTCGTACAATCTAAATAAGACTGGAAGAAGATATATTTACTAACTTTAGTTGCCAGTGATAAGAATGAGAGCCTTGAAAGATGTGTTACGATGCCAAAGTATATTGGCTTGATAGCAAACAACACCCTGCAGGAAAAAAAGGAAGATATCATAACATTTTATCTTTGATATATATTACGTACATGCGATTTTATCTGATTCCGGCGCATTGGGATGGAAGATGCTTAATGACCGAACAAACTCTCCAAATTCGATAACCCCTTTACATTTAACATCAAATAAATCAAATACCTGCAACAAAGTCAATGCAGGTTGGAGAAATTTCTCTGAATTAGCTTATAAAAAATGCTGGAACAAAATAATTAGGAATGAAAAGATGCTCACTCTATCCGCAAAGAGATTCTGCTTACTGCTGTTTTGAAAAAGTGCAAGCTGGAATTCTTCCTGTTCAGAAAACATTCTGGAGAAATTACTACTTAAGTCAAAGAAAACGGTGCAAGAACTCATTTTAATCTTTCCAAATTCAAAATAAGCTATGACTTGCAGAGTGCCCCTCCAACAGTGGAAAGTAATCCACAAACAGAAATCACATACCGGAACCAAACTGGAATGGATATACCTTGTGAATCAGACCATCGTCAATTATAGTGTTGCTTAACTTCTTGAACAGATCATGTAAAGCTTCTACTTCATTCACAGTAACTGTCAAATAATAAGAAATATTCTAGACTTAGACAAGTGAATAGTACAGATTACACAAACTAATACCTGGAAATTTGCATGAACACAATATGCTGATACAGCAGTATATTCAATTAGATTAGAGCCATTTCTTAATACTGAATAATTAGATAAACTCCAGTTGCTTATAGGCTCTTGACATGGTTATGATCTAAGGTGGCCCCTCAAAACCAGAAGCTGGCCAAAGCCAACAGATGATATGCATGAGGCAGTTATGCTATGGCAAACAATAGCAAAATGATGCCACAGTCAACATTGGCACCACTAACAGGAACTCATGTGTAGCATTGAGAAAATGGCCACATGGGTGCAACATCATAGGCAATCGGGCATAGCCACAAACATAAAGTGAATGTACAGGACATTATGAAGCTGAAAAACTTAATTGATGCAAGCACGTGGTTATCACTCAACAGTGACATTGGCCAAGCATCTGCCCAAAGGTAATGCTCGCATAGACAAGGCAAGACCCCATTGAAGTAATTTTAGAATGAAACTTGAGCCAACCAAGAGCAAAACTTTGAGCCTTACCTAAGACTTGATACTTGAGCTGGTTGCATGGCTTACCCAACTAATATTCTCTCAACTGACAACAGGTATGTAAGAAATGCAAGGTATGTATGTGTAAATGCAGTCCATGACCAGAAAAAAGTGAACTTCCATCCAGCCTCATAAGCAATGAACTGAAGGTGGCATATCCAAGGTAGATGTCCTTTTTACTATGAATAGAAAAACTAGATCAAAGCTTTACTGCAGAGTTATAGGTCTCTACAAGTACACTGTTCCTATTATTGTTTTCACACTTCTCCCTCATTCATTTGGCATAAATGTAGAACTTAGTGCCAATTGGTACAAATTGCAAAAAAGAAGAGCAAAAAGTATAAAGTAGAAACACTAAAACTAAGTTCATTCTTCACTTTCTTACTTACAAGGTGTTTCAGAAGCAAGAATGATAGGATCTTCATACACAGGTTTCTGTCTAACTTTCTTCAAGAAAAAACAAGCCTTGAAAGCACGCATGATTAATTCAAAAGAAGATTATACGTGATGGAGTTCATGCAAAAAATGCTGCCCAATGAGACCTGCCACATCCAAAGGGATTTTTACATGAATCCAACAGGTAATACTTATAAATCAAAGCAATCATTTCTGGATATACATCATCATTTTGCCACGAATATTCTCTCAAAAATACTACTACTATATTGTATAAATCATGATGAAACAGCCACTGTTAAATAGTGTCTGGAGAAAGATATGCCATGGAAATAAATCATTTGATTGTGGTTTGCCCAAAATCCGAATTGAGTTAGAAACAAAATGGAGCGAAGTCCCATAAACTCGATTGCGCGAAGTGGGCATTACAATTTGATCCTCTTAATTGCTTGAGCTAAATCCTAGACAATAAAAGGCACTGGGCCCAAAAGAAATCAAGATACCAAAAAGGAAGGACACCATGCTAGAAGTCAACATAACTAGTTCTACAGAATGATGCTGCAATCAAAGTGCTTCTACTATAGTTGTAGGACCCAAACCAAGAGAAAAAAAAAAAAAACACGGCAAAATTGTTCCCCAACCAACAACTGTTCCATTCTTTCAAAACAGCCAAGCTTTTAACTGTGCTAACTGTTAAACGAAATCATCCCAGAAAACACAAAAGCAAGTAAGATATTATATCAATACATAATCAATCAAACAGATGCATTTCCTTCCATATTCATGAAGAAGAAAGTTAAACACTTCGTTTTCAGACAAAATTAAAAACACCCACTTGCAAATATGAAGGTAAAACATCAAACCAAACTTGTTTACGATGAGATAATAAGAGACGAGAGAGGTTTCATTAGGTGCATGGGATGACCTTGGTGGCGGTGTTTTTCTTGAAAATCGAAAAAAAAAAACCGAAGAGAAAAGCTTGATGATTTCAGAACTCCATTAGTTTAGCGCAGCTCTGTACTCCACTTGCTTTGTGCTTCTTCCCTTTTCCTAGTTGTGCTTGAATTTGCAGTTTATAAATGGCTGATGACAGCGCTTCTGACCAACTCATCTACCTTGTTTCTTTCGAACTTAATATATAAAATTTTTAAAGTCTTCGCTTTTCATTTTTTTATCAGACAAGAACGAGGACACCAACGTCGTCCGTCCCCAGCTGAACATGATTGTGCGATTCCATACGGTTAGTTTTGTACCCTTAATATAGTTAACAACCATGGCTAACGGCCCTTGCCCCATATTGTGAAGGAAATAGTTCTTTCTTACTGGTTGTTCTGTTCTTTTAAGATAGAGGTGATGGTTACAATATCTTCTTCTTTGTATGCAAGTAAAGCCAAAATCACATGACATGAAGTTTGTTGTTAGAACTTGTGGAACATAATCATCATTTCATTATTAATCCCATCAACTTTAAAATATTAGAAGAATAATTCTTAGAAGCAATTATTTCGCATGGAATCTTACGTATCCAAGCTGTAAGTATTAGACTTTTCCATAGATCTTATTCTCTACGGTAAACCGGTAATTTTTTCATGAGAGTAGAAGAAATGATTGAGGGCCTTCTATTCTCAAAATTATTGATTATTAGCTTCGTGTTAAGCCATTTGCTTATTGAAGATTAGAGATGTAAACGGGTGGTTATTATATGGTATTATTCCACCTGAAGTTCGGGTTAGAAATGTGAATGAGTTGAATAACGAGGATGGAGTTGCTTTGCTCATTAGATTGAATAAACTAAACATATGATTAAGAAAAGAAAAGTTGTATGAATTGTGACCATTTTAATACATCAGATTTGTCTGCAGAATTAGTAAAATGCAAGGTGGCATTGACTTTTGTTTCAACAACTCAATCAACTACATATATTCTTTTATTTTTTGAAATATCAACGACATATATTCTCTCTCTCTTCATGTTACGTTCATTCTAAATATTTTCCATTATTTAAAAAAAAAATATATAATTTATTAATTTAGTGAAAAATAATTTTTTTAATTTTATATATGAATTTAAATTTAAATGTCATTCTCATTTTTCTTTTATTGGGGGGGGGGGGGGGGTGACAATTGTTACGGCCCAAGGGAGAAGGGGGTTCTCCTGTATTGGGCTTTATCTGCTGCCCTTTAGGCCCAATATTCAGTCCAGGCGAGCCCGAGGTGTAGAAAACAGGAAAGAATATCCGGGCCACCTATATTTCAAATTACGCTTTTAACCTTCGAAAGTTCAAAAACGTTTACCCTTTTCGAAACTCGCAATGACCTGTCTGCCCCTTTCGTCGTCCTCATCACACTATCGAGGCGGACGCTCGAGAAAGAAAATGGCGGTCTCTCCCTTTCGTCCCTCCTAATCTTTTCACTTAAAAAGGTAATTGACCTTTTCATTATCCTCCTACTTTTCCTAATTTCCCCCTGTTTATTTCTCGATTTTTTGAATTATTAACTGAATTGACCTTCTAAACCCTCGTGAAAAATCTTCAATTCTCTGAGCTTATCGACTTAATTAAGCTTTTGAAAACCCTAGATATACCCAGATGATCCTAAGCATACATATTTCTTTGATCCTTCAAGTTTTAGATGATTTTGACGTTTCATTCGCTGATTGTTGTTATTATTATGAATTTTATTTTAATTTGGACAGGTTTGTAATTGGAAAATTACAAAAAAAAAATGGAAGTGGATTTGGTCGCAAGTGGCATTTTGGAGGAGGATACTATTCCAGTTCTTGATCATAATAATGTAAGCTTCTAGAGTATTATTTTTGGACTTATGCTTTATTTGGTTCTTTTATTTTACGTTATCATTTATTTTTGAAATGGTCTCTTATTTATGTTGTAATTTGTAGCTTGAAAGGTGAAGAATATAGTGTAACATGCGTGGAAAAAATATTCAAATGGTTGCAATGGATTAAGATATCTGTTTGAGTTAGAATTACGTGGTTTTTTTTTTTTTTTCAATTTGCAGGATCTTTCTAATTTCGAGGGCGAAAGATGTGGGATATGCATGGATATTATTATAGACAGGGGGGTCCTTGATTGCTGTCAACACTGGTATTTATGAGCAAATTGTTTCTAGTTCTTTTGGTTGTCTTTTTTTTTTACCCTCTGCAGCATCTTTATTTAGTTACTGTAATAGCTGCAAAGTTCTTTTTCTTTAGGGCGCTAGACGAGTGGTTAGGCATCTGGTTTTCCTTGATTATTTTCCTGCACTTGTGGATGATATTCTTGATTACAATTATGTTTATCTCAAATCTCCCGCGAATCTTCTTTCTCAAAGTAGTCAAGTAAAACTGAAGAAGCTATATTGTTATTTCATTTTTGTTCTGTAGTATGATGGTTTTTTATATGTAACATTTTATTCTGATTGATTTAAAGGTTCAACTAGTGTTCTGATGTCTATGAATTTTTTTTCATGGACTGAATACAAATTTGAATTTGATGTGGGTTCATCTTGTGAATTTCAGGTTTTGTTTTGCATGTATTGACAACTGGGCAACAATCACAAACCTTTGCCCACTTTGCCAGAGTGAATTTCAATTGATCACTTGTGTTCCAGTGAGTGATACAAGATATTTGAAGCATTGAACTTGTCTCCAACATTTTTATGCAAATTATTTTACAAAAGTTAGTTTTCTTTAAATGGGCCGTCTTTATAATATTTTGGCTACTTCAACTTAGAGTTACCTTGAATTTGTTTTTAAAAGTATATGGAAGATGGTGACTAAAGCATTTGAGTTACCATTCTGATTATGAAGGTATATGACACCATCGGAAGCAACAAGGTTGAGGATGAGTCATTTTCCAGGTTCTCTTTCATAGTACTTTCTTCCAAATCTTAAGTTTGTTTGTCCATCAAAACAAAAACTATTCTTAGTTTTGTTGACTCTAAAACCTTCATATCTTACAACTGGTATCTACACTTTGTTGTGAGTTTAGCGGTCCTTTAATATATTAATCAATGAGTTCATCTTTCAACTTTAACACGAAACAGCATCATTGTAATCGTGTAGCTTGGATTAGATATCAGAGGTTAAGTATGGTGATGGGATACTTAGGACTTATGTATGGTATTGACATTCAGGATTTCGAGTAAGAGAATTTAGTAATTTAATGATTTGATAAATGATCCTGTTGATACAATAAATACATTCAAAATGAATTTGCCTTTATGAAGAAATTATGGTGATTGAGGTGCAGAGATTGTTCTCTATCTTCTGACTTTGACTTCTTTTTCTTTTCATCTATGCAGAGATGACGATTGGTCCATTGAAGGGAAGAGCAACACTCTTTCTTTCCCATCATACTATATTGATGAAAATGTAATTATCCTACATATACTATTAAGGTTTCTTTCTATTAAACAAATGAGGCTCCTAAAGTCCATAAACTTTCCTGTATTATTGAAAATATGAATTGTCCAGTTGAAGAGTCGTGCTACTGCATTGACATTGGTCTTTAAGATCTGCAGTTTCTAGATTCATCTATGGTTGATAATGCATGAATGCGTAATTGTGACCTTGGTCCAGGAGTAATAAAGAGCTTGCTTAGTCTTAATAACTAGGATCTGGCATTCAAGACCATTGTTCTTTATGCAGGATGGATTAGTAATTACTGAATATAGCCTCAACTTGGACGAACCAGCTGTTAATATGCTTTTGTCAAATGACACAAAGCCTAGGCATAATAACAAGTTAGAAGATATTAATGGTGATGGCAATGTTAGTCTGATTTAATTGTGAACGTACTTTGATTTTGATTGCATAATAATGAAGATGGAACTTCTTTTATTTAACATTTCATTGTTTATTTTCATCTTGTCTACGAATTTGTAGTGCATGACATTCACCATATTACCCTTCATGACATTCACCATATAACCCGTACACATGATGGCTTTTGTAGGCAGTTATCTGCTTGGATGGAGATGGCTGCAAAATTCGAAGTCAATCTACAACTAGTGAGGGAGATCCCAATCTTGATACATCAATTGCATGCGACTCTTGTGATATATGGTAAACTTGAATCTTTTATTACACTTCAAATTTTCTTATTGTTCTTTCTATTGTTACTTTTTTCATCATTTATCTTTTTATTGTTTTGTACACTCATTTTTTCTCATTTTATTATTTTAATGCATTATATGTATGCTTTTTCTTTGTTTTATCTTCTTCTAGTTGTAGGTTCAGTATTTAATTTGTAATAACGTCATCCCTTGATTGTTTCCCAACTTGAAATGGTAACAGGTATCATGCATTTTGTGTGGGTTTTGATCCTGAAGGCACATCAGAAGACACATGGTTATGCCCAAGGTAGATTTGGAGAGAGTGGTTAATGTGGGTTGTGTTGTATTTCAGTTCCTTAATTCATCATGGTCCTGGAGATATGCTAAATTAGAGTAGCATGTGGCCAGTATGCATGGAACCTGGTGAGAGGTTAAGTCATAATGTGATATATGTGTACTTAAGGTTCGAGTGCACTTAACGACTTCTTAAACTAGCCAGTAGCTATCCCAATCAGTGGATAGTGATGAAATATCTTTTTGGGGGAATAAATTTCTCAACTAGTTCAAAGCCATGTGCAATTTTAGTTTAAAATTCTTCTAAGTTGGATGCTGAAATGTGACTTCTGTATTTTCTTTGACATAAGTTTCAATTTTTATTAGTTCATCCAGAAACTGTTAGTTGTCTTTTTTCCACTTACTGTTCTCTAACATTTGTATTGTGGTTTTAATTTTATTTAGATGTGTAGCTAATCAAGCTCCACAAGAATCTGATGCAATTCCTCAGAAAACAAACAACCAGCATGGTCCAGAGATTGCTAATAGTGAATATGTGACAGAGACTGCTTTCGCTGGGAAGTTGTCTGTTTCTCTTGCAGATACCGGTGAGACAGCTGTTGTTGTCTCAATGGTTGGAGGAAATCAGTGGACTGAAGAGCCAAGTGAAAACTTTTTATCGACCCTTGAAGTCAACAATGACCGGAAAATTGAGCTTTCTAGCTCCAATGGCAATTGCTGCAATACAGAGAAACCATCATGTGATAAGAGCACTATGCAACCAACCTTGGAGGGGCAGGAGCTGGAGCTGTCTTTGTCACACAATACATTCTCCACATCACTTTCAAATTCTTCAGTGCATGGTGAATTGAAGACAAGTAAAGCTGCAGCAACAATAAAAGAGCCAAGCAGCTTACATGGTGTTGGAAATTCTTTAGGGAAGTCACTGAATGAATCCTACACAAGGAACCAATTATCTGAAAGTGAATCCAGTATGGGTCTTCATCTTGGTTTATCAATAGGCACATTTCTGTCTGGTAAGTGAAGAAATGTTGTAACGATCTTTATCTTTTGAAATTAATTATCAAAGGGATACTACATCACATGACTGAACTTTTGTATCTTTTCCACATTTCACTATATCTAAACATTGTGCTTGTAGTTGATGATGATATGAAAAACGGTGGAAGCAAAGACCAGGTGAATGCAGAGTTTGAGCATCAGATTCACATGGAAGAACTTTTGCCACTAGGTAAATAAGAAAGTTGTCTTGAAGCATTTTTCCGACATGATGCATTTCCCTCTTGTTCTGGTAGCTGTATAAGGGTGAATTTGTACCTTACAGGCAGTCATGTAAGATTTTTTTTTTTTTCAAAGGCAATTCATATAAATAAAATGTAACACTGCCTTCTTGTCTGCTTTCAGATGAGAAAACTGAACCTGATAACAAGGAAAATGTTGACACAATAACTGGTATAAAAAGGAAGCATGCAGATTTCAGGTTACTTCTCATTCAATATGTCCATTGTCTTCACACACACTCACACAGAGATATATATATATATATATATATATGTATGTTTTTTTGGCAAATGATGCTTCTATTTATGTTGTTTTGATTTTGTTCTTTTCTACCTATTCCACATTTTTTCTTCTATATACTATATTCTTGTTTCTTTCTTTAAGGGTGGTGGGAGGGTGTGGGGTAAATTTGCTGTTAATTTGTTTGTTAAGTTTCATGCTTTTCTGAATTTATTTTCCTATTTTAACATTTTCCATTCTTCACTCTTTTGCTTAAAGTTCTTGACTTGTTGTCCTCCCTGATTCTTGATATGCATCAGGAGTGATGTTGTTATAAGTTCTGATCATGAAGAAACCAAATGTAAGAGTGAGACTGAAGCTGTGGAAAAGAAAATCAGAGTTGAGAAATTGGTTCAAATGGCTCCAGAGAGCCAAGGTAATCCATCTGTATCAGACGATACACCAAAATGCCCCATCCTGAAAACAGTTTCCAAAGATGGCAAGGTCAAAAATCATCCAGAAAAGGAAGATTCCCTTCCAAATATAATGAGTATTGTTCAGGGAACAGGCCGTAGAACTTCTTCCAAGGGCGTTGGGTGTCAAAATCCTGCTGATGAATCCTCAAAAGGAGAAAATTTGGCTGGCGTGAGAGTAAAAAAAATCATGAGGAGAGCATCTGAGGATAAGGAGTCGTCCATTGTTGTGCAAAAACTAAGAAAAGAAATTAGGGAGGCTGTCCGGAATAAATCCTCCAAAGAAATTGGAGAAAACCTTTTTGATCCAAAACTTCTTGCTGCTTTCAGAGCTGCTATATCAGGACCAAAAAGTGAAACTGTAAAAAAATTATCACCTTCAGCTGTGAAGATGAAGAAATCCTTGTTGCAGAAGGGTAAAGTACGTGAAAATCTAACAAAGAAAATCTATGGAGATTCTAATGGAAGGCGGAGACGTGCTTGGGACCGAGATTGTGAAGTTGAATTTTGGAAGCATCGCTGCACGAGAGCTTCAAAGCCTGAAAAGATTGAGACTTTGAAGTCGGTTCTTGACCTCCTAAGAAAGAATCCAGAGGGCACAGAAAGGGGGCCAATATCTGAATGCCAGGCATCCAATCCCATTCTTTCCAGATTGTATTTAGCAGATACATCTGTTTTCCCACGGAAGAATAATATAAAGCCCTTGTCAGCACTTACAACCACTGGTAGTTCTGATCAGAACAAGGAGGAACACATTTCAGCAGAAAAAACTCCTGTGCCATCTCTTGATATTCATACTGTAAAAATTACCGAAGCAAACAAGGTTGCATCAAAGGTTGGTTTTCTGTTGACTGATCTTAAAGGAACTAAGACAAGTGTCTTGAACTCAAAAGTTACTGCTACTTCCAGTAAAGTCAACTTTAGCGGAGGTTCAGAAGGGTCTTCTACACCTGCATCAAGTAATTCTAAAGTTAAATCACAGAAGGAAATGGTTGTGAAGTCTGAAGATGTAAAGGTTGATAAAAGGAAATTGGCCCTGGCAGTGCTTGCGAGGAAAAAGGCGGCAGAGAGCAAAAATGGAATACAAGATAGACAGGAGGACAATGCAGTGCTTAAAGGAAATTATCCGTTGCTGGTATGTAATTTTTGTTTAACAATTTTCTCTGGACAAGTTTTTTTATATTTGAAGCTCATTGTTGACAATGAATCTCATTTTTCTTTTTTCCCTTTCTGATTGGTGCAAGCAGGCTCAGCTACCAGTGGACATGAGGCCAACATTGGCACCCAGTCGACATAATAAAATCCCTGTATCAGTTCGGCAGGTATATAGTGCCTTGTGTTCAATCTCTGCTTTGTTACAACCATACTTGAGTCTTATCATTTTTTTAGTAGTGCTCTTTTAATCTTTGGATATGAAAATTATAGAAGCGTAGATGGAGGTGGATGATTATTAACCATTTTCTGTACAGGCACAACTTTACCGCCTGACAGAACACTTCTTAAGAAAAGCAAATCTGCCAATCATTCGCAGAACTGCAGAAACAGAGTTGGCTGTTGCTGATGCAATTAATATTGAAAGAGAGGTTGCTGATAGGTCAAACAGCAAAGTAGTATATTTGAACTTGTGTTCCCAGGAGTTATTGCATCGGTCAGATGACAGTAAGTGTGTTAGAGCCAAAGAATCAGATACTTCATCCCCTTCAGAAATCTCTATTGATAGGCAAGACCAAGGTACTGATGAATGTTCAACAGACCCGATGGTTGTGGAAGCACTTAGAAATGCAGGCCTTTTGTCTGATTCCCCTCCAAGTAGTCCACATCATAAAACCGAGGTCCCCAATGGGGTAGATGATTCCTCGGCAAAGGTCAGAGAAGAGGAGCCTGATAATGTATTTGAAATGGATTCTCATTTGGAAGCAGATATTTATGGTGATTTTGAGTATGATCTAGAAGATGCAGATTATATTGGGGTTAGTGCTGAAAAGGCTCCTAAGCTACAACCTGAAGAAGGTGTGTCAAAAATGAAAGTAGTTTTCTCCACTCTAAACACGGAGATGTCAAAATCAAATAATCTTGCAGATTCAGAGGGTCATGAGAAGTTGGGGAATTTTGTGGTACCCAATTATTCTTCCTGTTTGCTAAACAATAACACTGATGCAGTGATCAAATGCTCAGCTGTGGATGATGGGACTGACAAGTCGTGTGCTGCTCTGGATTCCTTACCTGACGAGGAAGGTGAAGAGCTTTCAATTGCAGAATGTGAAGAATTATATGGTCCAGACAAAGAGCCACTAATCAACAAATTTTCAGACGCATCCCAAAAAATATATGGGGTGGTTGATGCAGAAGCTCCAGCTGAGAACAGAGCTTCTGAAGATCATGAAAAGCATATATTGCACCATACAGTAAGTGCATCTGTGCCAGGATCTCAGAGAAAGGAAGGACATAAAGTTATTGACACTCTTGGTCATGGCTCGTCTGGTGGAGAAAGTTCTGTTGACCAAATTGGAACAAGTGAAAATGTTAAAAAGAAAGATAAGAATTCCAACACCGAAACTGACAAGCAGTCTGATGTTGCTAATCCTGTATCCAAGAAGGTACTACATGATGCATCTTTCTGTTTTTTCCCCCCTATGCATGTGATATTGAATTCTTGGTAACTATAGCATCAATTTCATTAAAATGAGTAGGACCATGGAAACCTTCTGGATATTAGGGCTTGTTTTTTGTTGCGGACAATCCATTCTGCTGATCATATTCCTAATGCTTAACAGGTGGAGGCCTACATCAAAGAACATATCAGGCCACTCTGTAAGAGTGGTGTGATAACAACTGAACAATATAGGTGGGCCGTGGCAAAAACTACTGATAAGGTTATGAAATACCACCTAAACTCCAAGAATGCTAATTTCTTAATCAAGGAAGGTGAGAAGGTAAAGAAACTCGCTGAGCAATATGTTGAGGCAGCTCAGCAAAAGGAAAAAGGCGATCCTCTATGACAACATATATCTCCACTTTCATCTAATTCCTTAAGAGAGATATTGCTTATTTCTTAATTCTTTAGAGCCCCCATCTCCCCCTTGTGCTTTTGTCAGTAAATTGCGGATGGTTGAGAGATATAATCTCACAAAAAGGTGGCACATGCGACATATAAGACTGATTTGTATATTTTCCCTCATAGGCTTTTGAGATTTATGCTGAGCAATTTATGTTTGGCCACCAGGATTTGTGGAGAAAATGTAAATTTCTTGTTGAGATTTTTAATGTCAAAGACAGTGACATGCGCTATGCCCACGTTATCAAGGCATGCATGGCGTTTGTTTCTTCCTTAAACTAACTCAGAAGCACATTAACAATCCTACTACCGTTTATTTACTTTGTTGATGGCTTGTTTTAGTGCATGTTTGGTTTTATTTTTTTTCAGTTTATTTTCCTCTTAAAAGTAAAAGTTAAAGTCAGGTCAAACAAGAATTTAGAAAAATTTTTTAAAAAATAAGTAGTATTTTTTTAAAGAATAAAATTTTGAAAATAAAGAATTTTAAAAAAAGTTATAGAGAGGAGTTTTTTCTGTTCTTTTTTTAAAAACATGTTTATTTTTTAAAAAAACTTTTCTTTTTGTTTCAAAAACATCCTCATCTATTAAAAATAATTATAATATTATTTATTTTTATTTTTATATGATTTATTAATTATAAAATTTGTTATATAAAAATAATTTTTATATTTTTTATAAATAAAAAAAATAAAATTAACATTTTTTCATTATGGACAAAAGAATTTGTGATTAATAGAAAATTATTTATTAAATACTTTTTTTGATAATTTTAATCAAAATTAAAACTTATATAAATTATTTTGTCAAACAGCTTATTTATAAAAAAGAACTTATAAAAGTAAATTTACCAAACAGATTTAGCTTAATTTTAAAAGTTATTATAAATTTACCAAACAGATTTAGTTTAATTTTAAAAATTATTATTTTTCATAAAAGCTTCAAAATAGTTTTTAAATTAAAAAAAAATCAAGCCAAACAGGTTCTTAGAGTTATGCACTTTTGGATATTAAGAAATACTATTTTTTAAAAAAAATTTAATTTTTTGTTAAATTTAAGATTAGAACATGTATTAATTATATATATATTTTTAAAAATAAATACTGATTAATGATTTTTTATAAAAAATATTACAGGTATGGATTGGAAATTGACAGAAAAGAACAATAAAAAAGAAACCAAGGTGGGCTGAGCTTTTATTTTGAGGAAAAAGGGATGGGCTGAGCTCATTGCAGGCGGGTCACTCCTGACCAAATTCGTTTGCTCTTTCGGACCTCGGATCTGGATAAGCTGAAACCAGGAAACTGACTACCGTATTCCCATTTCTTCCTCGTTTAAATTTATCAAAAACCCTAGTTGGATAAACCCTGTTCTGCAAATTTGGGTGAAGAAATTTATGGCGAATGTTGCTTTATTTCAACGCCCCAATTTTAAACCCTAAAGCTCTCTCCAAGTTTGCTGAAAAGAGATGACGACTATTGACACTGTCATCTCGGCTAGGGTTCATTTTCCAAAACCCTACGCTAATCCTATCAAATCAATCCCTAGACGTATAAAGCCCTTGAATTTGACCAGAAAATTCCAATCAAGAACTTCATTCCTTCACCGATCGTTCACGGTTCTATGCGAATTACAATCCTCACAGCCCGGTGAAACTAGCAAGCCTAAAGGGGATGATTTTGTGACGAGGGTTTTGAAGCAAAACCCTAGCCAGGTAGAACCCAGGTACCTAGTTGGCAACAAGATTTACACCTTGAAGGAAAAAGAGGATTTAAGTAAACGTATCAATCTGAGTTTGATTGAAATTTTAAAGAAAAAATTGAATTCAAAAGCGAAATTGAAAAATGAGAGCAATGAGAGTGAAAGAGAGACTGAAAGGAGTAGTGAAAATGACAATGTGTACTTAAGCGATATTTTGAGGGAGTATAAAGGGAAGCTTTATGTGCCCGAGCAGATTTTTGGGGAAGAGTTATCAGAGGAGGAGGAATTCGAGAAGAATTTGGAGGAATTACCCAAAATGAGTCTGGAGGATTTTAGGAAAGCAATGAAGAGCGATAAGGTTAAATTGTTGACTTCCAAGGAGGTTTCTGGTGTTTCTTATGTAGGTGGTTATAGAGACTTTGTTGTGGACTTGAAGGATATTCCTGGTGACAAGAGGTTGCAAAGGACTAAATGGTGAATATTAATATTGCTCATGAATTTTTTTGTAAGTTGCGTTTCTTTGCAATTTTTAGACACTATCTCTGTGTGGTTTGTGTTATCTTTGTAGGGCAATGAGGTTAGATGAGACTGAAGCTCAAGCTCTTTTAAGCGAGTATGCTGGAAAAAGATATGAAATTGAGAGGCACATGACGGTGATCAATCATTTATCTCCTCGTTCGTTTTTTTAGTAATACATGGAATTGCTACCTATGAGTATTTTATTGATTAAGTACCAGATGACTGTAAGGATGCTATATTTTGAAAACCATGGATGCATTCATCATGTACCCCTGTTGTGATGTATATAGGCTTTGGCTGTTTCTGATCCTTATAGACAAAAGCATTGAGCTAAGAATTTTAATTGAACTGAAAATGATGAAGTTTACATATACTTAGCATGACCATAGTTCTAGTTATAAGGTGCACTGATTAGTTAAATCTTATGCAATTTGAGTATGTTGAATGATGTTATCTTTGATTTAATATTAATACTATATCTTTCCTTAGTATTTTGTAGAAAAACAGTTTGCATAATGCAGATCATTGTGCATGACATGGACATTGAAGCATGTTTGGTACTTGGGTTTGGGTGATCCGTATCTTTTTGGTCCCTTCATTAATCTCCTTTACCACTTAAACTTGTGATGCAGTCTTGGGTGGGAAAAGTACCGGAGTATCCTCATCCAGTGGCATCTTCTATATCCAGCAGAATGATGGTAGAGCTTGGAATGGTGACCGCTGTAATGGCTGCAGCAGCAGCCATTGTTGGAGGGTTCCTAGCAGCTGCTGTATTCGCTGTCACCAGTTTTGTCTTTGTAACAACTGTATATGTTGTATGGCCCATAGTGAAACCATTTGTTAAACTTTTTCTAGGTATCATCTTCAGTATATTAGAGAGGGTTTGGGATAAACTCGTTGATGTCTTCAGTGATGGAGGGATTTTCTCCAAGTTGTATGAATTTTACACTTTTGGTGGTGTATCTGCTAGTCTTGAGATGCTGAAGCCAATCACAGTTGTCCTTTTAACCATGATTCTTCTTGTCCGTTTCACACTTTCAAGAAGACCTAAGAACTTCAGGAAATGGGTAAACATTGCTTGTCTCTTCAAATTTTGTTGTTGAATACGGTTTATTTATTGCAAAGAGTTTTGAAATAATACTGTTTATAAAATGGCAGGATTTATGGCAAGGCATTGATTTTTCTCGATCTAAAGCAGAAGCTCGTGTTGACGTTAGTTTCTATATATTACTCATTTAACTTTATATTTCCAGATTTTGTATTGCAGTTCTAAAGCTATTTTGAAATTCTATTCTTTCAGGGTTCAACTGGAGTTAAGTTTAGTGATGTGGCAGGCATAGATGAAGCAGTTGAGGAACTTCAAGAGGTATCTGTTCTTCCATTTTGAAAATTGGATTGCTTATACTTGCTTTCCTGTTTGAGTTGTGCAATTTGCTTCTATTTTTTTGCCATTTCTCACTATCTATGTTATATGTATGTATTTATATATTTATCTATATTTTTGGATGAGAGTCTCCTGTTATAATTATTTGTGCCTTGTTAATTTCTTACCTTTTTGATTAGTTGGTGAGATATTTGAAGAATCCAGATCTGTTTGATAAGATGGGAATTAAACCTCCTCATGGGGTTCTTCTAGAGGGTCCCCCAGGATGTGGCAAGGTTGGTTTTTCATTGAGAGCTTTGCAAATTTTGCTGGTGCATTTTCCTTACCTATCTTAAGTATCTCATACTTTTCCAGACCTTAGTTGCCAAGGCTATAGCTGGTGAAGCAGGTGTTCCGTTCTACCAAATGGCGGGCTCAGAATTTGTAGAAGTTTTAGTTGGTGTTGGTTCTGCTCGTATCAGGGATCTATTTAAGCGAGCCAAGGTGATAATTCTATATGTTTATTTGATTGCTATTGCAACAAATAGCTTTTAGTCTTGGGGGCATCCACATAACCTAGATTCCAGGTTTTGACACTTTATCTTGAAGAAACTTGTCGGACATCTTTATAATAATTGAGAAAACAGATAAATCTTGCAGACTTTTGGGCCACCAATGAAATAAGCTCACCATATTAGTACTGCATTATTGCTTTTTACGTTATGCGTGCAGAATTCCTTTCATTTACAGATGTGTGGTGGCGTTATTTGCTTTGTGTCATTTGTTGAGAAATTCATCATTTTTCTTTGCAGGTAAACAAACCATCAGTTATATTCATTGATGAAATTGATGCTTTAGCAACTAGGTATGTATTCTTATTGTGACTCCCTCTTTTATGTGGACAGAACTTCTTGACATCACACCATTTGCCGACATCTCCTTAGAATTGCTTAAGGCTCCCATCAGGTCCTAAAATTTGACATCTTTAGAACTGGTCTTACTGACTTTGTGTTTTAGTACTTATTAAAGTTGTTTTGGTGGTCAAATACATGTCCATTAATAATTTAGCTACAGATAGAATGTTGACATTGTGGTTCGTGTACTCTGTGAAGGCAAATGAAATATAAGCTTTGCAAATATTAGTTGGAATCAAGTGGTTGGAGTTGGAAATATCATGGGTTTGCTTGTATGGTATTTTATAAGACACTGAGATTAGGCCAGACTTGGTGTCTTTTACAGGATCAATAAATAATTATGAGTAGGTAGATGACCAATTGACCATAGATAAAATTGATGGACGTGAAATAGCTTTCTTGTAGAACATATAGGAATAATTTTGAGTTATTTTATGTTTCTTTCTATCTGATCAGGCGTCAAGGTATTTTCAAGGAATCAACCGACCACCTGTATAATGCAGCCACTCAGGAGAGGGAAACTACATTGAATCAGCTACTAATAGAGCTTGATGGGTTTGATACTGGGAAAGGTGTTATCTTTTTAGCTGCTACAAATCGTAGGGATTTGTTAGATCCTGCTCTTCTTCGACCGGGTCGTTTCGATCGTAAGGTTTACTTCCATCACTGGATTAGAAAATGTAATTAGTTAGGACATCTGAGTCCTATAGAGAAAGAAAATGAAGGAAAATCCTAAGCATTTCTTGCATCTGTTATTAAGGGCTTCTTTAAGTGTGACTTTTATTTGTTGCTCAAGTATGTGTTTTTCTAAGAGTGGTATCCTCCCTTATAATCATATGTTTCACCTCTCCCTTGCTTCTCTGCTATGCACTCTCTTGTTGGTTGGATACATTATACATGAAGTTCACTGGGAAGATTCTTTTTATTGCTTTATTTTCTGACTTTGTTTGCTCCGTAAAATGGCACCAATAGTTCATTTTTTTGCATGTGTTGGTTTTCTGTAGATAAGAATTCGTCCTCCAAATGCTAAGGGGCGATTGCAAATTCTGAAAATTCATGTGAGCAAAGTGAAGATGTCAGAATCTGTTGATTTGTCCTCTTATGCAAATAACTTGCCTGGTATGCATTCAACTTAAGGATTTTTCTTAATTTTCTATCTTGTTAACTGAAGTCATGTATTTCTCTTAATAGGATGGATGGAAACAAGATTGCCTTCACTGGTTGATTTTCTGTTTTGATAACTGAAGTAATGTGTTTTGTTAATAGGATGGACTGGGGCAAAGTTGGCTCAATTAGTCCAAGAGGCTGCCCTTGTGGCTGTCAGGAAAGGGCATGACTCAATTCTTCAATCAGATATGGATGATGCAGTAGATCGACTAACTGTGGGACCTAAGCGTGTTGGTATTGAGTTGGGTCATCAGGGGCAGTGTCGTAGAGCAACAACTGAATTAGGCGTTGCAATGACTTCTCATCTTCTTAGGCGATATGAAAATGCAGAAGTTGAATGTTGTGATCGCATCTCAATTGTTCCTCGTGGTCAGGTGCTACTTGTTTCCTTATTTTCTACCAACTTCTTTTCTTTTACACTTTTGTTCTTTGAGAAAGTTATTTTAGATGCTTGGCTATAATGCATGCTTATAAACTCACCTAAAGTTGGGCAAAACAAAAGCACATCATTAAAGTGATTTCCATTGCCAAATGTGTGGCGATGGTTCAAGTGATTATTGACAGTAAACTGTGTCAAGTAATTTGTGCAGACACTATCACAAGTTGTGTTTCATCGGCTTGATGATGAATCATACATGTTTGAGCGCCGACCACAGCTGTTGCATCGTCTTCAGGTGTGGATTTCAAGTTGGTAGTTTGATTATATTGGTTCTTGTCTTAATTTCACCGACATTCTTAATGTGTTGCTGTTTATGTGAAGGTTTTTCTTGGAGGGAGAGCTGCAGAAGAGGTCATTTATGGCCGGGACACCTCAAGGGCATCACTTAACTACCTTGCAGATGCATCTTGGCTAGCTCGCAAAATTTTAACAATGTTAGTTGTTGTAAAAACTAGCCCATGCTTTTAATCTTTCTCCCTTGTGGGAAATGGGGTTAATATCAGGTCCTTTCTTGTATCTTCCTTCAGATGGAACTTGGAGAATCCAATGGTCATACATGGAGAACCACCACCATGGAGAAAAAAAGTTAAATTTGTGGGTCCACGTCTAGACTTTGAAGGATCTCTTTACGATGACTATGACCTGATTGAGCCCCCTGTCAACTTCAATTTGGATGATGAAATTGCACAGAGGAGTGAGGAACTACTATGTGATATGTATGCAAGGACAGTTTCTCTTCTTAGGAGGCACCATGCAGCTTTGCTCAAAGCAGTGAAGGTAATCTGATTTGCAGTCTCATCTGCTGCTCACATTATGTTTAATTGAAATGAATGAGCTAGTATCCCAAGTAAAAAAAGTTTTGTACATCGAGACTTCATTATCGTTAAGAAACGAGTGTACCTCTTCCCTTTCGCCCCACGAAAAGGAAAACTTCCATTTTGTTCCATCTTTTTAGCTTAGGTTTTTCTGTGCAACTGTGATGTAAAACAGATGGCGCTCTGTTTTTGCAGGTTCTTCTCAATCAAAAGGAGATCAGTGGGGAGGAAATCGACTTCATTTTAAATAAGTATCCACCTCAAACTCCATTGAGTCTTCTTTTGGGAGAGGAAAACCCAGGCAGTCTTCCTTTCATCAAACAGGAACAAGAACGTGACTTAGAGCGTGTGCTACTTACTCAGTCAACATCAGAGACACATTGAACATGGTGGACACTGCATTGTCGACATCCACATAGGCTTCTCAGTTTCCATAGTCCTATTTCTTTGGTAGCGCAGGCTGGCGGCTTGTGAAACAGGCTACAACAAAGCTTATTGCATGGAAAGCATACCCATTCATGCAATTGTAACTTTTTGGGTGTATATTTACTGGCTATTTAAATTTTGAATACAGATAAGCCATCTTGTACACTGCATATCTTTAACAACGGCAATTATCCGTTATTTATGGATATTATAATTTGAAGAGATAAATATTATTTTATTTATTTCTTTATTATTTTACATAAAATTAAATTTATAAAATTTTAATTAAAAATGCATGGTAAGCGGGGTTTAGATGGTATAAAAATAGTATCCGCAAGACTTGGATTCGGGGACTGAAATGACCCACAAACACAAAAGGATCCCCTTCATTAAAGCTCTCGTTTTCTACTTTTGTTTCTCTTTATTGCACTCTCTCTCTCTCTCTCTCTCTCGTCTCCCCCCAAGAAGCCAAAAGCCAACTGTTTCTCCAGATTTCGAGGAAAAACAAAAGGAAAATTCTTTGTTTCTCTCTCTCTCAGAGGCAACCCTTTCCTTGTACGGATGAGACATGAAGAAACCTCGGAATGGGCCTTCCATCGTGTACGTGACATGTCGAAGCAACTGCAACAACAGCAGGAGTGAGGAAACCAAGACCAACGGAGGCAACAAAAACAGCAGCAACATCTCCTCCAATAATGGAAAGAGTTTCTATGAAGTTTCCTTGTCTGTTATCATCTCTCTTTGGTGCCTTGTTTTCTTATTCTACTCTAGACTTGGTCTCAGCCATGAAAATGGAGGTAAAACATTTCTTTTCTTTCTTTTCTTTTTCCCCCCTTTCCTACCCTATTTTTTTTATGGTTTATTTCTAGCGAACCTTCGTCCTTAGATTAATATTCAAGATTTGGTTTTGTTATTTAGCCAAGTAATTGTGCAGGATTAGGACATTTATCCAAAAAAGAAAGCATTAATTGGAACTACAAAGACATTTCTCCTGTTACATAGAAGCATCAAAAAAAGTTTAAAATTGTAGCTTGCAATGTGTATTTTTGCTGAATCCCTTTTACTGGCGGCATATCGGGAAAGAATGGAGCCAAGTTAGATTCTTGGGCCCCAAAGATTGTGAAATTCAACTTTTGTTCCCAACTTTGTGCATATTTTTACATAACACCCCATAATATTTACATATATTCTTAGAACCG
This sequence comes from Theobroma grandiflorum, assembly GCA_036013995.1. Classification (NCBI taxonomy): domain Eukaryota; kingdom Viridiplantae; phylum Streptophyta; class Magnoliopsida; order Malvales; family Malvaceae; genus Theobroma; species Theobroma grandiflorum. The sequence continues at coordinate 1,398,312 of CP142131.1, read as the reverse complement.
CTAACTTATGCTTCTGCAATGTTTAGCCTTCTCTTTAGTGAGCTGGCATACGGGTTATTTGAATCATCTTTTTTTTTTCTTTAAATAGAAATTTTGAGTCTAGAATAAACAATGAAAAGAGCATTATCTACTTGAGTATTACTCTTAAGTTGGTTAATGATGCATTGACTTAAGTGTATCTTCTTCAGGAAATCCACATCCTGAGAACCAAATCTCGTCTTCTTCTATTGTTTGCAATGATAAGCATTGTAATGATGCATGTTCAGGTGTTGCAAATAGAGGTGATAATTGTTCAGATGGAGTGCTTCTAGAGCTTAATAAGTCAGTGCACTACAACAGCTCCGCTGTTTATGAGGAGTTTGTGAAGTATGAGTATTCCCTCCGCGAAACAGATAGGCTTGAAGAAGTGATTCTAAGAGTTTTGGGTTACATGTCTTTTCTCTGTGATGTACATGAACAAGAGTGGCAGAATAGAAGTAAAAAAACGGAACAACCTAATGCTAAAAGTCCTTCTGCTTATCTCAATCTTGATGAGTTCCGGAACATAACAAGGCAAGCAAGAAGTGAGGATCCACCAGGCAAACTAATTAATATTACTCATCGTCTTGAAACTGATGGTTCAGAGTACAACTATGCCTCTGCAATGAAAGGCGCAAAAGTGGTTGCGCATAACAAGGAAGCAAAAGGAGCAAACAACATATTGGGAAAGGATCACGATAAGTATCTAAGAAATCCTTGTTCTGCAGAAGTAAAGTTTGTTGTGATTGAGCTGGCAGAAGAGACTTTAGTTGATGCAGTCAAAATTGCTAATTTTGAACACTATTCTTCAAACTTCAAGGAATTCGAGTTGTCTGGTAGTTTGAATTATCCCACTGAAATATGGTCCCCATTAGGGAAGTTTGTTGCTGCAAATGTCAAGCAAATTCAAACCTTTAAGCTGTCAGAACCAAAATGGCTGAGGTATTTGAAACTGAATCTACTCAGTCATTATGGATCAGAGTTTTACTGCACACTGAGTGCTGTGGAGGTGTATGGTGTTGATGCAATTGAGCGGATGCTTGAAGATCTGTTTGAGCCATCTGAACAACATGTTCTCACAAAATTGGCAGACTCTAATTCAACAGGGCCTTCCACAAAACCAGATGTTCGTTCCTTTGATGGCAAAAAAAATGATGAGGCTCAAAATGGGGCCCAGACTGCTGTGTTAGGGATAGAAAATGCTGAGGATGTTCAAAAGCTCAATGAAACCGTGACCAAGAATACTGTGACAACTAGCAGGGTTCCTGATCCTTTAACTGACATTAAACAACTTCCGGTTGGCAGAATACCTGGTGACACTGTTCTGAAGATCTTGATGCAGAAGGTGAGGTCGCTTGATTTGAATTTATCTGTTTTAGAAGAGTATATCAAAGAATTGAACCGAAGAGAAGGAGATGTTTTACCAGAGATCAATAAGGAGTTATCAAGATTTTCTCTGCTTTTGGAGAAAAGCAGAACAGAAATAAAACAAATTATGCAGTGGAAAGAGATGACGGTACTGTACAATTCTGCTTAATTTCTTTCTTCTTCTTCTTTATTATCATCATCACCAGCATCATCTTTTTAATGGAGAAAAGAGTTACATAACCACTTGAGTATTTGACATGTTTTTCACCCATTCAGGAAAGAGGATTTGTGGAACTTGAATTATGGAAAGCAGCTGTCTCGTCTAGTGTAGATGCATTGTTCAGAGAAAACAGCATGTTAAGGTTAGAAATATCTTTCGTAACAATCAAAGTTTTTGTGTGCCTTTTCATTTTATTTTCAGTTGTTGTTTCTCACAACTTTTTCCATTTATTATTTATTAAAGTTATCCTTGTTTTATCTTGTATCTTTCTTTAGTCTTTTTGGAAATTTCATTAGATATTTCCTATTTATTTGATCTGTTGCTTCCGCTTATAATCAGAGTAACTAACATGATGGATATCTTGAGTCCCATGTGCCATATGTGATCATAAAATAAGGTTTTGCCTTTTAGCTCAGACTGCAAAAAGTAATATACCTCCAATGTTAGGTTGTCATGATGGACAACTCAGCTAAATCTCACCTGAGCGAAGCCTTAATCTGACTTCTTCAGCCTCCAGCTATAGATTATGTTCAGTCATTCTGCTTTTGTTAAAATTTTATATTATGAAATTTATCTATATTCACGTGTATAGGAGGTTAGAAGTGAATATCACTGCCAAATATATCTACTAAGTTTTTTGTTCTTTTCAAAGAAATACTAACCTGATTCAGTTATTCATATATTCTGATATTAATTCAAAGTTTGAAATGCATGAAGACTTCATTTCGTACAAATGTAGGTTCATTTACATCCAAGAGCTGAGAAATCCCCTGTTTTGCATTTGCATTCTTTAGAATAGATTCTGGCATTTGGGTGCAAGTAGGTTTTTCAAGCCCCTTTCTATATAAATTTTGCGACCACTTTCTTTTCTGACATTCTTCCCTTTCCCTTTTGCTTTTTCTCCCTACCTCAACAGATTAGATGTTGAAAAGATTGTACGTGATCAAGCAAGTTTGGAGAGTAAAGAGCTTGCTGTATTAGCTGTAAGTCTTTTCTTTGCTTGCATTGCTATTCTCAAGTTAGTTTCAACCAGAGTTGCGACACTTTTAGGAGCCAATCAGCCCGATAAGGTATGCCGGACAAGCAGAGGTTGGGTTTTAATTCTTGTAAGCAGCAGTATGACAATATTCATTACCTTGCTCTCTAGCTAGCCCCCCACCCCCTTCTTTTTCTCTAGGGTGTAGAAAATCAGGTTCTTTTTTGTTTTTTCTTTAACTGGCATTTAGTTTAAACCTCACTGTAAGTATAGCTATGTGCGGGAATCTGGCTCTGTTTTTTTGTCTCTGGTAATGACTTGTTGTTCATAAGGTCATCCTGAAACCAGCAATGTCTTATTGAATAGACAGATTATTTTCCATAGTTGAACCTTTGAGATGGAAAATGGAAAATGATTTCCTGGAAAATCTTATGATTGGCACCCATTTGTGGAAGAACTTTGGTTTTGATCAAGTTCTTATTTGCCCCTAAATGAATTGGAAAGGAGGGAGAATGAAAACGAGTAGATAACATAGAGCAATATGCCCCATAAGGAGAGGGAAAATGCATACTAAAGATCTAGACCTAGCTGCACTAAAGGAAAGTGAACCATATGGTCCATACTTTCAATCTTTCATATCTCAATTTTAGCCATTTAACTGCAAAATAAAAATGGTAATAATTAATAAAATAATAATCTGATATGAATTCAGAAGTGAAAAAAAGTGCGGAACTCGAACCTGAAAGAAAGGTTATTTAATTAAATATATTACATGCTAACCCTTCTTTTTTTTTTTATCTTATATACCTTTTTTGAAAGATTTTATATCGGTTATTAATTCATAATGTCCAAATAAATATATTAGTATTTGCCAAATAAACGCTTGATAAGGAGAAATAAGTAGTTGCAACGGAAAGATGCGGCGATACGACGCCGTGTATGCAAATTTTAAAATGACAAAAGCATCCCTCTATACTGATTTATTTTCAGGTTTGAGTTTCTCCTCCAACTCAGTTACGACTCTTCGTTCTTTTCTGCGACAAAATTGAATTTTGGCATAACTTTTATTCTTTTTTTTTTTAAAGGGAAAAACTAGAAGTAAAATCTCCGAATTAAGGAAAAACCAAAAAGAATTTTCCCCGTCCTATTTGATTTTCCTTTTCGGAATCAGTGGAGATTTCTAGGGTTTTATTTCATGTACTGCGAAGCTTTAATGTCTTATGAATGGAGATTGCCTATAGCCTCTCCATCGCTCTCCAATCCCATCAGCAGTTGATCATAGCCACAATCATCACTCTCCTTTCCCTCCTCCTCGCCGTCCGATCATTCTTCAAGAGGCCCCACAAATCCAACGCCCTCGGTCCCGCCACGTCGACCGGTAAAAAGGAACCTGAAGAAGCCACATCCTCGTCCCCCTGCAACTGTTCTTGCTCCTGCAACGGAACTTCCCATTCCGCGGCGTTCCTAAACGGCGGTAGTGCTGGTCCGGCGCAGGAGGGTATGGTGACGGCTGATGTTTCCAAGGTAGCGGCGGAGAGACAGAGCGGGGCATCGATGATGGAGCAGTTGGTGCCGGAGATTACGACGCACGCGCTCAGTTACTTGGATTATCCGAGCCTGTGCAGGCTTTCTATGACTAATTCCCTGATGAGAAAGGCTGCTAATGATGATAATGCATGGAAAGCGCTTTATCACAAGGTACCCAATTTTCCAATTTTTGTTACCTTTGGTATATATATTTTTTGGTGTTTTGCTTGAAATTTTGGTTTTCGTGAATTCTATGTTTAATTTTTGTAGAGTTTGCGATCAAGGGAAATGCACTCAAGTAAGTAGTAAAATTGTTCAAGAAATTAATTATCAAAGATAAAATTACTCTCGGAAAAATCCAACTTTTTTTTTCGAAAAAGAAAAATCATTTCCTGGACTTCCTTTGGCTGTATTTGTTTTATGGCATTTCCAATAAAAGTGTGAAAATTGAAGGAATCCTTTCTTTCATTTATTTTTAGTTTCTAGTTCATGGGGAGCATAGAACCTAACTACACAGAATCAGGCCATGGTTCGTTTATCTTGAATAAAGAGATGTACCTGTTTTGATGTTTGCTACCACTTTCTTTCATGGATTATTTTTTGTTCAAAATTTTCACTGTATGTTATGTCACTTGATGAACTGTTATAATGGTCAAAAATGAGGGTGTTGACTTTATGGGGGGAAAAGGGCTTTTGTCTTCTGATCTCACTCCTGTAAAGGAAGAGATTCATGACTTTTTGGAGTTTACATGAATGTTGTATCTTCTATTTTGTTTCCTTGTGGTGTGAATTTGTTTATCACTCATAGGCTTTATGAAATATGCAATCACATTTTTCAACCGTTGGGCCCATTCTTATATGTAAGCTGGTGATTGCAATTTTTTTCTGATGACCTTCTTGTTTAGCTTTGTGTGTTCTCATGTTTTCCTTATGAGTTGATTGTTGATATCTTTCTCAGTGGGCTCTATGCATAAATTTTCTGCCTTAAACTTTTGATTGTTAGGATTTTACTTTGGAGCAAGATAGTGTAACACCAGTTAATGGGTGGAAGGCATATTATGCAGCTACAAGAGCCATAATGAATGTTAATGCAGAATTCTTTACCATCATCAGAGATAGGTCTCTTCCAGCAATGAGTCGTTTTTGGCTGAATGCAGATTATGTAAAGTGTGTTCATGCAACTGGAGAACTCTTTTCAGGGTATGATGCTTTTATTCCTCTATCAGTAAGGGCTGTTTACTTCTTTTTGTTCTTATGATGATGGAAGGTTATAATTTCAGTAATTATTATGACTTTTTTATTAGGCTTCTGCTCTGGAATTCAGATTTTAGGCCTTATTAAGTTTGTGGTGCCGTTCCAATTCTCTTATTGTTGATTGAACATCTTGCTGTAGATTCTTTCCACATTAAGGCTGGGTTTAGTTGCATGTGCATGCTTACCTGTATATAAATAGATGTAATACAGCACAGATGATCAAATGTGGGTCGAATGAGGGCTTGCTCTTTTCATGCTTGCTGTTTTAGATGTTTCTAGAAAGTTATGTGATGATTCCAAGAATATTTGAAGATAGAGAAGAGCTTTCACTTGGAAGATGATTATAAGTTGTTTATATGATCACATTTTAAATGGCTAATTCCTTAGTGGGTTCCAACATTGGAATGCTTTTGCAAGTATTTCGCTGTCAGCACATAGTGATTTCCTCAGAATAACAGTGCTTTTGTCGTAACATATTAGTGCAATTCAACCATGTGGTGTGCGAACAAGAGATGTTACTTTGGGATAGGTGTGTTAGAAGCAACTACATACAAATAGAGTTTTATTGAAAAAAAGGACAGAGATATTGTAATTTGTAAAAACTGAATTATGTTTGTATTTCCTAACATGTAAAGTCAAGTTGTAGAAATGAGGATGTATTACCTATCATGGTGGAGGACAACAAGCTTGAATAAAAAAGATTTATTTCAAGATATTTTGAACAGTAACTTCCTTTTTCTTTTAGGTTACCCCCTTTGTTAGAAGCTTGTCCAGCGTCAGATCAGAAGGTTTTCTGATGAAAAATATTCAATTCTCAGCCTAACCTTATCAAAATCTTGACCTTCTTGATGTTTTCAGGGCGTAGGTTGAGATTAGCTAATTAGCATGTTAGTAATATAACATCATCTTGAAATTTGGCTTGATTAGGCTTAGGTCTATACATCACTTGTTTGTTTTCTATATTGTATTAATGCTGAGAGTCATTATTCTTTTCCCCTGCAGGTATAATGCTGTAATACAAAGTTGGCAGCTTGCTTTTAATTGGGAGCAGGGGGTTGATTTTCAGATTATAGATGTTAGAGCCCGGGTACTGACAGACATGGCCTGGGTTACCATGAAAACCTATGTTGACATGGATAATCAGGCATTTAACATGACTAACGTCTTTGAGTTCCATAATGGACGGTGGTACCTGGTGCATCATCACAGCTCAGTGATGCTCGCGGATGGGGACGTGGAACAACAGATTGTTCATGGATAACAGAAGATGAAGAGTTGAATACAAATTGATAATTTTTAGTACTAGCTTCAAAACATAGTACTAGTGTTTGTTAGCAAAAGCAAGTTGCTTGAAATTTCTCTGGAATTTCTTTCAAAGATATTTCTTTTCCGGCTTTGCCACCTCATTTTTGGGTATTTTGTGGTAAATAGGTGCCCTTTTACGATTTAGTCTTTTGTATTATTTCTTTGCTTCCTAATTATCATAATTTTGGATGTATATATATCAACAATTCTTCACATGGATGTATACATGTGTGAATTGAAGTGGATTCACAGAAGTTGCATGACGTGCTGGATCCAAAAGTGGCTTAAGGGGTAAAACTAATGGGATGTGATATTGGTGTCAGTGACTTAAAGTAAATTAATTGTGGCTGTGGGTGATGTGGGTGTACACTTATAAACCTATCTTCTGAATAAAGATGACGTGAAGTTTCCCACGCTACAAACAAAGGTTCCATGGTCTAGTGGTCAGGACATTGGACTCTGAATCCAGTAACCCGAGTTCAAATCTCGGTGGAACCTTTATTTTATATGCATTTTTATTTTAGTCATTCCCCTGCGCCTTGTCTCATTCTGGGCCTTACATTTTGCTTGCAATGCTGTATCTCGGGGCTGTTATCCATTTCCTTGTGAACGCACAGCAATTCAACTAGAGGGAATGGCAATGGCCCTTCTCTCAGCACCACCATTATCTCATCAAACCTCATTCTTCCAACTCCCTTACTCTCCCTCTTTTAGCTCCATAACTTTCTTCAAGTATCCATCTAAGCCTACCGTCCCTCTGTCCACTACTTTTTCTTCTTCAACTTCTACTGCTGAAGATGAACCTTCTGCTTCACCTGATGTTATTCCTGTCCAATCAGAACCTGCCACCGTTGCAGTTGACCAGCCTCCTTTCAGGTACCATGCCATGTTCTTTTAACTTGGTGACCATTGCCAGTTACCTTAATTATTGAGTATATTATAAGGTAAAATGAAAGTTTTAACTAATAAAATTTTGATGCTTATTGCTCAACTTTCATAGGGCTAATTGTCGTGGAAGGCGCTTTTCTTTTAGGTATCTTGTATCAGTCAACTAATTTGCTATTAATTGATGGCTTAAGCAGTAAAAATAGAATCATCTTTGTTGTTAGTACAGCACAATTTAATATTAAATATTGCTCTAAAAGGGTCTCTGAAACTATTGAAGGGTCATTATGGCCTTGTAGCTGGCTTTCAGATTAAGGATTGAAAGCCATTGCCGCGCTGTTGCTCAAAGAATTTGTTTCACGGTGCTAATTTGAGCTTATATTTTATTCTCATTCACATGATGGAACAATGAAAACCCCTTGTCTACAGCATTTGAACTCTGGACCATCCATTTCGATGGACACTCCTCAACCATTTTAAGGCATTACATAGTTTATGAAGTTTACAGGGGCTTAGAAAAACCCTGTTCATTTTGTTTTTGTTTTGCACATTGTGATTAGGTGTGCTTGTATGCATTTGATATGAATCAAATGCAGTGTTCTAGCGTCTATAGAATTAATTTTTATCTGTATGTATTTCCTCTTGGCATTTTATCTAATAAGATGGTTGACAAGTTCACAGGGGTTGCAAGGCCTGTGGGAGAGAGGAACTGGAGAGGGGATGCAACGGTGAGGGAAGGATTCAAGGAGGGATTGCAACAGTCCCAGGGTTTGGTTGGTGGCCTATAAAGGCTTACCGGCCTTGCCCTGGATTTGTGGCATCTGGTGGTAGGTACAGGCGACGTGGTCAAAGCATGGATGAGGTTGCCTCTGGAAGAATTGGGAGAGCTAGTCCTGTAGGGACTAATGATGAGGCTGAGTCAAGGTAAGTACATTTCCTAGTTTGTAGTATTTGATAAGACTGTCTACATTGAATCCTTGAAGGATATTATAGGAAGCATTCCAAGACTCTACTCTGTATATTTGGACTGTGAGTTGGCATCCCCCGGCCACAGAACCAGCCCATTCAATGAATTTATACTTGAAAGGAAAGGGCATCCTTCCAATTTTCTGCATATGCTTCATATGCAATTGTATGCATTGTCCCACCATCTTAACCTACCAAACCTCCAAAGAAAACCAGTTGATTTGAGTGAGTATGTTGATGCTTCTGAATTCTGATATTCCCCCTCAAAGAAATCAACATCTTTAATTACCAGCCGATATTTCTGATACATATATCTAGTAGTCTTTTCAAACTCATTCGATTAATCTATACTCACAATATATTTAGATAAATTTAAAACTAAAAAATGAATCCAATCTTGTATTTTCTTTTTTGCTCTTTGAAGGCTATTCCGGTTATGTGATGTAAATTGAATCCTTGCAGCAAGAAAAAGCAAGGTCCAAGGAAGTTCAAGAGATAACCATTGCATAGAATGAGATGTACCTGCAATTGCAGCATAGCTCGATTCAGAAAAGGCCAGACCTGGTGCAACCATTAGTCGTGGGTTTGTTAAACGACCATACACGTGCCATTGTTCCATTTTTTTGGCTTTGATCTTAGGGAACATGGATAAGCTGTTACTTGTAATTGCCTACATATCTTTGCTGCCTGTCCACTCTCTACCTTCCCAGTTGATCTGCGAAATGAGAGTGAGCAAACTCCTGAAATTGACCAACCGACCAATTATATAATTTTGTCAAAGCATAAATTGGCTTCAACTGGTAGCATTGCTATTTATTCTTTTCAAAGCATAATAATATGGGAATCTTTAACTACAAATCTACAAAGGTTTTCCTAAGCTAACACGACCATCAATGAAACAATCCCCTACGTCCATATAGTCGCAGTAGTATAAATGCACGTGTTCCAGTAGATGGAAAAAAGATGCACGAAAACAGCACATAGAAAAACTTGGGCTCGAGAGGCACAAAAGGTTCCATGGTCTAGTGGTCAGGACATTGGACTCTGAATCCAGTAACCCGAGTTCAAATCTCGGTGGAACCTCCTTTTTTATTTTTCTCGGAATTTAAAAAAGATGCAAAATTTTCCCAAAGCAGATAAAATCATAAAACCCAACATCTTCGATCTTTCATCTCTCTCCATAGAAAAAGAAGCAAAATTTTCCCAAATCAGATAAAAGTATAAAACCCAACATCTTCGATCTTTCATCTCTCTCCCCTAAAACCCACAATCAATTGAAAAAGAAAAGAAGAAATAAATGGACGCAGAAACGAGAGGGAAGATAAAGCAAACGGTGAGAGGAATCCTGGAAGAAGCTAACATGGACGAAATGACAGAGTACAAGATTCGACAAATGGCTTCACAGAAACTGGAACTTAACCTATCCGAGTCCAAGTACAAGGCTTACGTCAGACATATCGTCAATTCTTTCCTCGAAGAACAAAAGGCCAAACAAGAAGAAGCAGAAGCTGCAGCGGATGATGATGATAATAATAATAAGAACAACAAGGAGTTTGATGATGATGGTGATGTCATTGTTTGCAGGGTTTGTTTGTTTGTTTCTCTCTCTCTCTCTCTTAATGGGTTTTAAGGAAAATTTTTATTTTTGAGATTTTCTTTTTATTGGGTTTTTTTTTTCAGCTGTCTGAGAGGAGAAGGGTGATGATTCAAGAATTCAGAGGGAAATCTTTGGTTTCCATAAGGGAGTTTTATAAAAAGGATGGCAAAGAACTTCCTTCTGCTAAAGGTAAATGCTTTGCTTAGCTTTAATGTCAGTTGTTTCAGGCTAATTATATATCTTGCTTTTGAACTTATTTTTCTGAGCAAGTTATGCCGCTGAAGCTAAGCTTCTGTTTATTATAATGTGTTGAACTTGCAAATGGCATAAGAAACAACTTAAATTCGCACTAATTTTCTCGATTGCTTGCTATTTTGGTCTACCAGATCAACAAATCGATGATGCTTAAGAACTTTATATTGATAACTATTAGGAAATTTGGTTGCACAATCTGCTCAATAGGTCAACTTTCCAGCATGTTTACCAAGCATACATTTACTTATATTGTTTCCCTTAGTTCTTCATATTATTGCAATGTGCTGATATTTTGGTGCTTTCCATAATCAAACCATATCCTAACCATCGAGAATCCAGAGTCTTTATAATGGAAACTGATATGTGGCAACATTGTGATATTGCTGTGAGTGTTTATTAACTTTCACATACCGTTGCAAATGTTGTCATGTATCATGATTCTTGATTTCTGCCCTGTTTACACCTTTTTTTTCGCTTTGTGCTCTTCAGGAAAGTGTGATTACTAATTTGTAGCTAACGTGTATTGTAGTGACTTAGATTGCATAATCCAGCTCGTGGATGCTTCCATTCATGTGCAGTGAATTCAATTTCAAAGTGCAGGAGAAAATAATTTCTGTATCTCTTTGAAAGTGTTTCACTTGTGCACTGTTTTAACTGCTGAGGAATTATACAGGAAAATTGTATCAAATTCACCTGCTGTCTTGCGTCTATCATGTTACAGAGTTGGTGTCTTGGTTTCTTTTGCTCAGGGTATTTAATAAACCAAAGAGAGGCCTTCATTTGTGCACTTTGAAATGTCTGTGAAAAGGGTGGGGCATAAAGCAAAAAGAGAACTATGGATTTAATGTGTATTTTTTGAAACAGTATTATCATTATTGTCTTCTTATTCTTAGGCCATTTTTACTAAATTTAGGTGAATACTCTGCCTTATCTCGTTTTTTCAGTTTCCTAGGCATTGCCAACTCTGTGAGCTGCATTTTTGGATGTTTGGATCTCATAAGCAGTGTTTTGTCAGTTTTTTAGTCTGTTGTTGCTTGGGTGGATTTTGCAGAGAAAGGAAGATGAGTTATGCACTAGCTGTATCCCTCTAGGGTGTCAATAGTTTATCAAAAATAGAAATGTAATTATTTGGTTTGTAAGCCTTATGCAAGCTAACGCAGATATCAAAGGCAAATCTTGTATCTTAATGTTCTTGAAACAAATTCTCTCTCTCTCCGCACTGTGCATGATTGTTGGATATTATAGTTAAAATGTCAATGTATTCTTCGTGATTGAACTTGATTCCCAGTTTTAAAATTTACTCGTGCTGTTGGTGTGAAAAGAATTTCATTTTAATACTTATTTTAAATTCTGGTGCTGTATCAACAGGAATAAGTTTGACAGAGGAACAGTGGTCAGCCTTTAAGAAGAATGTACCAAACATTGAGAAAGCTGTTAGGAAGATGGAGTCTCAGACCATGTGAGAGCGTCATCTGGTGACTGACTCTGAAGTTCTTGAAATGTGTAAGTTTGAACATGAAGTTAACCTCAGTATCTTTGGCGGCTATGCCAGCACTGCCATTTCTAGAAGACTATACCACTGTTTAGATTCTGTGATGTTTTTGAATCTCATTTTACAATGCAGGGCAGATAGCCCTGTTGGAAATGATCCACATCCTTGAATCCGAATGTATGTGAATACTTTGGCAACAAAACATGTACTTATTCGTATAACTTTTCTACTCCTTTTAATCTAAGAGATTGTTATTCTATGCATTAGTGTAAGAGTTTTTAAATTTTACAAGCTGAATCAAGAAATGGGTATTTCCATTTAATAAATTATTTTTACTTTACGAGGACACTTGTCGATCTTCTACTTCGCCAGGGATTCTAAAAGCTCCGACACTTCCCTGATCTGAATGCACAACGGGTTTAAGTTGTTATGTATTGACTTCCCTGGGAGCAGAGGGAACCACCAGGCTTTGACTGCCGAAGCTGCTCGTTGTTTGCTAAGATGAAATAACGTATTACATGTACAATCTTATATAAGCGAGGAAGCGTGCCCTTTTTTTAATTATTATTACTATAGTTAAATAAAAAAAGAAATAAATCCAATGTTAAATGGACCCTCCAAAATTTTAGGCTGGCTGAACCTGAGCTTGAGTAGTTTATTCCTCTGAGTTTTTATGCAATCATCTTACACTTCCGAGCAGGTTGTTGGCATCCACTAAGTTGATTAGAGGACAACCAAGAAACAATCCTATGTATCCAGAATGCGCGAGACAATGACGGTAATATCATCTTTCTTTCCACCGATATGCCTTTGCCCAGCCATCATAGAAGCTTGCATATATGGAGTGACAGCTTCTCTATCCAAGGAAATGTTGTAGGCCTGTTGAGCCACGGGCCAGGCAACCTCCTCTGGATCTAAACCTTGTTCAATCCCCGTAGCTGCAACCTCCAATATCAGACTTTCTGACAAGTTGTCGAATAGTCCATCAGTTCCAGCTATAATAACATCTCCTGGTTCTACAGCAAGCTTGATTACCTGCTTGGGAGGAATGATTACACACAGATTGTGAACTTGACATAATCTGATGATATAGACAAATTGTATAATTCAGAGTGACCAACAATTTACATTACCTGTGCCTGCCAGGGTTTATCGGAATTTGCAGAATTTCCCAGCTGATATGGATAATTAAAAGAGTGTTGCTGAATTGGTGATTTGTATACGGCTGCACCCTGTCTGATCAGCATAAACCCGCTGTCTCCCATATTAACAGCATGCAACATCTATTACAAGGGAAAAAGAAAGATGAAAAGAGATTCATTAGTTTACAAGCTTAGAAGAGAGCTAAATAACCAATTAACATGACATCTGCAAATAGTAACAAATAGAACACACATTGTCTTCCTGGAGGGTTATGATGCAAACTGTTGATGATCCTTCAGCTTTGGTCTTTCTGAAAGCCTCAGTCAAAACCTCCATCGGATCCACCTGCCTGTCTGGCTGTGTCAGGATAGCAAGAAGAGAATTATTCATGAGTTCCCTGGCATATAATCCAGCATCAACACCATGGCTGCTCCAACCACCCACGCCGTCTGCCAGTCCAATTGCCTGCTTCTCTTCACAGATAAAATGGCTGTCATCCCCCTGCGGCCTTGAATCTCTATCTTTGGCTATATAAAACGATCCAGACAGCATCATCAGGTTTCTCTTTTGAAGACCAACCCTAAAACCCAAAAAGGATGAAACCAGGAAAACAGTGAGTAATAATTCAGCTCCTTTTCCCCCAATCAATATTGAACACAGAAAATCCCGGTGGGGCAAACTTTCTCGTTTGACTGATGGGGCCTACCCTTTTTTGTCCCCTTTAGATTCTTTTACAAACAAAACAGCTTCAAAGCTTAGACGATAAGCTTGCAAAAATTGTCAAGTTTCATTCTCTTAACACGTTCAGCTTTGTTCCAAACTGTCAAACCACACTGTGTATACCCCTTAAAATCAATCCTTAGATGAAGGAATTTCCAAGACCTATGAACTTTTTTCCCAAGAATTTTACTATTTAAACATAAATATTACTATGTAAAGGGAGAGAGATCAAAAGATGACCAAGTCCATACCTATCAGCCATGGTATTTTCAGAATTTGATTGTTGAAATCCTTGAAGCAATGTGGGTTGTCTATCAAAAGCTTAATGGAAGGGAAGAATAATCGAAGTACAAGAAACCTACTTATAAATAGTACTGTGATTGCTAGTACTTCCCAAGGAAGAAATCCCTTTTGTTTTTCCCCCCTGGCCAAGGCTTGTTAAGAAAGAGACTTAAGGAATAATTACTTAATTAGTATGTGTGTTAGTTTTTCTGATTCCGAGTTGATGAAGGAAACACGTTGTCTAAGCTAGAGACTCCTAGTGTAGATAGGATTAATCGTCTGCGGCAGGAGAATGAATACAAGCCGCTTTAGCTAATTAATTAGTAACTAACCAAGATCAACAACCATAATTTCATAATTTATATAACTACCAATCAGATTAATGTATCATTAACATTATTAACAGGAACGAAAAAAGGATAAGGGGAATATAGCTTTTTTTTAAAATTTTTTTGAAGAAAGAGAAAAGTATGCATGTAATGTGTACTATACTTCGATCTGTTTTTTTCATAAGTTATAAAGGAAATGAGTAGATATAATACTTAAAATAAAATTTTAAATCATTTAAAAAAATTTAAGTGAATTTTTTATTTTGTTTAATCAATTTTTTATATTTATATTTTTAATCAAATAAGTCTTTATCTAATAGTTGACATGTCCTAACAATCTTTTAAGTAAATTTTGTTGTTAGTCAAAATATTATATGTTATTCCGTGTCACGTTATATGTTAACATATTATAATAGATGATGATATAATTACATAATATATTTTACTCTCTACATTAATACCACGTCAACATCATATATATATATATATATATAATAACAAGTAACATTTAATTAATGACAAATAGTCAAAATCATAAAAACTTATTTAATTTAAAATAAAAATATAAATAATAGAAAAATAATAACTTATTTAAATTTTTTTTAAATAATTAGAAAGATTTTTTCAAGTATTATGTCAAATAAATATATTAGTACTAAAAAAAGAAAGAAATACTATTAATTGAATCTAGATTTAGGTTTTAATTCTTTTATCTTTGCTTATCATTTGTGTTATTGAGTAAAAATTGAACTATGTTATGCAAAATCAAATCAATGACCCAAAGTTTTAACTCTTTGAATATTTTGAATTCAGAAAAAACTAATTTCAACTAATTAAAGAGCTTTGGCACACTTCACCATGGGCTTGAGCATTTTACCATTATATGTACACGATGCTTAAGCATTTTAACATAAGATTAAAAAAAAAAAAGCTACATTAAATTTTTTTTCTAGCAGACTAGCATGACTAAGTCGATTACAAAAGCAGAAATCCGGCTTTGCTACTTTGTTATCAATGGGAACCTTGAACACGTTTGACAAGGCTGGCTTCCATGCCACCAACCAAGAACTCTTGTCCGCTTTGGGGTGAGAGTAGCTGAGCTTGCTGCAGCCATTCTCATTTTCTCAATCAAGGCCTCAGTGTTCACTTGTTCCGACAAAATATCCTCCAGTTGCTGGCTGCTGATCACCAATTTAACCTTCCAAACCCCATTCTTCTGCGATGGAAGCACTTCCAGAGCCGACCCACTCGACAAATTCTCAACAAAATCTGCTGATGACATCTTCGGTGGCTCAATCCGATTCATCCAATCCACTTCCAGTTTCTTCACAGCTTCTTTGTTAACCTGTTTACTGACCCCAGTGTCACGAGACTTGTGCACCTTCTCCATGGGGAGAAGATAGTAAAATCCCCCGTTAACCAGGCACTCGTCTTCGGGCAATGGTAATGAGGCTTGACCTCTTCTGCAAACAGCATACCCTGGAAAACTGTTGGCAATCTCCCGGGCGAGTTTAGGGCCCTTGATATCAATGATTTCTCCGGCATCTGTTAAGACCCGGATGGAATTGCTGCAGTCCCCAGTGACCCCTTTGAGAGAACAATTCCCCATTGACAGAATTTCCATAGGCACTTCACATTCACTCAACAGTCACAGGCTGCAACTTGTATTTAAAACCTGGAATCTTGGCAAAAACTAGTGGAAACAAAATGGGGAGGGGAGAGAAGGTGTCAGAAGAGACAATTTAAGTGCTGTTGTTTTCAAAAATTTGATCGGCGCCATGTGATACTAGACCGTTGGCAGGATTATTTAAGGGCATTTGAGTTCTGTACAACTTGGAAAGGGCAAAAAATCGAAGAATAGGTTAAACAAACAGTAGGTAAACGACATTTCAGAAGCAGATGAGTTCGAATTAAAGGTCTAGGGGGTTTGCATTCCACGGTTTGCAGGATTCCTCTCTGATGTTGGAGGCACCTAAATTTTACTTTAGGGGCAAGTGTTTTTGGTGTCTTCCTTGCAATTGTATCGCCTCGGGTAACAAGGGACAAAAGGTATCACAATATTTTAAGTGTTTTCTTCATGTTGCGTATCGGTTGGTTCATGTATTTCAGCAAAGCAAAAGAGGGCATGTCTCAGTATACAGTTACTGAATAGACAATTGCTGTAAACAACGCCCGTGGGCAAGAAGTTAGCTCCACGCCTCCTATAAAGTCCAATTCAATGTACCCAACAGAGAAAATATGTCTAATTATATTCTGAAATATCAAAAAACGAATCATCTCGTGAATGAACATATGTCAAAATATGTTAGGCTTTTACAAATTATATATATATATATATATAAAGTAAGCTTATCCAAATCTTTTAAACATTAAATGCTTTATCTTGATTTAAAAGAAAACAAGAATCTTTGTCTCTTTACGTAGAAAGTGCGTTAAAATTTGTGAGTTATCATATTAAAAATATAATTTTAATTACTATAAATTCATGACTATCAAATCTTTATGTAGAAAAATGCCTAAAGAGTGGTAAATTACCATTTTCAAAATAAATTAAAAGATCAAAATTTTTTAAAATATTATAAATTTAAAATTATTTAAATATATATAAGAGTGTAAATATATTTTTCCTATCATTTTCTTATAACGAGTTCAAAATTTTAAATATTTTTTTTTTATAAAAGAGTTTTTTGCATTCGTATCTATTGTCTTTTATTTATAATTTAAAATTATTAATTCATTTTATCTGTTCAAAATACATTAGATTAGAAAATTAATGAGATTTTGTTTATGTTTCAATAATTCAACGCTTTTTAAGCTATAGATTTCAAATTATTTATATTAAAAATTAATAAGCTTCGATGTCTTCAAAGCTAGTAGCATCAAGGCAAATGCATTTTGAACGACCACATTCATCCCTCGACAAGTGATCCATCCCTTAAAACTCAATGGGCTTAGTGGGCTCAAAACTCTGGGCCCATGATAGGGGATTATTTTATGTTGGCGTGGAGAGATGTGTAAAATTCGTACGCTCTTTTCGTTTGTGTGATCAATGATGCCTCCCAGACAGAAATCCGCCATCCCCATGCCATTGGCAAAGCCATTTTCAAAGATATCTTTGAGTTGACGTGTCTGTCCTTGATAGGTCCACATGGCTTCATATGACACCACTCGGTCATCCTAAGGCTTAGAGCAACAATCCCATCAATTTCAAAATAGAAAATAACGTCCAAAGATAAAACCCTTCATCGATACCACACAAATTCCCTCCTTCCACGTGCCGCTTTCCCTCCATAAAAATACCCGCAAATCCCCACCCTCAACATAATATCACCCAGAAACTCAAACCAACCAAATTTCCAAAGTTCTCTCAAAGATGGGCTGCTCCGCCTCCAAACGCAACAAAGCCACCGTGGACATCTACCGTCCGCCACCAACAAGCTTTGCCGTCTTCGATATCAACGCCATAGATGAACCATGGGTTAAGGTGGAGCAAGCCCAGCAGGAGAAACACGAGAAGAAGCCAACGCACGTGCCGGCTGTGATTCTTGAGAAGCTCAACACTTTCGAAACTGATGCTCCTCACTCCTGGGACGAGGTTAGCAAAGCCCTGGAAGATCTCAAGCCTACCCTTAACAACAATAACAAGAAACTCCCAGCTCCTACGTCCCCTCCAAAACCAGCAAAACAAGTTAACAAGCAACAGCCACGTAAGAGCTTAACTTTCCATACCCTAGAAGAGTTGGACGCTAAGCTGTCTTCAAAACATGCTGCAAACGAGTTAAGAAAAACTGAGCCAATGAGAAAGGAGACGGGAACCAAAACCAAAACCACCGAGTTAAACAACCAGGAGCCTTCAAAACCTGCTGCAAACGAGTTAAGAAAAACCGAGTCAATGAGAAAGGAGACGGGAACCAAAACCAAAACCAAAACCACCGAGTTAAACAACCCGGAGCCTTCAAAACCTGCTGCAAACGAGTTAAGAAAAACCGAGTCAATGAGAAAGGAGACGGAAACCAAAACCAAAACCACCGAGTTAAACAACCGGGAGCCGCCAGTTCCAGATTCAACAGGGTTCAAGTCAGTAAAAGAGAACATATTCATATTAAGGGACAGACAAGAGAGGGAAAAAGAGGGAAGGATGGCGAACTACGATAAATTAATGAGCAAACGCGACCCATTGAGCGAGTTCCCAGAGAAGTGCCCACCAGGCGGTGCGGACTCGGTGGTCATCTACACGACGTCGTTGAGAGGGGTTCGACGCACGTTCGAGGATTGCACCAAGGTCCGAGAGATATTCGAAATCCAACGCGTGGTGTTCGATGAGAGAGACGTGTCGCTGCATGGGGAGTTCCTGAACGAGTTAAGGAGACTCCTAGGGGAAGAGGCGAGCGTGCCGAGGGTGTTCGTGAAGGGAAGATACGTGGGGGGAGTGGAGGAAGTGAGCGAGTTGAACGAGTCGGGGAAACTGGGGAAGATACTGAACAAGGCACGTGTGGAGAAAGGGGTGGGGAGGCAGGGGTGTGGAGGGTGCGGGGGAGCGAGGTTCGTGCCATGTTTGGAGTGTGGAGGAAGCTGCAAAGTGGTGGTGAGTGGAGATAAGAGAGAGAGGTGCGGCAAGTGTAATGAAAACGGGTTGGTTCACTGTCCAGCTTGTCTTTAGCGGTTCCCATTTGTGGCAAATGAATGAAAGTTAGGTGCCCTTTTTTGCAACTTTGTGTTAATAGTTTGTGGATTATGTGAGAAGCCCTTTAAAATTGAAAGACCAGCGGGAAAAGGAAAGGAAGGAATTTCAATTGTTTAGCTTTTGTATTTAATATATAGTAATGAATAGTTTTGAGGTGTGTGGTCATAATTTTTCTTTTTTTTCTAATGGAAGGTGCAGTATATGTCATAAGGTTTTATAGTTGTGAGTTTGGCCTAACTGAATGAAAGAGCTTAAGGAGTTAGGTGTCCTTTTTTGTAACTTTGTGTTAATAGTTTGTGGATGATGTGAGAAGCCCTTTAAAATTGAAAGACAAGTGGGAAGAGGAAAGGAAGGAATTTCAATTGTTTAGCTTTTTGTATGTAATATATAGTAATGAATACTTTTGAGGTTATGATGTGTGGTCATAATTTTTCTTTTTTTTAATGGAAGGTGCAGTATTATGTCTTAAGGTTTAATAGTTGTGAGTTTGGCCTAACTGTATGAAAGAGCTTAAGGGTAGAAATTAACAGAAATGAGAAAAAAAGAAAATCACATAAAGGGCCCAACCGGGTTCGAACCGGTGACCTCTTGATCTGCAGTCAAATGCTCTACCACTGAGCTATGGACCCTTTGATGGGCAGGCAAGTCACATTTTATCTACTAGACAAGGCAGTACTCTCTATTTATGAAATTTTTTTAGAGAAAGAAGATTCGAATAAATGCTTTTTAAATCATACATTAATCAATAAATTAAATGTTCAAGTATATAATATAAATTTTTTTTAGGATATTTAGTAGTATAACAAGAAAATATCATAACAAATGATGAGACATAAAATTAATATATGAAAAATAGATTTTTAACAAAAAAAATGTGCTTTTGCTCTCTTGTTCAAGCATAATAAATTAAGAGATATATCAATAATATGAGAAAGTGAAGTTAAAAATTTCAAAATTATAATTTGATAAAAAATATATATATACACACACACACACACACACACACACACACACACACACACACACACACACACACACACACACACACACACACACACACACACGTGTGTGTGTGTGTGTGTGTGCATGTCATTTTAATATATTTTAAAATAATAGTTATTTTTAATAAAAGTGACACAGAAGTTTCCAAATTTTATAAAGAAAAAGAATTTATATTTAATATGCTGTCACCTCTTTAAAAAGTAAATTACAAATATATGAAAACCTTTAAAAAATAAATATGTATAATTTTATTATTTAATTAGAAAAAATAAGTACTTTTTTATTTTCATTCTCTATCTCTTTTACTTGATCTCCCAAATTAAAAAAAAAAACACTTATAACAAAAAAAAAAAAAAGAATTACCTAGTTTTAACAGAAACTCCATTGCTAGAGCATCCAATGACGTCCATAGAGCTTCACTTCTGACCCACTCCACATGAAATAATCAAAACATTGAACAAAGGAACGTCTGTTCAAAGAGGACGACTTAAGGATAGTCAACATCACTATTCTCTCCAACGATACATTTGGCATAGAAGTATTACCGCCCTTAATTGAAGGGGTCATCTACTAGTTGCAGTAGGTAAAATTTTTGTTGAGAAAGATAGGCCAACTTCCAGGCCCTTTGTATTTTTCCGAGTTCTAACTTCTATTCTGCTGATGGCCTAACCAACCCCTTAGATTATAAATATTTTATCCTATTGGGCGGTGAGACAAGTTTTTTATTGGTATTCGTTAATTCTAAACAATCCCCATTCCCTCTCCACTCACCTGCTTAGCGTCTTTGACTGCACAAAAAGCTGTACAGAAAGCGACTCACTTTCGTGGGCCAACAGAAAGTGGAGCATTCTCAGACCAAATCATGTGAACTAGCTGTACATAAAATTCAATCTTCACGTAGTTTATTCCATGGAGGTTTTGACATCCAGCTTAGTAATCCTGTACCCGCCAGTGGGATTTATTAGCTTGTTATTTTAGGCAAACCAGTCTCATGACTCCCCGATTAAGATTCTTCTGTATATGGCTATTATCCGCCAGAAGCTCGGACATTCAAGCTTAATGTCATTCAAATAAAATCATTCATTCCCGACTTCTTATGCCAGACGAGAACTTAAGAACGATTGTACTCACTGCCCAAACAGGCAAATGGGGTAAAGAAAATGTAATTCATGGCACCAGACTGCAAACAGAACTCAAATTATATAGGACACCACAAATAAAGTTGATGTTTATCATTAGTTTTAGGTATTATTTATGTATATGCCAAACCGAATAACAGAAAAAAAGGGCAACAACAGGTTCGCAGCAGCCTGTGAACAAAAAGTTTTACATCTCACAGACTGTTTATCCATGCATTCAAATCAACCTCCCTATCTATACTGTCTTAAATTCCCAGTTCCCAATATACTATATATCTATTTCTCTAGTTATTCTTCAACTATTCTCTTCCATCATCCTCTCTATCTGTATCTGTATGCGCTTATATAAAGCTGCTCAACGCATTTTGTTCAGTAAATATATCCAAGAGGGAGAGTGCCTGCAAAATTTATTTAACAGGAGAATGATCAGAATACAAGACCGAGTAGTCTAAGGTTGGAACATTTCTTGCTTATCATCATGACATGTTTGTCGTGTTATATTTTACCTCTGGCACGTTCAGTTCAAGGCGGAATTTTGGACCATCATAGTGGTGGAGAATTGGCCTAAAGGAGTCCTCTTCAAGTGGCTCACAGATTTTCCTTGTTATGACCTTAACCTGCAGAGGAACAAAAAGCAAATTCATTGACCAATTGCTCCAAAGCATTAGTCTTGCATTTTTCTTTTTATTTTTTTATTTTTTGCTTGAAAAGATACTGAAAACTTCATATTGCTTGCGTATAACTAACAAACAAATCTTTTGCAAATACCTGAGCAGGGAAACGTGATTCGCCAGGGCATTTCTTGTCCTCCCAGGCTGTTGGATCAATGTTTGTTCCTCCAAAACTTGCAGCCTAAAAGAGGATCATTAAAACGTTATTAGACGCGTAATCCAGTGTTAAGCAAAATTAAGAAACAGTGACAGGCTAACCACTGACCAGACCTTAACCCCTTCTAAACGGAGCTATATAAAGCTACGAGCCACCCTAGAACCTAAAGTGAAAGTTGTATAGCAACCGTCTTGTGAAATTAACGTGTGCAATGGGGAAATTCAATAATGGTAGAAGTCCTTAATTGTCCTTTAACGCCTAAAATGAAGTCATGCTTAGCGTGACCTTACCTAATCCAAGATTTAGTACCAAGCATGACAAAAAAAATAAATAAATAGAAAATTATCAAGCAGTTAACAAGGGAAATAGGTGAAAATAGAATTACAAACCTCAAATACTCCATGGAGTTGGTGGGTGGAGTAGTTGTAAAGGAAAAGAGGCAGCCCTGGAGTTATTGCCCGGACTGAATCTCGGTAACGAGGAGGCAAACCTACAGTTAACGAATAGGAACAATTAAGGAATATGAATCAACATAAATAACATATTAGATTTTTCCATAAATAATTACTTAACCCAATTGAGAATTGTTTGATTAATTTCATTGATCTACTTTCTACTATAAAGCAGAGAATTTTTCTTTAAAAAAAATTACTACCATTAATGTAAAGGAAGAGAGAGAACACCAAAGACATACCAAAGAGCTGTCTCCTGAGATTCTCCTGCATGGTATCGTTGTTGCAAACAAAGATGTAGCCTCCAACAGTTTCATTCCTAGGCAAAGACTCAGATGGTGGCAGTGTCTTGAACCTCTTGTCAGCAGCACTCTTCCCATCCTTATTATCACCGTTACTGTTGTTATTATTGTCACTGTTATTGTTATTGTTCTTCTTGTTACTGTTCTTCTTCCCAATTTTGCTTCCATGATCATCCTCTCCTTTATTCTTGTTCCCCTTCAAGTTAAGATTGAAATTATTGTTATTTCCCGGCTTTGAATAAATCCCTTTGTTGAACCCTCCGTTGATTCCAACATTCTGAGACCCCATCGGACCAATTGGACCGAACCCGATGTTGTTGCTAGTGGCTCCAATTTTCCATCCATCATTGTTGAAGGAATTGAAATCAGAGACCTTCGGCTTCAAGTTGTTAACAGAATTCACTTCACCACCGACTCTGATATCAAAATTCCTCCTTTCATCAGGCCTCTTTGAAACATAACTGTTGCTCCATATCGAATCGTTGAGCGACAGGTTAGCCAAGTTCGAATTTTGGACCCTAAGTTGATCACTGAATTGCCAAAACGATTGCTGGTTGTTCTCCATCCTCAACTTCAATTCCCTTTCCAAACCTTCAAAAAAAAAACAGAAACTGGAATCTGGGTATTAAAGATGAGTTAATTTCACTATCTGGGTCGTAAAAATATATAGAATTCAATCTACGTACATAAGGAGTGGTACAGGTATCTAAGATTGTTTAGAACAGGGGAGGCAAAAACAGACGAAGTGAGAAACAAAAGAAAATGCTTTTGATGAGAGAGATAAAAGTAGGTGTAGAGGGGAGTGTTAAATAAGGAAGATTATATTAAGGGGAATGAGAAATTTCGTGGAAACTGAGCCGGGGAGACTGAGGGGTAGATTAAAGTTTGCGTGTGAACTTGTCAAAGTTGAAAGCAAAGTTACAAAGGACAGAGAAATAGACAACTAAATTTCTTAAATTTATCTCTGTTTTTTAATTTTTTCCAGTATGATGACAAAATTTCTTCCTAATCTTTTTGCCTTCGTCAAAACTGTTGAGTTCGGAGTTGAGCGAACACGAGTGATGACGGCAAAAAAAACGCGGTTTAACGTGGCAGGAGAGGAGAGGACGGACTGGGGGAGGGGAAAAAAGGGGTTCTAGAAGGTCTCCTAGGTGGTTCTTTCAAGGTGGCCTCTTTATTTTTGGCGTTCACATTTGAATTGAGATTTGTCTTTGCTTCGGTGTTAAGGCTTGAAAAAGGCATTTTTTTCCATTCGACAGACAGACGCGTTGATTTTTTGTATTGGGGTTAACTCACACTTGTGTCGACAGTTCCTACACGTGAGATAGGTTTGTGTGGCTGCCTATTTCGAGATGAATTGATTTCCAACTTTGCATTTATCATAAAGATTTTTTTTTCTTCTTTTTCTCACTTTCAAGCATCCGATGCTTTACCGACAGCGAAGTACTTATTTTGGTAGTACTAGGAAAGTGCTAGGGTTAGTTAAAAGAAGGGTTAGTTGAAGAATGATTGATTAATTGATTATCAATAAATAATGTGTTTGATTTTATACTTATGAATAAAAATTTTTTTTTAACTTGATAGATATATTTTTAGATTAAAAATATAAACCCATAATAAGTAATCTAAAATATTTAATCAATTCTTCATTAATATGAGACTCTTTATGCAAAATATCAAAATTAAAATAATTTTTGAATCAAAGTGAGTCTTATTTTTTTACTAATATATCACATATCTCATATTAATAAAAGATAAAACTAGCTCTTCATTTATGCTAATATATTAAGTTAGTCTCTGTTGAGTTAAGAGACCAAAATTGGCTAATTAGAGTGGAAATTAAACAAGTAATTAAAGGTAAAAAAAACTAAGGATATTTCGAATTTTCAATGTTTAATATTCGAAAGGGGTAGAGAATTTATCTATAAAAGAGATTAGGATAAGGGTTTTGTCTCAAGTCGGCTTTGGGGGCCCAACCTCGAATGAAGCGATGGTCCAACATTATGGCTGGCGGGAAGGACTCCGCAACTGCATCCACGATTCAAAAGCACTACTCCGTCTAGAACGGATCTAGAGGTCAAGCACTCCACCTCAAGCTAAGACGTCCTCCAATAAATCAAACTGTTTATCTATTTATTTATTTATATTTTATTATTTTTAATTAAAAGGAGCCTACGAAAGATCCAAATGTGAAAGCGTCATGACAACCCAGTGGCAGTTCCCTTCTTCTAACGCAATTTTGTTGGTAAAGTATAAATTGATTTACCTCTCTTACCAAGGAATGGGTAAGAATAGAAAAGTAACACACCACAAAAACACGAGTTTTCCCACTGTTAATCATAACAGTGCAGTAAAAAATGTATTGGGTTATACTCTCTATGTATGGAAAAAGAAATTTTATTTAATGGGTAGGTGAAATAACAAATTCAATCAAGACATCTCATCTTAACCCATCTTTTTCAATCATTAAAAAAAAAAATGAAATTCATTTTCTTAAGGTTAATCCTGACATCTCATTTTATTTAGTGTGTGCATCCAGCGAATAAAATAATAGGGCATAACATAAACCATTCGGTTACATATATGATTTAATTATACTAAAATACATTTAGACATAATATTTAAAAAAAAATTCTAAATTATAATTTTAAAAAATTTAAAATAAATATTTATTATTTTATTATATTTAATATTTTAAATCAAATAAATTTTTATGATTAATAATTAATTAATTATCATTAATCAATTCAAAACATTTGTCATTTTTATTCTTACTTGATGTTAACATAGAAAGAAAGAATATCATATAGTTATGTCATCACATCTTATCAACATATCACGTCTATGTCAATATATTATATCAATATCACATCATATGACATATAATGACAAAAAATATTTTAATAAATAGTAATTTGTCAATTATTAGTTATAAAGATTTATTTGATTTAAAAATAAAAATATATAAAAATTTAATAAAATATAAATAAAAAATTGTTTAAATATTTTTAAATAATTTAAACATTATTATTAAATATTATGCTGTATATAATTGGATGAAACTACAAATTATAAAGAGAATGAAGGTTGTAGACAGACAAGAGAAGCCCTACCTACACTGTTAAAAAATTAATAGAAGAAGAAAAGAGAAGATAGCACGCTTGAGGCGTGCTGTAACACATTTTTTTTAAAGAGTTGTTGCCTAATATGAGAATTAGCAGAAAATGACTCTTCACGATACAACAAGCCTTTTGTGTAAAATGCTTTGAATGAATTTTGGAATGAATTCTAACTTGGAAGTACGTTCTTTTATAGACAGTAAGAGATTGTGTCTGTTGTCTTTCAACAGATGTGTCTTTTACTTTCAATAGATGTATCTGTTATCTTTTTTTTTTTTATAGATGTGTCTATTGTATTTCAACAGACGTATCTACAACTTTCAATAGTTGTATCTGTTGTAAATACTTTTCTTTTTTTCTTTTTTTTATTATTATTTTTAAGAGTTATATTTATTCTTAAACAGTCATATTCTATTTGCATCTGAGTCATGAATTGTTCTATTGATAGGGACTCCATAGAATGCAGAACCTTTTTCCTATAATTATTCCAGGATTGAGGCAGTTTAGAAAGAATTGCACTTATTTGTAGCGCATCAAGAACCTTAACCTCAAGGTCTTTTAGTTTTGAAACTAAAACTTGTAAATCATGTACTTGATCCATTATAGGCAGATTGTCATTTATCTTGAACTCGAAATATTTTAAAGATAAAAATTTGTCAGTACATTGTTTTTCGTTTTGATAAGTAGTCTCCAAGGCTGTCCAAATTTCTTTTGGAGTCTTCATTTTAGAGTAGAGATCATATAGATGATCTGTCAAAGTATTTAGGATGTGTCCACGACATATCAATTCATCTTCTTCACGTTTTTTCCTTTCTGCCTTTTGTGCATCAGAGTCTTCAACCGTCGGTTCTGGAAGTGCAGTAACAGTTGGATCTAGAACATAATAAACCTTTAAGGCTGTGAGCAAAAACACCATCTTATCTCTCCAGCAGTTGAAATTGGTTCCATCAAATCGGTCAAGTTTAATGAATTCTTGATTCATGAGCTGAAATCTTGAATTGGGATTAGACTCCATTGACAACAACTCTTTAAAATTGTAATAGAATCTGATAATGTAATAGTATCCAAGGGTGGCCTATTTGTAGGAAAATGATACTTTTGTAATGGCATGTACAAGTTCAGTATTGATGAAATAAATATAATTTATGCTTATACTGTTGAGTCTAATTCTTTATTATGACATGCTAGACTAGGACATTTAAATTTTAGTTCCATGAGATTTATGTCATGACTCGAAACTCCCATCGAACCTATGACAACCGTTGCGATGTCCCGATAGGCACTTATTACCTAAAATACCGATCGAAGCCTCGCAAGGCTTAAATATCAATTTTCTCACCTCCCTTGTGAGCAATGATCACTAAATACCATGTTTCAAAGATTTATAAGCTATTTCCAAGTCAAACCAATATAAATATAATTTTTACCTCATAGGGGCATTTTGATCATTTTTTCTCAAAAATTTCAAAACCAGCTAAAAATGTAGTATGTGGGTGAAAAACACATATTTCATAACAAAAAATAAGTTTTGCTATCTAAAACCTTCATTTGAAGTGAAATTATAACTATTTGAATATAATAAAAATATTCAATTAAATATTTTATTTTCTTATAAAATAATATTTATAGAGTTATCGGTAAATAATTTTTGTAGCGTAAAAGCAAAATAAATTTATACATACTGTAATACAAATAACTAAAGTATGTAATTTAATTTACAATGACATGTAGGCTCCCGAATAACCAAAAGTATTGAAGGCTATGAACCTACAGTTTGTGAGGATGCAAGTTTAATTGTAGTCCTTGTCGATATCAGCTATCTACTGACTATCTTGAGCCTGAAATAAGTGAAAAAGAGGGTGATGAGATTATATAATCTCAGTGAGTAAACAAACATCATCTAAATAATCTAAAACCGAGTAATACGAGACAATCAAAATATCCCATCATAATACATTTTTCATAACTTGAGGATTCATCCTAACCCATGTAAGCAATTGTATTTCATTCAATTTCTCAACAAGGCTTATGACTTTCTTATAAATCTAGCTCATGCCATCAAATAGTACTCGGTGACACCTTGATCAGAGGCATCCAACCGAGCCCACCAAGGCTGTTAAAAATCTCATATACACGTAAAATATATTTTTACTTTAGAAAACACAGTCATTCCTTGGCGTTAGCTAAGTTTCACTCTCACGTGGTAGTCCGTGTGAAGTGCACTCAAACTTTACCTTAGGAGATGCCCCACACACCTCTCCGATCGAGGTAAGATATACTTGGATTCCGTACCCCTCTCATAGGCTGGTCCATGGAACTCGTCACTGCAATGATCAATCTATCTACCACCTAGTCAATAAAAATTTCAACTGCATGACATGGCAATTATTGATAGGTTTGGGTCCCCATCACTTGACTACAGGCCATGCGCCTTAACGCAAGCTCAACACAGGTCCTGCAAAACCTTCTCGCCAAGCTTTGAACCCCAGACCTTTTTAAACTTCTCCCGAAGGGAACACTTTTAACTATTTCAAATCCAGCCACTCATGGCAAAACAAACAATTCATATAGTTTCAAGATAATTTATAATTCAGCCATTCATGTCCACATTATCATTTTCTCTTTTATTATTATTATTATTATTATTATTATATTAAGAGTTATATTTATTTTTAAACAATCACACCTAAATAATTATCTTTCAATAAATATTACAAACTATTCAACGTACACCCACCGCAGCATTTTGCCCAAGACTCCAAGTGTACATAATAAGCCATTTTGGTTCATTTTACTACTCCAAGTGGCATCTAGAAATGAGTCGAGCTTGTGGGGGACTCCAGACAAGAAGTACTATGAAAATTAGGTAGGAAAAAATAGTTAGACATTTCCATATGCATTGAAACAGTATTATCCCGCCACCCATACACGACCATTGCCACCTACCATACAAGATCCGAGCACGAAATAGCCAAGGGGGGTGTAGACTCTAGACAAATCAGTTGCATCTGCATGCGCCTCCAGGCTCAAAGACCAACTGCAATTTATGAAAAATTCGACCAAAATAATTTATTTATGGACAGGCTTGGGCTAACTTTTTCAAGACCGGGCTCCAAATGAGACTCGGCCCGAACTTGTCCTAATCCGACCCATGAACACGTCCTAGCACGAGCGAGGCACATGACAGATTAACCAGGCGTTTCGTGTCTGATGCTAATGCTGCAGCCACAACACACACACACCAAAAGGCAAAGCTAAGAGGAAAGCTGAAAAACTAGGAAATAAAACAACCGAAGCGACGGTTGGCATTGATGAGGAAGGCCATATGAATTGTTTCGGGTAGTTAAGCGGCTAAAACATAATGAACATAATAATTGTTTTCTTTTTGATCACATCGCCAAGGTATTTTTTTCTTGCATAGACTAAGCTTGGTGGCGGATTCTACAAACCCATAGACAGCTTTTGACAAAGCATAACCAAGCTGTTTCTTTGGTTTAACTCTTTTTTCCTTTCACTGACAACCCAAAGTCCTCTCTCAATCTCTTCACCGTTTTTTTTTTCTTTTTAATTTATTTTTCTAGCTCATTTATCTATCAAACTTGTGACTAAGAGAGTTAAGAGAGCGTAACAGAAAAGAGAGAGGGTAAGAGATATGGCAGGCATTGCAACTGCTGTTCGTCCTTCAGGTTTGCTGTTCAGAAACAGAGAAGTAGGAAGCAATAATGGAGCTTCTCTGGCTCAGTACAATGGGCTTAGAGCTGTGGAGAGCGTGCAGTTAGCTTCAACTGGCACTAAACCCAACAGGTTCATTTCTAGTTCAGGTATTTGGCTTCTTGTTATTGAGTTCTATATGTGTTTCTTGATAACAAAGGCAGGGGATCATGGGACAATATTAGTAGTTTAAGTTGATAAATATCATAATCCCAGATTGAGTTGTTCAATGGATCATATGTCATACATGTGTGTGTGTGTGTGTGTGTGTGTGTGTGTGTGTGTGTGTAAGGCTTGAAATGCTGCTGTCTGCTAATATTGATTTGGAATGGTTTCCTTTATTGTGTGTGTGTGTGTGTGTGTGTGTGTGTGTAAGGCTTGAAATGCTGCTGTCTGCTAATATTGATTTGGAATGGTTTCCTTTATTGTTTTAAATTCAGAGTAGTACTTCTCCATTCCCTTTCTCAGTGCACCAAAATAAGATAATCTTTTTATTTAGGATCTTGTTAGCCAGTCGTTTGGTACCTGTCATTTTCTTGCAATCGAGTTCTCAAGTCTATAATGCCTGGTAAAAGATTGATAAGTACACCCAAAATGACTGTCCTTGAAAGGACCACCCCTGCCAAACACGCACGAAACTGGAGTTGTCTTATATATATAAACATGGAATCTTCTTATAGCAAGGGTGACACCTTGCATTCCCTTCTCTGATTCTTGGCTCTCAGGAGTCGGGAATTGAGGTAGTCAAAATGCTTGTTGGGTATAAAATAAAATGCATGCGATCATCAGCATGTTTCTTGTAGCAATCAATACTAGATATTTGCAATACATTCATTGTTGTACTACGATGGGTCTATGCATTCTGGTATACTTCTCTCTTGGTTCTTTTGTGGCATAAATATTGAGTAAAAACTGAAGATTTACTGAAGATTTTTGGCAGTTTTAACTCTCCTTTTAAATCATAGAAATTGGGTGCTAATCGAGTTTACTTTCCTTCAGCTCCAAAAGGCAGAACAATCAGGGCTGTGGCGTCGCCAACAGTCTCAGCTCCCAAAAGAGAAAAAGATGCCAAAAAACGGATAGTTATAACAGGAATGGGGCTTGTCTCGGTTTTTGGCAGTGATATTGATAACTTCTATAACAAACTTCTTGAGGGAGAGAGTGGTATATCTGAAATTGATAGGTTTGATGCTTCGACTTATTCCGTTCGGTTTGGGGGTCAAATTCGTGATTTTTCTTCCAAAGGCTACATTGATGGCAAGAATGATCGCCGTCTTGACGATTGCTGGAGGTACTGCTTAGTTGCTGGAAAAAGGGCCCTCGAGGATGCCAACCTTGGTTCTCAAGTCCTTGAGAAAGTAAGTGTTCCTTCGCTGTAAGTTACTAGTATACAAAATGTTGTTATGTGGCTTTAGATTAGACAACAAGTCATAGAACCACTCTGTTCTTATGCATTACAGATGGACAGAACTAGAATTGGGGTGCTGGTGGGTACAGGCATGGGAGGCCTGACAGTTTTCAGCAATGGAGTGGAAGCTCTTATTCAAAAAGGATACAAGAAGATCACTCCGTTTTTTATCCCTTACTCTATCACCAACATGGGATCCGCATTATTGGCTATAGAAACTGGCCTAATGGGACCTAATTATTCCATTTCAACTGCTTGTGCAACTGCAAATTACTGCTTTTATGCAGCTGCAAATCACATCCGAAGAGGCGAAGCTGAAATCATGGTTGCTGGTGGGACTGAGGCCGCTATCATTCCAACTGGGATTGGTGGGTTTATAGCTTGTCGGGCATTATCTCAGAGAAATAATGAACCCAAGAAGGCTTCAAGACCCTGGGACAAAGATCGTGATGGTTTTGTTATGGGAGAAGGCTCTGGTGTACTGGTAATAATAAGTTAACAAAATTATGTCTGCGTTTTGAATTTAGTTGTAGCTACTTGGCATCGCTTGCATTTGTGAATTAGCAGATTTTTATTATAATTATACCTTGCATACAGATTATGGAGAGCTTGGAGCATGCTATGAAAAGAGGAGCTAACATTATTGCAGAATACTTGGGAGGTGCTGTAACTTGCGATGCTCATCATATGACCGACCCACGTTCTGATGGTCTTGGAGTTTCATCTTGCATAACCAAAAGTTTAGATGACGCTGGAGTTTCCCCTGAAGAGGCAAGAGCACTCATTCAACTAGTATTGACAGTTGACAATTGACATTGAGGAAACCTGAACAAATTTCTAATATAAGCATGGTAAAACCGTTGATCTACAGGTGAACTATGTTAATGCTCATGCAACATCAACCCTGGCGGGAGATTTGGCTGAGGTTAATGCAATCAAAAAGGTCTTTAAGGACACTTCAGAGATAAAGATGAATGGGACAAAGGTAAGATAAACATATTCTACCTTCTTTCTTTTTTCTTTTAAATCCATGGAATATGAACTAAGATTCACATGCACAAAGAATCAAATTACTGACATTTCACATATAACAATATCTGATTAGTCAAGATCAAAATTTTTAAAAAGAACTCATTTGCCTGGTCACATGGCAACAGAACCCTTAAGGCTAGCTGCTAACGAATTTGTTCTGTTTCTCCTCCCAGTCAATGATTGGACATGGCCTTGGAGCTGCTGGTGGATTGGAAGCCATAGCAACCATAAAAGCAATCACAACCGGCTGGCTGCATCCTACGATTAATCAAGACGTATTCACCACATCCCTTGTTTCTATATATATAATATAAATATTCATACTTCACTTAACTCTGTCAAACTGGATATTTTATTTTGCTCATACTTTTAATGTTAGCTTACAAAAAAAGTGAATCTAGTTTGACAAAAAAATATATATTTCTTTATTTAATCCAAGGGTTTGTGAATGATTTCATGTTCTTGTACCATCTCTTCTATGTAGAACCTGGAGCCTGATGTAACCATTGATACGGTTCCCAACGTGAAGAAACAGCATGAAGTCAATGTTGGTATGTATGTTAATTCTCCAACTCTAAACGAAAAAATGTATGTTAGTGCAATAAGGAAGAGGCCAGTGTTTTCATATTACTAGCCATGAAATAAGCATTTGGTATGCCATTGTAGTACTAATTGAAACAAATTTTCTTTATCAATTTCTCTGCAGCTATCTCTAATTCATTTGGCTTTGGTGGACACAACTCTGTGGTGGTTTTTGCTCCCTTCAAACCATAAAGAAACTTTGTTTTTTTTTTTTTGGTTTCAACTTTCCCTTCCCTTGAAATATCATTGATTTTCAGATACTGGAACTTCCTTCCACAAGATTAGGTGAGTATCAGAAACATTTTCTGAGAGGAACTTGAAGATATTGCAGGCCGTTTGATGTTAATCTTGTAACTGCAGTCCACGAAAATGGATTCTGTACTTTTTTGCTTGAATAAAATATACAACTACATGTTGATGGACTCATTCCTATGCTGCTTACAATAAAGTTGTACTTGAAATTTCTGTTTTGCGTTTTAAATATGAAGCAATTGACTAAATCTTTTGTATTCTTTCAGGAAAAGATACTATTTAATTCGAATAATCATCTGCCTTAGCATATATTTTGACTGAATCCAGTTAATTGCTGCAGCCTGCAAGTAAATTAACGA
Organism: Theobroma grandiflorum; assembly: GCA_036013995.1. Classification (NCBI taxonomy): domain Eukaryota; kingdom Viridiplantae; phylum Streptophyta; class Magnoliopsida; order Malvales; family Malvaceae; genus Theobroma; species Theobroma grandiflorum. The sequence goes on along the minus strand of CP142131.1, from coordinate 1,365,105 downwards.
TTATATCACAGCTTTGCTAAGCCCTTTGATCCAATTAGTTCATTTTAAGGGGATTTCCTGGAAGGTTTCTGAGATTGTGGTCACTTTTCCTTTTCTCTTCCATAAAATTTCTAACTCTTTAGCCTTGTTCCACCAGGATCTTTCACAGCTTCATGACCCACCTGCCACTATAATTCTGAAGCTTCTGCTGTTGCCCTTAATCATGACTTTGATAATGTCAAATAAGAGAAACCTCAAAGCATTCTTTTCTACAAGAAGTTATAACCAGAGAGAAGTATAAGATTCATATAATCTACGACCTAATTACCTTTGACACATTAATCTCTGCAACTTGTGGAAGACAATTAGACAAAGATTCTTGGTTTGGAAAACTCTCCTATGAAAAGAATCTTGGCTTGAATGAAGTTGATTCCCAACAAGTTTCTATTTGTTGATAGTACGAATATTAGGTTATGGCAATATTGTTTTTAAGCCGACATTAAAGCTAATGAAACCCACTTGCTTGGTGGTGATAACTGTTGAGGCTCATGAATCCGATGATGCACATGGCCAAGTTGATGTTGACAAAGAGAACTTAGCTGCTCTATTGTCCCTTAATCCTCCATTATGTTTTGTTATAAACTATTATTAAATCAAGACTAGATTAGACCATCATTAGGCTAACTGCTCTCTACTTTTAATCCTTTTTCTCATGTTAGAAGCCCACATTTGTTAGGGTTGGAGCCCAGGGCATCATGACTTTGAGTAGATTAGTTTATGTTCCTTTTTCCTAGAAATATTTAATTATGGGAATATGCCTCTCAGTGATACTTATCTCCGACTTGGTTTTCTTCAATGATTCTTTGCACTGTGCAGTGATGTATTCTCTTCAAACTTTTAAAGGTTCAATAACCTTTCGTGGCAACATTTCCATTTTGCAAGCAATACAACTGATCGAAACCCCAAATTTTCTTTATCTGAAAACTCTTATCAGCCGGTAATACAGACTTTTATACTCTTATGTCAGGGCTTTGAAGTGTTCAATTTCCACATATTTTTTATTACAAGGGCATGTGGACAGGCTCGTTTGGCAAGTATTCGGGAACAGTTAGAAGAGATAATCTTATATAGGCAGTGTAGGCTCATAAACATATTTTAAAATCCAGGTTTGGGACTGCCCTTTGGCAATCTGCTGCCATATAAGCCAAAATGGAAATGCATTTCAAACGCCATGAAAAGGCACTGGTAGAGAACCCTCATGAGTTGCATATACTTTGCAGTGATCAGGGTACCAACAGGAAGAATTGAATGTGGCTCGATTTAGCAGTAATTATGACTTGATGTCTTCCCTTAATCTGTCATAAATCTTTCCTCTTTTCTGGTACTAATCTTTTCCAAGGAATCATCAGTTAAACAATCTGTCCTGAATGTGTTTAGGCTTTCCTAAATGTAGTGTCAGCAGTTGCATAATTAGTCACATAATCAAACATCTTGTTATGACATCCTTTCTCCAATCTGACCAAATGAACAAACACGCAATTAAGCAGCAATTAAAACCATTCCATGTTGGATTAGTATAATCTTCATATTGTTGGTAGTAAAGCTAACAGCTCAACATCAAGCTCGACACATATATCTTCCTATACGCTCTCTACGTATTTTCTACCTACCTAACTACTTCAAATGTATGAAGAAAAATAAAGTTGAGTATTATACATTAAATAATGTGGATTACTCAAATGTTTTTATTACAAACTTTGAAACCAAAGGAAGAAGCATCTTCTTGCATATGCCACAAGACTTATCCCCAAATGTTATAGTGTAACAGTCCCACAGTTGGATTCCTTCTTGACCAATTTGAAGCACTAAAGCGGGTAACCAATAGGGTTTCAAATTTTGGGGCAATGAGGAAAAAGAAAAAGAAAATTGAAATACCAATGAAAGGGTAGTAACATGGAATTTGACTTTTGATTTAGTGGTAACCGGTAAGCTATTGAGTTTGACCAATCTTTGGGGGTTTAAATGACTTGCTGAGTAATATTATAATTGAAACAAAAAAAACTGTTAATTATGAAGGGGATCGATCCTGCCTTGTTTTCAAGATTTTTGCTTTATCTTTTGCCATGGGATTGCTTGGTTAAGGAAAAATAATTTCTTGTTTGCTATATATATTCCAACAACCCCGGTGTGCACGCGCACCCAATAATATGTTACCATATGTCTTGAAAGAGTCATTATTAGTAATAAATTGGGATTATTGAAGAAGAAACACAGTCCTTCAAATTGGCTTAAGCTTGGTTGGTTGGTTGGTACAAGAGGAAAAAACACTATGTAATTAATTAATTAATTAATTAAAATGAAAATTATCTATTTTTGTGTAAGGACAAAAATCAGGAGACAGAACTGAGGGCCCAGGTTTACGTGTCTCGAGTTCAATGGCAAGTTCCACATAGGATTTTGTGTCCTTTGTCCTAAAATAGGGAAAAAAGTGATAAAAGTATTAGAAGAAAAAACATGAGGATGTCCAGTAAAATTCAAGATTTTTGGACAAGAAGGAATTGAGAGATTCACATCCATAGAGAAAAAGATACATCTGATCCAACGGTTGGGAAACCCTTAATCAAGTCAAAGAAAAAGTCAATACCCGTGTAATCTAGGGTGCGGGGGGACCAAAATCCCACTCTCCTTCTCCATCCCCTCCTCACAAATTGTTTTAAAAAAATATTAAATTAAATTAAATTAATTATGTTTTCATGGAAACAATGACTGGTTTGGGCTCCACTCAAAGGGTTATTAAAAAAAAAACCATTTTCTTAACCCCTCCATGATTGTCTTCACATGGATTCCAACCCAAAATGCCTCATTCTTTAGTTATTTTTAAGGCATCCCACCTTCAATAAACTAGACCTTGGTATTAATTCTCTAGGTCTAGGGTTCCCCCCACATTCACCCATACTCTATTCCTAGGTGGGTACCAAAGGTGTGGTCAGTGGGCGAAGGGAATGAGAGGCTAGTAGGAGTCTATTTTTACAAAAATTTTAGAATTTTATAATATATTTTTTAAAAAAAAGTTATAATTTTGTTTTTATAATTTTTTTTATTTAATAAAATGTGTCATAATAATTATTCAATAATTAATTTTAATAAATATAAAAATTAAAGTAAAATTTATTACAATAAAATTATTCTTCAAGTCCCACTACTTCAATATCCACAATCAACTCATATCTTGTTCATCCTTGAATACCAAATCGTAGCACCCAACTCATCTCTTGTTCATCCTTAAATACCAGATCGTAGCTCCGCCACTAGGTGTGGCTGCAACTTTCATAATCTTATGGGGGCTTTCCTTTAATTTATTTTCTTTTTTTTATTATTATTTTCTTATTTTATTTTATTTTTATTCAAAAAGGGTGGGGTTTGTAGATTTATGGGGGCGAGGTGTGACCAAAAATAAAAACAAAACGGGGTGACGTTATGATATTTTGATATTTTCTGGATTGGCTTAATAATTGAATTATATATCCTCGATTTCTCACCAGTTTGAAAGGGTTAAAGTTAAAAAGCGTTGAATTCAAAAGAAAGAAGAGGAAGAAATAAGCATGATCTAAGCAAATTGAAACTTGTTTATGTTTGAAGGTTGTGCATGGTTAAGGGTGACCAAGGAACAATGGGAAAATTGGTCTCCACATGGGGGTGGGGGATAGAAAAATGAATTAACCCCCAGCAATCAGACTTCTCTCTCTCTATCTCTCTCTCTCTCAGCAGTCAGCACATATAATTGCTGCGCAAATAATGATAAAGAATTACTGTTGCTGTCTTTACTCTTGTTGTGCTGTCGACATAGTAAACGGGGGCATCCCCTATTTGAGGGCATGGTGGGGGAATCCGCGGCATGTTCCCCTTTCAACATTGTGGCTGAGATCACAAGGAGCCTCCTCATCACCTCTTTGATTCCTCACACTGCCGGCTGCTACAGCAGCCGCCTTGATAACAGAAAATTATTTATTTATTTTACTAGTCCCGAGTATATAACTCAATAATTATTGCATGTATTTTTCATCAAATAGAAAATTAATATAAATTGTTAGAATTAAATCTGATAATGAATCAAACTACAAAATATATTAGAATGCATGTGATTGGTAAGAGTATAATCATCATTCACTTATCATACTCTTTATCATCACATTCCATCTAAATGAAACAAATAAAGACATCTATGTGGGAAATGGGTTCTAAGTGCACTAAACCATCCAACAAGTACTTTCTCATTGTCGTAATCCTCCATTACAATTTCTTAATACAAACTCTTCCAATCCAGCAGAAGATCGAGAAAAAGAAAAAAGCATTCTTCAGCAAGATATAATCTTCGAATATCAACTCTTCAAAAAGAGAAAGAGTCACCAAACTTATCTCACACATACACATATAAAAATATATATATATAGTTTTATTAATCATAATTTAAATGTAAAGCGGTAAATTAATATTATAATATGACAGGTGTCAAGCAATAAAGTTAAGTAAAAGAAATCTGGGTTTGACCGACAATCGTACGCAGTGTACAGGCAAACATACACAAACCCTAATGGTGATTGGTTTGTCTTCATCTCTCTTCCATGTTCTCTTTAAAAAACCAACAAAGGCTTAACCCCTAAACTAGCATGCTTATCCCCGCCACTAAAGGTAACTATTTAACTAATGATGCTGACATGGATTCGATCAACCTGGATTAAATTTTCTTAACTTTTAAATTAATGTCTTGGATTTGGATTTAGACCAATTTTTGTGACATGTCAATTTTTTTTTTCATTTAGTTAGAAATGAAGCTAAAAGTGCTAAGAATACAAAATCTATTTAAAATTTGAATTCAAACCAAATAAATTGTTAATTTTACAAAGGTCAAATTAGTTAATATGAGAAATCATATTTTGTACATTCCCTGCTATTATTGAATTTGGTTGCTGAATTGGCACCGGCAGCCTATAGTTGGCCACCAGCAATGAAACATTTAGCACTAGCATTATGATTGCAGGGGGATCATAATAAATTGTTTACTAGTATAATATTATCATTTTTAATAAAGCTTTGGTTTTAATTAATTAATTAATTATTAATCAAGAAGAAAAAAAAGCACATAAGATGGCTGGTGTGGAAGGCGTCTGAAAAAATACGTATTAGATTTTTTCTACATAGGGGACAAACAATTGCTTATTGTGCCCGTACATACAAAAGAAGCAAAAGCAAGAACCAAAGTTAGTATTAAACAAATCAACTTCCTTTTTTCTTCTTCGTCTTATTCCTTCCAGGAAAGAGAGGTAAAGCAGCCTATTCTGACGTATGGGTCAGTGATTTTTAGGTACGGTTTCCTCTGCCCTGCCCTACTTGCTGCTCTCCCAAGACTTCACTGAAGTGTGCTGCACAAAAAATTACTGTGCTCGACATAATGTAATTTTTATAATATCGATTTTCAAAAAGATTCAAATTTTATTATTTAGATAAAAAATTACTTATCAATTAATGAAATAAATATTTAGATGTATAGAATAAATTGATTTTTCATTTAATTAGAGAAAATAATTCAAAATTTATTTTTTAAATAAAAAATTATTTATTAATTAATGAATTAAATATCTAAATACGTGTAAAATGCAATTAATTAACTGAATTGATAAAGTTATTTTACCGGATTAAGTCATGGAAGACTCGAACTTTTTGAATAAAATCAAAGGTAGTAGAAAGTATAAGATTAGAAGATTGACTGAGGTCAAATGTTCAAATTTGTTTTACCTTGAATGAAATCTCGACGTCTCCAAGGGGTCACATTGCTTTGCTTTCTAGTTGCTGGTAGTACTTTCTAAGAGGGAAAAAATAGTGAGAAAAGCATGACGAATTGATTAATAAAGCTCAAAACGACAACGTTAGTGGAACAGTACACCTGGACAGGGGACCCCACGGAAACCAAACCACGTATGAACTCCAGTTTGGCAACTTGGGTGACGTGTGTTGACGAGGGCCACCGAACCGCTCGCAAATTCTCTGGGAAAGACTACAGGTTTCAAGGATCAAGATCCAACACTTCCCACTTGTTCACGTGGACCCCACATCCCAGTGGCAGAAGCCCGTAATTGTCACCACCTTCCCAGGGCAAATCACGGACCTCAAGTCTTCCTTCCGATACGGAAAAGAGAAATACCATAAAATTTAAGAAAACGAAAAAAAAGACCCCAAATTCTGCCGGGTTAACTCGAGCCAACCCTGTTGCCTGTTTCGAAGCAGACAACGTAAGGGACGGCAACAAACGGCAGTAACTAACGTCTAAATCACACCTAACGCCTCTCCGTTAACCCCAACCACACGCATCCCAATGCCCAATCATCCGTACGTACAACGCCGTCAAGAAACGGCATCTCACCGTTTGCCGTCATATGGTCCGTGACGTTAACCCCTGAGGCCGTAACCACCCACCCTCCAGTTAAATCCAGAACCAGAGTTAGTCAGTTAGTTAGTTAAATTAGCGTTACACACACGATAAACAATACTTACGAGAAACCAAACAAAGAGCGAGAGGGAGAGAAAGGAAGGGCCAAAGGGGAGAAAGCATCGGAGTTAAAAAGCAGACAACAAACAAAGTCGCGTAATATAAGACGCGCGCGAAGCGGTTTTAGAGGGATTCTCTGTAACGGCGTTTCCTTTCAGAGAGATAGAGAGAGAGAAATTGGAAAGTTTGAACTGAGAAGCTGTTTTGCGAGGTGAAGGAAGGCGGTTTTGTAACGGTTAAAGCGGTTTTCAGTTACGGTATTTGGATCTCGCGATCGTTACAGTGTGGAAGAAAAAGTGTGTGAAAGTGCAGTTTTCCTGGAATCGAAGAGTCGAGCAGTTAAATCGTGTTAATTAGCTTTGTCAATAATCTAATTATTTGGTACTTATTCTGGTGATTAAGTGTATATAATAAGGTATATTAACTGAAAGATTAGAGAGGTTTGGAGGATTTAATTTCCATTTTGGAGGTTTTTGAAATTTGTGGATATTGCTGCTGCTGCTGCTGCTAGTTGTTGACTTGTGTGTTATAGAGAGTTCAATGATGGCGAATCGGGGAGGGTCGTTTTCGCAGACAAATAATGTCTCCTCTGAAGGTAAAGGAAAAAGCACAAAATTGACCGTTGATTTTAGATTTACTTCAACTTCTTTTCTCCTTGTTTGCCTTTTCCTGGAAATTTTTTAAAAGTTTCATTTTCTTTTGAGCGATGATAGGAGATGGAGGAGATGATCTGTACATGGAGTTATGGAAGTTGTGTGCGGGTCCACTGGTTGTGGTTCCTCGAGCTAACGAGCGAGTCTATTATTTCCCTCAAGGTCATATGGAACAGGCACGTTCGTCTTTTTCTTTTTTCATATTTTTATTTTTCTTATTTGGATCGGATTTTTTTGCTTTTTTATTTGGAAATTGTTGCCTTTTAGGGAAATGGTTAATTTCTTTGGTTTGTTGATTGAAATATTACTATTTTTGGTGGGGGGATTGTTTTTAGTTGGAAGCATCGACGAATCAGGAGTTGAATCAGAGGATTCCGTTGTTTAGTCTTCCACCGAAGATTCTTTGCCGTGTTGTTCACATTCAGTTGCTGGTAAGTTTCTCTATTTGATTTGTCTTTATTTTAATAGGATATAGTAATTCCTAAATGTGTTTTGATGGTCTTTTTGGTTGCTAAGAAAACGGAGAAGGGAAAAAAGGCGGAGAAATTATTTGGATCCTATTTGTTTTTTTCTTTTTAGTCTTGAAAAGAATGTAAACCTTATTGAACAATTAATATTTCTTTTTTGAGTATTTCTGTGTTGAGTAACTAGTTTATTGGCTCGATAAATTGGGGTTCTAGTTAGATGCTAAGTGATGTAAACCAAGTGGACCATTATATTGTTTTGTCAACATGATTGATTTGGGAATAACATTTATGGACTTGTTCTGTTTGTAGGCTGAACAAGAAACAGATGAAGTTTATGCACAAATAACACTGTTGCCGGAAGCAAATGTAAGAACCAATTTTAGTTCCTTTCAGATTTGAACATCTTGTGGTATTGGAATGCAAAAATGTAGTTGTTCTTTTTGTTTCATTTTTTTTAAAATTCTACTGTTTGAAATCAGTGATTTCCAATTATTTTTTTGGCATCTGTAGCAACCCGAGCCAACATCTCCAGATCAATCCCCTCCTGAGTCTCAAAGACCTACTGTGCACTCATTCTGCAAGGTTTTAACTGCCTCTGATACAAGCACCCATGGAGGGTTTTCTGTTCTTCGCAAACATGCCACTGAATGCCTTCCTCCACTGGTATTTATTTTTAGATCATGCTATTTGTTTTAGCCTTTTTGTCCTCTGTCTTAAGTATCCATTTTTTTTTATTTCTATTTCTGGATGTCTTTCAGGACATGAACCAGGCAACACCAACCCAGGAATTGGTTGCCAAGGATCTTCATGGTTATGAGTGGCGCTTTAAGCATATTTTCAGAGGTAATAATGAAACCTGATTTTTTGTGCTGCTCATTTGATGTTAAATCGCTTCTATGATTTTGGTAAATGTGAGTTGTTTTAAGCGTCAATGTTTTCATTGTTCATCCATGTAAAATTCTCCTCCATAATCCATGGGTAAATTTAATAACATAATTTTCTGTATATGATTAAATGAACAGGCCAACCGAGGAGGCATTTGCTCACAACGGGATGGAGTACATTTGTTACTTCAAAGAGATTAGTTGCTGGTGATTCCTTTGTGTTCTTGAGGTAGATGTTATCTTCTTTCTTTTTCTTTTTCTTGTTTTTTTGTCCACTTTGATGTGTGTGTCTGTAAGCACCCTGCACATGTGCTGGTCCTTTGCTGGTTATGTTCAACTCCCATGTAGCTGATGAGCTGTTTACTTAATACTTGGTTATCTAGAGGAGAAAGTGGGGAGCTACGTGTGGGAGTGAGGCGTGTTGCTCGTCAACAGAGCAGCATGCCATCGTCAGTGATTTCAAGTCAGAGCATGCACTTAGGAGTGCTTGCAACTGCATCTCATGCTGTTTCAACACAAACCCTCTTTGTTGTCTACTATAAGCCAAGGTATGATATTTTACAGATCTGCTAAAAAGGAGCTGAAAATGATATTTCTTTACTTATAATTGTCTTGTGTAAAATAACAGGACAAGTCAGTTCATCATTGGGTTGAACAGATATTTAGAGGCTCTTAATAACAAGTTTGCAGTTGGCATGAGATTTAAGATGAGGTTTGAAGGGGAGGATTCTCCTGAGAGAAGGTAGTGGAACTTAACTACATGATTGCTTTGGATTTGGTGATTTTTTGATTGCTTCTGTAGATACTTACTCAACATACCTTGCTTGATAAGGTTTTCTGGCACCATTGTTGGTGTGGAAGACTTTTCTCCTCACTGGAAAGATTCAAAATGGCGATCATTGAAGGTAAGTTCTTCGTACATGCTCCCTTCAACTTTTATTTAAATGTTTGGTCTGTATATGTATAATTTATTGCTTGTCAACAGGTACAATGGGATGAACCTGCCTCAATTCCAAGACCTGACAGGGTTTCACCATGGGAGATAGAACCCTTTGCTGCTCCCATTCCACCAACTCTGGGTCAACCGCTTGCAGCTAAGAACAAAAGGCCTCGTCCGCCCACTGAAATTCCTGCTCTAGGTAAGACATTTTTCCTTGTTTGGTCCTCATCTGTAACACTATTTTTGTTATATCTGACTGGCCCATTTTGTTTGAATAATATAGATTTATCTTCAACAGCATCAGCTCCATGGAATTCTGGAGTGATGCATTCCCATGATCTAACACGGCGTAATGTTACCACTGAAGCAAAAAGAAATGAAAATCATGTCGTGTGGCATCACGTGCAGACAGATATAAACAGCAGTTGTGGCTCTATCTCAAAGACTCAGAATGAAGGGAGTTGGCTATCTTCTCCGGGCAAGAGCGTTTCTCAGCATCTGTTTCCTGATGGAAGAGAGGATAGCAAAAGTGTATCTGGTTGGCCTGTTCTTTCAGGCTTTTCAAAACCACAACTGAAAAATGATTCAACCTTTGATCCAATTGAAAAGGTGAAGAAATTTGAGACAGCTTCTAGTTGCCGATTGTTTGGTATTGAGCTGATTAACTACTCTGCGAGCTCAACTTCATTGGAGAGGACACCGACACAACTTGCTACTATGACTGGTGGTAGCACTGAAGGACATGGCCCAAGTTCCCTGTCACCTGCTGATTCAGACCAGAAATCTGAAATTTCAAAAGATTCTAAAGAGAAGAAGCAGGAACAATTACAGGTATCAGCGAAAGAGATCCAGAGCAGGCAAAGTTGTTCTAGTTCTACTAGAAGTCGTACCAAGGTATTGGCAGTGAAATGTTAATGCAAATGTTAATTCATTCAATTGAAGTATTATTTGCTTCTCTGAAGAATTTTGATTAAACTCTTTTTGCTGGTTTGTATACGTTAACAGGTTCAGATGCAGGGGGTAGCTGTTGGTCGTGCTGTGGACTTGACCATGTTGGAAGGGTATGATCAGCTTATAGATGAATTAGAGGAGATGTTTGATATTAAAGGAGGGCTTCGCCCTCGGAATAAATGGGAGATTGTCTACACTGATGATGAAGGGGATATGATGCTTGTAGGTGATGACCCATGGGTGTAAGTAACCTGATTCTTTTTTTTTCCTATTCCTTTTAAAATCTATTCTAGAAATTTAACTTATTGGCTTTGATTTTACATTAACGCAGGGAATTTTGTAACATGGTCAGAAGAATATTTATCTGTTCAAGCCAGGATGTGAAAAAGATGAGTACAGGAAGCAAACTTCCCATGGCTTCTATTGAAGTTGAAGGGACTGTGATAAGCTCAGACTCAGCCGAAAACTGAAATATGAACCTTTTTTTCTTCCCCCGTTTAGTACGTTGTTGGTTGTTTGTTTTCCGGTAATAGGCCTTTTTGTGCTACATTTGGGCCGTGGAGGATGTTAAAGTTGATGGACGCTAATCACTAGCTCGTTTTTTAGAGCTGCCTACCATAGGAGACTAAAAGACATTACCTGGGTTTGAAGAACCAAGAATTCTTAACGAATTAGTTGGGTTCAGGTTAGAGGCTAGGACTAGGAAAATGTGAATACTTACGATCTTTATGGTGGGTTGCGGGGGTTCAAATATGGGCTTCCTGTGCTTGTAATATGTAAATATAAAACGTGCTCTGGCAGTGTAATCCTGGTCTTTTAGTGCGTGAAAGAGAAATTTACTTGCTTAGCGCTTATGGGCTTTTGGCGCTGCCATAATTATCCTCTCTGGCTTGGTTTATTAGTCAATAGTCTAACGACTCTTTTGCATTTATAAAAATTTCTGTATTCTGATCTTTTAGAAGGACGGCACGGATTAGGATATGAGGAGGCCTGACATACTTGGCATTTTCCGAGCTCATGACAAAATCTTATAAATCGGCTTAGGATGTCAACAGTCACATATCTTATAATTTTGAGATACTTGAATTTTAATTTTATAAAAAATTAATTATTTAAATTTTATTAATTATCTATTTAATTTTAATTTTAATATATTCTCATTACTTTATAATTACTTTAATTCATTTAAATATCTGATTAAATAAAAATTTATTAAAATATTTTTCATGAGTACTCAATTACTCAATTAATTTTTTTAATCTCGTAACTTCTCTCTTAATTTATATGTTATATGTTTATATAAATAAATATATATACTATAATTAATAATTTTATGAGTTATAATTTTTACAATGTTAATACAAAATAAAAAGTAAATATATTTATATTTAAAATACATAATATATACACATACGTAATCATAAAAATATTAATGTCATCGTATTAATAATTAGAGTAACTATACTTAAACCTAAATAACAATCTAATAATTTTTTAAATATAATATTCAATGATATAATATTTAAATTATTTAAACAAAATTAACAATCTAATAATTTTTTAATTTAAATATATTAATGTCATCATATTAATAATTAGAATAATCATACTTTTCATATATTTGTTAGTTTTTAACAAAAAAATTACTTGTAAAGTTGGTAAAAATTATAAATTTTTAATTTAATATTAAATAATAATAAAATATTTATAAATAGTAATCGGGTTCGAGAAACAGGTATCCAATGGGTGGTACATGAACCCTACGTATTAAAATTCGGATAGTAAAATCACTACCCTAATCCTACCCGAACTGTTTATGGAGTATTTTAATTATGTATAACATGATCAGGTACCCGTAAGTATCCTATAATAGGATACTCGTTGACATCCTTAAATTGGCTAGAGCTTCATTAGATTCTAATATAAATTTTTATAGCTTATGTGGTCAACCAGTGGGAAAATGTTGGCTGAAAACGCTATGTCCGAGTAATAAATGTTTCCCATTTTTCTTGAGACAGAGGAATATATCCTTTGGTTGGGTTGGAAACCTCTCACATCACCTGCTCCCTCATTGATCTTGGGCTCTATGGCCTCAAAACAGAGCGGCCCAAAGTTATGTACCCGTTTGGAATGGCTCCCACGATGCCCATATGTTTGCCCCTGTTTCTTTGACTATAAGTCCATAACTCAACTCAAGGAGGCTCTGCCAGTAATCAGATAACATAATGCCCACCAACTTTGAAATGTTCCAAGACATGCTTCACGTTGGTTCCAAGTGATATTTTGAGTTAAAAGAGTGACTTCTTAAAACGATATTGATATACGGATAGATGCATGGAATTAATTGGACATTAATGATATTTTATCAAACAACTTTTTGTTTCGTTCAGATTGTTGTAGGTTTATGACCCATGACGCATGAGCAGGTATTCCTATCCTCACACGCCACCACGCATCTCAAAGGATATGGCCAGCCCTGATGGATGATTTTCCATGACAGTCGCAAGTCAGCCACGTAATGCTGAGTAATGATGCCAACAAGACGCCAGCATTTTTATATAATTATAAATATTCAGCTTGACTAGTAGGAGTCGAAATTATTGCATTAAGATATGATGATTTTGGCTTTTTTCTAAAAATAAATATGATGATTTTGAGAGTACTACTTGATATGGTGTTTCTAGACCGTCAATGGCAAAGTAATGTTTCCATTTTTAATGGGAAATCACTGTTATAGTACAACTTTGAGCCTTCTGACTGCAAATCTAAAGATCAGAAAGTTATAGTACAAGTTTTGTTTTTTCTGCCTGGTAGGTGTATTTGGTCCAAAGGACTATGGTGGGTATGTCAGTTCGATTGCATACTTGGAAAATTTTGTAGAATCCATGAATCACACCTCATTTGATTCACGCGTGAGGTGTCTAATCGTCCAGCCATTTAATTCATCCTTCATCCTTTTCATTTGAGTCAGCCATTCTCTCATTTTCCACAAAACCGTGTCTGGTTGTTCGGTCCATTTAATTGCATTCCTTGAGTCGTTTTCAATGCATAATGAATTGTCATTTTCCCACCTAGAAGTTGAGAAGATCACAAATGCTTCCGTCACAGCTAAGATCTCAGCAAGGTTAGCATCAGCTGATCCTATTGGATTTGAGAATGTCACTTTCACCTCTCGTTGCTCCATCTAAGTTAAATTTCATTTGGCCCGATTTTAGCATTTACCACTTAATCTGTTTTCTCTCAGTATTGATTTTCCATGCAAACTCTGAGTTAGAGGCTGTTTGTGAATATCTAACACTGACAGAAAGTCCTTTGATCATTTGGCATTGGCCCAAGCTGCCACCCTAATCTTGACCAATTCGAGACATTGTTCTGCATTCCGTTCTGTACCATTAAAGGTACATTCATTCTAACTTTTCTACCTAACTCTCTTCTTGTCTCTCGCCCACTCTTTCTCCATTTTTTGTAAATATCAAGTCAAATTGCAAAAAATAGGGGCATTGCTATTAGAACCTTACAAACTCGTTGGCATATAAAATAGGAGATAAGACAGAAACTTGGAAGTCTTGGACCTCTAATTACAAAGGCAATGATAGATAAGATATTCTTACCTAACTGTTGAGACTTATCAATGGCTGCTCTAATATATAAGCGCGAAAGAATAATCAAAGCATCTTATGTATTTATTCTGGTTTTGTTACTATGAATGCCTAGGAATTAATCAGGGGATCTCATTCTAAAGTCTTTGTTTCCCTTAATTCCTGATGTACATATATGTCGATCAATCTACATAGAAAATTCAATGACAAGTTTTGAGAGGCCAATCTTTAAAAACCCATTTTGGATTTTTCTGTCAAAAACATCTGGTGTGATCTGAACCTCTTGTTCATCCTTCATTCAATTTGGGTGACAGTGGGTTGTAGTTTGTGATACCAAAGCATTCGATGATCACAAATGTAGAAATAAGAATCCATGAATCTTTAATCGTCTTTATTCTGTTAATTGTTGATTAATAGATATATATATATATATATATGTCACATGTAGGTCTTATTCAAGTGTCCTAAGCCTTCATGAAATTGGGGAAGTATGGTCCGTGGGAGGCAAAGCCATCAATATATTGTTGGTGCCATTGCTGTTAATTATGATTATTCCAAATCTGTTAATGGGGACTCATGATCATTTTTCACCTAGATTGGTCATATCTCAGTTACCAAACGAAAAACATAAACTTCAAATTCAATAATTTGAAGCATGCATATATAAATATCTCATGTGTCGATTTGTCATGAATTTTACATCGATAAGAGATAACATGAATTTTGGACTTATAAATAAAGATTTTTATTAACGTATGTGTTTTGAATTAAAAATGTGAATACGTAACAAGTGATATCAGAATCAATTCAAATATTATTCACTAATATGAAATACTCATAAGAGATACTAGAATTGAGGTGGATTCATTTTTTTTATGGTGATGAAATAGTTAGAATAATAAGAGTGTTATGGAGTTGTATCAGATAAAATGTTACAATTCTACATTAATATTCACTTGATAAATATATCTTTTGGATTAAAAATGTAAATACTTAAATTTTTAAAAAAATGTAAATGCTTAATAGATTAGCTAAATATATAAGAATCTCAAATTAAAAAACAAATTAAGCTTTCTTTCTTATTCACTTGGACAGAAATTAACGTGTATAAGCAATAGCATGTTAACAAATATCAAGGAGTGACTAGAGAATTCAACGGAGTCGCGTTCTTGTTTCCGACAAAAACTTCCACAAGCGTGTGGGTCATGTACTAGCATTCATCCATTTTCACTACTTGGTTTATAAATAACACTGCCCTAGTTTAAATTTCAAATCCGCAAGCCAACAAACATGGAGGGGCACCATCTAAGAGGTTGCAGCACCGCCTACTCCGCCCATGCTCTTCCACTTCACACGCTTAAGCCCTCAAGCCGAGCGGGCTTAAACCGTGTGTTTGCGGCAGTTTACACGTGTGCCATCATGGCTTTGTTCTATCGCCATGCAAAAACACTCCTTTACTCCAAAACACTAGTTTCTTTCTACGTAACCCTAACGTTGTTCATCTCCGATCTTATCCTTGCCTTCATGTGGGCCAACGGACAGGCTTTCCGCATGCGTCCTGTTTACCGTAAAGAATACCCTGAAAACATCGAAAAGGCCATGAAAAAAAGTTATTTTCCAGCCTTGGACGTGTTCATATGCACGGCTGATCCTTGGAAGGAGCCGCCAATGAGAGTGGTGAACACGGCCTTGTCGGTGATGGCCTATGATTATCCAACAGAGAAGATTTCGGTCTATGTATCAGACGATGGAGGATCGGCATTGACTCTCTTTGCTTTCATGGAAGCTGCTAAGTTTGCAGCCCAATGGTTACCCTTTTGTAGGAAGAACAATATATTGGAGAGGAGCCCGGATGAATATTTCGCATCCAATTATTCAAGGACGCCTGAAACTAAGAAGATTAAGGTAAAATAGATTCCTAAAACCATTTAATTAACTAGCTAATAACTATTTACCATCTTTAATTTTTTTATTTTCTAATCTTAATCGCAATTACAAGTTGAAATCAAAAAAATCACTTGAAAAATTAAATATCTTTAAGTTATTTAATTCAAGACACTGTAGATCTTTAGCTAAAAATTGTTCTCTTTGACTATCCTATAACTTTAAAATATTAAATCACTAGATTAATTAATTCATTTTGAAAAGACTGATCTCTATATTTAAAATTTAATCTTTATAGTTACACAGTTATAAAAGATATTGTGTCACAATACATGGGTTCAAGTCATACAACCTTATCGGACGACTAACTTATCAACCTTAATGGCTTTAGAAATTAAAGCCACCTTATCCACGACTGAGGTTCCAATCAAACTTTATGGATTCTGGGAGCACTCAAGCAATTAATATTTGTTTTGTAGGAAATATTCAAAATTCATATATACAAAATCCTAGGGATTTTTAATGTTTCAAGTCAAAAAAGGAAGAGAGAAATCGTCATTTCTCCCAAAATGCTGGAAATTTTGTCCAAGGTGATAGTAGGACAAATGATGTTGGTGTAATAACTAATCAATTGGCGGCCTGTCTGGTTTATGCATGGAGTGGAGACGACGAAGATAAAGATGGTGACATCAATTTGTACCAGCTGCGTCCAAAGGGCGGCTGAGAGTGAGTGGCATTGGCTACCTATAGAACAACCCATCCAAATAAAAGCCTATCCCAAATAATTCTAATTAATTTAATTAGTAGGATTTTAATTTTTAAGTTGCTGCAATTATTACAAGTATGTATATATATATATATATATATATATATATATATTGAAGGTTCTATGTACAAGATCGAGCTTAGAAGGATACCATAACACTCGAAACTAATTTTTAGATGTCTGAGTGGCTAAGGAGACAGACTTGAAATCTGTTGGGCACCGCCTGCGCAAGTTCGAATCCTACTGCGGACGTGAATCTGTTCTTTTTGGACTTTCAATTTTGAATCTTAATGTTTGCTGCAGATAATATACGAGAGCATGAAAGTGAGAGTGGAACACGTTGCTAAAACAGGTAAGGTTGGTGAGGAATACATAACCAGCTATCAGGACCGTCACGCTTTTAGTAAATGGACAGATGAATTCACCCGTCAAAATCACCCTACTGTGATTCAGGTTTTGCAATACAATTACCTTTCCTCAGCTTCTATTTGAGCTCAAAATTAATCACCGTCAAACAACTAATCATTTTCTATAACGTTACAATTGTGTTATAATAATCAGGTTTTACTGGAGCAAAACAAAGACAAAGACGTTGCAGGCCATTGGTTGCCAAACCTGGTTTATGTTTCCAGGCAGAAGAGCAAGACATCGCCTCACCATTTCAAAGCTGGTGCCCTTAATGTTCTGGTATATGCTCCCACAAAATATTTGAAGTTTACCATTAATTATGTTTATCTTCTTCTTCTTCTCTAAATGGTCAATCCTGTGTTTCGAATTTAAAGGTCCGAGTATCGGCTGCCATGACCAATGCACCACTAATCTTAACCTTAGATTGTGACATGTATTCGAATGATCCAGGAACACCTATCCGTGTCCTGTGTTATGCGTTAGACCCTGAGTATCAGAACAAATTGGCTTACATTCAGTTCCCTCAAGAATTCCATGGCCTCAATAAGAGTGACATTTATGCTTGTGAGCATAACCATTTGCTTACTATTGGCTTTGATGGTCTATCCGGCCCTAACTATGTGGGAACTGGCTGCTTCTTTCGCCGGCGAGCTTTCTTTGGTGGCCCAGCAACTTTGGTTCTACCTGAAATCAAGGAACTAAGCCCGGATTATGTCGTAAACAAGCCCATCACGGCTCAATTAGTTCTTGAATTGGCACACCATGTTGCAGGATGCAACTATGAAGACCAGACCAAGTGGGGTTCTGAGGTAAACTCATTTAATTAACTAATCCATCATTTTGGCTGATAAAAGCCTGTTATAGTTGTATTTATGTGGAAAAATCATCTGCGCAGATTGGATTTAGGTATGGGTCACTGGTGGAGGACTATTACACAGGATTCCGGTTGCAATGTGAAGGATGGATGTCCATATTCTGCTACCCTGAAAGGGCTGCATTTCTGGGGGATGTACCCTTCAACCTGCTTGATGTTCTTGGCCAGAACAAGAGGTGTGCAATGGGCCTCCTTGAAGTGGCTTTTTCAAGATACAGTACTATAACTTATGGTGTCAAAGCTCTGGGGCTCTTGATGGGGCTAGGTTATTCATACCATGCATTCTGGCCCGCTTTGTCAATTCCAATCACTACATATTCCTTTCTCCCTCAACTTGCTTTCCATAATGGAGTCAGTATCTTCCCAAAGGTACATATGCTTCCTTGTGTTAGTTTCAAACAACAGGATACTAATCTTTGCCATGGAATTGATTGAACGTAAAAGAAGTTGCTTAATTTTTCAGGTGTCAGAACCATGGTTTTTCCTTTACATGTTCCTGTTCCTTGGAGCATATGGGCAAGATTGCTTAGACTTTGTCTTAGGCAGGGGAACAATCCAAAGATGGTGGAGCAATCAGAGAATGTGGATGATAAGAGGACTTTCAAGTTGCTTGTTTGGACTAACTGAGTTCTTTCTCAAGTCCATTGGCATTTCCACCCAGGGTTTCAATGTGACCAGCAAGGTAATCGACGATGAGCAGAGCAAAAGATATGACCAAGGGCGTTTTGAGTTTGGGGTGCCATCACCCATGTTTGTAATACTAACAATGGCAGCAATAATTAACCTATTCTCATTCATCTGTGGGCTGATCAAATTCCTCAATGGCAGCAATAAGGAAGGGCTTTTTATGCAGTTGTTCCTAACAGGTTCCATTGTGATGAATTGCCTGCCAATCTACCAAGCCATGGCTTTGAGGAGTGGCAAAGGAAAAATGCCTATTAGAACTACTATTACTGCAACATTTCTGGCATCAGCTCTTTATGCAGTGGCTTCTATCATTCTCATGTGATGATGCTAGCAGAGGAACACTGTTTTCTTGTGTTTCCTTTAACTATGATGCTCTTTCTGTCACAAGAGATTAAAGTTTCAGGATTTGATAGTTATCCATATATAGTAACTATGCCTGTCACTATTTTACAATCCCAAATAGAACTTTTCCCAGTTTTTATACAATCTTTTTCAGTCTTTTCAGAATCAAATTAAGTTGAAATATTAAAAAATAAAAAACAAATTGCACTGGATGGGAGGTAGGGATGTCAACAAATACTCTATCATAGGGTACCTGCGGGTACCCGATCCGATTATATAGGATTAGGGTACTCCATAAACGAGTTCGGGTAGGGTTAGGGTAGTAATTTCATTACTCGAATTTTAATAGAGTAGGATTTCGATACCACCCCTTAGATACCCGTTACTCGAACCCGATTACTATTTATAAACATTTTATTATTATTTTAATGATTAAATTAAAAATTTACAAATTTTACTAACTTTACAAGCAATTTTTTTTTTTTAAAAACTAACAAATATATGAAAAATATAGTTACTCTAATTATTAATATGATGATATTAATATATTTAAATTAAAAAATTATTAGATTGTTAATTATGTTTAAATAATTTGAATATTATATCATTATATATTATGTTTTAAAAATTATTAGATTGTTATTTATGTTTAAGTATGGTTACTCTAATTATTAATGTGATAGCATTAATACTTTTATGAATACGTGTGTGTATATATTATATACTTTAAATATAAATATATTTACTTTTTATTTTATATTAACATTGTAAAAATTATAACTCATAAAATTATTAATTACAGTATATATACATTTATTTATATAAACATATAACATATAAATCTAAAGAGAAGTTATGAGATTAGAAAAGTTAATTAGGTAATTAGGTACCGATAAAGAAGATTTTAATAATTTATTTTATTTAATTGAGTATGTAAATGAGTTAAGGTAATTATAAGGTAAGGAGAATGTATTAGGGTTAGGGTAATAATTTTAAAATTAAACAAGTAATTAATATAGTTAGGATAATTGATTTTTTATAAGGTTAGAGTTCAGATATATGAAAATTATAAGATACCTGATCAATTGATATCTCTAATGAGAGGCTTCTGATTAGTTCTTATCAAGCGAGTCTGTCGTTCAAAAAGCTCTTGAAAAGCGAATGGCGTGGTGCTGCAACTGCAAAGAGGCGCATGAACTTTCGAAAGCAAACGTTTAAGGCCAGTGGATTAATCGCATGCCCACACAGTTCATTCCCCTGTTCGGTCTTCTGATGATGACAGTGAAAATACTATTGACATTAAATAATTGTGATTTGAACTTCAAAAATATTTATATTTTATAAATAATCTAGATATTTTGAAAATTTATCGCTAGTGAAATTAATTTTTTATAAAAAAATTATATAAAATAAAAATTATTTTTATTAGTACTTTCACTTTGGAGTGAGTAAAAACAAATTAAGTAATTATTTACTTAAATCAAATGTAATTTGGGTAAAATGATTCAATCTAATTGATTCATTAAATCAATTGGTTCAAAATGTATGATTTAATTAGTTTTTTGATCGGTTCTTGGTTTTAAAATTTTTTAACTGAACCGATTAAAAATTAAATTAAAATTATATATATATTAATAAATATAATATTATATATGTTATTTTTAAATTTACATAAAATATAATATACATTTAATATTTTTACTTCTTCATTTCTATTTTTTCAATTCTTATTTTTTAATTTCTTTTAATTCTTTTTTATTTATACATTTTAAAGATATCAAAGATTTTGTTATTGACGATTATGAGTGAAAAAGTTAGAAATTTATTATTCACACTTCAATTGAGGTGGATGTTAATTTTGATAACTTTTTACATAATTTTTCATTTTTAATCTTCTTTTATTATATAAGTGATGCAAAGAGTCAAGTCACGGAAGAGATTTAAGTTGATAATTTACAATGGTTAATGATCTTGTGTTAGGTAGTTTTATTTTATAGGTATTAATTTTATTATTTTTTTTGTCTATGTAGGACATGGAGGGGATACTAGTGTTCTTGTTACCAGTCTATATTGTGATGGTCAAGACTGACTACTAATCAATCTTCTACTCTCCTATGTTTGTTTTTGAACTCCCTCTATGGAATGAATGACTTAATTCAAAAAAAAAATATTATTTTTGACTTTTTATTATGTTAAATTTTAAATGTTAATTTGACAGTTTACGTCAAAAGTCATAATTATGTAAGTGAAGCAACAACTGTTGTGCTTTTTTTTTATATTTAAATTATTTAAATATTTTATAATTATAAATAAAATTTATAAAAAAAATAAAATTTTAATCTATTAATCAAAATCAAATCAATATAACTAATTTGATCTTTCTTTACATTTAGTCAATTTTTGTTAATTTTTTAAAAACATTTTATCCATATGATCTTTAAATATTACAGATTAAACTACCTAATTGCTCTATCTGCTTCCACAGATATAAAGTGTATTATGCTGAATAGTTCTCCTTTGTATGGCTGATAAATTATACTAGAAGGTATACTAAATGCAAGAGAACTCATAGATTGATCACATCCATCGATATAGCCAAGAACTATGGACGGCCCCGGTCTAAGAGCAGGGCGCACTACCCATGCTCCTTCTCTTCAAAAGTTTGAACCCCTCAGGCGCACGGCCTTGAACCAGAGTTGAATCAGAGGATTCCGTTGTTTAACCTTCCACCTAAGATTCTTTGCCGTGTTGTTCACATTCAGTTGCGGGTAAGTTTCTCTATCTGATTTGTCTTTATTAGATGCTAAGTGATGTAAACCAAGTGGACCATTATATTGTTTTGTCAACATGATTGATTTGGGAATAACTTTTATGGACTTGTTCTGTTTGTAGGCTGAACAAGAAACAGATGAAGTTTATGCACAAATAACACTGTTGCCGGAAGCGAATGTAAGAACCGATTTTAGTTCCTTTCAGATTTGAACATGTGGTATTGGAATGCGAAAATGTAGTTGTTCCTTTTGTTTCATTTTTTTTAAATTCTACTGTTTGAAATCAGTGATTTCCAATTATTTTTTTGGCATCTGTAGCAACCCGAGCCAACATCTCCAGATCAATCCCCTCCTGAGTCTCAAAGACCTACTGTGCACTCATTCTGCAAGGTTTTAACTGCCTCTGATACAAGCACCCATGGAGGGTTTTCTGTTCTTCGCAAACATGCCACTGAATGCCTTCCTCCACTGGTATTTATTTTTAGATCATGCTATTTGTTTTAGCCTTTTTGTCCACTGTCTTAAGTATCCATTTTTTTTTTATTTCTATTTCTGGATGTCTTTCAGGACATGAACCAGAACACCAACCCAGGAATTGATTGCCAAGGATCTTCATGGTTATGAGTGGCGCTTTAAGCATATTTTCAGAGGTAATAATGAAACCTGATTTATTGTGCTGCTCATTTGATGTTAAATCGCTTCTATGATTTTGGTAAATGTGAGTTATTTTAAGCCTTTATGTTTTCATTTGTTCATCCATGTAAAATTCTCCTCCATAATCCATGGGTAAATTTAATAACATAATTTTCTGTATATGATTAAATGAACAGGCCAACCGAGGAGGCATTTGCTCACAACAGGATGCAGTACATTTGTTGCTTCAAAGAGATTAGTTGCTGGTGATTCCTTTGTGTTCTTCAGGTAGATGTTATCTTCTTTCTTTTTCTTTTTCTTGTTTTTTTGTCCACATTGATGTGTGTGTCCGTAAGCACCCTGCACATGTGCTGGTCCTTCGCTGGTTGTGTTCAACTCCCATGTAACTGATGAGCTATTTACTTAATACTTGGTTATCTAGAGGAGAAAGGGGGGAGCTACATGTGGGAGTGAGGCGTGTTGCTCATCAACAGAGCAGCTTGCCATCGTCAGAGATTTCAAGTCAGAGCATGCACTTAGGAGTGCTGCAACTGCATCTCATGCTGTTTCAACACAAACCCTCTTTGTTGTCTACTATAAGCCAAGGTATGATATTTTACAGATCTGCTAAACAGGAGCTGAAAATGATATTTCTTTACTTATAATTGTCTTGTGTAAAATAACAGGACAAGTCAGTTCATCATTGGGTTGAACAGATATTTAGAGGCTCTTAATAACAAGTTTGCAGTTGGCATGAGATTTAAGATGAGGTTTGAAGGGGAGGATTCTCCTGAGAGAAGGTAGTGGAACTTAACTACATGATTGCTTTGGATTTGGTGATTTTTTGATTGCTTCTGTAGATATTTACTCAACATACCTTGCTTGATAAGGTTTTCTGGCACAATTGTTGGTGTTGAAGACTTTTCTCCTCACTGGAAAGATTCAAAATGGTGATCATTGAAGGTAAGTTCTTCGTACATGCTACCTTCAACTTTTATTTAAATGTTTGGTCTGTATATGTATATTTATTGCTTGTCAACAGGTACAATGGGATGAACCTGCCTCAATTCCAAGACCTGACAGGGTTTCACCATGGGAGAAAGAACCCTTTGCTGCTCCCATTCCACCAACTCTGGGTCAACCGCTTGCAGCTAAGAACAATAGGCCTCGTCCACCCACTGAAATTCCTGCTCTAGGTAAGACATTTTTCCTTGTTTGGTCCTCATCTGTAACACCATTTTTGTTATATCTGACTGGCCCACTTTGTTTGAATAATATAGATTTATCTTCAACAGCATCAGCTCCATGGAATTCTGGAGTGATGCATTCCCATGATCTAACACGGCATAATGTTACTGCTGAAGCAAAAAAGAAATGGAAATCATGTCGTGTGGCATCACGTGCAGACAGATATGAACAGCAGTTGTGGCTCTATCTCAAAGACTCAGAATGAAGGGAGTTGGCTATCTTCTCCAGGCATGAGCGTTTCTCAGCATCTGTTTCCCGATGGAAGAGAGGATAGCAAAAGTGTATCTGGTTGGCCTGTTCTTTCAGGTTTTTCAAAACCACAGCTGAAAAATGATTCAACCTTTGATCCAATTGAAAAGGTGAAGAAATTTGAGACAGCTTTTAGTTGCCGATTGTTTGGTATTGAGCTGATTAACCACTCTGCGAGCTCAACTTCATTGGAGAGGACACCGACACAACTTGCTACTATGACTGGTGGTAGCACTGAAGGACATGGCCCAAGTTCCCTGTCACCTGCTGATTCAGACCAGAAATCTGAAATTTCAAAAGATTCTAAAGAGAAGAAGCAGGAACAATTACAGGTATCAGCGAATGAGATCCAGAGCAGGCAAAGTTGTTCTAGTTCTACTAGAAGTCGTACCAAGGTATTGGCAGTGAAATGTTCATGCAAATGTTAATTCATTCAATTGAAGTATTATTTGCTTCTCTGAAGGATTTCGTTAAACTCTTTTTGGTGGTTTGTATATGTTAACAGGTTCAGATGCAGGGAGTAGCTGTTGGTCGTGCTGTGGACTTGACCATGTTGGAAGGGTATGATCAGCTTGTAGATGAATTAGAGGAGATGTTTGATATTAAGGGAGGGCTTCGCCCTCAGAATAAATGGGAGATTGTCTACACTGATGATGAAGGGGATATGATGCTTGTAGGTGATGACCCATGGGTGTAAGTAACCTGATTCTTTTTTTTTCCTATTCCTTTTAAAATCTATTCTAGAAATTTAACTTATTGGCTTTGATTTTACATTAATGTGGGGAATTTTGTAACATGGTCAGAAGAATATTTATCTGTTCAAGCCAGGATGTGAAAAAGATGAGTACAGGAAGCAAACTTCCCATGGCTTCTATTGAAGTTGAAGGGACTGTGATAAGCTCAGACTCAGCCGAAAACTGAATATGAACCTTTCTTTTCTTCCCCCGTTTAGTACGCTGTTGGTTATTTGTTTGCCGGTAATAGGCCTTTTTGTGCTACATTTGGGCTGTGGAGAATGTTAAAGTTGATGGACGCTAATCACTAGCTCGTTTTTTAGAGCTGCCTACCATAGGAGACTAAAAGACATTACCTGGGTTTGAAGAACCAAGAATTCTTAATGAATTAGTTGGGTTCAGGTTAGGGGCTAGGACTAGGAAAATGTGAATACTTACGATCTTTATGGTGGGTTGGGGGGGGGGGGGGGGGGGGGGGGGGGTTCAAATCTGGGCTTCCTGCGCTTGTAATATGTAAATATAGAACGTGCTCTGGCAGTGTAATCCTGGTCTTTTAGTGCGTGAGAGAAATTTACTTGCTTAGCGCTTATGGGCTTGTGGCGCTGCCATCATTATCCTGGCTGGCTTGGTTTTTTAATCAATAGTCTAACGACTCTTTTGCATTTATAAAAATTTCTGTATTCTGATCTTTAGAAGGACAGCACGGATTAGGATATCAGGAGGCCCGACATTCTTGGCATTTTGTGAGCTCATGATAAAATCCTATAAATCGGCTAGAGCTTCATTAGATTCTAATATAGATATTTATATCTTATGTGGTCAGCCATGTGGGAAAATGTTGGCTGAAAATGCTATGTCCGAGTAATAAATGTTTCCCATTTTTCTTGAGACAGAGGAATATATCCTTTGGTTGGGTTGGAAACCTTTCACATCACCCGCTCCCTCCTCGATCGTGGGCTATACGGCCACAAAACAGAGCGGCCCAAAGTTATGTACCCGTTTGGAGTGACTCCCACGATGCCCATATGTTTCCCCCTGTTTCTTTGACTATAAGTCCATAACTCAACTCAAGGATGCTCTGCCGGTAATCGGATAACATAATACCCACCAACTTTGAAACGTTCCAAGACATTCTTCACGTTGGTTCCAAGTGAAATTTTGAGTTAAAAGAGTGACTTCTTAAAACGATATTGATATACAGACAGATGCATGAAATTAATTGGACATTAATGATATTTTATCAAACAACTTTTTGTTTCGTCCAGATTGTTGTAGCCCCATGACCCATGAGGCATGAGCAGGTATTCCCATTCTCACACACCACCACGCATCTCAAAGGGTATGGCCAGCCCTGATGGATGATTTTCTATGACAGACACAAGTCATCCACGTGATGTTGACTAATAATGCCAACACTGAAAGGACGCCAGCATTTTTATATAATTATAAATATTCATCTTGACTAGTAGGAGTAGAAATTATTGCATTATTGCTGCTCTTCATCACGGTCCATACTCCAGAGATATGATGATTTTGACAGCACTACTTGATATGGTGTTTCTAGACCGTCAATGGCAGAGTAATGTTTCAATTTTTAATGGGAAATCACAGTTATGCTACAACTTTGAGTCTTTTGACTGCAAATCTCAAGATCAGAAAGTTATAGCACCAAGTTTTGTTTTCCCTGCCTGGTGGGTATATTTAGTCCAAAGGACTATAGTGGGTATATCAGTTTGATTGCATACTTAGAAAAATTTGTAGAATCCATGAATCACACCTCATCATCCTAATGCCTACAAGTTAATTTAGAGGGTTTGAAAATTAAGGTATCATAGATTTTGCAATAAGCGGAAAAATCTATTGATATTGAAAGATAGGAAGAAGTCATAAACTAATGACAAGAAATAGAGAAAAATATCTAGAGAAAAATATCTTCCATCCCCTGATGGATTATATAAGATTCCTTTCTCTAATTCTATATGTTAAGTGTATGACCAAGTCAAATTGCAGAAAATGGGGGTATTGCGATTAGAAACTTACAAACTCGCTGGCATATAAAATAGGAGATGAGACAGAAACTTGGAAGGCTTAGATCACTAATTACAAAGGCAATAATAGATACTATAAGATATTCTTACCTAACTCTTGAAACTTATCAATGGCTGCTCGAATATATAAGCACGAAAGAATAATCAAAGCATCTTATATATTTATTCTGGTTTTGTTACTATGAATGCCCAGGAATCAATCAGGGGATCTCATTCTAAAGTCTTTGTTTCCTTTAATTCCTGATGTACATATGTAGATCAATTTACATAGAAAATTCAATGACAAGTTTTGAGAGGCCAATCTTTAAAAACCCATTTTGGATTTTTCTGTGAAGAACATCTGGTGTGATCTGAACCTCTTGTTCATCTTTCATTCAATTTGGGTGACAGTGGGCTGTAACATGTGATACCAAAGCACTCGATGATTACAAGTGTAGAAATAAGAATCCATGAATCTTTAATCGTCTTTCTTCTGTTACTTGTTGATTAATAGATATATATGTCACATGCAGGTCTTATTCAAGTGTCCTGAGCTTTCATGAAATTGGGGAAGTATGGTACGTGGGAGGCAAAGCCGTCAATATATTTTTGGTGCCATTGCTGTTAATTGTGATTATTCCAAATCTGTAAATGGGGACTCATTATCATTTTTCACCTTGATTGGTAATATCTCAATTACTAAACAAAAACCATAGACCTCAAATTCAATAATTTGAAACATGCATATATAAATATCTTATGTGTCGATTTGTTATTAATTTTACATCAGTAACAGATAATATGAATTTTGTACTCATAAGTAAAGATTTTTGTTCACGTATATGTCTTGAATTGAAAATGTGGATACGTAATAAGTAATATCAAAATCAATCTAATAAAATAACAATAAGAGATACTAAAATAAGGTAGATTCCTTTTTTTTAATGGTGGTGAAATAGTTAGAATAATGAGAATATTATAGAGTTGTGTCAAATAACATGTTAGAATCCTACGTTAATATTCACTTGATAAGTATATCTTTTGATTAGCTAAATTTATAAGAATCTCAAATTAAAAAACAAATTTAGCTTTCTTTCTTACTCTCTTGGAAAAATTTCTTAAATTTTTAGATTTTTTTTTGATGAATTGGACAGAAATTAACGTGTATAAGCAATAGCATGTTAACAAATATCAAGGAATAATTAGAGAATTCAATGGAGTCGTGATCTTGTTTCCGACAAAGACTTCCACAAGCGTGTGATCATGTACTAGCAGTCATCCATTTTCACTGCTTGGTTTATAAATAACACTGCCCCAGTTTAAATTTCAAACCCGCAAGCCAACAAACATGGAGGGGCACCATCTGAGAGGTTGCAGCACCGCCTACTCCGGCCCTGCATTTCCACTGCACACGCTTAAGCCCTCACGTCGAGCGGGCTTAAACCGTGTGTTCGCGGCAGTTTACACGTGTGCCATCATAGCTCTGTTCTATCGCCATGCACAAACACTCCTCTACTCCAAAACCCTAGTTTCTTTCTACGTAACCCTAACGTTGTTCATCTCCGATCTTATCCTCGCCTTCATGTGGGCCAACGGACAGGCTTTCCGCATGCGTCCTGTTTACCGTAAAGAATACCCTGAAAACATCGAAAAGGCCATGAAAACAAGTGATTTTCCAGACTTGGACGTGTTCATATGCACGGCTGATCCTTGGAAGGAGCCGCCAATGAGAGTGGTGAACACGGCCTTATCGGTGATGGCCTATGATTATCCAACGGAGAAGATTTCGGTCTATGTATCAGACGACGGAGGATCGGCATTGACTCTCTTTGCTTTCATGGAAGCAGCTAAGTTTGCTGCCCACTGGTTACCCTTTTGTAAGAAGAACAATATATTGGAGAGGAGCCCGGATGAATATTTTGCATCCAATTATTCAAGGACCCCTGAAACTGAGATGATTAAGGTAAAATCCATTCCTAAAACCATTTAATTAACTAGCTAATAACCATATACCATCTTTAGTTTCTTTATTTTCTAATCTTAATCACAATTACAAATTGAAATAAAAAAAATTACCTGAAAGATTAAGTATCTTTAAGTTATTTAATTCAAGACACTGTGGGTCTTTAGCTAAAAATTATTCTCTTTGACTGTCCGATGACTTTAAAAAGTTAAATTACTAAATTTAATTAATTTATTTTGAAAAGACTGATTTCTATATTTAAAATTTAATCTTTATAGTTACACAATTATAAAGGATATTGTGTCACGATACATGGGTTCAAGTCATACAACCTTATCGGACGACTAACTTATCAACCTTATTGGCTGTAGAAATTAAAGCCACCTTATCCACGACTGAGGTTCCGATCAAACTCTTTGGATTCTGGGAGCACTCAAGCAATTAATATTTGTTTTGTAGGAAATATTCAAAATGCATACAAAAGCCTGGGAATTTTTTAATTTTTCAAGTAAAAAAAGGGGAGAGAGAAATCGTCATTTCTCCCATAATGGTGGAAATTTTGTCCGAGGTGGTAGTAGGACAAATGATGTTGATGTAATGACTAATCAATTGGCGGCCTGTCTGGTTTATGTTTGGAGTGGAGAAGAGAAAGATAAAGATGGTGACATCAATTTGTACCAGCTGTGTCCAAAGGGCGGCTGAGAGTGAGTGGTATTTGCTACGTATACAACAAACCATCCAAATAGAAGCCTATCCCAAATAATTCTAAGTAATTTAATTTTTAAGTTGCTGCAATTATTACAAGTATATAGATATTGAAGGTTCTATGTACAAGATCGATCTTAGATTGTAGATCCATAAAGAAAAAGAATAGCTTATGAGTGTAAAGTCGATATGTCCGAGTGGTTAAGGAGACAGACTTGAAATCTGTTGGGCACCGCCCGCGCAGGTTCGAACCCTGCTGTCGACGTAAATCTGTTCTTTTTGGACTTTCAATTTTGAATCTTAATGTTTGCTGCAGATAATGTACGAGAGCATGAAAGTGAGAGTGGAACACGTTGTTGAAACAGGTAAGGTTGGTGAGGAATACATAACCAGCTATCAGGACCGTCACGCTTTTAGTAAATGGACAGATGAATTCACCCGTCAAAATCACCCTACTGTGATTCAGGTTTTGCAACACAATTACCTTTCCTGAGCTTCTCTTTGAGCTCAAAATTAATCACCGTCAAACAACCGATCATTTTCTATAACGTTACAATTGTGTTATAATAATCAGGTTTTACTGGAGCAAAACAAAGACAAAGACGTTGCAGGCCATTGGTTGCCGAACCTGGTTTATGTTTCCAGGCAGAAGAGCAAGACATCGCCTCACCATTTCAAAGCTGGTGCCCTTAATGTCCTGGTATATGCTCTCACAAAATATTTGAAGTTTACCATTAATTATGTTTATCTTCTTCTTCTTCTTCTTCTCTAAATGGTCAATTCTGTGTTTCTAATTTAAAGGTCCGAGTATCGGCTGCCATGACCAATGCACCACTAATCTTAACCTTAGATTGTGACATGTATTCGAATGATCCGGGAACACCTATCCGTGTCCTGTGTTATGCGTTAGACCCTGAGATTCAGAACACATTGGCTTACATTCAGTTCCCTCAAGAATTCCATGGGCTCAATAAGAGTGACATATATGCTTGTGAGCATAAACATTTGTTCAAGCTTAATCCTATTGGCTTTGATGGTCTATCCGGGCCTAATTATGTGGGAACTGGCTGCTTCTTTCGCCGGCGAGCTTTCTTCGGTGGCCCATCAACTTTGGTTGTACCTGAAATCAAGGAACTAAGCCCGGATTATGTCGTAAAAAAGCCCATCACGGCTCAATCAGTTCTTGAACTGGCACACCATGTTGCAGGATGCAACTATGAAGACCAGACCAAATGGGGCTCTAAGGTAAACTCATTTAATAACTAATCCATCATTTTGGCTGATAAAAGCCTGTTACAGTTGTATTTATGTGGAAAAATCATCTGTGCAGATTGGATTTAGGTATGGGTCACTGGTGGAGGACTATTACACAGGTTTCCTGTTGCAATGTGAAGGATGGATGTCCATATTCTGCTGCCCTGAAAGGGCTGCATTTCTGGGAGATGTACCCTTCAACCTGCTTGATGCTCTTGGCCAGAACAAGAGGTGGGCAATCGGCCTCCTTGAAGTGGCTTTTCAAGATACAGTACTATAACTTATGGTGTCAAAGCTATGGGGCTCTTGATGGGGCTAGGTTATTCATACTATGCATTCTGGCCCGCTTTGTCAATTCCAGTCACTACATATTCCTTTCTCCCTCAGCTTGCTCTCCATAATGGAGTCAGTATCTTCCCAAAGGTATATATGCTTCCTTGTATTAGTTTCAAACAAAAGGATACTAATCTTTGCCATGGAATTGATTGAACGTAAAAGAAGTTGCTTAATTTTTCAGGTGTCAGAACCATGGTTTTTCCTTTACATGTTGTTTCTTGGAGCATATGGGCAAGATTGCTTAGACTTTGTCTTAGGCGGGGGAGCAATCCAAAGATGGTGGAGCAATCAGAGAATGTGGATGATAAGAGGACTTTCTTGTTACTTGTTTGGACTAACTGAGTTCTTTCTCAAGTCCATTGGCATTTCCACTCAGGGTTTCAATGTGACCAGCAAGGTAATCGACGATGAGCAGAGTAAAAGATATGACCAAGGGCGTTTTGAGTTTGGGGTACCATCACCCATGTTTGTAACACTAACAATGGCAGCAATAATTAACCTATTCTCATTCATCTGTGGGCTGATCAAATTCCTCAATGGCAGCAGTAAGGAAGGGCTTTTTATGCAGTTGTTCCTAACAGGGTCCATTGTGATGAATTGCCTGCCAATCTACCAAGCCATGGCTTTGAGGAGTGACAAAGGAAAAATGCCTATTAGAACTACTATTACTGCAACATTTCTGGCATCAGCTCTTTATGCAGTTGCTTCTATCATTCTCATGTGATGATGCTAGCAGAGGAACACTGTTTTCTTGTGTTTCCTTTAACTATGATGCTCTTTCTGTCACAAGAGATTAAAGTTTCAGGATTTGATAGTTATCCATATATAGTAACTATGCCTATCACTGTTTTACAAATCCTAAATAGAACTTTTCCCAGTTTTTATACAATCTTTTTCAGTCTTTTCAGAATCAAATTAAGTTGAAACATAAAAAATAAGAACAAATTGCACTGGATGGGAGGCTTATGATCAGTTCTTATCAAGCGAGTCTGTCGTTCAAAAAACTCTTGAAAAGCGAATGGCGTGGTGCTGCAACTGCAAAGAGGCGCGTGAACTTTCGAAAGCAAACTTTCAAGGCAAGTGGATTAACCGCATGCCCACACGGTTCATTCCCCCGTTCGGTCTCCCTCTTAGATGATGACAGTGAAAATATTATTGACATTAAATAATTGTGATTTGAACTTCAACAATATTTATATTTTATAAATAATCTAGATATTTTAAAAATTTATCGCTAGTGAAATTAAATTTTTTTATAAAAAAAGAAAATTATATAAAATTAAAATTATTTTCATTAGTACTTTTATGTAAGGGTGAGTAAAATCAAATCAGATCAATTTGGATAAAATTATTCACTTAAATCAAATGCAATTTGGATAAAATGATTCAATCTAATTTAACTATTGAGTCAATTGGTCCAAAATGTAATATTAATAAATGTAATATTATTTTTTGATCGGTTCTCGGTTTTAAAATTTTTGAATTAAACCAACTTAAAAATCAAATTAAATTTTTATATATATTAATAAATGTAATATTATATATATTATTTTTAAATTTACATAAAATATAATATACATTTAATATTTTCACATCTTCATTTATATTTTTTCAATTCTTAGTTTTTTATTTCTTTTAATTCTTTTTTGTTTATACATTTTAAAGATTGGTATTGTGGATTCTATTTGTTGATGATTGATGACTGAAAAAGTTAAAAATTCATTCTTCACACTTCAATTGAGGTAAATGTTAACTTTGATGACCTTTTACATAATTTTTCATTTTTAATCTTCTTTTACTATATAAGTGAATGCGAGAAGCCAAGTCATGGAGGAGATTCAAGTTGATAATTTGCAATGGTTAATGGTCTTATATTAAATAGTTTTATGAGAAAATTGTGAGGAATGCCCTTTCTTAATAAAGAAATTTTAAAAATAATCATCAAAATAAATTTAACTGTTTTTAATCATATTTAATCATGACTTGATAAAAATACCTTTTAAACTATTTTAAATAAATTAAACCATTCATTATAATTTCTACTCATTTGTGTTTCACATTTCTCTCTCTCACCATCCCACTTTCTCAAATTTTATCGATTTCTCTATTCGACATTTGTTTGCTATACTTCTGATTTTTTTCTTCGGCATTCGTTTGCTTTGCTTTTAATTTCTCTCTCTCGCGTTTTCAGATTTTTTTTTCTTGCTTTTTCAAGGCACCAAGCAATGGTTTTGACATGCTTGGGTGGGTGGGTATTTGAAAAATTCGATTGTTAGGTATTTTGGATAAAATTAAAATGGTAAAAATAATCACAGATGTATGAAATAACTTTTAATTGAATTAATTCGGGACCTAGACACCAATAAACTCAAAATTTTAAAATTTATAAACCTAGGTTTTCAAAAGAATTTTTTTTTAATTTTTAGTCAAAGTAGGTGTTTTAGATAAAGAAAATTATATTTTGATTTATTAAAACATGTTGGAAACACTTTAATCGGTGCCAAATTGTCAAAAAAATAAAAAAAAATGAAAAGAGTTGAGAAGATTTGAAGTTTTTATTCATAAGTAGCAACAATATTTTAAACATTAAAATATAACAAAATGTTCTTGAATATGTTGTGTAACAACAATTTTTTTTAACATGGCGTGTAACAATAATATTTTTTTCAACATGGCATGTAGCAATCTTTTTAATCAGTGTGTAATATTTTTTTGTACACGACGTGTAATAACAGTATTTTTTTTCAACATAGCGCGTAACAACCTAACCATGTCATGTAACAACAGTTTTTTTTTCAACATAGCGTGTCAACCTAACCATGACTTGTCACATGTTTTTGTACATGGCATATAACAACCTAACCATGGCTTATCACATATTTTTGTACATGGCATGTCATATGTTTTTGTACATAACATGTAACAACCTAACCATTACTTGTCACATGTTTTTGTACATGACGTGTCACAAGTTTTTGTACATGAGGTGTCACATGTTTTTGTACATGACGTGTAACAACTTAACCATGGCTTGTCACATGTTTTTGTACATTGCGTGTCACAGGTTTTTGTACATAACATGTAACAACCTAACCATGACTTGGCACATGTTTTTGTACATGGTACATGTTTTTATACATGGCATATCAGATATTATTGTACATGGCATGTAACATCATAATGTGTAATTTCATTAAAAGTATTTTTGTTCAACTTAATTAAAAATAGTTAAAATTATAAAGAGGATTATTTTTAAAAACGTCTTATCTTTAAGGATTATTTTTTAAAATGACCCTAGTTTTATTTTGTGAATATTAATTTTATTTTTTTTTTTGTCTCTACAAGGGATACTGATGTTCCTATTACCAGTCTGTATTGTGATGGTCAAGACTGACTACCAATCAATCTTCTACTCTCCTATGTTTGTTTATGGACTCCCTTTATGGAATGAATGACTTAATTTTAAAAATATATATTATTTTTGACATTTTGTTATGTTGAATTTTAATGTTAATTTGATAGTTTATATAAAAAGTCATAATTATGTAAGTGAAGCAATAAATGTTGTACTTTTTTTAATATTTAAATTATTTATATATTTTATAATTATAAAAAAAATTTATAAATTTTAATATTATAATTTATAAAAAAATAATAAAATTTTAATCAATTGGTTCAAAACCGACTTGAGCTAATTAATTTGATATTTGATCAATTTAAATTTTTTTATATTTAATTAATTTTTTTAAAATATTTAATCCATATGATATTTAAATATAACAGATTAAACTATCTAATTGCTCTCTTTTGTACGGCCTATAAATTATACTGGAAGGTATACTAAATGCAAGAGAACTCATAGATTGATCACATCCATCGATATAGATAAGAACCATGGACGGCCCAGGTCCAAGAGCAGGGCGCACTGCCCATGCTCCTCCTCTTCACAAGTTTGAACCCCTCAGGCGCACGGCCTTGAACCGCCTCTTTGCGGCGGTTTACGCCTGTGCTGTTATAGCTCTACTCTATCGCCATGCACAAACACTTTTATACTCAGCAACCGGCTTACTCTCTTTCTCTTTGAGCCTCTCCTTGCTCATCTCTGATCTCGTTCTTGCCTTCATGTGGACCGGCGAACAAGCTTTCCGAGTGTGCCCAATTCGTCGTAAGGAGTTCCCTGAAAACCTCAGAAAAATCATCAAGGAAGAAGATTTCCCAGGGTTGGACGTGTTCATATGCACTGCTGATCCTTACAAGGAGCCACCAATGAATGTGGTGAACACAACCCTCTCGTTGATGGCTTATGATTATCCAACAGAGAAGATTTCGGTCTATGTATCGGACGATGGAGGATCAGCTTTCACTCTCTTTGCTTTCATGGAGGCTGCTAAGTTTGCCAGTCACTGGTTACCATTTTGCAGGGAGCATAATATAATGGAAAGGAGCCCCGAAGTGTATTTTGCATCTACTTATCATTCCCGGAGCCCTGAGATTGAGAGGATTAAGGTATTAATTCACTCAAACCTGCACTTGCTTCTGTATTTTCTCTGAACAGATTGAAAAAACCAATTTCAGAAGTTACTATTCTTTTTAATTCCATGCCTAAGTAATTAATTTTATAAAAAATTATATTGATAATTAATTTAATTTGGGTGTTAACTTACTTATGATAACAGTTGACAGACTAATAAGTTTGATCCAAATTAAATTCCCATATCAACAAAAACAAAAGGCTTCACACCCAAGACTGGTCTTGACTTAAGTGTTTTGTGAGTTCTTGCCTTGTTTTTCTTGGGATTTTTTTGTAGCACTTGAAGCTTGGTAACTGCCTGATTTTGAGTGCTTAAGGCTGCTGCTGGTCATTTTGTTTTTGTACAGAGTTAGTGACTTGGTTGTGGTGGGATGAGTCTATTTGACTCCTTGTCCTTTTTGTTTCCAATGGGAGTCTTTGTAAGGTTTTAGGAGGTTGATCCCATCTGCAACCTGGATTTTATGGCTTTCGGTTTTTTTCGCTATCACAGGTCACAGCCTTTTTAGGGGTTTCTGTCCCCTGTTTTTGTGTTCTTGCCCACTTCGCAGGGCTGGTTGCTTTGTAAAGGTTTCGATAATAAATAAATTCTTCCTTGCCTTTCAAAGAAAAAAAACAAAAACAAAAGGTCAGGTTGGTGTTCTTTTTTAAACAAATTATATAAAAATATATTGCCGTGGTCAATGTGTTGGAATATTCATCGTGGTTTTTCAAAAGGTGCTAAAACTAAATATATTATACTATAGTAATTATTGGAAGCTGAAAGGCAATCTAGGAGCCCATTGGTGGAATAGATAATTAATTATCAATCATGGTCTTTAGTTCTTTACCCGCGTGGGTTGTCACCATTCACCATAAAAAGCCAGATACTAGAGAAGAGATAAATCTTAACTGGTATTCACATAAATCTTTTTGGTCTGGTTACTTTATAGTTCAGATTTGTGATAAAATTGATTAATATGTAAATATATATATATATATATTGTGTGTGTGTAAGAGATATATTAACTTTAACCCAAAACCTAAAACCCTATACAGATATTTATTGCAACTTATCTCGTATATGTAGCTTTGGTCCATAGACGACAAAACTCAGTAATTTAAATTAGTTACGGCAGCTGTCTGTGCGTCAATCAGGTCATATTCACACAAAGAAACCTTGATAACTCATCCCTTCAAACCTACTAACTTTATCATGTTATCATTTTAGTGGACATCATTTGTTTTAGTCAATTCAACACTCCAATT
Source organism: Theobroma grandiflorum (assembly GCA_036013995.1). Lineage (NCBI taxonomy): Eukaryota > Viridiplantae > Streptophyta > Magnoliopsida > Malvales > Malvaceae > Theobroma > Theobroma grandiflorum. Next base: position 1,328,431 of record CP142131.1, on the reverse strand, counting down.
AAAGATTAGGATTTGTCTCAAACGTGACGCCCAAACCATATGTATCTAGACAATTAATGAACCTGTGCATGAATCCAAAGAATCCTGGAGTAAGGCGGTACCAATTTAGTCATCATTTCAACTGTACAAGAAATAGAAAACAAGGTACATCTTTGAAAGCTTTTTATTCTAACTTAATTTCTTGAAGAACAAAAGAGATAGAGCTTGATCACGAGGCTTCTTCTGTGCTTGCGTAGGTCAAATCCCAGATGTCATACATTTATTGTTTTTGCTTCTAATATGCCACACACACGCACATATATATATATATATATATATATATATATTACTTTGTATTTTTATTAATTAGGCTTTGCTGCTGCATGTTCCAATAAGCCTTTTTTTGGTGCTTTCTGATAATTGCCACAATCTTTTATAAAGTTGCAATTATGGATCAGCAAAATTACTATATATCCACTTGCTCTTGGTATGCTAAAATCAATTCATCAGCAATTTTATCTTATTTAGAAACATTCGGGTGATGTTCAAAGTAAGAGATGCTTCAGGATAATACCGCTTCTGGATACTAATCTTATTGCAGATGATGTACAAGACTATGAAAATGAAGGTAGAACACATTGTTGATAAAGGGGAAATTAGTGATGAATACATTGTAGACAATGAATATCGAGAAGTTTTTAGTAAATGGACTGATGGGTTTACTCGTATGGATCATCCTACTGTCGTTAAGGTGATTTACATTCAAAATTAAAACTATAACCAATCATAAATTAAATTATTCAGGATAAATAAAAGTATTAGTTAGTCCCTACTTTGACAAGGTCAATTTACTGGTGGCACATGAACTGTGAGCAGGTTATCTTAGATAAGAGCAAAGACAGAGACGTTTCAGGCAATTTCTTGCCAAATCTCATTTATGTTTCAAGACAGAAAAGCAAGACTTCTCCTCACCACTTTAAAGCTGGAGCTCTAAATGTTCTGGTATGGGTTAAATGATCTAACGACTTATTCTGGTATCTTATCCAATTGATTAGATTTTATTTTATGCTTTCTAATTCTCTCTTAAACTTTGGAATGTTTGGAAGTTACGAGTATCAGCTGTTATGACCAATGCACCATTAATCTTGACCCAAGACTGTGACATGTACTCGAATGATCCCCAAACTCCTCTCCGGGTGCTATGTTATCTATCAGACCCTGCACTTCAATCAAAATTGGCATACATTCAATTTCCCCAACGATTTCATGGCCTTAACCAAACCGACATCTATGCTTCTGAGTATAAACGCGTGTTCCAAATTAATCCTATGGGCTTTGATGGGCTGATGGGTCCAGATTATTTCGGATCGGGCTGCTTCTTTCGCCGACGAGCTTTCTTCGGTGGCCCATCAACTTTGGTGCCGTTGGAAATCCCTGAACTCAGCCCAGACCATGTGGTTGAAAAGCCCATTGATTCTCTGGAAATTTTGTCATTGGCACACAATGTAGCAGGTTGCGACTATGAGAACCAAACCGGACAATGGGGCTCCAAGGTCAGCTCATCAGTCACTCTCCAGAACACTGTCTATCAAAAAGCTTTAAATTACAACCAATATGTTAAGATTGTTTCTTGATATGTATGCAGAATGGGTTTAGATATGGATCTTTGGTTGAGGACTTTTACACAGGATATGGACTTCAGTGTGAAGGATGGAAGAGCTTATTCTGCCATCCCGAGAGGGCTGCATTTTTAGGGGATGTGCCAATCACCCTTTTAGATTCACTTAGTCAATGCAAGAGATGGTGCATCGGCCTTTTAGAAGTGACCTTCTCCAAATATAACACTCTCATCTTCGGTTCTCGTTCTATGGGCCTTTTGATGGGATTAGCTTATTCTCACTATGCATTCTGGCCTATTTGGTGCATCCCGGTCACCCTCTATTCTTTCCTCCCCCAGCTAGCTTTGCTCAACAAAGTTAGCATCTTCCCAAAGGTATGAGCATTGATGAACTGTATATGATTATTTATTTGAATTCAGTCTATTTTCCGAAACCAGAAATGAAAGAAAGAAAAAAAATCGTGTTGCAGGTATCAGAACCATGGTGTTTCTTATATGTTTTTCTTTTCCTCGGCGCTTATGGGCAAGATTTCCTTGACTTTGTCCTAGCCGAAGGCAGTGTCCGAAGGTGGTGGAATGCTCAAAGGATGTGGATGATAAGGGGGCTTTCATGTTCCTTGTTCGGTTCAGTTGAGTACCTGCTCAAGTCCTCAGGGATTTCCACTCATGGTTTTAGCCTAACAAGCAAGGTGCTTGATGATGAACAAAGCAAGAGATACAGCCAAGGCATCTTTGAGTTCGGAGTCCCCTCCCCCTTGTTTGTGCCATTGACAATGGCAGCAATAATCAACTTATTCTCATTCGCATGGGGATTGACAGAGTTTTGGGATAATGGCAGCAACAAGGAAGGCCTCGCTTTGCAGATGGTATTAGCAGGGTTCATTGTTTTGAATTGCCTGCCAATTTATGGAGCCATTGCCTTGAGGAGTGACAAAGGAAAAATGCCCAACCAAATTATAGTCATCTCAACATTTCTGTCTGTGGCTCTTTACACTTCTGCTTATCTCATTCTCAAGCAATAACTCTAATTAGGCTAGCTTTTTTTCTTCTTCTTTCTTTTTTGGATCAAATAATTAGAATCCTTGCTTTATATTTCTCCTCTAATCTTTGCTTTATATGACAATATTTAAAAAAAAAAAAAGATTTAAGGTAATCATATATCTAGTTGCTTACTTCCTGTCTTTCACTTTCATCTTGCTTTCATTTGCTAGTAACCCCAAAAAGCAAGATCTGTCTCTCATTTCTCATCGTTAATGTCTGGCTCCAGCTTGAGATACACAGCCACTGGTCGGTGCAAATCGCAAAGTGGTTCACGTGGACACGCTATTGAGACACTCTATTTGTTTTTCATTTCTTAGTAATCAATCAGGTGGGATATATCTCATCAATTTAGAAAGTCAGCAAAGCAGATATCATTGATATACTAAATTAAGTAAAAAAATTTACAAAAAACGGTAATCTTTTTAATTTAATTTTAAAAATAATTATCAAAATAAAATTAATTATTTATAGTTATATTTAGTCATAATTTGACAAAAATATCTTTAAAATCTTTTCAAATAAATTAAATCATAAATCACAATTTCTTTCCATTTTCATCTTTGTCTCTGATTGCTCTTTCTCACCATCCAGCTCTATTTAATTTTATCAATTTCTCTCTTCAACATTCGTGTACTTTTAGGATGCTGAGCGATGGTTTTGATGTATTTGGAATAGGTGGCTATTTCAAAATTTTGATTTTTAGGTGTTTTGGATAAAACTATAATAGTATAAATGATCACAGATGTTTGAAATAGCATTTAATTGAATCAATTTGGAATCTAAATACCAATAAATTTAAAAATTTAAAATTTATAAATCTAGGGTTTCAAAGAGAATTTTCTTTGATTTTTAGTTGAAATAGGTGTTTTAGATAAAGAAAATTATATTTTGATTTATAAAAACATGTTAGAAACATTTTAATCGGAGTCAAATCGTAAAAAAAATAAAAAGAAATGAAGAGAATTAAAAGGATTAGAAGTTTTAGTTTGTAAGTAACAACAATATTTCAGACATTAAATTGTAAAGAATTTTTTTGAAGCACGGCATGTAATAATAATATTTTTTCAATATGACGTGTAATAACAACATTTTTTTCAACATGGTGTGTAATATGTTTTTGTACATGATGTGTAATAATAATTTTTTTTTTCAACATAGCATGTAACAACCCTTTTTAACCATGACATGTAATATATTTTTATACATGACGTGTAACAATAATATTTTTTTTCATTATGGCATGTAACAATCTTTTTTAACTATGACGTGTAACGTGTTTTTGTATATGGGGTGCAACAATAACATTTTTCAATATGGTGTATAACATCATATGTATAACGTGTAGCATTATGTGCATGGCATGTAATATCATGTGCATAACATGTAATATCATATGCATGGCGTGTAACATCATGTGTATGGTGTGTAATATAACGTGTAACGTGTTTTTGTACATAATGTGCAACATCATGTGCATAACGTGTGACATCATATACACTTGATATAAGGAGGTTTTATTAACCATAACATGTAATATGTTTTTACACATAGTGTGTAACAACAACACTTTTTAACATGATATATAACATCATGTGCATGGCATGGAACACCATGTACATGGTGTGTAACATGGCATGTAACGCGTTTTTGTACATGACGTGTAACGCGTTTTTGTACATGACGTGTAACATCATGTGCATAACGTGTAACATCATGTGCACTTTATATAAAGCGTTTTCATTAACCATGACATGTAACATGTTTTTGCACATGACATGTAATAACAACACTTTTCAACATAGTATATAACATCATATGCATGGTGTGCAACATTATGTGTATAATGTGTAATATGTTTTTATACATGATGTGTAATGTCATGTACATAACATGTAATATCATGTGCATTCGATATAAAGAGGTTTCAGTAAAAGTAATTTTATCAAACTTGATTAAAAACAATTAAAATTATAAAAAATTACTCTTAAAAATATCTTATCTTTGATAATTATTTTTAAAAATATCTTATTTTTAAAACTTATTTTTAAAATATCTCAATAAATTATATGGTACCACTAACTGTCTTAATATGAGATATAGAATTCTTATCTGTCTCATAATTTTTTTATTAACAAAAAAATGGTATACCACTTTATTCATTACTAATTTCCATGTGATCAATTGCAATTGCCATTACCTTATTGCCCAGCACTTACAAAGACAAAGCCTCCAGCTGCCCAATACCATAATCACCCATAGAAATGGAGGCTCTAGGTAGGAAAGGGCACTACACCAGCGCCCTAGCACCCACTGATGCCCCTTATCCTTTTCACACGATTGAACGCCTCCGACGCACGACCGTGAACCGCGTGTTTGCAGCAGTTTACGCATGCGCCATCCTGGCTTTACTCTACCGCCATGTACGAACTCTACTTCTCCACTCCACAACCTTGGTCTCTTTCTTCATAACCCTGTCTCAGTGCCGGCTCTTGGGTAAAGTCACCCAAGCAATGGCTTTAGGCCCCCAATTTGGGGGGCCTCAATTTTAAAAAAAAAATTATAATTTTACAATAATTATAATATAATTAATTATATTAAAAATACATAAAAATTAAAAAAATATATAAAAGTAAAAAATAGTTATTAAAATTATTTTTTTATTGTTTTAATTATGTGCTTAATAATTTTAATTTTCTATTACTTCCTTTTTACTAGAATGCTATTAATTCTCAACTATATTCTCTTATTTCCAATAAACCAATAGTCATGTGTATTTACTCATCTCCAACAGTTATTTTTTTTTCACTTATTTCTTTTATTTCCAATAAATGTATTTAATGATTTTCAACAACTATTTTTTTTCCTATATATAAAACCAATATTTTTTTCAATGTATAATATTTACTTTTGAAATCTTTCTTTCTCATTTGCTCTTTCTTCCTTTAACTTCAATTTTTCTCCAAAAAATACACAAGAAGTTTGTTCTTTTATTATCTTCATAAAGCTGTGAGCCTCATTTACGGTTTACAATAAGCATTCAACAATTAGGTACTATTATTCTAATCTTTACAGATTTTTTTACTTTAATTTAGAGTTTATATTATATTGTTATATTATTTTTATTTCATGTGATAGTTGATTTATTTGAATTAGAAATTTTGATTGTTGATTTTATATTAGCCATTTAGAAAATATAAGATAATTATAATAGTTAAATATTTTTGTACCTCATGTCAAATCGAAAATATGAATCTGGTTATTCAAAACTTAAAAAAAAAAGAATTGAAAGTTTAATACAATCTCAAAAAGGAGCTCTTGATAGATTTTTTACAAGTAATAAAAATAATGAATTAGAAATTATTAATAAATATCCCTTAAACGAACAAGTTAATAATCTTAGAGAGTTAGATGATGATGAAATACTAGAACAAGAAGTTAATGAAGAGATTCAAAATGATCATAAAAATCATGAAGAAATTCAAAATGATCATAGAAATCATGATGAAGAGGATCAACTTATTAATTTAAATGATTGCATTCCTAAAGATATTTATGATCCAAGTCAATGGACAAATATTGATACAAATTTAAGAGATTTATTAATAGAAAAAGGTCCAATTAAAGTTAATGATTTAGATTTTTCCAAAGATGAGTTTTCAAGACATTTTTCTGTTACATACTATATTCAAAAATTAGCAAATGGGGAGACACATGAAAGAAGATGGCTAGTTTATTCGAAAGACTTAGATAGAGTATTTTGTTTTTGTTGTAAATTGTTTAATTTGGCTTCTAGTACAAGTAAATTGGCTAATGTAGGCACTAGAGATTGGAGAAACCTTAGTGCTAAGCTTAAGAGTCATGAAATGAGTAATGAGCATATTACTAATATGAGTTCTTGGATTGATTTAGAAATGAGATTATTGAAAAATAAAACAATTGATGAAAGTGTTCAAGAACAAATAAAAAGAGATGAAGAACATTGGAAAAAAGTATTAACAAGAATTCTTGCTGTAATAAAAACTCTTGGTAAAAATAATTTGGCTTTTCGAGGGAAAAATGAAAAGATCTATCAAGAAAGTAATGGAAATTTTTTAAGTTTAATTGAAATGATTGCAGAATTTGATCCAGTAATGCAAGAACATATTCAACGCATTAAAGACAATAAAATTCATACTCATTACCTTGGAAATAAAATACAAAATGAATTGATAAATTTGTTAGCAAGTGAAATTAGAAATAAAATTATTAAAAACCTCATAGAAGCAAAATATTTTTCAATAATACTTGATTGCACTCCAGATGTAAGTCATCAAGAGCAAATGTCTTTTATATTACGATGTGTTAATATTTCATCAAGTCCAATTAAAGTTATGGAGTATTTTTTTGAATTCTTAAAAGTAGATGATACAACTGGAAAAGGTCTTTTTGATGCCATTGTGGGTGAAATAAAAAATATTGGGCTTGATATTAATAATTTAAGAGGACAAGGATATGATAATGGATCTAATATGAAGGGCAAGCAACAAGGAGTGCAAAAAAGAATTTTAGACTTAAATCTTAGATCCTTTTATACACCATGTGGTTGTCATAATCTAAATTTAGTACTTTGTGACATGGCAAATTCTTGCACTAAAGCTATATCATTTTTTGGAGTGGTAAAATGAATATATTCACTATTTTCTTCTTCTACCAAACGATGAAAAATTTTACAAGACAAGATACCTAGTCTAAATCTTAAATCATTGTCACAAACACGTTGGGAAAGTCGTGTTGAAAGTGTTAAAGCAATAAGATTCCAAGCTCCACAAATAAGAGATGCTTTATTGAAATTAGTAGAAGTTAGTGAAGATCCTAAAACTAAAAGTGAAGCTAATTGCTTAGCAACATATAAGCTTGAAAATTTTGAGTTTTTGTTGGGCATGACTATTTGGTATGATATATTGTTTGCTGTTAACTCTGTTACTAAAAATTTGCAATCAAAAGATATGTGTATTAATGTTGCTATAGAACAATTAAAAGGTCTTCTTTCTTTTTTTGAAAAATATAGAGAAAATGGATTTGCATCTGCTATGATTTCTTCTAAAGAAATTGCATTTGAAATGAATATAGAACCTGAATTTCGTAATACACGTATTATTCGTAGGAAAAAACAATTTGATGAGAATATTGATAATGAAATAACTAGATCTCTTGAAGAATCATTTAGAATTGATTATTTCTTGTATATAGTAGATCAAGCAATTTTTTCACTTCAAAGTAGATTTGAACAATTTAAGATATATGAAAATATTTTTAGTTTTTTATTTAACGGTAAAAAGTTGAAGTCATTAGATGATAATAGTTTGAAAGAATATTGTCTTAATCTTAAATGTTCTTTAAAATATAACAACTATTCTGATATTGATGGTTTAGATTTATTTTCAGAGTTAAAAATTTTAAAAGAAATTATACAGAAAGAAAACAATCCAATTGACATACTTAATTATATAAGAAGACTCGATTCTTTTCCAAATGCATATATTGCTTTTAGAATAATGTTAACAATTCCAATAAATGTTGCTTCAGGAGAAAAAAGTTTTTCAAAATTAAAATTAATAAAATCTTATTTAAGATCAACAATGTCTCAAGAAAGATTAAATGGATTAGCTATATTATCAATTGAAAAAGAAATATTAGAAGAACTTGATTATAAAAGTTTAATTAACAATTTTGCATCTCAAAAAGTTAGAAAAATAAAATTTTAATAATTTTTTTTAATTTGAATAAAAAAAACTTCATTTAAATATTTCACTTTAGGTCTTTGAACTTGTTGGGTCACCCCTGCCCTGTCTTTGCTTTTCTCTGATCTTGTTCTTGCCTTCATGTGGGGAGCTTCACAAGCTTTCCGTATGTACCCAATTCGTCTCAAACAAATCCCCGAGAACCTAAAAAAGAGTGCGAAGGAGCAAGATTTTCCAGGGTTGGACGTATTCATATGCACGATTGACACTCACAAGGAGCCGCCAATGAGTGTGGTGAACACGGCCTTGTCGTTGATGGCTTATGATTATCCAACAGAGAAGATTTCGGTCTATGTATCGGACGATGGAGGATCAGGTTTGACTCTCTTTGCTTTCATGGAGGCTGCTAAGTTTGCTAGTTACTGGTTACCATTCTGTAGGGAGAATAACATTATGGACAGGAACCCCGATGTTTATTTTGTGTCAGGCCATTCTGGCAGCTGAGGCAGAAAACATTAAGGTAAAACCACTTTCAACAATAACTCAAAATTTGAAGGGGTGTGATTTAATCATTTTAATTTTAAACTAAAATGCCTATTAGAACTACTATTACAGCAACATTTCTGGCATCAGCTTTTTATGCAGTTGCTTCTATCATTCTCATGTGATGATGCCAGCAGAGGAACACTGTTTTCTTGTGTTTCCTTTAACTATGATGCTCTTTCTGTCACAAGAGATTAAAGTTTCAGGATTTGGTAGTTATCCATATATAGTAACTATGCCTATCACTATTTTACAAATCCCAAATAGAACTTTTCCTAGTTTTTATACAATCTTTTTCAGTCTTTTCAGAATCAAATTAAGTTGAAACATTAAAAAATAAGAACAAATTGCACTGGATGGGAGGGATCAGTTCTTATCAAGCGAGTCTGTCCTTCAAAAAGCTCTTGAAAAGCGAATGGCGTGGTGCTGCAACTGCAAAGAGGCGCGTGAACTTTCGAAAGCAAACTTTCAAGGCGAGTGGATTAATCGCATGCCCACACAGTTCATTCCCTCGTTCGGTCTCCCCCTCAGACGATGACAATGAAAATACTATTGACATTAAATAATTGTGATTTGAACTTCAACAATATTTATATTTTATAAATAATCTAGATATTTTGAAAATTTATCGCTAGTGAAATTAATTTTTTTATGAAAAAAATTATATAAAATTAAAATTATTTATGTTAATACTTTCACGTAAGGGTGTGTAAAAACAAATCAAACCAATTATTTACTTAAATCAAATATGATTTGAGTAAAATGATTCAATCTAATTGATCCATTGAGTCAATTGGTTCAAAATGTATGATTTAATTAGTTTTTTTATCGGTTCTCGGTTTTAAAATTTTTGAACTAAACCGACTAAAAAACTAAATTAAATTTATATATATATTAATAAATATAATATTATATGTATTATTTTTAAATTTACATAAAATATAATATACATTTAATATTTTCACTTCTTCATTTTTTTTTCAATTCTTATTTTTTTATTTCTTTTAATTCTTTTTCGTTTATACATTTTAAAAATATCAAAGATTGCGATTATGGATTCTATTTTTGTTGTTGACGATTGATGAGTGAAAAAGTTAGAAATTCATTCTTCACACTTTAATTGAGGTAAATGTTAATTTTGATGACTTTTTACATAATTTTTCATTTTTAATCTTCTTTTACTATATACGTGAATGCGAAGAACCAAGTCATGGAAGAGATTTAAGTTGATAATATGTGACGGTTAATGGTTTTGTGTTAAATAATTTTATTTTATAGATGTTAATTTTATTATTTTTTTTGTCTCTGCAAGACAAGGAGGGGATACTAGTGTGCTTGTTACCAATCTGTATTGTGATGGTCAAGACTGACTACCAATCAATCTTCTACTCTCGTCTGTTTGTTTTTGGACTCCCTCTAAGGAATGAATGACTTAATTTAAAAAAAATATATTTTTTTGACTTTTTGTTATGTTGAATTTGAAATGTTAATTTGACAATTTATGTAAAAAGTCATAATTATGTAAGTGAAGCAACAAATGTTGTGCTTTTTTTTAATATTTAAATTATTTATATATTTTATAATTATAAATAAAATTTATAAATTTTAATATTGTAATTTACAAAAAAAATGATAAAATTTTAATCTATTGATTCAAAATTGAATCAACCAAATTAATTTAATATTTGGTCAATTTGATTTTTTTATGTTTAATCAATTTTTATCAATTTTTTAAAAATATTTGATCCATATAATCTTTAAATATAACAGATTAAACTACCTAATTGCTCTATCTGCTTCCACGCAGATACAGTGTATTATGCTGAATAGTTCTCCTGCGCATGGCCTATAAATTATACTAGAAGGTATACTAAATGCAAGAGAACTCATAGATTGATCACATCAATAGATATAGCCAAGAACTATGGAAGGCCCAGGTCTAAGAGCAGGGCGCACTACCCATGCTCCTCCTCTTCAAAAGTTTGAACCCCTCAGGCGCACGGCCTTGAACCGCCTCTTTGCGGCAGTTTACGCCTGTGCTATTATAGCTCTACTCTATCGCCATGCACAAACACTTTTGTACTCATCAACCAGCTTACTCTCTTTCTCTTTGAGCCTCTCCTTGCTCATCTCTGATCTCGTTCTTGCCTTCATGTGGACCAGCGAACAAGCTTTCCGAGTGTGCCCAATTCGTCGTAAGGAGTTCCCCGAAAACCTCAGAAAAATCATCAAGGAAGAAGATTTCCCAGGGTTGGATGTGTTCATATGCACAGCTGATCCATACAAGGAGCCACCAATGAATGTGGTGAACACAGCCCTCTCGTTGATGGCTTATGATTATCCAACAGAGAAGATTTCGGTCTATGTATCGGACGATGGAGGATCAGCCTTCACTCTCTTTGCTTTCACGGAGGCTGCTAAGTTTGCCAGTCACTGGTTACCATTTTGCAGGGAGCATAATATAATGGAAAGGAGCCCCGAAGTGTATTTTGCATCTACTTATCATTCCTGGAGCCCTGAGATTGAGAAGATTAAGGTATTAATTCACTCAAACCGCTTTTCAAAAAAAAATTCACTCAAACCTGCACTCTCTTCTGTATTTCTCTAAACAAATTGAAAAAACCAATTTCATAAGTTACTACTCTTTTTAATTCCATGCCTAAGTAATTAATTTTATAAAAATTATATTGATAATTAATTTAATTTGGGTGTTCACTTACTTATGATAACAGTTGATAGACTAATAAGTTTGATCCAAATTAAATTCCCATATCAACAAAAACAAAAGGCTTCACACCCAAGACTGGTCTTGACTTAGGTCTTTTGGTGAGTTCTTGCCTTGTTTTTCTTGGGATTTTTTTTAGCACTTGAAGCTTGGTAACTGCCTGATTTTGAGTGCTTAAGGCTGCTGGTGGTCATTTTATTTTTGTACAGAGTTAGTGAGTTGGTTGTGGTGGGATGAGTCTATTTGACTCCTTGTCCTTTTTGTTTCCAATGGGAGTCTTTGTAAGGCTTTAGGAGGTTGATCCCATCTGCAACCTGGGTTTTATTGCTTTGTGTTCTTTTCGCTATCACAGGTTTCAGCCTTTTTAGGGGTTCTGTCCCCTGTTTTTGTGTCCTCGCCCACTTAGCAGGGCTGGTTGCTTTGTAAAGGTTGCGATAATAAATAAATTCTTCCTTACCTTTCAAAAAAATTAAAAAAAAAAAAGCAAAAGGTCAGGTTGGTATTCTTTTTTAAACAAATTATATAAAAATATATTGCCGTGATCCATGCGTTGGAAGATTCATCGTGGTTTTTCAAAAGGTGCCAATACTAAATATATTATACTATAGTAATTCTTGGAAGACGGAAAGGAAATCTAGGAGCCCATTGGTGCAATAGATAATTAATTATCAATCATGGTCTTTAGTTCTTTACCCGCGTGGGTTGTCACCATTCACCATAAAAAGCCAGATACTAGAGAAGACATAAATCTTAATTGGTGTTCACATAAATCTTTTTGGTCTGGTTACTTTATAGTTCAGATTTGTGATAAAATTGATTAATATATATATATATATATTTTGCGTGTGTGTAAGAGAGAGATATATTAACTTTAACCCAAAACCTAAAACCTATACAGATATTTATTGCAACTTATCTCGTATTTGTAGCTTTGGTCCATAGTCGACAAAACTCAATAAATTAAATTAGTAACAGCAGGTGTTTGTGCGTCAATCAGGTCATATTCACACAAAGAAATCTTGATAACTCATCCCTTCATACCCACTAACTTTATCATGTTATCATTTAGTGGACATCATTTGTTTTAGTCAATTCAACACTCCAATTTAAAATTAGGATTTGTCTGAAACGTGACGCCTAAACCATATGTATCACGACAATTAATGAACCTGTGCATGAATCCAAAGAAACCTGAAGAAAGGCGGTAACAATATTAGTCATCATTTCAACTGTACAAGAAATAGATAGCAAGGCACATCTTTGAAAGCTTTTTATTCCAACTTAATTTCTTGAAGAACAAAAGAGATAGAGCTTGATCACGAGGCTTCTTCTGTGCTTGCATAGGTCAAGTCCCAGATGTCATACATTTATTGTTTTGGCTTCTAATATCACACACACACACATAAATATATACATATATATATATATATATATATATTACTTTGTATTATTATTAATTAGGCTTTGCGGCTGCATGTTCCTGGAAGCCTTTTTTTGGTGCTTTCTGATATTTGCCACAATCTTTTATAAAGTTGCAATTATGGATCAGCAAAATTACTATATATCCACTTGCTCTCGGTATGCTAGAATCAATTCATCAGCAACTTTATCTTATTTAGAAACATTCGGGTGATGTTCAAAGTAAGAGATGCTTCAGGATAATACCGCTTCTGGATACTAATCTTATTGCAGATGATGTACAAGACTATGAAAGTGAAGGTAGAACACATTGTTGATAAAGGGGAAATTAGTGATGAATACATTGGAGACAACGAATATAGAGAAACTTTTAGTAAATGGACCGACGGGTTTGCTCGTATGGATCATCCTGCTGTCGTTCAGGTGATTAACATTTAAAATTAAAGCTATAATCAATCATAAATTAAATTATTCAGGAGAAATAAAAGTACTAACTAGTCCCTACTTTGACAAGGTCAATTTACTAGTGGCACATGAACTGTGAGCAGGTTATCTTAGATAAGAGCAAAGACAGAGACGTTTCGGGCAATTTCTTGCCAAATCTCATTTATATTTCAAGACAGAAAAGCAAGACTTCTCCTCACCACTTTAAAGCTGGAGCTCTGAATGTTCTGGTATGGGTTAAATGATCTAACGAGTTATTCTGGTATCTTATCTAATTCATTAGTTTTTATTTTATGCTTTCTAATTCTCTCTTAAACTTTGGAATGTTTGGAAGTTACGAGTATCAGCTGTAATGACCAATGCGCCATTAATCTTGACCCAAGACTGTGACATGTACTCGAATGATCCCCAAACTCCTCTTCGGGTGCTATGTTATCTATCAGACCCTGCACTTCAATCAAAATTGGCATACATTCAATTTCCCCAACGATTTCATGGCCTTAACCAAACTGACATCTATGCTTCTGAGTATAAACGCCCGTTCCAAATTAATCCTCTGGGCTTAGATGGGCTAATGGGTCCAGGTTATTTAGGATCGGGCTGCTTCTTTCGCCGGCGAGCTTTCTTCGGTGGCCCATCAACTTTGGTGCCTCCTGAAAACCCTAAACTCAGCCCGGACCATGTGGTAGACAAGCCCATTAATTCTCGAGAAATTTTGTCATTGGCACACAATGTAGCGGGTTGCGACTATGAGAACCAAACCGGACATTGGGGCTCCAAGGTCAGTTCATCAGTCACTCTCCAGAACACTGCCTATCAAAAAGCTTTAAATTACAACCAATATGTTAAGATTGTTTCTTGATATGCATGCAGAATGGGTTTAGATATGGATCTTTGGTTGAGGACTTTTACACAGGATATCGGCTTCAGTGTGAAGGATGGAAGAGCGTATTCTGCCATCCCGAGAGGGCTGCATTTTTAGGGGATGTGCCAATTACCCTTTTAGATTTACTTAGTCAATGCAAGAGATGGTGCATCGGCCTTTTAGAAGTGACCTTTTCCAAATATAACACTCTCATCTTCGGTTCTCGTTCTATGGGCCTTTTGATGGGATTAGCTTATTCTCACTATGCATTCTGGCCTATTTGGTGCATCCCGGTCATCGTCTATTCTTTCCTCCCCCAGCTAGCTCTGCTCAACAAAGTCAGCATCTTCCCAAAGGTATGAGCATTGATGAACTGTATATGATAATTTATTTGAATTCAGTCTATTTTTCGAAACCAGAAATGAAAGAAAGAAAAAAAAATCGTGTTGCAGGTATCAGAACCATGGTGTTTCTTATATGTTTTTCTTTTCCTTGGCGCTTATGGGCAAGATTTCCTTGACTTTGTCCTAGCCGGAGGCAGTGTCCGAAGGTGGTGGAATGCTCAAAGGATGTGGATGATAAGGGGGCTTTCATGTTACTTGTTCGGTTTAGTTGAGTACCTGCTCAAGTCCTTAGGGATTTCCACTCATGGTTTTAGCGTAACAAGCAAGGTGCTTGATGATGAACAAAGCAAGAGATACGGCCAAGGCATCTTCGAGTTCGGAGTCCCCTCCCCCTTGTTTGTGCCATTGACAACGGTAGCAATAATCAACTTATTCTCATTCGCATGGGGACTGACAGAGTTTTGGGATAATGGCAGCAACAAGGAAGGCCTCGCTTTGCAGATGGTATTTGCGGGGTTCATTGTTTTGAATTGCCTACCAATTTATGAAGCCATTGCCCTGAGGAGTGACAAAGGAAAAATGTCCAACCAAATTATAGTCATCTCAACATTTCTGTCTCTGGCTCTTTATACTTTCGCTTATCTCATTCTTAAGCCATAACTCTAATTAGGCTAGCTTTTTCTTCTTCTTCTTTCCTTTTTGGATCAAATAATTAGAATCCTTGCTTTATATTTCTCCTCTAATCTTTGCTCTATATGACAATGTTTAAAAAAGAAAATTGAAGGTAATCATATATCTAGTTGCTCACTTCCTGTCTTTGATTTTCATCTTGCTTTCATTTGCTAGTAACCCCAAAAAGCATGATTTGTCTCTCATTTCTCATCGTTAATGTCTGGCTCCAGCTTGAGATATACAGCCACTGAACAGTGCAAATCGCAAAGTGGTTCACATGGACACGCTATTGAGACACTCTATTTCTTTTTCATTTCCTAGTAGTCAATTAGGTGATATCTCATCAATTTAGAAAGTCAGCAAAGCAGATATCATTGCTATAGTAAATTAATTAAAAAAATTTACGAAAAATAGTCATCTTAGTAATTTAACTTTAAAAATAATTATCAAAATAAAATTAATTATTTTTAATTATATTTAGTTATAATTTGACAAAAATACCTTTTAAAATAATTTCAAATAAATTAAACCATCAATCACAATTTCTCTCTATTTTCATCTCTACTTCTAATTTCCCTTTCTCATCATCTACTCTATTTAATTTTATCAATTTTTCTCTTCAACATTCGTGTGCTTTTAGGACCTTGAGCGATGATTTTGATGCGTTTGGAATGGGTGGTCATTTGAAAATTTTGACTTTTAAGTGTTTTGGATAACACTAAAATAGTATAAATGATCACAGATGTTTGAAATAGTTTTTAATTGAATCAATTCGGAGCCTAGATACCAATAAACTCAAGAATTTAAAATTTATAAATCTAGGATTTTAAAGGGAATTTTTTTATTTTTAGTTGAAATAGGTGTTTTAGATGAGGAAAATTATATTTTGATTTATAAAAACATGTTAGAAATATTTTAATTGGTGTCAAATCGTAAAAAAAAAACAAAAAGAAATGAAGAGAGTTAAAAGGATTGGAAGTTTTGGTTCGTAAGTAACAACAACATCTCATGCATTAAACTATAACAATTTTTTTTTAAATATGACATGTAACAGTAATAATAATATTTTTTTCCAACATGATGTGTAACAATCATTTTTAACCATAACGTGTAATATGTTTTTGTACATAACGTGTAACAACAATATTTTTTTTATTATGGCGTGTAACAACCTTTTTTAACCATGACGTATAATATGTTTTTGCATATGAGGTGCAACAATAACACTTTTCAACATAGTGTATAACATCATGTGCATAACGTGTAGTATCATGTGCATAACGTGTAACATCATGTGTATGGCGTGTAATATCACGTGCATAATGTGTAACATCATATGCATAGCGTGTAACATTATGATGGCATTTGGTACTTTACAATACAATGTGATTACAAATACTGCGATTGCAAGTAATGTGATTGTAGGGAAAATAATATTACAGAGTTTAGTATACAAGTAAAATAATGATTAAAATGCAGGAAAGATAGCATTGCAGCGTTTGGTTTATAAATACTTTGTTGAGAATGTAATGTTAATTTTCAAAATTACCCATATTTATTAAAATGCAAGTTTAATGTACTTGTATTTTTTATTGTTAATTTTTATATAATATCATCTCTTAAATATATTTTTAATGTCATATATTTTATTTTTATTTTTTATTATAATCTTATATATTTTATTTTTATTTTTTAATATAATTTTTATATTATATATTTTATTTTAATTTCCTTTACCTATATTATATAAATTTTAATTTTTTATATTTTATTTTATTTTAATTTCTAATTTTTATATTATATATTTTATTTTAATATTTTTATTTTAATTATAACATTACAAAATGTTTTTAACAAGATAATAATATTAAAAAGTAAAAATACATTTAAGAACATTGCAGAGTGCAATGTAATGTGATTGCATTGGTTTTGAACTGCAATTATATTACATCACTTGATTGTAATGTGATTGCATTGGAATCTTACATTGCAGTGTTCTGTTGCAAAACAAACACTGCAATATAATTTAATTGGGCACATTACAAGGAATGTGCTCTCACTTCCTTCATACCAAACGCTACCTATGTGTATAGCAAGTAACATGACGTGTAACGTATTTTTGTACATAACGTACAACGTAATGTGCATAACATGTAACATCATGCATACTTGATATAAGGAGGTTTCATTAACCATAATGTGTAACATATTCTTGCACATAGCATGTACCAACAACACTTTTCAACATGGTGGTATAGCATCATGTGTATGCAGTTTAACATCATGTATATGATTTGTAATATGACGTGTAACATGACATGTAACATGTTTTTGTACATGACATGTAACGTCATGTGCATAACATATAACATCATGTGCATTTGATATAAGGAGATTTCATTAACCATGACGTGTAATATGTTTTTGCACATAGTGTATAACAACAACACTTTTCAACATGGTGTATGACATCATATGCATGGTGTGTAACATGTTTTTATATATGACGTGTGTTGTCATATACATAACATGTAATATCATGTATATTTGACATAAAGAGATTTTATTAAGAATAATTTTATCCAACTTGATTAAAAACAGTTAAAATTATTAAAAAATTATTTTTAAAAATATGTTATTTTTTAGAATTATTTTTAAAAAAATCTTATGAGGATTATTTTTTAAAACACTCCGATAAACTATGTAGTACCACTAACTGTCTTAATATGAGATATAGAATTCACATCTTTTTTGTAATTTTTTTATTAATGAAAAAAAAATGGTGTACCACTTTATTCATTACTAATTTCCATGTGATCAATTGCTAGACCCGTCAAAATGGGCTAGGCCCATTTGGGCCAGCCCATTTTTATAATATATGGGGCGGGTTGGGTTGTCAAAATTGAGGCCCATATTGCAACCGGGCCTAGATGGGCTAGCCCGGTTGCTTAAGGGCTGACCCGGGTTGGGACGGGCCAGCCCGGCGGGCCAAAGAAAAAAAAAAAAAAAAACCTAAATCTGAATTTGCCTACCCAACCCAAAACCCACTAACCCGTTGGCTTATTGCCTGATCCAGTGATCCCCTTTCCCCCGACCCCGAGTCCCGACCAGCCATCTCCAAGACTACCGGTCATCCGTCGACGGTCGAACCCCGACTCAGCAGCCCCCGCCCGTGGTCCCGTGGTCCGGTATCTCCCCCGCGGCCCCGCCCATCTCCCCCGCCCGTGGTCCCGTGGTCCGGCATCTCCCCCGACACGGCGACACCCCAACGTAGATTCAGGCAATCAATCGGTCGACTCCTCCCAACTCCGGTCGTCCCCGAGGACCCAGACCGCCAGACGACCGATCCGGCATCTGCCCCACGCCCCCACCCATCGTCCAATCGTCCTCTCCTCCCAGCCTCCCATTCGACACCGATTGACCGAACCCCACCAACACCCCAGCCCAGATCCAGTCAGTTGGTCAGTCTTCCCAACTCCGGTCGCCCCCAACTCGACCTCTGGTCCTGCATTCTCCCATCTGGCAGTGGCATCTTGGTAAACTTCTAGCAAGTTTTGTGATTAATTTTATATAAAAAATTAAAAATGTTAGAATTAGTTTAACTGTTGTGAATTGTGATGTTGTGAATTGTGCTGTACGATGTTGTTGTTGGTTTGTTGCTGGACATTTGTGAATTGTGATGTGTTGATGTACTGATGTTGTTAGCTTGTTGCTGGACATTTGTGAATTATAACGTAATGATGTTGTTGTTGGTTTGTTATTGGATATTTGTGAATTGTGAATTTGTGATGTTGTTTGTTGTTGCCTTACTGGATATTTTCAATTGTGATGTTTGTTGCCGTTGTTATTGAACATTTTCATATTTTAAGTTTTGATTTGTTTATGTTTTTGCTCAACGTTTCACTAATACAAAACTCATGCTTAATTACCTATAATTTAACTTTTGAATTGGATTAATCAGTTTATGCAAATTTTTAATAATTTTTATTTTTTTATATTATTTGAAGGGTTTAGGAGATGGATGAATCAGTTGAAAATTTTATAAATGTGGATGATGATGTGAACATTTTGAATGATGATGAAATTCCTTCTCAGTCTCATATATCTGAATCTGAACAATTGAACAAAAAGGCCAAAAAAGAAACTTCAAATGTTTGGAATTATTTCACTAAAATTGGCAAAAAGCAAGATGGAGTAGAAAGGGCAACTTGTAACGGTTGTAAAACAGAGTATAGAGTTGGTCCTAAACCTGGTGGTTCTAATTATGGCACTTCACATTTGCGACGTCACATTGACAGTTGTAAGTTCATTTCTTATTTTAATCCACATCAAATGCTAATGGATTATGAAGGGAAAGTAAAAGCTAGAAAGTTTGATCCTAGGATTTCACGTGACATGCTTGCTGAAGCCATAATTAAGCATGACTTGCCTTATACTTTTGTTGAGTATGATAAGATTAGAGCTTGGGCTAAGTATGTAAATCCAGATGTGGTGATGCCTTCTAGAAACACTGTTGTATCTGATGTCCAGAGAATTCATTTGAGAGAGAAAGAGAAGCTTAAACAAGCAATGGCCAAAGTACCTAATAGAATTTGTTTGACTTCTGATGTATGGACAGCATCTACTTCTGAAGGTTATATTTGCTTGACTGCTCACTTTGTCAATGAAAATTGGAAGTTATGTAGCAAATTACTCAACTTTTGTCGTATGCCTCCTCCACATACTGGAGTTGAATTAGCTGCTACTGTTTTTGATTGTTTGAAAGAATGGGGAATAGATAGAAAGGTTTTCTCTATGACTTTAGATAATGCTTCTGCTAATGATAACATGCAAGGTATCTTGAAAGGTCATCTTCATTTGCAAAGTAGCTTGATTTGTGATGGTGAATTTTTTCATGTGCGTTGTTGTGCTCATATATTAAATCTGATTGTTCAAGAGGGTTTGAAAGCAGTTAATGAAGCATTGTTTAAAATCAGAGAGAGTGTGAAATATGTAAAGGCATCGGATGGGAGGATGAAAAAATTTCAAGAATGTGTTCAACATGTTGGCATTACTGCAAGTGTTGGGTTGCGTTTAGATGTGTCAACAAGATGGAATTCAACATATTTGATGCTTGAAAGTGCTATCAAATATCAAAAAGCTTTTGCTGGCCTCCAATTTGTTGATAGAACTTATAAGTACAATCCATCTGATGAGGAATGGGAGAGAGCAATGTTGATTTGTGAATTCTTGGAGCCTTTTTATGAGACTACAAACTTGATATCTGGTTCATCTTATCCAACTTCCAACTTGTATTTCATGCAAGTTTGGAAAATTGAATCGATTTTAAATCAGAGTTTGTTTAGTGAAGATGCGATTATCAAGGATATGTCTCAAAGGATGAAAACGAAATTTGATAAGTATTGGAAAGATTATAGTGTAGTGCTTGCATTTGGAGCTATTCTTGACCCAAGGATGAAGCTTGATTTTTTAAAATTTTGCTATTCTAAGATTGATGCTTCTACTTGTTATGAAAAGTTGGAAAATGTGAAGGCAAAGTTGTACGTGCTCTTTAGAGAATATGCAAGCAATACTCGTACGTCAAGTTCATCTTCTCAATCAATGAGTAATTTGCCAAGACAAGTTGGAGGAGGAACTAAATCCAAGGGATCAAAGATTTTTAATGTAAGTTTTTTGTTTTCCCTTTATCTTATTACATGAGAATTTATGTTACTTTATTTATATTTTGATAATTATTTTTTGTTTATATATTTAAAACTTGTAGGAGTTCAAAATGTTTCAAAATGAAACAATTTCTATTGCTGGGAAGTTTGAGTTGGATATTTATTTAGATGAAGCAAAGCTTGATTATGAAGTGTTTGAAGACTTGGATGTGCTTAATTATTGGAAGGATAATGTTAAGCGCTTTCCTGATCTTTCTGTTATGGCACGAGATGTATTGAGCATTCCAATTACTACGGTAGCATCTGAGTCTGCTTTTAGTATTGGTGGTCATGTTCTCACCAAGTTCAGAAGTTCCCTCCGCCATGAAAATGTTCAAATGCTTGTTTGCACGAAAAATTGGTTGCATGGCTTTTCTTTAGCTGCTGATGGTATTGTTTATTTTATATATTTCAATATCTTTAACTTTTATTTGTTAAAATAATAATTTTAGTTAAAATTGAAACTCATTATTTTTTTTATGTCAATGAATATTAGATGATGATGATGAAGACTTGGAGACATCATTGCTGTCCAAACAAGACTCAAATATTTTGATTGATGATGAAAATTGATCAAGACATCATAGTTTGTGTAATTGTGTTAAATGCTAAATTTTTATTTATATTTGATCTAATGTATTATGTATTTTCTTATTTATGTTTGCTTTTTATTTATATTGTTTGGTGCAATTTATTTATTAGTAACATCTAACATGTTTTTATTATTCAATTTATGGATTAAATCATGGCATCATTTAATTAATAAAATGTAAAAAAAAATAAAAAAAATTAAAAAAAAATAAAAAAAATTTCAACCCAGCCCATGGGCTGGCCCAACCCAACCCTTGGGCTAACAAGGGGTGGGCTGGGTTGGAAAATATTTAGCCCATTTAAAATATGGGCCGGCCCGGCCCGGCCCTTGTTTTTCCAGCCCACAAGGGCTGGGGCCGGGCTGGGCCGGGCCGGCCCATATTGACAGGTCTATCAATTGCACCTGCCATTAACTTATTGCCCAGCACTTACAAAGACAGCCTCCAGCTGCCCAATGCCATAATCACCCATAGAAATGGAGGCTCTATGTAGGAGAGGGCACCACACCAGCGCCCCGGCACCCACCAATGCCCCTCATCCTTTTCACACGGTTGAACGCCTCCCACGCACGGCCGTGAACCGCGTGTTTGTGGCAGTTTACGTATGCGCCATCCTGGCTCCACTCTACCGCCATGTACGAACTCTACTTCTCCACTCCACAACCTTGGTCTATTTCTTCATAACCCTCCCTTTGCTTTTCTCTGATCTTGTTCTTGCCTTCATGTGGGGAGCTTCACAAGCCTTTTCCGTATGTACCCAATTCGTCGCAAACAAACCCCGGAGAACCTGAAAAAGAGTGTGAAGGAGCAAGATTTTCCAGGGTTGGACGTGTTCATATGCACGGCTGACCCTCACAAGGAGCCGCCAATGAGTGTGGTGAACACGGCTTTGTCGTTGATGGCTTATGATTATCCAACGGAGAAGATTTCGGTCTATGTATCGGACGATAGCGGATCAGCTTTGACTCTTTTTGCTTTCATGGAGGCTGCTAAGTTTACAAGTTACTGGTTACGATTCTGTAGGGAGAATAACATTATGGACAGGAACCCCGATGCTTATTTTGCGTCAGGCCACTCTGGCAGCTCTGTGGCAGAAAACGTTAAGGCAAAACCACTTTCAACAATAGCTCAAAATTTGAAGGGGTGTAAGTTAATCATTTTAATTTTTAAATTAAAATGCCTATTAGAACTACTATTACTGCGACATCTCTGGCATCAGCTCTTTATGCAGTTGCTTCTATCATTCTCAAGTGATGATGCTAGCATAGGAACACTGTTTTCTTGTGTTTCCTTTAACTGTGATGCTCTTTCTGTCACAAGAGATTATAGTTTCAGTATTTGATAGTTATCCATATATAGTAACTATGCCTATCAGTATTTTACAAATCCTAAATGGAACTTTTCCCAGTTTTTATACAATCTTTTTCAGTCTTTTCAGAATCATATTAAGTTGAAACGTTAAAAAATAAGAACAAATTGCACTGGATGGGAGGCTTATGATCAGTTCTTATCAAGCGAGTCTGTCGTTCAAAAAGCCCTTGAAAAGCGAATTGGCTGGTGCTGCAACTGCAAAGAGGCGCCTGAACTTTCGAAAGCAAACTTCCAAGGCAAGTGGATTAATCGCATGCCCACACAGTTCATTCCCCCATTCGGTCTCCCTCTCAGATGATGACAGTGAAAATACTATTGACATTAAATAATTGTGATTTGAACTTCAACAATATTTATATTTGATAAATAATCTAGATATTTTGAAAATTTGTCGATAGTGAAATTAAATTTTTTTATAAAAAAAGAAAATTATATAAAATCAAAATTATTTCAGTTCGAATCTCATGTAGGACTTCCACGTAGGGGTGAATAAAATCAAGTAAGATCAATTTTTCACTTATATCAAATTAAATCGACTAAAAACCCAAATTAAGTTTTTATATATTAATAAATATAATATTATATATATTATTTTTAAATTTATATAAAATATAATATACATTAATATTTTCACTTCTTCATTTTTATTTTTTCAATTCTTATTTTTTTATTTCTTTTAATTTTTTTTTGTTTATACATTTTAAAGATATCAAATATTGGGATTGTAGATTCTATTTTTATTGTTGATGATTGATGAGTGAAAAAGCTAGAAATTCATTCTTCACACTTCAATTGAGGTGAATGTTAACTTTGATAACTTTTTACATAATTTTTCATTTTTAATCTTCTTTTATTATATAAGTGAATGTGAAGAGTTAAGTCGTGGAGGAGATTCAAGTTGATAATTTACGATGATTAATGGTTTTGTGTTAGATAGTTTATTTTGTGAATGTTAATATTATTATATTTTTGTCTCTGTTGGATAAGGTGGGGATACTAGTGTTCTTGTTACCAATCTGTATTGTGTGGGTCAAGACTAACTACCGGTCAAGACTAACTACCAATCAGTCTTCTACTCTCCTTTGTTTGTTTTTGGACTCCCTTTATGGAATGAATGACTTAATTTTCAAAAAAATATTACTTTTGACTTTTTGTTATGTTGAATTTTAAATGTTAATTTGACAGTTTATGTAAAAAGACATAATTATATAAGTGACGGAACAAATGTTATGTTTTTTTATATTTAAATTATTTATATATTTTATAATTATGAATAAAATTTATAAGTTTTAATATTGTAATTTATAAAAAAAAAAAGTGATAAAATTTTAATCTATTGGTTCACAATCGAATCAACCTAACAAATTCAATATTTGGTCAATTTGATCTTTCTTTATGTTTAATCAATTTTTGTCAATTTTTTAAAAACATTTGATTTATATGATCTTTAAATTTGACAGACCAAACTACCTAATTGCTCTTCCTGCTTCCACACATATAAAGTGTATTATGCTGAATAGTTCTCCTTTGTATGGCCTATAAATTATACTAGAAGCTTCATTATTGCCGTATAGAGAACTCATAGATTGATCACATCCATCGATATAGCCAAGAACAATGGACAGCCAAGGTTTGAGAGCAGGGCGCACTACCCATGCTCCTCCTCTTCACAAGTTTGAACCCCTCAGGCGCACGGCCTTGAATCGCCTCTTTGCGGCGGTTTACGCCTGTGCTATTATAGCTCTGCTCTATCGCCAGGCACAAACACTTCTATACTCAGCAACCAGCTTACTCTCTTTCTCTTTGAGCCTCTCCTTGCTCATCTCTGATCTCGTTCTTGCCTTCATGTGGACCGGCGAACAAGCTTTCCGAGTGTGCCCAATTCGTCGTAAGGAGTTCCCCGAAAACCTCAGAAAAATCATCAAGGAAGAAGATTTCCCAGGGTTGGACGTGTTCATATGCACGGCTGATCCTTACAAGGAGCCACCAATGAATGTGGTGAACACAGCCCTCTCGTTGATGGCTTATGATTATCCAACAGAGAAGATTTCGGTCTATGTATCGGACGATGGAGGATCAGCTTTCACTCTCTTTGCTTTCATGGAGGCTGCTAAGTTTGCCAGTCACTGGTTACCATTTTGCAGGGAGCATAATATAATGGAAAGGAGCCCCGAAGTGTATTTTGCATCTACTTATCATTCCTGGAGCCCTGAGATTGAGAAGATTAAGGTATTAATTCACTCAAACCTGCACTCGCTTCTGTATTTTCTCTAAACAAATTGAAAAAACCAATTTCATAGGTTACGACTCCTTTCAATTACATGCCTAAGTAATTAATTTTATACAAAATTATATTGATAATTAATTTAATTTGGGTGTTCACTTACTTATGATAACAGTTGATAGACTAACAAGTTTGTTCCAAAATAAATTCCCATATCAACAAAAACAAAAGGTCAGGTTGGTATTCTTTTTTAAACAAATTATATAAAAATATATTACCATGATCAATGTGTTGGAATATTCATCGTGGTTTTTCAAAAGGTACTAATAAAAAATATATTATACTATAGTGATCCTGGGAAGACGGAAAGGGGATCCAGGAGCCCATTGGTGGAATAGATAATTAATTATCAATCATGGTCTTTTGTTCTTTACCCACGCGGGTTGTCACCATTCACCATAAAAAGCCAGACAGCTCCAGATCATCACTTCCCTACTGAAAAATCTATCATTATAAACAACGCTATTATTTTTTTAGACCGTTGTCCTGTTAAGAGATCCGTTTTTAAGTTAAACTTCTTATATGAAATAGATAATATTTTTTTTAAAAAAAATTCAATCATCATAATTATCTTTTGTTAATTTTTTTTTCTATTTATGCAAAGTCATCTTTTTTACCTGTCAAATCTATAAATCTTAATTGATATTCACATAATTTTTTTTAGTCTGATTACTTTATAGTTTAGATTTGTGATAAAATTGTTTAATATATAAATATATATATAGTGTGTGTAAGATATATATATATATATATATATATATATATATACACATATTTGTTGCAACTTATCTCGTTTTTGTCGCTTTGGTGCATAGACGACAAAACTCAATAATTTAAATTAGTTGCGGGAGGTGTTTGTCCGTCAGTCAGGTCATGTTCATGCAAGGAAACCTTGAGAACTCATCCCTTCATACCCACTAACTTTATCATGTTATCATTTCAGTGGACATCATTTGTTTTAGTCAATTCAACGCTCCAATTAAAGATTAGGATTGAGAGAATCCAAAGAAACCTGAAGTAAGGCGGTAACAGTATTAGTCATCGTTTCAAATGTACAAGAAATAGATAACAAGGCACATCTTTCAAAGCTTTTTTTTCTAACTTTATTTCTTGAAGAACAAAAGAGATAGACCTTGATCAAGAGGCTTCTTCTGTGCTTGCATAGTTCAAGTCCCAGAGGTCGATACATTTATTGTTTTGGCTTTTAATATGACACGGATACATACATGCGCGCACACACACATATATATATATATATATATATACATATATTTTACTTTATATGTTCATTAATTAGGCTTTGCGGCTGGATGTTCCTATAAGCTTTTTTTGGCGTTCTCTGAAAATTGCCACAAACTTTTTATGAAGTTGCAATTATGGATCAGCAAAATTACAATATATCCACTTGCTCTTGGTAATGCTAAAATCAATTCATCAGCAATTTTATCTTATCTAGAAACAATCGGGTGATGTTCAAAGTAAGAGATGCTTCAGGATAATGTCACTTCTGGATTCTAATCTTATTGCAGATGATGTACGAGACTATGAAAGTGAAGGTAGAACACGTTGTTGATAAAGGAGAAATTAGTGATGAATACATTGCAGACAATGAATATGAAGAAGCTTTTAGTAAATGGACCGACGGGTTTACTCGTATGGATCATCCTGCTGTCGTTCAGGTGATTTACATTCAAGATTAGAGCAATAATCAATCATAAATTAAATTATTCAGAAGAAATAAAAGTACTAGCTTAGTACCTACTTTGACAAGGTCAATTTATTGGCGGCACATGAACTGTGAGCAGGTTATCTTAGACAAGAGCAAAGACAGGGACGTTTCAGGAAACTTCTTGCCAAATCTCATTTATGTCTCAAGACAGAAAAGCAAGACTTCTCCTCACCACTTTAAAGCTGGAGCTCTGAATGTTCTGGTATGGGTTAAATGATCTAACAACTTATTCTGGTATCTTATCCAATTGATTAGTTTTTATTTATGCTTTCTAATTTTCTCTTAAAATTTGGAATGTTTGGAAGTTACGAGTATCAGCTGTTATGACCAATGCGCCATTAATCTTGACCCAAGATTGTGACATGTACTCGAATGATCCCCAAACTCCTCTTCGGGTGCTATGTTATCTATCAGACCCTGCACTTCAATCAAAATTGGCATACATTCAATTTCCCCAACGATTTCATGGCCTTAACCAAACTGACATCTATGCTTCTGAGTATAAACGCGAGTTCCAAATTAATCCTATGGGTTTTGATGGGCTAATGGGTCCAAATTATCTGGGATCGGGCTGCTTCTTTCGCCGGCGAGCTTTCTTCGGTGGCCCATCAACTTTGGTGCCCCCGGAAATCCCTGAACTCAGCCCATACCATGTGGTAGACAAGCCCATTAATTCTCGAGCAATTTTGTCATTGGCACACAACGTAGCAGGTTGTGACTATGAGAGCCAAACCGAAAACTGGGGCTCCAAGGTTAGTTCAACAGTCACTCTCCAGAACACTATCTATCAAAAAGCTTTAAATTACAGCCAACATGTTAAAATTGTTTCTTGATATGTATGCAGAATGGGTTTAGATATGGATCTTTGGTTGAGGACTTTGACACAGGATATCGGCTTCAGTGTGAAGGATGGAAGAGCTTATTCTGCCATCCCGAGAGGGCTGCATTTTTAGGGGATATGCCAATTACCCTTTTAGATTTACTTAGTCAATGCAGGAGATGGTGCATCGGCCTTTTAGAAGTGACCTTTTCCAAATATAACACTCTCATCTTCGGTTCTCGTTCTATGGGCCTTTTGATGGGATTAGCTTATTCTCACTATGCATTCTGGCCTATTTGGTGCATCCCGGTCATCGTCTATTCTTTCCTCCCCCAGCTAGCTCTGCTCAACAAAGTCAGCATCTTCCCAAAGGTATGAGCATTGATGAACTGTATATGATTATTTATTTGAATTCAGTCTATTTTTCGAAACCAGAAATGAAAGAAAGAAAAAAAAATCGTGTTGCAGGTATCAGAACCATGGTGTTTCTTATATGTTTTTCTTTTCCTTGGCGCTTATGGGCAAGATTTCCTTGACTTTGTCCTAGCCGGAGGCAGTGTCCGAAGGTGGTGGAATGCTCAAAGGATGTGGATGATAAGGGGGCTTTCATGTTACTTGTTCGGTTTAGTTGAGTACCTGCTCAAGTCCTTAGGGATTTCCACTCATGGTTTTAGCGTAACAAGCAAGGTGCTTGATGATGAACAAAGCAAGAGATACGGCCAAGGCATCTTTGAGTTCGGAGTCCCCTCCCCCTTGTTTGTGCCATTGACAACGGTAGCAATAATCAACTTATTCTCATTCGCATGGGGACTGACAGAGTTTTGGGATAATGGCAGCAACAAGGAAGGCCTCGCTTTGCAGATGGTATTAGCAGGGTTCATTGTTTTGAATTGCCTGCCAATATATGGAGCCATTGCCTTGAGGAGTGACAAAGGAAAAATGCCCACCCAAATTACAGTCATCTCAGCTTTTTTGTCTGTGGCTCTTTATACTTCCGCGTATCTCATTCTCAAGCAATAACTATAATTAGGCTAGCTTTTTCTTCTTCTTCTTCTTTTTTCTTTTTTGGATCAAATAATTAGAATCTTTGCTTTATATTTCTCCTCTAATCTTTGCTTTATATGACAATATTTAAAAAAAAAGATTGAAGGTAATCATATATCTAGTTGCTCACTTCCTGTCTTTCATGTTCATCTTGCTTTCATTTGCTAGTAACCCCAAAAAGCATGTTCTGTCTCTCATTTCTCGTCATTAATGTCTGGCTCCAGCATGAGATATACAGCCACTGAACGCTGCAAATCGCAAAGTGGTTCACATGGACACGCTACTGAGATACTATCTTTTCTTTTTCATTTCCTAGAAATCATCTAGCTTAGATATATCTCATCAATTTAGAAAGTCAGCAAGCAGATATCATTGATATACTAAATTAATTTTTAAAAAATTACAAAAGACAGTCATTTTCATAACTTAATTTCAAAAATAACTATCAAAATAAAATTAATCATTTTTAGTTATATTTAATCATAACTTGACAAAAATACTCTTAAAATTTTTTCAAATAAATTAAACTATCAATCACAATTTCTGTCTATTTCCGTCTTTGTTTTCAATTTCTCTCTTTCACCATCTAGCTCTCTTTAATTTTATCAATTTCTCTCTTTAACATTCATGTGCTCTCTATTTTTGTCTCCCGTGCTTTTAGGATGCTGAGCAATGGTTTTGATGTGCTTGGGGTGGGTGGCTATTTGGGAAATTTTTTTTTAGATGTTTTGGATAAAACTACAATGGTAGAAATGATCGCAAGTGTTTGAAATAATTTTTAATTGAATCAATTCAGAGTCTAGATACCAATAAATTCAAGAATTTGAAATTTATAAACTTAGGGTTTCAAAGAGATTTTTTTTCAATTTTTAATTGAAATAGGTGTTTTAGATAAGGAAAATTGTGTTTTGATTTATGAAAACATGTTAGAATCATTTTAATCAATGCCAAATCATAAAAAAAAAATGAAGAGAGTTGAAACAATTGGAAGTTTTAATTCGTAAGTAACAACAACATTTCAAGCATTAAAGTATAACAATTTTTTTTAAATATGGCATGTAATAATAATATTTTTTCAACATGGCGTATGATAACAATATTCTTTTCAACATGGTATGTAACATGGTTTTATACATGACGTGTAACAACAATATTTAACATTGCTGTGTAACATGTTTTTGTATATGGTATGTAATAATAATACTTTTCAACATAGTGTATAACATCATGTGCATGGTGTGTAACATCATGCGTATGGTTTGTAACATGGCGTGTAACGTCATGTGCATAACATGTAACGACATGTGCACATAAAGAGGCTTTATTAATCATAACGTGTAACATGTTTTTGCACATGACATGTAACAACAATATTTTTTTTTCATCATGACGTATAATAACCTTTTTTAGCCATGATGTGTAACTTGTTTTCGCATATGGCATGTAACAATAACACTTTTCAACATAGTGTATAACATCATGTGCACGGTCTATAACATGGCCTGTAACATCATGTGTATAACATGTAACATCATGTGCACTTGATATAAGGAGATTTCATTAACCATAATGCGTTACATGTTTTTGCACATGGCGTGTAACAACACTTTTCAACATGGTGTGTAACATCATGTGCATGTTGTGTAATATCATGTGCACGGTGTATAACATGTTTTTGTATATGATGTGTAATGTCATGTGCATAACATGTAACATCATGTGCACTTGATATAAATATGTTTCATTACGGGTAATTTTATCCATTTGATTAAAAACAGTTAAAATTATAAATAGAGCTATTTTTAAAAATATCTTCTCTTTAAGGACTATTTTTGAAAATATCTTCTCTTTGAGGGTTATTTTTTAAAATACCTTAATAAACTATGTACTGCCACTGACTGTCCTAATATGAGATATGGAATTGGTCTGAAGACTTATCAAGTCCCTGTGCTCTTCAATTTTGTGCAATTTAGTCCATATACTCAAAATCAAAGCAATTTAATTTCTTGATTTTGAAAATTACAACAATTTAATCCTTCTTCCTAATTATATCCAATTTTGTTGTTAAAGGATGACGTTAGCAATGCCATTATCTCTAACGTCAATATTGACGTGTCTTATTTTAATAACTTGGCATGCCATGTGGCATTGAATGATGATGTGACAATGCCACATAGCACTATAAGATTATGTAGCAATGCTGACATAGCATTGACATGTCATCATGTCAGTGCCATGTGGCACTTCAAAAAAATTTTCAAAAAAATTTTTTGTCACGTCATAAAAACTAAATTGAACAAAAATATATAAGATATAGATTAAAATATATATAAATATTTTTTTACTTGATTATTTGATTCTAGAATATATAAATTAATTTATTATTTTTACAAAAATTAAGTTTGAATCCTCTTTTTATAAAAAAAATTAAAAAAATTTCATACTTGAAGTCAAATTTAGATGAAAAATTTGTATTACGTAAAAATAAAATAATATAAAATGACTAAATAAATTTTTTTCTTCTATTTATAATGGTAAAAAAATTTAAAATTTATTTAAGTTAGTTTTTAACTTAAGTTAAAATCAAATTAGCAAAATATGTTGATTTAGTTTTTTTTTTTTTAAAAAAGAAGAACGGAGATATGGAATTAGCAATGATTATAAAAACAACTCCTCGTTCTGACTTACTTAATTTCGACATGACAAATCTTTTATTACAATTATAGAATTTGAGCTCCACCCTTCTCATTTTTTATGTTTTTATTTTGTTTAATTTTTCAAGTTATATTTTTTAAATTAAAATTTCCTAAATTAAAGATTGCATTTATAGTTGATAAAGTTAAATATAACTGTAAATATTTATACCATTTTATTTTATTAATAAATTTTTTGTAGATATAAATTAATAATTTAAATTTCAATTTCAATTTAGTAGAATTTGATTGTGGTATTTGAATTTAAATAAAATCGTTTTATAAGAAATTTTAAGTAAATTTAAATAAAATGTAAATTGGGTAAGAGTTGAATAATTTCAAATAAATGTGTATTTATAAATTGTGAAAATTGTAACTCAATCGACATATTTTGCTAATTTGAGTAAATTTAAATAAAAGGTAAATTAGGTAACAGTTGAATAATTTCAAAAGAATGTGTATTTGTAAATTGTGAAAGTTGTAACTAAATTAACATATTTAGTCATTTTGTATTATTTTATTTTAACATAATTTAAGTTATTCATCTAAATTTGACTTTAGGTATAAAAGTTTTTCAAATTTTTTTGGTAGAAGGAGAATTCAAACTTAATTTTTATAAAAAAGATAAATTAATTTACATATTTTAGAATCAAATAATCAAGTAAGAAAACATATATATATTTTTAACACCATAAATCTTTTACACTTAAATATTTAGCTTATTAATAAGCATCTCATTAATCTACTTAAATATTTATATTTTTAAATTTTTTTTTCAATTTAGTCCCTCAACAGCTTAATTTTATTTAATTCAATTCCTGTACTATATAGTTTTATTCAATTTTGTCCCTATGAAGTTGCAGATTTTTTTTTTTGAAAATTTTTTTATCTGCCACATGATACTGATATGCCAACGTGACAGTGCTACGTCAACATTGCCACATCATCAAATAGTACCACGTGGCATTGTCACATCATCACTTGGTGCTACATGATATGTCACGTCATCATCTCAACACAATATCATAAAAAATGACACATCAGCGATAATGTCAAAATTGTATACTGTTAGAGAAAATGACTAAATTAACACAATTCTCAAAATCAAGAGATTATATTATTTCAATTTTAACTAAATGGATTAAATTGAATGAAATTAAAGAATACAAAGACTAGATAGGTCTTTTGACCTTATGAAATTCATATCCGTTTTGTAATTATTTATTAATAAAAAAAATGGCATAACACTTTATTCATTACTAATTTCCATGTGATCAATTGAACCCGCCATTACCTTACTGCCCAGCACTTATAAAGACAAAGCCTTCAGATGCCCAATACCATAATCACCCATAGAAATGGAGACTCTAGGTAGGAGAGGGCACTACACCAGCGCCCCGGCACCCTCCAATGCCCCTCATCTTTTTCACACGGTTGAACGCCTCCCACGCACGGCCATGAACCGCGTGTTTGCGGCAGTTTACGCATGCGCCATCCTGGTTCTGCTCTGCCACCATGTACAAACACTACTTCTCCACTCCACAACATTGGTCTCTTTCTTCATAACCCTCTCTTTGTTGTTTTCTGATCTTGTTCTTGCCTTCATGTGGGGAACTTCACAAGCTTTCCGTATGTACCCAATTCGTCGCAAACAAATCCCGGAGAACCTGAAAAAGAGTGTGAAGGAGCAAGATTTTCCAAGGTTGGACGTGTTCATATGCACGGCTGACCCTCACAAGGAGCCGCCGATGAGTGTGGTGAATACGGCTTTGTCGTTGATGGCCTATGATTATCCAACAGAGAAGATTTCGGTCTATGTATCGGACGATGGAGGATCAGCTTTGACTCTCTTTGCTTTCATGGAGGCTGCTAAGTTTGCAAGTTACTGGTTGCCATTCTGCAGGGAGAATAACATTATGCA
The DNA here is from genome assembly GCA_036013995.1 of Theobroma grandiflorum. Lineage (NCBI taxonomy): Eukaryota > Viridiplantae > Streptophyta > Magnoliopsida > Malvales > Malvaceae > Theobroma > Theobroma grandiflorum. The sequence goes on along the minus strand of CP142131.1, from coordinate 1,294,907 downwards.
CAGGAACCCCGATGTTTACTTTGCGTCAGGCCATTCTTGCAGCTCTGAGTCAGAAAACATTAAGGTAAAACCACTTTCAACAATAGCTCAAAATTTGAAGGGTTGTAATTTAATCATTTTAATTTTTAATTTAATTCAAAATTAATGAAAAGTTAACGTTAAAAAAAATCTATGAGAAAATAAAAAATATTCTAACAAACCTTTTAATTTTTTATTATTTTAAATAAAATAATAAAACTACTAAATATTATTAATATTATATATGTATATATATATATATATAAATTACCCTAGATAAATGCAAACGTCAACATTGGCAGTAAAGGCGACACCTATTTAAAGTTTGTGTCATCGTTCCGTCTCTTCTTTTCTGTCGGTATATGTTTGATAAACACAGCAAATCCTTCGAGTCTTTTATGTCACTCTGGACATCTTATATTATTTGATATGATTAAATAAAATTAAAATTAAGATATTTTATTATGATTCGGGTAGAATTTTGAATAGTAAGTTATTAGGTTCGAATAGAATTTAAATAGTGAAATATTTACTATTTAAATTCAATTATAAAATAATATTCATTTTATTATCTTATTAGGACTAAATCGACATAATTATATGCGGACTAATTAATCAAATTAACTTTCGAAAATTTTTTATTAAAAGTTTATAGACCAATAAATAAACAAATTAATAAATGCATATTAGTATAAATTAAAAAGTTATCTTATCAATCCTATCATATATGTATATTTATTAATTTGTACTAATATGAAATATATCTGCTAATGGAAGTTCTTTCTTAAACTAAGATTTAACTTTCAAGTTAATTATATTCATTTATAATTAATTCCATATATACTTGAATAATAGTTAGTAATAACAATTTGGATCTTAATGATGTGCCAGGAAATATATGAAAACATGAAGGTGAGAGTAGAAAATGTTGTCAACAGAGGAGAAGTTAGTGAGATTTACATCTCCAACGATGAAGAACGTGAAGCTTTTAACAAATGGACTGGTGGGTTTACCCCCCAAAATCACCCTACTGTCATTCAGGTTTGCATTCAGGCTTTGAGCTTTGTTTCCCCTTTTCCAAGTTACATATTGACAAGATTATATGAGCAGGTCCTGTTAGACAGCAGCAAAGACAAAGACATCACTGCCCATTTCCTGCCAAATCTCATCTATGTCTCCAGGCAGAAAAGTAAGACTTCACCGCACCATTTCAAAGCTGGTGCTCTAAATGTTCTGGTATGCTACTGATCAGCTTATAATGTCTCCAATTAACAGTTATTTCTTCTTCTTAATACATTTTATTTATCCAAAATTTTTCCTCATGTGGAAGCTTCGTGTGTCGACGGTCATGACCAATGCCCCAATAATCTTAACCCAAGACTGTGACATGTATTCAAATGATCCCCAAACACCTCTCAGGGTGCTATGCTATTTGTGTGACCCTGCAATTGAACCGAATTTGGGGTTCATTCAATTTCCCCAGCGGTTTCATGGTATAAATAAAGATGATACCTACGGCTGCGAATATAAACATCTTGCCGAGATACATCCTATGGGTTTTGATGGGGTTAGGGGACCATATTATGTTGGGAGTGGAACCTTCTTCCGTCGGCGAGCTCTCTTTGGTGATCCGTCAGCTCCTGTTAAAACAGAAATCCTCGAACTGAGCCCAGACAATATTGTGAAAAAACCCATTAAATCTCTGGACATTTTGGCATTAGCACACCATGTAGCAAGTTCCAATTATGAGAACCAGACGAAATGGGGATCCAAGGTAAGCTTACTGATTAGGAGTGTCTTGCGGTTTGAAAATTTAGGAGTACACCAACTTTCACCTGTAGAAATCACTGATGTAAATGATGAAAGAAAACTTGCAGATGGGGTTTAGATATGGATCATTGGTTGAGGACTTCTACACAGGTTACCGGTTGCAATGTGATGGATGGTGGTCCATATTTTGCAATCCTGAGAGCGCTGCATTTCTGGGGAATATGCCAATCAACCTCGTTGATGTGCTGAATCAATACAAGCGTTGGTCCGTAGGCGTACTAGAAATGGGCTCGTCCGAATATTCTCCCATAACCTTTGGGACACGTTGAATGGGCCTCCTCATGGTCATAGGCTATTCTCACTATGCATTCTGTCCTCTTTTGTCCATTCCAGTGACCATCTATGCCTTCCTCCCTCAATTAGCTCTCCTCAATGGAGTCTCTGTTTTTCCGGAGGTATGCATATGCACTCATTGTTGTTGTAGTTGCTTTCATTTTCTCAACCTTCAACCTTAAATGGATTGTGACATGAATATTATTGATTCAAAATTTTCAAATATTGTTCAAAACTTCCACTAATAGGAGAGGAAACTCATGTTGCAGATCTCAGAACCATGGTTTTTCTTATACCTGTTTCTTCTCCTCGGTGCTTATGGACAAGACTTCCTTGAATATGTACTGGAGGGAGCAACTTGCCGAAAGTGGTGGAATGCTCAGAGAATGTGGATGATCAGAACGCTTTCGAGTTTCTCGCTTGGTACAGCAGAGTACTTTCTGAAGTCCATAGGCTTTTCTACTTATGGTTTCATTGTGACCAACAAAGTGGTCGATGATGAACAAAACAAAAGATATTGCCAAGGGATGTTCGAGTTTGGAGTCCCATCCCCATTGTTTGTGCCACCAACAATGGCAGCAATAATCAACTTAGTCTCATTCCTCTGGGGAACAATTTTAGTTTTCAGCGGCAGCACTGAGAAAGGTCTACTCCTGCAGATGTTACTAGCAGGGTGTGTTGTTGTAAATTGCTTCCCAATTTATGAAGCCATGGCCTTAAGGAGTGACAAAGGAAAAATGCCTGCCAAAATTACTATCATTGCAACATTTCTTGCAGGTGCTCTTTATACTGCAACTTCCATTATTTTAAAGTGATGACAGTACTTAGGAGCCTTTGCATTTTTGCTTCTCCTTTAAGTATTGTACTCTTTTGAGCTTTTCTTCTGCCTGAGATGGAATTTTTAGTGTTCTATGGCAATTGTTGGGCAGCTACAGCAATGGGTTATATATTTCTGGGGAACTGGCACTTTCAAACAATATGAGCAAGAGGAAATGCAATGCATGGTTGATTGACACAAGTTGAAACTATATATAACAACTCCAAGGAAGCTATTTTCTCTGTCAATATGCTGCAAATAACTTCTTAGCACAAATTCCACCTCAAGATAACTTTCTTCAAGCTCTGTTCTAAATTGCCAATAGAGCTCCAACAAGCTCGATCATTCTCATTAGCCCATGATTGTATGCAACTCTTTAACATTGCTAAATAAACAATGCGCAGTATAGCTAATATTAGTATTTAGTATCACGCACTATTATGTGAGCCAAAAATGCTAGAATTTCCTAGACTCACTTGAAGTTCACTAAGACAGTTTGGTTGGGAAGAATGCCATGCATTCAAGCACCTCAAGCAGCCAATCCATCAAATTGCAAATAAGGTTGAATAAGTTTGCTCAATATGCCTCCAACGAGATTAGAAATTCCCAGTAATTGTTTACACCTCAGTCTAGAAATTTGCATATTTACTTTCTGTTGTCATTGATCCATAAAATTTTACAAAAAGAAAGCAAACTCCAATATTCAAGGAACAAAAAAGATCCATTAACAAATTACATCACAAAGTTGATAGAGCTCTTTCTTTCCTAATCATCTTCCTCTCAAAGATACAGAAAGCATACATACCAAACTAAAACTTCCTCTTTCTTACCTTGAAGCTGGACGATCGAATAACATCATCATCTGTATTCAGGGCCACCTCAAGAGCTGCCATAGACTCCGGTTTCGTAAAGTAGGTAAAGAGGAGGTAAATGCCATCCAAGTAAGTGTTAGTTTCCCCAGCTTTATTTTTCTTCTTAATGCTGTAGGCTAGTGGGACGACCCCTCTGTTAAATACCTCCACATACATGCCACCCCCAGCGACAAGAAGCTGCAAGACGACCCCCATCAGGAAAAGCTTTAGAACAAACTTGCAATAACATGTCAAGTGTCACCCACCCTTTCTCTTCTGACTATAGTCAAGAAATGGCCTGCTTCTAATTATAGATGGTAAAAATGCATTTAACTCCTCCCCAATCTCCAATAGATAAATGAAATTAAAAGGAAAAGTTTTACAAAAATGTACCGAACTCACTTTATTTTTTTTTTACTTAATTGCATACAATTTGCTTCAATCTAAGAGGCTTAATACTTTAGCTTCACAACAGTTCCAAATGTACCATTACATTCCACACAATTCTCAATCCTCAACGAAACAAAGTTCTTTCCTTTTCCTATATTTTCTCAGGAAGCAAACAAAGATTTTGCAACAAATAAAAGAAAAGGCAAATTTTTAAAAGGCATTACCTCCTCGTACTTCTGGGTAAGAGCGAGCCTTTCGTCTTCAGACATGTCGGGTCTTAAAACCACCATTGTCTCGTACTGTCGTAGCCCCGGTGGGCATTGAGGTTCCTCTTTATCTTCCAAGGCGGTTATACCGGACCCGGGTTGGGAAGGAGGGTCATCGTCCGAACCGAACCCGCCCTCGAAGAATGAACCGGAGAAGTCCAGAGTCTGGGCTTTGACGGTTACGGTTGTGCAGTAGTCTCTTTTGAGGGAAGTCAGGGACTTTGACTTTGTTGGGATTGGTTTGAGGCTGTGAGTAAAGGAGAGGAAAGGCAAAGGCGGGAATTGGGCGAGATGGTGGGGACAAAACAGGGATTTGGTTAGAGAAGAGGTCGGGGATGCCATTGGCTCTCTTTCTGATGTGAGCTCGGCTGGAGTTTTCAGTGATGAGTGAAAGAATAAAAAGGGGACGGATAAGGAGGGTAGGCTCATCGCAGACATCAGGACAGGGGGCAGTGGACTGGCGCCAACCCTGTTTTGTTTTCTTGGGCTTGAGCCTCTTGGGCTAGTAACTTTTCCTTTGGTTCATGGACTTGGAACATTCAAACGTGGGATAATGAATTTTCCAGCATCCCGTGGCCCCCCTGCGTCTGGAATAGGTCAAGGGCAACAATTGTTCGCCCCTTTGATGTCATGTGTTCACACCCCTTTCCTGCTTTTTTCCCAACCATGACGATGAAACAGTTGGGGTCCCAAGACTCAACTTAATTGCACCTCCGTCCAGGGCAAACCATGAGACGTTTCCATGAGAGTTCAAGACTATGGATTTTTTTTTTTTAGATCAAGACTATGCTTACCTTCAACAACTTCGGAAATTTGCATCAATGAATCACACAGAAAGGTCTTCACAAGCGTTAATTATGATGAATTATCAAACCTGTCAATGTCTTTTCAGGCGGATGGGGGATGGTTATTGACAGGAAAATGAAGTCCGAAGCACCAAAATTATTGCACAACTAAAAAGAACAAAAAGGAACAGAAAAGGCACCCACCAAAATAAATAGATAGTTGATAGCAATAATAAAATTTGAGCTAAGTCACTGCTCATCATTGAAATTAAACCTCACAGGTGAGTCTTTAAAGCCTCCACCATTGTTGCAGTGTTGAGATTTATACACCAAATTAAACGGTTACTTCTGAAATGAGGTAATTGATATTGAATCTGTTCATAGGCATTTACTTGCAATCTACCAACTCCTTCAATCCAATTAAATTCTGAAATTCATCAGGAAAGGTTGCTCATTACTTTTTCTCAGTTTCTGCCCCATAAAAAAAGATACATATGGAATAGGACATATTTTCCTATCCCTTTTTTTCCCCTTCAATTAGTGGGGTACCAAATTTGAAATTAATCAAACCGCCACATGGCCGATATTTGGCTGATTATATGTTTTTTTCTTGAAGAAAAGATAAATCAAGCCTTGTCCTCAACTATAGGGAAGTCAAGTCATCTTTGCAACTGATAAAAGAAGTTACAGATTGTTGGTATGTTGCCTAAGCTTATAATACTGCTACCATGAACGTTTGAGATTTCCCCGCCTTCTTATCACGGTCTTATTCATCTTTGTCCCCTTCCAATAATTATTTATTTTATGGCAAACATTTAAACCAAAATACTACTGCTACATATCCTTTGGAGCCCTGTCTCAAGTAATTTCACCACCTTGCTTTGCTTTTTGTCTAAAGTGATTTCACTCTCTACTCTTGTTTTTCGTGGAAAGTCAGGAAAAGGTCTGTCAGTCCTTTAAAACATCTTGGACATTTTGTGTAGAGAAGAGAGTTTGAAAGGGAGGATTTGGAGTTTGCAGTGCCATTTTTTTGGGAACAAGAGAAAACCAGGTGAATCCTCTCTGTCTCAGACTCTCTCAGTGCTTATTCTTGTCACTTAATTGTCCTATTTTGTGTAGTTTTCCAAGTCTTTTTGACATTTTGGATGGATTTCTATGGATTGATGATTAACTATGTAGAGTTTTTCAATGACCTTTTGGTTTTGATTACTTGGACACCCGAGAAAACCCAGGTTTCCACTATCAAGGAAAATATGACTTCCGCCACTTCGGTTTCTGTTCCTCAAGAATCTTCCCACCGTGATGAACTCTTAATGCAGCAGAGCTTGCTTTTTCAAGATACTCTTAAGGTGAATTGTTGTGACCTTCTTGTTGCGGTTCAGTTTATTGCCAGTTACGATTCTGTCATTTAGTAGGAATCATCTTAAGGGCTACAAACAATGATGCTTAGACATGTATATTAGAATTATGCTATAAATAAAGATGACTACGCACTGTTTAACTCTTTCACCACATGAATATTTTAGGATTTGAAGAGTCTGAGGAAACAGTTGTATTCTGCAGCGGAATATTTTGAGTTAGCCTACTCCAAAGAAGAGCAGAAACAAATGTAAGTCATGCACTTAAAAGTTATGATAACAAGAAAGAAGAGATTAGAACATCGTCCCCTCTTATTTCTCTTTGACATGAGCAGAGTGGAGGAGACTTTGAAGGATTATGCCATTAAAGCTTTGGTCAATACTGTGGACCACTTGGGTTCTGTAGCATACAAAGTTAACAATTTTTTGGATGAAAAGATGGGTGGAATTTGTGGAATGCAGCTTCGTTTGTCTTGCCTGGAACAGGTACCTTCTCAGGGTTCTCTTTCTATGTGCAAATGCTAAGGATTTCTCTAACAAATCTGACCTTAAAGGTTACAAATGAAGACTAATAGAGGATTTTAATCTTTCAAAAACTCCTATTGATTTTCCTTTTTAACATTGTTCTTTTTGGCGGATGGGATGTTAGAGACTGCGAACATGCCAAGAGTTTGTCAGCTTAGGTGGCATTTCTCAGCAGTCATTGGTGTTAGAGGCATCCAAGCACGATAAGCGGTACATCTTTCCAGGCAAGTATATTCTTCTCTGCTTATTTGTTTATTTATTTACCTATAACTCTTCAGCATTTGCTGCAAGATGACTGATTCTGGAACACTATTCAGAAAATTGTGCTCGAAATCATCTGATCGATCATATTTTCTCTGGCAGTCGAGGACACCCTGAATGATTTTGCTCAGACCAGCCTGAAATCCCACCCAACTAGCATGTGTGCTAGATTAGACTTGCATCAGTTCAAGAAAATTGGTATCATTCATCCTCATGTTCAGAGACAAACTTACTTACCTAGAAATATCTGATGATGTTATGATGTCGTATTTCCACCCCGCAGGTATTCAAGCAATAGCAGCAGAGACCCCTTCCAAGTGTGTCTGGTAATCTTGAATTCTGATAGTATTTTGTTCATTACAAGGATTAATTTCTATGTTCCTAATCCTAGCATTACCATGACGAATTTCCGAATTCTGATGTAGGGATGAATTCTTTGTCTTACGCTCTCCACAAACTTTGTCAAGACAACGACCCCTTCTGCTCACAAGCAACTCAATGAACCAAAGAGCAGGTAATGTTTGTACATTGGATTCAACCCTGTCTGAATTGTTGCACTAATCTATTGGAAGCATTTTGCTGATTACAATTATGTTTATGTGAAAATAGAGAATCCATCAACCTCTCCCCGCTTCTTTCCACTCCCACGTTCTGGATCTCTTATGCAGAGATCAACCTCTCCAAACCATCACAATGATAGAAAACGGGTAAGACTCCTAGAACTTATCACTCGCCTATGGGACTATTCCTGAGTCTGCATATTTCAAATTCAATTTATTGTCATCAACAACATGTTGATGTGCAATTATATTCGTTTTTAACATTTGCAATGTTTGGCAAACAATGGAGATCAGTTGAGCTTGAGACAATTTTCTTTGATATGTGAACAGTACCCTTCAGAGCCTCGAAGAACTATTTCTTTGTCCACCCTGGGTGAAAGAGACAGGCCTAAAGATATGGAACAATATTCTAGCAAAAGCAAACGTCTTTTCAAGGCTATGCTCAGCTTGCGCAAGTCCAAAAAGGATGCCACATTGTACAAATTCTTGGATGAGAATTGAGAGGAAAAGGTTACATTCAAGAATTCATATAATATACTGGTTACTAGTAATTCTGCATCAGAGAACTTATGCAATGGAAAAGGAAACATACTGTTGATTTTTCACCTCCTTAAATTCATTGTATATTTTAAGTATCTCCCAAACTGAAATGACATAAACAAAAGAAATAGTTCTTTGAATAGAGCCTTCTTTGAAAGAATTCTGATCTATAAACTAGTACAACATAAGCTTCAGAAACATCAAGATTTTTGTTGCCATTCATGGCGCTGGTGCTTGAAATTTTTGCACGTGCACTTTCCTGAAGATGCAGTACTTCTCTTCCCCACCCCACTCCAACAGACAAGGTTTCCCGAATAGGATTTGTCTGTACTAGTATTATTTATCTTTTATATCTTGTTTCTGACGCTTGGAATTTTAGATTTACATTAGCTCTCCTGCCATAGTTACTTTGCACTGAAGGGGATTGATTGCTGATTAAACCGATTTTGCCAGGGAGATTGTGCTAGGCATTTCTTTTTGCTGTGGATAGGATATAACATGATTTGTTAAGCCTACAAAAGGTCGTTGTACCAATGGAAATATAACATTTCTGAAGCTCAAATCCAAAAGTGGAGGTTGACTTTATTGCAATGGCAGCGAAATCTATATTAGATACCTTCCCAAACCTTTTGCCTGCCATCCATTCTGCTTTGTTAGGAACTTTCCACCCTTGTCCTAAATCGATATAACCCCATAATCGTGCCTTAGACTCATAGGAATTGCACTCGATGGGGTGAAGTAAAGGGATGGTGACCAGTGACAGCTGAATCACCAATAGGAAATTAAGCTAGTGAAAAATAAATATGATGGTCCTCTCTCAAAAGTCCTAGATACCAAAGCCAGCAATTTGGACCACCTGGGATATGCATCAAAAGGCGGTTGGTTCCAGTTAGGCAAAGTCACTGAATTTGATTGCTACAGGCAAGGGCTGGAACCAATCATTCAAAGTCCAACCCATCCATTGCCCATCAAAACCTGATCCTGGTCCTCCTTGTGGACCTGGTGGATATCACCACAACCTGACCTCCCGTGTTGAACTTGAATTTATATTAGTAATTCCTCATTTTCAATCAGAAAAATGCGTTGACTTAAAATCAAGCCCAAGTTGTAATTAAGCTTGTCAAGTCCATTCCCTCACGCATATCTCAAACCTGCAAAGTTGACCCCAAATTATTGAAAAAAATCTATGGTGCAATTATAGTGTAGGGCTATGAACTGCGATGATGCATGCCTGCTACGACTGGTTGCCGTTATTGCACTCAACTCTGGTCTCATCGTCAGAATACAACATCGTACATGAAAGTTGCATTCCGGTACTCAATTAAAAAATGATTAAGAGTTTAATAATAGATTTTGGTTTACGATAATAGTTACAAACCACTATGTAAAGTTATGTCACTGCATCTTTTTTCTTTAACGCCGACTAATCTTTATGATGTTCACTGTTTATAATATATTACTATTTTCTTTGCCTTCCCTGTTGAGTTTTTATATTCATTTATTGTTGGAATTTTGTGTATTTGAATCAAACAAATCCAACAAACAGGGCATCCATCGTATGAATCTTTATTATAATTTCAAGGGAAGCTATGGCATCCTCAAATAATGAAAATTCTATTTTTAAAAATAAAAAAAAAACTTTTTACTGATAATGATTATTCTAATATTTGGACGTAACGTTTGAAAAAATGTTTTTTTTATGGTTTAATCAAACTCTTATTACTAACAATTATTAATCGTTATTAATCAAAATATAGTTTATTAGTTTATACATATCTGACATTAACATTGAAAAGTAAAAAATACTATATGATTTTGTTATCACATTGTATTAACATGTCACGATATTATTTATTATAAACATCATATAATATAGAATTATCACAAATATTTTAATTATCAATAATTAACTAAATATTAATTATAAAAATTTATTTGATTCAGAATAAAAATATAAAATTTTATTAAATGTAATAAAAAAATTTATTTAAATTTTTTAAATAATTTAATAATTAAAACAGAATCCACGAAACCCAATTAAGTATCACAAAAATAACCAGAGCATAACTTTTCCCTTTTCTATGAAAATGAGAGTACAAACTTGAATGTGGGTTATTGGAGAGCAAAAAAATTCCTGTGAGTGGAGTAAAGGAGTAGGATCCATTCAGAGTTCCAGTATTTCCCAGCAAAGCATCAAAAGCTTGTGGACGCTGACAAATTGGAGCACTTCTTCTTCTCCTTCCTTAAACTATTTCTCCCCTGTTCACCTCTCATCTCATACTCATATTGGATAAAGTTGGTTGAATGTTTGAGCCATCAAAAGCCTTTTTCCTCTTGAGTCTTGATCTTGTCATGGAAAATAATGTAATAAGTCCTGTTGGAATGGTTCCTTCCACATCCTGATCTTCCCCTCGAGGCTATAAGAGCATATAAGAGAAGTTCTGATTCCGTATGTTATCAGGGAATATTTATGGGGTTGGCAATTTTTTTAGGGCCAAATGTAGCTTTCTGGGGTTTGGGATTTTGTTCAACTTGAAACCAAGGACTGTGAGAGAAGATCATCTGTCCGCCATCACCAGATTTTCCCCTGCTAGATGTATTCCTTCCTATCAAGATTCTTCAACTCCCCACTAGTCAAATCTTATCAATTACCATAAATATATCTAATGTGTTCAAAAGAATATATTAAGCTTCCCAATTAAAGGAAAGATCTGATGCAATATTCTTCACCATATAACAATCCCGTAAACTTAAATTAAGAGTTTCACTTTGCATCTGGTTAGCTGTCCCGTTAGAAACATGTGTTATTGGAGAGATAATAATTCATTTGTTCATTGGTTGACGGGTGAACTTGAGGAGTGAGTAGGGATTAGAATAGAAGTATTTCTCATTACGTTACGATAACGTATGGTATGAGGAAAGTTTGAGTACATTCTTTGAAATGTATTTAATTAAATTACATTACAGTGTTTATCTTGTAACAAATTACTGTAATGTAAGATATAATGTAATTGTAATTCAAAATTAATATAATTATATTACATTACACTCTGCAATGTTATCAAAGATATTTTTATTTTTTAATTTTATTACTTTGTTAAAAATATTTTGTAATATTATAAATAAAATAAAAAATATTAAAATAAAATATATAATATAAGAATTAAAAAATAAAATAAAATATAAAAAATTAAATTTTATATAATATAAGTAAAAGAAATTAAAATAAGATCTATAATATAAAAAATTATATTAAAAAATAAAAAAATATATAAGATTATAACAAAAAATAAAAATAAAATATATGACATTAAAAATATATATAAAAGATGATATTATATAAAACTTAACAAAAAAAATACAAATATATTAAATTTATATTTTAATAAATATGGATAATTTTAAAAATTAACATTATATTTTTAACAAAATATCTGTAAATCAAATGTTACAATATTATCTTTTATATATTTTAATTATTATTTTATTTATATATTAAATGCTGTAATATTATATTTTCTATAATCATATTATTTATAATCACATTACATTATAAAGTATCAAACATTACCAAAATAAATAATAACAATGCAAAGTGATGCAACAAAAGTTTCTATTATGGATGCAAGTGTAACCTCGACAAAGGACAATGTTAAACCTTGAAACAAACACCGGCGACTAGGAGACAAGTGGATTCGTAGTGGGAGGGTGAATATTTATTTTCGCCCGCTCGGTAGAAACTAGAAAAGACAAAGAAAAAGCACAAAACCCACACGTTAGCTGTTGTCTACTTTTTCTATTGTGTCCTTGTATCCGAGGGAGCTCACAACCGGGGACGCAGCAATCCTTTCAAGCTTGTGTGTTGGAAAGCGACTTGGTGATAGAAGCTGCAAATGCAAAAGAAAACGCATGTTATTACGCCCAACAGAACTTCGATTTGAGATTTGCCCCTTGTTCTAGATATATATGAAAACTGCAAATGATTTGAAATTCTCGACCCCCTTTTTTCCATCTTTCCGAATTTTCTTTGTACGAAATGAATGATCTGGAAGCTAGCATTCACTTGTGAGGGTAGGCTTTCCAAAGAAAAAACAGTCCTACTTGCGGCATGTTTATTGTTTTCACATCATCCATACACGCATTAATATCTTTATATTTAAACATCAAATGCATGTGTCTTATACATATATATATATATATGCATACATATTAATTTAAGTTAAATATTTAAATAAATTCTTAAGTTAAATCAAAATAACCAATTAAGCTTTTATTTTTTATTACGTTTAATTAAATTGTTAAATTTTTATTTTGAAATAAATAAATTATGAACTTAATGTTGCATCATTTATCATATAATATATTCATGTCAATATTTTATGACAGATGATGTGATATTAAATATTGTTTTATAATTAATAAAATATAATTTTTTTATCCAAACATGTGTTTTAGAAATATAAAATAAAAAAGTAAAAAAAAACAATATAATTGTTAATCAAACTATTCATTTCTTTTCAAATTTTTTAAAGTTAAAAACAATATTTAAGATTTAATAAAATTTTCTAGTCATCTCAACAAATTACAATCGAAGCCGTTCAAACAAAAATCCGACTTTAATTAACGAGTAACGGTAGGAGCTTTGTGAATTCCAAGCATTAACATTCCTAAATTATGTTATTACTAGAAATGAAAACGGAGTTTCTTACTATGAATATTTACCGTCGAAAGTACACAAAACCGTTCGGTGTTTATGAGTTTGATTGACGTTAACAGGCTGCAAATTGTGGCGGAGAGAGGTCCTAATGAGGTGCAGTGGAGAACAGAGAGAGAACGTAGGCCACATCCAGGTAAAAAAACCCGATCCTTACGTAATCAAAGGGTGATCTCGAGATGCCTCAAGCAAAGTCATAATAACTAGGTTTAGGGAAAACCGAAACCAAAGTCCTCTCCCCATCACCCACACTGCTCCTTCACTTATCTCAAACTTGTTCCCGTCACATCAACTGGATAGAAATTTAAGTGATTTTTATGCCAGCAGGCTGTGGTCCATGCTCCATGCCAATCCCCCTTGGCCCTCGTACTAGTGAGATTACATTTCTTTGGTATTTCTACTATATTATTTATGCCTGTATAAAGAAAAAGAGGGAGAGAAGGGATAATTTTATATAAATAAATCTGTAAAAAATATTTTTAATATAATATAAAAAAAATTATTTTTAATTTTTAATCAAATAAGTTGTTATAATTAATGGTTGATTAATCAAAATGTAATTTATCTTTTCATATCATATGATGTTGATATGGTATATTAATATGTTATAATTGATAATGATGTAATATAATGATAATGATAATGTGACATTTTCATCATATTTTGTTGTAACAAGTAATATTTTAATTAATAATAATTAATCAATAAATTATAAAATTTTATTCAACTTAAAATATAACTATAAAAAATAATAAAAAATAATATTTTATTTATATTTCTACTATATTGTTTACATCTATTATATAACTTTAAGTAGGGGTGTTTTTGAATTCACTGATTCCTTTTCAATTGCTTTGTTGAGTAGGTCCCCTTAGAAAGGAAAGGCAGAGAAGGTTAAACAAATACTATATTAGTGTGACAAAAGCTTAATGCTTATCCTCTTAATTAGGTTTCAACCAGGGGTGAATCCTCCTCATGGGCCCTCAAAATTTTAAAAATTTTTTACATACTATATAAACTTTTTAAATTTTTTTATAATTTTTCTTAATAATCTTTCTAAAATAATTTTTTATTTAACAATTAATCAAAATAAAGAATAACAAAATAATTTCATATGCATGATTAAATTTTATTTTTTTAATTTTTATTATTATTTATTTATTTTTATTCTATTTACTTATATGTGTTAAATCTTTATAAATTTTATTTCACAAGTTTTTATGAACCATCAATCATATTTTTTTTCTTTTTTATTATGTTATACATGGATTCTATATTTTACTTGTCATATTCTTCTTTTTTTTATTATGTGAATTTTATTTTTATGATTTTAATATTTAAAAATATATAAATTATTCTATAATTCTTAAATATAAATTACAATGTTACACCGATATGTAGAATTTCATTAATATATCATTTTTTATTTAGGGTAACAAATTCTAGTATACATATTGCAAACTTTATGTAACAAGGATATATATAAAAATTGATAGAATGAAATAATTGTTTTTCTTTCAATACAATTTTATTTATTATGTATATTTTTAATGGCCCTCAAAATAATTTTTTTAGTTAATAACTATTTTTATTCCTTAAACTATTTGATAAAATTAGAATAATTATGGTTAGTATATTGCTAGTTAAGCCCAACAAATAAATTATAAACTAATATGTTAAGCCAATCAAATTTTTTAAAAAAATTAAAAGTGAGTCTACAAATATAAAACCATTAAGTTTTAATATAAATTTAAACCTATTATAACATATTATCTTTCAATAGTTCAATCAATAATCCAATATATTGATAAGCAATTCAAGAGGTAAATAGAAAATAAGATGAGAGCTATAACATACAAAGTAAAGAAGTAATTTATTTAAATTTGAAATATATATTTTTTTTCATTCTTATTCGCAGAGAGTGAGAGAGGTTTTTTTTTATAATTCAATTCAGTCTTTTATATATATATAAAAGATATTATCATTACTATTAATGTGTATTTTTTTATATGTTATATATAAAATTTTCTTTAATTATTTCTTTTTATTTGATATTCTTTAAAAATACTCTAACTCCACCCCTGGTTCCAACCCAGAAATCATAAACTCTTAAACTTCCAAAGTTAGGATTGATTAAGGATTAATTGTTGATGTTTAGTAGCGGCCCCATCATGTCCATTTATAAACATTTTCCCTTGATACCGTCCAAATAAACAACTCTAATTATAAGCTTTTTAAATCCATAATTCGGCTTCTCTTCAACATCAACATTCGATGGGGGGTCTAGAATTTCTTTAATCCTAAAAATTAATTAAATGGCCATGATTGAGGCACTCTTTTTCTCCAATTCGCCACCACTTTGACCGCCAAATTATCCAATTTCTCCCCAAATGATAGAAATGTTGTTGGGGTAGCATTGTCCTTCCCTACGATCGTGGGGCCTCGGTGCATGGATCCCAAATCTTAATTAAACATAGATTAAGTGCTAATCATAGCTAAATTTTAGTTGAAAACTCCATGGTAATCCTCATGTTAAAGCAATTTCCACTATTGCTCCCAATGGATTCGTCATTGCGGCCATAAATTAAACACAAGCAGTGATGTAAGATTTTCAGTGGACTCGGCTAATCAAAGACGATTAGATTAGCATTTCGTTAATTGTTAATTTGCGACAATGCCGCATTAACCCTAACCTTATTTTTTAGGCTGAGTCGTTAATCACTCTGTTTAAGTTTGTTGGCGTATGGGGGTGAAAACTTTCCAAAAAGAGATGGAAAGGTCGCTGGATAGATTGAGAAACTTTGAGTTCTTTTGCATGAAACTTTCCACATTTAGCAAAAGCGTTACGGTGCAAGAAATTTTTATATATTGCAATGGGAGGAGAAGGCGTTATGCGTCATGAAGTTTCCTCCTCGTCCTCCTTTTCATAAAGCATACATCATTCTTATTTGTTTTGTGTACAATCAAATCACTCTTTTTATATTTTTATTTTTTAATTAAATAAATTTTTATAATTAATAATTATCTTAATCAAAACATTACTTTTTATTTTATTTTATATTATGTGACATATTAACATTATAGATATAAAATAATTAATATTAGTTTGATTAATTATAATTAATTATACAAATTTATTTAATTAAAAAATAAAAATATATAAATTTAATTAAATATAATAAAAATAAAATTTTATTTTAATATCTTTGAATAATTCAAAAACTTTATCGGACATTATGTTAATAAAATCTTGGTACTTGCCTCTTTGTTGTCTTTCTTCTAATCATGTAATTATTAGCCAAAACAAAAATCATTGGAAGGGTGATTAGAATAAGGTTTTATCCAACATTGATCCACGAGATACAAATCATACACATTGGGAATGGTCAGGTAAGTAATAAATAAATGATTAAATAAATATACAAAAAATAATAAAACAAGGAAAAAGTAAGAGAAGTAGGGGAAGGTTAGAAGAAGACAAAAGGAGGATGTTGGGTGTGACAGTAGAAGGGAGCACCACAGAATCATCCCCTTGCCCAATATTTTTATCCAAATCGGAGCGACTAGCCCACAAATCCAACTGTTGGATTCCTCCATCAATTAAAAATTTCGAAAGAAATTTTGGAATCACACTGCAGTTTGCCATTACCATCTCATCATGCAATTGGTTGGTTTTTTTTTGTTTCTTTCTTTCTCTTTCTCTCCCACCAAACAACAGCTCAGAGAGGAAAACAACTTTCCACCTCCACACAGGAAATAAGAAAGTGTTAAAGGGAACGAATTTGGTTTCTGCTCTTTTGTTTTTCCCAGGAAATGTGCGAGCCAGAGGAAGACAACGCGTGTCCTTTCCCGCCAAAACAGCAGCAGCAGCAGCAGATTATGGATTTGGATGATCTCGATCTGGAGAGTTCATGGCCGTTGGATCAGCCGACTTTCGTTTCTAACCCCACCTCTCCTTTAATCATATCTTCATCTTCTGAGCAGCCTTGTTCTCCTCTCTGGGCTTTCTCTGATGAAGATAAGGTTGGGTCTGCCGCCGCTCACGCCGGCTCGGCTCTGGCTGAAGCCGGTTACAATCTTTTTCTCACGTGTTAGTGCTTTTGAACTTGACAAATTTGCAACTGTTTTCTTCCTTTTTGTTTTTTTTTCTTTACTCTTTTTTTTTTTATCTTGGTTTTGTGATTTGGATTTGTTGTTTCCTTTTGGGGGGCTTTTTTATGTTTTAGTTGGTTGATTTGGAGCTTGAATTTCGTTTGGTCTGTCTTGGTCGAATTTGATCCTCTTTTGTTTTCTTGGAAATTGGTAACCCTGAAAAATTGGAAACTTTGCTCTGTTAAGTTGTTGCTGATCTTCAACATGGCTTCTGGTCACTGAGTTTTCAAAGCTCCATTTGGTTTTTCAAGAGCTGGAGAGTAAGAGGATTCTTCAATGGAAATATAAAACCAGTTCCAATTTTCTTGGTGGTTTAACTAACCGCATAGAATAAGGAAATTGAACCAATAATGAAACTTATAGTTTAGTGTGTTTGCTTTTTCTTCCTTAGTATTTTCTCTAGCACCTACGTAAACCATTATTTAAAACCTCGAGCTAGCAGCTTCTTGTTACCTTCTCGGCTCGGGATTTTTCTTTTATGGAGGTTCTATTGCCTGCAATGAGTTTTCTGTCTTTCCCTTAAATCTTTTCTTTTTGGGTCTTATGTATTTTGGATACACCATGCCTTCAAGTTAAATGGTCCAGCACCTGAATTTTTATAATTTTCTGGTCTTAGTCTATACCATAACATCATACTAGAAGCTGTACACATATTTAATTTGGCAGAGCTCCTGTTGCTTAACTGACTTGTTTTGTTTTTGAAATTATACTACATGCAGGTACTCCCAAGCCAGTAAATGAAAACCCAAAGGAGGACAATGATAAGAGAGGGATGCCTTCTCCATTTTTGGGACTGCTGCCCCTTGAGAACCCAGATAGTTATTGTGTGATTAAAGAGAGGATGACTCAGGCACTGCGCTACTTCAAAGATTCAACTGAACAACATGTTCTAGCTCAGGTTTGGGCACCTATAAAGAGTGGGGGTCGGTATGTGCTTACTACTTCAGGGCAACCCTTTGTCCTTGATCCGCATAGCAATGGACTGCATCAGTATAGGATGGTTTCTTTGATGTACATGTTTTCTGTGGATGGAGAGAGTGGTGGACAGCTTGGGCTTCCTGGCCGTGTTTTCCGTCAAAAATTGCCAGAATGGACTCCAAATGTACAGTATTATTCCAGCAAAGAGTATTCTCGGCTTGATCATGCTTTGCATTACAATGTCCGGGGAACCTTGGCATTGCCAGTCTTTGAACCTTCTGGACAGTCTTGTGTTGGTGTACTTGAGCTCATAATGACGTCACAGAAGATTAACTATGCACCTGAGGTTGACAAAGTATGCAAAGCACTTGAGGTTGGGTTTCTTTCCCTTTTCCATGCATCCTAGGCTCATATAGTTTTCTTATTTAATTAGTGCTAAATCACCAGTCCATTCCTTGAGGACTTTTTTAGAATACATTTTTTCTTGCAGTAGTAAGCTCTGATTCTTAGCAAATATTTCTAATTTAAAATACTGTGAAATTCCTCAGTCACGTGATTTCAGTTCTTATGCAGGCAGTGAATCTAAAAAGTTCAGATATATTGGATCCTCCAAGCACCCAGGTGAGCTGCAATTGTAATTTTGTCAAACATGTTATTCTTTTTGGATACAGAAAAGATATGTTTTGTATTGTTTTTCATTTCTTCTCTCTATTCTGACAAACTAATGTTTTTGTACCAGATTTGCAATGAAAATCGCCAAAATGCACTGGCTAAAATTTTGGAGATATTAACAGTGGTCTGTGAAACTTACAAACTACCTTTGGCTCAGACGTGGGTCCCTTGCAGGCATCGCAGTGTTCTGGCTAATGGTGGTGGTCTGAAGAAAAGCTGTACAAGCTTTGATGGTAGTTGCATGGGACAAGTCTGCATGTCAACAACTGATGTGGCATTCTATGTTGTTGATGCTCACATGTGGGGTTTTCGGGAGGCTTGTCTTGAACATCACCTACAAAAGGGTCAGGGGGTTGCTGGGAGGGCATTTTTATCGCGCAACTCATGCTTTTGCACAGACATTACCCAATTCTGCAAAACTGAGTACCCCCTAGTACACTATGCACGCATGTTTAGATTAGCCAGCTGTTTTGCAATCTGCTTACGGAGTACTTATACTGCAGATGATGATTATGTTCTAGAATTTTTTCTGCCTCCTGCTATTGCTGACAGCAATGAACAACAGACTTTGTTGGGGTCCATACTGGCAACAATGAAGCAGCATTTCCAAAGTCTTAAGGTTGCTTCTGGAGCTGAACTTGAAGAGGATGAAGGATCTATCGAAATTATTGAAGCTTCTTCAGATGAAAGGCTTGATTCAAGACTTGAATCTATTCCAATTCCTCCATCTGTGAAGTCACCACCTGGGCCTAACACCTCACCAAACAGAGGAGAACTGCAATTAGATTCATCAAAACGGCAATTAATTATGACTTTTGACCCTGCAACTGATGGAGGCAATGTTGTTGCTAGTGGACGCCAAAATCCTGCCTGTCTTCCACAGAATAAAGATGTAAAAAAATCAGAGAGAAAACGTGGGAAAACTGAGAAATCAATTAGTCTGGAGGTGCTCCAACAGTATTTTGCAGGGAGTCTCAAAGATGCTGCAAAGAGCCTTGGTGGTATGCATATGCGCTTTTTGAAAAATTTCTTTACTTTTTAACTTATATTACCTAAAAAATGTTGAGTTATACGTATATAAAATGGAATATATTTTTTGGTACCTATTGAAATGGACTGTTGGCTCAGGGAGATTCTTGGTTTACAGTTTGTCCTACAACCATGAAGCGCATCTGCAGGCAGCATGGGATCTCCCGGTGGCCATCTCGTAAGATCAACAAAGTCAACCGTTCCCTCACTAAGCTAAAACATGTTATAGAATCTGTCCAAGGTGCTGACGGAGCATTTGGTTTAACTTCAATTGCTACAAGTCCACTCCCAGTTGCTGTTGGCTCCATTTCATGGCCAACCAGTTTGAATGGGTCCAATCAACAAAACTCACCGAACTCCAAACCTTCTGATCCCCAAGGTGAAAAATATGATTTGCCCACATGTAGGACACCAGTAAGTAATGGACAAGCTTTGGTGGAAGATCAGTTGCTGGGAGGGAGGACATTGAGCCAAGAAGAACTTTTCCTTCAGCAGAATGGGCTTTCACCGGACTTAGATAAAGGGGCAAACAGATCCAAAACCGGGAGTGGTTCAAGAGAAGAGAGTGCTGGGACGCCTACTTCTCATGGTTCATGCCAAGGTAGCCCTGCAATTGAAAGTGCTGCTACTAAGGATCCACTTAGTTCCATCCAAGAGCAATGCTTTAAAGAACGAGGCTCTCCTGAAATGGCCTTTCAACCTATAGGCGAACTGAATATACCGGCCACGTTCTCAATGCCTGAAGCCCTTGTGGCAACAGAGCTTCAGGAGCCATTTGGAGGTATGCTAGTGGAGGATGCTGGAAGTTCTAAAGACTTGAGAAACCTATGTCCTTCAGCGGCAGATGTTGGTATTGATGAGAGATTTCCAGAATCTAGTTGGACACCACCTCCATGTACTGATCTGGCTCTTAAGCAAGCCATGGCTACTTTTACTCAGACAACTCCCCATGCAACAGCTAGGCAGGAAATGAGGAGCGTGACCATTAAGGCTACTTACAGAGAAGATATAATTAGATTTCGGATCTCCTTAAGTTCGGGTATAGTGGAACTGAAAGAGGAAGTGGCCAAGAGGCTGAGGCTGGAGGTGGGTACTTTTGATATCAAGTATTTGGATGACGATAGTGAATTGGTATTGATAGCCTGCGATGCTGACCTTCAGGAGTGTCTAGATGTTTTAAGATCATCAGGTAGCAATATCATTAGGTTGTCTGTTCATGACGCGATGGCCAATCTAGGAAGTTCCTGTGAGAGCACTGGAGAGTTATGATTAGGTTGTACATATATTTAGACTGTTATTCTTGTAGTCCTAGAATTCTAGGAGATTGACACTGCAGATTTTGGTTCCAAGAGCTTTCTCAAGCTGTAAGAAACTTTTCTTTTTTGAGCTATAAAATCCCACTTCTCATGTCTTAGCTAAGAAAAAGATAAGAGAAGGTGCAATCAATTGGAATTCTCATCTTAAGATTGTTCTGCTCGGAGATCAAATCCAAGTAAATCCTGGGCAAATTTGAGTCAGTTCACTCCTAATGTGTGACAATTTCTCTTCCAAATCTAGCATACAATCCTAGAGCATCTAATTATTCGTGGGTGCAAAGATGTTGTCTGAGGGTAACAGACCCAATTGGAAACCCGCGAGGCTGTGTCTCTAGTTATAACTACATTTATGATGACTCAGGGTAAGCAAGTAGGGTGACAGTCTTTTCCTTGAAACTTCCAAGTTTAACGTTCTCATAAGTTAATTGTGTATTCCATTAACGTCTTAAAGGTCAAGGAATACCAGAACTAGAATTGAAACTCCATTACGTTTCTTCTAATACTACCGTGTTGATGATGTCAAGATGATTTTGTTAAATAATTCTCAGGTGAGATGTGTGTAGTTGCAGCACGTTTTCCCTCGTAACAACAGAGAGTCAAAAGGGTTTGAGATCTGTAACGTTGAGTTTTGGAGCCCTCTGTAGGGTCAAAAGACTCAACCCCTGCACCTGATCCCTGAGTCCTCAAGCAAAAAATTGCAACACATAAATAGCTGCAGCTTTGATAATATTCATCAAACAAGAACAGCCAGGTTATCCAACACTGATATTTAGAAGAGACATTTCGCACTCGAGGGAGCTCACAGTCCTGCAGGTCATGACTTCAAATTTGAAGCATGGTTAGCATTTACAGGCAAAGAGCTCAAACTGATAAGTCATAGATCTCATAGGTCAATGGGTTGTAAATTCCATAAAATAAGTTTAATCTTATACCGGAATTGAAAGAATACAACATCTCGCTCAATTACATTTCGATGATCAACACATTAGATGTTCAGTTCTTACATGCGTCTTGATTTTTGCTGTGGAGGGTATCCAGGCATGTTCATTCCAGGATCTTTCCTTCTCAACTGTTGCTGCTGATGGGCTTGGGCAGCAATATTCCGCTGCATTGGGATGCCTCCTGGATTCATTCCACCAGCAACTCCAGCCTGAGCTGGGAAATTATAAGGCATTATGCCCTGAGGCATTCTTTGCATGGGAGCTGGCATAGGCCGATTGACAGATCCATTTCTCCCCGCATGAGCACCTCCCATGTTGCCAGCAACTGCATTTCCAGATGACACGGGTTGTGATTGTTGAATGCTAGTAGTCCCTTCAAAATCAGTGTTCTGGTCTACTGGACGAGTAGGATAATTGACTATTTTCTCTCCAGGTTGGCTGGGTACCAGTGCATTGCGACCTGGTAAGGGGTCAATCCTAAAGTACTCATGCTCTAAGGCCTGTGCTGCTGTTATACGCTTTCGAGGATCATATTCAAGCATTTTAGATAAGAGGTCAAATGCAGGACTTTTGAGAGAGAGATGGACAACACTATGAAGTCCAGCATTATCATACTTGTGTCCTTGAATGTGCTGCAAATCTGATTGCCAATGTGGAAGATTTCCAAGCGTGGGCCACTTTTCTAGGGTGGGATGGCCTAAAATCTTAAATATCTTGTCCAGCTGATCAAGTTGAAAAGGATTTGGCGTGGATTTGGCTTCTGCTCCTTGAAAAAGTGGCTTCAAAGTCAAAAGCTCAGCAAAAATGCATCCAACAGCCCACATATCAACCGCGCTAGTATAGTGCTTCGCACCAAGAAGCAACTCAGGTGCACGATACCAAATAGTTACAACCACACCATTTTCAGATAATGGCTTCAAGGGAGCTTGATAAATCCTTGCAAGTCCAAAATCAGCAATTTTGACAACTCCTTGTTCATCACCATCACCCATAACCAATATATTTGACGGCTTTAGATCTCTATGTATGATCCAGTTGCTGTGGAGATAGTTCAGTCCATTAAGCAGCTGCCAGAGCAATGATTTAACGGTGTACTGGTTGATGGCATGGTTAACCTTATCCCGGTGGTGCCTAATGATTTCATAGAGGTCATATTCAGCATAATCAAAAGCCAGATATAACGACATGTCTGCGTGATTAATGTGTACATTCACAAGCTTCACAACATTCTCGTGTGTAATCTCCCGAAGCAACATGATTTCACGAATGGCAGTGGGTGATACACCATCCCCATCCTTGGACTGTTTGAACTTCTTTATGGCAATGCACTTTCCTCGATTTGTTTGAGACTTGATTCTTGCAAGGAACACAAGACCATAAGTACCTTCACCAATCTTGCCAAGCAGATTGTACTGCTGCAGCCATTCTGGCTTCTCACTGTTGCTAGACGAGGTAGTACTGTTGGCTGCAATGCCTCTGCCTGAGGTATTATTACCATCTCCCATGGTTCCTGTCCTTTTATGGCATGAACTATCAGCACCTAATTATATAGCTCACCACACCAAGATGATAAGCTCATAACGCCAGGATCTGCTATTGCAGCTCGTAAATGTGATTCCCCTGAAATTCATAGCAGCAAAACAATGTCAAGGAACTCATCAGTCACATACTCCAACGGGTAAACAACTATATCTATTTCCACAAAGATTGACTTTTTATCTTTAAATAAAAATTGGAGATTTCTTGACAAATGAGCCTGATTTCTACCTTATCATATTATCAAACAAGTTTCTTTTAGCATAAATTAACCCTACCATCTTAGGTTTTGCTCATAATTCCACGTGGGTCCATTAGTATTGGAAATTAACAGTCCACTCCAACAATATAAACGGCGTTAACAGATAACATAAAATGTCTAAAATACCCATTGCATAAAACCTCACTACCCACTGTTCATCTCCTTTCTCTCTTCAACCTCTCCTCACACCGATAGCTTAGGGTTAAAGTTTTTTTAGATTTTCAGAACAGTGAACTTCCCTTTATCAACCCTTTGCCAATTTTCCTCCTTTCTCTCCACTCTTTTCCTTTATCTTCTTCCTCTTTCCTTCTCCTCTCCTTCTTCCCCAAACAACACGAATGCCCTCATTCTGTTCCAACTCCACGTTGACACTCACGGCAACCTCCTCTCCAACCAGACCAGCCACAACGCCTGTTCCTCCACGTGGCATGGCGTCATTTGCTTTTCATAAAACCGTAAACCTCACCCCCATTACCAGAAATGTCAGTTGAGTTTCGTTTAGAGTTTATCTATGGTAGCACTATCATTTCCACCAACAAAACTTGTGTAAAATGCCCTTCCAATAAGGCCAAAAATTTGTGATATTACTCCATTACTCCACTACATATTGGTTTTCCTAATCATGATTAAGCACAAATTTTCAGCCTATAAAATTCTACCTGGAAAGCAATATTTACTAGCTTCATCAAATGAAATTGAAGAAGGAAGATAAGGTATTTTAGTCTCATTAATAAATCAGCTTTTTTATTGAAGTACCTTTATTAGTAATCATTTGATCTTATTATTGATCAGACAAGATAGGTCGATCATGAAGAGGGTACTTCTGATTCTGTTCTTCCTAGGACGGTTATTGTTGCGTTGTCAAGCTTATGCCAGAAGATTTTTATTGGGGGTGAAGATAGAGAAAACAGGTAATCAGGTTGCATCTGATGATGAACCTGGCAAGTCAGGAACTGATGAGAAACTGGTTACTGCTTTAGCTCCAACAGTTGATGCAAAAAGTGATAATGGAACTAGCAGCAAAAGTAACACCAGAAACAGCAATGAAGATGAGAGCAACAATAGCTATGAGACCTTTGGAAATCCATCTGGACCATCAACTGGCCGTGTTTAAGAAACAATGAGTTTTTCTTCTTCCCTTATAAATCCTAGATTTTTCTTCTTCCCTTAAAATTTTAAAAGAGCTTAATTTCACCAACAATGAGTTCATGCAAGTAACGGAAATACTAAAAATGTTTGGTTGGGTAAAATTATCCTTAAAACCATTGCTACATCATTAAAGTAACGGAAACGCTAATGGTAGGACTTATGTATAAAATGAAAGATATTCTTTTGAGGCGGATTGTTTATTTCCAATACTAATAGACTCGCGCGTGGAATTATGGGCAAAACTTAAGGAGGTAGGGTAATTTATCCTTTCTTTTAACATCAAACAAAGCTGAATAAGTTTAATCATGATTAACAAACTTAATTAACTAATTAAGAACGAAAATCACCGAACAAAAATGAGATATTACAGCTCAAATCACATAGATAGTTTCTATAATTTCCTAAAATTTGAAATTTAGGATTGCATTATTACCAAATCAAAACAAGGCAGAAATCATATTCACCCAACGTAAAAAAAAAAAAAGATCCGATTCTTTTCTTCACAATCAAATCGCAAAACAAATAAGAAATCTGATAAAAAAGAATACCGCAAAGTTTGTTGAATAAGAAGGACAACAGCGTCGCTTCAGATATTGCATGCCACGGGTTCAATCGAGAGTCTCCGTTTCGGAAATGAGCTTCTCCCAAAGCTTAAGCCTTTTCGATTAGTCTAATAAAAAACACTAAATTTGAGCTTTGTAAATGAATATATCCAAAATAAAAATTTCAGCAACTATAAAAAATTTAAACAAAATAAAATCACCGTCTTATAGTACCTTTCAAGTTGGGGAAACTAGGGTTCCTCGAATCAAACTTTTTAAACAATAAAGTAAAATAAATAAGGCTGAAACTGAAAGGAAAAATTAATTATCTTTTATCTGATTCTTGCAGTTGCTAAAATGGACAAAAGGGCCAGGAAGAAGGGTCACAGGGAAGAGTAGGGAAAGTGGGGATTTTTAATTGGGTCTTCGTTTCCTCACAAGGAAAAATAATAATAATATTTTTGGAAAGATCTGAAATAACATAAATGCCCTTGGTCGGAGAACTTCTACTTTCCCATATCGAGTAACTGAAATAAATCTAGCAAAGTCCCTGTGGGCGACTTTCGTGGTTTATAGCGCTGAAACGACAGCGTTTTGTAGGTTTTTGCAGTCTTAATGTATACATGGTATACGTTGTGTTAAAGATATTTTAACTCAAATCTTACAAATATTGGATTAAATTTTTAAATTATTGTAGTAATAGTTATCGTTATATTTTAGATACTTTCTGTTAAATACAGGTAAATTAATAAATTAGAATAAATTTATAAAAAATTAAAGTTTAAAATCAAAATGGTTTTAGCAAATATTAAATTAATTATAAAAATAATATATATAAGTAAAATTTATTATTAAAAATTATTATTTATAATTAAATTTTAATAATAATATTCTAAAACTACTATCCAAATCTATAATAAATAATAGTTTTATTACTCAAACCTATGACAAGTAGTAGTTTTACTACTCGAACTTATAACAAGTAGTAATTTTACTATTTGAACCCAATTATAAGATATTTTAATTTTATTTAAGCTTGTCGTGTAATATAGGGTACATAATTATAAAGCATTTATTGACATCTCTAAACATATTGAAGTTTGTACTTTAATATTTAAAACGACTTTAGATAATATTTAATTTAAGTATATTTACGTAAATCATTATGTAGAAATTAATTTTTTTTTTTTACTAATTTCAATTAATTACTATGTTAGATGTATACTCCTAAATCGAAAACTCAATAATAGATGTGAGTGTCTGAAGATGCTACCCTAAAATCGAATCACTGAGTTAAAGGAGGAAATTCGATGAAGAGGTTGCCATAAAGTATGTTAATCTTTCCTGATTTTTAGTAAGGTAGAGTGTGACAAAATTAGATGCAGAAGGATAACGAATGAAAGTGGCAATCTCTTTACAGTTTTGGCAACCAAATCAACAGTATTCTACGTGCAATCAGTAAAGGAAATGATCATATCTGGTTAGTTTGAAATCTGAAGCAACCTCTTATTACTTGGATTGGAGAAAAACCCCCCTGGGTTATATAAGTTGGGCTACACAATGATTTTCAAGAAACTTAACATGACTGATAGCACCATGTCTATGGCGATGTTCATGACAAAAACAAACTCTCTCTCTTTATATATATATATATATATATATATATATTTATATATATATTGTTGGGGTATGTTTATATCGGAGATGGGTCTCTAAGGGGCTCTGCCGGTCTTTTTGGGATCGATATCTCCACTGACGATGACCACCTCGGACAGGTTAAGCTCCATCTTGGTCTCTTTCCTTGCTGCTATGATTCTCTTGGTGGACTTGTTATATATGGCATACAACAAAAGCTGGGCTAAACTAAACAACGTGCCCAGTCCATTTGGAACCTGGAAAGGAAAACCAGAAAACCAATCAGCTTTCAACCAGGATTGTGACTCTGAAAGACGACAGTTTTGATTTAATGCAACCAACATGGCCTTTCAAAAGGGCCATTTTACCTTGCCTTTCTTGTTAGGAGGCACATGACATATGAGAGGTGCCTAAAACCTACCAGAAGGGCACAAAAACATCAACCTCCCCCTCCCCATCTTCCCCCTTTAATGTGTTTTTGCATAAAAAAGATTACAGGATGCCGATTAATTGACTTATACCACACAGCAGGCCTACTATATATCAAATAATACTAAAAATATTGAGTTAAGTAAATCAATGACATTCGATCAAGATTGTCATTTTGCCAAATGTTGCCTGAAAATATGTTATCACCAAAGTGGTAATTAGTTCCATGGAGAGGAAATAATCAATATTGAGATACCTATTAATAAATAAAAGCTCTTCTAACGAGGCTATCATATGACACCATCTTGGCATCATTCTAGTTTCATCTCTTCGGAGTTCTCAGACATGAAGAAGTCAAAAGGGAAAGGAGAAAGGTAAAGACTGGTTGTGTAACTTACAGCTATGAAAGGGTCAAGAGGAAGGAAAGCGTAAGTTGTCCAGATAACACCATTGCCAAAGGAAGCCAGGGAGAGGAAAAATGGCATATACTCCACACTTTTCGTCGAGATCACCAGTCTCTGCACCACCAACCAAATATATATATATATATATATATTAGATTATCCTCTTCATCAATCCTGCACCTTCATTAACGTAGCAAGCTCTTCTCTTAATATGGTAAAAGCAATAAAATTCTAGTTAGCACAACTAAGAGTATCCAGGCCTGGGAAATAATGCAAAAACTTTGTAACTTTCGTCAACCCAAACTCAAACAAAGTAAAGTAAATGGAAGGGCATGCATTTCTTTTAGTAGAGGTGCAATGATATTTTAGTTATTTACTCTCTCTCCTGTCTTTAGTTTATGGTAGCGAAGCTCTATGTGATACTAACCATGACTGATAAAGGGGAAGCATACATCGTGATATTGAACAAGACTGCTATGATTCCAACGACCATGGAGCGGCGTTCAGTGGTGTGAACTAGGGTAAGAACCAGGGTGGTGACAAGGGCAATGAAAATTAGCTCAACGAGCACAATTAGCAGCACTTTGAGTCCCTTTTTCTTGTCAGGACAGAAGATCAAAAAGAGGGATATATACACGAACTCAATGGCGGTCCCTGTGCCATTGATGGTCACAACCAGGGTGCTGTTGGGGTGCACCATCGGGAGTCCGTAAATGACCCAAACCATGCAATTGATTAAGGTTGCTAGGTATGGGGTTGGCGAGAACTGCTCCACTGACCCTTTCTTCCAAATTCGAACAAAAGTTGGCCTGCAAAAATTAAATGTCATTAAGCACAAAGAGATAACAAAAACAGCTAAACGCATTAATTTAATCAGGCTTATATTTTGAAAAAGGAAAATCAACAAATCAACCCATTGTTGTTGACTAACAAAACTTATGGTAGGTTCATTATTGCCTTTTAATTGTGACACACTTGACATTAAAAAGCCAACAATGCCTTTTAAATGGGTCACCGCTATGGGCAATTATGTCTTCTCGGTTTCCACTGACAAGGGATGCTCTTTTGCCTTTTGCCTTTTCCCTCTTCATTTTCTGGGGTGAAAAAGCCAAAAGGAAAATCATTGTGCTTTTGAAAAGATTATATTAAAGGCGAAGCTTACACTGGAGACAAGAACAGGAAGAGTGAGATGACATTCCCTGGAAAAAGGCAGAAGAACCAGTCACCCATTAGTTCAGCCTTCCAATAGATCGAAATTAAGCAAGTAATATACTTAAAGCATGAGTTCTGTGTTGTGGAGGCCAAACTGACGTACCTGTGATCCCAACTACATTTCGGATAGTGTTGACTAGGTGAGAGACCATGGCTGTAAGCTGTAGAGGAATAAATTTTAACGAGACAATTGCAGAAAATGAGAGAGAAAAAGGCTAGAGAGAGAGAGGGAGAGAGAGCAAAAGGGATCGTTTATCTGAAGATTTTCAACATAGAATGGATATGGATGAGACGTTTATGAGTTTGTACACATATATATACAAAGAGGTATTAGTGCGACGGTGTCCACTTCGGTGTGGGGCTGTCTCATGTGAGTTTAGGTTTGGCAAGTATCAAAAACTGGTTGGTCACTTCCATGACATGTACTGAGTCGTAAAATCTGTAGTAAAAAAACGCTTGGAAAAAGTGCCATGATGGAGGGAAAGAATCAAAGAAAGAAAACCCATCTCTCTATCTCTCTTGAGAGGTGGGTTGTTTAGGACGGGATGCGGTGTTGGCACTGCATTCGAGATTCCGAAAACCCAGTGATAGGCTTCAGTTCAGATAGTGACTTATTTCCTCATGGCTTTTATTCTAATAGCCAATGGTCTTCACTGCTATTTCCCCTGATACAAGTCTTGAGCTTATCCAAAATCCATATGGGTTTGAAATAGTGTCAGGGGGGCTCGGACAGCTATTTGGCTGCCATTTTTGATGATTGGAGCACTCCCCCAATGAAGTTAAAAGGCCAAGATTAACCTTTACTACATAAGGACAATGAAAGTTTTGAAAGGTAGAATGGCAGCTATGCTTTCTCAGAATGGTGCAGCTCATTTATGCTTATAGGAAATGCATTTATCACCCTGAGGCATGCTAATTACTTTATACTTGTAATATCCCATATATAATTCGATTATGCAGAAACATATCTGACTTTTGAGACTTCAATAGTATTAATGGCATTAATAATATTCCATTAACACCAGTATTAATTTCAATGTGGAATAAGTGGCATATACATGAAAGTGGTATAGCTAAGACATTTAGACGTTTCTGACAAATTTTTGGCTGATATCTGCTATGTCTAAACTTTGAACTGGTATTGCTGTGAATATACAGGTGGGTCATGGTAAGAATATGAGTTGGACATGCAGTTAGTGCTGGAAATCAGATTCCATCACCTAACATTCACCATTAAGTCAGCCGTAATACCATGATAATACATGGAAATCAATCCAAGTGCTTCACAGTGATGTCCTGCAATTGAGACGGCCATTTCAAAGTTGAAAAAAACACATGACTTTTTTGACCAAAAGAAGGTAGCATGTAACTGCTATCAACATTTCGCATATTTCAGAGAGCTAACAATGGATGGGTTGATAGGTGATGGAGAGTTGGAAGACTCCAACTTTCCAAGACATGGGTGGTATTCCTATTCTTTTTCCTTCGTTTTCACCTCTTTTTCCTAGCACTGTCGTGATTACCTTTAACTTGTTAATCTTTTATGCAATTATTATGCAAGAACCAGAGTTGAGATACATGAATCCGACTTCAACTTGTTATGAATCAAAGTTGCAAAACGCGAGTTGGATACTGACACCCAAAGCCTTTGAAAGTCGGACTTGAAAGACTTTGATTAGCTTTATGTTAACTGAAACTAGTATAGTGGACAAGCTAATACTAGAGAGGTAATTATAATCTGCAGGGCTAAATAGAGTAAAAAGATTAGGTTGCTGCTTTCGATCTCAACATTATCTTCACAAATCATTGGTGTTCCTTTGCTTCAAATTCAAGATAAGGGCCATTCATTTCCCAGAAGCTATATGCAGAGCAATTTCCATTGCTGCTTCCCCCTTGCTGTTAAGACAATTAATCAAAGCTGGGAATTTTCAGGCAATAATTATACCCTTTTGAGCTGCAGAACTGCTCCATGTTACTTAGTAATTTGATTGTCTGGTTATCCATAAAATTAGATTCTCATATCCTACTCTCCATCTGTCATCTTATTCTCTCTTTTTAAAACTCAAAAATACTCTCTAAGGTCGACTAATTGTATGCAAAGGTTCATTTAAAGTGACATTTTAGACCTAAAAGTGATGGAGAGGGAGTAAAAAGAAAGAATAATTCTTCCTAATAGTCATTCCCGAATATCACAAACTAGAGTGTTGGCAGCCAGCATTGCCCCTTAGTTAAGGCTCTCGTCTGCTTTCTTTTCTCGGGTATTCTTCTCACTGTGCATGTTTTTGTTTTTATTAGGAGAATTTATTCACACCCGAAAGAAAAACGAAAAGGTAAAAGAGAGATCCAACTCACCTATGTTGGATCTGATCTCACCTATGTTGGATCTTCACTAAACCGAAAAATCACCACCAAATAATATTCCACCAATGAAAAGTTCCATCATAGTTATGATGGATCATGTCTGCTAGACAAATGGTAAGATCACACAGCACATGACCAGGACCTGAACAAGTGGCCCAAGAACCGAGTCCTTATCGAGAAACAGGGCACTCCTCCCCCCACCCCAAATCAATGCGAGCAGCTTGAATTGCACATGAACATATTCTTTCATCTCCAGGAAGTGATGGTTTAGCGTCTGCAATGAATCAAATTCTGATTGGGACCCTCACTTTTCTTCCTTCCTTTCTTTCACCTAAAACTGTAGGTGATTGGAAAGTGCAAAGGAAAAAAAAAAAAAAAAAGAAAGATGAGACATGGCTATGGTGAAGATTACAAATCGTGGTATCGATTACTTTATTCTTTTTTTCTTTCTTTTATCTCGTAACATAAAATTAGAATATAACATCACATTCTCAATTTTTTGAAGTGAAAGTCGCATTCTATTACCGCCCTATGTAAGATCTAAAATTTGTAAATGTTCTGCTAAAACAAGAATACCTGCTTAACCTTTGCTTCCTCTTTCCTTTTGGTTAGACATGGAATATTGATTAATCATCCAAATTAACCTAACCTATTCCTTCTAGAAGAAAGGGGATGGATAATATTCATGATCTTCCCAGTTTGTGATGATTAACTTATTTGATCTCAGCCCTACATTTTTCTTTTTTTTGATTCCTGTTTTGCTCAACTTTAACATTTCAAGACAAATAATTACAAACCCCAAAAAAATGCAATGAATTCCTGAGTTTAAAGTGAGACTAATTGACTTCTAACAGTGAAAAACCACATTGCATGGTAGAGGTGGAGAGAGAGCTCAACAACATTATTCATAATGGTGACAGAATTCAAGGCTTTTGGAATTTTGCTGGCCAGATAAACCAATTGCTCCTATGTTGAATTTTGGTTATTTGCAAGAACTAAAGAGGGCAGAAATTGAGAATATAACTAACATGATTTGATAGAAGAAGGAAAAAGACAAAAATTTCTGAAGATAAACCCTATGATTTATTTAAGTTAAAATGATCAAATCAGAATCATGGACGTGGCTCCAAATGAGTTAAATTGCTTCAAAGAATCATTATTTCTTGAATAGTCACGAGCATCATATGTCTTTAAAGAAGTATATTATTTTAAGTTATTGCGCATTATATGGCTTTAATAACCATATAAAATGGGGGATAAAATCTCTTGGAGAATAAGAGATTTAATGGTCAAAAGGTCTAATTATAATACATTTTTCTAGGGGTCAAATGTGGCTGAAGCATATATATATATATATATATATATTCTTTTCCTTGCAATAAAAAGCTTATTTATTTCTAGCACTTAAAGATGATTCCAACCATGGGTTCTGCTAAGATGGAATTTTTGTTTAATTTAATAGTATTTGTTTGATCTCTCAAACCAAAAGACTTTAACGCTGTGCTTAAGTTCTTTGATTTTCTCTGCCCTGGAATTGTCCCAAGAAACCAAAAAAAAAAAAAGGGATTGATTGGACAGTATTCTGCATCCATCTCCCTGAATTTTTCCTCCTTAAACAAAGGATTAAGCATAATCTTTGATGGAGCTAGGATTGGGAGGGAAGAATATTCCTAATGCTAGCCTACAACTGTTTAAAGATCTTTCCATAAATGTAAGAGGTCTTTTGGCCTTTTGCGGCAAAATAATGTTTTACTTTATGTTTATTTATCTTAATACATAGATAATGATTAATGATTTTTGAGATTACCCCATTTTTTGCTGCTACAAGCCTACAACAAAACTTTACCGCTTTTTAAGTTACCAGTATTTTATTGCACTGCAGCCCGCAATCTGGCTTGATGGGCCAATTCAAGGTGGGTTGGTCATAGCCTGCTCCTCCTGCAGGGAATCTTCCAGCCAGAACCAATCACTGGCATGTGGGATAACAGGCCTACCAAGTGTTGTTATGGACTGAAGTCACAATGATCTTTCATGCCAGATGTAATTAGAGGCGGACAATCAAACAAACGGAGAAACAGACACGTTGTAGACAATGATGTTTCGGGTAAGGTTGGTTGTTGAATTAGTTGAAGCTAACAGGCTGAATTATCCTACTAATTCACTGTCAGGTGAACTAATTCACCTTGTTTAAGAACTTTCTGCCAATTAAGCAGAAATTCAGGATTTCAATACAAACCAATCATACAGAGAGAGAAGTGAATGGTTCAACAAAATTTTGGATATCAGATTTTATTTTCCATTTGCGAACTCTTCAGGGTTGTACATGCTTCAGCAATGAATAGAAAGAAATGAAAACATCATGATCAGATTTATTCACTCAAATGAACAGTTCTTTCCAATTTCAAGAGCACATCACAGACATCCAATAAAACAATTAATAATAGAAGAAGAAGAAGACAAAAAGGAAAAACAAATCCAATGAGATTTCAAGCTTGAAAAACAGGGAAGCTCAACAAATTAAAACTTGTGACACTATACATGATCTTCTATGTTACAGAATGTGCATATGTTGAAAAGGAAATATTTATGGGCTTGGTGGAACACCTTCAAATTCTAAAACCCAAACCAGGCCATCTTTTTGTCCCCTCTTTCTTCGTCCTCCTTGAGCTGGGATCGATGAGATTTTCCAGTGATTTTGCTTTCCTGTTTCTGGACCTGCCTGCTTCTTTCAGGAGCTCAGCCAGCCTACTCTTTTCATCTTCAAAATCAGGATTTGCAATACCAAGTTTTTCTTCTCGCAATTTTAGTACATACTCCAAGATCTCAATTGCATCTTCAACCCTGAGTTTCCATCAAAAGATTATTACCAATTGATGGTACACAATCAAACGAGTATTTAAATTCTGGATTTAAAACAGTCATAGAGGAAACTAAAAATAAAACATTAAGAACAATTAGATGCATTGTAATATAAAAGCATATCACATTCAACCATGCTTACTACGTCTTCTTTAGACGCTGTGATAATTTTGAGAATATGTGATAGAACTAAATGGAAATTACTATATCAAACTTTCACTCCCATATTCAGTTCATTCCTTCTTTTATTTCCATTTTGTCTGCAATCAAAGTCTACAATCCATTGCAAGACAAATTAATACCAATGATCTGCAGGCATGTCAATCATAAGCTAGGTTGAGTAAAATTAGATGCAGAGTAGTTTAAAATATTCGATACCTTCCCATAGCATCATAAGTTGCTGCAAGATTGCTATATACTCCCAGAGTATCTTGATGACATGGGCCACATTCCTGCTCAAGAATCGCTCTTGCTTCTTCAAACAACTCAGCAGCCTCATCTATCTTGAACAATTGGACACAAGCCAAGCCCATTTGGTTCAACATAACCCCAAAGAAAGCTGACTTCCTCTCCCCGCTTGCTCTAAGCTTTGCTACTGCACTCTCAAAAGAGTTCCTTGCCTCTTCATACCTCCCAAGAATGTAAAACATCACCCCCATCCGCGCTTCAATTCCAGCAATTGTGCTTTGCTGTCCTGGTTTATCTTCCAACAACTTCATTGCCTTTTGCAACAGCTTCAATGCCTCCTCAGGCTCATCCACAGATTCGTATATGGCAGAAATTTCTGTTAACCCACCAGCTATCTCTTCTGCTGTGGTTCCAGGCACAGGTTTTGCAAAGATCCTCAGGGCATTTTCACAATAGGACTTCGATTCTCGGAGCTTCCCTGTCCTGTGGTATAGGTCAGCAAGACGTACAAAAACAGAGGCAACTGAAGGGTGGTTGTCACCCTTTGATGACTTGAATACTGTTAGTGCCTTCTGGTAGGAGAAGACAGCCTCATCGAAGCGACATAAAGACATATAAATATTGCCAATGCTGACATCAATAGCAGCAACTTCATTCTCCTGACCATTAGCAATCATTGCCATGCTGGCTAGGACAAGATGCTCAAGGGCTGCTTCATAATCTCCCTTTGCCTCACATACAAGTGCCATCAACCGGCGATCAGCTGCCTCTTCCAGCGATGCTGGTTCACTGTGGGCACGATGAATTTCAAGAGTTTTCTTGCACAACTCTTCAGCTTTATCAAATTGCATTGCTTGAACATGGGCCTCAGCCAAGTACCTATCATTACCATCAATCGTGAACATTCAATTGATGTAACCAAAAATCATACTATTTTATGTATAAACACATTCATTCTGGGGAAAACATGGAAATACAACAAATCTATTGCAATACAAAAGTCAATACCAAGAATCCCCGCAGGGAAAAGTAAATACATCCAGCTAGACATAAATCTTCACTAGTATCCCTGCATTTTTAAAGTTAAATCCCATGATCCATTCAGTAATTCCAAAGACAATGAACCATATTCTAGTTTAAGAACAACTACTATCCCTGCAGTTTTAAAGTTAAATCCCATAATCCATTCAGTAATTCCAAAGACAAGAAATTTATTTTCTTGGGATTAATCCTCTGGCTTTCCAGAGCAATCGGCCGTATAAAAGAGTAAAATTCAGTCTTTTTTAAAGAAAGTGTCCACATTTCCTTAAAAGGAGCGATACAGAAAATGGTAGCCATTTTTAATCCCAAGAAAATTAATCTCCTTCCCTACTGCTTCGAATCACAATGAGGAGATGATTTCATCGCACTCAACCAAAATTACCAAATAACCCCTTCCCCTTTTCTCTCTCACTATCTTTCTATCGCCCCCCAAATAGTCCAAATCTGCGCCTTTCCCGATTTAACACAATCACCCAAAAAATCCCAAATCTCCTAAATCTTAACAATAACTCATTATAGAAAGATGGTATAATAACCTGCAGGTCTCGCCAACTCTCGCATCGGTCTCTCCCAGAGCCTGGATCTGAATCTTTAGCCCTTCTTCGTAGCACCCAATCGACTTCTCCACTTGACCCAGCATCGAGTACGTGTCCCCCAGCTGCATATGCCCCGAAAACGCAGCCAACGCGTGATCGGGGCCCCGATCCACATCGGGTACTTGAATCGCCCGCTCCAGCACCGGAACCGCCTCATCGAACCTCCCCAAACTGCAATATATCGCCGCCAGCACGTGCAAGCTCATCGCCAGATCCAAGCTGGGCTCACCTTCCACGGCGCATCTCTCGAACGACTTCGCCGCTCGAATCGCGTAGTCCAAAGCCTTACTAGGACCCTCACCGGAAGCAATAGTGTCTCTGGCCAATTTGAGTAAAAAGGGTCCGAGATCCGGGTTGTCTAGTGAGGAATCATCCGGGTTGGGTGACTCGGGTGGAGGTTTCTTGGCGGAGCGGGCGGGGGAAGGCTTAGATCGGGAAGGGGAAGGAGATGGAACCCTTTTATTGGGAGTCCGTGGTCGATTATGCGGCGGTGCCTGCTCCGGAACCGAAATCCGTAGCGGTGGCGCGTCGGGTGGAGACTTAACGGAGACGAGGCCCGGCATTGGTTGAAAACAAATATAATAGGAAATCCTAAACTAGAAATTTGATTTTGGAAGAGGAAAGAGAAATTGCCTGATTCGATAAAAGCAGAGAAATGAGAGTTAAGAGATAAAACCAATTAAGACAAAAAAATAAAAGGAAAAGAAATGGATTTACGATTAGAACAGGCCACCAGTCTCTTTTGTGAAGTTCAACTGCGAGGAAGGTTTGGGGTCAGTCTCGTTATTATGTATCGTGCGCAAGGACAAAATGATAAATTGAGCAAGCATCGTCCAACAGAGAAGCAACGAACGAACGGACCGTAACTTAAGCAGCAATAGAAAGTAGTCAAGTAGATACAACAGATAGTGGTAACCTGTAACTGGTAATAAGATCCGCTACCTATTTTTCAACTGTCTTGTTTTTTGGGGATAAATCCGTGCCGTTTCCGACGCTCTCGGGCATGACCATTAATCGTCTGCCACGTGGGAAAATAGCGTTGGTTTACACTGCTTCCTTTCGGCTGTCGTCTACCTTCTAAGCGGCGTTGTTTTAATTAACACTTTTCTTTTAATAATATAACTACTATAAAAGTAAATATTTTTGCATTATCATATGAGATGAGATGCATGGATCATATTACATGACCATATATCAGATTTTATACATTTACTTTATTTAGACAAAATTCTTCTCTTACATTGGAGGGGATAGGGAGAGAGAGTGACAAAAGTCGCAACATCTTAATCCAAAACAATGACTGAATAAAAGCTGAGATATTGGTGCACTCTTCACCACAAAAGGTGCCTTTTTCTTTCTTTGTTTCTATGTTGGAAATTGGAAGTATCCTTTGCAGCACTCAAGCCATTTTCACAGGCTTCCTTTAACCTTGCTGCTTACCTTCTTCCTCCTCTCCTCCAGTAACCATCACCATTTCTATTTGCATTTTAATGAGTTGGCTAAGCTAATATTAGCTATAATAACAACAATATTTGCTCTCTCAAAGGAGATCACTGATGCTGCAATTTTTTTAGCTGTAAAACCTTCATGAAAGATGGAATCAAAGAGCGATGAGTCATTTGGTTTTCTTTATTGTAACAAAGCAGACAGTCTATCTGTCAACACCATTTCTTTAACTTTGATTTCATATAAATAGGAATTAATTTAGGGTCAAGACTGCCGAGGAAATAGCCAGCTGTAGCCAAGAAAAAGACACAAGGGAATAGCCAGCCAGATGGGATTCTCTCCTGATTCAAGATCTGCTGCTTAATTGCAATTAGCACCCAGAATATAAGGAAGACAAGACTTGAATACGCACATGAGATACCCATTGTTTAGATTTATTCATAGCTTAAAAGCAACTAATTACTCATAGAGCTTACAGACAATCCCAAAAAAGAAGAAGAAAGCAACTTAGCAGATTCAAAAGCCACCAAAAGAGCATAGTTTAGTAGTACAAGAAAGTAGTACTTCTCTAGGGCCTTCAACTTTGAATTAAAATACTAGCTTATATAGTTCAGGTTCAGTTGCCACCTCCTGCGGGTGCTCCAGATTTTGCTCTCGGCGGTGGTTCATGTTTAGGATTTGGAATCGGGTTATAGTCCTTTTGGATGTCAACTTCTTGTGTCAGCTTCCTTATTTTCACTTGATTCATGCCCTTCAAAACAGTCATTATATGTTAGGAACCCTTGTCATTTTTTGAATTAGAGATACATTTATACTCATGTCTAATCAGTTTTATTAAAAATTATGGTATTCAAATTAGTAGCATAAAGTTATGAATGTTTATGACAGATACAAAACGTTGACATCCTTTGATGTTAACATACCTCATTAGTTGCAGAGTTTGCTGAAGCTGCAACATGCTCCATGGCCTTGACTCTGCCTGCAGAATATACAAAGCTTTGTTAATCACCTCTAGAACTGTCTAGAAATTTGCTTAACTACTTTACTTGGAATGCATGGAAATATTTTGCTCACCTATGAAAGGATCCAGATAGACTAGAAGGAGAAGGAGAATCATGGTTTTAGCATAAGGACCCATGCTGGATGCTGCGGGTAGTGCTGTCAAAATGGAGGAGAAAAATGCAGATTTATAGATTGGTTGGGAAAGGGGGTCAAGCCAAGCCCACTGTTTCTATATGGCAAAGTACTCGAAAGCTTTGTAGAATAATGATGAAAATGCAACATCCATTAGCAAATACCACAAAGTCAAATGCACTAATTTCCGTTACCTCATAAATCTTAGGTTTTACCGTCTATATCTGCCAAAAGCAATTGTTAGGTAGCAATCAACCTTTGCATGATCAATTAGCTCTACACATATAGTCTTTCTTTATAGGCATTCGCATTAAATCTTTCAAAGTGTCAACAATCTCGTGAATGATCCCTTATTGACTCTATACCAGAACCAAATGCAATTTGCTCTGATCCAATGTTAGTCTGTCAACTGCTGTCTTTATCATGAGCCAATACAGTGACAATGTGATTTCCATGTTCAATCCATACCCAAGTACTTCACTGAATGATATATGTCATCTGATCTTGCACAAATTTTCACATTACAAATTTGATCAGACTTGATAGAGTTGCTTCTTGTCATGTAGTAGCTCTTTATCAGTATAATACTATCTGGGAAGGCTATAAAAAGTGAAGCAATTGCAATACAACTTTAAAGGATAGGCTACACTCTAATATCCTATAAATGTAGATCATATCAACACCGGTTATGGCTAATATTAAATTAATTTTTCCTAGATGGAAGAAATGATGGTAATGTTCTTTTGTCAAGGTGAACTCCAACCGCCAAGACAAACTTCATCTCCGACATCATCAGATTTTTGCTGGCAAACTCAGAAACAGATGGCTGGCACTACCAAGGCTATAATTAGAAACTAAACAGCTGGATTATAATAATTACTGCATGCAGCTTGCTCTTATTATATTAGGGCTTCCTGTGACCAAAGAATTTCGACTGTTACATATATTAATGGCTGATATCTTTCGGGTTCCCTATCAAGTTGTAGTCCATGCAATTGCACTGATCAAGTTAATCTGTCTTTTGAAGATTTGCAAAGGCACTTGATTATGTCAACCCTTGGTAGATAAGTGCTCCAATTGATCGTCAAACAATGCATGAATAGCTTGCTGTTCGGTATCTGCTATTCATGAATCATGATAAATGCTTACTGCATCAATATCAGTACAACATCAGCAGCTCTACATTTGGTTAGATTTTTCTCTATCACATTCGCAATGGGACAAAGCCCATCTCTCGTGTAGAGGGCCTTCACTAAAAGGAAATGAAAGCTCATCCACTCCTTCGATTTTTGTTGGCATCAACATACAATGGAAGTGGCAGTCATATCACAATAAGTTACTGCACCTTGCTTAAGTTGACCACTCAACCTTTCCCACCTTTTTTCCTAAAAAATCAACTTTAATCAATCTGCTTAGTGATAATTTAAGATACCCTTCATTGGTCTCTACTTTCTTGATGCTCGAAAATCACTCTACTCTTTTTCTAGCCACAAACCAATTGATATGAATCATTTTCTCTCCGAGTCCTGTACGTTCCATTGCAATCCATCAAGAGCTTCTAATTGGGTAAGAAAGTTATTTTTCAATACATGTTAGAGATCTTTATTTAGGCGTTTACCTCTGCTTGTCATTCTTCGGTCCCTGCCTATGAAATATACTGTCAACTAGACAACTATACTCCCAACTCTCTGGACATTCATGACATTGAAAAGATAACGAAAGTAAGATTAGCATAAAGGTTTAACTTTATGTGCAAGAAATCTGTGCAGTGATCTGTTTTTTTCTAATAATAAAATCAGGAGACAAGGATTAACATACTTAGGAGGTGTATTAGACATTTAAGATTCTCCAAATCATCTGATAAGGGTTAACTAGGCAGAAGGGTGCTTAGCTAGATATAAGTGGTCTGAAAAGAAGCTGATTTAAAACTAAAAATCCTGATCATTGAGCTACATTTCTATATTGCAGGTGAAAAAGTGGATTCCTGTGTTTGTCTATATGCGAACCAGGGAAGCAATCAGGAAATGGCACCACACCAGGTGGGCTATAATTTGAAACAGCACATGGTTTCCCTATGTCAAAGCAATATTATTTCTTCCAGGGGGCCACAAGTAGGGATTTGCCTCAAAAAGAAAGGGCTACGGAAAGTGTGAATCATCATTGTTGCAGAGGACAGCAATACAGGGTAGTCTCATGCTTTTCTCACCTTGCTGATCCTCTCTCTTCTTGATGACCCCTTTGTTTTAATTGAAATCCATTGGCTGAACGTTTGATACTCCCTGAATGATACTCCCAAGCCTCACTCTTTTGCTCACAATCATACAAATATTGAATCCCAACCTTACATACATACATGTACTCTGCTCTCAAGTGAGTGTTTTCCAAAAGAGTATATGATTTCCAAGCCTTAAAACAGTATATGATATAAAATACCAATCCATCAATGTTGGAAAGCCAAAGCTAATGGATGAGGCTCCTCTCGGTTCTAGCACAGGCAAAGGAAAACCCTCCAGATAAATGGTCTCCACCACCATCAGATATCCTGATTGTTGGTTGTGATGGTTCTTTCAGACGAGAAGACAGATGAGACAAGGCATCATTATAGATGTCAGGAATTAAATTGGGACACATTACATGCAGGGTTGCTGCCTGTTCTACTTTAGATGTTGAGCCTTTGCATTTAGACAAGCACTAAATATGGCAAAGTATGAAGATCAACCGCCTGATTGCTTGAAAATCATGTGGGAAATAGTATTAGTATCCATTGTACGTAGTTCCACGATTTCCCTTTGTTTGTTTGTTTGTTTTTTTTTTTTAACTCAACCAATCACCTAAAAGAAAAGTGCCCACCAAGTATTTCCCCCATCAATGGTTCACAGACTTAGGTTTTGCCCCCTAGAGGAGGCCAGCTGGATGTAGAATTTCATAATCTTAGTTATATCGCATGCTTTTATCCTGCATG
Organism: Theobroma grandiflorum; assembly: GCA_036013995.1. Classification (NCBI taxonomy): domain Eukaryota; kingdom Viridiplantae; phylum Streptophyta; class Magnoliopsida; order Malvales; family Malvaceae; genus Theobroma; species Theobroma grandiflorum. The sequence goes on along the minus strand of CP142131.1, from coordinate 1,252,715 downwards.
ACGACTAAGTTTAATTCTTATCATGCTTACTTCCGGAGGGGAATTGAGTTTAGGAGAACATTCAAAGAAGTCAAAAGGGGAAGGGTGGTGAATAACACCCTGCCTAATTTTGAATCTTTAAGGGCAACTCACGCCCTAATAAAGCTAACCTCACATTGCTCTTATTGTGTATGCTGAGCTGCCTAAGACTACAATCATTCCTCATAGAGGATTCTAATCCCCTGGAGACTGCTAAATGTCACCAGATCTTCAACTTGACAAATCATATAAGAAACAGAAACCCATCGTCTACAAGCCAAAGAATTTGGATTACATGTACAGATTCATTAGAAGTCAACCATTTCAAAAATCTCAGGAAGGCAATATGTCATGATACAGTGAATAATTGTGTCAAAAAGATTCAAGACTTGAGAAAGCATAGTAAAAAAAAATGATGCATTACTACACATTTCACAGCAATGGATCAGATATCATCAGTAATCTAAATGTATACACATCTGTGGATAGAGCAAGTATAAGGTTTCCCTTGATGATGTAGCTTGTAAGCACATTCTGCCTTAGCAATATGCAAAAGTCGTTCCAATTTTGTCAAAACCTGATGTGGAGGACCAGTGCATATCATCTTCAATGCCTAAGTTGGCTCGAAAAGTATTGGCATCAGACATTTGCTTCACAAAACGAACAAAACGGATCCAATTACGATTATCAAATAAGTTTTTGTCCATCCTCTCAAAGTTGAATGAAAGGGAGTACTTCTCTAGACCATATGAATAGAATTTTAACATTTTGAACACCTGTTGAAATGATTCATCATCAAAAGTAGTTGCATAATTTTCCCCCTCTAGTGGTATATCACAAACCTTTGCAGCCAACAGAAGCCGCCTGAGAAATCCCTCTGGACTACTTACAGGGTTCCTCTTTTTCTCTTCTGCATCTTGCCTTTCAAAACCAGCGCAGCACAGTGTAAACCCATACCGAGCAAACATGCGAGCAATAGGAATGTATCCATCTCTGGTGGAAGTGTTATAGTAGCCAGCTGTTAGCTCCGATGGATGAGACTGTGTGTCATAATGCCAGTATATCGCTGCCACTTTTGCTGATTTATTAACTTCAGTACCCTGAAAAATGCTCTCAGCTTCCCTACATATCATCTCTCCATGCCAAAGAAGCATCCCTGAGTACCATTCAAGAAAAAATTTACCATATGGTGTATTCCATGAACTATTATCACTTCCAAAAAGGTCAGTATTTTCAGGATTTTGAATCAAATTGGTAGCACCATCAGGACCCCCATTGCCCCATTCAGGCATCCCAATGTCTTTAGCACAGGCATTCAGAGATGCCAGCATATACTGTGCAAAGCAAATGTGGGGAAAAAACAATATAAGTATTGATGTCATTATGAGAATGAAAACTCCTAATTCCTAAAGGCACAAGTACAGATCCACATGCAAACTTGTTGTGCTTAACCTTTCCACCTACCTTATCATAGCATTGAAACTCTCCAAGTTCATGCGAGTGCCAAGACCATGTCAGCGTTTCAGAAGTGCACGAAGGAAACTTTAGTTCAAAAGTGCACAAAGGATACCTTAGTTCACCAGAAGGACCCATCCCAACTTGGATTCCCTGCATAACAATAAACACTATAATGAAATGCCTAATTTATATATACATCAAGGAAACTGTAATTCATATTCATGACTACGGAATATAGTGAACTGAAGTTTCATGGTATTATCTTACAGTAATTATAAAACCAAGAAAATGTCTGAAGGTGTCTCTGAAGTTCCTCATGAAATCTGCATATACTTGGAGGGGTGAGCGTCCCAGCAAGACAGGAAGAGTATCACATCCCAGGGAAATATATTCCATATTTCTTCTACCAAATTTGTCAGCATATGCTAAATCAGGATTTTTCTGAATTTCCTCAAGCACCCAACGAGGGAGAGAAATCCTTCAACATATTAAAAAAAATTAAGTTTCAGAACCGCCAGCATATAAGCAAAAAAGGTGTGAACAAGGAACAATTAACAGTTCAAAAATTGAAGCAAAAGAACTCTTCATTTGGACCAACACTACAAGCAAAGAGATGAAAGATGACACCATTAATAGAAATTCTTGTTGCATCTACCACCTGATAGCAGCTGACAAAATCATATAGCACTCAATCTTCATTAGATTCCTTTAACTCCAAAAGTTGAACAAAGAAGTAGCTTGGATGTCAGTGTTCAGTCACCAGACGTTACTCTGGAGTACCTACACTTCCACAGCTAAGATGGAGGCCATTGGTCAAAAAACCATAAAAGGTTCTTCCATCTTTTTGGCTGGGTTACAGTGACTGACTAGAGACAACATTAAAAAACCTCAAAGCAAATAGCACCATCACCATTCCAGAACATTACAATTTATGATCTCCAACACCATTAGGTTCTATACTTGGCCATATTAGATTTTTACTTTATTTCAGCTTAGGTTCCTCTTGCAGTCAAAAACCAGCAAAATACAATAGGAAAGCATTGTGGCAATGTCTTCCATTCATTCTGTAATGTTATGAAGATGTGAACTCTGATGATGAGAGATGAGACTTGTGGGCAGTGAAAGCCTAATGAAACCAAAGATGAATTAGAACCCTCAACAACTCAAACCAAACAACTGACATTAGGTACATTTTAGCTGAGGTTATTGACTGGACAAAGATGAATGATAACAAATACTTATGAAGTAATATTGCTTCCTGGAAGATAGTTATCTTGAAAAAGAACAAATAAATTAAGATAATGTGAATGGTGTGATAATCCTTTGATGTGCAACTGCAATTTAAAATGTTTGAAGAGCACAAGAATGGCGTGAGCTAATGAGCAAGATGTCAAACTAACAAGAAACCAAGAATTAAAGGTCTGTAAAGAAAAGAAAACTGCAACTGTCCAACAGTGACAGAAGAAACAATTGAAACAACTCCAATTAAATGTACGGCTACTAGGCTAGGTAATGTCAATGTCGTCAACAAGCTATTAATTCAGCAATATCACATTGAACGTGCGTGAACATTCAAGATTCAACTAAAAGAATTGACTGAAACATTCATAAAAAGTAATCAAACTCAAGAATTCAATATATCATTGGCATTTCACTTTTTTTTTATTTAGAAAAACAGATAAAGATTACGAAATTAAGTGAGAACCGGGATGAAACGCACCAGTGAGGGTCATCAGGTCCCGTACCGCACTGATGAAAAGCCATAACGACCCGAACCTTCAATCCGCTGCGCATGGCCAACTCCACCAGCTCCTTGTACCCATGCCAATTGTAAACTCCAGGCGCATATCTCTCAACCAGTCCCCACCAAATCTCCAGCACCACGCCTTCCACCCCAGCAGCAGCCAACGCACGGAGCGAATAGAACATGGTCTTTGCGCGCCGCAACTGTCCCGCCGTCGGACCCACCGCGTCCACGGGGAGCTTCACGTACACTGGGGACCCTTCCTGCCAGCCCCTTTGTTGAAACTCGTACTGAACGTCGCCATCCTGGGAGGATCTTGACGAATTTAGACTCGACGCAATGGAGAGCCGTTTGACGCAAGGTAGAGACTGGCGGTGGTGGGGACGCGTGAACCCAACGGAAGGAAACCGCGTCAGGCGATTGGAAATGCAAGACTCTGCGGCGCCTCTGCAACGGAAAGAAACCAAAAAGCTTGGTGCAGACGGAGAAGCGACCGCCATCGAAACGGATTCTTTCTTTTCCCGGTTTGTATAATCAGGGCCGGAAATGTTGACGAAATGGCGATCTTTTTGCTTTAAATTTAGCAGGAAAATTGTAAGAAAATGAAAAAGAGCGAGCGAGAGAGAGAGTTTGTTAGAACTAGGAGAATCAGCGAACGAAAGAGTGCAGTGAGAGAGAGAGTTGTTTGTAGACCACGCCAAATTCAGCTTCGGTTTTTTGTCAAATAGTTTTCAAAGCGTCGATGAGAATTTGGGAGTCTTGTAAGTAAGACAGGTGGAGCGCAGGGATTGGAAGAAAATATGATCTGTTTGATTGATTGGACGAGAAGCTGTTTGAAGGACCGTTAATTTTCGTGGCTTAAGCGTTAAGGTTTTTAGAGAGAAAAGCCGCGAAATTACGATCAATCAATTCATATTGCTCCTTGCTTGACTTGGACGCGGCAATGAGGTTGCTGTCCCAGGCAGGCCACTCCATACCAATCTAACAGGCCCAACTGCTTTTGTTTCTAGCTGGTAGGGCTTTGAACTTTCTTTTTTCACACCAAGACATCACTTTCATGTTGTGTCCTGCCTAATCGATTTGGCTTTCGCCCTTTCTTCACACGTCAATGGTCAACAGTGCCACGATGTTTAGGACTTTGTTTATGTCATATCTATAAGAAATAATGTGAGTATTAGATATATAAATATAAATTTTTTATTATTTATTAAATATATTTTTTAAATTAAAAATATAAACATGTGATAAGTGGTATATTAAATATTCACTGATATAGAGCCCTATTAAATATGTAAATGACAAAATAAATCATGTAAAAGTCTCTCTTTTTTATGATTAAAAGAGCTTGTGTAACGAAAGCAATATAAATATTACGTAAATTTAAATTTTTTTATTTATAAAAACTATCATATATATTATTAATAAATTTATCTAATTTGTAAATATATAAAAATTATATCTAAAAGATGCCAATGAGACAAGTTGGGGATGAGTAGTGCATTCCTTGTCCTTGACCACAGTTCATTAATCTTTTCCTTATCCTTGTCCTCGCATTGTAGAGAAATTTCCTCCCCATCCTCACCTCCGCGAAGATCTAAAGGGATTTTTATTTCTCGTAGATTTATTTCATAATTTATTAATAAAATTTTAAATAATAAATTTAAAATAACTAAAAACACACATATATCAATATAAGTATAAATTCAAATTACAAAACTAACCAAAGAAAATTATATATTTTATTTTACCAAATTATATATATTTTATTTTTATACTAGGTATATAAAAGTGATATTTTTATAATTTCATAAATATAAAAGTCTCAAACAAATTAATAATCTATAAAATTATAATATACATTAATAATTATATATATTGCAGGTGGGGTGACGAGCGGACTATGTTACACTTTGTTGATGAAGAATTTAAGTTTCTCCTATTCTCGAACTTTAATCTCTAAATTCACCTTTTTCTAGTTGAGGTATCAAATTTCTCATTGCGTTTAGGTGAAATTAACATCTCTAATTGTATCGAATAAGTTTCATCCAATTTGTAAATAAAAATTTTAAATATATTGAATGGTTTTAGTAAAAAATAATTTTTTAACTCTAATAGCAATGAATATTTTATAAATAAATATTACAAAATTTCAATTATATATAATTAAAATATTTTTTATATATAATTATTACAAGAAAAGAAATATTATATTATAAAATTGTATATATTATTACAAGGATAAATGAAGTATATATATAAAACGTTGAATTTTGTTCAAGTTTAACTCTAACTAGTTAATAATGTTTCTACCTAGTTAATAATATTATAATCTAATTGAATAATTAATAAACAATTGTAATCTAATTAATTAACTTGCGAACTAATAACATTGTGCTTTAATTGTATCACTGAATTATTCTATTTATACAATTATCTTAACAATAATCATCTTTTATTTATAGACAATTAAATTTACATTGTAATGAAATATTTTTGTATTATATAATTATCCTTTAAAAATAAATAAAAAAATATTTATCTGCAATGCAACTCACAATAAATACTAATTTTTCATAATTGTCAACGTGACCAACGGGTTTTGAAAAGGAAGCGAGTGGGAAGTGGACACGTGAACATCTGGGGAAAATAAACGGCCACGATCTCCCCAACACAAGATCTAATTTCATTGGCTCACCAAATCCGTCCTCGAAACCTTATTGGTCCACGTCACTACTGATGACATGTTCTCTCGTTTTACTGCCTTCCGGTACACTTACGTTAGACGCGGACGCTTCAAATATAAAGGGCTCGAACCGCGACTCCCCCTCGCTCTCACATCTTAAAACGAAAGTCTCGTTCGGAAAAAAAACCTCATAATCGTAAAGGGTACAACGAATTCGACTTTCAGAGAAAAAGCTCAGAGAGATTTCTGCGAGGAGGGAGAGAGAGATAAGAGTTGAGGACGCGCGATGGCGGGCTCGTGGAGAGCAAGCGGCTCTTTAGTGGTTCTAGCGATAGTCTTGTCCGGTGAGTTCTTGGTTTGCTAGATCTGCTTGTTTTCCCTGTGATTTTGTGACCTCTGATCCTTTCTCTGTTTGAGAGGAATGTAGTAGATGTAATTCTGTGTGATGATTTTCTTGCTTTTAAATCGATGCATACTTAGATCTGATTTAGGTTCCACGGTTCTAATGATGCATTAGATTGTGAACTGAGAGTTTCAGCGATCTCATAAGTCTTTATCCTTTGATTTTCTCTCCATTTATTCGTGAACTTGAATTTTCTGGATTTGTAGAATGCATTACTCACTAATTAGTTTGATTAGAACTAAATGATCGTTAGTAAGCAAGGTTGAGTTTGAAGTTTGAACTAATTAATGAAAATCCTGTGTTTCGCTTATTTTTTTTTCATTTATGTTAAATATCTTAACGTATAATTTATGAATATTATGCACGAGAATGTTCTAGAAAGTTCGTTAGGATTCTGTTTTAGTTTGAAATGTGATACACGTGGCAGTTTTGACAAATCTGATCTTAATCTCTAATTCAAGAGAGAATTTACTTTTAATCGCGTGCGTGGACATTATGATTGCACTAAAAAATAATCATAAATAAAGTTACTAAAATGGCTTTATAATGGTATTAACGTTGTGTAAGCTTTGCAAACAGGATGTCTCTTTGCAATCTCGATTGCAAAGGAGGAAGCCACGAAATTGGGAACAGTCATTGGAATTGATCTTGGTACTACTTATTCTTGTGTTGGTGTTTACAAGAATGGTCATGTTGAAATCATAGCCAATGACCAAGGAAACCGTATTACACCATCATGGGTGGCTTTCACTGACAATGAGAGACTGATAGGTGAGGCTGCGAAGAACCAGGCAGCTGTTAACGCAGAGAGAACCATCTTTGATGTGAAGAGACTTATTGGGAGAAAGTAATTCACATTCTTCTCATGTTTTTTTGTTTCATTTTTAGGGGTTGATTGGAGTGTAATGCTTATTGGGGCACTAATGTTCTTTACAGGTTTGAGGACAAGGAGGTTCAGAAGGACATGAAACTTGTTCCATATAAGATTGTGAACAAGGATGGAAAGCCTTATATTCAAGTAAAGATTAAGGATGGAGAGACCAAGGTATTCTCTCCTGAGGAGATCAGTGCCATGGTTCTGACTAAGATGAAGGAAACAGCTGAGGCTTTCCTTGGGAAGAAAATTAAGGATGCCGTGGTCACTGTTCCTGGTGAGTGCATTATAAGAAACAAGGCTCTCTGTTGGAAAAAGATTCTGTTTGTCTAATCCTGGATTAGGCTCAAATTAATATCTTTGTTTGATTTGCAGCTTACTTCAATGATGCCCAGAGGCAGGCCACCAAGGATGCTGGCATTATTGCTGGGCTCAATGTTGCAAGAATTATCAATGAACCAACTGCAGCTGCCATTGCCTATGGTTTGGACAAGAAGGGTGGAGAGAAAAACATCCTTGTCTTTGATCTTGGTGGTGGGACATTTGATGTCAGTGTCTTGACAATTGACAATGGTGTATTTGAGGTTCTTTCCACAAATGGAGACACTCATTTGGGAGGTAAGCATCTTTATTGTTTTCTTTTAGGCTTTTAAAAATTGTTTTATTATGGGTTTTTGCTTATGGTCATTTTTCTTGCAGGTGAGGATTTTGACCAGAGGATTATGGAGTACTTTATCAAACTTATCAAGAAAAAGCACGGAAAGGATATCAGCAAGGACAACAGAGCTCTTGGGAAGCTTAGGAGGGAAGCTGAGCGTGCCAAGAGAGCTCTCAGCAGCCAGCACCAGGTCCGTGTGGAGATTGAATCACTTTTTGATGGTGTTGATTTCTCTGAGCCACTGACCAGGGCTCGCTTTGAGGAGTTGAACAATGACCTGTTCAGAAAGACCATGGGACCTGTGAAGAAGGCAATGGAAGATGCTGGTTTGGAGAAACGCCAAATTGATGAGATTGTTCTTGTTGGTGGAAGCACTAGAATTCCAAAGGTTCAACAGCTTCTTAAGGACTACTTTGAGGGAAAGGAGCCCAACAAGGGTGTTAACCCAGATGAAGCAGTTGCTTATGGTGCTGCGGTACAAGGAGGCATCTTGAGTGGAGAGGGTGGGGATGAAACCAAAGGTACGTTTTCTTGTCCTGTAACTGTCTATGTAAGTTTATAACTATACAGGCCTATAGCTGATGAAACTGTTCTAATCAAATGAACTATGGCTGAGATTTGTGTGCAATGCTGTATGCACAGATATTCTTCTTCTTGATGTGGCTCCACTTACCCTTGGTATTGAGACTGTTGGTGGGGTAATGACCAAGTTGATTCCCAGAAACACTGTTATCCCAACCAAGAAGTCACAAGTTTTCACCACTTATCAGGATCAGCAGACCACTGTCTCCATTCAGGTATTTGACAGGCTTGTTATTAAAACTTAGAAATGCTTGAGAATTGTTTTTTAATGCTCAACTGAAATACGTGGAACCGTATTTGAACTGCTTGTGGTTGATTGTCAGGTCTTTGAAGGTGAAAGGAGTCTCACAAAGGATTGTAGGTTGCTTGGGAAATTTGATCTTACTGGAATTCCGCCAGCACCAAGGTTTGCTCTCTCCTTCATTAATTCTCTTTCATGTTGTCTGTAAATCCTCACTTGAATTCACCCACTGACTGTTTGATCCCTCAATTGCACAGGGGAACTCCTCAAATTGAAGTCACATTCGAAGTTGATGCTAATGGTATCTTAAATGTTAAGGCAGAAGACAAGGGCACAGGAAAATCAGAGAAGATCACTATCACCAATGATAAGGGTCGTCTGACCCAGGAGGAGATTGACAGAATGGTTCGCGAGGCAGAAGAATTTGCCGAGGAGGACAAGAAGGTGAAGGAAAAGATCGATGCTCGCAACAGCCTGGAGACCTATGTCTACAACATGAAAAACCAGATTAATGACAAGGACAAGCTTGCTGACAAGCTTGAATCCGATGAGAAGGAGAAAGTTGAAACAGCCGTGAAGGAAGCCCTTGAGTGGCTGGATGACAACCAGAGTGCTGAGAAGGAAGACTATGAGGAGAAGCTAAAGGAGGTTGAGGCTGTCTGCAATCCTATCATCACCGCAGTATATCAAAGATCTGGTGGAGCCCCAGGGGGTGAATCAACCGAAGAGGATGACTCGCATGATGAACTCTAAAAATCTCTAAATTAAATTTGACTGCTGCGGAACAAGCACGGGGGTGATAAAGATAAGGGAGAGCATAGGTTAGGTGAGGTGAGGATACTGTAATTTTTCTCATGGTAGGGGTTATAAAGGGAGAAATATTCCCCTCTCTTCGCTTGTTTTTTGGGTGAAGATACGTTTGAAGGGATTTTTTTGTTTTGCATTACTTTTTGTATTTTGCTCCTTTTATGTGGAAGAACACTTTTTCTAATTCCTGTGTTTCTTAAAATGTAGATTGGGTTATTAGTTGACTTGAATGTCTTCATCAGAGCAAAATAAATGGCCAGCCCACACACCTTGTGGCCTGGGTTTGTCTCGTAGAATACTGTGAGCCTCCGAACCTTGAGGTTCAAGAAAAGATAAGCCTTGGATTATACGAGATAAGTCTGAAATTTATAAGTGACGGTCCGCTTTCGTTCAAAATGTTGATTTTTAGAATAAAAAAAATGAGTTCAGTAGTGTAAACATGACGTCGAGGTAAACACGACTCAAGTAGGGTGTCACGAATTTTAAAAAATAAGTCTTGAATTTAGTAATGATTTTACATATGTGTTATATTCAATTAAAAATTTGAATTAATGACATAAAACGTCACACAAATGAAAATTTCTAATTATGATGAGAGGAACGACTATTGTCATCCGGACCAATCAATTCAAAAACTTATGATACGAGGAACATCTGCTGCAACTTGAACCAATCAATCCAAAAAAAAATAATATCTTAAATTATTATGACCTCGTGATTTTTTATTTTTTAAGTTAATTTTGATTTTAAAACACAAATACATTTATGCACAGAAGGTTATTGAAGAAGTTGACACCAGCTAAATGTTCCAAACTGGTCTCAACATCTCATTCTCAACAGTAGTTTCTGGATATTTGAAATTGAACACTTCAATTTTCCACTTTTATTGAGATAATTTATTTCTTCTACACATCTTTGATGATAAGTTTCTATTAAAATCAGTAAAAAAAAAAAATACAAATTGGGGTGAGTTTAGATGAGCTTATTACGACTTCTATAAGTGGATTTTGTTCTATAAAATAGAGAATGGGAGAAAAGTTATTTGCACTGAACTAAAGGCCAGCTTTAGGGTCGCCGGAGGCTGCTGCCACAACTCCCATTCCACCAACACCTGATGTATCACCCAATTTTCTGTGCTCACCCGACTCCTTAAAAGCAACTTTGTCACCATCTAACTCTTGCACAAGTTCATCGATCTTGCGAAACTGATATGGCCATCTTGCATTGTAAAGGAACTGACGAAGATCGAACCGATTATCCTCAGGTGAATAGCTCTGCAGGAAGGAGTACAAAAGAAATAACAGAAACCTCACCACTGACTTCAAAACAAAACAAAAAATTATCAATGCCTTTGAAGTTGACTTACCTCAGCGTGATATGAAGGTGTTAATACAGTCATTTTGTGTCGGTTTATGGAATAGTACTTGAAGAAGTGTTTTACTTTATCAGCTACCTCTGATGGAGTTAAGCTTGCACCCCATTTGTAGCAAAGATTCTACAACAAAAAGGACAATAACAGAAAACTAAGTATCCGCAATAAAGCAACAGATTGTGACCAGCACATTTTTGAAACACGCCAACACTTTTTTTTTTTTTTTACTTTCTTCATGCAGTACATTTCCTGTTTGCAGTTATCCTTGTTTCTGTAGTTTGATCCACATGTTGGAGTTACAAATTTCAAGCTCATGGAAAATACAATGTCTACTGTTATCCATATTTAAGTAAATAAGATTATGTTATGATTCAAGAGATCTACTAGGCATTCAAGTGGGAGTTGAGTTGATGAAAGGATGAAATTTAAAGGGGAAAAAACCCCCTTCCATGGGGATTATACATGGCCATCACATCTACGAGGCATTGACATATTTAAAGACCACGAAACATTGAATGCTATTTAGTAGATAAGGTGTTCAAATATCAAACCTTGAACATTGATACCGGACCACAGCGGAAAATTTTCCTCAGCCTCCCATAGACTGATAGCTCCTCATATGTCATTCCCATGTCTACTTCATCCAGCTGTTTCATGCAGAAGATAGAGTTAAATCTTTTGTCTTTTGAACTTAATTTTGATGATTTTAGTACAAAAGAAAAACAAATTATGAAACCTTTCAGAATTTTAATAAATTATAAAGGTTCAGGAAATGACACCTGGCTGTAGTTAGAACGAATAGGCTCCAGTTCAGCAGTGGGTGGAGCTGCTTCGATTTCTGCCAGGGATGAGTAACCAAGATGGTTGGCAGCCCATCGCAAAAATATCCGAAGATCCCGCTTGCTAATACTTCCAATTGGGTTTATATCAGCTGCGCTGCAGTCATACTGTAAAAAATACTAAAAGTAAATTCCTGCAAGAATTCATTTTTAACATATACTTATTGACTACAGTGACATGAATAAAACACTGATTATATATACCTAAAAAGGGGGGAAAATACAAAAAGGTCTAGTACCTTTGTAAGGTAACCACGTAATGCTTCATCCACATTAGAGCTTCCTAAAACAAGATAAAACCCTTTTTTATTGTGAACCCAGGGCAGCAATGATGCTAACATAAAAGCTAGCACCATTCTGATTCGAGCTTGGATGTTCTGCAACCCCAAGTTCTCAACATTGGATCCCCCATCAACCTGCAAAATGGAAAATAATCATTTCAGACACACATCTGTCAAAAACGATAAATTAAAGAATAATTTTCCCCGACATTATATTTCTTCAAGAAGATAATTGAAAGACATTTCCAAGAGATGATTGATGGTATTTGGCACTCAGGGACAAAATGTACTACCATTATGGCTAAGCTACCACAGAATGGCTGTGGCATCTGCTGGGCCACCTATAGAAGAAAATAAGAAAATAACTTGTCATCACAAAGTTAACCTTATAGAGTGGTCGTTTCCCAGTAAGAGTCTGAAACAAAGATAGCAGAGATGAAACAACACCATCTATGCAAACGTCAAGATGCCATGAACCAATCTCATCTGCTAAAACCTTAGCCCGCATCTTTGTGGCTTCAGAACTGCAATAAATGAAACCCCTCTTAATTGCTATACAGTAAGATTTCAAGAATATGAAGCTGCAACTATTCTGAAATAGAAATATCTTCCTTAAACAGAACAATTAACTTAAACTGAAAAAAATTGTGTTTAGGTGATATGTACTACTAATAAATACATCAAATACTCTAAAGACCTCGAATTGTTAGCAGGAGATTGAAAAAACTTTTCAGGATGATTTTTATTGAAAGCAAACATGTAGATGGCATGGCTCTCCTAAACTTTCTAGGAAAACAGTAAATCACTCGGAAGAAATACAAAAAAACTTTTCTGATTCTTCTTTTAATCCTCTGACTAGATAGTCAAAATCAACTGTGAATGGAACAACAAGTTTCTAGTAAACCCTAAGAAAAAACAATGGGATAAATAATAGGTCACAAATTTCTTGAAGAGCAACCAAAATTTGGAGTTACTAGAATTGTAACAATCTATATCAAGTGCCAAATGATCATTCATACTGAATTAAGAAATTTTGATATAATAGTAATGCTCATTTTCCCCCTGTAATGCTAATACTTAGCACCATATATAGTGCCAACAGAACAAAGTTATGACTAGCTTGAAGAAAGAAGAGCAATAGGTCCATTTTGTGAACTCACCTATTTTCAGAACCCATGTATACTGTATAAAATACACGTTTAGCGAATTCTTTGCTGTCAGTAGGAAACTGCCCATCAGTGTAATTCCCAATCCGTATTGCATCAGCTTTAACTTGTTCATCTCCATTTGCAATTTCTGAAACATGCAAGCACAAAATAAAAAACAGAAAATATGCTACAGAAGACTTGCCGATCAGGTTTTAATGACAGGAAATCATTCTTCTTTAAGGAACTCAACTTCTTAAATCCTATATAAAAGCAGAAAAGATGAAGTGCTAGTGACCAGCTTATTAGGAAATCCTAATACTAACCTTTGACAACAAGTTGGCACATGCATCCAACTATAGCTGCTACAGAGGAACTGTCTGCACCACCAGAAAGTGGAAGCAGAAACCCAGAAGCTCCACTTCTTCTTAAATAATCCCATAGCCAGCAGCCGGGACCAAATGCTATTTCTTCCTCAGGAGAATGATACATGATCTACAATTCATAAATTATGCAATTAGGTAATAAGCGACTGGTGATACTGGAAATAATTTTGATTTTCACAACAATGTTTTCTGACCGAGAACAAACCTTCTGTGGGCTGGAAAGTAACATTTTCAGGTTAAAAGGTCGGCAAATATTGTAAGGCACAGTTACTGATGATACTCTGCTTTTGCAACTTGCTTGTTCTTGAAAACTACTTATAGATCCTCTTAAACTAGCAACCTGTCATATACAAAGAAATGCAAGAAGTGTAATAAGACATTATAAACACAACATTAGAAAAAAGGTGAATTCTAAGTTGCCACCAAGTTGCATGAATATGATCTTCTTTGTGACCATTAGGCATTAGTAGTAGTTAGTACTTAATAATTGCCTCCATGTTAATTCTTTATCAGACTTCTTGTGGGAGAAATTCTCATATTGGAAATCATCTTTTTTCTTTTTTTGCCCTTCTCTTTTCTGCATCAAACCTTAAAATGGCATATAGTTTACTAAAAGCGTTCAAGGTTTCAGCAGAGAGAACTTTCTCAATACCCAACAACCATGCACACAATGAACAAGTGCAGGGTTACAACCTACCGCATCTAGATCTACTTGAGCGACCACAACCTCAATATCCTTCAAGGAGAACTGTGAGCCTTGAGCAACCACCTCTCCATTCACAACAACACAACAACAACCATCTGAAACAAATAAATTACTGCTCAATAAACCAAACAATATCTTTTCCATGAAAGAAAACATTTTCTAAGGAGCAGACAAGATAATGCAAAAACCAAAGCAAGCATACTACTAAAATATATAGTGCATTGAATGCTATGCTAAAGTCTAGATTGACATCACCACTAAATAAAATGTGGGAAATAATAAAATAAAACAAATTTATAGTGTACCAGAAGCATGTCATTTACCATAATATAGCCGACCACCATCACAGCCCTGGTGGTTACTGTACATGTATACCCCCCCACGAGTATGAGTAGCACCAATAAAAGACCGAAGCCGAAGATCTAACTTCCTCAATTGGTGGTGACTTCCACTGGCATTCAAGAAAACTTCGACTCCATTCAATGCAAGCTCAGCATGGGGAGGAATTGGAGTAAAAAGCTCTTCACAAATTTCAGCCGCAACAGCTCTAACAAGAAGTAAAACAGCCTGAATATTATCATTTCATCAAGAATCCAGTAACCAAGTTTCCCATGATATGCAGCATAACCTACTTGCATATGAAGTTACATTTGCATCATTACATAGAAGAGACATGACCCTTCTGATGATTTATGTGTATGGATAAGTGAATAATGCCTAATCAATAGGTGATCCAGTTAAGTCGTCGTTATTGGCTAAGACAGAAAAGTTGAAAACTAAATACTATCAAACTAGTAAAAGCAGAACCAGCAATGTAATGCTTACGTGTCCAAAAACTGAATGTATCCATAACCAAAAGGCACTGATTTCTGTGACAAGGCCTCAGAAATTTCAAGTGGGATCTGAAATTCTACAAGCTGGTCCTCTTGCTTCCATGTTGTAAACCACCGAAGCTCCCTGTAATTGCCATCATTTGCAAGCCACATCTTTGGCCGTATCATGACAATTTTCCGGTTAAAACAAAAAACTTGACAATTATAACGCTCTGATTCTTTAATAATAGGCATTCCTATGCTGCACAGTATGCCATCCGTCCAATCACCAAGCAGTATTTCTTTCAAGCACTCCCAGCTGCAAACAAATAACCCCAAGTGTCATTTCAGAGAAGCAAAGTAGCATCACCTGTAAGACTACAAGATCAACTATGGAATTCTTTGGGACAGTGAATCTACCAACCATTATCCTTGAGAACAAAAAGGGGTACCTTCCCAATTAAAAATACCAAAATGTTTCAGTTTACATACAGAAAACTTAGCAAAAAACTAATAGCATATGCCGCACCCCATCAAAGAAGCAATGTACTTCAATGTAATTCTAAGCACCAACAAACGACTGATAATCCAAGTTCTAAGAACATCACAAATCAAAGTAAAGTTCCATGACTCTTTGAAGAAAAAACCCAGAAAAAAAGGAAACACTTACGCGTGATTGACTGTATCTAGTTCCAAGAAATGATCTTCACAGCCATAGCCAGTGATTTCGAGCTCGGGTCCAAGCCTGATGACAGCACCAGCTTCTTTGGCTCTTGATATGGATTCCTTAATGTGCTTCAAATTGCAGTCAAAATCCATTGCCCATTGGTTCAGATTACACGTGGCTACTTTCAACAGCCTCATCTTCCAAACAAACTCCTTAAAAAAAACAAAACCAACAATTTCAGTTCATTGAATGAATCACTTGATAAACAAATTTAAAAACATAGAAGAAGAACTAACAGCGGACACGAAATATGAGGTGGGTGATGTTTCGATAGGACAGAGAATTAGCGGCCTTGTGTTTGGTATCAGATTCTGTTTATATAGGATTTTTGAGGGAAAGAGAGCGAGAGAGAGAGAGAGACATTGAATTTGGGTTAACGGGTTCTAGGCTCCAGGACCCTTGGACGGGTAAAAATGGTGAGAACACGTCAGTTGACCGCTTGACGCGTGTCAATCTGGGATAGACCTCCAATTTTGTTTTTCTTTTTTGACAGTCGTTTTGTAAAAGTGGTACCTTTGAGTGTAAACGCTGTCGTTTAAACCCTAACAAAAACCACATCTCCGGTCTCATCTTAATCTGCATACAAAACCCAAAAACCTTACATTTTAACGGAACCAGAGAAAGCCTTTCTTTTCTTCCCAATTTCCTTCGTCATGCGATACTCTATATAAAGACAAGGAAAGAGAAGAAAAGAAGAAATCAAAGTTGCCATGACTGACTGAAGTGGCGAGCTCAGTGGTGCACGAGGCGCTAGGCCGCAGAGCAGAGGATGTGGATCAACCAATCATTGATTACATCATCAACGTCCTCGCCGACGAAGATTTCGACTTCGGAGAAGACGGCGACGGCGCCTTCGAAGCAATCGACGAGCTTCTCGTCGCCGCCGAATGCGTCTCAGACTTCTCCGAGTGCCGCCAGGTAGCTTCCATCATTTCTCTCATTTCTTAAAAACTCATTGTTACATGGATAGTGGTTAAGATAATGTAAATTTGAATAATAAGGACCTATTCCTTTACTTTGACTGTAAATACTTACTTTTTTCAACTTACTAGTCACTTATTTAATCACTTTCACTTTAATAATATCTAGTACTTAAGTAATGGAAATTGGAATGTGCTCTATATGTAGGCTATTTTTTATGGCCCCTTTCTCTCTTCTGTATTTGCAGATCTAACTATTCAGATATCTATCCTTGACTCTTGACCACATACATGACTAATCTTTCTCTCCTCATTGACCCACATTTGGCAATCGGGTTTAGACTCCCGTTATCCCATAATATTGGTTTATCTTTAAATTTGGATTCTCCCAAAATGTTTTTACATTACTAAAAGAAAATCCTTAATTATTTATTACACATGTGGACCCTGTACTGTTTCATAAATTACTCCTTCAATCCTTGATTGAATGTCGTGCTTGACAGTGGATGCAATTTTAGGGAAAAAGCATATTCAAAGTAACCTCTTTTGGTAACTTAGAAAATTTGAAATCTTCAATGATATCAATACTGAAGGGTGTTTATTAATAAAATGATTTTGGAAAAAGAGAAATGTCACTAATGAAAGATCATATAATTGAAAAGTGGCATTCCTTTGGATTGTGATTATAAGGGGATTAGGATATTCAAACTTGGATGGAAGAAGTACTACATATAGATAAAGCACAGTGAAATACACTCATTATAATTTGTGCATTTGATAAGGGGGCTGACATTATGTTGACATAAGGATTATAAAAACCGTAATTGTTTATATCAATGTTAGGCTGGAAGAGACTGACATTATTATGTCAACAGGTTCACATTGCTGTGTTTAGTCAGCACCATGTTGATGGACTAGACCTTTCTTCAAATCCCCTATTATATATGATGCGCTGTTATCCGGTAAGTTTTCATAGTTTTCTTATTCCTTATGTGTGATGTGAGGATCATCTATAGTGCTTTTAAGGCCTTCATAGCAGTCTTTCTTTATTTTGTTCTTATTTTTGGTTGCTCTTGGGCATGGTGCTTTAAGTAACTTCATGTGGTTAAATCCCTTGTTTGCTGTTTCCATCTTGCAGGGAGTGCCAGAACAAAAGCTTCGCGCCCACTTGGGTTCTTTTGTTGTCACAGGAAATCTTGCACTGCAGCTGATGTATACTTTGTCTGGTATGCTTACTACCTTATGTTTGGATATAATTGATAATTTGAAGTCTGTTTTTTAAGTGATATTTAGTGATTGGACTGAACTTTGGTCCTCAAGAAGGTTTTCTTGCTAGCTAATTGAAGTCCTACCATTAAAAGTATGCAGACAGAATGCTTTTCTTTAGTTTATAAAAGAATTAGTCCTATTAATAGCCAAGGATTTTGAATTATCATGTATGCTTATGTAGGTATATGTATGTGCATATGTCCATACAGGTTTCTAATTACTTTGATTGTTATGCTAGGCGGTCAAAAAAGCAGAGTTGCTTTTGCAAAGATAACTTTCAAGAAACCACACATAATTTTGCTTGATGAGCCATCCAATCATCTTGTAAGTCATTAATTTTGATTATTTCTCGATATTAGGACATGTTAAGTCTTCATTAATTCCAGGGTTTGCATGGAAAGGTTTATATAAGCAGACAATGCTATGACAACTGACTCTGGCATTTGATCGTTGACAATGGTGTTAAAATTAGGATTTGGATGCTGTGGAGGCACTAATTCAAGGCCTTGTTTTGTTCCAAGGAGGGATCCTAATGGTATCAGTCCTGTTGTCTTTTGTCATTTTAATAGCACTATGAATAAATATTTGGGATTATGTTGCTGTTTTTTTTTTTTTTTTGTTAACTTCTTGGGTGGAATTGTATGTGCTCTTCCCTGCAGGTTAGTCATGATGAACATCTAATATCTGGAAGTGTAGATGAACTATGGGTGGTGTCTGAGGGCAAGGTGAGCCCTTTCCATGGAACTTTCCAGGACTATAAGAAGATGCTTCAGTGCTCTTCCTAAAACTATTATTCTGTTGGAGCATACCCTTTGATATGGGGATGGATTTCTAGAAGGTACAACAAGACCACAAGGTACTTACCAGGACTAGAGGAAGTTCTTCTCTTCTCTTTTGAAAACCTTTTTTGGTCAAAGGTATGAAGAGTGATTTCTGGGTATTGAAATATAATTATCCTGTCTTTCTGCAATCTGATGGATTCCTTCATTTGCTTTAGCTGTAGACTCCGGTCAAAATTTTTGAATCTTCATCCTTGGACAGTAAGGTTTACAGCACAGATCAACGTGCATTTCCCCACTCCTTTCTGGCTGATACCAAACAGTTTTTATGGTGTGTCAGCACCTTCCGCTGGGAAATATATATAGATGATGCAATGAAAGTTTATTCTTGCAGCTACTCTATTTTTAGTTTATCGGATAGTCCCAGTTATATTATTGGTAATTCATATTTGGCATAATGGTTAGTATTGCCTTTTGGACTAAGATTATAACTTAAATTCCTCCTTCCTTTGATCCAATGCATTATGTTTTATTCGTTATTGAAAGTAAATACTGAACATAGCATAGACTCTCGGCCTGAACAATGAATTCATAAGGTTGGCTGCCCTCTCCATTCTGCAAGAGAGATCCAATCCCATAAGAGAGACTAAGAAAGGAACAGACCAGTGCTAAGAGGCTTGCCCTGAAAATATTCTTGGTCCCGAAGACACTCTCGGCACATCTCAGAACTCTGTCTTCCTATGATGCTATAATGCTGCTTCTCCAAGGCATACAGTTCGGCCTTCAATTCCGACATCCTCTCTTCCAAGCTCTTTTAACTCCTGGTCATTCCGTGCTTTGGAACCAAAGTATGCACGAGCAATTTTCTTCATGTGTTCTATAGAAAAGTTCCCCTTGGAACCAATGCTCAAGCCACTATTAATTGCATCTCTCCATAATATCATTTTATCCAGGTCGACCTGTTCAAGTTGCACTTCATTCATCTATTTGATCACAGAGCAAAACAGTATATAGGAATCTCTAATTACAGGGTTGCTCTGATTGCTATCTGCAGTAATATCTCCATAGGCCTTATCTAGGTTCTCATGAATGGCAAGAAAAGAAGGTGGTAAACTGAATCTCCCACATTTTTCCAGCTCCTCTGGTAATCCTTTGAAGTCTAGGAAGTCCACCCTATTTTTCTCCTTGTCATCAAGTTTCTCAATAAAATCTTGAAGAAACTCGTCAGTATACTGTATATCAGAACGAGAACCCACCACGCCAAGATCAATGGGCTCGTTATTTGCCTCTTTTCCAATTGTAGGCAGAACCATTGCCTGCGTCTGAAACATTAGGTAGGAGAGAAGAATCACATTAGGTGGACTCAATACAGTTTTTAATGTCTCCTTTACAAAGGAGAACGACGGTTTAAGAGAAGCAAGGATTATCCTACTTATTACTTTATTATATTATAGACAAAGGTAATATGATTCATGTGATATAAATGTTAACCTTGAACTGCCATTGAGAAAGGAGTTGTTTTCTCTCTGCTTGCTCTGTTTGCTGCAATAAACAAATGCAAATAGAAACAAGAAAGAAAAAAGGCTTTGTTACAGTTAGGGAAATAGGGATACCGGAATAAGAGAATTATTCAGCTAATGGTTCTACCGAGCAATGGACAGACAGCAAAATGGGGTAGAGGAGAAAGAGTCAAAGAAGCTGTACATTTTGACGGACAATGTTGTCTAGTTGATGTATCTTTCTAGTCAGATATGGCTCCACATCGTTCAGCCTTCTGCTCTCCTCTGCTAAGTGGCTAATAATGTTTCTCACCGTCATGAACTTGCCCCGCAGTTCGTCCAAGAGAGGCGCCATTTCCTGGTACTTAGCCGCCACGTTCTGCAGTCTCTCGAAATCCAGCTTTCGTTTGCAAGAAAGGAAAGCCAAACCAGGATTTAAATTAAAGATGTAAGATCATGGGAAACGAAAATTCATAATAGATAACAGTAAATCAGTATATAGTATTGTGTACTTTAACCCCTCGCCTGCGTTGTCGATCACGCTCGTTCTTGGCACTTCTTTGAGCTGGAGTTAGCGCACGGCTTTGAACCATAGCGTCGTCGATCTGATCCGCCAGCTTCTTCTTTTGGTTTTCAAGTCTGAACCCTCTAAATTATCTGTCTGAGAGCTGCCTGCAATTGAATATCAGCAATTTTGAGGGAAAATTCTTTCGGATTCTACTTGTCGTTGACTTTTACTTGTCTCTATTTCTCGTTTGGGGCAAACCTTTTCTTTTTATATTTTCTTACAGAATCTTAGCTCTTAAAATACATTGGCAATGTTAATTAATCGAATTTGAGTGAGACGATTTATTTTTTTTTTTTCAATTTTCAAAGTTGGGTTTTTTTGGTATATGTGAAGATGTGTAAAGGAGTATAAATCAACCTTGTCATGGTAGAAAAATATGCAAATGTGTGGTTTCCAGACTCTGAATTGGTCGGCGCGCGCGCAGAGCTTATCCTGAGAAGGCAGACGTAGGCCGACATGTAGCATTTCTTTTTTGTTTTAATATTTGTCGTGCACTGTGCTCGCGCGCCTTTGAATTCTATAGTACTGCCAAGGAACATAATCTACTTTTCTTTTTGTTTGAGTCAAAATTGAAAGCAAACCACATTTGGTAGGATTTGAAATATCATAGGAGTTAAGATGAGGTCATTTGTCACGTGCATCGTTTCAGAAAGGTAAGTAGGTAAAATATTTTATGGGTACACAAGTGAATTCTTCAATGATTTATAATCGATGATTGGCTATCATTTTCACTGGCTATAAGTTTTATTGAAAAAGTTTATATCCTTATGTTTTGGAAGAAGACGGGTGTGGGCCATCGTTGAGACCACGGAACAGTTTCTACAATGTGTCCCCCGGTTCATGCTTTAATGGTGAGTCTGTCAGTCATTTGGACACAGATGTCTTGATGGTACCAATGCTGTAATTGCTAATGACTAATTCCTAAAGTCCGTTAAATCCATCTCCCAATTATTAAGCAAACACCGTACGCATTCTTATAACATAAAAATACATGTTCTACAGACAAAGCAGCAACAACCAAATGGTCCAAGACTTCAAGAAATACATATAAAAAGCACAGACGACATAAATATTCAAAAATACATATAAAAAAAATTCAGAGACAATATAAATGGCTCCTTAATTAACCATTATATAGCTCTTCACATAGAAAAGGTGTGCATATATGCTTGAGGAGGTGAGGAGCTTATAGGTACCATCTTTAAACCGTCTTTGAAGATGGGATTTTCTCAGAACGAAAATCCTAAATTAACAAAAAAAAAAATCAGAATGAGCAAATTTAGAAAACTATATATAAAAGAAGAAAGTGTAGTTAAAAGCAAAATGATGAATGTAAGAACCTGATTGATTACCCGCAGCAGGGAAAAGATCACCGAAAATGACATCATAACTCTCCAGCACATCAGACGCAGAGGCCGACTCAGGATATGCAGCAAAGGAGGAGCCAGCTGCTGAGAGAGTTGGAAATTCTAAATTAACCAAGAAAATAATCAGGATGAGTAAATTTAAGAAGCTATACATAAGAAGACATTGTAGTTAAGAGTTAAAATTAACTAACACAAAAGGCAAATTTGAGGAAAGAATAAGATGTAAACAAGATGAAACAATATGATGGAACGTAAAGACTTGATTGATTACCAGCAGCAAGGTCATGATCAGCGAAAGGATCACCGGTAGAAGGATTATATAGCGCATCAAACTCAGAGGCAAACACAAAGACGTTGCCAGCAGCAGCAGAGGTATTTATGTTGGTGTCATTCGGGCCTGCAAACATGTTAAGTACATTTAATAGAATACCAAGCAATTTGATCAAGGGATGGAGATAATTACAAATTAAAGTCCATTTGCTGATCAAAATCAGCCATAGAAGATAGTAAAATTATCATTCCCAGTCGTTCCTGATCCTACTGATTCATTCATTAGCATCCTGTAAAAGAGCCTCAGAATTAATTTCCTGAACCTTGATCATAGGTCTGCGACGCAAACCAAGTTTCCGCCTGCAATAAAGAGAAGTAAGTTCAGCGCTCCACGGAAGATCGTACAACATGTTCATAGGTAAGCATGGGACTTTATTTCATCAATGAAATTTCGCATACCTCTTCAAAAGAAGTAAATTTGTTCCCCTGCAATTCAAGAGAAATGAATTAATGAGCAGTAAAACTGGAAAAAGGTAAAGATTTTTTAGTTTAAACTCATATATGCACTTATCCTTAAATTAAACATTATTAGTTTAACAATGATAGATTTCCGTACGTCGACTTCCCATGCACAGGGAATTTGCCTCATCTGTTCCACATTTGCCCCCTGGAAAACACAAATAAATTAAAAATGGATATTGCAGTATTATCAGGTTTAGGAATAGCACAACTCTTCCAATTGATTTCTCTCATAAAAAGAAATGGAAAATCCCTAGGAGACTTCAAGGCCTAGACCATGGTTCAAAAATCATATTATAATAATGGGCATATATATTCAACATTATCACAATCATGGTTATTATTTACTAAACTAAACCAAAACTAGCTAGTAGCTCAAAAATTATCAACTAAGCTTAGCAGACTAAGAAAATTATATTAATCACAATTTTACTTAAAAGAGTAAAAGTACATTTTTTTGGTACTAGTTTATTATATAACTTCATTGAACTACTAAGCATGTCATTGAAACTAAGTTAGCTAAGTAAATATTCTGACTTAGTTGGTATAATGTTTTAAAAAGTTCTTAAATTATTTAAAAAAATTTAAATAAATTTTTTTTATTACGTTCAAACAAGTCTTTACGTTTTTATTTTGAGTCAAATAGATACTTATAAATAACAGTTGATTAACTTTCAATACTTAAAATGTCACTTGTCATTTTTAAGTTTACATAGTATTGAAGTGGTGTTGAGGTTGATGGTAAAAAATACCATGTAACTATATTATTATATTG
Source organism: Theobroma grandiflorum (assembly GCA_036013995.1). Lineage (NCBI taxonomy): Eukaryota > Viridiplantae > Streptophyta > Magnoliopsida > Malvales > Malvaceae > Theobroma > Theobroma grandiflorum. The sequence goes on along the minus strand of CP142131.1, from coordinate 1,229,013 downwards.
CATCAGTGCCATTATGACATATCAACCTATCACGTTAGCACTACGTGTATAAAATAACATATAATATTTTAACTAATAATAATTAATCAATCGTTTCTAAACACCTATTAACTCAAAATAAAAATATAAGATGTCGACTGGATGTAATAAAAAAATAATAATTTTAAAAAAGTAAAATACTCTCACCTTTTAATTCTTAGTTATAATTTCACACGTATCCATTAGTTTTTGAAATAGACAACCCACTTCAAAGGTATAAACACTGTTAACAAAATATGTAAAGACTAGAATACTATTTCTTCTTTATTAATTTTAAAAAATATTATATAATTTAAAAAAAAAAAATTCAATGCTCCCCAAGGAAACTAGTGCTCCCCAAGAGAGGAGCATCGAAAGGAGGGAGCACCTAGTGCTCCTCAAGAGAGGGGAGCACTTGATATTTTTTTTAAAAAATTATATAATAATAATTTTTAAAATTAATAAAGGATAAAATTATTTTTTTAATATTATCATGTAATCAAATTAATGAAAATATTAGCGTCTAGATTTATGTGTCTAGTAAAAGATATTTTTTTGAAACTAAGTGTTCATTTTGAAAATTAGTATAACAGTACGAAGGTGAAAGTATTTTACCAAAAAATATGAAAGGAAAGAAAGAAGGATAGAAAAGGGTGAGAGAAAAGGCAGAGTTGTACCTCTTTCTCAAGAGCTATCCTTCGTTCCTGCTGTTCAATTGCCACACGTCCTGTTATAGAGGAGTCCTCCTCCAGTTCCATCTTCATCCTCTGGGTTTCAGCTTTCTTCTGCTTGAGCTTTCGCATCATCGCTTCAAGTACCTCACGCCTCCTCTGTATTTAAAAAACATCAAGCATGGCAAGCAAAGATTAATTAAAAGCTATAAGTCAGGGAAAAAGGAAATTTAATGGATAGAGATTAATTGCTCAACCATAGCTTTCAGTCGAGACTTTTGGCAACTGGCATTATGTGCATATATAATCCCAAACTTATTGTCCAATATATCGCCATCAATTTTTATAGATTAATTAGATGTAGTATTCCAACAAAGGGACTATATAGAAAGCCAATAAATCCCTAGTGGTCCAAAAAATGGAATCAATTAAATGACCCCTGCAATGAAAATCTTTGGTCAAATGACCTTCGTTCCAACTTTACAAGAAGCAAAAAATATTAATTCAACTGATATAGTAAACAAGTTATGGTAGTTTGTTTCCAACTCTTCTAATAATAGACTATCCTGCTAATTAACCAGAAGCTAAAGGCAGATGTAGATTTCATATCTTTCCAACAAACAGCAAAAGCTACATTCACAAGTAATCATCCAAAGATGGTTAATTACCAGCTTCCAAGTTCTACAAACAGGCAGGCATCTTTTGTTCTTTGTCTTGAGAACTTTCAAGTGCTCTCCGATCTTGAGTGATCTGTCTAACCTTATATTTGCTAATTGACTAATGAACATGGATCATGTAATCCTGTTAACTAAAACATAAATAGGTGTCACTAGACCTAGATATTTAACTTCACATTTCACAAACTTAGGCATTGAGAAGAATGATTAAAACAGAGCATACTAAAGAAATGACAGTATCAGGTAAATCCCATCACAATTCTCAACTTTTTTATTTAAGTTCCACTTTGATCCCTACTTTTTGAATTGTTTCATTTGAACCCTTGACCTTTTAAATTGGTTTCATTTTGATCCTTTTATCGAATCATCCCTTTAAAATTCATGGATTTTATCCATGTGAGTATGACTAATCGGAACGTATCATTTTTTCTACTCTCCTTTCCGACCAGAGCTGGGTCGACAAGGCTAGGGCTTGCTAGCGGCTTGGGCAAAGTCAAGCACTGGCCTCTTGCCCAGATCGGATGGTTTTAGGCCAGAGAAAGTAAGTAAGCGATGGCCTAATATAATATACTAATAAAGTAAAAAAAAAAAAACAAAACAAAAGCCTCCTATCTCTAGAGAAAGTGAATGCATTTTTCGACCAAAAGAAAAGGAGAAAAGGAGAAAAGGAATTACGTGATTCTCCGGAGTCCGCGACAAAGACATGAGCTCTTCCTGTATTCGGCATCTGATTTTCAGCTCCGTGTTCTCGGTTTTCAGCTCCCTGTTCTCGTCCCGCATTTGCTGAGACTCACGCTTCATTTAAACAGAAGGCAAATTACTTATGCTAATAATTCATGCCGACCCCAAAAACGAATAGAGAAAAAAAAAATTTTCTTTTACCTTTTTTTTAGCCCGATGATTTCGATCACGCTCATTTTTCTTTTTCTTTCTTTCGTCAGGATCTACCTCTTTACGTTTTCGACCTTTTCGTTTGGTTTGGTGCAGGGGAACCTGATCAGCCTCTGGCGCCGCTTCATTTGAACTAGAACTCTTCATCTTCGAGTTTTCTTGAACCAGCCGTCGATTCTGAGTTAAACATTCTGGATTCATTAGTCACTAGAACCATCTACTAAGTGGGAGACTTGAAGTGAGTCAAGGTCAGCCCAAAAATTAGAGAAGCAATTTACGGATATCGCAAATATCATGAACAATAATTCAATAATTCAGTAGGAAAAAAAAATGAGACCATCAAGGAATCAGAATTTGCAAATCTTTCAAACTAATGGGGCAAATATAACATACAATCAATACCTTCGCACACCCTGCAATTTAGACGAGCTCACAAAGAAATGAAGATTAACGATTTTCAGAGGTAAACGTCAAATTTGTAATAAGATCAGAGAGAAGACGCGAGTCTCCAACTTGATTTCAGAAGACGCGCGCCATATATCCTCTTTTTACATTAAAGTAATATAAAATAGGCCGGGCTTTAGGCCTCAATTTGGAAAGGTTTTATAATTTTATAATATAATTTATTTATTATAAAATATATAAATAAAAAATAATTAATAAAATTATTTATTATTTATTTTTAATTATATATTTATTAAATTTTATTAGTTATTTTTATTTTTAAAATATTATATTATTTTTAATTAATTAACGATCATGTATATTTAACCATACCTAATAATTATTTTTTATTTTAATCAATATATTTAATAATTTTTAATAATTATTTTTTCTTTTATATATAAAATTAATTGTTTTTTAATATATAATATATTTTTTTCTCATTTACTCTTCCTTCTTTCTTCCTTTAACTTAAAATTTGAAGAGTACACAAAAAGTCCGTTATTTCAAAATTGAAACTGCCGAGAAGGAAGCCCTTGAGTGGCTTGATGACAACCAGAGTGCTGAGAAGGAAGACTATGAGGAGAAGCTCAAGGAGGTTGAGGCTGTCTGCAACCCTATCATCACCGCAGTATATCAAAGATCTGGTTGAGCCCCAGGGGGTGAATCAACTGAAGAGGATGACTCGCATGATGAACTCTAAAAATCTCTAAATTAAATTTGACTGCTGCGGAGCAAGCACGGGGGTGACAAAGATAAGGCAGAGCGCAGGCTAGGTGAGGTGAGGATCCTGTAATTTTTCTCATAGTAGGGGTTATTAAGGGAGAAATATTCCCCTATCTTCGCTTGTTTTTTGGGTGAAGATACGTTTGAAGGGATTTTTGGTTTTCATTACTTTTGTATTTTGCTCCTTTTATGTGGAAGAACACTTTTTCTAATTCCTGCGTATCTTAAAATGTCGATGGGGTTATTAGTTGACTTGAATGTCTTCATCAGAGCAAAATAAATGGCCAGCCCACACACCTTGTGGTCTGGGTTCGAGCTTGGTTAAAGAATAATCATAAAAGCTAACATAAAAGCTAGCACCGTTCTGATTCGAGCTTGGATGTTCTGCAACCCCAAGTTCTCAACATTGGATCCCCCATCAACCTGCAAAGTGGAAAATAATCATTTCAGACACACATCTGTCAAAAACGATTGGTTAAAGAATAATTTTCCCTGGCATTATATTTCTTCAAGAAGATAATTGAAAGACATTTCCAAGAGATGATTGATGGTATTTGGCACTGAGGGACAAAATGTACTAGTATTATGCCTAAGCTACCACAGAAAGGCTGTGGCATCTGCTGGGCCACCTATAGAGTAAAAAGCTCTTCACAAATTTTAGCCGCAACAGCTCTAACAAGAAGTAAAACAGCCTGAATATTATCATTTCATCAAGAATCCAGTTACCAAGTTTCCCATGATATGCAGCATAACCTACTTGCATATGAAGTTACATTTGCATCATTACATAGAAGAGACATGACCCTTCTGATGATTTACGTGTATGGATAAGTGAATAATGCCTAATCAATAGGTGATCCAGTTAAGACGTCGTTATTGGCTAAGACAGAAAAGTTGAAAACTAAATACTATCAAACTAATAAAAGCAGAACCAGCAATGTAATGCTTACGTGTCCAAAAACTGAATGTATCCATAACCAAAACGCACTGATTTCTGTGACAAGGCCTCAGAAATTTCAGGTGGGATCTGAAATTCTACAAGCTGGTCGTCTTTCTTCCATGTTGTAAACCACCGAAGCTCCCTGTAATTGCCATCATTTGCAAGCCACATCTTTGGCCGTATCATGACAATTTTCCGGTTAAAACAAAAAACTTGACAATTATAACGCTCTGATCCTTTAATAATAGGCATTCCTATGCTGCACAGTATGCCATCCGTCCAATCACCAAGCAGTATTTCTTTCAAGCACTTCCCGCTGCAAACAAATAACCCCAAGTGTCATTTCAGAGAAGCAAAGTATCATCACCTATAAGACTACAAGATCAACAAAGGAATTCTTTGGGACAGTGAATCTACCAGTCATTATCCTTGAGAACAAAAAGGGGTACCTTCCCACTTAAAAATACCAAAATGTTTCAGTTTACATACAGAAAACTTGACAAAAAACTAATAGCATATGCCGCATCCCATCAAAGAAGCAATGTACTTCAATTTAATTCTAAGCACCAACAAACGACTGATAATCCAAGTTCTAAGAACATCACAAATCAAAGTAAAGTTCCATGAATCTTTGAAGAAAAAACCCAGGAAAAAAAGGAAAAACTTACGCGTGATTGACTGTATCTAGTTCCAAGAAATGATCTTCACAGCCATAGCCAGTGATTTCGAGCTCGGGTCCAAGCCTGATGACAGCACCAGTTTCTTTGGCTCTTGATATGGATTCCTTAATGTGCTTCAAATTGCAGTCAAAGTCCATTGCCCATTGGTTCAGATTACACGTGGCTACTCTCAACAGCCTCATCTTCCAAACAAACTCCTTAAAAAAAACAAAACCAACAATTTCAGTCCATTGAATGAATCACTTGATAAACAAATTTAAAAGCATAGAAGAAGAACTAACGGCGGACACGAAATACGAGGTGGGTGATGTTTCGATAGGACAGAGAATTAGCGGCCTTGTGTTTGGTATCAGATTCTGTTTATATAGGATTTTTGAGAGAGAGAGAGAGACTTTGAATTTGGGTTAACGGGTTCTAGGCTCCAGGACCCTTGGACGGGTAAAAATGGTAAGAACACGTCAGTTGACGGCTTGACGCGTGTCAATCTGGGAAAAACCTCTAATTATGTTTTTTTTTACTGTGGTTTTGTAAAAGTAGTACCTTTGAGTGTAAACGCTGTCGTTTAAACCCTAACAAAAACCCCATCTCCAGTCCCATCTCAATCTGCATACAGAACCCCAAAACCTTACATTTTAACGGAACCAGAGAAAGCCTTTCTTTTCGTTCCAATTTCTTTCGTCATTCGATTCTCTATTTAAAGAAAAGGAAAGAGAAGAAAAGAAGAAATCAAAGTTGCCATGACTGAAGTGGCGAGCTCAGTGGTGCACGAGGTGCTAGGCCGCAGAGCAGAGGATGTGGATCAACCAATCATTGATTACATCATCAACGTCCTCGCCGACGAAGATTTCGACTTCGGAGAAGACGGCGACGGCGCCTTCGAAGCAATCGGCGAGCTTCTCGTCGCCGCCGAATGCGTCTCAGACTTCTCCGAGTGCCGCCAGGTAGCTTCCATCATTTCTCTCATTTCATAAAAATTCATTATTACATGGGTAATGGTTAAGAAAATGTAAATTTGAATAATAATTTCCCTAATCTTGGAGGAAAGAAATACAGAATTCTTTGTGACAGTTTTTGTAATTTTGTGTGGGATTTGTGGTAGGTTTGTAGTAAACTGTCTGAGAAATTTGGAAAGCATGGGTTGGTTAAACCAAAGCCAACTGTTAGGAGTCTAGCAACGCCATTGAGGATGAATGAAGGTATGGAGGAGGAGGCTCCAAAGAAAAAGCCAGAGCCGGTTGATGGTCCATTACTGTCTGAACGTGATAAAATGAAGATCGAAAGGAGGAAGAGGAAGGAGGAGCGTCAAAGAGAGGTAAAACATAGATAAAGAAGTCAATATTAATAATTAGATGCACTTGTTTTTCGTAGTGTTAGGTGACGTTGATTGCTTCTATGATTGTGTTCGGTTGGCATTAATGTGAGACAACTGAGAAGCTATTTAGTTATGTACTTGTATCCTTTCATGATTATGTTTTTATGTCACGTGTTGCACAGGCACAATACCAAATGCATTTAGCAGAGATGGAAGCAGCTAGAGAAGGAATGCCTGTTGTCTGTGTGAATCATGACACTGGTGGGCCAGCAATCAGGGATATTCATATGGAGAACTTCACTGTTTCTGTTGGTGGCCGTGATCTGATAGTTGATGGTTCAGTTACACTATCATTTGGAAGGCATTATGGTGGGTTAAGTTCCTTATTTAACCCAGATAGTATTGCTCTCATGCCAAGAATAGGGAAAAGAAGAAAAATGAGAAACTTCATGAAGATACATATGGAATAGTGTTCCCTTAGTATAGGCCTTCCTGGTTGCAGCTTTTCTTGTTGATTTGTTTCTGATCCATTGTGGCTTTCTCTCTGCAGGTCTTGTTGGAAGAAATGGTACAGGGAAGACAACTTTCCTTAGGTACATGGCTATGCATGCTATTGATGGAATTCCTCCAAACTGCCAGATTTTACATGTCGAGCAAGAAGTAGTTGGTGATGATACAACAGCCTTGCAATGTGTTCTTAACTCTGATATTGAAAGAACCCAGCTTTTGAAAGAGGAAGCTCATTTGCTTGCACAGCAGGTTGAGAACAATTAGCATTTTATCTGAGAAAGCACTTAATCTTTGTAATGATTCAAATCCATTTACCTATGTCCTTTTCTAGTGATCCTGCTGATAAATTTATTGTTTTCTTAAGAGAGAATTGGATCTTGAAGAAGATGAAAATGGAAAGAGCAAAGGAGATCTAAATGGGGTGCCTGACAAAGATGCCATCTCCCAAAGACTCGAGGAGATTTATAAAAGGCTTGAGGCCATTGATGCAGATTCAGCAGAGTCTCGTGCAGCCTCTATTCTCGCAGTAAGTTCTCAAATAATGTATTTGGTTGGTGACTTAAAAGTGCATGATTGATCTAAGCCTAAAGCTTAAATAATCGACAATGAAAATGAGAATTTAGGTAGAATTAAGAAAAAAAAAACAGAAGAAAAGACTTTATTTGGTATAAAGAAGTAAGGTTGTGGACTTGTGGTGGTCTGTGTGTGCTGACCTCCTAATATTATGGCAGGAAAAGTTACTGCTGCCGCACAAAGCATGATAAAGATTTTGGATAGGTGTCCAAATTGCTCAAATTATAAAATTTCTCCAATTTGTTGTGTGCTTGCTTTCTTGGTCCTGGTTAACTAATAGTGTATAAACAAAAGAATACATGTCATGCACATTAAGTTGTATAATGATATTGAATTTACTTGTGCTATTGCATCACGTAATTCATTTAAATTCTAATCACACCGGCCCAAAATATTTCCAGGGTCTCAGTTTCTCTCCAGAAATGCAGCAGAAGGCAACAAAAACATTTTCTGGAGGATGGAGAATGCGAATTGCTTTAGCCCGCGCACTGTTTATAGAGCCTGATATGTTGTTGCTTGATGAACCTACTGTAAGTTGTGTGTTTTATGTTTGCTTCATGGCATGCGTTTTCTTTCAGAACCTGGTATATATCTATTTTATTTTATATGCAGAACCATCTTGATCTTCATGCTGTCCTATGGCTGGAATCATACCTGGTGAAATGGCCAAAAACGTTTATAGTTGTGTCTCATGCTAGAGAATTCTTGAACACGGTAACTTCAGCTACTTGTTTTCTAGTTCATCCTAATAACTATTATTGATTAATATAACAATTTTCTGTAAATTGGGTCTGCTTTCCAACCGGATTTTTCTATTTCTCGCTTTAAATTGTTGCTTTTATTTTCAGGTGGTTACTGACATTATTCATCTACAAGGACAAAAATTATTGGCCTACAAAGGAGATTATGATACCTTTGAGAAGACTAGGCAGGAACAAGTTAAGAACCAACAGAAAGCCATTGAGGCAAACGAACGAGCAAGATCCCATATGCAGGTTTTCTCCATTGCACTAAATTTGTATAATATACATGATGCTGCATTGTTTCTTGTCTGATGATGGTCATCGTAATAAAACTAAGTCAACGCTATTCTTTTTCTTTATTGATGTTCTTTTTATGCCTATTAATGTTGTTTGATATATCTTCAGAGTAGGTTAGTCATTCAGAGCATACTTCAATCTCTAATTAGTGTTACTCTCCCCGGCCCCCATGCCCCCCTTTTTAATACTATCATCCTACACATAGTACAAATCTTTAGTCTGCTTTTATTCTATTTTCATACCAGAGAAGGTTTGTATTATTTATAAATATCTGTCCAACCAAGTTGGCATATAGTTAATTTATGTGTTGCGACTATAACCTTCATTGTTGTCTCTGATATGCTTTCCATTGTTAAGTGGTAGATTTGTTATTTTCAGGGTGCTTCCATGTACTTTTTGTGATTAATTTCCTTTCGTCTTGGCTTATATTAAAGTGTAGTACCATGTATTTGACATTTAACTGCTTTTTTTTTTGTTTTGATCCGCAGGCCTTTATTGATAAATTTAGGTATAATGCAAAGAGAGCATCCCTTGTTCAGTCCAGAATCAAGGTGATTTATGTATTATTTTGGATGATTTTAATGTAATTTCTTAACCTTTATACTTCTATTGGTCCAATTCTCTCTGTGGATATGCCATAGCTTATTGGTTGCTTTTACTTCTATAGGCATTGGAGCGGATGGAGCATGTAGATGAAATTGTTAATGACCCTGAGTATATCTCCTTCAGTGCTTGAATCTTCTCAATTTTAAGACCTTGAATTTGCATTCAGATCCATTGGAGTTTTATTTATTTACAATTGAGTTTGCCATTTTGTTATGCAGTTATAAGTTTGAGTTTCCGACTCCAGATGATAGACCTGGGCCTCCTATCATAAGTTTCAGGTTTGTTTTTGGTGTTTCTTTAAGAATTTTGATGATGTCAGTTCTGAAACTTTTTGAAGTTCCAATTTGGTGCTACTTTGCATTTTACTTTTGTGACTTTGGAGCTAAGGTATTGACAGCTGCCTACAAATTATTTCAAGTTTTATTTTTACAAAATAATAATATAGAATCAAGTTGACTCCTGCTTGAAGTGTTTTAGATGGGCTGCTTATTGGTCAGTATTGATGTTTCTTGAATGTGTTTGCAGTGATGCATCATTTGGCTATCCTAGGGGGCCAACATTGTTTAAGAATCTCAATTTTGGTATAGATCTAGACAGCCGCATAGCAAGTAAGGATGATTGCTTCTTGAGTTTTTTCTTTGTGTTTACCTCATTTATGCTCCTTGACCTTGATCTATCTTTTTCCTACTCACACAATCACATGGCACTCCCCTCATCAAAGAACAAAAAAAAAAAAAAGAATAAGAGGAGAAGGAAAGAAGGGCCTCTTTTTAGTGTTTGCATATCAATAAATGTTTATGCCCTGAAAAATATACTTACAACAAAAATTAGATTAAGATGTCGTTCCATCTTATGGTTCTCTAAATGCTCATTTTTGAGCAATCATGGATATTCAAGAAATTAGTGCCTTCTACTGTCATGATTTGGACAATGTGCCACTTATGGGTTCATTTTTTCCTCCTGTTTTATCTCTGTGCATGTGTCTTTTTGTAGTGGTTGGTCCAAATGGGATTGGTAAGTCAACAATCCTTAAACTTATTGCTGGGGAACTACAACCAAGCTCTGGGACAGTTTTTCGTTCAGCTAAGGTATCTTAAACTTCAATTGTTTTTGTTTATGTAACATTTTTTAATCTACTTACTCTAGTAAATCACAATTCCAATATCGTTGCTTAGTTTCTCTTGCATTACGCATGAACTTTTTCCTTCTGGATCATGTTATATTTTCCTCTCTGGAGATGGGGATTTAACTAGTTATTGTATCGTCTCTGGAGTCACTCCAGTAAGGACCTATTCCTTTACTTTGACTGTAAATACTTATTTTTTTCAACTTACTAGTCACTTATTTAATCATTTTCACTTTAATAATATCTAGTACTTAAGTAATGGAAATTGGAATGTGCTCTATATGTAGGCTATTTTTTATAGCCCCTTTCTCTCTTCTGTATTTGCAGATCTAACTACTCACCAAATTTTCTTCTGAGTTGCACAATTCAGATATCTATCCTTTACTCTTGACTACATACATGACTAATCTTTCTCTCCTCATTGACCCACATTTGGCAATCGGGTTTAGATTCCCTTTATCCCATAATATTGGTTTATCTTTAAATTTGGATTCTCCCAAAATGCTTTTACATTACTTAGAGAAAATCCTTAATTATTTATTACACATTTGGACCCTGTACTGTTTCATAAATTACTCCTTCAATACTTGATTGAATGTCGTGCTTGACAGTGGATGCAATTTTACGGAAACAGCATATTCAAAGTAACCTTTTTTCGTAACTTAAAAAATTTGAAAATCTCCAATGATATCAACATTGAAGGGTGTTTATTAATAAAAAAGCTTTTGAAAAAAGAGAAATATCACTAATGAAAGATCATATAATTGAAAAGTGGCATTCCTTTGGATTGTGATTATAAGGGGATTAGGATATTCAAACTTGGATGGAAGAAGTACTACATATAGATAAAGCACAGTGAAACACACATTATAATTTGTGCATTTGAAAAGGGGGCTGACATTATGTTGACATAAGGATTATAACAACTGTAATTGTTTATATCAATGTTAGGCTGGAAGAGACTGACATTATTATGTCAACAGGTTCGCATTGCTGTCTTTAGTCAGCACCATGTTGATGGACTAGACCTTTCTTCAAATCCCCTATTATATATGATGCGTTGTTATCCGGTAAGTTTTCATATTTTTCTTATTCCTTATGTGTGATGTGAGGATCATCTATAGTGCTTTTAAGGCCTTCATGGCAGTCTTTCTTTATTTTGTTCTTATTTTTGGTTGCTCTTGGGCACGGTGCTTTAAGTAACTTCATGTGGTTAAATCCCTTGTTTGATGGTTCCATCTTGCAGGGAGTGCCTGAACAAAAGCTTCGTGCCCACTTGGGTTCTTTTGGTGTCACAGGAAATCTTGCACTACAGCCGATGTATACTTTGTCTGGTATGTTTACTACCTTATGTTTGGATATAATTGATAATGTGAAGTCTGTTTTTTAGGTGATATTTAGTGATTGGACTGAACTTTGGTCCTCAAGAAGGTTTTCTTACTAGCTAATTGAAGTCCTACCATTAAAAGTATGCAGACAGAATGTTTTTCTTTATTTTATAAAAGAATTAGTCCTATTAATAGCCTAGGATTTTGAATTATCGTATATGCTTATGTAGGTATATGTATGTGCATATGTCCATACAGGTTTCTAATTACTTTGATTGTTATGCTAGGTGGTCAAAAAAGCAGAGTTGCTTTTGCAAAGATAACTTTCAAGAAACCACACATAATTTTGCTTGATGAGCCATCCAATCATCTTGTAAGTCATTAATTTTGATTATTTCTCGATATTAGGACATGTTAAGTCTTCATTAATTCCAGAGTTTGCATGGAAAGGTTTATATAAGCAGACAATGCTATGACAACTGACTCTGGCATTTGATCGTTGACAATGGTGTTAAAATTAGGATTTGGATGCTGTGGAGGCACTAATTCAAGGCCTTGTCTTGTTCCAAGGAGGGATCCTAACGGTATCAGTCCTGTTGTCTTTTGTCATTTTAATAGCACTATGAATAAATATTTGGGATTATGTTGCTTTTTTTTTTTTTTAACTTCTCAGGTGGAATTGTATGTGCTCTTCCATGCAGGTTAGTCATGATGAACATCTAATATCTGGAAGTGTAGATGAACTATGGGTGGTGTCTGAGGGCAAGGTGAGCCCTTTCCATGGAACTTTCCAGGACTATAAGAAGATGCTTCAGTGCTCTTCCTAAAACTATTATTCTGTTGGAGCATACCCTTTGATATGGGGATGGATTTCTAGAAGGTACAACAAGACCACAAGGTACTTACCAGGACTAGAGGAAATTCTTCTCCTCTTTTGAAAACCTTTTTTGGTCAAAGGTATGAAGAGTGATTTCTGGGTATTGACATATAATTATGATTGTGTCTTTCTGCAATCTGATGGATTCCTTCGTTTGCTTTAGCTATGGACTCCCGTCAAAATTTTTGAATCTTCATCCTTGGACAATAAGGTTTACAGCACAGATCAACGTGGATTTCCCCACTCCTTTCTGGCTGATACCAAACAGTTTTTATGGTGTGTCAGCGCCTTCCGCTGGGAAATATATATAGATGATGCAATGAAAGTTTATTCTTGCAGCTACTTTATTTTTAGTTTATCGGATAGTTCCAGTTATATTATTGATAATTCATATTTGGCATAATGGTTAGTATTGCTTTTTGGACTAAGATTATAACTTAAATTCCTCCTTCCTTTGATCCAATGCATTATGTTTTATTTATTATTGAAAGTAAATACTGAACATAGCATAGACTCTAGGCCAGAACAATGAATTCATAAGATAGGCTGCCCTCTCCATTCTGCAAGAGAGATCCAATCCCATAAGAGAGACTACGAAAGGAACAGACCAGTGCTAAGAGGCTTGCCCTGAAAATATTCTTGGTCCCGAAGACACTCTCGGCACATCTCAGAACTCTGTCTTTCTGTGATGCTATAATGCTGCTTCTGCAAGGCATACAGTTCGGCCTTCAATTCCGATATCCTCTCTTCCAAGCTCTTTAACTCCTGGTCATTTCGTGCTTTGGAACCAAAGTATGCGTGAGCAATTTTCTTCAAGTGTTCTATAGCAAAGTTCCCCTTGAAACCAATGCTCAAACCACTATTAATTGCATCTCTCCATAATATCATTTTATCCAGGTCGACCTGTTCAAGTTGCACTTCATTCATCTCTTTGATCACAGAGCAAAACAGTATATAGGATTCTCTAATTACAGGGTTGCTCTGATTGCTCTCTGCAGTAATATCTCCATAGGCCTTATCAAGAATCTCATGGATGGGAACAAGAGAAGGTGGCAAACTGAATCTCCCACATTTTTCCAGTTCCTCTGGTAATCCTTTGAAGTCTAGGAAGTCCACTCTACTCTTCTCCTTGTCATCAAGTTTCTCAATAAAATCTTGAAGAAACTCGTCAGTATACTGTATATCAGAACGAGAACTCTCTACGCCAAGATCATCGGGCTCGTTATTTGCCTCTTTTCCAATTGTAGGCAGAACCATTGCCTGCGTCTGAAAAATTAGGTAGGAGAGAAGAATCACATTAGGTGGACTACATACAGTTTTTAATGTCTCTTTTACAAAGGAGAACGGTGGTTTAAGAGAAGCAAGGATTATCCTACTTATTACTTTATTACATTATAGACAAAGGTAATTTGATTCAATGTGATGTAAATTTTAACCTTGAACTGCCATTGAGAAAGGAGTTGTCTTCTCTCTACTTGCTCTGTTTGCTGCAAAATACAAATACAAATAGAAACAAAAAAGAAAAAGGGCTTTGTTACAGTTAGGGAAATAGGGATACCGGGATAAGAGAGTTATTCAGCTAACGGTTCTACCGAGCAAAAGACAGACAGCAAAATGGGGTAGAGGGGAAAGAGTCAAAGAAGCTGTACATTTTGACGAACAATGTTGTCTAGTTGATGTATCTTTCTAGTCAGAGATGGCTCCACATCGTTCAGCCTTCTGCTCTCCTCGGCTAATTGGCTAATAATGTTTCTTACCGTCGTGACCTCGGCCCGCAATTCGTCCAAGAGAGGCGCCGTTTCCTGGTACTTGGCCGCCACGTTCTGCAGTCTCTCGAACTCCAGCTTTCGTTTGCAAGATAGAGAAGCCAAACCAGGATTCAAATTAAAGAAGTAAAATCACGGGAAACGAGATGTCATAAGAGATAACAGTAAATCAGGATACAGTATTGTGTACGTTACGCTCGCGCCTGCGTTGTCGATCACGCTTGTTCTTTGCACTTCTTTGAGCTGGACTTAGCTCGCGGCTTTGAAACATAGCGTCGTCGATCTGATCCTCCAGCTTCTTCTTTTGGTTTTCAATTCTGAACCCTCTAAATTATCTGTCTTGGGAGCTGCCTGCAATTGAATATCAGCGATTTTTAGGGAAAACTCTCGCGAATTCTACTTGTCGTTGACTTCTATTTGTCGCTATTTCTGGTTTGGGGCAAACCTTTTCTTTTTCTTTTTATTGTTTCTTACAGAATCTTAACTCTTAAGATACCTTGGCATGTTAATTAATCGAATTTGAGTGAGACGATTTATTTTCTTTTTTTTTTTTTTTTAATTTTCAAAGTTGGGTTTTTTTGGTATATGTGAAGAATGTGTAAAGGAGTATAAATCAACCTTGTCATGGTAGAAACATATGCCAATGTGTGGTTTCCAGACTATGACTTAGTCGGCGCGCGCGCATAACTTATTCTGAGAAGGCAGACGTAGGCCTTTTGACATGTAGTATTTCTTTTTTGTTTTAATATTTGTGGCGCTCCGTGCTCGCGCGCCTTTGAATTCTATATCACTGCCAAGGAACATAATCTACTTTTCTTTTTGTTTGAGTTCAAATTGAAAGCAAACCCCACTTGGTAGAATTTGAAATATCATAGGAGTTAAGAGAAGGTCATTTGTCACGTGCAGCGTTTCAGAAAAGTAAGTGGGTAAGCTATTCAAGAATTCTTGAATGATTTTATAATCGATGATTGGCTATCATTTTCACTGGCTATAAGTCTTACTGATGATTTCCATAGAAATATATAAAACTATTTGTTATATTATACGTTGTATGATAGAACTCATGAAAACGTATATAATAACCTTTTCTTAAATCTTCACCTAATAATAAATTTGCAAAAAAACTTGAATGTAATAATTAAATCATAACAAATGCTAAAATATTGTAACCAAATACTAGCAAAATTTGTTTTACTAATTAATTAGATGGATAATATTAGCTCATGGCATTAGATTAGAATTAATGTGACAATGATCAGATTTACTATTTGGTATACCACAAATGTACAATTTTATACTGTATTGATAGTCTCATCAAATGAGTTGAAATTTGGCGACTTTTACTATATAACTAGCACAACACTTTAATAAATATAACCTCATTAAAATATAAAATGAAGTTAATCGATCTAATCTCTATAACGTTTATTTAACTATTAATATAATTTTGTTTTCTGTAATTTGAAAAGTGATAGGTTGTCTATGTACTGTGATAACCACAAGGCAGCCACCGTCACGGTAATTGCAGGGACCATGAAATAAAAGAACAACCTACTAAAGCCTACGTGGCATCTAACAGATAAAGTTAACAAAATCTAGGACAGGACCAAACAAAGGAGAAAAAACAAAAGCACCCGCACATCATATCTCATATCATATTTTTAAGTGATGGTCTCTAATGCCAACTTATTGTTTGTGTCCAAACATTTATACCCATGCACCAGGAGTAAGGCTATAATGCAGAAATTACTTGAACGAAAATCCATCGCTAAGGGATATAATATGAGCAGCAACGCACGTGTATCCCTCCTACTTAAAAAGTTGAGGTGAAGATCAATGATTTATGAATTAGACAGGTGTGGGCCACTGTAGAGACCATAGAACAGTTTCTACAATGTGTCCCCGGGTTTATGCTTTAATAGTGAGTCTGCCAGTCATTTGGACAAAGATGTCTCGATGGTACCAATGCTGTAATTGCTAATGACTAATTCCTAAAGTCTGTTAAATCCATCTCCCAATTATTAAGCAAACACCGTACGCATTCTTATAACATAAAAATACATGTTCAAAATACAAAGCAGCAACAACCAAAGGTCCAAGACTTCAAGAAATACATATAAAAAGCACAGACGATATAAATATTCAGAATTACATATACAAAGGATTCAGAGACGATCAAAATATTAAGAAATACACGTAAAAAATATTCGAGAGTCAGAGACGATATAAATGGCTCCTTAACTCGGTGGCATGCACATTAAATTAACCATTATATAGCTCTTCACATAGGAAAGGTGCATATATGCTTGAGGAGGCGAGGAGCTTATAGGTACCATCTCTAAACCGTCTTTGAAGATGGGATTTTCTTAGAACGAAAATCCTAAATTAACAAGAAAATAATCAGAATTAGTAAATTTAGAAAACTATATGTAAAAGAGGAAAGTGTAGTTAAAAGCAAAATTCTAGTATCACGAGAAACATGAATTTG
Source organism: Theobroma grandiflorum (assembly GCA_036013995.1). Classification (NCBI taxonomy): domain Eukaryota; kingdom Viridiplantae; phylum Streptophyta; class Magnoliopsida; order Malvales; family Malvaceae; genus Theobroma; species Theobroma grandiflorum. The sequence continues at coordinate 1,212,340 of CP142131.1, read as the reverse complement.
AGGGAAGAACAGAAAATAAACAAGATTAACCAATATGATGAATGTACAAACCTGCTTTTTTATTGGCAGCAGGGTCATGAGCGAAAAGATCACTGATATCATACCATTTGGGGGCATGCAAGTCATGATTTGCAACAGAGGAGCCAGCAACAAAAGCAATTGGAGATCCTAAATTAACAAAAAAGGAATTAGGACAAGTAAATTGAGGAAGCTATATAGAAGAAGACATTCAAGAGAAACATAAACCAATATGATGAATGTAAGAACCTGATTCATTATCGGCAGCAGGGTCATGAGTGACAAGCTTACTGATGGTATCATGATTATTTGGAACATCAACCATGACAGGCAAGTCATGACCTGCAATAAATGAGGAGCCAGCTGCAGAGGAATTTGGAAATTCTAAATTATTACAAGAAAATAATCGGGATAAGTAAATTCAGGAAGCTATACATAAAAAGACATTGTAGTTAAAGAGTTAAATTTAACTAACACAAAAGGCAAATTTGAGGGAAAAATAAGATGTAAATAAGATGAAACAATACAATGGAACGTGAAGAATTGATTGATTACCGGCAGCAAGGTCATGATCATTGGAAAGATCACTGATATCATGACTATCTAGCGCATCAAACACAGAGGCCAACTCAGGATATGCAGCAAAGGAGGAGCCAGCTGCTGCGAGAGATGTAAATTCTTAATTAACAAAGCAAATAATCAGGATGAGTAAATTTAAAAAGCTATACATAAGAAGATATTATAGTTAAGAGTTAAAATTAACTAACACAAAAGGCAAATTTGAGGGAAGAAAAAGATGTAAACAAGATGAAACAATATGATGGAACGTAAAGACTTGATTGATTTATTACCGGCAGCAAGGTCATGATCAGTGAAAAGATAACTGATATCATGATTATCTAGCGCATCAAACACAGAGGTCAACTCAGGATATGCAGCAGAGGAGCCAACAGCAGAAGCAGTTGGAAATCCTAAATTAACAAGAAAGTAATCAGGACGACTAAATTTAGGAAGCTATGGTAACTATCACAAAAGCAAATTTTTTGTATGGTGAGGAACATGTAAATTTCTTTGCCAATTTGAGGGAATTAGAATAAGAAGTAAACAAGATAAACCAATTACTATGAATGTAAAAAACCTGCTTTATTACCGGTAGCAGGGTCATGACTGAAAGGATTATTTTCTGGGTTGTTTGGCAAGCCATGATTTGCAACACACGAGGGGCCAGCAGCAGCAGATGCAGTTGTGTTGTTGTTAGTGTCGTTCAGGCCTGCAAACAGTTAAGTCCATTTAATAGAATACCAAGCAATTTGATCAAGGGATGGAGATAATTACTAATTCAAGTCCATTTGCTGATAAAATCAGCCATAGAAGGTAGTAAAATTAATTCATTAGCATCCTGCAAAAGAGCTTCAGAATTAAGTTCCTGAACCTTGATCATAGGTCTGCGATAGAATCCAAGTTTCCGCCTGCAATAAAGAGAAATAAGTTCAATACTCCATGGAAGATCATACAACATGTTCATAGGTAAGCATGGACTTTATTTCATCAATTAAATTCCGCATACCTCGTCAAAAGAAGTAAAGTTTGTACCCTGCAATTCAACAGAATTGAATTAATGAGCAGTAAAACTGGACGAAGATAAAGATTTTTAGTTTAAACTCATATATACACTTATCCTTAAATTAAACACTATTAGTTTAACAATGATAGATTTCCGTACGTCGACTTTCCATGCACAGGGAATTTGCTTCATCTGTTCCACAATTGCCTCCTGGAAAACACAAATAAATTAAAAATGGGTATTACCGTATTGTCAGGCTAAGGAATAGCACAACTCTTCCTATTGATTTTTCTCATAAAAAGATACAGAAAATCCCTAGGAGACTTCAAGGCCTAGACCATGGGCATATTATAATAATGGGCATATATTCAACATTATTACAATCATGGTTATCATATACCAAGCTAAACCAAAACTAGCTAGTAGTTCAAAAATTATCAATTAAGCTTAGCAGACCAAGAAAACTATATTAATCACAATTTTCCTTAAAGAGCAAAAGTATATTTCTTTTGAACTACTAGTTTATTATATAACTTATTTGAACCACTGACCACGTGATTCAAACTAAATTATGATTTTTTTGTAAGTACAATTCTGATAAAATCGTATTGTTCTAAGAAAAAGGTCATGCATTAATTTATCATTGTAATGGTCAACCAGCACAGCAGCCTTCAAAAGCTTTTTAGCTTAGTTGATGAAGATTGGTTGTAAATATTAAAGCAACTAAGTTTTAACGAAAAGTGCTAGCCAGCTATATCCCAATTGATAGAGCCCCTTCTGAAATGGTTGTTAAACCGAACATTTGGTGTCAATAATCTTCAAAGTCAAAATAAGATTGGTTTTAGGAAGGAGAAATGATTGATTTACTGATTGCATAATCCAACCCATAAAAAAGAAAAAGGAATGAAAGAAGACATAGTAAAGGACTAGAGAAATGGCAGTGTGGGTACCTGTCTTCCAAGAGCTCTCCATAGTTCCTGGTTTTCATTTGTTATACGAATTATTTCAGAGTTCTTTTCCTCCAGCTCCGCACCCATCCTCAGGTTTTCTTGTTCAAGTTCCTCAAACCTCCTCTTTATTTATGAAACAGGAAGCATTGCAAGCAAGGATTAAGTCATGGATAAACGAAATTGAACGTCTAATTATAATCATGGAAAATGAAATTGATAATATATTATATATATAATATACCTTTTTGTTTGCCCTGTATCTTTTGTCCACCGCCTGTTTCGCTCTTCTCTGAGCTGGAGTTGGAGGTTCTTTTGCTTTTTTCTTAAAATCAGTTGTTTTTGCTGTGCTAACCTTTTGTTTGTGATTGTTGGTCTTTGCTGCTTTAGCAGCACTAGAAGAAGCCACCATTTTTTGTAGACACCGACCTTCAATAATCACTATATATATTTCCTTCTCAGCTTCTCTTTGATTTCAGATTTACGAAGCTGTCGCCCTCGTTTCCGTATTGAGAGTACCTAAGCTGCATCTCTATTTGGCCTAATTTTGAATTCGTTGGTTCTTAACCCTCCAAACGACAACGATTTGTTGACGGCTGGATTGGATCAGAAACAAGATCGGGAATCCAGCAAGCGGGTATCAAAGTCAACGCCTATACTTAAAGAACAGAACAAGGAAAAATGAAGAAAGGGGGAGATCTGAATATATGATAAACCTTCGAAAATGGTGGAGAAAAGTCAATTCTATCAAAACAAGAGGTGATGTACGAATCGGAAGCGCGATATACCTGATCTTCGGTTCTTTCCCTTTCCAAATGAACTGGATCAGTAAGTTGGAGCACTCAACTGCAAGAACAAAATAAGACAAAAATGGATGAGAAAATTAATGGAGATGGATCTCCGATCGACACCTTCGAAAAGCTTACTAAATCAAATATACTTAAAAAGATTAACCATAATCAAACTATATCAGGAACTGTACTAACCCAAAACAAGAACATCTTCTTCATTTGACGTGATGGAGAGATTTGAAAGCAAAAGGGATAAGGAGGTGGTTGTTATATACAACCAAGACGTCGACCGGGCTGCGCGATTCATTTGCCTTGCTAAGGAAGTAGTACTGCACTTCTCTCCTCCGGCCACTTTTTCAACTGCTCGCGCGACCACCGAGCATTCGATATATTTATAATTTTTTTAGTCACTTAATGAAAAATGAATTTATTTCTTTTTTTCATTTCGAAATTTATGTTGTCCAACTTTGAACTTCAAATTTTTAAACTAAAATTTCAAATTATAACGGTCAAGATATCAACTTAAAAAACATGGTTTATATATTCTTAATTCATATTTAAAACCTAACTATATAATATATATTCTGTTCTTACTTTTTTATTAAAAAAATAAAAATTGTATTAAAAATAATTAATTTTTATCCATAACTGAAAGATATAAGCTTACATTCATAAGACATAATTATATTAAATATTTCTTATATAATTATAATTATTATGTGTTCATTTAATATTATTAATTTCTTTAAAAAAATTAAAACAAACACTACGTGAATAGAAATTAAACGAGATAAAAGTTAACATATACCAATTTGTTTCATGACTAATATAATTAATTAAAGTACATAATCTTTTAAGATTTTAATTGAGAAACATTATATAGGTATATAATGCTCGAATTTTTTTTATTATTTAAAAAATTATTTATTACGATCAATAAAGTCGTTATATTTTTATTTTGATTAAATTAATTAATTGGTATTAATTAAAATATTATTTATTATTTTAAAAATAACAATATCATATGATCAAATTATCGTACCAAATTATTATTTATTTTTACATATTAGTATATCACGACAACACTATATGATATAAAATAATAAATGTAATTTTGACTAATAACAATTAATAGATTATTAATTATAAGAATATACGTGATTTAAAATAAAATTATGAGCACTTAATTTAACGTAATAAAAATTTATTTGTAGTTTTAATTTTTTTTAAATTATTATGCCTTTTTATCGCATTAAAAATGATTTGATAAAAGATTTTAATAAAAGCACCCAAACAAAGGTTTGGTTATTTAAGATTTCAATTGGCATATAAATATTTATTATTATTGTAGTAAAATCATCGCCGGAAAAGCAAAACGTGCGATATTCGAACGAATCGATTTGCTCGTCGCAAGAGTACGAGTGGTCCCTCACACAGTTAGCGGCCATTTTGAGAACATTAAGTTGAGCAAGAAGGTCAAACCGATTAGAAGGTGTTTGGAACTTTCGTTCATCGCCCGCACAATTATATAATTGCCGGCCTCTGCTTTCCTTGTAGCTCGAGCCCATACACTCGAGTTTTTCTAAATGTTAGAGTTTGTGTTAAGGATAAATACGCTCGAACGTGAAAACGGCCGTCATCTGCAGAAAGCGCGCGTGTGGTGTCGTTTCAGCGTCGCGCGAGGGCCTCTCGGTCAACAGCAATTTGAGAACGTTCTATTTACTGTTTTGAGCGAAACTAATGTCTGGCAACTGCCTGCCTTTCCTTATCGGGCGACTGCGTACAGCAATTTGTGTTGACTGGTTTGTTGATTATAGTCAATATTTTCATGTTTCTTTAGCCCAAGAAAGTAAAAGCGAGTAATTGGGTCGTCATGTTCCCCTCGCTGTGATGTTCATTGGGTTAAAACTTAGATTCAAGTTGATACGAAGAAATCTGGACTAACCTTAAATCAGTTCAGTACTCCAATAGATTGGGCCGATTCGAACAAAAAAGTTATAAAATATGTGCACCTGGCGGGCTCAAGAGATAGGAACCAACTCACTACAATATATAGCCAGTCTTGGGTGCAAAATGATTAGTGTTGATTAGAGCTATACATTGACATACAGTACACTATACTCTTTTTAGGATTATAAGGGGAAAAAATGATTATCAGAAGATTATAAGTTATATACTACAATTCGTAGCATGATGTAGGATAAATTTAGAGAAGGAAAGAATCCCATGGATGACAAAACGATCACAAAATTAGAAGTTCAGAAGCATGACATACCTCGAGAAGGTTTAACTATGTTCATTCTGTCACTCTCAACTCTATATACATTAGTCAAAAAGCAGATAATATCCAAGTATCCAAGATTTCAGAAGGTTGAATATGTCATGATAAAGCTACATTTTCTAATTAGATGTAATCCGTATGTATTTTTATTTGTATTTGAATCTGTAACACTTATCAATTTGTATAGTCTTGCAGTATATACAACTAAAAGTTTAAAACAGAATGGAAGTATGCTTTCCTTCTCAGAAACTTTCGGCCTCACTATATGATACAACGTGGTTAAACAAAACGGAGAAGGTAGCAGAATATACCTTCCAGCGCATTGATGGAGAGAATCCAAACCTGGTTGAAAAGATCCTAATGCAATAGGCCAGCACTAAGAGATTTGCCCTGAAAATACTCTGCATCACGCAGACACTCCTTCCTCACCTCAGAATTCTGCTCTTCTACTTTCTTAGCGTGCTTCTCGTCCCAGTCAGATAGTTCAATCTGTAATGTTGATATCCTCTCCTCGATGCTCCTGAGCTCTTGATCATTCCTTGCTTTTAAACCAAAATATGCACGGCCAATTTTCTTCAAGTGCTGTATGGCAAAGTCCACTTTGAAATTGATATAGAGAGCACTATCGATTGCATCCCTCCATAACATCATCTTTTTCTGGTTGATACTCTCAAGTTGCAGCTCATCCATCTCTTTGATTGCCGCACACAACAGAATACGGCTAGGCATAGGTGCAGCTGCTTTGTTTGCTCTCTGCAGCAATCTCACCATAGTTCTTCTCGATCTTCTTATCAATAAGAGCCAGAGAAGGGGGTAAAGTGCCCATCCCACTTTTTACCGCTTCCTCCGTTAAGCCAGTGAAATGTTGAGTTTTTGTTTCTTCTATGGACAGCACAAGTCTTTAGGATAAGGGTGAGAGCCTTCTTGTTTTTTGATGGCACAGGTTAGGAAAAGGAATTGGTATCGAATCTTTGTGAAGCAATTCCCCGATTGCAAGTGTATTTCATTTCTTTCTGCACAAGCTTGATGGTTCATGCCAGTTGAAGTAAACAGTCGAAGACTTTGAATGGCATGGGGCTTAGTGCTAATAAAACCGTCTTTCGAGACACACACACACACACACACACACACACACACACACCTTTTATTCTGAGTCCAGCTGCCAAAGCTCTAGTCATGCATCCCTTTGACTGCAGCACAGCCATCTTGATGGTCTCTAATGGCAACTGATTGTTTGTGTCCAAACATTTATACCTATGCACGAGGACTATGGCTGTAATGCACTTCGTTTAGGAATTTCAAGGGATATAAACTTCATCAAAACACATGTCGAACATACAAAGCAGCAACAACCAATAACCAACAACAGGAACAACGGGAAAGGTCCTAGACATCAAGAAATACACAAAAAAGGCACTCCGAGACGACATAAATATCGAGAAATACGCGTAAAAAGGACTTAGAAATGACATAGATATCAAGAAATACACGTAAAAAAGACTCAGGAGTCAGAGACGACATAGATGGCTCTTTAACTCGTTGGCATGCCCAATCAATTAACCATTCATCGATAATATATAGCTCTTCACATAGAAAAGTTGCGCGTGTCTGCTTGAGGAGGTGAGGAGCTTATAGACACCATCCCTAAATCGCCTTTGAAGATGAGATTTTCTAAGAACGAGAATCTTAAATTAACAAGAAAATAATCAAGATGAGTAAATTTAGAAAGCTAAATATAGAAGAAGAAAGTGTAGTCTTTTTTTAGAATTTTGAAGCTTCTCCGCCGTCTTCAGTATTTGAATAGAAACTCCGAATGGGAAACTCAACAAGCGCCGGGCATCAAATATTGATTACAACGGTCCACATTAAGAACAAGTACCAAAAAACCAAGTTCCGAGCGAAATCCTCTTCGCTACTTAAGAAAATTACCTAACAATTACACGATGATAACAAAAATCTAAGCCCTACACTACCTTCATGTCGACGCATTTTAGCCGACAGTCCCCAGATAACACCAAACTGACGGACTCCGCAAGGACACAAATGCAGCAGACTACCAAACATATAAAATGATAATTCAGAGGCTGCCAGGACCCTTCATGTTCTGCTTTGCCACCTGCAAGTCCTGCCTAGATGGTATCTTGCATTGCAAAGACGTTATTGTTGACCTCAACAAATCATCTCCAACTAAAAACCTCACCTTCTTCACAAAGGCATCACGACTTATCTTCTTTGCCCTGAATAGTTCATAATGATTAGTAACTTGGTCCATATATACACGACGAATTTTAGTTGAAATAGCAGCAAACAACATAGGGAAAGGCATCCAGGGGGACTTAGGGGTCTTTGAAGTGTTTGAACTCAGGAAATAAACAAGATTAACCAATATGATGAATGTACAAACCTACTTTGTTATTGGCGGCAGGGTGATGAGTGAAAAGACTACTGATATCATAAGATTTGCGGGCATGCAAGTTATGATTTGCAACAGAGGAGGAGCCAGCAACAGAAGCAGTTGAAAATCCTAAATTAACAAGAAAACAATTAGGATGGCCAAATTTAGGAAGCTATATATAAGAAGACATTCAAGACAAACATGATCCAATATCATGAATGTAAGAACCTGATTCATTACCTGCAGCAGGGTCATTAGTGGAATGATTGTTGATGGTGTCATGATTATTTGGGGCATCGAACATGACAAGAGACTTATGAACTGCAATAAGGGAGGAGCCAGCTGCAGCTGAAGTTGGAAATTCTATATTATTGCAAGAAAATAATCATGATGAGTAAATTTAGAAAGCTATACATAAGAACATATTGTAGTTAAGAGTTAAAATTAACTAATACAAAAGGCAAATTTGAGGGAAGAATAAGATGTAAACAAGATGAAACAATATGATGGGACGTAAAGACTTGATTGATTACCGGCAGCAAGGTCATCATCAGTGAAAAGATCATTGATATCAAGGTTTTTTAGATCATCAAACACAATGTCCAACTCAGGATCTGCAGCAAAGAAGGAGCAAACAGCAGAAGCAATTGGAGATCCTAAATTAACAAGAAAGTAATCAGGACAACTAAATTTAGGAAGCTATGTTAACCATCACAAAAGCAAATTTAGTTTTGCAAGGAATAGGAAGCTATGTTAACCATCACAAAAGCAAATTTAGTTTTGCAAGGAACATGTAAATTTCATTGCCAATTTGAGGGAAGAATAAGAAGAAAACAAGATAAAACCAATTACGATGAATGTAAAAAACCTATTTTATTACCCGCAGCAGGAGCAGGGTCATGACTGAAAGAGTTATTTTCTGGGGCATTGTTTGGCAAGCCATGATTTGGAAACGAGGGGCCGAAAGCGGCAAAGGCAGTTATGTTGGCGCCGTTCGTGCCTGTAAACAGTTAAGTCCATTTAATAGAATACCAAGCAGTTTGATAAAGGGGTGGAGATAACCTCTAATTAAAGTCCATTTGCTGATAAAATCAGCCATAGAAGGTAGTAAAATTATTTGTCCTAGTGGTTCTCAACGCTACTAATTAATTCATTAGCATCTTGTATGACACAGCGAGTTAGCATGGAAATAAAAGTTAGCACTTGACTATGCCTTTAAGGTTAATAATTAAGTTTCAAATATTGAAACTTTAAACTCAGGTTTGAGAGAAGAACTTAGTGTTATTATTCGATGATTCAAAAACTAAGCCTAAGGGTCCTATTTATAGTATTATAGGCCTATGTCCTAACAAAACTCTATTTTTGGTTGTCTAGTACAACTAGAATAATTAACAAGAAATTGAAATAAAATAAATGTTTTATTTCTAATTACAACATGATTATCCTAAAGTATTAATACAAGTAAATTAAATAAAAAAAATTCTATTATACCTATAATTCTTGTGTAAGACTCCTAACTAAATAAGAAAACCATTAATATTGTGAATATACCAATTTATGACTTTTGGGCTTTTGTTTTGGTTTCTGACACTCAGCCTACTTTAAGATATTGTTTGCTAGATGTTCTACATCAGTCCCCTCCTCTTGAGAAAAACTCGACCTCAAGTTAACTTATATATTTGGATACAAGGGTTCATCTAATGAATGAAATGTGTAAATATCCACCATGTTGAATGTTTGAGAAATTCCCATTGTGTCTGGTAGATCTATAACATATGCATTGTCATTGATCTTCTTCAAAATCCGGTATAGTCCGTTCTTCTTAGGTTGTAACTTACTATAAGTTCTTACTGGAAACCTTTCTTTTCGCAAAGACACCATCACCTAATCTCCCACTTCAAAAATATGCTTTCTGCAGTGTAGATCTGCAGCTTTCTTATACTTGGCATTAGCTTGCTCTAATTTCTATTTCACCTTTGCTTGAATATCTTGCGACTAATTAGCCATATTTTTTGTAGCTACATTAAATCCAGGAACTTTAGGCAACTCAACCAAGTCAAGAACATGTTGTGGTGACTTTGTGTACACAATAGAAAATGGAGATTTTCCTGTGGCACTATGAACAACACTATTACAAGCAAACTCTGCTTGTGCCAATGCGAAGTCCCATTGCTTTGGTCTATCACCATAAATATTGCGAATCAGATTGCCAAGGGTTTTGTTCATCTATTCAGTTTGACCATCAGTTTGTCAATGAGTTGTGCTACTGTAATTCTAGGATGAATCAAACATCTTCCACAAAGTCCTCCAAAAATGACCAAGAAACTTGCTGTCTCGATCTGAAGTGATGGTTTTAGGCATACCATGTAGATGAACAACTTCCTTGAAAAACAATTTGGCTATTCCACTTGCATCTGAAATCTTCTTGCAAGGGATAAAGTGTGCCATTTTAGAAAACCTATCCACAATAAATAGAATCCATGCCCCTTTGCGTTCGAGGCAAACCAAGCACAAAATCCATAGATAAATCCTCCCAAATATTTTCTAGAACAGGTAAAGGCATATACAAAGTAGTATTTTGGGACTGCCCCTTTACGGTTTGGCATATGTAACATCGCTGCACAAATCTTGTTACATCACTTCTCAGATGTGGCCAATAATATCTTTCTCCAACAGCAGCAATCGTTTTATCACAGCCTAAATGACCAACGAGACCTCCACTATGTAAGTCTCTAATCAACTTTTCTCTCAATGAAGATTTAGGAATGCAAAGTTGGTTGCCTCGCATTAAAAAATCATCATGAACGTAAAAATCCCCAACAGGTTGATTTGGGACACACTTTTTCCATGTATCATGAAAATTCTCATCTGTATGATATAATTCCTTGACTATATCAAAACCCACAACTTCTTGTCTCTCACCAGCAGATCTACACGTTTACTCAATGCATCTACTACTTTATTTTGTGCCCTAGCCTTGTGCTTTAGCTTGAAAGGAAACTTTTGTAAAAACTGAAATCACTTGGCATGTATGTCTTTACTGATCCGTTTCTGACTATTCAAGTACTTCAATGCCTCCTGATCTAAGTATAAAACAAATTTTTGCCCAACCAAGTAATGCTCCCAATTCTTCAAAGCACACACAATAGAATAAAATTCTTTGTAATACGTGGTCCATTTGCGCTTTGCATCACTGAGCTTCTAACAAAAATAAGCTACCGATTTCTTCTTTTGTGAAAGAACAACTCTTATTCCCACACCACTAGCATCACATTTAACTTCAAATAATGTAACAAAATCTAGTAATGCTAAAACAAGAGCAGTACATAGCTTTTCCTTTAGCACAGCAAAACTGGTTGCAGTTTCTTCTCCCCACTGGAACTTCCTCTTTTTCAGGTACTCTGTAATAGGTACTGCAATACTATTGAAATTTCTGATAAAACGTCTATAGAACGTTGCGAACCCATGAAAACTTTTGGCTTATATTATTGTTTTTGGGGTAGGTTATTCTTTAATAGCTCAAATCTTTTCTTCATCCACTTGAATTTCATTTGCACTAACTACATAGACCAAGAATAATAACTCATTTGTGATAAAGATGCACTTCTTCAAGTTCACATACAACTTTATTTCCTATAAGACCGTTAATACTTCACGCAAGTGCAAAAGGTGCTCTTCTTTTGATCTACTATAAATCAGGATATCATCAAAATAAACCACCATGAATTTTCTAATAAAAGGTTTTAATACCTGATTCATCAATCGCATAAAGGTACTAGGCACATTGGTCAACCTGAACGGCATAACGAGCCACTCATACAACCCTTCCTTTGTCTTAAAAGATGTTTTCCACTCATCCCCAAGTGGAATTTGAATCTGGTGATATCCACTACAAAGATCAATTTTTGTGAACACCTTAGCCCCCATGTAACCTATCAAGTATATCATCTAGCCTAGGAATTGGGAACTTGTATCCAATAGTAATTCTGTTGATGGCTTGGCTATCCACACACATCCTCCAACTTTCATCTTTATTTAGGGTTAATAAGGCGGGAACTGCACATGGACTCATACTCTCTTAGATATATCCTTTGCATGATAATTCTTCCACTTTCTCCTTAAGAATCTTGCTTTCCTTTGGTCTTATCCTGTGATAAGACTAGTTTGGCAAACTAACACCAGGAATCAAGTCAATGTAGTGCTGAATATCTCTTATGGGTGGTAAACCATCAAGTAAATCTTCTGGCATCACCCCACTAAATTCTGCTAGTAATGGTTTGACTGCTTCTGCATGCTCTATTATTTTCTGATCCTCTTCAATTGACAACATCCGTTTCACAATCAAAGAGTGCACCTCTTTTGACTCCTTGAAAGCAGTCTCTGTCTCATTCTTCGACTAAGTAAAAGTTAAGAAAGTACGCCCCTCCACTTTAGAAGTTTTGGTTTAGATACTTCCTTTTATTGGTAATAAAGTAAACTTTATGACGTCTTTTTTTAATTTTTAGGTGTTTTTTCTTCTACCATATTGTTCTACAACATCAAATTGCCAAGGTCTAGTAAAAAACAAGTGACAAGCATCCATATCCATAATATCAAAAAATATACATCCCTGTATTTACCAATGGAAAAGGCACCTTACACTGTTCTGTTACATGAATCTTTTTTGCTGTCTTAATCCAGCCAATAATGTATAGATTAGGTTGTTTTTCTACTTTAAATCCCAAACTTTCCACAGCATCCTTACCAATAATATTTTTGCAACTACCACTATCAATAAGCACGTTAAAAAAACAGTTAGTGATGGTGCACCGGGTTCGAAATAATTGATGTCGTTGAGTATTATCCTCTTGTTTTGAAGACAACATCATTCTTCTCACCACATAGTTCTGGCCATCAACATCATCCTCATACTAGTCATCATCTCCAACTAGACTACAAAAAATTTCATCTTCTTCTTCGCATTCCACCACATGGACTGCTTTCGTAAGAGTCACTGGATCTATGACCAGGTTGATTGCATTTGAAACACTTCCTAGGTTTTGGTTTAGCATAAGGATTTGTAGCTTTGTACCATTTTTTTGCATCAGTCACTTTCTACTTTCTAACTACCTTCTCTTCCTTGTACTAGTCATTCGCACAAAACTATCATGAACTGATTTATTCTTGTCGTTGGCTGCTCTATAATTATCTTGGCTATAACTTTTGCGAGAATAATCTAGTCTATTCTTTTCCTGCAACATCAATTCAACCTTTAAGACAATATTTCGTGCTTTATATAAATTTCATAATACATGAACTCTTATCTTGTCTCTGATAACTAGCTTCAACCCCTTTAGATACTTAGCAACTTGTTGCCCTTCAGTCTCCCTTAGGTCATTTTACTCTGCTAGTCTCATAAATTCTATAGTATATTCATGTACAGTTTTCTGACATTGATGGCACCTTTGGTATTGCTAGAATAAAATCTACTCATAATCAAGAGGAAAAAAATCTTTTTGTAACAATTACTTCATCTTATACAAAGTTCTAACTAGTGCTTTTCCCTCACGATTCCTTCTAAACTGCAATCTTTCCCATCATGCAAAAGCCCCACCTTCCAATCTATAAGTGACAAGTCTTATCCTTTATCTTTTGAAATTTCTATATATTCGAAAAATCTTTCTATTTCCACAATCTACTCTAAAAAACCAACAATATTCAGACTCCCATTAAAGCAAGGAATATCTACCTTTAATCTAAAATTGCGAGTATCTCTATCACCATAATCATTCCTTTCATATCCAGCATATCTTTCTGCAAGATAATCATCTTCCTCTCCTGAATCTTCCATGTATACCTATTGTCTATTCCTGTTTGCAAGAACAGGTCTACCGACAGGTTATCCGAGAGCTACATCATCTCTACCACGTGGCCTCTTGTCATTTCGATTTCTGTTGGCATCTATGCCTAAAGCATCAAGTCAATTTGTAATTTCTTCAAAGCATCGTTCCAAACGCCGAAATCTAAGATCCATTCGTTACTCCAAAGCCCTCAATGCCACCCCTTGATCTTGCACTGTAGATCGTAAGGTCTCAGTTCCTCGATCTTCGCCATGAGAACAACCACTTACCATAACTAGGTTACTTGCCATTAGATTAGATGAGTTTTTTCCACTTTGATATCAACTGATGTAGCGAGTTAACATGGAAATAAAAGCTAGCTCCTGACTATGTCTTTAAGGCTAAAAATAAAGTTTCAAATATTGAAACTTTAAACTCAAATTTGAGAGAAAAACTTAGTAATATTATTTGATGACTCAAAAACTAAGCCTAAGGTTCATATTTATAGTATTATAGGCTCAAGTCCTAACAAAACTCTACCTCTAGTTGTCTAGTACAACTAGAATAGTTAACAAGAGATTAAATAAAATAAATGTTTTAATCTTAAATAGAACATAACTATCCTAAAGTCTTAATACAAGTAAATTAAATAAAAAAAATTCTATTATACTTATAATTCTTATATAAGACTCCTAACTAAATAAAGAAAATATCAAAATTATGAATATACCCATTTATGACTTTGAGCTTTCATTTTGGTTTCTGACACTCAGCCTGTTCTAAGATATTTTTTGCTAAATGTTCTACGTCACTAGTATCACAAGAAACATGTAAATTCTTTGCCAATTTGAGAGAAGAATAAGATGTAAACACGATGAAACAATATGATGAACGTAAAGACTTGACTTATTACCAGCAAGGTAATAATCGGTGAAAAGATTGTAATTATCAAAATCAAAGTGATAAGCACCTGAGGAGGGGCCAGCAGCAGAGGGAGTCGAAAATCCAAAATTAACAAGAAAACAATCAGGATGAGTAAAATTAGGAAGCTAGTTTAAGAGTAAACTAGGTATCACAAGGGCAAATTTTAAGTATGGCGAGAAACATGTAAATTCTATGCCAATTTGAGGGAAGAAGTAAACAAAGATAAATCCCATAGAATGAAATGTGAAAACGTGCTTTATTACCAGCAGCAGCAGGGTCATGAGATGAAGGATTAATATTTGGGGCATCAAATGCAGGGGGCAACGCATAATTTGCATTAAAGGATCCACCAGCAGTAGAGGCATTCAAAATTCCTAAAGCAACAAGAAAGTAAATCAGGATGACTAAATTTAGGAATGAGGAACTTGTAAAATTCTTTGCCAATTTGAGGGAAGAACAAGAAGTAAACAAGATAAACCAATCACGATGAATGTAAAAAACCTGCTTTATTACCAGCAGCATTATTTGGCGAGTGATCATGAGTTGCAACAAACGAGGGGCCAGCAGCAGCAGAGGCAGTTACATTGGTGCCGTTGGGGCCTGCAAACATGTTAAGTCCATTAATAGAACACCAAGCAATTTGATCAAAGGGAGAGCTTCAGAATTAAGTACCTGAACCTTGACCAACTTGTTCATACCTCTGCAAAATTATCCATTCTTCTAGCTGAAATAAAGAATTAACGAGTTCAGTACTCCATAGAAGATCGGCACTCAAAAATTGTACAACATAATTTGCATACCTCTTTGATAGAAGTAAAGTTTATACCCTGCAATTCAAGAGAAAAAAATTAATGCACTTATCCTTAAATTAAAATGGGCAATGTCAGGCTTAAGAATAGCACAAGTCTTCCTAGTGATTTAGGAAATTACAATTCCTCTTTTCTGAAATGGAGAAATTACAGTTGCTCTTAATGGGATAGAGCAATTTAGTTTTTCTCATATAAAGAAACAGAAAATCCCTAGGAGACTTCAGGACCTAGACCATGGTTCAAAAATCATATTATAATAATGGGCATATATTCAAGAACATTAAACTCATGGTTATTTAATTATACTAAGCTTAAACAAAACTAAATCATATTAATTATACTAGTTCAAAAATTAATCACAATTATAATATACATGATTTTTGAACCATGGTTATTTAATTATACTAGTTCAAAAATTATCAGTTAAGATTAGCAGACTAAGAAAATCATATTAATCTTAAGAAAGTATATCTTTTGAACTACTGACCATGTCATTCAAACTAAATTATGATTGTTTAGCTAAGTAAAATTTCTGAAGAAATCATATTGTTCTAATACAGGGTCATGAATCAAGTTTAAATAGTAATGGTCAACAAGCAGCCTTTAACAGCCCTTTAAAAGCCTTTAAAAGCCTTTAAAAGCAATTATATTTCACTAAGAAGCGCTAAGCAGCTGTCCGAATTAATAAACATTTGGTATCAAACTTCATCGTCAAAATAAAATTGGTTTTAGGCAGGAGAGATAATTAATTTAAGAACAGCACAATCCAACCCTTAAAAAAGAAAAGGAAAGAAAGAGTAGAGAGGAATGGCAGTGTGGGCACCAGTATCCGTAGAGCTGTCTTTAAAAGTGTTACTTCAGAGGTCTTTTCCTCCAGCTTTGTATTAATACTCTGGTTTTCAGCTCGCATCACCTTATACATACTCTGGTGTTCAACTTGCACCTTTTGGAGCATTTTCTTCGTTTCAAGATAGTCAGCCTCCAACTCCTCAACGCCCCTCTGAATTTCAAGAACAGCAAGCATGGCAAGCAAAGATTAATTAAAAGCAGTAAGTCAGGGAAAAAGGAAATTGTATGGGTAGAGATTAATTGTTCTACCTTACGTTTCAGTCGAGACCTTTGGCAAGCGGCATTATGTGCATCCTTTTGAGCTCGAGTTTTTTCAGGTTTGTGACCCCTTTGTTTGTGTTCGTTGGTAGCCTCAGTCTCTGCTGCCTCAGCAGCAGTAGAAGAATCCACCATATGTTCGTGGACACCGACCTTCAGCAAAATTTCCTTCCCACGTCCTCTGTTGTTTGGATTTACGAAGTCGTCGTCGTCGTCGTTTTGCACCTCTGCTTGGCCCGGATTTTGTATTGTTGGGTCTTGACCCTCCAAAACGATAACGATTTCTTGACGGCCGGAATGGAATCAAAAAGCAAAATCGGTAATCCTGTAAATGGGGGTCACGTCAACCCCTATATTTTAGAAAAAAAAAACAAACAATAATTAAACAAGGGGAGATCCGAATATATGACAAACCTTCGAAAATGGTGGAGGGTCACTCCACTAAGTTAAGAGTTGGAGCTGGGGCTGTCAACGGCAAGAACAAAACAAAGAAAAATGTAACTGAAATTGGGGATAACATGAAGTGATGATAATATCAACAACGCAATAGAGGCAGATTTATAAGATTAAAGTGGTTAGGGCGCGCGAGCAAGTCGCGCGATTCATTTGACTTGCTCAGCAAGTAATATTGCATTTGTCCCTACAAGATCTTTTCCAAATCCCTCGCGCGAGTGTGTCGGGACTTGGGAAAATATTTATTAATTTATTATAATTATTATGCGTTCATTTTTAATCAAAAAGATTTTTTTTTAACTTTTTTTTTTAGTATTAGTAATTTCTTTAAGAGTAGAAATTAAACAAGATAAAAGTTAATATGGACTAGTTTGTTTCAAGACTGATCAAGATTTTGAGATTTTAAATTTTTAATTGAGAAACACTGTATCCATCTTTCTATCACATTAGAAATGGTTTGAATAAAATCACTAAAAAAATTACAAATGGATCGCTGGGTTACAATTGCCATTGTCACGTTAGCAGCAGTTCCTGTTGTAAAAACAAAACGCGCGATATTTGACGGTGGCCCTCCACATCAGCAGCCATTTTATAACATTTAAGATGGTCAAAACTTTATGTTCAGTGGCCCCGGTTAATATTTTTATAAGTTTTTGGAATGAAAAATAAAAAAAATAAAAAATAGAATCGTCCAGAATTGCATATAGCTCGAGCAGAGAAACGGGGGTTATTTGCCCCGAACCGCTCGTGTGGGTGTGCTTTTCCGCGTCGCGCACGCGAGCTCAGCTCCTTTGAATTTCATGTGCCCAAGCGACATGCAGGTAGTTTACCAAAGGTTATGTAATGGCTCATGGCTGGGCAACAACAGGAGGCCTTCCCTTACCGGGCAAGTGCAAAATGTTTACTATTAATTACCTATACATTGACGCACAACACATTATAACTTTTTTTAGGATTATAAGAGAAAAAAATTATTGATGGAATCAGAATTTCGTATTTGGAATGATCATAATGTTTATAAAATAATCATAAAATTTAAATATTTTTATTATTTAAAATTATTAAAATTAATTATTAATTTATTATTGTAAAATATCTCATTAAATAAAAAATTATTATAAAAATAAAATTATAATTTTTTAAAAAATAAAAAATATATTATAAAATTTTAAATCTTTCTAACTAGACGAGGACCGTTACTGCCCATTCCCACTTTCACTAAAAAGAATGATTGTTAGAAGATCATCATTTAATAATTTATATCTTATATTTGGTAGCATGATGTACGATCAATTTAGAGAAGGAAAGAATTCCATGGATGACAAAAAATTACAAAATTAAAAGTCCAAAAGCATGACATACTTAGAGAAGGTTTAAGTAAGTTCATTGAACAATCAACTTCTATATGATGGCATTACACAATAAGATTTAATTCTGTCTCAATTTATAACTTTAAAGATAAAATCTTAAACTTTCATTGTTAGCTATTCTCTTCAAAACTCTTACTTCACTTTTAGTCTATATAAGAAGGTTGGATATAGTTATGATAATGCTAATTTTTGTAATAAGATGTAATCCGAATGTATTTTTATTTGTATTTGAATTTGTAACATTTATCAATCTGTACAGTCTTGTATTATATATAAATAAAAGTTTAATACATAAATGGAAGTATGCTTTTCAGAAGGAAACTTTTTGCCTTACTGTATGATACTGTTTAATTTTTTACTCATCACAAGGATAGTATAATGGCAAATAGAGCGTTGATCTCACAAAAAATTATTTTAAAAATTTTATAAGTATTAAAATTTACACATTTTAATTTTATTCAAAAGATCAAAAAATAAATAATTAATTTAACTAAAAACTAACAAAACTAATTAACAAAAATAAAACTCAATGCAGAAATAAAATCTTGATAAAAATCAATAGAAATAAGTTTAGGATTATACTATCTGTCACATTTTATCTAAATCTTATCTCTCTTTCTTAAATTATTTCAATGAGTTAATTTGTTAACTAAGAGTTCTCAATTATTTATAAGGGTCTCCTGACTCATATTGTAAAAATATCTATTTTAATAATAACACTATATTTTTATATGAATTAAAATTAAAATAGATTTATTAAATTCAAGTTCTAATTCTAACTACACATGTCATATAGATATATCCATATCTTATATACGAATCAATTGATATGATCATATACTATTCCAATCTTAACCTACACTAAACTCCCTCTCTCGAGTTATGTTTAGATTTATAAATCAATTTAATTGATGACCAAGCAATTAAAAATATTAATAATAAATTGAAATAAACAAATCAATTTCATTGAAAATAAACAAGAAAGAAATTAAAAATTCAATGTGAGTTCAATTGCAATCTTTAAAAATAAATTTAGCTAGCCATAGATGCAAAAGTAAATAAGAACATATGAAATTTAACCATTAAGAGTAATAAGAAAAATAAAATCTAAGGAAAAAGACAAAATAATTATTTGCAATCTTACTCCCCAAACTTCAACTTCAACTTTTAACTTCTTGAACCTCTAAGGGTTATCTTATTAACTTCTTCTAAAGTACTCTTTAAACACTAATAATCTTGACCTAAAATTACCTAAATTAAACATAATGTAACCTAACGACTCAACTTGTGGGCTAAGAAGTGTTATGAGACCCAAACATCAGATATTATCTTTCAAATTGCTTTTTTGGTAGCAATACACTCAGTCATCTTCCAACGCAATTTTTTTTGTCAAGAATCACATCATTTAGACATTTGGATTATGAGCAAGATTTTTAGTCCTTCAAACACCTTTCTTTTTTAAAATTAAGCCTTATTCTTTTGAATCTTACAAAAGCATAAAAATTAATAAATAATAATTAAATTAAATTAATATAAAATTAAAATAACTCAATAAAAATAACTAAATTCTAATTAAAATTTAAGAACTTAACTAACATTTAAAAACAAAATAAAATTAAAATAATTTTATAAAATAGAATTATCATATACAACGTCGTTAAAGAAAAAGGAGAGAGTAGAATCCAAACCTGGTTGAGAGGATACTAATGTAATAGGCCAACACTAAGAGATTTGCCCTGAAAATAGTCTGCATCACACACACACTCCTTCCTCACCTCAGAATTCTGCTCTTCTACTTTCTTAGCGCGCTTCTCCTCCCAGTCAGATAGTTCAATCTGTAATGTTGATATCTTCTCCTCAATGATCCTGAGCTCTTGATCATTCCTTGCTTTTAAACCAAAATATGCACGGCCAATTTTCTTCAAGTGCTGTATGGCAAAGTCCACTTTGAAATTGATATTGAGAGCACTATTGATTGCATCCCTCCATAACAACATCTTTTGCTGGTCGATACTCTCAACTTGCAGCTCATCCATCTGTTTGATCGCCGCACAGAACAGAATGCGGCTAGGCATGGCAGCGCATCTGCTTTGTATGCTCTCTGCAGCAATCTCACCATACCTCTTCTCGATGTTCGTATCAATAAGAGCCAGAGAAGGGGATAAAGTGACCGTCCCACTTTTTTCCACTTCCTCCATTAAGCCTCTGAAGTTCGAAAAATGCACTTGGCTCTTGTCTTTGGCATCAAGTTTCTTTGTAAAATCGTGCACAAGTTCATCGGTATACATTCTACCACCTTGAGAACTCCTTGGACCTCAAGTAATATGTACATTGTTTGCTGCATCTTCTTCGCTATGAGTTGGAGATGCTAAAAGAATTGACTCAAGCTGAAAAAATAAATGGGAAAAAAGAATTAAGGATATCATGATTCTGAAATAAAGAAGATTAACACTTACCCTAGTGCAAACACAACGATTATACCTCTTCGATACTGATACTGATACTCATAAAGTAACTCTCCTGCAAATTCAAGTGAAAATGAATAAATTAGCAAGGTGAATGCAGGCAGAACAAGATTAAGATTAGACATTACAACCTACAAACTGTAGGTGAGGAAAATGCGAGACAAAATCCAGCAAGATGGACCCACAGTCTAGTTATAGTCTTCTTAATATCTTTAAATCCTGAGCTTTCTCTTTATTGTTAATACTCTTTGGTTTCTTGTACTCCTATTCTTTTCCTAATCCCTCCTATTCCTATATCCTCACATTCAAAAACCCAAAGTTGTTGGCATGCTTAAAGAAAGATATCATCATCAAGGCATATATATGGTCATCCGCAAACAAAGACTTCTCTTAAGTGAAATAGAATACATTACCGATGAAGTTAGCTTGTTTATGTTTCATTACCTTACACACAGCTGCTTTAACCCTAAAGTCTATAGTAAGGGGGTGATCAGCATAATTTTTCGAAATGTGTGAACTTTGAATGCTCAATAATAAACTAGAGAATAGTTTGTATACCCCATTTAAAGTACCATGACGTGCTCCACAGCTTTAGGGTGGGGGGTGTTAGTCTTTACCTTTTTCCCTCATGCCAATTAATAGAAAAAAATAAAGAAAAAGGAAAGACACAAGAGAAGGAAAAAAGGGAAGAGTAGACAGACGGGAGAAAGAGTGAGGGGTACCTTTTGACGCAAGATACTTTTGAGTTGCTCTATTTCATTCTCCAGAAGTGGCACCCGGGAGTTCAAAAATTCATTCTCTTTTACTAAAGAGTCATTAGAGTTTCTCAGCATCGTGATATCTTCCTGCAATTTCCAGAATTGTGTGCTCTGCTGCCTCGCCTCGGACTCCACGGTCTGAAGCCTATTGAGCTCTTCCGTCTCCAGATTATAAACCAAAGATTACAAAAGTGGATAAAAATAAGTACAAAAACTTGACCCGAAGAGTTTCATGAGAATAAAGAAATGAGATTTATATGAAATGGCAAAGGTCTTGGGTTAAGGCATATAGATGGTCATCCGCAACCAAAGACCTTCGTTAACTGAAATATAATATAATTCAAATGAACTTAGCCTTCTTTTATGTTACATTACGCTGCTCTGACTCTAAACTAGAGAATAGTTAGTATACCCATTTAAAGTGGGATTTACATTTAATGAATTATCAAAATATATATATGAATTTAAAAATTTTAAAATTAAGAATTTTAAAAACTTGATACTTACATTATTTTGAAGAAATTTAAAATTTTTATCTTTGCATACTTATGAGATGACATCATTTGATTCATTGATAATGAATAAAATTTATATACTATCAGTTTATCAAAAAAAAACTCATGATGTGCTCCACAATATTTTGAGCATCTTTTTCTTCTTTGCATTTTTTCTCCTACCATAGAAAACTCTCAAATAGCAAAAATCTCCTATCATCATTTTATAAACTAAGTTTTTATATTTTATTGTATCCGAAAGACTCTTTAAATTTTAATTTATATTCAAATAAGTTATTAATCCTAATCGAAAAATAATCACATCATATCTAACGTCAATTGACATGATTATGTTTACATGGCATATAACTTGGATATCTAAGGTGGCAGAACTTAAATCTAAAATTCGACAAACTACAACCACAGTCGTCAACTGACAGAGATCAAGTTCTAGGTAGATCTCACAGAGAGAGAAGGGGAGAGGAAAGGAAGGATAAAGAGAGAAAGAGGAAGAAGAAAATGGAAAAGCTTATATAGCCTCCTTAAAATTAGGTGTTTTTTAAAAAATGAAAATAGAAAAAAAGAAAGGAGAAAAATATAATATCAATTATCACGTGATTATATGATTAAATTATGTGAATTAAAAAGTATTAATTAACATTAAGTATGACAGGAATTAATTTTTCGTTAATACGAAAGATTTATTTGAGTATGGTTAAGGGTTTGCTTGAGTATGAATCAAAATTTGAGGCGTTTATATAACAATATAAAATGAAGAGTTTAGTTGAAAAAATATCATATATGTTCACAAGTTTTTATTATTTAAGTTCAAAAAAAAACCCCAGCAAGAAAAGAAGAAAATAAAAAGGAAATGATAGACATCAGAAGGGAGAGAGAGCGAGGGAACACCTTTTGATGCAAGTTACTCCTGAGTTCCTCTATTTCATTTTCCAGAAGTGGCACCCTGGACTTCAGCAATTCATTGTCATTTGCTAAAGACTTAGTAGCGTTTCCCAAACTCTTGACATTTTCCTCCATTTGCTTGAACTCTGCACACAGCTGCGTCCATTGGGACTCCACATTTTGAAGTCTTTTGAGCTCCTCTATCTTCAAATCAAAACCCAAAGATTACAAAAATGGATTAGAGATGTACCAAAACTTGATCCAGAGAGGATACTGAAAGAGTTAGAATTTGAGATTTGGATTTAATGCATATTGTCAATCAATCTTTATTTAATGCATATTGTCAATCAGTCTTTGATTTACTTAATTTTCCAATAATGCCTTTTATGCCATAACAACCACGTGAATTAATGGTAATCCGAACTAATACATTAATTTTTGGTTTAATGGGCATATATAATTAAGGTGCTTGGATACCAGTACTACCTAGAGTTTAAATTCAATAACCTAAACTATTACTCACCCTTTTATCTTTTTATTATTACCCAAGTTAAGTTTCCTCTGGTTTATATTTGTTTTACTGATGTATCTTTGTTTTACTAATTTATTATTACACAAGTAATAAGTAAATCAGCAGCTTGAGGATTAGGACCCATGAGTCACAATTTTCACATTACCATTCCATATTTAACAGAGAAACAATGTAATTTAGTTGATGTAGATTTGTGTACCTTGATAAGTTGCCAGTCAGAAGAAAGCTGATTTGTTTGTGCTTCCTGAAACATATAAACAGAAACAATAAGAGGAAGAAAAATTATTGGTAGTCCCATAAAAATAAAAGAGGAAGGGACATACCGTTAAGGTTAAGATAAAACAAAGTCTGTTTTCCTTGTTCTCAACATTAACATATATAATCCCTAACTTATTGTCCAATATATTGCCATCAATTTTTATAGATTAATTACATGTAGTATTCCAACAAAGGGACTATATAGAAAGCCAATAAATCCCTAGTGGTCCAAAAAATGGAATCAATTAAATGACCCCTGCAATGAAAATCTTTGGTCAAATGACCTTGGTTCTATCTTTACAAGAAGCAACAAATATTACTTCAGCTGATACAGTAAACAAGTTATGGTAGTTTGTTTCCAACTCTTCTAATAATAGACTATCCTACAAACTAACCAAAAACTAAAGGCAGATGTAGATTTCATATCTTCCCAACAAACAGCAAAAGCTACACTCAAAACTAATCACCCAAAGATTGTTAATTACCAGCTTCCAAGTTCTACAAACAGGCAGGCATCTTTTGTTCTTTCACGTGCTCGGGCCTTAAGTGATCTATCGAACCCTATTATTTGCAAATTGCCTAATGAACATGGATCATGTAATCCTGTTAACTAAAACATAAAAAGGTGTCACTAGACCTAGATATTTAGTTTCACATTTCACAAACTTAGGCATTGAGGAGAATGATTAAAACAGAGCACACTAAAGAAATGACAGTATCAGGTAAATCCCATCATAATTCTCAACTTTTTATTTAAGTTCCACTTTGATCCCTACCTTTTGAATTGTTTCATTTGAATCCTTGACCTCTTAAATTGGTTTCATTTCGATCCTTTTTTCGAATTATCCCTTTAAAATTCATGGATTTTATCCACGTCCATGTGAGTATGACTAACCGGAGCGTATCATTTTTCTCTGCTTCTTTCTTCTCTCCTTTCCGACCAGATCTGGCTCGACGAGGCTAGGGCTTGCTAGCCGGCTTGGGCAAGTCAAGCACTGGCCTCTTGCCCAGATCGGATGATTTCGGGCTAGAGAAAGTAAGTAAGCGATGGCCCAAGAAATATACTAATAAAGTAAAAACAAAAAAAAAAGGCTCCTATCCATAGAGAAAGTGAACGCATTTTTCGACCAAAAGAAAAAGAGTAAAGATGCAGGGGATGTTATCATTCCATGAAGAGGAGGATTACGTTCAATTACGTGATTTTCCGGAATCAGCCGCATAGACTTGAGCCCTTCGTTTTCTCTTTTCAGCTCCGAGCACTCGTCCTGCATTTGCTTGAATTGGGCTTCCACGTTCTGAAGTCTATGAAACTCAAGCTTCATTTAAACAGAAGGCAAATTAATTTTGCTAATTCATGGAAACCCAAAAAACGAATAGAGAAAAAAACTTCTTTTACTTTTTTTTATCCCGACGCTTTCGATCACTCTCATTTTTCCTTTTCTTTCTTTCAACAGGATCTTCCTCTTTACGGTTTCGACCTTTTGGTTTGGTTTGGTGCAGGGGAACCTGATCAGCCTCCGCCGCCGCTTCATTGGAACTAGAACCCTTCGTCTTCGAGTTTTATTGAACCAGCCGCGATTCTGAGTTAAACATTCTAGATTCATTAGTAGCAAGAACCATGTACTATACTACTTAGTGGGAGACTTGAAGTGAGTCAAGGTCAACCCAAAAATTAGAGAAACAAATTACGGAAATCGCATATATCACGAACAATAATTCAACAATTCAGTAAGAAGACAAGAAATGAGACCATCAAGAAGTCAGAATTTGCGAATCTTTCAAACTAATGGGGCAAATATAACATACAATCAATACCTTCACACAGTCTGGAATTTCGCAGGTGAAACAATATTAACTAGAATTAGAAGATTCATGTCTGGCAATAATGCTGCAGCAATAGAACTGCGAGCCTTTGTTACAGCCGAGTCACCTGGATAGGATTGAACTAAATGAAGTGAAGATAGACAACATAGTGAAGGTCCGTTGGATAAGAGAAGAAAACGCAGTGGGCCATTGGCACTTGTTATTGAAGATTATGTTGAGTTGTTAAAAAGAACTCGTTGCAGGCTGATTTCATATTGTCCAAGAAAAGTCAACCAAGTTGCACACTTTATTGTTCAATGGATAAAAGAAATGAATGCTAAACAAAAATTACCCTTTTTAACTAAACAAAAATTAGATTAAGTTGTCGTTCCATTTTATGGGTCTCTAAATGCTCATTTTGAGCAATCATGGATATTCAAGAAATTGGTGCCTCTTACTGTCATGATTTGGACAATGTGCCACTTATGGGTTTATTGTTTCCTCCTGTTTTATCTATGTGCATGTATCTTTTTGCAGTGGTTGTTCCAAATAGGATTGGTAAGCCAACAATGCTTAAACTTATTGCTGGGAATTACAACCAAGCTCTGGGACAGTTTTTCGTTCAACTAAGGTATCTTAAACTTCAATTCTTTTTGTTTATGTAACATATTTTTAAATCTGCTAACCCTAGTAAATCACAATTCAAATATCATTGCTTAGTTTCTCTTGCACTACGCATGAACTTTTTCCTTCTAGATCATGTTATATTTTCCTCTCTGGAGATGGGGACTTAACTAGTTATTGTATCTGTCTCTGGAGTCACTCCATCAGAGACCTATTCCTATACTTTGACTGTAAATACTTATTTTTTAAAACTCGGTAGTCACTTATTTAATCATTTTCACTTTAATAATATCTAGTGCTTAAGTAATGGAAATTGGGAATGTGCTCTCTATGTAGGCTATTTTTTTACGGCCCCTTTCTCTCTTATGTATTTGCGGATCCAACCACTCACCAAATATTCTTCTGAGTTGCACCATTCATATATCTATCCTTTACTCTTGACCACATGCTGGACTAATCGTTCTCTCCTTATTGACCCACATTTGGCAATTGGGTTTAGATCCCTTTAGCCCATAATATTGGTTTATCTTTAAATTTGGGTTGTCCCAAAATGTTTTTACATTACTAAGAGAAAATCCTTAATTATTTATTACACATTTGGACCCTGTACTGTTTCATAAATTACTCCTTCAATCCTTGATTGAAAATGCAATTTTAGGGAAGCAGTATATTCAAAGTAACCTTTTTTTCTTAACTTAGAAATTTTGAAAATCTCCAATGATATCAATATTGAAGGGTGTTTATTAATAAAAAAGTTTTTGAAAAAAGAGAAATATCACTAATGAAAGATCATATAATTGAAAAGTGGCATTCCTCTGGATTGTAATTATAAGGGGATTAGGATATTCAAACTTGGATGGAAGAAGTACTACATATAAATAAAGCATAGTGAAATACACTCATTATAATTTGTGCATTTGATAAGGGGGCTGACATTATGTTGACATAAGGATTATAAAAATTGTAATTGTTTATATCAATGTTAGGCTGGAAGAGACTGACATTTTTATGTCAACAGGTTCGCATTGCTGCGTTTAGTCAGCTCCATGTTGATGGACTAGACCTTTCTTCAAATCCCCTATTATATATGACGCCCTGTTATCCAGTAAGTTTTCATATTTTTCTTTTTCCTTATGTGTGATTTGAGGATCATCTGTAGTGCTTTAAAGGCCTTCATGGCAGTCTTTCTTTATTTCGTTCTTATTTTTGGTTGCTCTTGTGCACGGTGCTTTAAGTAACTTAATGCGGTTAAATCCCTTGTTTGATGTTTCCGTCTTGCAGGGAGTGCCTGAACAAAAGCTTCGCGCCCACTTGAGTTCTTTTGGTGTCACAGGAAACCTTGCACTGCAGCTGATGTATACTTTGTCTGGTTTGTTTACTACCTTATGTTTGGATATAATGGATAATTTGAAGTCAGTTTTTTAATTGATATTTAGTGGTTGGACTGAACTTTGGTCTCAAGAAGGTTTTTTTACTAGCTCATTGAAGGCCTACCATTAAAAGTATGCAGACAGAATGCTTTTCTTTATTTTAGAAAAGAATTAGTCCTAATAATAGCCAAGGATTTTGAATTATCATATATGCTTATGAAGGTATATGTATGTGCATATGTTCTTGCATGTTTCTAATTACTTTGATTGCTATGCTAGGTGGTCAAAAAAGCATAGTTGCTTTTGCAAAGATAACTTTCAAGAAACCACACATAATTTTGCTTGATGAGCCATCCAATCATCTTGTAAGTCATTAATTTTGATTATTTCTCGATATTAGGACATGTTAAGTCTTCATTAATTCCAGGGTTTGCGTGGAAAGTTTTATATAAGCAGTTAATGCTATGACAACTGACTCTGGCATTTGATTGTTGACAATGGTGTTAAAATTAGGATTTGGATGCTGTGGAGGTACTAATTCAAGGCCTTGTTTTGTTCCAAGGAGGGATCCGAATGGTATCAGTCCTGTTGTCTTTGTCATTTTAATAGCACAATGAATAAATATTTGGGATTATGTTGCCTTTTTTTTTTTAACTTCTCGGGTGGAATTGTATGTGCTCCTTCCCTGCAGGTTAGTCAGGATGAACATCTAATATCCGTAAGTGTAGATGAACTATGGGTGGTGTCTGAGGGCAAGGTGAGCCCTTTCCATGGAACTTTCCAGGACTACAAGAAGATACTCCAGTCCTCTTCCTAAAACTATTATTCTGTTGGAGCATACCCTTTGATATGGGGATGGATTTCTAAAAGGTACAACAAGACCACAAGGTACTTACCAGGACTAGAGGAAATTCTTCTCTTCTTTTTTGAAAACTTTTTTTGGTCAAAGGTATGAAGAGGGATTTCTGGGTATTTGAAGTATAATTATCATTGTGTCTTCCTGCAATCTGATGGATAAGATTCTTTGTTTGCTTTAGTTATGGACTTCGTCAAAAATTTTGAATCTTCATCCTTGCACAATAAGGTTTACAGCACAGATCAACATGCATTTCCCCACTCTTCTCTGGCTGATACCAAACAGCTTTTATGGTGTCATCACATTCCGCTTGGATATATATATACACACACACACACACACACACACATATATGATGCAATGGAAGTTTATTCTTACAGCTAGAGTGATCCATTTTTAGTTTATCAGATAGTCTAGGTTATATTATTGATAACTCATGTTTGCCGCAATGCTTAGTATTGTTTTTTGGACTAGGATTGTAGCTTAAATTCCTCCTTCCTTTGATCCAATGCATTATTTATTATTGAAAGTATTGAACATAGCATAGACTCTTGGCCAGAAAAATAAATTCATAAGGTAGGCTGCCCTCTCCATTCTGCAAGAGAGATCCAATCCCATGAGAGAGACTGAAAGGAACGGACCAGTACTAAGAGGCTTGCCCTTAAAAACAATCTTGGCCATGAAGACACTCTCGGCACATCTCAGAACCCTGCTTTTGCTAGAATGCTTCTTCACCAAACGTGCTATTAGAACTGGAAATGATAATACAAACAAGCATTCAAACCATTGATCGATGAGATATAGAGCTTCATATAGAAGAGTTGGACGTTTCTGCTTGAGGAGGTGAGGAGTTTATAGGCACCATCACTAGACCGCATTGAAGATGGGATTTTCTCATAATAGAAATCCTAAATTAACAAGGAAATAATAGGTTGAGTAAATTTAGAGAGCTAGACGAAGAAACTGTAGTTAAAAGAATAAAATGAACTAACACAAAAGGCAAATTTCTAGTATCGCGAGAAACATGTAAATTCTTTGCCAATTCGAGGGAAGAGTAAGATGTAAACATGATGAAACAATATGATGAACGTAAAGACTTGACTTCTTACCATCAAGGACATAATCCGTGAAAATATTGTAAATATCAAAATCAAAGGGATATGCAGCTGAGGAGGGGCCAGCAGCAGAGGGAGTAGAAAATCCTAAATTAACAAGAAAATAATCAGGATGAGTAAATTTAGGAAGCTGTTGTAAGAGTAAACTAGGTATCACAAGAGCAAATTTTAAGTATGGCGAGAAACATGTAAATTCTATGCCAATTTGAGGGAAGAAGCAAACAAAGATAACTCCCATAGAATGAAATGTGAAAACGTGCTTTATTACCAGCAGCAGCAGGCTCATGAGTCCAAAGATTAATATTTGGGGCATCAAACGCAGAGGGCAACTCACAATTTGCATCAAAGGATCCGCCAGCAGCAGAGGCAGTCAAAATTCCTAAAGTAACAAGAAAGTAAATCAGGATGACTAAATTTAGGAATGAGGAACATGTAAAATTCTTTGCTATTTGGAGGGAAGAACAAGAAGTAAACAAGATAAACCAATTACGATGAATGTAAAAAACCTGCTTTATTACCAGCAGCATTATTGGGCGAGTGATCATGAGTTGCAACAAACGAGGGGCCAGCAGCAGCAGCAGCGGTTATATTGGTGTCGTTGGCGCCTGCAACATGTTAAGTCCATTAATAGAATACCAAGCAATTTGATCAAAGGGAGAGCTTCAGAATTAAGTACCTGAACCTTGACCGACTTGTTCATACTTCTGCGAAAGTATCCATTCTTCTAGCTGAAATAAAGAATTAATGAGTTCAGTACTCCACAGAAGATCGGCACTCAAAAATTGTACAACATAATTTGCATACCTCTTTGAAAGAAGTAAAGTTTTTACCCTGCAATTCAAGAGAAATGAATTAATGCACTTGTCCTTAAATTAAAAATGGGTATTGTCAGGCTTAGGAATAGCATAAGTGTTCCTAGTGATTTAGGAAATTACAATTCCTCTTTTCTGAAATGGAGAAATTACAGTTGCTCTTAATGGGATAGATCAACTTAGTTTTTCTCATATAAAGAAACAGAAAATCCCTAGGAGACTTCAAGGCCTAGACCATGGTTCAAAAATCATATTATAATAATGGGCATATATTCAAAAACATCAAAATCATGGTTATTTAATTATACTAAGCTTAACCAAAACTAGATACTAGTTCAAAAATTATCAGTTAAGCTTAGCAGACTAAGAAAATCATATTAATCACAATTATACTTAAGAGTAAAAGTATATCTTTTGAACTATTGACCATGTCATTCAAAATAAATTATGATTGTTTAGCTAAGTAAAAATTCTGATCAAATCATATTGTTCTAATAAAGGATCATGTATCAAGTTTTAATAGCAATGGTCAACAAACAGCCTTTAAAAGCCCTTCAAAAGCCTTTAAAAGCAATTATACTTCACTAAGAAGTGCTAAGCAGCTGTCCGAATTAATAAACATTTGGTATCAAACTTTATCGTCAAAGTAAAATTGGTTTTAGGCAGGAGAGATAATTAATTTAAGAACAGCACAATCCAACCCTTAAAAAAGAAAAGGAAAGAAAGAGTAGGGAGGATGGCGCTGTGGGCACCAGTTTCTGAAGAGCTGTCTTCAAAAGTGTTATTTCAGAGTCCCTTTCCTTCAGCTTTGTATCCATACTCTGGAGTTCAACTCGCATCTTGCAGCACTTTTTCTTCATTTCAAGATTATCAACCTTCAACGTGTCAAACTCCATCTGAAATTCAAAAACAGCAAGCATGGCAAGCAAAGATTAATTAAAAGCTGTAAGTCAGGGAAAAAGGGAATTTTATGGATAGAAATTAATTGTTCTACCTTGCGTTTCCGTCGGGACTTTCGGCAAATGGCATTATGTGCATCCTTTTGAGCTCGAGTTTTTTCCGGTTTGCGACCCGTTTGTTTGTGTTCGTTGGTGGCCTCAGTCTCTGCTGCTGAGGCAGCAGCAGTAGAAGAATCCACCATATGTTCGTGGACACCGACCTTCAGCAAAATTTTCCTAATTGTTAACGATAACGATAACGATTTCTTGACGGCCGGAATGGAATCAAAAAGCAAAATCGGTAATCCTGTAAATGGGTGTCAAGTCAACGCCTATATTTTAGAAAAAAAACAAATAATAATTAAGAAAGGGGAGATCTGAATATATGACAAACCTTCGAAAATGGTGGAGGGATCACTCCACTAAGTTAAGACTTGGAGCTGGGGCTGTCACCTGCAAGAACAAAATAAAGAAAAATGTAAGCGAAGTTGGAGATAATATGAAGTGATGATAATACCAACAACAAAATAGAGGCTGATTTATAAGGATTAAAGTGACTAGGGCGCGCGATTAAATGGCGCGATTTGTTTGCCTTGCTTAGCAAGTAGTCTTGCACTTCTCCGTACAGGATCTTTTTCCAAATCCCTCGCGCTAGTGTGACGGGAAAATACGGTAGTTGTGACATTTTACCAAGTTCGACTGTGCAACGCCCTTTGCTGTATTAACTTTTTTTTAATTGTGCAACACTCTTGTAGTACTTGTTATTTACCCTTACATTAAGTTAAATTTATCTCAATTTTTATCTTTTATAAAAGTCCCATATCAATGAAGATTTAAATTTATTCTAATATTATTTATCATGAATTCTCGTTTTTAAGTTAAAAAATATATTTATTAACTTAAAAAAATATTTATTTATGAATTCAACACCTACATCATCTTTAACTCATACAAAATTTGTGACACAAGCATCAAACATTATATATATATTAATAATTTTTTTCAGTCATGAAATGAAAAATGATTAATTTTTATCCTTAGGTGAACAAATATAAGCTTACATTCATAACACATAATAATTACAATAAATATTTATTAAATTATTATAATTATTATGTGTTCATTTTTAATCAAATAATTTTTTTTACTTTCTTTTCTAGTATTAGTAATTTCTTTAAGAGTAGAAATTAAACAAGATAAAAGTTAATATGCACTAGTTTGTTTCAAGACTGATCAAGATTTTGAGATTTTAATTGAGAAACACTAAATCCATCTTTCTATCACATTAGAAATGGTTTGAATAAAAACACTCGAAAAATTACAAATGGATGGCTGGGTTACAATTGCCATTGTCATTGTTAGCAGCAGTTCCTGTTGGAAAAACAAAACGCGCGATATTTGGCGGTGGGCGTCCACATGAGCAGCCATTTTACAACATTTAAGATGGTCAAAGGTGTTGAAACTTTAAGTTCAGTGCCCCCGGCTAATATTTTTACAAGTTTTTGGAATGAAAAATAAAAAAATAAAAAATAGAATCGTCGCGAATTACATATAGCGCGAGCAGAGAAACGAGCGTCATTTGCGCCGAACCGCGCGGGTGGGTGTGCTTATCCGCATCGCGCACGAATTACATATAGCTCGAGCAGAGAAACGAGCGTCATTTGAGCCGAACCGCGCGGGTGGGTGTGCTTATCCGCATCGCGCACGCGTGCGCAGCTCCTTTGTATTTCATGTGCCCACGCGACATGCATGTATCTTACCAAAGATAATGTAATGGCTCATGTCTGGTCAACTACAGGGGGCCTTTCCTTACCGGACAAGTGCAAAATGATTACCATTACTTACCTATACATCGACGTACAACACATCATAATTTTTTTAGGATTATAAGAGAAAAAAATTACTGATGGAATCAGAATTTCGTATTTAAAGTTACCATAATGTTTATAAAATAATCATAAAATTTAAATATTTTTATTATTTAAATTTATTAAAATTAATTATTGTAAAACATCTCACTAAATAAAAAATTATTATAAAAATAAAATTATAATTTTTTAAAAAAAATAAAAAAATATTATAAAATTTTAAAAATTTTTAACTAGACGAGGACCGTTACTACCCATTCCCACTTTTACTAGAAAGAATGATTGTTAGAAGATGATCATTTAATAAGTTATATCTTATAGTTGGTAGCATGATGTACAATCAATTTAGAGAAGGAAAGAATTCCATGGATGACAAAAAATTTCAAAATTAAAAGTCCAAAAGCATGACATACCTAGAGAAGGTTTAAGTAAGTTCATTGAACAATCAACTTCTATATGATGGCATTACACAATAAGATATAATTCTGCCTCAATTTATAACTTTAAAGATAAAATCCTAAACTTTCATTGTTAGGTGTTCTCTTAAAAACTCTTACTTCACTTTTAGTCTTATATAAGAAGGTTGGATATAGTTATGATAAAGCTAATTTTGTAATCAGATGTAATCCAAATGTATTTCTATTTGTATTTGAATTTGTAACATTTATCGATCTATATAGTCTTGTATTATATATAAATAAAAGTTTGATACAAAAAATGGAAGTATACTTTCCTTTTCAAAAGGAAACTTTTTGCCTTACTATATGATACTGTTGTTTAATTTTTTACTCATCATAAGGATAGTATAATGGCAAATAAAGTGTTGATCCCACAGAAAATTAATTTAAACATTTTATAAGTATTAAAATTAATACAATTTAATTTTATTCAAATGATCAAAAAGTAGATAATTAAGTTAACTAAAAATTAATAAAAAAAACTCAAAGCAGAAATAAAATATTGATAGAAATCAATAGAAATAAGTATAGGATTACAATATTTGTCACATTTTATCTAAATTTTATCTTTTTCCTTAACTTATTTCAATGAGTTCAATTGCTAACTAAGAGTACTCAATTATTTATAAAGGTCTCCTGACTCGTCTTGTAAAAATATCTATTTTAATAAAAATACTATATTCCTATATGAATTAAAATTAAAACAGACTTATTATATTCAAGTTCTAATTCTAGCTACACATGACATATAGATATATCTCTATCTTATATACAAATTAAGTAATATGATCACATACTATTCCAATCTTAACCTATACTGAACTCCCTCTCTCTAGTTAAGTTTAGATTTCTAAATTAATTTAATTGATGGCCAAACAATTAAAAATATTAAGAATAAATTGAAATAAACAAATCAATTTTATTGAAAATAAACAAAAAAATTAAAAATTTAATATGAGTTCAATTGCAATCTTAAAAAAATAAATTTATCTAGTCATAGATGCAAAAGTAAATAAGAACATATGAAATTTAACCATTAAGAGTAATAAAAAAAATAAAATCTAAGAAAAAAGATAAAATAATTATTTACAGTCTTGCTATTCAAATTTTAACTTCAACTTCTAACTTCTTAAATCTCTAAAAGTTATTTTATTAACTTATCCCAAAGTACTCTTCAAACACTAATAATCTTGACCTAAAATGACCTAAATTAAACATAATTTAACCAAATGACTCAACATGTGGGCTAAAAAGTGTTATGAGATCCAAACATCAGATATTATCTTTCAAATTACTTTTTCGGTAACATTACACTCAATTATCTTCCAACATGATTTTTTTATCAAAAATCACATCATTTAGATATTTGAAGTACGAGCAAGATTTTGAGTCCTTCAAACATCTTTCTTTTCAAAATTAAGTTTTATTTTTTAAAATCTTACAAAAGCATAAAATTAAGAAATAATAATTAAATTAAATTAATATAAAATTAAAATAACTCAATAAAAATAAATTAATTAGAAAAAAATTAAAAATAACTAAATTCTAGTTAAAATTTAAGAATTTAACTAACATTTAAAAACAAAATGACATTAAAATAATTTTATAAAATAGAATTATCATGTACAACGTGATTAAAGAAAAGGGAGAGAATAGAATCCAAACGTGGTTGAGAGGATACTAATGTAATAGGCCAACACTAAGAGATTTGCCCTGAAAATACTCCGCATCACGCAGACACGCCTTCGTCACCTCAGAATTTTGCTCTTCTACTTTCTTAGCGCGTTTGTCCTTCCAGTCAGATAGTTCAATCTGTAATGTTGATATCTTCTCCTCAATGATCCTGAGCTCTTGATCATTCCTTGCTTCTAAACCAAAATATGCACGGGCAATTTTCTTCAAGTGCTGTATGGCAAAGTCCACTTTGAAATTGATATTGAGAGCACTATTGATTGCATCCCTCCATAACAACATCTTTTCCTGGTCGATACTCTCAAGTTGCAGCTCATCCATCTCTTTGATCGCCGCACAGAACAGAATGCGGCTAGGCATAGCAGCGCAGCTGCTAAGTATGCTCTCTGCAGCAATCTCACCATACCTCTTCTTGATGTTCATATCAATAAGAGCCAGAGAAGGGGGTAAAGTGACCGTCCCACTTTTTTCCACTTCCTCCATTAAGCCTCTGAAATTCGAAAAATGCACTTGGCTCTTGTCTTTGGCATCAAGTTTCTTTGTAAAATCCTGCACAAGCTCGTCGGTATACATTCTACCACCTTGAGAACTCATCGGACCTTGGGTAATATGCACATTATTTGCTGCATCTTCTTCGCCATGAGTTGGAGATGCTAAAAGAAATGACTCAAGCTGAAAAAATAAATGGGAAACAAGAATTAAGGATTTCATGATTCTGAAATAAAGAAGATTAACACTTACGCTAGTGCAAACACAACGATTATACCTCTTCGAAACTCATACTCATAAAGTGACTCTCCTGCAAATTCAAGAGAAAATGAATAAATTAGCAAGATGAATGCAGGCAGCACAAGATTAAGATTAGACATTACAACCCAAAAACGATAGGTGAGGAAAATGCGATTCAAAATCCAGCAAGATGGACCCACAGTCTAGTTATAGTCTTCTTAATATCTTTAAATCCTGAGCTTTCTCTTTATTGTTAATCCTCTTTGGTTTCTTGTACTCCTATTCTTTTCCTAATCCCTCCTATTCCTATATCCTTACACTCAAAAACCCAAAGTTGTTGGCATCCTTAAAGAAAGATATTATCATCAAGGCATATATATGGTCATCCGCAAGCAAGGACTTCTCTTAACTGAAATACAATACATTACCAATGAACTTAGCTTCGTTTATGTTTCATTACCTTACACACAGCTGCTTTGACTCTAAAGTCTATAGTAAAGGGGTGATCAGCATAATTTTTGGAAATGTGTGAACTTTGAATGCTTAATAATAAACTAGAAAATAGTTTTTATACCCCATTTAAAGTACCATGACGTGCTCCACAGCTTTAGAGTGGGGGGGGGGGGGGGGGGGGGGGGGGGGTTCGTCTTTGCCTTTTTCCCTCATGCCAACTAATAGAAAAAATTAAAGAAAAAAGAAAAAAACAAGAGTAGAAAAAAGGAAAGAGTAGACAGAAGGGAGAAAGAGAGAGAGGGCACCTTTTTGAGTTGCCCTATTTCATTCTCCAGAAGTGGCACCTGAGAGTTCAGGAATTCATTCTCTTTAACTAAAGAGTCATTAGAGTTTCTCAGCATCATGAAATCTTCCTGCAATTTCCAGAATTGTGTGCTCTGCTGCCTCGCCTGGGACTCCACAGTCTTAAGCTTCTTGAGCTCCTCCGCCTCCAGATTATAAACCAAAGATTACAAAAGTGGATAAAAATAAGTACAAAAACTTGACCTGAAGAGTTATATGAGAATAAAGAAATGAGATTCATATGAGATGGCAAAGCTCTTGGGTCAAGGCATATAGATGGTCATTCGCAACCAAAGACTTTCCTTAACTGAAATATAATATAATTCAAATGAACTTAACCTTCCTTTATGTTACATTGGGCTGCTCTGACTCTAAACTAGAGAATAGTTAGTATACCCATTTAAAGTGGGATTTACGTTTAATGAATTATCAATATATATATATATATATGAATTTAAAAATTTAAAAATTAAGAGTTTTCAAAAATTGATACTTACATTATTTTGAAAAATTTTAAAATTTTTATCTTTACATATTTATGAGATGATAACATTTAATTCATTGATAATGAATAAAATTTATATACTACCAGTTTATCAAATAAAAACTCATGTCGTAACCCACAATATTTTGAGCATTTTTTTTCTTCTTTGCCTTTTTCTCTCCTACCATAGAAAACTCTCAAATAGCAAAAAACTCCTAAATTATCATCATTTTATTAACTAAGGTCTTATTTTTTATTGTATCCAAAAGACTTTTTAAATTTTAATTTATACCCTTAAAAGCCGTTAAATTTTAATTTATATTCAAATAAGTTACTAATCCTAATCGAAAAACTCCTAAATTATCATCATTTTATACCCTATAACTTGGATATCTAAGGTGGCAGAACTTAAATCTAAAATTTGACAAACTACAACCACGGTCGTCAACTGTCAACCAGCAATGATAGGTGATCATGATGACGGTGATCAAGTTCTAGGTAGATCTTACAGAGAGAGAAGGGGAGAGGAAAGGAAGGATAAAGAGAGAAGAGGAAGAAGAAAATGGAAAAGCTTATGTAGCCTCCTTAAAATTAGGTGGTTTTTTAAGAATTGAAAATAGAAAAAAAGAGAGGAAAGAGAAAAATATGATATCAATTATCATGTGTTCATATTATTAAATTATGTGAATTAAAAAATATTAATTAATATTAAGTATGATAGGAATTAATTTCTCTTTAATACGGAAGATTTATTTGAGTATGGTTAAGGGTTTATTTGAATATGAATCGAAATTTGAGGCGTTTATATAACAAAATAAGATGAATAGTTTAGTTGAAAAAATATCATATATAGTTCATAAGTTTTTATTATTTGTCTAAAAAAAACCCAACAAGAAAATAAGAAAAGAAAATGGAAATGATAGCCATCAGAAGGGAGAGAGAGCGAGGGAACACCTTTTGATGCAAGTCACTCCTGAGTTCCTCCATTTCATTTTCCAGAAGTGGCACCCTGGACTTCAGCAATTCATTGTCATTTGCTAAAGACTCAGAAGTGTTTCGCAGGGTCTTGACATATTCCTCCATTTGCTTGAACTCTGTACACTGCTGCGTCCATTGGGACTCCACATTCTGAAGTCTTTTGAGCTCCTCTATCTTCAAATCAAAAACCAAAGATTACAAAAATGGATCAGAGATGTACCAAAACTTGATCCAGAGAGGATATTGAAAGAGTTAGAATTTGAGATTTGGATTTAAGGGTTAGAGTTTGAATCATGAGAACAAAATAGTGACATTTATGAGACGGTAAAAACTACTCTTATTTATTTAATGCATATTGTCAATCAATCTTTGATGTACTTAATTTTCCAATAATGCCTTTTATGCAGTAACAACCACGTGAATTAATGGTAATCCAAACTAAGACATTAATTTTTGGTTTAATGGCATATATAAGTAAGGTTCTTGGATACTAGTATTACCTAGCGTTTAAATTCAATAACCTAAACTATTACTCACCCTTTTATCTTTTTATTATTACCCAAGTTAAGTTACCTCTTGTTTATCTTTGTTTGACTAATTTATTATTACACAAGTAATAAGTAAATCAGCAGCTCGAGGATTAGGACCCATGAGTCACAATTTTCATATTACCATTCCTTATTAAACAGAGAAACAATGTGATTTAGGTGATGTAGATTTGTGCACCTTGGTGAGTTGCCAGCCAGAAGAAAGCTGATTTGTTCGTGCTTCCTGAAACATATAAACAGAAATAATAATAAGAAGAAAAAGTATTGTTAGTCCCATAAAAATAAAAGAGGGAGGGACATATTGTTAAGGTTAAGATAAAACAAAGTCTGTTTTCCTTTTAGTGAGAACTTCAAAATGATATTTAGCTTGTTCTCAACAATTTTTTTTTTTTTGAAAAGTGAAGTTTATTAGCCATTAACCGGTATACCATTGATAGTCTCGAACTGGAGCTGTCAGAGACTTTCATTGGTATGAAAAGAAAACCAGCTTGGCAAGAAAGCCTGAACAAAAAGATTCACCACTGCTTACATAAACCAGCAGAATGTCCTCATGAATCAGTAACCTCACAAAATAAACTCGATCCTGCCTAAAATCAACAACAACAACAACAACAGGAAACAAGGAGGCTATACAACAAAGCCGTAATTCCAAAAAATCAACCTCAAACAGCTGCAGCAATACCCTAAGACCACAAAACAAAAATGATCCAAAAACAGAGTAGAGACTTCAAGATCCCTTGAAGCCCTTGATCATCAATTTTTATAGATTGCCATCAATTTTTATAGATTAATGGAGTATTCCAACAAAGGGACTATATAGAAAGCCAATAAATCCCTAGTGGTCCAAAAACTGGAATCAATTAAATGATCACTGCAATGAAAATCTTTGGTCAAATGACCTTGGTTCCAACTTTAGAAGAAGCAACAAATATTAATTCAGCTGATAGAGTAAACAAGTTATGGTACTTTGTTTCCAACTCTTCTAATAATAGACTATACTACTAATTAACCAAAAACTAAAGGCAGATGTAGATTTCATATCTTCCCAACAAACAGCAAAAGCTACATTCATAACTAATCACCCAAAGATGGTTACTTACCAGCTTCCAAGTTCTACCAACAGGCAGGCATCTTTTGTTCTTTGTCTTGAGAACTTTTTAGTGCTCTCAGGTCTTAAGTGATCTATCTAACCCTATATCTGCTAATTGCCTAATGAACATGGATCATGTAAACCTGTTAACTAAAACATAAATAGGTGTCACTAGACCTAGATATTTAATTCCACATTTCGCGAACGTAGGCATTGAGAAGAAAGATTAAAACAGAGCATACTAAAGAAATGACAGTATCAGGTAAATCCCATCATAATTCTCAACTTTTTTATTTAAGTTCTACTTTGATCCCTACTTTTTGAATTGTTTCATTTGAATCCTTGACCTCTTAAATTGGATTCATTTTGATCCTTTTATCGAATTATCCCTTTAAAATTAACGGGTTTTATCCATGTGAGTATGACAAATCGGCACGTATCATTTTTTTCTTCTTCTTTCTTCTCTCCTTCCCGACCAGATCTTGCTCGACAAGGCCAAGGCTTGCTAGCCGGCTTGGACAAAGTCAAGCACTGGCCTCTTGCCCAGATCGGATGGCTTCAGGCTAGAGAAAGTAAGTAAGCGATGGCCCAAAAAATATACTAATAAAGTAAGAAAAAAAAAAAAAAAAGCCTCCTATCTCTAGAGACAATGAATGCATTTTTTGACCAGCAGAAAAAGAGAAAAGTTACAGGGGTTGTTACCATTCCATGAAGAGGAGGATTACGTTCAATTACCTGATTTTCCAGATTCAGCGGCATAGACTTGAGCTCTTCGTTTTCTCTTTTCAGCTTCGTGTATTCGCCCTGCATTTGCTTGAATTGGGCTTCCACGTCCTTAAGTCTCTGTAACTCAACCTTCATTTAAACAGAAGGCAAATTACTTAAGCTAATTCATGCCAACCCAAAAAACGAATAGAGAAAAAAAATTTTCTTTTACTTTTTCTTTAGCCCGACGATCTCGATCACGCTTATTTTTCATTTTCTTTCTTTCATCAGGATCTTCCTCTTTACGTTTTCGACCTTTTCGTTTGGTTTGGTGCAGGGGAACCTGATCAGCCTCCGCCGCTGCTTCATTGGAACTAGAACCGTTCATCTTACGAGATGAACGAGTTTTCTTGAACCAGCCGTCGATTCTGAGTTAAACATTCTAGATTCATTAGTAACAAGAACCATCTACTATACTAGTTCGTAGAAGACTTGAAGCGAGTCAAGGTCAACCCAAAAATTAGAGAAACAAAATATGGAAATCGCATATATCATGAACAATAATTCAATAATTCAGTAAGAACAAAAAAAATTGAGACAATCAAGGAATCAGAATTTGCAAATCTTTCGAACCAATGGGGCAAATATAACATACAATCAATACCTTCACACACCCTTGAATTTAGACGAGCTCACAAAGAAATGAAGATAAACGATTTTCAGAGATAAATGCCATATTTATAATAAGATCAGAGAGAAGACGCGAGCCTCCGACTTGATTTGAGAAGACGCGCGCCATATATCCCCCTTTTACATTAAATTAATGTAAAATATGACATTTTATAATAAGATCAGAGAGGAGGCGCGAGTCTCCAACTTGATTTCAGAAGACGCGCGCCATATATCCCCTTTTTAGTTAGTACTAGTAGGAATCTTTTTGAATTTAAAAAGGAAATTACATTAAATTAATATAAAATAGTTTTGGTCTTAAAAAGGGTAAACGGCGGTTAATTTGGTGGGAGAGTCTGAAATGAAGTAGCTGAATGTCATCTGTCAAAGGATTCCTCACTCAATATTTGTCTCTTAATTAATCCAATTGAGCTCTTCATGTATAATTTAGAGTTAATTAATCTCTTAATTGATGTTTTAATTAATCTTTGTCACAAAAGCCTTCACATTAAATGTATGTAGTAAAAATAACAAATGTTATGTTGATTCCATGTTTACGTTGCCTCAACATCACATTATCAAATTAATTTTTTTTGTATAATTAAAATTAATAGTAATTTAATAGTTTATAAATATATCTAAAAATGATAATTTATTGTATTTATCTTTAAAAATTCAAACATAATTTCTAGATTTAAATAATTAAAAAAATATGAGATTTTATAGGTGAAATAATATTAATTAGAATTAAAAGATTTATTTTTGACAATAATGTTACAAAAGCAGAACTGCAAACCTTAGCTTAGTCGTTACAGCTAAGTCATGTGGATAGGATTGAACTAAATGAAGTAGAGTTAGATAACAAAGTGGTGGTCAGTTGGGTAACAGAAGAAAAAACCAGTGGGCCATTGGGGTTTATTATTGAAGAGTATGTTAAATTGTTAAAAAGAACTCGCTCTAGGCATCTTTTATATTGCCGAAGAAAAGCCAATCAAATTTTACACTTTATTGCTGAATGGGCAAAAAGAAATGAATGCTGAACAGATGATATGGAGAGTTAATTCTGATATGCCATATAAGGAGTGTCTAGATGCAAGAGCAAAGTTTGATTAAAGACTAGATTTGTTTGGTGAGCTGTCAACTTAGTTATGTTATCAATTACACGTAAGGTTGAGTATTTTTTTTTTTATGATATTTATTTCGGAAGATTTTTCTATGAGAATTGTCTTAACAAGGCTTGATCTTCATGTAGCAGGAATAAATGCAAGGATGGGTTAATTTATGAATGGAAAAATACATATTTTTAAATCACATGTTTTTGACCTAAAATATTTTTGAACACATAATTTGTCAGATGGTAATGTCATCTTTTAAATAACATATCGATATGTCATATTTGATTAATGGTAGTTGCTTAACTATTATTAATAAATATTTATTTGATTCAAAATAAAAATATAAA
Source organism: Theobroma grandiflorum (assembly GCA_036013995.1). NCBI lineage: Eukaryota > Viridiplantae > Streptophyta > Magnoliopsida > Malvales > Malvaceae > Theobroma > Theobroma grandiflorum. The sequence goes on along the minus strand of CP142131.1, from coordinate 1,169,456 downwards.
AACTTAATTAAACACAATAAAAATATAAAAGCTAAATTGACTTTTGTTGTACACTTTAAGAGTTAATTTGGATATTATGTTTAAAAAATTTAAAATAAAAATCTCACTTGAGTAAATAATTGAATGCATTTATTTTCTAGTAAAATATTTATTATTATTATTTTTTTCTCTCTCTCTCTTCATGTTTACTTTTCAACTTTATAAAAGTATAAGAGTTAAATTAACTTTTTTATATAGTTCAAAGACTTATTGAATATTACACTTATAAAATTTAAAATAAAAATCTTTCCGACTTTATAAAAATATAAGAGTTAAATTGGCTTTGTTATATAGTTCAAGGACTTATTGAATATTACACTTATAAAATTTAAAATAAAAATCTTTCCGACTTTATAAAAATATAAGAGTTAAATTGGCTTTGTTATATAGTTCAAGGACTTATTGAGCATTGCACAAAAACTTTAAATTAAAAATCCCACTTATGTAAATAATTAAATTAAATACATTTATTTTCTAGTAAAATATTTAAGATATGAAAATACTGTATACCCTGCGCATCCGGGGAATCGAACCCCGGTCAGTACCGTGGGAGGGTACTATGATACCACTACACCAGATGCGCTTTAATAACTTTGGACACATCAATTTTTTTACGAAGCATATATGTCTTCGGTTCCGTAATCATCGTAATTAATTACCGACAGAGAAACAGACCAATGTCCTAATCCTCCCCAATTCTTACATCAGGGCTCAAAGCCCTCTCTCCAATATTCTTCAAATCTTCCTGATCAACTCAATTGTCATTGTGGAAAATCAAATCGATTTCAGAGCAAGAATGGATAACAGCGACAACAACTCCCCGAGCTTGATCTCTCGCGAGAAGCTGGAAGAGGTAGCAAGCTGGGTCAGCGCCACCGTGGTCTCCGCCTTCTTCTCATCTCTCGAGCGCTGCTCCTGCGTTAACCTCGCCACCACCGACCCCGATGATGACGACAACGCCGAAGAGGCCAAAGACCGCCCGCTGACCTACTCCTCAATATCGTCTCCCTCTCGCTAAAAGTTCGGTAACTTGCCCCGACACGTATTTTCTGTTTCTCTTGATTTAGGGGTTTTTTGTATACCAAAAAGCAAATTTTAAATGTGGTGAATTTTCTGATACTTGAGATTGAATTCGAATTTTTATGTAATAAAGGTTGATTGTGTCTTTTTCTTTTTGGATATTCAATGTTCCAAAGTTGTTGATTATTTTGTTTTCTCAAAAGTCAAAGCCCTAAATCAAGAAAATGGGTCTTGATTTTCTAGTATATGATTTTAGGTTTGGTAATGACTCTACCAGATTTGGTATCAATTAATGGTATTACTGATTTGGAATTCTTTTTTTTAAAGAATTTTTGGATTATTGAATTTAAAATTTGTGAATGGCATGCGATAACTTAATGTTTTTAGGGATGAGGATTAGTTTCTTGAGTGCTTCAAAAATCATTCCGAAAGCTTTAGTGCATTTGCTAGTTAGAGAGTTTACCTTTTTTTTTTTTTAGGCTGTTTCATTAGGATATGGTGGCAGTAACTGCCAGAATCGCTTGCCAGTGATTTATAGTATGCAGCTCTGGGATTGAGCTCATTGTTGGTTTGGTCTTGTTTCGGGGAACTCATTGCTTGACTCGGGAGCAGTAGGCTTCAGCTGTTGTGCTTTGGTAGTAATCAGTAGAGATCTATTTAGGGCCTTTGTAAACATATGGATTCAGTGCTTGTATTTGCATAGCAATTAATCTTAACTTTCAACTTCATGCTTCTCAAACACAATAAAATGTCTTCAACGGCACTGGTCTCTCCTTCTTTTCTCTCCATTTGCTTTTCACTATTAAGAAAGGAAAATGAAAAATGAAAATCAAGGCAATTTCTAACTAGGCAAAGATAAAGCAATAAGTCCTGCCTATCTTCAAAGGGAACAGTATTTCCCAGTAAATTAGGTGTCTAGTGGCCATTAAAGATTGTTTGTCTTTGAGTTCATTTCAAATCCTGTCATGGTTGACAAGGGAGCTTAATATTCCACTTCTTGTGCTTGCATGTCCATTTATGACAAAAAAATGCAGTAAACTGACCTGTTATTAGGCTCAGGAACTTTGTAGGTACAGCGGAACCATTATAGATTTACCATACTTCATGCATGTACCAATTTGTTAATGATCTCAACCTAATCTGTTGTCATTATATTTGCTGTTAGGTCTTAATTCCTCAGTCATCTTCTTAATGCACATATTTGTACTCTGAAATTGATATTTACTCAAGAAATATGTATGTTGGTATCACAATGGATTAGTCTTACTCTCTTCTTCAGACTGTACAATCTTATATCCTCTTTCTAAGTAAAACATACCTAACAAGTCATGATTAGATAGATGCAGGTAAGCATGCTCACATAAAGAAGCCTTCATTTTGCTGAGTAAGAAAAAGTAGAAAATGGAAAGAGAGAGACTGTATTTTCCATTGCCTTCTTTAGCATTTCTAGCAAGTGAACCTCTCTATAGCCCATGGTTTCTAGATTTTTACAAGTAGTGCCACAATTTTGTTGCAATCTAATGCCTAAAGTAATATCTAGCATGAATATTTTACTTTACCGATGAGTTTTGTCTCCATGATCCTTCCAACAAAGCAGCATGTACACACATCGGCGAATTATGTACAACCTTGCTCTCTTTCCCTTCAAAATCTTACTCTTTGGCACCTGAACAGTGGCTTGCTTTTGTGCAGACATTTCCATCGACTTTGTTCTGGTTTTGCCTTTGCTGCAACACCTTATGCCGTGTTGTCTGATTATATAATAAGTATCCTCCTTTCGTTATCTCTTTCTACAGCAGTTACTAGAGTTCATTTCAGTTTCTTTTGAAATCAGTAAATAATTGGTGAGAACAGGAGCAGCTAAGAACTCAAGACTTGACTCTGCTTTTGCATTGAACCAGGGAGCCGGTTTTTGGCACTTACGTAGTTGAATATTGGTTTGTCATCCGGACTTCCAGGTTACGTGTCCCTTTATCCAATGTGGATAGTGCACTTTTTCCTGGAATTATTGCCTAAAGGACAAATGGAGCATATAACGTTCTAGATAATTAAATAGTTTGAATACAGGATTACTTTCTGTTTTCCTCTTTACTCGACCAGTAGATTTATATAGGTACTGGTACACTCTAAGCTCAGCTGGTGTTTGTCTTTCTGGGCTATGATTGCTTTTTCCATGGTATTAAATTTTAAATGTGAATGGCCTCTTCTTGGTCATAAATTACAGTATACATAACAGAATGCAATGCCCAAAATTTGCAGTAACTCTGACTTTTCCTTCATCCCTATCATTTCCATTATATATAATAAAGTGGGGAATGGATGTTCATCCTTTTCTAGAGTCTTCTGACATATCGTTGGAGTAAATGCATATTTTTGTTGTCTAAAGTCTACGACTCTATTTATCGCACAATATGTCAGACTGTCCTCATCAACACAAATTCGATAAAGAATTTTGGGCCTACAGCACACCAGTTGGGCCTTGTGGATGCTTTTGTACCCACCGACAGTTGCATAGAAAGCTGTTGAAGTGCCCAACCCCATCGGAGGGAAGTATAAAGAAAAGACAAGCCCCAATCTTAAACCCTAACCGGTGAAAAGTGTGGCTTTAACGGAGAGGGAACTTTTAACCTAACCTCGTCTCCATGAAATGTGGTGGTCTGTCTAGAGTGGTAGGCAGGGTTTCTTCTATTTATTGTTGTTTGATGAGAATATGATTCTCTAATACAAGGGCTCCGGTGATGAGGAGTGTGATAATGCTGCAGCAAAGTCGTTCCAATTTCTGAAAGCTCCATCAACTGGAGCTTCATCTGTGGAACTAAACGCACTCTGAGGAGCATCCATCTCTCTCTCTCTCTCTCTCTCTCTCTCTCTCTCTCTGTGTTTTTTTAGGGTTTTTTTTTTTGGCGCTTGGTTAGAAGAAACTTCGAATTCGTGTAGTTTTGTTGAAACGTACGGCTCCTTTTTTTGACTTTTGGAGGTAAAATTGGACTAAAATGGCGATTCAAAAATCTAAAATCTGCAACGATTTTACCATGTTCTATAGAACGGGTTCTGGTATTTATTGTAATTTGCAACTTTTTTCTGTACAAACTCTAATTTTGAAAATAGCAATTAAAGTATTCTTATAGCGTATAAAAGACTTGATTAAATTTTTTTTAGAAGAAATTGTGAGAAATAACCATCCGTATAAGGTGATTTCAAAAATAAATATCAAAATAAAGTTATCTGTTTCTACCCAAAAAGAAGCATGAGCAGACGGAAATGCTCTCAAAAAATACTGTAGTAAATTAAGCTGTCGATATCTACCTCCCGTCATCTTTCAAAAATTAGAAATTAATGCTCAGTTGTTTGTGCTTGTTCATCTTTCTCTCTCAGTTCTCTGAACTGTATCAACTCTGTGTTTAGCACCATCGTCATCAGCTCTCTCAGCTCTCTGAACTGTGTGAGCTCTGTCAACTCTTTGTTGAGCACCATCGTCTTCGTGCCGTGGTCTATCTCTCGCCATTTGGCCATATTGTCTTCAAAAAATAAACCCCATTGCGGAGATGACATCAAGGTATGTTTTTGGGTTCATTACTGCAACACATAAATTTGTGAAACTTTTTTTGTAAATCAAAAGACGAATTAGAAACATAAAGGCGTGTCACCAGCATGTCTGCATGCACTTGTCGTGTTACCAGCATGTCTGCATGCACTTGTCGTGTCACCAGCATATCTATGTGCACTTGGCGTGTCACCAGCATGCATGCATGCACTTGTCGTGTCACCAGCATGTCTGCCTGCAATTGACGTGTCACTAGCATGCATGCATGCACTTGGACTGTCACCACCATGTAATTAAGTAAAATAAATAATTATTTTTGTTTTTAAAATTTCATTGGGGTTCCAATTCTGCGACTTGTGATAAGACACGGTGGTCAGTGGGTGGATGGCATGTACAAGGGTGGTGAGTCACGAATGCGGGGGGTTAGGAGTGATTTGTCGTTTGCGGGCTTGATGAAGCTGGTTGAAGATGTTGTTGGGATAAACTCAGAAATTGATGACATTGAGTTGCATGCATTGATCAGTACACCCGGGGAGCTATCACGGCCAATTATCAAGGATGATGAGGATGTTGCATTAATTCTGCTAGAACAGAGGAATGTTCCGACTGTGTACGTCAGCATTAAAAGACCCGAAACAAATGTTATGTCACATGAAGAAGCTGAAAAACATGGTAATCAGCTCAATCAGAATCAGATTTACAATGCTTCACATATGCCAGAGCATTCGGTCCGTAACCCGCAGTTGGGGTATCCTCAGGAGTTTGTATAGCCCTGTAACCAGAGGACATTGATAGAAGAGTTGGGTGCACAATTCCGATCGGGATGTGCATCAAACCAATTAGGGTCTGCTGCTAAAGGAATGCATCGATCGGGTGAAATGGTAGAGTGTGTAATTTCAATTTCAAATGAGAATACGACACGTGAGTACAACACTGTGACGTTGGATGTTAACACTGCGACGCTGGAGGATAATGCTGCATGTTATGAGGGAAATGAGGATTTGTTTGCTGGCAGTGAAGATAGATTTGATGACAGTTCGAGTGATGGGCTTGACGAATGGGATCATGACATTTCAGACAATGACTGCCTTTATGACAGTGACATTCCAATTTGCAATAATGTTGAAGGTGAAATAGAACCTGTTGAAGGTTTTGATGTAGGAAATGTTCAGTGTGATGATCCCATATACAATAACCCCATCGCTGGTGAGGACGGGAATCGTTCCGTTGATACAATGCTCGATGATAGTTATCAAGAAAGGCGAAATGAAGGGATATCTTCTACGTGGCGAATTGCATGTGCAGAAAGGTTCGCCTTCCAAACAATTAGCACTGAGGAGTCGACATGTCCCAATGATCGCTTATACAAAGGAAGAATGTTTTCCTCGAAGGCGGAGTTGAAACGAGCTCTGAACATGTTGGCTCTAAAAGAGCAATTTGGGATAAGAGTGAAAAGGTCTTGCAAAAGTCATTACGAGGTTAGTTGCAAAGACAAGGCATGCAAGTTCAGTGTTCGTTCAAGGAAGTTACTTGACGGAGGAGGGTATTGGGAAGTTCAGAAGTTCCACAAAGTACACACATGTTCTGTTGATGGTTTGCAAGGGCGATTTGCATCTGCGAGTGCCAAGATAATTGGTGAACTTATGGCACCCAAGCTTCAGGCTAATGGAGTAGCGTTGAGACCTAAGGACATAATTGGTGAGATGAGGGTTCAGTGGGGTTTGGAATGCTTGTATGGTAAGGCTTGGCAAGCAAAGGAGTATGCGGAGACGCTTGTTTTCGGTCCCCCGGAGGAGTCATTTCAACTACTACCCTCATATTTTTATATGTTGGAACAAGAAAATCCTGACACAGTCACAGTAGTGGCTACTGACGAGGCTGAAAGATTCAAATATTGTTTCTGGTCATACGGGACTTGTATTCGGGGGTTTAGGGATGTAATTCGTCATACGGTCGCAATTGATGCAACACATCTGAAAGGCAGGTTCAAGGGTGTTCTGTTTGTTGCTGTATGCAAAGACGCGAACGAGTGTGTATATCCAGTTGCGTTTGGCATCGGCCATGTTGAGGACGAAGACTCATGGACGTGGTTTCTCATCAAGCTACGTGATGCGGTTGGTTGTCCTGAAAACACCATGTTCATTTCTGATCAGCATCTCGGCATTAAGAAAACAATCCAAAATGCATACCCAGAAGCGCACCACAGTTTATGCGGTTACCATTTGAAGAAAAACTTAAAAAATAAGTTCAAGCGTGATGACGTTTCTATGATTTTCACCCTTGCTCGAGATTGCTATAAGGTTTTCGAATTCAACAGACATATGAACCAGCTCAAGCAGATTCATGCGGGAGCCTATGCTGATCTTTTGAGAATAGGCCCTGAGAGATGGGCATGTGCATGTTCACCGACAAGGTGATACCAAATGATGACCTCGAACATTGCCGAATGTGTTAACTCCTGCTTAAAGTATGCCAGACAAATGCCAATCACTGTTTTGATCGAGTTCATACGAGACATGTTCCAGCGTTGGTTCCATGATCGGTACGAGGAAGCTGTCAAGGTGACCACACCCCTCAGCCCTTGGGTTGCTAGGCAATTGAGCAAACGCTTCAATGATGCACATCGCTTTGTAGTGAAGCCTATCAATCGAGTGGAGTTTGAAGTTAAAGACGGGAAGATGGACGGACTTGTTAACCTGTCCACGAAGACGTGTTCATGCTGTGAGTTCCAAAAAGATTTGCTGCCATGCAGCCATGCCATTGCAGCAATAAGGTCAGATTATATTTTCTTTATTTCTTATTTGATCCTTAATTTGACATAACATAGCATTATATTCTGCTTGAATATTGGGTTCATTGTATTTTTCAGTAAATGTAAACGTGAAGCCTTTGATTTCTGCGCCGACTACTACAAGACAACCGTTTAGGTGGAGGGTTATGTGGGGTCCATTCGCCCAGTAGGGCATCCTAGTGAATGGGACATCCCCCCGCATGTGAAACAAATTGTCGTCTTGCCACCACCTTGGCGAGGCCAAGCAGGAAGACCTAGGAGGAGAAGGATTCCATCCGCTGGTGAAGGCAGTCGAGCACGGAGATGTTCGCAATGCAAGATGTACGGGCACAACAGACAGAATTGCCCATCTACATTTGCAAATCCATCTACAAATCCGGCACCATCTCCAAGTCAATTAGCACCCCAACGAGTGCGCCGACCGAAAGCATGTTCAATTTGCAGAGAAACTGGTCACACACACCACAGCTGTCCAATCCGAAGGACAATGTCTGAAAACGTAGTGTGTGTTGTGGAGGATGACATATTATCGGGGCCTAACTAATTGCAATTTATCTGTTGCTTTGTTAGGGTTTGATTCTAACTGTTTCGATCTTGGCCATTGACATTTGCATTGAATAATGATATTTGCTATAAACCAGTGTATAATAATAGCATTGCCTAGGCATAGAAGTTGTCAATAATTGACTTTAGCCACACCATGCATGGTGGTATAGTATGGAATGTAAATTGTCTAATCTTTGGACAGCATATATAAATAAAAAATCAACAATGTTACTTTACATTTCGACAATTGTAAAGCCAATACATTCATTATGTTATTTAGGGTTGCAAGCAAATCGCTTCAATATACATAAGGGAATTTTACTCATTTTACAAACGACGTTGCAAAACTATATCAATTGTCCACTTTGGTTTAGAGTTTGTGATAGGGTAAAATTACTACCCTAAACCCTAACCCTAATACATTTCCGCTACCCTATAATTATCTTAACCCGTTTAAATACCCGATTAAATAAAAAAATTATTAAAATTTTCTTCATGAGAATCCAATTACCCAATTAACTTTTCTAATCTCATAACTTACCTTTAGATTTATATGTTATATGTTTATATAAATAAACATATATATACACTGTAATTAATAATTTTATGAGTTATAATTTTTACAATGTTAAAACAAAATAAAAAGTAAATATATTTATATTTAAAATACATAATATATACACATACGCATTCATAAAAGTATTAATGTCATCATATTAATAATTAGAGTAATTATACTTAAATATAAATAACAATATAATAATTTTTTAATTTAAATATATTAATGTCATCACATTAATAATTAAAGTAATCATACTTTTCATATATTTGTTAGTTTTTAACAAAAAAATTTAGGGTAAAGTTTGTCAAAATTATAAATTTTTACTTTAATTATTAAAATAATAATAAAATATTTATAAATAGTCATCGAGTTCGGGTAACGGGTACCCAAGGGGTGGCATCCTAACCCTACCCTATTAAAAATCGGGTTTAGAAATCACTACCCTAACCCTACCCGAACCCGTTTATAAGTACCCTAATCCTGTATAAACGGGTTGGATTACCCACGGGTACCCTATAATAGGGTACCCGTTGACATTGTTGGAACTGAGACGCCAACTCTATGCAGACATTTTTGTGACACGCCTAGTGCACATAGACTTGCTGGTGACACGCCAAGTGCATGCAGATATGGTAGTGACACCCTAAGTGCATGCAGACGTGCTGTTGACACGCCAAGTGCATGCAGATATTGGTTGTGACACGCCACCTGCATGCATACTGGGGGTGACACGCCAGGAGCATGCAGACATGGTTGTGACACGCCTAGTGCAGATACTGGGGGTGACACGCCAGGCGCATGCAGACATAGTGGTGACACGCCACCTGCATTCAGGTATATTGGTGGTGACACGCCACATGCATGAATACTGGCTGTGACACGCTAGACGCATGCAGACATGGTGGTGACACGCCACCTGCATGCATACTAGGGGTGACACGCCAGGAGCATGCAGACATGGTTGTGACACGCCTAGTGCAGCTAGTGCGGATACTGGGGTTGACACGCCAGGCGCATGCAGACATAGTGGTGACACGCCACCTGCATTCGGGTATATTGGTGATGACACGCCACCTGCATGCATACTGGTTGTGACACGCCAGACGCATGCAGACATGGTGGTGACACGCCACCTGCATATTGTCAATGTTGTCAGACGCTGACTTATTACTAAATTGCGATACAAAAAAATATGTTCACCGGATACAAAATTACTTAACAAAGATAATGTATTCCTGTATAAAATTGTCTATACAAAAAAATTTTATTCTGTATAAAAATATAATGAAGTGATTAATAAAAAAATGATCCTATTTCCTATGATTGTGTATACAACAAAAAATTTATCTCTAAATTGTATTCTGTAGAAAAAAAATTACACAACTAACTTCTGATATGTTCATGGTTCGCTCGCACAGCTGTTGGAAAAAATTTCGTGTGCGTATTGGATACGTAATTTTGCAATCATTTTCTGCTTAACTCTTATCGGCTCCGATTGCAACATTGCGTCAATGTAGCTTACCATGAACATGCCGCAGCTGAAACTATCATCCTGCCGATGCACTGAAGGGCTGGGCAAAGAAATTTCCAATGGCATCGGCGTCAAATCCCGTCTCTTCCGACGGATTTTATTGAAATACCCGGCTTGGTGACAGATGAATGGAAAAATTTTTGTAAGTGGCTTCATCTGCTCCGCACGAACTCCGTTATCCTTCGCTGTCGAAATTGTTGCGGAGTCGATCACCTTGATCTTTCACTTACCCAAATCGATCTTTGCCACCACCCAATGCCCATCAACATTGCAAGGAGCGAGGATGAAATCGACCTCTTCCCATTTCTTGCCGTATGTCGGCCTTTCACCCTCCACATGCCCCCGTAAATCATTCGGAATTTGCATGCTTGACAGGGCATCTTCGGTTTTATATGTCAAGTGTAGCATACGGATGGTCTCCTGGAAAAAAAAATTTGCATTGGTTTAGACTTAATGCACTGAAAAGCTTCGAAAAAAATAAAATTTTTTGCAAAAAACTTACAAAGAATATCGTGTCAACCACGCATGCACGGGCAGTGTAATGCTTCGATTTTGGGCCTGTCTCCCTTTTACAGATAACGCTGAGGCATGCGTCGATATGTTCACTTGTCATTTCTTCTCGGGGATCCTCTAACGATGTGAAGAAGTCAACACCTTGATCCCCTAAGATTCCGACGTTACGCCTGCATATGTCACAAAATGAATTTGATAAGCGATGGTGGATTAATGTTTCTATAGAAAACAACAATGAATTGATATTTAGAAGCTGACCTCGCGGACTGGTTCATCTTGAAGGCTTCGTATGCTTCCATCATCGTGTCTTTCACCGCCCGACGAGTCAATGAGGGGTCGACATACGGGCTTGCAACGTATTTGCTCGCCATAATCACCCGTGCCAGCTCAGTAGGGTCGGCAATTGCTGCTGCAAGATGATGGTAATCAGAGGATAGTGGTGACCTGGTGGCTTCAGGAGTGGTCAGAGCAAGCTCGCCCGATCCTGCTGCTGGAAGCGCGACGATCGCCTCGGATGGAGGAAGATGCTCTATGGCTGACTCAAATAACTGAAGGGCTCCCTCTTGTCCGGCGAAAGTATGCTCAGTAGGATTGGTCTCACCAACCTCCGCTCCTTCAGCATCTTCTAATTGAAGGCTGGCACCATGCTCCTCATGCTGCCCATCATCAGGATCATCGTGACCCGCAGCAGCATTGTCGGATGAAGGACCGGCCTACAGAACGAGACAACTGTGAAAATTCGATAGCGAATTGACCTAAAATAGCAAAATACAAGTGCAGAAAGATTAACGTACTTGTGATTTCAGCCCAGCTAGAACCCGTGAAACGATGCGATCCTCTAGCGTTTCAACCGCAAAAGTCAAGGACTTAATTGATGCCTTCAGCTTCGACATTTCCCGCATGATATGTCGGAGCTGACGTTTTGTGCCTATGCAGTCATTGACTCTTGTCGACTGGGTCAACTGCAATAACATATATATTAGTGGTGTTAAAATAAAATCATATAAGAAACGTGTGGAAAACCAATATAACAACTTTAATATCCTTACCGGTGGCTCATGGGCAGTATGCGGTTGAATCGGAGTCGGAGCCATCGCTGGTTGCGGACTGGACGTGGCCTCCGTGAACTGCAATGACATAAGTTACTTTGTTACTAGCTCAACATATGTGGAAACTTTGAACAGAAATCGTTATAACCAAACTTACCGACGGCTTAATACGAATGTGTGTCTGAGGAGGACCGGTGGGTGGTTGTGGAGCTGCCGTAGGTTGATCCAACTGCACGCACATAAATGTTAGTAGATAATCACATATCAAAATGGATGTAAAAAAAATATTAGAACCGTAAATACCGGCTGTTCACTTCCTGCACCATGGTCGTCTCCTTGTTCCATCAACTCTGGGGCCAACGGCTCATCAACACTGGGAGAGTCGGTGCGCATCCGCTTAGTTGAAGCGGTGGATCTTTTCTCTTTCAAGCTTCTCCTCTTCGACCTGGCAGCGACACCAATGTGATCACCCCGATCCTCCGTCTGCCCGATTGGCACGTACTGGTGGCCCTCCGATAACGGCACATAGAGGTCCACCAAATACTCCCGGTTGGCCTTCTCCGGGGTGATCTCCAACGTCTCCAGGGCCCATAACTACAAAAGAAAAATATTTATCAAACGTTTAAATTTGAGGCAAATTTCTTATACAAATATGAAGGATCGATCAATTTGTAGCTGTTCACTCACTTGCTTAGATGACTCGAACTTCTCAACCGCCTTGTGCAGGTCTTTTGGCTTCTGATTACATTGCCATCTGCACATTCGCGGGTACACGTTATCCTTCGAAGCAGAGGGGGCTACTATTTTTCGCAAGACCGGAATTGCCTCCAATGCCCAGAACTGCAAGTCAATTGTAAACATTATCAAACGTAAATTATTAAACAGTGCAACAATAAATTATTTTCTCGAAACCAAACAAAAGCGGTAAATGTGACAATACCTGTATCACCCATACGAAGCCGTAGATGTTGTACCGTAAACGGCTTTCCTTTGCTTCGCTTGAGGTAGGCACCTCGAACCCTTTCAATAGGTAGTCCAAGGTGAGCCTCCAAACATAGTGGCCCCACGAAAATGCGTCCCAAGCGTCAAGGTCCTTAACCAATGACAGCAACCAAGGTGTCACCCGTCTACGGTAGTCTTGCCCAAATAAAATGTTATTTGCGATCAAGACGAGTGCCATCTTGGTCGCGTCTCCTTCCCGCTGAATGTTTCCTCCGCGGAACGTGTCAAGCAAAGCCTGCAGCTTTATGCTATCCTGGCCGCTCCAGTATCTCGTATGAATTCCGTCCGCAACCATCTCGTACGAACGTGTGAACACATCGGGCATTGGACAGAACTTCAGCCCGGTTATAAGGCAGAACTCCTGCTTCGATATCCGCGCCTTGCTCTTGCCGATAGCAAACCAGAGCTCCTCCTCCGTTGCCTCCTTTTCATTGATTCGACGAATCATTATGTTATGAAGGAGACCAGCGCTGAAGTAGCCTTGCGGATAAACATCTAGGAGCATTCCGAAGCATGTACGCTTTACTGCATCCAACTCCCCCTTCTCTTGGACAGTCTTGTTGATGTAATGGAGCTGGGACCACTTACAGTGGGTGTTTATTGAGACATTGAAGACCCACTTCTCCCTCGGCACAATGAGGACATTGTCAAGATCCTCATATTCTCTACGATGCATCTGCATCACATGGCACACGTGCAGGAGTCAGTTAACCAATAATGTGCCCAAAAGGTATACTAACTATATAAATAATTGTTCTGACACGCCATGCATATGAGGTGAAATGCTGTCACACGCCATGCATATGAGGTGAAATGATGTCACACGACGCCATGCATATGGAGTGAAATTCTGTCACATGCCTGTCACACGCCATGCATATGAGGTGAAATGATGTCACACGATGCCATGCATATGGAGTGAAATTCTGTCACACGCCTGTCACACGCCATGCATATGAGGTGAAATACTGTCACACGCCATGCATATGAGGTGAAATGATGTCACACGACGCCATGCATATGGGGTGAAATTCTGTCACACGCCTGTCACACGCCATGCATATGGGGTGAAATTCTGTCACACGCCTGTCACACGCCATGCATATGGGGTGAAATTCTGTCACACGCCTGTCACACGCCATGCATACCAGGTAAAATGCTGTGACACGCCATGCATATCAGGTGAAGATGTTGTCACACACTAAACCCCAAAGTCCAGTCAACACAGCACCAAACAAGGACTCAAACAGTTTAAAACTTAACATTTGCAAAAAAGACGACCATATGTATCACCCTAAACCCTTAAAAAAAATTACCGAAATCAATGAAGGTTTTTTTTGTGGTTTATTTTTTTTCAGTCTCACGTACCTCTTCACCGATATCTGACATTCTTCTTCCTGTTGCAGTGGTGTCGTTAACCTTCTAAACAGCGAAGTTGAACTCCCTTCGACCTTTCGCAATGAGAAATGAATCGAACAGCCCTTGGTTCACACACACAGACGTTTACGAATGAGGAAAAGGGAAAATGAACTGTTTACTGTGAAAAATGAATAAATAAAATTTAAAATTAAGGGATATTCATGAAACTGCCCGCTTTTCAATCCGCCGTGTCAGCCTTTCTATTAATGCCGTGTCACATATTTCAAAGCAAACCATGGCCTGTCAGATGTTAAAGCAATGCCGTGTCACACACTCAAAACCGTGTCACCATGGCGTGTCACAAACTCAGCTCTATGCCGTGTCACCAACTCAGCTCCATGCCGTGTCACCACCAATATCTGCGTGCACTTGGCGTGTCACGACCAAGTCCGCAGTGGTAGCCGAAACGTTTAAACTGGTAAAGTCGGTTTAGGTCGGTTTATATTCCTCTACTATATATAGTCCAAAACTCCTCAGTTCTCATAGACAGACCGTACGTTGCCTCTAAAGCAGACTTTGTCGATGCTTCATCGGTAGTTCTTTTGAGCATTTTTTGCAGTTGTTTCCATCCCGCCCTTGATGTATTCAACTTTAGAATTGTCCACTAGTCGAATAATTAATCTATTTCTCTTCACCTCCGACTTGTAAGCAATTGTCCAACCCTGGCTATTTGAAATCCAGAGACTCTGGATTTCAAATAGCTTGGGTTGGACATTGCAAACAGGTCGGAGGCCAAGAGAAACAGATTTATTTATTATTAGGCTAATGACAATTCTAAAGTTTACTATATCAAGGGGGGGATGTCACCAACTCTGCACCCTGGCGTGTCACCAACTCTGCACCCTGCCGTGTCACCAACTCTGCACCAACTCTGCACCCTGCCGTGTCACATTTTCCTTTTTACAAACCCTAAACCCAATGGCCTGTCCCTATTGCTGTAGCACGACCATTTCGTGCTTTGCATTCACGTCTTTCTCCTTTCGATTCACCTCCTTAAGCAGGATTTCCGATTTCACATCGTGCTCCAAGCTTTCGATTCATCACGACCACCTCCCCCTCCTCGTTCGGTTTATCTGAATGCCATGTCCGAACATTCAGAAAAACCATCTCATGCAACATTATTTCCTTTTGCACAAGCTTCTCCAAAAAAAAAAGGATATTTTGCGCAAAAAATAGATGTTCGCTAATTTCTTTGCATAATTTTTCGTCGTCCGGGTGTTTCAGAGTGCCCATAACAAAGATGTCTCATTAAGGGTATTTTTGTCCAAAAATGTACTTTATTGACTAAAAACAGTTAAAATTATCTTGTTGGCTATTTTTAAACACATCTTATTTTTAATGACTAAAAAAAAAAATCTCCCTTCTTTTTAAGCGATTCCTAGGTCAAAGTTTCCCTTTCTCATTTATTGATGCATCTGTACTAAAGAGTTAAAAATTGATTCTTTTTAAGTATTAAAAATACTTTTTGTAATTCAAAAGTTGAAATTTCAAATTAAAAATTATTATATATCGAGAATAGGTTAATAGTTTCGAGTAACAAAAATGATATTTTAATTTTAATATTGAACACTTAATTCAAGGACCAGTACATGTATTGCCACGTGAAAGGTCGAGTTTTGAATTTCTTTTTTTAAATTAAAAACTTAATTTCATGCAAATGTAAACACAAAAACGTTGAAAATAGATGTGACATGTCACGTTAAGATTCGATTGAATTTAATAAACAATTAAAAATTAGAAAAAATGTAGGTATTAAGCTACTTATATTCCTGCACTTGGCCTTTGCTTTGGATTTCTCCGCTGCCATGTCGTTATTACAAATAGAAAAGGATTATTCACTGTTGATATGCTTTACTAGTCTCCAATCACATTCGCTACTTGGCTCGCGATCGCCATCAGTTTCAATCAATCTCAAACACTTCCAACCCAATGCCCACATACTCATTAGCTATTGACTATCGTCCTTAACGACGAGCTTGGCCAACCACAAGTTCTCACTGCCAAAGTTTTGCAGGAAAAAAAAAAATAACCGTCCTTTTGTCTTGTTTTTCTTCGCTTACATTCAACGTCAATAATCATGTCTCGTTCAATCGTTTACAATTCTGGCCATCATGGCTTCCTTTCATTCTCAGACCAACAGTGAAAAACTGTTTCTTTTTCTTGTTTCTGTTTTCTTTCTTTTACTGTTACTGACTCCCATGTCTGCCGTAAACTCAGTTTCAGCTCCTTTGTCATGTGGTAAAGATTCTGGGCCTGTAGTTCCCACAATCCCGTTACTTGGTTTCCTTCAACGTGTCCAGGAAACTGCTTTGAAAACTTATGGGAAATCAAGCTTTGATCCTAAAGACTATGTGGATTTATCATTAAAGTTTAATCTTTCAACCACTGTGGAGGCATTCGATAAACTTCCCAAGACTGCAAATGGGTCAGTGTCTGTTAAGGATTTGGATGCTTTTATAGGAGAGTACTTTAAAGGTGCAGGGGAGGATCTTGTCTATGCTGACCCATTGGATTTTGTACCTGAGCCTCAGGGCTTTTTGCCCAAGGTGGAGAACCCAGAGGTAAGGGCTTGGGCATTGGAGGTTCATGCTTTGTGGAAGAATTTGAGTAGGAAAGTTTCGACATCGGTTCATCAACATCCTGAATTGCATACTATACTTCCTTTGCCAGGGCCTGTCATGATTCCTGGTTCACGATTCAGGGAGGTTTATTATTGGGATTCTTACTGGGTTATCAGGTTAGCTTTTGATTTCCTTACGTTTTAGCTTGATCATAATGTTTCTGTTGCATTAATGTTATGAAGGTTCAATAATTTACTTTTTAGATCATTTGAGAAAGGAATATGATTCAGTTCAGTAATTGAGCTTGAAGCATCGATTTGGGCTAATGGTAAGGTGCTGATCAAGAAAGCAAGCATTGCTGGTCTAATTGTCTTTTGGACAATTGCTCCCTTGTGGCTTCACAGATGTCGGAATTATTAAAGAAAAAATGATGTCTTAGTTTAATAGTTCTTACAGTTATCCTATTGGCGATTGATGTTAATATGCTTGTGTAGGGGCCTGCTGGCAAGTAAAATGTATGAGACTGCAAAAGCAATCGTGACTAATCTCATTTCCTTGCTAGAGACATATGGTCATGTTCTTAATGGTGCAAGAGCCTATTATACCAACCGAAGGTAATGCTTTCATTTATTTTCTTAGCATTTTTTTTGGGAACTTATATCTGTAGTAAAAATGGTATAAATTTTCATCTAACTCTGCACTTCTGCTATTGAGAAGTTTTATAGAACTCAAATTGGTAAATTACCTAGTACTTTTACAACTATTTACCTAGTACTCAAATTGGTAAAATACCAACCATCTTAATTGCTCATACAACTATTTACAAGCTTTGAGGCATATTTTGCAGCCAGCCTCCCCTCCTGAGTGCAATGGTTTATGAAATATACAATCGGACTGGTGATGTGGAATTGGTGAGGAAGTCTCTCCCACCACTGCTTAAAGAATATCAATTTTGGAACTCCGGTAAGCTGAGTACTCTTTACTTGAACGTCAATATATGGATTGTTCCAACTTTTTCTCAACAGAAGAGTTCTGCTTTAACTTCCTCCTTTACTTCAATCTCTCTTAACTTGAGTTTTCTGACTTTTACCTTCTATGATGTTGTAGAAATACATAAGGTGATTATCCGTGATGCTGAGCAGGGGAATCACTCTTTAAATCGGTATTATGCAATGTGGAACAAACCCAGGCCAGAATCGTCAACCATGGTGTGTTCTTCTCTCCAACTTTCTTACCTTGCTAATGTTTTCATGTTGCACGTTGGAAGAATTTTCATTTAACTTGCTCTATCTGCCAGGATAAAAAATTTGCTTCAAAGTTATTGAATGATTCTGAGAAACAGCAATTTTACCGAGAGGTGGCTTCAACTGCTGAATCTGGATGGGATTTCAGCACAAGATGGATGAGGTAATACTTTGCATGGCTTACTACACAGTCTAACAATATAATTATACTTGATGATGGCATGTTTAATAACATGGTTAGTTGGAACAACACTGGGGAATTTTCTATATATCCACCCTAATGCCTTTACAACATTGTGGAGTTTGTACAATCATACTCATCTGGTTGTGCCTCCTATAACTACGTTTAGCTAGGGCAGTCTGTCATATTTAATATTTGAGATTTTACTAATCAAATAAACAAAATCTTATGGTGAATTCTCTTTGTCCCAGGAATCCTTCTGAATTTACAACTTTGGCCACAACAAAAATTTTACCTGTTGATTTAAATATATTCATACTAAGGGTATGTTAGAACTTCTCTTAAGAAGTCCTGAGATCGGTACTCCATGGACTTAATGACAAAAGCTGTTCATTTCTTGATCTAGATGGAACTTGACATTGCCTTCTTCGCAAAAGTTGTTGGAGAGAATACTGTTGCAGAGGATTTCCTCAGAGCTTCTCAGACAAGACAGAAAGCATTCAACTCTGTTTTTTGGAATGAAAAGATGGGACAATGGCTGGATTATTGGCTCAATAATAATGCTGCATGCAAGGTTGTATCCAAGTGCCATAGTTTGTAAGGTGATACTAAACAGTTATAACATTCTTTAAAATTTTGTCATTTTGATGCTCTATCAGGAATCTTGGACTTGGGAAGCTCAGAACCAGAATCAAAATGTGTTTGCTTCAAACTTTGTTCCCTTGTGGATTGATTTGTTCAACTCAGGTTTGTAACTCTTGAAGCCTGACTGGCTATTTTGAGGTTTGGTGCAAAAAATGTTTGTTTGTAGAGGGGTTTTTTCTGAGAAGGAGAAAGGAAATATTGCAAACAAGTAAAAGGATGTGCTAGAGGCGTCAGAGAGGAAGTTAAGAGCTGTTCTTGAAATATTGAGTGTTGTAGCAGGCAAAAGAGAATGGATAAATAGAAGAGTAATGGTTGAGAATACGTAAAGAATAGGCAAATGGTAGGGTAACCGTATTGTCAAAGTAGTAGAGTAAGATTGAGAATAGATAGAGAATAGGCGAGCAGTAGAGTGAAGTTAAGAAGTGAGGGTTGGAGAGAATATTTAGAGAGAGAATATCTGCGTGAAAATATATTGTTCTAGTTTTGAAAGGCTCTTCTCAAATTGTGAAAGCTATATTTTTAGAGTCAGAAGAAAGAGTTACTCAAGAATAGGTTTTAGTGCATATAATGATTAACTGCTAGTGAAACCTTTCATTGCATATAATGAGTAACAGCTCCATATCTGAGCCACCTAGTTAAATTCTCCAGAACATCCAAAGGTGAAAATAACACATGAACTTGGTCATTTGTTCTGAGTTACTTTTACTGCTATCCGTGTGAAATAGTGTTCCACTTGTTCTCATTATTTTCTGTATAGCTTTATGTTGTTCTATGCTTTAAGAAATAATAAGTTAATAGCCAAATCAACTATTTACGATACTGTAGTAAATGACTGGCTTTTCAAGCCTAGCTTGATCATGCTTTGTTGGAGTCTATGCTTGGAGTTCTAGGTCTCAAACTTGAAAGCTACAGCCCTGATTAATTAAGAATAGTCCTTCCAAACTCAAAGAACTAGTAGTTTACTTATATATAGGTCTGTGGTAAAGAATGGTATATCATGTGCAGGTTTAGAGACCATAAGCCATTAAAACTTCATAATGAAAGATTAGCAATTTTTGACTATGCTGCCCTTGTCCCTGTTGTTTACCATAAATCATTAATAGAAACTCACTGTTTCCAAACTAGCTCAATGTGGCTCTTGCGCAAGTAACATTGGAAGCAATGAGTGGTAAGTATAGTAAAAGCAACATGAAGGATCAAAGTTACCAGGGCTATTATTATAAATTTATTTTGTAACATATATCTTATATGTTGACTTGTTTATAATTCACTTAGTAAAATCTATAAAGAAATCACCTTTTCCTTTATAAATGGAAGAAAGCTTAGAATCTTTTGATTTGTCCATATGTGAAGATACTCCTCTGGTAGAAAAGGTCACAAGAAGTCTTCAAAGTTCGGGCCTGCTATGTGCTGCTGGAATCGCAACCTCTTTGACAAATTCAGGAAATCAATGGTTAGTAAATGTCTTACTCAACTTGACAGACATTGCCCTTTTTTTCCTTTAAATGATGGATAGTCATTCAGCGAATTAGTCTATTGATCACTGCATGAGTTGTGCATTTCCTTTTTCTTTATAGTATTAATGTTACAAAGGGAAAATAAAACTTGCGCACACAGGGACTTCCCAAATGGTTGGGCTCCACTTCAACACATGATAGTTGAAGGTTTGTCAAGATCTGGATCAACAGAAGCAAGATCAATTGCAAAAGACATTGCTGAGAGGTGGATCAGAACCAACTATGTTGCCTACAAGAAGACAGGCGCAATGCATGAGAAATATGATGTGCAAAAGTGTGGTGAATACGGTGGTGGTGGTGAATACATACCCCAGGTAACTACATAGTTAGTCTTTTAACATAATGAATGAAATTTTGACATTGCACAGACGAAAATTCTACATAAAGAAATGGAATCCCAGTTCTTTTTCTTACTTTTCAAGTCTGTTTTCGGGATGCTGTGATGCAGACCGGTTTCGGTTGGTCCAATGGAGTAGTGTTGGCATTCTTGGAGGAGTTTGGATGGCCTAAAGACCAAAAGATAGACTGCAACTGAGCTATGAATTGGGTTCATGCGCATGAATAATAACAGATTTATTTCATGGTTTCAAAAGCATGCTATAAAGCATCAGGATTCTCTTTGGCCATTGTTGTGATTTCATAATGTACTGGAATAAAGATCAGATCAAGCCACTTCATTCGCAGTGGATGTGTGTCATCCTGCTCATTTGGTTGTTGAGGACTTACATTGAGATTTCTCTGTTCAAACTTAAAAGCCAGTAGCTGAAGAAAACATTTGATGGACTTTTATTGACCATATTTTGCACTATAGCCCCTGCTTAGTAGTTGGTAACCAATCTTCCTGGCTCGTTAAGGAAATTAACATGAATATTCAAAAATTAAAGATGAAACAATGAGATGGATAAGCAAGTTTTGGATCAATTGGGTCAGTCTAGCCAACAGGGAGGCCCAAACTGGCGACCTAATACGATGAAGAAAAACTCGTACTGTAGTGTAGTTGGGCTTCATGTCATTGTTTTCTGGTCTAAACCTTTCTAAATTCTAACCTAAGCCTCCTTGACTTAGAGCTGCAAACCCTGCAACCCCTGGTGCTGCCAGTCGAATTGGTAGAATTTTCTGGAACCTCTTTCCCGTTCAATTGGTTCAATTTGTTTTTATTCCCTGGAGGGTATTTTCAGGGTTGTCAAACGTGAAAATTTGAATAAAAAATAAAAAAACAAGTTCCTGTTTCAGCCTACATTTGCAAGCTTTTCCTTTTCCGGTGGTGACCTACTTTCCTAGTTTTTTCCCAATTCTAGGCTATTTGGCTTGTTTACTTTCTTCTTTTCTGTATTTTGGTAATCTTAGTTAGGCTAGCACTGACTTTACCCTTTTAGACAGAGGGCACTGGTTTGTATTTTCTTGTTGCAGCCAAAGAGTAGGCTATGGGTAAAGGCAGATTGAATCATTAAATATGAAGAGTCGAGTGCCTAGCCATGTCTGCTTAATATTGTATCATTAAATATGAAGATGATGCTGCACCTAAATGTCAACTGTATCACTGAATATTGCTTTCCATCCTATACATTTATACTCTTTCCCTGTCCTTCACCAATAGAGTGTTTGAAATTTGGGAAGATCAATAGAATCTCATAGGAACCCCTTGTCCCAATCTAAACCTGCATGGCTATATCACCTAACCTTGGGTTTCTTGTTTCCTGTGTTTGCCACCCACATCTAGAACATAGAATGAAGACATCAAATCACATGCTTGTCTCAATCATCATCTGTAGTTAAAAATTCTAGTAATTGTCATTTACATCAGTCGTGTTAAACATCAATTCCTCTACCAAATATCTTTGTCTTTGCTTCCATTGTCGTTGTCATAGGAGTCAGGATAATTTCGGAATAACTTTGAGGAACACCCCAGAGATTAGGCTTTTCCATCATAACACAAATGCTGGTCCAGAAGCACTACACAAATTTGAAAAGCTTTGATGATAATAACTCAATAATTTTCCCAAGCTGGTGGAGTTGGTTGTCTAACTCAACATTCTTTAACTAATGAACTGACAAATAATGAATAATCAATTCATTACATGATCGAACAGAGATGCTATTCATACTCTCCAACTCATATATATATGTGGATGCGTTACATTTAAAGGCAATTAAGCAGTGGGTGGTGGTGGGTCATTGATTGAATCCTTTTCTTTTTCTTTGTTATATTGATAGATCCTCGAATGATAAACAAAGAATAATCTAATTCAAATGGGCTGTTGTCATTAGAATATCTTGTTTGTTTTCTTGGGAAATCTGAGAGAAAAAGAGAGAGAAAAGGATCCATTAGGTACCAATCGGATTCCTTCCAAGTTCTTGATACCGTTTGAGTTGAGTATATCTTTCACTAACGTTCCACACCAAGAACAAGATTTTATTCTAATTGATTATGGATCTGCTTCTTATCACATCTTTTGGTAGCTCCAACACCCCACAAATCACATGGTTAATCGATCAATTGGTGTCCATAGGGAGCCCCACTCCCTGTTTTTCAATGAAATCTTATCTTTTCAAAAAAAAATTATCAATTGGTAAACAAGAATACATACTTTCATATATATACATATATAAAATAACGATATTAATTAACATAATTTTGAATTGATTATATATTTAAATTGAAGGTAATTTAAGTAATTATTAAAAATTAATCATTTATTAGAGAGAAAAGAGAAGAAAGAAAAAATAGAGTCGAGCTTCAAGATCTTTCTTTGATATCTTAATAATTTAACATTTCTTTTCTCATTCGTTTGACTTCCATTTAATGAGAATCCAATTTTTGAAGTTGGTAAGAATATATAGCTAAGATAATGTGAAATGTACAACCTTGTCTAATAAGAAACCCATTAGCAAATTTTATACTAGCATGAGGTGGAGAGATGATTAGTCTCATCAATTCAAAACCAAATATTAAAACCCCTCATTTTAAGTGATGGAGGGGGACCCTGCAAGATTCTAGGCTCCAAAAGAAAAAGAGTGGCAATCATTCAAGAATGGTAGTATTCAATGACCCAATTCATCTATGCTTTTGAGCTATATATTTATATAATGGGGTGTAATGTAGATTGGGAAATGAGTGAGTGGGATGTAATGGCCAAATGCCCAATTTTCTGCTCATAGTTTAGTATCATGAGACACGTTCCACTCCCTAACCAAGCCGCGTCATTAGTCAAAGAGAGCTGGCTAAAGAAACACCTAGCTGAGAGGGGAGAAAGAGAAGATGTTGCTAGAGGATTAAAAAGAAATAGCAAATTAAGATAATGGTATAAAAAATCCAAGGTTTGATCCTATATTTGATCACTATATGCATATTTTGCACCACAGCAGTCCAAATGGAATCGACTTTTTGGCGGAAGGGGTTGATCTGGGGAAGTCCTTTTCAGATTAACAAATCTTTATATGGAATTTTAAACTTCTGGCATTGGAGCAAAATTTTCATGCATGGGCCCAAACGTAAGACAATGGTGCATGTGAAATGTTTTATGTCACTTGGCAATTGCTGAACCAAAAATGGCTTCGGATGTTAGGAGCCAAATTAGGGTTTCTTCTGGTTTCTATAATGAAAAGGGACCAACCAGGAGAAAAGGGAAAGCTTTTTCGCTTCCCTCAGCTACATGTCAGAGTCAGTAAAAGTAGGCTTGGAAAACCTGAAAGTGGAGGAAAGGCTTTCTTCTTTAAAGATGCCAGCAATTTTATAACAGAAACTATTAACAATAGAGAGTACAACACTTTCTTTTGGCACTGCTTTGAGCTTCCCTTCGGTAAAAAACATAAAAGGGCTAAGCAACAAAATAGAAGAACCAGAGACAGAGATTAATGTGTAGCAGATAAATTAAAGTATTGCTACGTGCGGGGCTGATGCACTGGAACTTTGCAGAGGGTAACTAGGAGGATTCTGATCAGCTAATATGTAAATGCATCGAGTTTTTGGCCCTTGCGGAATCTATGTTTGGGTCAAGTATCTTTGATCCCCCATTTGCTGCTTTGGACATAAATCGTGGCCTCAGATTTGTACTTTTATGTTGGCCTCCAAGAAAAGCATCCCCCATCCCTCTTATTCTGAGAGTTGATTATTCACTAATGACAAGGTGTGTTCATTGCAAATTTCTACTTTGAAATTGACAAAGTCATTTCTACTTAGAAATTCGGTGCATATGCACCAATATTGACCATAAGACCTACACTTTACATTAGGTCTACACTTTACATTAGGTCGACACTAACAGTAATTGTTTGTGTGATTTTTCTTCTTACAATAGGGACAAGGTGGATATCTGTCACCTTTACCTTGCTTGCCAGTTCCAGGTTTAATTCCTTTACCATCAAATTTCTTTTGATTCTCACCTTTAACTTTCAAACCCTTAATCTTGACTACTAATGCATTTTCTACAAACTCTTCACTCCTTATAGTTCTTCGTTCTTGAGCTATTAAGGCATTTACTAACTCAGTAATAATGATTCTTGACAAGTCTTTAACATCTTCCAAAGAAAAAATCTTAACTTTGAATTTCTCTAAAAGACTAACTAAACTTTTATTAACCACTTTTCTTTCATTTAGATCTTCTCCCAACAACCTCAGCTGGTTTACAATTTTCATAACCTTGTCAATATACTCCTTAACACTCTCATTCTCTTACATTTTTAACACCTCAAATTCTCTCAACAAATTCAATATCTGAATCTACCTAGTTCGTTCACTACTTCCTTAAATTCACAACTACCAATTACAACAGATTCTAGAAACAGTAAAGTAGTATTGACAAAACCACATGAAAACTTGAGTTTCAGCTAATACACTTAAACGACTCATGAACAATCATGTAGTTAATACTGATAACATTAAAACGATACAAACATTTGTGTTTTACTACCAAGCAACACATCTACAATTTAACAAAGTCTTTTGACACTTCTGTCAGCCCAAGTTTCGAGCACTTTTCAACAGAATTCATAATATGGGCTGCCCACTCCATTCTGCAAGAGAGATCCAATCCCATAAGAGAGACTACGAAAGGAACAGACCAGTGCTAAGAGGCTTGCCCTGGAAATATTCATGGTCCCGAAGACACTCTTGGCGCAGCTCAGAACTCTGTCTTTCTATGATGCCACTATGGTTCTCCTCCAAGGCATACAGTTTGGCCTTCAATTCCGAAATCCTCTCTTCCGAGCTCTTTTCCAAGCTCTTTAACTCCTGGTCATTCTGTGCTTTGGATCCATAGTATGCACGAGCAATTTTCTTCAAGTGCTTTATAGCAAAGTTCCCTTTGAAATCAATGCTCAAACCACTATTAATTGCATCTCTCCATAATATCATTTTATCCAGGTTCACCTGTTCAAGTTGCAATTCTTTCATGTCTTTGATCACAGAGCAAAACAGTATATAGGAATCTGTAATTACAGGTTCGCACTGATTGCTCTTTGCAGTAATATCTCCATAGATGTCGATTAGGATCTCATGAATGGGAACAAGAGAAGGTGGTAAACTGGATATCTCACATTTTTTCAGTTCCTCTGATAATCCTTTGAAGGCTAGAAAGTCCACTCTACTTTTCTCCTTGTCATCAAGTTTCTCAATAAAATCTTGAACACACTCGTCAGTATACTGTATATCAGAACAAAAACTCTCTACGTCAAGATCCATGGGATCGTCAGCAGCAGAGGCAGTCGTGTTGGTGTCGTTCGTGCCTGCAAACAGTTAAAAGTCCATTTAATAGACTACCAAGCAATTTGATCAAGGGATGGAGATAATTACTAATGCAAGTCCATTTGCTGATAAAATCAGCCATAGAAGGTAGTAAAATTAATTCATTAGCATCCTGTAAAAGAGCTTCAGAATTTAAGTTCCTGAACCTTGATCATAGTTCTGCGACAGAAACCAAGTTTGCGCCTGCAATAAAGAGAAATAAGTTCAATACTCCACGGAAGATCATACAACATGTTCATAGGTAAGCATGGGACTTTATTTCATCAATGAAATTCCGCATACCTCTTCAAAAGAAGTAAAGGTTTTCCCCTGCAATTCAAGAGAAATGAATTAATGAGCAGTAAAACTGGAAAAAGGTAAAGATTTTTTAGTTTAAACTCATATATGCACTTATCCTTAAATTAAACATTATTAGTTTAACAATGATAGATTTCCGTACGTCGACTTTCCATTCACAGGGAATTTGCTTCATCAGTTCCACATTTGCCTCCTGGAAAACACAAATAAATTAAAATTGGATATTGCCATATTGTCAAGCTTAGGAATAGCACAACTCTTCCTATTGATTTTTCTTGTAAAAAGAAACAGAAAATCCCTAGGAGACTTCAAGGCCTAGACCATGGTTCAAAATTCATATTATAATAATGGGCATATATTCAACATTATTACAATCATGGTTATTATATACTAAGCCAAACCAAAACTAGCTAGTAGTTCAAAAATTATCAATTAAGCTTAGCAGACTAAGAAAACTATATTAATCACAATTTTACTTAAAGAGTAAAGTTATATTTCTTTTGAACTGCTAGTTTATTATATAACTTATTTGAACCACTGACCATGTGATTCAAACTAAATTATGATTGTTTAGCTAAGAACAATTCTGATAAAATAATAGTGCTCTAAGAAAGGGTCATGCATTAATTTATTATTGTAATGGTCTACTGACAGCCTTCAAAAGCCTTTTAGCTTAGTTGATGAAGATTGGTTGTAAATGTTGGAGCAAGTCAGTTTTAATGAAAAGTGCTAACCAGCTATATCCCAATTGATAGAGGCGAGCCCCTTCTACAATGGTTGTTAATCAACATTTGGTATCAATCGTCATCATCAAAATAAGATTGGTTTTAGGAAGGAGAAATGCTTGATTTACTAATTGCATAATCCAACCCATAAAAATAACAGATAGTAAAGCACAAGAGAAATGGCAGTGTTGGTACCAATCTCTGAAGAGCTCCCCGTAGTTCCTCGTTTTCATTTTCTCTACGTATTATTTCAGCTTTCATCTCCTGGTTTTCAGCTTTCATCTCCTGGTTTTGAGCTTGCAGCTTTCGCACCATTTCCTTGTACTCGGCCACCCATTTTTCAGATTCCTCAGGCCTCATCTTTATTTATAAAACAGGAAACATTGGAAGCAAAGATTAATTAGAGATAGAAGTCAAGAATAAACGAAATTTGATAGATAGAGATTAATTGCTATATTTTAATTTTCTGTCGAGACCCTCGGCAAACGGGTATTACTTATAAACCATTAGTCTCTAATTGAACGTATAATTATATAAATAAATATATATAATATACCTCTTTCTTTGACCGGGATCTTTCGTCCACCACCTTTTTCGGTCTTCTCCGAGCTGGAGCTGACGGTCGGAATGGATCAGAAACAAGATCGGGAACCCAGTAAACGGGTATCCAGTCGACGCCTATAAAGAACAGAATAAGGAAAAATGAAGAAAGGGGGAGATCTGAATATATGATAAACCTTCGACAATGGTGGAGAAAAATCAATTCTATCAAATCAAGAAGTGATGTAGGAATAGGTAGCCCGATATACCTGATCTTCAGTTCTTTCCCTTTCCAAAGGAACTGGATCACTAAGTTGGAGCACTTAACTGTAAGAACAAAAGCAAAAAGGGTTTAGGGCCTCGTCGGTTGACACTTGACAATGAAGGAGGAAAGCCCCCTTTGGGTTCCTTCCCTGATTATTGCTTTTTTTTTAATTATTTTTAAGTCAAATAT
Source organism: Theobroma grandiflorum (assembly GCA_036013995.1). Classification (NCBI taxonomy): domain Eukaryota; kingdom Viridiplantae; phylum Streptophyta; class Magnoliopsida; order Malvales; family Malvaceae; genus Theobroma; species Theobroma grandiflorum. The sequence goes on along the minus strand of CP142131.1, from coordinate 1,141,533 downwards.
TAAAATAACAATTAAAATGTAATTATCTTTTCTTTACATTAAAAGTTAAAAAAATTTAAAACCAATTATTTACTGAATCAAATTATATAATATAATTTTTTTATTAAATTAAAATATACAACTGTTATTTATAAAAGTTTAATTTTTATTTTTTAAAATCTCAAATGTTAAAAAATCATTTTTTTATATTTAAATGTACTCTCCATTTTTCACTTTTTAAAATAAAAAAAAACTAATTAATAAAATAACAATATAAGAAAGCTTAAATATATTCATTGACATAATTTTAATATCTATTTGCAAACATGACTAGATGGAGAAAAAAGAAAAAAAAGAAATGATAGACTTATATATAGTCTTACTCAGGTGTATGTATGCCTTTAAGTAATGTTTGATACAAGGGAAGTAGAAACATATTTTTTGTAAATACTCAATTAAATTATATTACAGTATTTGTTAACAAACCACTACAATATAAGATTACAATCAATCACATTATAATCTATGAATGTAGTGTGATTACAGTAAAAACTAATACAATCAGATTGTATTACATTCTCTAATGTTATTAAAGATAATTTTACTCTTCAATTTTATTATTTTGTTAAAAACAAATAATATTATATAAAAATTAATAATATAAAATAATATTTTATATATGTCAATGTACACCAATATTTAGAGATGATAATATAATTACTTTTACATATTTATTTTATAAAATATTCTCAACTCAATTGAAAACAATATTTACCATCCCAGGCGCGTCAGATTTGTTATATTAAAGGAAACCCCAAAAAGGCCATAGTTTTGCACCATCTGGAGTCTTTTTTTTTTCCAACCTGGATACTTTAGTTGTCCAACATTTAGATTTTTCTATTTTTCTTACTGCATGTTTGGTAATAGCTTAGCTATTCCCTATCTATTCCCATGTGATATTTTCTCCCTGTTTGGTTGGCAATCATATCAAGGAATAGTTATTTTGAAATAGCTATTCTTTAAAATCAATTAAAAGTTAAATTTAACTGAACCCACCCTTTCCCTTTCTGCGTGTTTGGTATGGAAAATAACTTAGCTATTCCTCATCTATTCCCATGTGATATTTTCTCCCATGTTTAGTTGGCAATTGTATCAAGAAATAGCTATTTTTTAAAAACACGTTTGATTCACGAAATAAACAAGAATAAAATTTAATAGATATTCTGTGAGAATATAATAAAGTAAGAATAAAGTAGAATAGTTATTACTTTATTTGGTATAGTGGATGTAATAGAGCAGAAATTACTATTATGACTTATTGTAGTATTTGGTTGGTAGAAATAAAATTGGAAAAAGAAAAGAATAGGTGATAAAAAGATAAAAATAACTTTGATTATATTAATATTTATATTCATAAAAAAATAAAATTATCCTTATTATAATTAAATGCATATTTATCCCAAAAGACGATTATACATCATAATTATATTTTATCCCCAATTTTAAAAATAATTATAAATTACGCACATAATTTTATAAATGAATAATTATTCTAAAACATAATTTAATTATATTATATTTTATTTATCATAATCAATTAAATTTTGTGTATAAATGTTTATTTTTAGTCAATTCTTCACATATTATGAATCATTTTCATTGATCTAAACTAAAATTTCCATTGATCTAGCTGTCAATATTGTTCGCTGCAAACTACTAGACTTACAAATTCCTTATTTACAGAGCTGTCGCAAGCTCCGGTGGCAATTGTTCATAAAATCCCTCCCACCCTATTAACACGATACAATAGGAACTATAGTTTGAACAATACAGCAAAATCTTAATTGTATGCTTTTAGCTGTCCATTATCTATAAAACAAGAAAAATATGGTGGAAATATTGCTGCATAAAAATGTTAATCATAATGATAGGTCAATGGGGTTGTGAGCTTCAATATCTACGTGCCGAATACCAGGAACAAGTTCTTGGATCTCCTTTTCTAGCCGATAAACTTCACTGCCTAAAGTAGTGACTACTTCCTCACCTGCAAAAGAAACTCCTTTCTTAGAAGCAATAAAGTCATTCAACGTATTTGCTAGTTCATCAACTTACATACCATAGTTTGACATGAGTTTTAGCAATGCGGAATCATCTTTCTCCTTTGCAGCTTCTCAAAACTGTGTACAACCAAATTCCAGTTGTCAATAGCATATTGAAGCACAAAATATCAGGATAAACAATTTGACAGAGTTAAAAATTTAAGATGTTTCTTTGTTAGTGCTCTTCCTTGACAATTTGCTAGTAATACCGAGTCATTCTTCAAGAAATAGATAACCTTCTGCATATCATGTTCATCAATTGCTCTCCCTATCAAGGCATGCCGGTTCCACTGGATGAGAAATATGGCAACCTACAGAAGTAATATACTTCAATTAGATATACCACAAAGCAAAAAATGCTTGAAATTATTACAATAACCCAACCTGTGACTTTTAATTGGATTCTACCCACATAATTCCACCGTCTCTCTTTCTCCCACTCTTTAACACACTCACATGTGCATATGCACAATGTCTTCTCTCAAAGACAATCTGTCCAAAATGACTAAGCATTCTCAAAAATCATCTCCAAGCTATCGCCAAATAGTCATTGCATTCAACACCAACTCAGGTTTTTCCACTTTCACAATGTCAAATTCCATGCATCCCCACACATATCTTTTGCCATCGATTAATTCTGAGGATAGATAAAATCAATCTTGAAAAAAGAAAACAGTGCAGAAAAGATGGTCCTTTTGCAAATGAAAGTTCTATATTACACTTAATCCCAAAAAAAAAAAGAAACAACTAAAATTATGAAAGCAAATATTGAGAAAAACACAAGTCAAATAAAAGCAAATCACAACCTTTTCAAAATAATTCAACATTGGGTTATTTTCACATTTAATAGAAAATAAGAGCACAATAAACAAGTACCTGAACTATGGAAGAGAGTAACGTAGCTGGAAAGTTGGATGAAAAAGGCGATGCTATTAGCAGAACCTTAAACCGTGGAAGAGCGGTTGAGAAAAAGAGGGGAAGAGTGACTGAAAAAAAGAGGGAAAAGAGGAAGAGAGAAAAAAAATTGTTTTATATGAATCAAGTTGTAATTTTGTAAATTTAATAAGGGTATTTTAGTCATTATAAATTTCACAATTATTCTATGAGACATGGAATAGATAATACTAGAGGGAGAATCGAGTATAGTTAAAGAAGACTTTTTATCCATTTTAAGGAATAGATATTACTGAGGAATTCCTATTCCTTGTTGCACTTTTAAACCAAACAAAGTTACAGCAAATAGCTGGGAATAGAGGAGGAATAACATAACTATTCCCTATACCAAATGTGCAGTAAGAGTAGCTATTCTTTAAAATCAGTTAAAAGTCAAGTTTAATTAAACCTATCATTTCCCTTAGTGTTAGCTGTTCCATGTTTGATGGAATGGCTTCAAAACATGTTAAGACTAAATTACCCCTCATAAATTTACAAATTTGCAATCCTACCTATATTAATATTTGTAAATAAAATATTAATATATAAAAATATTAATAATTAAATTATAAGTAAAATATTAATATTTATTAATCAATTATTAATATTTTAAATAAATTATAAATCTTTTGAAAAAATAACAAAATAAATAATCGTAATAATTTTCAAATTATAAATAAAATATTAATGATCAACTTATAAAGAAAATATTAATATTTAAATTATTACTTATTAATATTTTAAATAAAGTATAAGTTATTACTATTTAAAAATAAAATATAAATAAATAATCAGACTAACATTTAAATTATAAATAAAATATTAGTGTTTAAAATATTGATGATTAAATTATAAATAAAATATTTATATTTAAATGATAAATTATTAATATTATAAATAAATTATAAAATATTAATATTTAAAAAATAAAATAAAATAAAAATAAATAACCATAATATCATTTAAATTATAAATAAAATATTTATATTTAAAAAACTAAAGATTAAATTATAAATAAAATATTAATACTTAAATGATAAATTATTAATATTATAAATAAATTATCAATTATTAATATTTAAAAATAAAATAAAACAAAATAATTGATCATAATAATATTTAAATTAAACAAATATTAATATTTTACAATATTAATGATTAAATTATAAATAAAATATCAATATTTAAATGATCAATTATTAATATTTTAAATAAATTATCAATTATTAATATTTTAAAAAATATTAATATTTAAATTTTCAATTACTAATATTCAAAAAATAAAATAAAAAATAAAAAATTAATCATAATAATATTTAAATAAATATTAATCTTTTAAAATGTTAATGATTAAATTATAAATAAAATATAAATATTTAAAAATAAAATAAAATAAATAATTATATATAATAAAATGTATTTTTATTTTTTTATTTTTTATTTTAAAGTTGTTGTTGCTAACCAAACACTGTAATAAGTCATAATAGTTATTCTTACTCTATTCCATTCGTTATACTAAACTACATAGTAACTATTCTATTCTGTTCTTACTTCATTCTATTACCACATAATAACTATTTTATTCCATTCCTGTCTATTTTGTCAACCAAACATACCCTTAGAGTCTTTTTGAGTTTGTAATGTTATTTTTGAGGTTTTTGGTCTTTTTCTTATGGGTTTGGGCTCTAGAAGGTTTCTCTTTTTCTCTGTTTTTTTTTCTAATTGGGGAAAAGAAGATTCGAACCTTATTTTTTAAGTAAAGGGATAATACACCAATCAATGAGCTAAATGCTTAGATGCTTCTCTTATTGTGTGTTCTCTATTTCTTCTCTTTCCTTTTGTGTTCTCAGCCTTTTACTTCTTTGGTTTTTCCTTTTTGCTTTCTATTTGATGTTTTGAAAGCTTTAGAAAAAGGGTTTTTTGCTTTCTGTTTTATGATTTCTTTTCTTTGTTTTAATGTTTTTCTTTGTCATTTTTCTTCTTTCCTTTTTGGTTTTCTTTTTGTTTTTTTTTTCTTTTCGTTGATGAGTAAGTTTTCTTTGGTGGTGTAGTTTATACTTTTGTTTTGGATGCTATGTTTTTCAGTTTCTTATTCTTTTTATAAATTTTTTAGGAGCTTTCGTTTTGGATTTATCAATTTAATCAGTAAGATTTTCATTTTATTTTGTGATTTTACATCAAACTAATTGTAATTGTTTAATTTCTCTTTGTTTGTAAGATTTAGATATTGAGTAAATTACGGTAAATTCTATTTTTTGTATTAATTTTAGAATATGATTGTTACTCTTTATATTTATTACTTTCATTTCTTTTATTTTTTAATTTAATTTTGCTTTCTTTGTTTTCAATCTTTATTTTTTGTTGTTTGTTAGGTTGGAAATATTGAAATTCTATTAACTTGTTTATCAATTAAAAAGTCCTTTCTATGATTGTAATTTGCTTTTTTTTAAAAAAAAATTTAAGTTCAATTAAGGTGCCAAAAATAAAAGAATATATGACTGTAAAACTTTCTTCAATTCCTTCTTGATACCGTTTTCATGTTGGCGAAATTCCATGTTATTTCGTATGACTGTAAAAATGCTCTTGGTAATTGTAAACCAACAAGCCTTTTCCTTTTTGTATGAATGCACCAGACTCTGCTCAACAATTAAAGCATTACTTTCGTTTAAAGGTGTAATGCTGTCACGATGGCTGCACTTTACTGCATATATTTTTTGTGAGAAAATGCTAGCACCTTTATATGATAATGTATTTAACATTACATATCTTCTTTTTCTTTTGCTAATTTTCCAATAACTGAATAAAAGAATCAAGTAAAAAGAATATTGACTGTCCTGAGCATAGCACACGGGTATCACCCTAGTAAGATAAAAATGGATGAGAAAATTAATGGAGATGGATCTCCGATTGACACCTTCGAAAAGCTTACTAGAACAAATATACTAAAAAGGATCAATTAAAATCAAACTATATCAAGTACTGTACTAATCGAAAACAAGAACATTTTCTTCATTTGAACTGATGGATAGATCTGAAAGCAAAGGGATAACGAGGTGGTTATAATATACTAGAGTATGACCCGTGTGCAACACACGGGCCTTTTTGCACTCCCTTTCTTTGCTTCAACAGTAAACTCTGACCTTTTTGCACCCTTTTCTTTCTCTCTCTTTGCTTCAATATCTTTTCTTTCACTCTTTCGCTCTCCACGTGGTCAATTTTAGAAGTCCCATCGAAACTTCCTTTCAAATATGTTATAGATTGACAAACAAGATCCAAGAATAATTTCAGAATTGTTCACAACTTGGGATAAAATATCTATTAAGTTCTTATATTCATGCATTTCATTCAATTTAATTTTTATATTTAAAATTGAAATAATTTAATTCATTAATTTTGAAAATTACTTTAATTTAGTCTCTCTTACTAACGGTATTCAATTTTACTGTTAAATGAATGACACATCAACGCTAATGTGGCATATTTTTGATGATATGGCACACACACAATAACGTGACATGCCACGTTACACCAACTTGATAACGTGGCAGTGCCACGTGACTTTAATATGATGATGTGGTAATACTGACATGGCATTGACATGTTGACGTGTTAGTGTCATGTGGCAAATAAAAAAATTTTAAAAAAAAATTTTTTGTGCTACTCCATAAGATTAAATTGAACGAAAATATATAGTACAGGGATTAAATTAAACAAAATAGAGATGTTGAGGGATTAAATTGAAAAAATATTTAAAAAATATAAATATTTAAATAGACGATAGATATACTTATTAATAAGTCAAATATTTAAGTGTAAAAGATTTATGGTGTTCAAAAATATATAAATATTTTCTTAATTAATTATTTGATTTTAAAATATATACATTAATTTATCTTCTCCGTAAAAATTAAGTTTGAATTCTCTTTTTATAAAAAAAATTTGAAAAAATTTCATACCTAAAATCAAATTTAGATAAATAACTTACATTATGTTAGAATAAAATACCATAAAAAGACTAAATAAATTTTTTTCTTATATAACAATTTAAAATTTATTTCATTTAGTTTTTAACTTGAGCTGAATTCAATGAAGCAAAATAAGTTGATTTAGTTACAATTTTCACAGTTTATAATAATCCATTCTTTTGAAATTATTTAACCTTTACCTATTTTACCTTTTATTTAAATTTACTCAAAATTTCTTATAAAACGATTTTAGTTAAATTCAAATACCACAATCAAATTTTGTTAAACTTAAATTTACCTTATTAATTTAGATCTGCAAAAAAATTTGTAAATACAAAATAAAATTGTATAAATATTCATAATTATATTTAACTTTATCAACTATAAATGCAATATTTAATCCAAAAATTTTAATCTAAAGAATATAACTTGAAATATTAAATAAAATAAAAATATAAAAAAGAAATAAAAAATTGAAAGGGTTAAGCAATTCATATTCTATGATTGTAATAAGAGGTTTATCATATCCAAATTAAACAAGTTAAAATGAAGAATTATTTTTATAATCGTCGCTAACTCTATATCTCCCTTTTTCATTTTTGTAAACAAAAAAATCAAATCAACCTATTTCGTTAATTTGAGCTCAGCTCAAGTTAAAAACTAAGTTAAATAAATTTTAAAATTTTGTACTATTATAAATAAAAGAAAAATATTATTTAATCTTTTTATATTATTTTATTTCAAAATATTGTAAGTTATTTATCTAAATTTGATTTTAGGTATGAAATTTTTTTCAAAATTGTTTTTATAGATGGAGAATTCAAACTTAATGTATGTAAAGAAGCTAAGTTAATGTATATATTCTACAATCAAATAATCAAATATGAATATATATATATATATTTTAACACCATAAATCTTTTACACTTAAATATTTAGCATATTAATAAATATATTTATCATCTACTTAAAGAGTTATATTTTTTAAATATTTTTTTTCAATTTAGTCCCTTAAAATCTCAATTTTATTCAGTTTAGTTTTTTACTATATATTTTTGTTCAATTTAGTCTCTATGATGTGACACAAAAAAAAATTTAAAAATTTTTTTATCTGTCACGTGACACTAACACGTCAGTATTGTCATGTCATCATATGAAAGCTATGTGCATATCACGTTATCGTGTGGGTGCCACATCATTAAAATATACCACATTAGTGTTGATGTTAGCAATGACGTTATCTTTTTAACAACAAAATTAGATGTCATTAATCGAAAAGACTAAATTGAATCAATTTTAAAAATCAAGAGATTAAATTGTTTTGATTTTAAATATAAAGATTAAATTAAATAAAAATATATAAATATAAAGACTTAATGGATATTTTAACCCAAAGTAAGAGTGCTGCAGGGAAGAACAATAGAAAGAAGCTCAAGTCAAGAAGGAAGAGAAATGGACAGAACCATACACAACGCATCGTTAAGAGAGCATTACTTGTACATAGCATTTTGTTTAAAGAAATTCACTCTTGAACCTACACACATGAAACACACCGTTTCATTTATGTCAAGTTTAAAAGTTAGTGCAGTTAGTTAATTGTATAAATTAGGACAGTTAGCCTTTTACTTTCTGTTAATTGCTCATTGCCCTATGTATGTAAGACAACGTAAAAATCATCTTTCTGTATAGAATCATTCTGACACATATCAGAATTCCTTCAACCGCCTTAGCCTTTTCCTATTTTCATATTCTGTTATGGTATTAGAGTAGTACGACTGAGGACCAGACGAATAGGGCTTTGACAACAAAATCTTTTAAGATTGATCAGTGTTGGTTTTATAGACCAGTAAGTATACTGGTTATTTTTTCATCCTTCATTTTTTTAGCTTTCATTTACCTGCCTATTAGCTAAGAAAATGTCTGAATCAAGCGAATCAACCACTAGAAACACTACACCTGCTCCACAACTCACATCACAGATCTCATCACCTAATGATCCCCAATCACCATATTACCTTCATCAGACTGACCACCCTGGTTCAATGGTTGTAAATCCCAACTCACCACAAACAACTGTGTTGCCTGGAGCCGATCTTTCTTACTGGACTTGTCAATCAGAAACAAGGCTGGATTCATAAATGGCTCCATTCCTAAACTTTCAATCACTGATGATCTGTATCTTGCCTGGAATAGATGCAACAACCTCATAGTAGCCTGGTTATTAGATTCTATCTCCCAGCTAATAGCTTCAATCAATGTCTCGTTCAATCGTTTACAATTCTGGCAATCATGGCTTCCTTTCTGTCTCAGACCAACTGTGAAAAACTGTTTCTTTTTCTTGTTTCTGTTTTCTTTCTTTTACTGTCACTGACTCCCATGTCTGCCGTAAACTCAGTTTCAGCTCCTTTGTTATGTAGCAAAGATTCTGGGCCTGTAGTTCCCACAATCCCGTTACTTGGTTTCCTTCAACGCGTCCAGGAAACTGCTTTGAAAACTTATGGGAAATCAAGTTTTGATCCTAAAGACTATGTGGATTTATCGTTAAAGTTTAATCTTTCAACCACTGTGGAGGCATTCGATAAACTTCTCAAGACTGCAAATGGGTCAGTGTCTGTTAAGGATTTGGATGCTTTTATAGGAGAGTACTTCAAAGGTGCAGGGGAGGATCTTGTCTATGCTGACCCATTGGATTTTGTACCTGAGCCTCATGGCTTTTTGCCCAAGGTGGAAAACCCAGAGGTAAGGGCTTGGGCATTGGAAGTTCATGCTTTGTGGAAGAATTTGAGTAGGAAAGTTTCGACCTCGGTTCATCAACATCCTGAATTGCATACTATGCTTCCTTTGCCAGGGCCTGTCGTGATTCCTGGTTCACGATTCAGGGAGGTTTCTTATTGGGATTCTTTCTGGGTTATAAGGTTAGCTTTTGATTTCCTTACGTTTCAGCTTGATCATAATGTTTCTGTTGCATTAATGTTATGAAGGTTCAATAGTTTACTTTGTAGATCATTTGAGAAAGGAATATGATGCTGTTCAGTAATTGAGCTTGAAGCATCGATTTGGGCTAATGGTAAGGTGCTGATCAAGAAAGCAAGCATTACTGGTCTAATTGTCTTTGGGACAATTGCTCCCTTGTGGTTTCACAGATGTCGGAATATTGTTAAGGAAAAAATGATGTCTTAGTTTAATGGTTCTTAAAATTGTCATCCTATTGGGATTGATGTTAATATGCTTGTGTAGGGGCCTGTTGGCAAGTAAAATGTATGAGACTGCAAAAGCAATCGTGACTAATCTCATTTCCTTGCTAGATACATATGGTCATGTTCTTAATGCTGGAAGAGCCTATTATACCAACCGAAGGTAATGCTTTCATTTATTTTCTTATCATTTTTTTTTTTTGGGAACTTATATCTGTAGTAAAAAATGTATAAATTTTCTTCTAACTCTGCAATTCTGCTATTGAGAAGTTTTATAGAACTCAAATTGGTAAATTACCTAGTACTTTTACAACTATTACGTAGTACTCAAATTGGTAAATTACCTACCATCTTAATTGCTCATACAACTATTTACGAGCTTTGAGGTACATTTTGCAGCCAGCCTCCCCTCCTGAGTGCAATGGTTTATGAAATATACAATCGGACAGGTGATGTGGAATTGGTGAGGAAGTCTCTCCCACCACTGCTTAAAGAATATCAATTTTGGAACTCAGGTAAGCTGAGTACTCTTTACTTGGACGTCAATATATGGATTGTTCCAACTTTTTCTCACCAGAAGAGTTCTGCTTTAACTTCCTCCTTTACTTCAATCTCTCTTAACTTGAGTTTTCTGACTTTTACCTTCTATGATGTTGTAGAAATACATAAGGTGATTATCCATTATGCTAAGCAGGGGAATCACTCTTTAAATCGGTATTATGCAATGTGGAACAAACCCAGGCCTGAATCGTCAACCATAGTGTGTTCTTCTCTCCAACTTGCTTACCTTGCTAATGTTTTCATGTTGCACGTTGGAAGAATTTTCGTTTAACTTGCTCTATCTGCCAGGATAAAAAATTTGCTTCAAAGTTACTGAATGATTGTGAGAAACAGCAATTTTACCGAGAGTTGGCTTCAACTGCTGAATCTGGATGGGATTTCAGCACAAGATGGATGAGGTAATACTTTGCATGGCTTACTACACAGTCTAACAATGTAATTATACTTGATGATGGCATGTTTAATAGCATGGTTAGTTAGAACAAAACTGGGGAATTTTCTATATATCCACCCTAATGCCTTTCCAACATTGTGGAGTTTGTACAATCATGTTCATCTGGTTGTGCCTCTTATAACTAGGTTTAGCTAGGGCTGTCTGTCATATTTGATATTTGAGATTTTACTAATCAAATAAACGAAATCTTATGGTGAATTCTCTTTGTTCCAGCAATCCTTCTGAATTTACAACTTTGGCCACAACAAAAATTTTACCCGTTGATTTAAATATATTCATACTAAGGGTATGTTAGAGCTTCTCTTAAGAAGTCCTGAGATCAGTACTCTATGGACTTAATGACAAAAGCTGTTCATTTCTTGATCTAGATGGAACTGGATTTTGCCTTCTTTGCAAAAGTTGTTGGAGAGAATACTGTTGCAGAGGATTTCCTCAGAGCTTCTCAGACAAGACAGAAAGCATTCAACTCTGTTTTTTGGAATGAAAAGATGGGACAATGGCTGGATTATTGGCTCAATAATAATGCTGCATGCAAGGTTGTATCCAAGTGCCATACTTTGTAAGGTGATACTAAACAGTTATAACATTCTTTAAAATTTTTTCATTTTGATGCTCTATCAGGAATCTCAGACTTGGGAAGCTCAGAACCAGAATCAAAATGTGTTTGCTTCAAACTTTGTTCCCTTGTGGATTGATTTGTTCAACTCAGGTTTGTAACTCATGAAGCTGAACTGGTTATTTTGTGATTTGGTGCAAAAAATGTTTGTTTGTAGAGGGTTTTTTTCTGAGAAGGAGAGAGGAAATATTGCAAACAAGTAAAAGGATGTGCTAGAGGAGCCAGAGAGGAAGCTAAGAGCTGTTCTTGAGATATTGAGTGTTGTAGCAGGCAAAAGAGAATAGATAAATGGAAGAGTAATGATTGAGAATATGTAAAGAATAGGCAAAGGGTAGCGTAACTGTATTGTCAAAGTAGTAGAGTAAGGTTGAGAATAGATAGAGAATAGGCGAGCAGTAGAGTGAAGTTGAGAAGTGAGGGTTGGAGAGAATATTTAGAGAGAGATGATCTGCGTGAAAATATATTGTACTAGTTTTGAAAGTCTCTTCTCAAATTGTGAAAGCTATATTTTTAGAGTCAGTAGAAACAGTTACTCAAGAATAGGTTTTAATGCATATAATGATTAACTGTTAGTGAAACCTATTATTGCATATAATGAGTAACAGTTCCATATTTGAGCCACCTAATCAAATTCTCCAGAACATCGAAAGAACCCATGAACTCGGTCATTTGTTCTGAGTTACTTTTACTGCTATCCGATTGAAATAGTGTTCCACTTGTTCTCATTATTTTCTGTATAGCTTTATGTTGTTCTATGCTTAAAGAAACAATAAGTTAGTAGCCAAAATCAACTATTTATGATACTGAAGTAAATGACTGGCTATTCAAGCCTAGCTTGATCATGCTTTGTTGGAGTCTATGCTTGGAGTTCTAGGTCTCAAACTTGAAAGCTACAGCCCTGATTAATTAAGAATAGTCCTTCCAAACTGAAAGAACTTGTAGTTTATTTAGATATAGGTCTGTGGTAAAGAATGGTATATAATGTCCAGGTTTAGAGACCGTAAGCCAGTAAAACTTCATAATGAAAGATTAGCAATTTTTGACTATGCTGCCCTTGTCCCTGTTTTTTACCATAAATCATTAATACAAACTCACTGTTTCCAAACTAGCTCAATGTGGCTCTTGGGCAAGTAACATTGGAAGCAATGAGTGGTAAGTATAGTAAAAGCAACATGAAGGATCAAAGTTACCAGGGCTACTATTATAAATTTATTTTGTAACATATATCTTATATGTTGACTTGTTTATAATTCACTTAGTAAAATCTATAAAGAAATTATCTTTTCCTTTATAAATGGAAGAAAGCTTAGAATCTTTTGATATGTCCATATGTGAAGATACTCCTCTGGTAGAAAGGGTCACGAGAAGTCTTCAAAGATCAGGCCTGCTATGTGCTGCTGGAATTGCAACCTCTTTGACAAATTCAGGAAATCAATGGTTAGTAAATGTCTTACTCAACTTGACAGACATTACCCTTTTTTTCCTTTAGATGATAGATAGTCATTCAGCGAATTAGTCTATTGGTCACTGCATGAGTTGTGCATTTTCTTTTTCTTTATAGTATTAATGTTACAAAGGGAAAATAAAACTTGTGCACACAGGGACTTCCCAAATGGTTGGGCTCCACTTCAACACATGATAGTTGAAGGTTTGTCAAGATCTGGATCAACAGAAGCAAGATCAATTGCAAAAGACATTGCTGAGAGGTGGATCAGAACCAACTATGTTGCCTACAAGAAGACAGGTGCAATGCATGAGAAATATGATGTGGAAAAGTGTGGTGAATATGGTGGTGGTGGTGAATACATACCCCAGGTAATACTACATAGTTAGTCTTTTAACATAATGAATGAAATTTTGACATTGTACAGACGAAATTTCTGCATAAAGAAATGGAATCCCAGTTCTTTTTCTTACTTTTCAAGTCTGTTGTTGGTATGCTGTGATGCAGACCGGTTTCGGTTGGTCCAATGGAGTAGTGTTGGCATTCTTGGAGGAGTTTGGATGGCCTAAAGACCAGAAGATAGAATGCAACTGAGCTACGAATTGGGTTCATGCACATGAACAATAACAGATTTATTTCATGGTTTCAAAAGTGTGCTATAAAGCATTAGGATTCTCTTTGGCCATTGTTGTGATTTTATAATGTACTGGAATAAAGATCAGATCAAGCCTCTTCATTTGCAGTGGATGTGTCATCCCGGTCATTTGGTTGTTGAGGACTTAAATTGAGATTTCTCTGCTCAAACTTGAAAGCCAGTAGCTGAAGAAAACATTTGATGGACTTTTATTGACCATATTTTGCAGTATAGCCCCTGCTTGGTAGTTGCTAACCAATCTTCCTGGCTCGTTAAGGAAATTAACATAAATATTCAAGATTAAAGATGAGAGAATGAGATGGAAAAGCAAATTTTGGATCAATTGGGTCAGTCTAGCCAACAGAGAGGCCCAAACTGGCGTCCTAATCTGATGAAGTAAAACTCGTAGTGTACTGTAGTGTAGCGCAGTTGGGCTTCATATCATTCTTTTCGGGTCTAAATCTTTCTAAATTCTAATCGAAGCCTCCTTCACTTGGAGCTCCAAGCCCTGCCGCCGCCCCTGGTGCTGCCAGTCGCCTTGGTGGAATTTTCTTGAACCTCTTTCCTGTTCAATCAGTTCAATTTGTTTTTATTCCCTGGAGGGTATTTCCAGGGTCGTCAAACGTGAAAATTCTAAAAAAAAAAAAAAAACAAGCTCCTGTTTCGGCCTACATTAGCAAGCTTTTCCTTTTCCGGTGGTGATCTACTTTCCTAGTTTTTTCCCAATTCTAGGCCCTTTGGCTTGTATACTTTCTTCTTTTCTGTATTTTGGTAATCTTAGTTAGGCTAGCACTGACTTTACCCTTTTAGACAGAGGGCACTGGTTTGTATTTTCTTGTTACAGCCAAAGAGTAGGCTATGGGTAAAGGCAGATTGAATCATTGAATATGAAGAGTCGAGTGCCTAGCCATGTCTGCTTAATATTGTATCATTAAATATGAAGATGATGCTGCACCTAAATGTCAACTGTATCACTGAATACTGCTTTCCATCCTATACATTTATACTCTTTCCCTGTCCTTCACCAATAGAGTGTTTGAAATTTGGGAAGATCAGTAGAATCTCGTCGGAACCCCTTGTACCAATCTAAACCTACATAGCTATGTTAACTAACCTTGGGTTTCTTGTTTCCTGTCTTTGCCACCCACATCTAGAACATAGAATGAAGACATCAAATCACATGCTTGTCTCAATCATCATCTATAGTTAAAAATTCTAGTAATTGTCATTTACATCAGTCGTGTTAAACATCAATTCCTCTACCTAATGTCTTTGTCTTTGCCTTTGCTTCCATTGTCGTTGTCATAGGAGTCAGGATAATTTATGACTAATTTTGAGGAACACCCCAGAGATTAGGCTTTTCCATCATAACACAAATGCTGGTCCAGAAGCACTACACAAATTTGAAAAGCTTTGATGATAATAACTCAATAATGTTCCCAAGCTGGTGGAGTTGGTTGCCTAAATCAACATTCTTTAACTAATGAACTGACAAATAATGAATAATCAATTCATTACATGATCGAACAGAGATGCTATTCATACTCTCCAACTCATATATATATATATGTGGATGCGTTACATTTAAAGGCAATTAAGCAGTGGGTGGTGGTGGGTCATTGATTGAATCCTTTTCTTTTTCTTTGTTATATTGATAGATCCTCGAATGATAAACAAAGAATAATCTAATTCAAATGGGCTGTTGTCATTAGAATATCTTGTTTGTTTTCTTGGGAAATCTGAGAGAAAAAGAGAGAGAAAAGGATCCATTAGGTACCAATCGGATTCCTTCCAAGTTCTTGATACCGTTTGAGTTGGCTATATCTTTCACTAACGTTCCACACCAAGAACAAGATTTTATTCTATTTGATTATGGATCTGCTTCTTATCACATCTTTTGGTAGCTCCAGCACCCCACAAATCACAAGGTTAATTCATCAGTTGGTGTCCATAGGGAGCCCCACTTCCTGTTTTTCAATGAAATCTTATCTTTTAAAAAAAATTATCAATTGGTAAATGAGGATACATACTTTCATATATATACATATATATAATAACAATATTAATTAACATAGTTTTGAATTGATTATATATTCAAATTAAAAGTAATTTAAATAATTACTCAAAATTAATTCTCTATTAGAGAAAAAAAATAAGGTCGATTTTTCTTTGATATCCTAATACTTTAATACTTCTTTTCCCATCTTTTGAGTTCCGTTTAATGGGAATCCAATTTTTTAAGTTGGTAAGAATATATAGCTAAGATAATGTGAAGTCTACAACCTTGTCTAATAAGATACCCATTAGCAAATTTTATACTAGCATGAGGTGGAGAGATGATTAGTCTCATCAATTCAAAACCAAATATTAAAACCCCTCATTTTAAGTGATGGAGGGGGACCCTGCAAGATTCTAGGCTCCAAAAGAAAAAGAGTGGCAATCATTCAAGAATGGTAGTATTCAATGACCCAATTCATCTATGCTTTTGAGCTATATATTTATATAATGGGGTGTAATGTCGATTGGGAAATGAGTGAGTGGGAAGTAATGACCAATGCCCAATTTTCTGCTCATAGTTTAGTATCATGAGACACGTTCCACTCCCTGGCTAAGCCGCCTCATTAGTCAAAGAGAGTTGGCTAAAGAAACACCTAGCTGAGAGGGGAGAAAGAGAAGATGTTGCTAGAGGATAAAAAGGAAATAGCAAATTAAGATAATGGTATAAAAAATCCAAGGTTGGATCCTATATTTGATCACTACATCCATATTTTGCACCACACCAGTCCAAATGGAATCGACTTTTTGGCCAAAGGGGTTGATATGGGGAAGTCCTTTTCAGATTAACAAATCTTTATATGGAATTTTAAACTCCTGGTATCGGAGCAAAATTTTCATGCATGGGCCCAAACGTTGGACAATGGTGCATGTGAAATGTTTTGTCACTTGGCAATTGCTGAACCAAAAACGGCTTCGGATTTTAGGAGCCAAATTATTTTCTTCTGGTTTCTATAATGAAAAGGGACCAACCAGGAGAAAAGAGAAAGCTTTTTCTCTCCCCTCAGTTACATATCAGAGTCAGTAAAAGTAGGCTTGGAAAGCCTGAAAGTGGAGGAAAGGGTTTCTTCTTTAAAGATGCCAGCAACTTTATAACAGAAACTATCAACAATAGAGAATACAACACTTTCTTTTGGCACTGCTTTGAGCTTCCCTTCGGTAAAAACATAAAAGGGCTAAACAACAAAATAGAAGAACCAGAGACAGAGATTAATGTGTAGCAGATAAATTAAAGTATTGCTACGTGTGGGGCTGATGCACTGGAACTTTGCAGAGGGTAACTAGAAGGATTTTGATCAGCTAATATGTAAATGCATCGAGTTTTTGGCCCGGCGGAATCTATGGTTGGGTCAAGTATCTTTGATCCCCCATGTGCTGCTCTGGATATAAATCGTGGCCTCAAATTTGTACTTTTATGTTGGCCTCCGAGAAAAGCATCCCCCATCCCTCTCATTCTGAGAGTTGATTTTTCACTAAAAGGTGTGTTCATTGCAAATTTCTACTTTGAAATTGACAAGTCATTTCTACTTTGAAATTCAGTGCATATGCACCAATATTGGCTTTTAGATTGCCTTGGCTCTTTCTCATGGAAACCCAAGTTTTCATTTTGGATTCTCATTGCCATTTTCAAAAGACTTACCTTAACCTGTTTCATCTATATCATCAAACAGCAAAGAATGCAATTATCAGGTAAAAGTAGGAACGGCTTTCAAAACCTTTTTCACTGATCAACTCAACAACATGGTCGACATACAATGGACCATCCAATAGATTGGCCACTGCAAATCAGCGACACAAATTAGTGGCATGGTCGACCAGAAAATGCAGTTGTTTTCCACCAGCTTTGTGAACTTGATAAGGAAGGCCTACGGTTTGAACTGCCCATTTCACTCAATATGATTCATTCTGAGCATCTTTGCCCCACTTTCCAACTCTTTTACATTTTTTTTCTTCTTCTCTTTTGCATCTATAGAATTCACAATCATCTAGAAGATAAAAAAAGATTTGTCACTCTGATCATATATCTTGCTTAAAGTACTGACAGCATGTGTCATACTTTCAAGACACACATCTCTTCAAAGCAAAAACAAATACTATATTAAATCCAAACCAGCCAGCCAGAATATGATCCAAATGCTAGGTGAAATGGGATTGACAAGTTGGATTCCCCCCCTCTTTTTTTAATCATGAGGCCAGAATCAATCCTGAATAAAGAATACATGAAACGTAAGCCCCTCCTAACCACCCTCCCCCAAGAACAGGAATCAAAATGCAGAAGTGGCATCAATTGTTGTTTAGCAGGGGGAAGCTTGGTACTGAATCATATTCATATCAGAAACTTTGCATTTGAAATAAGGAATTTGCAGTTGTGGAGAAGGGAATATGATGTCATACAAAGGTCCCCAAAGCATGGGGCACAGGAGCTTGAACAAGTGCTCCAAAAAGCTGAAATTTCGTCACTCCCTTTTTCCTTTTTGTATATTAATTAATCTTTAGGGTGGTAAAGGCCCTACGTACCCTTTTTTTTTTCCTCCTCTTCTTATGACAGATTACAGCAGCAAACGTGCCATAAGAAATCATCTACTCTTTTGCTTTATTATAAGCTAAGTTGCATCATGTAGAGACGATAGAGAGAGTACAACTATATATCTATCTATCCCTTTGGGTATTCAATGAGAGTACACTAATTAAATCCTTGATTGAAAAGTGATGATATCTTAATTAAATCACACCATTTTGATTAAAGGGTATGCAATTATTTTATAATCTTAGAAAAAAGTTCATCCAATAAGGGCCAAAAATTAACCCACAATCCCACATGTGAGTGCATGAATGAGATGTGGTATTCATAGATTGAGTTGGTTGCTAGGTATGCTGGGATTAATTAATTAAAGGAAAAAAAAAAGAAAAAAGATTGGAATCACTATGCAATTTATTCAATTTATAGCTTCTAATTTTGGGTTTTTCTTATTTTACTATAAATTCATGTATTTAATTTTCAAGTTAATGTTTATTTCACTCTATTATTGTATACTATGTGCTCATAATAATTGGATTTGAAGTTGAGCTTAGGCAACAAGAAAGGGTGGGATTGGAATGGGAGAATTGATTGACCAAAGGGTAAACTTTAACGTCCCGAGGAAATGCTAGATTCGAGGCCGTGGAATTGACCGATCTAGCATAATTTTGGAACCCTCACGTGCGATTCCTCTTTGTCGATTCTCACCCAGGCCCTCGTGCCACCGATTTTTTTCCTTTTAATTAATCGCCGACCCCGTTCCCAACCAACCAACGATCCAGGCTTGCAGAGCACAAACCCACAGTTTGACTAGTTTATTCAGTTCCCAAATTTTTGACCTTGAACAGATCCCTCTCCCCCTCATTCCTTAGTTGTCACTCCCGAGATTATGCTACTTAATTTATATTTTCTTCATGGAATACCTAGCTATTTTGAAATCCCCATTCACCTATTTCCTTATCTTCTTATATAATAATAGAGGTGTAGACTTTTTAAACACACAAAGACGAAAGCCTCACCTCTATGACCTTAGGATGCATGGGCTTTTGTACTATAAAAGAAGGATAAGTAATTGAAAGCTAAATTGGAAATGGATTGATTGGTAATTCAATCATAAAGTTGAAATTAAAAAACATAATATTTGAAAAAATATCATGAATTATTTGAAAAAATTAAAATAATTTTTTATTATATTTAATTAAACTCTCGTATTTTAAATCAAATAGAATATTATTTGTCATTTTATATTAATAAAATATTTATATAAAAAATAAAAAATATCACATGACTGTGTCATTGTATTACAATATATCATATCATCATCCGTTATAACATATCAATACTTTACTTTACCGTCATATGACACAAAATAACAAATAATATTTTGACTAACAATTGTTAATTATTTATTAATCATAAAAATTTATTTAAAAAATATAAAAAATTAACTAAATATACTAAAAAATAAAAAAAATATTTAAAACTTTTTAAATAATTCATAAACTTTTTTAGAAATTATCCCAAACTAAAATTTATTGTCATTATAGGTGAAAACATTAAATGTGGCACTCATTGCTTTAGTTTCCCAAGGGAAAAATTGCATTCAATCTCATCAAGCACTAAGGTGAAGTTATCCCAATTCCATCTTGTTGCAATTCCTTACTAAACATGGTTTGGTTATATGAAGTTTAATCAAAGTTCAAAGTTGCCATCCCAATGAAAGCAAGGGGGTGCATTACATCATGGTTGTGTCATTGTTAGAGTCAAACCTCAATGTTTTGTTGACCATACCATATACTAGTACAATTACTCATCATTTCCTAAGCCTAAAATTCTCCAACAAGGCCGATGAATTCCCGACGTTCTCAACCAATGAGAGTAATCAGTAAAAACCATGGATCAATGTTTATATTTGATCGAATCAGTCTTCTAATCAGACCCCACTTTTAATTATATAAAACTAAACAACATTAAATCCTAATCATGCATCACTTAATTATCTTTTAATCAATCAAATGACAAACATATAATCCATTCTCTTTCTCTATTAAATGATTCTCCACCAAGGTCTCCATTATAAAATCCTCCCACTTTCCCTTTCGTCCTTAAGCAGAATAGCTTTTAGCTACTTTCCTTTAATTTGTTGCCATTCTCTTTCTAATTTCTATGTCGAAGTAAATGCAAAATCTGACGAAATCAAACAAAGCCGTTTATTGCTGCTTTTTTTTTTTTTTGGTTGCAGAGCTTCTATCTTTTAGTCTCTCTGTCACTGCCACTACTAAATAATTGTACGTACTTTTGTGTGCTCTTCAGTCAACTTTAAGCTTTCGAATTCATTCACGCATAAAGGAAATAAAGAAAAGTTAGAGATGCTAGAGACTGTGAAGTACCTCATAGGCTCAACAGGGGCCAGCGGCTTCGGTTCTAAGTCGACCGCCGAGCAAGTCACCGAGACATGCCCTGATCTCCGCTCTATCACGGCTATCATCACAGGTAAATGAAACCAACGGCGTCGTGGGGGCAAATTTTTTGTTTTTTGTCGTTTGGGTTCTGATCGTGAGAGGTTGAAACAGGTGCGACGTCGGGGATCGGAGCCGAGACGGCTAGAGTGTTGGCCAAGCGAGGGGCGAGGTTGGTGCTTCCAGCTCGGAACCTTAAAGCTGCTGAGGAAGCCAAGGCTAGGATTGTGTCGGAGTTTCCTGACGCGAAGATCGTTGTCATGGCTCTTGATCTTAGCTCTCTCAGTTCTGTTCGAAAATTTGTATCAAAGTTCCAGTCACTAAGCTTGCCTCTCAATCTCCTCATGTAAACTCCTAATCTCTTGTTTGCTTAACTTCTACTTAACAAAAAACTACTTTACGTTTGGTTTGCTTAGAAACCTAGTAAAGATAAGTTGAATTTTCAGTCATAACATGACTAGAGTTAACTAACTTTCTTTGTCGGATAAAAAATACGTTCTGTTTGTTTGCTAAGAAAGCGAAAGAAAAACAAACCAAGTTAAACTTCAGCTTGAATGAAACAACAAACTTTATTTTTTTTCCTTTTGTGAACTGCAAGCAAGCTTAATTTTTATTCGTCAATACCAGAAACAACGCCGGCAAGTTTGCGCATGAACATGGAATCTCCGAGGACGGAATCGAAATGACATTTGCCACTAATTATCTAGGTAATTTATGCAACCTAATAACGTAAATAGTTGTATCTTATATATTTTACCAAAAATACTGACTCAAACTTTATATTTATATGAATTTTAGGTCATTTTTTATTGACGAAATTGTTGCTAGACAAGATGATCAAAACGGCAAAAGAATCCGGCGTCCAAGGAAGGATCGTGAACGTGTCATCAAGTATTCACGGCTGGTTTTCCGGCGATGTGATCCGACATCTCGGCCAGGTATCGAGAAGCAAAAGGTGAGAAACCGAGAAACGAGAAGGGAAAGGAAAGAATCAGGGGAACAGGAGTGATTATTAACAGTGACAAAGAATCAGATAATGAGAAACATAGTAGCAGTAGTAAAACGACTGTTAAGAAAAGATTGGTTCTGATCATTTGACATTTGTATTGATTTAATTTTATGGTTGTGTTTGTTTTTTGTCTGGGTGTCTGTCTCCAGTCCTTACGACGCGACACGTGCTTATGCTCTCTCGAAGCTCGCCAACGTTTTGCACGCCAAGGAGCTTGCTCAGAGACTGAAGGTGATCCATCATTTATTTTAAAGGCCTTCCAAAAAAGCGAAATTTTGTTGTTTTCTTTATATATTTTTTCATCAATTGTTTACCTTATAGATCTTTTTTTTTTTGTTATTTTTCTCAAATATTATTGCAGCAAGTGGATGCCAACGTGACTGTGAACTGTGTTCATCCAGGGATCGTTAGAACCCGTCTCACCAGGGAACGTGAAGGCTTGATCACAGGTTAATAACAAAACACAGTACATATTCGTTAAACATTGGAGTTTATATATGATTTCAGCTCTCTCTCACTAAAATCTAATGTTTTTACTTATAAAACCTGCAGATCTGGTTTTCTTTTTAGCTTCCAAGCTCCTGAAGACAATCCCTCAGGTACATTAATAATATATCCAAGTAAAGCTTTGAATCGGTTATTCATCAAGTACTGGAAATGGATGATTTTGCTGGGAATTTATGAGCTTAGTGAAATGTTTGCAGGCAGCTGCTACGACTTGTTACGTTGCTACACATCCAAGACCAGTAAATATAAGCGGGAAATACTTTGCAGACTGCAACGAAGCAAGGACGTCGAAACTGGGTTCCAACTCGAACGAAGCTGCAAGGCTATGGACTGCCTCTGAAATCATGGTTTCCATAGACCCTAAAGCAGTTTTTGATCCGCGTAATGGCTTTGACTATGATCATATGTAGGAAATTGAAGAGCAAAAGATTAGAAACAGACACAGAAAAAGAAAGTTAATCTTAGTCGGGAAGATCAGGAAAGATGATAGCAATATACTAGGTATACATCAGTTACAGATAAGTATATATACAAGGTTTATGTACGTAAAACTTTACTAGTATATGTTGGTTTCTAATTAGAACATGTTAGGAAGTTTAGATATAGACGCATTTTGTACTAAAAACAGTTATATATTAATGCTTCTGTCTGTTATTAATTACCATTACTAATATAGTTGTCCATGCCCGTATTATATATGTTTATCAAGATATAGCAAGTACTTAACCATTACTAAATCGTTGGATGGTCTTGGTTTCCGGATTAAAGACGAATTATGGTGCAGGTGGAGCTATATATGAGCAAAAAGAAAAAGAAAGCTGACAAGATTATAATTGTATAACGATTAATGGATAGTTATATGTAATGGGTTTTGATTGGGATTGTGGAAAGTGCTTGGAAACCCTAATCAGGTTTTATTAATGAGTAAATGTATTGTACTACATGTTCGTTTTCTTTATATTAAGAATAAAAAGGAAGGGAAAAGAATAAGTGGGCAATAAGAACGTGGGGTCGGTTAGGATCATGTGGTGGTTGATTTTTGAAGAGTATCTTTGGGGTAATGCCATGGGACCGACTAACATGCGCCAGGGGATTGGGTGGTGGGAGGGAAACATGCGTCTAAGGAAAGGAAATTCCAGAGCAATTTCACATTCTGTTTTTTTTTCACAGCATTAATTCTAAATCTCTAGACAATTTACAAGAGAAAGGCCTATTTGAACCACCAGATTCATTACTTGATTGAAAGGTTGATAAGATCATATAACTCAATCCCATTTTTCCCTAACAATTGGAAAACGGTATAATATCATCATCTCAACGCCCAATCATGACTTTGATGTAAGTGTTTCAATTTTGTGTTGTTTTTCAAAGATTTTAATGACAGAAAAGTCATGATCATTCAATGACTGTGTTGAGAGACGAGATAATTTCCAGGGGAATCGAAAATGACTAGAAAAAGTTTAGATATACAAGTTGTGCCAAGCGATCAATCTTTGCTTCCCGAAAGCGCTGAGAAGTTTCTACATTCATGTCAATGAAAAACAAAGAAAAGCCTTCATGTGCATAATTAAGTATAGATATTTAGTAGATGCTGCCATTTTCCTGGCCACAAGCCAGTCTTCAGGCAACTGAAACAATTCCCTTCGTTGTTACCTTCGAAGTATTCAGAACCTTTCTTGTGCTTCTGAGTAGTTTCGTTATGGTTTCCTTAGTCCCGTTGGTTATTGTCTTCGATGGCCCTTTACCCTTGTCTTCTATCTTGTTGTTTTCAGCCTTAGACTTAGATCGAGGAAAATTTTGTTGGCCAAGCCAAGGAGACTTTGAATTTATCCCTGGCATCTGTGAATTGCAAACTCAATGTAGGAGCTAAATTGTTCGAAGTCTTATGAAATCTGTCCATAAGTTGAAGAAATAGTTTGATAACTCACCTTCTTAGTCTCAGATTTTGAAGGAGTAGAATCTTTCTTCCGATAGAACTTTGGTAATGGCAATGCTTTAAAGGTGGAACTCTTTTGAAGATTAATACTTTCCATTTCCTCTACTCGCTGCTTCTGCATATACAGATGCATGTTAGACATGACGATGATTGTGGTCATTCAGTTCCATCAAAAGGCATGAATGATTTAGACTGATATTCCTCTGTAGTTTACCTTATCACTTCCCTTCAGGTGCTTGTTTTCAGGCCCCTTAAGCAAAGTCCTTTCCTTCGTTTTCTGAGCATTCTACTAGATTAGTACGCAATTCTCTTTTTTGTGTAGAAATTCAATAATTTAAAGAAAAAGGTCGGATAAATGAGGGGCTAGTGTCATTATCTTAATCTTAATTTATAGTCAAGAGATGGAGCTTACCTCAATTCTATTCTCAATATGCTGATCAGCGGCTGTAACTTGAGGCATGGAACTTGTTTTAGAAGTACCACGAATCCATTTTGCACGCTTTAGGTCAGAGGTTTCTCTGGCATTGGGTGAGAATTGATCCCTGTGACATTGGAATCTGAAGTTAGAACTGGTGGCCTAGTCTGCAATCTTGAGTTTAATCTATGGAACTTACTTGTGGCTTAAGCTGACAGATCGGGATAGTCTAGGTTGTGAATATGGTTTTTTGAAGTCCATTGAACCATGCCTTTCTTTAGGCTTTCGTTTCATGTTTTCTGAAGAAAAATCAATTGACCCTAGTTTTTCCTTGGACATTCTTTTTGCATTTGACAAAGAAAATGGCTGAGGAATTGTAGGTTTTGTCTTCAAGCTTTGTTTTGAGCCCTGTTTTGGTTTCTTTGCCGAATCAATTTGGCTGTCTCCAACCTTCTCAGATTTCAATACTTGGTTCTCAGCATTGATTTCTTCTCCATTTCTATCTTTTTCTTCCTTTCTGCCATCTAGCAACTGGTTTGCTTCAAGCATGGGAATAACTCTCTCCTCTTGCTTGTCCTTGTCACGAGCATCAGTTATTTCTTTAATCTGCTCAATTTGGTGAACTTGCTTAACACCATCTTTCTCTTTCAAAGGCTCGGAAGATTTATCTTCTTGGATGGGTTGTGCTTGCTTTGAGGGATTTTCTTCTTTGATCTGCTGCTGATGAGTTTGTTCTCTTTCCTCTTCCATATCTGAGGAGGGTTTCACAAAGAATAAAACAAACAACAGAAAGGAGAATTTTGGTTTGAAATGCCTAAAACACAGTAAAAAAATGTATCCACAATCTGCCTAGTTTCACTACTTAATCAAAATGAATGCTATATATAGCTGATGTTCTTGTTAGCATCCTTGTGGATTATGCAGTAGTCAGCAAAAAATATATGAAAATAAAAAGGGTTCTATTGTTATACATAGAATTCATTATCCCCATGTAGTGGCAAGTAGAATAACACAAGGTGTGTCATTGAGCAGATGGAATCAAATCAAGAGAAGGGAACTTTTCTGAAAATGTGACCCATTGATGGTCTATGGTACATGAGTTTGCCAAATACTAAAAGATAAACCAGAAAAATTCAATCTGATGGCTGAAAGATGGGCTGTGATCAAACACCTCTGTAATGCAAATTCCCTGTTAGCAACTCTGTCAACTTAAAAATATCAGAAAATCATAATTGGTGTCATTTGATTGTACTAATGTAGCAAAAGCTGAAACAAGATAATTTGTAGTACTAGGAAGAATTTGATATAGAGAAGGTAGGAAGGTAATCACCCTGAGCTGCAGTCCCTTGATCTTATCACTCTCTCTCTGCCCCCACTTAAGGATGCAAAGCCTTCCACTTAACTTTAGACTAAATACTAGTTGCTGTTGATTCTAGTCAACTAGTGATCAAAGCACTGAAAATAGTCGCGATTGAAAACTGAATCTTGACCAGGTCATCAAACAATTTTTATAATCCATGATTGCAGAATCAGAGCAAGTGGCAGCAAGTCAGAGAAGGATGTGAGTAGTGAAACACATATGCAACATGGGATTGCTGAAGGCCGGCAGTTGCTTCTCCACAACAAATATTTGTCCTTCGTCGTTGTAGGCAAGTAGGCATCTTATCCTCGGACGAATGGAGAGGAGGGAAGAGATCATGGAGTCAGTTTTATTTGCATGTGATAAAAGACATATTTTCTAGAGATGCTTCAGTTTATTCCAGGAAAAGACATGGCAGCATGATACACCATGCTCTGTTCTTCTGCCATTGACAGCCTAACGTTGAAGGCTTTTCCTTGTCATGGAAATCCTTCTCCCATATCAAAGAATGGAAGCTGGCCTTCCCTATCCTTGATTACATAATTATCGACATTAGGAGAGAAGTTTTACCCTTTAATAGACATGGAGATTGTTGAATTTTCTCATACGCTAGAAAAAAGGAAACAACCAGTTCTCCTGCTTTGAGAAGGTAAGTTTCTTGTCTAGATACACTGAAGACAAAATTTGCAAAGAAATTTCTTAGTCATTATCGATGGATCATCTGAAAGTTAATATCAATGATTTATTTTATCTTTAAACCAATCATTCCTCTTTATAAAATAAGCTATAGCGCAAGAATATTTCAATGTTTTGCCGTTTCTCCTCTTCCAGTGAGGTGTATGGTTGTTGGAACAAGCTTTAATGAATCAGCTTCTTTGTTTTACATCTGCGTTCTGTATAATCTTGTTTCATGGGTATTTATCCATTGCAGAAGATGGATTAGTTGGAGTCAACTATGGTATGCTAGGGAACAACCTTCCACCACCAAGTGAGGTCATTTCTCTCTTGAAATCCAGGCAAATTAGACGAGTTCGCCTTTTCGACCCCAATCATGATGCCCTTCAAGCTCTCCAGGGGTCTGGGATTGATGTCATCCTCGGAACACTCAACCAGGATCTTCAAAACCTTGGGAGTGACCTATCTTTTGCCAGAAGCTGGATTCAAGAAAATGTGATTCCATATTCAGAGGCAGTCACGTTTCGATGCATATCGGCTGGTAATGAAGTCATCCCTGGTGACTTGGCGGTTCATGTGTTGCCAGCAATGAGAAATCTCAAAACTGCATTAGGAGAAGCAAATCTGGGGGAAATCCCAGTAAGTACAACGGTTTCAACAGCTGTTCTTGGGAACTCATACCCTCCTTCTCGAGGGGAATTCACTAAAGAGGTGAGTCCTACAATGAAATCAATCATGGAATTCCTAGCAGCAGCTAAGAGCCCTCTCCTCGTCAATGTGTATCCTTACCTTGCATATATATATGACCAACAAAATATTTCCTTGGCCTATGCACTGTTTAATAGCAGTGAGGTGGTTGTGAAAGATGGTCAGCTTGGATACAAGAATCTGTTTGATGCCATAACCGATGCAGTTTACTCAGCATTGGAGAAAGTGGGTGGCAACTCTGTTGTTATCGTCGTATCAGAGAGTGGATGGCCTTCAAACGAAAATGGTGAAATCGCAACAATCGCCAACGCCCAGATGTACAATAACAAGCTAATTGCTCACGTATCTGGACCATCAGGTACACCAAAGAGGCCAGGGAGGAGCATAGATACTTATGTTTTTGCCATTTTTAATGAGAATCTAAAGCCTCCTGGGACTGAACAGCACTTTGGTTTATATTATCCCAATATGACAGAAGTGTACCATGTTGAATTTAGTCAATAAACAAACATATAAGAGAGATTTATCTTGAGTTTGGGGTGTGCAAAAAAAAGACAAATAATAAGAGGAATCCATAACATAATAAAAGGAAGAAGAACAGAAAATGGAGAATCAAACATCGAAAAGCTTTGCTTACCCCAGAAAAAGAAAAGAAGAAGAACAAAGATATTTAAGCTACAAAGGTGTAAAGAACCATCCCCAGAAGGGCATCAATGCCTTTAACAGCACGAAAATCAGATATATCAGCCCACCAGAAAACTTGATCAGCCTTGGAACTCTTCTGTTTAACGGTCTGAAACGCTAGGAAAACAATTTCCTTCTCGACTATTGCATAGTCATTTCTATAGGTAGCGCCAGTAACAAGACAAAATTTCTCATCCCCGAGATGTACCAAGCCTGCCTCAGGAACAATTATGCTGCTATCTAACTGCCCATTATATGTATATTGAACTAATCTGGAAGGAAGTTTAGTCTCAATTCCCCTCACTACATCACAAGGAATATATCTATCATCTTCATTGTTAGAGATATGGTAAGCTCTGATGCATCCGTCCTGTAAGGCATACAAGGTGTCATTCACGATGAAACTGCTCCCAAAAACTGCATGCTCCTTGAATGTGTCATTCCAAGCAGAAATATGACCTGTCATCTCTTTTTTCTCTTCAGCAGAAACCCAACAACATCTATTATCATAAAACCATTGTCGATTCTTAACATCGAAGGAGGACAACGGAAATCGACAATCTTCACAATCACTCCCGAAGAAGACTATCACCTACTGCGGCATGCCCAAATACAAAAGATCTGTTGTATTCACTCAAATCAGTTTGATAATATTTAGGCAGAACACCCCATTGACCTACATCGGGATCGAAAACTTCAAAGCTTCCTATAGCTAGACCCTCAGCGGCATCGATGTTTCGACAACCATCCAAGACGTAAATTTTTCCCTGCATCTCAAACACGTAAGGGTAGCACTTACCTTCATGCATGCCGGCAACTTCTTCTACCAAAGGAGATCTCTTTTCCTTGTGACTTGTCTCGATGGTATTAAGATCGAGAACGAAAACTTTCTTGGAGCTGAACTTTTGCTCTCCCTTCTGCAATTGACCACCGATGCAATAGAGTTTAGACCCTAACGAGACGAATCCCATGCCAGGGGGGAACTTGTCAGGACTCATTTGGAGCATGGCGATGGCACGCGGTGACTGCTTTCGTGGTGTGTGGGTAAGATTGATGTTGGTGAAGGAATACAAGGTGTAACGGATAGGACCTTCATCAAAACGAAAAACCATGTACATGGATTTTTGCCCCATGGATGAAGTTTATTGTTGCTCCAAATCTGCCATTTGAAAACCTTCTTGGTAGGTTGAGTTCCCCTCACTATCTCTCTTACTTTTACAAACCCTAAACTTAAAAGTTTGATTAATGTATGTTACTTTTAGGTCAAGTATTCAATCTTATATTACTAATTAAAAACTTAATTCTCAAACTTTAAATTCTGAATCCTAACCCGAACAATAAAAATAAAATAATTTAACCATGAAATTAATTTTAATATAAAAATTTACTAGACACTTGATCTAAAATTCAAACAAAATTATTAAAAAGATACCAAAGGAATACTACAAGGGGTGGAAGATTTTTGTTTAGAATTTTGTGGCATTGGCTCGGCTATTGGCCTCTATGGGCTTCTTTAGATTCATTTTATAAGGCCTATGAGTTTTGCTTAACGATGAGACCAAGTGGGCTAGCCCATTTTTGAGCTATTATTCGTGGGCTTGAAAACGTGTTCGTTTAGACCCGACCCGAGAAGGTTCATTACCATTGTTATCCCTCCCTCCTAAAATGAAGTTCTAGGGTTTCCAGTTCAAATCTCAAAAGCTTCCTCTCCTTGTCCCAACAATGGGAAAAAAGAAATCCAAGGAACCAGAAACGACGGGCGGGGACGGAACCGTTACAGCTCAATCTGATATCTTCAAAACCATCTTCGGCGACGTTTCGGAGCAAAATGCCGCCTTTTTTTCCCTTTTCTCTGATAGCAATCCCTTCAAAAGAAAACCGCAAGAATCGGATAAAAACCCTGACAGAGTTGGTTCATTGGATTCAGATGCTGTTGAATTAAATCAGAGGAAGCGAAAGGAGAAAGAGAAAGCTCAAACCTCTAGCTTGGGTTCAATTGAAGAAGCTACAGAGACTCGGAAATCAAAGAAAGAGAAGGCGTCGGAAGACCCAAATTTGGGTTCCTTATCAAGAAATGTTGAAAGTTCCGGTTTTGATGCAAATGCCTTGGTAAACAAGGAAAAGAAGGAAACCTCAGATAGCCCAAAAGGCCAAGATGTGAAAAGGAAGAAGAGGAAGAGGGATGAGTTGGAGAAGGAGTACGAGGAAAGGAAATATGGGACTGTGGCAGCGGAGGAGGAGGAGGTAGTTGTGGGGCAGAAGAGGAAGAAGGCAGAGGATGATGGGGTGGTTGCTTTGGTTCCAAAAGAAGGGTTTGATGATGAAAGTAAACTTTTGAGGACTGTTTTTGTGGGAAATTTGCCGATTAAAGTGAAGAAGAAGGTCTTGATAAAGGAGTTTAGTAATTTTGGAGAGATTGAGTCTGTCAGAATTCGGTCGATTCCTCTCAGTGATGTGAGTTTTCTATGATTCTTTCTGCGCTTTTGGTCATGAAATTTTTGGGTTAATGATGTTTCTGATGGGTTGTTTTTGTTTGTTTAGACCAAGAAACCCAGAAAAGGAGCTATAATGCTGAAGCAATTTAATGAGAAAGCTGATACGTATGTTGTTAATCCGTATCAAAGCTCACTTTTTTAAGTGGCTATAATGTTGATCCCTCTCATCTCCTGTTGTTAAGTTAACTCCCATATCTTGGTGACTGTTAATGTTGCTTTTCTGCAGTGTTCATGCATACGTTGTTTTCAAAACAGAGGAATCTGCAGAGGCATCTTTGGCAGATAACATGGCTGTGGTATGTGTTTTGCTAAGTGTTGGCAGAGCAATTGTAATGCTTAAGGTGAAGATATTGTATATTGATTGTTTGGTTGTGGATATAGGTTGCTGGAAATCACATTCGTGTTGATAGGTCATGCCCACCAAGAAAAAAGTTAAAAGGGGAGAGTGCTCCTCTCTACGATAACAAAAGGACTGTTTTTGTTGGTAATCTCCCATTTGACGTGAAGGTGATCACTTGTGCCTAATATTCATATCTCGATTCCAGTATGTGTTTTTAATTTCCTGCTTATGTTACTGTGATCTGAAATATGATATTAATATTACAATTTACTGCAGGATGAAGAAATTTATCAGCTGTTTTGTGGTGTCAATAATCGGGAGTCCAGCATTGAAGCTGTTCGGGTTGTTAGAGATCCTCAATTTGGTGTTGGCAAGGGAATTGCTTATGTCTTGTTCAAAACAAGGGTATATCTACACTTTTCATAATTTTTTTCAACAATTCATTTATTAATTGAAATGTGAAACTACTTTTCAAAAAAAAAAAATGAAATGTGAAACTTTTTTACTTCTAGTTTCAAAAATTTTCTGTTGGGTGAACTGAACATTATTTTCTTTTGTTATGAGACCTACTGGCAATGTGCCTGATATGCCTCTATATCAATCTATGGGGCCTGTATAATTTGCTCTTTTGAAAATGCTGATTAATTGACAATATTGAACTGTAAGTCAGATCTCCTTGTTACTTATCCCTTCCCTCTTTAGAGGTGAACTAGGACGCCCCACTTTATATTGCTTTATAATTTCAGTGCAATATGATAGGTGCTTAATTAGCTGTATTCCTCGAATTAGTCTGATCTAAATCTCTATCTTCTTTGGTGAGGGGAGAAGAAAGAGAAAAGTGAGGGGAGGGGGCTTCTCTTGATTAGAGACTTTTAAGTGTTGCATTGGCAGCACCGGTTTTTTGTACTTGTTTTACAAGTCACTGATGTGCATTATGGATGCAGGAGGCGGCAAATGTGGTTGTTAAGAAACGAACACTGAAGCTTAGGGATAGAGAGCTCAGGCTATCTCATGCCAGAGCAGATGCCACCCCATCTAAGAGAAAGAATCCATCATCTTCAGGTACAAATAATACCCCAGCCAAGAAGTTTGCAGTGGATCCAAGTACTCCTTCAACTAATGGCAGCAGATCAAATGCAAAAGCTTCTTTGTCCTACCAGGGCTTGCGTGCTAGCAAATCAGGTGTCCAGAAGAAAGCTCATTCAAAGGGCACCAGCCCTGTGAAAACGAAATTTAAAGCTCAAAAGAGCGAGAAGCCGAAAGAACACAAGACGAAAAGACCATCTGTTGCTGCTAGAAAGGCCAAGGCAAAAGCACACAAGGATGCTGGTGTTTCCAAACAAGCAGGTGTAAAACGCAAGCTGGACAGTTCGAGTTCTGGGAGCGCCCATCAGAAGAAGAAAGCCAAAAGATTTAGGTAGGAACAGAAGAAAGGCCTTGTCTCATACTTGATCAAATGGAACCCAACCTGAGGGAATAATTATACAAGTCGACCTGAGCAGTCTCAAAAACACATGTACCCATACAACAAATTATGTTTTTTGTCAGCAAAGCTTTTGTAACAAGGATTGTTGTTTGTATGTTTATATTTTTGTGCTTGGGAAATGCTTTTGGAGGAAAAAATCAAAGTGTCACAATCTTTTTACATAATTTGCCTCGTGATTTGAATTTTCAACCATAATTGTAATATCACAATATCAGGCATATTAACTCAATTTTGGGTAAAAGATGATTATATCTATGAAACATCAGTTGAATTTGTAAAGTTTGTCATTTTAGGAGAGAAACACTGCAATTGCACTAATGAATCCATATTCTTTTCTTTGGAATAGGACGCTTCTCTGTAAAGCTGCTATCGTCGGGTATCATTGATAGGATGCTTAAGGCATATTCTTAAAAGTCTTTTCTTTGGAAGTCTTTTGCTTAAGGCAGATCTTTGGACAAATTTTCATACAGCGAGCAATAATTGTCACCTAAGATAGTGTTTCTTAAGGTGATGAAGTGCCTGCTCCTAAAGATTTGCAAATTGCGTGTGAAGTTCATCTTATGTCTCTAATTGACTTGGCTTCAAAGCCAAAGGTATAAGACATTAAAGAGATTGAAACTATCAGTATCTTGTGCATAAAGTAAAGGAACCTTGCAATTCGAGACCACAAAAATCCACAACAAACACCGAGAAAGACCATGTTCTTTGATATGAACTACTAGAAAGGATGTACAGATTCTCTGAAGACTATTCTTTCCAATAAGATTGAAATTGAAACAAATAACAGCCTTTCCCCCAACTTTTCTCATGTTCCTCTCCCTATACAGGCCCAACCTTAGACTGGTTAAAGAAATACAATGCAACGAAAAAGAATTTGATAACTAACACCTTTGCCAGATCACCATCTTCAATATCAGCAGAACCAGTATGATTTCCACTAACCAGAGAAACAGCAGCAGCACATTGCATTTATTTTATGCTAGTCTGTACAGAAGTTGTGGCAACCCAAATGGCTACGAGGAGATTGAAGCCCGATGTACAACGCAAGCTCAGCCATTAAAATGCTATGATTTGGTTTTGCTCATAAGCGTAGGTGTGACAGAGACAACCCCTATGAGGAAAAGAGTGGCAATTGAGTTGAAGTCATAAAGATCCCCTACAGATTGTAACTCTCCAAGAGCTATTCCTGCCTGCAGAATGAACAGAAAAGCTTGCATTAATAAAGCATCAAGAATGGCATTAAAGTGGATATAAACCTAAGAGAGAATAGGCTAACTTAACATGCAACTTTCGCATGAAAGTCAAAAGTAAAATACCCTGACAGTTATGTAAGCAGCAGGAATGAGTCCAATAATAGTTGCCATGAAGAAAATATGGTAAGGCACATCGACAATAGGTGAAGCAACATTAATGAATGTATTTGGCAAAGTTGGAGTAAGCCTTAGGAAAAGCATATAGTTCAACAGTCGCTCCCTTCTTTGAGCTACCTGCAAGCAAAAAAGTTTGAACTTATTCCCTTTCGTAGCTTAATGTAAGCAAAGATAGCTTCAATAAGGAATTGAAAATCACCTGGGCCTGGAAGAAGCTCAGCTTGTCAGGCCAGAGGGAAAAGACAAGGGGCCGCCCAATCAATTTTGACAGGAAATAGCAAGAAGAAGCACCAGCAGTGGCAGTGAACACAACAAGAGCTACGCCTTTGAAGACTCCAAACAGGGCTCCAGCAAGCAATGACATGAAAACAGTTCCCGGAATCATGAAAGTTTGCATGAAAATGTAGACTACACAATACCCCACCAGGACTTGTACGGTGTAGTCACTTGTGTATGTTTCAAGGTGATCTCTACATGATACGTGGTATAAAAAAATCAATGTAAAGCAAGAAAACACAAAAGACACCTCAAAGAGGAGAGGATACAAAGATTTTCAAGTCCAAAAATTGAAAGAAAATTTCTTCAATTGTGAACCCAGATAGCACGAACAATCACTGCATGCTAGTACATGTTATCTCTTTAAACCAACTGCTTTTTTCACCAACATGGAAACATAACATGTAAGAAGTAGAATCTGAAACTTTTTAAAAACTAAACAGAAGGAGAGAAGAAAAAGTGAATAAGCCATCCTCACATAATTCGCATCAAACTTAGTCAGAATCACCAATTACAGATCCATAAGGTACAGGCATCTCAAGGTCAGGCAAAACAACATCACAATCTGATTCTTTAATCACTAGTCGATAAATATTCTCCACACTGCTTTAGGGCCTTCCTAGTTACTAAGAACTTGACCACAAAGTTGCACATTCTGAATAATTCTCAAACACGCCTTTTCTCCGCATTCAGTCACTAATTTATCCTTCTCATCTATCCACCCGTTACACCAATTCCTGGCAGACTTATCTACTTCTTAGCTTCATTTAGATCTCATGGCCCATCTTTCTTGGAAAAAGAAAAAGAAATTGGTCATTTTCTAAAGAACCCTTGAACAGAAACTCATTGATGAGCAGAAATACAGTGCAATCTAATCCAAAATCACACCCATTTTTTGAATTCCAAAAGGGACAAGTTCATTCATCAATTGCCCCAAATTCATCACAATAAGGAACAAAAGTTTCCATTGGCTTGAAACAAGACAGATTCTATAACTTGTTAATTTACAGATTAAAAAAAAACCATACGGAAATCAAAGATAGAAGAGAATTAACACATGAAAACAGAAATCAAAGCAAACTCAAGGGATTGAATGCAATCTCAAATAACACATTAGCCCCCCAAGTTTCCAAAAAGACAACTTTGTTTTTGTTGTTGCTTATATTCATCACCAACAAAACACAGCAAAGTAACAAATCCAAATTTCCCATTGGTTTTCCAAAATAGAAGGAAAAACGAAAATTTTTTCCAAAGTAACGAAAAAAGCCAACAAACCTAAGAATTTGAAGATCTTCAAGGCTCCTGGGTAATTTGAGGAAGCTATAATCAGATGCGGGCATGGTTAAATAAACGCCAACAAGCCCCAAAACAAACGCCATCACCACCGTGGAAGCCACCGTCACCTCCCAAAAGCTCAAAGGAAACCTGGGTTTGGATCCCTTCATCTCTTCTCTCCCTTCCATTTCTCCCTTTTGGGTTTCAAATTCCCTTCCCTTTCTCTCCTCTTCTCTGCTCTTAATTACCTTTTCGTCTTTTTTTCCCTTCAGAAAAAAACAGAGAGAAAAGAAAGAGAGAGAGAAAGAGAAAGAAACACAAATGGTTGGGAGGGAAAGAAGAATTAATTGCCTTTTGGGACACTTCTTCCCCGTCCTCGCGCCCTCCCTTTCCCTCTATTTCTTTCTTTTATCTCAAACTGTCTGAGAGAAAGAAAACAGAGAACGAATATTCCCCGCTAAGAGCCTTAAATCCAGAGTCGTCGGTCGTCAGCTTCTCTTTTGTAGTAATTTCTTTATTTTTTTTAGTATATTTAATATTTTTGTCGTTTCGTTTTTTTTTTTAGTGTATGGATTTATTATAGGAGATGAGATTTTGCCACGTCATAATTAAAAAAATAAATCTAAAAATATGTTGAGTGAGAATGCCGAAAAAGGCCAAAAGGTTAAAGGTAATTAGATGATTAACAATGATTAAAATTGCGTAGTGATCAATCAAATCCCGAAGTAGATTTGACGAAAAATTATCAAAAATATATTTAATTTTAACTAAAAATTAATTATTAATATAAAAATAAACTTAAAATTTTACATATAAAAATAATTATACAAATCATAAATCAAATCAATAATTTAATTAAAAATAAAAACTAAACAGCATCAACCATCACCTCATCACTACTTTTGGTTCATGGGTATTAATATTAATTGATCATTTCTATCTACATAACTTACTAACACAAACATATGACTTATTCTACATTAGTTATCACGTCATTTGATAATTAATAATATTTTGTTATAATTAAAAATAATAAATATAAATAATTTGAATATAATTAAAAATAATTACTTGTTTAACTAAATAAATATAATTAAAGAATTTTTTTCAATACTTCACTTCTAAAAAAGTATTACTCGTTATCTAAATTAAGTCTATTATTTTTACCATTCACAAAGTGTTTTCTTTCTATTGATTAAGATGTCAATTCTACTAATCAATTAGACAATTACTTTTTTTTTTCGTTTTTAAGTTATTTTGTCTTTTTCATTAACGTGACATGCAAAAAGAACTACTTTAATACTTTTAATTAAAACAAAATTTACTTTCTCACCTTTTTTTTTTTTCAGTTTTACCATGGTAAAGTAGAAAGATAGGAGATTAGGCTTAAAGATATAAGAGATTATTATTATAAAAATAATAATAAGATTAAAATAGAAAAAGAATTTAGAAATATAAAAGTATGACCCGTAGGCCACGATAAGCACGTGAAAGAGTGGAAAACGGGCAAAAATGCACAAACACAGAGACAATCATTGCCTTACGTCAACCAGACCGAGGCATGTGCTCGACCCCGATGTTTCTCCGCGGCGTCCACTGGCCCGCCTCTCCTCTCTTTTGTTTTAGTTGTAGTGTTTTTTTTTACTAAACTGCCCCTCTGTCCTTTTTTTCTCTGTTCTGTGGGACATGGTGGTGGTGGTGGGGACCTGTGGCTATTGGCATTCTAATGCGCCAAGTTATTTTATTTATTTTGTTTTTTAGATATTACTTTATTTTAGCATTTTATCTTCTTTTATTTTTTTTATTTTTTAAAATAAAAATAAAAATATTTGTATTTTAATTTATTTTGTATTAATTTTTTACAATTCTTTTCAATATAAAAAAAATTACAAAAAATTGGAATATTAAGTATTTAAAAAATACCTAATAATTAAAAAAAATTCTTAACATATTTAGAAAAATTAAAATAAATTTTTATTTTTTATTGTATTTAATTAAATACTTTCATTTTTATTTTAAATCAAATAAAGATTAACAATTAATGAATTATAATTAATGAAAGTGCTTTTTGTCATATTATGCTGTATAATGTTAATATAACATATCAACATATCATACTAAATAATTAGGTAATATAAGAATACAATCATATAATATTTTTTATTTTTATCATGTTAACATCACGTAAGTATAAATTGATAATATGACGTTTTAAGTAACTATATTTAATCAATCTTTAATCAATAATTTATTTAATTTAAAATAAAAATAAAATAAAATAAAATAAAATAATAAAAATTAAAATATTATGTTGAGAAAAACATGCAAATCATAACAAAATGGGCCATACCCTCATCAATGGGTGGGTGTGCTAATTAATCAATCAGCAATTACATTGGTTACAAGGATTTTCCACACGTTTTAAGCTTCTAGTCAACTAATCATTTTATTTATTTATTTATTTATTTATTCAACGTACGTTTGCTGCTAGTTGGCTGCTAATTTGAAAGTTACATAAAGCAACTGTCTCAAAACTTTATTGGAACTTTTATATTTATCCTTTTCTTTCTATTAGGATCTTTGATAATGACTTTTTCACCCCATTCATCCCCCAATAAAAATTGTAATACATTTTTGTATGACTTTAAACTATTTTGTAAAATATTTTAATTCCATTTAATTTTTTTTCAAAAAAAAAAAATTGCTTCTTTTACCTCATTAAATATGTCTAGTGATATTTAAAGGCATAGGAACAAAAAAGAAAAAACAAAAATTCAAATTTCAAGTTGGAACCACGAGAATCATATACAAACAATAACGTCTTCATCGAACATTAAAAATTTAAGAAGCATCATAGCAATTCTCAGCAAAATGGCACAATTATTGCGTCCAATTTTCTTTTATGGTCTCTAGTGAAACACCAAAATCACTACGTGATTCACATTTTTTTCCTAATTTTTACCATTTATATCAATTCATTTTGAAAACGACATCTCGATAACTTCAATCCAAACCCCGAGTCTTGCCCCTTCGCACATGCATTTAAGTAAGATACACTTACCACAACCTTTTCTTTTTTCTTTTTCTTTATTTTTTTTTAAATATGTCTTGGTTTGATTTGGCTTGGTCGGAGGGTGAGGTTTTGCAATACTATTTTGTTGTTTCTTGGTAGGGAAGGTTTGTTGAATGTGTTGTCTCTCAAATATATCAATTATTGTCTTGGGCCTCCACATCAAAAAAAAAAAAAGTCGTAGTACTTTGGCTTAGAAAATAAGATAACTAGTTTCTCTAATCCTTTCTTTTGTCATACCTTTTGATACTTAGTTTACAAAATTTTACAATATTATAACTTAATAAGTGCAGTTTAAGGGTCTAGATGTCCTATACGTACAAGTACAAGTCAAGAAAATATATGAATAAAAAGTCAAATTCAAACACAAGCAAAATGTGTTTTCCTAGAGAATTTTCTTATAATAAATTTTATGTCGATTACTGTAAAGTCCTTTAATATATATATATATATACACTCAAATTTAAAAATCAAACATCATCGATTTTATCCAATTATATCTAAAAAATATATTTGAATTAATGTAAATTATATTGTTGTAATTCTATACATTAATTAATGGATGAAGATTTTTCTTTGAATAACAAATTAGGATTTAAGAGTTTTAGAGGAAGATATAGTCTTATGTATCACAACATTCCCTTAAATCTATAGTCCTTATCCTTTTTAGGAGATCATCTTTTCCACTATTGGTCTGATAATGTCAAAGTGGGGTTTTTTTTCATTAACATTAATTATTATTGAATTTTACATAATTAAAACCAATTTCAGTCAAATATGGCAACTCATGGAAAATATTAACCCTAGCTTTAGTAACATATAAAACACACACATACACACATACACATATATATATATATAACTACATAAAGGGCTACGGAAATTGAAGTTCTAGGAGATTTAAATACTTATCAAAATCCTTAAATGCTATTGATGGGTTTATTTAAAGTTATATTCAAAGCCATTTATTGGAAGGTTTTTGACATCATAAAGATCCATTTTTTTGCATTCTTATTAATGGGATATTTGTCATCGTGGTATGCCGTATGCCATTGGACAAGCCCTAATTTTAAAATTTTACAATTAATCCACAAAATAGACAACAGAAAAGAAAATACTAGCACCATGGATTATGGCCCGAATATGTAATGCAGCAAATTGGGCTTGGTACATTCAAGAGTGTCGAAGGTCACTTTATATCACTATGCGAAAAAATATATATTTTTTATTATATTTCAAAATTTTTAATTTTTGCATCAATAAAAAATTTTAGATTTTTTTTTATAATATTGACACAATACGCTAAAAAACTTTTAAATTGGAAAAAAAAAAAAAGACAAGCTTAAATGGTCTATCCAGAGTTAACGGATCCATTTGTTATCGGGCCCAGCCTGAGTTTTGACCAGTTTAACCCACCTCCACTCGGGCCTACGACGAAAGTATGAACTCTGAAGTTGTGCCAAGTTCATTGTTATCTGGCCCAGCCTGAGTTATGACCAGTTTAACCCACCTCCACTTGGGCCTAAGACGAAAGTATGAACTCTGAAGTTGTGCCAAGTTCATTTTTGGATCATCTTTTCAAAATATAATTATTAAAAATGAATTTTAAACTAGAGACTTTTTTTTTAATGGTATAGCAACTACCATAAAATGGTTCTTTTGAAGTTTATTTAAAAAAAAAGTCATTACTTTAGTCACTTTTCGTATATTATAAATTAGACAAGTCATTTATATTAAATACGAGTAAATAACAAATCAAGAATTTAATTAAAATTGAATACCAAACTCCTTATACGATTACCTCTTTTTTATTTTTAATTTGGCTTGTAAACACCTACACGATCCTTTGTTTATTTTCTAAATATTTATATCTCATAGAATAAATTGATCATAAAATTTTTTTAATGAAAAAACCTAATTCATTATTCATTGATTTTGACCCTATATTGACGGGACAATGAGATTACTTTCACCTCTATACAAAAAAAGAAAAATGTGGGTGAGTGGAAGGTTCGGTTCCATATCATTAGAATATTCGAAAATTCTATTTACTTATTTTTTAATTGGTCCCTTGGTAATAGAATATTCGATAATCCTATCCACTTGATGATTTCTTTGTCAAATAATACAAGCATCTATAGTCCACTTTATGTCTAAATTAATCATTAAAATAATTTATTCTGAACAAATCACGAAACTTTTTCATCCAAAGATTGCTTTCCCCCACGGGCAATTCCTTTGAAAAGTTTTTTTTTTGACTAACGAATAATATTTTTTTAATTCCTATAAATAGAGACTTTCTTCTTTTTACTTTGTGAAAAGGAAAATTAATAAAAATAAATAAAGAAAAGCGTGCACAAAACAGCATTTTACTTTTTGCTGGTTGAAACTAAAACGCATGGTACTAAAAGTAAAAGTTGTCACCAATGGAAGCCTAAA
Source organism: Theobroma grandiflorum (assembly GCA_036013995.1). Lineage (NCBI taxonomy): Eukaryota > Viridiplantae > Streptophyta > Magnoliopsida > Malvales > Malvaceae > Theobroma > Theobroma grandiflorum. The sequence goes on along the minus strand of CP142131.1, from coordinate 1,100,577 downwards.
ACCAAAAATAATATTAATAATATTAAAATTGAGATATTTCAATGATTTGATGATTGATTTTAGTATTTACATTTTAAAATAATAATAATAATTTTTATATAAATATATGTAATATACTATTATTAATGGTTGATTTTTTATCTATTTGATTAAAAATTTTGAAAGCCAAAAATCAAATCCAAATAATTGAACAAATCACTCGTCCTAATTGATTAATATCAAAATCGAAAAATTAATAATTAATTTTAATCAATTATTTGATTTTCACGAATTAATGCTCACGTCTACCACCCACTAATACAAAGATTTCTCTGTCGACATAAACTGACCCACATGCCCCAACAAAACCCACTCAAATTGGAGGAGCATGGATTGGAAGCAAGTGGCTTGTGGGAAATGTATGCGTCAATATGTGACCAGTAGATTTCACGTATCTACTTAAATTGAGATTGACAACAACACCTCAAATGGCAATAGGATCCATTTCTTTTTCTTATAATACTGTTAGTCTTGACTTTATGATTGCATTTTTGGGTACCCCCTATAAGACCTAGTAGTGGAGGCAAAAGAGAAACATTGGCCATCGTTTGGACAAAAATGGTTCACTTTCAACCCCTTTTCTTCTCTTTCCCCCCATATTGTTTAGACATTAAAAGGGAAAAATGCTAACAAGATAATGCACTTTTGAAAGACATTTCTATGTGCCAAAAGGCCAAAAACAAGAGTAGGTTAGATTCTAGATCATGGTGGCATTGGTCGGTGCAAACCATATAAGAGTAGATTGAACAAATTAAGCTAATTACATCACTTGGGGTCAGCCTGAGGTGAGATTTAATTTTTCCTAAATTTTTATATTTTGCACATAATTTATTCCATTGGGAATCATAATTTAAAAGGTCATACAAGCACATGATTCCCATATCATGACTAAAGACAATTAATTGAAAAAGAAAGGAGATAAAAGTGTTAGATTATTGCAATTGTCAAACCAGTAGTACAATATCTTTGTCTGTTCGGTTGAATTGCTTAATACTGTCGACAGAAACAAAAAGTTCTTCCTGTTGTTTTAGCTTGTCCCATTTTATAACAAATAGAGTTTTAGTTCATAATATAATAATTTCTAACAATCCATCCATGTGTTCTTTGAAAATTATTTTAGTAACTGAAAGACTTTATGTGACCAATCATGTATCGTTATGTGAAATTGATGACATCAAAAAATATAAAATTATTTTTTAAAAAAATATTGAAATTTAAATATTATCTTTTTTTTTTGAAAGAAAATTTCAATTTCTCTGAACTTGATTTATGATACTTTAAAGAAGTTTTGAGTTTTCACAATTTTTTTCTTTAAAATTGTATAACAAAGTTTGAAACATCACTGAATTTATAATGTTAAATAAGAGATTTTTATAAAAAATCTTTAATATTTTTATTTTTTATAATTAATTTAATTAAATTAAAAATAAATAACAAAATTTATAGATGAATATTAATTCGCTTTGGTATAAATTTTCAAATTATAAATAATATATATTTTCTTCTTTCCATTTTCAAAAAAAAAATCATTTTACCAAATATGTAAAAAGAGTACAAAAAGAAAAACTCACCTGCTATCGACGTCACCTCTAAAAAAGTGTGCCAACATGATTTTTCCACGTGGCAATAAAAGAGAAATTCAGATGTCACATCATGGAAGACAAATTCATAACTATATATGATAATATAATATACATATGCATCAATATCTAAATGTTGAAAAAGCGAAGGCTAAGCTTTTAGCCTTAATATTCCACACATTTCAAATTCCATTCCATAAGTTAAAAGAAAAGAATACCATCTTTCAAAAAGAAGGAAATAAAAATTCCAGTCTTAAGCTGCTCCACATCATTTCAATCAAACGTTGACTATCACTCAACTGTCACTCTTACCCCCCCAAATCAGTACCGTCCATTACCCACACGCGTTTCCCTTTATTCGTGCGGCGCGAATCCGCATAATCACCTAATAGAATATGCCACGTGTCGCGCAAGAATACTAACCGTGGTTTAGTTTATCACACGTTCCTTCTCTAACCCTAGTCGAAGCTATATATACCTCCCCCGAATCCATTCCCCGATATGCATTTCATTTTCCCACCGTGCGATATTTTTTGTTTTCGATTTTTCCAAAACTGTTAGGGAAAAAAAGCGAAAAAGGGAAAAAAAAAAATCCAGAAATTAAGATTTAAAAAGGAAAGCCTACCCTAAAAATTCCAAGGAATTGAGTCTTTTGATGAATCTTAATTTCGGTTTCTTTGGTTCCTTGCAAAATCTGAAATGCGAAGAAGCGAGCGTTTCGTTTTATGAATCAAGCGGTCAAATACTGAAGAGAAAGAAGTGGAAGAAGAGGATTTTATTCAAGTGAGGGGAGAAAGGAAAAGGAAAAGAAAGAAAGAAAGAAAGAAGGAAAAGTCTGTGGGCAATGGCGAGAGAGGAGAGAAGATACGAGATTGGTTACGCGCTTTTACCCAAGAAAGAGAACAGTTTCATTCGAGAATCGTTGGTGAATCAAGCGAAATCTCGAGGAATCGATCTGGTAAAGATCGATAGGGGACGTCCTTTGGTCGAACAAGGGCCGTTCCATTGCGTGCTCCACAAGTTGTACGGTGAGGATTGGAGGAGCCAGCTTCAAGATTTCCGTTCAAGAAACCCTGATGCTGTGATTATCGATTCTCCTGACGCTATCGAACGGCTGCACAACAGGATTTCGATGCTTCAGGTGGTGTCCGAACTCAAGATCGAGAATCAAAGCGAAACCTTTGGGATCCCTAAACAGATTGTGATTTACGATCAAGAAACCCTATTTGATAACCAAGCTTGGGAATTGCTTAAGTTTCCAGTGATTGCCAAGCCCTTGGTGGCTGATGGAAGCGCCAAATCACACAAAATGTCTCTGGTTTTTAACCACGATGGGTTGAACAAGCTTAAGCCCCCGATTGTTTTGCAAGAATTTGTTAATCATGGAGGGGTTATCTTTAAGGTTTACGTGGTCGGAGAATATGTGAAATGTGTTAAAAGGAAGTCGTTACCGGATGTTTCAGAGGAGAAATTGAAGAGTTTAGAAGGGTCGTTATCATTTTCTCAAGTTTCTAATTTGGCTACTCATGAGAAAAGTGATGATAAGTACTATAAGAAGATGCATTTGGAGGACACTGAATTGCCGCCGCAGAGTTTCATGACGGATATTGCTAGGGGTTTGAGAAGGGCAATGAAATTGAATTTGTTTAATTTTGATGTGATAAGAGATACCCGATTTGGAAACCGCTATCTTATAATTGACATTAACTATTTTCCGGGTTATGCAAAAATGCCGGGGTATGAAACAGTTTTGACTGATTTCTTTTGTGATATAGTGAATAGGAAAGAAAGGGATGTGGTGGTGGAGAGGGGTTTGGTCGTGGAGTGTAGCCAGGAGAAGGTGGCAGGGACTGATGGAAGGTCGGTGCTTAGTTGTGAGGAAGAAGTAAGGAAAGCCGTGACCAATTCTTGCTGTAGTGATGGGGAAGACAAGGAGAACTCTATTCAAGTTTGACCAAAAATTTGTTAGGGAAATTGATGAAAAAGGTGTAGCTTGGTTCATTTCCATGGTCGGTCGTTTTGGGAGGGTTGCTGCAATTGTATAAGGATTTGGACCCTGGTGCTGGCTTGTGGAGGAGAAGCGAGTTGCACATTTTCCATTTTTAGACATCAGTTCGTACAGTGCTGAAATAAGTAGGTTGGGTATTTTTCGAGTTTAGTTGTAGCCTCTTGACAACAATTACATGGTGTTCAGTGTTAATCATGTATATTCTGTCACCGTTGTTCTGGAGATAGGTACTTCTCAAGATACTTTGATGTTTTAGGGAATTTAAGTCGTACTTTGAGGCTTTTAAGTGTTCTAGTTCTGCACCTTTTAGTCAGTGGAATTTGCCATTTATAATTTCATTCTAATTTTCTTGTTTTTGCCAATGATAGTTTGATTCCAATTTTTCTTGCTTTTTATGTGCATTGATTAAATTGATGTGCTTCTTTAAATGCTTGATCGAATTTTGTTTAATGCAGAATTGATTGCTGTAGCTCCATTAGGGTTTTGTTCTTTGAAATAATGAAGTTGGTAGTCAGTCATCTAAATCATGCCAAAAATGTTTGTAGGAACGAATGCTATGTATTTCCCTTTTCAGTTTAGATACCTAGGTTGCTAACTTGATGTATAAACTGCACAAATAATTAACAGAATGAAAATGTTTTGGCAAACTCTGAAGTTTAGCTTCAGGAGATAGTTCATATTTACTTCTAGGTTTTGTGGGTAATCAGTGTATTAATGCGGTTGTCGAATATTAGGTATGGTACGTTGGTAACATGATCTGTTTTAAATAGGGGTTCCCTCTTTTTTCCTCCCTTCAAGATTAATTTTGGTAAGTACTTCCAGTTTGCATGCTAAGTTGCAAACAAAGCTATGAGTTTTTTAAATGGAGCTAAACTTATCAACTTCTTTCTTTTTAATCTTGCAGTTGATGAATTATTTATGGCATTCAATGCCAGGTGATGTGTTGATATCGACTTGTTAGATTGACTGCAGATTACTGTTAATGATTGATTGAGAATTGGGTAGGAGGAAGATTTTTGATTCATTTTAGGGTTAAATTTTCGATGATTTGTCTGGCTACTGACATGGAATATGGGTTCGTGAATATCTTTTTTGCATGGGCTGATATTTCAACAACGATGTGGGAAACTTGAACTCTGTTGACACGTAAACCTTGAACAAAACTGTGCTGGTTTTACATAACTGTATTCTTGTTTGTCCTGTCCTTGCATCCTGGTTTTGCGGCATTTACCATATCTGATAATGTTTTCCAAAAGCTTCTACTGCTGTCGTAACCGACAAAGTTGCACAATATTAGATTCCAAACGCTTTGCACTTGTTCTGTACTCATAATGCCTTTTTTAACAGTTTACGCTTTGGCCGTTATTGGTCATGGTCAAAGCTTTAGGATTGTTGGTTCCGGCGACAAGTGTCGACCAGGGATATATGAACATTGTTGTTGTGTGGCTTGACATTGTTTTTCGACAAGTATGCTGGAACTGTTCTGGTTTTGCATATCTATATTTCCTTGTGTCCTCAAATCCTATTGTTGTGCCCTTTATGGCTGTCGGATGAGACAACTTGTGATGTTTTATATCTGCATCTCGTGCCAATTGTTGTATTCCTCTGAATGGTTTTGTTCACTGTTATGCATATTTGTTAAAGGTTTTACTGCCTCATGCATGTATACTCATATTGACATGTTTGTTAAAGGTTTTACCCAATGGTAAAAGGTTTATTCCTTTCCAGATTTGCTTCCTTTTACATATAACTGTCAAGTCTTTACTTATCTACGCAAATCAGTTTCTGTCTCAAGCATTAAATGTTAATCCATTTTATTAATTTTAAAAGAACTTTCTAAAGCTTTTGTTCTATTGAATATGCAATATTGTTTCTTTCCAGTCAGTCAAATTCATGTCATGATTCTATGACCTAACCTCATCTTGGCTACACCATTTCCATTGATAATCTACTCCATTTCCTTCTTTGGTTAGCCTAGACCATAACAAAAGCATGAGCAAGATCATGCTTCTGGATATTGAAATAGAAGAAGAAATACACAGAAATCCTCATTTTGAAGAAGTTTATCTCTTAGCTTTATTTATCTTTTCTACCATGAGTGTCGTGAATTTGATTGTTTGTGGTGATGCCTTTACGGTGGATTGTAATCATATAATTGCCTCCTGATTGCTTCTCTGATCCATGTTGGAAGTGAAAGTGAATTCTTTTTTATGGTGTTGTTGCCTTGCCAGTAGCTTTAATCCTTTTGCTGTGTTTATGAATAATAGGCTTTCGATACAAGTAACCTGTTCTAATGTTCAGTGGTCAATGATTTAACAGTCTTGCGCTTTTATATATGGTTTACATTTTGGCCATTCATTGAACATTCCATAGTTTCCTCTGCTTAGTAGTCGATTAGTATGTGTGTGTATCAGCAATCTATTTCTTTATATGTTTCTGGAGTTCGAAGGAGGATTTGAATTCTTCGTTTAAGTTGCTTTCATTGTCCTTTATGCTTTTGTATATGTTTTCATGACGGTTAGATTCCGGGGCATAAAAAATGCGCAGGAAGAGAATAGAGATGCACCTAGTTTGTGTTGTGAACCCTTGGTGCTTAATTTAGGGTTTTTTTCCCAGATTACATCTCTGTTTGTGTTGAATATGTTCACAGGTAGAAAATCTCTATTGACACCACCTTAGTTCTTTGGTTGGCCTGTCTGTGAATGTTATTGATTAAAGTGGAGATCGTAATCACTTGGCAATAGTGTCAATACTGGAAACTTTATTTCTTGTGTTTGTTCTTTCCTTTGTCATGTTATTATTATATTTATTATTTCTTGGGTTACATGAGAAAAAAAACAAAAGAAGAAAACCCAAGAAACCTTCCTTCATGTTATGGGGAGAAAGAGACAGCCCAAGCATTTGCCAAACGTAAAGAGGTTAAGGAAAGGAAGGAGGAAGCCAACGCAGTACCTCAAAATCAACATCAAGAACAAGAATACAGCCAGCTTTAGCTACATGACCAGCTTAATCATTCCCCCTCTGTCCAATCTGCATTTCTTTGGACGGTACAGAATCAAAAGAATAAAATAATTTCATAAAATTGAAAGCATGGGCACAAAAATTGAAGCCCATTTGAAAAAAAAGCCCCAAGGCCTAATTGTACTGGTTTGGGTGTTTTACTTGAAGCATACCCACCCAAACTTGTTCAGTTGCAGCCCAAAAGCTTAATTCTGATATCTGTTTATTATTTTTTTTGGGGGTTGAAGGAATCTGTTATCTATTTTTCCAGCAAAAATCAGGCAAAATTTGCAAATTCCTGCACGAAAAAGAGCAGTAAAAGTTTGCAAAATTGAACTCAAAGTTAGGGTAAGGGGTCGTTCTGGTTGGTGATGGTTCTTGCGACAGTCAATGGCTTATATGCGACGGAAACAATCTCACCTAAAGGGCATCATTGATTCAACTAATATTCTGACTTTTAGTGACTAAAAACAAAGGCTAACATCCACAAGTGAATTGTTAATCCTATTTTTCTTTATTTATTAATCATATTGATGTAACAGTAGAAGACCCAAGGGTGTGGAAAAAGGCTGTGACATTGTTGAATTTGACTTATACCCTATGGTTGAATTTCGAGTAATTTATTAATGAAAGCTTATATTTAATTTGATCAAACAAATACGATATTAAATCAAGATCTTATTTATTTAAAATTTATATGATGGCAAACAACTTTTATCAGGTACAATCTACTATACTTTTTGATATGTTAACATCTGTATGTAATATTTGAGCAATTTTGGATAATTTCAGTTTCTAAATTTTTCTTCCTAAAACTGTTCCCTTCATTTTGTTATTTACCATACATGATTTTACATGCAAAACCTCAACCTATCGTTTTAATTTCCTCTAGAATTTGCATGAATTTAAGAGCAAAATTTACCAAAATAATTCCATGATTTTTGATCCTGGGATTGACTGCTTCCTAAAAATATTCTCATCATCTTGATTTCTTTCTGCCATATAGAATAAACATGGCGCTGATGGAGTAATTAGAAATGGAAATACACATCAAACATTTTTGAATACAATGAAACATTAACTCAAAAATTTATTATTGATTGCAAACAGTTTAAACTTTAATGTATAAAACAAACAAAAGAATCTCAAAGCCTATGCGTATTCATGAACCCTTGAAGCTGTCTTTACAATTTGCACGTATAGGTAGCTCAATCAAGCTTCCTAAATGAATAAAATAAATGGAAAAATCCTTGAAAATAAAATAAAGAATACAAAATGAAGTATACTTTTTCTCTGCATCAAGTTGATAATATGAATCATGCCGAAAGGTGCCCTACCATGAGATAGGTGATGAGGATGACGAAGTGAAGCTGCAAAAGCAATAACAAGGAAAAAAAAAACTGTTAACAATTCGTATTAACAGAGACGAACAAAGAAATGAAATCAATGAAAGAATCCAAGAAGAGAGCACCTACTCTAGGATTTCTTTCCAGTAGGAGCCATCGGCTTCATCTTCCATAATTAGCTTCTCCCAAGCCTCATAGTCATAGATAGTGGAGTCTGGAGTTGTGTCAGTCTTGTTTTCCATCTGGGTAATTGGTGAAGTCTCAGGAGATCCTGAAACCAACTCAGGTAGTGGATTTTCTGTTTGTTCAAAGGAGTTGCTGAAACTCTGATTGATCATGTCAAGGCTTTCATAGTTAACTCCACCTTGGAAATATGCCCATGGGTTTTCTGCAGCCTGGTATTCACTTGATGCTTGAGGGATTGCACCAGCGTTGTTTTGAATATTCTGAGTTTGTGGGGTTTGTTCTTTAGCAGAAAGGGTGCTAGTTCCATTGAGTAGGCCTTCAAATGAGCAAGGATTTTGGGATCCAAGGAAACAAGCAGCACTCTCAACATTTGCAAGTTTGTTCGTGTTCATGATTTGCATTAGGTTTTGCAATAGTTGGGCTTTGGCTAGTTGAGCGGCATCAGCCTGTAGTTTAAAAGCAGTGTCCCAAGGGTTCATCAAGTTGCCTAATTGTGCGGCAAATAGCAACTGGGAAAGATTTAAAAGATGATCGAGATCAGTTCTTGGCTTGTGGGTGTGAGGGTCAATCCCCATGTTCAGGAGCTTCTTCCTAATGTGGGTGTTCCAAAAGTTCTTGATCTCATTATCTGTTCGTCCTGGAAGATGGGTAGCAATTCTAGACCACCTGCAAAAAAGAAGGTAAATCAAAGACATTAGATGTCTTTTCTAACTCCAAGCATATCATTGAAGAAAACTAAGCATGAGGAAAACAAATATACTTGTTTCCAAGAACCGAATGGAGGTTAATGATAACTTTCTCTTCTTCTTCAGTGAATTTTCCTCTCTTGATATCAGGCCTCAGATAATTAGTCCACCTCAGTCTGCAACTTTTGCCACATCTGTTCAACCCTGCAAGCTTTGGAAGAGTCCTCCAACTCCCAAGGCCATTTTTGTTAATGTAATCAACCAGCTTCTGATCTTCCTCTGGAGTCCACGGCCCCTTTTTCAGATTGGCATCCTCTGCGCAGCACGGAGACCTACCCATTGCACTGATGAGAAACTAACAGTTAACCAGGAAAGAATCAGATATCAAAATTGAATGGAAAAATGGGGCAATCTCTCTTGGTGAGGGTGATAAATTGACACAAAGGACTAGGAGTTTTGGATGTTCTGAGGAGACGCCATGCAGCTAGTTTTATAGGTGCATGCTTCACGTGATTCAAACCTATGATGTCATTAACGTTCTTTCTTGCATTATAATATTACAAGTTTCGGATGGCGAGACAAGGACCTGGAAGTAACCTGGCAGCTCGTAAATTCTACTAGCACTGTTTGTAGAACCCCAAAACCAGGGTTAGGTAATGCAAAAATGTATTTTTCTTTTGAAATTAACATAATACAAAAATCTAATGCACTGTTTGAAGAACCCCAAAACCAGGGTTAGGTAATGCAAAAATGTAATTTAATGGAACCATAAATCTTGTTGAATCTTTATCAAGCACGTGTCACTACGAATCCTCAGCCTTCTTTTTGGTCAACAAGAAAACCTTAGTCTGAATGTAGTAATGATTTTGGGCGGTATAAACATAGAGTTGACCATATATAGTAGGCAAATTAAAGATCAGGGGTCAAACACTTGGGACAATGGCAGTACTTCTCAACATAGTTTTTCTTTGGTTTCTCTTTTCCCCCTTTAACAAGAAATACAGATGTAGTCATTTACATTGCTTTTGTAACATTCTAGTAAATCTTGATAATCTCAAGTCAATCTTTCTATAACTACCAAGTAATTGCATATTTTGTGCTAAAATTTAAATAATAAGGTTGTGTTTCAATTTACACATATTTGAATCAAGATTTATATAAAGAGGTTTGGATTTTCTCTCTACTTGTAAAATGTTGCAGAAAGAGCAGTATTCTAACATGGAACTATAGATTAAAGAGCCATTAATGAACCTAAAATATGCAGGAAAAAAAAGGGTTTTAACCCATACTTTATTTAATTTCCTTGATTTTCTCATTATCTATGTCATGAGTGTGATATTTTGAATGTTGCATCAAGGAATATCATAGCTTAAAATTGTTCTGAGTCCCCAGCCTATTCTTTTATTCAACCATGCATATTCTAATCATGACTGCTCCAGATGGAGTAGGATATTATCTCCTGATAATGATTCTGAGCAGTTTCCTTATTTCTTTAGATCATTTCCTAAAACCTTTTTGCTAATCTTAATTTGTGGCGTCACCATATCAGTCAGCAGTTTTGTCAATTTCCAGCAATATTGACATCATTTGAATCGTAAATTCCGCTAAGTTCAATGTTCATATAATTCCCAAATACCTGCAGCACGTCTCTACCTGCTCTTGCAATACTTTCCCATTTTGGTAGATCAACCAATCGCCATAGCAGCCTTTTAATTAAATACCGGCCTTGAATTCTCCTTTCTTTTAAGTATCACCCCACAAAACTTTGAATTTGATTCAAATTCAACATGCATAAAAAGCAAGATGACCATTGAAAACAGTTGAATTTAGTTATCAGAAAGATGAAAAGGAGGGTATATGGGTGATGACTCCGCAAGATTTATTAAACTAATTGAGTTTTAATCAGATAATCAAATATAGATTAGAGGGCTTCACATTTGACTTGAGAAATTCAGCTTAAGCTCTTGTTCTTCTGGCACTTGGCAGCAGTGAAGGCTATAAAACTGTGCCTCGTTTAGAAGTCTTTCTTTAAGCTCTGCGGAAATTATATGCGTACTACTGCATTTCCGGGGAATGAGCTCAGCTATTATGTTTCTACTGAATTTACTTGCTGTAGATTAACGGGTCAAATTACATCGATTTCTAACTTCAAAACCAAACATTTACCAACCCCTGAAAATCTATAGATAATCTGCCCCCAATGAATGTGTTAAGCTCTTCAATCACGTCTTTAAGGAAATAAAAAACTCGAGAAATAAGTTTGTTTCATGTGATATGGTATTAATTTATACTCAAAATTAATTTTTTGAAGTGCTGCAGACAGCTTTAGCTAGCAATATTTACTCTGCAAAGTTAACAGGTAAAAGAAAAAAATGTATTAATCTTCTAGTGCTACAAAAGGAACACCATAATCCATGAGCAAAGACAAAATTCTCAATGTATTGCTGATATTTGCAGCAGTAATGTATATGCTGCTTACTTTGTTTGTTTGACATTGCCTTCATTATCTCAACAAGTTTTGACTTATGGTTAGATCTAGGTGTTTTATGCAAATCAAAAGTTATAATCTAAAGTAAACCACCCAGGATCAATTAGAAGATTTGGAGTTATGGACAGTAGGATCTGCTGGGTAAATTTTTTCAACCTTCCTTACCTCATATCCTTCTTTGACGAGTCTGTTAGATGGGAAATTAATGTGAAAATGATAGTAAAATTCTTAGGAATTAACAAATATATTGTTTCTTATCAAACTTGGATTCATCAGACAGAGAGGACTTTGGACTGCAATGACTAAACGACAAGGAGAACACAACAGTCAACTCACAACTAGAAATTATTAACAAATTAAAAAAAAGAAAAACGAAGGTCCACATGCTGTCTCTTTAGACTGGGATAAAAACCACATGGTTTATTTTAATTTCTTCTGTTTGCAAGAAACATCCTTGAAGTGCTGTGAAAAGCTATCTTGGGTTTTGGCTTATTTCGATTTTCATGGCGGTTTGTGAATATTGTTGCCAACGGTATAACATAAAAAAAGGGTCATCTTTTTTAGTTTTAAGAAGATTGTAAGGAACAAGGCAGGAACTCAGCAGGAATTTGCTAGGCGGCGGGGTATGCTTCTTCGTTCACGTATGACATGCATTTGAATGTAGCAGAAACAAAGGAAAAAGTAAGTTGTTGTAAGTTGTAATATTACTAACCCATCGCCAAAAGTGCTAATTGGAAACTGCTGCATAATTTGAATATGTAAAAAATCATTTTGCTATAAGAATAAATCATGAATAAAAATCTTTCATCTTTTTTTTATATTCTTTTCATAATTTTATGTCATGTATTCAATTTTAAACCTTAAATTTTAAATCTCGAATCTTAAATCCTAACAATAGAATATATCTTAAAATTATGAAAGAGATACCAAATGAGACACTAAATGAAACATCAAATAAGAATAGAAAATTTTTATTTATAATTATATATATATATACATATGAAGAATCCTAATTAATGAATCTAAAACAAAATAAATCGAACCTAAAAATACTTTGTTAAAGAAACCATGAAACTATAGAATATGAAGCTCTTAGGTAATTAGGATTATACACTAACCAAAGAGTCAAATGCATCAACATACTATTATTGTTAACAAAGTCATCAATCCAAAAACAAGTGATGAACATTTCCACGCGAGATTCAGATTAAACAAGTTTTCAGCTAGCAAACTCTTTTGCAGATAAAAATATATAGGGGAATTAATAGAAGAAAACGAGTTGGTGGCTATTGGCAAGTTGCATGTGATTTCAATCGAATTTGGAGGTTATGCTGTTTTATGAGGATTACTATTATTATAGATAATGAAAATAATTTATATAATTTACTAAACTTTAATATATTAAGAAAATTATGTCAGTGATGACCTCCATTCCTGCCCGGAAGCTTTCTACTGCTCCTTAATTTAATTTACCCTTTGGCCCCTGACCGCTTGATTCCACATCAAAGAATTTAATCCCTTGCTTAATTTATCAATCAAGCTTGCAAAGTATTTAATTAACGTGAGAAACAGTAATTAACAAATTTATTTAATTGTTAGCCCTGAATTTACTCCAACTGCTCCACGTACATGCACTCCATAAATTAAAAATCCTTGAATAGGATGCTTAGTAACTATAATTAATTAACTGTGGGAAACTCATCGGCTTTGGATTGCTTTTCGAAGGTCATATGAATAATATCCAGTGGAAACATAGGAAGAAATTTGGCTTATGGAAGAAATTTGCAGTCATTTATTAATAATTCAAAAAAAAAAAAAGACATAGATAATGGTTTACAAGAATTTGAAGTGTCTTTATACACAGGTAGGCCAAATCAAGCTTCCCCGAATGAATAACGTAAATACAGAAATCTGATAGAAGGGAAAGAAAATCGAATGAAATTAATATTTGTCTTCTTTTTTTGGTTGCTTTTGTATGTTTAATACGTCTTTATAAATGGTGTTCTACCATTCTATGGGTGATGATGATGACGATGTCAAACTGCAAAAAATAAACAAGTAAACCATATTAGTGTTGAATGTCTAGATACATGATACATGTGCACGGTATAATAAGGGAATGAAAGCAAGCATACGAAAAGAAAGACCTACTCTAGAATATCTTTCCAGTACGAGTCACCAGTTTCATCATCCATTAGCTTCTCCCAAGCCTGGAAGATAGAAGTGTCTGCTGAGATGGTTGAGCTGTGATTGGTGTTGGTCTTGTTTTCCATTTGGTTCATGGAAGCAATCTCGGGAGATTCCGAAACCAATGCAGAAAGTGAATTTTCTGTTTGAAAATCACAGGAGCTGCTCAAGCACTTGTTATTCATATCAGGGCTTTCATACTTGAATTCACCTTCAAAACATGCCCATGAGTTGTCAACACCCTGCTGGTAATCACTTGATGGTTGAGTCATTGAGCCAGCGCTTTGAAAATTCTGAGGAATTGAGGCTGTTTCGTTGGCATATATGGAGCTTGTCCCGTTTACCAGTCCGACTCCTTCAAATGGGTAAGAATTTTGGGACCCTATTAAACCAGCACTAACATTTGAGAGTTTGCTGGTATTCGGGATTTGCATTAGGTTTTGCAATAGCTGGATTTTAGCTAGTTCAGCAGCATCAGCCTGTATTTTAAAAGCAGTACTGTCCCAGGGATTCATCAAGTTGCCTAATTGTACTGCACAAAGCAACTGAGACAGGTTTAAAAGATGATTGAGATCAGTTCTTGACTTGTGGGTGTTTGGATCGAGTCCCATGTTAAGAAGCTTCTTCCTGATGTGGGTATTCCAAAAATTCTTGATCTCATTATCTGTCCGTCCTGGAAGATGAATAGCAATCTTCGACCACCTGTAAAAAGTTCAAATCAACGCTTTAAGACCCTTTTTAATTAACCTTACACAAATGAAAAAATTTATCGGATTTGCTGAGAAAAATTAAGCATGAGAAGAACAAATACTTGTTTCCAAGAACCGAATGAAGGTTAATGATAATTCTCTCTTCTTCTTCCGAGAATTTCCCTCTCTTGATGTCAGGCCTCAGATAATTTGCCCACCTTAGTCTGCAACTCTTTCCACATCTATTCAAGCCCGCATGCTTTGGAAGAGTTCTCCAACTTCCATGGCCATGTTTGTTAATGTAATCAATCAACTTCTGATCCTCCTCTGGAGTCCATGGGCCCTTCTTCAGATTGGCTTCACCACTAGAGCAAGGAGACCTTCCCATTTTGCTGATACGAAACTAATAAAACCAGCAGAGAAGAACCGGATATTAGATATCGGCAGAAACTTCTTAACTTGACAGGTTAAGGAATAGGATTCGTTTTTGATATTTTGGTGAGACTGACATACACATGGTTTTATAGTTGCATGGACTGTCTAATTCAAACCAATGATGTCATAATCATTTATACTTTTTGAATTATGATATTCCAAGGTCTCCTAAAGCAAGAAACCAATTGAGAAGGAACCTGGAAGTTCAGAAATTTAAGGATCCAAAAATCAGGGTTAGGTAGTGTAACTAAATAGAAGGAAACCTAGTTGAATGATTATATACTGTGGAGCCGAAGATTAGAATAAGCTCAAACAATTGTGATTTAGAGCATATACAAGAAGATTTTTTAATGTATTTTTTGTAATTCTAATGAAAATCAAGAAGAATTGTTGAATTAAGTATAGGTATATAGATATATCATGTTTTTTTCTTTAAAATTTTGATTATAAAATCAAATACATTTTGTAATAAGGGTTCGAGTTTTGAATCATTTTAATAAAATATTCTAATATAATTGTAATTAGAATTCTCAACCTAAATGGTAAACAGGAGTTGGTTTGAATTAATCTCTACGATATGCATGCATGTGTAAGAATGTTTGTAATATTTCATTCCTTGATTGTATCTTATGGCCTTGAGAATGTTCTCCAAATCTGCCATTTCAGGAATGGTACTGTTTGATCCAGCAATACCATTGCTTAACAACTATTCCAAGCAACCGTCCATTTATTATACAAAACCATATTATAATGTCTTGCTTCCCTCATACCAGCAACAACAGCTCTTGCCCATTATTCTAGTTAAGCACAGCTTTTTCCCTTTTATCATTCAAACCATTTCCTCTGATCATAGCTGTTGGCAATTTTGGCGCTTTGTTCTTGTATTTATATCGTCCGAATTGTTAGTTCTGCGAAAATTCGATGTGCTTAAGTTGCAATCCAAATAAAGTGCGGTAGTCTCCAACTGCTCTTGCAATATTTGCAATTTCTTGGCTGATCAACCCAATTGACAAAGCAGCCTCATAAATCTATAGTATTTTAAATTGAAAAATGCTCCTTTGGTCTCTTATTAGTGTTCAATTGATTAATGAAAATGGTAAGCTTTTGCAATTATTTAATTTATTTGTAAATTATCTGTTTTTTCATTAATATAAAGAACCTTTGCTTTTCAATAAAAAAGATTCAAAATACGTAAATCAAGAGAAAATATATTAATATTTAATAATTTAATATTGTAAAATTGACTAGTAATTAAATTAAGTAAGAATAGAATGAATTTCTTGTCATCTTATCTTATCTTATTTTATATAAAATGAATCTCATGTACAAAACTCTCTATAGTCTGACACTTGGTTTGGTTTTTTAGGATTTAGGGTTTTGTTTTATAGTAAACTAGGCAACAAATAAACAATTACAAATTTCGTAGCATTGTATTCGAATTTTTGATTTATGGGTTGGTGCATGATCTTTTCTCTAAAGAGTAAAATTCGAATTCTCTTTTTCTAAATTAAAAAAAAAATTCCCTAGCATTGTTGCTGATGACAATAAATACCAAATCTTTGAATCAAGCATATGATGATCTAGAGGTTTGACATCTGACTTGAAGAAATTGAGTTGAGAGTTTTGTTAAATGGCAGGAGAACATGAGAGGGAACAAAAAGGTAATGTCTGTTAGTCTTAATTTCTACAGAATGACCTCAGCTATCATGTGTTAATTTTCACGTGCTAATTGCTATGGCTATTACCTGGTCAAAATAACCTTCAATTTCTAGCCAAAACCAAACATCTACCAACCCTAAAACAATTTGTAAAGTGGAAACACAATATCATTACCCAAAAGCTAAAACAAGATAATTTACTACTTAGCTCCTTAATTTCTTTCCTCATTGTCTTTATTGAGAAGCTAGCATGTTCTTTGAGATAATTTGAGTGAAAATGATGATAAAATAAGTAAAAAGATCAGCAATGAGAAGTGTATATATATATATATATATACTGGATTCCTTGTACGAGGGCCTTGGATTTGATTATGATGCGACAAGAAGAAAACAACAGTCAACTCTCAATTAGAAAATTTAAATTAAAATAAAATTAACAAAGATCCACATGTTAGCATCAGGAATAGAGTATTTAAGAACAAAATAATGAGAAAAAAAGAATACCCTGCTTCACAAAGATGTTCAAGCTAGATTTGCTTTTGTTTTAAATGTAGCTACTAAGCATATTAACAAAGAACTTTGCATGCATTGGGGTATAAGCCAATCCATTTTGGCTGGTTAATTTTTGGTGGCTTGCCCCCATCTTGATTTCTTATGGCAGATTTGTTGGTCTGAAATAAAATTTCAATTATCCAAAAGAAAAAAAAAAGAATACCCTTGATTTTTCTTTTTGTTAAAAAAACTTATTTCTAATTATTCAATGAAATATCCTAGAACCTTAAATTTAAGAAAGATGGTTGTCTTGGGCCAATTCAGCTAATTTACTTGTTGCAATAGTATAATATAAAGAAAATGTTATGTTCATATTCATTGTAAGCAATGTGAGGAAACAAGCAGGAATTTCAATTCTAGGTGTATATCATTGTCTTAAATATTTTAATTTATATAAAAAAAATCTTTAACAAACTATTTAGCCATTTAAATTTGGGCTAAGTGGATCAAATAGTAGTATCAGGACTTAATTGCACCAAATAAAAAAATAGGGGCTTAAATGAGAATTTGGAATTGTTTGAGGATTTTTTCTTTTTCTTTTTCTTTTTTTTTTTTTGGATATTGTGCCTATACATGTAGGTAGCTTAATCAAGCGTCCTCAATGAATAAATTAAATGGAAGAGCTACTGTAGAGTATCTTTCCAGTCGAAGCCACTGTTTTCACCATCCAATAGCTTCTCCCGAGCCTCGCATGCAGACGAGTCTGTTGAGATGGTTGAGAAGTGATTCCTGTTGTTGTTGTTTTTGATTTGATTATTGGTGGAAGTCTCAGGAGATCCTGAAACCACTGCAGGAAGTGTATTTTCTGTTTGAATGTTATAGCTCAAACTCATGTCATTCATATCAAGATTTTGCTAAATACAAAAAATGTCCATGAATTGTCCGTTGTGATTTGGAAGAAATCGAGATATGACTGCATGATGCACCTTCTGTTACAGGCAAGGAAAAACAGGGATGAACTAAAATACTTAACAAGGAACTAAAGTT
The DNA here is from genome assembly GCA_036013995.1 of Theobroma grandiflorum. Lineage (NCBI taxonomy): Eukaryota > Viridiplantae > Streptophyta > Magnoliopsida > Malvales > Malvaceae > Theobroma > Theobroma grandiflorum. The sequence goes on along the minus strand of CP142131.1, from coordinate 1,082,736 downwards.
CATCCAATTCATTACTGATCGTTCAAAACATTTAAGTAAAACAGGTTTATACGTGGAAAATAGCCTATAACACTTGGTCACAAGTATAAGACAAGTGTTAAAATGCATTAAGAATTAACAACATGTAAATACATAAGCTGAGAGGAGTAATAGCTGGTAAGGGCTTAGGTTGAGTTTGGACAAGTGTTAAAGTGCTACCGCAGGTTGCATGCAAGTATTAGCTTCAATATTGTCAACTGCCTGGTAGTTACTCGATGTCTGAGAAATCGAACCAGAGCTCTGAGTTTTCTGTGTTCGGGTGGGTTCCTTGCCAGATAGCGTGCTTCTCGCATTTACCAGTGGGTAAACATATTGAGACCCCAAGAAACCAGCATTTGGTTGCAGCGGATTCTGCAATAGTTGGGGTTTGGCTAGTTGAGCAGCATCATCCTGTAGTTTAAAGGCAGTGTCCCAAGGATTCATTAGGTTTCCTAATTGTGCAGCACAAATCAACTGAGAAATATTTAAAATATGATCGGTTCTTGGCTTGTGGGTTTTGGGATCAATTCCCATGTTAAGTAGCTTCTTCTTTATGTGGGAATTCCAATAATTCTTGATTTCATTATCTGTTCGTAGTGGAAGATAAGTAGCAATCCTTGATCGCCTGCAGAAAGAGGTAAACAATTTAAACCAATGCAGATTCAAAGATACCTACCCTAACTTCGGAGAAAAATAGGGACGAGCAGAACATTCTTGTTTCGATTATAATACTCTCCTCTTCATCAGAGAATTTTCCTCTCTTTATATAAGGCCTCAACTAATTTGTCCATCTGAGCCCGCAACTCTTTCCACATCTGTTCTAGCCTGCAAGCTTTGGAAGAGCTGTCCATCCATGTTTATTGATGTAATCAACTAGCTTCTGATCCTCTTCCCGAGTCCAGGGCATCTTCTTCAGATTGGCGTCCTGGCAACGTGGAGGTCGTACCATTTTTTATGCTGCCAGGGAAGTTAAAAGAATCTAATTTTTTTAAGGCAGGAAATGTATAAGATTAATTTTGGATATCTTTCTGAAACATGCGGCCGGTTTTGTAGAGGGAAATCAGTTTCCCTAAAGCAAGACAAAAACTGGGAGAGTAACCTGGAAGGTGGAAACCTTATGACAACCGAAAGACAAATATCAAATTATTTCCTATTAATGGTAATGGGTTTTAATTTAGTTTTATAGGCTGCTTCCTTTAATTCTCAAAACCCATTTTTATAATCTTAATATCTGTGTCATCATCTTATCAGTAAGCAATTTTGTCTGTGTCTTATCGAACATTGACATGGTCTGAATTTTGAAGGTATAATTCCAAAAGAAGCCGTCGAGATCTTAAGCTGCTCTTGCCTATATTCGCCTTGGCAGTCTCTTTAATTTTTTTTTAAATGCCGACATAATATTGTCTTCTCCTTAAGTTTTTATCACAAGCTTTGAATTTCCACTAAAGGTCGACATAAAAGGATAAAATTTGATACCATATCCATCCATTACTATGCTTATAAATAAACAGCAAACAGTTCTTGCCTTGCAAGGAGAAACTACTTCCTGGATACTGTTGTCTGCCTTTTCCTCATGTTCAACAAAAACCCAGACTTCAAAACATCAAGATACGCACAAATTAGCTGATACGAGATTTCATAATTATAACCAAACGACCAAATCAGAAGAAGACTTATTCATAGCTCCTTAAATTTGAAAGCACTGCTAATTTTCGTGCACAATGGTAATTGTACAGATTGCATGATATATATAGAAAAAAGTTACTGGTAAAGTTAGGGGTATACCAAAACTAGAATTTTATAGAAGGGTTTGGGGTTGGTGTTCCTTATCAAACTTGGGTTCTTTGGCTGAGGAACGACGAGAAGAATACAACAATCCTCTCTCAACTAGTTGTTAGTATATTTTCTAAAAGAATAATACAACCCTCGACGTGCCAGAAAAAGCATTCAAACGTGAATAATAAAGAATACGAAATGGACCAGATGCCTCTGTTTCAACTTTCGACCTTCGATTGAATGAAAGCAGCTGACCCATTGGACAGCTTTTGCATACAATATCTTAAACAAGAACAAGAGTTTAACACAATTAGGGTACCATTTCCATAGATGAGAGAACTCTGTAACAAGGCTTGGTTGGAGATTTTGTTCGCCTCACATGACAGAAAAAAATTCAAATTCTCTTTGCTTTTCCTCTGTTTTCTCCAAAACCAACAGAGGTTATATCCATAGTAACCATGAATTAATGGTAAAAAAAAAAGCCACTTGTATAGCATTCTCTGATATGTATAATTATTTTCTTCATAGGGAAACAATGGCTGGTAATTAAGATAAATTCACATTTAGTGAGAAAAAAATAGATTAAGGTAAAATATGAAACAAAGCACCTGCATATATTGTTTGGGTAATCTGTTTCTTCCTGTAGTTATTGTCTTATTGACATTTGACACTATTGTTCCAGCTGCTGCTGCTGCTGAAGGTTGATTAACTTAAAATATGGTCCATCTTTGTTTTCTATGAGAGTAGAATGAGTCCCTTGCTCTATTATTTTTCCTCCTTGTATAACTGATATTTGGTCTGCATTTTTAATAGTTGACAGCCTATGTGCCACCATGACTGTCGTCCGGTTCCTCATCAATCTGTCTAGAGCTTGTTGCACCACACGCTCTGACTCCACATCTAGAGCACTGGTGGCTTCATCGAGTAGCAAGATTTCGGGGTTCTTCAGGACAGCTCGAGCAATGGCTACTCTTTGTTTCTGCCCACCAGAGAGTTGCACTCCTCGTTCACCAACTTTGGTTGAGTAACCCTCAGGGAGGGAGCTTATGAAACCATGTGCATTAGCAAGCTTAGCTGCTTCAATTACTTCTGATTCTGAAGCTCCTTCTCTGCCATAGAGGATGTTTTCGTAGATAGATGTGGCGAAAAGAGCCGGTTCTTGTTGAACTAGGCCAATGTGTTTCCGAAGAGATTTCAGCTTGAGTTTCCTGATGTCTCTGCCTGCAAGGATTTGACAAAATGCCCAAGTTTCTTAAGAAACCATGGAGTCAACTAAAAGAATACCAGAGAGAGATCTTCTGAGAAAAACTTACCGTCAATCATCACCCTCCCAGCCGTTGGATCATAGAATCGAAGTATAAGAGCAAGAACAGAGCTCTTACCAGATCCGCTTTGCCCCACTAGTGCCATACTCTTGCCTGAACGTACTTTTAGATCGAAATCCTTGAAAATTACTACATCTGGCCTTGATGGATAACTAAAGTGAACACCCCTTAGTTCAATTGTACCTTCTACATTTGTTAGTTCTTCTCCAACATCCCCAGCAACCTGCGACTTCCGGTCCATAATCTCAAACACAGATGCCACCATTTGGTTCCCTTTTAAAAGATCTGGGACCAATGCCAAAGTTTCTCCCATGGCTAATGCCGTTACAATCAAAACCATGAATGTTTTCATGACAGATTTAAAGCTAGCTAGCTCTTTCCCCATTAAAACAGAACCATACCTGCACAAAAATTAACAGGTCTGAGTTCTGCAATTCACTCCCTCCTCTTGAACTAAGTTAACCCAAACTAATAAGCTAATGTAACAATGACATTGCTATAGATAGTTTTGGACAGCGATTCCTCTTCAGCAATGCAATGTATTAATTATTGCAATGCCAGAAACCAAACAAGTTTGATGCTCAAAGACAGTAAATATTCTGAGGAAAAGGGCATTATAGAGCAAAACTTTCATACCATAAGGCAAGGCCATAAGATGAGAAGATGAAGAACTGGGAAATGCCATAGAATATTCCTGCAATTTGACCACGATTAAATGAACGCTTTGAAGGCTCAACCAGCTCACGGGCATAAAGATCAAGGATCTTCTTCTCAGCACAAAATGCAGCAACAGTTCGAATATTACTGACAGCCTCAGCAGCCAGCATGTTTGCTTTAAGATATGCTTTGCTCAAGTTACCTCCATACCCTTGCATGAATAGTTTCTGAATGATAGGAAGAATATCACTACACTCCAAATTAAAGTTTTGTGTTTATATAAAGTAGTGTTGGGAAGGGTGCAAACCTCGCTAATGTGACCACTTATGATCAATGGATATGTGGCCAAGACAACAAGTGTGATTCTCCAGTTTAAGATGAATGCAATGATAAAGGAAGCTACCATCAAACCTACATTCTGAATGAGGATTGCTGACCGATCAACAACTACACCTTTTAAAAAAGTTGCATCAGTCTCTAGATGAGACGCAAGCATGGAACTTGCATTGTTTAGGTCATCAAACCATCCGATCTCATTCTTCAAAATGGCTGCAGATTGAAGTCATAAGACGATTAAAAATTGAAACAGCACTGTACCATTTTCCAGGTGCTAGAAAAAGAGAAGGCCCAACAGTGTCAAATGATTGCTATGATTAGATCACATATTACCAGAAAACATCCCTTCACGCACACGAAGAGTGAGTCGCTCTCCCATGATTCCAAAACATAGGTGCTCAATGGCATGAGCGATGACAGTTATAACTGCAGCACAAGAAAACAGGATGGCAATCTTCTTGACTTCACGGCATGTTGTATCCCAGTCCATGTAATAGGCTACAAGAGCTTGAGAAACCCCAAGAGCAAATAGAGGCATCTGAGCTCCAGCAATTAATGCAGCAATGGTGCCAAAGAACCCATAATACCAGTCAGGTCCAACCATAGAATACAGTCTACCTGGTGAAACATATGCTGCCTTCCCAGTATCTATTGCATCAGCACCAGCACGACTAAGTACTGAGTCCTTTTCGGAACGAAAACTTGCACCAAAGCTCGTCCTTGTTCGGGATAATTCTCTTGAATAACTCAAGCTGTAAAAGAAGTTAATGAAAAAAAAAGAAGGAAATTTCTGATTAATGAATTCTTCAGTAGAATTACATACAAGAAACATGATAGAATGCCTGATGCAAATTAACTCCTTTATGAACTTTAACTCAAAGAGATACTATATTACTGATAGGAAGTAAGAAGCATATGTCATTCTGAACATTGCTAGTTCAGAGAAAGGAATCTCTATGACAATCAAGATGAAACATTCAGTAAGTTAGTATTTACAAATGTAAGATTAGTCTTCCTTGGTGTTAGATGTAGCATTATTGCCATAAATTAGATAAATTGGATGGGGTTACAAGAAAATGCCCCTGAAGCTGAAGACATATGCGAATTTAACAAAGAAACCCCTGATTCCACTATGGCTATGGATGTATGACTCAATACAGCATAGCACCAAGATGTTTTGTCAAATGGTCCTAATATTAATTATCTTATGATGCAACCATGCCATTCCCCTTTCCTTTTAGAAGGCTTTCACTAAACCATTTTACCACAATTTGAGAGGACAATAACTTCACATGATCCAATTAAACACATATTAGTGCCTTCCAGTGTGTAAAAAACATTCCTCAATGTTGACATACCTGAGTGGCCTACTCAAAGTAGGACCTTGTGAGGGGTAGCATTGCAGAGGCGCTGTCTCTTGAAGCTGAACGAGTGAAGAATAGGCACTGTAAGGGTTTGAAATAAGCTCTTCATGGCTGCCAGTTTCTACAATCGTCCCATTTTGAACAACAGCTATCACATCGGCATTCCTAATTGTAGAAAGGCGATGAGCTACCATAACTGTGGTTCGTCCCACCATCACACGATCAAGTGCCTCCTGCACACTCTTCTCAGATTCTGCATCAAGGGCGCTTGTTGCTTCATCAAGTAAAAGAATAGATGGATTTTTCACTATTGCCCGAGATATTGCAATCCTTTGCTTCTGTCCACCTGATAGTTGTATTCCTCTTTCACCAACCTGCAAATCCACACCAAACACCTCTATCTTTATAGAAAATCCAGCATAATACTTCTATTTCCTTTTTAATTCTTAGTAAAATTGCTTGTCCAAAGAAATCGAAATTAAATATGAGACCTAGCTGTGGAATCTGTTTGCATGTGTCACCCTAAAGTGATTGCTTAGAGAAGTGAATTGGTAGTACTTGCTAATACAAAAAAGGATGCTAATCATAGGAATTGCTTCTAAATAAACTCATCTTAAAGTGGCTAACAATGGTAAGTGAGTACCTGAGTTTCAAATCTATCAGGGAGATTATTGATAAAGGCAATGGCCTCTGAAAGTTTTGCAGCACGTGTTATCTCATCAAGTGTAGCTTCGTCTTTTCCATACAAAATATTCTCCCTAATGGTTGTCGCGAAAAGAGCAGGCTCCTGATTAACCAAACCAATTTGTTTTCTAAGCCACTTGAGGTCAAGGTCCTTAATATTATTCCCATCCAACAATATATCCCCGGTAAGTGGCTCATAAAATCTTTCGATCAGTGATATGACTGTGCTCTTTCCAGAGCCACTTCCTCCGACAAGAGCTACAATCTTGCCTTCAGGTATGTTGAGGCAGAACTTATTGAATATAACTACATCAGGCCGAGATGGGTAACTAAAAGACACATCCTTGAATTCAATGCGGCCCTCCACTTGGCTTAGTTTGTAGCCTGTTTTGGAGCTGGTTTTGCTAACTGTATTCCTCTCTATCATCTCAAATATGGGATAGGCAGCTGCCCTTGCTCGAATAAATGCAGAAACGTCTGGCGCTGCCTGTCCTAATGACCTGCAACAGAACAAAACCAAGTAATCTGGTACATGTTTTCTGAAGTTCCAATAAAAAAAAAGACGCTGAATAGAGCCATAACAATCATAAGCATACAACTGAAATATTAGAAAATATTTCATGTAAGGAGAAAGAAACTTACAGGCCAGAGATGACAACATTAAGCATGGTAGTGAAAGAATCCCCACCATTTGCAATGTGCTTGTGAACAACAATACCTGTGAACCAAACAAGCAATGCCCAGGAAACAAAAAGCACACAATGCAAAGAGCCCAGCCCCAGACCCTTGGTTAAGCCGGCCTTTCGACCATACTCGTATGTTTTCATCAGTGCTTCTCTGTATGATTTCACTGCCCTTTCTTCCCCTGCAAATGCTTGGACAGTTCTAACATTCCCAATCACCTGAAAGTCACGCATATTAGTAGCACAGGGCTATCAGATAAGCCTTCCAACATCATTTTTTTAAGTAACAACACATGACTACACATCATTACATCAATTGTGTGAGTCTAATGGGGAGATTGGAAAAACTGACCTCTTCGGCAATTTCACCGGCCTTGACATAGGAGTTTCGAACTCTAGCAATAAGACCCGTGGCAACATAAGCATAAATACCACCGGCAAGAGCAATCAATGGAACTATTGACAGCGTTACCAGACTGATTTGCCATACTCTAGCAAAGCCAATGCTGAAGCCTGCTATAAACCTGCTTACGTAATGCATGAAATTTCCCACCTGCCATCATTCACCACCATTTTCATTTCAAATTAAACCCAACAATTACATGACAAAGCCTAAATCCTTCATGAATCAACATTTTAAACTGAAAAAATTAATCGATAGTCCTTATGATTAACAGAGAAAAAAAAAAGAAAAGCCAAATAATTTTTTTTTTTGTTGCGCACCAGCTGGCAAAAGAGCTGAGCTAATCCATTAACACCAAAAGTAGAAACACCGAACAAACCAACCTAGTTATAAATGCTAGTGAGGGCTTTTAGCTTCCGAATTCATTATTTATAAAGGCAAATCTTGCAACCACTTTCATTTCATTTATTTGCATCCATAAAGTTAGGTTGCAGACACCATAAAAGTGCGTCAGATTATATTTCTATCTTGGAAGTCGGCTCAGAAACTCACCGTTTTTTACTTTGATTACCCTTTACATCACAACCTTTTTGCTCTTGCACTTAAATTTCCCAGAATTTTAAATATATCGGCATTTAATATTTTTGAATTAGTTAAAGGAAACAAAATTAAAATTTACCTTCTCAGAAAGGGCATCTTGAACAACAATAATGTCACTTGTAATTGCAGATATGACTTCTCCAGTTGAAGCTTCGGTGTCAAATAAACTTATATCTTGATTTAGCATAGATTTTAGATATGCCATCCTCAATTTTGCTGCCTGTCGTTCTCCGGTATGCATCCAACAAGCCACCTCTGAAATATTTACATGCAGGTTATGGAAAATTATCATCAAATCTCTAATCAGAAACTGAAGTTTAAGAAGGGTTTTCACGTGAGGTAGAGACATATATTCTCCCTTACCCATCCATGAGGAGAATAAGATAGCCACGCTGAGATATACAAAATCCAATGAGTACTGCAAAAAGAATGCAAGAAAGATTTAGTTTGTCTGTTATAGTTAGGCTTAAAGAGAATAAGTTCTTTCAAAAGAAAAAAAAAAAAAAGACAAAAGTGACCCATGCCTTTGCAACTTTGTGAGAAGCTTCTTTGGGGTAGAGATAAGCCATTCCTATGATGTTTATCAGTTTCCCAAAGAAAATGAAGAAAACAGGCACGGAAGCACCATGCACGCATGCACCGAGGGATCCCAAAGTCATAAGCACGTAGTCGTAAAAATCAGCAAACGAAAACAGCTTCAACAATGGGACTTTATGTTGCTTCATTCCTTCTTTCTTCTTCTTCGTACCTTCACTATCTTGGTTACCGGATAATGAACCCGGAGGTGCCATTTTGGCCTGGAATACGGCCAAGGAAATAAGGTTATTAATAGAAAGCTTATGTTCTGACCAAAAACAACAACAGTTACTATATCAGAAGTTGCAGACGATGAATAGGAAAAAGGTTGAGGAAGTGAACAAAAGAAGATAGAGATATGGGAAAGTATTTGAGGGATGTGAAGTAGATGGGACCTTTTATTGCAATCTTATAGCAAGCTGTAAAATCTGTTAAGGTGATCCTTGCTTTGTGTGTGACAGTTGAAGTTAATGAAGGAAACAGATATAAAAGCAGGCTGCTAGGTAGCCGGAGACGACTTGAGTTTAATTCTCTTGAGAATCGAGCAATTGGTGATGGGATTTCTCAATATTTTTTCTGATATTTTGCGGGTGAAAAGTATAAGTCTCTCTCTCTCTTTATCTATCTACACCAATCTATCCATATATGTTCTCCCTCTGAAATAAATTGAGCATTTGGAGTTAGTTGGATCTGAGCTTTGCTTTTAGTAGGATTCAGTGCCCACATCTTGGCATGCCGCTGTCATGAGAAGAAAAAAAGATTTAATTATCCATTAACTGATGGACATGCATGCCTATCAAGGAAAAATGTACAGACTTGGACTATTGGTGTCAAATAAACCATAATACGCCTGTGTGAAAGGAAAGGGGTATGCATCAGCATTGGATTTGAACTGGTTGAGAAAAAAAATTTATGCCTATGATGGGAAACTTGAGCTTGTCCCCTTCGTTGCATTTAATGAGATGCTTGACTTTGCTGTTGAATTAAAAGACGTAATAAGTTTGTATTCATATTTTTTAATCATTCATAATGAAATTGGTTGCTTTTACAATATCACATTTTATTTTATATTAAATGCGAGTAAAATTGTTAAAATTTATATAAAAATTTAAACCAATCTATATTAATAACTTAAGTAATCAAAACTAAACTTGTGACATTAATTATTACGTGTGGTCTTTTTTCTTGTTCTTTTCTTCAATAGTTTGAAATTATATTAGACACGTTGACTTCTTTTTTTATATATTTTTAAGGAACTTTGTCTTCTTCTTTTGTTTTTAAGAGTATAATTATTATATATTTTTTACGTACAAAACACACTTCATGCATGCTTTCTCTTCCTTGTTTTATTTTTTTCATGAGTTTAACCTAATTATGAATAATATCCCTTTATTCTTTGCTAAACAATTTTGGGGATAAATCCAACATAAATTAGAAATATATACAATTTAAGTTTATATATATATATTCAATCCTTAGGGGAAATCATGTAGATCAAAAACGTAAAATCTTGGAGGCATGGACCCGACATAAGAGTACAACCCAGTCGCCCGAAGAAACTGCAAAAGGAAATTTAAGAAAAGAAGCATAGTCATGGGTTTTAAGTACACGGTACGAGGCACGTGTTCGGTTTGTCAGAAAGACAACCAGTAGCGTTTGTATGTATGTATGTATGTTCAGCAGCTAGAAATATGAACAAAAATGGTGCTATCATCATATTCCTTATCAATCCTTGTTAGTTAGGACCAGGACAAAAAACACTGTATATTGGATATTTAAAAGATATATTAATGAAGAATTAATCATTAATTGTGTATTACTAAAATGATAAATATATAGTTATTTCTTCAACACGGTTATGCATCTTTCTTTAGTAAAGTAATAATATCTCATTAAAAAAATTAACTTTTCTTCATCAAAAAATTCGATAAAAAATAGTATAGTTTTTCAAATGAATTTTTAACGGGATCAATTTTTTATTTTTCAATTATATTACCAACAAATTTTCAATAAATTATTTTTACAAATTTTGCTTTATAAAAAATCCATAAAAAAAAATTTCAACGTTGAAAGATGTTAATCATAATTATAATTTTTAAGTATGAATTATATAATCAAAGATCACAAAATTATAAATCTCTCTATTATTAACTATTAACACTTTACTTTATCAAATTTTATTTAATTTTTAGTAATATAGATACATATATGAACTTTTTAATGCATTCTCCTATGTGCTTTTCAATGAGTAAATAAAAAAATAAATTAAAAATACTGATTTTATATCGTATGTATGTGTGCGTGTGTGTGTTTGTAATCTTGGTACAATTATGATCTGGTTTGACATATAGACCCTGGTCAGGGTTCCCTTACTAATTAACACTAATCGACCACTTTGATGTGGATATATAACTACCCAACCATGTGAAAAAACACACATTTTTCGCTTTTAATTTCATTGTGGGTCTCATAATGTAATTATATGCATATATATATATATATGCATGTGTAATCACTAGGACTTGAAGGCTTGAATTTGAGATTAATTTAGGTTGATTTCATTGATATTTATTACTTAAATTTATTGACACAATAATTATTATAAATTTAAGAAGGAAAAAAGAGATTAAACTAAATTAAAATTTGCATTACATATATACAATTATAAAATGAGCTAGAAAGAATGAATTAATATCTTGAGTATATTCTGTGTCGGTTAGTGTTGTATATTTTTTTAAAATGTTTTTATCTCTATTAGTCATGATAATGAATATTTTTTAATTGAATAACCGTGAATATCCGATTCAATTATATTAAATTTAAATACCCGTAAATATTTGATTCAATTATATTGAATTTAAATATTTTATATTTCGATTTGGGACAGATTAGAGACGGAAAGTAGGAAGAGTAATTATATAGGGAAGAAAATGGAGATAATGAGATTGTAACGCCACGTGAAGACATTGAATTGCCGATATCAATATTAAGAAGAAAGGTTGAAGGGACAGTTGAGAAGTGGAGAGTTGGCCAATGAGGTCAGCTGCTGCATGGGTCTGAATCCGTAAAGCAAAACGAAAGTCCATGTTATTAAATGCCATCTTACATATTCTTCTTCATCCTTGCTTGAATAATTGCACCCTTTACATCCTTTCACGCACTTTCACTGAACATCTGTCCAACCCAAAATAATTTTATAAATTGATTCGGGTTAATTTTATCTGAAAAGATTTTTAAAAAAATACGAAATAATCATTTTTTAATTAATCAAAAAATGAATTAAATTATGAGATGACCATTCATTAGGAATAGTCATTTCAATGAACTTGATGAGTAGTCCCGAACATGCTGTTTGTCGTATATCAAATTAGATGGTGAAATTTTGCTGAATATGTATATCTTTGAAGTTTATATTTTCTCTTATTATTCAATCACTTATCAAATATAATCAAGGCTATGATATGATAGATTTGGCTACGAGGAGTAATTGATTGGTGAGTTTGGGGATTAATTGTGTATGGGTCACGGAGTTCAATTAATTTTCTTTCTTAACAAAGCAATCCAAAGCAGTTGGCCTTCCGAGGCTTAAGGTAACTGTGTTACATTAATTTAATTATACCCATTATTTGTCTTCATTGCAAATTAAAAGACTTTGTAACAATTAAACACACTAACTTAATAACAACACACTACTAAGAAGAAAACCAATCTCTTAATTGAAAAAAAAAAACAAAGGAAAGGGTCGAAAAAAAGCTGATATATAATTACTTTTGAGAATAAATAGTATGTTTTTACATAGTTTTCGTATATTATTTTTAAATTTTAAGAGTTGTTTTTTAATATATACAATCGAATTTGTAAATCAATAAATTTATTTGAGAGATTGTTTCATTGTGCTATTTAGATACTATGACTAATTTCGAATTAAAATCTTCTTGTATTGTATTATATTACAATTTATTATATTCAAGAGACAAAATTGATATTCAACTACTTCTTAGAATGAATTGAATGTCTTTATGCAGTTTTCGTTGTGGCAAGTCATAAAATTCCAACTTGGCCGAATTGCCCGTCATTGTTTTTGTTGCTTGCAGCTAGTGTTAAAATGGAGGAAACATTGTTAAAAAAAAAGGGTCAAATTTGAAAAAGCCATGGATAGAATACCCACAAAAATAAATCTAGATATCAATAATTGCTGAAGGAGGTGGTCAAACATTTGACGAGGATACCGGTGGTGAGAGATGACGAGTTGGGTGCAGCCAATGCTGTTGCAACGGGTTTGAATTTCAGCCATGTTTTCGTCAGGGGCAGTTGATGGTTCATCCTATCAATAAATGTCTCCAATGTCAGTTTTTTTTATTTATAGATTTTCATGTCTGATCATTGCAGTGACATGCCAGAGTAAATTTTCGTGATCGTTATCTGAAGAGGATTTTATAAATGAAAATATCTTCAACCAAGAAGCTCCATAACGCTTTTGTCTTTGGGTCATAGTATTTTCACCTAAAGGAGCAAATGGTGGGAAGAAACTAGGACATGGTAGAGGTTTGGCATTTTGTTCAGAGACGGAAACTGGTTCGAAGATATGCATCGATCTTGTTTTGATAGGGAAAGATCGGACAGAACAGGGAAATTGAGTCTAGATCGAACAGGAACGGATGGTCGTTGGGCCAGGCTAGGTAGCGGGACAATGGGAGCTTTTCTGTATTCCTTCCAGGTAAGTCGAGATTAAAAAAGTGTATATTCAGAGAGACGTTATGGTGTACAATCCCATTCATTCTGGTAACTCGTCCGAGCTGGATAGAAAGGTCCAATGGCAATAATTGAATCTACAAGCAATGCCTTATCCCTCTAGCTGTTGCCTTAAATGTCACTTTCGGAAGCAGGACACTTGTCTTTTTCTTACTAATAAAGAAAAATAAAACTGACTTCAAGGAAAAAGAGGGGAAAAGTTCATGATTCTGCGAAAACAAGATGGAAGGAGAAATCAGCTAAGGAGAGTTGAGATCTTCGAGTCCATTCTTAACAAGTGGATCTATCATCTACATTCACGTCTACTGGACCCATCAATGGATAAAGCTTAGACCAGGCCATAGTAAACTGGCCCAGTTTGCTTCGAGTTCAACCCAAATTTTGTAGCCTGCTTGAGAGAGATTAAGATAACAAACTAGCCAAAGAGGACGAGGAGCCTTATGTTCAGATGGTAGCTACCATTGGCCTGATACTGGGAGGAATTCAGTTTCAGTTGGTGACAACCACATAAGTAAAGAACTGAAACTCATGGTTGAAACAAAACAAAAGCGAAAAAACATAACGGACGAATAATTATCTACTCACAATAGAAGCTACAAGTACAATGCAACAAGTACAGGACAAAACTCCCCATTTATGAGACTGATAGGCAATACCAGAAGCTCCATACTTTATGCTCCAATAGAAAACTCAACTATCCCAAGACTTGAGAATCTTACTAATCGAGAAATTCAATGTACACTTTGATATGACCTCATGTAGGATGATAAGAGACTGAAGCCGATTACTCTCTGTCAATAATCACTTGCTGAGAAGCCTGGGGAGCACTCTTTGCAGTCTGTTCAGAAGCATTGGCAAGACCCTGCAACATTCTCAGAATCACAGTTCTGTCTTCCACGTAGTATTTGGCCTTACTAGGTTTCTGCCCAACAGTGCAAGCAAACACCTCAGCAACTGGGGAGAGAGAAGGGCCGGTCCTTGCACGCATGATCACCTCAAACATGTCCTCATCTGACCGGTCATCCCCAATACAAAGAACAAAATCCGGAAGCATTCCTTTTTGTTGCATTGTTATGAGGAGATGTTCAGCAACAAGACCCTTGTTCACACCCTGAAAAGTTAACAGAATGAAGCATTAGAAATTGGAACTCAGGGACCCCTCTCTTTCAGCTAATAACCCTTATGTGCACATTACAGCATAGTGGCTATGGATGTTAGCACATACTCTACACAGTTCAAGAAGGAAATAAAACTTTTCAAGTTGACTCACTAGTACCAATGAATGAAGATTTATATGATTTTCACATTCAAGGTAATGTCTAACTCAAGTTATTATGAGTTTTTGAATATCATTTTAAGGAAAAATAAAGAAGATTGCTTTTCTTTTTTATTCCTGTTAAGTAGTTCACATGGTTGGGCTTCCTTCTGTTCATTAGAAAATGCAATGTGGTAATTGATATAAAATGAAGACGTAAGAATATTGATGGAGACTGGTATCCAATAGAATGTGTACTACTAACCTGAGGTTTAACTTCTACAATGTGCTGGCCACTCTTAACTGAAACTGGCTCATTAGCAAGAACACTTTCAAGGTGATCTAAGAGCTCCTTAGCCTGGCAAAATCCAAAATCAGGATCTGAATAAAGGTAATTCCACACAAGAGCACTCTCTTTAGTCTCAATAGCAGAACCATCTGTTGCTTCAGTGTATAATTTCATCACAGGCTCTGCAATCTGCTTCCAATCAAAGTCTGGCACAGAGACACAAGTTTCCCAATCTGCATCACGATTTGACCTGGGGGAAAATAATAAGAAAAGGATAAGGATAAGATAACAACAAATAAATCCTCTCCACATTTTCAGGCATGGATTTGTGCCTGAGGGCCGTCAACTGATACCAGTTTTCTCCTTTTGAATCAAACCATAAGCACGGGGTGACAGTATGTCTTATCTGTTCATTAAGCAAAAACAACAGAACCCTCAATTATGTTTTAGTTACCGGCTAAATAGTTAAGACAAAGTAAAAACAAGCTCTTTTATACTTCACAGCTAAACCAAGCTAGTTAGCAACAACCATGAACCAAATCTAGTTCTAAACTAGCAATGGTGCAATTGCAAAGCTGAGTGAAATGTTACATTTTGATTCAGTTGGCATTCCAAATTTAATAAGAAATATTTAATTTTCTTACCCAAAAAAAAGGATAAAAGCTAATTGCCAATTCATACCCACCCCCCCCCCCCCCCCCCCCTTCGCCCCCTCCTCTCTCCTTTTTGTTCTGGCATAGAGTCTAGCTTAACTTATAGGGTTTAGACAAGAAAAAATATATACCTGATAAAATAACCATGCTCTGCTGCAATTCCAAGCTTTTCACAACCGGAAAACCATTCAGTTAGAGTCTTTCTATCTTTTCCACTAAGAAGGAAAACAACATTCTTGGGATCTCTGCACAGATTGTTCAAGATTCCAACAGCCTCTGCATTGGGAGTAGTACTTAATGAACCAGTTCGCATCAAGGTGCCATCATAATCCAAAAGAATTGCTCGATTCTTGGTTCTCTTATAAGCTGAAACAATATGCTCAACGGAAAGCTTCCTAAAATTTGGATCCAAAGCTATTACCCGGAACCCTAAACCAAAACCAATTCCCCAGCACCTCCTCCTCAAATGATCCCCACATGCCCTCTCAAGATCCTGCAAAAAGCTGCGTGCCCAATATGCAACATCATGTGTACTCACATACCTGTAGTGCTTCTCATGCCGCAACTGCTTTTCTGCCTCAGAGACAATTAATGCAGAATCCATAGCTTCAGCCACAGCATCAATGTTCCATGGATTTACTCGAATTGCCCCACTTAGAGATGGTGAGCATCCAATAAATTCAGAGACAACCAGCATGCTCTTCTTTGGTGCCAATGGATTTAGCCCTAGGGTCTCATCTAGCTTTTCATTTCCTTGTCGGCATATAATATATTCATATGGTATAAGATTCATCCCATCCCTCACTGCTGTAACCAGACAACACTCAGCAATGACATAATAAGCAATTCGCTCATAAAACTGGAGGTTGCTATCAATCAAAACCACTGGATCATATCCTGGTCTTCCAAACGTATCATTAATCCTCTTCACTGTGGCATAAGTTTCAGATTGGACCTCCTGTACATCCCTTCCTCGGCCTCTTGCAGGATTTGCAATTTGAACCAAAACAACTTCACCTGTATTCTCAGGATGTCGCATGAGCAATTGTTCCATGGCCAAAAGCTTCAGGCTGATTCCCTTAAAGATGTCCATATCATCTACCCCAAGCAAAACAGTTTGACCCCCAAATTGATTGCGTAACTCAGCCACCTTAGCTTCAGTCTCAGGAAGATTCAGCACCGATTGGAGCTGTCCTATGTGAATCCCGACTGGAAGAATCTTAATGCTCACTGTGCGACCAAAATATTCGAGCCCTATGTAGCCACGCTTTGATTGATAAGAAAGTCCAAGCATTCTGCTACAACATGAAAGGAAGTGCCTGGCATAATCAAAAGTATGAAAACCAATGAGGTCAGAGTTGAGGAGTGCTCTTAGAAGTTCATCTCTTACAGGAAGTGTCCTATATATTTCAGACGATGGAAATGGACTATGGAGGAAGAATCCAAGCTTCACCCTATTAAACCTCTTCCTCAAAAATGTTGGTAAAACCATCAAATGATAGTCATGAACCCACACATAATCATCATCAGGGCTGATCACTTCCATTACTTTGTCAGCAAAAATCTTGTTCACAGAAACATAAGCTTGCCAAAGGAAGCGATCAAACCGACCACCAAGATCTGGTGATAAAGGAAGCATGTAGTGAAATAAAGGCCACAGATGTTGTTTACAGAATCCATGATAGAACTTAGTAAAAAGCTCAGGAGGGAGAAACGCAGGGACACATTTGAAAGTTTCAAGCAATGTTTGTGCCACATCATCTTGTTCATTAGGGGCAATCTCCTCTTTAAGACAACCTACATAGATTACTTCTACATCTTCTCCAAGCCCATCTTTTAGCTGCAAAAGAAGTGAATCTTCATCCCAGCTAAAGCACCACTCTCCATCATCTGCATTTCGATGTGATCGAAGTGGAAGCTGGTTTCCCACAATAATCATCCGTTCTTGAGAAACAGAAGAAGGAGCATCAGATCCAACACTGTTGCAGTTATCATCATCTACCTCAGACAAGAGCCCAGGGACAGTAGCCACTCGAGGAAACCTCTTTTTTTCTCGACCAAAAGTTGGGGAATCACCAGAAGCAAGGTCCAAGAGGTTAGAATAAGACCTTGAAACCATTGCAGAAAACCAAGTTGATCCTTTTTTTTTGGCACTAATTGAAAGAAGTCTACCAAAAAAAAACAAACACAGCACAACAAAATAAAATCAGAAGGAAAAATGGGGAAAGAAAAAAAAAACAGTTGAGAAATTCAGTCCTATATATACTTCAATCAGCCAACTAAATGAAACATTCAACAAATACCAGTATAAGATTCTATTGAGGAACAAGAGTTATGAATGCCAGAATTGACATATAGTTCTTAAAATATGCACATACCAGACAAGTTTCAAATTTGAGAAGACATCACTAAGAAGGCCTTTGGGACTCTTCTAAAGTAAAAAGCATCGTACAACTTACAACCGACGCTGGTTTGAGCTGAACTAAAAAGAACCAAGACACCGAGGTAACTATTAACAGAGCAGACATACCCAAAATCTAAAATCAGAAGAGTTTTTCATCTATTAGTGACAAATTTACCTCTAGATTCTAATCAGCCTCAGACCCAGATAACCCAACTAACACAAAGCAAGGCTGATCAAAACAGGTACTTGAAAATATCAAAATGTACAAACAACCCATCTTCAAATCAATAAAAATTAAAACTTTATATATAGAGAAAGAAGCAACTTAGGCAGCCCAAAACATGTAAATGGTAAAAGGAACCAAGTAAGTGGGAAAGTCAAGTAAAAAGCAAAGCAGATGGTGGCATGCAATAAGAAGACTAAGAAAGAAAGGGAGAAGAAAACCATTATTGCAGTGAAGAAGATATGAGAAAGAGCTTACCTTTGAAGGTTAGAATAAACTAAGATAGCAACATAAGATTCTCCTCCTCCTCCTCCTCCTCCTCCTTTCTCCTTGTGGCTAAGGCTGGCAGTAGCCTATATCAAATGATGGACCTTTTGATTTGCTTTTTAGTTTATATGAATTCCCATTTGTTGGAATTTTTGTTTCTCTTTTAATTTTCTTCCTTTATATGTGAAGCAACAAATGGGATGTCTTTGTACAAAGCATTTGATTCTCTCTCTCTCTCTCTCTCTCTCTCTCTGCTTTGAGTGAGTGTTGTTGTAGTTAAGTGATGAGTGATGGCAAAAGGAACACAAAACAGTGAAATCCAACAACAACAACATGTCTACAACTTTAACCATGGTTACTTTCAGTTAAACAGAGATTAACTCCTCTAAATTCCTAGCACCCAACTCAAAACTCCTGACCGTGATGGCAGTACTAGCTCAACCCACACTGGTGCACGTGTATTACACGGACCAAACATTCAAGATCCTCGCCAACCCACTTTTCTTTTCATCACTTCTCGCTCTGTTCTTTTAGTTGAAAGTAGTAGTAAATTCATTGATTTGCAAAAGATCAGAACATCATCATGCATGTTATCAATGATAAAAGCAGGCAAAAGGGTATCCCTCCAACCACTCCTTAAGTACTTATCACACCTGGCCCATAAACATTGCTAAATCAGAGCATTAAACTGCTTTAATTAATATGAGAATCATTTCATTACCCATTTTCAAACATAAAACTTCAAAGCTTGATATCCAAAGAGGAGTTTCCTGCAGCCATTTTGGAGGGCCGTTGGTGAAAGAAAGCAAAACATTGGAGCAACCCGAAAAAAGGAAGAGTGGTAAACACGCGCCATGTTAAAGAAGTAAGACTTGCATCACGTTGAAGTTTTAGGACAAATTAATCAATATTCTATAGTGTTTCGCATCTTCCTGTCCCGTCCTGTCCAATCCAAATGCAAATATGAGCCACAGACATTGCCCCTTGTCCCGTCCCATGCCCTTCATTGTGAACCGTCAAACTGTCAATATTTTATACAGTTTTTTTTTTGACGACTTTTTTTTATAGGCGAGATGCATAAGGCGTTTTTGAGAATAAACTTTTTCATAATTTTAAGTGTTTTTAGACACAAAAAGTTATTTTAGACGAAAATACCCTTAATGAAATCGACCCATTTATTTAGCTCCGCGTCTCAACCCAAAACCTATTAACGGGTCAAGTATGTTTAGTTATGTGCTTCAAACAAACTTATATTTTTTGAGTTTTTCTCGTCAGACTATTCATTTCTGGAGTATTGCGTGACTAGTTTTTAGACATTGCATGACTATTTTGTCAAGGGAAAAAAGATGAGCCCAAGAGCATCACATCCCAAATCGACGAAGAGTAAGAGCAAGACCATTATCAAAGAAAACAACATCAGATACAGATTTCTCTCGCTATCAAGGCAGAGGCAAATCGTCACGTGGAAGAAATTTTTGACTCAGAGGTAAGGAAAAACACGTAAATCAGTAACCGAAGACAAAGGAGTAGGGAAAGCCCTCAAAACTCACAACGAGAAATACAAGACGCTAACACAAACAAGAACTCTGAAAGAACAAAACATAATCAAAAAAGAAGACTCCTAAGACCCAACTAAAAACCAAAGTCACGCAATATTGTAAAATTATAAAGACGGTCATTTTTAAAATGCCCTTACTATGATGGTTATTTCTCACAATTTTATCTTTTTTTTCGTCTCATTATATTAAATTTTTTATCAAATAAATTTATTATTATTATTATTATTAAATTATAAAAAATTAAAAAAATTAAATTTTAAACTTTTCAAAATTTTTAATTTTTTATTTTACATATCATTTAAAAAATAATGGTTAAAATCAAATTCATTTCATTAAAAGATCGAAAAAAACAAATAAAATGAAACAAAGAGAGTAGTATATCTCCCATATGCACAAGTTATAATTTTAAAAAAATAAACATAAATAAGTTTTATTTTCAAATTTTGCATAATTAATATATTAAAACTCTAAAATTATATAATCTAGAAGATGTAAAATTTGTCATATCACTCATGATGCAAATGAGACGGTGGACGAGTTTGTCAAAATCGGCGTCCAACAAGCACAAAAGCTTTTGCTTATTATTAGTTAATTAGTTTGGTTGTGTTTTAAATTTTAAAAAATAATAATGTATTTATATATATTTTTTCTATTACTACAAACAAATTGGAACGGGACAGGCATAGTTTTCCTAATCATTTGTTAGCGAACAATTGTACCATGCTAATAATAAATGAAGCATTTGTATTTATATCTGAAACGCATGTTCCTGACCCCTCTACGTGCCCACTCATGCATGATATTATTGCTTTGGACATGATTATGAATTAAGTGTATTAGGTTTAGGAGGTTGACGTGTACAACCAAGCCTTGACACCTGTCGGTTTTGCATTTGGTTACTTGATGAAAACAAGATAAATGAGTTTTTGGGTATAGATGGAATTTATGTAAATATATATATATATATAAATGGGTATGTAGCATTATCCTATCCCTTTAAATAGAGTTAGAGTATTTTATAAAACGGCTGTAAGTGTTTTTTGTATTAATTTTTAAAAGTAAATAATCACTTTTCATTTATTATTTTTAAAAATAAAAACACCGTCATCAAACAATTAACTGATTTAACTAAGTATTTTCTTTTTACAGGAAAAAAGTATATTATCGGTTTAAGTTTTTCATTTAATTTACACATTAGTGTACATTACTACTATATATGGATAGTTTATACAAAGATTCGAAAGAAAACAATAATGAAGGTGGGCTATATTTTAATTATGATTAATAACAACTCCAAGCTCTCCTAATTACTTTCTAGAATTAATCATTTGCTTCTTAATAGTTGTTTTCCATTTCCTTATTTATTTTAATGTGTTTGCTTCCGAATAAAGCCACGTAGCATAGTAGTTATTTCTATATATTTTCAATGCAAAATATGGTTCCAACGGCCACTTATTGTTCACCTTAATTCGGCCCCACACAAAGACCCCTAGTTCCTGTCATTATCAATCTCTCTCTCTCTCTCTCTCTCTCTCTCTCTCTCTATATATATATATATATATATATGCGCTTTAAGTCTAAAACTCATTCATTTAATCACTTTAAATCCGTTATTAAATATAAAAAAATGAAATAAGAGTGTGTTTGGGAGTAGGGTTAATGATAAAAGAAAAAATAAAATATCTTTATTTTTTAAGTTTTAATCAAAATTTTAAACAAGTTTGTTAATTTTTGAAACGGACACTCTACTCTTAAAAAAATATCATTTGTTATACACATAAATTCAGCTGTGAGTCAATGTTAGTATTTCGTTAATTTGATAATGTGATAATATTGAAATAATAATTTTATTTTTTATTAATTTTAAAAATTACTATTATATATTTTTTATTAAATTAAAAATTACTATTATTATATTTAAAAAATAAAAAATAAGTGCTCCTCGTTGGTGTTCCTTATTTTTTTTTTTTTTTTAAAAAAACTAATAATATTTTTTTAATTAATAAAGAAAAAAGAGAATTTTAATCATTTTATAATTTTTATTAATAGTGTTTGCACTTTTAAGGACAGAATGTATATTTCGAAAATTAATAAACTCATTTAAAATTTTAATTAAAATTTAAAAACATAAGATAATTTTATCCAAAAAAGTAATATGTAATAATAACAGAAGCATATCTCTTATAATGATAAGTTACAATTAACTAATTGCAATTATAATTCATATAAGATTCATCGAAATATTATATGAAATTCACACTTATAAGTAACGAATCTCTACATATTTATCTGTTATGATCGAATAATTACAAAATTGTAATAAAAAGAATTACGAGTGGAATACCCTAAATAATAAAATGAAAATATATGTTTTTTATTTTATTAAAAAATAATAATAACAAAGAAGCTTCTGGAAGTCCATTAGAGCTTTGTATGTATATTTGCCAAAGTATTTTTATTTTATTTTTATTTTTAATATTTCAATGATTGCTCTTAAAATTGATTTGGAATTCCGGCAGGTAATGGGGGGCATTGAATTGAGCTAGTTGGGGACACAACAAAATCACCATCGCAATCATGAAAGTGACGCTGCCTCCTTCCCTCCTTTCAAATCTGCTTCGTCCATTTTATTAATGGTTTACCCACATATTGTCGCACTATGTTTATAAATTTAATTCAATTATTGCTTCACCCTTTCATTGTTTAAATATGTTTTAAAATAAAGTTTTTTTTTTTATTTTTAGATACTTGATATTATATATTTATTCATATATATATTGAAAAAAATAAATTTAATCCAGTAACTCTCTCAAGTCTCGATTCTTCAGTGAAGCCCACTAGCACAATTTTCTGTCTGCCTGGGCCTGTTGCAACAGCTAGGCTCCCCCTCTCTTTCCCTCTCTCAAGGCTCATACTCATGCCAGTTAAACCTGCCCCAAACTGATTAGGTCAGATCTTGGGTTACTGAGCCCGAGTTGGACCCACACAGCCCAAGCGAACAAGCTAACCCAAACCATTTTTTTCCAGAATGACTTGACATTGTCTTCATTCCTGACCATAGCTGCGAATGAGAATTACATAGTCATGTAAGCAGGCACGAGATGGAATGTCATGATCCGGTATCCTCTTCGAGTCCGTGACAACCGTCGCGATATTTTGATGGGCATTCATCACCTCGAATGCTAACCGGAATCCCGCAAAGCTTTCACATCAGCTTTTTCACTTTTCCTGTGAACAACCATTACTGAAATCATGTTTTAAAAAAAATTTTAACCTTTTTTCCCGACTCAAAATCGTAGAAAATAATTTGCACCTCACAGGGACATTTTCGTTAATTTTATAAAAAATTTTAAAATTTGTAAAAATCGTAGTAAGAGAGTAGAAAACACATATTTCAAAATCAAAAATAAGTTTTACTATCTAAAACCGATATTTAAAACAAAAATGTAACTATTTGTTTATAATAAAAATATTAAATAAAATATTCTATTATTTTATAAAATAATTTTTATAGAGAAGTCCATGAATAATTTTTGTAGTGTAAAATCAAAATAAATTCTTATAAACTGTAATATAAATAACCAAAATATAAGATTTCATTTACATTGACACGTGAGCCCCCCAATTGACGACGAAAGTGTAAGACTACGAACCCTTATTTTCTCAGATGCCACTCCAATATTTTCTTCTCGATGCAACTGATGGTCTATTACCTATTCTGAACCTGAAAAATGTTTAGGAAGAATGGGTGAAATTATATAATCTCAGTGAGTAAACAGATACCATCTAAAGTATCTAAAACCGAGTAAAAAAGAGACAGTGAAAATATCCCTTAGCAAAACATATTTCACCACTTGGAAATTCATCCAAACCCATATAAATAATTATATTTCAATCAATTTCTCAATATAGCTTATGCACTTTTCAACACTTGGCTTATCAAAGTACTCAGCAAGAGGCGTACCAAGAAACCTCAACTGGAGGCTCTTTGCCTGCCCTCTTCTAAGCTCCTGCCACTTGACCTATGCTAAAAATTCATTCTCGGGGATACCCCGATCGAGACATCTAACCGAGACCGCCAAGGCTGTTTATTGTCACACACACACACACACACACACACACACACACACACACATTTTACCTCTGACAACACAGTCGTTCCTTGACGTTGGCTGAGTCTTACTTTCACGTGGTGGCTAGCGTGAAGTGTACTCAAATCCTACATCATAAGTTATCCTACGTGTCTCTCCAATCGAGGTAAGCTCAATAAATGGGAACCGTACCCCTTTAAATAGGCTGACCCACGGAACCCCCGTCACTGTAGTGCCTACTTTAATTATCCACCAATCAATAAAAATCACAATAGCATGACATGGCCCACATAACACATTCAAGGCAAATCAAAGCAGTTCACATATTCTTCAAATCATAAAAACAACCACTTATGCTCACATTTATCATAAGCCATTTAATTTAAAATTATGGATAAACAACACAAATCATAGTGTGGGTCTCCAATTACTCTATTTTTGAAATCATTATTCAATTTTCATAAATTTATAAAATTATTTTATAAAATCATACTTTTCCCATAAAACACAATAATTTTCCAATTAAATCATTTTTCATAAAATCACACAATTAAATAAAACTACTCTAAATAATTAAGACGATAGTAAGTTTACTCACAGTATTAGGAGTAGAAATACTCCTATCTTCCGCCCTCAGGTGCAGTCTCTTATCCGAAACAATTGACTCACCACCTATCCATAATCCATGACACAAAATTCAATAAATTGTGTCAATTTATCATAAATTATTTCAGGCTCTTATCCATGCATATGCACTAAATAAGGTTTGAAATGTCTGGACAATCGCTTAATTGCGGTGTCTAACCTAACTCGCCTATACACGGTGTAAATTCTTAAAATTCCCAATTTAACTCCAATTTCATCTATTTCAATTTCAATTATCCAATTTTATCCACAATACTTCAATGATTGTAAATTTGGTCCAATTTATCAGTCCGGACTATAAATTACGCTTTTACCTCTAGTGGGTAAAAATTCTAATTTTTGCACCGAAAATTACTATTTAATTTCCAACCTCATAATTCATCATTTTTTCATCCAATTATTTTAAAATAAAGTCAACATCATCCTCACACACCGTTGGCTAAATTCGATCTAGAGAAATTCATGGAAAAAATGAATATTTTTCTTGTTGTTTTTCTCATAGACATGCTAAACTAACACTAAATACTAACATAGTTCAAAATCAAATTAATCTAACAACTTTCTCTCTCTAAACCCATATGATCATATTTGAATCCATCATCAAAACACATAATTTAACCATAGAAAATAAAGAGAAATGCATGAAAATGATAGATCTTAAGCTAAGCTTGAAAAATCATACCTTTAAACACTTGATTCCTTGAAAAATCACATTTTTTCTTTGAATTTTCTCACTTTAGGATTTGTTCTTATTTCTCTCTCTCTCCTGCTAGTTTTGGCTAACCCTCCCCATGAAGAATTCTGGAATTTTCAAACCTTTTAATAGGCTTAATAAAATATTATTATTTTATTTACCTTTTGAATATTTTATTATTTTATTTTTTTCTAACCATCTTTTTTACTTTCTTTTTCTACCACTTAATCCTCTTCACTTATCCATGTCTTCCATGAAATTTCTAGACTCATCCAAATTTTTGGTAGAGTAAATTTTTCAAAATTACACTTTTACCTCCGAACTTTTCAAAAATTACATTTTTATCTCAAAAATTAAAAATTTACCATAATACATAATTTTCACTCCTCATACTCATATTACACTTCAAATAATTAAATTTGATCAAAATTTTTTCGAAAATTCAATTTTCGATTTCGAGTGACAAAATTATCATTTTACTCCTATACTCCAAAAATACCGAAAACTCATATTTTTCACTACTAAATCTTCCAATTGTACTTCAATACTCATATCATACTCAAACATGTCAAATGGAGCTAAAAAAATCTTTTTTAAAAATTCTCATTTTGTCTTCAAATTGCAAAATGATCATTTTACCCATAACAGGTCAATTTTCCAGATTGACTTCAAATCGAACCTCGAACTCCAAATTACCATTTTGAATCATCCCTGAACTGTGAAATTTTCAATTTCATATTTGAGATCTCGATTTTATCTTGTTCGAGGTTTAATCGACTTAACTGCACTTCTAGGGACAATATTGTCTTTTGTCGATTTCTCAGACTTCCTCAATGTACAAACATTTTATCAAGTTTGTGAATATCATCATAATTATTTTACAAAACAGGGTTTGACATGGAAAGATAGTGTTGAACCTTTCCCTATTTAGATCCATGGAACATATGCAGATTTTTTTCTTTTTGTTTTTATTTTGCTACAACTCAGCTGAGGAATGTATGATCCACAACTATACGTCCACAGCCAGCTTTCGATTTCGAACCTGAATTATTACAAGGCCGTTTTCTTGAAAGAATTTTGATACCAAGACACCGGGAACAAAAAACTATACTATCCTTTACAAG
Organism: Theobroma grandiflorum; assembly: GCA_036013995.1. NCBI lineage: Eukaryota > Viridiplantae > Streptophyta > Magnoliopsida > Malvales > Malvaceae > Theobroma > Theobroma grandiflorum. The sequence continues at coordinate 1,056,358 of CP142131.1, read as the reverse complement.
TTACAACACCCAAAAAAGCGTCTTCAGGAGAAATAGGAAATACACAAACATAATTCAAGTAGCCCACACTGTTTCCTTACCGTTGGAAGACTATCGATGCTGTGGCAAGATCAAATTGTAAGAGGCTTTCTGCTATCTTGGTCTCATCTACCAGTTGCCTTTTCAAATAGGTTGGTCCGACGATATTGTCACTATCCCTCGGTATGCTGCTTGCAACCCTTGGGTCCATAGTGTTGAGAGCTGCGCCTCACAATTTTTTTGCACAAGTAACAATAGTGCATTTGGCATGCCCAGCAGAAAATGTGATTGTTGTTGCCTACCTGTTAACATACAATAAATGGGAAAAACATAGAACATGGTTACTATGTTGAGCGAACTCAAACAATCTAGAACAACAAAACAATGCCAAAAAGACTCCACATTGCCAATCGAAGGAATTTTTGTTATGTTTTCAACTACAAACTATATATGGATGACGTTAATAGATGGACAACATATCCAAAGGAAAGCCAGGACTGCTGGACATGGCTAGTGTAAAAGTATCATTCTTTTGAAATTGTTATTTTAGATCAGGATGCACGCAAACAAGGCATTTAGACTTCATTGGCATGTAGCTAGTTTCAATTGGAAAATTAGAAGGTAAAAAGAATACATAGGTGGAGGAAAATTCCAACAAATCAAATAAATTTTATCACCTTTGCATTGAACTGACGACAGTTAGGGCATGGCTGTCCACGTTCAGGAAAGAGTTCAGCGTAAACCTGACCTAATACCTGGCGTGCATTTAACCTTTCCTCCCAGTCTCGTATCATTTCTTGTGGGAACAATTCACATGTCCCATCCCTTCAACAAGCAAAAATGCGGAACCTCATCAACTAAGTACTGACCAATGAACATTCAAGTTGACACAAGCAATGATAAAGACTTCATCTAGAAATTCTGGAAGTTGCATACCTGAAATGATCATATCCATTAATGGCACTGTTACATCGGTAGCAGAAGTACTGCCCGCAGTTCTCACATACCATCTTGCTACATCCCTCAGTTTTTGAGATTGCCATCTTACAAGATGGACATTGCTTGGCATCACGCATTATTTCCTTCATGCTAAGGATTTCATTGATCATCTCACGCTCCTTGCGCTTTTGCACTTGATTCAATTGGGATGAATTTTGGCGCTCCTGTCAGTAACATTAATTCCATGAATGATGGAGAAAAGTTTCTATGATAAAGGAAGTAGGTGCTCATAGGACGAGGAAAATGCTAAAAATATATGCAAGCAGTGAAGAAAAAGGAGCACAGCAAAGAAGACGACTTTGACAAACATTGATCTAATTTTGTCCATGAAATCCAAGTTAAAGCTATACACAAGAACCATCCCATGAACCTTTAAAGGCTTTAGCACATTCATGATCTCATCATGTTTGAATAATGCTTTGTACAGCTATTTCCAGTTTCTACAATTTACCAGGAAAATATCAAAGGAATTCTGACTAAATATACTTTAAAGAAATGATATGCCTGTCTCACTAGACATAGAGAAATAAGATCCACAGAAGAAAACGACATAGACAATACCTGCAAGATACGAAGCTTCAGTTCTGGTGTCATACACTCTATGCCTACATGACGCCGCTCCCTACAAAGCGTACAAAAGCTAAAGAAGCACTTGGAGCATTGTGCATGTTGGTCTTCATCCTCTATGCAAGGTGTTTCACATCTTGGGCAATATGCAACATCTGACATTGATTCAAGTGTTTTCTGTAGCATAAGGGACTCCCAACGTTCATACCCTTCATCACCAAGTAACCGTTTCAATAAACCAGGAGGGACCATGCCCCCACATTTAGCTTCAGGACATAGCAGCTTGCTTATGGTGCCTTCAGTGATATGCATGTCAGAAAAAGTTTTGATGCATTTGCAGCAGAAGAAATGCTGGCATGGCAGCCTAATAAAGTCAGTTCCTAGTTAAAAAAAAAAACAGTAGCGAGGGTTCAATAACGATCACAATAGAGTGCACAACACTATCTTCTGAATCCAAACTAAAAATACATAGAACATACACTTAATAGCTATCCACATTAAAATCCTTTCCCCAAAAAATCCAAAGTTTCCTGAGTCATAAAGCATCATCCTAAACCCTTCAAGAAAATTTCTCCACCCCTATTCTGAATAATATTTTATCTGTACTTAATTGCCAAATTAAACTATTTTCCTACCATCCTCAAACAAAAAATAAGAAAAATTCAGAGCCCCAGCCAACCAGCCAAAAGTGAACTTAGAGATGTTAACAAATCTATTCTAGATCTAAGGAAATTTTCACCGCATGCTGCAAAGAAGTTATCAAACAGCAATTAAATCCTGCCTTTCATTCACTCATAAAAGGGAAAGAAAATTTTCATATATAAGCTTCAAGATAGTACTACCATTCAGCAGAAAATACATAAATTTTACCCCACAATCCTCTCCAATAAAAAAATGTCTCACAACTACACTCTTAATTTAATTCAAACCCGAGCAAACCTGGGTAATAGTGCATGTTTCCCCAGTATGGTTAATGCAAGTTCTCCAACTTATTATAGCGGAAAAACCATTAACTGAAAACAATATTACTGATGCTTAGAATCCAGTATGATTATCAACCATAGCATTCAAATCAAGTCATCTAAAATGAGAGACACCTAAAGATCACCACATTCATGATTAAATCCTTTGATTCTTTTAGATTCATGTCTATCATTCCCTGCATTCTTCTGCTTCTCTGGTAAAGCAAAACTGCCAAAAGAATGCAGAACAAGGCAATGCTCAAGATAGCAAACAATAGCATAAACGTCTACAATTGAACAAAAAATAATTAATCAACATATGATTACCTGCATACTCACTAAAACAGATTGAACATTCATGCAAGCTTTTGAGGAAGTTCTCATGGCATATCTCATCATTGTAACTCCGAATAAACGGTACATCAACATCAGGGGAGACACTTCCTGAAACTGCACGCCTCTCTCCAGTATTCTCAATGCCATAAGGACCAAGCATTATTTCTTTATCACATCCAAGATAAGAAAGCGAGAAATTTTGTAGCCAACCTGCCCATTGGTATATAACTTCCTGCCCTTCTTGCTCCTTCCATATTAAGTCGAGCTGACTGCAAAGATCGGTAATTCTAACTGAATGCAACCACTGAACAGAGATGGTAAAATAAGGAGGAAGATGGCTGGGGTATGATCTAGATAGTAAACAGGTCAACACAATTGGTGGAAGACATTGGACTTTGAAAGAGTATGAGAAGTCATCTGAAGTCTCACTTTCACCAACATCATTAGATGAATTTAGCTTTGTCGTTATAATAGTCTCTCCACTGCCTTCAAGGTGAATGTGAATCTGTAAAATAACACAAAGGTATCAGCTTATTCACTTGGTTGTAGCTAGCGAAAGAAAACCTGAAATTATAGGCCACTAACGTAACCTTCAAGGATCGTAAGCCCATCTCCCTATCAAGGATGAAAACATTTTCTCCGTATATAGACTTCATTGCAAGTAACTACAAGACAAAGAAGGATCAAATACGGCAATGGCTGAAAAGGAACTCATTGTAATTGTCAGCAGTTTAAGGATAAAACGCATTCCTTTGTGTTTTCAACCCCATGATTTTTAAAAACGTAAGCTAAGTTCAGAATCTTCCTTCGTCTATTGAATAAAATAAGTGCACAAACTTAATGAAGGATAAATAATTGGGTCAGAATGAAAGTCTTAATAAGCAAAATAGACATCGAAATTCGTTTGAATTACCTCGTCCTCCTGCAACTGATCATTGATTCTCAGCTGTTCCTCCGACAATTCGGGTTCGTCCACCCTTAACCGCAGCTCCTCAAACCTACTCACAACATCATCCGCACTGTTTTGTGATTCATCTCCTTCAATTTCCTCTCCAACCCCGTCAATCTTGGACTCCAAAGCCTCGCTTCCTTTATTTTCTTCTTGGTCGCAGTTTACTTCTTCGACTACACTCAAACTCGCTTTATTGTCCTCATAACTCAGCTCAGATTTCGAAGAAATGAGCTCGGATTTTTTGACGAACCGAGGCTTGGCCACGTGGCCACGCCGGTATTTCCAGTTGGGATTACGATGAGTTCTGGACGATTTGGGGGTAAAATCGGGGGACTGTCGTTGATGAGAAATGGACGGGGATGAAGGACAATTAAGATTCGACTCCTCTTGTTGATGATGGGGATCTTGTCGTGGCGGTTGAGGAGTGTCATGAAGGGGCTTGACGGACCGATTCTCGTCGGCGTGTAGAGGTTGGTGGTGGTGATGGCCTTGCCTTGATCCTCTTCTCGTTCTTCTCATGGCAGAGGCTGAAGTTGCAAAGGAGCTCAGCGCTGGCGGTGATTTCCTGAACCCGAGACGGGATTATATATGGGCTTTGAATTCAACATTCAACGTCAATCCAACGACTGTTTGGACGCTTACCTGGCCGACTTCGGTTTCATCCGGGTTTTTCTTATTGGGCTGTTTGGGCCCAAGTTTATCCAAAACAAAAGTTCACATCATACCTCGTTATATATTATTGGGCGATCATTGGCCCAACACTTTGGGTCCAGAAAAACGCACACACTCTAGCCGACAAGCGTTGAAAATGATTGACCAATTGCGGCTTTGTTTCGACTCTTGGGCTGGGCTTCATGTTTGATCGCTTGTCCCTGCATTGCATCATTTAAACTTAATGCTGGCGGCGACGGTGCCTCTCTGGTTCGCCGCACCAACACGAACCATTTCCTGTTTGTCTTTCATTTTTAATCAATTTTATCGTTTCTTTCTCCCGTCTCGGCCGCCTCTCTTGGAGAAGAAAGCTCCGCCGTTGGCCAGCTTCATTGCAGTGAGTTTTCTTCTTTCCTATGTCTCATCCTTATGCTTTAATTCCAGTAAGTCAGGGACTAGTAGCTTTTCAAAATAAAAAAAGTAAACGGCTATCGCAGTGATTAGCTTTTAGTAATTTTTAAAGTGATTTTGGTTAATTTTAGTTTGATTTCTTCTTCTTTCAAGAATCAGACGTGGTTAAGTAGTGAAGTAGAATGCTTTGAACTCTGTGGTTCAGCTTGTTTCTATATGCTATTCATACAATTTCAAGGTTTTGCTATTTTCTCGCTGAAAAGAAGCGAAAGTTTTTAAACGTAATGTTTCTTAATTTTGTTAATTAGTATGTTAATCTGTTTTAACTGTTAATTCCATTTAATCAAATGTTTTTTTAATGTTCCTTTAGGGATAAATATATTGCAACTCCTTGAACTACAGCTGAATCTTGTTCAAGTCCTTGAACCTTCGTTTTTACATTGTTATCTTTTGATAATTAAGTGAATATTAGATCATATAATGAAAAAATTGAAAGATTTCCTCAATTGCTATCGGATCATTTCCTCACAAATTTAGTTTTATTGGCTTGAAGTTTCTGTTTATTCTATAAAATCTGAAAGTAGTTAAAAAATTTAAACTTTAACAGTTCAGTGAAATGGGTAAATTATTTTAAGAATTATGGGTGTTTTTATAGTAATCATCCTCTAACTAGTCCTAACTTGTCTCACAGGCTTTTGAATGAGCTATTTGATTTGTTTCAGAGGCTCTAGGATCAACTGCAGAGATGCCTTCAAAGTCAAAGAAGCAATCCAAGACGCCTTCCAGGCAATCAAATTCTGACCCGTCAGCTTCTCCATTGACACCATCTGTTTCTTATCTAGATTCAGAAGTAGGTGAAGAAGTTCTTAGGTGCTCTCTTGAAGAAGTTTCTAGGCGATATCCTTCTCTTATTGGAAAATCTGCTTTCATTGGCCAAGTTAATGATGTTGACTTAGAAACCAGAGGCTGTAAAATTTGGTTGTCAGAAAGTTCTATGGTTGCTTCTTACCTTGCTCCTGGTTTATTAGTATCGGTAATTTACTATCTTTATTTCTAGTATGTGATATGAAATTATTAATAGGTTTTAGAAAATTGAATCTCCCCATCCACCACTCTTCTGCTGCTGACTTGTATTCTAACCCCATTACTAGGTCTCACTTGCATCTTTGAAGAATGAACATTCAAATGGCTTTCCTCTAAGCTTGGTAACAGATGAATGTGCTAAACCCTTTGTTGTTGATTTGACCAATGAAACTGCAAAAGAAGTTGGAAACTACTTTGCGCTTGCTACAGTTTTTCCATCTTGTAAGGTTCGAATGACAATTTTATTTTAGTTTACCTCTTTATTTTCTTCTATCTTGTCCTTTTTGCTTGTGAAAATTGAAAAGAAAAAAGATCAGCTTGACAAACTATACTATGAAGTTGGAGAAAGTGGATGCTTCCTATACTGTTATACCTGCTATAGATGCTTTACAATTATACAAGGTGGTTACTTCTGAATAGAGATGGTAACTAATTATGAAGTTCATTTAGTACATTGTATTTCTTACAGGTGAATTTGGGGCTGCATAATTACATCCAGATATAGTTGCTCTAGCTTGGAATATTTCTTAGGGTGAATTGATGGAATCTCATATAGTTTGGTACCATTGTAGAATCTTTTAGCACAACCTCATAAATCATTGTTTTACTTATCGTGCTATAATTTGTAAATTATGGACTTGAATCTATGCCTTAACTTACATTTTCTTAATTTTGGAGATTCTGGTGGTGGTAACATAGAAGTTCGATTCTCTATCTTCACCCTCATCCTCTCTTTCCAGGTTTTGAAGAATGGAGTGCGATTGTCTTCAAACCTTTCATACACGCTGGGTTGTCCTGCTTCTGGCAGCACCGTGTTTGTTTACCCTATACAAAGTGAATTTAAAACTGGTCTTGTAAGTGGGAGAGAAAATGTACGTAATCCAAATGCTAATTACCTCTCACTGCATAGCTGCAAGCAATTGCATCTTGAGCTGACTTCTTTTAAGAACACGGTAAACACAAGCAATGATATATTGCCTAAAATGGAGTTTTCTACAGAAAAAACTCGTGGTCAATATGAGAATGGAATAACATCTTCCCCTAAGACACCATTATATCAGCCGAAGCTGAGTTCTCCTCATTCTAGTGAGTTAGCTTCAGCATCAAATTTCTCAAAACCAAATGGTTTATATGTTGATTCATTTGATGTCAAAGAGATATTAAGGGATGAAAGTTCTAAGAAGCTTCTAGAGACCTGTGCTGCTTCATGGCTGTATTCGCGTAATCTGCTCTGTGGAAATATTGTGGCCATTCCAATACTTTCTGAGCTTTGCATTTTCCGTGTGAGAGGTGCTCGTATCACTAATCAAGATTTGAGGAATGGAAGTCATCATAGTTTGCCCACACAGAATCTTGAATCTATGGAGCATGTAGATAATGCTTTTGTTGTAGACCATGAGACTAAAGTGTACTTATGTTTATCATCAGATTTGTCATCTGAAACTCTTGCTGAAAGACCTTCGTTATGTCTGCAACTTGACCTTGAAGAAGTGGAAACCATTATGGAGCATGATATTTCAGAATTGGGTGGCTTGTCTAAAGAATATGCAGTATTGAAGGAAATTATTTCCTCATCTGTGAAGAATGCTTTGTCAAGGTATATCATATGAATTTGCTGTTCTTATTTTCTCGATCCTACATAATTTGAAATATATATATATATATATATATAGAAAATATCTAGAAAGAAGATTCTAGAGTTTTTGAGGACTGTGAGATGCATTTGTCCTATGGCTTCAACAATCAAAAGGAGCAAAACATCTTTTTAAATGCCTTAATGAACATGGAAAAAGTTATCTTTTTTTTTTATTTTTTAATTGAATTGGCATTTTGTTATTTTGCTAGCAATAGTGTGTACTTGTTGCTGTTTTCTCAGATGTTGGAGTTCACTGATGCATTCATTCACAGATACTTTCTTTATCTTTTTGTCCTTTCCCTCTCTTTTGTTTGACGTAGTAAAAGTTAAATGTTGATCGCTAATGTAACTGTTTTAGTTTTGGTTTGCAAACTACAAAGGGAGTGCTTCTTCATGGTCCACCTGGAACGGGAAAGACTTCTTTGGCTCGCTTATGTGTCCGTGATGCTGGTGTCAACCTTTTATATGTAAATGGACCTGAGATTGTTAGTGAATATTATGGAGAAAGTGAGCAAGAATTGCTTAAAGTTTTTGAGTCAGCTACACAGGCTGCACCTTCTGTGGTTAGATTTTTTCTCTCAAAGTCCTTGTTACTTTTGCATACTTTCTTGCCCTGCATGTCTTACCACTCCGTGGTTTAGTTGTTGAGACACCATAAAAACAATGAGTGAAAAATTCTTGGATGCGACATGTATAGCAAAATGTTAACATGTCAATTTTAACCTTCAATGTTATCTTTTGAAGAAAAAATATTGAAAGGTTATGTCTTCTGGGGACTCATTGCATACTTTCCTGTGCCTCTTCCTTTGGATGCTACCTAACTTACAGTTCCTCTGTATAGGTATTCATTGACGAGTTGGATGCCATTGCTCCTGCACGAAAAGAAGGAGGTGAACAGCTATCTCAAAGAATGGTTGCTACTTTGTTGAATTTGATGGATGGGATCAGTAGAACTGATGGAGTGCTTGTGATTGCTGCTACCAATAGGCCTGATAGCATTGAGCCTGCACTTAGACGGCCTGGAAGACTTGGCAGGGAACTTGAGATTGGTAGGATAATGCTTTTCATTTTTGTGATATTAAATTTCATTACCTTGACAATCTTTTTGTTTTTGAAATGATAACTCTTTTTCCTATATTCACATGATAAATTAAACACGCTCCATATTATGCACTATATATAGTTTGTGATGCTATCACATACTGGTTCTTGTTCAAGGGTAAAATCTGATTCAGTAATAACTTAATTCAGACTGAAGAGGCAGTATTTCTTGTATTTATTGGCTCAAAGGTTGCATAAATGGAAGAAATGACAGTAATATTTGAGTTTAGAGTTTTCTCTTAGTAGGGTTAGGACTACTATGCTATCTAAGAAATAAACAAATATCATAAATGTTCAAGTCTGTAAACTCGAAGTGCATTTTACTCCATTCAAGGAAGCCTGTGAGACCATGAATAAACTCAGAACTATAGGTTTGTGTTATTTCTTTTGTTGCTCACCCAATCATTTCCAAATTACAGATGTTCTTCCCATTTGTCTGATACGCTATCTGCTTTTATTGATATTGAAAATTCACGCAGGCGTCCCATCTCCAAAGCAACGACTGGATATACTACATACCCTTCTCAGTAAAATGGACCACTGTATTTCAGATATGCAAGTTCAGCAACTTGCTATGGCTACACATGGCTTTGTGGGTGCTGATCTAGCATCCCTTTGTAATGAGGCAGCCCTAGTTTGTCTTAGACGTTATGCTAAATTTAAAGTTTCGTGTCAGGGTTTGGATTCTTGTGGAATGCCGATTACGTACATAGGTCATTCAGGCCATAAAATGGAAGGAATGGAATGTGGAAGTGATTTAAGAGACATTTCAATTAGTTGTTCAGACTCTGCATCTTCTTGCAAAACAGATTTGCCTGATTCTGCTGAGACAGTCTCACAAATAACAGCTAGCATCCAGACTGCTATTAGTGATATTTCTGAAGGGATGTCTTTAGTGAAGGAAAAATGCCTGCTAAGATTGGCTTTTGAAGATTTTGAAAAAGCCAGGATGAAAGTGAGACCTAGTGCCATGCGTGAGGTATGGCTAAGATATCATTGTTGTTTGGAAAAGTCTTTTCTTGTCATTTATTTTATGCAACCGATGTCTACTATTGCAATGAAAATATCGAACAACCACAGCTGCTGTTTGCACAACTTTTTATGCTTCCAACATGATTTTAGAATATTTTTAACTGAAAAAGATCAAGGCTGCAATTTTTAGGGTTGCGAGTTGATTTCATTTAAGATATACTCAACTGTTTTTTTCTCTACTTATAGGTCATACTTGAGGTTCCAAAAGTTAATTGGGAAGATGTCGGCGGTCAAAGGGAGGTCAAAAATCAGTTAATGGAAGCCGTTGAATGGCCTCAAAAACACCAGGACGCATTCAAGAGGATTGGTACACGGCCTCCCACAGGGGTGTTGATGTTTGGACCTCCTGGTTGTAGCAAAACCCTCATGGCTCGTGCTGTCGCTTCTGAAGCTGGATTGAATTTTCTGGCAGTGAAGGGTCCAGAACTTTTCAGCAAATGGGTTGGTGAATCTGAGAAGGCAGTGAGATCCCTTTTTGCAAAGGCAAGGGCTAATGCTCCATCAATCATATTTTTTGACGAAATTGATAGCCTTGCCGTAATTCGTGGGAAGGAAAGTGATGGGGTTTCAGTCTCTGATAGAGTCATGAGTCAACTTCTTGTTGAGTTGGATGGTTAGTATGTGATGTGAAGCATTCAGTCCCCTAATATATTCATGGTGCTTTCATTCATATATTTTGCAGACCTTTGTTTTTTCATTTTAGAATGCATCCATGGAGCTTTGCTTATACCTATTTAATTTCAATTTAAAACATCTTCTTTTTGCTTTAGCCTCCCTTGACGAGATTCTATCTCACCCATCTGGATTATCATTGGAAAATAGCATGTTTTGCGCATATGGAATAAAATATACTGACTTGACTGAAAGTCTTGCTGATCTAGGTTTGCATGAAAGAGTTGATGTTACAGTTATTGCGGCTACTAATCGGCCAGACAAGATTGACCCTGCCCTTTTAAGACCAGGTCTTTTCTTTCTCTCTCCATCCCCTCGCCTCATCATGCACAAGCTCAAACACACCAATTTTATAACCTTCTAGCTCTTATAGCATAAACATGGTCACCTTTCTCATAATAATTAATAAAAGATTCATGCAGGTCGCTTCGACCGATTGTTATATGTTGGACCACCAAACAAGAATGATCGTGAAGATATATTCCGTATCCATTTGCATAAAATTCCTTACAGCTCGGATGTCAGCTTAAAGGAGCTTGCTCATCTCACAGAGGGCTGTACTGGTGCTGACATATCATTGATTTGCCGGGAGGCAGCTGTTGCAGCTCTTGAGGTTTGTGAGTTCATGCTGTGTTTTCTGGAATGTTTTCTATATTGTTGATTTAATGTTACTTTCCAATCAGGAGAGCCTTGATGCTCAAGAAGTAACAATGCGTCACTTAAAGGCTGCAATCAGCCAAGCACGGCCATCAGAGATTCAGTTGTATCAAGAGCTATCAGCTAAGTTTGAAAGGCTTGTTCACTCCAGTACTGTAGAAAAGACACTAGGATCTCAACAATGCTCGATTAGATCAACTGGGCTGCCCTTTTGGTAAACATTTCTTCTTTTACTTCATTTTTCTGCAATGAGATTGATTAGCTATAATGTATCTCTCTTTCTCTAACAATATCAAGTCTCAAGCTGTGATATGCGCAGCAGCTAAATATATCTAATCTTTGTGAATTACTTATTTACATTGGATCTTGAATTCCAGATTTTTCTCAAATTTGGCGTTACTATATAGGTGATCTGGCCTTTGGAACTTAAGTGCTAAAGCTAACTATTGCTTAAAAGATCTAAAGGAATTGTATATATGATCAAAAGAAACCAAAGTGCTAAAGCTAACTATTCCTTATCAGATCATCTAGGATGGTAACCCATTGCATGCTTACAACACACTTGTCAAATGATTGGTAGAGACAGTGTAACTGAAGGGCCGTCTTTTTTCTTCTTGGGGTGGGGGTTCAGAGTTTGTTACCGTTGAAAGTAATTCTAAATGTGTTGGTTTCTATCAAGGATAGATGCCTTATTTGATGTGTTAAAGTATACTACACTTTGTAGTTTGCAATAGCCGCAAATGGCTTGCGGCTGCTAATCCATAATGACTATTGTTTCCCCTAAAGAAATTAGATTTTAGGTTTTGTATTTGTTGTACTCTGCAGTTTTTTCCTAAGAACTTTGGCTTCCATATCTTTCGGGAAATTAACTGATTGAATGTGTTTTCTTCTCTTGATTCAATGCAGCCGGACCCTGATAAAATCCATGTCACAGTTCTTTGCTCGTTTCCCAGCAGCCGTCCTCCACTCAAAGTCTGCTACAAATGGTTAAACCACAAATACGATTGATTTCATAACTTAAAACACATGGAATTCCAGCTGCTCTCTAAAGAATGGAGTCATGATTTCTTGTTTATTTCAAAAGCGGTCTTTTGGCAGTGAGATGGAGTTCAGTTTGTCCTGGTTTCGGTGGCGGTGATACAGCAGTACTGCCGTAAGCCCATAGTAATAGAAGAATGGTAGAGGCAATGGAACCACAATTTTGACTCCGCTGGTATGTCTGTAAATGTAACCTTACCTGACTGACCTTGTTTTCTTAATGATTATGACACAGTTTTGTGCTTTAGTTTCCAAATGCACTCATTCAGAAGGATTGAGAGGAAACAGCATTATCTATTTCCAGGGAGAAAAGTCCCTATACCAATCAAGTAAGGGTTTTTTTGCTAACCCAAAATTTATGGATTCTTAATACTAATGTACCAATTTTTTGTTTCTTCAAAGGAGATAGTAAGGCATATTTCTTGATTCTTCACAAATTTATTTTTCGTAAATTTTTGTATTATATTCTTGCACAAATTAAATTTTTTAAAATTTCAATGAAATTTTATACTATTACGTAAATTGAATTTTTTAAATTATATTTAAAAAATTTAAGACATGTTTATTCAAAATCTATTAATCAAGACGAAATGAAGCAATTAAAATATATAACGGTAATAGCGCGTCCTAAGTTGATTATTTGATCTCAATGACTTAATTAATTTATTTTTCTATAACTGTTGATATATAAGATAATTTTTCATTAAAAATCACGATTATAAAATGTGTTTTCTTTTTTATTCTTTTATTGTATTAAAATGGTAAAAAGGAAAAAAAGAAAAAAAAAAGGCTTTTGTGTATTTGTTCTCTATTTATTCATTAATTAATTTTCCCAAAAAGAAAAGACAACAAAAAATGCACCTTTTACAAAGTATACTAATGACATTTTCAAACTAAGATATAATTTAATTAATTTAAAAAGAGAAGGAAATTTTAAAAAATAAAGAAATGAAGAAAATAGAGTTGGGGACGGCGGTTCACTTGGCAACGGCCCATAACGCAGCCCTAAGGCATAACAGGCGCGCAGTCAAAAGAAACTCAAAGCACAGCTGTTCAAGCTCAACTCAAAGACACCTCTTTCAACCGACAAGGCGATGGCTTTTTAAACCTCCGTAGTCCTTATTAGAGAAATAAAAATCCTCCCTATCGAGCTATTCTCCTAGTTCTCTCTCTTTCGGCTCAAAATAACTTATCCTGTTCTCAGGTATTTTCAGCTCCACTTCTTACCAACTTGATATTACGTACTTTTTTGTATAGTTTAGATTCTTTTAAATACATTTAGATTTTTTGAATTTGAGATTCTCTTCAAAGCACGATTCTTTCGTTCTGGATAATATAGTAGTGGGTGTTTGAAGTTATTGCTCTTTTTGGCCTCCAAGGCATGGTACACCAGAGGCTCCAATGGTCTCATGTTCTACGGGAGAAAGCATTTTGTGATGAATTTCAGTCTGGGTATTAATGGGTATTTGGTCTTATTCAAAAATATGTTTAGTTCAATCCGGTTTGCTTCGAGACGTAGTTGTTCACTACAAAAAATGTCCTCTTAGAGTGTATTATTCTGCTTCATCTGCTTTGTTGTTGGAAGACCATGTCTTTGATTGTAGTCCTGAGGTTGTAAGTGTTAATAATGAAGTTGAGGAGCTTCAAGTTCCGAGGAAGAGGTTCGAATTTTGTAGAAATCCCAGGCTTACTCCTTTTGTTGTGAGGGTATTTAAATCGTTGAATTGGGACATTGCAAGGGAAATTAGGTTCAATATGGCTGCAAAGATGTACGGATTTGATCATTCAATGTACGCATTTCGGATCATCGTTCATATATTTGCAATGGCAGGGATGCAGATTGAAACACATGCTTTGCTTAGAGATATTGTTTGCTATTACAAAGAGGTTAAGACTGATATGTTTGAATTACTACCGTATCTGTTGGATTCACCTGAGCATGTCCATAGATCAGCTGATGTTTTCAATGTGCTCATCAAGGTTTTTGCATCAAATTCGATGCTTGAGAATGGCATTGACGTTTTTGTGCAGGCTAAAAAAATTGGGCTTGAACCAAATATTATGTCATGCAACTTCTTGCTCAAGTGTTTAGTAGAAGCAAGTAGAGGAGAATTTGTGAGAAGTTTGTTTGAAGATATGAAAAACTCGGGGCCATCTCCTAATGTTTACACCTATACGATTATGATGAACTTTTATTGTAATGGATATTGTGGGAGGGATGTAGATGTTGGACAAGCAAATAACCTTCTAGAGGATATGGAGAGAGGTGGGAAAAATCCATCTGTTGTAACATACAGCACATATATTGGTGGACTTTGTAGAGTTGGTTTTGTTGAACTTGCTCTAGATTTCATTCGAAAGTTGTGTTTTGGAAACCAACCGATCAATAGCTTCTGTTATAATGCCATTATATATGGATTTTGCCAAAAAGGTGAACCATACGAAGGTTTGAAGGTTTTGGAAGAAATGAAGCATTGTGGAATATCACCAGATGTTCATAGCTATAGCATTTTGATTGACGGGTTCTGCAAAAAAGGTGATTGTGAGAAAGGTATCAATTTGATTGATGAGATGATACTTAACAACATGAAGCCTTCGCTTGTTACTTATACCTCACTCTTTCATGGCCTGTGTAAGAGTGGATTGGCAGATGTTTCACTGAATTTGTTTCGTAATCTTGCTAATGATGGATATGAATATGACTTGGCTGCTTACAGTGTCTTGCTTAAGGGATTTTGTCTTCAAGGTGATATGGATTCTGCCATGGAACTTTTTGAGGAGATGTTCAGCAATAGCTTAATTCCTACGGCCAACAGTTTCAACAGGTTGATTCACGGATTCTGTAAGATGGGGCTCTTGGATAAAGCCTTGGAACTTTTCAACATCATGCTGCAAAGTGGCGTCTCACCAACTATCTTCACTTGCAATGTCATTGCTGACGGTTATTGCAAAGCAGGACATTTGGAGGTAGCTTTGAAACTTATAAATGAAATGCATGAGTTTGGCATTTTTCCTAACTCATATACATATAATGGAATTATTAAGAGGCTTTGCATGCAAAGCTATTCAGGAAAAGCTTGGGAACTTCTTCCTCAAATGATTAAGAAGAATATTCTTCATAATGTTCATTGTAACATCCTTATGAACGGATTTGCTGAACAGTCGAAACCAAAAAAGGCCTTGATGTTGTATGCAAGAATGTTAAAGCTTGGGTTCACACAAACCACAATTACACATACAATTCTTATCAATATATTCAGCCAGAGGTGCAAAATGTATGAAGCGTATAGTTTGTTTAAGGACATGATAGCAAAGGGTTTGATTCCTGATACCATTTCTTACACATCTGTTATAGCTGGGTTTTGTAGAGTTAGAGATATGAAAAAGGCTTGGGCTCTGTATACAGAAATGCTGCAGAGAGGTTATTCACCCAATGTTGTCACTTATACCTGTCTAATTGATGGATTTTGTCATTTACACCGTATGGATATGGCCAACTTGTTAATTGATGAAATGAAAAGACGGGAAATCAATCCCGATGTGGTGACATATACTGCTCTAATTTCTGGGTACAGGAGACTTGGTGATATTGATAGAGCACATGAGTTGTTCGCTGAAATGAAAAGTAAGGGTATTGTTCCTGATGATGCTGCCTATAGTGCATTGGGGGAGGATAATGGCATGACTACATATAATTAGACAACTGAGGAAATGATGAAAGAACTGGATGGTAAGTTTCTTACTTCTTTTCATTAGAATATAATCTGAATTTCAATTTTACATAAAGGCAATTTTAATTTTTTTGAAGATCCTTTTGATTTCATAAATGCATGTAGACAGCCATAGCATTTCCAGTTGCAGTACACTATACTGATGTCAGAGCTGTCTTACAGTTTCAAATTTTCTTTGTTAGTGTTATAGAATCATCTTTTGTAAGAAGTGAGGTAATGATGTTTTGTTGTTGATAGAAATCACAATATACCTTGAAGTATCTTTTGGTTACCTTTTACATGAGAGTGTGTTTTCATTAATGCATTTATTTAGAGTCACTTTTGATTTTTTTTTTTTTTTTGTTTCACATAAGGAAGGTTAATTGTTGATCACTGTTTTATCTTACAGTATTCAATTATGAACCCCGAACAGGGTGCTTCTTCATGGTCCTCCTGGTATGTGAAAGACTTCTTTGGCTCAAATATGTGCCCATGATGCTGGTATCAAGCTTTTCTTTGGGAATGGAGTTCAGATTGTTAGTCAAAGTTACAAGGAAATTTAACAGGTATTGCCTTAAATTTCTGATTCAGCTACGCAGGCTGCAGCTTCTGTGGCTAAATGCTTGTCCAGAGTGGCTTCTGAAGATACTGAAAAGGCCAGATGAAAGTGACCTGGCACCATGCATGAGGTATGACTAAGACAACTATTCTTGAGGAAATTTATTGCTTATCATTACAATCAGAAAAAATAAAATCTTTTACTGTCTTCTTGGAATGTTGTTAATTCTTTTGAAAATGGAATATTCTTGAATTGCTGGTTGATTTCTTCTACTATTTAACTTTTTTCTCTCTATTTCTTGGTAAAAGGCAATTGGGAAGATGTTGGCAGTCAAAACTCAGTAATCAGAAAACGGTGGCCAGCAAAGATTCAGTTGTATCAAGAGCCATCAGCAAAGTTCTTAAGGCATGTGCACTGCATTTTACTGGTTTACCATTTGGTAAACACTTCTTTTGCTACAATTTTCTCTGATTATTAGTATTAACATGTTGCTCGGTAAGGTGGATTTGAAATATGCAATTGGCCTGAGATGTACCTCTCTCTCTCTCTCTCTCTCTCTCTCTCTCTCTCTCTCTCTCTCTGTACGAGTATATGTGATGCATGTGGCTTATTGCTTTTTACAGAAGCTGAATAGATCTGTCGCTGTGAATGGGACATTCATACTGAAGGTTAAAATCATGGAGAATGATAGAATTTTCCCACTGCATACTATGACCCCTCAAGTATGAAGTTTCTTGTCGAATTTCACTTTACTAGCGATGTCCCTGGCACCGGAGTAGTAATATCAGTGCAAATAAACAATCAGAATGACCTGAATGGAAGCTAAGCACCGGTACGGTACTTATCTGATCTCAAGGGACAACGATCCATTCCATAGCAATCCAAAACATTGATCAACCTGCAGGTCCTATAAATTAGCAGATATGGTGGGGGTGGGGCAAAACCAATGTTTTCAGAGTGCTTTGGAGGAATATCTGTAGTCCAATTCCATAAGCACTGTGTCAAGAAGATATGTAAATCTAATGTAATAGTAGCAACATACAAATTGCTCTTGCTAATCCATTTATATTGCTGTTTGCAAGATTTCAATAATTAACAAATATCCCCTCCGAAATGAGTTGGATGTGGGATTTGCCTTTTTTAAATAGCATTTTCTCTTCAGAGTTGGTCTGATCATTCTCAGCTGCCCCTTTTTAACCCTCGAAGTGTGCTTTACTTTTAAATGAGCAAAACCCCTTCATCACTTTCACCGTTTAACAAAGATCAATCATGTTTCTTTCCATAAGTCTTTGGTGTTTATGAACGGGAAGGAATAAACATAAAGAAACAAGTTCCATTTTCATAAAAGACCTTTACACCTACGGGATCCGTGGCGCAATGGTAGCGCGTCTGACTCCAGATCAGAAGGTTGCGTGTTCGATTCACGTCGGGTTCAATTCCCTTGAACTGATCCCCAATTTTTTTTTTTTTAAATATAGTTAAATCCAGCAAGTATATTTCCATATCAGTCCAACCACGATCCGCTATAGACTACAGTCCACCCCTCATCAGTTTGGGCCAAATACAGAACTAATTTAGCCCAACCTTTCAATGGACCCCTCATCACTTTGGGCCAATACGAAACTAATTTATCCCACTGTTCAATGGGCATAGGCACGATTAGTAGTCCAACACTATTGATGATGGATAATGTTGTTAGTCTTTTATCCTCTGTAGTCAAATTAACAAACCGTTGAACAAGTTTTTCTTCTTTTTTCTTTTCAACGTAAGGTCAGATTTCTTGACTACCTGCTTCACAAGCAACTAGAGGGGAATGAAATGAGGCCTGACAAATTAGAAACTTTAGAACCATGTTTTACCTTATCATACATTAATAACATCAAACAGTCAGCTTTGCAAAGCATATTGACATGCGCTGCTTTGAACATGATAGATAACTCACAGCTCTAAATTCAAATCCAGAAAAGTACTATGAATTATGTACGGTGTCTTCATCTACCTCAGGCTTCACAAAGAACTCGATATAAGCAATTCGACTAGGCTGCTGATGCCTGCCAGAATCAATGTGTGGATGTGAAGTACCCAGTTTTGCTACTGAAACTAGGTGCTGAACTTTCAGCATTCCTCCTCTCCCAATAGTCAATTTACTTCCTCTGTTATCTTTAATAACACTACTGGGTAGGTTTGAAGTTGTTGCGTGGAGAAATTTGTATTTATACCTGCCAAGGTCAAGATGAGAAGAGATGAGGTTGATTTGCTGAAGTGAAGACGTAAATAAGATGTAAAGGATCAGTACAAAATAAACATACCTATAGGAGACTTGGCGATCACAGTGAAATGCAATTAAAAGATCAGTATTCACATAATACATGAAGTCTATCTGCAACCATGTTGAGCAATTAAGCTTCTAAATACCTTAAAAGACCTCAAGTGAAAGTGCGAAAGTAAAAAACACCTGCAAGTCTCCATGGCCTTCTCCTTTAAATGTAACACAAGGGGGGACTGGCTGTAGAAGGATCTGGATGCTAGACCCTGGCCATTCTAGGTCATCAATTGCTTCCTTGAGTGCTGCAGACTGAAGAAATGACAACGATGGTGATAATTTTTACTTGTAACATATGATTGAACCTAACAGGATCTTAAAACAAAGGTGCATATTCCCAGTCCAACCATGTAGCATCAAGGTGTCATCCAATAAAAGACCACAAAAGTGTCTGGAAGTGCTCAAACCTAAAATCAGAATACTGAGGAGTATGCTTCTATTATGGAAGAAATGCAAAACACCTAATAATTTAATTCATTAAGTCCCAAGTTTATTAATCAGCAGTTAGCTCCACCTTTTCAGTGTAAAATAAATGCATCTATGAAGTTTACAATGTTCTGTTCAAGCAGGAAAGCAAGAGATACATTAAGTCTATTTGAATTTATCTTAAGTCATGTTTTAAATCAAAACACTGTCATATTATTTTCATAATTGACATTATCCTTTATGAATAATATATGTTTTTTTCTACAGAAGTAAACCGGCAACAATATCCTACCTCAGTCTAGCAATCTTTAAGAAAAGTACAGCAGGTTGCGTTATCTATTGGAGAAAGAGGGCATCAAGGGAAAGTTTGAAGCAGCCATTGACAAATGTGTCCTAAAGTCTCCTAACTCACAGAACGCTTGTTCCTTTCTCATATGATATGATGGCAGACAAGAGAGTACCTTCACAGTAAAAGTAAGTGGTGTGCCTCCTGCAGGTTCAAAGTTGTAGTCCCATGAAATTGTATCTGGGATTCTTGTCCTAATTTCCGCATAAACACAAGCATCGAGTGAATCAACAGACCTAACAACCATTGAAAAAAAAATGAGTCATATCGGGAGCTGAGTTTTTAAAGTTCTGCAATCAACTAGTTTATGACGAAATAGCTTGATAAGCTTGAAGGTGTCTTATTGACCTCTGCGTAATGGACTTCTTAAGCTTGAATTAGATACAATTCGGAAACTTCATAACATAGTCAACAAAAACTCACTTCAATTAAGGTAATAAGAACAATTTGAGATTTCACCCATTGAACTACAACTCTGCTACAATTGAGATAAATAACAAAGAACAGGGAAAACATACTTGACAAGGAGCTGCATATCAGGTCCTGGGTATTGAATCTCAATCATACTTGAACGTCCAGGCAAAGAAAACGTGTTCAAACAGTCGACAAAGAGCCCCAAGCTCACTCCAAACCGCGGTCGCCCTTCAGCATTATATTCATAGCGAATGAATAGCTGCAATCGAATAGGAATTGCTAAGACCCAAACTGCCAATTAAACCAGCTAGAAAAAACAAATTGACTAAACCATATACTCTATGTAATTGCGGGCAAAAAACAAAACAAAAGAAGAAGAAGAAGAAGAAGAAGAAGAAGAAAATGAGAACCTCGCGTTGAAGATAAACTTTGGCTTGAAGGCAACCGGTATCCTCCACAATCAAAACGACGCCGTGTTCTGATAATTCCACCACTGCATCCTATAATTAAAGCAAATGGTAAATTTAAAATCTCCGAAACCCTAGATTACTGAAAAAACCATTAACTTTCGAACATAAAATGAAAAGGAAAAAAAAAAGGAAACAGACCTGATGGCGTTTCCATCTAACGGCGGAGAGTGCGTCGACCATGCCTTGGACGTTGTCCAGCTGACAAACTAGATCCGGCGCTTCGGCTTCTAACGCCGACGAGCTCATCTCTTCCTCGCTGTCGTTTTCCCTTTCCCGCCAATTCTCCTTACGGACCAAAAAATACCCGGTAACCCATTTTGACAGTTTTAAGAGATCTAACTACGATTGTGTAAGTCCACGCAACGGCTGTGATCTACTGATAGTTTCCAGCTCACCATTTGTGAAGACAAAAATTACCATTCCACACTAAAACAAAAAATCAATCACTTGAATTTAATTCTAATCATAAAAAACTAAAATATTATAATAAAGATCTATGAAAATGACAAACTCAAACAGATATAATTTAAATAAAATAATATATAGATCATATTAGACATCTATTTATGAAGTAATGGTGAAATTTAGATTTTTATTTCGATAATATTAATTAATTTATATATGCGTGTATTTACATATGTTTTTTTTTTAAAATTGAAGTGAAGATATAAAATAGTTAACTTAATTTTGTTTTTATTAAAAAATCACATATATTATATCAAAAATCTTTTAATAATTTAACCTATAACATTATTTTGGAATATAGTGATAATATTAATAATTGTGAAACTTAACCGTTCAATATAAAATCTTATAAGTCAATTTTGATGTTTACTCAAATATTTATGAGATATAATTCTTGACCATTAACTAGAGTCGTTTAATTTATATTATTAATAAAGTTGCAAATTGAGTTTGATGTGATTAATTGGGTGACATTAATTCAATTGAAAATTTTACTCTAAAGTCAAATGATAAAATAAAAATTAATGCATTATTAATGATATTGAATTTAAAATGTTTTTAAAATTTATTCTCATGAGTTTAAAAAAGTTTAATTAAAATATTATGATATAATACTAAAAAATCATTAAATTATTAAAAAATAAAATAACTATCATTTTTTATTCGTTAACAAAATTTTTATACTTTTAATTTAAATCAAATAAAAATTTATAATTAACTATTGATTAATTACTATTAAGTAAAAATGATATTTTTTATTTTTATATCAATGTTTGATATGATATGTTATCTTGTTATAATACAAAGCAACAAAATCATGTGATCACATGATCACATTAAAATGTCATATCACTATATAATAAATCAACATATCATATTAGTATAATGTGATTATGTAATATAAAATTATAAATATTATTATAAGTAATGATAATCAATTATTTTTTAATTATAAGATTTTATTTAATTTAAAACATAGATATTTCATTCATTGTCAATAATGTATTATAGATTAAGAATGTGAACCCGTAAGTTATAAGTTTATTTAAATTCTATCTTCAAAATTTAATGTTGCATAAGGTTAGGTTTAAATTTCGATCAATGACATTTGATATTAGAATAGGTTTAAATTTTCATGAATTAAGTTAAGAGTTTGTATTTAAGTGAGGTAAAATATCATAAATTTCATATTTTTAAGAAATATTTTTGAGGGATGTCTTTTAAATTAAGAATTACACTTTTAAACTTAATTATTTTTTAATAAAAAAATTATAAATTTATTTCTGATACTATTTTCTTACACGCAATTTTTTACCAAAAGGACAGAAAGTACAAGAAAAATGAGAATTGAATAAGGACAAAATCCCACTGCCCGCTAATATAGCGGAACACGGGGCCCAATCAAGTCATTTCAAAAACGTCGTTGCGCCGTCACGCCCTCCCAAAAAGGCAAAAACACGAAAACGGCCTCGTGCCGGTTATCCTCATCGTCTTCTCCCCTTAAGAACGCCGCTCTCCCTTGTCCGTACAGCCATCTGTCTGTTTCTCAGTGCCCACCAGTCTCTTTCGCTCTCACGTTCTTTGTTTTCATTTTTTTTTTCCAAAATCCCTAAAAATCCGCATATCTCCGATGGCGCAAATTTACCGTGCCTCAAAACCCTAGAACCCCTCCCTTTTTCGGTTTTTTATTATTTCTTTAATTGTAAAGAATCAGTGAAGTGGAATGGATGGAATGAGTAGCAGCAGCAACGGCCAAAACGATGCATCAACTACCGGCGGAGGAGCTCAAACGGCGGCGCAACCTCAACCGACGCCACAGCCAGTGGCAGTGCAGAGTGCGAACGTGCCACCGCCTTTCCTGAGCAAGACTTATGATATGGTGGATGACCCCGCCACCGATTCCATCGTTTCTTGGAGCCCAACCAACAACAGCTTCGTTGTTTGGAACCCGCCGGAGTTCGCACGGGATCTTCTGCCCAAGTATTTCAAGCACAACAACTTCTCGAGCTTCGTCAGGCAACTAAACACCTATGTACGCCTTCTTTTTTCTTTTTCTTTTTTTAATTTCTTTCACCTTTCGCTTTAGTACTTTAAATTTTATAGTTTCTAATAATTAGTGTTTGAACTTTCCTTAGTTAGAAAAATTGGAAAATATTAAGTACTTTTGTTTCTTTTAGTTTGACTTGTTAAATATTTGATTTCCTTGTTGATGATAAGGATTTATTGTGAATGTGAAATTGTTCCAAATTAAGTTAATTTTTTTGGAAGTGATCAAGTCGACTAAGAGTCCCCTTGTGGTTGCTGAGAAAATTTAGAAAAATGAAAACCATGGAGGATAAGTTTTAGAAATGTTTTATAGTAAACTAAATTTAGAGGAACAAGTTTAGGAATATATGATTGCCCCTTAGCAGCAAATCAGTGTTCTAGGTAAGGGTATAGGGTTGCTAGGGCTTGAGTTATTGAAGAAATCAATTAAACACTCACTAAACCTTTTGGTTAACTGGATGTTTGTCAAGAACTAATATATGCCAAGTTATGTTACTATTATTTTAGTTGCTTTGAACAGGATCGGTTTCCTGTCTCTAGTAAATGTGATGTTTATACTGGGGATATAATGGCTTTGTTTCATTGTCTCCCAAGTCACGGAATTGTGTGATTTAAAGTTTTAATTGTGCTTCTTCCTGAATTTTCTCAGCAACTAAATGGAGCAGGGAGGGGAAATTGGAAAATGAAAGCAGGTCACATGTTGTTCATGACGTGGTCACAAGGTCATCAAAAGATAATTACTTTTATTTGTCTTTGTTTGTTGTTACTGGTTTAAATGAGACATATCTGAAGGACATTTAATATTTGATCTAGGAGTGGTACACATGAATGTGTCACCGAGATAATCAACCAGTGCAGATCTCGTATAATTCATCATAGAATTGGATATGACCATTGTTGTTGGGGTATATAGTGTGAAAGATGCACACACGGTGCAGGCATATTTTGCATGCATTTGGACTTTTGTTCCTTATATGTGTGTGAACCAGGCAGATTTTAGGAAATTTAGCTGCTAGGTTTTTTCTCATGGATTAGGCTTTTATCACATTGGATTTAGGCCTCAAAATTTCAGAGAGAGAATTTTTTTCTTTTAGATTGAATAGAGTTTACTTTGTTTGAGATTCAAGGGCAATAAACTGGCCAAAAATAACGAACTTTTTGCAGGGATTTGAGGATAGTGACCAAACAGTAAGGGTTAGGGTTTGTGTTGCGAGGGAAAGATTTTAATAAGGGTGCTGTTATACAGTTCTTGTTCAATAAATTGTGGAATATTGACAATTTTTAGCCTTTGCAGCATCAATATTATAAAATATGTAATGAACAGCCTCGCTGTTACAGTTCTTGTTCAATAGATTGTGGAATATTGACAATTTTTAGCCTTTGCAGCATCAATATTATAAAATATGTAATGAACAGCCTCATTGCTCAGGTGAAATTTGTGTTATTTGAAAATAATACAATCTTGATTAGTAATCAAGCATTTATACTCATTTTGCTGCAACAGCCAGTATTCACTTGACTGAGGCTTACATCTAAGTAATTTACTTGCAAACACACCTCTATTCTGTGAAAATGACTACTTCAATATTCTAAGATCTTAGTTAAAAATTTCTATTAATGAATCATTCTGGCATAACTCTTTAAGGATAAGTGGAAGAACTAGGATGAAACTGAAATATGTGTTAAATTTTCTTACCGCTTCATATGCAATTCTCAAACTCTATGTGTATTTGTCATTGTACATTCCATGTATATTCACGTGCATTTCTTGTATGTATATGTATATCGTAGATACATACACTATTCTGTTCATGCATGATCCTAGGGGTTTGACATTGGTTGTCATTTTATCAATATGAGATTCAGATTATATAAATATTTTCTCCTTATCTATGAGCTACTTTGGAGCAGTTTGTATCTTTGTTGGAAAACAAGAACAATGGTGCTTGTAGTTTGGGAAATGTTCATCTTATTGTTAAATGAATCTTATGGTACTATTTAGATCTGATTGTAGTTTATCCCATCCTCCTCCACAGATTTCCTTTGGAGTGGTGTATATATTACTTTGGCTTCTTAGTACCATGGGTGTTGCATTTTTGTTTATCGCATGATCCTGCACAGATTTCCTTTGGAGTGGGATATGTCACTTTGGCATCTTAGTAGCTTGGGCGTTGCATGTAATCTCATTCTTCGTTAACTATTCCTTAAGGTTATATCAATGTGTTCAGGTAAACTTGTTTATTAGATAGTATTTTAGGAAGTTCAAAGTGTAGGTGTCACATCAAATACATGCCTTTTTAAATAGAATCATTGAATGCTGGCCTTGATTGATAGTTCAATCATTTTGGTAGGGGTGGAGATAGGAAATGAGTGAGAACCAATGAGTAATTGTCTGTACAAAATACATTTTTTTACTTAAAAGTTTACAATGAAAACTTTTATAAAATGGTGATAGTTGTTTAATTCTTACATTGATACAGTCAAGTTGATCCAACCTCTGTGCTGCACCTGAATTCGGAAACTAAGTTTGATTTTCCACTGATATGGCACCACCTCGAAAGCTTTAGCATTTTAAGGGAGAATGGAAAATATGGTGGACCTGAAAGCTATCCCTCTATTTGACTGTGATATCTGCTTTGGGCCTAGTTTAGTTACTTTGTATAGTTATTTTTTTATGCTAATTTGCGTTAACATGGTTGGAGTGTGAGCTAGACATTGTGGTCTTTATATTAGTTTTTCTGGGATTATAGAAGTATGCAAGATTTATGATTTGCAGAACGGAAGTATATTATCTTCCAGGAGACAGATATACCTTAAAAGATGTGTGATCTTGCCTTAGTTCTTCAACTCAAGCCTTCATAAAAAAATTGAAAATTCAAATACGGTAGTTATAGTAAGGTTAAAACCTTTTTTTTTTTTAATTAAAATTTCAAGTGACTTTTAGCAAGGCTTGCTAGTTTGGTTTTCAGTAAGGTTGAAATGAGCTGACTCAAGCTGGGCACATCTTACGTGAGCTTGCTTATTTGAGTTTTATCCGAGTCAATCTCTAATTGAGTCAAATTTCTCAGCTCAATTCAAGCTTTTTCTTTCTTACTCTTTATCTTCTTTTGGTTTAGACTAGTGTAAGAGGATTCCAAATAAGGTCTGTCCTGGAGTGGGGATTGCAGATGGTGCCCATTGCGCCCATCTTGGCTTGTTTATTTGACAAGCTTGAATATTAGGCTTGGGCTTATTTATTTAAACTAGTTCCAAATAAAGTGACAAGCAACTGCTCATCAGTGATTACTATGCCTTTACAGATGGATGTCTGTATGACTGTATCCAAGAACTTTTTCCTTTTTTTCCCCCTATCCTTTTTGTTTTTATTATTTCCTTCAGACCAGCAATATTGACATAAATTTTTGTATTTTTGTCAATAACAATTCTGCTGAGTGATCTGCTTTTTTTTCCCATACTTTTTGTTCTTGCTGATGCGTTTGGATAGGGTTTCCGAAAGGTTGATCCTGACCGCTGGGAATTTGCAAATGAGGGATTTTTAAGGGGTCAGAAGCACCTGCTTCGAAATATTAGTCGGCGAAAGCCTGCCCATGGTCATGGCCATCAGCAGTCACAGCAATCACATGGACAGAGTTCATCTGTGGGTGCCTGTGTTGAGGTTGGGAAATTTGGGCTTGAAGAAGAGGTTGAGAGGCTTAAGAGAGACAAGAATGTGCTTATGCAGGAACTTGTTAGGTTGAGGCAGCAGCAGCAGTCTACTGATAACCAGCTGCAAACTATGGTGCAACGTCTTCAGGGGATGGAGCAGCGGCAGCAGCAGATGATGTCATTCTTGGCAAAGGCTGTGCAGAGCCCAGGCTTTTTGGCTCAATTTGTGCAGCAGCAAAATGAGAGCAATAGGCGCATAAGTGAAGCGAACAAAAAGAGGAGGCTCAAGCAGGATGGTATCATTGATAATGAGCATTCCGCTTCCTCTGATGGACAGATTGTTAAATATCAGCCTATGATGAATGAGGCGAAAGCACTGCTCAGGCAGTTCATGAAAGGAGATGCTTCTCCCAGGATGGACTCTTTTAACAACAATAATGAAAATTTTCTGATTGGTGATGGTTTGTCATCGTCCAGTGGAATAGATGGTGGGAACTCTTCAAGCCGTGTATCAGGGGTGACTCTTCAAGAGGTCCCGCCAACTTCAGGCCAGTCAACATATATACCAGCAACTTCAGAGATCTCAGGGCATTGCCCCTCAACTGCCATAACTGAAGTACAATCTCCCCCAAGTGCAACAACCTCTGAAAAGATTACGACAGCACAGTTTCCCGATGTGAGTGCACTGGTTGGAGTGCAAAAGCAACCATCAATATCCGTTTCTCAGACAGATATAATTATGCCCGAGCTTTCTCAAATACCAGACATGGTCCCAGAAAGCATTGTTGATATTCCAACAGAAAATTACATGGGGTCTGAAACAGGGAATGGTGGATTTATTGATCCTGCTACATTGGTTGTGGATGGTTCAGTTCCCATAGAACTTGATGACATTGCTTCGGATCCTGACATAGATGCCTTGCTGGATAATTCTACTTTCTGGGATGACCTTCTTGTGCCCAGTCCATTGCCTGATGATATTGAATCACCCTCAATGGATGGTAAAAGCAAGGGAAATGAAGGGCAGCTGATTGACAATGGATGGGACAAATCTCAGCGTATGGATAAGCTTACAGAACAAATGGGTCTTCTTAGATCAGATAACAAGGGGGTTTAATCTTGTGTACCAAAACGTATATTGCCTTTCACATTATCTGAGGTAAACCTGAAAGTTATATTATTAACTTTTATAATCACATGATCCTCTTATTTTAGTCATTGGAAACTCAACTAATGCCTTCATTATCTTTGTTTTGCACTCGCACATATATAAACCGTATAAACCTGTTTCATTATACTTGATATGAAAAAACCTGATGAAACCATTTCCTGAAGGCCTCCAACATTGAAAATGTTTTAAATATGTGGATGTAATACGAAGAATTTCTTTCCAATGTGTTTTTTATTTTGTGGTTATTGAACATCAGTACCAGCTGTGTTGGAGCCAGTCCTATCTTGCTCTTACCTTTTAGGTTTCGAACCAGCTGGCATGAGTAGGACCTGAGTATGGTAACAAACGTGTAGTGGCTGATACCGTAAACTAAAGATAAAGTGAAACTCGAGGTTTAAGGTTGGTGGAGATTGGGATGATTGCTTCCCTTAGATGGGGAGAATGGCCGGTGAGGCTACGCCTACCAGTGGGCTGATGGCGGTTTGCTAGGCTTGTTCCTTGTGAAGGATTATTCATGAATGTTCATATCAATTTACTGTTAAAACGTTAGTTCGTTATTTTGAAGATTAAAGAATACAAGAAGAATAAATAGGTGGGGAATTTGGCTAGTTATTCTAAATGAAAACTGTGCAGTAAAAAGAGTTCAGTGAGACGAAGGCCACCTGGTCAAATGACTCCTAGCAGAGGAAAGAAAAAGAACCTGGTCAAATGGCTCGGAATCAACACTGAAACAAAAATTGACAAGCACGGTAAAGGGAGGTCATGAATTTTATTTTATATTGATTGTGTAATAAGGTGAGATGATTATTTGATTGCGTTAAGTTTATATTAGCCGTGACAGTTGATATTAAAATTAATTAAAATTAATTCTGAATACTAATAATGGCTTTATGATACTGATTATGTGTCACGTCTACTGTTGACTTCCAAGAAATTTCTAAATGTTAATATTTACACGTTTATGAGGACCCATGTGTGTTAAGTTTTTTTAATTGTGCAGGCTTTTGTTATTGTTGGTTAAAGCGAAATGCGGCTGTTACATGGCTTAACCTTCCATTTCGGATTCTGATCCTAATAACTCGATGTTCTGATCCCCGCCGGCACGTTCCCCTTTCTTTCTTCCCATCTCTGATGTTATCGAAGATTTGCTCGAATAATCAATCTAACGGCTTCCCTCGTTCCCCTTATTCCGCCATGGAAATCTTAACTTTGGAAGCACATGTTTAACGATAGCCATGGAAAATGGGCATTTTGTTACCAGAGTTTTTACATAAAAAAGACCCCTAAAAAAAAGAGACACGTGTCATTCCAAGAACTGAGAGATGCTGACATAAACCAGGAGTTCCGTGAATCAAGGGATCGTCACTGCCCACAGTCATGTCTTCTGTACTTATAACTGTTAGATTGATCTATTTGTTTTACATGTAAAACATTTTAAAAGAACAAGTGTGTAAATGACACTAGTTAGAGAGAGAAGGCACCAGCAGGGACTCCGTTTATCCCTACCACCACCACTACCTGCAGCTGATTTCCGGCAACGGTCTCATTACTCAGCGTTGCTGTCAGCCATTGGTCCGACATCTCCAGACATCGAAAGCCTCTCCGACCTCGAGAAACTATCTGTCATTGGCCACGGTAATGGTGGCACTGTGTACAAAGTCCGTAACCGTAAAAGCTCATCCGTTTATGCTCTTAAAGTCCTACGTTTCGATCAGAATGCGGCCATAATACGGCACCAAGCGGCGTGTGAAGCTGAAATCCTGAAAAGGGTAGATTCCCAATTCGTCGTGAAATGCCATGCGGTGTTCGACGCCATAGGAGGAGAGCTCTGTTTCGTTATGGAGTACATGGAGAGAGGATCCTTGTACGATGAACTCTCCGTCAGGGTGAATTTGCCCGAAGATGTTATTTCCGGTGTTGCGCAAAGAGTTTTACGAGGGTTGCATTATCTGCATGGGATGCAAATCGTGCATGGCGATATAAAACCATCGAATCTACTGATAAATGGGAAAGGAGACGTGAAGATTGCAGATTTTGGAGTGAGCAAGATCGTCGTAGGCACTCGTAACGCCTGCGACACGTGCATGGGAACATGCGCTTACATGAGCCCAGAAAGGGTCGATCCCGAGAGGTGGAACGGGTGCGACGCCGACGGTTTTGCAGGTGACGTTTGGTCGCTCGGCGTGGTGGTCTTAGAATGTTTTGTTGGTCATTATCCGTTGATTGGTCTAGGGGAAAAACCCGATTGGGCAGCTTTGATGTGTGCTATATGCTTCGGGGAGAGGTTGGAGATGCCTGAGACGGCTTCGCCGGAGTTTAGGAGCTTTGTGTGGAGGTGTTTGGAGAAAGAATGGAGAAAGAGAGGGACAGTGGATGAGCTTCTTGGTCACCCTTTTGTGAATAGGAGTTTTGGAGGAAGTTCTAATGAAGGATTCATCGATTTTGCTTTGCACCATTGAGTTTCTTCAATTTTGCTAGAAAAAAAAAAATTTCTTTTCAAGCCTTTAGCTTTGATCTCCATCGTTAATAGACCTTTGGGTTTCCAATATTTTGGTCGTACAGATAAATTCTGTTGTTGGAACTGGCTGGTTAATATTCATGACAGAATGGAAAGCTAAACCAGTGAGCTGCTGGCAAATGATTCCCACTAACAGAGAAAATGTGTTAGTAAAGGTGAGAGACCTGGTGTTCAACATGATCGATGGGTTCATTTTTTGCCATTACCATAGAGCATTCGGATGTCTAAACTAAACTAATCAAGCAGTTCTCATGGTGTTGCTGTTGATGATACTTGGATTTTCATAAAAGTTCTTGGCTTAGCTGAATCTAGAGCAAGATCCCATTAACTAATTTCAGCTTACTTCTAGCAACCAAGGCAATAGCCTTAGCTTCCAACGGTGTTGATGTTGATATCTTTGTTAGATTTCCCAAAAAAAACTCTGAATTAGCCTGTATCTAATAGATCACTAGCTCTAGTTATATCAGGGTGTTACTGGATCAGTTCTTTTGTTGAGAAGAATTCGTATCAGAATTGCACCCTGTATGATGAAATTATGTACATATAAAATCAGACAGACCAAACCTAAGTCATTTTCTAATTCCAGCCAAAACAGACAGAAGATCAAATTGATGGCAGCCCGTAGTCTAGCTGAGCTCTAGATGAAGATGTACCGACGCCACTGATGATTCCAAGGATTCTTACTGCAAGGTGAAGCTGCGCTGAACTCAACATTTTTACAGTCAAGAGAGTAGACCAACCAATCACCATTTTGGTGTTCTCCAACATTGACAAAAACTTGAGGTGGATGCATGCATTCTCAGCTTCTTTGGCACTATCCTAATGACAGATTTATCACTACCTAGGTAATTTCTCTTACCATGACAGTTGCAATGAATGTAAACATGAATTAAACACCGCAAACAGACTGCTACAGAAAATGATCATTTCACTAATATTCATGTTTCAAAATCAAATGGAAGCAAGATTTTTCTGTCCTGTTTATCAAGAAGTGTTACCAAGGTTACGCTTGTACTCTTTCATATATGCCTCCATGAATCCATAATAAAGTTCAGCAATGTACAGATACAATCAAGGTGTTGATGGTCAAAGAAGCCAGATCTCTACGCTCTATGAACTCCATCCTCAAGAAATCTGCAATCATTTTGGGGGTGCCATGCTACAATTCTTTGTGAATTCCATCTGCTTCTGTAGCAGTCCACCTGGATTCAGTGGATTGGAATCAGTAACATCAAATGACTAAATAAATAACATAAACATACAAAAACAATGCAGTTGCAAAAAGGAAATATAGATTGTAACCATGAAGAATTGGACATTAGATTCCAATGCCAAAAACATGTAAGCAAAAGAGACACCAAGAAACACTACTTTTCAGGACATCCCAGTAACTTTGCCACTCCCAGGTCTTTAAGAGAAGAAAATGAGCCAAAAAATTCAAAATTTAAGTCACTCATTATAAGTGGAACTCAGGAATTTTAAGTGGCTCATATTATAACCAGAGTCATAATCAACAGGAATGAATCGGATCTAACAAAGTTGAGAAGGCAATTGATGTCCAGTGAATTGAAGAACTAACCTGGTCTTGATATCAGGTGGATGCGGGAACGAGGACCTTCAAATTTCCAGTTATCTTCATCCAATGATTTAACCTCTTCGTTGAGTGCAGCCATCAAATCAGATTTTAGAACTGCAATGTAGAAGCAATAGCATTTTCATAAATGACAGTTAATTTCAATGATTGGGACTTATAGCAAAACCCCTTGCAGAAATTAGGCCTGACAGGCTAAAACTGCAACCTGGCTAGGGAACTTCCACATTTAGAAAGTAGAAAGATGGACTTAAAAAAGTTAAAAATTCTCTCTTTACATCCTTTTCATTGTCTCAGCAAGAACAAAAAATGCAAAATTATTTCTTTAATAAAAAAAACAATCAGACCCTGAAGACAACTAAAGAATTCTTCAAAATAATCCCAAGAATTTTACAAAAATTAACCACAAAATTCAACCCATTAAACAAAATGGCTGTAAGAATCAATTCTGTTATCATAAATTTCAATATTTGGATGTCAAGAAACCAAAAATATCCACCCAACAAAGCCTCATACAACAAGAGTATAATCAACCAATACTAAAGACATCCCAACATATCCTAAAAGCCCACAAAAATTAATGAAGAAATGTAGCAGAAACTATGAAGTATAGCATCAAAATTGAATAATTCAACAGACACATTCAAAACCCAAAAACTTATGCAGAAATAAAATGACCCAAATGGCTAATAGCACATGCTTAACACAAAACAGATAGTCCAAAGTGAAAGGAAGAAAATTCGAAAAAAAAAAAAAGGAAAAGAAAGAGAAACAAACCACGCATGGCCTCATCCTTGCGATCTTGGATAGAGATAAGATCAGAAGGGAAATGGAAATCCTCCAAACCAGCATTGGTGGTACTTGCTCCTCCTCCAAGGATTGCTGTTGTTGATATTGATGAGTTTGCCGGTGACGAACTATTCATTTTTACTATCGTTTTCACCTTTGCCTTTTTCAGGTGAAAAGAATTCAGAACAAAAAAATCTCACCTTTTCTTGAATATCAGCTTTTACAGTTCAGTTCTCAAACTCAAAACTTTGTTTCGACGCTTGGAAGGTTCTTCGTTGATTTCATTCGTGTTCCGGTCTTTGGTTTCTGGAGTTTAAAATGGAAACAGATACGCTTCTTAATTTGGCGAAAAGACAAAAGCTTTACCAATTCCTTCCAAAATGTCTAAAATGGTAAATTGAATTTTCTTTCTTTCCTTTGTTTATGGGTTATGGGGCCACTGGGCCTTTGTAACTCTTAAGCCCAAAGCTGATTTCTTTGGGAATGAATCTTCTGATAATTTTATTTATTGTCCACTGAACTGGGTTGCTCTTATTTTCCTCCGCCAAGATCGCTCCAGTCTTATTGAGCACTGTTGTGATTCAGTGATTGCTTTTGTTGGAACAAGAACAAAAAGGAAATATAAGGTCAGCTCTTTCTTTTTCTCCCCCGAGTTTGTTTTTTTGCTGAATAATCTGATTCTTCGCTTTCCCTCGGCATGTTCTTGTTATGTAATTCAAATCTCTCTCAATCACTCTCTCTCTCTCTGCAAGTTTTGAATTGGTGTAGTTAATGGAAAATTAAAAATTTGTATTTTGGGTCATTGTAATTGTTCATGATGGAATTGTTAAGGCTCTTGGCTGGGTGAAAGTTAAAAGGAGTAAAGAGAATTTTTTATGAAATATGTGAACTGATCCTTCTTTTCTTTATTTGTAAGATTGATGGATGGGTTCTGAAGTAATCTTGTCTGTACAAACTTCAATCTGTCCAAAATTTCTTGTGCTTGTTAGTACAAAACATTTGATTCAATGTAGAAAGTGTCCTACCTTGTGATTTTCTTGTACATTTCTTATCTAATTTGTTTCTTCAATTTCAGTGACTCTATGGCAACTAGACAGTATAACCGGTTATGCTTTTATCAGAAACTTGCAATGCTGTGGATGTTCTTTTCTGGTGCTGTCTCTTGCATGCATGTCTTCTCATCTTCAAGTGAGGTCAGTCAGCATGATGCTTCTTCCTGAAACTTTACAAATTATCTATTTCTACTGTCATGGATGTTAGTTGTTAAAAAAGAAGAAAAGAGAATGCAGCTGCCTTGGTAATTAGTCAAGGTGCTTTGTGGGTTAGGTATCTGCCTAGCTATCTTACATTTAGAAACTTATGCCTTGCTAGAGCTGACAGCTAAGTTTTCAAGGAATTCGACTTCCTTAATTTTCAGGTCAAAATGAAAGGACCACCGGATTCCCAGAACTCAGATGCCAGGAACTATATTATGAAATCGTATTTTGACAAATACGAGAACCTGCATGATTCAAGTTTCGAAGATTTTATGGCGCATGAACTTTCTTCCGGTTTGTGTGACATGTTTCCAGATAACCTGAATATTAATGTGAGGCTATCAGTTCTAGAGCTCTCTCTACTTGGTGAAGGTTCTCATCGTCATTTGTCTTCATCTATCAGATTGCAGATTGAGGCAGAGTCTATTGCTAAATTGCCTGATCATTTTTGTGAAGTTATAATTATACAAAGACTACCCCTTGGAGTATTTGCTGACCCGTTTGAGTTACAACATCTTCATGAGCGGAAGGGTAAACAGCAATTGATTTTCCTTGTGAAAAAAACAGACTAATTGTTTAGTTACAACAAGGCTTACCGCATTATCTTCAATTTTTGAGGTTAACTTATGCATTTTACTTGTTGCAGTGTTTACAAATATAGCTGTTTTTGGAGACACCGGCTTAGAATTGCCTTCGTTTCGGTCCAATCGATCTGTTGTTGAAGTTCACATGGATGCTGGATCCAACATCTTGTCAGGGCGGAATAATGGACTGGAAATCAATGTACGGTTTCCACTACATGCACGATATCAGGTAAGTGAGAGGGAAGGCTTTCAATACTATCACTTGTTTTAGTACTTTGTAGTTGAGGCAACTATCAATATGAATTTCTAGCATCAGCCATGTTTGATCTTTGTCATTGACATGGCCAAAACGCAAGAGCATGTGTAGACGTGTCAAACGCAGGTACCCAGTGAAAATTTGAACTTCTTTTTCTTTTCTGTTTTGCAGCCCTTAGATGAAAGTGGCTATTCGATTGTTGAAATTGATGAACCTGATGTATTGATGAGCTGCAGCATGGAAGGAAAGCACCATAAACAGAGCTGTTTGTACATGTCACCCCACGACAGTGCTAAATCCAGAACCAGTACTGTAGCATGGAGAATACCTTCTGGAAAAAAGGCACATGCCGGATTTGTATCAGTTGTTACCTTCGGTACTGCCTTCTTATCAACTCTTTCAATTGTATTGACATCTATATATCGTTCAGGCATCAAGGTGTCCAAAAACTTGAAACAATCTTAGCCGATATCAGGTTCTACATGATAAATTTGTTTTTATGGGACAGATAACATATCCTTTAAGGATTTTGACATCGTTTTGTCTGAGTTTAATGCCTTCTTGGTTGATGCTATTTCTGTCCTCTCATTCAGGGTTTAGAGTTTAGGGAAAGAAGTTAACGCAATGGAAAATTCAATAAAAATAAATTAATTTAACACTGTACAGTAGTAGGTACTTTCTCTTAACACCAGAGAAATTTACTTGACAGGATAGGTCAGAATGCCATGGAAGAAAGGCACGATGTGAATGCATATATATTGATATGGAAAAACCAAAGAATTATAACTCTTATTACAGGAAATATCAAAAGAAGACAAAAGGGACGATACTCGAAAGCTGTAACACACCCTCAACAAACCCAAACACCCAACTTACAGAAAAGAGACACCCCCGCCCAAAGATCAACCAAATATCATAAGGGATGACCAATGAGGCAATGACCACATGATATATACTTAGACTAAAACTTTAACTCAAGTCAGCCATGATGTCTCGCGAAACAACATAATCAAACACATTTAGATCACGCTCTTGTTGCTGAGAAGATCTTTAACTTGCTCTATGATTCTGATCAGGCTGCTAGTACTATAATCACGATGAGAAGCACAATACCAAATATCACCAGGAGCAAGCAGGTCTGCACAAAAAATTTAAAGACATTAATTCCTTGGAAGAATGGTAGGCAGTATCTTTCAATGATTAAAGTAACTGTCCAAGATGGCTTTGCATAGGCAGGTCGCTACATTATTAAGGTGTGTGATCAATCAGGGTTCCCAGACCCACTGAGGGAAACCCCGCACCATGTCCCACTATCCCAACTAAAAGGGGTATAAAGAAAGTGGGTATGTCTGCCGAGATGGTGCTTTACACCCAGTGCACAATTTTATTTTAATAAAATAAAAAATCTGAGAATTGTACGTTACCAAAGAAGAATTTGATCTTTGGGTCTTTGCAGCTTTCACAAGTTGGGATTTTGCCTGTCCAGTGGCAGCCTGTGTATTTTCAATATGGGTCCCAATGTCATCTGCAGCATAGATTGACGTTCAGTACTTCTCAACACGACGCAGAAGGTCAGAAAAATCATATAGTGAATTTAATGGAAGATGAAATTCTTTTACCAATTATAGTTCCTTGCTCATGAACTAGCACAGCAAGATCTTTGAAGATCTCGTTCACCTCACCAATTTGCTGCTGAATTTCTTGAATTCCTTGTTCTCTTTCCTCAATGATAGCCTCATTAAAAGCAATCTCATTATCCAACAGCAAGACCTCCTGTCTGCAAGAAAAAATTTCTCAAAAGCTAAAGTCAGTAATTGGATAATCAAGTTCATAAAAATAAATGATAAGATAATGCAATAAATAAACAGTCTATAAACAAATATAGACTGCTTCAAAATATATGCTCAAACGTTGAAGCGCCATATGAAAAGGATTGCTTGCGAGAATTTGTAAAGCAGAACTTACCTTCTTGATTCCACAAGAAGGGCTCGCTGTTCAGCACTTTTATCTGAACCTACATCTATCTCACTGGCCGTGTAGCTGCATATAACAGGAAGAACCTCTAGTATAAGAATAACATGCAAAAGTCTAGAGCAGGATTGGTGCATAACAGAAGTATAACCACCAAACAATTAGCATTTGCAACCAGTAAAAGGCAGAAACTTCAGTAATCAATATAGATGTTTCATAAAAGATTTGTCAAAACCATGTTGCTAATGACTCAATTTTCTGTGTACACCATAAACCAAAAAGCAGTGAATGCATTCACTTCCCCATCCATGTACATGTAAAGCCTCCCACAATAAATACCTTGAGGGAAGAACTGTCTGGGGAACAAAAGGAGTGTATGCTGTTTCCCTTTCAGCGGCAAGCCGTTGAGCCTTCTGAAACTCTTTCAAAACTGCTTGAAAATCTTTTGCAAGTTTAGCATCTGTTATCTTCTTGCTTGCCTACAATTACAAAAAATTAGAAGGCATCAAGTACTTCCAGAGGGGAAAGAGGAGAGAGAGGGAGAGAGAGGGGGCAGGGGTGTTGTCAGCTCATCTCTGTCAAGTGAAGACCAGCAAGCTTAATTAAATTCAAGAACGTTCATGCTCAGGTTTATATATGAAATATCAAGATTCCAAGTATATATAAACCCCCCACCCCCAAAATTTAAAAAGAAAAATATTATGTCCTCCAGATATCTTATCCGTGGTGGAAAGTCAGTTATAATCGCACATTTCAGAGTGGTTTTAGCAAGAAGCTCAATAACCATGCATGAATTAACCAGATTTTATATAGAGCAAAAAATTCATCATTTACTCTTTGTTGATTTAAAAAGCAAAATAGAAGGATGCTTGGTCCACATAATCAACCAATAATAGCAAACAAAACCAAACTTACGCTAACT
The DNA here is from genome assembly GCA_036013995.1 of Theobroma grandiflorum. Classification (NCBI taxonomy): domain Eukaryota; kingdom Viridiplantae; phylum Streptophyta; class Magnoliopsida; order Malvales; family Malvaceae; genus Theobroma; species Theobroma grandiflorum. The sequence continues at coordinate 1,018,781 of CP142131.1, read as the reverse complement.
TCAGCACGGTGATCTGTTTCACTAGCTTGTTTAAGTTTAGCCGAAGTGTCCTTCACTAATTGCCCAATATGTAGCCTCGTTTTATGCCTGCGAAGTGAGACATGTCAAAGAAAGCAACTCGTTGCCCATGCAATACAATGACGCAGACCTCTAAGTGATCAAGAAAGGCCAGCATTATACATCGACAAACATGTAGTAAAGTTTTCGACAATTGTCACAATTATCCAAACGAAAAATGATAAACTCTCTGAGCTTTCTTCAAAGGCGAGTCAAAATTGAACTTGACCAACGGAATCATTTATCACCATCCCTAACTGAAATTCCCAAATAGAAAGATCCAAGCTAAAATCAACGCGATTGAACAAAATTAAACCAAAATTTTGCGTATCTTAATTCAAAAATCAAATACGATCACATTCAAATAAAGTGATCAGTTAAAATTGCAAAACGGGGCCATCGAAACTGGGGCAAGACTCACAGCTTTTCTCGGAGCTCAGGCGTGTCCTTAGGAGTCCCGAGGGTATTGACGAGTCGCTGGAAGGTGGAAACGGCGGTGTTGATCTGGAAAATGCCAGAAGCCACTGCTTGCGTGGCGTCTTGCTTTCCGTTGATCACGTTTTGCCTCGACGCGAACGGCCGTCCAGCTTCCAGATCTTGAAAGCTCATGATTGCTCTTTTCTCTCTCTACCCGACCCTAAACTTTCTCGAGAAAATTAATTTTCTTGAGAAAGGGATGGGAAAGCGAAAAGAACAGGCCGAGAGGGGATAGGGAAAGAAACACCGATGGGAATTTGGTGACAAAACGGAACCGAAGAACAGGGCGAGAATTGAGGGCACGGAGCGAAAGAGAAAAGAATTTGTCGTTTCTTTAATGAAATAAAAAAAATAAAAATAATAGATTTAATAATTATTGTGAAAAGCGGTTTGTTTCGTTTGTTGTTGTGTAAGGCGCGTGCGTAATTTAAAAAAAATGGAAAATTTTAAATTTATTTTTTGTTTATTTGGTTAATTACTTATGCCCTTTTATTTTGCTCCGGCAAAGTGATGTGGACGGGATATGGGACACGTGGTTGATGGACAGAGGGGAAGGTGATTGCCACCGAGTGGGCTCGCTGGTTTACTGATTAAAAATATTATTATTTTTGTTTTCGTACTTATTTTTATATTAATTTTATTTATATTTTTTATACCTCATCGTGTGAATTTTTTCAAAACAATTTTTACTTTAATGGACGGTCATAAAATTATAAAAAATATTTATAAATGTGAATGAATAAATAATTTTTTTAAAATTAAAAATATTTTAATAACTTTATTTGATAAATTTTACTATTCATCTTTTCATGAAAAAAAAAATTCATGAGATATGAATTTAAAACATTATAAAATATAACATTAAAATATGTTGAAATCGAAAGGACGTGAACTTTGTCCTTTATTTTTTAATAAAAAAGCTTTGACAGCGATGCGCAAAATAAATAATGGGTTAAAGTTGGCTTGGTTCATGTGTCCAAGATCAGAGCGATGTATTTGAAGCTTAATTCATCTTTACGTTTTGTCAGTGAAATTTTATATTAGTGAGAAAAATGAAAGTTATTTACTAATATTTTTGTTTTATGTTGGTTTTTCATTTATTTGTGAAGGTTTTGATAGTAATTAAAAATAGGTGAAATTCTATAAAAACATAAATAAATAATTTTTCCCATAAATCACATTTAAAATAATTTGCATATAATTTTCTTAAAAATAGATTATTGAATTTAAGCATAATATTTACTTTTACAAGTTTATTTAATAAAAATTTTTGAGTAAAATATCCTGATCCTGTTAAATTTTAATCATAATTTCAGATAAGTCTATTAATATTCAAAATAAACAATATTTCAAAATAATATCTTTTATTTGACACACAAATTCAACCGTTATTTAACGTGTTAGATTGATAATGTAATAATATTTCTAGTACAATTTAATCTTTTCTTAATGTTTAAAATTACTATACTATATAAATTATAATTTTTTATTTCTAATCATTTTCTCTTTCATTAATAAAAATTCTCTCAAAACCTACCTCTCGCGGTTGGCTACCTTGTTATCGGATTCGAGTGCAATCGTGCTCTCAAGAGAGTGCCAATCTCATCAGGGGCGGAGCGTCCCTTTGTGATAGGCCCTCCAAAATTTTTGAAATTTTTTATACATTATGTATTTTATAATAAATTTTTAAAATAAATTTTTATTAAATAATTAATATAATTTAAAAATAATAAAATTACTTTACAAGTTTCATTCAATTTTACTCAAATTCTTAATTTTTTTTTAATTTTTTAAATTTCTCCACCCATTTTTTCCTCTTTTCTTTTTTGTCCTAAATCCTTATATTGCGAAATTATAAAGAGGTAAAATTTTTATTTAATTTTTTTATTTATATTATTATTATTATATTTATTTATTTTTTTAATTATATTCTATTTGCTCATATATTTTAAGTTTCTATATATATATTTTTTTAAATTTCTACGAATCATTAATCATTTTTTTTTGTTATATAAGTTATATCTACTACTTGTCATAGTTTTTTTTTATTATGTGGATTTTATTTTTAATATTTTTAATTTTTAAAAATTAAAAAATTATTGTATATGTAATTCTCAAATATAAGTTTTAGTGTTGCACTATTAGTTGTTGTTTAAAATTTTACTAATATATTATTTTTTATTAATCTTAATTATATAAGAAAAATTATCTCGAGTGTGTGTTTTTAATGCACTTTACGTTTTATATTTAGTTAAAAAGAAATTATATTGAGTATAACAAAAAATTATTAATTCTGTATATTGTATTTAACTATTTATATTTTATATATTATAATTTAATATTTAGTATTATAAACTTAAATATAATAAAATAAAAATATTGGAGGTTGACTATATCAATTTTGTAGTCATTTAAGAAAAACAATACTTCGAAACGAAATAGATAATAAGTTTTTTATAAATAATTTAGTTGTTTATAATAAAAAAGATATTACCATCGTTGAACAAAATTTTCCTATAGCACTATTATAAGTTTTTTTTTTGTTTTTTTTATTTACATGTTATATAAAATTATTATTTATTATAAATCTTTTGATTATTAATGGTTAAGTTTAATATATTAATTTTAAAAAAATATTTTTATTTTTCTTAACCTTTGACCCCTCAATAAAAATTAAGATGTTTTACTCAAATTGTTTTAGTTTTTAACATAAAAAAAATTTCTAATAATTGAATACATGTAATAGATCTTTTCATTCAAATATCATCTCATTTTATTGTTTAACAATTGACATGTCATATATATATATATATATTATATTTTTTAAAGATAATTTTAGCTGGTATTTTATTTGATCTTATTGGAATCTCATGTGTAAGTTTTCATTATTCAATTTTTAGGACGGTTGATGAGCAATTATTTTTATAGTTAAAAAAAATTAGTTTCTCTAGTTATGAATTATGGTATACTATCTAAATTACTACAAGAACTAGTATCTAGTAATATTAAATATGCTAATAGATAATATGTAAAGACATTGTTCGATCTATTTAAATAAGATTAGGGCACCAATAATTATCTTGAAGTACCCATTACTCTATTTTCATTATAGATAATGAAATTTTTAATGTATATTTGACAATTTCATATTATTTATTAGTATTTCTCATAATTACTAAATTATTTATTTTAATTTATACATTGTTTAAGTATAAATTTTATTTTGAATTTATTAATTTAATTTTAATTAACAAACACATAAAAAATTAAATTTTAATTTCTATTATTGAATTTGGATCGAATAGGACTCCCACATCAATTTTCAATTAAATAAATGAACTCAAATTTCAATAAAATATGAGTATTAAATTTTATAATTGAAATAAAAATGGGAATACTTTAATCGTTTTCATTTATTTCTAGCATATCAGGAAATTAAAGAATGCCCAAATGGACGTGTGAGGTGGGTCCGACCTAATGAGACTCAGATCCAATCAATTAAGAGGTCCAGAAACATTAATTCCTTCATTTCAACAATGGAATCTGTCCTGACCTGACCACAACCCGTAATTATTGCCTCAAACCAAATTTCTCCCTCTCTTTTGGTCTCTCGCACGTGCTACGATAGCCGGCGAGCCAAGCCATTTCCCATTTTCCCACCTCCACCCCAACCCTCGCACGTGCGTCCAAAACCTCTGCAGACTCTCTTCCATCCTTTAAGTAAAGTCCCTTCTTTCATTCTTCCTCCTTTTTTCTTCTTTCTGAAGACAAGACTTTATCGCGTGGCGGAACTTTGACCATTTGACCATGTCGTCGGTGAGTTCTTTTCCTTTCGTTTTGATTGCTTCTTCTTGGGTTAGTTTTGGTTTTGATTCAGGAAGAACGTTGTTTTTTTTTTTTCTTTATCGGTTCTTTCTTTGCAATCTGAAGTTGGGTTCTTGTTTGCCGTATGTTTGAATCTTTCTCTCTTTCTTTATCTGTTCTTTGGTATGTTTGCTATAAGGTTCAATGGATTCATGGGAGGACAGGGATTTTAATCACTTGATGAATATAGGATAGGGTTCCTTGAGATTGCGATTCGCATTTGATTATATTTGCTTTGTTGAAAAGAAGTAAAACTTGATTCGATAATTACATGAGCTAATACAGTCTTTTAATATTCATAAACAATGTAGAATTGGATTGGTGGAACGAACAAAACCATATTCGACTAGTAACTCCTACTAGTTTTGAGCCATCAAGCAGAGTGGAGTTAGACAGCAAAAATGGGAATTATAGATTTTGATAATTTGGGAATTTAGATGGTAAGCAGCTTATCAAATACATGCATTTAGCTATAGACCATTATGACAGAAGCATAAGAGAAATTTGAGGTCTTCTTCTGGCAGTAAGAAATTGCCGATTTCTCAGTCTACCAATAAGTGATTTATGCATAAGCTTAAATTGAATCATTCTAGATTTCCCACTTAATTTCTTTCAATTTTTCTTAGCTATTGTGTGTGTGATGTCTTCATATCTTTCCATCAAGTTGTCAAGGACTTGAGGTTGATTTATACATGATAGGTCAATAGAGTTCATATATTATGACTTGTGGAGATGTTATGAGTTTGGTGAGAAATGATTGTTTGAGGTTGCTAATTTGTCTACATTTACGTTTCTTTCTCTTAGCCCGGTTATTATCAAGACAAGATTTTATAAGTTCATTTTTTATGTTCTCATTGCAGATTAAAACTGTTAAAGTCAGCAATGTCTCTTTAGGAGCAACTCAGCGAGACATTAAAGAGTTCTTTTCCTTTTCTGGTGATATTGAATATGTTGAAATGCAGAGGTCGGTTTCTCTTTTAGTTCCTAACATCTTTTTTTCTATTACTTTTCTGTGGTAATTGAGCTTATTATATGGTTATGCAGCGATAACGAGCGGTCTCAAGTTGCCTATGTTACCTTCAAGGATTCACAAGGAGCAGAGACTGCTGTTCTTCTTACGGTAATTTCACTTTAGACTATCAATGGTTTCACTATAATGTGTCTTTTTTCTATTTGGAAATGGTTGTCCTTTGGTTTCTTTGTTGATAATATAAGACAAACTACAGTGTGATATCTTGCTAGATTGTGCAAATATTGAACAATTGTTGATTTGATGACAACATGGATAGCTTGTCCTCTTTAAATTGAATGCCCTACTTTCCTTTTTGGGACATTTTCCTTTCTGGAGATCACTTTTCTTTTTATCTTTTTTCAAAGCCGCAGAATCCATAAGATTCTAATATGAGAAAAAGTATCAAAACCACAATTTAAAAATGTGCTGCAAAAGGTTTCTCCCAGAGCTATATGCCAAGTCCATAGCTAAACAGGACATCAATTTGGGAAAAAAAATAGTAGTACTGTAATTCCTCAACTCTGAAGTAAACTGCAATTTTGCTTACCAATATATTAAGTTATGTATGATTGCTTGAAAGGCATGTATGCATGTCGCAAATGTGGATTGGCTTATTCTATTTATAGCATATTAGTTAAATAAGTGATCAACTACTTGTGTTTCAGGGAGCAATAATAGTTGATCTATCTGTCAGCATTTCTTTAGCTCCAGACTACAAGCTGCCCCCTGCTGCTTTTTTACCACCCTCTGTGAGTGTTACACTGTATTGATAGTTTGGATGCTAGAACAACGCTTACATTGTTTTCTATCTTCTCATTTTCTGCAGGCAACACAAAATAAAACTCCTGGTGGTGGTGATTCTGCTATTCGAAAGGCAGAGGATGTTGTTAGTGGCATGCTTGCTAAGGGATTTATCTTAGGCAAAGATGCAGTCAACAAGGCAAAAACCTTTGATGAGAAGCACCAGTTAACATCAACAGCCTCAGCCAAGGTAGCATCTTTTGACAAGAAAATTGGGTTCACTGAGAAGATAACTGCTGGTACTACTGTCGTTAGTGGCAAAGTACGAGAAGTGGATCAGAAATTTCAGGTTTCAGAGAAAACCAAATCAGCTTTTGCTGCTGCTGAGCAAAAGGTTAGCAGTGCAGGATCTGCCATAATGAAGAACAGGTATGTATTCACCGGCGCTTCGTGGGTAACGGGTGCTTTCAATAAGGTTGCAAAAGCAGCAGGAGAAGTTGGCCAGAAGACAAAAGAAAAAGTGGGAGAGGCTGAAGAGGAACGGAAAAGAAAAGTGGTTGATGACTTTGCGCAGATTCATCTATCTGAGTCCCCTAAAGCTTCTGCACCAAGTGAACAACCACTTTCAAAGCCTGCACCCGCTCAAGGATTGATCCTTTGATTTGCTGCCTCTGTAAATAGTTATGGAACTATGGAATTGAATTCTGTCATCTCTTAATTACATGCTTTGTTTTTCCAGTGTGGAAATGGTGAGATGTAGGATAAACCTATCCCGTAGCATTTCATATAATGAGCTATCTTCTTTGCCAGAATGCTAAATGAATTGAACAGTTACATTGTTGTTGGTGGTTCCTTGTAGTTTTTAGCCTTATTTGGCTGTCCATTGGCAAGCCTTTGGTCCTTCTGGATTATGATTTTAGTTTTATATAGAAACTATGTTCCTTATTGTTGGGATTGTGAGCTCAAATGTCTAAAGTCTGACTGTTTCCTAGGGTGCTCAAAGACACAGTCTGAGGTTGACGTTATAGTGATTTTGATAATATGGTAATGATAATATAAAATTTCACGAATGATATAATAGTAGTATTAATATGATCATACAATGACATGGATTTTATAATATTGATGAAGAATTATCTATGGTAAATCAATGATTTTAAACAACATTAGAAAAGAATCGAATCAAAATACAATTTAGGGAAAATGTGCTACGAATTAAAAATTATTTTATTTTTATATTTCATTATTTAAAAAAATGAAAAGAATCTTTTAAAATAAATAAAAAAAGTATCACATCATCATTAATATATAATATCATATTTAAAGATACATTATTAAAAATATATCATAAAAAATTTTAACACTATTAACCATTGAACTGACATTATTAATTTTAAAAAATATAAAATTAAATCCACATCTTTATCAAAATATAAAAACTAATTGTATACTTTATTAAAATACGAAAACTACTTACATAATTTAACAAATGTCTCTTTGGTACTTATATTTATTCCTATATAGGGCTAAAACCCCATAAAACGTTCCCATTGGGTCAGCCTCCTTTACCTTTTGTGGCCCACCCTCCTGAAACCCCAAATTTTCACGCAGCAAAAACCTCCCTTAACCCCCTACGAACCCAACTCTCTTGCTTTTGCAAACACTGGCCATGGCTACGTTGATCCACCGCACACTATCCAACAGAACCCTTCACCTTCGCTTCTTCTCCCAAGCCGCTCTCGCGCTCGACAAATCATCATTGACATCACCATCACCATCTTCTCCATTTCCATTGACCTACCTCGAAGGCTACCCCAAGCCCGACCCTAAGTACGCCGAGACTATATTAGCCATCCCACGCGCCACCTCCGGAAAAAGCATCGCCGCCAAAGAAAGAAAAGTGGGCCGACTCCCTAGCATCGTTTTCGAGCAAGAAGATGGGCAACATGGAGGCAACAAGAGGCTCATTTCTGTTCAGATCAATCAGATCAGAAAATTGGTTAAACATCTGGGCCAATCTTTTTTCCTTTCTAGGCTTTTCGATCTTGAGGTTCGCTCAGAGTTTGGGACCGGTGATTTGATTGAGAAAGTCCGGGTTCTCCCCAGGAAGGTAATCCCCTTTTTGGGTTTTTCTTTAATTCACTGAATTTGATTAATCAGATTGTTATTTTTCTTGCGGAACTTTCATTTTTCTTTAATCAGTTGCATTTTCCACTGAATTTGGATATATTTCTTGTAAACACCAATGTTTCAGCTTCATTTGCATGCGGGGACTGATGCACCTCTCAATGTAACCTTCATAAGGGCGCCTTCCCATGTTTTGTTGAAGGTGGATGTTCCTCTTGTGTTCAGAGGAGAAGATGTATCCCCTGGACTCAAGAAAGGTAAAGAGCTTCTTTAAACTTTTCTCTCGTTGATGCAATTGGTAATTGCATTTCTATGTGTGTTTAGTTTTGACTCTGCTGACTTATGGTTTATCTAATTCCTAGAGAGTTTGGATTCTTGTTTTGTTTTGTTTGGATCAAAAAGAGCGAGTATTAATAAAGAAAAGATTTAGGAGACAGAGGAGGAGAGAGTTTTAAGTCTACTTAAAGAGTATGGATTCTTGCTGCATGTGAAGACATGTTAGGGCATTAGTTCTATGGAAAGTTGGTTTTATTTTCAACACCAACCGTAGATTTTGTGTGCAGCATGAATTTTTCATATGATAATGTCAATTAACAGGGCCATTTCTGTTTTGTTTTTTATTTTCACTTAATGATATGTAGATGGAACATCTTCACAAACTTCCCCTCATACATATGAATATGGTTGGCATTAATTCCTATCAGCCTATGAAAGGATTTTCATTTAGACGTGGAGATTATTTGATGTGATAACTTGCTAAGTTTTAGCAATCATTCTAGAGATAAAATATTGTTGCATCACTTTCTGGAGTGCTCACACTTTCACAGTTAGTATTTTTTGATAGGAGAGTAGCAAGTGACATTACTGCGTATAGTGCCACATGAAGCGTATTGTGTGTATTAGTATCTATTTTCATTTTTTCCGTTCAAATTGAATAATAGAATTGAGCTTACCGTAATAAACATTATCCCGCATAGTGGGCAATGGGAAGTTATATATTTGTCACAACCTTTCATAGACTTGCCAATATGATGTTGCTGATGCATAATCCACACTTTGAAGCTTATTATAAATTGCTTTTGGATGAGTTGTGGCAGTCTCCTGATCAAGTGATCATATTCTTCCTTCTGCTTCACAAGTTATATATGAAGTTTTACCATGTTTCAGATTGTCAATTTTTTCTTATGAATCTCACTTGTTGCGTTGCCTTATTGTCACAACTAGTATATTCTTCCATTTATATATGCTAAATATCACTTGTATGACAAACCTGACAGGGTCATACTTGAATATTATCAAGAGGACTGTTAAGTTCCAATGCCCAGCAGATATTGTTCCTCCATATATTGATGTTGATTTAAGCGAGTTGGATGTTGGCCAGAAGTTGGTAATGGGAGACCTCATGGTTCATCCAGCTCTAAAGCTTGTTCAGTCAAAAGATGAGCCTGTTGTTAAGATTATGGGAGCCAGAGTTTCAGACCAACAGAGGAAGAAATAAAGACTTTGGTTCAGATTTTGGGCCTAGTATTAACAACATTTACCTCCACTTTTTGATTGGTGCTTTGGTCAGCTAAATTATATGCTCTCACTTCTCACTGTTCATGACTTTTGTACTTTTGGGATACCAGTGGAGGAGACAAGCATGCAGTGCTAGGGGGACTTCTTTATTCCATTTTTTTCTCCTCTTCCTTCCTTTGGGTGGATTGAAAATCAATCATGATGTTTGGGGACACATCTCGAGGGGATTCAAAAATACGAAGTAGCAAATTCTTTTACATTTTTTACTTTGATTTTGCTGCTGTTATTGCATTGACTCAGATATCCTTTACAATTGGACTGTAGTTCTTAGAATAGGTATTTAGAATTCCAACTATTGCATATGTATGGCTTATGAAATCTGTTCCATAAGGATCTTTGAAGGGGTTTTAACAATAATCAGGAACTGTTTTATAAATGATGATGTATGATAGATCTTGTGTATTGGTGTTGATTTGGAGTTTGCTTATTCAGTTTCTTAGCATCCTCCAAGGATGGCATGTTCAGTAGCTATCTGGGCATGTCTATGTATTCAGTTCCTTGTCTCTCTTCTTTGTGCGTAGTATATTGAAAATTTGGGATTTCGTCAACCTTGTGCTCCAATTGCAACAATACTCTGTTTATAACATCATCATTTTGGAAATTTTCAATTGCTTATATAATCATATGGTTAAGATTTAATAACTATCTCTTGTATTCTATCTCTTCCCTGCCTTCTTCTAGTCTTGAAGGTATACAGATTGAGGAGAATAGGCAACTAAGGGCCGAGTCAAAAGCATTAAAAGTTTTATCCTGAAGTAAGAGATAACTGTATGCAGCCAAAATTTAGGCAGATTGGGTTGGTCCAATGACTATGTATTGTTGGGGAACAAGGCGTCCCAAAATTGGAATTTCCTGAGATCAGGCTTCTCCTTCACTGTGGCCATCCTCATGTCTCCATAAAAGCAAAATAGAAGAAAATCCCACCATGCAAATGAAGTACCAACCCAGAAAGCAGAATAATCAGTCTTCTCTCTTCTGTAGAGGGCGAGAAAACGAGAGTTGGGGTGGGAAAATTTTCCTTGATCTTTGATATTGAAAATGAATTACTGGAAAGAGATAATCAAACCTTCTTAATAGTAATAGCATCGTCAATTATGCTTCCACATTGTCATTGTTGGACCTCAATAATTTATTCACTAACTTGGGTAGTTTTCTTGTTTGAAAACAATCCTTTACAAGTCTAGTTCAATTTTAGAAACGGGAAACCACTACGTTAAGTACGAAACAAGCCTTTCCACATCCAGAAAAACAGAGAAAACGTTGAATATTAGCAATGTAGAAAGCTTCGTTCAAGTTCGGTTTCTTGGTCGTCCCGCTGCTCATTTCATCCTGTTAGTCCCTGTTTTTCTTTTCCATTTTCATTTATATCGTTGTGTAATGATGAATATGACTAATAATCCCGACATGTTTTTGTTTTCACAGTTGGGCTGCTGTCCTACCCCTGCAGGGAGGTAGGGGTATGCGATTGTCTCCCATGCTGTTTACCTTGCCCTTGCAATACAGATGACTAGGCCGCGGCTGCCACCGGTAAGGATGTCAACGGGTACCTTATTATAGGGTACTCGCGGGTATTCGACCCGTTTATATAGGGTTAGAGTATTCATAAACGGGTTCGGGTAGGGTTAAGGTAGTGATTTCACTATCCGAATTTTAATAGGGTAGGGTTAGGGTACTACCTCTTGGATACCCGTTACCCGAACTCGATTACTATTTATAAATATTTTATTATTATTTTAATAATTAAATTAAAAATTTATAATGTTTATCAACTTTACAAGTAAATTTTTTTGTTAAAAACTAATAAATATATGAAAAGTATGATTACTTTAATTATTAATGTGATGCCATTAATATATTTAAATTAAAAAATTATTATATTGTTATTTATGTTTAAGTATGATTACTTTAATTATTAATATGATGATATTAATACTTTTATAAATGCGTGTGTGTATATATTATGTATTTTAAATATAAATATATTTACTTTTATTTTATTTTAATATTGTAAAAATTATAACTCAAAAATTATTAATTACAATATATATATGTTTATTTATATAAACATATAACATATAAATCTAAAAGTAAGTTATGAGATTAGAAAAGTTAATTAGGTAATTGGATTCTCATGAAAAAAGTTTTAATAATTTTTTTATTTAATCGGGTATTTAAACGGGTTAGGATAATTATAGGGTAGTGGGAATGTATTAGGGTTAGGGTTAGGGTAGTAATTTTAAAATTAAACGGATAGTTAATAGGATTAGGGTAATTGATTTTTTATAGGATTAGGGTTCGGGTACCTCGAAATTATTGGGTATCCGACCCGTTGACATCCCTAGCCACCGGCGTCGTTCGTGAAGGTAGTACGTGTTCCATCCATGGCGACTGCGCTAGTATATTTTGTAAATCGGGCTTTGGCTTTTGTGCTGATAGCATTTGCACATGTTCCATAAGCAATACCCGGTACCGATAATAATTCTAAAAAAGAAAGTCGACGCTAAAAACATAATGCAGAGATCTTCGTCGCGAGAGATGGCTTTTCGAGTGAGAGGCTGTTGTCTGTGTTGGAACAATAGCGTCGTCGTCGTTGCTCTTCTGTTCTGGCTCTTCGGCCTCATGGTGTTTCTTTGTATGTATCCGAAATTATAGAATAAAAATCCTTTTCCTCACGCATACATTTTTGTATTAATTTTATTAAAAATTAACAAAATATCAGTGTTAATTCTGTTAACATTAATAAATCCTAATTGCATTGCCATTAACAAGTTATTATATCTAATATGTTTCTCAAAAATTCATTAATTTATTAGATGATAATTACTAGTTTGTAGCGGATATGCAACTAATGGATCCTAATTATATTGTCATTGAAACTAATTAAATATATTTAATACAATATTTTTCTAAAAAAAATCATTAATTTATTGCATGGGTGCACCATTTTGCTGTAATTGCAATATTAATTATAGGTATCTTGCCTTCAGACTCCAACTATATAAATATATATGCTTGTCTCTAGGTAGTGTTTGAATTTGAAGAAGCACACACACTCATGCACAAGTTAGCAACATGTTGAAAAGAATTTATGATGGAGTGTTCAAAGGGTTGAAGGGTGATTCTCAAAGAGGTGATACGGTTTACAATAGCCAACATGACCTGCTCTGTAACACCCAATTTGACCTGCGTTGTGATATCTGTGGTTCATCGGTTAGTATTAATTTCATCTTCCAAACTATTTCTTCCTTTGAATAAGATACAGAAATGAGTAATTTTTGAAAAAACCTGTTAACATGGTACGAGAATAATTTGTTTAATTAATCATATTATTGTTTCAATTCGTATAATATAATATATATAATCTGTTTATGATACTCATTTACACATGTTAATTATATTTAAATGGATTTGTTGTATCATCATGTGTCATAATTATAAAATTTAATTTGATTTGTGTAATAGACATGCAAAGATCATATTATATTGTGCAACACATGTAATAAATATATCTGTATATATATTTAGAATATTGATCTATTTAATTAATCATATCATATTTATATTTATTATATAATTATTAATACTTTATGTAAATACGACAAGATAAATTGTTACATCTCAACACGAGATTTGAAATTATTAAATTTATTTTTCTTTCTTTCTTTCTTCGATTTGCCTATCCATAAGTTTGCCAGATGCAGGATATTTTGATGCTAAGTGCAAGATTTTGGAAACAAAAAATTTGTGCAGCACATCAGCATGACAAGACTCTAATATGTACCGGCTGTGAAAGATATAAGGTTTGTCGAATCAAATACCTTTAGCTTGACTGAATTCTAACACATGTTTGCAATTTTAGTATTACATATATATTATTCATTGGCAGCCAAGAAATGAAAGATACGTAGAGCTTGGCAGTGATGGGTGGCAAGTCTGCCATGATTGCTGTTCTACAGCAGTAAATAGTGCAGAGAAACTGAAAACACTAATCGGAAAAGTGCAAGCACCTTTCCGAGAATCAAATTAACTTGTAGTTGGGAAAGACATCCCGATTTTCCTAGTGACTGCAGATGAGCTTGGCAAGTTTCTGAATTCTCATGAGGTAATTATATACTTTTTAATTATTTAATTTTGTTGTAATCAAACTATTCATGACCCTTTATATATATATATATATATTTAAAATTGCAGGTTTCAGATGCTGCTACTATTATCCCAATGCGTGACATATTTATTGAGGCCGTAAGTTCATTTACATAGCAGGAATTCTTAGGCAAAAAACTATTTACAAATGCTTTGTAACCTTTGATTTATAAATTAAAAAAAAAAAAACAGGTTACAAGTTGTACAGAAAGCAGGAGCTCTTTGGTTGTGAACATGGAAACCCAAAAGATCAAGCCCCAAACCACTACCATCTTACTTTTGTGCGGTTTGCCTATGTAATTCTCATCTCATTCAAGTTGTTGGCTATAAATCTAACACTTAAATCTTATCATCTAACCAACAATAACATTGGGATAATAGCAATTTTTCTTTAAATTTTGTGTATAGGTTGAGAAATGGGCAGTCATTAGCATACCAAATGATGCAAGTGTGGTTAAACCTCCAAGGTAATGATGCAGTCATTAGAAAAGGCTTCCGACTTTGTTTTGTAACGGATATTCCGACTGAAATTTCTGTAGGAACTGATCAGAAAAAGTAAAATAATAATATTTGCACTAACTACTGCACATAGATATGAAGATGTGGGAGAAGAAGTTAGGGAAGGGCTATGTCATATGATGGCATAAAAGTGGCTGGAATTCTCAAAATCCGACGTTGAGGGTTGTTTTTGTTTGACGGATGAGCAGAGTGAATATGCAAAAGATTTCAGAACTTATCTTTAACAAAAGAAGAAAGGAGCACGTTACAGGATTGCTGATATCCAGCGATTTATTAAAGCAAAGCATGAAGCCGATGAACATGGCCAAGCTGCACCTGAAACCATTGATGGTATCGATGGGTTCAAAAATGTCATGCATGCAGTAGACAAATATGGCTTAGCATATACATTAGACCTTGTTGCCCATAAGAAAACGCTCCCAAAATAGCTGCTATTTCTAATTTATAGAAGTTCTAAAAGAAAGGAGCATTGGATTAATCTTCAAGCACATTCTCAGATAAACAAATTTTTTAATAAATGGATTTGTTAAAATAAGAGCTATTCGTAATAAATGTTTTCAATTCTTACACGTTTCTTCTTGCTCGGAACTGTGACTGTTTGTGGGTATGTGCTGTAAGGTGGGGGTTAAGGGCTCACAAACCCTCAACATTGGCAGTGAAACGGTTAAATCTTTAAGTTGCCACTGGCTGGAACTTAAGCAGCCAAGAATCAACGTAAAGCGTTCCAGATGTTATTGAAAGTTCTGCATTTCAAAGAGAAGGAAGCCAGTAGTTGTGCAGATGCCTTGGCAAAAATGGGTGTGAATAAAGAAAGCATGTTTATAGCATGGTGGTAAATTTTCTATGTGCCTAGACGCTGAAGCTCGATGTATAGTGAAGAAGCAATGGATCGGTGTCTATCAATATGTTTCTATTGTGAGTTGAATTGTTGTCTGTTATGTCACTCAGGATGTATACCGAGCTGAATTTCGGTTCCTGCTTAGCATAGCAATTTTGGGGGCAGGAACTGAGGGATGAATGAGGAGTAAATGGCTGCAAGGCAATATATATGTTGGGTGATAACTGATAACTGTTCTGCTCCTACTTCTGAAGGGGGAAAAAGAAGCATTTTTACCTATTTTTGGTTGAGTAGTATTTAGAATTTTTGCTAATTTTGTTTTTTTACTAAATTTATTAATTGAAAAATGGACGCATGGTGGTAAAGATAGAAATTTTAACTTCGTTCGAAATTGACGTTAAATAAATATGAAAAAAAATCTCACCCAAGGTAAAAGTTTCAATCAACAGAAATGGAGTTTTACAAGGTTTTATCAACCATTTTAATCTTACTTTTCAGCATTAAGCTTGCCTTATACCCCATTATAGAAGCTGGGTTAGCAGTTTCTACGATGGTTTTAGTGTTTGTAGTTTCATTCGAGGTCATCGAGCTGCTTTGGGAATGGGAATATCTTCAACAAGTTCTAAATGAACGTGTGAGACAGGTGTTTTTCTGCTTCGTTTTCATCGTTGAAAGCAAATTAACATCATATTGTTTATTCATTGATGCTGTGTTGCTGTGTGTTCTAGATATGTTTCGGCAGTGTCTGAGGGTGCTCCAGAACCTTGGCCATCCTGATCCAGCCCTGCTTGTTGGAATGACCTTCTTGTCTCACACCATGGAAGTTCCGTTGGCAGCTCTTTTGATGCTGATGGGGTTTATACTTTGCTCCATGGCTTCGGATATGAACATGCAGCACCTGGAAGATTTTCGACGATTTGGGAATCTACTGGTCTGGTTTGCCAGACAGGTACATATCTCATTCTTTTCCCAGCTTGTAATTATAGCTACTTATTTCACCATTTCCTGATTGCATGCTTCCAATTTGATATTTGCAGTAATTCTCTGCGGTGGAGGGTGTTGACATCAGGGTGTGGCTATTGGCCCTGTTACTCCATCGTTGTGGTTTAGGAGCTGAGCTGACGATTATGGCGATGCTGGGGGCCTGTATAGTTTTCCTTCTGATCTTGTTAGTGAAGCAGGATAAAGATTTGGTCGAGGCACTCTTTCATCTGCATCAAGCATCAAACCAATAGGAAGTGCTTGCTAATGTATTGGAATGATGGTCAGGGGAATGTAAGTACCACTTTGTTTTTCGTATTTGATTACTATAAATATAGCTTTAATCATTTGCTAAGATATATGGGAACCATGTTCTTAAATAATGCTTTAATATGAATTTTTCTCATATTTATCAGACCTTATAATATTATATTTTCAGAGTTAGTTAATTTCGTTATAGAACACTGAATCATACCAAATAAAGTATATCTAAAAAGATTACAATTAAACCATGAATTTTAATGCGTAATTATCTTAAACATTTTTTAATTAAAAAAAGAAAATTCAAAACTAAAAAAGATAACCAACCAAAATAGTACAGGAACTACCATTTTGTGAGGTATGAATTATTAATAACATTACCTTTCCAGGTTTTATGCCACCACAGTGATTTAATTTCTGAATCATCAATTTCCCAAATGCAAGAAAAGATTTCCATGTTTTGGGTATTGAAATTAATTGCATGCTTGCCACTATGGAAAATTCCTCGAACCCCAAACTAAGCAAAAACCCTGAACCCACCTATAAGTATTCCCAAATCAAACAAAAATTCTAATCAAACCAAGTTTTTCTTTATAGATTTTCAATTCTAACAAGACAGAAGAAAGTGGAAAAGAAGCCAAATGGATCTGAAATTAGCCAGATTAGCATTTGTTGTTGCAGTCTTAATCATTTCATTCGGCAATGATTTCTTTTTTAGTTTTTTCAATTAAATACGTACGTGCGCACATGTATACACATGATTAATTATTCATGATAGGTTCATAATTTTGCAGGTACGCCATTCTCAAAGGTACCAGGAGTTGAAGGACGCATATGCCGCAGTAATGCCGACTGCCCACCTTGCGCAAACGGCTCCAGTGTGTGTGATTTGGGCATATGCTTTTGCTTGAGAGGAGGGCTTGCGCCTCCTGCTGTAACTCTTCCAAAATTTCCCTAGCTATTTGTGGCATGCCACATAGGCTGTATTTTGCTCCAAATAAAGGCTTCTCAACGAGAATAATTCTTTTTTATTCTTTTATTGTCTTAAAATAATTTATATTTTTTTATTAAATAAATATGAAATGAGCGAAATTGTTTACTTTTACAATAATTATAATATGATCATATTATCAAATTATGTTACATGTCAAGCTCAGCTCATAATGTAAAGCTCAGCTGCTAATGTATTAATTTTTTATTAAAATTAAAAATTTATATGAGTATAAATAGAAAAATATAAGCTTTTTTAATATAAGAATTTTTTTTTTATCAAACTACGTCACATGTCAGGCAAGAATGTCAGCTGACAATGTATTAATTTTTTTTTTTAAAATTAAAAATTTATATAAGTATAAGTAGAAAGATATAAACTTTTTTAAATATAGGAATTTTAAAAAAAAAAAGGTAAAAGAATTCAAAGGTTTTCCTTAATCTTTAAGTCATGTCCAACTAAATGACCAGGGCAGGATTGAACTTGAAGCCTTTTTTTAAGTGATGGTGGGGTACAAAGTCTTTGCAGCTGCCAGATTCCACCCAACAAAGAAGAAAACCAAACAGCCTGTAAAATATTCACGAGACGGTTTCTTTAAGGTCCACTCGTGACTGCAGATGAGCTTGGCAAGTTTCTGAATTCTCAGGAGGCAATTATATACTTTTTAAGTATTTAATTTTGTTGTAATCAAACTAATCATGACCCTTTATATATATATATATATATATTTAAAATTGCAGATTTCAGATGCTGCTACTATTATCCCAATGCGTGACATAGTTATTGAGGCCGTAAGTTCATTTCCATCGCAGGAATTCTTTAGGCAAAAAACTATTTACAAATGCTTTGTAACCTTTGATTTATAAATTTTAAAAAAAAAAAAACAAGTTACAAGTTGTACAGAAAACAGGAACTCTTTGGTTGTGAACATGGAAACCCAAAAAGATCAAGCCCCAAACCACTACCATCTTACTTTTGTGCGGTTTGCTTATGTAATTCTCATCTCATTCAAGTTGTTGGCTATAAATCTTACACTTAAATCTTATCATCTAACCCACAATAACATTGGGATAATAACAATTTTTCTTTAAATATTGTGTATAGGTTGAGAAATGGGCAGTCATTAGCATACCAAATGTTACAAGTGCGGTTAAACCTCCAAGGTAATGATGCAGTCAATTAGAAAAGGCTTCCGACTTTGTTTTGTAATGGATATTCCGACTGAAATTTCTGTAGGAACTGATCAGAAAAAGTTAAATAATAATATTTGCACCAACTACTGCAGGTAGATATGAAGATGTGGGAGAAGATGTTAGGGAAGGGCTATGTGGAATTCTCAAAATCCGACGTTGAGGGTTGTTTTTGTTTGACGGATGAGCAGAGTGAGCATGCAAAACATTTCAGAACTTATCTGAAACAAAAGATGAAAGGAGCACGTTACAGGATTGCTGATATACAGCGATTTATGAAAGCAAAGCATGAAACCGATGAACGTGGCCAAGCTGCACCTGAAACCATTGATGGTATCGATGGGTTAAAAAATGTCATGCATGCAGTAGATAAATATGGCTTAGCATATACATTAGACTTCGTTGCCCATAAGAAAACGCTCCCAAAATAGCTGCTATTTCTAATTTATAGAAGTTCTAAAAGAAAGGAACATTAGATTAATCTTCAAGCACATTCTCAGATAAACAAATTTTTTAATAAATGGATTAATTTGTTAAAATAAGAGTTATTCGTAATAAATGTTTTCAATTCTTACACAGTTCTTCTTGCTCGGAACTGTGATTGTTTGTGGGTATGTGCTCTAAAGTGGGCGTTAAGGGCTCACAAACCCTCAACATTGGCAGTGAAATGGTTAAATCTTTAAGTTGGCTCTGGCTGGAACTTAAGCAGCCAAGAATCAACGTAAAAATTTCCAGATGTTAATGAAAGTTCTGCATTTCAAACAGAAGGAAGCCAATAGTTGTGCAGATTCCTTGGCAAAAAAGGGTGTGAATAAAGAAAGCATGTTTATAGGATGGTGATAATTTTCTATGTGCCTGGACGCTGAAGCTCGATGTATAGTGAAGAAGCAATGGATCGGTGCCTATCAATATGTTTCTATTGTGAGTTGAATTGTTCTCTGTTATGTCACTCAGGATGTATACTGAGCTGAATTTCGGTTCTTGCTTAGCATAGCAATTTTGGGGGCAGGAACTGAGGGGTGAATGAGGAGTAAATGGCTGCAGGGCAATATATATGTTGGGTGATAACTGATAAGTTCTGCACTCAGCACTCTCAGTATGTTTCGGCTGAAGGCTTTGGCTAAATAGGGTGGTGAACTTGACGAGAAGGGATGGAAAACAGTGAAGCAATTGCGTCTGAAGCTCGTTGCCGACCTGCTTCTGTTTGGTATTTACTGTGTCTGGCCAGGGATTCAGCGAAAAGCTCTTGGTGTGCGGATTATGGCAGAAAAGGAATGACTGGGTGCAGTGTTTTGAGGGCTGCAACAGTTTGGAGGGGCTGCGTTTGGACAGCTGCTGTTCCTTGGGCACGGGAGAATTTGTGAGCACCCGAGGGATGCTGATGCAAATGAACAAGTCTTCGTAAAGTTAGGTAAAATGTGGTTGTAATGGGATGATCCTAGTGACAACCAGATCTTGAGTATACATGTGGAGCAAGTCATGACAGTGTTTTTTTTTTTTAATCCTGCTGATATCGTTCTGCTCTCCTACCATGCTTGGGTAGAATTTTGTAAATCATTGATCAGCAATGAATCTATTACAATTGCTTTCCAAACAAAAAAAGTGTGAGCTGAATTTATATCACCTATGTCGCTCGGGTGTAAATCTGCTTGTGTGAAGCAGCAAGGAAGGGATGGCCTTCACTGTAATCAATGCTCAGCTTGATTTAGTCTTCGGAGAAAAGTAGAAACCCAAATAGTTTAAAGTGGCACAATTAGCTTCAAACTCGAAGAAGGTTGGCTGTTCTGCCCCTACTTCTGAAGGGGGAAAAAGCATCATTTTTACCTATTTTTGGTTAAGTAGTAGTTAGCATTTTTGCTAATTTTGTTTTATTACTAAATTTATTTATTGACAAATGGACGCATGGTGGTTAAGATAGAAATTTTAACTTCGTACGAAATTGACGCTAAATAAATATGAAAAAAATCTCACCCAAGGTAAAAGTTTCAATCAACAGCAATGGAGTTTTACTAGGTTTTATCTACCATTTTAATCTTACTTTTCAGCATTAAGCTTGTCTTATACCCCATTATAGAAGCTGGGTTAGCAGTTTCTACGATGGTTTCAGTGTTTGTAGTTTCATTCGAGGTCATCGAGCTGCTTTGGGGGTGGGAATATCTTCAACAAGTTCTAAATGAACGTGTGAGACAGGTGTTTTTCTGCTTCGTTTTCATCGTTGAAAGCAAATTAACATCATATTGTTTATTCATTGATGCTGTGTTGCTGTGTGTTCTAGATATGTTTCGGCAGTGTCTGAGGGTGCTCCAGAACCTTGGCCATTCTGATCCAACCCTGCTTGTTGCTGTGTGTTCTAGATATGTTTCGGCAGTGTCTGAGGGTGCTCCAGAACCTTGGCCATTCTGATCCAACCCTGCTTGTTGGAATGACCTTCTTGTCTCACACCATGGAAGTTCCGTTGGCAGCACTTTTGATGCTGATGGGGTTTATACTTTTCTCCATGGCGTCGGATATGAACATGCAGCACCTGGAAGATTTTCGACGATTTGGGACTCTACTGGTCTGGTTTGCCAGACAGGTACATATCTCTTTCTTTTCCCAGCTTGTAATTATAACTACTTATTTCACCATTTCCTGATTGCATGCTTTCAATTTGATATTTGCAGTGTTCCTCTGCGGTGGAGGGTGTTGACATCAGGGTGTGGCTATTGGCCCTGTTACTCCTTCGTTGTGGTTTAGGAGCTGAGCTGATGATTATGGCGATGCTGGTGGGCTGTATAGTTTTCCTTCTGATCTTGATAGTGAAGCTGGATAAAGATTTGGTCGAGGCACTCTTTCATCTGCATCAGGCATCAAGCCAATAGGAACTGCTCGCTAATGTATTGGAATGATGGTCAGGGGAATGTAATAACCACTTTGGTTTTCGTATTTGATTACTATAAATCTAGCTTTAATCATTTGCTAAGATATATGGTAACCATGTTCTTAAATAATGCTTTAATATGAACTTTTTCATATATAACAGACGCTATAATATTATATTTTCAAAGTTATCTAATCTCGTTATAAGACATCGAATCATACCAAATAACGTATATTTAAAAAGATTACATTTCAACCATGAATTTTAATGCATAATTATTTTAAATATTTTTTAATTAAAAAAAAAGAAATTCAAAACTAAAAAAGATCACCAACCAAAAAAGTACAGTAACTACCATTTTGTGAGGTATGAATTATTAATAACATTACCTTTCCAAGTTTTATGCCACCACAGTGATTTAATTCCTGAATCATTAATTTCCCAAATGCAAGAAAAGATTTCCATGTTTTGGGTATTGAAATTAATTGCATGCTTGCCACTACGGAAAATTCCTCAAACCCCAAACTCAGCAAAAACCCTGAACCCACCTATAAGTATTCCCAAATCAAACAAAAATTCTAATCAAACCAAGATTTTCTTTATAGATTTTCAATTCTAGCAAGACACAAGAAAGGGGAAAAGAAGCCAAATGGATCTAAAATTAGTCAGATTAGCATTTGTCGTTACAGTCTTGATCATTTCATCCGGTCAGTGATTTTTTTTTTAGATTTCTCAATCAAATACGTGCACGCACATGTACACACATGATTAATTATTCATGACAGGTTCATAATTTTGCAGGTACGCCATTCTCAAAGGTACCAGGAGTTAAAGGACGCCTATGCCGCAGCAATGCCGACTGCCCACCTTGCGCAAACGGCCCCAGTGTGTGTGATTTGGGCATATGCTTTTGCTTGAGAGGAGGGCTTGCGCCTCCTGCTGTAACTCTTCCAAAATTTCCCTAGCTATTTGTGGCATGCCGCATAGGCTGTATTTTGCTCCAAATAAAAGTTTCTTAGCGAGAATAATTCTTTTTTATTCTTTTATTGTCTTAAAATAATTCTTATATTTTTATTACATAAATATAGAATGAGTGAAATTGTTTATTTTTACAATAATTATAGAATAATCACATTATCAAATTACGTCACATGTCAGGTTATCAGCTGATAATGTATTAATTTTTTTATTAAAATTAAAAATTTATATGAGTAAAAATAGAAAGATATAAACATTTTTAATATAGGAATTTTTTTTTATCAAACTACGTCACATGTCAGGCAAGAATGTCAGCTGGCAATGTATTAATTTTTTATTAAAATTAAAATTTTATATAAGTATAAGTAGAAAGATATAAACTTTTTTTAATATAGGAATTTTTTTACAAAAAAAATAAAGGTAAAAGAATTCAAAGGTTTTCCTTAATCTTTAAGTCATGTCCAACTAAATGACCAGGGCAGGATTGAACTTGAAGCCTTTTTTTAAGTGATGGTGGGGTATAAAGTCTTTGTAGCAGCCAGATTCCACCCAACAAAGAAGAAAACCAAACAGCCTGTAAAATATTCACGAGACGGTTTCTTTAAGGTCCACTCGTGATGGCGGAGCCCACTAGCACCATTCCCCAACAACATCATCACTATCAACTATCCCTATTTAAGATTACGAATGGTTGATTTTTTTACCATAACCCCTCAAATTATTAATCATTGTCCCAATTATTAAAAACTAAACTAAGCTTCAACCTCACTCTGGATTCTTGTGGTCTTTGGTTGGTAACTGCCCTTCAAATTTATTGTGCTAATTCAGAAAAAAAATTTATATATTAACCTTGATATCCTAAATTGGGATCCAAGTATCGAATCGATCCAACTGAACAATTACATGATACCAATACCTGCCATAACAAATTGTGCTCAAATAAGTGGATAAGGAAATTTAAAATCGTAGCAACTCCTCCGCCCATGCCATGTCAAGCCTGCATGGCAGCCACTTGTGAGAGAAAGAAGCAAAGAAAAAGCCAAGCAGAACAAAAGAATTTTGAGCATTTTGACGACGACACAAAAAGTGACAACTCTTTTTGGTGGTATTTTATCGTGAGACCTTACGTCGCTAATTAGGGGTTGGGCTTGGAAGGATGGGGGACCAGAGAACTTATAAATCAAACCTCCAAGTAGGAAAGGACACCTGGCATTGCCTAATATGTTGGCACCTCGTGGAGGCAGTTCGTGGATGTCACCACGGGCACGCGCGTGATCCATGTCTCGTCTCATCATTCTCCCTTCTTTCGCTCTTTTTCTTTTGGCCTTTTCGTTTTTAACCGAGCGGTGAAAGTCAGATAGAGACGAGAATGCAGGGTGATTGAACCAATCGGACTCTCGCAGTAACCACCGACAATTTTCTGTGGCTTGCTATAGACGTAGCATAGCGCTCAACTTTTGACACGTGTAAAACAATCAGCATCGCTTTCTATATCAGTGATAATTCCACTTCTATTTTCATATTTTCACCACACTAATTCAGTAGAAAAAGTTACCATAAACAATGGGAGAGGGGTCAATGCTTTGTCGTTTCGATTTACTCGACAACTACAGCCCTTGCCAGGTCAAAAAAAAGAAACTTTAATTTCATCCATGACCCGGCAATTCCAAAGTTAATTTACGCGTAATCATCTGAGAATGGTAGCAGGAAGTAAGCATGCAATCAAGAGTAAGATTATCACCGTTTCGAGCAGTTAATGGGCTCCTGCGATTGGTGCAACTTTCTAGCTGGCAACCCCAACCGCAACACGAGGTGCAATAACGGTCCGAATTTCCAGCTGGATTCCACACACAATCCAGCTGACTCTAGGCGCCTATCACTAACTTACGCCTCCAAGAGGCGCAAATTAGACAATTTAAATTTCGCAATTTAAAAGTATTTTTCTTAGTAGTAGTTTTTTTTCTTTTTATAATTTTTATACAAAAATATTATTCATCTGAACGAAGATGATAAAATTGAACAGGCGCCACACACGTAGCGCCAGCTAAGATATTTGCTTCACAAGCCAACATATTGACATGCAATATAAATATACACGTGCAATAAAAAAATTATGGGCACAAAATGTCTCGCACGTTCAAGAACAGTCGGCACGTGCGAACTTATGGTCAGCTAGAGCAAAAAGGATCGGCAGGGGGGGGAGAAAGAGTGAGAGAGATGAACCGAAAGAACGCGTCTTAGAAATCGGCTATTTTTCGGTGGGGCCGAGATTTCGGGACGTATTTGTCAAGTTCTTGCAAATTCCTCAGGCTTCGAATCGCCAAAACATCGCCTCTCCGAAGCTCAATGAATCGGCCGACGTCGCTGATTTCACGTGAATCTACAAATAATGAAAACGGAAAACAAATTAACCAAAAAAAAAGGGAGCAAAAAATACTGAAAATTCAAAAAATAAAAAAGAAAAGGAGAATCAAAGCTGCATTATACCTAAATGCTTTGAGGAATGCTTGAATCCATTGAAATGAGCCAAATCTGAAACAAAAAATAAAAAAAAAAACCAACGGTGAATACTAAACTTGAACAACTTTTCTCCTTAAATTCATAGCCGTCGATTGTGAACAAGAAAAAACGTACCAGATTGCGAAGGACTGTGGGAAGAGAGGTAGAGAATGAGAAAACAAAGGAGAGTGAGAACAGGAATAAGGTGGATAAACTTCTCAGGCTTAGGAGGCGATGTCAACGACGACGATGGCGAAGACGTAGGCGAAAACGACAGTCGGCGAGGCTTGGAGTCTTTCCGGTCGTCGTCGTCGTCGTCGATGATTACTCGGCGTTTCGGCTCCTCAGCTTGTGAACTCTCTTCTCCTCCATGGATGTGGAGCTTGGAGCTCGGTGAGCCTAAAGACTGTCTCTGCATGTTGTGGGAGATACAGAGAGAGAGAGAGAGAGAGAGAGAGGTTGGTTAGTGAAAGTGAGGTTTAGTTGCGCTTGGGGTATTTCTTTAAGAAAAAGGGGAGTTGTTGTTTTTATTATTATTATTATTATTTATTACTTAAATCTTAATTAATCTCAAAAAATTACTAATTTTTAAATATTATTTAGCTTTTAAAAGGGGAAAGAAGATGTCGATTGGAGCGCTCTTTTAGTTGTGTTGTGGGGCGCTCTTTTGCTTTTTATGGTACGGTAAAATTTAAAATCTTCGGAGATGGGAGAAAGGATTTCTGGACCTCAGACTCTGCATATAACAAAGGTAGCAAGGATAAACATTAATACGATTAAATGGAAATCATTAATTGAATTCAGTGAATTTAGATCCATATTTAAATTTTAGCATTAATCGATTAGAAGAGATTTATCCAAGTTTTAGGATCGATCTGATCAAAAAATTAATGTTAATCATTTTTATATAAATTTTATTAAATTTTCTAAAATATACTTCAAAACTATCATAAAATATGTGATGCACAAATATTAGAAATATTTTAAAATAAATATAAAAACACTCTCATTAAAATTAAAAAAAAACTGATTAAATCCAATATAAGTCAGTTTTGATTAATTCGATTTTCAAAATCATAAAATCCAACCAATCATATGCTTGCTTTTACTAAATAGTATAAAATCAATAATATATATAAGTTGTGACTATGATTAATCAATAAACTTAATGAGTGGCCTTTACTCTTTCTCCTAGCAGTAGTACATAAATGTGATTTAATACACACAAAGTGGATGAGTGAACTTTACTTTTTTTTCTCTCTCAATAAAGTTGATTTTGGTAACGAGTCAACGGCTTGAAAAAAAACACTATTAAAATATTTTAAATTCTTTTTTATTAATGAAAAAAGGTAAAGACATTAGAAAATATTGCAAGTAATGAATATCAAAGATTGAAGAAGGATAGCCATGTTGAATTTACATTAAAATTTTTTTGAGAAAATCGTGATATATATATATATGGAGTAATTGATTTAATATCGATCTTTTTTATGAAAGTATTAATCAGACAGAATTTAACTTATTTTTATATTTTTTTCGGTAATAAACTAATATAACTACATATATTGTACAAGAGCATAAGTATACAAAAGTTTAATTATCTGTTTTTGATTGGTCAAATGACTAAACATTTGATTGGGCCTTCATGCCCCAAGGCTAATGTCACCATATTTAATGCATGAAAAGATCCTCAAATTTTATCCAAAGATGTGTTGTAGTTTTCAATCCTTCAATTGTAAATGTCAAGATGGCATTACTTACTTTACAAGGAATACTTTGACTCAGGTGGGATTAAGAGATTTTGTAATTGAATTTAAACAGTAAAATTACTATTCATTACGAGTTCAAGTAGTTATTATGCAGTACCAATTGTCTAAACTTAATTATAAATAATAAATTTTAATATTTAAGTTTAGTTATATATGTTATTTTTTTTTATAAATTACTTATAACTAGTATAAATACTTATTAAAAATTCATTAATTGTTATAAATATTTTTTATATAAATTAACTTTAATACATTAATTTAATTTCATTAATTTATTTGATTTCAAGTTCAGGTTGAAGGTTGGGTTTTTTGTTAGCATTAATAATAATAATAGTTGTTAATTTTTAATTGAGTTTGGATAGGATATAAGTATCATTTTCGTATTTTTTATCTTAAAATTAGTTGATATTTTACCTATTGCACATTTGGATAAATATTAAGAACCTATCATGATATTTTCTCTAAGGTAACATTTGGTACGAGGGAAATGAAAATATATTCCCTACAATGTATTTAATTAAATTATATTGTAATGTTTGTTTTGTAAGATTACAATGCAATCATATAACAACTAATGCATGTAATATGATTGCAGTCCAAAACCAAGACAATCAGTACACTCTTTAATATTTTTAAAAATATTTTTATTCTTTAATTTTATTACTTTGTTAAAAACATTTTATAATGTTATAATTAAAATAAAATATATAATATAAGAATTAGAAATTAATATAAAATAAAAATAAGAAATTAAAATTTATATAATATAAGTAAAAGAAATTAAAATAAAATATATAATATAAAAATTATATTAAAAAATATAAATTAAAATATATAAGATTATAATAAGAAATGAAAATAAAATATATGATATAAAAAATATATTTAAAAGATGATACTATATAAAAATTAATAATAAAAAATACAAGTATAGTAAAGTAACATTTTAATAAATAAGGATAATTTTGAAAATAAAAATTACATTCTGAACAAAGTATCTGTAAACTAAAAGCTTCAATGTTATATTCTCTGTATTTTAATTATTATTTTATTTGTATACCAAATATTATAATGTTGTTTTTTCTCAAATTACACTGTATTATAAAATATCAAACACCACCTAAATTTTTTTAAGTGGATTATCTAAAGTTATGTAGTGACCACAATTACATTGTTACAATATTTTTTATATTTAAAAAAAAAATCCAATTTGCAACATCATTTTGTTAAAAAATATGCATAAGTTTTTACTTAATATTGGAATATTGAGATTTTTTTGGAGTCAAATTTGCATAAAAATTTCAAATGTAAGGTAGAATTGAAATGCTAAAGCCTTAGTAGCAAAAACTTTAAATATTGGGCCTGAAATATTTAAGTTCGGCCCAATAAAATCCACATTGAAATCGATCAACGGTGGAGATATAATTTAGAAAGATCTCAACGGCTGCGATCGGTTTTCGGTGTTTCGGTGATGTTCGCAGTTAGCTAAAACAAAGAGCAGAGGACGTCACCAAGAGCGCGATCGAAAATTCTGGCGGCTCCGAAGACCTGCGACGAATCAGAGAAAACTTATTTGTAACTTGCTGGAAAAGAAAAGAAGCACCATTCTGGAAAAGTACAAGAAAGGAAACCGACCCACCGAAAAGAACAAAACAAACCCAAAGCGAAGATCGTAGGAAAGAGAAAGAGTTGGAAAGATAGAAAGGGGAAGAACGTAGGGGGGGGAAAGATGGTACTGTGGGAGATCACATTGGGAACCGCTTATTTCTTGGGGCTTAAACGAACTTACAGGCTTGCTTTGAGGATTCAGCGACGGATTATTAGCCCTAAGCGTCCTAGGATCCGACAGTTTGTCCAAAGGTAAAGAGATTCGCCAATTTCTCTCTCAGTTAAATCTTTTTGTCTATTGCTTTGTTTCCTTTCGATTCTTTGACATGATTCTTGATTGGTTTTGTGTTTTTGTTGAGGGTTTGGTTTGGTTTGCATCATCTTTTTGTTGCTTGATTAAGCTATCGAAACGAATTTATGGAAATGAATGTGTAAATTACGTGATTGAAAAACTACCAAATTTCCATAGACCTTCTAGGCTGACACCATGCACGATCATCCTAATGTCATGAAAACCAAAAATTTTGACCGCTAACTGACTTATAACACCTCCAAGAATCTTTCATTTCTGCAGGATTCATTCAATTCATGATACATATCATTCATGGTGATTACATTTTTTTCATTCTTTAGTGGAGGTTTGTTTTTGTGTTGTTGGATGTTTGGCTTACAGGAATTCAAAATGAAATTCGGAGAGTTAGGGTCCGCTGCCTGTGAGAATCAGTCCATTGGGGTAGAATTAGGTTCTGTAGTCCATAGTTGTTTTCTTTTGAATGCCCGTGCCCTCATTGTGCCTCAGCAGACAGGTATCCTCATATGCACTAGTGCTGCCTTTAGGTCCTGTGACATAGGGCCTATTTGCGCTGCCCACGGAGTCCAGAATGGACATGGGAATTAGGATTCAAGGGATGGTTTGCATTTCTCCTTTTGTTCCCTGTCTTTGATTTGTATTTGGTTTCTTTTTGTGGTATAGTATGAATTCAGTTTGCAACGTTTCTCATGGGTGAGATGCATTTGTATGAGTTTGCAACTATAGCCGCTGTTGCTGTTACTACTTCCTAGCTATGATCATTCATTTCTATAATTGTTTATCTCTCTTGATGAATGGTAAATGTTTTTCATTGCTGCACTTAGTCTGGAACTATGACATTCCAAATGTGCACTTGAAAAGACTTTCTTTAATATTTCCTTCTTTTTCTTTCGTTACTAAATTCAAATCTGTTATCTTTTTCATCACCAGACCAACACGAGCTGCATTTGATGTGGCACTCAAAGTTCACCGGAACATACAGCAGAGAGACCTAGAAGTTGGTCGGAATCTTGGTAACTGGATCCTGCGGTGGCTTGACAAAATGAAACCTTCAGCTCAGATCCGAGTTCCATCCCAGCAGAAACCCTACCATCATGCTGGCAATGCAAAAATGAACATTTCAAAGCAAGTGACAAATTCCCCCCCATTGAAAACTCCTGGAAGCATCATGACACCTAGAAACCATGAAGCTGATAGACATCTTTTTAGCACATCAACAAATATGTGGTCTACATCCTTACCCACAATTGCAATGATGATGCGGGTGCCAAGGGCTGCTGGAAACATGATCCAATACAGGCATTTGAGCATCAATGGACATGAAACATTGAGGTTGAATTACGCAAGAGGCGAGGGAGTTATCAGAAAGGATATAATGCAATGGATGCTGCACAAGTGATGGTGAGAACTGAAAACTGTGTTCTGTTTTGCATTTTCGGACTATCAAAACTGTGAGACTGTTGTGGAAGCGCTAAGTTGGATGGTGTTTTGTTTCCAAAAAAAAAAAAAAAACAACATTGCTTTGGATGCTGCAAGACTTCTTCTGAAGGCTTCTTCCATGGGATAATAAATTTTCCTCATCATCTGCCTTTTGTGCATTCTTTTAGAGCCTCCATTTTCCAGACAGAAGATTACTTGAGATCAGGGATTATTTGATTGTTTTAGCACTAGTTTCTGGCTGTCGCCCAGTTATACAAAATCTGGGAATCCAAGCTTTGTTATCTTGTCATATGTGCCCCTGCCACAGCTGATGCGTACGAAATTAAATGAGAAATTTCTTTGGCATTAACCTTTAAAGAAATTAATATTGATTGTCAATGTACGGATAAATTTTGAGAGTAAAGGACTGGATTCATTAAAATTAATATTTTTAAGAGTAGAAGACAGATTTGGATTCTGATCATATCATTGCTATTTAGCAATTTCTAATGAAATCCCATTTTTATTAAATAAATCCTTTTAATTGAAGAACAGAGGAGTTACATCTTAAAAAGAGAGAAAAAAACAGAGTCGTCCTCTGATTAATCAAACAAATATAGAAACCCCCAAACCCCCCAGTTATCCTATAAAACGTTCTCCTCTGAATTTTCCCCCCGAATTTCTCTCTCCCCAAACATAGCTACTTTCAATCTTTCGATTTTCTCTCTGGCCTTCTGCTGCGGAAAGTCTCGCAACCCAAGGTAGAAATCTTCTGCTCCTATCGATCTCGTGCTGAAGGTACTTTCACCGATTCTTTCGAATCCTTTTCTTGATTTTTGTACTTTAAAATCTTAGAAGCTTTATGGGTTCGTGGGATCCAATCGGGAAATCGCAGGGAAGGGTAGCGAATTCTGGGTAATCACTGATAATGATTACATTCTTAAAATCGTTGGTTTATTTCAGGTAATAAGGGCTGCAAAAATATCATCATACAATGGAATTAGCGGATCGAGCAGTCGGTTTCCTGTTATCTTTCATCAGCTTATCCATTTTCACATATTATACGTTTTGGGTCATCATCCTGGTCGGTGTCTTATTTTGCTATTTCATTCTCAATCTCAGCACCCTGTTTGTGAACCTGTTTGATTCTGACTCTTCCTTCTTTCATGGTGTTTTCCAGCCATTTGTGGACAGTGATAATTTTATCCACAAGTATTTTCTACCCCAAGAGTATGCCATACTGATTCCTGTTTGTGCCGGTGTGGTGCTTCTCTGCCTCCTCTGCATGTTTGTTGGGTTCGTGATGCTCAAATCCAAGAAGAAGAAAGCTTGATGCTGTTTCACATTCTGTTCTTATAACATGCCAAGGGTATAGCATTTCCTTGCGTTTTTCCTTGCATTTGGAAGGATTGTTGCACTTTATGACTGCTGTCTTTGTTGTTCTGTCTGATACATACCTACTATAGAGAACTCTGTGTATTTTCTTTCTTACATAGTTCTATGAAACCATTTTTGGAGTATTTATGCTTATTGTTCAATGGAAGGCTTTCAGCATTTCCTTTAATCATCTTTAGTTTTGTGGCAAAAATTCATTCTAGGTGTACATACGTGCACGCACTCACTATTGCACTTTTGCGGAGAAGGTGAAAGTAAAGCTTGGCTGATGCTTTTCACCTTGTAGCTAATCAAGTTTGTTGAATGTCAAATAAGTTAATTCATGCCAAGTTTGGAGGAGCAAAAGGTACAAGACATGTAGCTCTTCTCCCAATCTCCACAATTAAATTGAGTGTGCTTCCCTTTCGAAAATCTTGAGATGCATTGAATACTTTTGTGCTCAGAGAGGGATATACTCGAACCATTAAGCTAAAAGCTTAGATTCTATCATCTACAGTTTCAGATGGAAGGAAAGGTGCTTTTCCTCAGGTTAACACCCTTTGTCCTTCCATAAACATGTAAAATTCTCTGATGGAAGCCGAAATTTCATTAATTTTTCTCCTTTGTCTTTCCATTTGATTAGCTGCTTTTCAATCTATTCGCTTAGTTTTTGGGGGCTAAATCCTCCTTGTGATGAGAGTGGTTGATATCAAGTTACAGGCCATGCCCATACCATTGAGCTAAAGAACATCACAGTACATCCTACCATGTAATGCAGCAACAACAGAAGGAATAGACATTCCAAATTCAGCCAAAATGACCAATCTTTCAAAAGAAAGAGGCTGATACAATCTAAAGGGAGAAAGCTACAACTCCTAAGAATTTAATACAACTGTTTAGCCACAAAAGAAAAAAAACTAGCGAGAATGATCCAATGTAAGAAGAACATATGAATAATTCTGGCACAGTTGCGACAGTCTGATGTCCAGAAGAATGATGATCAAAACCAATTTTTGAATTTTACATGAATCAGAAAGGAATCAGCCTTTGCAGCAGAATAAACATGTGGGTATGCCTCACCCTAACTGTTGGGAAGCTTTGGAATCATCATACCCCTGCAACGAATGAACAGGTAAATAGATTAATCTCTGATCCAATGAAGTAATACCGCAGCGCTGATTCTACTAAGCAACATAAAATCTAGATGTTGTCAATCATCAAAGCATGTCTAATGTCTTGTTGGTTGATTGCAAAGCATAGATAAAGCCAAACATACCACAAAACTACTATAGATATATGCCTTCAAGCCCAGGAGTTATCAAAAGCAGCCGAAGTGATTGCCTGTGCGAATTCCTCAAAACTGATCCTCCCGTCCCCATCCGTGTCGGCCTCCTTGATCATCCCCGTCAACTCCTCCACCGTCAGCGCATGTCCAAGTTTCGCCATAGAATGTGCCAACTCAGCAGCAGTGATGAAACCATTACCATCCCGGTCAAACATCTTGAACAGCTGCTTCAGCTGCTCCTCGCTGTAGGGTGACTTCTCCGACAGCAGCTCCGGAGCCACCAGAGCCACGAACTCCGAGAACTCCACCAGACCATTGCTATTCGTGTCGGCCTTTTGTATCAGGGCTTCGACCTGGTCAGGGCTGGGTTTCAGCCCCAAGGACCGCAAAAGCGAACCGAGTTCGAGCTGCGTCAAGCTTCCATCGTTGTTCCGATCAAAAGAACGAAAGATATCTCGAAGCTCGGCGATTTGCTCATCGTTTAGCTTCGCCGGTTGCTTGTCGCTCATGTTCACGAGAAACCCTTTTAATCTTTATAATCTCTATTCCTTAAACCTTAAAAGCTTCTCGCTTGAAATTCTCAAACCAAGACAAGAAAGTCCCCAAAACAAAGAAAACCTTGTCGAACTAACTCGAACAAAAATTCTTGCACTTTGCTATCTGAGGCTCTAGTTGATCATCACTCCCATTACTCTCTCGAAAAACAAGATGATTGTCTTCTGGGTCGATTTCTGTGCCCAAAAAGTGTCTTGTAGGATCCAAGATTGCGTTGAAAATCGCTCTTACACCTCCAGTTTCTATGGATCTTTCCTGTTTACCAGCAACTAATTATGACCCAAATATCGGATCACACTAAACTAACAGAAAATGAATGCAAAAACCTTTGCAAAGAAGAACCAAAAACAGAAGGTCTGACGCTTTCGTCCTTATCTGCTATTTTTCTTCCTACAAAATATAGAAAAAACACGATATAATTATTAGAAATAAATGATTGGAATCCTAATGTCTGGCATTTTCCCATCTCTTCAATCTCGATTTCTTTATCATTTTTCCTTCTTATTTCACGAGAGAATTCCAAGAGGAAAATACGTGAAAAGTGGCGCCAATCCGTGATTGGTGCACGTC
The DNA here is from genome assembly GCA_036013995.1 of Theobroma grandiflorum. Taxonomy (NCBI): domain Eukaryota; kingdom Viridiplantae; phylum Streptophyta; class Magnoliopsida; order Malvales; family Malvaceae; genus Theobroma; species Theobroma grandiflorum. Next base: position 984,775 of record CP142131.1, on the reverse strand, counting down.
TTTCTTGCTGGCTAGACTCTGTCAACCCGTCACGTGGAGGGGTTCTCTACACATATTCTTCTCTTAAGAGTTATGATTAGTGAACGTGGACTAATAGTACTACGACATGTCATGATCAGAAGGTTTGGAATTACCACATTTAGACTTCAAGTGTTGGGAGTTCATTTGATGATTCGGTGATGGACTGAAGGGATCGGTTGCAGAGAAACCTTGAATAGAGTAAGACGGTGGGATGCTGGTGCTTGCCTTGAATTATCTAGTTTGACTTCATAGCGGATTTTTTTATTACTAAGATATTATTAAAAAATGCAGAACGTAATCAAATAATTATATGCTGGTTTAATCTCTTTTTATCTGAAAACCTAATCAAATAATCAAATCGAAACTCAAAAACGTTTATCTTCATTTTGGTCAAAGGTTTGGATGTTGGGTTTTCCTTTTTATGCTTTTTGATTGAATTGCTATGCCCATGTTAATCCCCATCTGCTGGGAGTGTGATCTTTTTCAGACTGAAGCTGGAATCCTGGATGGAATTAAGTTCAAATCTTAGAAATGGAAAAGAAAAGAAAAGAAAAAGTCAGATAAAGCAGCAAAAAGTGCTTGTGATGAATCCCAGAAAGGTTTCAACAAGAAACTCAGAAAGGTCGGTGAATCTAGGGATGGAATTATTGAGTGGTTGGAACAAAAATGCAGGAGACAAGGTGTTGCATTTGTTTTCTTCAATGTTGGTTAAGAAAACATTATTCCAACAGTAATTCCGTTTTCTTGCATTAGATATAGAAGAAGAATATCACCATGGAGCTTCCATGTGACCAGACCCATACAATGATTTTGCTGGAAAATTAGGTCTAAGGTCACGAGAAACAAGTTGGAAATAATAATTATGAACACCATTGTCCCTAGAACAACACTGTTCTTTGGCTCTAGAGCTAGTGTTCTGTCAAATGTCTAGTTCCTATGGTTAGTATAGTTCCAACTTCAAACTTAACAACAAAATATTCAACTTCAACTTAGAAGTATTTATGTTGTAAGCATAGGTTTGCGGCACGAGACTATCATCACAAACCAGCCCTATAAGAGAGTAGAGAAGTCATCAGCTTTACTACCGACCGGAAAAAATGTCACAGATCAAGTAAAAGGTGCAAATACAACGTGTTTGATGCTTGCTGTGACTCTAGCTATTATGTTTGTTCTGCCTAACATGTAATAAAAGATCTCAACCCAACTAACGGATAGGCATTCCAGTCAATAGCAGCAGACAGCTTAACAAGGTATTTATACTACCTGCTACATTCAGGTATGGCCATCTGATTGAAATGATTTCAAATTCTCCTTCAATTGATGCATATGTTTTAAAATCCGTCTCTATTTCACATTTAGATCAACCAAAAAATATAGTTGTTAAAGCATGTTTATAACCTAAACTGTAGTGTGTATAAATTGACAACAGCAAAAATCTCCTTTCTGCAAGTAAAGATCAACCCTGAGATGAAGGGCAGGTATAAATAACCCCTTCATAGATATCACATTCATAATGCACCAGGCTACTGCTCTAGAAGAGAACTCCCCTCTCTAGCAAGCACAAAAAGACCACCATCTCCTCTTGATATCCGAAGATCCTCGTCAAGATACGTAATCAGAAGCCAGGACCCTGACCGCTCACCAGGAATGGGAATCTTAAAAGGTGGCTGATCAGAAATGGCTGTTGAAATATTAGCCACCAACTCCTGTAGCGGGTTAAGAGATTGCTGCACAGGCAACAGACTGATTTTTTGACCGAAAACATCCACGTCTGCAGGAAGATCAATGCTTGGTTTTATCTCTGGAGGTTGCAGTGTACCTTCCTTAAATTCAACCTGAATATTTGGGTTAGAATATTAGTACCTTTAGGAGCAAATATTTCATAAAAAAGGAATTCCAAACTGCAAGGTGTTTCATGTCTAATATACACTATATTTGGATCCAAATTCAATAACATGACAATAATCATCATACTCAGTCTATTCCTTTAAAATTTTTTCCTTCTCATAGATTTATCCCACTGTCAGATAATTCAAGATGGTTAGTAGCATCATGTTCACCCCAACATCGGAAATTTCAAGTGGTGAACAGTCTCAGGAAGTATTAAATAACACTTTCCTAAACAGATTTGTTCCTTGCTGGATTATAAACTTCTTGTCTTTTTGCAATGTAGTCAGACTTGATTCTAGACATATCAAACTTAAACAACCAGTAAGGTTTAGTTTAAGATTTACCTGTATTCTTGAAGGAGTTCTAACTTCAAAGGCAGCAGAAGCACTGAAAGAGAAATTAGCAAAAGGGCTGGCCAATGTGGTGGAGTTCACAATAGAGAGCCTTTCTGTATCAATTGTTTGGCTTATACTTTTGACTTTTAACAAGGGGGTTGAACCAGCCGCCAGAAGCGGCAACAGCTCAGAAGATGCGGTGTACCTGATCAGTAGGAAGCACAGTGAAGAAAAATTACCGAGTATGAACTATTGTTTTCCTGACATCAGAGATAGTATATGGGCATGTGTTACTCATATAGTAGTATAATTTACAATCATGAAATCAGCAAGAAGGTTCCGTTCAATGCTAATCCTCATTACATGTAGTTGGGTTAATGTCAATGCTATCAAAAGGGCAGAAAAATGCATTTTTAGACCGAAAGAACATATTTTCTAACTCCATCCTCATCTCTAATTTGTTCCCATGAAATTTTCATCTACAAAGCAAATGCAAGATAATTTTTTATCTAATATAACAATTATGTTACTGTTAATATTACACTGTAGTCGTTTATTTATTTATAATTACTTACAATTTTAACTTTTAATCTTTAAGATTTTATTTTTTTAAAAAGAATTTTTGAGAAAAGAAAAAGCAATAATTTTGAGCGAAGAACAAGACACTCACAGCAAAACCCAGTAGCCATCAAGAAGCTGAGTAGCTTCAACCGGAGCTTGGGTGGGGTTCACCGCTTCCAACTGATTGACTAACTCCAAAACCTCAGCCCGTACCTCCGGCCCAGCACGAAACCCCAAGTCCGTCCCATTAACCGTGTCCACCAAACACCTCTTCAAGTCCGCAATCCTACTATCAAATCCATCCTCCTCTTCCTCCTCCTCCTCCTCCTCGACAACCGCCTCAGCCGATTGAGCAGCAGTGGCACTACCGTTACCCATCTCCGCATACTGTTCCTCCCACTCGTCCTCGTTCGTCGGAGGGTCCGAATCCGGGAGCTTGGTTGGTTCGGGTTCCGATCCAAGCTCCGTTTTCTCGCCCCATTCGTCGGTTATGGAAGAAAGAGGGGTGGGTTTGGGGTCAGAATCGGGTTCGGGAGTAGGGTCGGGTTGGGAGCTGGAAAGTGAAACAAGAGAAGATAATCTGAAGGCTTTGTGGGGTTTAGCGGGAAAGGAAAAGGAGAGAGAGATGGGTTTGGGGGATTGAGAAAGGGAAGATCTTGGGGATTGAGAGAGGAACAGAGAAGAAGGTTGTGCGGTGAAGAGAAAGGCCATTTCTTTTGTGGGTGTGCGGCGGCTTTTGGCTTCGGGTTTTCAACTCCCTGGCTCAGGGTTTCTTCATTGTTTCTTTTCCTTCTGTGGTTTTCAAACGCAAAAAACCAAAATTTTCTAATCAAAAATCTTAGATTTTTTTCTTATACAATACTAGTTTTAATCATAGTTGTTCAATGGACACATATTTATCCATGAAAATTAATTTTTTCATAAAAAAATTTAAATTTTAATATAAAACGCATCAAAACTATAACTTTTTATCATAATTTTCATAAAAATAAAAAATTTATTAACACTTGGGAAACAAAATTAGGATAAACTTTCGGATTCACTAAATCTACATTCCATAATGTAAAAATGATGTATACACCATGTATGGTTCCTAATCCTTTAATTATAGCTATAGGTTTGTTTCCCATGAAAAGAAAAACATTGAAAGTTCATATAATATTACCATAAATTTGTCATTTTTTAAAAAGGGAAATTCTTCATCAAATTAGTTGTCTATTCCTTTAGCAAATGGCAAAAGGCCCAAATTAAAGCTTGCTGCTGCTGCTGCTTGAGTACTTGTCAATCTTTCTGATGATGGAAACACTATTCTCTGAGCTCAACCAACATGCTTTTGCAATAGCAGCAAAGCCAGCCTCCTCTCTTTTATTGTGAAGCTGCCAACTAATTTTTGCACCTCATTGTTTGAGTATTTATGGACGTTTTTCCGGGCCATTCCCAGTCTTACTCAAAGGTTTTCGAATCATGGATGTCTTTTTGACTCGGCCTGGTCTTGGGCCAATGGACCAAGGATACTTCCCACAGCTTCTTCCCTATACAAATAGGCCGACCTCCTCTCATAATGCCTGGCTGAAACACACACAGTGTTGGTGGGTCAGGAATCCTGTACCAAAACATAAATGCTTGTTCAATTATTTGAATACTTTAAATATAATTTTGAAGAATTAGTCATCAATGCGAAGTTGGGGGAGGGAAGCAACTTTGGGAAGGACAGAGATGCAACAAGCAAAGTCAGCAGGAGCAGCCCATCAAATGTGACAGTCGTGGGCCATTTTCTACACCCACATGTGGGCAGTTGGACCATTTTATTTAATGAAACAAACACCAAGTACCGAATAAAGGCTTATGATAGTAGTAATTTAATCTACACACAAAGTAATATAACTTACATTTAATCAGCAAAATCATTGAAAGGAATTCTAATTCTACATTACGTATATTCCAAAAACGATAAAGTAAAATTTTTAATATTCAAAAACTTAATAAAAAAACCTATTTTAATTTAAAATGAATATATTTATTTACGCTTAAATTAAAAACCGGATAACTTGAATTATAAAGTAAATGAAGTTATCATTGCCATTCATGTGGTACTTTGAATTATGGATAGAATAAAATTGGGAGTGGAACCACACGAGTGCACTAGTTATTAATAGCAGGTCATGCAAACATAGGAGCAAGCCAGCAAACACAAACTGTTTTGGTACAATTTATTGCAGGATGAGTTAGTGATCTTAGTGGATCTCTCTAATTAATGGCTCAATCCCCATTGAAGAAGTAGTATTCACTTATGTTTTATTAATTACATGTAGAAAAATGTCTTAAGATTTGCTCATAAATTTTGGTACCAAACTTTCTCTCTCCAACAGGACCTGATTCAAAAGACAGCATCATGTGTGTTCGATTCCTTGTATGTGTGTAGAAGCAGGAAGGCTAGAGTAATTAATCAGCTTAGGTTATGGCTTTGGTACTACCACCCAATTGAGCAAAAAAAGCATTTGTCTCAGACTCAATACATTTATTTCTCATTCTAAGATATCAATTCTCTAATAAATACATATGCATTAGCATTGATATCATGGATTCAATAAGGTTGCTTGTTCTCGGCCCCCCCCCCCCCCCCCCCCCCCCCCAACTCTGATTTTCCTTTAAAGATTTCAACACACACCCAATGTTTGATAGCCTGTGATAACATCAAATATACATGAGTTTAAGGTTGTTTAGATTATTTTTAGCATTAAGGTTGTCGTGTTTAATTTCATAATTGCATGTTATCATACTCATTTTGTAGGATATTTTGTATCTATCATTTTATCATTGATAATGAAATGATTTTTAACTTTTTTCAAATCATTAAATGTATATGACGTCGATGGATTTCGTATCCATGTAATAGTGAGTGTTTTTAACTTTTTTCAAAGAAAAAGATTCAAGGGATTTCAACAAATACAAAAACATTTAATTATAAGTTGTCTCTTGATCGAGAGTCAATTTAGCTAATTAAAATCATATTTAATCTTGATACTAAATTCCTAGTTTCTCATAAGTTTCGTGCAATGACATAAATAAAAAAGAGAAAATTATTTTCTTAATCAAAAAAATAGTTTTATTAATATAATATAATTGAATTACCTTAATATGTCGGCGTAATAGAGAATATTTATCAATTAAAGAAAGAGAATAATATATCAAAAATCTTATATGAGATACAACGATCAAAATAAATACGAATCCAATCCTAAATCTAAAATCATAATAAACAAAACCAATTAAAGTAAATAAGAACTAATCAAACATATATATGAAAATAAGCATGATATATTATATGATAGTACTTCAAACTTTGAATTATTTACCACATGTTTTCCTTTACATGGAGATACTGGGTTGCATATCTGCGAATGGTCAAAAATATAAATTGATTAAAAAGATATATGATGTTGAAAAGATATCATTAAAATTTAAATTAAACACATTATTATGATCAAATCTAATTTATGAAGGGGATATAATTCATTTTCTCAAAATTAATTCAAATTCCCATTGAAACTAGTGTTGTTTTCAATGGAGTTGTTTCATAAATTCATTGTACGTTAAAGGAAAACAGGAGAGAAAAAAAAATAAAAGAAAAAGAGAGGGGGAAGGTGGCCCTTCGGATATTAGCACAAGGGAGTCAATAAAAACCCGCCATTTATATATCTTTTGGGACCCACGTCAAACAAAAATCAACGCCCTCGATCCATTGACCGCCAATTGGATGGACCCCATGATCCCTAAACCGACGGCTTTGATCGTTTGAGCACTTTGACATTTATCCTCACGATGAAAAAATCTAGAATTACTAAACAACGGACAAAAAAAAAACACAAAAAGTAACGCACGAGAAAACGGAGAGCGTGGGAATAAATAAGGAAACAAAATCCGTAGATTTGAACTTCACGATTTCCTCATGCGCTTGTGTTAAGGAAGAAAGAATTAAAAAAGGGTTTGACTTGGGGTTGGCTTTCTTCTTCTGCTTCGCATTGGGAAACGCACTGTTGAAGGAAGAATCCCCCTTTATTACGAAAACGGCCACGTGGTAAGAAAAATTAAAACAGTAAACGGAGAGAGTGGCGTTGATCGGTTTTTACCACGTACGGTGAAAAAATATAAATAAATTTACTTCCCCAAATTTATTACAAGACGAGAGAGAGAGAGAGAGAGATAGAGAGAGAGAGGGAGAGAGAGAGAGAGAGAGAGGTAGAGAGTGTCTGTTTCTGGTCTAGAAATCGAAACAAAAGCAAAAGGAAGAAAAAAGGAGAGATTATTTTCGTTTTTGGGTTTCTTTCTTTTGCAAAGAAAGCACCGACAACATCGTTGGTGGTATTTACTCTGACATTGTGTTAGTATTATTATTAACTCAATTTTTCTTTTTTTTTGGGTTTTTTTTTTATTTTTTTGTGCTTGCTTTAATTTCTCAAGCTTTAATTCATGGTGGGTTTTGATGTAAAAAGCCATTCAATCTTTTATATCTCAGTTGTTTTTTTTTTTTTTTTGGGTGGTGGTGGTGGTGGGTTTGAAGGTGAAGCGATAGCTTGTGGTCTTTTTCTTCTTTGAAAAAGATCACAATCATTTATTTTCAAATTCCGTAACTTTTTGCGTTTACCTTTTTAGAGCCTTGGTGTTCTTTTCTAAGTGATCACAGGCTGCTTCTTTTCTATGTTCTTTGCCCATTTTTTGGTTTTGGCTGCTGGGGTCTTTGTTCTTTGGTTCACTCAGTGCATGTTTAGTTTTGCTTGAAGGTTTAGTGTCTGAATTTTTTAGATTTTTCCTTTTCTGATTTTTGGTCTTTTGTTGTTTGAGATTCCATTTTTGATATGCTGCTTCAAGATATGTTGTTTGATCATGGAGTTGCACTGTTTTTTTTTTTTTTTCTTTGAAGCAGGACTGTTCCAAGTGAAGCCAGGTGTACACCATTTTAGGAGAAAATGTACGGGGATTGTCAAGTCATTTCTTCCATGGGAGGGAATGTCGTATCATCAGAAACCCTATTTTCATCACAGATTCAAAACCCTAATTTCAACTTCTTGCCATTCCAACCTTTACCTCCCATGATTCCTGTAAGTTGAGATCAATCAAGCAGATTTTCTTTCCTTTTTCTTATTCATATTTCCTTCTTTTTTTCTTTTCTTTCTAAGTCCTAACCTTCTGTTTTTGTGTGGGGGTGTTAAAACAGAAAGAAGACAACGGGCTATTTCTGAGAGGGAAAGAGGAGATGGACAGTGGGTCTGGGAGTGAACAAGTAGAAGAGAAGTCAGGGAATGAGCAAGAGAGTACTGAGCAACCCCCCAAGAAGAAACGTTACCATAGACACACTGCTCGCCAGATCCAAGAAATGGAAGCGTATTTCCTCTTTTCTTTTTACTCTCTCTTTGATTTCTTGGCTTTGCTTCACCTCAAATCTTTTCTTCTCATCCTTGCTTGGGGAAAACAGATTAAGCAGAAAAAAAGGGTTTTACGATAATAAGCAAACGACATGCAAAAAAAGGGCTTTAAACAGATCGAATTTGAGAAAAAAAATTTGTCTCTTTCTTCTCATACAACGTTTACCCTTTTTTCTTAGAAGAACAATGTTTTGTTTTGCAGCGTTTTTAAGGAATGTCCCCATCCTGATGACAAGCAAAGGATGAAACTAAGCCAAGAACTTGGCCTTAAGCCTCGCCAAGTCAAGTTTTGGTTCCAAAACCGTCGCACTCAGATGAAGGTAAACAACTAATCAGCATCTCTCTCTCTATCTCTCTCTCTCTCTCGCTCATGGCTTTCGCTATCGTCCCAACCCTAAAAGTGTAGCCGAACTCTTTCTCTACTACTTACTGAAACCCTTTCAGAGCTTTATCACAAAGCCAAACACGACTCCCAAGAAAACGCGTTTGAATGCTTTTGCATTAAAAACCAGCTCAAACCCTAAACGGCTGAACCTGTGTACATGCGTTAATACCCATCATCATAGCGCATAGCAACAGCACAAGAGAGGGATCTGTATTTATTTCTGGGGCCACTGCATGTAGTCTTCCATTTGCAATTACAGTCTGTATTCATAAATGTGAGCTGTGTTTGCGCATTAAACTCCTTTACCGGCAACATGTGCTTCCTAAAGTGTTCACAGATCAGTTAATGCAAAATAATACAATGCTCATTTAGGGCACTTAAGGTTAATGTTTTGCAACACAATAATGATTTGATTTTCATTCTTTTTATTGTTTTTTTTTCCTTCCTTCCCTTTTGAATTTGCCAGGCTCAGCAAGATCGATCTGATAATGTTGTACTTAGAGCTGAGAATGAGTCTCTCAAGAATGAGTTTTACCGGCTTCAAGCGGAACTGAGCAAACTTGTTTGTCCAAATTGCGGTGGTCCAGCTGTGCCTGGAGGGATTTCCTTTGAAGAGCTTCGGCTAGAGAATGCACGACTTAGAGAAGAGGTTTTTCAATCAATATCGGATGTGTAACCTTTGATAAATTTAATTAAGCAACATTTTCCATTAGTTAGAAGCAACTGCAATGATTTGTAATGGAACCTGTGGAAGTTTATGTAATTTTGACAATGTTGAGTTGTTTTCTTTTTTTTTTTTTTCAGCTGGAACGGGTCTGTGCTATTGCGTCGAGATACATTGGCAGGCCAATCCAAACAATGGGTGCAGCTCCTGCACTCATGCCACCTTCATTGGATTTGGACATGAACATATATCCAAGGCATTTCACTGAGCCTATGGCTTCCTGCACTGAGATGATGCCTGTGCCAATGTTGCCAGAAACAGCCTCCTTCCCGGAGAATAATCTGGTTCTGGTGGAGGAGGAAAAAACTGTTGCGATGGAGCTTGCTATATCTTCCATGGATGAGCTTGTGAAGATGTGCCGAACAAACGAGCCTCTTTGGATCCGGAACAATGAAAACGGAAGGGAATTACTTAATCTTGAGGAACATGCCAGGATGTTTCCTTGGGCGCCATCAAATCTCAAGCAGCGCTCAACTGAGTTCAGGACTGAAGCTAGCCGTGATAGTGCAGTGGTTATAATGAATAGCGTCACTTTGGTAGACGCTTTTCTTGATGCCGTAAGCTCCATTCCTTTAATGTTGTGATTTTGGATACTTAATTCAAAATTTTTTATAAAAAAATAGCATAAATTTTATTGCAGAACAAATGGACCGAACTGTTTCCATCTATCGTTGCTAGAGCAAAAACTGTTCAAGTTGTATCAGCAGGTGTTTCAGGAACAAATGGTTCCCTTCAGCTGGTACAGACACATCTGCAACGCTACATTAATTTTCTTCACAATGTTTGTACTCTTTTACATTCACTTTGTTTGATTTTATTTGAGCAGATGTATGCAGAATTGCAAGTCCTTTCTCCACTGGTGCCCAGTCGGGAGGCTTATTTTCTTCGCTACTGCCAACAACAAAATCTAGACGATGAAACTTACTGGGCAATTGTCGATTTCCCCATCGATGGCTTTCATAACAACTTACAGGCTTCGTTTCCCCTATACAGGAGGCGGCCCTCTGGCTGTTTGATTCAAGACATGCCTAATGGGTACTCAAGGGTGTGTGTGCAAAAGAACTATCTGCTATTGTGAATCATTTTACATTCAAGGAGATATAGCAATATTAGTCCTGAGAAAATAGAATATGGGAGTGTTCTTTCATTGAATTCACAAGATTTTTTCTTGCAGGTTACATGGGTTGAACATGCAGAGATAGAGGAGAAGCCTGTTCATCAGATATTTAGCCACTTTGTTTACAACGGGATGGCGTTTGGAGCACATCGTTGGTTAGCTGTTTTGGAGCGACAATGTGGAAGGGTTGCTAGCCTCATGGCCAGGAATATCACTGACTTAGGAGGTTCCGAAATTCTACTCATTCCTGCAACCAAAACCTGACGTTTAATGATTTGGTTTTCAGTATTACATTCATGAAATATTTCCCTATCTCTATCATTTTTCAGTAATACCTTCTCCGGAAGCAAGGAAGAATTTGATGAGACTTGCTCAGAGAATGATAAGGACTTTCTGTGTCAACATCAGCACTTCCAGTGGCCAGTTGTGGACAGCTCTACCGGAATCCGCCGATGATACTGTTAGAATCACAACGAGGAAAGTCACAGAACCTGGCCAACCTAATGGGCTGATTCTTTGTGCTGTATCGACTACTTGGCTGCCATATCCTCACGACCAAGTCTTTGATCTTTTGAGGGACGAACGCAGCAGATCTCAGGTTTCATTGAGCTTTGAATCTATTTTTGCTCTAATTCTTCCCAAAATGCTACGTTAGTGCTGACTGCTGAATACTAAATACATTTGTGTAGCTGGAGGTTCTTTCAAATGGAAATGCCTTACATGAGGTAGCTCACATTGCTAATGGAGCCCATCCTGGGAACTGCATTTCACTTCTTCGAATCAATGTAAGAATTTCCTTCTTGTGCTAATTAAAAGTTACATTTCAAGCTTTTTCCTTCTCTCTTGTTTGATAAACAATGGAAAAGAGAGAAAATTACACCCTTGTTTAGTTATAAATATTGTTTTAATGTAGGTTGCAAGCAATTCCTCACAGCATGTAGAGTTAATGCTGCAAGAGAGCTGCACGGACCGATCCGGTAGCCTTGTTGTTTACTCCACCGTTGATGTTGATTCCGTCCAGCTAGCAATGAGCGGCGAGGACCCATCCTGCATCCCACTGCTTCCCTTAGGCTTTTTCATAACCCCAGTGGAACTCATCAGAGATGCTAGTGATGATCAAGGCAAATCAGTTCCACCATCTGAAGAGGCAAATGGACATATTTCAGGCAGTTTACTCACAGTTGGGCTACAGGTTCTTGCCAGCACAGTTCCATCAGCAAAGATCAATCTCTCAAGCATTGCCACCATCAACAACCATTTATGCACCACAGTTCACCAAATCACTGCTGCCCTTAGTAGCAGTGCTGCCCCTAGCTGCCCTGATAATGGAATTGGTGTACTAGGCTCTTGCACTGAGCCTGCTTCTGCACCAGAAAAGTAAATCAGGGTTTTCATCCTGAATTATCCATAACATCCCCATTTTATGGATTTGAAGATGGGAAAGATTGGTGAAGTTATTGGTAATTTGTTAAAAATTAAGTGGTGGAATTCTCAAATTAGTGTCAGTCTGTAGTAATGTGGTAAATAAGGGTCATTTTGTAACTAAGGAAGGGGGTAGGTTGTTCTTGTTTAGGTAGGGAAAAAAATTTGAGAAAGATGCATGTGTAACATTAGCTGTGGGTACTGTTGTGAGGGTAAAGGCTAAAACTAAATACTAGTAAATCTCCATGTAATAGCTAGAGGGAGTCAAGAGCGCACCAGCTGTGACCCTTGCTTTCTGGTAAGGCCTAAAGAGACGAGACCTCACCAATCAGCAAGGGTGGTGGTTCGGGTATTGACTTCTGATTTGTTGGCCTTTTTTTTTATTTATTTTTCCTGAATTTAATGCTCCTACTGATCAGTAGTTCTATTCAAGTTATCTGTTTGCGTCCAATTTCCAATATTGATTCTCCTCTGTCTCTGTTTCTTCACGTTTACACTGTATGCATGTTCAGGAGTCAATGGTGATAATATCTTCTTTCATAAACAAACAATCGTCATTATCTGTCTTATGATTATGACTTGCAATAGTCATGCTTTGGGGTCGATCTCCACGACAAGGTAAATTGAATACTATCAAAGACCAGTTATCATTGAAGTAGGTGTGCAATTAATCCTAGAAAGTGACACAATCTTCGATTCCAGGTAACAAAATGTGCTCCCTAAAGATGAACACATCCTTCTCCTTCCAAAAACAGAAAGTGCTATTCAAGAAAGAATTCTTTCTCACTTCTTTCCAGATTGTTAGGTTCATTACTACACACTAGAGGTACAGTTATGGTTTTGATTTTTAAGCTGTCAGCCTGTACTACCCAATTAAGGTAATAGAATTTCAAGAAAGGGAAAGCTTAAGTTCAGGTTGAAAGCTGGAACAGAAATGACAAACACTCTGAGTAGAAAATTTTTTATTTTTTTCAACCCATCAACAATAAAATTTGTTTCTGCATTTACGAGTTTTAATATGATTCGAGATGTGTTTCAAATGTCGATAAAATGATCCTTGATTCGAAGAATAGCTTTGCAAGAATCACTTTCACCAATTAATGAGAGAAGGGAAGGAAATCTATGTATCCTCTTTAATCATCATGAATACAACATAATAATAATTAGATGTTTTCTCTTGAATAACCAATCATCCCTTTGAAATGCTTATTTGCCACGAACCAATGCAACCTGATCAATTACTCAACAACAAAATGTATCTCACTGCAGCAAGGAAAGAGAGATCAAATAATACAAGTGATGTTTTCCTCTATATACATATTGATGCGGTAACATCAGTTTTTACATCAGAAACCTCATCAGCTTCATGCATGCATAGGCACCATTTCTTTCCTAGTTAATCAATAGGAAAATCAATTGAATGTAAATACCCAAAAAAGGAAATTCAATGGAATGTTGATTCAAAGGACAAAATTTATTCACCCAAGATAAAGATGATGCTTTTCCCAATTGTTCATAACATTGTCAAAGTGGTAGGCACCGTCGTCTCTTAAGCTCCACGTGCAATGGGTGCATTTCAACGCAACCGTGAATGCCCAAAAGGCTCCATGAATTTCATTGTTAATGTGAACGTAACACCACCGGAGGGGGAACAAGATTTCGTAGAAGGTCCACGATGTCGTTTGCCCCGGTTCAAGCCTACGCAGGTTTTGGTCCACACGATCAAACCCGCACTTGAGGTAAACGCTGTGGCTGGCTTCGTTTTGTATGCTCACCGTCACCCTTGGGAAAATCTCCTCTCTTATTGTTTTGGCGAATTGAGGCATGATTGCGCAAGATTGTGTAGGAAATGACATAAGTAGAATGCTAAACAATGTGAGGATTGAGAAATTATGCTTACCGTTGATCATGGTGCAACGGCCTCCGGGCCGGCCGGTACTCATCCGGTGACAACAAATTAATGAAATCTGATTTATTGTGTTGCTTGCGGTTGAAGGCATATATTATGATAAGTATTCATAAATCATAAATCAAATTAAGCTTGATCCGTCACAAATTGTTAATTAGGTAAATTTTAAATAATTTTTTTGTCATTTTTTTTCAAATTTACTAAAAATTTATTTGAGGTAAAAAAATGTTTATATTGATGATGGTTAGAAAGGGTGTCGGTTATTTACCTGAGAAAACTTTTCCCGACCCTAATTATAAATATTTAAGTAATACCATGTCAATAATTTGTTTTTTATTTTTTGTGTAAGGTAAACTATGTCCCACTAACATGACCATTATCGGCAACAACATTGACAAATTGACAACTTTTCCTCCAAATTTCTGTTGTTTCATCCATGGAATTCTTGAGAGACAGGGAGAGGGAATGGCGTTGGCCCATAGGGTACCCATATTTTGTGCTGTCTGATTCCCTCTTCTGATGGGCCCAAGAGATACAAATTAGGAAGCTGCAACATCTTTGATCCAAAGGGCAAAGATTCTGTGTTTCTATGCAAAAGGGTCATCAAATCAAAACAGAGAAGCCAAATTCAAATGTAGTTGCTCTGCTTTGCACCTATTCGTTCGTTAAAAGATGAGGTTGATTGAAAGTATGGTGTTTTTAAAGTCATGGTCTTGGCCTAAAAACAATCACCGTCCGTTTACCAGGTCAATGTTCAAAGAAGAAGAAGAAGAAGAAGAAGAATCAACATTTTTCTTGACATCTTTAAGCGAATCAAATCATTTTGATTGTAAGCTTCTAGGCAAAAGATTATTGAAAATTGCACACATCTTTTAAAAGTATTGCAAATCAAAAGAAACTGAAGAAATTGTGTGTGCCTAGTTCAGTGCAACTATGGGATGCGAATTCTACGTCTATCCTTTATACCACTTTACCATGGGCGCCAATGGGTTGATTCAGGTACAAACTGAGGCCCAGATTGTGTTTTAATGTGGCAAAATTAATTAATCAGCCCTTCCGTCAGTTGAAAATATTGAGATTATTTAATCTAAAAATATCAATAAATTAAGTAATACAACATACTCGATTGTAAAATATCTATTAATATCTCTAATCATTTATTAAATTTAATATTTTTTAACATAGTTATCTCGATTAAGCTGCAATCGACAAATTCTAAAGTACTATCTTTCTAAAATAAGTTGTAAACTCAACCAAATCGACTTCTAACTCTATCATATTTTTTTAATCTATACTTTTTAAAATGATATGCTTATGCTATTAAAAATTTAAAGTTACAAAGTCGGAAACCATGGCAAACATGTTCCTTTTGATTTCATAATATTTAGTGCATGCTCTGACGAATCGTGACATTATTAATAATCTAACAAAATCACAATGATTTCGAAAGAAGATTTAAAAGGGCCTTGATGTCATAAGAAAGAATGAAAATACCAATCCGTATTTGTTTAATTAAATGTGAATGGGAAAATGGCTGGCCAATAAAAGGGCAAAGCTAAGCACGGAAAGGAAAGGAAAGGCTGGCTCGCTGAGGTGTAAGGGGCAGCGGGAAAAATATAATATGAACATATGAGAGAAGTAGAAAATACTAAACGAAGAAAACCAAAAGGTACAGCCGACAAAGTGACAAATTGAGAATCTTAGTGTTCTATGGAGCCAAACCCAAAATTGGCCTCTCATTTTGTGCCTTATCACCAAAACAGTAAGCAAGCCCAGAAAAGAAAGGTGAATGGAAAAGGGTTTTGCCCCCCTTGCCCCTACCCCATACTTTATCAGATGTGGCACTGAATCACAGGGCCAATCTCTATGTCAAAACATGGTGCCTGCCACACACAAATGTGAACCCCTCTCTCTCTCTCTCTCTCTCTTCCGTGTGTGTGTGTGTGTGTGTGTGTGTGTGTCCAGAACTTGTAAAAAGGTTTGGCTTTTGCTTTTTGATTTGCCTTTGGGGCTTTGGGGAGGAGAGCAACGTGGAGCTTTCCCTTTTGCCGTAAACAATTCATTCACTCACTCACTCAACCCATTTTTTACTTTTGATTTGGGAGGAGGAGAAAACATTGACCCATGAACTGAGATTAAGGCCAAAACAAAAAAAAAAAAAAAAAACAAAGAATATATCAGCATGTAAGTTAGAAGTCATTTGGTCAAAATAGTATTATAAGATTTTGTGGTGTGTGTTAAGGTTCTTGAAATTCAAAGGAAAATATGGTCAGTGGATTCGACATGGTGGCTTGACTCCTTCAAAGTTAAGGAAACCCTTTCTTCTTCCTTTTCCCATGAAAATGAGCAAAGGTTTGATTGGGTTCAGGTCCCTGTACAAGTAGACTTGATTTGGTAAGCTTTTTGCGGTGTCGGCTATGCTTGTTTGCGTCTGTCTCTTTCGGGTTAGTGAAACCAGCATCTTCTTCTCAACCTTGTACTTTGTCTCCATGCAGGAAAATCAAGGGAAGTATACGAATGTTATGGGGTGGACTGGTTACAGTGAAAATGAAATTCTGGGTGGATTGTTTCAATTGGGTTTTGAAATTATTTGTCGGCTTTTCCAGGTGCAATTATTACCTAATTTGGGTATTAAATTATAAAATAAAGGGGGGAATTTGGGTTTACGATGGACTTGGTCAAGCACTCAATGGAAGCCGTTTCCACACTTTAACTTGTACTTTCTCTTCCCTAAAACCCTCAATCAAACTTTAATTATTATAAAAATTACATAAAATCATTTACCGAAGTGTTTTGTGAGGTCTTTGAGTACTAATTTTGATTGTTATTTTCACTGTTATTTGCTTTTCTCATAATTTGTTATTTTGTTAAGAATTAATTTTCAAACTTATGACAGGACTTGTTACAAAATCATATCATTTTATCTTATACGAGTTATTAGTAAAATTATTCTTGACATGAAAAAAGAATTCACCAAATCAATTTTTTTATTGAAAATTTTAAAAAATAAAAAATATTAATTATAAATACATAAAAATTGAATTAATTGTTCTTAATTTTATATGTGAACTACAAGCACATGTTGTCACCATATGTTAATGCCCACTTACATTACTTTTAGGTCATGATGCAATTATTCTAAACATTGATGCAAGAGGATCCCAAGTTCCCAATTTTAAACATTGTTATCAATGCAGGCACATGGAGTCTGTCAATTCCCACCAATGATGTAAATTGATAGATCATATCAAACAAATTCCCTTTAAGCTTTAATGGTTTAATTAAACAGTTGACTTTTTCTTCTTTTTTTTTTTGTGAGGGGCATAATCCCATGACATCAAAACTTCTTCTTGGGCTTAATTTGGATAAAAATTCTGCATGTTCCTTTATTCTTTTATAATGTGAATGTACTTAGTTTGTAGCATCTTTCCTCTCTTTACCTTACAAATCATCTGCCTTTGACCAAATCATCAGGCACCCTTCCAACCTTGTTTAAATTATAACTTATCCCATCAAAAGATGAGAAAAACAGATAATTTGTCATAATGTTCACTGACTTCATAGACACATTATCATTGGTTTTAAGCCCCGCTTTTTGAAAACTGTCTTTCAGCATGGGAAACCCAGATTCCTTTTGCCTTTGGTTCACTGAGATTTGTATTCACACCTGAGTTTTTCATGTTTGCCAAACCCTGGAATCCTGACAAATTGTAAACATAGCTGATAGGATAAAGCTAGCCATGCAAGTCAAGCTCATTTTGCTTTCCCCTAACTGGAAGCAATATTTTTTCCTTCTTATCTAAGGCTTCTTCTTCTTTTTGGGTTTCCTTAGTACCTTCCAGCTGACTGCCATTTTTTCAAGTTGAAGTCTCCTTTCAGGTCGTCCCAATCCTCTCATTTTTCATATCTTCATCTTTCGTTTTCTTGCTCATGTAGTCTTGTTACATGCTAGAGGGATTTCCATCAGAACCCAAGGAAGTCTCCCCCACCACTTTCCCAAACCTTTGTTCAACAGGACCTTGTCCCTGCCCTAGAGACACGACCCAATCCCACGACGCGCTTAATTTAGCTGATTAAGACACCACTAATTTCAATATTTTGATGTAACATGATTTGGAGTATCACCAACTTTTTTCCCTTAACATAATATGCCTCCCCTTTAATGATTTTGATTGGTGGGTTTATTAGGGGGCTCACCTTTTGTACTACGTAATTTTTTATAATCTTTATCAACAAAGTAATATATATAAATATTTAAAAATAAATAAATAATTTTTAAATTCATTTCATTTTACTATCACGCATAAAACAGTTGTATTCTATCAACATCAAATTTAACAAGAGAGTTTGTAAAAACGTTAATTTTTCAAAAAGTATGTAAAAAGATTATAAAATTAATTAATTCATGTAAAGGGTGTTGAATTTTATCCACTAGATACCTAATATTGACCGGATTTCTAAATTAATTGGTGCTTTTTTGTTGTTGTTCTTGTTATTAAATTGAAGAAAAGAAATGCATTTTCTAATGCAGATAGGGAATAGTAGGTAAGATGATATAAATATTATTATTATATGATATGATAAGGTTTGCATGATTGAATAGATTAATGTGCATAATTATTTTTTGGTTGTGGGCTTAATGGAAGTGAATTGGTTCTTTAAAATAAGATTCCTTAAGGAATCGGCCATTGAGAATGTGACACACACAAAAGGAAAGAGAGATAGAGAGTGAGGGAGAGCAATTGAGCAAAAAATATTGGTTTGATTCTAGAGATGGCTTTGGGGGTGAATCTTTACAAGCAAGGCTTTCCTTTGGTTGCATTTCAAGAAAAGTTTTTAGATTCAAAACCAAGTCTTGGCCACCATCTGGAAAGTTTTTATTGGTGGCCAATTTTACCAATAAACCCTAACACATGCATGCTACATTACAGCAAATTTGAGATTTTTTTTCAACAAAATTTTTCGTTGAACCAAAACCCTATTTAACACTAATCAAAATTAAGTGGATGTTATTATAAATTATTTGTATGTCAATGCTACGAGCATGAAGTGCCAAGCACATTCTCATGACTCAATTTTCTCTAACCAAGAAAAAAGAAAACTCTTATTTTACTAGTGTCATTGTTTTGTCCCCCATGACCTAATAACTCTACTAATCGGCTCGATTAGCTTAGAGCCACGAGCTTAATTATTAAGCTGGTTTTGATAATTAGTTCTTTTAATTTTAGCAACTTGCATGAATACATTACTAAAACGCTAGTCAATCGTCCATGTGCAAATTTGCTACGCGTATGTTTAGTGAAAAATAATCTAAAATTTAATATGTCGGCATCAATAATGTTCAATATACTTTTGAAGAAACTAATCAATTCACTAATCTTTTTTTTAATACTATATTCTGTTAATTATATTTTAACGTATGTGAAAATGGTGGTCTATTCCAAATGGGAAAACCCTTTTCCGCCCCCTTATCCTATTTTCTCATTGACCACTTGGGACTTAAATTCCCATCAATGTCATACCCAATTTTGGGTCCAGCCGAAGTCTGCATACTTTTGGATATAGTTAAAATGTTAAACCCATTTTGGGTTTGTGCACTTTTGTTTGGTGACTGTGATAATAAAAAACAGAGCATCAGCTGCATCAGAAAAACTGTAGGGTACAAGTATCTATCTACCCACGAGCCAGTCTCATCCAACTTTAACTAACCATGGGTCCCAAATATTTGTGGGCTATATCTTCCTTTTCTTTAGACAAATTTCATACCCCAAAACCCCAAAAAAGTAAATTACTACTATCAACTTGTTGCATATGACCTAGATGGTCACCCCCCAACCACTAACTTCCAATTCAATTTAACACCAAATCTATAATGTTTAAATTTTTAGACAAAATGCATCATGTTAAGCCTAGAATCGCTTGCCGATTTGGACGGGTTTCTCGTTATTTATAAGTAAGGGTTTTGTTTAATGAATAATTACGTGTTTGAGAACCGAATGAGTGATGATTATTTATCTTTAAACATTTGGAATTTAAATAATTTATTAAATTATTGAATAATGGTTTTTGCAAAGGAGGGTTGGTTAGGAAAGAGGTAATGTAGGTGGTCCTCCGAAAGGCCAAAAGACGTTTAGTACAATTGGTACTCTTTAAACAAAAACACACAACCCACTCAGGGAAAAAGGGCGGAAGGCATTCAAGTGATTTCCCTCTGTTGACGCAGGCATTTTCGTCAATTCCAGAACTTTCTAGAATCCTAATAATATCTAGCCGTACTCTCTCCTACCAAAAGAAGCTCGAGGTTGTATGACCTTACTGAAATACCCCTCGAGGCGACAGCTGTCGAGTAAAGATAGAGAGTTGGAGCGTAGTCGCGAAGCAGAGTAGGGGTTGCAGAGTTGTTGGAAGAAAGTATGGGTTTTTTAGGGTACCTTCGTCGTGGCAGTTTCTTGAAAAAATAAAAAAAGGGATCGTTTGTCAGTTCATGCCCAAGAATATTTTTATTGCAGAATAACAAAAAATAAAATGGGAAAATTTTTTTTTGCTTTTGTAGTATGAAAGATTTTGACTTCGGCTTAACTGGTGTGAACACAATTAATTTAGTACAGTAGTTTCTTCTTTGGGTTTGGCCTTTTTCTCCATCTTCTCCTTTGATTTGAATCTTTTTGGTAGTAAAACAAATCTACCGAATATATTTGGTTTTTGCTGTTAGGTTTTGCTTTTGAAAAATCTTTAAAATCAAATTTGAAGTCAAAAAAGTTTTTGAAAGTACTATTTTGAATTAATTTAATCGATTTATATTCAATACATTGCATAAATTTTATATGCTTATAATAAATTAATTATCACCGTCTCGTTAATAAAATATTATACGCATTTTTATCTTTACACATTTATAATGTATTATTATCTAATTAAGTGATAGTGCACAGAATATTATATGTTCTGTTAAAATTAAGTGAAATGTTATTTTTTTATCATTTAATAAAAGATAATGTATTAATTATAAAAATAGTTTTTTGGAACTACTACCTATTGGCCAGAGGCAGGGCTATTGGTATTTATGACACAATAAATGTTCCGTTTGTAAGTGAATAAATAAAAGTTCAAATTATAAAAAATAATATTCAATTCTTTTTTAAAAAATGTAATACTTTCTAAAGATTTTTTTAAAAATGAATAATATTCATTTGAGTTAAGAAACTTTTGAAAATAAATTGGGATTATTCATGTCAACGTATCGTAATAATTTATCATTAGAATTACATGTTTTTAATAACCCTCCACCTAATATTTCTACTTATTTATTTGGAGATATGTTTGGTATTATTTGAAAATGATAATGTAATTATTTTATCTAATTTATTTCCCTTTTTATAAAAAAAAAAAGGACTTTAGTCCAGGCATTTAGGTCATTAATGATTTTGAATTGAATTGAATTAACTTAATTGCAATGCATAATTTTCATTGTACAATTTCACTTTCGTGGTACTTATCAATGAACCAATGAAATATAGAAAATTATAAAATTGATTGGTTTTTTAAATTAAATATATAAAAATGAAATTTCCTTTTTTTGATTTGAAATTATTTTAAATTTAAATTATGACCCTATAAAAATATATATTTCAAAAATTACACTTGCACACATGCAACGGAAAAAAAGAAAAAAAAAGGGGGAAAAAGTGATTTTCCAGTATTTTCGCACAGCATGTTAATTTTGACCAAATAATTAAACATGTTTTAAATTTTGTCTACAAAACAGAAAAGGGAAGAAAAAACAACTCATACTGAAGCCGGCTAAAAAGCGAAGCTGAGCTGGACAGTAGATGCTACAATAAACGTAAAACGTTGACTGAGTCTGAGTGTAAAAGCCGAGCCGCAAAACTTTCGCTTTCGCTGACTGTGGAAAACTAATCATTAGACCAACCTCCCGCTTAACCTCTCAAAAAAAGGAGAAAAAGAAGATCTGAAAAAGCGAAATATCAATAGTAAAAAAAAAAGAAAAAAAAATATAACCGGAAACCGGAAAGGACGGTGGCTGTTGTTATTTTAACTGGGGCGTAGTATTCCTCGTGAGAGCGTAAAGCCTGGGCCGGTCATATGGTCGCGTGATACCCTGCTGTAACCGCCAGCTATTTCCGTTCTGGCACCACCCACAGTAACACAGAAAGCGCCTAAACCCGCCGCACCTTCCTCTTGCCACGTGTTTTCCTGTCCCCGTGATTTGGCCAAGTGTCGAGTTCACGCTTCTTTGTAGAGTCACGTTGGGTCACGCTTTCCCGGGTAGTTTACTCACATTACGGAATAATGCTATAAAGTCGAAACTGCCCTCCTTTTGCGTACGCAAAGGGAAATTGGGCGGGGAGGCGCTTGTCTTTTCCGCTGGTAGCCTAACTAACTATAAGTTAGGTGAAGCTGTTACTGTACAAACCAGCTGTTTGAAGCAACAAGTACATGCCAATTAGGATCCCCCAGTCCACGGAGTTCGTTACTTTGTGACCGTTAAACTTCCGTGATTAAGTTTAATCGACGGCCGGATTCGATTAATATGCACATTTAGATACTGTGCGAAGTACACGTGATAGTTTCATCTTTCCAGACTCTTTCTTTTCCTCTGACCGAAACAGGGACCAGAAGTCTTCGATAACACCGTCCAGGTGAATTGACAAGAACACCCTTAAAGAACCACAAAATTTCATTTTGTACAATTTTGAATTACCGCAAATTAACATTTTGTTCAAGGGTAATGAGATGAAAAGGGGATAATAAAAAAAACGGAAGGTTCCTTAAAAACGAGCGAAACGGGAGCAAAGGGAAAATAAAAACGCGGTTTTGGCCGGCCAGGCGTTTGGTTGAACCACCTAACAACCACCACTTTCCTTCACAACTCCTCCTCTTTACTCCTTTTAATTTTTTTTAAATTTTTTATATTTTAATTTAACGCTTCTTACTTATTTTTTGGTTTAATAATATTAAAGCACATCTAAAGCATTAATATTTGGAGTATAAAACGTATAAATTATCCTCTGGTGGTTCTTTTCCGCTTTTCTAAGCCTGCCCTTTTTCCTTTCCTTCTTTCTCTCTCTCCGTTTCTCATTTATTGTTTCTCTCTCTTACATTTCGTCGGAAAACAGCCTCCCTCCGCCGGGAAACAGCTCTTTTCACCGGCGAGAAGAGTCTCTGATTCGCCGGAAAACTACTAGGCTCTTTGGTATTGATCATTTCCTGTTATATGTTAAGCATTTCTTTATCGTGACTCAAATTTGGATCTCCGAGTTTGACTGGGTCCTGCGGAGTACGCCGCGCGTCGTGAGAATGTGGCGAGTTTGGTTGGCGTTTGATGTTTCGGTTTGATAGCAAATGGTGAAGATCGTGATCTAGGGTTTGGTATTTTCGGATTTTGTGTTTTTGTTGTTTCTTCCTTCTTTTCTCCTTTGGATTGTTTCGTTTGGTGAATTGCTGCAAAACGGTGGCGTGCAAAGAACCATTGCGGAATGAGATGGTACGTTAATTCGTCTGTTGATTTCTTTCTCTTTTTCTTTCATTTTTTATTTTTTGAGATTTTTAATCGATTTTTCGAGATTTTTAAAACTCTGCTTGTACTTGTACGGATCTTAAGCATTGTTTACATTCTGAAAACCTTTTTTAAAATTTTCCATGATTTTTCTGTTTTCCTAGATTTGTTCTACATCTTTTCAAAAAAAGTTAGAAATTAATTTTTAAATTCTAGAAAAAAAATTTTCATCGATGAAAACTTCATGCAATGAATACAGTGTTTCATGCATTTTGGAGGAGACGAATTTCTTTTTTGATTATTTAATTTAGAGTTTCAACTAAAATTTTACACACTTTATTTCCGATATTTTTATCGAGGGCTTATGCGTGGAGACGATGGATGCCTCATTTTTCTATAAAAAAGAATTTACATGTCTGTTTTCTTGAACTTCATTCGTGAGGTAGAGTTTATTTTGACTACGTTTTTAAAGCTGTGGATAAGATTGAAAATAAATTAATGAATTTTATTTTATTGTTACTATTTTTATTTAAAAAGTTGATCTAGTAATACCGTGTATTATTGTTGAAATTGTCGTAATTTTGACATAAGATTCAACATGGGTTTCTGTAATTACTAATTTTGACTGCATAATTTCAACTGGTCGTAAACCTTTGACTCACGTTTTTAATGGAAAGTTTGGGGGTGTGAATTTAATTACTTGGGCCATTGATTTGATTAAGATTCAGTCAACCATCTGTCTTCTGTATGCTTTAGAAAGTTTCCTGGTTCAGATTGGTGTCGGCTTTTTGGTTTCACATTCTCAGTTTTGGCTACAAATGGTTATTGCATATTTCCAAATTTATCCTTTGGAGTTTTGACCGACTTGTTTAAGAATGAACTCGGTTCCCCTTTTAGTTTTAATTACTGGATGACGAGTCTAGTCTAGTGATGGTGATTGAAACATTGCTGTAGATGCTTTTTCACTAACTTTTATCGTGCTGTAACTTGTTATTTTATACATGGACTGGATTGGGCCTTCGCATCATAATTTTGTTACCTGATTTATTACTCTGATTTGTAATGATCTTTGGTTGTTTGACAAGAATACGTTGTTTATATTCCACTTATTTTTGGTGGAGAATGATGCAAACAAATAGACCCAAAGTATTTAGAAAACTTGTTCTGTTGAAAATTTTGCTTTTCATGAGTAAGCGTATAGTAGTTAATCTGCTGCAGATTTTGCACTAATGAAGTTGTAACTTTTTGAAAACTTAGTAAAATTATGGTGTTGGCTGTGTGCATTTAGTGCATTGTGAACATTGTAGCGACATGGACACGAATGAAGGTCACTGGGATAGTAATTAGGTGCCGATACAAATGAAAAGTAGAAGTATCTAACTGTATCTGGGGAATGTTGAGGCTGCTTTCATGTTGTTATTATGTGTTTCTCAAATCCGCTGCTTCCTTTATTTCTTTGTACTTTATATGATTTTTTAATTTGTTTCTCTGCTTCTTTGGCAGGTGGAAGGAAGGGTGTGTTTGTCTAAAGAGGTAAAAAATGGGCTAGAGTTTCTGAAGCGTAAAAGGCTTCAGCGAATAAAATCAGAAACTGTCTTTGGGACATCTGGTGTGACAAATCTGATGGCTAGAAGTGGAGGAGATGCTTTGAGAGTTTCAGCATCATGTGGAATGAGATTACCTGGGAATGCAGAATCGTTTTCTAGGTCAAATGGTGCTTCAAGTGAGAAGGACGCCTTTTCAAAGCGCAAGGTCGATAAGTTTGACACTAGTGATCTAGAATGGACAGAGAAAATTCCAGAATGTCCTGTATACTGCCCTACAAAGGAAGAGTTTGAAGATCCTCTGGTTTATTTGCAGCAGATAGCTCCTGAAGCTTCAAAATATGGTACCACCTTCTGTGCATTTACCCTCTGTCTTTAACAGTTTGAGTGCTTTCTTTTTCCAAAGCCCAATGCCTACCCACCCCATCCAACCCTGGTTAAAGGAGTAGAAAATATATCCTAGAAGAAAATTGGAAATGAAAAATATGGTGCTTTCATATCTATGGTTTATGTTTTCACATGGTTAAATTACTGCATTTTTATGAGGCTTTTGTGCCTATAACTTTTTGTTTGGTAGGATTTGAGGTCAAATGTTGTTTTTCTAGGGACTGAATGAATTTATGAAGGGAAGACTAAAGATCCTTTGTAGAAATGAAAAAGCTCTGCATGCTGTTTCATCTTTGTGGTACTACTTGTCTTCTTCATGCTACACATCTATCGTGGAAGGTTTTTTTTTTTTAGTATTTTAAATTATTAATTGCAATAATATCTTTTGCTTCTCATGTCTTGCACAAATAGAAATATGGGAATAAATCGATCCACTTGAATTAATTTTCAGGCTTGTATTCAACTGTATTTATTGAAGAAATGTTAGTTAACTAATTTAACACACTGGTCCAGAGAAATTGGTCTTTCCAAATATTGGACCTAGTTTTACTGTTATTTTATCTGATGAAATTACACAAGAACCAACCGTAGAAGGGATATGAATGTTTGGATTTGAAGGAAAATTGTTAAAAATTGCCTTCTTGTAATAAATAAATGCTGAAGCATTTTTAATATTTGCTCATTAATTCTCAGGTATATGCAAGATCATTTCCCCTTTAAGTGCTACTGTTCCTGCTGGAGCTGTATTGATGAAGGAGAATGTTGGATTCAAGTTCACAACTAGAGTCCAGCCTCTTCGTCTTGCTGAGTGGGATACTGATGACAGAGTGACCTTTTTCATGAGCGGAAGGTGAGCTCTCTACCTTGAAACAAATGTTAATTTCTGCCTTGAGTATTTTTCTGGTTTTGAATGTGAGCATGACTTTTCAGAAATTATACATTTCGTGATTTCGAGAAAATGGCGAACAAGGTGTTTGCTCGTAGATATTGTAGTGCTGGTTGTCTTCCTGCAACATACATGGAAAAAGAATTTTGGCATGAAATTGCTTGTGGGAAGACAGAAAGTGTTGAATATGCTTGTGATGTTGAGGGTAGTGCCTTTTCTTCTTCTCCCAGTGACCCGCTTGGAACTAGCAAATGGAATTTGAAGGTGTTGAATTCAGTACTATTCATCTCTTTTGTCTTTTATTTTTTTGAAAATGTTTTTTAGATGGAGGCCTGGTTGCTTAATTTTACTATGACAGTAAACTTTTGGAAAAGAAAAGTAAAATTGCTATCGTGTTGTATAGCTGATTTGGATAGAGAGAGATAGTGGAACTGAGGAAGCAATATTTGATGTTAGTGCTATTATGATTGGCTCTATCTCTTTTCTGGATTGTGGTTCAATTGGTTCTTATGTACTTCTTTTTGTTTGATTTTAGAAACTCTCACGGCTGCCCAAGTCCATTTTGCGTCTTCTTGAAACAGCAATTCCGGTAATGAGATGATCAAAGTTTCCTTATCTTCTGAATTTTGGCACTATATACATATGTAGGATTGATATGCTCACATGTCTGGTCCTATTCTATTGAACTGATGTTTGTTTCAGGGAGTAACTGACCCCATGCTTTACATTGGAATGCTATTTAGCATCTTTGCTTGGCACGTGGAAGATCATTATTTGTATAGGTAAAAGTTATCAAACATTAAATTCCTTTCTGTTTGTTTGCTTTCTTTATATGCTTTTAATTAATTGCTTTCTTCTGTTATGGCAGCATTAATTATCATCACTGTGGGGCTTCAAAAACTTGGTATGGCGTTCCTGGTCATGCTGCTTTAAAATTTGAGAAGGTTGTCAAGGAACATGTCTACACTAATGATATCCTATCAACTGATGGTGAAGATGGAGCTTTTGATGTGCTTTTGGGTAAAACAACACTGTTTCCTCCAAATATTTTGTTGGAACATGATGTTCCTGTCTACAAGGCTGTGCAGAAGCCTGGGGAGTTTGTAATTACCTTTCCAAGAGCTTATCATGCTGGATTCAGTCATGGTTTGGCATACTTCTTCTGAACTTGTTCTCAGTCTTCTTTAGCAGAATTCAATGAATATGCTACTAATTGTAATCATTTAGGTTTCAACTGCGGTGAGGCTGTCAACTTTGCTATTGGTGATTGGTTTCCTTTGGGGGCTGTAACGAGCTTGCGTTATGCACATCTCAACAGGGTGCCTCTCCTTCCTCACGAGGAACTTCTGTGCAAAGAAGCTATGCTTCTCAATACAAGTTTAGAACTGGAAGATTTGGAATATTCAGCAGCAGATTTGGCCTCTCATCATTCCATTAAGATTTCATTTGTAAAGCTGATGCGGTTCCTGCACCGGGCACGTTGGTCTGTTATGAAATCAAGGGCATGCAGCAGTGTATCTCCAAATTATTATAGAACTGTTGTCTGCACTCTATGCAAACGTGACTGCTATGTTGCTTTCATTAACTGCTGCTGTTACTCTCATCCTATTTGCCTGCGACATGGTAATCTGCTGTTTTATTTTGGTAATTTCCCTTTGATATGTAATTTTGTCTTATGATGATTCTGATTGCCTTGTGCAGATATTAAGTCACTTGGCTTCCCATGTGGGGGCTATCATGGTCTTTTCTTGAGGGATGATGTAGCAGAGATGGAAGCTGTGGCCCAGAAGTTTGAGCAGGAAGATGTCATATCAAAAGAGATCGAGCGACAAGCTGAAAATGGTGATGACTTGTATTCATATCCACTGTCAAATATGTTCCAGACTGATGTAGAAGATGGATACTTTCCATATTGTGAGATTAGTGTTGTTTTGAATCCTGAGATTGCTGCAATAAGTACAACTGCTGGTCAACCACTAGAACATATACGGCCTAAACTGAGTCATGACACTGGTAATTTTCGAGCTGAACTGACAGATGCATTCTCTTCTTTTGCTGCATCAACTCTCTGTTCTTTTGTGGAGCAAGTTGGATCCTCACCTAAAAATGTAAGATCCATCTCTCTGCCTGCTGAGTATCTAAATTTGTTAGGCCGACACCTGAATTATTATAATCTTTTTTATGTCTGTACTTGAGCTGCTGCTCCTGCAGTAAGTGAACATTTGCTATTTGTATATAAAGCAGGTACAGGGGCTAGCTAACCTAGGAAACACTAATGGTAAAGGGTTCTCTGAAGAAGTCTCTCGAAATACATATGAATCTTCTGCATCCTGTTTGTGTCGTGAAGATCGTCCAGGTAACCATCATGGCAATGTTCATGAACGAGAGAGGTCTACAGTGGACCAAGACAGTGATGGGTCTGATTCAGAGATATTTAGGGTTAAACGACGTTCATTTTTGAAGATTGAGAAAAGAAATGCAAATGACACCATGTCATCAAAGAACTGTGAACACCAGGTATAATTATAAAATTCTATTGTTATAAATTTGCTGACTTAAACTTCAGTGGTGCCTTTTTACAAATAAAAATTGAAAACTATTTATTAGAGTCACATGTTGAAATTCATTTAATGTGTTTCTTCATGCAATTTCTACAAGGTATTTGACTATAAAAAAACCTTATTTTAGCTCCTAATGTGACTTATCATTGGGAGGTAATTTGTGCTTGGAAATTTAAGTTGTGTTTGAAGTGTTTAATCATTTTGCTAATATTTGACGTTCATAATTATTTTTTGGGGTGCTATAGATTTACCTTACAAAAGCATCTCATTAGCAATTTGCTTTTACCCTCGAGTGAATCTGGTGAACGGCTTGTTAAAGGATGACAAACTATGGTGCTAGCTTTGGTCAAAGAGGAAAATATGATGCTAGCTTTTGATTCAATATTAGTTAGATGCAGCAGTTATGTTTCAAAAAAGAAAAGAAAAGATACTGCAGTTGATGATGTTTCAACTATTATACGGATGGTCTTGAATTTCACTATTGTGTTATCATTTCAGATTTGGCATTGTTCAGCTTTTTACTCGAGTTGTATGTCCTCTTACTTTTGTGTGATATGATGAACAGGGGCTCAAACGATTAAAGAAACTCCAACACGAAGGAAGATGCGGGCAAT
Source organism: Theobroma grandiflorum (assembly GCA_036013995.1). Taxonomy (NCBI): domain Eukaryota; kingdom Viridiplantae; phylum Streptophyta; class Magnoliopsida; order Malvales; family Malvaceae; genus Theobroma; species Theobroma grandiflorum. Next base: position 955,479 of record CP142131.1, on the reverse strand, counting down.
CAATGTCGTCTGAAGGCTGCAGAACTGATGAACCAAGTCGCAATATTAATTCCACTTCTGACTGTAAAGAAGCTCCAGAGAATGCTGTGAAGGAGAGGTTTGGAAGAGGAGGCGCCCTTCCCATTTCTATCAAGTATAAGAAGTTGGGCAACGATGAAACAATGAGTAGGCAGCGAGAGCACCAGAGATATGATAGGTTCCACCACGAGTTTGGAAAGAGCACGAGGGAACCTCCTCCTCTAGAGATTGGGCCAAAGCGCCTTAAAGTCAGAGGCCCAACATGCCTAGGTTCAGAAAGCAGATTGGATTGAAGTTGATAGATTTGCAGAAGCTGATGAGAAATCTGGTTGGTGTGCATCATCGTCATCTGGAGCCTGACTTTGCTAACTTCATTCCCTCTAAAATGGAGTTCTAACAACACTGAAAATCCAAATTAATTGATACAGGGAGATGCAGCGAAGATTAACCAAGCTTAGGACAATTTTTATTCTTTGTGCAGGCCTCAGAAAGTGGGGACAATTTGCACGTGCAGTGATTCTTGTGGTTCTCGGGCCGGGGTGTTTTTCCGTCTTGGGCAGGAGAACCTTCCTGCAAAAGCTGAAAAAAAAGGAAGTAGAAAAATTTGGGTTGGTAACTTTTGTAAATTTGATTCCATCAGTCAAAAATTAATTCTTACAGAGAGGGAAGTGGGCATTCCCACTGTCTCCTCAAAATTTAAAACCTTTGCTGCTTCCCCTGCTAGGTTCCTTATTCTTTTTGTAGCAGTGTATACTACTTAAAATAAAATGCAGAGAAATGCCCTTTCTCTTTTCTGTCAAATCTTTACTATTGTTATTACTGATTATTTGTGAATGAAATGTTCATGTCTACTCATTGGCAGCGACGAAAAGTCCAGCATCTTGTCTATTGGTTTTAGGATTGTGGGGCAACAGTAAGCTGCAACTTGCAATGTTGGACGGTACTGCGATGTTAGAGTATTTAGCTCGGGTTGTGGGTGGGGTTGGGGGGAGTGGGGTGGTGTTGCGGGCGTAAGCCAGCAGCTGACTTTTCCTTATGTAGCTTGTTTGGAACTTACTGGGGAAAGCGAAAGGGGGGGCCATGGGGAGGCGGGGAGGCGGAGGTATTGTTACTTTTACCTGGGGTCGTGATATGGGCCTTTTTCTGTTGCATCTGTATCAAAGCAATTGCGGCAATGCCAGGGTTCTCCTCTGGACCACTGTCCCGTTTTGAGTTGCGACAATGCCATGGTTGCCACATTCTTTTTTAATTCTATCCACAAAGCACGGTAGGACATGGTTTGTTCCATTCCTCATGACGTTGAGATTTCCACTCTTCTTTTGCTTTCCAATGTCTCCAATAGATTTTTGTTTTGCGTCAATAGTGAGTTGGCAATAGCAATGTTGATGGGTTTTGTTTCTGCGTGATGTTCGGGACTGAGAACGTGGTGACGTGGGTACAAAGATTGTGAAGATAAGATTGGAGTTTTGTCTTTAGTTGGCTTGTTTGATCTTCTCGGCACCCCAGCCGAAAGTAAACGGGAAGAGGTGCACGGGCCGCGGTTGAACGGGCCAGGGGGCTTGGGCTATGCTACCTTTGATATCTAGTTCCTGTAAAATTCTCTGCCCAAAGAAGGCTCTTGGGTTTACGGTCGTCGAGTGAGTCATTTTACATATGGAATTGTTTCAGCTTTTGGATCCTCGGGTTTCTGCATGGAAGCAAGTTGAGTTTGGTGGTTGAAAGTGAAACCCAGATGGGAAAGCATAGAATTGGTACCCAAAAGAAAAGGAAAGAAAAGAAAAGAAAAGGGAAAAACAAAATTGAGTGAGTAAAAAAAGGCCTTTTTCATAAGCTCATGTGAAGAATTTTCTTGCTATTAGGTGGAATCTATTAGGACAAAATTTTTCCTCCATTTCTTTTTTATTTCGTTTGGCCAAAATCATCTTTATTTGATTGTCTTTATTCAACTACATCCTGAGATAGTGAGATCTCTGGGACTAAAAAGATTCCTCCGCCCAACCGTGGGAACACAACAAGGAATTACCTTTACATTTTCTTTCCTTTGCATGTTCTTTGCCTTGGTAGATGACAGCAACCTTCACCATAATGGGCCCTGCTACCCACTTCTCCAAAACCCTTGTCAACCCACTCAAATCAGAGTTTAGCCATGGAATTTAGAGCCCAAGTTTCCAGGCACATCATCCATCGTACTTCTCTCACCAAGTAAAAAACAAATTAAAAATTACCAAAAAAAAAAAAAAAAAAGGGGGCAAAAGGCATCCATGAAAAGGAAAGGAGAGAAAACCAAAAGAAGCATCCTCCATTCTTTCACCTGGTGTGGAAGATGTAACGATTTTTAATTTGGCAAACATACGTTAAATCCATGCCAACAAACTTGGATGCCATCCCCCAATTTAGTAATGATGGGCATAAGTTACCGGTTTCACCATAATTGACAATGCAACAGTAATGAGATATATTCACAGCAATTGGGCACCCTTCCACCCCCCTAAAACTATGTTTCAATCCCATAACTTTTTAGCTTTATAGCTGTTTGGGCATTGCAAATAAACATCTTGAACGCAAGCCAAGTCCAAAGACTGTTGTCAAGGTCAAATTAACCCCACATTGCTTGTCTTTTAGCTGAGGATTCGTACGTTCTTAATGGTAAACAACCGAATTGAAAGTATACACCCAGCAACATGCTATTGCTAGGATTGTTGATAACAAGGAAAAAGATAAGAGAAAGCACTAATAAATACTCCTAGTTCCACTTTCCACCTGCGAAGTAATAACAATTGGTTTTAAGTTTGATGCCCCATTTAAAAAATTCAACAATGATATCAAAACAGGCGTTGCCATTATTAATTTACCTTTTTGTAAATCTTTCTATGATTCATACCATGTGATATAAATTTGTTATACTTACGTGTGAAGGAGGAATATTGAAATTGTAATTAATGTAACATAAGCCCCTTCACCTATTATCGATATATTTTAAATTAGATGACTGTCTTCAAAATTCAGGGATTACTCCATTATTACATCGTAGGGTTTATTAGGTTAGGTCGAAGAACCTTTTTTAGTGGATGGGCAAAGAGTACTGCGACTGATCTGCCAGCGTAAATGTGATGCTGTAAGTTGAAAGAATTGTTTGTATATTAATTTGCATTAGTCACCATCTCTGAAGGAAAACACCTGAACCCTTTGTATGGTTTTCTTAGTTTATGTATTTGACCAAGCAAAATTATTGTGATGAGAGTAAATGGAGGGATATAGGGTGGGCAATCCCATTGCCTATTGGGCAATTTGGTCCCCTCCACGTTGATTAGGTTGGTTTACCAGTACTTGTACCATAATTTATGAACACTTATTTAATGATCAGGAATTTACATCCCCCAGAAGAGTGCATTAGAAATTTCAATCTTTTAGACTATTAGGTTTGCCATGAAGGGCTCCAAAACTGTTATTTTCTCACTTTCTATGGCTAAAAGAAAAAGAATGATCGTAGGAGGAGGAGGAGAGGGAGAAGGAGGAGGAGGAGGAGGAGGAAAGAATAGAAAGATAATTAATTAATGGTAGGAAATAGAAATAGGGTATGAATGAAATCAAAGAAAGGATTGAAAAAGAGTGGGGCAAAGTGTTCCTATTAGGTGGGAGCCTACATCCTTTTTTACCTTGACCTCCCAAAAAGGAGCACCATATTCCATTGTGATTGGATTGAGTGTGTCTTAAGGTTAGTGGGACCAAAGCCCCCTTCCCATATTAATCATTTCCACCTTTATTTGAAGAGAATAAAACTGTGGAAATGCATTGCAACAAAGTGAAAACCAAGGAAAAAAAATTCATATGGAATGAGAAAAAGGAACAAAAGCAAAAACCCAAATAAAAAAATAAAAATAAAGAAAAGAAATTATGTTAATGGGTTCTTGTCAAAATCTACAAATTTCTTTCAATCACTAGTCTCTCTAGATTTGTAGGGCACTTATCTAAGCTTTCCCTTTTGCTCCAAGTCGTTGGAAAAGATTCAAAATGTTTCCACTTTTCGTTTAATTTCTTTTATTATATATATATATATATATATATTTGTAATTAGGATCCTATACTTGTTGCTAGCTTCTACTCAAATAGAAAAAGGGGTCTCTTGCCACTTTAAGTCCTTTGATTTTTGGGGGGTTTGATTAAGGGCAAAAAATCTTCTTTTTAAAGTGTGGTCAAGTTCCTTAAGAATATATTGTGTTTCTTATAAGGAAAGAACCACCCCCCATCATTTCTCCTTTTGAGCTCTCTTTTCCAAGTCTTTTTTTAATTTTAGGGAATATTAATTATACAACTCTTCCACTAATTATACTTTTAATATTATCCCATAGCCCCTTTGCTCCTTCAAAATTGCCAGCTACTCAATGACTAAGCTCAAATATACTATTAAGTTGTATATATATAATATGTATAATTCTAAAAAAAGAAAAGGACCACAAATAAAAAGCAAATATGAAAAGTTCAAAGAATATGGTAAACGTGAATTAAGAATTTTAAATGTTAAATTGTTCATAAAGTTTTGCGTGTACACAAAATAAACCAAAAAAGATGATGAAGAATACTTCTTATCTTGTGATCGGTTGATAAAAAAAATATATGAATGATTAAAAATAAAATCTAAAAATGGCCACTAGGGGTATGATGAGGTTAATTTTGATCAAATATCTTAAAGTGGAACAAGTGCTAGTTTTTTCCTCATACCTAAACAAAAATAATTAAATAAGTCATAAACTAATAAAGAGGGAGGAGAATCTAAATCAAGGCTATCGGAGTAAACACAATCAAGATATTTGGAGTTTGATTATTTACCTTACAACTTTGAAAAGGTAATTGGTTTGGGTCTTAAAAGGAAAAATGTCCTCTTCCAAGTTCCTCATTTGGGGGTGGGAACAGGATTGTATACATATAAAGAAAAGGAAGAACATATGCTAGTGGAAAACTCCACTGCCATATGCAAAATTTTGGAACAAAATCTACTGACATTAAGTACACCATTCACTTAGGTTTGTTTGCTTGGAAAATTACCCAAAAGAAATCCTCTTACTTTGATAAGAATGTTCTTCAGAGACAAGAGGATGTCACTTATCATGATAAAAAGAGTATGTGGGATGAATATTTGACTATAGAACTCATTTGCTTTTGTTTTGTGTGAGATAATCCTCTCACAAAAACACAAGGAGCTAGCAGAGATGACCTGATATCGAGATTCCTTAAAGATAGAAGAAACATTAAAATCTTTTATTATTGTTTCCCCCTTTGATTATATTTAACAATGCACTCACATGGACATGGAGATTTTAAGGCTAGAAGCTAGCTAGCTCAACCATCAAATTTGCCTATGCATCAAGAAACAAAAGAATTTCAAAAGTTGGATGTATATCTTATTTGGGATTTTGAGTTGATGTGCTTGTCAATATTCTAGAGTTACCTTTTTTTTTCCTCTCTCTCTTTTTAATTCCCATGTGGGTGAGTGTTTCTTTATATGTGTTAAAATTTCCTTTGATTGTCAAGAGTAAAAGGTAGAAAGAAGAAGAAGAAGAACTAAGAGAAGTTTGATGTACATTAATCCTAACTTTTGTTAAGTGTCCTGCCTGTAACTCTGTTCTGGGTACTTTGTTCCTACCAAAGATCACCATTTTTGTAACATTAAAATCATAATAGCAGGCTTTTCTTAGGTTCCTGAACAAGGATAAGGATAAGGGTTTGTTCCCAGGTGATGCTTTGTTCAGGTCACTCCCATCATCAGCTTATTGAGTAGCTGATGCTTCTGTAATTTTATGGGGCTCTACTACCCAAAGTTAGACCTTTTATGTCAATGGAAGTCTTTTATTAATAAAATTAAAGACTTGTAATGGCATTCTAATTTTGGGAATGAATAAAATCTACTTTTCAAAAAAAAAAAGAAAAAGAAAAAGGGATTTGTTCTTCATTTTGGGACAGAAGGAGTATAATTTTACACGTTATATATATGGGATTATACATTGAAAATCATTGCTTTTCAAAATAATTTCCAAAAATAATATAAACCATGGTTGTAGAATTCTTTCATGTCCTGTGCCACCAGCTCTTCTTGAATATCCTAGCCATTTTGATTTTAGTCTCACAAGTGTAGGTGAAACTCTGATCTGATCAGTTTTCCAACCTCTCGCTATGGCCAGTAGTGATTTGGAAAAAGATTTTACTGATCAAGGCAGGCTTGCTTGGTATTTATTATCTATCAATCAATTCCTAACCTGATAGTCTAACTTTCATCTTTGCTTGACTTGTTTGCATATCTAATCTATCATTGCATGAAAAGTTGATTACAGCTAGACCCTCCTAGTTAAACAATTTCTTCAGCATTAAAGAAGGGAGAAGAATATTAGTTTTTTTTTTGTCAATAACAAGTGAAAGCATGATTTAATCTTGCTCAAAGAAGATCTAATTTTCCAAACAAAAATTTTAATAAAAAATTTATAAATATATAAATCTGTCTGTGCACGCATGTACAGAAAAGATGGTTATAAATTTTCTCTTTTTCACAAGAATAAATTTAAAAACCGCGTAGAATAATTAATGTATTTATATTCAAATCAATAATTTTGACAAAACAGTTTCATCCAATTCTTTCAAGACACTCAAGATTTTTCCTTAAAAAAATAAAGGGAAAAAAAAATTAGGGAAGCAAAAGGGGAACATGTTGACCCATTTGCAAATTTGAGTGACAAATGTTGTCCAGGAAATAGTGATATTTTTTCATGTCGGTATGATTATAATTTTCTACCCCCTCTATGATTAAATCAAAAGACTATTCTTGGTCAAGTCCCATTGGTCACAATCAATTCATCACATTCCATGACTCACTAACTAAGGAGATCACGTGATCTTACATTCATCCGACAAGTCAATATTAGGCAGAAAAAAAAACACACACACACTTTGATTATTGTTTGGAGTTGATGATATTTCATAAAAGCAAAATTCTTTCGGAGTTGATGCATCATGGCATTTAGGGGAGAAAACAGGTCGATCCCACACCACAAGTTCAAGTGTGGGCCATTGGATTTCCAGCCATTGGTAATTCTCAGATCTTGAGACATGTTGCAAACCAATGATGCTGTGTTTTTTAAGCTTTGAGACACTGCCAAGTTCTGATAGAACTTGAGACAGATAATCATCACTGTTTCCAACAAGTTTAAGCTTTGAGGAATTTGGCTTTGGAATTGAACCAAATATATATATATATATATATATGTATGTATATATGTTGCTTTCTCCTTTACTTATCAGGTTTTTTTTTAAAAAAAAATCCAATGATTCCCCAACATATAGGGGGGGGAGCCTATGGTTCAAATCTTGGTATATTTGTCAAATCCTGATGCAAAGCACAGTTAACAGGGCTTTTGTTTGCAATGTCACATGTTAATACTAGCTAGTACATGGTATAATTGATGTTTTTAGATCATGACAAAGTGGTAAAGTTGAGGTAATGTGGTAATGTGTTTGCATGTGCAGAGACATGACTACATGTTGATTTGGTTAGATTGGTAATTTTTTGATAAAATCAGACTAATACCATCTCAAAATTAGTGAGTAATCTAAACTTCACTTAACAGTTGTTATTTATTATTAAAAAAAAATTCTAATTTGTGAATCTCGTTATTTTAGGTTTAATGTTAAGCTAGAAAAAATTTCGGTTCAAACCCAATCTGCATGGTCTCGAGCCCATTGATCAAATTCATATCTAATACAAATATAATATCATATACATAAGTATAGATCATCTTACTACATACTTAAATATATAATGCCAAGGAATGAGAACACCGAAGAGAAATCAGCATCCTTAGCAAGCAAGACAAAGCTTAAAATAATATTAGAGGTATTAATGTAAGATTCCTTCTTCACCTCACTAATTATAGCCATGTCCTTGGAAAACTAAGACCAAAGATTAGTAAACTAAGATAGATGCTTCCATGCTACAAATCTTCCCTTAAAAAAAGAGAAGAAATTCCTCAAAACACGTATGTTTCTTAAGCTTTGATCACCATTCCCGAGGAAATGGGTTGACATTGATCCCATTACTTTAATCCCCTCCTTAATGATATGTACAAGATCAATTCAATTGCCACAGAAAACAAAATTGTCAGTCTTCTATTTCTGTTCTCTCTGTGTCGGTAGCTGCAATATTAATGTATTAAAAGAAAATTTCGAATCACAAAACATGCAATTAATAAACCCCAAAAGAAAATTGTATGTTTAGTACATTGATTCCAATGCTGTCGGGAACCCTAGGTTTAATTTTTGTTTACTTATGAATTTCCTTGATCCGACGATCGGATGAGGTGCCACTTGGAGTGGTGGGATTGTTTCGAAGCAAGATCCATTCATTAATGCTTTGTTAAAAAATTAACGAAATTAAATATTGGGGTGAAGTGTTTCTCAATGGATAAGAATTTTATGATAAAAAATGTTTTTTTTTTTTTTTTGCAAGGGAGATTCTTCATTTCTTCTTCCCCCATGGTGTCTTGTTGATCTCAAGGTTTTATGGGCATTGCAATGAGCAAGGGTTGAGACAATGAAATGCCTCATTTATCAAAATGAGCAGGGTAAAGACAACCCAATGCCTCAAGGTTTGCAACATTTTATATGATTAATTTTCAATCTATGCGTTAGTGGCCCTTCTTCTTTGTGGTAGCATTATGTTTGGAACAATTTGGACCTTTCCCCAACCCCTCCAAGATGTCTAATATCAACTCTAAATATGCATTTTCTCTCACCAATTATAATATTATCATTAATACAAAATTTAATTATTAAACAATCAAGAGATTACAAAATCGGCAAATAGGTAACAAAACACAGACATTTACTGTTTAATTACTTTATTAATTTCTTTTCAAACTCCAAATATACTGTGAGAAAAAGGAATCTGTGATCCCCATGGATTAAGTTTCTTAGACAAATGCTTGTCGTAGGATATGATAACAACATGATGGGATGAGTGAGATGTACTCAAAATTATATTTTTTGAAGCCAAAAAGGGGTTAACTTTGGGAGTCTAATGAATGTGTTTGCTGCTGATTGAATGTTTTGACTGTCTGTTAAATGAATCTGAGTTGGGACCCAAAGTTTATTCCGAAGGAAAGCCATGGATATTGGGAGGAGGATGATGACCCCAAAAAGAAGAAGCACTGGTAATGCTCATCGATGTCTCATAGCCCACACGGTGGGTTAACAAAAGTGCCAAAAAAGCTTTGAATCGTCTTTCTATACAAGCTTCAACATATAATTGTCTTTACCTTTTTCATGAAAAGAGGGCCAAAAACCTTGCCTTGCGTGCTATTCAACTCATATCTAGTATCAAAGTTCAATTTACATTTCAAAGGTTTCTTCCCTTTTTTTTGCCATTAAGATCAAACCTTTTTGAAATTGACCAAGCAAGGGAGGAAGATCAATACCTTCATCCTTCTCTTTCTCATTTTAAGTAAAGTTTTTTTGTTCTCCCATGATTTTGCAATGTAATTTCTAATACGAAACCGATCATTTTAGAGGAATTTTGTTCTAATTTAATGTAAATTTCAATTGAGATTGAGTGCGGTCATATTAAATTTAAGAACTTTAATAAAATCTCTCTCGTATTCTTTTCGGAATTTGAGAATTGACCATGGATAGTAGACCCCACCCATGCACCCAAAACCCATGAATTGCAATCCAAGCACTTACCAATGGCAGAGCAAGAATGGACATGAAATCATTGTCTTGGGAACCCAATAAATTTTTTCCAATGTTAGTAATTTTCTCTACCTTTTATATCTATGCCTAATGGCACACGTTGGGGGACGTGGTTAGGCATGCCAATCACTTGTGCGCCAAGTAATAAAGGGTTGATGTTGGAAGGGCCTGACCTTTACCTCTATAAAGCAAACAAACTCGACTGATTTGGGGAAAGTACCTAAAGTATGAATTAATTATAAACAAACCCAAATTTCAAAAAAAAAAAATTATAAACAAACTCGAATACCTAAATCATGGATGAATCATAGACAATTGTTCTAAGAAGGTTCCACTCTGTTCTGTTTGCTTTTTTTGAGAGATATTAATGTAATGCACTTATTATTATTATTCTTACTGTTTCCATAGGTACAAAATTTACTATTCATATTTTCTTAGAGAAAATATATTTTATGAATTTAACAAAATTTGCCTTTTCTCATACCTCATTAACCTTTAAATCAAAGGTTGTCTTTTGATGCAATTAGGCCCAAATTTGTACTCTCTATACATAAAACATTGTAATTAATTAAGCAAATAACAATATATAGATACATAGATAGATAAATAGATCTATAGTAAATTAAAACTTTGTACGACAACTCCCTACACGGGTGAATAACTTCACAATGTTAGCATCGGCTTAATTAAGCCCCGTTAATTCAGCTTATTAAGTCATCAATTTAAACTCCCTAGGATGATAATACACTAGAAAAGGAATTTAAAAGAAGAAGAATGAAATGACAATTAGCTTATATTAAATAAAAAAATCGTTGCATAAAGTTATCAAAAATAAAATAAAGTCAAAAGTTAAGATCAACTTTATCTGAATTTGGGAAGCACCGAATGTCATTCCAGTTTGTAGATTTGATTAATTTGACAGACCAAAGTAATTTACCGACAAAAAGAGGTCAAGGAAATAGGACCAACTTGGGCCAATATTGCCTCAATCAATCTCCCCTTCAGCTAATTCATTCAACTTGCTCTACTCTCGCCTAAATAGTTAACACTATTTTTTGGGCTGTCATCGTGACGCAATCTTTACCTTATACGTTTGACAAAATCTCAATTATAATAATTCATTAAACTCAACAAATCTCAATTATGATAATTCATTAAGCTCGAATATGAACGAATTATTAAGTCTGAATAATTAATAAGTCATTAAACTCGAATGTAATCATTATCATACACGTGTGAGATATATTAATTAAATTCAAATTAATTTTTTTGGACCTTTTGCATTTCTCACTAAATATTGAATTTTTAATATTAATTAAATTAATGGCCAAAGTATAGACCGGGGCCGATTAGGGAAGATTTTTATATCGGAACAGATGAGTTATGCTGTGTTCAGTCTCTTGTCTGCAATTCAAAACCTACAGACTGGACTGGCATTTCTTTATAAATCTTAATTAATCAATTAATACAAGATCAACGAAGAAAAATATTTCTAGGACTGTCCTTTTTTTTTTTCTTTTCCAATTTTAAGGCTTTGGGACTATGGTAAATCCAATTTTCAGCCCAAAAATGAAAAAAAAAATTCATATTTAATTAAAACATTAATACTTACTAGGGCCCAAGAAATAAGGTTAAAATTCATATATATAATAATATATATATATAAACAGGAAGATGATGAATGATTGTAGAAACATCAGATCAAGGGGCTAGAAATTACTGCTTACAAGGTGCAAGTAACTCATGGAAAAAAAAGGGCAAATGTTGGCCAAGTATTCAGCAAAACTGGGTCACGTCAATTTTTTGAGATTCAATCATTTGGGATCATAATTAATTATCCATGACATTGAGATATACTATATGTCATGGCAACACTTTTCTTTTCTTTTCTTTTTCTTTTTTTTTTTTTGATTTTAGATAACTATTACTGAACAAAGAATGATCAGTACTTCAACTATTTCCAAAGGAATATTAAAAAGTTTTTCGAAAAGTTGTCGGCTAATTAATTATAAAATTATTGGTACGACAAATTCTCTATACACACCACCTACTTTAGTTGATTGTACCATAGCAAATATTAACTATGTACTTACTTAATTTTGATAAAAAAAACATATTTAAAAAATAAAATATATAGTTACTCTCGTAATACTTGAAAGTCTTAAATTCCAAATTTTAAGTTGAAATATGTTATTTTCGAGAAATATATATATTGAGATTTAATTAAAATTTATAAAATAAATTTATGGATCCAAAAAAAAATAGAAATCATTATAAAATATATAGAAAAAGAAGTGATAGTAATTGAAAGTTGCTATATATGGTTGATGTTGGTCGAAAATTAGAATAAAACATGAAGTATGTTGGGCAGTTGTGCATTTCAATGTTGTATGTATATTTCATTAATTAATCACATGGCTTATGGGGGCATCATACATTCAAAGCAGAGCAAACCTGACCAGAGAATAACCACTTACATAATTGCACTTTCTCCCAATTATTCCATAAGCCCATTCAAATTGGTTTGGCAAATATATAATTAACTTTTCTTTTTGTTTTTTTTTTCCTTTTTTGCTAGTTCAAAAATAAATTTTATTAAATATCAAGAGTTGATACATAATCATAATTTTCACCAAAAATATCATATGTAAATGTACAAACAAACGTAAAAAAATGAATGCCATAGTACTCGGAAAAAATTTTAAACTATTTAAGGAAATTTACATCGTTTTATATTTTTCAATTACATTTAATCAAGTTCACGTATTTTTATTTTAAATTAAATAAGCTCTTTTAACTCATGGTCGATTAATTATCATAATCAAAAGATCATTTGTCCTTTTATACTTGTATAGTACTAACATAGACAGTAAAAAATATCGCATGACCATATCATCACATTACATCAACATGCCATGCCATGGCATATAAATGCCACATGATATAAATGACAAATGACATTTTCATTATAAAAATTTATTTCATAAAAAATAAAAGTATAAAAATTTATTTAAATTTAATTTTTTAAAATAATTTAAAAATTTTAAAGTATTATGTTGAAATGAATCATAACAAAGTCTTGAAAAGGCATAATTTAAGCAAATCATACCAAATTAACTTTGTTACGTAATTCTGTTTACTGTTGTAAATGGAGATGGTTATTTATATATTTATTATCAAACTACACTTTTACGATATTAATTAGTTAACAATTAATCAAGAATTTAAAGTTTGCAGTTTCATTAATGTAATAAAATGGAAAGGGTTTCATTAAAAAATAATAATAATAAGCGTCATGAATGGTCCTCCCCATAACAACAAGAGCTGCAATGTCTCAACAATTTTAGCAAATTGCAAAACCCCCCGCAATCTCCACATCTCTGTTTGGAAATTCAGCACGTGTCTTTTGCTTCATCATTTTTAATTTTTCTTCTAAAAAGAAACTTCACACCCTCTATATACATACATATATACATGAAAGTTTTAATTTCTCCTCAATATTCTTTCCATTTCAAACTCCAATCCTTATTTTTAACTATTATTTTGTCATATTGTATTAAAGGGAAAGATGGGTGAATATGGTCAAAAATAGTTAATCTCTTCTTCGGGCTTAAATTAAAATAACTACCCCATTTACATTTCCAAATTTGATGTTTATAATTTCATACACGATGAAAACTCTTAAACAAACAGCTACAAGTCACCACACTTGTTTGATTGTTCGGATAATTATGTTAATTCGATGATTTTGTAATTTATAATTTATTGTTCACGTGTTGTATATCTAAATTTACTTTCGAAAATTTTTAATTTTTGTATCATTTTCGGGTTTTTTTTTATAAATTATAAAATTATAGAATTCGTATTAATTATTCCGCTAACAAAACGCATTTAATAACAAATACATCATCTAAACAAATCAGAAAAACCATCTTAAAGGGTTGCAACGTTTTCCAATTTGGTGAAGTCACAGAGAGAAAAGGTGGCTGTCACTAAAATTAATTTGCACATGAAAAAACAGGAAAAAAAAAAAGGGAAAGAAATCGTGCAAGCCAAACATGTCCTTGTAGGACGAGGTACATGTCTAAAATAGACTGTTGCCTTTGAAGATGATTTACTCCACTCAACATTTTGTCCATGGAACATTTGGGCAGCTACCGGTGTCTCGGGGGGTGGCCTTTTTTATGAAATGACATGTTTACCCTTGGAGTTCCTCCCTTCGGGTAGGGGAAAGGGTTGTTTTGACTTTTCCAAGCTCCTATTAGGAGGGCCATCTATGTAACTACCCAAAATTATTATAGCTCTCAATTTCTCACGAGATAAAGGTACGTATCTATCGAAGGAGAAAATGAAATTGAGAAATTGGATGGTGGGCCCGAAATTTGCAGAAAGTAAAAATTTGGGAATTAGGGTTTTCATCATGCCCAAATGAGTGGTTGGAATCAAGGTATTAAGAGACATCCTTATGATTTGGGGAATAGTATATAAGATCTTGTGTTGTGTATGTTTTCATCCACAAAGAGAACATATTACATGAATAGTCTCTCTTTTATATTATAAAATTTTTAAAAAATTTTTTATATTAAAAATATAAAATATTTATATTATATTTTTAAAAAAATTTAATATAAAATATATCAAAATCAAAATTTTTATCTTAATTTTTGAAAAAAATTAAAAAGAAACAAAAAAAAAGTAGTATTAATTTTAGCACGAATTACCATTTAAATTGGATCAAAATAAGTAAGTATACGTGTCCAGAAACCATGTAACATTTTGATATCTTAATTAAAATTTTTGACATTAGATAATAGAGAGTACATTTATAAAAGAATAAATTATACAATTTTGTAAGCATTTTCTTTTTGAATTTAGTGAATATAGGAATGGTGAAAAGGAGGAAGAGCTAGGTAGGGTTCAGTTTTGAGTTAAAAGGAAGGGTGCGTGTGGGTGTGGGTGTGGGCGTGGGGTTAGAAAGGTAAGTATGAGTTGTTGAGTTTGAGGGACAAATGCACACGTTAAAGTATTATAACACATAAAATCTTCCCCCTTTTTTTTTTTTTTTTTGGTTTCTCGTCCCAAAGAAAACAAAGGGGGAAAAGAGGAAAGAAAGATAGAAAGCAAGAAAGGAGAGGAAAGGAAAGGAAAGGAAGGGAAAGGAGTAGTAGTAAAAAGGAATCAAGTCCCTAAACAACTTAATTTGCTTTTTCTTTCTCATCTTTTTTTTTTCGCCCTTTCTCGCCCTAGTACCCTACCCCCCACGTCCACAAAAGAAATACTACCCTTCTCTCTCTCTCTCTCTCTCTCTCTCTCTCTCTTTCGTCCCTATAGCTCTCCCTCAAGTGTCATTTTCTCACATATACTTCACACAAAAGAAACAACCATTCACTTCATACCTTGTCATTTCTTCTCTTTCTCTCTCACTTCTCTCTCAATCTCCAATCTCTGCAACTACTCCCTTCCCAAAAGAAAAGAAAACTTGATCAAACCTCATCTCAGATAAAACCCCAGAATTTTTTCACCTGAAAAGTACCTTCAAATCCTTTGCCCTGGATCACCCCCTCTCTTCAAAGCTTCATATATATATATATATATATATATTATAGATAAATAAGACCTCATCCTCTTCGTGGATATATACTTCTTATCCACATCATCAGTACAAGGAGAGCACAGCAAGAGTAAGGAGGAGAAGGAAGGAAGAAAGGGACCGAAGGATATAAGCAGAGAGGGGGCCTTCAAACAAAAAAGTGTTTGTCTGGCTGTTAAAGATGGAGCTATTCCCAGCACAACCAGATTTATCCTTGCAAATCAGCCCACCAAACAGCAAACCCTCATCGACATGGAGGAGAGCAGAAGAGGATATGGATTTGGGGTTCTGGAAGAGAGCTCTCGACTCGAGAAACTCGGTGTCTTCAATGGCGAAACCTGATAACTGCTTCGAGCTCTCTTTGTCGAACCCGAGGGTTTCAGAATCCAACTCTAACCACCTTCACCTTCTCCAAAACGGTGGGGCCAATTGCAATGGTAATCTTTTCCACACTTATCACCAAAACCAGTTCCCTCACCATCACAACCAGCTGCAGCACCCGGTACTGTATCAACACCAGCAGCAGCAACAAGGTCTAGGACAAGAGCTTGGCTTCTTGAGACCCATAAGGGGAATTCCCGTCTACCAAAACGCTCCTCCACCCACTCCTTTCCCATTTGCTCAACAGCCTTTGGATTCATCTTTAGCTTCCTCTCCTTCTTCTTTGGTTACTAACAATACCAGTAACACAAGCTTGAGCCCCTTTCAGTCTCAAGGGTTGCTGAGATCAAGATTCATGTCAAGGTTTCCAGCTAAACGAAGCATGAGAGCTCCACGGATGCGGTGGACTACTACACTTCATGCTCGCTTTGTTCATGCTGTTGAGTTATTGGGTGGTCATGAAAGTATGCTTCATTTCTCTTTCTTCCTTCTTTTCTTTCTCTACTATTCACTTTTCAGTCTTTTTTTCCCTTCTTCTTTCACCATTGCTTCCTTTGAATTTCTAGCATCTTTGGGAACAGGGAAAAAAGAAGGATATCATTATGCTTAAGAAAATTGACTTACATATTATCTTTCTCTCTTATATATTTACTCTCTTTTGGGGTTTTAGGAGCTACACCCAAGTCAGTTCTTGAGCTAATGGATGTCAAAGATCTTACCTTAGCACATGTTAAATCCCACTTACAGGTAAAACAAACTTTCTGATCCTCTCTGATATAATCTCAACCTGGTTTTCTAGCTTTTCTACTTGCAGGGGTTTCCTTTAAAAGAAAATAATCTCCAAACTATTTTAGTTTGAAGTTTCTGCAACTTTGGGTTTCATCTCCTTATCTTACTTCCTCAACTCAAGCTAATCATAGTACTAGCTTGATGCATCGTTAATGGCGGTAGTTAGCTGAATTTTGCATATTTAAACAGCCTACATTACCGGAAGCTGTTAATACCATAAATTACAAATTCCAATGTTTCCTTGCAGAGGGTCTCTCAAATCCTCAGCACTTCTTTTTCTACTAGATCTGATGATTCTGCAAGCTAATAAACAGCTTTTTGCTTGGAAGAATGAACCAGCCCATGTAAAAGAAAAAAAATTCAATTAAAGAGAGAGAGAAAGAGTAAGACAAAGCCCAAGGAATTCAAAAAAATGAGTCATAGCCAAGCCGAGACAAGTTTTTCACTAAGTTCCATTATTTTTTTCTTTAAAAAACTATTTTCTCTCGCACTCAGAGAGAAAAGTAAAAGGAAAACATATAACCAAGTACAAAAACACTATCATTTCTCAATGATATCTTCCTCAGTTGGGTTTCTTTTTAACCTCCCTTCCTTAACCATGGTTAAAACTCCCCCTTCGATAGTACCTTCATTTATATTTTACTGCTCCTCAATCCCCTCTCATACATATATAAAAGCTTCTGTGCGGCTGCATAGTTTATCTCCCTTCTTTTTTTTTTATTTACGGTTTGTACTTGCATGCACTGTATCTGTATCACACCTTGTCTTTGGTACTGAGAGAACAGTTTATTATTGGTCTACTTTCTGCTTGTTTACTTTATTTCTCCGTCTTCTTTAGCTACTCAAAGGGCTAAAAGAATTGATGCTAATCAAATTTATTTACCCTATACTTGGCTACTCTAATGCCTTCTTATTTGTTCTTAATAATATCTCTTTTTCCCTTTTTTTCCATGAATTTGCTTGCAGATGTATCGAACGGTGAAGACCACAGACAGAGCAGCTGCATCTTCAGGTTAGTACAGCAATATTCCTTCATCAGGTTGATTTTAAGACATATAATGCATATAAACATTGTGTTTAATTGCATAAACTTAATTGTTTAAGCAGGACAATCAGATGCTTTTGAAAACGGATCATCTGGGGATACTTCGGAAGATTTGATGTTTGACATTCAAAACCCAAGAAGATCTGAGATATCAGTTCAGCAGGGAAGACCATCATCAAATGCTCATCAAGACAAGGAGTACCATGGCCTCTGGAGCAATTCATCAAGGTTAGTCTGCTGTACTAACAAAAACACTACTACTACTACAACTTCTACTACTAATGGTTTGGCGTGTTTATCAGTGTGTCTGTCGTTTCTGTTTCATTTGTTTCCTTCCTATATATTCCATTGTTTGGTAACTCAGAAAATTTTTTCTTTTTCTAAAATGAAAATAAAAGGACAAACGAATGATACTGGGATCGATGTCACAACAAACACATATACCTAATGTAGTACGATCCTTCAGTTTTGTTTTGATTTGTGATCTAGGTTCCCTTTTGTTTGATTGTTTGGCATTTCATTCATATATACATGCATTCGTCAGCACAGCCCTCTAATACAAGAATTAGATAACAGTCTATATCTTACAAAGTCGTATTCTCATTGGGAACTTTTGCTTTCTTGATGTAGTACGGCCATGATAGTGATGAGAATGTTTGTATTAGAAAACTTCGATATTGTTGGTTTATAAATTAAAAGACCCTTTCTCTCTCTCTCTCTCTCTCTCTCTGGCCTTGTCTAGGCATTCTCTCTCCACGATCACATGCAAATATATATACAAACATAGTTACATGCAAAAAATCACAAAAAGAGGGGAAGGAAGTGATTTGGGTGCTTTGTTCTGTCTGTCGACGACCATAGTCCCAATATAAACTCAGAAAACTCCATGATGGGGTAATTATAATACTAGTGATGGAGGTCATGATTTCCCATGGGTGGGTGAAGGTAAAAAGGGAGAATCCCGGGATGACAAATCCACCTAAAAAATGGAGATATCTCTTTCCTTTGGATTTTGTGGGCTCAGATATAGGGCAAATAAATGGGACCTACAAACGGAAAACTTAGTGTCAAAGCTAAAACTCTGTGATGGGCCCATTAGTGGAAATCTTGGTATTAAAGCTACACCCTTTGAACCTTCTTTGTTGTGGTCTGCTGTTATGGGTAATGGGCAATCACATGGGGTTTTTTACTTTCTTTTTTTCACTTTATTTTCAATCAGGGCATAAAATGTAAAGTGTGAGCAACTATAAACAAGACAGCAAAAGATGGCTTTCTTTTCTCAGTTTGCTTTTTTCTTCTGCATGGCTTCCACTGATAGGAAATATTCTCTCATTGTGTTGGTTTCTAACAGGGAAGCTTGGTTGCATGGGAAACCAAAGGATTCTGCTGGAAACTTACCATCTCTCGAGGTACTAATTTCAAACTTTTATTTCCCCAAATAACCTTCACTTTGAAAACTTTTGTCCAACATTCTGATGCTAACAGTAATAGGATTGAACCGAATCGAAGGTAGCAGTAAAAAAGAAGAAGAAAGGAACAAACTTCTTTTTTTTTTCCTGCTCTCTTCTTTCTTCTTCGAGCCATGCACATTTCAAATTGCCACTATTATTTCCTGGAATTATGACCTTTAATTTTGAACAAAACGAAACAGAAAGCAAAACCCAAAAGCTGGTTTAGCACTAAAACTGATTCACATAACTCAACCATGTGGGCTGTTTAGTCATTTGCCTGAGAAAAAGAAAGGGTATTGTTTTTTTTGGCTCCTTAAAGAACCCTCTCACAGGCCTCATCATCAATTTCTACTGCACTTTTTTCTTTATTATACCTTAAAACCTAATCCCTTGACCCAACAAGCTCATTCCTTTGACCTTGTAATAGATTCATGGTTGTAGATCAATCAGTTAGTAGGGTCAAAATGATGGAAAAACGCAGCAGAAGAGGTCATAATTTTAATGCTAAAGGAATAATAATGATAATAATAATGGAGAATAGTCTTGGGAGTAGCACACAAGGGGATGGACTGTAGCAGGCTTTCAAATGCTGTACTCTAGCTAGCAATGTCTCTTTTCCCATTTTTCTCTAACATAAATATTCTATTATTCCCTGAGTCAAAGTGTCCTTTGATTCCCCCATATCCTCTCTCTCTCTCTCTCACACGCACACACACACACACACTTCCCTTGTGGCTACTGCTCATACTAGTAATAATTTATTGTCTTCGCTTTATTTTTCTTTTCTGCAGAAGGATATGGATCCAAAGTGCTTGAGCTATGAGAGAATATCAGATGTAAGCTCATCAACCCTTTCTGGGACAAGCCCCAAGAAGCCAAATTTGGAGTTCACATTGGGGGTGCCACATTGATATAATTAAACATTTATAATTATTATATCTTTGTGTGTTGTACTACTCATTTTGAAATGATTTTATCTCTGAAGAAGAGGAAGGAGGGAGGGAGGGAGGGCAGCCGGTGAAGAGAATCAGGTACCCTCTCGGAAAAATCAGAGAAAAGAAAAAAGAAAAAGAAAAGAAAAGAAAAAGAAAAGGAAAAAGAGAGAGAGAGAGCTAAAGAAAGACAAGGAGACAAGAAAGACAGAAAGCAACAAAAGGGAGAAGGGTGGGAGAAAAGGAAAAAAAAAAAAAGCACACGTCCTTCCTATCAAGCTCTTGTGAGAGATCCAAATCAACATATTATATTCCTACGTAAATATGAAATCTAATTGATTTTGTATGTTTTGCACTTAGAGACAGAGAGCGAGAGAGAAGAAGAAGAAGAAGAAGAAAAAGAAAGAGAAAAAGAGAGAGAGTGACCTTTAACTATCTTTTAGAGTATGAAGTGATCCTTGGTAATTGTAATGGAGCACTTTTACATTTATAAAATATTTTTAGCACATTTTTACCAAAGAATGAGTTTTTTTTTCTTTTTCTTTTTTGTTTTTTGCTCTCTATTCTTTCCTAGGCACTGTCACATGCTTTTTCAACTTTTGTGAACAAAAGGTGAAAAAAAAAAAAATACTAAAAAGGCTTTGAGAATATGAGCTTAGGGGGAAAGGAAATAAAAGGTAAAATTATTACCTTAAAAAATTAATTGGGTAAAATACAAAAAGAAAAGGGTAAATGAAAAGCGAAAAGCTTTCAATTCCCTTTCTAAAAAAAATCACTTATCATAAAGACAAAAAAAACCTTGTCAAAAGCAAAATGAGAAATTTAAAATCAAATAAAAAAACCCTTTGTTGATTTTTTAAAATACAGAGTAGAGTGGTATTAAGATAAGTGACCTTTTGAGAAATTCTCATGCTGCATTTTTTAAAAATATAAGTGATTTCGATGTTATTTTTCAACGAACTTCATTGCTTAGAGTATTTCCAACGGGAATTTTTTTATTTAAAATGTTACAAAATTATGTTTTTGAAATTATTTTAGGGTTAGATAATGATGAAATTCTAATCCTTTGAAGGAAAGCAATATTTCTTGTAATCATTGCCCTTTGTCATTGCACTTTAAATTTAAGAATGGATAAAGCATAGACTTTGATGTTTAGCTTTTCGAAAAGATGATTTGAAGCCTTGTAAGTTGCAAAGGGAATTGCCATGCCTAATTGCCGAGGGGGAAGCTTCCTTGAAAGTGTAGCTAAAAACATTTTTTGTCACAATAAAGGAGAATTAATGCTTTAAATCTGCTTTTAATCCTCTTATTACCACGGTCCTGGAATTTTTACCAGTATTATTCCATATATAGCCTCTGGCATATAAGACAATCCTGCATGTTTTGCATGGAGAATTAATTAATTTATAAATCTTAGAATTTTGGGAAAGCCAAATTTTCATATCAGGTTACAAAAACATAAACCCAAAAAAGATATATTTTTTTAAAAATAAATAAATAAAATATTTCATTTCGATCATATGTCATATTATATTAAGTAATTCGAAAATTAAAATGTTAGTCACGAGAGTTATTCCTATCTATAAATTATTACTTTGCCGTTGCTTTGATAAAATAATTTTTTGTTCCTAGCTATTAGGACTTAACCAGTATCATATGATCAATTTGAAGAAAAAATAAATTTTATAGGTCGGTTTTTTGTGATTTTTCGGGATCGGAAAAAATGATATATAAAAACAAAATAAACTTGCCTCAATTAGGGTTCCTTTTACAAGTATATATTGGAGGACTGGTAAGTCTAAAAGCCGAGAAATGTTGAAATCAACAGGGAGTAAAGAACCCCACAAAGCTCCTTTAAACACAAAAATCAAACAGAATGATTGGAAAAGAGCCGAGAAAAAAGTATATATAGAGAAGGATAGGGAATTTAAGACAAGAACATGTAGTCTTTCTGTGTAGAAAGATTCCTACCAAAAATTTGTTCTCTAGTCAGATGTTTCCTTCCATAAGCACAAAATTTTATGCCTTTGGCTTATACATTATTAGGCTGAATAATTTTGTTTTCCAATTTGTGAAGGAAAGCCCCCTCATGTTACAATGTTAGCTTTATCAAGTTATGATTACCAGGTAGCAGAAAAATGGGTCCAAATTATTTGTTGTTTGGTCACAATCGAGGGTGAAGTACAGCAACTTTGACGTGTTAAATGACTAAAATACCCTTAGAATCGAGCAAGAATATGGTGAGATGGAATCCTTTATGGAGCTAAGTTTGTTGTGAGAGATTAAGGGGTTTTAGGTCAGTTGGGGGAAAGAAACCAAAAATTGATTGCGCCCCCCATGCCAGTAGGTCCACAAAATGTTGCTAGTAATCTTTCAATCTCCTCCGGAATTTGTCAATCCCAAAACAAGTAAAGGCTACAAGAGTGGCAGCTTTCAGATATGCAGGATTGGTGCAAGACAAGGTGACATCACTGGAGAAACCATGGTGGAAATTTATGGCAAGTTACATCCACACTTTCATAAGAAAGAATGCATGGTCCAAAAGCTTGAATTGTACAATAATGACATGCTTTTTTCCTTTCAACCATTATTCCCCTTACTAAAAAGACCACTCATGGGCTCAATGCATGAGAGCAGAGCTTTTGCCAGGCTAGCTTTACTATTAGACAAACAAAATTATGTTAAATGAAGCAAACAACATTAGAGTAAACATTTTGCTTGGATTTTAAGTAATTAAAACAACTCCTGAAAAAGGGTAACATCTAGATCAAAAACTCTTGCAAACTCTAGTCTTAAACTTTCAGCTATATGAGCAAATGCCTCAGCCTTTTTGAGAGGATATTGCATATAGGCTTACAACTTTTGTCTAGGAGGCAAAAAGAGAAAGGAAAATGGACAAGGTAAATGAAATCTCTCCCCCCTTGGGGAAAATTGGGAATAATTCTTTTGCCTTTGCCTTTGGTAGGTTGGATGAGGGCTTTAAGCTTAGCACAATTGGGTGAGGGAAGAAAAAGTGATTTGATGAAAAGCACCAAAAAAAAAAAAAGGAAAGGAAAAGGTGGGGGCGAGAGGGTGTTAAAATCCAGGAGAACAAAAGAAGGAATAACTTTTCCTTTATTTTTATTTTCACTTTTTATTTGCTTTGCTGAGGTTTTACACAAAGGGGGGGTTTGGCTAAAGCTTTGCTGAGGCCCCATTCACACACACGAGACACATCCATCTCTGCCACTTGAAAGCCTTATGTATAGCAGCAAAGATGTTAATGTAGCAGACAGATTAACAAATCAAATTAAAGTATAATTATTAATTGATCATAAAAAAAATAAAATTCAAAACTGAGTAAGAAGAAAGAGACATAATGGGCGACTTAACTTTAACCAGACAACCCATAAGAATCAAACAAAGTCTTGGCCAAATAATATAAAAGCAACCAAAAGTTATTAGGATTTTTAATAAATTTCAACCGTGCAACCTATAAAACATCAATTCATGCTATTTTTGCCAAGAAAATTTAAAGTGAATGTCCTCCCACTCAGTCTCTACTATATATCTTTCCCCTTCCCACTTGTTTAATTTTTTTGGTAGGCCCCATATATTTTAACTGCTCTAAACCTAATTAAACACCTGTAGAAGATTTAGAAACCCTAGTAATTATCTTAAAAATTACGATTATAATCAAGCCGGCCGACTCTATTCGATAACCTAAAACTCAAAATTATTACTAATATAATCACTTTATTCTTAATTATTTATCTATGTAATTAAATTTTATTTATCAATATACTTAACAATTTAAATTTAACGTGTGAAGGAAAAAACATCTTAAATTCAATTATTGAATGAACCAAATATTCATAAATAATGTTTATATTATGAATGGTGATTAATCCAAGCAACCCCAAAGCATGATTAGATTCAAAATTGACTTAATTACTTGAAAGTTTGTTAGTTAAAATTAATAATCAAACTTAAACAATAAGTTTAAACAAGTAACAACCCTAGGAAACAACTTTGCACAGAGAAAAAAAAAATGAGATTTGATTCAAAGTAAAAGGAAGCAAAAAGCTTTTCATGCAGGCCAATACCTGCGTAGCATGGAATTTAGCTTTATCTTTTGCTTTTGCATGGACAAGTGAATGACTGAATAACCCACTTGCTTGACATAATATTTCATGGAAAAAAAAAGATTTTTTTACTTACAACTAAGAAATTATGTCAGTCTTTCCTTTTCAAAGTCATATGGGACAATAAATAAACCAGAAGAATGGACCCCCCAATTCCCCTTCCCTCTCGTATCTCGGCCCCCCTCCTCCTCCCAGGAGCGTGCAGTGACCTACAATGGCGCGTGTATGGTAGGGGGGAGGGTGGGGGGTCTTACACCTTTTGTAGTGGACAGAATGAAACAAAGGAAGAACCGGCTGTCTTAATTTGCATGCCACGTTGCTATTTTACGACTCCTCCCTCCTTTCCCTTCTCCCTCTCTGCATGGTACCTTTTTAGCAATTATTGCCGTCATGATTACAGCTCTCTCCCCCCCTACTTGTTTTTCACTTTGGGTTTTCTTTTTTTTTAAGGGAAAACTATGGATAATTCATGTTTTACTAATAAAATAACTCAAAATGAGGACATCGAGCTTGACTTTTGAGGCTCAAGCTGATCTCTCTTCACAAGCCATATTGTTGGCTCGAGGCACGTGCGAGTCACATGTTTGACAGTGCTAATTAATGGCTAAGTTAGGAAATTTTTTTTTTGCATATTTGTCAATTTGACTACAAGGTTTTATGTGTGCCTAAAGATTTATCAGCAACATGGTTCTTTTGACAAACCAATTTCTTTTTCTTTTTTTGTTTTTTGATTAGACGAAAAGAAAGAATATGTGCATGCAAGTTAAGATTTTCAAACTATTAAAAATATAACAACAAGAGAAATTGATATTTTAGTACGTAGACTCAACCGATTCTTTGAAAATGATTTAACGTTTAGAAAAATCGAAGAGTTTAAATACCGTCATTCTTGTTTCGTTTCTTTAATTTTCAAGTACTGATCAAATAACAAGATTGGTCAAAATATTGCATTAATTAGAAGAGTAATTATCTCATGGTGAGTGTGGCTAGGGTTTTCCATTTTGTTGACTTGTTTTTGATATTTCAAACTCAATGGATATTTATTGTTTAGGATTTAGGGTCGATTAAGTGGTTCGGGGTTTGCAAGTAGGATTGAATTTTGTTTTCCTTTCATATTAAGTAAAGAAAAATGAAGAAATTTGGGATTTTGGGGGCAAATTGGACTATGCTTGATTCGAAAGTACTCCCTGTATTGCCGTACCTCGCACAAGGAAATTTCAGCATTATGCTGCATTATGGAAAATGTGTATAAACAGTGTTTTACGCCACCACAAAACGACAACACAAATTGGAAGAATCTAATGCCTGAAAGGCAATTTGCAAGACTTTTTTAAAACACTAATCACCCTGATCGTGGCAAATCAAACAGAAAATCCGTATTTAAAAAGAGATTAATTAAGTTAATTATATGCATAGTTTTCCATAAACATATGGTTCTCGATCATTTGGCTAGTATGGAATTCTTCCCGACACAATTATGAGGGGAATTGGCAGTGCCATGCTTACAATTATCAAACGTCTCATACATTTCACATCAAGGTATATGAAGCACTAAATTATCACCAATCAGAAATCCCACCAATGAAAATTCAAAGAAACCCTCAATTGTGTAAGGGGTATTCCACTTCCATTTCTGCTATCTTTTCCTTTATTTTGTTTTGAAGGGTATTGAATTTTTTATTAAGATAATAAAAGGAAAATCAAGATCGAGATAATAATTAAATAGAAATCTTGATTTCACCGACTTATTGACGAGCAAGTAAGTCTCTTTTAGTACGAACTTACAAATGTAAGGATTGATATCGAAATCATTTCTGTCACGCATTTATATTCTATAGCAAAGCATTGCAATTCTAAAGATGCATCTCCCTAAAGATTTGGCTAAAGATGATAGAAAGTTCACCTAATGATGTATATATACCTTTTGTAAGCTTTGGGATTGGACTCATAGCCATGATTTGATCATCCCACACTTTTTTAATTTCCTCCCCATCATCTCTAATCGGATTGTGAGTCTCTGATCGGTGTGAGCCCTCTACAACCATCAATTTAAATAGTCCTTGATTTGATGTTTTCCTGAAAATAGTTGAAGTTTCAGTTCATTCATGAGAATTGTGACAGAACCGCTAAGAGCCCTAATGCTGAATGATAATTAGGGTATTAATTAATTCTCTTTTTGGTGGCCATAACTTATCTTAATTTCAAATGTCAAACTCAAAGAAAAGAGTGCCTTGCTTCCGATTTAACTAACTAACTACTCCTCTTTTTGATTTGAGGTCATTAATAAATGTTGATTAGTGCTACTAAAATTTGACAAAAAGGGGAAGGCCGATTTCAATTTAAAAAATAAGGAAAGATTTCAGTGTTAGTGTGCTGCCGAACAACAAAATTCGATCTGTAATGCACTCAAAACAAATTGTCTTATATGTTTAGTATGATGGAAACCCTGGATCAAATCCCCCAACAACTTATTCAATCTCAACTTTTCGAGCATTTCGATTCTGTTTTTCAATCATATGGAAGAGAAAACACACGCGCGCACAAACACAGCCTTAAATCTCACCTAAGTATCTATTCGATTAAACATGACTCCAAACTCTCTTGTACCAATTATATTGCACCGGCAAGTTTGATATTTAAATGTGTGAACACAAGAATTAACAATAATGTATACCAAAATTTTCCAACCCTAGATGGCATATGCCACACCTTCACATTTAAGTTGAAAAATATTCACCTTGAAATTGAATGCTTACAACTTTAAGGACGAAAAAACAACTAATATCCTAATAGGAGCATTGAATTAAAAGAGCTGGGTGAACCATTTTAAAATACGTATGTGTAACTCCTGACAAAAAAGGAAGGAAGAAGAATTAAAGTATACTACTATTCTTTATTCTTTTCTACAATTCCCTCTTGCTGAGCTGCCCCTACTTCTGAAATGTCTCATGTTCTTTACCCCCAACACCCGTCCTCCCATGGCCCCAACTATCACTATATAGGCAGAGTACCACAGCATTAAGTTTCAAATTGACCAACACAATAAAGAAATGTATCACAGATTCACACTGTTTGCCGCCCCTACTAGTTGCGTATAACACAGTATAGGGCAGTACCCAATGCCCTAAAACAAAGACCAAATTCAATAAAAATGGTCATAGATGTAAAGGGTTGAAAGAAAAAGCAGACTCATCCACCTAAAAGCACAAATAAGGTAGTAGATGTTTTGAAATTTCAAAGAGAAAGGGTGTGGTGGGAAATAAAGAGAAGGCGTACAAAGACAGAGGAGCAAAGGGAGTAGTGTAGCAGTGGTACAAGTAAAACAATAGACAGAGACTGAGGCTAAAAGCCTTGAGCTACTCAAACCCATCAGCATAGGGAAGCGAGGCCGTATACTGTGTTTGAGGGGGGTGTTTTTATGTTTTTCTTTTTGGGGTTTTCCTTCTTCTTCTTCTTCTTCTTTTTCTGTGGTCAGATCAGATCAGTAAATTCATTCATTCGTTCATTCATTCATAGCATCACTGCACTGCACTCAGCACTGTCATCAGGCACGTATATTCACAAAATACACACAGTCCACAGAATGTCAAAAAAATTATTTTATCATCATTACACTATCATTCATTCACTCATTCATCCTCGGTCCACGATCTTTACACGCGTCAACATCACGTTGGCTTGATGTGGACGAGTAGAGAGGCTGCCAGCCCTCTGATTCATAACGTTTGTTTCTCGAGCGAGGGAGGGGAAAGTGACATGTGAAAGGCTGTGACGCTACGTATTGTATTCCTACTTTTTATTTATTTATTTTCTTTTGAAGCACCTTGTTTTCACCTCCAAAACTATCCCCCTCTCCAAAAGAAATGCTACCAAAAAGGCAAAAAAAAAAGAAACAAAGAGAGAAAGAAACCCAAGCTTTTAGCTTTTTTTTTCTTTCATGAATAAATGTTTTGCAGCGATTGAGTAGCTCGAGAACTTTTGCATGAAAAAGTTGTAGCCCAGGGCCCATGTTTTGTCATACTGTCACAGCAGGATGCATGGTATATTCATGCAATAAAAACTTCTTTTATTGCTTTTTGTAGCTTGTTGCTCTTTACAACTTCAATTATGTATCCCCAACCCACCTTCAAGTTTTCCACTTTTTTAACTTTCCTCTCACACAACAAATTCGGGTTTTAATTACATATCTAAGGGGCAACCTATTTTAAAATTTTTTAATTAATTTTTTTTTTCATATTTAGTAATACTATAAAAATATATAATCTTGGATAGCGTACTTAATTTTTAGAATTATATTTTATTCATAATATGCTGTTAAATTGTAATCCAACTAGGGGTTTTGACTAGTACCCAAAATCGACATGGGGGGGTTTTCTTTGTTGGTTACCAAAATATCTCTTCTTTCTGACCATTAACCAAAATAGCAAAAAGGCTAGAATCACTTGGAAATCTCAAAACTTGAAACAGGACAAGTGTATCTAAATTTACTTCAACAATAAAGCTAGTACCTTCTTCTGATCAACAATGTCATATCAACAAAGTAGTAAAGTATGCAATCCCTTACCTCCATACTTTAATTAATTAAAATCGATTCACAAAGAATGATCTTGGGTTTTTTTTTACTAGTGCAATTGACATGAAATTAATACTCGTTAAGCTCAATTTTGGAAAAATAAATGTTACTTTTTTATTCATTTAGAAACACGTATATCGGTAGGTAAATATATTAAAATTAGTATCGTTATTTGCAATGAATGTATGAATAATTATAATTAATAAAATGTAATTCCGATGCAAAAGTCAAAAAAAAAAAATTGAAACGGTTA
Organism: Theobroma grandiflorum; assembly: GCA_036013995.1. Taxonomy (NCBI): domain Eukaryota; kingdom Viridiplantae; phylum Streptophyta; class Magnoliopsida; order Malvales; family Malvaceae; genus Theobroma; species Theobroma grandiflorum. The sequence goes on along the minus strand of CP142131.1, from coordinate 926,591 downwards.
TGAAAGAGTATCGATTATATGGTCAAAACTAGAAATAATTAAATCAAAATAATTGACAACAATCCCCAAGACTTTGATATCCTAATACATTTATTGTAATTAGAAAATGTAGCTACATGTTAGGCTTAGAGCATATTGGTCCAACAACAACTTTAAGTGTCGGATTTTTTTTTTGTTCCAATTTCATGATCAAGCATTAAATAATTTTGACTTTTTCTTTGGATGCCAGCAAATGTGTTGTTTCTCGAAATTGGAAAATTAGCTGGACACATAGATATCGATGCTTTTAATATTCCGCACAGAAATTCGGATAATATTTTATCCTGCAAATTGAAATCTCGAATGAATGATTAAAAAATATAACATAATTCTCAAACTGCAAATGAATTGATTGATAAATTTAGTAAAGATGATGTTTTTTGTCGACAGAATTAGTGATTAATTAGATTAATGATGTATAAGTGCGGGAATTTGTTGAATATTAGCCATTGATGCCAATGTTGAAGCAAAGTATATATATGTATTGAATAAAATAAATATAAATGGAAAAAGACAAAGATACGAGAGAAATCATACAACTAAGAAAGTAACAAAATCTCACAACAAAGGAATATCATTCTCTCATAGGAAGTAGGTTTTTTTTTTCTTACAACACAACGAATAATAAGGCGAGAATCTCGCGGGAGCCAACGGTATCATTCTTCTTCTTCATGAGAGAACAAAAGGCATGTTATAATAATACAACGCTAATATTCCCATAAAAAGATTTCGTTTTATGAAAAATTATATATACATTTTCACACGTGTCAAAGGAATGCCATGTGGTTGGACCCACACGGCTAGGAAGGTAGGGATACGGTCAAAGACATACGGTCACTGTCAGGACCAATAGGAAGAAGAGAGAGCGGAGAGAGTGGGAGAGTGAGGGCAAAAACAAAATAAAGGGCGCGAGGATTGAGGCAAAATCATTTTGCAATCCATTGCTTTATGATTGACGCCTCGCTGACAGCGCTGTCAGCGTAAGCAGAAGAGTCAGCTGCCAGCAGTAGCAGCAGCGGCAGTAGTAGCAGAAAAACAGAAGCAAGAAGCAGAAGGGAGGGCAGCGGCAGCAGCAAAAGCTCTGTCGTTTCATTCATCTACCAACGGGCAGGGCGGGCAAAGTGATGGCGACCATACCTCCACCTTTCGACGTTTGCTATGGGCAGTACTGTCTTTGTCTGCCCGGCACTCAAGACGGGCTACTACCATATACAATGACTTTGCTCTAACGTACTTATGAACTAAATATAGATCCCCCCCCCCCCCCTCCCCAACAATCTTCGATACAGTCAAGAAACATTTCTTTTCTTATTGTTTCACCCACTCTTTTTCCCCTTTTTTACTGCCATGAAAACCCATTTTTACTGCTTAACATTAGTAAAAAACAATACCCTTTACGCTACATTAATGATATAGAATAATAATGTTCTCTTGTCCCATAAAACTCTTTTCGATATTGTGTATGTACCTAATGTTAGCATTAAAACTCTTTAATTGCTATGTTTTTTGATTTACATGTTCCTCATGCTGACAGCCAAGAGAATATTCCCAAAGGAAATATTATCTACATTTGGCAGTGGGTGATATCCTCTTAGCCAGGTAAAGGCAAAAGGCAAAGAAAAAGTGGGTATTATTTTCCGGACTGCATTGATGATACTCATGCCATAAATAAACGACACCAACTTTTACTATGGAGGGATAAATACCAATTCACCTACTCGGCCCCTTTTGTTAGCAATAAAGTTTCATTGATTGTAAGGTATTATTAATCACCAACAAAATCTAAAAGTTGGGAAGGGATGAATTAGATGAGAAGAAGGAAGGTTTGGGGTGTGTTTTGGAATAATGTGAGAAGAAGTGGGGAGGGGGAAGTGAAGACGTCAGGAGAGGGAGGGCAGGGCACTGAAACCTGATTCAGACTGGGAGTTTTTTCGTTTATCTTTTTATCCGAAAGTCTGAAATGAATCATTCATTCATAATTAGGGAGCTTTTAATGCATGGTGATGGCATGATGTGACTTATGGTGAAACATTTTATCTCTGGTGGTCCGGGGGACTACCACAACCACAACACTCTCTCATTGACTCTCCCACCACAGGGACAGGACCATTCTCCCTCTCTCTCTCTCTCTCTCTCTCTCTCTTTCTCTCTCTTTCCCCCACTTTTTCCTCGTATTTTTGTTATTTCCCCATCTATTTTTGGAAAAAAGATTTTCAATTTGATATCAATAGACTAGCTGCTTGATTCTTTTGGTCTCTGTTTGTTATAGATTTTTTTTTTCTTTTCAACTGTCCAAGAAAACCTTTATGAGTAAATTTGGATATTTGCACCCTTTTAGAATATGACTCTGAGATTATCTATTTTGCAAAAGACTTTTCTAAACGTAAAAGAGATGCAAACAAACAAGAGAATCTCTCATAGTTCACCATGCATGTAGATAAATAGCAATTGATTTTTTGTTGGCATTCTTTCTTTACAGTTTACTCTCTCCCAAACCAACAAGGCAAATCTGTAAAGGTGCTTACAGAAAGTGCTCTGTTCCCTTTCCAAAAACAAATGTTTTTTTCAGTATATACTACATTCTTGGAAATACTTCTTTCTGAAGATGGCCAGATACTCTTCTGGTCAATAACCAAATCCAATAACCCAAATGAGGTCTACCATTTTCTTTCTTGTCCCACTTCCTGTCTTACAGACTGAAGTCCAAAGCAATTGTTTGGGTTCAAAGCTCAGCCCATGGTTAACATGTTTTTTAGGCAGAACCCCAACCCATGAACCCAATTTTGATTTGTTGGATTGGGCTTATTACCCCATTGATTTTAATGAAGTACTGGTAACACTTATCCGCTCTGTTTCTCTCTCTTCATTTCTAGATCAGATGAAGTAAGCAATGGCTGGTGCAATCGCTAGCGCCAGTGCCACCCTCTGCTTCTCATCGCAAAACCCTATCAAAACCCTTCATTTCTCTACCACAACACATTCTTTTTATTTCCCAAAACTCAAAGTTTCTGCCTTTGGATGGAACTCTGTGAGACCCATCAGCCCACTCCAGGGCTTCTCCTGCAACTGTTTCTCCACCAACACTACCCACTATGAGGTAAATTTTCTTTGAATGTATTTATAGGCATATTTTTGTGGTCTTCTTTTGGCTCTTTCTTTCTTGTTTTTCTGATAACTAGACAGACTAGGCCAATTAGTTTAATTAAGCTTGATATTTGAAATTGTAAAGGTTTTTCTTTGTCCGATGAGGCTTTTGATTTTGGTCTCAATTTTCAATTTTTCCCCTATTTTTTTGGGACTCTAATTATGTGATAATCCAATTAAGAAATCCAGATTAGAATCTGATGGTTGTTTACTTGTACAGTGTTGCAATTCGTCACTAGAAAAGCAGATTCTTCTTTTCAGGAAGAGAATGTTATAAATATAGTTATCAGTTAAACCAAATTACTATGCCAATCTAATTCTATCAATGCCATTATCTGTTCAGATTCATTTGTTGGATTGAAACTCTGCCCCCATGTATGATAACTAACTTGTGACAATCTCTTGGACTAGAAGGAAACTTTCCCAAGGCCATCCGTCTATACTTAAGTCATTAATTTGAGAATGTATTCTTTTGATTTTCCAGTCATTTTTATCATTTGTGTTTGTTGTCGGGCCATACTTATTCGATGGAGCATGTTACAGTTCTCCGATGGTTCTTCTGAAGTGGAACTAAGGTTGCAACTTGGCGGCCAAGATGTTCTAAGTGCTAAAGATATATTTGTGGATGTGGATGGTACTTCTCTAACTGTAAACGTACGGCAGGCTGTGTCCTTCATCACACTTATAGAAACTGATAGTCTCTTTGAGAAAATAAAGCCTGCTGAAACAATATGGTTTGTGGCACTGACTATTAATGAACTTAAATCTATTAAGATCTTTACACATTTAGATTTACCGTCTTGTCTTGAGCAGGTATATAGATGATGATCAACTCGTTATTAACTTAAAAAAGCAGGATCCGGATTTGAAATGGCCAGATATTGTGGAGTCATGGGAGTCCTTGTCAGCTGGTTCTATGCAACTCCTTAAAGGAACTTCAATTTACATTGTTGGGGATTCCACTGAGATTAACCAAAAAGTGGCTCGTGAACTTGCTGTTGCTCTTGGGTATTTGATCTACATTTCACCAATCCCACGTCTCTCTTTTTTTCCCCTTGTTTCTTGTTGCATACCAGTTGATTCTTCTTCTTGATACTTGACTTTCTCACTACATGTGTTGTTACTTGTTATTGTGAATCTTCATCCTTCTTGCATGTGGTCCTAATTTCGGCAGACAGAAAAAGAATAGTTCTTGTTCCGCAAGTTCATGACCTTCATTGACATATGTAATCTAGGTTAAGTCATTAAAAGCAAGAATTGTATCATAACTATCTATATTTTAACTTAATTTGCTTATAGATAATTACAAACCAACTTTGATTTCATATGTGTCCTCTGATGATTTGATTGGTTGAAATGATTTCAGGTACACACCACTTGATACAAAAGAGTTGTTAGAAACTTTCACCAAGCAAACTGTTGATTCATGTGAGTACAATTTTTTTACCTTTTCAGTGAATGTCAGTTATAGTAGCTGCCCCTGGCCCAAAGATATACACATGACTGGACCTCAGTGTCCTCCCTTGCTTTCCCTCGTACATAGTTACATACATCCATTCCATGTCTATAAAACTACAAGTCAATATATTTTCCTTCAGAAGCACCTCAAGTCTGTTTTACAATTTACTTTGGATGATGTCACCTTTATATATGTATGTATATATGTTTGGGGGTGTGTGTGTGCGCACGTGTGAAGAGTCACATTGTATAGACTCTTGAATCTGTGTACCATTGAATCACTGATGGGATAAGTAGTTGTCATTCTTGATCTTGCCTTGTGCAATATAGCCAGTACAAATCCTTATCAGAGATGAACTCTTGCACACCTTTTTCCATAATGAATCTACCAGACACTTGCCTTGACATTCTACATCATAAGGCAAAAGAGATGCACCATGATCTACTTCATATCTTGTCAATGTCAAATGACTTAAGGAGCCAGTGCTCACAAACTCGGAGAGATTTCTGTTAAACAGCTTGCAGCTATTAATTGGTGTGATCTTTCCAGGGGTGCTGGCTGAAGGTTCTGACTCTGTGGCTGAAGCAGAAAGTGCTATATTGGAAAGCTTAAGTAGGTAAGGCATATATCTTTTATTACTTCTTTTAGTTTGCTTGTCATCAAATACATATTGTCATGCCTTCCTCTTGCTTGCTTGTTCTGGCAGTCATGTCCGGGCTGTTGTTGCAACATTAGGAGGGTCACATGGAGCCGCTAGAAGGACCGATAAATGGAGGCATCTTTATTCAGGGTTTACTGTCTGGTTGTCACAAACTGAAGCTATAGGTACAGTTTTGTTTGCCCTTTATCCATTAATTTATTTCAGACAAGCTAGTCTCATCTGTATTTCTCTTGCTGATAAGTTGTTTCCAACAACTTTGGGACCAATAGATTTGCACATGAATATACCAGGTGGAAGAATCCCCTAACGTTGTGCAACCGTTATTATGTAAACAACCCAGGCTTCACTTTAAGCTATCATGATATATGCTTTGGGTGCTTTAAAATACATTCCATGTATCTTATTTTAGCTGGTGATCTTTACTTGAGACTGTAAATAGGCCTTTAGTTATTCTGCGACCACATAGATGCTCCACAAGTCCGTATAAAGTGCCTGCATACCTAATTTCAGGTTAAAGGTGCTGATAAAAAGTAGCTGTTAAAATGATTTTCAGTAACTGCCGAAATCCCAATGCAGATGAGGATTCAGCGAAGGAGGAAGCCCGAAGGCATGTTCAGGACAGTAATCTTGGCTACTCTAATGCAGATGTTGTCGTGAAGCACCAGGGTTGGGATGCTGACCATGCCAAAAGCGTAGCGCAAGCATCCTTAAGTGCCCTCAAACGGTTAATTCTATCGGACAAGAAACTTCCAGGTATTGCCCTTCATATTTAGGTAAGAGGAAACAGATGTACAAACAGACATTACCAGGTTAGGGTGGTGGGGAAAGGGACGGGATGGGAAGGTGTTAATGTGAAATTGCAGTAGGGCATTCAATTCTAACCAACCTGCTAACTCGCTCTTGTTTTTTCTGCTTTGTGTTTGTAGGTAAGAAGAGCCTTTATATAAGGTTAGGATGTCGTGGGGATTGGCCAAACATCAACCCACCAGGGTGGGATCCGTCAACTCCAACTGATGTACCACCTGCTACATTGGAAAATTGATTATCGTACAGCCAGAAATAGGATTTGTGTCGGGAAATTTACCGCTTGATTTCTTTTTGTCAAACTACCAAGTTCAAGTAGAAAATTTTCTTATAACTTAAGCACATTTTAAGTTGGGATTCGAACACAGACATAAACGCACCTTCAAACACTTCATTCGACTTATGTCCAATTCCTCAATTACACGGTAAGTGATATTCATCTTCGTGTTTGCAATTGTCACCACTCAGCAGCAACAGCTGGTCAAAAAAACTGAAAATAGTTCTCTTTTTCTTTTCGGTGGGGTGGGGTGGGGTGCGGTGCGGCTGGGTAGATTTGGTTTGAGTTTTGAAGCTTCTCCGCCCTCTTTCAGTATTTGAATAGAAAGCCCAAATGGGAAACTCAACAAGCGCCCGGTATCAAATATCGATTACAACGGTCCAAATTAAGAACAAGTACCAGAAAAACAAGTACCATAAAAACAAGTTCAGAGCTCCTCGCTCCTTAAGAAAATTACCTAACAATACACAATGATAACAAAAATCTAAGCCCTACAGTACCTTCATGTCGACGCATTTGAACCAACAGTCCGCGGATAACACCAAACTGAAGGACTCCGCAAGGACACAAACACAGCAGACTACCAACATATAAAATGATAATTCAGAGGCTGCCAGGAACCTTCATGTTCTGCTTTGCCACCTTCATGTTCTGCTTTGCCACCTGCAAGTCCTGCCTAGATGGTATCTGCAAATCACCAGGAAACTAGATTAGTATATGGTTAAATCATATCAACCTATTCTAGTGCTATTGCATTGCAAAGCCATTAAATTATGCCACAAGGGTTTTAACTCATACCTTGCATTGCAAAGATGTTATTGTTGACCTCAACAAATCATCTCCAACTAAAGACCTCAACTTCTTCACAAAGTCATCACGACTTATCTTCTTTGCCTGATGAAACATCCGAAAAGAAAATAACACAGAAGAATCAGAAAATTTTAATAAAAACAGAGGGAAACTAACAATTAAACATATTATTGAACATACCCTGAATAGTTCATAATGATTAGTAACTTTGTCCATATCTACACGACGAATTTTAGTTGAAATAGCAGCAAACAACATAGGGAAAGGCATCCAGGGGGATTTAGGGGTCTTTGAAGTGTTTGAACCCAGGCTAGGATCATTTTCTTGCGATCCCCCTGAATCTGAAGTTTGGTGATTAATACTCCCCTAAATGACAAAAGAATCACCAGTTAACATAAGTAAATCTCACCTAAAAAAGTAATATCAAAACCCACATATATATCACGAGTACAAAGGTTATCTGAGTTGCTGTACAGCAGAAAACATGGGCATAAGGATTTCCTCATGATGCAGAAACTGATAAATTACTCAGTTCCATTCTAAATTTCCTCTAAATGTGCGCCTTTCCCTCCACCAGTTTTACTGACATAAGTCAAAATTACTTATATCATATAGATACTATAGAAACATGTCACACTGAATCACACAAAATAATTTGTTGCATCTACTGCTTCAGAATGCAGATTTCAAAGCTTTAAGAATCTGAGTGCTCATATAGCAACCACCTAATGAACACTGTTGCAGGACGAAAAAGCAGACCACATACAATACTCACCAATTCACCAGCAGATGACACTACTGGAAAACGACCCTGAAGTGCTTGCGAAGATGCAGTGACGCCTGAAACAGCACGATTAGTTTCACTTCCAATCAAATGCCCTGTCAGAACAACATAAAGTTCAAGAGCTAAAGAACTGAAAATATTTCAAAAAATGAAATATATGATAGCCATACAGAATTTGCAGAAGACACAGCCAACTAACTCATTGAACCAGTAGTTGGAGTGACGAGTGATCTCTTGAATGAAAAAACAAAAAGCCCCACCAAGAGGAGATATCAACGCATCATGGAAGAAGCCTTGTTTCTTAAATTAACAAACTTAAAACTTTTGCCATCCAAGTTTGAAATGAAGATTGGACGGTTGAGGTCGTTTAGTTGATTGGCAACCATCAAAATTTACTCGCCATGTTCCATGAGTTGTGTAGAGTATCCAATTTGATGTCAGATAAAAGAAATTAAGAATGAATATATTCATCAAATAAACATTTTAAAGGAGAAATATACCACCTTTAGCAATGGAGGAGAGCTTGAAACTAACAACAAATTCTGGATATATGTGATTCATGTTCCAGATTATATAGTACGTTGGACGCTGAAGGTCATCCACTCCACTGTCAACATCCTCACTGCTAGGAAGATATTGTGTACTTCCAGGGCAAAGACGCTCCATCTTTCCCACTATTACACGACAAAAGACCATGTATTGTATTCCATTTTCATCAACATCACAATACTTTGCACTGCACAAATAAGTAGCAAAGTCCTAAAAATCAGCACAGTATGGAAAATAAAACTTGAATATTTTATATGAGATAAATAAGGAACCGTTTATCTGGTTGGGATTATTAAACACATGGCAGATAAAGGAAGCAGTGAAGAAAATAGACGACCACTACCCAGTAGCAATTAGTGCTTAAAATATTGAAGAGATTAATGACAAAAAGAAAAGAAAGTAACTTTTTTTCATAGGAGGAAGAAGTATGCATTTAGAATGAGCCTGATAAGCACATGAATAAAAAAAGTTCAACAAAAACATTTTCCCTAAATTTCAATAGAGAAAACAATTTATGTGAATCATAAGATAATGCACTTTTGGGACACTTACAACAAAGAGCAGAAGAAAAAGACAGCAACAAAACAGTTCTATTCACTACATTCTACACAACTAAACAGCCAAGTGTCATTATAAGGTAAAAATGAACTGATAACTTCTCAATTTGCTGTCTTCATGTTTACTTAATCAATTTCTGAAAAGTAGGTAGCTCTAATTTGTAATCAAGAGGGCCTAAGCATTTATCTTTGGAATGTAAGAAGAAAGGTACTTCTCTTGATATACAAAAATTTACTTAATTAACAAAATTACAATAAAGCGTTGCAGAATTTTCTTCTCAGAAAATTAAAAAAAAAAAAAGAAAAAGGACTTGCATATTCAAAAGTATTCACACGGAAAACAATGAAACAAATCTCCAACCTGGCATTAGTTGCTTCAACTGCAGCAAGATGAACACCAGCGCCATATTGGTGTGGAATTTTGGACAGCTTAGGATGCCCAACCCCATGCATTCTGATGGTAGGCAGTGCAGCTTTTGACGAAGCAAGCCAAGCATATTGAACATTCGCACTCCCCCGATACTTCTTCACAATTTGAACCCGCTTCTGGAAACACTCAAATTGGTATTGCTTCGATTCACTGAAGCAGGTTTCCACATCAAGAAAATCCACACCTCCACAAGGGTGCATACCCTTACGAAACATCTCCTCAACGGACTGTTCATCCAACTGTACACCTGCAAACTCCTTTTCAGGTACTAAGTTTGTCCTATCCTCCAAAGCTTTGCTGGGTTTTGCATCAGCATTCCTGTCACAACTATCCTCAACTTCTACAGCACAATGGCTGGATGCAGGTCTCTGAGCAATTTGAAAATGTCTATTGAAAGAACTTGACTCCCCACTACATTCCTTCAACTTTGATTGCTCAACGCCATTAATGTCAATTTCAAGCTGTAGCTTGATCTCAGGGGGGGCATACGATTCACTAAACATGGATTCTTTATCATTCTCAGATCCATGCTCACAGCACTGGTATGGCTCATCCTCACCAGCAAATGTTTCTGGGAAGAAACAGCCACCTGCTTCATCAATCCAAGCAATCGGTTGTTTCAAGCCAGTTTTACAGTCCAGTTGAAACATATGCAAAAAATCAAGCACAAAAGATTGACCATCTTTCTCAAGCTGAATAGCTGGCATCTTTGCGTCAAGTTCTTTCCTAATTGAGGAAATGAGATCCTTGGGAAAATCGATCCATTCATCATTTTCAAAGAACATTATGCGCTCTGGAATGCCTGTTTTCCTAAAATTGGAATAGCAAAGCAGCAAAGATCTTTTGGAAGGATAACCACAACTCACAACTTTGCCATTGCAATCCTCTAATCTCCTCCGCTTGCCATGATTCTGGGATGGTAAACTCAAACCGGGCAATTGTGGTAATACCACATGCGAAGCTCCAGGAAAATATGTTGCTTGCTGCACTGCCCATTTTCTCTTCATGCCATGAAGAACCCCAGGTTTACTATCCAATACCATGGCGTTCGGTGCTTCCATTTCTACCTAGATCAATCCCTATCAACAACTTTAAAACCAAAACTGCTAGCGTAAGAACGAATATGAAATCTAGCCACTACCAATCTGAAACAAACTGTCCCCTAAAAGTTGACACGCAAATCCTGTAACAAAAAAAAAAAGAAGTCAGGACATTAATAGACACAGATATCAGTTAAACATAACTAACAAAACTTCAGACTTAACAGAACCAACTAGTCAAACAAGTGGCTCAAAGCATATCAAACCAAACTTATTAGAATTACCGTGCAGTAAGAGGAAAGCATACCTAGAACTGCAGTTAGTGTCGATCCTGTGCATGTTCATGTTGCACATGTTCCTCTTCTCTTTTTTATAAGGTTAATTCACGTAAAAGAAAGCCACTTCCTTATTTACTCTACAGCATTAAGTAGCCCTGCCTCCTATTGCATCAAATAACAGCACCTAAAAATATTGTGGCAAACAAATTTCAAAATTATGGTTCCACAATTCGTTGGATTTTTTTTTTCTTTAATACGTTCAAATATATAAAAAATGTACAGATTTCTTTAATTTTTTCCCCTTTTCTTTCTTTCCTTCTTTTGAGTTTCTGAGCAACACATTTTACAGATCAAACGCCACGTTGACCTTCAACAAATCACACGAATTTTCACTAAAACCACAAAATTCACTCGGATCTGAGTAAATATTATTAATCACATAAATCTTGAGACACCAAACAGCGTTGACCTGAAAAAATGAACAACTTTTTTAAAAAAAATAACTATGAAAATCTGTAAATCAACAAAATGAAACCCCGTTGACCTCAAACAGCAAAATGAAACAAGCAAAATTATGCCGAAAATTTAAATCTTACGATGAATCCTGTCAATAAATCAGAGTAAAAAAATCAACACAACCAAAGAAATCAAGATTCAGAAAAACTGGTAAATTCTCGCAAATAATTCCAGTCTCGAGATCAAAAAAATTAAAATGGAAAAAAAATAGAAAATCAACCTTAAAACATATTTTCTCCAAATTAACAAACTAAATATTTTGCTAAAACTCAGCCAAAATATATATAAATAAGATTTCAGGAATTCTTGTAATTTCAAGTAAAAACAGCGAGATCAGGAAAATTAAAAAGAAAATAGAAAACTCAACCCTAATATAAATATATATATATATATATATTCCCCAAATTAACAAACTAAATTGTTTTCTTGGCCCAAAAAACTGCTTCAAACAACGAAAATGAGGAATTTAAGATATCTTGTAATTTCTCACAAAATCTAAAAGTATCCTTCTTGATCCTCCCAAAAAACAAAATATTCGCAGAATCAACCATCAAAAAAATTAATTATCCAACAAAATCAAATGAACGCCCAGCAGAAGCCAAGATCTGGCCCGATCTAAGCGATCCGGACTCAAAAAAAAAAAATCCAACAAAAAAAAAAACCCACAGAAACCTAAAACTAAAAAAAAATGAAAGATATTACCTGAGGATGAGATAAATTTGTAGTGAACCTTTTATGATTTGAGACGGTTTTTCATTTATTTTTGTTTGTTTTATTTCTCTTTTTTATTTTTTGAGATCAAGAGAGATAGTGAGAATGGGGAGGGGGATAGGGGGAGAGAGAGAGAGAGAGAGAGAGAGAGAAAAAAGAAAAAAAAAAAAGAGAAAGTTTGAAAACCCTAAGCTCAAAATGAAAAACGACGCCGTTAATAAGAATGAACCTGCCTCTTATCCCTCAGCGTTGACGGCGTTTCCAGAGTCGGCGGCCTTTCACCTTTCTCTCTCTCATCGCTTTCCCGTGAATTCTTTTTTTCTCTCTCTCTCTCTCTCTCTATCCCTTTCTTGGAAGAAAAGCAACGATGGCGGGGGATTGATAAAGTTACAAGCTGTCTGTCACCGTGTCGATTTTGATTGGACCTTCTGTTTGGTTGACTCAGAAACTTACACACGGGAGGAAAAACATTTGATTGGTTTGGGTAGTAAAGGGTCATTTTCGACATTCAAAAAAATCTCCTAAAGGCGGTTGTTAGAAACAGTGTTCTCATTCTTATTACATTGTCATAATTATGTCATGTTTATGTAACTTATTAACATTTATAATATACGTTATCACATGATTAATATATTTATTAAATAAAATAAATTAAATTTTATAAAATATAATATTTAATAAATTTATTTAAACACCATTAATACAAATCTATTTAATAAATATCATAAATAAATTAAACAAATCTTATTAATCAAATTAACATAATTACATCATAAATTAAACTTATTTAAAAAATGAGATACAATAACCTTAAATTCAAACTCACGCCAAGAATGTTCAAGAATTATCAAGTTTAATTAAGAAGGGTAATTTTGAAAAATCAAAAACTTTAGTAGGGTACAATCGGGAAATCGGAGAACGTAACTGTTGACTTGATATGATTTTTGTTTGGTATGTAAGAGTGGAATAATTGAGAGGGTGGGACCCAATTGCAAAAAAAGATAAAGTTCGTGAGGTTCGTGTCAATCTTTAATATTTGGGTGCGTGGTACCACGCCAACACAAGGCTTGTCTCTTAGCCAAAGTGGGGCCCTTTTCTGTAAGTACCGACTAAGTATTTATTTGTTGTTATGGTACTATCTTTATTGGTACTTAAATCATTTGGTAGCGATGGGAAACTTCCTCGACCTAAAGAATACGGAAATGTTTTGCACATCAACTGCCGGATTGAGACTTGGTAAATGGAAACTGCCTCTAATATTACTTGTTGAAGAAGGTGTTAGAAGTACTACAACTTCAACTACATTATTCAAGTCATAAAAAAAAAAGAGTCGACGATGGTCGTTGCTGAATATCAATATTTGAACGATTTGATCAATTTGATTTTAAAATTTTTAAAATCAAATTAATTGAATTTGTGTGAAAATCAATTGAAATTGACGGAATTATAATAAAATTTGAAATAATTGATTCGATTGATTATAAATTTGATTATGTTTAAAAATATTATTAATGATACATTTTTTTATTGATTTAATTGTAAATTATAGATATTGAAATTCGACTCAAATTAACTAAATTCAATCGGATTCGATGAATTATTTTGTTTGGAGCCGATTAATGCTCACCCTGATTATTAGTGGTACTTAATTTATAAAATTAAATCTCTTTTATTACTTTTTTTCATTTAAATAAGTCTGATTAATTAGGTGCTTTTTTCTCAAAACTTTGAAGAACTAGCCCAAGATCACTAAAATTCTTGACTATTTATTATTTTTTTGAAAATTTAAAATAGAAAAATACTTTTTATATTTTGGAACATATTTAAAAATAAAAAATGGATTATTTTAAGAGAATAATGATTTGGAACGGGTTGGGCTTGGTCTTACAAATCCAAGCCCAACATAAAATAGCCCGAGCTTGCATCCCTATGTCGAAACCCAACCCATCAACAAGTCTACCGTTGGTATACGCCGCCATGGGAAACGCATGCTTTTCCACGTTTGGCTGGCTGCAGCAGCTTCCGTGAATCTTTAAGAAAGTGGTGAGAAAAGTAAAAGGCATCAGATTCGATCAAAGCATCAAAATTCCAAAACCCAAACACTGTCTGCTTTCATCCTAGTGCTCATAGAATAACCTTAATATCAGCATATTTTCTGTATTGTCCCCAAATTCAGACTTCCCCTATTAAGCTCTGTTTTTCTATTTGCCTTTGGAATCTGAATTAGCATCAAATTTACGAAATTTTTAAGTTATCGAAACTCATTCATATCAGATTTTTATTCAGATTTTTATTCTCGTTGAACTCATTTTAAGATAATTTATTTTTTAATAGACGTCTTGTAAGTAACAATATCTAAATATATTTGATTTAATAACCAAAATTCATGTAAAAAAATTGTTTTTAGCAAAACATGCAACAAATATGAATTTTTGATTATATTAAAAAAAATTAAGAAGAATTTGAGTAATTAATTCGTAAAAGTGTTTAAATTATTATCTATTAATTTACATATTGAATTATTTGGAAGATGAAGAAAAGATATCATGTTTTTAATTGATTTATTAAATTTGATTAGGTAAAGATGTAGAAGGAGGCTTTCTTTGTCTGGTTGGAAGATTCCATGGACAATATTCAGCATCAATAACTTGTTGGCCAAGTAGATGACTTCTGCGCCGGCCATGACTAGGAATGAGCCTATGATTTTATAATATACTCCAAAGAAAGTATGAATGTTGGTTTGAATTAATAGAAGAATAAGCTATTTTCTTCAAGTGTCTAGACATGCCTTTTGATTTTAGCAAAAGGGTGTGGGGTCTGATTCAATCACTTCTCACCTCTTTTTTTTTTTTTTCTGGGATCTTTCTTAGAGCAGTGGGCTTGAAGATTTATGGAAACTCCCTTTACTCTAAGTAACTCTTGCAAAAGGGTATTCACGCTACAGCTAGATTATGACTCTGCTTTGATCTTTTCAAGGCTATCAATTCAAGAACATGACCAAGTTTTCTGTCCTTATTTCTCTTTTAATTGGGATTAAAAAAAAAACAAAAGCATACTAGGTCCTGGTAAAGAAAGACTTTGTGTTATTGATTCAGGAAACCATAGCAAGAAAAGAAAAAGAGATGTACACATACATAGTTATTGAAGGGACAGGGACAGATGGAAGCAGCACAACCCAAAAATCTGTGGGTGCAGGCATAAGAATGATTGCTACAGTGTCTCCTTCCCTTTTAAAAGTGAAAGTGAAGCTGTGACTTTTCTGTGCAGCAGAGCAATAAACAAGGCGTTCTGCTTTTCCACTTGACCTTAACGTATGGTCTTGGTCTTCCAACTCTTTCTTTGTAGGAAGAAGAAGCTTTCTAAGAAAAACAAGTATCACCAAGCTCCATGCTAATTGTTGCAAAGCAATCAATTATGTAGTAAAAGATGCACCACTAAGCCTCTTGATGCATAAAATCCTTATACCTAGTCCCAACCTAACCATCGAGCTCTTCGATCAACTTACCGTTACATTTCATTTAAATTTAAATTACGTAAATATATAGACGTTAGAAGATCTTTAAAATAATTAAGATGATTGTCTTCACTTTTAATTTGTGTTGTGTTCAAGTAAACTTATTATATCAGTCATCAAGGCCTCTCGTTTAAGTTGCATAACTTACTTGAACATAATAATGAGAAAAATTTTATTCTTATTTTCTTAATTATTTATAAACTATTATCTCGAAATCAAAGAGATAATTATTTTTCTATTTAGTTTTTTAACTTGAAGTACCATCTGCGGCCCTAAATCGGAAAATGGCATCGCTGCATTGGGCTAATGGCTGGGTTCAGACTCGAGCCCTCCAGTGCTCGGGCTTTCTTGAACATGTTTTAGTGTGCCTGCTTTGGGGTTTAGGCCCAAATGAAACAAAAAATGGGGAAGGGGTTTAGTTTTAGTCCCTGTCTGGCTGTCCCTCCACTGGTTCTAAGAACCGGGAAAATCCTTCGACAGAAGAACAAAACATGGGCAAAAACGGTGATCTTTGGGACGACTCTGCCCTCGTCGACGCCTTCGACAGCGCTATGTCCAAATACAAGGTTCGCTTCTCTCTTCTTGGTGTTTAATTTTGTTTGGGCTTTCTCAGGTTTCAGCTGCAATCAAACCTTTTTAATTGTGTAATTGGATATTGTTTTATTGTTATTTGCATTTTTGTTCTGCAGAGGATGCATGGCATGAAAACCAGTGAGGCAAATGTCTCTGTTGTTGTTGATCAATGCGGTAATGAAGCTATGAAGTAAGCCTTTCTTTCTTGGTTTTTAGAGGTTATGAATATTAGTATATCTTTTTCTCAGAAATGCAATTTTTGTGTAATTTTCAGAAACTGTTGTTGAATGAATATGCTGTTGATGATGGGATTTTTTTCTTTTAAGGAAAATGTCATGGTTTCTATTGCTGATTGAATGAATCGTTTATATGAAGTTCGATTTTGATGATTTTCAGATATGTTGTTTGAGGGTAGAATCTTGTCATCTGCATTTTCTTTCTGCTTCTTTACTGTTATTCAAGTTTTCTTGTTTCATTGTTGGCCTGAGACTTGAATATTAAGTTTCTACTTTCACTTCTTCTGCCTCATGAAGACACAGGGATGCAGGAGAGAACAGCAATGCTACATCAGATACTGGAACAGAATCGGCTGAGGCAAAGGATCTTCAACCGGATGAAGAAAATGATAACATAAATTCACAGATGCCTGAACCTTATGTAGATTCATCAAATAATCTGCCAATGCAGGATAAGCAAGATGGCCATAAAGGCTATTCAGATGTGCAAGGTACAGAAGACTATAACCAATTGCTCAGCCAGTATTATGAGGTTGAAGAGAAGAGACAATGGCTTCTGCAGCAGATGCAGCAATTTGGTAGCTGGAATTACCAATATCCTGCTGAGGGTTCTAGTGCAGCTGCGCAATGGGGTACCTCTTGTACTTCTCAGGAATATCCAATTCAAACAAGTCAAGCTTCACACTCAACTGTCGTCTGTTCGTGTTGCCCATATGTGTGTCAATCTTTGGTGACTCCATGCACATCATATCCTTGCTGTTCCTTGGGTGGGACATGTGTTGGTAAAACTAGCACTAACCCAAATAGTGCAGTGGCTCATGGAACCTTATCCACAACCATAGACTGTGACATTGTCAAAACAGCTATGGGAGCTGCAGAAAGAGCAATATCCTCCATGACGAATAAAGCTTCTGCTAATCCTAATATAAATGAGGGTAAGTATGGCTTTTCCCAAGTGTTCTTAGGAGTTTATCAGGCAATTGTTTATTGTTTGAGGCAGATTTTTATGCTTGTCAATTTATCATCATTACAACTAAACATGTAATTGATAATGTTATGCCCATAACTTTAGCCTGATTTGATGATCATACTCTGCTTGTATTGTTCTTTGATAATGTGAAATTTTTGCTTGGCACATTTTAATGTCTTGTTTAAATTTCTCACTGATTTACATTTCCCTTGAGTGCAGACGACAAGGAGAAGAAAGACGGTGAAGGGGAAACGAATCAAAGTACTACCTGTGAAACTGATCTCACTGTACTTTTAAATGCATGGTATTCTGCAGGCTTTTACACGGGGAAGTAAGTAATTCCGTTATGCCCCTTTTTCTAATGATTATGGTAAATGAGCATCTATGAAAAGATATCTTTAAGCTGAGCCAGCCTTTTCCTAATCCAGTGCTGATTGAGGGCTCACAAGGATCAGGCATATATAAATTTGTCTTGATGGGCTACTATACTTATTTGTGATAAATGGCTAGAGTCTAATTCATTAAGTATCAGATATCCAGTCTAATGTGATCTCTAAGAGTATTGCCTTATTAGTTATTTTCATATGTACATGCCTGCTGGATGTTTCATCCATTTCTTTCATTTGAGTTATGCCTATACATTGCCATTCTTCAGACTGTTAAGTAACTTTTGCTATTGATATACCTCCGCAAGTATGCCTTTAAATTTGTATATCAAATAATGAAGTTATATTGAACGCTCCTGATCGTGGAAGTTTGACATTGAGGTGCAGGTATCTTATGGAGCAGAATATTGCAAGGAAACAGCAGTGATAAGCATTCTTCTGGAATGTGGAACAGAGCTGTTACAAGTTTTGCTCATATAAAAGCAAAGAATCTGGTGTGTTGCAAGTTTTATAGACAGCATTTTGACATGGCTTACAGTGACAAAAGTCACCCAATCACCACTTGCTTTGTATCTCATTTCAGCTCTTGCTGTGCAGTTGCTTAAAATCTAAATATATCAAGTTTTTATTTGTTGAGAGATTGCTGTTTCCCTTCATCTAGGGCAAGGAGGGATTGCTGTAAAACTTTTTATGGTTAATTGCTTCCTTTTTTTTTACTTCAGGACCTTTGGGGTTTGCTGCCTTTTTTAAAAAAAAATATTTCTCATGAATCAATTTGAAACACTTTACAACAGCTTAACTTTGCAATTAGTCAATTTGAACGATCAAGGACAACATCAAGGATGCTAAAACAAGTAACATTTGTTATCCAGGTCCTGTGTATGGGTTACTGACAACTAGTTTAATATATTGAAGTGATTCAAGCTTTCACTTTTGCAGCAGCTTCCTTGATTTGTTCAATTGTGAAAATGCCGAAGAAGTCGTCATCTTTTACTGCATTTATGACTGCGTATGCAACATCATCTACACTAACAGGCGGAGCCAAGAGCAGATCAGATGCTGGAAGAGAACTTAAAGGCTTGGTGAAGTTCTCCGTAGCACTAAGAATTCTCTCCAGTGGCTCCCCAACCAGATCCAGTGGAAGCTCAAAACCATCCACTCTCCTCTTTCCATATATGAAACCTGGTCTTAGGACAACACCTGAAGTCCAAAGTCAAAAAAAGTTAAAAGACACTTAGTATAGAAGGACATGTACGTAAAAAAGAGGAGAAGCAGGGGGTGTTTGATGGTAAAATAGGATCAGTTGAAAGGGTTAAAGTTCAAAAAAGAATCCACACAAGGCATTAGGTACATGATGTGCATTTGAACAGGTATCGATGATCACTCTTCTTCGGTTATTCTTGCTTAGATGTTAGCAAGTTAGCTAGTCTCCCCTTTTCCCTTGCCTTAATGGGACTAAGGCTTGTTCATCCTGAAGTGACTTTTGACATAACTGACCTCCCCTACCATTGTTCACAAGAAATCTCTTTCTTGCTACTAGTTTTAAATTGTTAGACAGACATGAGCAAGAGCCAATAAGGTTAGTCATTGTAGATTACCAGAGTTTGGATATTTCGAAAGAACTTCTGATTCAGCTTTCCTCTTTCCTGTGAAGTATCCAGATGATAGTAAAAATGATGGTAGGTTGTAATCATGCACTGAGATTAAGATAAACTTGGGAATCCCTGCAAGGAAAAGGGAAGACATTACAGAGGATATACTCCCTGCCAAAATCCATTAGCAAGAATTTAACTTAAAGGATTTAAATGACTATGAGTTGATCATTAATAATCCTTACCAAAATCCTTCGCAGCATTTACAGCTGTGACATTAGCCTCGCCATTAATTCTTTTCATCTGTTCCTCACTGCCCAAACCTCCAAGAGTCGAAACCACAGCTGTAGCCCCGACAAGTACTTCATCCCAATTTGCATAGAAAACATCTCCTGTGCAACAAGAAGATAATTTGTTAAATTGTATTCACAGACAAATGAGGATAAGTGAACTAAGACTAAGATGAACCGAACAGCACAGAAAGATTTTACATAGACCAAAATCTAACATCCTGTGGAGTGGCAATAGTCTACTCAAAGGGTAATAGGACCAATGCACAACCTATGCACCAACAGTGGAGACATACAGCTCTCTCTTTTCAGTTGAAAGATGAAACATTTCAAGAGATGTTACATCTTGAACTTCTAAATAAGAACATGGCTAACTGGTTATCAACAATCACACCATCCTTGCTATATTAGCTATCCATTCCAAAAGGAAGAAAAGTTCTAAAAGCAAATTCAGAACCTGACATTCAATGTTATGGCAAATTCTAAGTCTACAAGCAAGAGAGTTTCTCCACTCTATTGTTGTGAGACTATCTGCATTACAGAACTTTGATAAAAATGGATCTATTCAAAGGAGAACAAAACATGCCTGATATCCAATTAACCTGATTCACCCATGAACCTGGGTACGTAGGGCGCCCTGACCTGAAAGAAATAATGAAAAAGTTCAAGTTTCTAAACAAATTATTAAGCTCTCCATCACTCACAAAAAAGGCAACATAAGCTAGTCAAATCAGTTGGATAACTTTCAGACCTGCTTAGGCTTATAACCTCTACGCCCTTGGATACCGCAGCCTTGCATATCGCAGAACCAACAAAACCACTGCCTCCTAAGACAACAACCTACAAAGGAAACCATGTTGGTGAGCAATCTGAGCTTCTTAGCAACCCAAACACGCAGAGTTCAAACGATAATACCTTTTCGCTCTTGACATCAGCCACGACATCTATGGTAGCAGATCTTGAGTCATCTTCGATTCCTGCTTCTGCATAACTACATTTCACACCAAACTTGCACAAGCTGCAATCATATTGAACACATAGAAAAACCCAATGTCACAGTGTTGAATTCGACTTCCAAGTAACTAAGAAAGTGGACAAAAGATTTCAATTTCCACCCAAAACAAAAAAAAGAAAAAGCAACATTCCTCAATTGACAAGCCGAAACAAGGCAAAAATTGAAAAACAGATGTAAAAGCTTCGACATGTATAAATTCAGATTGAAAAAAGAAAATTACATGAATAATTATCCTTTTTATTGGGAAAAAAAGACTACAAATAAATAGTACTATATCAATTTTAGCGTTTAGGAACAAAAAAAAATAATTGTGTGGAAGAGACAGGAAAGGACCGGTTCTGAGGAAGTGAGTTGGGGCGAGTTGGAAAGGAAGCAGCGGTGAGAGAAGGGAGAGGAGCTGTAACGGCAAGGAAGGCCTGAAACGACGTCATGTTGCCGGGAAAGGAATGAGGCAATCAGCGTCACCGTTAAGGCGGTATTCTCGGAGAAAACGTTGCTGGAAATCAAATGGGCCGTCGCGCGATGTACAAGTGGCATCAAACTTCTACCGTCAAGAGGCTTTAAAATTTTTTATGCCTCAATTTGCCATTCAATCCTTTTTTTTTTTTTTGGCAAACCTCTATTTTTTTTAAAAAATGAAAATGCTAGTTTTATTTTAAAAAAAGGACTAATTTAGTGGTTGCTATACATTTCCTTCCATTTTCTTTAAAAAAAATCTAAAATTTTTAAACTTTCAGTTTTTTAAATTTAAAAAAATAAAATTTTGAAAAATTACTATAATTAAAGAAAAAAGACAAAAAATCAATTATCAATAATTGATTAATTTTAAATTTGATTTCTGATTTTATTGCTTATAACGTGAATTAATGAGATTATAAGTCATGCGGATAAAAAAAAATTGATATTAAAATTCGTTTGATTTAAAATAAAATTTTAAAATTTATTTTAATTAAATAAAATTAAAAATTTTATTAAATAATAAATATAATGCATAGTTTTTGTAAACTTTAATTTTTTATTTTGTTTGTTGCAACAAAATAACAGATTCTCAACACGTTGTGCTCCTTGCATTTGGGATGGTTAAGATCAAGAGGTTCATTTGTGACCGTTGATTCGTCAGGGGTTTAAAAATAAAAAAGAAGCCCTTCGTACTTTATCGATCGGACTGGTTTGTCGAGTCAGGGTATTTTGGTTCCCTCGAATCTCTCTCGTTCCCGCTTTCTTCTTCTGTCTCTCAGCTCAAGTCTCAGCTCACTCGCCTCCCTAATGGAACCACTGTTAGGGTTCGAAGAAGAAACGATTGCGGCTTATAATGAAGAACATTCATCGTCATCATCATCCAACGGCTACAAATTAGTGCCGTGGTTAAACTGGGCCGAGTGGGAATCAGTGAGAAAATCTCTCTTCTCTTCTTCTCCGGCCAAGATTTCCTCTGCTCTCTCGAGAGTAATACCATCTCCTCTATTTGTTTTCCACTTTTCATTTTTTTGTTTACTGGAAAATCTTTTAACGTTCCCGTAATGTTTCTATGTTAGATATCGGCGTGGCGAAGCCGAGGTTGTTTACTGGTTGTGATTGATGTCACTGCTTCAATCATTGAAATTCAGCAGACCGACCCTTTCTTCCGGTAACCATGATTTCTAATAGTATTTATTTTACATTTAAGATTTCCCCCTTTTTTCCCCGGAGGAGTTATGTTTTCCTTCTAACTGTAGAGGCGACAAATCGAAGGATGATTTGCATTCGGAACAAATGCTAGCTATGTTGTATTGTATGGCAATCTTGAGGTAATTTTCTTTTCTAGTAATTGGGAAAATCTTGGGAGTGGAAATGGAAGAGTAGTCAAGCAATTAGTTTTATGTCTAAAGGTTTTACCTTTCCTAGTTTTATGCTTGTCATGTTTTTGCTGTTGTCTTTGAAGGCTTGTTAACTGTGTGGTTGAGAAGGCACGCAAGAGAACAGGGATTTCCATTGCTGATGCAGCTGATGCAATCGGTATTCCACGTAAGCTGATTGATGTTCGTCATGGTAAGCAGCTTTAGTCAATTGGCAGTTCAAAAGTTATTTTCTTTGATGTAGACTTAGAACTCAGATTGCTTTGTTTCTTGATGTTGGTTTGATTGCAGAGGGTTCTCATCGGGAACTCCCAGCACTGGCAGTTGTTCGTGATTCCTCAATTGTGGTAAGCTCTTGGTTTATTTTCTTATTCTCTTCATCATCCTTATCTTACAAGCTGTTATTTTTGTTTTTCAAGTTTATGAATTTTTGTTTAATTCTTACTAATTTCAGGCACTTAATTGGCTGAAATCATATTATTGGGAACCTCAGAAGAAGCAAATTCCATTTCGAAGAGATATAGCTGTTAATGTTAGAAAAGAAATCAAATCCAAACTCCGTGAATTGGATTTCTGCATAAAAGCTCAGCAGAGTTCTGAACTTGGATCTTTGCTCGTTAAAGGAAAAGGTGCTTATGAAGTTTTTCCCTTCTCTTCAATAGTTATGGAGATGTCAACATTAGAGCTTTTGTCTCTTCTTTCAGTTGTGATTATAACCCAATAGTTTGATGCTAAAAATTTGATTTTTTTTTCTGTAACTAATATAAGTGTAAACAATATATTTCCATGGATTGTTTGTCAGACAATCTTTCTGACTTGCATCAAATATAGCATGGTTTGGATTATATGCATTGGGCCACATTATCTGGTACCATTTTGTAATCTTTTCCTTTTAAACCTTTAGGGCCTGTTCTTCTGAAAATAGCATGCATCATTATTTCGTAACAGGTAGCAGACAGTTCAATCACTTTTGCGGCCATAGTAAATTTTTCTCACTTATGGCAGGCAAGGTCCATTTACCCCAATCTGGAGGTAAGATATCCTCTCTGATTGTTTTTTTTGGTACATGTGGGGATGAGTGGGAATACTTAACATGTTGGGATACTGTTACATTTGATATGAATGCTCCATCCAAAAAAATATGAAGGGTGTATATTGTATGCAGAATTTACAGGTTTTCTCTCTTTTTGTGTTCTGGCTTGAGATATTGTTGTGGAAATTTACAAAGAGACATCTGTTCATGTCTATAGTAACATTATAAATTTTCTGATATTTCAGGTCTCAAGAAACAGATTGCTAAAACCTTGAAAAGTCTTGTAAGCTTATATTCTACATCATCCTCAGAAGTAGTATCAGTTTTCTTGGAATTCTTGCTGAAGGCTGTAGATTCCTCAAGCTTTTTGGACCTTGCAAAAGATTCCAAAGCAGGCCGAGATAAACATGCTTCATGGGATGATTGGGAGCTTGTGATAACAAAATTCTCAAAGAAGGAACCAGACTTGCTTTTGGCTCTTCTTCAGAGGGTTCTTGATATGATTGGGACAAAGGAAGCATTGAAATATCAAACAGGTAAATATGTAGTTATCGACTTGGTTGTACCTCCTTCTGAATTTTCTCTAGGTCTTTGAACTCTGTCTTCTAGCTTAGTGAAAGAGTTCAACCTCGGTCTACCTGTATTTATTCTCTTTTTTGCCTTTCTTTTTTCCTGATTCTTATTTAGAAGGGCATCTGACATCATCAGACCGTAGCAGGGAGGCTTGCCAAGTAGAACATCTTTCATCTTTGTTTGCATGGCTGGTCAGACATCTTTTGGAATTAAAGCCTGCCAAAGGTTCTGCAGGAAAAAGCATGTCAAATGAAAATTTCAGGGAGCTCCTTCGTAAATGTCTCTTAGTGTCAGCTTTTGGTAACAAGCATCTCATGGATGCAGCCCTTCATCTTGCACAGCTGGTTGGAAACAGTGTGTTGATGGAGAAACTCAACAAACTTTGGTCACTAGGTTTGTCAAGTACAGGGGACATTGGAGAAAATTCTTCACTCGAGATTTTGAAAACTGTGAGGCAAGAGCAGGAATCTGATAATCAAGCTGCTAAGAAGCTGGAACTGGTTAAACTTCGCCGAATGAAGAGCACATTTGTCAAAACAGCAGATGATGTTAGAAATTCAAACAGATGGGTTGTGGCAAAATCATGGAACCCATGTCCTCTTGGTATGTTGCCTCGTGCTCTCGGGTCTTCAGGTCGTATGCCAGTGCTTGACTGTCATAACGACTGCCAAAGGGATACAGAATTAGCTGAAGGGAAGGAAAACTGTGAACTTAACCCTTGCAGCGGCAAGAGAAAAGCTAGTGATGATATCCAGTTGCTGGATTTGTCAAGCCCTAAGAAAGTAAAGGAAACAATAGGGAACCATGAATCGGGCGGCGAAGATGTTTCTTCACCAGACACCTCTGGACTTCTTATGATGGATGGTCTTTGGAAGAAGGTTGGGCAAACAGAGCTCCAGGCTATATCATCTGCTGTAAGGATTTTGGTGTAGGAGCTGCATAGTGTTTAGTGTTGCTGTGCTTCTATTCAATTGTATTCAAAACTGTGGCTGAAACAGCCATTGCCATCAATTTTGTCAAATTTTTTCTTGTTTTATTAAATCCTTTTCCAATCCTTCTTTCTAATCCATTGCCTACAGTATACTGGTTGGCACCAATCTAAGTACCTATAAAATTAAATTCCTAAACTGAAATTAACATGTAATTTTTTTTATTTTATCTCATTTTTGGGGTTGGATTCAATATCTAAAGTCAAATTTAATTACTTAACATCATTTGTTAATTGTTATAAATTATTATCAAATTAAATAACTTTTGATATATAATTTCTTAACTCTTTCGGTCTTTTCTTTTTATCTTTTATTTTCGGGATGTTTCAAAATAGATTTTTTCTAACACTTGATCTTTGACCTTTTTATATTATAAATTTATTTTCCATATTAACAATTATTAAACATTTATAATATAATAAAATTTCCAATTTTTAATAGAAATAAGGGATGAAAGGACTGAAAATAGACTTAGATTGAAATGAACGATCAAGATTCAATCCTGAGATACAATCGCTGCTGACCCAATACGGTATTAGACTCAGACGACTCGTTAGAGTAACCAGTTTAGCAGTAGGAGACTTTTTAATTAGCGAGAAGTGAGAAAGGAGGCGAAGCAAATCGGGAGAGAAAAAGAAAATGGGGAGATCATCATCAACCAAGGACGCTCAAGCCCTTTTCCATTCTCTTCGCTCTGCTTACGCCGCCACTCCCGTCAACCTCAAGGTCTCTTTCTCTTTCTTCCGTCTCCTATGAAGTACCCGTTATTTCTTGGAATTATCCGAATCTGAATTTCTAATTCTTTCTTTTTTGGGTGTTTTCTGTGAAACAGATCATTGATCTATATGTGGGTTTCGCAGTCTTCACAGCTCTGATTCAGGTACTTCCATTGATTTTGAGAAATCTGTGTTCGTTTTTTTTTAAATGGGGTTTTCAATTCGTTGATTTCTTTCTATAATTACATGTTGGTTGGACATCCTGTGCTTTATCATTAGCAGAAGTTTTGATTAGAAATGCAAGTATAGATTGAATGAATTATTGGGTTTATAAGTAAAAGTAGTGAAAATTTTCCATGAAAACCAGCTTAGAATAGAATGTGAATAATGCTACTGACTATTTAATTGTTGGATCAAAGGTCATGTATCTTTAGATTTTTGCTCTGCTACTCTTAATGTTTCTCCCTCCACACCTGGTTGCAACCCCATTTTTGTTTAAGTAGTTGTAGCCGAATTTTGTTTAATTTAGTTGCATATATGATCCACAGGTAGTTTACATGGCTATTGTGGGATCCTTTCCTTTCAACTCATTTCTTTCTGGAGTGCTTTCTTGTGTTGGGACAGCAGTCCTTGCTGGTAAGTGGACTTTGTATAACTCTTTGTTAGGTTAAAAGACATAGTCTTACACTGATTCGGATTGGTTTCATTGGATACAGTTTGTCTTCGTATTCAAGTGAACAAAGAAAACAAGGAATTCAAGGTAAGCTTTTTCCACATTTTCTGTCAAATACTCTGGTAGTTACCGAGGAAGGGGAGAGAGAAACAAAATCTTTTTGAAATTCAGATGATTTGAGTAGTTCAAATCTCTCTTACAATGGTTTTGAACTGCCTTAAACCCTACAAAAAGAGTTTTTTTTTCTCTTTATTGCCCTGAGGTTGAGGTGGGAACTGGGGTGTATACAGGAGTGAGCATTCTCTGCAGGTTAAATCCTTAACCCGATAATGTTCATATCAATTGCAGGATCTGCCACCTGAGCGGGCTTTTGCGGATTTTGTTCTTTGCAACTTGGTGCTCCATTTAGTGATCATGAATTTCCTTGGATAAAATCGTGCCTCCTGGTTTACTGGACCGCTGTTTTCTCAGTTTCAGTCAATGATTCTAGTTCTAGCATATGTAATGCGGAACTGTAGTTGATACTTTATGTTTGTCTTCTTCTAAAGGGTTTTGAAATTACTTGGAGGGAAACAGAAGACATTTGAGCGTCAATTTGCCTGTTCTGATTACTTTCTGTGGTTATCTTTTGCACAAGGCATTTTATAATTTGGATCCCTCTACTGATATTAGTTTGCAAGTTATACCCAGAATTTCTAAAAGTAAAATTCAGTTTCAACTTAAATTCTGCTTAAGTTTACCACTCCCTAGCTCATGGACTTGATCATATCTAGGAATATTATTATTCTTCTTCTAGATCAAGAAGCAGGGGGAAATTGAAGGCATTCCGCGAAAAGTGCCAATTGCTTTGAATTTACTTCTCTGGCTAGGGTAATTAGTTGGTGTCAATAATGGCCACAATTGTGGTTAGCATGTCGACGGGGATGACAATAGAGAAAGTGGATTGTGGGATCGAAGATGGTGGTGGTGACAATGGCAACTGCGAGTATGGTTGCGCTGTTGTGTGGTGGAATCAGGAACCAAGTTAACAACTTACATTTACATATTCACGTGATTGAATTGTTGGTTCATTGTGTGAAATCTAATTCCAGCCTCTTGGGAGCTGAAGTCTCGTGAATCTTCACGAGCCGGTTTCGTTATAATCTTGGATTTGACTAGAAAGATCATGCACTAATTATTGAGTACAAAACAAGGATCATTGCAATCGCAAAGAGGCACCAAGGAACCATTTGATTATCCCTTGCAAAACGCCTTAAATGCCGCGTGCATTAATCTAAATGAAAGAGTTTCATGGAAGTTAATTTCCTAGTCTGACTGTCACTTACGGCTAAAATGCTCAATTCGTGCTCGTGAAGTAGTAGTTGTCGCAACTTCAGAACCAGAAAAGCAACCCATAAAATTAGCCGAAAGGAGCAAACCCGTCAGAAAATTAGAGGCTAGGAGTTCCCTATGTTTTGGATAACATTGGGTTCCATGTCAATTACATGATTCGATTGATCCATTTATGACAAACTTGGCTCTATATTGAATATATTCCATGACTCTTTTTGTTTTTAAAATTTTTACCAAAATTAAGGTAAAAATTTTGATTTTAAAGTATTTTATATTAAAATTTATTTTTTTATAATATAAATATTCAATGTTTTTAATATAAAATAATAAAAAAATCATGAAAAATAATTTTGTAATATTCAAAAATGACAGCGGAAGTATTTTTCATGATGTTAATTAGACTTGACAATAAACATGGGCTGGTTGGATGGACCCAAAGGCATATGCACATTTCCAAGCTATAATTGTCTCTTCCTTGGAAAAAAAGGAAAAGGGACAAACATAGTGGCTCTTGTCAAATCCAATTATAATGGCTATCATATAGTGGCACATTTCCAAGCTACTACTAATATTTCTTTGCACTTTCCTATCATATGCTTTGTTTTTATAATTTTAAATAGTATGGGTCGAGTTCATTTGTTTCAACAGTAGTCTTCCTTTTCTCTCATCAATGGAATGGCTTGTCTCAGAAGAATTCTCACATTTCATTATATAAATATAGCATGTTTTAAAGATTATATTTTTTACTTTATCGATGTATTTGAAATTCATTTGGCCTTTTCAATGCATTTTAAATTCATTAATTGCACCAAAAAACTTAATAATTTTCATTAAACATGTGGCATGAACAAATGGAGAACATGCAAAAATCATTTTCATAAAGATACTTACAAAATACGAGCATTTAATGTAATAAAATATCATACATTTTATGCACAGAATAGTCTAGATGATCAAATATTTATACCTTATTAACATTTTTTTATCATTGAAAAAGAAAGCATAAAAAAAATTACCCTGTTATTGTTTCATCGAATACAACAAAATATATATATATATATATATATTATATACGAAACAAAATACACCGCCCAACTGAGAGAAAAGGGCTTTCTTCCATGGATAGCCCATAATATAAATACACCGATCTTAAGGTCGTAAAGGCCGAATCTTTTCCTAAAATTAAGAAAAAAAAAATATTATATCTTATAGGATATATTTGGATAATTGAAAACAGAAAAAATAAAAAAAAAGAATAATTAACATTGGATGGCACGCGTCCCGGTAACCCCTTCCCGTCCCCAATCCATAACCGTACACGTCAGCAATCTGCATCTATTCCCCTATTCGTCCGCTCTTCGGGCGATGTAAGTCACGTGCTACAAACACCCAAACAGAAAAATATATCTATAAAATGGGCAAAAAAAAATTGAAATACCACATTTCCACTTTCAGTGGGAGATAACAAAAAGAGAGGAGGATTTTCGTTTTTTTCCGTTCTTTCTTGCTTTTCTTTCACTCAAAATTTCTTTCTCTCTTTTTGCATTCAAGAACCAAAACACTAATGTCTACTTTGCCTCTTCCTTTCTTCAGCGGCACTTCCACCAGAGCTCCAGTTTCGTTCGCACTCAAATCTTCTCCTCCTTCTGCTGCTTCTTCTTCGTCTTCTTCTCCTTTGGTTCCGTTTCAGCGAGTCGAGCTCTTTCGATCTACTTCCAGAAGAACGACGAGGGGTTTCTCTTGCTTGTTTTACTCCTTGAAAGCTAAGGCAATGGCTGAGCTCGTTCAAGATAAGGAATCCGGCGTGGCCGCCACTGGTAGTAGTGGAGGCGGGAGGCCGGAGGTTGAGCATTCCCGTACTTTCCTCGAAGCTCGCTCTGAGCAAGGTTCGTTTTCTTTTTTAGCTTTTGTTTGTTCTTCCTTTTTCTGATATTTATTAAACAAATGAAGTTTCGAATATTATACACTACATATGATGATGCTTTTCCTTTTTTCCTTGTTTATTTGCAAAAAGCGGAAAAAGTTATTATATATATATATATATATATGAGTATAATTTTTTCTTATTCTTTTCTTTTTTTTTTTCCTTCGGAGGAAGGAAAAGGAATTAGTAATTAAAATTATGAGTTGTAAAGAATTAGAAATCGTAGAGATTACGTGATCCGTTAACTGCTTTTAGTATTTAATTAACGCTTTAATGGATTACGTTAGTGCTGATACTGTATCTCTGGTTTTAGATGGTTTATATGCGGCTAAAATAATGATTTAATTTGAGCTTGTTTTTATTTAGGATTGACGGTAAATCTTTTTATGGCTTTTCAAGAAGCTTGGACTAGAACAATTTTGCTCATTTTGAACCTGTTGCTGGAAAATATGAAAAAATAATTGAAATAAATAGTAACGCTCAAAAGATCTTCATGTGAAAAGTTTTCTGCAGAAATAGATTTTGATGGAATCTGTTATTGATAAGAGCTGTTCATTCATCAAGAACATGTTTAATTATTAGAATTGCTTCATTTAGCCAAATTGTTGTTGTTGGTTTTGCATGAATCAGTGTGAAGAGTAAGATATTGTAGAAATCAAAACTGTTAATTTCTTCTGTTGTGATATGGACCAGCCACTGCAAATAGAATTTAAAGAAATCCAATCTTTCAGTTAAGGCCCATTTTCCCTGATTTCTGTCAATGGGGAGAGACAGCAAGCACTTGTCCTGTTAGTTGCTGCATTCATCTCAGATTCCTAAAGCTATTAACCTTTGTTTCTTAAACCTACAATGAAGAAAGATAACCATGATTAAGTGGAGCTGGAGTAAGGTTCTTATGAACCTCTTAAACCTGGAAGGTTGATTAAAGGATAAGTCTAATGCAACAACAATCAAAGAATGAGGCAAACCGTTAGACTTTAAGACTTTAGGAAAAGAATACTTGGAGATTGTCTCCCCTGTATTGGAATATAATGAATAACGTCTTGAAGGTTCTGGAGAAGAAAATAACAGACTCGGTATTTAGAACGGAGCATAAAGATGGAGAATGGATTGGAAAGGAGGGTTGGACATGGAGAAGAGTTGAAAAGGTTTGGTTTATTGATAGAATAAGGGACCATGAAAATAAAAGAAAACATTTCCTCTCTTTGAATACGTCCTGCTGTTTACTTTTAACTACAGTCTTTTGTAGTTCCAAAGTTAAAACAGGAGGACTGGTTTAATTCTCTCATGCTGCTTATTTGTCTACAGAACTTCTATCTGGAATTAGGAAGGAAGTAGAAGCAGGAAGGCTACCTCCAAACGTCGCAGCAGGAATGGAAGAATTATATCAGAATTATAGAAAAGCAGTAAACTGATATACTTGAAACCTTACTTTAGTGCACGTTAATGTATGTTAAAGATATGATAGGCTCTCCTCTGCATAGACTATGTTAGTTTGGTAGGCAGCAAAAATCTTCTTCTAGAAAATGTTAATAGTCTTTTATGTCTTTATAAGCTCATATCATTAGATCTACCATAAACTTTTTTTAAATCTTTGTATGTTTACATTCAATGCATGATTTATGGTTGGCTTAAGGTACATTATTTGTTATGAGAGCCAGGTGCATAATCTTCATAGATGCTAAATAATGTGATGTTACTTCTTTATAAGTTCTAGTTTTTCTGTTTTTGTTTTAAAAAAAAATCTCATTAATGTTTAGGTCAGTTTGAACCTGAATTTTAAAAAAGAAAAAAAAGGTGTCTGCACTTAAAAATCTTGGTGGAAGAAAGCTATTTTACTGAGTATTCTGTCTAACTGCATGGTTTTAATATTTTATCACTTAATAAATGCAATATTTGGGCAAACCTTATCACTTAATGTTTGCATTTTACCTTTACCACTGAAAATTTAAAGAGAGAAGTCACTTACTCTAGCACTCTATTTACATATTCTACATGAAGGCAAAGAATTTTATTTCTCTTTTTAATCTACGGTAGTATCCTGACATCTGACATTCTGTATAGCATCTTTGCTTCTTTTTTGTTTTTCTGTTATCCACATTGAGATCCTTTTTTTTTTCTTTGCATGTGGCAACATTTTAGGTTTTCCAAAGCGGAGATCCCTCAGCTGTTGAGATTGTGCTGTCAAACATGGCTGTTGCATTTGACCGTATGCTTTTGGATGTGGAGGTAATTGTACTACAGTGCTCTTTCAAGATGTGTAACATATATGAACTTCCTTTTTCAGATGTTGCATACAGATTATTAGTTTTTATAAACTTCTGTATGAAATATGACAGTAATGTTTCAGGATCCTTTTGTCTTTGAACCCTACCACAAATCTTTGAGAGAGCCATTTGACTACTACATGTTTGGCCAAAATTATGTTCGGCCTTTGATGGATTTCAGGTGAGTGGATGACTCCACACTATCCTCTTATTCTGGTTTCATTACTTGTACCGATTTAGTTTGCAAAAAGCTCCCCTGAAAATTCAAGATGTGCTTTGGTGAAGGAATTTGTAGTTTTTCATTTTCACAACTTTTTTAAGGTAAACTGAGATGCTAGATTTTCAGTTTAGTGGTTAGGACATATATGAATCCAATAAGGATTATAAATCAGTTGCTCAATTATTAGTTTCTTTTTGAGACCATCTAATCTTGTGGTTGCTCTATATTTCTTATTTTTTGCATTCTGTTTGGTAGTCTATTCATGAATGCCATGGGGGTCTCTTGACCAGCTAGTGATTATTCTATTAGAATGAAGTAATATTTACATTTAGAAATTGTAAAAAATGCAAAGGCTGGTCTGCTACAGGATGAAAGCACCCTAATTGTTATAAGGTCTCAACTAGTTTTTCTCGTCATCATGTTTAATTGTTTATCATCAACAATAGAGAGATTCACTCCTATCCGCCTTCCCAGCAACATCTTATTTTGCTTGTTGCTTGCAGTTTAATTCTTATCAACTACCTCATAATCTGTTAATTCATTATCGGCAGTATTTGGATGTGCTTCATAAAAAATTTATGTTACTCATATTTCAATCACCCTAAGGACACGTTTGGTGTACTGGGGATTTTTTTTCCAGACTTCTGATACTTCTCATAACATCTCTCTATTATCTCCGTTGCAGAAATTCATACGTTGGCAATCTCTCTCTTTTCTATGAAATAGAAGAGAAGCTTAAGCAGGTGCCTATGCTCAGCCTTTTTCCCCCCTTTCCTGGGATTCTTCTGCAATTACTTCTGAACATAACTGAGTTTTGCTCAATCATTTGTTTCACAATGATGCAGCAGGATGTTCTTATCATTACGTTTGAAAAGACATACTGTTAAAGATCATAAATCCATAATAAAGCTTGGTAGGAAGTTGAAGAAGTTTTTTGTTCTGACTGCTATAATACTTATATGCTCTCTGTTTGATAACTAATAAGTGCATGTACCAAGAAACAAATACAGATGACAGGTTTTCGTATGTTTAAATTTTTTTATTTTGCCATTTTCCTTGTATTTCTTATTTTTCATTAGTTTTAGGTCATTATAATTATAATAAGCAAACAAAGCTGAACTTATATCACAGTGATCACATTCATTGGGAACATTTGCGGTGTTTTACGTGCAATTGTATTATTGGCAAGCTAAAAGTGGTATAAGTAAGTTTTCAACATTCAGGAGTTTTTGACATGCAAGTGGAACTTGACAAGTGCTAGTGCTGGGTAAATCTTTACATTTAGGTGGCTTTTGTGGATATAATTGTTAGCAACTGGTGCAGGGTCACAATGTTGTAGTTATATCAAACCACCAGACTGAAGCTGACCCAGCCATCATCACATTGTTGCTTGAGAAAACAAATCCACATGTTGCTGAGAACATGGTGATTCACCCTTAAATCAATTTTCCATTGGAGTCTGCCATAGTTGCCATTATCTATGCACTTAATCAAAATTTATGTTTTATGCTGCAGATCTATGTTGCAGGTGACAGAGTCATAACGGATCCTCTTTGCAAGCCTTTCAGCATGGGAAGGTACTTAAAGAGTTACTACTCGTATTGAATTGATTATGCCAAAATATGCTCAAGGATCACTTAAGAAAAAGGTTTTACCAATTCTTTTTAGGAATCTTATATGTGTGTACTCCAAAAAGCACATGTATGATGTTCCTGAGCTTGTTGAGATGAAAAGAAAAGCAAACACCCAAAGCTTGAAACAGATGGCTTTGTTGCTGAGGTACCTTATTGTCCTTTGGCATACTTTTAGAATGATAACTTATATTAACATGCTTGAATCTGCATGTGTTTTACTATAATTGGCAGCCTTAGACCAAAATTTTGTTTCAATATAGGGGTGGATCAAAAATAGTATGGATTGCACCAAGTGGTGGTAGGGATCGCCCAGATCCCCTTACAGAAGAATGGTATCCAGTAAGTTTTTTGCAGCCTTTCTCTTTAATTGTTTACCATTAGTTTTGAAGAAGTTCTATAGTTAGTCTTATATCAATTTCATCTTGTGAAATAAGGAACTGTTAGGCATAAAGCTAGCTACGGGTAAAAAGCTGCTTTCATTAGCTTATCTGAGTCCAATTGAGACACTTAAACAGGACCTCTTATTAGTTTAACTATAAGAGAAATTCTTTGGAAGAGCCAACCTTAACAATGAGCCTTTGTAGTGTTCATTTGGATTTGAAACCAAATGTTTATAGCTTGAGTAGAAGATAGAATCACAGAATCTTGTTGCTACTCTTTTAAACATTCATGGCTATGTTGAGATAGGGAGAGAGGTGACGGAAAAAACTGGAGAAACATGGGTATGCCTTAGTTTGCTACTGTGTTTATCTTAGATCAAATAAGCACATAAAGACTAATATGCCCTTTAACCTAAGTCCTTAGTACTGCCAATCACTTCATATCCTTGCAGCTTAATGTCTGATTTATGATCAGTTCAAAGTTATGTATGAAGCTTTATTCCTCTTTATGAGTTGACAGCAATTGGAATCTTAAATAATCTGGATTTCCATGCATGCCAACATATTAAGTGTATCTAGACAGGGTTAGTTCTCTGAATGAGGTTATACTCTTTGGAATCAACAGTGTAGTTGACCCTTTTCCCCCCTTTCTAACTGTTTAATTTTTAACTCCCTATTTTATCCTTTAAAATGTCTTGAGGAGGTCAGATCTTCAGCTTTATGCACAGATATGATTGGCATGTGATGCTGTGGGTAACAAAATGAAGGAATTGTGTTTATTGGCGTGTTCTAGGTATTACATTGTTAACTGTAGAGTTTATTGTGTAGATTGGCAGATTTTATTTAGCCAACAAGTAATAGTGATTCTTCTGTTTTAATTCTGTCTTTATTAGATCCCCAAAAATATCTGGACCTTTTGACTGTACATATGCTGTGACCTTATTTTTGTGATAAGCTTGTGTTCATTCATACTAATATAAGGGGGGTCAGGCACCCTTTGATTCTTCTTCAGTGGACAATATGAGAAGGCTCATAGAACATTCAGGTGCTCCAGGGCATATATACCCCTTGGCTCTATTGTGCTATAACATCATGCCCCCTCCACCCCAGGTGTGTCTTTGTATGTCCGTTTCTGTTATATAAATTTTTTTCCTCTTGTGACTCAATGGTTTTTTTCCAGGTAGAAAAGCAAATTGGAGAAAGAAGAATCATCTCCTTTCATGGGGCTGGATTATCAGTAGCACCAAAAATCAGCTTCCAAGAAATTGCTGCTGCTTGTGAAAAGTCTGAAGAGGTTGGTTGTGTTATGTTTTATACATATAGTTTCTGATACTTTATCACAATATGGTATTTGAAAAGTTAATACAGTTCTCTAAAATGAGAAAAGTAATATCTTGCCTATGCATGATACAGCATCTCATCAGTGCAGACTTAATGTTTACACAAACTTTTCTATCATCTATGTTAGATGATCCACCACAGTTGCAGAAATTGACTGTCACATCAAACTTACTTCATGTTGTTGAAATGAATATACCAAAATCACATTCATAGTTATGTTTAGCCACACCATTTATTTCCATGGGAATGTTAATCTTTCATCCAGCCACAACAACTGTTTGCATAAAATTAGCCAAGACTTTCAAACCTGGCTCATACTATCTCATCAGCAATGGTCTTCATCAATTTTAGTAGAATGTCCATACATTGCTATGTCACGTATATCTGTGCTTGTTGATTGCTTGAGTATGAGTTGGCTTTTCTTTTGTGCAGGCTAAGGATGTATACTCACAAGCTTTGTACAAGTCTGTGACCAAGCAATACAATGTCCTCAAATCTGCAGTACATGGCAAACAAGGGTTAGAGGCATCAACTGCAGGTGTCTCTTTGTCACAGCCATGGAACTAGTCATAACCTTTTCATGATTTCAAAAGCTGCTAGTAGGTAATCTCTTAATTTTATGGTGTATTAAGTGTACACCTAATGCTTTCTGCAGTGTTAGAATGAGAACCTCACGACATTATACTTTAGTCCATTTGGTTTGATTTGCTGCAGGCCTAGTCTTTTCCTCGCAAAATTTTTGACTCCTTAACAAGAAGCCATCAGATTCATAGATAGAAGAATGCCCTGCAAGAGAAACCCTATTTATTGATACCCTATTGATGACATCAACAGTGGATTACAATCATCTTCTCTTTTTCTGTTTATGCCTTTAATGGGAGCTGAATCCATCAGAAACTGAAGCTATCCCAAAGATTCTGCTTCAGGTTTGTACTGTACAGATCTTATTTCCTAGAAAGACTAAAGCCAGTAGTCCATAGGCGATTTTTATAAGTATACTATCTATTCAAATTTGATGTATCACATCATATTTAAAAATTAAATTCCAATTATTATTCATTCTAATTGAATGAAGATGACACAAATAATTAATTTGCCTGGAAACTTATAGGCACAGTGTTCCAGAAGTAAATCAAAAGAAAGACTCAGGCCAAGTAGTCCATGCCTTGTTTCTGTAACTGTTGCGTATTTCATTGAACTGTTTAGTTCCATTGCCATTTATACCATAGCTGTATGTCTGCTCTTCTATGGATTTTGCATTCAATTTTGTCTTCTATATGTCTACATTTCGCGGGTAAGTATGGACTGCAAACATATACGAATTCGTAACAATTTCACTACTAACATCTCATCTGTTGACACTCTTTTTCTGGTTTAAAAATTTTGAGACAGATAGGCTACTCCAACCTTCAGTTTAGGATGCAGATGTGCAGTTTTCCACTTGTTTTGTCGAGAGCTTCCATTTTGGATAGCATGAACAAGAGTTACTGGTACTCGAACCGAAAACTTTTTTCTATTAAATCGATCGAATTAACTGGTTGAAGTCAAATTTTATCAATTTGCAAATTCTTCCTCAATTAAAAGAATGATATTGGCTGATATTATGACGATGCTAGATAGCATAGAGATCATTACGTGAGAACTTGTATGGTTAGAAAGTAAAATATCTGCACGAATACAACAACGTAGCCGTCCTTATACCAGGAATAGGGAAAGATCCGATCGGTTCTCTTAGGAAACCTCCCATACAAACCTAGATTCATCAACTTGTGTTCGGTTCTCACAGATCTAGGGAGGTTTAATATTTGATAGGTTAGTTAAGTACAAAGAGAACTGACGTGTAATGTACCTTTGCTTCTGTCTCGTGTTTCTTTTTTATGTTTATTGTTTGTTGTGCAAAGGCGGAAGATGAAGATCTCAAGCACTTTCCCCGCTGCATCATTTCCCATTTGTTTAACTGACTGAAAAACCAAAGCACGAGAATGCTTTCCCCTGTCACTCTTTTTGTGTTTGTTTTCCATGTCGACTACAGACAAGTGGAAAGCCAATTAATACTAAACTAAGAAACTCTATTCCCCCCCCTGTTAAGGCACGCCTTTGTTTTTATTAACTTATCGTTATCTGATTAACCTTTTTTTTTTTTAACCATTTGATTACTGATGCATGCACCAGGTTTTGGAATCATCTCACATTCTTAGATGGCCAAAATCTATTTGTTTTTTGTTTTAATTGCGTATAACGATACTGAGACACAGCATTTCTTGAAGTGAAGAGCGTGCCGGTAAGTGCTCTACCAATGTTTTAAAATTATGCTAGTTTCTTGGAAATTAAACCTAAGTTATGATGCTGTCTCTCCGGTTTTTTTTTCATCGTCAACATATGATCTGATCGTTTCTGAAGAAAACGTTGCGGTTTGAGCTTAAGAATTTTTTAGGGGTATTTTAAAAAATAATCTTTTAAAGATGTTTTTAAAAATAATTTTTTTATAATTTTAATTATTTTTAATTAAATTGGATAAAAATATTTTTAATGAAATTACATGTTATGATGTAATATGTCATATATAAAAATATGTGACATGTTATTTATAAAAGTATGTGATAAGTCATGGTTAAGTTGTGGTATATCATATATAAAAATTTATGACAAATCATAGTTAGGTTATGATACGTCATGTATAAAAATCTATAACACATCATGTACAAAAACTTGTGACAAGTTATGGTTAGGTTGTGATACGTGATGTACAAAAATCTATGACAAGTCATAGTTAGGTTGTGATACGTCATGTACAAAAACCTGTGACACATCATGTATAAAAATCTGTAACAAGTTATGGTTAGATTGTGACACATCATGTATAAAAACTTGTGACACATCATGAACAAAAACATGTGACAAGCTATGGTTAAGTTATGACATATCATATATAAAAACTTATAACAAGCCATGGTTAAGTTGTAACACGTCATATAATAAAATCTGTAACACACTATGTACAAAAACCTGTGAGAAGTCATGGTTAGGTTGTGACACGTTACGTACAAAAACTTATGACGCGTCATGTGCAAAAACTTGTGATAAGTCATGGTTAAATTGTGACACGTCATGTTGAAAAATATATTGTTATTATAAGTCATGTATAAAAACATATTTCACATCATAGTTGAATAGATATATTGAAATCTTCTCAATTCTTTTTATTTTTTTTGTTTTTTTTTTTGACAATTTGGCATTGTTTAGAGTGTTTCCAATATATTTTCATAAATCCAAATATAATTTTTTTTATCTAAAACACTTATTTTGATTAAAAATTAAAAAAAAATCTTTTAAAAATCTAAGTTTATAAATTTTAAAATTTTGAATTTATTGATGTTTAGATCTCGAATTGATTCAATTAAAAGTTATTTTATACATCTGTGGTTATTTCTATTATTTTAATTTTATCCAAAATACTTATAAACTGAATTTTTTAAATATCTACCCACCCAAACATCTCAAAACGATTGCTTGGTATCTTGAAAGCGTAAGAAAAAGAAATCTGAAAGTACGAGAGAGAGAAATCAAAAGCATAGTAGACGAATGCCGAAAAGAGAAATCGGAAGCATAGCAGACGAATGTCGAAAAGAGAAATTGATAAAATTTGAGAGAGTGGGATGGTAAGAAAGAAAAATCAGAAACACAAATTGAGAGAAATTATGATGAATGGTTTAATTTATTTAAAATAGTTTAAAAAGTGTTTTTGTCAAGCTGTGGTTAAATATAACTAAAAACAGTTAAATTTATTCTGATAGTTATTTTTAAAATATCTTTATCAAGAAAGAACATTCTTCATAATTTTTTTTTTATAAAAAAAAATATTACAGTTCGAACTTAAGATATTTATCTGATTCTTTGTACATTTTCGATATTGATGTTTACATAATGTTGTTAGAAATTTAGCCAAAAAAAGGGTTAGAATGATGGTATCTCTTAAAAGTTGCTGACCGGACAATAATTTCCAAATCCATGTAAACATAATTAAAGTATAGTACTATACCAGGAAAGCATGGGAAATAATTTTTTTTTTTTTTTTTTGGTTTTTAGGCATGCATGCGATGCTATTACTACCAATTAATCCTTGTTACTCTTGCAAACTAATTATGTATTTTACAAGGACGTGAACTAATTGTGTCCTCCACCATCTCCCTCTTTTATTTTTTTTCCCTTCTACCTTAATTATGATTATTCATTATCTCCTCCTAATTTGATTTACACCCAAAGCTAATTGTCCTTTCTTTTGGCTGTTGGAACCGGTTTTTCTCTTGCAAAATATCTAATCTTATGGTTAATTAATTAAATTATCATTAATTTAATTTATAATACAACTTATTAATGGGTTTACTCTATACCTATACACTAGAGAAATTGGTCTATCTTTTGTTGTTCTCTTTTGACGGGGAATAATTTCATTCCCTAATTGTTATTTAATAAAAATTAATGGGTTTACTTTTTGTTAAAAGATTTTGAAAGGATAAGAATAAGAATAAGATCCTAGCTAAGCTAGTGCTATTACTCCCGAACTTTTATTATTATTGCAAGGACAGGATCGACCCTATGGACGCACGTGGCGCACAATGATTGGTAGGAAAGTGGGGTCTCGAGAGCCGTCAGATGCACAAAATGTGAATTTGGTGAGGTATCACCATCGGATAGGCTGATTGGGGACCCTTTTGACTCGGACTTTGCCCCCAAGTCAAATGAGAAATCAAGGTTGGGATTGAAACCCCCTCCGGAACGCAACGTCCCCTGTCAAGTGGGCTGTGAGGCCCACGCGCCACCCCCTCCCCTCTCATGTGCCCCTCCACTGGGAAATCAGTGCTGCTTTCAGGTGGAGGTCGCTGTTTAGAAATTATCAAACAACACATCATCAGAAGGTAGCCCTGGTTTTGGGTCCCACCTTTTGTTTGATTTGCAACATTTGTGGGTCCCTCTTTTTTTTTTTTTTAAACTCTCAATACGGAATAGGATGGCAAAGACTGGATATAGCCATATAGGCATGTACTTATCTTGTGGATAAAATTTATAATTTTTACTAATTTGTTTTAATAATTAATTTCTGGATTACATTTGTTCGTTAATAATTGAGAAAAAATATCCGTACAGAATGTTGACGAGATGTGTTTTGTAATTTATAACATGAATATTACATCGGTTTTAAATTAAAACTTAAAGATTCAAATAACATTTTTTAAAAATTAAAACTAAAAATTAATATTAAGTCGAAACAAAAAAATTAAAGAGATCAGAAAAAAAAAACTTAATTGACAATTTCTTAGAAGAAAATCAAATAAATTAATTCTCATAAATACATTGAAATGTTGTATTTTTTTTTATGGTAAATGTGATCTTTTACCCCATTTATAAGCTTTGTTAAGCACTAAATTGTTCTTTCAATCTGGGTAGGTGGGAGTAATCGAGTTGTACTCTGTTTTTCAGGTTCACAAACATACCATCTTGTCTCATCATAGAGATACTTAGACAGAGTATCACGAAGATCCATCTATCACCAAAATTCAGCCAGTTATGGTACATGCCATTAATGTTTTTGTTTTTCAATTCCATCCCAAAGGGTTTGATGAAGAAAATTTGTTGGTTCCTTTTTTAGGAAACGTGTTGCAATTTTACGCGTTAGCTTTTAAGTTCATTTTTAATTCACATCGTTAAGCTCTGATGAAAAAATCGAAAGAAATATTCGCATTTTTGTATATTGCATAAGTGAAAAATAATATTCTTTTTGTTTCTAAATATAGTCACGAAAATAATAGTAAGGGGTTAGATCTAATCCAAAGCAAAGTCACTATTTTAGTATAGTATGCTATTTACTAAGCTCCACAAAGTGTGAACTGAATTTGGGTTTAAAGCATAATCTGCATTGAAATTCAAGAACCCTAGGTTTCAATAAATTAATGGTAATTAGTCTTAAGTTGATTTTCCAATCTTTAATG
The DNA here is from genome assembly GCA_036013995.1 of Theobroma grandiflorum. NCBI lineage: Eukaryota > Viridiplantae > Streptophyta > Magnoliopsida > Malvales > Malvaceae > Theobroma > Theobroma grandiflorum. The sequence goes on along the minus strand of CP142131.1, from coordinate 885,052 downwards.
ATTTAGGCAAATAAAAGGAAGAAAAGGGGTTGGTTTCTCTTTCACGAGTTCTGATACATTGCATGCATTTTTTGACTTAATTGGCAGCTAAAGTTCACCTTTACATGATTATGTCTTGAAATCTAAGTGCATTTAAAAGCAAAAAGAGAAGAGATTTTACGTCTAAAATATTTAATAGTTGCGATTATATCGTAATTTCATATGATTTAATAATGTAATTTAAATTACATCAATTATCACATTATATATATAGTGAAAAGATTATATCAACTAATATGAAATTTGATTATTGTTAATTTTTTATTATATTACTGAGCATTTGGACTAGGAAAGCATGGTTATATATATATATATATATATAGATCAAAGTTAGGCCAAATAGTAGAATAAGCCATTGAAGTTGTGCCAATTTGCATGTAAGCCACCATTGTCAATCTAGCAGCTTAGTCAGAGAGGTTCAAAAGAGAGTAAAACTTTGCAATTGGGTCCAAAATTACGGACCATTCTGAGCTTTTACCTTTTGGAAATTGAGACCTGATGACAAAGCTCGAAAAAAGCAAAGAGTAGCTCATAAAACAGCCAAAACAAAAATTTGTCTTGTAGCAGAGATGGAGATTTGAGTATTGACCCTTCCCTGTATTGTACCGCTGACAGGCAATGAAGTCATGCACATATATCACCCCTGTTTTTTCAGAGGGTTTTTTCTTTTTTGCTTGTTTTTTTTGGCTGAGAACTGCAGTCGGTTTTGAAAATTAAGGCAAGGCAAAGCAAAGCAAACAAAGCAACCCCATTTTTCTCTTTCATCTTCTCCTCTCTCTCTCTCTCTCTCTGCCGTTCCCCTAATGAAAATTTCCCCATGGAAAAATAGTCTCCTCTCTTCTTTATTTGCTAACACTCTCCTAAAGTCCTAACACTCTCTTAGTCTATTTCTTTTTAGTACTTGGCTACTCTCCTTACACTCGCTGTCTCACTTCAGTTGCCAACTCATACACTTTGCTTCAGCCAAAACAGCCTGCAAAGTCGCTCTCTCTCTCCTGGAACTCTAACGTATCTGCAGAATCTAAACCCCACCCCCCCCCCCCCCCCCCCCAGTAAAATTTTAAAGAGAAACTGAATGATTTTAAGACAAATCTAGCTAGGCAAAATAGAAATTTTATGTAAAAGATTTCACCTTTGTTTACTCTGGCTCTTCCCATCACTACTTCTGCACTGTAAATAGAGAGAGACCCCATTAAAAACCACCTTGCTGTTCCTCACCCCCAAAAAAATACAAAGAAAGAAAGAGAAGGATAGCTCCTCTTTCAGTGCCTTACCAAAAGACTGAGAGACCCCACTTTTCCTGTCATGCACTCAAGTTTGTTCCTTTTTCAATGAGTTGGGGTTGTCTTAGCTCTTCTTCTTGGGGGGTGAATGGGGTGTATGGTTTCTCAGCTGGCTGCGAAGTTTGCTTTCTTTCCACCATCTCCACCAACGTACCAGATCAAGAAGCGTGACAATGGGAAGCTCACGGTGGTTTCATCTTCTTCTTCAACGCCTATTCCTGTTGCTGATGATACTTCCTTGGATGTGCTTTTGATTGACACCAAACGTGGAAACAAGATCGTCGCTTTTTACTTGAAAAACCCATATGCACGCCTTACCGTGCTTTATTCTCACGGCAATGCTGCTGACCTTGGCCAGCTCTATGACCTCTTTGTCCAGCTCAAGGTCAACCTCAGAGTCAATCTTATGGGGTTGGTATTTTTTTTTCTTTAAAATTAATTTTGGTCACTTGGACTATCTGTATTTTGCTGGTGTAAGCTGGTAGTTTTGTTCATGTTGTTTGCATTTTGTAAATATCATGTTTTCCATGCCTCTTGAGCTTTCTTCTGGGTTTGTTTTTTATGTTACCTTTATAAAAAAAAAAGTTTTCTTCTTTTTATGCTGTGGATTTTCTAGTCCATTTGTCCAAGTTAATGTTTTTACAAATTTCACCTTTTTTATTTTTCTTTTCGCCCAACTTTTTCAAGCATGTAAATCTTATCTTGTCATGGGTTCCTTTGGTTTTGATTTTCTGGGCTGTCTTTTATCATGTTTTCCTGTTTTGGGTCTACATGGTCTTAGTTGGCTTAGATCTGTAATTAGCACTCGTAGTAACTCATGTTTTACTTTTGAGTTTTGTCTTTCTACCTAATTACTCTTTTTCAAGGTATTCGGTGGGTAATGTGTCTCAGGGTTTTTTCCTTTGTAACCATAAGATAAAAGGTGGAAGTAAAAATGGGTTAATGGTTTGTAGTCATTACCACTTTTTTCCTCTTCTGCAGTCACTTTTTAGTTTTTCCCTGCATAAAGTAATTGATTTTCACTCTTGGACTTCTGTGCCTTCTGGGGCTCTGTGAAGTGCATCTCTTCATTTTTCTTTTTGAGGGATCTACATTCGTTTGTCACTTCAGCTTCCATTTTTCTACCATCAGGTCTTGAGGAAATGCTATGAATGCACTTTATCTTTCTCTAATCCTACAGCATTGATATTATTTCCATTTAAGATTTTGGGTCTGATGTTCTCAAGTTTGTGATCGTTATTTCTTAACTAACATTTGTCATAGCCACCCTGATTCTTACATCTAGCATCTGATGTAGTGTTGAATCTAATGGGTCAAGTTGATGGATATTAGCTGTGGTTCCATTTCATGTCCTACTACTTTATCAATTGGGTTGATTTTTGACCTTATATGCTGAATGCTACACTGCAGGTATGACTATTCTGGCTATGGAGCATCTACTGGTAAGGTAGGTCATTATCTATATAATGCAACATAATTCTATTTTTATGTTTTGTGTTGGATTCATTTTGTAGCAGTGTACTGATTTACTCATGCATATGAGGGATGGTCGTCCGCAATTTGATAGATGATCTTTTCTTGCTATTACCTATTTTCTCTGTAAAAGTGTAGTAACTAGATTCAGATGATCTTTGCACAATTGGGGCATTATGAAAGGATCCAAAGTACTGTGAGAAACCAATGGTAGGCAAAGAAGTTGATTACTTGAGCATAAACCTAAGAAGTTTAGGAACATTGAAGTAAAATTAACTTGCATTGTCTCTTGACTTGAATGCTGTGTTTTATCTACTTAAGTTAGCCTATTTAGAGTAGTGTGGTATCTTTGCTTATGTTTTATTTTATGATTTCCAGCCAAGTGAATCAAACACATATGCTGATATAGAGGCCGTGTATCAGTGTCTTCAGACAGAGTATGGAATTAGCCAGGAGGACTTAATTTTATATGGACAGTCAGTTGGAAGTGGGCCAACATTACATTTGGCAGCTAAACTGCCAAGGCTCAGAGGCGTAGTTCTGCATAGCGGCATTCTTTCTGGCCTTCGTGTGCTCTGCCACGTTAAATTCACATTCTGCTTCGACATTTATCAGGTACTGGTCTCTGCCTTGTGAGGAAGATACCTAATGTTATTGATTTTGACAACTGTATGATGATTGGCATCTTAGCTTCTTGATATAATGATACTTTGTTGGTTGATATCATAATTCATAAGAAAGCTTAAATGGCCAGTGAACTAAAATTGAGTACTGTGCATGTGTTTACGCTATATCTGCAGCAGTGGTTGAGCTAATTAATGTCCTCATAAATGCAGAATATCAATAAAATACGAAAGGTGAAGTGCCCTGTGCTTGTAATACATGTAAGTATCTTTCAAAATCATTGAACGTTATAAATCTTGTATTTCCAAGTATGCTTTGCCTTCTTATGCTTGTTTCAAATCATGACCTCAATATGAAATTCTTGACAACTCTTGAAGTCTTAGGGAGTTATGAAATATTTTATATTCCTAACTAAATAATATAAAATCACAAATAAGCAATTATCACTTCTTGTTCTTTTGCTTAAAATAAAAGTATGAAGTTGCTAGTTGGATAGCTTTATATAAGCGTGTACGGTTGTTTGGAATGATTTAGTTTCTGGGCTTCTATTTGGGTGACCACTGTTAGTACAAGCTTGAAATGATTGACAATGTTTTTCATGCATAAATAAATTTTTGGTAATTATTTAAGAGAACACCTAAGTTCTTGATTTCTTCTTTGAGTGGGTTGGGGTGATGGGTAATATCACATAAATGCTTGATTGATAACCAGGGTCCTAGAAGAAGTTGTATTTTGCCGTGTAATGATAATCAGGGTCGTGATCTGGAGTTTCTGAGTACTGATTATATGCTGTCAACTGAGGTTCAATATATGAACTTCCTTTGATAAACTTCTGTCTTGTATTAGCTGTATGGTTTTACCCTGTATGATCCAAGCTGCATTATCCTTGTCTAATAATTCTTCTTAGCATCGTTTATTTTTATCATAATTTTCTGTTAATATCAAATTTTTAAGATGGTTGAATTGATATTAATCAGGGTACAGAAGATGATGTTGTCAATTGGCTGCATGGAAATGGACTCTGGAAAATGGCGAGGGAGCCATATGAGCCTTTGTGGATCAAGGGAGGTGGTCACTGCAACTTGGAGCTATACCCCGATTACATACGCCATCTTTGTAAGTTCGTTTATGAAATGGAGAACATGACAACAGAGATTCGCCTTAAAAGGATTCGTCAGAGTCTCCGTCTACCAACAAGGCCAAATACTACTACCTCGGTTACTAGCAATGGGTGCTGTAAGATTCAATTATGCCAACCCAAATGCCTCAAATGCCCCAAATGTCCAAAACCTAGATGCACTAACTGTTGTTGCTGGTGGCCTAAGTGCTCTTGTTGCTGGTGGCCTAAGTGCTCTTGTTGCTGGAGACCCAGCTGCCTAAACTGTTGCAGGAAACCAAAATGCCCAAAATGCTTGTTGGGTTCCTGCTGCTGCGTCAAATGTTCTCAGTGGAGATGTTGTGTGGATTCACATAATGAGTTAAATGGTAAGCAGGAGGGCTAATGGTGATAATGTGCTTGTACAGATTGGTGAACTTGCTAACACCCCCCTCTCTAATCATGGCCAATAGTGTACAAAGCAAGAGCAACTAGTTTTTTTTTTTTTTTCTGATAATATTTAGGGAAAAAGAAATGATTGAATGTTTTCATCATATTGGGTATTCTTAAAGTTGTGATTTTATTATGGTTCAAAAAGAAAAAAAAAATCTACTTTGCCTTTTTACTGGTGCTTTCTTATCATCATCATATCATATATGAATATGGTCAGCAGGTTGAACTCAGAAACAGAGCACGCCTTCGGCTTTCAGGGGGGTGGATCCAGCCCAAAACCAAGTTCTGGAATTAGGTCTACATGGCCCAATTCAAACCTGGCTAGCAAAGGCTACCTTGTTTACAACTTTTTTTTTTTTATGGTCAGTGGACTTATTATACAATTAATAACTGTTGAATTTTTTAAAAAATTAAGTTAAAAGTCAGACAACGGGACATGAACAGTGCATGCTTCTAGAAAAAGAATTTAAAATTCTTTAGATTAAAAAAAAAAGGAGAAATAGACAAGGTAAATGTTATGGAAGTGAAGAGTAGGTGATATGTATATTGACATTTTCATGGGAAACATTGTCAAGTTATGCTTCAATCAATATATTGTTTAGACCATATTGATAGGGTATTTTACTTGGTCATAATTTATTATTAAAAGGATTGGGTCGTGCAGTTTAGTTGTTGTTATTATTATTATTATTATTATTATTATTATTATTATTATTATTAAATGATAAAAATGAAGACCGGAGTTCGATTACGGTTAGATGATAACATGTAAGTAGAAGAATTTTCAGGAAAAAAAAAGTATGTAAGTAGATGATTAACACCATAAATAGCTTGAAATTAGTGAAAGTAGATTAGGATTAATGTGAACCAAAATTGTCTCATGACTTTGGAAGCATGGACCATGTCTTTTTTGATGTAGCCATATGCATGCCTATATTAGTTAAACAGGTAAACCCACGTGTGAGGAAAAAAGATATAAAAATATATGTTGGAGGGATACTTTAATGGTTAAAATGTTACATTTTTAAAGAAAAAAATAATTTAAATTCGATATAAAATGTAAAATGGAAAAATGTGAATGCTGAAAGAATTATTATTATTTTTTTTTAGTGATGTTAGATCATAATCTTAGAATAAACTTTGCATGCAATTTGGTGTTCACCCCACGAATTTGATTTTGATTATGGTGGAGAAAATTTGAAACCTTTGCCAAAAATTTTTGTTTCTTAATAAGTTAGGTATGAAACTCAATTTGACATAATTTAATTTGGTAATTTGACTGCATCGGTCAAAAACAAAATTTGACTTTTTTTCAATAATATAAATTCAAAATTTTGGTTAAATTGGAAAAACTGAAACTTATAATTTATGTAAAAAATTTATATTTGATACATTAATAATGTATAATATTCACATACTATCAATTGAATTAAATGTTATCATCTCGTTAATAAACAAATTTTAAAAATTATATATTTATACATTTTTTGAAAAAATTAAAACTTTTATCTTTACATATTTATAAAATGATATTTTATAATTCAATAACAATATATCAATGCATCAAATAAAAACTTGTTGCATAAATTCACGTAATTTAACACAATTTTAATGAAAGAATGTATTTGATCTATAAAAATCTTGAATTATTAGAAAAAGAAAACCCAATTAAGACGACAAATATGTATTTATATATGTATATATACATATGAATTCAAACGTTTTCACCCACCACAGGAATCAGTAAAAATGGAACCAAAGTCCATATTATGAATTCCAAAACCAACTAACACCAACTCTCTGCATGTTTTGAACTCAAGGGGTTTTGACTAAATTGGTGGGTTCTGAACCATGGATGAAATTTACCCTAAAGGAGATATTGTTTGATTGCTTGTTGTAAGGACTGACTGATCTTTGATTCAATCATTAAGCCATGGAAGACTTGGGTAGTGGAGAAGTAGCTTTGGTTTTGTTTCTTTTCTAGTATTGGGGGTTGAATGCTCCCCTTAGCAATGATTGAAAGCCATGAACATTTTTGTAAAGGTGTATATGTTAAATCAGAACAAATCTAACACGAGCTAGGATAAGAATATCATGTGAACATAATCTAATGGAAAGAAGGGGTTTCACACTTAGCAATTGCTTGACTGATGTTGGATGTTCTCGTGGAATGCTTGATTGCTTCGCCTCATATTTGTGTTTCTCATGTCAACCTTGATATTGCCTACAAAGTCTTAATCCTATCATTCTAGAGTAGAGAGAACTTGGCCTTTTTGAGTTTAGACTTCATAAATGAACAAAGGGCATAGCAAGTGGTTGCTTTCATATTGAAAACAAAATGAAAAAAAAAAATTAAGGATAAATTTTACTTATCGTTTTTATATATAAGTTTTAATTGTCTAATAAATTATATTGTTAATTTTTTAATAAAATTATTAAAGTATTATTAAATTTAAACAAATAGATTAATTTTTGAATTAAGGGTAATTTTATAAAGTGAAATTATCTATTGAGAGAAGTTGAAACTAAAGAAAGCATAGGTAGAATTGATTCAAAAATTAATAATAATTAACGTTGTTTGCTTTGATACATATTGGAAAGTTTAGAAAGGAGATGAGTGGGGCAAAGTCAACTAGTGAGACGCAAAAGTGGAGTACAACATAGGAAGTAATCATCATTAATTTACTCTCTTTAAAATCAGAGAAGGCACTGTATATTACAAAAGTAAGCAAAGGTTTATAAAAAATAAAATAAAAGAACTATTATATGATTTAAATAATTAACCGTTAAACTCGACTCAATTTAAATTAATTTTAAAATTAATACAATTTTAAATTTTAATAATTTAAAAATCAATACTTGAAATGAACTAAACCCAAACACAATCAATCATTATAATTAGAAGTATAGGAATGACGAAATGGCATCTATTAATCCCATGATGCAAAAGAAGAAGAAGAAGAGGAAGCTTTGTGACACGTTATGAAGGTATACATATATATGTAATAAGGAATTACTTTTGGAATTGAGGAGTGGGGAGATGATTGAGGCCACCATACCCAGGAAAGAGACTTTATTTCAGGTTGAGAAAGGAAAGAGAAAAAGATTCCCATCATTCACGCCAACAACAAAAAAAGAAGCAAGAAAAAAAGCTGACGGGGGTTACGGTGAGCCCCCACGAGTTGCACACGGGGCTGCGTTCAAATCTTTTCTTTGGTTTTCACGCACGCTGCCCCAAAATTCCGAGCATCGTAAACTCATTTTCCTGAATTCATTGCCCGCGTTTTTGGTTTCCAATTTCCTGAGGTTTTTCACACGCGAGCTACGCCAAATAAGTTTGGATAACTAAAGAGTTTGACTTTTCTTTTCTTATTTATTATTTATTAAATGAAATATTATTATTTAATTATTTAAAAAATTTTAAAAATATAATTTTTTTATTTTAAAAAGAAAACGACTTTAAAATTTATTGCAATAGTTTCCTTTCGCTGAGTCATTTTGTCTACGTAAAGCCAAATTGGTGAGGCTTACAAACATAGAAAAACGTTCCACTAGCTTATGAAATATGTAAAATTTTTTTCTAATGGAAAAGGATAGGCCGGAACATTTCATGTTACTCCGCATGCCAAGTCTTAATAACTTTTTAATTCTCGGCTTACCAAGTAATTGCCGGCTGAAGATAATTAAGAAGCAAGAATGTGAATGTAACGTTGATTTATAATTCCAAATTTTTTAAGCATTGATAAATAATTTTGTTTTGTAGTTTGGATGAGTAAAAGAATTCTTCCAAATCCGTCCAACTGTCACTTCGGAATTAGGTTTTTAATGATAAAACCATGGAACGAGTAACATTTAAAGTTATGTTTTAAAAAAGAATTATATTGTTAAATTTTTTAATAAAAATATCAAAATATTTTTAAAAATAAATAATTAAACCTATTTATGAATATTGGACAAAATATTTTAATACTTTTATTAAGTAAAATTAACTGTGTAATTCTTCTGAGAACAGGATTGATTTATAAGGAGGAGAAGTAAGGAGAATTTATTATAAAAAAGAAATGTACTCTAAGAGATAATTTAAGACACAATTCTCATATGTATTTGAGTATTAATTGTAGACACGTCCGGAATTGAATAATGGGGCAGAGCGGCAAATCGGCAAATGTAAATGTTGTCCGGCTTGTCAAACAAGATCTTAACAGAAACGTTAAATAAGTTTCCATGGACATCTGGCTATTGTTCCTTAAATCCATTATTCCCACATATTTGATTTGAATATCTATGTCGGGGACAAAGCACATTGGAAAGACAACTAGACAGCAAGTGGTTCAATTCCCAACATGCCTGCGTGCTTATCCTTAACTTTCCACAATCCTTTCAGCATTTGGTATTTTATTTCCAAACAAAAGAGTCCAAACAAATACCCCTTTTGATCAGCCTCTCTTTTTATGTTTAATTTTTTTTTAATTTTTAATGAAAATTAAAATTAAAAAAAATTATTAAATTTTGAATATAAAAATAAATAATGGGAGAAGGGATAGAAGAACAATGGGAACAAAATTAATGGTCTTGGCCATGAGGAATTCATTGAATTTAGTATGCGTGCACATGTCCATGTAGCATGCCTGCTCTGACTAACTCAAACACTGGCCTAAATTTTGGTGGGGTCAATCAAGTAACCTTCATGGATATTTAAGTTTTATTAGCCTAATTTATCAGATTAATTAAGGTTAATTTTTTTGAATAAAATTTTCCAAAGGACAATATTATTAAACAAATTCCAATGCTTCAATTAAAAGTTTTTTGATATGGTATTTAATAAAACAAAATGATTGAGTTAATTCCGGAAAACGAAAAGAGTATTGAAATCCAATTTTTTGAGTACGAGAAAATATGTACCCATCAATGAATCTGTTTATCTTTTCATATAAGAATTTTATATGATTAATGTGGGTGGGGTTGATCATTTAAAGCATAATCATTAATTACTAGAGATTATATTTGGTGAATGAATCTACATTATCCTCGTAATTATCAACTAATATCTTATATTTATGGCATTTCCATATTTAGTCCAGAAATAAAAAACACTACTGCAGTAATTAAAAATTAAATAAAACGAAATAAAAAGAAGGCTTTATTTCTTTATATTAGACGCAATTCACAGCTCATATTTTTCCAACGTCAGCACGTGGAGTCCACTAAAGGTTAGGATCGTCTGCAGCCGAACCCTTTGGCCATTAAGTGGAAATTGGCAAGCTTAGAAAAAGTCAACGAAATAAATAATCCTTTCGTTTTCTTTTTTGATTTAAAATTCAACAGGTTTACAGGCTCCAAATAAACTCACTCGCAGTGGAACTAAACCTAAAAACCGCGTAGACTGCGCTTGAATCAAGCCGTTTAAATACCCAAAGTAACCTCCATAAATATTCAAATTTTCGCTTCCGCTGTCTACTCATTCTCTTGTCAACCAAGGAAGAAAAGAAGAAAGAGAGCCCGGGTTTTCCGCAATATCTTGCCATGTCTGAATGTCTCTGCAAACCTACTTTCCATACTAGAATGTAGTGTCAACGTTGTAAATTCACTCCACTTTCTTTCTACCAAAGACAGTACTCAAACTTTACCTTTTTAATTGTTTCAAAACCTTCCATGTAAGATTTAGCCATTGCCCCGTTCTTTTTTCTCTTCTTTTACTTCTCCTTGGTTTAATGTTTATTTTGGAATAAAAAGCAAAAAGACCCTAGTTTTATTATTTTGGGTTTTTGAAGAAAAAGAAGATGATGGTGGCTTGATATTGATGTTTTTAGACCTGGTCGTTTCTGGGTTTCAAAGCCTTTGGGTTGCTTTGTTCAAAGGGGTACGCTTTTGAATATCTCTTTCCCTTTTAATTGTCTTATATTATTCTCTTTTATTATATTACATACTTTGTTTATATGTAAGCACTGATTGGAGACAGAGAGGCAGATAGAAAGTTCAATTCTGAAAGACAAGAGCTTTGGTCACTCTTTGATCGAGCTCTTTTTTCTTCTCTCTTTCTACTGAAAACTCTCTGGGAAATTTTGAGAAAAATAAAGGGTCTAGTTTCCAATAAAATATAAAATTTGAGAAGTTTCTTTGTGTTTTGATGAGTTTCATGCAGTTCTTTAAGGTGTTTCTCTGTATTTCAGGTTCTGGGAGAAGAGTTTTGTTCTTTATTTGAATAGGAGAAAGGCAAAACGATGGCGAGTGAATCACGTGTTACTAGAAGAGCACCGACAATTCATCATATAACGAACTCGGCAGGTGATCTTGAGAATGAAATTGGCGGCGTAGATTTTGCTAGGTATACAGTTCATATTCCTCCTACACCTGATAACCAGCCAATGCCAATGGAAATTGCTATGCAAGTAGCGGGAACGGAGGAACAATACGTTTCGAATTCCATGTTTACAGGTGGTCACAATTGTGTTACTCGTGCTCATTCTAAGAAGATCATTGATTCCGGCACGAGCCATCCCCCGATGGTGGTTGCGGAAGGGTCATTCTGTGAAATACCTGGATGCAGTGCCAGGATGATGACTAATAGGCAGGGCATAGATGTGCTCCCCTGTGAATGTGGTTTCAGGATTTGTAAGGATTGTTATAGAGATGCAATGGGGAGTGGTGATGGAATTTGTCCTGGATGTAAAGAGCATTACAGGGGGTTGGATGAGTCTGAGATGGCGTTGGCTAGCCAACCACGATTGTCTACATCAGAGAGGAGGTTGTCGATGGTGGAATCAAAAGAGTTCCTGATGAAGAGTCCGAGTAATGAGTTTGATTATACTCAATATTTATATGAGACGAATAAGAGTTATGGGTATGGAAATGCTGTGTGGCCGATGGACGGTGCAAATGGGGGTAGTGATGAGATTGGCGGTGACCCTAAGGTATTTCGTGAGAAGCAATGGAAGCCTCTTACACAGAAATCAAACATACGTGCTGCAGTTCTTAGTCCTTATCGGTATGAATTTTTGTTTTGTTAGTGTTCTGTTTCTCCTGATCTGCTACATTGATTTGCTTAACCATCTTCTATTAGTACTTCGTCTGAACAACAAATCATCTGTATAGATTTTTCTGACGACATGATCTCTATTCCATTTTGTTTCTATATTCTGTGATAACAAGATTGTTTTCATCACTGTTCTGAGCCTTGGTTATGATTGCTACAGTAGTCACGTGAGTCATTTTAAGCTAGAATTTTTCTCTTTTCGATAAATTGGTTTCTTACTTGTCAAATGGCTTGGGGATTGGATTGTTTTACTGCTTTGTTAAATAATAGAAGCATGATGATTGCACTGCTCACTTCTCTTTTCATTCCTCTGTCCGTATGCTTACAGGCTCCTAATCCTTATTCGAATAGCGGTTCTTGGATTATTTTTAGAATGGAGAATCACACACCCAAATGATGATGCAATCTGGTTGTGGTTTATGTCTGTGATTTGTGAGATCTGGTTTGCCTTTTCTTGGCTGCTTGACCAGCTTCCTAAGCTCTGTCCCGTTAATCGTGCTGTTGATCTCGATGTTTTACAAGAAAAGTTTGAAACGGCTAGTTCGAATAATCCCTCAGGAAGATCTGATCTACCAGGAATTGATGTCTTCGTTTCTACTGCAGATCCTGAGAAAGAACCACCTCTTGTCACTGCAAATACAATTCTTTCGATTCTGGCAGCTGAGTACCCAGTTGAGAAGCTTGCTTGTTATGTTTCTGATGATGGAGGTGCACTACTAACATTTGAAGCCATGGCAGAGGCTGCCAGTTTTGCCAGAATTTGGGTCCCTTTTTGCCGGAAACATGATATTGAGCCAAGAAATCCAGAATCCTATTTCAATCTGAAGAGAGATCCTTACAAGAACAAGGTGCGACCAGATTTTGTAAGAGACCGCAGGCGGGTAAAGCGTGAGTATGATGAGTTCAAGGTTAGGATCAATGGCCTTTCTGATTCAATTCGACGACGTTCTGATGCCTTTAATACTAGAGAGGAGGTCCAGGTTTTGAAGCGTTGGAGAGAGGACAACAGTGATGAACCAATGGAAAGTTTAAAGATCCCAAAGGCTACTTGGATGGCTGATAGCACCCATTGGCCTGGCACTTGGACTGTTCCTGCTCCAGAGCATTCTAAGGGTGATCATGCCAGTATCATACAGGTAAATATTCAAGAAGAGCTTCTCTTTAGTTGCTGTGCCTCTGAATCAATAATGGAGCATCTATATTATATGCATCTCAACTTCCCATGGTTTAAGTTCCTTATAGCTGTATTAATATTATTTTAGGAGGTTTTTATATTCCCAACGTTTAGGATGTTTTGTGAAGTCATTTGGGACTATGTTACAAAAGCTAACATAAGTTTGTTAATCATTCACATTGATGATAGGCTTATGCTAACTAATATACTGAACTCTATTGATTGCAGGTGATGTTGGATCCTCCCAGTCATGAACCTCGAAAAGGAACTGAAGGGGATGGAAATTCCATGAATCTAAGCGAGGTTGACATTCGTCTTCCTATGCTTGTTTATGTTACTCGTGAAAAGCGACCTGGCTATGATCACAACAAGAAGGCAGGGGCCATGAATGCCCTTGTTCGAGCCTCTGCAATCATGTCCAACGGGCCCTTCATTCTTAATCTTGATTGTGACCACTACATTTACAATTCCCTAGCTTTGAGAGAAGGAATGTGCTTTATGATGGACCGCGACGGGGACCGTATTTGTTATGTCCAATTTCCTCAGAGGTTTGAAGGAATTGATCCATCTGACCGCTATGCCAATCACAACACTGTCTTCTTTGATGTTAACATGCGAGCTCTTGATGGAGTTCAGGGTCCAGTATATGTTGGAACAGGATGCCTCTTTCGCCGCACTGCCCTGTATGGGTTTGAGCCACCTCAGTTGCAAGAAGACACTGATTGCTGCAGCTGCTGCTTTCCACGTCTCAAGAAGCCTGCTACTGTTGCTTCTGCCCCTGATGTTGACCCTGAAGATATTCAGTTGAGGGAAGATGATGAAATGAATATCGCTCTTATTCCTAAGAAGTTTGGAAATTCGAGTGCACTTATTGACTCTGTCCGGGTGGCAGCAATTCAAGGCCAGCCCCTTGCAGATCATCCTTCCGTCAAATACGGACGACCACCTGGTGCTCTCATTATGCCTCGAGAGCCTCTTGATCCATCCACCATTGGGGAAGCAATCAATGTTATATCATGCTGGTACGAAGACAAGACAGAATGGGGGCAAAGTGTCGGGTGGATTTATGGATCAGTGACAGAAGATGTGGTCACAGGGTATAGGATGCATAATCGTGGGTGGAGATCTGTTTATTGTGTGACCAAAAGAGATGCTTTCCGTGGAACTGCTCCAATAAATCTCACTGATAGGCTTCACCAGGTTCTTCGCTGGGCCACTGGCTCCGTTGAGATATTCTTCTCACGCAACAATGCCCTACTAGGCAGCCCTAGGCTTAAGCTATTACAGAGGATTGCTTACCTTAATGTTGGAATATACCCTTTCACTTCCATATTCCTTATCGTTTACTGCTTCCTTCCTGCACTTTCCCTATTTTCAGGTCAATTCATAGTCCAGACTCTCAACGTAACATTCCTTGTTTACCTCTTGGCCATCACCCTGACCCTTTGTGCTCTCGCGGTACTAGAGATCAAGTGGTCTGGCATTGAACTTGAAGAATGGTGGAGGAATGAGCAGTTTTGGTTGATTGGAGGCACAAGTGCTCACCTTGCTGCAGTGCTCCAGGGCCTGCTAAAGGTGCTTGCCGGCATTGAAATATCATTCACCCTGACTTCAAAATCAGCTGGTGATGATGTGGATGACGATTTTGCTGATCTCTACATATTCAAGTGGTCATCTCTCATGATACCTCCGCTCACAATCATAATGGTTAACTTGATTGCCATAGCTTATGGGGTTTGCCGTACAATATATAGTACTGATCCTGAATGGAGTCATTTGCTAGGAGGTGTGTTCTTCAGTTTCTGGGTATTGGCTCATCTCTACCCCTTTGCGAAGGGTCTTATGGGAAGACGAGGGAAAACGCCTACAATTGTATATGTTTGGTCAGGTCTTATTGCAATCTCCATTTCTTTACTCTGGGTGGCCATCAAGCCACCATCAGGAAATTCTGATATTGGAGGCTCGTTCCAGTTCCCATGAATTACAGGGCTTTGAGCCCTCTCTTATTGTTTTACACAGGGGAAGGTTTGCAAACATTCTTATACTCATTCTTTTAAAGTTATAGATGTGATCTTAGAGAGATTAGATTCAATTTAAATTCCATTCCCATGTATACCAGTTTCCTTTTCTTTCTTATTCTCTTGATGTTTTATACTGGGTGCTAGGATTCTTTGGCACTGTACATACATTCATTTTTTGAACCATTATCAGCAAGAGATGTTAGCTTTAATCTCTTTCCAAGTGGAATAGATGTTTCCAGATTCCAGCAGCAAACTGCTATCTAAAGTCTATAAGTTGATGGTTAGCCAGTTCCTTTTGTCTTTGCCAAGACTCTAACTGGGACCAATTCTTTGCGGCTCTGCCATTTTAATTCTTCCTTGTCATGCACCTTTTGCTTATCGAGGGGGGTTTGGTTCGCAAGTCTGTGCCATAACCCACATGCCGCTCCATTACCACTTTGCTTCTTCCTGATGGTGGTTTTTACGGCTGTCAAGTCAAATTTAATAAATTGCTTGTATCTGATACCACCTTGCAAACAAAACCCAACTTTTCTTGTCTCAAAACAGATTTATTTCATGTTTCTCATATGTTGGCACCCAATCCAGCCAATCTTGAATGGACCAAACCTAGCTGGACATGCTTCACCGTTGGTAATTGTAGTTTGATTTCCTTCTCTAAGATTGACAGGGGAAACTGTCTGTAAATTGTAAAAAACATGGGGTAGGGTCAAGACAAGGCCAAAGAATATAGCCGGTGTGAACAAAATAAAGGTGATGAAAGAATGCAATGATGCCTATTTAGTGTAACACCTAATCATTTGAGTTAGGCACTGCCAATTTTTACTTAAAGAAGCTCTTTGGAGCTGATAGGCCTTTTTAAGGTTGCTTAGCTGTTAACAGAACGAACATTCCACTGTCTGACCATTTTAATAATCAAAAGAAAGCGTAAACGATGATAAATAGACTATTTCAAATGATTTTGACTACTAACATGTTGTTCTCTTTTTAATATTATGTGAAGCTGTTTCACTCAATACCACTCAAGGAATTGTTCTGGTCTTTTTGTTTGTCACCTCTAACACCTTCATAAATAGCTTTCTTAAGATGGAAGTCATTGAAAAAATGCATGAGGCTGGTTGGTATAGTTGAACAACTAGCAACTTGTACAAACTCTTTTTTACCTTTTCCCAGATAACTCTTCCATGTTCATTGTATCATTGCATGTTCAGATGATATAGAGCTGACTTTCAACTAACCAGCACAGTCTTCTCATAGGTTCTAACATATCAAAGGGCATGTAGTTATTTTTGAGAGAAATAGCAATACAAGTTTAGTTGTTCACATCACTGAACTGCAAGAGGTTTTGCATCACTTGTCAACAAATTGGTTCTATGGTGTAGTGGTTAGCACTCTGGACTTTGAATCCAGCGACCTGGGTTCGACTCCCGGTAGGACCTCCTTTAGGCTATTTCATTTTTCTTCATATATATATATATATATTTTGAGATATCTTAAAATGAAGTTATGTTCATATTCATTTTTGTCTATAACCCTCAAAGGTGTTGCTGCCAGCAATCTTGGGGTAGCTAGCCTTCCTCTGGGGCCATGGATGCTTCCCATTTCTCTTACCATAATTATAATTAGCACTACAATTTGGCAATACCAACTTCGGGTTGTCATTTTCTCCCTTGTCCAATCTACGGCCAGGAGTGTCGTTTTCATAATAACGAATTGTATGTAGAAGCAACTACACAGAAAGAAAGCATCTTTCCCTTTGTAATGGATGGCATTGACCACTACTTTTTATGATACGTTCAATCATGTTTTATAAATCAAATTACATAATAAAGTCATAATTTGTTTAAATTTATTTCGAGAATTCACTTTGAGATACTTCTATAATCCTTGGGTCAAGATGGAGAGAAAGAAGTAACCATTGAGAAGTCAGAGAAAGGCAACCATGGTAGATGAAATTTTGGTTCCATCATAAACAAAAGAATCATTCAACAATATATAATACAAGCAAATCATTCAAGGAAAAACCCTGTCAAACTCAATTATTTGACTCTTTCTTTAAATTTTTCACCTCATAATGTAATTATAAGTAACAAGATTAATTGAAAATGACAAAGGCCCTGATATATTTGTCATTTACACACTCAAATTTATTGTTCACATATCGGTCTGATCATTGGAGATCGCAGCAACCCGTGACCTTCTCTTCCTGCGTGCTCTAGTGTTCCTGGCTTGCTTCCTGTGGCTTCCGCCAAACTTCAACCTTCCACTGTCCTGGAACCTTTCCTTCTCGGTTGGGTCGATCACACATTCGGGGGGTGTTACAGGGTAACGCAATGAGTCGTAACAGTAAGAATAGTACACGTAACGCTGCCTGAATCTGCGCATGGCGGCTCGCTGTTCCGGCGTTATCACGGCATAGTCACGGCTCTCGAGCCAGGCGTCTCTGTCGGAGCAGGCGCTGGCGTTGGGGAATTCCTGAATGGGATCCGTAGGACAACCTTCCAGGACCAGCTCTTTGAACTCGGAAGTGAAGGGGGCATACTTATAATTAACTTTATATTTGCCCCCGGACGTGGCCCAGCTCGAGGCATCCCATATGGTTGCATAAAGAGACATTGGCTTCGATGGGTAGTCTCCACCCATTTCATCATTGCGCACCACTTCCCTGATTGGAACTTCATCAATGTAAAATCTGAATTCAACAGGAAAAAAACGTTCTTGTTAGGTATACTTACAGAGGAAAATAATTACAGAGAAAAATTTGGGGAGAAAAATGGATGTTACAAAAACATGTTGATAAGGATAATTACCATCAATTAAAGATAAGTATTTGAATCAAGTTATATGATAAGTATACAAGAATTACAAATTTATCATTTTGTAGATTTGATCAGATCATATCGTAAATTGAATTTTAAATATTGTGATTTTACGATTTATCCGTAATTGATTGTAATGATCTTTATCAATATGATTTTGTAACACTCTATTCCGTTCAATAAAAGTGTCATGTTATCGATGAATTTTAAATCCTTGTAAGGTTAGGTAGAATTATGGCTTTTTATCTTTGGAGATTAGATATCAAGAATCTACGAGCATCTTTGTTTGGTAGCCTAACTATTAGTATTTGCATATGTATTAATTCCAGGCTTACTCTTTATTATAATTCTACTTAATTATGCACTCATCGGATATATATATCTCTAAAATTACTTTTACTCTATAAAATATTTAGAGAAAATCAACTAGAAAAAACAAGACATGATCATTACATGAAATGTTGATTAAGTTTGTTTGATCTTTTGAATTCTTAATTAATATTCATGAAGAATATAGTTCAAAAGAAAGTCGATTTGTCAATAACAAAGAGATTGAACGAAAGAGATTTGAGTGGGGAGTTAAGAAGTCATTTTCGGCTATATATTAAATGACCTAAAACAAATAATCCTTTATAGTCTTTACAATAGTGTATTTATGAGAAAACCAAGAAAATTAGGCCAGTTTTCATAGGCTAAATATGCCAAATAAATAGGCATCCTCCAATTTTTAGCCTAAAATTATCTTCTGTTCTTTTTCAAGGCCAATGCTCTCTCCTCCACATGCTTTGCAAGCATCCCACACGCAACGCCAACCTCTATCTCCGGCCCTCCCCCTTCGGGCCTTTCCTGTCTTCCCTTTCCTCTTCCTCAACTAAGGAATGCATAAGTATGCATTAACTAAGGCACAACGTGCCATGTTAATTACTAGGTGATTAAACAAGGTTATAGGCTAACATCCGAAAAGGGAAAAGGATCATAAATAGAGAGAATTGAGGTTTTCAAGACAACTCACATTATGTTCTTGGCCGTCCACAGAATGCTGTATCGGTGGAATTCCTTCGATGGATCAAACCAAAGGTTGTACCGCTCCTCTCGGCCTCGGTTCGTGCTGCCATTGCCATACAAATTCGTCTGGAACCTCCATGGCTTCCCGTCAATATTTCCTAAGAACTCGAAGTCTAATTCATCATGATTTTTCTCGAATACGTCACCATTCGATGTCTGCATATTGACCATGGAAAAACAAAGAATACCATCAGCCGTCATTGTTGTCTTTCTTTGTACCTAAAATTCTTTTCAGTTTTATTTTCAAAGGGTCTGGTAGAGGGAAGGAAACCAAATATTTTCCAGGTTAATAATCAAATTCAGAAACTAATTACCCTGCAATAATAGAAAGGAATCATGATCAAAATCAACAGATAAAACTTACATAGAACGCCACCACTATTCCAGCAGTATAATCTGATGGCAACTTGATTTTGGCACTGAAAAATCCATGTTGATACATACTGGATGAAATAAAACCCGACCCTGAATTTCACCAAGAGCAACCCCGTTAATACCATGAACAAAACTAAAAACAAAAGGTTTTGCATGGTATGATACATATTCTTCATCACCTGTATAAACGTCAAGGAGGAGGCGGACGCTATGGCCATCAGGCGAGCGAACGAGATTGCCATCACCGAAGAGAGGGCTGTATCCTTCATCAAAGGACAAAGTGGTGAGGTTGAAAGCAGCAAAAGCGAAGCCGGAGAACCAAGAAAAGAAGAAGAAGAAAAGGAGAGAGAAGGGTGTTAACGTCTCTGAGAGAGAGCCATGTAAACGACCCATTAATTCTTTTAGTATTTGTTTTCTTTGGGGGTTCCTGTTTTATTTCTTTCTTTGTTTTTTTCCTCTCTGTTTTATTTCTTTCTTTGTTTTTTTCCTCTCTCTCTCTCTCTCTCGCTCTCTCTCTCTAACAGCCACCCCTTTTGCTTTTCTTGATACGTCTGTATATTTATATACACAAGGAGAGAAAATAAAGGGGAACGGTCTAATCGGCTGCTAAGGCTTTCGAAGTCTTTGTGCAGACTAGAATGCCCTTGTTTTAGTTGGAATATTTGAATTAAATTTCACACTCTCCCCTTTTTTTTATAAGGGAAAACCTTACATATACTGCACAGATCAAACCTTGCACGGTGGGTACTCACAGGGAACACCATTCTTCAATTATTTATTTAAAGAAAAACTGTGGGTGTTTCCATATATTGTTCAAGAACAATCAAGATCATTGCAGGATCAATGGTGGTTTCAAGCTGGTAATTATATTCTGAAGCTGTTTCTTTAGTTTTGCTGAGTCATTTATTACTGTAGATTCTCTACCTGTTAGTATCAGAATTGGATAATTAATGATAAAGGTGTAGGAAGCTGCTGTTTCTTCCACTGAAAGTCAAGAGAAGAATTGACAACTAAGCATGATGTGAGAGATGGATAATGCCATGCAAATAAACAAATGATCTATCATGGAACCAAAAAAAGTAAATTTAATGCAGCCAAAAGCAGCAGTTACCCTAAACATTACATATAGACATGGCAGAATATTTATATCTTATCTGTTTAAATTATAATTTCCAGCCACTGATCCTACATGACTGCTGACCAAACCCCCTTTGTTTTTTATGTATAAAAACAAACAACTATGATATGCTGCAGAAAAATGTTTGGCACTGTGCTGTACATAACTACAACAAAGAAGGGGAAAAGCAAGAATAAGAGGAAACCGAAAATGGATTTGGTAAATTGAAGTTGTCGAGATTTTTTCTTAATTAATTTAATTTTTTTAGAGAGACGAATTCTTTGATAGACAGATTAATAAAGATAAAGTTTTATCTTGATAGTAATTTTTACATACATTGTAATGTTTATTAAAATGGATCATCATTAATTATGTGTTATTATATTTTTACCATATTTTCACTGTTATTTAAATTGAAAAAATCTCTATTTTTTAATAATCCTTTTAATGGAGCAACAATAAGTTTAACAAAAAGGTAAAAGTTTTGATATTTTAATGATTAATTAGTGTTCCATCCACTACAATCTCTCTCTTATTGATGCTGCAATCCATCTAAACATATGGTTTGGCAAGATGTTGCAATCCATCTTAATAAATTAATATACCTAAAACTTCACCCAAAGTTGTTTTCAATTAATTATTTCCATATGGTACAACCCGTGATCAAACAACCATAATTAATTAAATTTTAAACCTTTAGTTCCCTTTAGCAAAATATAGGAAAGAAATCAAGCAGTGACCCTCAATTTTGTTTGATATGATTTTCATAATTAATGAATAAGACTAAGCTTTTGGGTTAGGGATTATGAGAGTGATAGTAACTTGCCTATATTTTCCAAGAAGTTGACCAACCCAATAACCCCCCAAGGAATCCCCCTTTTTTTAAGCCAAAAAAAAAGGAATTTGGGTGTTGAATTTTGATTGTTTTTGAATAATTAATCAAAGAGGTTTAGTTAAAACAACTGGCATTTGGTGGGTATAACTGTTCATAAAAAATATATATTGAAGAAAAAGTTGAGGTTTTGTAATTTTGTGTGGGATTCAGGGGCATTGTAGGGAATGGGAAAAATTGTCTTCCCCCCGGTCTGAGACCGCCTCCGAGACTGACGGTGTCGTTGTCTCTGCCACTTTGTAGTTGTTGTAATAACAATGGAAACAAACTTGGGATAGTAAAGGGGGGTTGCAGTACTTTTAATTCCAAAGGATTTTACTTCCCATGCCTCAAGCTTTTCTTTGCCCCATGGATTTGTTAGGAATTTGGATAACAACAACTTGAAAAAGGGCAAAGCCTTTTACCTTTATTTTAGTTTGTTGGGCGTAAAGGGTTGGTCTTGATCATTATGGAATGGAAGGAGTGGGAGTGGAAGAGAGGATACAGATAGCTAGAACAGATCCATACAGTTCAAAGGCAACTTGCAAAAAACACAGTAGCAGACACTGGGACACATGGAACTTTTTTTTCATGCAAGGTCAAGGACAGCTCTGCTCTTTAACCAAGAGTGCCCTTCAAGTAAAGCTCCAAAAAAGCTTGTTGGACAACCACTTTCCCAATGGCATGGCATCATTTTTTTGGCTGAAAAAAGAATTCCAAGGAGGCCACTCTTCCTTCAGCTTATCTGATTCAAGCCAAACCATATTATCTGATCTTTTTTTTAATTGAAAGTCATAAGGCAATTAGAAGGAAACTTTACATGGATTGTGTAATTATGAGATTCCAACAGCAAAACCTCCAGCTTCAAGTTTGTACTCCAATAATTTCCCCTCTTTGGACCATCGGAGCATAAAATTACAAGACTTGAAACTTTCAGAATCATCATGACAGCTCTGCAAATAAAGTCAACATACCATGTGATATTAACAATGTGAGGTTTGATCTTTTTCCCAACATTTAGCACGAGGTTTTGTCCACTGGAGATGCCTCTTTGTGTTTAGCCTTTTCAATGTTACAAGGCAATATACCCTCAAAAACTGCACGTGATATAAGAACTTTTGACCAGTCATTACAATTTACCAGCATCGATCATTAGATAACCAATGCAAAGATGCCAGTTAGCTCTTAAGGAAATGATATTTTGATTCAACATAGCTCTCTGCATCCCATAGGAATGAACCAAATGCTACAGCTTCGAGGACTAGCATTGTCAACCCAGCGAATGTGATAGAAACCACATCATCATTTGATGTATCAAGTGAACCATCATCAAGAATCCGAATGTCAGGCCTCCCAAATAGTGCCTGAGTCTGCTTTTCAATCAAAGAAATAGCTTCCTTGGATCTTATGGTGGCATATCTCTGGAGTGTTTCAGAATCCAAATACATAACATAGGATCTCAGTCTATATGATTTACCTTCAAGGGTATCCATGTATCCTCCTCCATCACCATCATTGTCATCATCGGGTGGGATCCTAATCAAAGAATCTGGATCCCACATCTGCTTCCCTGGATTTGGATCCTCAAATCTTACTTGGTCTTTATTGAAATCCTCAGGAAGAGTTTTCATTGTTCTCTCAAGTTGAAACCGTTGATCAACTCTTCTAAGAAAATATCCATACATTATAGAAGCAGCATAAAGCTTTCCAAGTTTGATCTTGCTAATTTCAACAATGGTACTGAGAGGACCCACCACTCGGTCTCCGAGTACAAGGGATAAGTGGCTTTGTATCATCTCAAATGCTTCAGAAGAATGAACGGATTCCAGTTTCTGTTCCTGGTTTGGCCAAAAGTCCACTCGTCCACTAGGATCTGAAGTGGCCATTATCTTGGGAATCATTGAAATCTCATTGTCAACAAATTTCTGTACAATCAAGCAGTATATTATTTCCTCCAATGTTCTCCGTCTCTCCTTTTCTTTAACTTCAGCTATTCTCCTACAATTCAATTGTTTCAGTTATATCAGTAATTTTCAAATAGACTAATGGCAATCAAACAATATAGTTAGCAATAACCGAGATAATTAAATCAAACACCTAAAATTTTAAGAAATAACTTAGCATAAGAAAATCAATTCTCTGCCAAATGCCATTATCTTGTTAATTTACAAAACCAGAAACCTTTTAGTCTAACTCGCACTTGGCATGCACGTGCAAATGTTAAATATGTGATAGTTTTCAAACGAAACAACTGCACAAGAAAAGGAACTAACAAGCAAAGAGATGAAACTCACTTGTAGAGGAGATCTTGAGATGGTCTAGTTTCCTCTTTCTGGTCATCTTTATCACTCTGAAGGTTTTCCAGCTGTTGATCAATGGCCGCAGGCAGTAAATGTGGATGAGTTCTCAATATTTGTGCCAACAGCTGGCCAACTGGAGATTCAAATTGTACAGGAGCAATTGGTGACAAGCTATCATCTGACTCTCCAGAGGCTCTCATAGTTAAGTACCTGGCTCGGTACTTATCTGGTGCCATTCCTAGCTTTGGAACGCAAAATGAAGAACATCTCTAAAAACGAAAAGATTCTGTGAGAACTAAGAAGACGTGGGAAAGTATCAAAGACTAAAGATCCTATATGTAGGACTACAGCTCCAAGCCTTCAGAGATGGCCACATAAACAGAGGATTTATCTAAAACATGCATGCTGAAGGAGTAAGTATTTTGAAACATGTGATGTATGACTCTAACATGGAGTTCTACTCAAATTGAAATCTACATGAACAAGAGATGATAGTATTAAAGTGATTGCTTACTAGCACTCAATATTTCCCAATCAGAATTTCACAATAAATAGAGTTTCAAACCAAAATTATAGTATTTTAAGATACTTTCCAAATAATGGTCAGCCATTTCAGACTGCCAGACAAAGAAACATATCTTGGTCCAAGGCATCAAGTCACTAAACAGAGCACCTCCTAAAAGCATGAAGATCAAGAGGCCATCTCAACTCAAGGATTATTTGAACTACTTAATCTAGCTGTTCTTGATTAATTAACATAAGCAAACTGCTATTAAGTTTTCCATATCTGTTTCTTTAAGATTTGCGAAGTCAACATAGAGGTGAAGTGCAGACCAAAGTGATATCCTAGCATTTCACCTTCCCCTCTTTCATCATAGTGCCCTTTTTCCCATTTTTAAGTATCCAACTGGATGAAGTAATCATAGTAGCAATTAAGAACATAGAGTAAGCAGTTGCAAGTAGACTGCATCCAATGGCAAGACAAAACTCCAACAGCTTTCTAATAGCTACCAACAAGCTGGAATTTGCAACTATTAAAGTAACCTTACTATTAAGAAAGAAGAAAACAAAGAGAAACCATGAAACTCATCAGCAATTTTGTGTCCGCTATCTAATCAATACCTCTATTTTCTTTAAAAAATGAATAAATTCTTTCCTCTATGCACAAAGAATAGCAGTTCCAAGGGATAAACAAAACCAGACAATTACAAATAACCTTCCAATTGGACAACAGCCCAACAGGGAATTAATCGGTTTTTTTATTAGAGAGAGAGAGAGAGAGACACTAACTGTGCTCCATGGAAAGAAAACCCAGAATTCAGAATTTTGCCCTGAGTTCTCAAACAACAGAAATAAGTAAGAAGCTATGATCTTTAATTGTTTTCTTTGGATAATTTGAAGCAAGAGCAGCACACGTATAAATATGAAAAGAAAAATAGCAAAGGGGCATACTTTGAAGAAAGGATAAGAAAGGAAGAAGTTGTTGGAATGGAAGTGTCTGAAAGTGAGGGTTCCAGCTGATGGGACTACCACCAACACCTCACTTGTTACTCCAGCTATCTGCATTTCTCACTTTTCTTCTTCTTTTTTGTTAATTTTTCTTTTAACAACCCAAAGCCACAATCCTCAAGTTGAAGAGAAAAAAAGGGAGGGAGAGCAGTATTTTGATAATGGTGAAATATAAGATGGAGTGGGTGGTTGTTGAAAGCTAGTTCCTTTGTGGACTTCTCTTTCCATTTAGTAACTTCTACAAGGAATTTACAATTTAAAAAAGAAAAAGTTTAGGTCTATATATTGCAATTTATAAATAAAAAATAATCCAAATAATTAATTTTAATGGGCTTTGATAATTGTAAGCCCAAAATAGCCAAATAGGCAATATTGCCTTTGTACCATTCAGAAAAAGAACAAAAACAGAAACAAAGGAAAAGTTTTGCCCCGGTGAAGTGTAAACCCCCACTTCTCTCCCACTACGTCTTAGCTCCGCCGCCGCCGCCTCCGTTTTCGAGGCGGAGAAAACTGGGGTGAAGTCACATCTTTTCCTGTTTTTCAAATTCAATCACTTCCTTCCTTTTTCTTTGTTATTTTAGTTGATAAATGCAGTTGTCAAGCTCTCATTTTTAACTTCTAAGTTTATTGCTTGTTACTCGCCAAGTTTACATCTTTTCATGTCTTTCAATCTGGGTTTGGCTTAGATTTTCATTTGGACGAAGGCTCTTTAACATATTACGATTTGCTTGGTTTTGTTTGCTTTAATTTTTTTCAATTGATAATTCATTCCTCAGGTGCTTTCGAAGGAGTTGATAGAATGGCGTTGAGGCGTCTCCTTGGCTGGTCGGATGGTGAGTTGATGAGATCAGACGCAAAGCCTTGTTCTAGATTAATGAGGCAGACAGCTGGGATTTTCACTGTTGGAGGAGCTTTGGGATTTTGGGTTCTCTGCAGATTGCATTATGGTCGCTTCTACTCTTTCTTTGTGCCTCAGCATTCAGTGCTTTTTTCCATTTTGAATCCATTTATAACTCCTTTCTTCACCCTCCCACCCCCTTCGTTCCCTTTTCTCATTTTCTTCTTCCCTTCTGGTCTAACATGAGGTAAAAAACTTTCTGATATTTTGGGTTCAATGTTTGATGCAGGTCCAAGGATCACAGTTCCAAGAAGTCTCCGGTGGGCAGCTTGTGGAGCTGTGTCTGTGAGCTCAACATCTGCTTTATTGGTCCGCCTATTCAGTCCTGAATGTGAACCCCAAAACATAGCTGCTTATGACATGGGAAAGTAGCACTGGGTTCCTGGTGCTTGTCAAAATTCATTGCTGGTTTCCATTGATTGACCGGTTTGGTGACAGTGTCTTTTGTTTAGTATGACCCTGGGATCTTTGGCAATGCCTATTGTTTTATCAATTTTCCAGTATGACATGGAGCAACTGTTGCTGTAGGATATAGACGTGTGAACTTATTTGGTTGCTGCGACCACTCTTTTTTTTTTTTTTTATGGTGGAATTTAGCTAGTTTGTGATTGTAAATACTGTCATGAAAACAATCGCTTGCGTTAGATAACCCTAATAATAAAAATTCCCAATATAGTCCTAAAGGGAGCTGATGTTTATCCAAACATTTCTGTGATGAAGTCAAAAGCTGATGTTGAATCCAAAGCAAAAACAGCATTGCTCATTAGTTGCCAACATTGACAGTAAAAGAAAGGGCACAAAATATTCACTTACTTGAGGGGAAGAAATGTGGTAAAGCCAAAGAATGCCAACACCCGACTCTTAAAATGAATCAGGGTTCATTACTTACCTCAGTTACACCTTCATCAATCATATTTAACATAAAACAAGCTTGAAATGTTAAAACTGTGCATACTACCCTTCTTTGAACAGAGAAAGGTACATAACATCAGTCTACAAACCACATCCTAAGACCTTGATTTGTAAAGATAAAGCCAAATCATGGGTGATGGATTATAAGAGATAAAAGGGAACCTAAAAACTATCAAGGTCAGCTTTGATAAAATTTAAACATGCTATGCAGAATAAAAACTTTCTGTAGCTAAATTTGGTTAGGTTATGCTCCCGGAAAGAGCCATGAAACAGGGTGAGTGAATCCTAGTGACTACCCTGCACAAGCTCTGTTTGCCCATCATTATTTGTATGTTGGTCATTCCTACCAGACTTCAGATCCTCATGCCCAGGAATTTCCCCTAGCCTCTCCTGCAATTATGTAACAGATATTAGGAAGCAATTCTATCCAAACAGGTGTGCAGACGAGGTAGACTGCAGTTCAAAGAGTAGAAACATACTAATAAGTTCAATATTTTGCAAAACCAAGAGTAGAACATTACCTTGAGAGAGGTATTCTCCGCAAGAAGCTGCTCATACTCGCTCGTGATACGATTCACTTCGGACCTAAGATTGGCATTCTCTTCTTTTAAGGCTTCAGCACGCTGAGCCAGCTCATCACATTCCGCCTGATTCAAACAAATAATTCATATGTGTCCTTTTAATACAGAATAACACAATTTCTGAAGGATACTTCATTACCTGTTTACGCAACCTGGATCTGCGAGCAGACTCTCTGTTTGATTGCTTCCTTCTCTGTCTTTTAAGCTCCCTTTCATCCTAAATCCGTAAATAGTGCCAGTTATAGACAAAATAATCAATAATAATAAAAAAAGCAATGTAAGAAACACATTCTTACAACATCAGCAAGAAAAGCATATGACACTTGATTGGTGGAGAACAACCTTGATCAAATTTCAAGTGAATTTAATTTTAATTTAAGATTTCACTGACAAAGGTATAGCACTACAGCTAAAAGCAAAGATATTTGCTCTAAGAAGATCTCATATTTTAATATATTGCTTAGAGAGAGAGAGAGATAACCTGTAACCAAAGCTGTGACTGAACAGTGTCCCGTGATGCAGGAGTTACCATTCCTCCTGCAACTGCAGTTGAAGGAACCTTCCCACGCATTGCAGGGACAGTAGATGAAGCTGGGGTCCCCCAGTAGTCCATCCCAATATGTAAGTTTGTAGTGGGACCAGGAACAGCTGTGGGAGCCCCAGCAGTTGATATAGGTACAACGGCCATCGCCGGATTCACCATCGTCGGAGGTGCATTAGGGCCTCCATTCTGAGGACCATGTGCTGCACTTCCGTTTTGAGATGCTTCACCTGTAACAGAGACATTATAGGCATTTCAGAACACACAGAAATTGGCAAAAAGATTATGTTATGACATTATCACTGTCTAACCTTCTCCAGAATCTTGCCTTCCTCCAGACTTCAATTGTGAATCCTACAAATAAGGAAAAAAATAAGATTACAGCATAATCTTTACCTGAACAAAATAAAGGGGCAATATACTTGAATGCCTGAATTTGAATTAAAAATGAAGCATATAAAGTTGTCATCCTTGGAAGAGTTTTAAAAGAAGCTGCAACACATAGAGAGTTGTAATAGAGATGATTAGTCCAATACGGCTTTAGCATTTCTTCAATAGCCACTCCCCAAAATCCCTTTTTATTATAGAAGGCCAATTAAAATTTGTTTCCCATGTACAGGGTTAAAGAGAAAATTAATCCGGTCAGTTGGCAGGCTAACTCCAATAACATAACCGAGAAGCTACAAGAGAATTGTGCCTTTCACACAGAGAAAAAAAAAGAACTCTAGTGTCTCAACCCATAATCCTCATCGTCCCAAAGAAGCCTTTGGCTCAGTCTATGAACAACACATAGGCAGTCATACACTGGAAAAGGAACAACATGATCATGAACCAAAAATCCTATCGTTTATAATGCAAAAAACTTGCCTGCCAAGTTGACATCTATATACAGAATGAAAAGAAGTTTGTGCCTCTGTGGCTCCATTAACCTATCTTTTAGTACTTAAAGCAAGCTCCATTAACCCAAAACATCATGAAATACAGAGTTAGGTGGCCCCAGAATTTTACACCCACAGAAATTTAACAGATGACATAGAAACAAAATAATGTATGGCAAAAAAAGAACATCCAACTGAGCAAATCCATTACTTTTGAGTTTTTGAAACCCAGGTGTCCCAAGGCCACACCAGCAACATCTCTATGAAAGTACTTTTTGTACCATAGGTCCATGGGAAATGCTCACTTGCAAAGTAAGAACACATACAATATAAAGTACAGCTTAGAGTTTCACCCGAAACGACTTATGTAGAAGATTATTGCCTTTCCAGGCAATCAACACAGTAAAGCCCAAAGCTATTTAATAAATAAAAGAGGGATTTAAGCCTTGTCTGGTCAATGAAAGCATCAACATTTGCAGCCACTTCAAAACCCCAACTTTTCATAACAAGAGTGTAGGGTTAAATAATAGTTGAGATGGGGCATAAATTCATTAGATTGCAAGTCCTATCCTGGAATCAGATATATTGGCAGGGTGTTCAAACCCTCTAATATAGATGAACGACAGAAGCAATTCAAAATAATAGATAAATAAAAGGAAAAGTCAAAAGGATTGCACTCACGTTCTGGGAGTTTGCATCACTGCCTTCACTTGTGCCTTCACTTCCACTCTCGGCACTGAACATACACAATTGCTCCATTGTCAGCTAAATTACCTAGAAATATTATTTTGATAGCAATCACAAGCAAATAGTGTATTCTCAGATAAGTTGATGCCTCTAAAAATCCAGATATGACTTCTGAGTACCAACTAATAGGCTTAAAGCAAGGACGGAAGACATATGCCTACTCAATCATCTTAAAGCAGGAGCTCTTCAAGCCACAAAACAAACAGAACAACATAACTCATATTATAGAAAAAGTTCAGAAGAAAAATGACTTTTGCAGACACTTTTCAAAGCTGACCAAGACTTCGTATTGACAATTTAAATAAGGAGACAAACATAGGTCTATTCAGGGATGGAGGTATAGGAAAGAGCTTCTTCAACAAAGGGTCCTCTTGACTTCTCAATGAAACCCAATTGCAACTGCTTTGTGTAATAGGCTCTTTTCTCTATTACTCAGTTCCATTAAAATTTCTTGGTAAGACTAGATATGTGGGTCAAGAATAGTTTGCCCACCCTCCCCCCCCCCCAAAAATGACGTGGCAAATAGTCCTTGTAACTGACAATAGCACAAACTGGCAACCAAAAACTATATAATAACTGCATATATCATTCTTTTCTGCCATACCTTTTAGAATAAACTCCATTTGCAGAAGCTCCTGATGTCTTACCAAGATTATTGTTCTTTCCGGTAATCATGTTTAAACTGCCTAAACTCCCTTTTGATCTTTTAATTGGCAATTTTTCCTTCACATCAGAGGGTTTACCCTCTGTTTCCATGGTTCCAGGAGTATTTCCCTACACAAAATCTCAAGAGTCAGTCCTTTGGAAGCATGGACATAAAAACATGTCTTTCAAAAAACAAATTATAAGGCAAAGTAAGATAAAGTGCTCACAGAAGTCTCAACAATGCCATTAGGAGAAGGCATAGCAAAAGGACTAAAAGGATAGGATCCCTGTCCAAGATTAGACCATGTCATAAAGATGACTCCAAATATCAAGCTATTGGGACATTTGGAAACAAAAACTAAGAGAATGGAAAAGAACATACTGGGGGAATGGATGGATGTGCATATATTCCACCGTGAGGATACATTGCAACATAAGGATGTGGTGGGGTGCCATAAGGAGGCATTATATGCTGCAACAAAGAAAGAATTACACTAAAGCTTTACTGACCACCAAACGAAATCATTAAATCTTAGTAGTTAATTATGCCACCGAATTTTGAAGCTCTAACAAATTAAATAGAAAAAGGTTTAACGCATAATAATGTACCAACCTATAATACCAATGCAAAACCATAAATACCTGAACACCCCACATATATGGGGGAGCTTGGGGACTAGATGCCAAGAACCCATGTGGTGGAATGGGAGAGTAAGCCTGTTAGCAAACAATAATCCACATATGATAATCCAAATTTCCACATGAAACCTGAATACAAAATACAGGAACTAAAGATATTTATCTAACGAACCTGAAATCCTGACCAGTCTGCATTTACCGTACCCGAGTTAGTGGTGGAAGACTGCTCCTGAACAACAAAAGAAGCAATAAAGGGAACAGGACAAAACCCTTGTGAGAATAACTTTAAGAACAACATAAATTACACAATTTTCAAACAATAACACAAAAATAGACCTGTGTAGTAGTAGCAGGTGGTGTCTTTGGCTCCTTTTCTTTTGCAGTTTTATCCGTCTCACTGCTACCCATTCTTCTATATCCACCAACCAACTTCGAGAAGCCCCTCAGACCATCCTACAATAATAAAACGTTAATTCCATCAACAATATGCACTTTCCCCCCACTATAGTCCCTCAAATCAATCCAATTTATCTAACCCTATACGTTTTCAGCCAAAAAATAAGGAATATCAACACAAAATAAACCATAGCTTAGAATTAAAAAAAAAAAAACTTTAAAGTACATACACTGGTTGCATTAACCCCAATCAAAAAAATTCCCCATTCAAATCACAAACAATCAAAAAGCTTAAAAAATAAAATAAAATTCCAATTTCCTCTCTTTTTTTTTCTCAGTAACCAAAGGAAGAACATTAGATAAAAAGAGGTAACGTGCATCCAGAGAAAGAAAAACAGAAACAAACAATTAAAATACAAAAAATCCTTAATAAATTTGAAGGCATGCAAATGGTGCTTGTTGACTAATTCAGATAATCAATAAACAAAAAAATGTAAATAAATTTAAAAATTTCGAATTACCGCTCAAAAAACAAACCAAATTCAGAGGAAACCCAACTCTGATCCACTAAACAGAAGCAAGATTTCGGGAGCTTCCGAGCTTGAAATTGAGTGAGATGATTTTCAATTTGATGGTTTGTGAAGAAGGGCACAGATGTCAATTGGGGGAAAAGATTAGGGCACGATTGGGAGACAATAAAATTTTATCACTAGCTCCCGGGTTTCTCCCTCTCTCACTCCCTTTCTCTTTTTTTTTTCTTTTTTATTTTTTTTCCAGATAGGAAATTGTAAGAGATCAGGTGTTTGATTTTAGGGTTTGTTAATTGTATTTTTGGGGGAGGAAAGAGGGAGGGTTCACGGAGTCGATTCTATGGCTCGTCGTACGGTAGTCCATTTCTCCTTTCTATTTTTTCGTGACCTGGCGAAATCCCCGTTTTGTCCTTTCCGTCAGTTACCGTTTTCAATAGATTTTGGTGTGGTTGATTTTTTTTTTACGAAAATTAAAAATTAAAATTTTAAAAAATATATAATATAAATAATATGAAAATTAAATTTATAATATAAAAAATAATAATATTGAGTGTTTAAGAAATACGTAATTTTGGGACATCTTATAAAAATAAATAAAAAAAAAAAGACAGAAGGAGTATAAACTAATATTATTTTCTTTTTTATGGATATTTTTCACCCATTTTCATCCATTAATCATTATGATATTTTAGTCTTTACACGTTTTACCTTCATTTTCACTCTTCTAATCTCATTTTTCTAATCATGGGAAAAGCTTAAGCACCTTCAACTCTAAAAGCCATTTGAAATCATTACTTTCTTACCACTTTGATCAGATTTAAAGAAGTCAAATTGTCAAAAATTACAAGACTAAAGCTACCTTCAAAACATGGAAAATAGTCTAATTATACCTTCAAAATAAAAATTAATAAACCCAAAAACATTGATTTGGGTGGATTTCACTTGTTTATTCGTTTTCTCGAGACAATTAACTGAGTGAATTAGAAAGATATATAATTCATCGGCTCGGTTTTTCATCTATTCAATTTAAAAATTTTAAAAATTAAATTAATTGAATTTTTATAAAAAAATTGAAATTGATTGAATTTAATAAAAATTAAAAACAACCAAAATCAAACTTATTTTGATTGATTTTATCCGTTATTTTTTATTTGTATGAGAGTATTTTTTTGATATATTGTAAAAATATTTGTAATATTTATATGTATAATACATATCCAAAAAATATATTTAATCGTAGATTTTTCAATAGTTGGATTTTTATTTTTGTTTTTTATAAAAATTCAATCAAAATAATCGAATAAATTATTCTTCTCAATTGATTTAATACCAAAATCGAAAAAATTAATTCAAATTAAACAAACTCAATAAAGTATCATATTAAATCAAAGCAAAATCAATCTCGAGCTTAAAATCAAACTAATAGAGTCCCTCTTAATCAATTAATGCCAAAATTAAAAAAATTAAATTGAATTAACTAAATTCAATAAAGTGTTGTATTAAATTGAACCAAAATCAATCTCAAGCTTAAAAACAAACAAATAAGTTCCCTCTCAATCAATTAATACCAAGATCAAAAAAATTAATTTGAATTCAATAAATTATCATATTAAATTAAATCAAAATCAATATTTAAAAACAAACTAATAGTTCCCTCTTATGTAATTAATACCAAAATCAAAAAAATTAATCTAAATTAACCAAATTTAATAAAATATCTAGACATTTTAAATTACAACCCTCAAAGATAAAATATTTTTAAAATTAGTATTTTATATAATTTTAATTATTTTTAACCAAATTGAACAAAATTATTCTTAATGATATTACACACCATGCACATAATGTTACACGTCATATTGAAAAAATATTATCATTACACATTATGTATAAATACATGTTACAGGTTATGGTTAAAAAAATTGTTACACCCCATATTCAAAAAAAAATTCCTGTTACATGGCATGAAAATATTTTACATGTTATGTTGAAAAAATATTATTGTTATACGTCATGTTAAAAAAAATTATTGTTATATGTCATGTTTAAAAAAATTTTGTTACAATTTAATGTTTAAAATGTTATTATTACTTATGAACAAAAACTTTAAATTCTCTCAACTCTTTTTATTTTTATTTTTTTTGACAATTTGGCAACGATTAAAGTGTTTTTAAATATTTTCATAAATCAAAACACCAATTTTCTTATTTAAAACATTTATTTTGACTAAAAATCGAAAAAATTTATTTTGAAACCTTAAATTTATAAATTTTAATTTTTAAATTTATTGGTGTTTATGTTCCAAATTGATTTAATTAAAAATTATTTCAAACATTTATGATTTTTTCTATGATGTTAGTTTCATTTAAATTACTTAAAAATCAAATTTCTTCCAAGCATGTCAAAATTATAGTTTGGTATCTTAAAAGTGCGGAAAAGAGAAATTATGAGTACAACAAACGGATGTTAAAGATAAAAATTGATAAAATTAAAGAGATGGTTAACGAGAGAGAAATTAAAAGTACCGATGAAAAAAATTATGATAAATGATTTAATTTATTTAAAATAATTTTAAAATCTAAATATAGTTAAAAATAATTAAATTTATTTTAATGATTATTTGTAAAATACCTTTTGTCGTGAGGATTATTTATTGTAATTTTCTCTAAAATATCATACTACATTGAATCAAAATCAATCCCAAGTTTACAAAATAAGTTAATAGATTCCTTCTTAATCAATTAGTACCAAAATAAAAAAAATTAATCCAAATTAACCGAATTCAATAAATATCATATTAAATTGAATCAAGATCAATCTCAAGCTTAAAAACAAACAAATAATTAATCTCTAAGTTAATAGATTCCTTCTTAATTGGTTAATTCCAAAATCAAAAAAATTAATCCGAATTCAATAAAATATCACATTAAATTAAATTAAAATCAATCTCAAACTTAAAAACAAGTTAATAGGTTCTCTATTAACCGATTAACAGCAAGATTGAAAAAATTAATCCCACTTCAATTTGATTTTTAAGTCTTTTTTTATTATTAATTTTCTTTTGAAAAAAAGGGCATTTTCTTATTAGAAGACTCAAACCAACCAAACCAACACAAGCCGAAGCCTTGGTGAGTGGTGAAAGCACCCGAAACCTAAGAAAATCATCTCTCGGTTTCTCTCCCGACAGCTGGTGGTTCTTTCTCTCAATCTGGTATATGAGATATGGCGCCCGACCCAGATGCAGAGCAAGAAGCACAACGCCTGAAAGCTCTGGCAGAAACCAAGTACAAGAATTCAAACCTGAAATCAGCTTTAAAACATGCCAAGAAAGCCCACCGCCTTTTTCCAAACCTAGAAGGCATCTCCTCAATGCTCACTGCTTTTAAAATTCTCCGGGCGGCCTCCCAAGCCGACGCTTCTCCAGACTGGTATGGTATCCTCCAGGTAGAACCCTTCTCCCACATAAATTCAATCAAGAAACAATATAGGAAACTAGCATTGATTTTGCACCCTGACAAGAACCCATATTTAGGATGTGAAGAAGCGTTTAAGCTTGTGGGTGAAGGGTTTAGGATATTTTCTGATAAGATAAGGAGGAAAGAATATGATATGAAGCTTAGGATTAGGATTCAGGAGGAAAGGGTTGATGGGTTGGAAGAGAATGGTGTAGTAGGTGAAACGTTTTGGACTGCGTGTTCGAGGTGCAGGTTGTTGCATAAGTTTGAAAGGAAGTATTTGGGGCATAATTTGGTCTGCCCAAGTTGTAAGAAGAGCTTTTTGGCTGTGGAGGTTGACGGAGAAGGTGGTGACAGTGAAAGTACAGAGGAGGAGGAGGTGGTGGCCGCAGTCAGTGTAAGTGAGAGGTTGAAGCGGAAGATGGTTTCGAAGGAGAAAATGAGTAGTGTTAAAAGTGTTGGATTGGAGGGGGAAAAGGGTAGTGGTGAGACAATTAGGAGTGTGGGGTTAAGGAGGAAAGTGATTGATGAGAATTTGAAGGAGAAAGAGAGTGGTGGTGGTGATGATGGGTGGGGTGTGGGGAGATTGAGGAGTGGGGGTTTGAGGAGGAGGATGAGTACTGTTGGGGAGGTATTGGCAAGGTCTGTAGCTGGGAAGGTGGATGATGGGGAGGAGAAGAGATCAAGGTCAAAGAGGGTAAAAGCTGCAGAGGAGACAATGACACTTGCAGAAATGAAGTTGGAAATGAAGCAAAAGGTGAATCAAGGAAGGGAAAAATTGAATCTAAAAGAAAAGGTGAACATGGCAGGTGAAAAGGAGAAGGAAAGAGAGAGACATGTGCCTCCAAAATATAGAGTTTCAAAGATTGAGAAACAGAAGGCATCAGAGAAGAGTAAGGATTTTGAGATTGAGAGTCAAGGACCTTCAAAGACGAGTGGAAATTTGGGGATTATGACACGTGCAACTAAGAAAATAAGTGTAGATTTGGAAGCTAAGACTCAAGAAGGTGGGAAGAAGAATCAAAATTCAGAGCTCACTAAGCAAGGGACTTCGAGAAAGAAAGTGAAGTTGGACATTAAGAAGCGTTGTGGTTCAAAGAGTGGGGACATGGAGATTATGGCTGTGGAGGACTCAGATTTCTATGATTTTGATAAAGATAGATTGGAGAGGAATTTTAAAAGAGGGCAAGTGTGGGCTATATATGATGATGATGATGGAATGCCTAGGCATTATGGTTTGATTGAGGAAGTATTTACAGTAAATCCTTTTGAATTGAAGATGAGTTGGTTGGACTTTCAGAATAACGGGGATGACAGATTGATTAGTTGGGAGAAAAAGGGATTTCATGTATCTTGTGGGAGATTTAAGGCCGCCAGGAAGAGTTCCATAAACTCTGTGAATATCTTTTCACACATGGTAGAATGTGAAAGGGCAGCAAAGGAACTTTATAGGATTTATCCAAAGAAGGGCTCAGTTTGGGCACTTTATAATGAAGCTAAA
This sequence comes from Theobroma grandiflorum, assembly GCA_036013995.1. NCBI lineage: Eukaryota > Viridiplantae > Streptophyta > Magnoliopsida > Malvales > Malvaceae > Theobroma > Theobroma grandiflorum. The sequence continues at coordinate 848,080 of CP142131.1, read as the reverse complement.
TCAGGTGCAGCAGGAAGAAACTTTTCAGCTAGAGATAAACACTGCTATGACATAGTTGTGTTTTTAACTACCTACAGTGAGATTCATGGATTGAGCATGGCATATCTTGAGAAAGTTGATGGATTCAGGACAATATTTAAAAGACAGGAGATTGGGTGTCAGGCTATTAGATGGCTTGAAAAAGATGATATTCGGTTGTTTTCGCATCAGATTCCTGCTCGAAAGCTATCTAGCGATGATGTCCCTGATCTTTTGAAAGACTGTTGGGAACTTGATCCTGCTTCACTTCCTCCCGGTCTTCTTGCTATTGGCTTGGAAAGTTGATATTTCAGAAACCTTAATTGATTACTGTATAGCTTTTGCCTAATTATTTAGGAGGATCTGTTTCGATGCAAGTTTTAAGTACCCTGAGGAGGCAAGAAATGAATTTTAGTTGCTTTATAGTTTCCACAGGGTATAACACATATTATTCTAATAGGTGCTGCAAATATTTTCTCACCTCTTAAATTCTTGATGCGGCAGATTGTGAGCAGCCATCCTGGTTTTCATTAATTAAGTAGTTTTCTCTTACCAACTGCTTCATGATTTTCAGTTGCTGTAGCGTGCGGATAGAAACTTTTGCTTCCTGCACTTGTAAAGAAATTTGTGCATTTATGATGTTCTTTTAGGCACAGGGTGTACTTGATCTTCCCTTCCTGCCTCTTAAACTACTTGACAGGTTTCTCTTGGAGGCAATAGCCAACAAGACGTGTCTGGTCCATCTCCTATGAATGGCTTCCAAAATTTCCAGCATTTAGGCTTAAAGAAACCAGAGGGCAGGCCGTCTTGAGCTTCTTTCATTCATCAGTTCCGCTGACTTACAATGTTCTGGACTTTCAACTGGTTTAGCCTTCAGGCTGCATAGACTGTACCTGTGCTTCAATGATGTAACATGATTTGCATAGATAATTTCAGTTTCATGATGGATTTGTAAGTTTGCTTTTCATGCTTCAATTCATTACCTCTTCAACATTGTCAAAGATCTGTAAGCTGACTGCAATCTTATGGCAGCCATGTAAATCCTATAGGCTATAATCTCATGAAGCAAAATTTTCAATGATAACCTTGTTGAATTCTTCATTGTTCTTGCTCTAATCACCTCCATTGTGTGTCAGAAATATCAATTCCCATCAAAGTTTAATCCTATAATAGATTTTTTTGTTTTCACCAGGTGGTTGGGTTAGAGTAGTTCTGACCTATGAAACTTGTTTTTATACATATTGTAATAATAGGTTTGAAGTACAAAGAGTTCAAGAATTGTTATAATATTAAAATTAGTAATATATATACAAATATAGTAAATTACTAAGTTTGATGTCACGAGTTAAATGATAGATAAAAATTACTCAAATATTAAATAAATTCATAATAAATAATATAAATGAAGGATATGAATGTAATATTATTTTTTGTATAAATGAGGACTTGAATTTATTTTTAATTTTCATTTTCTCACACTTTTAACCAATTATAAGTTTGTAACTCCTTCCACTTATTTTTCCTCTCTTTTTTTCATTTCTTTTTGTGTCAAAATCTTTTCTAATAGTCGGAAATAAATTTTTTAAAGTATAAATGAAAGTAATTGAATTATTAGAATACTTTTGATTAAACATCATTATTTTAATTATGCAATTGAAAACCAAAAAAAAAATTATAAGCTAGTAATCTCAAAACCATCAATTTTAATTTTGACATGATTCCTCTAATTTGATAAATATGTAATTATATATGTATATTATAAATTATGGACAATACACTTAAAAAACAAATAATAAATTTTAAATTATTAAAAAATACATTTCGACATCTGATAATGTTCGATTTAGTGATTGACTATTTCTTGTCTTTGAATAAAAAATTATTAAAAATATAAAGAAGCTACAAAATGACTATCAAGCCCATATATACTTGGGTAATCGTGAATATTTTCGGGTCCCAGCGGATAAAAGAGTAAAGAGAAAAAAAAAACCCCGTCCCCATGTGGGCCGGATCTCCGATTGGACCGACTTGGCGGGTGAAATGTGAAAAAGGAATATCGTCCGTCCCCCGCTCAGTTTATAACCGCGTCTCTGTTTCTTCGGTTTTCCCCCCCGAAGCAGAAAATCGAAGAAAAAGAAAGATTCAATTCTGCGCCCGTGATTGATCGCCATCGCTATGGATTCGTAAGCTTTCTCTTGTTTCTCTTGAATTTAGGGTTCAAATTTTGATCGAAAGCTTTTTTTTGTGTGGAGAAACTAGGGTTTTTTAGGGTGATTCTTTCTTATGGGTCTCTTGTAGTTATCGCGATGAGGAAGGAGAGCCGATTATGGACTATGACGACATTCAATCCGACCCCGGTTCGCCGGAGCCACGACAAGACCTTCTTGATGACGTGGAGGATGACATGGAAGATTGGGGCCGACGAGAACGATCGCAGACACCGGTTTACGATACTGATAAGGTCGGGAAGCCGAGAAAAAGACTGGTCAAGAAAGGGGGCTCTATGGGAAAAGAGAGTATGGATGCCCCTGAGTTGTTAGATGAAGATGAAGATGCCAATTTTGGGAGGGAAGGATCGGAGTCGGATGCCAGGAAGAGGAAGAAGAAGGAGAAGAGGCTCAAGGAGAAAAGATATGGGGGAGGTGGTGAAAAAGGAACTGTTACGAAGTTGGGGAAGTCAGAGGAAGTGAATGAGATGTGGGAGTGGGTTAATCCTGAGGTAATTTTTTTTATGCTAATTAAATTATCGCATGGATGTTTCATTGGATTGTGTCTTCGGTGGTTTGGCTTTTTATTTTATATGTTCATCTTAAAGGACATCGGGATCTCTATTTTTTATGTGTGTATGGAAATGAGCAAGCTTGAAGTAATATCTTCACATGATTAAGAATTGCTGTCAAAATATTGGCTGTAGGCTCATCATTATCATTGCTACTAGTAGAACATGAATTTTTATAGTTCTTCCCATGGATAAATTACAAAGCTACTTTAACCTGTTTCTATATTTTTAAGTCATTGATGATTCTGTTTCTCCTCTGTATGTTTCTATTTAATTATATTAAGTTGCTTACTAAGATAGTTTGTTTGTAATCAAATTTCTGCTCTGGAATAAAATAAAATGAGGTCAAAGCTAACCAAGTTTTTTCTTTGACCATTTTCTCTGCACTGGATAGAATGATCAAGAGGGTGTTAGGACTATGGATGATGATGACTTCATAGATGACAGTGGTGTTGACCCTGCAGATAGATATGGGAGTGACAATGAAGCAAGGTCGCCTGGTGATGCCCCTCAGGTTGTCAATCATCTTTTTATGGCTATCATGTATGCTTGTCTTCATGTTGGCTTGCTATGATATTTATAGAATTTTGTACTTATAAATACAATTCATTGGTTGCTTAAAATATGTTTTGAAGAGTTTTGTTCTTTTAATGCTTTCTGGTTCATTTTTATGATCTTTTAGGCAGAGGAAGATGGTGAGGATCCTGAGATTAAGGAGTTATTCAAGATGGGTAAAAAAAGAAAGAAGAATGAGAAAAGCCCTGCAGAAATTGCATTACTGGTTGAGAATGTTATGGCTGAGCTTGAGGTAACTGCTGAAGAAGATGCAGAGCTTAATAGACAAGGGAAGCCCGCAATTAATAAACTCAAGAAGTTGCCACTTCTTACTGAGGTTCTCTCAAAGTAAGCTGCTTGCCAAGTTAATGTGGCTTGGATGTATTGGCCTCACAATTGTCATTCTTATTTTCGTTTAAATTGCTCTTTGTGTAGGAAGCAGCTTCAACCAGAATTCTTAGATCATGGAGTTTTAACCTTGTTGAAGAATTGGCTCGAACCCCTTCCTGATGGAAGCTTACCAAATATAAATATCCGTGCAGCGATTTTGAGGATATTGACTGATGTATAGACTGGCCGTCTTTCTGTTTTGCCCTGTTTAGTAATGGTCATCGCCATACATTTCCTTATATGAAAAAGTGAAATGTTGCTTTTTTCATGCAGTTTCCAATTGATCTAGAGCAGCATGATAGAAGGGAGCAGCTAAAGAGGAGTGGTCTTGGAAAGGTAAGTAATCACCTTAGGGAAAAAATCACATTCAGCTTTATGTTCAAGGTATCTTGGATTGGTTTTAGACCTTTTTCTTTTTCAAAATTTTTGGACAGGTGATTATGTTTTTATCAAAATCTGATGAGGAAACGACTTCCAACAGAAAACTTGCTAAGGATTTGGTCGATAAATGGGTATGTGTCGGTTTAAGCTCCTGGTTGTTTATATGCTAGGATTCCCCCTTTACTTTCTCATCTTCTTTAGATCTATATTGGCAATTGTCATGCCCTGTGGGCTTTATGTTTTATTTTATATTTTATGCATTAGCATGTTGCCTATAGGAGTATAGTTCTCATCTGACTTTTTAGTGGTTGTGATTTCAGTAATAGCTTGGTTTTCATCAAAATTTTGTTTGTCAAGTTCTTTTATGCATATTCATGAAATTCTTTTCCATCCAGGGTATTAGTTCTTTTATATAATTTTGAACATAATGCAGAGTAGACCAATCTTTAATAAGAGCACAAGGTTTGAGGACATGAGAAATATTGATGATGATAGGGTTCCCTTGCGAAGGCCTTCTGTGAAAAGGTACCTTTTCTAATCAGTTTTATGCAAAATATGCCATCTTGTATGTTAACCAATTTTGTCATGTGCATACATTTTCCGTCTGTGTTTCTTTTTAATTTTTTCAAATTCTTTTGTAGACCTGCAAATAGAGCTGCCGCAATGGAATCTAGAGATGGTGATTTTGATTTGGATATTTCTCGGTAAGATGTAATTACTTCCTTAGTTATATTTGTCCTGGTATTCATTTGGTTCACATCAGTATCTGATTCTATATGCTCTGACCCTTATTGTTGGTTATAAAAATTACAGGGACCACAAGTCTGGTCGATCATCATCAGGTCAACATGCTTCAAGGACAGAATCTTCTTCAAGGCTGCATGCTTCAAGGCCAGAAGCAACGCCGATGGATTTTGTTGTGCGTCCTCCGTCTAAGATTGATCCAGATCAAATTAGAGAGCGTGCGAAACAAGTTGTACAAGATCAGCGTCGTCAAAAGGTTTTTTTTTTTAACTCTCCTTAATATTAATTTTGTTTTGGTTTTATTGTTTGGAAAAGGTTACTTGATTAACGAAACAAAAGGGGATGTTCACCTCTATTGTTCCTTTAGCTGTCAGAATATCAAGATTGCAACACTCCTTAAATTTACTTCATGGTGATACCTGAACAATCTGGCAACAGGCATTCCAAATGCTCTACATTCCCTCTTCACTATATTTTCTGAAATAAAATGTTTACTTTCTCATGGCAGATGAGTAAGAAGTTGCTGCAGTTGAAGGCACCAAAAAAGAAGCAGTTGCAGGCTACTAAACTTAGTGTTGAGGGTCGTGGTATGCTTAAATACCTGTAATGTTACTGCACACCCAAATTGGCTGAAAAGAAGGATGCACCGGGTGAGCCCAATCCCATTAAATTTGCTGCTCGGTGACACTTGGCTGCAAAGACCTATATGAGCTTTCTGTTGTGTTGAAGAGAGCTACTTCAAGTGTCCTTGATGCAAATGTTTCTGTTTTACATCCAAATATTGGAAATGATAGATTGCGGCCATTTAACCTTCTTCAGCTTCCTTGATGATTTTATTGATCGGCTGCTGCACGGTTCAGAGATAAATGTGGTCGAATCTTAATACTTTTTAAATTTGAATGTTTTAGCTTCAATATTGATGCTATCACTACCTTCTATGTTCAAGGAATTTTGGGACAAACAACCATTGTTGTGGACCTTGCAGTTGCCAGTTTATATGGTTCTCAGTGTGGATTAGTCTTTGCTAAAGGGGAAAGAATAAAAAGTTGCATTGAGAAATTGAAGCAATGTCGAAATTCTCTTTATCAGAGTAAAAGGCTTCATATTTATAATGATAATAAGTACAGAAATGCTACATATTTCCATTTTATTATATTATCTCAAATTCCCCCACCAGAAAAACAAGACCTTAAACCAAAAGGCCGCAGTTGCACTGATTATGTGGATGTCGTTCAGCTACCCTTTCTATTGTTTAAGCAAGACCTTAACTTGAGCTCTTTGCCGTTTGTGCTGATTCAAGATGTTACCATTTCATGCTTACAAGCTGATAGAGGCTCTGCTTATTGTGATTTTGAAGTAGGATTTTCCATAAACTCATAGTGTCACGGCTCGTACCAATTTGCAATACCGTTCAAGGGTCTCATAGTCTCATAGGTTTAAAATGTTGTGAACAATACTTAAATGTTTAATTTTACCCTTCATTCTATATGAAATTCTTGATTTCCCTTTGAGGTCATGACACATAACATCTGAATTTCATGCAACATTTCGATTCTAAATTTCTAAAACCAAATGTCATATTTCCATGTATTTTAGAACTAAAGACTATCTCGACAGTTCTCTATATTTCGACTTAGATTAATATGTTGAATGTATGTATCGGGTGCTTGCACATGCATAAATGTCAACAAACATGTAAATGAGATGAATGATATTTAATGTTTATTATACAAGTTGGGAAGCAATCAATGGCTTGCAAGAAAAATTAGTGTAATCATATCTTCCATTAAATAATTATCTTATAATATAATCTTTCTATGCAGCTCACATTCAATGTTCAACAGTCTATACATGATTTTCTAATTGTCCATTGGCAAGATGCCTTATGCCATTGTCTCTATTCCCAGAACAAAAATGTACTTGAAGGGCCTCCTGAAAAAGGAAAGACAATATGCAAAATAATATATATAGCTCAAGAAATGACAAGATTAACTAGGGGAAAACACTTTGGGTTTCCAATTTCGGAAGCAAATCTCAATAATATAGATAGATACCTTCTTTTTCAAGATGTTGGCCTTCAAATTTCTCCCGAAATGAATGTTGGAATGAACATGAATATGTGGACACATCTTGGAGTTCACTTTGTCTTTACACTGGCAACCGCAGCAAGATAGACATATTGTCCTTCAAATCCATCTTTGGAGGTTGCAAAGTGCACTCATTTTATTTTAACATAGCTTGTGTTACCCATCAAATATTTCAAGCAATGGAGTCAGGATGATGATATCCAGCATGGAAACAAACATTATTTTCAAAACAGATGTTCCAGTCCAAAGGGTCTGAGGTTTGCTAAATGCTGACCTACATAAACAACTTAGATGATCATCTTAATCTTGATAATCTTTTCCGCTTTCGATTCTTCTTCTGCAGATTCTTTGTGATGCTCTTGGAGCTTGATGGAAGAGCTGGAAGGGAAGCAGGTATACCAACAAATGTTCTGCCTTTCTTAGAAACCCATTTCAATGGCATATTTTTTACCACAATGCCAATATCATTTGAACTATTCAGTTCAACAAGCTGTTTGATTTGATCCAGCATCTGGTGGGTCCAGGCAACTGACTCATCTAATGCAATGGAGTCATCCATTGGTTTCTTCAAAAGATCCATCAATATCTCTCTGAATGACTGAAAAGACATTGAAGGTTTGTAGCCTTCACGATTTTCACACATCATATTGACCTTGATGACATGCTTGCAAAAATTACCTTGCATTGACCATGCACAGTCACAGAAAGCAAAGTCTGATCCAGGATTCCAAACTAAATGTCTTATGCTGCTGTCTTTCTGGCTTGTGACCTTTGCAAATAGGTGGGCCTTATCACCTAAGGTAACAAAAGAATCAGGAATTTGCAGCGCTCGGTGCCAAGATGTAGATGCAATATATTCCTCCTTGACATTTTGAAAAGAATCACTTTCATCTGCATACCGATCAAGCCAATATGTTGAATGCAACTCAGTTGTCAGCTTGTGCACTAACCAGTCAACTCTTTGAAGTGCACCAAGATGTGAATCATCAAACAATTTTGTTTTCAGCTTCACATGGTAGGCTTCTATGGCACCAGATGCTTCCTGGCTTGCAAGTGGAATAGTTTTCATTGTTGAGAGCCACATTTCTGTCATGAAAAAAAAAAAAAAACCAACAACAGCAGTATTAGACATGGAAATCTTTGTGGCATTGCATGTGTAATAGCGAGAGAGATCTAACCAATCTTAGGCACCCAAGAGGATTTGAAATACTCCACGAAGGCAGTTTGATCAACAAAATCCTGAATTAATTCTTCCAAGGCAACTGAAGTATTGATGCCACCCCATATGCTGTAAACTATTTCACCTAGACGCTTAAAAATTTCCCGCTGAACTTCAATGTTGGAACATTTCTTAACAACATTCCTCAACCAAGATCTACGAACACGCCAAAGAGAAAATTGGATAGGACAATCAAAAGTATCCCTGATAAAATAGCCAAAATCAAGAGTAAGAAAGTGATACATTCAATACAAACCAAACTTTAAAGCAAAAATACCCTGCCTTATGGGATCAATCTCCATTGCTGCATCATCAATCAAAAAACCATTGATCTTCCATCCAGGCTCAATGCTCCGAGCTCTATCAAGCAAAGCTTTCATCCATTTAGTCACATCTGACTTTGCAACGCTGCGGGTAATGACCCATGCAACAGGCAATGCATGTTGTCTTGAATCAAAGACAAGAAGGGTGCATAAGGGGTACTGCATTCAGAAACATCATTATGTAATACCAAATGAAATAGCATTCTTCAAGCTCTGAGCAAACACAATTCAATCAGTTTTTTACCTTGAGTCTTTTAATACCAAATGTTGAATCAGCAGCAATAAGACTGCGATGGCCAAAACGAACCATCTGTTGCAACTGCCATTCTGTCTGAATCCCAAGAATGAAAGGATCTGTCTCAGATGTGTCCTGATAGAAAAATATAGATTTCTTATTCCGTTCAACCCACATCCGGATGCTAGCTTGATCATCCAGATCTAACTCGTGGGTAGATCTCTTAATGATCATCCCAAGTTTGCGGACATATTGGGAAGCAAGTGTACTAACTCTTGCATCTGAACCACAGTATCGTTGAATGCACTCAATGTGTTTCTCTAGCACATTTTCTTCAGGAATGCCCAGATAGATCATAGACATTGTTTGTTGTTGAATCTCATTGGAAATATATGGAATTTTCTTGGCACCAGGGCCAATGGCATCTTTGTCAAGGGGCCCATGGCAGACAAAACCAGATTTGTTTATATGGCGTCTCTCATTGTATATAATAAGTGCAAGTGATGGACGAGCGTAAAGACGTTTCACTACAAAATGGCATGTACATCCTCGCATGGATTGAGGTCTAGCAGCCCGGTTTCGGGTGTTTAGACGATATTTTCGACTAGGTAATATACCTCCACCTTCCCCATAATTTTCAGGACCGAAGGAACACCAATATCTTCACATGTTAAAGGGAAAATAATAAGAACAAATATTTCTCCTCAGGTAGAACTCATATTTATGACAAAAAGAAATTTCACATCATCTACACTTAAAAGAAATATATCAGGGTTTTGTTTCATAGAATCAATGAAAAGACAAGATTCTGATGCTCAGAGAGTGGGGAAATCAATGAGAAAAAAATGGGAAACATTGGTAAGCATTGGTCAAACTTACAGTCTATATTCCAAATATTCATCGCTTTTATACTCCTTTAAACTGCCCTTTGATCGTTTTCGTCCCCTTTCAATATGGAATCGTGTTGGGCATTCCACATTGGAGCATTCTCCAATTATAAATTCATCCACTCGAGCATAAGGAATGAGTGCTACATCATCATGGTGCTCAGCTGTGCCGAACTTTGTCCAAGTCAAATCAGCAGAAGAGAACTCCTCCTCTGGTGGATCTTGCACTGGAATATCAAGTATGGATTCAACTATCTCCATCTACAGACTATTTCAACCTTTAAAATTTACTACCAAGCCAACATTCAGCAGCATACCTGCAAAATTAAGCATAGAGACTGACATGATCCAAAAATAACAAAGATAAAATTTACAAAACATGCCACCATATCCATTTTATAAATTCTTTTTTCCCATAAATAACTTTTATCTTCACAAAAGAGACATGCTTGAAGAAACAGGATCATAGTTAATCTAGTCAGTAAATGAAAATTCCTATTATTGGAAATCTCATACTCAACCATTAGAGCCAAATAATGTCCATATCTTCTCTTCAATAGGTCTTTAAACTTCAACTTAAGCTAAGCAAGAGTTAGAGCTGCAAACTATGAAGCACCAAAACTTTAACAGCTCGCCTCTTCCCATATCAGCATCACATCTAAATCAATTATCAAATACTAATATGGCAAGAATAGGATATTAAAATAGATTGAAATCTAATTTTTGTTATTTTGGACATGGCAAGGATACATGAAAATATATACTGAACGAAGCTAAATGCATCAAATGATAGTATAATTACTCAGATTTTAAGATTCACATTCTGTTTTTCCCTTAAACTATTCCAAAACCAAACAAAGACCATAAATTCACCGAAGAGAGAGCAAGCTATTCAACATCAAGATATATTGTTTGAGCATACAGCGCAGACTCCAAACATGAACCAATCGATTACTTTCTCGAACTATAGCAGACTGAATCAGATGCGGTTGAAAAGTACCAGCAACAGCTAACCAACAAAATTTTACCTAGGAATACGACTAGTCCTAACTTAACAACGTAATTCGCAAAAGTTGGAATAAAAATCGAGTCTTGGCCTAAAATCTCCAATGCTAGACTAACGATAATGAGCTAACCATGTTCAACTTCACATCAAATTAAAAACCCAGTTTTAGTTTTTCTGGAACAAAGAGCTCAGGAAAGGATGTACATATCAATACATTGAAGCTAAGTATAATCATAAGCAAGCTTCACAATGATGTTTACTCCAACAAAAACCAATTTTTTCTCACCAACAGTCTTTTAGATAAGATAGAGAGAGTAGAAAAATAGTACCTGCCGACAGGACTAGCAGAAACAGGGCTTCATTCCTTTCTGGGTCTAGTCCAATTTAGTTGCAGATGGAACAGGAAATAGATAGAAAGTAAATAAAATAAAATAAAATAAAAGCAAAGAAGAGAGATTTTAGAGGGAGGGTTGTAGGGTTTTAGGCAAATTTTAAGAGAGAAACGGAGGAAGTGGTACAGTGAAGAAGGGGGCCGGTTGGGGTTAGTTTGGGGATGCGAATTAGATATCCTGATACCGGTTTCGGCTTACCCTGTTTTTAAGGGCTGCGCTGTGTTTGATTTGTCTGGTCTTTTCCCAACGTTTCTTGGCGAGTCGAACGTCGGCCACACGTTAAGTAACACGGGCTTTTGGGCTCTGGGTGAAAATCTTTTTCTCTTAAAAGTTTGATTGGTCAAGTTTGGGTCAATTTTCACTATTTTACTTTGTTAAAAATTTGACAAACATGTGCAGACCCTCGGTAACAAGTTTTTTTAATCAAATTTACGCTTTAAGCATCTCTATTTGCAAAAATACATCTCATGTTGTTTGCTATTAATTGATTTTCACTGTAAAAATGCAAAGATTTGATCAAAGTGAATGGTAAGCTTGTAGGTTAAAATCAAGTCAATTATTCATTAAACAACAAGTCCTCCATCTTCCTAAGAAAAAAAAGAATTGCTCCGCACTAAACGTTAAATAAATATTCCATCAGACAAATTTCACTGCTTTCTGTTTTTCATTTTGAGTTTCAGTTACAAACACAATGCTGGGTTTTGATTGAAGTACTGATGATCAATAGGCTGCCTTGTCTGCCACACTCAATAGGCTGTATTTGAATGCCTGGTTTAAAACATTATACAGAGAATTTCACACCTTCATCATCAGCTGAAGTTCCCTTAAAAATTGCAAGCTTCCCCTTTTGTTCTAGTATTTTCAAAGCTCGCATTAAAATCGTGCGATCTATCCCATGAAGCTCTGTGGTAAAAAACGAGGGAGAGAATGTGATTAGTAGAATGTAATGTTTAGGACATAAATTTCCCCTAGTAGGTGAGTTTACATGTTAAAGATGTGTGAATAAATGTATATGGATTATGATTCATGCTTTTTTCATTTGTGGTTGGGGGAGAGGCTCGTTATGGAGAGGGAGAATTACCAACCATAAAAATAAACAAAAACTTTTACATAAAAGCTTATTCTTTTCCAGCATTGCTATTTAGATAAAAACAGAAGTTTGGCAAAAACTTATTTATGCCCTAGGTGGGACTTGTGGATCTATAATATGTCCACTCTCCTTGCATTAGAAACATTTATCAACACATCCAGCATGCAGTTTGAACTGACATATATTTCCAGGGCACATGCAGATGATAGATGCTTTCCCTCTCCACACACCACCACAAGTCAGACCCTCTCCTAGAACTATGGAAAGGAAAATAAATAAAAAGAAGAAAAAAGAATCATCTCCAACAAAACTCACAGTATTATATAGGTAGAACAATTTTCCACAATCATTTACTAATCTGCGTCATCTAAGCATCAAATGAAATGCACATTTACCTGTTCCACGAGATTCAATCCCTGAACGTATTTCCTCAACAGTCATAACACTGTCTTCGAAGCCATTATCTTTCACCTAATAACATATGCAAACATATTAGAAAATAACGTTTGGAACATGCCATCTACTTATTAACAGTTCATTACTAGAATAGCCAAAAAAAAAAAACAACCAAGATTAACTCACAAAGTTTAAAATAATGTCAGCCCAATCTTGAATTCGGTGCCAAAGGATACGACATTTCCTATGTCCTTTATCTAACCATTCTGCACGTCCTGTTGCATCAAAATCAAAATTTAAGAGCTTCCAATGGAATTAAAGATGTTGTAGCATAATCTTGTATTAGTCAACCAGCAGAACCAGAAAATACCTTCTGAAACCAAGGCTGAGAGGAATGCCTCCCTAGCTTCGTGACTGAGAGTACCTGCACCAGACCAAAAAAGCAAGAGGAATAACAAGACTTGAAAAAAGTGAAGGCAATCCTCAAAGAAATATCTTCATTTTTTATATATTACTCATGAAAACCGAGTAGACAAATTCTCTAAGCAAAATACTGGTTGTAAGACAAATGCATCTTTAGAAATCTAATCACTGAGATGGCTTAACTAGAACTTAGAGAAACAGGTCTTACGTTCAATCACAGGATTTGAAAACAGAGGAAATTCTTCCTCAAGCCCAATGATAAATATCTTCTGAGTTCTGCAGTAATCTAGAATAAGTTCCTTCCAAAGTTGTACCTGTTTCTCACGAGTCTCTCTCACCGGCTGCAAACTGCAGAAATATGTGAAAATCAATCCCAATTATTAAAAAATAAATACTCACAATGGATAAGGAATATCACATTGCAAATATCACAATAACAAGGATGATGATAATAATGAAACTTTTGAGCTCCACTTCTACATCATCTTCTAGGAAGGTGTTCAAATGGAAAAAATATTAAGCATATACAAATGCAATTTATGATAAACCAGTTTAACAGATGGGAAACAATATTTTCCATGAAGTTCTAGAGAGAAGATTGAAATAAAAAGAGTTGAAAAATTGGAAGAAATATAAAGTATATACAGATGCAACTCAATAAATATTTGTAATAAAGCATCCAACTTATCTTCACAGATGAGGATCAATCTTTTCCATGAAGACCTAAATTTATATTCTTCATTGCTTATAAAAAGTGACTAGAAGCAATAATAGATTGTTCATAGTTTTGCTAGAAAGTGAATAAAGAAAAATCTGAAAAGACAAAGAGAAAAGGAGAATACGTGAAGTATGGAGGGTAGTTGAAGAAGTGGGGAAGCTTGAAATCACCCAATTTCTGCATCTCTCGTGCTCCTTTTACAATAGATGTCACATAAAAAGCATATCTGTAACTAACAGGGGAAAAAGAACGGGAAGAAAGGGAATGGGGGAGAGAAAATTTTAGCAGCAGCACAAAAATAATATTAAAGGGTCCCAACCACATTCAAATTGCCAAATACATCCTTAACTAACAAGAAATAGCTAACGTCAATAAACAAAAATCAAAGAAACAGGAAAAAGAGAGAACAACAACAGTGAAATCCGGTAAAGAAATCAAAGATTATTTGCAAAATTATCAAAGCAAGGGACTCCAATCTTCCTTATCGATGGCATTCAATGATAGTACGACGTTTGATGGCATATTTGGGGGCATTAGTACCCAAGGAATAGAGAGAAGAAAAACATAGTATGGAATTATAGAACATTCATTGTACATTTAGAAAGGAACGATATCCAACACATTGCATAGATATCATAGATGATAAACCAAGGGCAAAGACCCAGTAATATACAAATGATCAAAAGCTTGTTAGTTAACTAAAATGGAATAAACAGCCACTAGTAAACAACAAGCTGAAGCTGATAAAGGAATGAAGAAGGATCCCTTCTCAATTATAATCAAATCGAATTCATAAAAGAAAACAAGCAAACAGATTTGGGTTTGATTCGTATAAATTCTCAAATTTCAAATTTCTGAATATGTGGGTTCTTAACCATCAAACAAGAGAGTAAATTGAAGAAAATTATACCTGATCGGGAAGAGAAAGTTTTCAGCTTTCTGGTCGAGTTCTTTGATGTTTGCCAATTAGTCTGTCTTTCTTCTCCAGTCAAGTTTTATAAACACGTTTTTTTAAGCTCAGTAATTTTTACCGTTAGATTTAGTACTTTGATTCTAAACCGTTGGATGCAGTTTAAATGCATAAAAAAACCCTTTTTTTTTTTAACTTTTTCTGTTTTCTCTCTTAGTTCCCACATCTCTCTCACTCTCCGGTTCTTAGCTCTTCTAACAGCAAAAAAAGATTAAAGAAATCATTTCTCTTTTATTTTTGAGAAGAGAGATACGTTAAAGGTGCGTAATTTACTACTCAGACATCTGAATTCTATTTGATTGAAATCGTGAGTTGATAGTCAAAGTTGGGATCTTTTATGAGGTTAAACTAAAATTTGCTTATTTTTGAGATTTGGGTTCTTTCTGTTAACTCTTGAAAATGTTTTGAATCATAATTAAGCTAGTTCTTGTTCTACTGAATCAAAAATTCTGATTATCAAAGTCTCTACCTTTTTTCTTTTTTCTTTTGCTTTCAATATCTAGGAGAATACAGGAGAAAGAACACTCAAAATTCAAACTTTAGAATGTTAAACATTGAATGTCTCTTGGTCTAAAAGACTTAGAAAGAAAAGAATAATGTGCCAGGGTGGACCTTTGAACAGAACAAACTTTCTTGCTGTTTTAGAATATCGTAATTCAGGATTCAAGAAAGAACTGATTTTTGAATCTGGGTTTTATGTGTTCTAGGTTTTGATATCCCATAGAACTTGAAATTCAGGCTACGGAAGGGATGGAACAGTGGAAGGATCAATTAGAGCAGTTGAAGAGTCAATTGGAGCCATGGAAGAATCAATTGGAGCAGTGCTTGTATCAAGCAATTGAGTATTTGAACCAAATACCCCCGATTCAACTTTATGCTGCTGTTGCTGTCTTGCTCATCTCTACCCTCTTGCTTTTGTCCCGTAAGCCCGCATTGCTTTATAACTATTAATCTTGGAATAAAAGTGCTGTTTATTCTTGTTTTTCGAAGAATTAGTTTGTAGTATTTCCTTAGTTTTGGGATTTTTTTCTTGGCTATATGCATATTGGAAATTTGAAATGTCATTCTTTTCTGGTAGGATAAGTAACTAGAAACATTTTTCTTGAAAAAAATATATGGTTTTGTTTATTTATTTGTTATATTTTATCTGTGAAGTTGTTGGGTTTTTGAGGTCAATAATTGGTTTAACTAAATGAATGCTTGTTAGATTTGGTCAGTTGCTCAAAGCATAAGCATCAAGATTATCATCTTGATTAAAACATATTTAGACTGAATATAAAGCTACAAGATGTTATATTGGAGTGCCTTACCGTATTTTTTAATTTTATGAATTCCCGTTGAGCAAAGATGTCAGTCTAATCCTATTAGGTTGCAATGGCTTCAATAGATGTCTAGATCTTTACATGATTTTGCATTCTATGATTTTTGTTTTGAGGTGCTTATTCTAGATATATTTGGTTTCCTTATTGGAGTGTGAACTTTTAGTTATGTTCACTAATCTTTTTCTCATTCTTTGTCTCACAGTCCGCTTGTTCAAACGCACAAAATCTAATACCATTGTACTCACTGGCCTTAGTGGGAGTGGAAAAACTGTTCTGTTCTATCAGGTGTGCGGTGCCATTATTTGCTTTGTTCCTTTTGAGAGTCTCAAAATCTGAAATGTTAAATTCAAGTGTTACTTTGTTGGTTGTGCATGTTTTACCAAATTAAGCAAAGATGTCTTGTTAGCTGCCAAATATACAATGTACTACTACAACATATGTATTCGGTGACATTGGTTTTTAGCATAATTGGAATGCCTAGTGATGTGTTGTCATAACTTTCTTGACATGATTTCTGTGCCAGCTTCGTGATGGTTCCTCACATCAGGGCACTGTTACGTCCATGGAACCAAATGAGGGCACTTTTGTGCTAAATTCAGAAAGTAATAAGGTAATTCATCTAAACTTGGCTTTCTAAGATTAGTTTACACATTCTGTTTTCCTACCATATATAGGGGTTAAGCAGTCTTATTTCATTCTGTGTCATCAATTTCGGCTCTTAGATCATTGTCTTAAATTGAACTTACATATCTATTCTTGACAGAAGGGCAAAACAAAGCCTGTCCATCTTGTTGATGTTCCTGGGCATTCTCGTCTGCAGCCCAAACTGGATGAGTTTTTGCCTCAAGCAGCTGGCATTGTGTTTGTTGTTGATGCTTTGGAGTTCTTACCGAACTGCCGTTTAGCTTCAGAGTAAGAATAAACCATAATAATATACACTCTACACTTGCAAGTCTCTTCCTTCCTCTCCCATCCCACTTTCTGTTTACCGTGAAGGATTTAGCTGCAATATTGCTTCTGTGCAACAGGTACCTGTATGATATTTTGACCAAGGCCAGTGTGGTCAAGAAGAAAATTCCTGTTCTTATCTGTTGTAATAAAACCGATAAAGTGACAGCACATTCCAAGGAGTTCATCAGAAAGCAAATGGAAAAGGAAATGTATGGCCTCGAGTCCATTTCTCTCTACATATTCAATGTTTGCTTAGTTATCTTCTTCTGCAATATCCCCGCATATGCAGCCCTCTTGATCTCCCTAAACCCCTTGCTATAGCTACTCTGCATGAGATTACTTTTTATAGATTGAAACTTACAATGTCCTGCTTGCATAAACACGTGTATATATGCATTCTCTCTAATTTTTAGGGAACTTGTGATCTTTCCCATAGGTCATTCATTATTATATACTTAATTTTGTGCCTTTTTCTCCATTTTATAGTGATAAGCTGGGGGCGTCAAGAAGTGCAATATCAGCAGCTGATATTTCAAATGACTTCACTCTGGGGGAACCTGGAGAAGCATTTGCATTCTCTCAGTGCAGAAACAAAGTTACCGTCGCTGAAGCTTCTGGTTTGACAGGGGAAGTAGCACAAGTAGAACAGTTTATCAGGGAACATGTAAAGCCATAGGCTAAAGGCATTCTGCTTCCTTTATGTCTCTGTAAAAGTCTCTTTGAAAGCTGGTTTGGATATTCCATCTTGAACGTTGAAAGAAGGCCTAAGAAAACCTTTGAATTTATAAGAGAAAAAAGGAGAGGAAAACTTAGATGTGAACTAATTTACAATATTGTTTTGGATTAGATGTGAATGTGATTGCCAACAAATTATTGTATTTCTATGAACTTTTAGAATTCTTTCTTTCTTCTTCATCTGTGATTGAAATGAATCAAAAAATTGTAGCCAACAAGCATTTAAGCTATGGGATTATCAATAATTTTCAATAAAAGTATTAATTGTTTTTTAAAAAATGAAAAATACAATAAATTTGAAGCTATCTGAATGTGATTATGAAGTGATTATCATATTTCTGTCAATACCCAAAGTTTGACTTCATCCACCCAAATCATCATTTCTAATTTTTTGTCCTTTTTTTTTTGGCCAAAAGAGTTTTCCATTTTGGTCTAACTTGCAAGGCGGAATTTTTAGTGAAAAATAATTATAACTTTAATAAAATATATATATATTTTTTTTTGGAAAAAAAACCTCAATTTGAGTAGGGTTGGTGAGTGGAGCCCAGTGGACATAGTTCTCAATGTCAAATACGAAACACTTTGAATGTGTTGTGCTGACTGCTGAGTTAGTACTTCGTGTTGTGTTTGTTGATTACTGAGTTACCGAATCTCAGAGTCAAGCTTCCCAGCTCTTCCCGGCGCTTAGCATTTCCCTTTATAAAAATTCTCTCCTTCCTTTCCAAACCTCTCAAATTCCTTTAATTGTTTTGTATTAACTTAAATACCCAGTTTTCAATCTCCGAATCCTGATCGTTGGCGACAATGGAAGTGTAAGTTTCACTTCATTCGGCTGAAATTTTGTTAATTTGGTTTAATTTCTTGTAGATTAGCACGAATTATTAAAAGGGCAGTTGTAATTCTGCTTTAGATCATTCCTATGATTTAAGCCTAGTTAATTTTAATTTATTAATGGTGATATATAGAGTTGCTTCTGCTCCGGGGAAGGTGTTGATGACTGGGGGGTACTTGATTTTGGAGAGGCCAAATGCTGGGATTGTTCTGAGTACAAATGCCCGTTTTTACGCTATTGTGAAGCCAATTCATGAAGATGTCACGCCTGAAAGCTGGGCATGGGTACGTTTTTCCTTTAATTTCTATGCTTCTATTTAGTTTTTTTTTTCTTTTAATTTAGTTTGCTATAGTTGCATTCATTCCTATGCTTTTATGAACTCCACGAGCTACTATGAATGATCATCACATGTTCACTTGAGTGTAAATAAGGAAATCTGACACTGAATTATAAAGCTAACCCAATTAAATGAACACGTGTCAAAATTCCATGCTCGCGGAGTTTTTAAGCTTCAGTGCTGGTGCATAGGATAATGGTGATCCCTTTGCTTAATGTGATTCCCGTTTCTAGTTGATAGTTCAAGTGGCATACTTTATTACTGTTGAAATTCTCGTATTTTTCCTCGATGTAGAAACCAGAGGGCCTATAGTAGTTTCTTGATTGCTTTAATCAGCAATTTACTAAAAAATGCTATTGTAACTTTCATTGGATGACTGTGCTTTACTGATGAAGAAACTCTTGGTCTGAACTCTTGTCCTCTATATCCTATTTCAGGCATGGACCGATGTCAAACTAACATCTCCTCAGCTTTCCAGAGAAAGCACATACAAACTGTCTTTGAAGCATTTAACGCTTCAGTGTGTATCTTCAAGGCAAGGTTTCATCATATGATGGAAGTGTGTTTTCTCTTGCATATCTATATTGCATCGTTTTTTGAGTTTGAAGGACATTAGAGAAAGCTTCAGTAATTTCAGTCAACCTTAGTTCTTTTTGTTCCAACAATTATACCAAATTTAAGCCAAATTATTAGAGCAGCACTGGGTTGTTAAGTTGTTTTACTTATTTTGGCATATACTTCCAGTGAATCAAGGAACCCTTTTGTAGAAAATGCGATTCAATATGCTGTAGCAGCTGGACGTGCAACTCTTGACAAGAATAAGAAGGATGCATTAGACAAACTACTCTTACAAGGTAATGTTTAATGCTGCATTTTTTTTCTCTTATTTGAATGGAAACCATAACTTAGAAATCTAATTTTGGAACTTAATTAATCATGCAGGTCTTGATATCACAGTCTTAGGTTGCAACGACTTTTATTCGTATCGGAATCAGGTATTTTACCTTTTCTATTTAATACTTTCTTTATGGAATATACCTCTTGAAATGTGCATTTACTACTATTTATTATGGCATGTAAATTCTAGTTACCGTTGCCCTTTCTTTTATGTAAGTACTACAATATAAGCTGCAATGTGTTCTTCTACAGATTGAAGCTCGAGGACTTCCTTTGACACCAGATGCATTGGCTGCTCTACCACCTTTTACATCAATTACTTTCAATGCTGAGGAATCAAATGGAGGAAATTGTAAACCTGAAGTTGCGAAAACTGGATTGGGTTCATCAGCAGCAATGACAACTGCTGTAGTTGCGGCTTTGCTTCATTACCTTGGTGTTGTTAACCTTTCCGCCTTGTCTGAAGATCCACACCAGCAAAATTCCATGGATCTTGATGTCGTGCATATGATAGGTCAAAGTGCCCATTGTATTGCACAAGGAAAAGTTGGCAGTGGCTTCGATGTGAGTTCTGCAGTCTATGGGAGTCAGCATTATGTTCGTTTTTCACCAGAAGTGCTTTCTGCTGCCCAGGTCTCTCTCTCTCTCTCTCTCTCTTTCCTTCTTTATGGTTAGGTGTAAGGAATAATGTGCAATGGGAAAGATCTCAATACATCTCAATCACCAGAAAAGGAATTCCAATGCTCTTTGGGCAATCAGCCTGTGATGGTACATATAAAACTTGTGCGACCATGTTTTTGAAAGACAGCCCTAGCTCATATAGGTGTGATAAATACTAGGTGTATGAGTTGAACATTTAATGCTATTGCAATGCTGCTTGTGGATCACCACCTAGGCTGTTTCTCATGGATAAATATATGGCTTTTTTATATTTTTATATTTTGTATAAATGCACGAAGTAACTGGCCCACTGAAAAGAACGCATGCAAACATTTCTCCCTTGTATTTGATTTTTCCTAATAGGTTGCCTTATTTGCTACCTTATCAACTTTTAACCACTTATTGGACACATTAAGGTCTATATAACTCAGGCTTGGTCAAGGCTTTCTTGCCGTTAGATTACCCTGTTCTCAAACAAGTTTCAGTTGCCCTATTTTTTGGTGTTATATCATTTAGGAGGGTAGAATACTTCCACAAACATCTTATATTGACATTGAAAAAACAGTAGACTCAAATTTTAGTGACTTTTATTGGGATTCTTTGTAAGATCTCTTGTAATGTTGCAGGCTGCAGTGCAAGGAATGCCATTAGAGGAAGTCATTGGCAACGTTCTAAATGGAGAATGGGACCATAAGAGGACTAAATTCTCTCTGCCACCATTAATGACACTTGTAAGCATTATGAGTTTCATCATTTACCACTTAAATTATAATACTTTCGTGAGCATATATGGTATGTTCTCTATGTGATTCTGCTTAATTAATTAAATCTTCTCAGCAAATTAGCTCCTTGTTAGTTATTCACTTACCAGGCATAGGAGTTATCAACTCACTCCTTATTACTTTCTTACCTTGTATTTTTCAGCTTTATTTTCCGTCAAAGCTAGCTTTTACGTATTTTTAGGTGCCCATGTTATTTGTGAAGAGTAAGTCAGGATAAAATCCCTAAATGGTTCTTGTACTTCTTGTACACATGCATAATTATTGAAGTGAAGATGTAGTGGTACAATCACGTAGATCTGGATATTGATATGGGCAAAAGAATGATTGGAAACTTAATCTAGAAACATTACTCAATCTTATTCATTCTCTTCTTTTTTTGTTCTTTTATGAAGAAATGAAAGGTGGCTTGTAAATCTTGTTAAAATATTTTCCTTAGCAAAAGCAAGTATTCTATAGTCACAAGGATTGTTGTGCTGTCACAGTTACTAGGAGAACCCGGAACTGGTGGATCATCAACACCATCAATGGTAGGTGCTGTTAAAAAATGGCAGAAGGCTGATCCTGAAAAATCCCAAGAAACATGGAGAAAGCTAGCTGAGGCTAATTCAGAACTTGAGAAACAACTCGACATGTTAAGCAAATTAGCCAAAGAACATTGGGATGCTTACAAATGTGTGATTGATAGCTGTAGCAGGCTTAAACCAGAAAAGGTATGTTCTCAGACTACTCCCCTAGTACTCAAGAAAACAACAATAAAATATAATTTCCTAGTGACGCTTTTACTGAAAAAAATGAACATTTTGTCTTTCTGGATTGCACTCATAGCAAGAAAAAAATTGAATATTTGTCATACCAATTATTCAGAGTAGTCGCTTGCTCAGGATGATTCTCTATTTCTGAAGATAACACTGCTGTACTCATACCAAACTATTGTTTGGTTAAATTGTCTTGTCAAATACTATTACCTTCCTCCATTATGCTCTCTTTCCTTCCAAATGTTGATTTTTAAGATGGTCTCTTAAACCAATTGCACGGACAGTGGATGGAGGGAGTTACTGAGCCAATCAAAGAAGCAGTTGTTAAAGCACTG
Source organism: Theobroma grandiflorum (assembly GCA_036013995.1). Lineage (NCBI taxonomy): Eukaryota > Viridiplantae > Streptophyta > Magnoliopsida > Malvales > Malvaceae > Theobroma > Theobroma grandiflorum. Next base: position 825,861 of record CP142131.1, on the reverse strand, counting down.
CTACAGGCAAGGGATGCTATGCTTGGGATCAGAAATCACATGCGACTAATGGGAGAGGCGGCAGGCGTTCCGGTAGGTTATTGTCTCTTTGATTTGATGCTTGCTTCTTTTCATCTAGTCATTCTTTTACTTTTTCCATATTCTCATAAAATGTCCATGTTTAAGCATTTGCATATTTGTTAAAATGTAGAATAAATAGCAAGAGGTTGATTTTTTTTTATCCTTTTTTCATCTGATTTATTAAGAGGTTAATATTGTTGACATGCAAAGCTTGATTGATTTACCTTGCTAGATCCTAAATGGACTATCCTCTTTTTTATTTTGGGATGCTCAAAAAAACTTGTCCCTTATCAAAAGTAAAAGGCTAATTATTAGCAAACTTTTCAACAACACCTGTTAAAGTTTTATCAACTACTTTTCAAATATATATATATATATATATATATATATATCAGCTAAGGAGTAGGGATATACTTCTTTGATGGGTTCCAAAATGTTGTGTTATCATTTTAGTTTAGTGCATTACCTTCAAGTTCTACATCCTGTAAAAATTTTTGAATTTAAAATTGCAGATAGAACCCAAATCACAGACTCAACTTTTGGATGCTACTATGAATATGGAAGGAGTTTTGTTGGCTGGGGTTCCTGGAGCAGGTGGATTTGATGCTATCTTTGCTGTTACTTTGGGGGATTCCAGCAGCAATGTGACAAATGCATGGAGTTCACACAATGTCCTGGGCTTGTTAGTTAGGGAAGATCCTCAAGGTGTTTCTTTAGAAAGTGGTGATCCACGAAGCTGGGAAATTACATCTGGGGTTTCTTCAGTCCATATCAAGTGAGCTTGATTTCTTTTTGTGTATTTGATGAGTTAGGAATGCCATATTAAGGTTTGGTGGAAAATGTGATTTCCTACAGAAATTGTACTTTGTTTTGGAGATTGATTTAATTGGGGAAGGGTTTTAAATCGACAGATAAAGCCTCCTCTAAAAAACCAACTGTTATACATTTAAGTTCCTTGAACAATGAATACATAGAATAAGAGAAAAAAAAAATACCCTGCCCACAATTGGTAAGGGTTCATCTTGCTTACTTTTTCTTGAACAATGTTTGACATTTTAGCAGGAGATCTTGTTGTTTCATCAGGGAGCTCCTTATTGAATGCAATCATTGGCACTATAACCTTCTGTGGACATACTAAACAAAAAATATTGACAAATCTAAGCTGGTGTTAATCTCCTTAATAGTTTTCCATACTCTTTAGAGATGGTCCCAGAATTTTTCACTGCAGAACTTGAGCAACTAGTTGAGATGGGAGGCTATAATCAGCTTCTGAATTTCAGGTTTGTTTAGCCATATTTTTGATGTGAAGACCATCCAATGATCTCTACTTCATGCATAAGGCTAACCCGGATTTGCAACATGAGCAAAGGTCCTATCTGCACCTTAAAATTTTGTATAGTTAGGTAAAAGCACATCCTGAACAATTTTTCTAGTGATTGCTTCCAGGCTTGGTTCACGGTCTTCAAAACTCTGCCATTACCCTCATTATTCTGAAACAGTTCTCAATACCCTGCCGTTGTTATCTTCATTATTCTGAAACACAATCTTTTAGCAAGAAAAGATGTGGTTAAAACAACTTCTGATTTATGTTTCTTCAGTCTTTTGTAGAACAATTTTCCTTTGTATCGAGTTTGTATAGAAGGAGATAGCATTCCAAGGCAGAGGGAAGAAATGATGATGATGTGAATTTTATCATTTCACCAGTAATCCCTACAAGAACAAGTTCCATCTTTAAAATGGTGGAACCGATTACGATCTCTTACTGTAATTTCACGTTCATAGATGAGGGATATTAGTTTGGTATACGTATGACAGTCATTGCACATCCTAAGGTTTCTAGCTATTCTTATAGGAGAACCCTGAGATGTATGTATAAGGGCAAATGCAATTGCTAACTTCTGACTATGGCCTTTCAATCTCTGTCTCTTCTCTTCTTCATCTACATCAAGCAATACCTGTGATGTATCTGGGCAATAACCTTCAAATTTTAGCTGCCATTCCATCTGGTGAATCATCTCGTAGACACTTACACGTTGAGGATGAGACGTGTCTTGTGAAACAAACTTGTGGATTCTTCTCCCCACCTCAACCAGGCTAAAACCTGGCACCTGGTGCAAACCCTTTCTAGCCATTTCCACCCGAATTTTAGCCACCTCCTGCCACCTTTGAGCTCGTGCATACATATTTGACAGCATCACATAGTCACCGGGATTTTGCGACTTTGACTGGAAAAGATGCTTAGCTGCAATCTCTCCTATTTCCAAGTTACAATGAACTCTACAAGCACTGAGAAGGCTCCGCCAGACCACATCATTGGGCTTGATAGGCATGCTCTTGATAAACTCAAGAGCTTCATTGATCATGCCAGCTTTTCCCATGAGGTCTACCATGCAACCATAATGCTGAACTGTTGGTGTTATCCCATGCTCAGATTTCATTCTGTCAAAGCATCGGTAGCCCTCATCAACAAGGCCAGCATGACTGCAAGCACTTAATACACCCACGTAGACAACATCATCCGGGTCCAGACCATCTTTGAGCATCTCTGAGTATATCCTTAGAGCTTCCTCACCATGTCCATGCAGGGCAAGTCCTGAAATCATTACAGTATAGGACATTTGGTTTCTCTTGCCCATTTTCCGAAAGAGTGATAGACCTTTCTCTAAACACCCGCATTTGACATACATGTCTATCAAGGATGTCTGTACTATAACATTGAGTTCACTAATGTTCCTCTGCAAGGACCCATGCGTGCACTTCCCCAAATCAAGAGCACCCAAATGAGTACAAGCAGAGAGCACAGTAACCAGTGTGCTTTCTTCAGGCCTCCAACATCCCTCACTACTCATGTTCCCAAACATCATCAAGCACTCGTACCATTTTCCAAAACTAGCATATGCTGCAATAATAGCACTCCAAGAAGCAACACTCTTTTCATCCATTTGCTCAAAGATTGCACAAGAATGTTCCATCTCCCCACATTTGCCATACATATTGATCAAGCTGTTCTGCACATACAAATCGCTTTCAAGGCCACGCTTAAATGCATGCCCATGAATTTGCTTTCCTTCTTCTTGTGCCTGTAACCAGGCACATGCCTTGAAAAGAGCAGGATAAGTGAAATTATCAGGCTCAACTCCTTTTTCAAGCATCTCATAATAAAAAACTAAAGCTTCCTCAAAGGTCATGTCTTTGACATGAGCTCTAATCATGGTATTGAATTCAAAAGTACCTGGTTCATCAATTTGTTGAAAAATTGAACAGGCATAGTCCATGCTACTCCCATCTGAGAGGGCACACGCAGCCACTAGATTGCTTGCACAAAAGGAGTTCCAAAAGAAACCCCACTTGACGATCTGGGCATGAGCTTGCCTGAATTCTTCCATGTTCTTGCACCTCTTCAGGATAGATAAGCACTCTTGCTCCTTCAACCTCAAACTCAACTCTGGGCTTTGTGGTGGATCTGCAGGTAGTGAAAAGAACTGGGTTTGCTGAAGGACTGAAGTCCCAGGCATCCTGTTATCTACATCATGGTTTACCAATCTAAACTGCCATATGGATTAATATGAGAACCATAACCTTCTTTTCAACAACAATCAAATTTCCATGTTAAAGAGGTACAGAAATTAGAGAAAAAAGGTGAGGAAAACAACATTGATGATAAAAAAGAGATGGGAAAGTGACAATGTAAAATTTATGACCATTTGTGCTAGCAAGGAGATTGGCAAAAGTGACAGAATTTGAGATTATGGTATTTAGTGATCTCAACTTGAGAAACACAGCTTGAAGTTGGACTGAAATCAGAACAAAAGTGAAACGAGAATGACTTTGCAGCAGCTTTGGAAGTAGTGTGAGAAGAGTTTGTTAAAGGAGTTTGAATGTCATCCATGGGATTGAGAGGAGAATCCCAGCCAGGGAAGTAAAGGTCAGATTATGGGACGAGTAGATTCTGGATAGGATAATGTTTGGAAGAGTTTGGCTTCATTAGATTCCTTCTTCGAGTTTACAGGGGCCTATCATATCTTGCCATCTCAGCACCATGGACCTAGTAAAACAACAGCCACACGTCTGAAGGTAAAAGAACATATAAACCTGTGAATATGCTCCTGCCCCATGGTTACCTCAATTAAGAAAATATCATCATGTTTCACTGCAAGAACAATCAGTTAATTTAAGGATGTTTCCCTGCACAAACCTTGCTACACTTCTGCAAAATAAATAGTTCAATCTTGTGTAGGAATTGAGGTGATCATAGAGCAGCAGTAACATAGTATTCAAGAATTAAAATTAGAAGGAAAATTTATCCTAAAAAAGCAATAAAAGTAAAAATGAAAAACACGAACATTCAAATATTTAATTTATTGATTAATGTATTTTTTTATTTAAAAAATAAGATATAAATAATTAAAAAAATAAAACTGAAAGACAAGAGCTTGATGATGATCTAAATAACTTACAAACTTTAGCCTTTGTTAATCTTGGACCAGGAGAACCAAAAAGCCTGGAATATAAATTGGGTTTGGTGTTCAAATCCTATACATACTTAGGCTATGATTGTCAGCCCATTAACCTCTAGGGGTCAAGATCCTGAAGGCTTGGTCCATGGCTTGCACCGCACCTGGCAGCCACGGCAGCCTTACCTGACGTCTGGGTAATAGCTTGATAAGAACCAGGAACGAATTAACCTTCAAAATGATTGATCCAATTCTAGATGGTTCACATCAAATGTGACGGGTCTAGGACACCTGTTTTGTTGAAGAGAAGGCATTGCTCGAGTCTTGACCGTACAATAGCAAGAAGCCAAGAGCTGAGCCACATCGATCCCTCCATTTTTTTTTTTGGGACCCTTTACATTCTGAATTCTCTGCATGCATTCATGTTCTTGTGCTCATAGTAGGTAGCACAAATGATTATTACCATGCTGTATTGCAAGGACTTAGAACTCCCTCCTCTTTTTTTTCGTTTTCTTTTCATTGTTTCCATAATCAAAGATTCCAATTTAAAATTTTCAAATCAGAAATAAGGCGTCCATACTATTGAACTATTGTTTTTCACATAGAGCAATGATTGTACAACCTTTTTTCTTTATGTGTATATATTGCTTCAATTCCTTGGTTTGGTTCAAAACATATTGATACCTAGTTTCACCATCTCTATAAAAGTACGATGTATTTCATTTTTAAACATACTAAATTTATATATTTAGACTGCGTTACAATAGACCATGGAATAGGTAAATAGAATTTTTTTCAATGACCCGTAAAATATTTTACATTGTATAAATGTTTTTTTAAAACGCTTGAAATAATCGAATATATTTTCATACTTACGAAATTTAAGAGAAAAAGACTAATACTTTAAAAGAATCCTAGAAAGCAACAGCAAATGGGGGGCCATCCTGAAAATATTAGCCAGTGGTAGATCTTCCCATAAGGTTTGTCCACCCGAGGCTCCAAACCGACCATCTGACTATGATTCTAAGCTAAAACCATTGTTTAAAAAAAAATAAGGAAACAATAATAAATCAAAGTGTTTAAATACTTTAATTAAGCTGTAAGAATTCTCGAACCCCAACAACTTGAAGAAGAACAAAATTGTTTTGACTCAAAAAATGACAAAGAACAAATCAGAAAAGAATGGTTTAAGTTTAAGTTTAGGTTTAGGTCAAAGATTTAGGCTAGTTGGAGCCTTGGGTGCTTGCATGGGTCATTACATAAAAAATCAAAACAATGCCCTTTCCTTGAAGCAAATCCAAGGGATGTGTTTGATGAAATGGATTAGGCGAAAAGGGTGACCAAACCCAAAGTCAAGGAAATGACATGTTATCACGAGATGTGAAGACAAAGAAAAAGGTCCCAAACCAATGATAAAATGCAAGAAGAGCACCCCAAATAAACCCTGACTGCCTTTGTTTGTTGGGACTTCAGATCACATTTCCCTTTTTTCATTCAATGGTCCCCATTTGACATTAATTACTGTCGTCTCTCATGTCCCCTTTGCCAACTTTGTATTCATTGACTATCATATTTGACATTATTAATTTTCTTCACCTTTTGAAAAAGGAAAACTCTGCACTATTATATACTATTTTTTTATATTTATATTATAAATTTTCTAAAAAATTTAATATACAATATATTAATATAAAAAATTATATATAAAAAAAAAAGATACAAACATTTAAGAACAAAAAATATATATATATATATATAAATATATTATGGATGATAGATTGCCTTTGGGACAAGTGGGCTATCCATTTGTTTATGGTCAAACCGAAAGTGGCATTCCTTTTGGAAAATACAACGTTGTCCTACTGTACTACTGCTCCTTCCTTCACTTGCATTATCCAAGGTACTTTCAACTTTCTTTTTTTTTTTTTTTTTTTTTTGCAATTTTAGACTTTATATATATGACAAATATGATATTTTTTATATTGATTTCATTAAAATCAAAAAAGAGGTTAAAATTTAGACATTAAAAGTTAACTTTTATCTTTTTTTTTTGAAATAAAAATATGTGACTAAAACAATTCAAATATATTTACTACTATAATTGTCCCTTTTATGTACACATGGATGCACACAAGCACTTATATATAAAGAATGGAAATTATAAAATAATTTTATTTAATTTATTTTTTAAAAATAATAGGTTGAATAACATATTTTATTTTATTATTTATATTTTAGGTTGAAAGAAAGAGGATTCAATTTTTGCTATTTTGAGTAGAGTTTAAATATTTTATTTGAGCCAAATGATTGGATATTTTAATATTTGTATGAATTATTGGACGATATAAAATATAAATTTATTTTTTTTCCTATGGTTAACTATTATATGTTTTTTGTCATTATATAAAAGATCACATGATGTAAAATTGATTGCAGGAAATATAATTTTAAGTATCTTACTTATAGATTATGAAACTAGAAAGGCCATATCAGGATCGAGCCCGGTCCCATCCAGGCCTAACCCTGGCCCATACCTGAACCACAATTTCCACGACCGCCCCAAACAAGACAGATGGAGGAGTATCTCCCACGCTCCTAAGAAGCGCGTGACCCAACAAGCCTCCGGAGAAACAAATATCTTGGTCGTGCGGTTCGACATCACTTCCACCAAACGCGCGAACGATATGAGAGTGAACATCACCCCCCACACGAGCTCACAGCACCGTAACTACTCATACTACTGTGTAAAGAAAATAAACCAGAAAAAATGAAAGTGGGGCCCACATTTCTCTCTCTCTGTCTCTGTAGTTTTCACCGTATCATCATTCTCTCTCCCTCTCTGCAGTTCTCTCTCTACAAATGGCTTTCTTTTTTGTGTGCAGAGGGGCTTTTAAAGATTTAGTAAATTTTCCATCTGGGATTTCCTTTCTTTGAGTTCTTCAAAGCACAGGAACGAAATAATTCAAAGAAGCTCAGAAAGCAAAGAGCTTTTCTAGTTTTCTTCTCCTTCTTTAAGCTTCTTACTTATAGATTTTTTAAGCTGGCCTTCTTTCTCCCTGAGATTTACCTTCAGTTTTTGTCCTCTTCTTTCAGGTATCTTCTTTTCTCTCTTGACTTTCCCATTTTCTTTCTACACTTTGCTTTTATCTCTAATCACTTTAGAAAGTGGCAAGATGAGCTCAGAAAAGGGTATTTTATCATATTCTTTTTGTTTTGATCCCTTTTCGCTGTGCTTGAATAAGCCTTGGTTTTTCAGCTCTTAGGGTTGTTTTTCTTTTTTTTTTTTTACTGGGTCTGGTATACTACTATATTTGTTTGACCCTGATTTTTCAATGTTTAGACAAGTATGAGTGGCTTTTCCTGTGTCTTGAAGCTTCACTAGCTCATATATGACCGCTAAAGTTTTTGACTGTAGACTGATTCAATTTTGTTGTTCTAATTTTCTTTTATTTTGCTATTTTTAGCTGAAAAGACTTGCAAGGCTCTGAAGTATTTAATTTTAGTTCATATTCAGCTTGAAATGTCTATTGTTTGACTATGAATGAATTCAATCTAACTTTTCTCTCTCTCTCTCTCTCTCTTTTGCTTTCTTTTAGTTAAAAAGACCTATATTTTTAACATGAATCTGTGTTATTTGACTATTATTTTAACAATATTGTATGGCTTTAGTATATTGTAGTTAAAAGTCTTCTCTTGGACTTATAAGTTGGAATGCCCTTTAGTTTCGATTTTAATTTTTCTTATCTGACAGCCAATTGGAATGCCCTTTAATTTCGATTTTAATTTTTCTTATCTGACAGCCAATTGGTTTAGTTAGATGCTTACCATGAGAGTAAGTGTTTCAGGCTTTCAGCTATATGTAGGTCAATTGAAATTTTAAAAAAATGCTAACATATGCGGTGAATTTGCTTTTGGTTCATTTAATTGGGGTCAAATGATTGATCTTTTCCAATTTATCCTTTCAAACTTGAAGGCTGTCATAGGTTGACAATTTATATGTTGAATTCTGGTTGCTTGGTGGCTATTTCTGGTTTCATTTAAAGTAAGCATCGCAAAAGGGCCCCAAGAATTCACTGTTCTGGTGATTGCTTTCCAGGTAATTTGAGTTGCAAGTTATCTTCTCATGTTATTCTGTCAGAAGCTACGAGGATGTCCAAGCTAATATCTGAATGTTAAAGAGCATAGTTGGATCAATATGGTTAATACTTGAGAAATTGTAGTTTGAGACTCTAGCCCGGCATATAGCATTTTGGTTTTATATTGGAAGAAATGGAGCAGAAGAAGGGTGAGAGTTGGAAAGAATTGGTGAGAAAGATGCTTCCACCAGGTGCCTCTCTCCCAGAAGATTCATCAGAGCTTGATTACTCTATAGCTATGGAGTATAAGGGTCCTCCAGTTGCTTATGACGTACCCAGAGTTGAGCCTCTTGATGTAAATTCACGTGCTATCCCTACTGCAGAACCACTATCGGAGTCTCAAAGGTCAGTTGCTAATGCTGGTCCCCCAGTGATTGAACCGATCCCCTTACCAGTGTCTTATATTGCTGGTGTCACAAGTCCACCTACGCAGAGTCCAAGGGTTTCAGCAAGCTCTGAGTCAGTAGTGTCTGTGTTGCAAAACCCTGATTTTTCTTCAGCTTCTCCTTCAGCTTCTCCTGGTTCAGTTCGCAATCCTCAGAGTAATCCTCCCAAACAAGTTAATGAAGTAAAGAGAGTGCCAGTTGTCACATTTAATACAGTTGAAAGGTCAGAGAGGAAAGAGGTGGATTTGGAGAAGCCAGTTTTTCCTGAATACGTTGGGGTTTCAAAAGAAAAGAAGAAGAAAAGAAGAGTTTGTTATCGTTGTGGTAAGAGAAAATGGGAAACCAAGGAATCATGCCTGGTTTGTGACGCTAAGTATTGCAGCAATTGTGTGCTTAGGGCAATGGGCTCAATGCCTGAAGGACGGAAATGTGTGACATGCATTGGCCAGCCAATTGATGAATCAAAGCGGTTCAGACTAGGTAAACATTCTAGGCTCTTGTCCCGATTACTCAGTCCTTTGGAGGTAAAACAGATCATGAAAGCGGAGAAAGAATGTTCTGCTAATCAGCTCCGACCAGAGCAGCTAATTGTGAATGGATTTCCGCTAAAGCCAGAAGAGATGGCAGAATTACTGGGATGCCCTTTACCTCCTAGGAAGTTGAAGCCTGGTAGATATTGGTATGACAAGGAATCTGGTATCTGGGGAAAGGTAAGTTCGTATTTATGATATGGTATTTTACATTTCACTTGGCCATCTGTAATTGAACAAATAAGGATGGTAAACATCCAGAAGGTGGGGACTTGATTTGGTCACCTCTTCTTATTGATTTACAGGAAGGAGAAAAACCAGATAGGATTATTAGTTCAAACTTAAATTTCACCGGGAAGCTTATGCCTGATGCAAGCAATGGCAATACTGAAGTCTATATCAATGGCCGGGAAATTACGAAACTTGAATTGAGGGTGCTAAAGGTAATAGATAAAAGCTATTATCCAAGTAACTTGAATTTGTAAAATCATTAATTTCCCTTGTTGATTATTTACCATAACCATTTAGAAGTAACAGATTCTTTTTAAGAAACACTAAAATGTCTCACTCTTCTGTATTATGCATTTTCTTTTTGACATCTTTGTATATGTTTAGCATCAGCATCTGATAAAATGTGAATGGGAATAAAATGTTGTATCAAAGGCATTTCTTCATTTTATTTTAACAAATTATTGATGTATCCCTTCATTATTTTCAGTTGGCAAATGTGCAGTGTCCACGTGACACTCATTTTTGGGTCTATGATGATGGGCGCTATGAGGAAGAAGGTCAAAATAACATTAGAGGAAACATCTGGGAGAAGGTATGTAAACTTCCAACTGCCTAAATTGTGTCATGAGTATTCTATGAGATATGATTTGGATTTGGATTTTGCTAGACAGGCATCGACTCGTTTTGTCTGTACCTTGTTCTCTTTGCCTGTGCTCCATGGTCAACCTCAAGGACTAAGAGAGGAGGCTAGCAATTATACTACTGTTCCAAATTACCTTGAGCAGAAAAAAATCCAGAAGCTTCTTCTACTTGGGCTTGAGGGCTCTGGAACCAGCACCATATTCAAGCAGGTTTGGCCTTCTATTTGTTGCTAATTGACTATTTAATTCCAAAAATTATGCTGTATGATGCTATTCCAATTAAGTTTAAGATGCATGGAAAATACAATTAACATCACTTCAGAAATTTATTGCCTAGATGGAAGTTGGCATGCATATCTTGCGTGAACATGAAGAATGTCTGTTGTCCCAATCCATTAGTAGATGTGGAATATCTAAGGATGTGCAGTCTATGGAAACTTTAGAATTGTGGTTTGGCATATAGTTCAACAATGTTTTTCTATGGCATGGGCTGACTCTTTGGTGGGATATGAATAAAATGTTCTGAATTTCCTTTTTCCTTCTTGTTTTCTTGGTTTAGGAACAGTTGATCTTATGGTGTGTGGATGATTAAGACTTGGGAAAATTCTCCATTGTTCTTAACTGATAAAATCCAGTTACTAGCATCTTATAGAGAACTATGTCATTTGTCAAATTCAGCATACAGAAGTAGTCGTTACTGTCTTTCCTTCCAGTTGATGCCATTTCTCTAATGTTCTTTATGCATTATTGCACAGGCAAAATTTTTGTATGGAAATGGGTTTTCTGCTGACGAACTGCAGGATATCAAGTTGATGATCCAGAGCAATATGTACAGATATCTTAGCATATTACTTGATGGGCGGGAGCGGTTTGAGGAGGAAGCTATGTGTCGAATACGAGAACTAGGTTCCGATAATCAGCACTGTGAAGCAAGTAATGTTTGCCAACATCAAAACTTTTTCTGATTTTATACATAGTCTTGAGCTTAAGTAGAACTTGTTACTTCCAGATAGACATTTTAGTACATGATGATGCTTCAAAGGTCTCTCACTGTGGCCAAAAACAAAAAAAATCATTTAACATCATTGCAACTCTTTCAACTTCTAAATGATACCTTAATCTTGTTACAGATGGAGAGGTCGATTCTGGTGAAACTAGCCAGTGTGTCTATTCTATCAACCCAAGGCTAAAGCATTTTTCTGACTGGCTGCTGGACATTATAGCCACCGGGGATTTGGATGCATTTTTCCCTGCAGCAACGCGTGAGTATGCTCCATTAGTTGAGGAGTTGTGGAAAGATCCTGCTATACAGCAAACATATAAAAGAAAAGATGAGCTTCACTTTCTTCCAGATGTTGCGGAGTATTTCTTAAGCAGGGTATGTCATCTTATTTTTTGTTGACTTTGTGGCCCCATGTTTTACATGTTATGTTGGATATATTGGTTTCATTGTTGCCAAATTTTACTAGTGTCATTTGATATTTCTAGTTAATCAACTAGAAGAAGATTCCAAAACAAGTGAACTCTATTTCACAGCAATATCTGTGACTTCTGTGGTATGCTTTTGTTTCCTTCAGGCTGTTGAGGTGTCAAGCAATGAATATGAACCTTCTGATCGTGACATTCTTTATGCTGAAGGGGTCACCCAAGGGAATGGTTTGGCTTTCATAGAGTTTTCACTCGATGATCGTAGTCCAATGTCCGAAACCTACACAGACAATTTGGAAGCTCCCTCCCAGCCCCTGACCAAGTAATTGTTTCCTATCATTTTGTTATTGTTTGTATGAAAGATTTGCAGATTTGTTTCGGTATCATGTAGCTATCCACTATTCTGTTCTTTGTCAATAGGATACATGTTTTATCCTAATATTCATTCTCTTACATATTTCAACCGCAAAGCATATGAGATCTTGAATCTCTAAGCTACTTTTGCATTTTTGCTATTTACAGGTATCAACTTATACGGGTAAATGCAAAGGGGATGAATGAGGGGTGCAAGTGGGTGGAAATGTTCGAAGATGTCCGCGTGGTAGTCTTCTGTGTGGCACTTAGTGATTACGATCAGATGTGGATAGCTCCAGAGAGTAGTGGCAGTGGAGCGCTACTTCAAAATAAGATGATGCAGACCAAAGAGCTATTTGAAACAATGATAAGGCACCCTTGCTTCAAGGATACCCCTTTTGTGTTGATACTTAATAAGTATGATCTCTTTGAGGACAAAGTGAATCGGGTGCCCTTAAGCACTTGCGAGTGGTTCAATGATTTCAGTCCAGTGAGGCCTCTCCATAACCAGCAGTCCCTGGCTCAGCAGGCTTACTTCTACATTGCAGTGAAGTTCAAGGATCTTTATGCTTCCCTTACTGGACAGAAACTTTTTGTGTGGCAAGCTAGGGCCAGGGACCACCGGGTGACCATCGATGAAGCATTTAAGTATATAAGGGAGGTTCTCAAGTGGGAAGAGGAGAAAGACGAAAACTACTATGGAGGAGAAGATTCATTTTACAGCACAGACATCAGCTCCTCGCCATTCGTGAGGCAAGAATGATGTTGCATTTGGAATTTATTTGTATTCTTCCATATATAAAGAAAGTTGTAGAAGCCACAAGCGCTTGCCTCTATGCTCTATCGAATAAGGATAGCGGTTTGTAATTTTTTTTTTCTACAATATTAATTTAATGATATCGGCGAAGGTGTTTCAGGTTGATTCTTTTTCATGCGTGGTCCATCAGCTTGTTTCCCAGACTGCGGTAGTCTTGCCTCAAGGTGAGATTTTGAAGGGTGTATCTGCACCTTTCTCAAATGCAACATAGTATAAACCAGAAGCCAATAGCAGATGCGTTTCATTAAGGAATGCCTTTACATTTACCATCCCAAGCACCTGCGTTATGTTATTAGCAGATGAAATGGGCATTCAAGGCCATTCTTTTACAGAAACTGATGAGTCAGAAGGGGAGCAACTTGACCTCAATGCAAACTTGACAGTGCACATGCAAGCCAAACAACATAATTTATGAATAAAAAGATGTATCTGATATGAAACTGAAATTTAATCCACATAAAAGTGGATCATATCTGATTGTATCTAATGGAAAATCCCAATACAAAAGTTGAAAGAACCACCTTAAAAAAGAAAAGGATGCTGTTTTTCAATTCTGACCGTATCCTTGGCATTTCAGTGCCATTGTAGATCCAACAAATGCTGAAAACTGAAAAGTACAAGAGCCGCTCCTTTGAGAAGAATGATTTAAGAAAAGGATCAAGTAATATCTTTAAAGGAAGCATACAACGTTGGCTCCACTTCCCACACGACTTACGCAAGTCTCTATCCTCATTGCTCACCATTGCCTTTCCTTTTTTGTTCTTTCTTCAAATTACGAAATTGTTACAATGGGCACAAAGGGAACTGGGGAAAAAAATCATGATGCAACGAGATCAGGTGTTTCAGCCTCAATCGATAACCAAGCAGTGTGTACTTTGCCCACCCAATTATCCAACCGGTCACGCAAGGATTTGATCTGTGGTATTCCCAAAACTCTCGGCTGCACCCAGGAGACATGAACAGTTCCCTCAACTTGATCAATTATGCCCTCAATCAGATGAACCTGTAGTGAAGTTATCATAAAGGTTATACAAGTTACCTTTTGGATTTCTATCTTTCCAAACAATCAAATGTATATAATGACGCAAAGCCCATATGAAAAGAAATGGACGACAGGGTGGACTTCTACAAGTTTACCATAATATTTTCTCCCATAATTTCAAGTCCTGGAATTTTGTTTTATTCTTTTTTATTTGTGTCCCTAATAATTTGTATTCCCCTTAGTTTACATCCAAAAGTTTGGCGATTAAGTAAGAATTCTGCCACCCTTATTTCCCATCAGGGTGTCACAAAGAAGAAATTAACGAAAAAGGAAAAGGAAATGTGTAAAAACAGAAGACTGAACAAATCTGATGAATGTTTAAACTTACAGATAAGCTCTTCATGAGTAGATGCTCAACATCCTCAATCGACAGTTTTGTTCGCTCAGCAATAACTTTTAATGGAATAGTTCGATCTTCAGATGGGCGGCTACAGGAAAACATAGAGGAGTTTAGCTTTTAACTATACATACAGATATCAGCAACTTACTCTGACATGGTCCATTAGAAGACACTTGCAAACAGACACACCTGAAGATAATCTCCATTAAGCATAGAATATTTATTTTTTCCAATAGCTTCTTCTCATTCTCAACCAAGGCTGGTTGAGCCCTCAATGCAGCATTGTGCACACGACACAATTCTTGATAGCGAACTAAATCCCCTGAGTTGAAGGCCTGGAGGATATAGTAAAGCCACTCAACCTTGGTCCCCAGAAGACTCTTTATCTGTAAAAGATGCCAAGGATGTTAACATCTCAAACATAGCAAAGGTAAAAACAGCAATGCAAAAAACTTCAGAAGGAACAAAACCTATAACACTAGAGTGGCCTTTCACATCACCTCTAACAACATCCACAATGAAAAATAAGCATGGAACAGACATAGCATAAAAGGAAATACAAAATGGAAAGAACCTCTTATCAGATGAACCTTTTCCATCACTGCTTACCCACCCTTGAACCTCCACATAAATCTCATCAGAACATCATAAATGTCTCATTTTCTTAATCAAGCACTATATTGATAATCTCCACCAAAGTTTTGAAGAGCTCTCTACTGACACGGTGATCATCTACATTCTTCATCTAATGAAAGCTTGATTAAACAGCCCAAACTAGATTAAAACTAATATCAGATTTTAAATAAAAAACCAGAAATAAGCCTCTGAATGAACCATTGATGGCATTATATCAGACAAATTGCAGTATCAGCCATTAAAAGTTATACATGCTTAACTCATTAGAAAAGGAAACAACAAACATGAATATCATGTGAATTAAAGAGGAGGGAAAACAACTGTGGTTACATGAAACTACTTTGCCTAGGAAAAAATTCAGATGCAATATATGGTGAAGTTTAGTAGCTTGAGTAAGTTGTTCTTACAATAGGATGAGCAAGCAGTTCTCCAAAGTTGTAGATTTTATCTCCCAATAGAGCAGAGAGTGACAGATCAAATGCCAGATCCTATATAAGGAAACAGATTAAAATAAGCTGAAATGAAGTCAAAGATAAATATATCTACTGACCAATTATAAGCTAAACAATACATACATACACACACATTTTTTTTCTATGAAGTAATGAAAATAACTTGCTATGTTTGCTATGGTCATAAAAAAGCATTATATATGTAATGATCTTCCATAAGAGAAAGCTTGACCTTGCAAGAAGCAATTGGCTATATCTGGTATAATACCAGGTAACTCTCTATTCCTCAATGCTTGTGAGGAACAACTAGAAAACGGGCAGTGCACTTTGGATGTCTGTTAAGAGGAACACAACATACTCAACCACTGAAGGCAAATGGGATGACCTTCTAAATTATATCATATAGCAAGTAAAACTTCAAATTGATTCCATCCACAACTGCTTATTATTTTCAACGAAACCTTTTAAATCTAAAATAGGAGCACTTGCTTTTAAAAAAGTAAGAAGAATATGATAAAATAAACTATAAGTGCCATGATACTATAGATTTCCATCAAACTTCCTTTAATTTATTTATTTATCCATCCATTTTTTACGGCTGGGGTCTAAGGAAAGTCCAACCTAAGCCTTCAGCTGGAAAACAAAATACTTAAGCATATCACGATCTCACGATCAGCTTTAATGGTATGCCATTTTTATGCAGGTTTTATTGTCAAGCATATACCTGCCAACTCGATTCATGATCAGCTTTATAGGTATGCTAATTTTTATGCAGGCTCTATTGTCAAACATATACCTGCCAACTCAGTTCATCCATGTTATGATAAAATTTTAGATACTGGACATAAGAGAAGGGATGCAGTATGAAAGAAAAGGTTCGAACTAGAAAGACTTGAGTCTAGACTTCAGAGGCATTGCTGCATAAAAATCAGTGGATAAAACAATTACTACAGAAAGCAATGATTTTTAGAGGGAACTCTGAACAACAAGAAGTTTGCAACATCAAAGCTTGATAAATGAGTAAAATTAATGAGCTCCAGTAATATCACAAGCCAGTAAAATTGTACTGGCAGGAAACATATAAAGCTATAAAATATGAGGACATACCAGCTTAAAAGATTCTGAGAGAGACTCCACCGATGTGTAAGCAAGATAAAGGAGAGCACTTTTGTAGAATTCGGCAAATTCTTGGCGAAATTTATAATATTGAGATGAAACCCAAAAATAGCTAGCATATACAGATGGATCAATGTCAGTCATACTGTCGAGAGTACTCTTTCCATCTTCAAGAAGTTTCTTGCACTCCTTTTGGTCACCCTGCTCGAGCTTGAATTTGGCAATTTGCATCTTAATATAGAGAATTGGCTCTTCTATGCGCTGCTCTCTAGTAGCCTGAAGCTTTTCGATGACCCCTTCAAGGTAACAAATAGCAGCTTCTTTCTCTGCGTACTGCCGAGAAACTATGACAGCAAAATGCGCAAGCTTGAGAAGATTAATCTTGGTCTCAAAGTCAGTGATAAAATTATGATACAACTGTATCAGTGCATCTCCAGCCTGAAATTTAAGACAAACAAATATAATACGAAGTTAGCTGACCTAGCCCACTCCAGAGTAATTATTATCCAAACAAGATACACTGAATGACCTAAGAGAACAATAAGCAAACACGATTGAACCTTCCACTTGTACTGTACAAAAAAAAGAGGAAAAAAAGAAAGTAACATAGATAGCTTGCTCCTAACACTTTCCATTCTACAATTATGAAAAGAATCTTTTCCTAAAATAAAAGTGCAAAGCTTTCAAAGCTAATGTTTCACAATTCATATGCTTTAGCTAACTTCCACCCTTCACTACAGCTCATGCAAACCAGAAGATTTACTAGCAAAAATTTTACAAGGTAACAACAATTGCCCCTTTCATAACTCTCTTTTATGCCCAAGAACATTACAATTTAAAAATAAGAGGCAAGACCCAACTGTAAGTCTGTAACTACATTCTTTAATCATCTTTGAGTTATTGAACAACAAAGAGACAAACATTTTTTTCTTTTTAATTTAAAACAAAATAAAAAGTAAAAAATGAAAACGGTAGAGCAGAACTAAACACCCTAACAAGATCCCAAAATAAAACCCCAATTCTACAACAAAACCCTAACCCCTCAATTAAATACAAAAAAAGGAAAAGAAAGTAATCAACTCCACTCAAAAACCACAACTCCCAAAATCTTAAACCCTAGTCTGGAGATCTACAAACCCTAAACCCAAACAAACCGACACAAGACGGCTAAAGAGAGAGCGACAGAGGGAGACCTGAAAGACGGTGAGAGCGACGAACTGCTCAAGCTTGAGAGTGAGCTGGTGCCAGAGCTTCTTCTGATACAGATCTGCAAGAGAATTGTACCATTCGGCTAGCTCTGGGTGCTCATTTCGAAGAGTCTCTAGGTATTGCAAGGCCGCCATCGATCCCAATTTCACCACCACGGAGTCGAACACAACGAAATAGAAGCTGAAGCGTAAGTAGTTTCTCTCTATTTATATATATTTGAATTATGGAAATGAAAATAACAAAACAAAAAAAGCTTTTGTTTTCTCTGTGTCTTGAGCTGAAAGAAAAGAATAACAAAACCCGAGAAAAAGAGGACTTATTTATCGGGTCGGGTTGTTATGTTGTGTTGTGGTATGTAGCGCTTTTAAACATCAAATGGGCCGGGTCGTAATGGCCTTTTCGGGTTTCCTTGTAGTTGCACGTCTCTTGCCTACCCTTAAAATAAATATCTTGATTTGAGGCCCACGATTTAGTCCAAACTATATGATTTTTCTATTTGGGCCTTCTATGATTAAGCCCAAAATGGTCCAACCAATATTTAGTGCAAATTATATGAATTTATAGACTTGGGCCTATGTTAAAAAAGCCCAAATTGAGTGCTTTTGGGTTGAATGTCCAAATTTTTATAATACACCAAAGACATAATATCTAAAAAACATTTTCTGAATTATTCAAAAAAAATTCAAATAAATATTTATTTTGTTATTTTGTTTAATCAAATCCCTTAAATCTAACAGTTAATTAATTATTGTTAATCAAAAATATCATTTATCATTTTATTACATGTGATGTTGACGTGATATATTAACATAATGATATAATATGCTAATGTGATATAATAATATATGGTTATGTGGTATTTTTATACTCTACGTCAACATCATGTCAGTATACAATGATAAATAGTATTTGACTAATTACAATTGGTTAATCACTAATAATTAAAACTTGTTTGATTAAAAATAAAAATATAAAAATTTAATTAGATGAAACAAATAAAAATTTATATAAATTTTTTAAAAATAATTTAAAATTTTTTTAAAACATTATACTTAAAACCAAACTAACAATTATGACCTTTTCGACAGCCCTCAAGGTGACAGTGGTCGACCGAGAATGACAACTATAGAGCATAGTCATAACTGTAGTCACAGGAAATTCATCCTTCTTCAAGATAATGCCAAAGAAAAGAAGAGAGATCTGAAGAAGGATAACACAAGCTATGATCTCTTCCCTTATAAAAGGAGGAAAGAGTCACAGTGAACTTGTCAGGCCTTTTATGTTATAAGTTTTTGGAAGCTACTGAATCAAGCTAGATCCACGTGGTGGCCTTGATTGCCCACCCACCATGTTGGAGATCAAATGAGGAAGGACGGAGGAAGCACGCTTAGGCTTTACCAATCATCATATTCATTTCTCAAAGCAACCTTTATCTATACTTTATTAATTAGTTGCCAAAATTCAGAAAAAGCTTTGGACAGTAACCCTTCCCACCGGCACAAATCAAACCCGAACCATATTTAGGTCCAGCAATCAATATAGGGTGTGGTGGAAGTGGAAAGTTGGAATTATTTCCCTCTGTGACTTCCACCCAAAGCAAAGTTATTAGTTATTATGCCTTTGGGTTTTCTTTATAAACCCCTCCTCACCCACTCCTCATACCGAGAACGTGGGACGCTGAAAACGAGATGGTGAGCATCAAGGCCCTTCTTCTTTTCCTCCTGGTATTTGCCTCCCTGACAACGATCCATCCAGCCGCCGCTGCTGCTGCTGCTGCCACTGGAGTTGTTGGTGCTGCAGAATCACATCAGCAAAGGAAGCACAGGATGAACCATGGAAGCTTTCGTGGCCCTCGGAAACACCTTCTCAACCCTGCTGTTGAGCACCCACTTCAGCTTCCCAAGTTGCCTGTATAGATTCATGTGAATTGTTTATCGTAATGACTGTTTTATCTGCTTATGTTTTCCCTGTTGTACTATGGTAGAATTACAAGTTTCCAGGTTGGCTTATGACATTATTATAGCTGTTTCTCTTTGATGCTTCCGAGTTTACCTCGTAGGCTCTGAATATTTCCCATTCAGGTCTGTTAAATTCGAAGAAAGGACCCAGCTGTTACTTGGATAGAGATGAATGAATATGAGAATAGCTGATATTTTTCTCTTTTTTTTTCACCCTTTGGTTTTGTGATTGGTGGTTGGTGGTAGGTGGTAAGGTAGGGAAAAGCAACGCTTGTTAATTCAGCAAACCACGAAAAAGGGGATAAGCTTCCCCATTCTTCTGGTGTGCAAAACCATGGAATGGCTTGCTAGGAACTCAAAGTACGATACTGATCAAGTGAAAAAGCCCTCATCCGATACCTTGCTGACTATTTCAAGAAAAGGAAAAGGCAAAGAGGGGGTTGAAGAAATTGACTTTAATAAAGCAAATACATAAATGAGAGGGAGAGAGACAGAGAGAAAGGGGATAACCCCACATGGATAAAATGTATGGCTAAAGTTATGGAAGCAATAGGTCTGACATGCAGAGCTCCAAGGCGGTTTGATCGTCTTGACTTGGCAATTTGCTGATCTGTCTTCTGAACTAACGATTCCTCAAATTTACAAGCTATATCTTGAATTGTAACAGTTGGCATTTGAAATTCTTACAACATATCTATATCTAAGAAAATTTCTCAGGAACCCCAAAAAAGCAGTTGGCAAGCATGCTCATCCATTGCAAAGTGCAATAATAGATGCCATAGTGCCTAGCAAAAGCATGACAATCTCCTTTCGTTCAAGCCTATAACTGGATTAGGAAAGTGGAACCAAACGACTACCCAATCCAAATAATTGGTTACTACACTTGCAGTCAGTTCCTATACCAAAAAGCCAACAGGAAAGGTGTTAAAACTAATAAAATAAATACAAATGGTGATAATTTCATCCAAGAACAAATATGGAGAAGAGTAATCAGTTAGCCGGGTGAGTGGTCTGAAATTTTGATGCCATTTATTAGATGTACAGGTGTGGGGGTAACCTTTCCATGATCTATATATTCAACCAAATAGGTGCCAAAAAATAAAATACACTTTGAACTTATATATGCAAAATTATTCCGAGTTGAACTCTAATCAAGATTTGGTACCAGGCTTTAGATCCCAGATGCATTACATTCTTCAAGGAGGTTTAATAAATTATGTTCTGGGGCACTCAGAGAAGGTAAAATCAAGCGATTAGAGTGAGTTGGTCGGGGTTTCGTTCCATTAGCTTCAGATTCAAGGTTGTCACCATCCTTCATAACTGGCAAGTCACCTCTCCTTATTACGCTAGCTGATACTCGCTCCTTCCAGATTCTTCCATCCTGATGACAGAGGAAATACAATGTATACGAATTTTAACTTCCTGACAATTAAACAAGTTCATAAGAGATGGTTTGTACAATTCCAGACCACCAACACGAAAAATGAATGAAGATGTCAACTATCACTAGCTTTGAGAACCTGTGAATGGTTATTTCATTATATATAACCATGCATACCAGAAAATGATAACCTGTGAATGGTATGAACCTCATAAACTTAAATAAGGTTTCTTTTATCAGAAGACTATAAAATAGTAGGACCTATCGTTAAGATGCAGTCCAAAAGAACCATTTTCCTTATACCACCATCAACAGCAGTTGGACGAATAGATACTCACTACTCAAGCTATATTTTAATGAATTAAGCAGAAAGTCTTGATTGTCTCATAACTTTATTCTCTAAGTTAGTGCAATCTGTGGTAAAGAACTTGGTTAAGAACATAGAAAACAAAAACAAGTCTCAAAAGGTTACATTTAGAATTGACGGTTCAGGCAGTGGGCATTGAATTGGTTGGTCATTGTCCAAAGGCTCAATGGGATGTTCGACTGGCTTAAACTCAACTGCGACTTCAATCCCATGAGTAGTAGCAGTAGCAGCCGTAGCTGAAGCTGCAACATCCGGATTTGGGGGCATAACTTCCCTTTCTTCCTGCACCACAAATGGCAACTCATTAGTCATTTGCGATAAGAAGCTAACAACTCCTATTAGAAGTGCAAAAGCACTTAAAGCGAATGGCAGGACTCAGGAGCTGGATACATAAAAAAGGAGAACAAGCTTTCAACATAATTATATTGAGCAAAAACAAGAGATTCAAGAAAGATAAATTCCTGCTACAATAGCAGAACTTAGTCTCATAGGGTCTTTGAATATCCAAAGAGCCCGACAACCCAAAAGCATTTATACTAGGCATGTATAATTATATATATCACCATAAAACATATTACTGATCAGGACATCTGGGTTCAGCTCATATCTCTTG
The DNA here is from genome assembly GCA_036013995.1 of Theobroma grandiflorum. NCBI lineage: Eukaryota > Viridiplantae > Streptophyta > Magnoliopsida > Malvales > Malvaceae > Theobroma > Theobroma grandiflorum. The sequence continues at coordinate 803,710 of CP142131.1, read as the reverse complement.
TATTCATCAAATCAAGTACACAATGGCACATGATGACAGAATTCTATCAAGAAATCCCAAAATTAAACCTATTTGAAAAGAAAAAGGTCAAAGTTAAAACCATATTGCTGAAGTCTTAAAAAGTATCACAAGAAATCGTCAGATCACAAAATAAAGGCATGATATCTCAAAGTACATCAACCAATTCCAACATAACCAAGAATATGCTTAACATCTAACTTCTAAAGACCAATGTTTGGCCCAAATCAAAGCATAGGAAACAAGAAATTAAAAAGAAAAATCAAAATTAGACCGTATAAACGGGGCAATCCAAATAAAGAATACTCAATTACCTAATCCAAAAAAAAAAAAAACGAAGACCCAACAAAATATACACAAAAAAAAAGGTTTCTTTAGATTCACATGTTCCAGATTCCACTAAAACAAAGCTCCAGAAAAATTACTAAATAAAAGAAACAGAAGAAGAGTTCTTACAAGAGCACTCTGGGAACGTCGATGACCGGCCCTGCCAACAGAAAATCTGGAAAAAATACCAACCATGTTGTTTTTCCCACCTATGGAAAACTCTAATTCAGACAAAAGGGTACTCCGATCTTAGCTTCGTTTGTAGACAAAAAAAAAAAAATTCAAGTTAGCTGAGACCCAGAGTTATTTATTGCAAACTCAAATGATGTTACAGTTTCTCTCTCTACAGCTAAGGACGAGGAAGGAGAATGAGAGAGAAGACGATAAGAGTGGGGGCTTTCGGTTAGGCTTTGCTTTGTTTTAGTTTGCTTTGCGTAATGGGTTTTGTCTGTTGGGATTCTCTGGCTTTTCTTTTTCTTAAAAAACACAATCTTTTTAATGTCGAAAACTACTACAAATATTTTACTATTGTTAGTACTATTTACTACATGGAAGTCAGCAGAGAAAAGCTGCTGACGAAGAGAAGATAAAGCCACTCGAGAGACTCCATGTGGAAGAGGACAAGAAAGAGGCAACTGGCAAGTGGAGTCTAAAGCTGTTTAGTTGACTGAGATCGTAGCCTAAAACTTGGCCAAATTGTTTATTTAAGAATTGAGCACCATAGCCCGGAGATTGGTTTCCATTGGTTAGGTGGCTTTCGAGTGGCAACCGACGCTTGCTGCCCAATATCTAAGCTTTAGCTGTCCCACAGGCGACCTGTCTAGCTCGAAACTGCTCCTACTGGTTCACGCGCCGTTTCCATGGCGTTAAAACCTCATCTCTTCTTTCTAAAATGATTTTCTTTTGAAGAAAAAGGAGTGGAATAATAGTATTAAGACTGTTAGAGATGGATAAGTGCACTTTTTGAAAAGGATTTGCAGTGCTGTTTGAACAACATGCTGCTCACATGTCAGACATAGAAGGCCGAATGAGAATGATTTTGGTTTTTTTGGGTTTTTCACCACTCTTCACTATTTGCAGGTACAGAGGGTGGGCGTCGCTTGAAAAGAGAATTACTAGTAAAAAAGCAGACTAGGAGGAATTGGTGGATCAAGTAAACTTTATATCTGCGAGTAATAAAATTATAGTTCAAGTCCTGTTTCCTGCCTCTGAAAATTTGTTATTCCAGGCTTCGAAAACTGCTCTTTATATGCACTCAAAAGCTTAAACTAAACAATGCATTCAGGAAACTTTCAGAGTCTTGAAAACACGGGAAAGTTCTGATACGTAAAGATTTAGACTTTTGCAATTCCATCAGACTTTAAAAAGGCAAGATCTTCACTTCCAAAGCACTTATCTCCTTCACAATATGACATTGCAGTAAGCAGGTAGCTTCACTTCCAGGATCTATGAATCAGAAAGTTTGAACACGCAGCTCATCTTGGAAAGCATTTATTGGATCAATTTCTGATTGTATGGCTAAATGAGGAAACACCTGCATAAAAACAACTTCACAATGAATTTTGGGTACTAACAGTCAGGGATCTCATCAAACCTAGAAAAGCACAAAATTGATCGCATAATCAAGATCAAAACTTATTATCCAGGCGAGAAAGATATCATGGGATGATGGATTGAAGTGTGGCTCAAGTACTTGCACATTGTGCAGGAAAATATCTTGAAGAATCACTCAAAAGTAACCAACTCATTTACGTGACAACATTGGGACATAGTTGATTTTTTGATGTCCCAATGCAGCAGCTGGAGCTGCCTTTCAGTCAAATCACTAGGTTTCCTTAACCCGGAAAAATAATCTTTTATGCGCATTATACAGAAACACTCTTGCATCAGAAAGTGAAAACAGAGAAGTCAGAGAGCTACACATGTTCTGAAATTATGAATTTTCTCATTATAAGTTTTATATTAATGGAGTAAACATCAACTTATACGCCTGGCCAAAAGGAAAAACATTGCCTTATACCAGCTGTATAAATTTTTTTAGTACTATAATTAATTGAATAATTACAAGTGATAGAATTATTGAGTATAATGTTAATAAATTCATGATTGTTTTAATTGTAGAGAAAATTTTTTGTTTGGGTTTTTTAAAATTTAGAATGAGAAAAACTTGGTGAAATAACTAAGGAAAGGAAGAACTGAAATTAATTAATAAAGCAAGAAAAAAGAAATAATTAAAGATAGTGGAAAAACCTCGATCCATGGCTAGAGTTGAATGACCGAAAGAAAACCAGAAACAGCTCTTAGTCTTTCAATGCTCTCAAACACCAATTACTGTTCCTCTCTTGATGCTCTTACTCTCTGCTTCTAACTTCCTTTTATAGCAACTTGGGTATACAATTTTTCTTTTTTTTTTCTTTTTGGATAAAAGTTATAGTTTTATACTTGCTACACATTACATTTAAAAATATTAATTGTATACACTACGTCTAATGTATAATTTAGAATTAAACACACTTCCTAGGTAGGATTTAATTGGAAAAGGGTTGCAGATTCAAGCCATAATTGGATATATACATAATTCTTTTTAAATTATTTTTTAAAAAATTGTCAATTTATTATTCCTCTTTACAAATTCTGTTTTAATTTTGGCTTTAATTAAGTATGTTTTAATCTTTTTATTAGAAATATAAATTTGTTTTTTCAACTCTGTAATTACTTTATGCATTCATATATATATATATATATATATAATCACACTCGCAAAAAAAGCACGTATATGTTAAAATTTTAATATATAAATAAATAATAAGAAAAAGAACCCCACATAAAGAAAAGGATAATAACAAATAGATAGTATAATAAAACTCGATAAATTCAATAGAGATACCAAAGTGCAAAGTGCAAAAGGATCTGTAAAGAATGTTTGAGCAAGCAAGCAATCAATATATTCCCGGGTTTACCTTTCACTTGACCTTATCCTTCATTGGCAAATGAATATAGATACTCACATTCACAGAAAAAATATGTTCATGTTAAAATTTTTAAAAATTAAATATATAAATAAAGAAAAGAAACACACATAAAGAAACGGAGAATAACATATAAATAGTACAATAAAGCTCAATAAACTCAATAGAGATATCAAAGTGTAAAGTGCAAAAGGACCTAAAAAGAATGCTCGAGTGAGCAAGCAATCGATATATTCTTGAGCTTGCCTTTCACTCAACCTCATCCTTCATCGACAAATGAATATACATACTTACAGTCATGGAAAAAACATGTGAACATTAAAATTTTAAAATATAAATATATAAATAAAAAAAAAACACATACAAAGTAAAAAAGAATAACATAAAGATAGTACAATAAAGCTCGATAAACTCAATAGAGATATCAAAGTGCAAAGTGCAAAAGGACCGCGAAAGAATGCTCGAGCGAGCAAGCAATCTATATATTCCCAAGCTTGCCTTTCACTTGACCTCATCCTTCGTCAGCAAATGAATATACATACTTACATTCATAGAAGAAATAAGTACATGTTAAAATTTTTAAAAATAAATATATAAATAAAAAGAAATATAAAAACACATAAAGAAAAAGAGAATATCATAAAGATAGCACAAAAGAGCTCGACAAACTGGATAGAAATACCAAAGTGCAAAGTGCAAAAGGACCTCGAAAAAATGCTCAAGCGAGCAAGTGATCAATATATTCCCAAGCTTGCCTTTCACTCAACCTCATTTTTTGTCTGCAAATGTATATACATACTTACATTCACAAAAAACAATATGTACATTAACATTTTTAAAAAATAAGTATATAATTAAAAAAGGACACACACACTACATAAAAAGAGACTATCATATAAATAATACAATAAAACTCGGACAAATTCATAAACAAACTAAAATCCAAAGTGTAAAATGACCTCAAAAGAATACTCGAACGAGCAAGCAATCCATGTATTCCCAAACTTACCTTTCACTTGACCTCATCCTTACTCATCAACAAATGAATCAGTTTCTATTAGAAAGTAATAAAATAATAATTACTTGTGCCTTTAACAATTTTGATAAAAGTGGGTAATAAAAAAACGAAAGTGTAACATAGTAACTCTTTATGCTTAAGAAACTCAACTAATGTTGCAATATTCTTGTTTCTTAACCTAAAAAGCATTTGTAGGGAATAAAGTCAAGTCTCATGCCAGTTATAGAAAACTTTTGTTATGAAAAGAAAAGCCAAAGACGAAGGTAACCCCAACATGTGAATCAGTAAAGTCTCATGCCAGTTATAGAAAACTTTTGTTATGAAAAGAAAAGCCAAAGAGGAAGGTACCCCCAACATGTGAATCATGCTAGGCTTATGCTTGACATTTATACATGAAAGAAGATAATATATATATATAGTTCTTTCATAAATCTTATTTTTATAATCCCGAATTTGAATACAATATCTTAAAGTTAAAATTTTTTACTTTAAAAATTAGGGGTGCTTGAGGTTTTTGTACATAAAAATAAATGTTTTCTAAATGTGACAAAGATTTTGATTACATAAAATAAGAATAGTTTAATATTCTCTCTGTTCCTTTTTTTTTTCTTTATTCAACTTTACCCTTCATTTGTTCTTTTTTATGTTTCAATATTTTCTCTATTATTCCTCTCACTATCTCTCTTCCAATTTTCTTCAATCCTTATTTCTTTTTTTTTAAATTAAATATATAAATAAAAATAAAAAAACACACGTAAAGAAAAAGAGAATAACATCTAGAACAATGAAGCTCGATAAACTCAATAAAGATACCAAAGTGCAAAGTGTAAAAGGACCTAGAAAGAATGCTCGAGCGAGCAAGCAATCGATATATTCTTGAGCTTGCCTTTCACTCAACCTCATCCTTCGTCGACAAATGAATATACATACTTACATTCACAAAAGAAACATGTGCACATTAAAATTTTAAAAAATAAATATATAAATAAAATAAAGAAACACACACAAAGAAAAATAGAATAACATAAAGATAATATAATAAAGCTCAACAAACTCAATAGAGATATTAAAATGCAAAGTACAAAAGGACCTCGAAAGAATGTTCGAGCAAGCAAGCAATCGATATATTCTTGAGCTTGCCTTTCACTCGACCTCATCTTTCGTCGACAAATGAATACACATACTTACATTCACAAAAGAAAGATGTGCACATTAAAATTTTTAAAAATAAATATATAAATAAAATAAAAAAACACACACAAAGAAAAAGAGAATAACATAAAGATAATATAATAAAGCTCGACAAACTCAATAGAGATATCAAAATGCAAAGTACAAAAGGACCTCGAAAGAATGCTTGAGCGAGCAAGCAATCGATATATTCTTGAGCTTGCCTTTCACTCAACCTCATCCTTCGTCGACAAATGAATACACATACTTACATTCACAAAAGAAACATGTGCACATTAAAATTTTAAAAAATAAATATATAAATAAAATAAAGAAACACACACAAAGAAAAAGAGAATAATATAAAGATAATATAATAAAGCTTGACAAACTCAATAGAGATATCAAAATGCAAAGTACAAAAGGACTTCGAAAGAATGCTCGAGCGAGCAAGCAATCTATATATTCCCAAGCTTGCCTTTCACTCGACCTCATCGTTCGTCAGCAAATGAATATACATACTTACATTTATAAAAGAAATACGTATATGTTAAATTTTTAAAAAATAAATACATATAAATAAAAAAATAAACACACACAAAGAAAAAGAGAATGATATGTAAATAGTACAAAAAAGCTCGACAAACTAAATAGAGATATCAAAGTGCAAAGTGCAAAAAGACCTCGAAAAAATGCTCAAGCAAGCAAGCAATCAATATATTCTCAAGATTGCCTTTTACTCAATCTCATTCTTCGTCAGCAAATGAATATACATACTCACATTTATAGAAGAAATTTGTGTACATTAAAATTTTTAAAAAATAAATATATAAATAAAAATAGACTAACATATAAATAATATAATAAAACTCGGACAAACTCATAAATTAACATACTAAAGTCCAAAATGCAAAATGACTTTAAACAATGCTTGAGCAAACAAGCAATCCATATATTCCCAAACTTACCCTTCACTTGACCTCATCCTTACTCGCTTACAAATGAATCCATTTCTATTACAAGTAATAAAATAAGAATTACTTGTGACTTTAACAATTTTGACAAAAGTGGGTAATAAAAAAACGAAATTGTAACATAGTAATTCTTTATACTTAAGAAACTCAACTAAGTTGCAATATTCTTGTGTCTTAACCTAAAAAGCTTTTGTAGGGAATAAAGTCAAGTCTCATGCCAGTTATAGAAAGCTTTTGTTATGAAAAGAAAAGCCAAAGAGGAAGGTACCGCCAACATGCGAATCATACTAGGCTTATGCTTGGCATTTATACATGAAAGAAGATTATATATATATATATATATATATATTTAGTTCTTTCATAAATCTTATTTTTATAATCCCGAATTCGAATACAATATCTTAAAGTTAAAATTTTTTACTTTAAAATTAGGGGTGCCTGAGGTTTTTGTATATAAAAATAAATGTTCTCTAAATGTGACAAAGGTTTTGATTACATAAACTAAGAATAATTTAATATTATCTCATTTCCTTTTTTTTTTCTTTATTCAACTTTACCCTTCATTTGTTCCTTTTTATGTTTTAGTATTTTCTCTATTATTCCTCTCTCTCTCTCTCTCTTCCAATTTTCTTCAATCCTTATTTCCTTTTTCTTTTTTTGTAAATTTTTCTTCTTCTTCTTTATATATTTCTTTTTCTTTTTCCTGTTTGCTTAATTCTTAATCTCTCTTGGTACCTTTTGTTATGTTTCTTTAGTCATATTTTTTCCTATTCATCTTCAATTTTTCTATATTCTCATTCATTTTTTCTTCATTTTATATTTCATAATAAATATACTGTTTTTCCCATAGTTATTATGAAAGCTGAATAATTAGTTAGTTGATTATTATACTCTCTTTGGATGAAATTTGTGAAGTTTTCTGTTAAGATGATTAAATAAAAAATTAAAACTGACGATAAAATCAATAGATTGGTAGAGCTTGGCAATTAAATAGATCAAATTATACCTAGATTTCTAACTAATTTTCTTAATTAATACTTAGTGATTAATTAAACAGAGTAAAAATATACGAAAATGACTGTAGCCAAAACACGATTCCTTCCCTTGTAAAACAAGGGCAAGAGCGAGGCAGCGAGGGCCACTCTTTTGATATAAGAAGACGAAGAAATGACTTGATGCCTATGTTTATTGGTTTACTACTAACACGAGTGAACCTCAGAGTGTGCTTTTCCAAAAAAAAAAAAAAAAGCAAGAGTGAACCGAAGAAGAAAACGAGAGTGGGAGGATATGATTAAGCTCATCCCAGCTCTAACTATTGCTCTATACTTCATCAAGAACATTTGGAATGAATGGAATATCCGAGGGGCTCTTGTGTTTAGCCTCCTCTTGCAGACCTTCCTGACTTTGGTCGCCCCATTCAGAAAATCCACAAGGAAGAGACCCTCGATAGCGCTCATCTGGTGTGCTTACTTGATCGCTGATGCAGCTGCTAATTATGCTATTGGTCTCATCACCAACAGCCAACGCACCCAATCTAATCCTTCTGGCCTTAAGGCAGACAACGATCTTTTAGCATTTTGGGCTCCCTTCCTCTTACTACACCTTGGTTGTCCTGATACCATTACAGCTTTTTCTCTTGAGGATAATGAACTCTGGCTAAGGCACATGCTTAGTCTCATCCTACAAGCCGTAGCTGCTCTTTATGTCTTCATGCAATCTCTTCCCAAAAACAAGTTGCAGGTCCCCACATTGCTCATGCTTGTTTCCGGAGTTATCAAGTATGCTGAGCGGATTTGTGCTTTGTTCCTTGCAAGCTTGGACAGATTCCGGGATTCCATGCTCCCGAAACCAGATCCTGGGCCCGACTATGCACGGCTTATGAAGAAATATGCTTCTATGATAGAGGGCAATCTTCCAACGAGAGTAATTATGGTACAAGAGCCTGAAAAAGAAGTCAAGGAAACGAAGCAAGGCAAATTGGATGATTTAGAAGTGGTGAATTATGCTTATCACTTCTTTGAAACCTTCAAGGGACTTGTGGTCGATCTCATGTTTAGTATCCACGCACGCAAGGAGAGCCGAGACTTCTTCTTAGCGAGGGAACCGGTAGATGCTTTAAGAGTAATAGAGGTTGAACTCAACTTCATATATGGGGTTTTCTATACCAAGATGAAGGTAATGCATTCCATTGTAGGCTATCTTTTCCGATTCATAGCCTTTGGGTCGGTTTTAGCGGCTCTTGGGCTCTTCCATTTTGAAGCGAAAAAAAATGAATACGATCCATTTAATGTCAAAATCACCTACATCTTGCTCCTCGGTGCCATTGCCCTGGAGGTTGTAGCTTTCCTCATGCTCTTTTTCTCCGATTGGACTTTCGCTTCCCTCAAGAACCCTGTTCGTCGAATTATTTTAATTCCTGTGGCTGCTATCTTCAGCGCCTTCCTTGCTCTCAAGAGGCCTTGGTGGTACAACTATAAATTTAGGGGAGCGAATTTTGATCTTGATGTACATCAGCGTGCCTTGGGTACACCCTTTCTGCTTCGCAGGTGGTCTGGATCTGTCTCAGCACACAATTTCATAAGGTATTGCCTGCAAAGCAGTCCGAGCACAATCCTTGAATCCCCCAGTTGTGGGAATTTCAACCTTCGAAAATTATGTCCAATTGATAAAGTTCCGGTGTTCATGAAAATGTGTGAGCTGTTGTCACACTCTGTTGTCAGTGAAGTGGGGTTCATGAAAATGCGTAAGTGTAAGCTGTTGTCACACTCTATTGTCAGTAAAGTCATTCAGGTTTTCTGCTTTATTCCAAGAACCATCGCTACAAAGACGAGCCTCAAGGATTTTTTGGATGAAATAAGATACGTGTCCCAAGAGCCGTTAACTGAAGAGTTATGGGAATTTATCTTTGTGGAGCTCAAAGCAAAATCCTTGTCTGCAAATGCTCCAGAAGATGCCAAGAAGATATCTTCAACTAGGGGTGAATGGGTTCTGAGTATTTCGGCAGAATCTGATTACAGCAACTTAATGGAATTTGCAGGTGATCAGGTCGAATACGATGAGAGCCTTCTTTTGTGGCACATTGCCACTGACATATGCTACTACACTACTGTTGCTGACGAATCGAAAGACTACGATTTGAAACATCAACTGTTCAGTAAGCTTCTCTCAGATTACATGTTATATCTTCTAGTTATGCGGCCAACTATGATGCCCAGTGTAGCAGGCATCGGAAAAATAAGATTCCAAGACACTTGTGCCGAGGCTAAAAGGTTATTTGAGAAAACAGGTTTAGGACCAAATAAAGACAGGGTCGCCTGCAAAGAAATTTACGCCGTCATTACAGAGGTTAAACCTGTGTATCTGAAGGGAGATAGAAGTAAATCCGTGTTGTTTGATGCATGCAGGCTGGCCAAAGAGCTAGACAAATTGGGAGAGAAGAAATGGTTGTTAATGAGCAAGGTATGGGTGGAATTACTCTCCTATGCTGCAACCCAATGCAAAGCAAGTACCCATGCTCAGCAAATAAGTAAAGGTGGGGAGCTTATTACTTTTGTTTGGTTACTGATGGCTCACCTTGGTCTTGGCCATTACTTCCAAACCAATACATTGGCCAAACTGATTCCTGGAAAGTAAACAAATTTGTTTACAAATGGATCCATTTATGTTTAAGGCTAAAAAATAAATTATAGTAGTTGTGCTGGTGTGGTCGCACCCAAGTGTCTGACTTATTTGTCTTAAAACTATTGATGTATTAATTTTACTTTCTTTCTTCTTGGTGTTTTTATCTTCGCGTAATGCTCTCAGGTCTCAGCCGTCCGACATTTCTCCCTCACTTGTTTCTATCCCCGTATCCATGGTTGGTGGTGAGGGAACCATTAACAATCATTGTCAAACATTATGCTATTAATTTTATAATATATATTATATAATATTGAAAAAAAGAGTTTTGAATTTCATAATTATTAAGTAAGAGATCATGTATCATTCACTATTAAAATAAATACTCGAATTTCTTTTATGAAAATACTGTTGAAGGGAACAAAAATCTAAAAAGTTTCAAATATTATCTTAATCATAATTATTAATATCAAATCAGATCTTGATTTGTTTATATTTAAAAAATTATCTTAAATTAAAATCACTTAAATATTATTAATAAGATTTGAATCTTGATCTCAAAACAATTACGTGACTTTATCGCTCTTTAAGTAATTAAAGTATTATGTTTATATATATTTTAAAAATATTTATTAGATATATATTTTATTTTATTTTATTACATTTTTTTATTTTTATTTTGAATCAAATAAGTCTTATTTTTATTTGAATGAAATATATTTGGAGTAATGGTAATTAATATAATTGTATATTTAATTCGAAATAAAAATAAAAATATTTAATTAAATATAAAATAAATAAAAATTTATTTAAATTTTTTAAAGATAATTCATGAATTTTTTTAGTATTATGTCTATTAATTATTTAGAAGTACAATTGCAAATTATATATATTTAAATAAAAAATAAATTATCCCACCTCCTATCTTTCGGTCATTAAGCAATGGCGGCTGTAGGAGGGGATAGACAAAACATCGAGGCAGCAATCGGGGACAATCGGAGCGCACCCAGAGGAATGAAATCACTTCGATTTTTGTGGGAAACCTTCCCCCAAAAACTACGCCTCGATGGCTGAGAGTTATTTTCGAGAAGTATGGGAATATTCTGGATGATTTTATGCCAAGAAAATTATCAAACAAAAGGGAAAGCTTTTGGCTTTATTAATTATCAGTCACTAACCGATGCTCAGGAGGCGATTAAAAGTTTACATGGGGTTTGGTTCTTTGATTGCAAGCTAGGAGTTTACCTAGCTAAACACAACTCGCGTCAAACTTACTGGCGGCGGAGAGAAGAATCACTAAGCTCCGGTACACAAGATGCTCAGACGGGACCACGTGCTCAGGCAAAGCTCAACCCGATTCTCAGGTGAATTTAGATGATAGAAACAGAGATACATTAAAATCCCAAAATTTGGGTTTTGACCCTGGGCGTTCGAATATCAGGGGTTCCGCTGCTAATAGTGTGCGGGGATCTAAATCTTATTTGCAGGTCGTGATAGAAGAAGAACCTGAACAACTGGATCCCGTGCTGCTGCCTCCACCGAGCCCATCGGAATACAAGATACGTTCTGGGTTCATTGAGAACGAAAACTTACATTGGCTTGAAAGAACTCTTGTAGGTGTTTGCAAAAATTACAGTGAACCTGAAGATGTGGAAAAATTGATGCGGGAAGATGGGAGGAATGGGATATTCATCAGGCGTGTTGTAGGTTTTCATTATCTGATTTATTTTGAAAATAGGGTAAAATTTGAAGAAGACAAAGCTGGGAATTGGTCATGGCTTGAAAAATGGTTTGACAAGGTAGATGTCTGCTCTCCAAACTCAGGCATCAATTCCAGGAGATGTTGGATTTCTTGTTCACAGATCCCCATTCATGAATGGAGTAGAACAACTTTCTACAGTATTGCGAAATTATGGGGTGGGCTCATCTGTCTAGGGGATGAAACAATGAGGTTTCAATCCTGTGAAAGGGCCACGATGTTGATCACAACTAACGGTTTGCAAACCATTGATGAGCATATTCGTCTTGCTGTGTGAAACCAGTTTTTTTCTATTAACGTACAAGAATTTACGCCTGATTGTGTTGCAGAATATCCAGGTTGGTCTAAATGGAAAGAATTTGACTGTGCTTCTAGCACCTCTTCTGAATTCTCATCCAAAGAAAACCACCCATGTCCCATGAAAGCAGGTGACGCTAGGGATGCAGGGGAGGGTCACGTATGAGGAGCAAAAGCAAAGCGCCAATGACAAATGAAGAGATTATTGGGCCCATGCAAGCAAAGAGACCATGCGACCCATTTAGTTCTTCAAGTCCAAATGAATATAGAAGCATTGGGCTGTCTATGGACTGGAAAGGCCACCTAATAGGAGCCCAACCCGAAGCAATTAGGGAAATTTCCAGTGAGCCAAGCAGTAGCCCAACAAGAGGAGCACCAAGCCCATGCAAGGCTTAAAAGGACCCACAACCCAGCAACACGCTTCTCCAAAGCCCAAGGAGCCCAGATTCAGGATCCTTAGCAAATGTGGCGGACCCAGTAGCCCATATTGCAAATGAATCAAGCCCAGGTGAAGACACAGAAAATGGGCTCTGTATGGATGAGGTTGGACCCTTAGTCGAGCCACTGGACCGGTTGGAGACCCAAGCCCATTTGGAGCCTAATGATAATCCTCCAGCTGACTAGTCAGCGTCGAATGACCCGCTCTACCATGCCTTATCCCCACCCTCGAAACAGAACCTGCAAATGCGCCATTTGAAGCTTCAAGCAGTTCCGAAAACCCCTTTTTCACCATTTCAGCGGATTTGGAACCCGTAGAAATAGCTGAAGCAAACAAACACTTTGATGAGTTGTGTTTGGCAGATTTATTTGATGAAACAATTTCTGCAAAGGCTACAAAGAAATTAAAGAAATTAAGGAAGAAAGGGAATCAAGGCCTCACAAGGAAGACTTACCCACCAAATCCGAATAGCCCAGCCTCAGCCAATACCCTCTCTGATGGTAATATTAGTCACAGGAATGTAGTAATCATCAAGGAAGCTGAAGATGTATGGAACATGGGTTTGATGCTTGGGCTCACACCAAATTGCCCAGAGTACTGAATTTCGAGCAAAATTCAAAAAATAGTTAAACCAAGATCAAGAAGACGCTGATTTGATCGCAAATCAGATAACCCATCTGCAACTCACAGTAGAATCTTTTGCGGGAAGCTCACAATAGTGTGGTACTTGTACATACAAAATTTTAGTTTCTGCCTGGTGAAGTGTAAACATGGGATTGAGTGATGTGAGTCATGCCAGTTGACTGAAAAGTGTGATGTGTCCAGTTTTGGAGTCGTTTTGTTGGAGCTGTTGACTCCCAAGAAAGCAATTGAATTTAACAAAGAAAAAGAAAATGCCAACCTAGTGGATTTTGCTAGGAAAATTCTCGAAGGAGAAAGATTCATGGATATCATTGATCTTAATGTTATACAGGGAGCTGGAAAATATAATTAGAGACAATGACGGCTCTAGGATTTTTCGTAGAATCATGTTTGAATGAGAGAAGGCAGAATCAACTTACTTGAAAAAGTGATGTTCATATAAAATATTTTCTGAGTATGTTGCGTAAATTATAAAAAATATAACAAATGAGATAAAAGATTTTTATTCCAAAAGATTACAGAGTGAATTTCTTTATGCTTCCACCATGGAAGGTGGAAGAATAAATCCCTTTCTTGATTGCAAAGTTTGGGAACTCCAAATGCTTGTAGAATGGCCATCGAATTGGATTCTACTGAGGATTTATACCAAGAGCTTCTGATATTGAATTTCATTATGCACACCTTTAATTTCTTCCAGATCTGATAATTTTCTCTTTGCTCAGCTTAATTTTCTCTTCAACCATTAGACATGTCTTCATCTAAGGGTGGTTCAGTGCAGCTGACAGAATCCGCTGAAACCATCTCCATTCAGATTATCATTAAAAAGCTAAACCGCTTGCATGAACGTCTCAACAAGGAGGTGATCAAGACGAAGAAGAAGGTCGATGTTTCTGATCGAGGCAATCAAGGGAAGGAAAGCAAAGCTGCCGATGAAGATAAAGAGACAAAAGAGAAAAAAATGCCATCTCAGCTTGAGAAAGTATGCGAAGAGCTCAATCAAATGATTAGAGCATTTCAGAAACTGAAGAATTTTGAAAATGATCTCATAAAACAGCTCAAAACTCTTGAAGGCAATGTCGATGACATCCTGAAAGGTCTTGAATCCTCAAGTGGCTACTTAAACCAGCGGATTGAGCACAATCTTAAAGTTCTGAGTAGCAACATCACAAAAGTGAAAATCCAGATCCCATTGCAGCATCAAGCCTCAAACTTAATTTCTGACGAAAGTCGGTCTTTGCAGGCCACAGTTGCCAGCAGAGAAGAAGGTGATCTCCCTAATCTATACGAAGCAGCAAAAATCCTTGAGATCGAAGGCTCTTTTTACAAAGAGATTCAAGACAAATATGATGGCCTTGGTGAGAATGCGCTAAAGCTGTGCTTGTTGTGTTTCGCAATCTTCCCGGAGAACGCAGAAATTAAGAAGAGCCTTCTAAGATTTTGGTGGTTTGGAGAGAGGTTGATGGAACGTCCAAACGCTCCAAAAGTAAAGGAGAAGAAGCATCGTGTGAACGACGTTCTTGGAGAACTCATCAACAGGGGATTCATTGAGCCTATCGAGAAAAAAAGCAGATTGCCTGCCACCCGTTATAAGATGCACCCAATTGTTCGTTCTTTGTTGATCAGGCTTGCCAAGGAGGATAACTTCTTTGATTACGACTCTAAAGGAAACCCGAAGATGGATTCTTCAGCGAGCAAAAAGGCATGTTTGATAAAAACCGAAGGACCTCATTGGTCATCTAAAAATGCTTCCCAGACAGTGGAAAAGCAGCAGCAGCAGCAAACAAATTCGAAAAAGCAACAACAGACAAATCCGGTGGAGCAGCAAACATTGTTCAACATCAGTAAGCAATATCTTGATTTTCCATTGGAGCTATTTTCCAAGATGACACGCATCAGCGTTCTTTATCTGGGACGATGGGAGAGCAGACATGAGCACCACATAGAGGTGGACAGCATTAAATTCTTCGAAGGTTTGAAAAACATGAAGCGTTTAAGGCTTTTAAGTCTTCAAGGAATCTCCAGAATTACGATGCTACCAGGATCTCTTTGCGAACTCATCAATTTGAGAATCTTAGATCTTAGAGCATGTCATAATCTGGAGACACTGCCAGACAAAATAGGCTCACTCAAGAACCTCACTTACTTAGATATATCTGAGTGCTATTTTCTTTATCACATGCCCAAACAGCTGAGTTCCCTTTCACAACTCCTAGTCCTCAAGGGTTTCGTGATTAGCGATAGCAAAAACTCGTGTACTCTTGACGACCTGGCACTGTTAACAAACCTGAATAAACTCAATGTCTATGTAGACAGCGGGAAGTTCAATATAGACAATGCAGGAGATGCTCTCTTCAAATTTACGGGACTTCGGAAGCTGAAAATAGCGTGGGAAGGCGACCAAGAAACAAAAGAGCAGAAAAGCGATGAAGCAAAACCAACGCCAAGAAAGAAGCGCTGTGGTCTAGCAAAATTTATTCGTGGAAGCAAAGGCAAGAGGAAAGATAATGAAAAGCAGGACGAAAAACAGGGTACTGTCTTGAAACAAGAGATATCAAGCTCCGGGCAAGAAGGAAGACCGGCGAGTGCGGGACAAGCTAACGAATTAGGACTAGTAAAATTGGACCTTCAGGGTTACAGCGGAACAAGACCACCAAGTTGGCTGGTGCCGGAAAAGCTGACTAGGCTAAAGCAGCTCTATATAAGAGGTGGAAGACTCAGTGACCTGGGTGACAAGAAATGGGAGAAGATTGAGATTTTACGTTTGAGGTATTTGAGTCTCCTAAAGATGAACTGGAAAGATCTGCAGACTCAATTTCCAAACTTGGAACATTTTGAGAGCGTCAAATGCTATGAAGTCGCGTTCAGCCCTTGCGATGCAAGTGGAGTGTGGCTGAAATCTGGAAAAAAGAAATTGGAGGTCTAATATTATTGATTTGCCAGAAATAACATATCGAATTCAGCTGCAGGTTATAAAAAATCTCGTTCATTCTTGTTGGTTGAAAGTGTGTTCTTGAATTACAAATGTTTGTTTTTTAATTTCTTTCTTTCTTCCCTACTTTCTGTGCAAATTGAGCACTGACCACTGCGGACTACGGGGGCTTGTCCGAATAGTTATCGCACTCAAATTGATGCAGCGTTCTCTTTCAAAATTGTCTACTACTGTCTATATATTTCCTTTGCTTCTTCTGCTTCTTTAATTTAAATTGATATTTCCCACAATAATGATCCAACAGACACAGCATTTCATAGGCACTTTGGCAGCGTACATATATAAAGAAAAAAAAATTAATTATTATACCAAATAAAAATGTATAATAATTATATATATATATATATATATAATGTAAATATAACGAGTTTGTTTGCTTTTTTCCTTTGTTAATTCTCTCAACCCTTTGTTTTTTGTTTTATCTTCTTCACTCTCTTTTCTCCCTTTAACTTAATTTCTCTTTTCCCCCAACTCTCTATCCTTTCTTTATTAATCAACTTTTCGTTTTTCATATTCTTCATTTAAATTGAATACTGGATTTGTTTCCTATTCTTCCAACTTGTCTTCACTCTTTAATTAATTTTTATCTATTTAATTTGTTTCTCAAACTTTTTCTTACATATATTGTTCTTTACTTTTCCATCTTTTGAGTTGTTAATCTTCCTTGTTTATATATACATAATTTTTACTTCTTCACTCTTCTTCTTTTTCTTTATTCCTCTTGTTTTATTTTATTCTTTTACCCTTTTTTTTTGCTTCTTCTTTAATTATTCATTTTATTTTTCCTTTATTTCTTTCGTCCTCATCACCCTTTTTTGCTTTTTTTTTGCTTTATTCTCTTATTTCCTTTATTCATCTTTACTCCTCATTTCTTTTCTTTTTTTTTTTAAATTTAGTTTCCCTTTGTCAATATTTTCTCTATTATTCCTTACTCTTCATCGATCCTTCTCTCTCTTTTTATCTGTACTATTTCATTCCATTTTCTTTTTCTTCTTTTCTTTATAGCTTTCCTTTCCTTTTATTTTCTATTCTTAATTCCACTCTTGCTTTTCTCTCTCCTCCATTCTTTATTCTTAATTCTTCTTCTTTTTTTTCTTCATTAATTTTTCATAGTATTTTCCTTAGCTTCTCCTCATTTTTTTCTTTTCCATTTTGTTTCATTTGTCATTAACTATTTCTTTTTCCTTTTTTCTTGTTCCTTTTCTCCCTTTAATATCTTTGTCCACACTTCTATACTCTTTTGTGTCACTGCTTTTTACCCTCAATATATTTATTCCCTTTATTTTCTCAGCAATTACATTTATTTAACACTTTTAAGTTTTTATTAATTAAATAACTAAAATATAGCATGTCTCCAAACATAATTTATATATATACACACAAATAAATTTATGCATTTTGTGTTATTTAAAGAGAGTTTAATTTTCAAGACTTTTTAATTATTTGCTATTCTATGCATAAGAATACTTTGTTTTTTTTTCTCGTACACTTAAAAGTAATTTTTAACACTAACTTTATATGATTATTAAATGATTTTATAAATATAATCTCCAATTACATCTCTTATCGTATTAACTTTTATCATATAATACATTA
The DNA here is from genome assembly GCA_036013995.1 of Theobroma grandiflorum. Classification (NCBI taxonomy): domain Eukaryota; kingdom Viridiplantae; phylum Streptophyta; class Magnoliopsida; order Malvales; family Malvaceae; genus Theobroma; species Theobroma grandiflorum. The sequence goes on along the minus strand of CP142131.1, from coordinate 785,894 downwards.
TATTTTCTTTTTCTCGATTAACTCTCTAATTTCTACAAATAAGTCCTATTCACGAAAAAAATTATACCGTTAATTTCACATAATAAAATTATCAAAATACACTCAATTTAATTTGTTCACACTTAAAAGTATTTTGATAAAGTTACTAAAAATTAATGAGATAAGCCTTTACGGGAATAAAACTTATCAACAAGGGAGTAATTAGTAAAAGGGAAAATATAAAGTGTTACGTGAAGAAAATTGAAATCACGCTGTCTTTTTGCAATTTGCTTACTTGTCTTGTGTACTAATGAGTCCTCAAATTTACAAGCTGTTTTATTGAATTGCAACAGTTTGCCTTTGAAATTCCTACAACCTATATCTATATCTAAGCAAATCTTTCAAGAACCCTAAAAGAGCAATCGACAAACCATTGCAAAGTGCAATAATAGATGCCGTACATCTCTATGCAACAAAGCCAACAGGGAAGGTGTCAAAACAAATGAAACAAATAGAAATGGTGAAGATTTCATCCAGGGACAACAATAATCGGCGCTTGCGGTCTAATGTCTACGCTTTAGCTGTTCCACAGGCGATCTGTCTAGCTGGAAACTGCTCCTACTGGTTCACGGGCTGTTTCCAAGGCATGAAAACATCATCTCTTCTTTCTAAAATGATTTTCTTTTGAAATAAAAGGAGTAGAATAATAGGATCAAGACTGTTAGAGATGGATAAGTACAATTTTTTAAAAGGATTTTGCAGTGCTGTTTGAACAACATGCTGCTAACATGTCAGACATAGAAGGCTGAATGACAGTAATTTGTTTATTTATTTGTTGGGTTTTCACCATTCTTCATTATCTGCACTCCTTAAGAAAGGCACAGAGAGGGGTGTCGCTTTGAAAAGAGAATTACTAGTAAGAAAAGAAAAATAGGAGGAATCGGAAGAGCAAGATAACTCCATATCTGCAAGTAATAAAGAGCAGCTTTCCAAGCCTTGAATAACAAATTTTCAGAAGCACGAAACTGGACTCAAACTATAATTTTGGTATACTTTCGAAAGCTTAAACTAAACAATACATTCAGGAAATTTTCAGAGTCTTGAAAACACACGGGAAAGTTCTAATTCATCAAGATTTAGAGTCTTGCAATTCCATCAGACTTTACAAAGGCAAGATCTTCACTTCCAAAGCACTTATCTCCTTCACAATATGACATTGCAGCAAGCAGCTTCACTCCCAGGGTCTAAGAATAGAAAGTTTGAACATGCAGCTCATCCTGGAAAGCATTTATTGGCTTGTATACTCATAGGAAGCAGCTTGCAGCTTGGATTAATTTCTGATTGTATGGCTAAATGAGGAAACCCTGCATAAAAACAACTTCACAATGAATTTTGGGCACTAAACAGTCAGGGATCTCATCAAACCTAGAAGAGCACAAAATTGATTGCATAATCAAGGTCATAATTATTATCCAGGCAAGAAAAAAAGCGCTTTCAAAGATGCTTAAACGATTAATGCCTGCATAGCATGGGTTGTATTGAAGTGTCGCTCAAGTGCATGCACATTGTGCAGGAAAATATCCTGAAGATTCACTCAAAATTAACCAACTCAGTTATGTGCCAACATTGGGACACACTTGATTTTGGGGTAACCTAATAATACAGCTAGAGCTTCTTTTCAGTCAAATCACAAGGTTTGCTTAACCCAGAAAAATAATCTTTTATGCACGGTATACAGAGACAGCCTTGCTTCAGAAAGTGAAAACAGAGAAGTCAGAGAGCTACACATGGTTGCAGTAGGCCTTAAATTCTTAATCTTCACTGAAACTGTATGTAATATTATCAGGAATGAGCTGATTGTGTACAATATAAAACAAAGAAGGACCTGAAGTCATACTTGACCACTTGCAAGATAGAGATCATTCTGCTCATCAAGCCCTCAGAGCTTTCCATCTAGACTGAATTTCCTATGTGTTTTTAACAATATCAACTTTTAGGATATACCTAGCCTATGGACTTTGTATAACAGTTTTACCTTCTAACCCCACGATCATTAGGCAATATTAATCCATTAGGTAGGAAATAGAAACTTATTCTCACAGTGGATCAAGTCACTGAAAGATCTAAAGAGGACAAATCTCTCTCTCTCTCTCCCTCTGTATTCCATCCATGTCTCTGTTTACCTCTCTTTCCTCTCTCTACTTGAACAAATCAATCCAACTTACCTAAGATTCTTATGTCCACGTTCCACATGATCAAACCTTCTAGGCTGTCCTCCTCTTAGTTTTTCATCAATTGGTACATCTCCACTTTGTATTTCTGTATTGGATCAGAACAAAAGAAACCAACTCAAACAAGATATTTGTTTATTTAAATTTTAAAATAATGATGGCAGTACAATGCAAGCTAAACGGTAATGAGAAGTATTATATGAAGTGCAAAGATGCAGGGGAGCTATAATTAACGAACCTGAAATTACACATGGCCAACCTGCTCGAGGCCTTTTGTCTTCCATTAAATCTCAATTCTTATCAGCTCCAGTGATTTCTTTTGATGCATTTCCTGACCTGAGACTTTCTTCTACCGGTATATTGGGACTAACTTTAACATTTGGAATTGATTTGTTTGATTTTAGGCCGATGCTGGACGCAGTCCAAGCTGGCAGTTCTAACAGCTGTAATGTGTGCAAGTTTGGCAATTCCAAGTTGATCAACTCCTGCCCAGAAAAACTCTTCAACTTACCACAACACTTGATTAGTAGAATTTCCAAGCTTTTTGGCAACTGCGCTGATGAGAAAACAGTTTCAAGCATTGGGCAATGGGATATATGCAAATGCTTGAGATTGCTTCTACTTGTGTTCTGCACTTCCTTTTCTGCGGAAATCATGGTCTGCACTTGCTTGTCTGTTGAACTCATGGTTTGCACATCCTTCTTTGAGGTAGCCGTGGTCTGCACTTCCTTGTCTGCTGAACTCGTTGGTTGCACTTGCTTGTCTGAGGAAATTGTGGTCTGCGCTTCCTTGTCTGCGGAACTCATGGTTTGCACTTCCTTGTCCGTGGAAGTCGTGCTCTGCACTTCCCTCTTGGCTGAAACCTTGTCTGCTGAGCTTTTGGTCTGCACTTCCTTCTTGGCTGGAGCCTTGTCTGCTGCACTTGTGGTCTGCACTTCCTTCTTTGTGGAACTCGTGGTATCCACTTCCTTGTCTGCTGAACTTGTGGTTTGCGCTTCACTTTTGGCTGAATCCTTAGCTCCAAACAAATTCTTCAAGTTATCACAAAACATAATTTGGAGAGTTTCCAGGTTTTCTGGCAGCTGCCCTGATGAGAAAACAGTTTCCAGTGTTGGGCAGCAATCAATGTACAAAATCTTTAGGTTCCCAAAACTCAGGGATTGCACTTGCTCTTGGTACAAACTCTTCAAACTGGGAAGGTTGGAAATCCACAGAATCTCAAGGGTTTTTTCCATTTCAAGATCAACCTTAGCAAAAATACTCTCCATTCCGGAGCACCTCTCTAGCCAACATCCTTTCATGTTCTTCAAGCTATCAGGCTTTAAATCAGACAAGTTTTTCAAAAATTGATTTTCAACCAACATGATATACTTGGCGTGCTCAAGAATAACCTCAATATCAGTGGGATAGTCATCAAATCCTCGGATTTCCAGGAACTGTCCATCTTTTGCCTCAAGAGGAAGTTTTCTAATCATGGAGTAGATGTCGCTGTAGATTTGTCTACGACTGTCATCGTAATTGTCCTCATCTCTGTCATGTGTTTGAACAGAGTGAACAGAGGAAATAGAACTGATACTCTCCAATAACTTAGGATCTTTCTTCAAACTTTGGAAGAGTTCTGTGCCATGAACAACTATAGAAGGTTTCTCACCCCCCTTAGGAATCTCAGAAGGCTCAGAGATACAACACCGATCCAAGTTTACCTCCAATGGTAGGAACTTGACGTTCTTCCCTTTAAATTCTTCAATCACCTTCTCCGGTAGATGAACACGCTTTAAATTAGTCAACTTTGAAATTTTGTCTCCCGGATTTAGTTTGGTTCCTGATAGATCAAGCACCTCTAGACGAGAATTCAATGATGGCAACTCCTTTAAGCTCGAACAACCTCTTAGCAAAAGCTGCTGTAGATTGCTAAGACCGTCAAGAGATGGCAAAGACTCAACAGCTTCTCCGGAAAGATCCAAAACATCAAGTTTCGCCAAAGCTGACAGTGAAGATTGCATGCCCTCAAGTGCAACCTTAGATAACTTCAGTGTTTGAAGCTGAGCCAGTTGATTGAAAGATTCGGCCTTGATATCCTTCAAAGAGCTTGTACCTCGTAGGTCAAGCTGCTCCAGTTTTAACAGGATTTGAAAATCTGGAGATTTTTCTAGTTTGGTGCAATTCCTTAGAATAAGGGCCCGGAGTTTGCTGGGATTGGGTAGGGTTGGTAAGGATGGAATCTGAGTTTCTGAGACATTGAGTACCTGAAGCCAAGACATGTGCTGGAAGGATTTATCTATTCCTGACAGAGCTTTACAACTGGAAAGATTAATAATCTCAAGATATTTAAGATCGGCCAAGCTTGGCAAGTTCACCAGGCTTTCACAACCTGAGAGGTCAAGTTCCGCAAGGCTAGTAAGTTCTTTCAACTCTGGAAGGTTTTCAAACAAACAACCTTTGAGGAAAAGGCGCTGAAGGTTGCGAAGGGTGGAAAGAGCTGGAAGACTTTTAACTTTGGTATGTGAGAGGTTGAGGGACTGAAGACTAGACAAATTTTCAAAAAATCCGTCTGGAAACTTTTGCAGACTGGAGGCTTCGGAAAGATCAAGAGACTCTAGGTCTGTAAGTGCTTTTGTGCTTGGGAGTTTTTCGAGCTTAAAACAACCTTTCAGTTTGAGATCACAGAGGTGTTTGCCAAGGCTGTCAGGTAAAAATCTAATCTCGGTTTTGGACAGATCAAGGATTCTAAGGTTGTCAGTGCCATCAAAGCTGTCATACTGTATTTCCTTTATCCTACTGGCACCTGAAACATCAAGAACCTTGAGGTCTGGCAGATGTTTCATTAGGCGCAGTCCAGATAAATGATCACATCCTTTAGCCAAAAGGAGTGTCAAATGTTTGAGAGTCTGAACAATTGGTAATTTCTCAATTTTGGTTTCAGAAAAATCAATGACTCGAAGCTTTTCAAATGACTTGAAACTTTTTTCTTGGATCTTTATCAAAGAGGAGCATCCAGAAAGATCAATTACCTCAAGGTTTTTGAGCTTTGCTAGCTTTGGCAGAGTCTCCAGGCAAGAACACTGTCTAAGGATGAGCCTGCGTAGTTCAGTCAGGTTGGACAGACTTGGTGGCAATGACTTGATTCTGAGCGCAGATAGATTGAGGCTTCGAAGTTGGTTCATGTTTGTAAAAAGTACTTCTGACAGTTCCGTTAGAAAGGGTGCACCAGATATCTCAAGAACAATTAATGCTTTGAGATTCTCAATGAATTCCATATTGTCATTCAGCAGATAACAGTCTCTGAGCACAAGCACAAGCAGATTCTCCATTTTAGATATGGATTTTGGGAGGGATGTGAGCCTGGGATTAAAAATGGCCAGAACTTTGAGGTGCTCTTTTTCTTGAAAGAATGTGTCAGGGACTTCCCTGCATAGATAGCTTCCCTCAATCAGGAGTGAGGAAACCGTTTTTCCTTCCTTATCCGTTCGCACTGTCTTTATCATGCCATCAGCGGGTGCCATTCTTTCAAAAACTTTTTTGTTGTCACCCTCAAGCACGCTAGCCAGCCCCAATTTGGATTTCCCAAATAATCCACGACAGCTATGATCCTCCAAACGAAGCGCTCCTCCTTCCAAAACAATAAGATTGGGTTCTCGCATCTTCAGCATGCGACGATCTATAAGCTCCATCATGACATTGTATCCCTTCTCGTAAGCCTTCTTGAGACCAACAGCAAGATCAAGATGGCCTTCCAGTATCCAGTGAGTGATCAACTCGTTGTAGTTAACAGCACCATGTTTCTCCAAGAAGAAGCAGCTATGCCAAAAGCAATCAATCAGGCAGTCGCCAGACAACTTTTCATATGCAAAATGAACAAGGGCTCTGCCATCTTTGTCAGCAAGCCGCAGAATGTTAAGGGCTGCAATATCGAAAGCACGCTCCAACGCTTCAGGACCATCTTCTGCAATTTGATTTAAGGCTTCTGTTAACATAATAATTTGAGCGGGCAAAACCGTGCTTCTTTCTTTAATGGCAGCATAAAATATTTCGAAATTTGGAAAGTCAGAAACTGCCTTCCCAACTCGTTCTCTCAAGAAACCCACCGCCTCATCCCCCGAAAAGGGTTGAACCTCAACCACCCTTGACCTTGTGTCCTTAGTGATAGATCCTGCTTCATTACTTTCCTTTGTCGTGATTAGAGCCTTAAACTGAAATGAAGCTTGGAGCTCGGTTTTGACTCTTTGATCAGAATGAAAAAGCTCTTTCACGACGTCATCATAATCTTTGGTCATTACCACTCCTTCCGAATCCAACACCAGTAGAAGACACGTGTGTTTTGTTTCACTCTTCGCGTTAATCATTTCTTCGTTCTCGTCGTGAAGCTTATCCATCACCTTGCACGTCAGTAAGTCCAAGTCATCAACATTCTTTTTCTTATCGCCAGTATCATCAGCATCATCAGCATATTCAACATCTTCCCACACATTCACATTGGCACTGGTTGGGATACGCAACTGGCGCGCAATGGAATGGAGAAGAGACTCGCGGTCATCGTACTTTTTATTCAGAGATATCCAAAGAGACATATAGAAGGAGCCTTCGGCACCAGTTGCAAACTTGGTTATTTCTCGGGCCAACCATGTTTTCCCTGATCCTGCATTCCCAGCGAGGACAAATATTTCTTCACTATTGCCGCTTTCCAACAGCTTAAATAACTTCTCTGCGTCAGCCTTGTTTGCTTTTGCAGTCTTGATTTCCATTTCTGGCATAAAAAAAATAGCAAATTAGAATTCATAATATATAATTAATCAAAATTAAAGGATTCTTTCAAAATCACGAGGAAAAATCTGTTGTAATATCTCTCACAATTTAGAATATAAACTATTTCTAGCGAGTCTATTTTTTTGCTTGAAAGGGTAAATGAGTTTGATATTCATGCATAATGGACAATGTTATTTATTTATTTATTTAGAAAAGAATAGACATTTTTTTAAAAAAAGATATGATACTTTATTATTGAGAATAAGATCAAACAGTACGTGATAAACATTAAATAAAATCATCTGCTTAGATATCAACAAATTAATTAATAACCAATGATATATTTGTTGACTTTCAACATCGTCTTTGATATTTAAAAATTATAAAATTAAAAATATATTAAAAAAATAATAATCTCTTACAAAATAAAAATCAGGGAGAACAATTACAAAAAATAATCAGGGAGAACAAATTTTTGGCTTTTACATATATCAAAAAATAACCTTAGAAACCCATTTTGAGCAAAATTCAGCCGAACTCAAAGATTTATCCGATTGAATAGAATTTTTTTTTTAAAAAAGAAACAATACAGCTACTAATTATTATTTCTATAAACCCCATAATTGACACATCTAGCTAAGCTTTTAAAATATGTAAAGAAAGAAAAAACAATCTAATTGGCATATTAGATGCCCTAGATGTATATATATGAAAGAATTCGTCTAACAAGTCGGATTAATTGATTTGTTTAATTCTCACATGTAATTATTAATCTAGACTTTAACGGCAAAACAATAGTGTGAAATTGTGAATTTTTTCAAAGTAAGTTATACATATACATTATTGAGTAAACGTCTACTCTAGCTGTATAAAAATTTTCAACTATCATAGTGCTTTTTCATTATTGTTTTTAATTATATAGATTTATAGTTCTATAATTAATTGTTACAATTTAGCTAGAACTGTTTTTTCATTAATGTTTTTAATTGTATAAATCTTGTAAATTTTGTGTATGAGGAGAAGTTTTATTTGATTCATTTTCTTTCGAAAAAGTTAAAATTGATGCTTTTAAATATTCTCTCCCATTAATCACTAAATGCATTTTCACTCTCATCTTTTTTTCCTAACAAAAATAAAAAAAATAACAACATAAAACGAATATATCCTAGATTTTACAATTTTTAAATTTTTAACTAAACTAAATAATTATATTCAAGTATTGCAAATGATACAAAGGATAAACAGATAAAAGCTAGTCATGGTGTAAAAGATTGCAACAATAAAACTTTTAACGAAGTAAAACATCATTACAACAATTGAATAGAAGATTGCTTCAGACTTGAATTATTTGATTTGATTAGGCTATTAATTAAGTTTTGATGTTACTAATCGTGCCAAGTACATATGAACAATAGAAACTTATTAGAGTCGTCCTGGGATTTGGTTAATTAAGGAGGGGAGGGATTAAAGATTAGAGAGAAAGATTATCAGCTGTACCTTTAGTTTCCTTTTGCTGTGCATCACTCACATCAGACTGTTGTCCTTTCATGATTTGCCCGTCTTTGCCTATCACCATGAAATATTTCAGGAACATCAAATTACATAGTTTATTTAGTTGAGAAAAGGATCGAATTGATTAATATTAAAGCAAGAATAAGGAATTATTAAAGATAGTGGACAAAAACCTTGATCCATAGCTGGAGTCGAATGACAAAAAGGAAAACTAGAAACAGCTCTGGACTTTACAATTTTCAGACTTGCTTTAAATTTTTTTTATTAAACCAAATAACTATATTAAAATATTGCAAATGATATAAAAATTAAACATGTAAAAACTAGTTACGATAAAAGATTGCAACATCAATTTAAATAAAATAAAACATTGGTAAAATAATTGAACAAAATTGCTTTGACTTGAATTTTTAAAATAGATTAATCACAAGCGATATATTGTTTGACTTAAATTTGCTGTGAATATTAGATTATACTAAGATTTGATGCTACTAATTATGCCAAGTATGAACAATAGAAACTTGTAATTAAGGACGGGAGGGATAAAGATTAAAGAAAAAGATGTTAATGATCAGCTTTACCTGGAGTTTCCTTTGGCTGCTCTTCCCTGGCAGTCGGCTGTTTTCCTTTCATGCTTTGCTCGTCTTTGCCTATCACTAAGAAATCATTCAGAACATCAAATTACATAGTTTATTTTATATAAAAAAAGATCAAATTGATTAATAAAGCAAGAATAAGGAAGTAATTAAAGTTAATGAACAAAAACCTTGAGCCATGGCTGGAGTTGAATGACAGAAAGAAAACAAGAAACAGCTCTCAGTCTCTCAAATGCTCTCAAACACCGATTACTGTCCCTCTCTTGATGCCCATACCTCTGCTTCTAACCTCCTTTTATAGCAATTTGGGGGCACAATTTTTCCTTTTTTTTTCATTATGTGGATGGATACATGTTATATTTACATAAAAACCTTTATACTTCATTATTTTTATTGGATAAAAGTTATATTTTCAAACTTGTTACACACTTCTTAGGTAGGATTTAGGTAGAAACTAACGGTTGTAGATTCAAGCCGTAATACTCACTATTTTATTAAAAAAAATGGTAAATAAATAAAAATTCTCTTCTTATTAATTATATTTAATTTTAACTATAAATTTTTTTATCAAAATCATAGCAATAAGTGGGAAATTTTAGAAAAACTATTGAAGGAATCGCATGCCTTTTCTAGTAGAACTCTATATCTATACTATATATAATTAAAGGAACTTATGAGAAGAACTTTTTTAATTCCAAGATTTGTTAAATGGCTTCTGATTTATATTATGTACAAGTTTTTACTTAACATTTAGGTGGGTTTTCTATGTACATAATTCTTTTTAGATAATTCTTTTTTAAAAAAACTTATTGATTTATTATTTACGAATAAGTTTTTTGGCTTCTAAGTATCTTTTTTAATCTTTTTGTCAGTAAAATAAATTTATTTTCAACTTTATAATTATTTTATGCATACATGCATATAGTTTGTACACAAAATATTTCAAAAATAGATATATAAATAAAACGTTACAAAGTAAAGGAGAATAATGTACGTATAGAAAGTAGAGTAAAGCTCAACAAACTTGATCGAGAAACTAAGCTTTAAAGCTCTAAAGGGCCGAAGACATTCCCCCCTTTGTACCCTTTTACGAAGAACAAACCAAAGTGCAAGAAAGATCAGGAAAGAATGCCCGAACAAGCAAGCAATCTATATATTCCTGATCGAGTTTGCCTTTCATCACTCAACAATCGTCAGCAAATGATTGATTGGCTTATCTAAAGAATAAGAATTACTTGTGCTGTTAGCAATTCTGATGGAAAAAGATAAAAAGAAAAAGAACGTGTACCATGACAATTCTTTACTTAAGAAACTCAACTAAGTAGCAGCAATATTCTCGTTTTTACCCAAAATGCTTTTGTAGGGATCAAGAGTCTAAGTCTCATGCCACTTAGGGAAGCTTTTGTTGCGAAAAGAAAAGCCAAAGAGCAACATGTGAATCATGCTAGGCTTAGGCTTATCCAAAAATAACAAGATTAATATTAGGATTATAATATAGTTCTTTCATAGACCTCATTTTTATAATCTTGAATTTGAATACAAGATCTAATTAGAGTTAATTTTTTTTTATTCTAAAAATTAAGAGTGTATGATGTTTTGGTATATAAAGATAAATATTTTTTAAATGAGTTGAAGATTTTGATTGTACGAAATAAGAAAAATATTAGGTTGAAAAAGAAGTAATGATTCATCGTGACAAAATAGAGTTGAATAATCTAATATTATTCTCCAAAAAATTTGATTAGCAGGGAACATTTGAAAAATCAATAATGATTTTCTTTTTCGATGATTAGTACTAAATTATTGACTGCTTGTTCTTCAGTTATAAACCGAGAGGAAATCAATTTCATGTATAATTGTTAACATCATTAATTATGTCTGTAAATTATGAGCTTTAATGTTGACGAAGACAAAAGATTGAAGAGGCAGAGTCTTTTGTAAATGCGAAGGAACCACAAGCTGTCAATTTTTTTTTTAATGTAAAAGATTTACAAAAATTTGGGTTTTTAAATATACTACTCAAACCTCCATTCAACCCACACAAATTGTGCTCAATGCCAAGTCTCAAGAGTGAGCCAGTTCCACTGGAAAAAGTGGTAAGAAAATGGCTTGACTTGGCTCGCTCCCTATGTTGTGCTTAAAGAGTGAAGTGAGAAGGAAAAGAGTGTAGAGGGAAAATATGGTCCACATCCCTCTAACCATCCCTTTTGGTGTGAAAAAGCTTTGGGACAAATGGAACATACGCGGGTCTATTTTGTTCAGTCTCTGGTTGCAGGTCGTGCTGATTTTTGTGGCGCCAATCAGAAAATCCGCAAGGAAAACATGGGTGATCTTGCTCATCTGGTTTGCTTACTTGTTGGCTGACGCAGCTGCCAATTTTGCTGTTGGTCTCATCTCCAACAGCCAACGCAACAAATCCAACAATCGTAGTGAGCCCAAGCCAACGGAGAGCACAGATCTGTTAGCATTCTGGGCGCCCTTTCTCTTACTACACCTTGGCGGCCCTGATACCATTACTGCTTTTGCTCTTGAAGATAATCAACTGTGGCTGAGGCACTTGCTTAGCCTCGGGTTCCAGGCCGGAGCTGTTCTTTACGTCTTCGTCCAATCGCTTCCCAACGAAAATCTGTGGATCCCCACAGCGCTCATGTTTGTCGCTGGAATCATCAAGTACGTCGAGCGGACACGAGCTTTGTTCCTTGCAAGCTTGGACCAGTTTCGGGATTCCATGCTCAAAGATCCGGATCCTGGGCCCAACTATGCCAAGCTTATGGAGGAATACGCTTCGAAGAAAGACGCCAAACTTCCAACGCGAATAAATATGACGCCAGAACCTGATAAAGAATCCAAGGCTTCTGATGTTCCACCCAAGGAAGGCAAGTTGAATCATCTCGAAGTGGTGCATTATGCTTATGACTACTTCCAAATATTCAAGGGACTGGTGGTCGATCTCATCTTCAGCTTCCGAGAGCGTGATGAGAGCCGTGACTTCTTCACTAGGAGGACAGCCGAAGACGCTCTGAGGATAATTGAGGTTGAACTCAACTTCCTGTATGGGACTCTCTATACCAAGGTGGAAGTTGTGCATTCTACCATAGGATATATTTTCCGATTCGTAGCTTTTGCGGCAAATGTAGCTACTCTCGGAATCTTCTATTTCCAAACAAAAAAAGATGAATTCCACGGAGTTGATATTGGAATCACCTACACCTTGCTCCTCGGCGCCGTCGCTCTGGATGTGGTAGCGTTCCTCATGCTCATTTTCTCGGATCGGACTTTTGCTTCTATATTCAAGTACCTTGAAGGTCCATATTGTAGGCCCATTGCTGCTTTCTTCGGTTGTGTCCTTGCTCTCAAGAAGCCCCGGTGGCACCCCTGTAAAAAATGTGGGATACAGAATTCTGACCATCGCCATCAAGCGTTGGTTACTCCCCTTGGGTTTCGAAGGTGGTCTGGATCCATTTCAGCACACAACCTAATAAGGTATTGCCTGAAAAGCCGTAGGACAACTATCCATGAATTCCCCAGTTTGTGGGTAATTATGCTTGAAAAATTCCTTCATCTGTTGGGAATCGATAAAGTCATAAAGAAAGCTGGTGATGGCATGACCAAGATCAAGAGCTCTGTTCTCAAATGGGTCAAGTCTTTTAATTGTAGTGGTTTACCGGGCTCCAATATTATCAGCAAAGTCATTAGATTTTTAAAGTCTATTGAAGAAAAGGTGAATAAATTTTTCAGCTGGGCTTTCGATAAAATAACCAAACCCGTTAAGGATTTGGTGGACGAGATGATGTATGTGTCCAGTGAGCCGTTCACCCTGGAGCTATGGGAATTTATCTTTAAGGAGCTAAACAATAAATCTGAGTTTGCAGATAACCCAGAAACTGCAAAAAGGATATCCTCAGCCAGAGGTGATTGGGTTTTAACGGACACTGATTCGGCAAACGATCGTGGCAAATTGCTGAAATATGTGAGTGATGTTCAATATGACGAGAGCCTTCTCTTGTGGCACATTGCTACTGATCTCTGCTACTACACTGATCAGGGAGGGGATATGATGCCTGAACAAGAATTCAGTAAGATTCTCTCGGATTACATGCTGTATCTTCTAATTTTTCAGCCAACTACGATGTCTGCTGTGGCGGGCATCGGAAAAATAAGATATCGAGACACTTGTGCCGAGGCTAAAAGATTCTTCGAGAGACGGAGTTTGCGACCGAACGAAGACGAGAAGGCCTGCCACGAAATTCTTTCAGTGAATACAGATGTCGTACCTGCGACTGTGAAAGGAGACAGAAGCAAATCTGTGTTGTTCGATGCAAGCATGCTCGCCAAAGAGCTAAAAGGGTTGGAAAGGAAGGACAAATGGAATCTGATTTGCAGAGTGTGGGTGGAATTAGTCTCATATGCGGCAAGTCACTGCAGAGCAAGCACACATGCTCAACGGGTAAGTAAAGGTGGGGAGCTTATTACGTTTTTCTGGTTGCTGATGGCTCACTTTGGCCTTGGGGAGCAGTTCCAAATCAACGAAGGACATGCAAGAGCAAAACTCATCGTGGGAAAGTAACCGATCCAGTGAATCTTACATTGGATTCCTGCTCCCTGGAGATGGAACCCAACAGCTATTTCCTTTATGTGTCTTTCTCTTTTTAGAATAAATTTACGTTGTAGTTGGTCGGTGATATGTGTTCTGAATTAAGTCCAAGTTTTCTTTGGCTAGGAATAAACGTTTATTGTAATGTGACTCTAGTGTAATTTAAGTTATTATGTGGTATACGTTTTTATTTTTTGCTTGCTTTCATTGTTTGGGTACTAAATCACCGGGTACCTTCGCAAGAACAGAGATTACCATGTAATTATTACATATAAATAACAATTCTTTGTCTCTATTTAGTGTTTTGTTTGACATCTCTTGTCATATATTCAATTTTATGCTATCAATAAAAACATTGTAAAATCCTAAAACATGAATCATAAATCATAATTTCTAAATCCTAAATCTTAATATAAGAAATTTAGCATATATATAATAAATGTATATGATTATAAAAAAAAAAAAACACTAAACAAAACATCAAGTAAAGACAAAAGATTTTAATGGATGTAATTATTGTAATATTCTTTTGCCACTTAACAGAACAATAATGGCATCTTTTTAGGATGCAAGGGGGATTACTTCTTTCTCCATTTCTTTTTTTTTTTAATTTTCTTTTGGCAATGATTTGTTCTTTCTTTTCTCCAATCACTCATTCCGTGTCTTAGATTTTTTATATTATTTAGAATCTGTAATCTATAATTTAGCATACATAAAATTGATATATAATTATAGTTTGTTCTTTTAATAATAAGTTTTGATAATTCCGTGTGTATGTCATGTTTAAACTTTGGAAAGAATTTCGAAGAGCAGTTGATAAGGTGACTAAGGATGTCGTTGCATTAGGTGAGGGAAAATATCATATCAAGCTCTCCGTAAGAAATAAACAACGTATTTTAATTTTTTATAAAATAAGGAAGATTTTGAAAAACTTATAAATGTGAGCATATTACAAGTTACTTTTGCTAAAAGAAAAAACGTATCACCTAAGTTAATTTTTATAACAAAGAATAATGATTTTGTGACACATACATGATTTTCATGTTCACGTAATAAAGTGAGGTCAGTAAGAATTTTATTAAACTTAAAAAAATCTAAAGTACTTCCCAATTCACCTTTGTACGTCAAAGATGTAAAATGAGCATTGAAAAGATTCCTCACTTCCATCCAACGTTACCAAAACTTATTTTAGAATAAAAATAACTTTGTGCCTCAACGATATTCTATTCATGAGCGACTCAAGTTTGCATTATTCTTTTCACGTTAGAGGAAAAGAATATGAGTGCAACGATTAATTCTTTTTGTCCAATTATATAACCATTACTATTAGATTAATGACACGTTTGGTATAAAGAATAGCTAAACCATTCTCCCTTATTCCTTTTCACATTTTCATTCTTTAGTTTGGTTGGCTTTTGAGGTGAGGAATAGCCATTTCAAGTAATGGCTATTCCTCAAAATCTTGATTTATCCATTTCCCACCTCCGCATGTTAATCGCTATTCCATGACTATGGAATAGAGTCAAAAATTTATTAGATAAAAATGTACATATTTGTTGAAAATAATTACAACTTATAATTAAATAGAAAAAATAAAAAGAAATTAAAATAAAAAATTATATTAATAATTTATTGTATGTTTAAATTTTTAATGAAAATAAAAATAAAATGATTAAAAAATGAAAATAAAAATAGAGAAAAAATAAAAAGAAATTGAAATAAAAAATCATATTTATAATTTCATAATAAATTATTAATATTTTTAAATTTTAATGAAAATAAAAATTAAAAAATTAAAAAAATATTATTAAATTATAATAACGAGTAATTTTATCTAATTTACTAAATTATAATAAAAAGTAATTTTATCATTTTATCATTTATTCCTTAATTATTCCAAAACTATTCTTATCAGCTAGGCATCATAATGAGTTACAATAACAATCCTTACTCTATTCCATTCCATGAATCAAACCATGCAATAATCATTTTATTCTATTCTTTCTTTATTTTATTCTTATAAAATAATCATTTTATTTTATTATATTTTTTTTTACGAATCAAACATACCATAAGAGGAATGGAGGGGACTTTCTTTTCTTTTATTTATTTTTTTATTATTACTGTATATTAAAAAGTAGAGGCAAAAGACGGGTGTAAAGGATTTTTCTAGCGAAAGATTTCGACTGAGAATTTCTTTCTGGTTCCACAAACGGAAGGTGAAAGAATAAATAAGTCTCTTCCTTGACTGCAAAGTTTGGAACTCCAAATGCTTATAAAATCACCGTCAAATTGGATTTGACTTAGAATTCATAACAAGAGCTTCCAGCATAGAATTTCACCCACACCTTTAATTTCTTCCAAATCTGATAATTTTCTCTTCAGCCATTACACAATGTCTTCGCCCAAGGATGGTTCAGTTCAGCAAACAAATTCCCCTGAAACCACCTCCGTTCAGATTATCCTTCAAAAGCTAAAGGATTTGCGTGGAAGACTCCTCGAGGTCACCAAGGCGAAGGTCGATGATTCTGTTCAAGACAATAAAGGGGAGGAAGGCAAACCTGCCAAGGCGAAGGTCGATGATTCTGTTCAACACGATGAAGGGAAGGAAGGCGAACCTGCCGATGAAGAGGAACGGAAAAGGGAGAAAGAAATGCACACTCAGCTTGATAAAGTATGCAAAGAGCTCCATTATATGATTAGAGAATTTGAGAAACTGAAGAACTTTGAAGATAATCTCAGAAAACCGCTGACAACTCTTGAAGGCAATGTGAATGACATCCTGAAAGATCTTGAAAGGCTGAGATCCCCAGGTGGCATCTTAAAGCAAATTGAGCAGAATCTTAAAGTTCTGAGAAGCAACATCACCAAAGTGAAAATCCAGATCCCATTGCAGCATCAAGCCTCAAACTTAATTTCTGACGCAAGTCGGTATTTGCAGGCGACAGTTGCCAGCAGAGAAGGCGGTGATCTGCCTAATCTATACGAAGCAGCAAAAGAAATTGAGATAGAAGGCTCTTTTTTCAAAGAGATTCAAGACAAATATGACCGCCTTGATACGAAGCTCAAGCTGTGCTTGTTGTGTTTCGCGATCTTCCCGGAGAAAGCAGAAATTAAGAAGAGCCTTCTAAGATTTTGGTGGCTTGGAGAGAGGTTGATAGAACATCCAAACGTTCTAGAAGGAAAGGAGAAGAAGGATCGTGTGAACGACGTTCTTGGAGTACTCATCAACAGGGGATTCATTGAGCCTATCGAGAAAAAAAGCAGATTGCCTGCCACCAGTTATAAGATGCACCCAATTGTTCGTTCTTTGTTGATCAGGCTTGCCAAGAAGGATAACTTCTTTGATTACGACTCTAAAGGAATCCCGACGATGGATATTTCAAAGTGCAAAAAGTCATGTTTGATAAAATCCGAAGGACATTCTCATTGGTTCTCTCAAAATCCTTTCCCGATGAAAGTGGAAAAGCAACAGGATGAGGCGCAGAAAATCAACTCAGAAACCCAACAAAAAACAGATGCGAAAGGGCAGCAGCCAACAAATTCAGAAAATCAGAAAAAAAGGTATCAGGAACACGAACGGGAAGAAAAGCAGTTGCTAAGAAATCTGGAAGAGCTGCAGACACTGTTCAACATTAGTAAGCAATTTCCTGATTTGCCTGAGGAAAAGTTTTCCAAAATGAAGGGCATCAACGTTCTTTATCTGGGGAGATGGGAGAGCACAGCTGAGCGTCACATGGAGGTGGAAAAGACTGAATTCTTAAAAGGGTTGAAAAATATGAAGAAGTTAAGGTTTTTTAGTCTTCAAGGAATCTCCGGAATCTCGAAGCTCCCAAATTCTCTTGGTAAGCTCTTCAATTTGAGATTCTTAGATCTTAAAGCATGTCACAACCTGGAGGAACTACCAAAAGAGTTAGGCTCACTTAAGAAGCTGACTTACTTGGATATATCTGAGTGCTATCTGATAGACAACATGCCCAGGCAGCTAACTTCACTCTCAGAACTCCAAGTGCTTAAGGGCTTTGTCATTAGCAAAAATAGACACTCATGTACTCTTGGTAACTTGGCCACACTGTCTAAGTTGAAGAAACTCACCATCAATGTGAATAACGATAAATTCTTAATAGATGAAGCGGAAGGAGATCTCCGTAAATTTCAAGGGCTTCGGAAGCTTAGAATAGCATGGGGAGCCGGAGGAGATGAATCGCCAACATTGATAAATAAAACCAAAGACGAGAAGAAAGGCAATGGAAACCAGGAAACCAATGGAGACAAGAGTAAAGGCCACAAAGGGCAACAAAATGATGCAGCAAAACCAGGGCCTCGGAAGCTGAACATGCCATGGGGAGCTTGCGGAGAGGGATCGTCAAAAACGGTTCCTGAAAAAAACCGGAACGACAACAAAGATGCAGGAAAGCAGAACATTGAAGGAGATATCAAGCTAGTGAAATTGGACCTCCAATGTTTCCCAAAACAGGAACCACCACGTTGGCTGGTGCCTGAAAAACTAGCGAGCCTAAAGAGCCTCTACATTAGAGGTGGAAGACTCAGTTACCTGGGTGAACAGAAGGGTAGCGAGGAGTGGAAAGTTGAGACTCTATGTCTGAAGTATTTGACTGGCGTTCAGATAAACTGGAAAGATCTGCAGACTCAGTTTCCAAGGTTGACACATTTGGAGAGAGTCGATTGCCCCGGAATCACATTCTGCCCTTGCGATGCAAACGGAGTATGGCGAAATCTTGAAAAAGGAAAATAAAAATATGGGTGTTGGAATATCAAGAATTTGCCAGAAATGGCCCTGCAGGTTATTATCTCATTCATTCTTGTTGTTAATTAAAGTGTGCTGTATTTCGCTTGTGTACATAAGTTCTTAAATTCCTTTCAATCTTCTGTTTGCATTTGCATTTCCTCCAATTTACAAATGTCATCGCCCTGCTGCTTGTCGCAGTCAATAAAATATCTCTTTCAATTCACAAATCTCTTCCTCAGTACTGTCCCCTATAGGTTATTATCTCATCCATTCTTTTACTTTTCTTTTGTTTATATTAAGTACAGATATCCTTTTAATTTAATTTTCAACATGAGAAATTAGTATCCTAATTTTATCTTGATCCATATCATAGATTGTTTTTTTTTCCTTTCGCCTATGCTGCTTGTACGTTGGCGTTTCATTGTAAGTCTTCTTTCAGTAATTCTAGCTATCCTAATTTGTAGATGAAGTATGGTTGGCTTTCTTTATATAGTATAATGAATGACTTGCATATACGGCAATTCAACGGATCTAGAAACTCGACAAATTTTCAGAAAAAGAAATTGAAATTAAAGACATTAATGGGTATCTTGAAATCAAATATCTTTCCTTTACTTATCCTGATAAAGTAAGCTTAAGATACGAGATCGAGTAAGGTTTGGCTAATAGGATTCAAGTAATGGCTTAAGCTACTTATTATTTGAATTCGATTCTAAATAATAATTTTATATATAATTTTTTATTTATAAAATTTTTTATAATTAACAATAATACTTACTAAAATTTATTAATTACTCTAGATATGATTTTAAACTTTAATTTTTGTATGAATTAAATTTAATTTTCATTAATAATATATATACAAATTAATTTTAAATTTACTTTGATTGAGTATATTAACTGATAGTGTAAGTACGGATTCAAACAACAGTTAAAAAAAATTTAATCAAATATGTATAGGAATCAAATACGTTTTCAAATAATAAGATTCATATCAAGATACTTAAAAAATAATAAGTATTCTACCTGTTGATATCTCTATTTAAAACTACAATATCAATAGTTAACCATGAAGATTTATTTGATAAGAACTTAATTGCCTGTAATAAAAAAATAAAAATTTATTTAAATTTTTTTTAAAATGATGTAATTCATTAGCTTTTTATGTATTATACCAATAAAGTTTAATTGTAAAACATGGCACATAATTAATACAAAGTATAAAACAATAATTTAGGTAAGAAATTATCTAAAAAAAAATTCCCCAGGTGATTCTAAAGAGCAAATAGTGATTTATCAGAGATTGAAAATTGATTTAGAAGTAATCACCAAAGAACAAATAAGATTGATTCCAAAATAATTCATTAAAATTAAATTGACGATAAAACCCATTTCTGATCTAATATATTCAGAAAATAATTTATTAATTCAAAATAAAATCATCAAAGTGTAAATACATATATGTTGATAAGATTAAATATTTCCAATTTGAGTATTGAAATTAAGGAAAGGGGATATTTTGATGATAATACAGATGCTCTTGATGTTTCCATAGCATGAAATTTTTTTATGAAATAATTTTATATACAATTAAAATTTCAATCACAATCAAGTCATTGTTATTGTATAAAACATAATTAAGTCAATAAAATTATCATTTATTTTTTAAAAATAATATAAAATTAAACCAAACTCACATAAGAAAATATATGAATTTGAAACTAATATTTTAAATAAAACTTCATAATTTTCTTTTTCGTACTATATTCATTCAACTATTTTAACTGTCTTTGAATTTTTTTTAATTATTAAAAATTTCTTTTTCTTTTTTAAATTTAATATTTCTTTTGATATTTATTCTTTCTTTTTTCACTGTTTTTATAATTTCAACATTATTCAATTTTTTAATCCTTTTTTCCTCATAATAATTTTTCTTTTTCTATTCCTAGATAATTTTTAATTCTTCACTTTATTTTTCTCCACCTCTTTAATATTCCCTTTTCCCTTTATATTTGCTTCATCTTCACAAATTCATTTTATTTTTTTACTTTGGTCTTCATCACTCTTTCTTTTATTTCCTCTCATTTTTTTTGTTCCTTTAATTTCTAACATTCACTTCTTTCTTTTTTTTTTAATTTTTCATATTGATTCTTTCTTCACTCTATTCTTATTTCAACTTTCTTTTTTTTAAATCTTTTTTGTCTCTTTATTCTTTTCTTCTTCTTCACTCGTTCCTTTTGGACATTTTCTATTCCTAGATAATTTTTACTTCTTCACCTTTTTTTTTCTTCTCCATTCTTTTTCTTGTTCCTTTTTATTTACTTGATCTTCACAAATACTTATTGTGCCTTTTTTTAACCTTCCCTCCTTCTTTTGTCAATTTCTTTTTGTTTACCTCTCTCTCTCTCTTTCTTATTTCTATATTCTTCACTCTTTCTTTTCTTTTTCTTTTTATTAATTGTTCTTGAATCTACACTTTCTATTTTTTCTTCATTTATTCAATTTCTTTTCTTTATTCTCAATTATTGTTCCCCTTTTCCTTTTTTTCTTATTTATTCAACTTCACCCTATATTTATACCTTTCCCTTTCTCAATATTTTCTCTAATATTCCTTTCTCTCTCTTTTTTCTTTTCAATTTTCTTTAATCTATATTTCCTTTTTCCTTTCTCTTTTTCCTCTTTATTTAATTCTTGATGTTCTCTTGGTGCCTTTCGTATTTCCTGTTTCCTTTCTTTAGTCATTTTTTCCCATTCATCTTCACTTTTTCTTATTCTCACTCATTCTTTTCTTCATTTCATCTTCTCCCCATTGTTCTCTTTAAACTCTTTCATATGTCAAATATCATGATGGTAATAATATGAACCATTCAATCCATAATTATTATGAAAGGTGAAGAATTAGTTAGTTAAGTACTCTGTTCAGATAAAAGTTGCAAGGTTGTTTCTTAAGATTATTAAATAAAATTAAAACAATGTAAAATAAATAATTAAGAAATCACTTTCAAAAGGAGCTTTGTAGCAACAACATGATTCCTTCCCTTGCAATTCCTACCAAGAGGAATAACTCTTCTATAGTCTTGTGCAATACTACTTTTTTCCCCTTAATTAATTTAACCCCTTTATTTTATCAACAATGACATTTATTTGACACTTTTAAATTTTTGGTAAATTACAATCATTCATGATTCTATTAATTTAGTTTTGTATTATTGCCATTACCTTTCCAATATAAGGTTCACATTAGCCTCATGTATATTTTTTCATTTTTACCCTTAAAAGTATTGTTTAGTTTGTCACCTTTGCATTTAGGAATGTCAATCAATACCTTATATCCTACATTACCTGTCTAGATTATAAAAAATTAAGGTACTCGCAAGGGCGGAGCTAGCCAATTTTTATTGGGGGGGCCAAAGGTTAAGAAGAATAAAAATTAAAAATTTTAAAAACTGATATATTAAACTTAATCATTAATAATCAAAAGATTTATAATAAATAATAATTTTATATAACATGTAAATCAAAAGAAATAAAAAGAAAAAACTTATAATAGTGTTTTAGAAAAATTTTATTTGACGATAGCAATATCTTTTTTAATATAAATAACTAAATTATTTATAAGAAACTTATCGTTCATTTTGTTTTGAAATCTTATCTTTCTCAATATAAATGATTAAAAAATTAATGTAGTCAACATTCAATATTCTTATTTTATTATATTTAAGTTTAAAATACTAAATATTAAACTATAATGCATAAATATAAATAGTTGAATACGATATATAGAATTGATAATTTCTTCTTATACTCAAGATAATTTTTTTTCAACTAAATATAAAACGTAAAACATATTAAAAATATATACTCAAGATAATTTTTTCTTATATAATTAGGATTAATAAAAAATAATATATTGGTGAAATTTTAAACAATAACTAATAATGTAACACTAGAACTTATATTTGAGGATTACATATACAATAATTTTTTAATTTTTAAAAATTAAAATCATTAAAAATAAAATTCACGTAACAGAAATAAAAAACCATGACAAGTAAGAGATATAACTTATATAACAAAAAAATATAATTGATGATTCGTAAAAATTTTAAAAAGAAGATTTATAAAAACTTAAAATATATGAGCAAATAAATTAGAATTAAAAAAAATATAAATATAATAATATAAATAAAAAAATTAAATAAGAACTTCACTTTTGTATAATTTCACAATACAAGGATAAAAAAAAGTGTGAAGAAACTTAAAAAATTAAAAAAAATTTAAAATTTTGAGTTAAATAAAATGAGACTTGTCAAAGCATTTTATTATTTTTTAATTATATTAATTATTTAATAAAAAATATTTAAAAATTATTAAAAAATATATTGTATATAAAAAATTTTAAAATTTTTGGAGGGGCCATGGCTCTCCCATTGCAAAGGGACACTCTGCCCCTAGGTACTCTATAATCAAGTTCAGTGAGTGAAAATACTACTATTATGGGATTGGGCACCCTTTAATCGAATTTGAGTTCCTTGTTATGGGATTCGGTAGGGTTTGGGTGGTGGTTTTAGGATATTCACTACTTGAACTCGATTATATATGGTAATTTAATATTAAATTTTAGTTATATATATTGTTTATAAATTTCTTGTAATTAGTATAATATCATTAAGTATTATAAATACGATTTTAAATTTTAATTTTTTTTACAAACTAATTTTAATTTATTGATTTAATTTTTATTAATAATTTACATAAAATTTGATTTTAAATTTATTTTAACCAAGTATTTAATAAATATATATATATTTAATAATTACTGTCTAAGATATACGAGTACGGGTTCGAGTAGTATTTCTTTGCATTGTGTATTTCTTTTTTCTCTCTTTTGCTGTTTTCGCAGCTTTTCTTTCCATGTTTGCTGTTACTGTTGAACTGCTATGCTCTTTCTACTTTTCTTAAAAATAAAGCTCTTACCATTCAAAATTTTTTTTTTTTAAAAATAGTTATTTGCTTTTATATGTGTAAAAATTCTTTTTCTTTTCTTTTACATCTGAAAGTAAGATTTAGAATTTTTAAAATAATGTTATCTAATTGTTAAAAGATACCTTAAATTTTATCATTTTTTTATTTAAATAAAAATACAATATGATAATAAAAAGACGTGTATAATTCCATGTGTCTCATAACTCATAACTGTGTATATATATAATCATCTTTGAATCAAGTGGTGCAACACTCTCTTTTATTTTGTTTTGTTTTTATAAGCAAAGATTTGTTAATATATTGATGAAAACAACAAATACATAACAATTCACATCAGCAAAAAAAAAAAAAAACCTTTCAAACAATCAAACTTGTCGGTTTAACATAATACCAACATTAAAACCTACATTATTCATTGGATACTTAATTTAATAAGATATCTGTTAACTCATTAACAACTGGGTGATTATTATAAATTTTCTATCTTACAAGTTAAAGTTTTAAAGTTTTGATATATAATATGAATATCTTCAACTTCCACAAAATAATACGAAAATTTGAAACTTGATTAATCATATTTCAATTATTAAATAATATGTCATTTTGATGCAGCGAAGACAATAAAACCTTCTTTAAATCGCATGTACTTCAGCAAAATTCAAATCACAACACTCTCTTTTATTGTCAACAAGAAAAATTCATGACAACCGAACAGTTCTAAAAATATTTATGGGGTGAAGTCCCCGTTACATCATTGTCAGACAATATCATCGGAGTAACACAAACACAAATTAATAAACACATGCAAAAACAAATTCTGAAAACAGTGCTTAATTACTTCATGTGATTACCGAAAAGGAGAGAGAGCCAGCCAACTATATTAAAACCGAAGCGAAATGTTACGCCTGATCTGGTGCAGGTGTTACCACTTCGGTTAATTATTTTTGGTCTTGATTAATTGGTCGTTGCAGGTTTCGAGTCTGATTCGTTTGACGCTGTAGATGCTTGATTTGAGCCCTCTTTTGAGGCTGTAGATGCTTGACTTGAAACCTCTTTTGAAGCTGCAGATGCTTCATTTGAGCCCTCTTTTGAAGCTGCTGATGCCTCTTTTGAAGCTGCAGAGGCTTCATTTGAACCCTCTTTTGAAGCTGCAGATGCTTGACTTGAAACTTCTTTTGAAGCTGCAGACGCTTGAATTGGACCCTCGTTAGAAGCTGCAGACGCTTGAATTGGACCCTCGTTTGAAGCTGCAGATGCTTCATTTGAACCCTCTTTTGAAGCAGCAGATGCTTGAATTGGATCCTCTTTTGAAGCTACAGATGCTTCATTTGAACCCTCTTTTGAAGCTGCAGATGCTTGATTTGAACCCTCTCTTGAAGCTGCAGGTTCTTGAATTGAACCCTCTCTTGAAGCTGCAGGTGCTTGAATTGAACCCTCTCTTGAAGCTGCAGGTGCTTGGATTGGACCCTCTGTTGAAACTGCAGATGCTTGAATTGGACCCCCTTCTGATGCTGCAGGTGCTTGACTTGATACTTCTTTTGAAGTTGCAGGTGCTTGAATTGAACCCTCTTTTGAACCACCAATTTGTTTCTTTTCTAGATCCTTCAATTCGCGCAGAATTCGCGCCGCTAGAGGAAGACCTCCACACTTCTTCAGCAATTCCTCTTTTACTTCTTTTGAAGCCTCTGATCCAGAATCCTGGGCAACCGAATCCAAGTTTTGATATATTGGCCAGCAGCTGTCTGGGTTTGAAAGGGGAAGAAGGCGATGCAAGTTTTGCTCCCCAACCATCTCTTTTACTGCTTCCTCATCCCTACTTGTCACCATGACTGCTCCCCCATAGGCCTTCGGGAATCCATGTCCATCTCTTAGGCAAGACATTAGATCTTCATAGTATTTGTCCTTCGCCCGTACGCCATCAAGCAAAATCAGATACCTCTTACCTTTCAGATACAGGTGAAGAGCGTAGAGCAACCCAGGAAGGTTATGATTTTTGGAAATGAACGTGATGATTTGTTCTTCGACTCCGAGACATTCCAACATCCTTTCAACAACGTTTTCCATTTTGGTCTCCTCATCAGTCGACATGGTTATCCAAAACCTTGGAACAAACCGCTGCTTCACTTCTTCTTCATCTAAAATTAAGCGGCATAGTGTTGTTTTTCCAACACCAAGCATCCCGACAACCCCGACTAGCTTGAACGAGTATTGGCTTCTTTCGTCGAGAAGCAACATTTTCAATGACATTATATCGTAGTCGAATCCATGAACCTTAGATCGACCCGCTGGCTCATAAATCTTCTCCATAAATTCTTTCGTATCTGGCATGCGGCGAGGACTTGCAATGGACTCTCGTTCGGACACCCATTCCTCACCTTTATTAGAATCGTCCATAGAGCCTGTAGAAGGGCTCTTGCTACGGCGGCGGCCCGTGATTCTAAACGTGGGCGGCGTCACATCATCTGGGGGCAATTCATCTAGAAACTGGTCGTACAAAGGCTTTTTGCCGTGAACGCTTGACCTCATCTTTTAGAAGTTTGAACCTCTGTCAGTGTTGACCACCGGCAAGATTGCTGCTCAGAAATCCGATTATTATAAGAAAGTTAGAATTTTAAGAAGAAACTATGTACAGATTAATTGTGTTGGTGCAGAGATATGTCTTATATGATACTAAAAATTTACCTCAACAAAAGATACGGCAACTACTTTTCAATGGAGAGCAGAGATCATTGCCAAGAATCCCATCAACGCATCTCAGCAAATATGAATCCAAACTCAAGTGCAAAACGAGATTATAACAAAGCAGAAAAAGAAGGTTATAGATACTTGGGTTTTCGAAGGAAGGAAAGAATAATAACCTTATAGAAAGTAAAGGCGGGGGAAAGAATAAAGTTACCTACATGCTTAGGTGTGAGCAGTTTCGAAGCTGATAGGATATATATATTCGGGTAATACTTAAAAAATACCCAAAACACTTTAAAAGGATATTTTGATCCTTTTTCTTTCAAAATGATGTTTTTGACCTTTAATTATTAATATTGTTAATTAACACTTAAAAAAATTAAATTTAATGTTATATAAATATTTTAAGATATAAATCTCCTTATATTATTATTTTTTAATTTAAACTTATTTTCTTTTTTAAAAATATACTCATCCTTCTTTAAAAACTTTAATGAAAAATTTTAAAAATTTTTATTTAAAGGCTTGGAAATTTAAAGATGTATCTACCTTGAAAATTATAAACTTCTTTTTTGAGATAAAGTTTATTATTATCAAACTCTTTATTTCTTTAACAGTTTGGGAATTTCTTTTTTTTTTCATTGAAAAGAATGTGTTAAAAATAGATTTTTTTTGTTCGATTAATATTTCAAATTTGATGATATCGGGTTAAGAAATTAATTTATTACTCATAATTACTAATTTTGTTGATTTTTTTTTTCAAAATTTGTTCTTTAAGAGTGGGGTTCGGGGTAACATGAAAAGATTTTGACTTGATTACTATACATCAAAAGTTTTAAATTTTTTTTGTCAAATATTGAATTTTATTAAGTATTAAAGTGAGATAAAGTACTTCATTTACAAATTTTGTTCTAAAATTTTATTAAGTTTTAAGTTTTTTTCTTCTTTCTTAAATATTGAATTTTATTAAATATTAAGGTAAATTTTATTAAGTTTTGAAAGGAAACTTGAACATTTTTTTTAAGGGGCATTTGTGCTTTAAAATGTTTATGTAATATTGGGTATAATTTTTTTTAACTGTTAAATAATGGTGTTAACAATCAAAGAACAAAAAAATCATTTTAAAATAAGATAGATCAAAGTGTCATTTTGAAATGTGTTGGAGAAACTTTTTGGATTTTACCTATATATGTACATAGGGAAAATCAAAAGTGAACGCAAAATGCAAAATTAAAAAAAAATGGTTAAATAGATTCACTTTTTAATTATCTAGATAAATAAATTAAACAAATGAAAACCTTATATTAAGATAGTACAGATTTATAATTTATGTAAAGTTAGTATATAGACTTTATATATTATCCGTGAACTAAATATCATCATCTGTAAATAAATTTAAAAATAAAAATTTTTATCTTTACAAATTTATGAGGTGTTATTATATAATTAAGTGATAACATATAAATATTATATACTGACATTATATTAAATATAAACCTATATACTATATGTTGTCATATCAATTAAACAATTTAGACCACTAGTCACATATTACATCATTTAGATTTTGATTAATCAAATAATATTTTTTTTAATTCTTTACAAATTGCAATCTAATCAGCAAAGGAGACAAGAATAAACTTGGGGGATTATAATTAATTACTATTATAAAATTAGAGTACTAAAACTAATTTGTATTGACAATTATAGCTATTCAAAAATTTTTTTGACTTATTCTCACTTCCTCTGAAAATTAACTATTATAGAAAGGAGTTTAATAATAAATATTTTGATTTTTTCAAAAATAATTATTTTGAGAAATTAATGACCAATCCAATTATTAAAAATATATCGGTCGATGCTATTATGTGAAAAAAAAATACTAAAAATGATTATTCTATTTCTTTGACCAAACATACTGTTTAAGAAAAAAAAAAAAACCCCCTCGTTTAGAAATAAATTTCAATTTATCCTGATATGGAAAAAAACTCATAAAATAAACACTAGTTTGGATCACCTAGTTCAGCAGCAGTCGGCCCAACTTTGAAAACTCAAAAGCTCCATCGACACAACGCTTTCACTTACCCAAACACAGGGAAAGAAACGAAGAACAAAAAAATTATGAGCGAAGAAAATTTGGAAGAATGGGACGCCAGTTTCCTGGAGGAACTTATCCAAGTTGAAGAACTCGCTCTTTCTTCCTCTTCTGTTGCCCAGAACAACCCTCCTTCTTCCTCTTATTTGCGGCCTCTGCCACCGCCATCAGACCAACCCATACATTTTCCACCTCCATCCCGCACTAACTCCCTCAGTTACTCGCCTCCCAGAGAGCTCTCCCAGAGAACCGCCGATGTCGGTGGCGCATTCATTTCGAATGGCGTTGTTACTAAATCCGCTACTCCTTCGACTCCGGTGCGGTGCGTTCGCGGTTCTGATAACGCTAAGGATCTCGAAATTGAGCGCTTAAAGGTTAGGGTTTCACACTCATACTCTGAGACCTGATTTCTTGTTCAGTTATTTCTTTTATGAAAAATGAAAAGTCAGTCAGTTATTTAAAGATTCTTGAAATATTCGGTGGAAATTGATGCTTATACTGATTGACTAAGGTATTTGGAAGAAAGATAGAAAAGGGTGTTGGAAATATTCCCAATATAGGAGAAAAAACTCTGATTGAAATGTTTTTGATTGTTACAGAAGGAGCTGGGACGCGTTTCAAAGCAGCTTGCCAACTTGGTATGTATATTTCATTAAAGTTCTAATTTTTCGAGTGAATATGATAGGAATTTGTGTGTATGCCAAATGCCATAAATCTGGAAGCAATTGTTACAAGAATAATGAAGTAAAATATTGGTGGAAAAATTTTGTAGTAAAGTCTTAAGTTGTTTGGGCCGTAGGGAGGCCATTTAGGTGAATAATTTGCACACTATAAGTGTTTCTTTTTTATTCATGTAGGAACATGAGTGCTTCAAACTGAAGAAGGAAAGAAACAAGGAGGATCAGCTTACATTTGCAGATTCAAGGAATGAGGTGAAAGTTGCTAATTTTCATGGCTCTAGGATTGCAAACTTGTGAGTATAATTGCTCTCTCTCTCTCTCTCTCTCTCTCTCTCTCTCTCTCTCTCACACACACACACACACACACACACACACACACACACACACACACACAGAGTGACCATGTAAGTAGTTAGATGTGATGATGTTCTTTGTACACTTTTTTTTAGAACACATTTAGTTAACGCTTACCGTTGTCAACTTGAGTAACATTTTGTGGAACTGAAGTTGAAATAAGGTGATGAGATCTGTATATTACCTTACATTTTACATCCCATCATATATGTTGGAGATTTTGAATGACACCTGCCACAATGACAGGGAACATGGAATCCCTGTTGCAGCTCACCATGGGGCTATACAAGAACTTCCAAATGCAAAAGGTTTTGATGATCAGATTGGCCTGCATACAGGTGAGACGTGAGTTGGAGACCATATACGGAATTTTTATCATCTGCTCTGCTAATTTAGTTCTTAACAGTTTTTGTGATGCCTTTGTTCCTTGTCATTGGTAGCCAAGTCAAGTTGTAAGGCAATCGGAGTTCAGGCAGATCTAAATACTTGTCTTGATCTTTCTAAGAAGTTGCAGGACATCTGGGGTTTGCCAAGTGACCAACAGTTTGGTAGAAATCTGATATCCAAGTTGTTTGCAGTCTGTTCGAAAGATATTAATGTCCTGTTTGGCTTCATTAGTATAAGCTTACCTTCCAAAACCATGGAACCACTGGCAGTTAAGAGCTCTGTCGATATGGCTTTGCAGCACTCTATGCAGCTTTTTCATAGTTCTGAAGCTGCTAAAGTATCTCGTTTCTACTCTGCTCTGACAAAGGTCCTGCATATCTTATTATTTCTTATGCTTGTTTAAGCACGATGGCTTCGTACTGTGTTCTATCATCTTGAGCACAAAAGTATGAGACATCAGCAATTAAAAATCGGATATCTTATGAGAGTTTATCATCATGAGAGTTTATCATCATAAGTGAACTGCTAACTATCCCTGCCCACCCCACCAAACCCCCTCTACTATCCCCGTAACTGAAAAGAAAGTTAAACCATGAAAAAGGGACAGCCTAGTGCATGAGGCTTTTGCATTGCCAGGTCTGCAAAGTGGGGATGACCAAATTTAAGCAGCCTTACAATTGACTTGAAGATGAGCTGTTTTTGCAACTTGAAACCATGTGGGCTCTAGTTCCAGGTCACAACAATCTTATTTTTGTGCCAAGGCTCATCCTCAATTTCCAATCTTAAGAAAGAATGAATTATTTAACCTCTGAAAGAAAACCTACTGCTATAATTGGATATTTAACTTCTCTAGAGTTCACAGCTCTTTGCTTCACATTGTACACATCTAGAAGATTAGACATGGGGTCATGACCATATTTGATATATTGACCTATATTTTGATCTGATTGGTATTTTAAAAGTTAATTGTTTCTTTACTGTTTGATTTATTTCTCTATTGCAGATCGGTAATGGAATGTCGCAGTTGGAGGCTCTATTTGAATCGTTATTTGATCTATGTAGTGTTGAAAATGTAAGTTGAAAATTTCTTATTTGAACTTTGCTGTGAGTATATATGGCTTCAGGAATCTTTTTTTCAATTGTTGAAGCAATGTGCTGTAAACTTTATTCACCCAAGATATAGATAAATTGTGGATAGTTTATACAGTAAATTAGCATGAAATATTCACTTTAAAAAGTTGGAACAGAAAAAAATATTCTAGTAATTTCAATAATTAATTACCCATTTTATTTGACAGTTATGTGGCTTTTCTGGGCTGCAGTTATCTGGTTATAGACCAGAGCCACTGCATTAAGCAATGGCCATTTGTCAGAGCCTATTAGGAATAAACGATGTTTCCCATTTCTAATATATTTACTTGGTGTTTTTATAAATCAGTGCCTCTCTTTGCTTGGGAAGTGCTTTTATGTGCTTAGCTGCTCAGATGACATGAGAACCACGTTTCTTGAGAGTGATTATTGCCTTTGACCTTATTAAATTGATTTGTTTTCATAGTGAGGTCTGAAACAGTAGGTAGGATTGGTTGGATGGCCCTGTATCGTAACGTTTCACATTTGGGAAATTGCTGCTAGAAATTCTCTAACATAAATGACATTATACAGGAATAGCAAGCTACTTAAAAGGGTGCTATCTTATCCCTCAAACCACCTTGCCCCCACCAAAACCTAAAAAGAGAAGGAAAACCACTTTATCATGTCTTGTAAAAGCATCTCAGATATTTGTTACTATTCTATGTATGTGTGTTGTCATTGTTGT
The DNA here is from genome assembly GCA_036013995.1 of Theobroma grandiflorum. NCBI lineage: Eukaryota > Viridiplantae > Streptophyta > Magnoliopsida > Malvales > Malvaceae > Theobroma > Theobroma grandiflorum. The sequence goes on along the minus strand of CP142131.1, from coordinate 754,489 downwards.
TTGAATTGTGAAGTGTTTTTTTTTTTTATGGCAATTCCTGAGGATCATTCTTTCTGATACAGGTAGTTATTGTTTATAGATCACTCTGTATACTACATGTCTTGTTGAAGCACCTACTTAGTTTCGAAAGGAAATCCGAAGGAAGGTATAGCTCACACTTGTATGTTGTTACTTTTTGTTTTCTTTTTAACTTGAAGGTTGGCTGTGTGCTCTTGTTGAACCTCGATATTGTACCATCATCTATTTGAATATATTTCATTCTAAAATTCAATAACAGTGGGATACATGCAGTTGTTAGCTTTTCAATCTTATTTGCTTTCTCTGTATTAATAGAAACAAGAATTTTGGGTGCTCAATTTTTTTTTCCTACTCCTTCCCTTTAATAGCTTGTGCTAGTATGCTCTATCAGGCATTGCTTTGTCCTTTACTTTTCCATTTATTTATTGTTTGCTTTTCATTATGCTGGAGATGCTCTATGCTTTAGTAAAGGTAGACCTCTTAAACATTGATTTATATTGCGTGCTTATGAACTTTGATTTGATCTTTCCAGTGCACTCTAATCAGGGACAATTTCTTGGCTGAGTGTCTTCACTCTGGGAGCAGCATTGATGCTATATTTGGATGTGAAACTAGAGGACAGGATTGTGTTGGCATGGATGGGACTTATGCAAATTGCATGCCAACTGGAGTAAGACCTTCTGACGCAGAAACTCTGTGCAAGAAAGGACATTGCAACACAGGCTCTTCGTTGCTTTTTTCATGTATAAACTGGATTTATCTCTTTGAATTGATGCATCACATTGTGGTGAAGAGTAGTGAAGAGTGTGTAAGATTGGAAGCAGTCTCAATTATGAATGTGATTCTGATGAGAACTGATGCTTACACCGACAGAGAAAAGTAAGCATGTATGGTGCTCCTTTTTGCAGATTTCTAGCATGATATGCTACTTTCTTTTATTTTCTAAATGCTATTTTTTATGAGCTAGGTTTGGCCTTATTCAAGTGTTTGGAAGTATTTCTCAACTGCTTAAAAAGGAAGCTGGATTGCTTGCACAAAAGGAGGCTGTGCACACTCTCTACCTGCTTTTAAATTGTAAGTGAACGCTTGTTCCCTCTGCCTCTTTGTTTTCTCTTTCTTTCATAGCACTGGAAAATATGAACTTATAACAGTAGTGTGACAGGTATCACGCTATAGTTCCATGAAAAAGGAATGATATCAATTGACATAACTTGCTACAATACGGCTATTGAGCTCTGTATAGTAACATATTGGAATCTCTTTTACTTTTCTCCTCTCCCCTTCCCCCTATATTCTACTTTTTGCTTGGTACTGCTCAGCACTGTGCCTGTTCCCAACGGCTTATGGTTCTTTGTTGGATGAAGGTCCTAAGTTGCTAGTCACATTCTGCTGTGGTTGCACAATGGCAGCAGGTGCTGACACTGACAAGGAAAACACTGCCGCTTTTCAAGAATTTACTCTGATTCTCAAGGGGTTGGCTGACTGTATAGCTTGCTCTGGGAATAGTTTACAAGTAGGTTGACTTCATTCCTGCTTTATTCCATTAGTTAATGCATTATTGTTACTGCAAAAAGTTGAAAAGTTAAGTACAGATAAGATTATCCAAGGTTTTCCTATAAGCAAATGGACAATTGATCATATTAGAAAAAGACTCTGGTTAAGTTTATAAGATTATAGGCATGCTCATACTCACATACATCCATATCCTTGTCTCCAAATTTCAGGACTTGCCATTTATGTGTCCACAAAATGTAGCCAATGTCTGAGCTTGATTTTGTATAATCCAAGACTATTGACCCATTATTTTATGTAAAATATGTTTATTAGCTAATACTTGATAAATATGATCTTGTCTTCATCTAAAGCAAATAACTTTGCAGGCTTTGGAACTTCGCAAAAATGGTATCACTTTACTGGCTTTCATAGCCTCATCTGGAAAATCTGGGTTTGAAATACTAGTGAATTACAAGCTATCTAGAGAGGCAAATTTTCTAACACTGATTCTGCAACTATTGGTATCTGAGATAGATTTAGAAGCATCAGTCTATCCTGAGTCTGGTGAAACCTTTAGAGCAAGGTAAGTTATGGTTCTGATTGTGTGTGCCTGATGTTATTTTTATTGTTTTCTGATGGTTGGGTTAGCATGGATTTGCCCGCATTCAATGCTGTGTTTACATTTCCCAAACTAGAATGATGCCTCTGTTGCATTTACTCCAGTAAGGTAGCTATGGTTTCATGATAACATATTTTTAATTAGTTGCAATATTTGTTACAAGTTAAGCCCTTTTTTTTCCTTTAAGTGTGAAAATTTATTCCAAAATTTTCAGTCGCCCTCATTAACTCAATGCTGGCAATCTTGGTGTTGTACTTTTATGTTTTCTTTATTTTAAACAATGTCTGCTGAACTTATAGGTCTTTTTTCTGTACAGGACGTTATTGATACGGGAAGTGTTGATATTACTTAATAGACTTGTGTCCAACCCAGTACACTCTGCCACTGTCTTGAGATTATTAACCAACAGCAGGGATATGGTCAGTTTAACCATTGATGTTGCAAACAGGTTGTCCAGAAAAGAACCGAAACAAAGGCATTCTGACAGCATAACTAAGCAGATGAGAGAATCTGAAATTGTCGACTTGGGACGAATATTCAAGAGAAGGGTTTCTACTTATCTAGGGGAATAACTGTCTGGTGCAGTAAAAAATAATCTGTAAATTGTGGCTTTTTCTCAGAGAAAGAATCTGAGGTTTTGGTGGAGGGTGCGTCTGGGGATTGGGCAAGGTGTGAGAGCTCTATACTGCCTCATCTCATCAGAAAATTTTGACAATATGTTGATGTAGTTAAGGCTGAAGCAATTTTGACGCACAATTAGCTGATTTTTAACTTATAAGTGTAGTTAAGGCTTTGCATATTCAGTTTCATGTGCAAGAACCCTTGTAAGTGATTCTCTACATAAAAGAGACCCAGTTCTTTTCTTAAAACTCATAGAATGAGAAAAATTCTGGATAAATTTGTTGTTGAAATTGATGGTTTGATTTTACAGGTTGCAAAATAGAGCAGGGCCTTTGTTGCTGTCTATTTGCAAAGCCAGAACAATATTACAAACTGGCTATTCACAATTATTTAAAACGAGTTTGAAGCGTCTCGCTGCTTATGACTGTGTTGTGCTCTCTCTCACCTGAACTCTCTATGAAATAGACCTCCCATTCTCCATTTCTCCAGTAGGTATAATGAACTTCTGGAATGTTTGCAACTTTGCTATAATCTCCATCTTGTGCATCAGGAAGAAGCGTCATAATCAATTCTTCAGGCATATCGAAAAATTCAAGCACTTTTAACTTGGCCAGATATTCAATCCCCAATGGCACCCTCTCCAGCAATTTGCAACGTTGGATACTCAGATTTTCAAGACATGGCATTGCTCCTTTTTCCATTTCTATGCATTTGAGTCCTTCAAATTTATCTATACCTAGAATTTTAAGCTTCTTAAAACCGCCAGCCTTGAAACGCAAAGTGTCTCCCTGGGTTGCTTGCAGCAGTTCAAGATGAATAAGATTGGGCAAGTTTTGAAGAGATTCAAGCGCATCATCTGGCAGCCTGCTCCATTTCAGATATAATACCACCAGGCTATGAAGAGAAGGTATCCAGTCTGGAATATTTTCTAATCGCCCGTACAAGTAAAGTCGTTGAAGCAATTGAGGAGGAGAAGAAAGATGTTGCAGGTCAACGAACTCTTCCTTCTCCGATGAAACGATAGACAATGCATGAAGTTTCACCAGATTTTGGATGGATGAGCACAAAAGCTTTCCATCTTCTTTTCTCAAGTTTGTAATGCCTAATCTGCGAAGTTGCACCAATTTTCCAAGCTCTATGATAAGGGCATCATCATGGTTTACCTCCATAAAACAGAGTTTTTGAAGGGATTGTAGAGCTCCTATTCCTGACAGAGCCTGAAAACCGTATTTGGAGTGAAAGCGTGAGTATGCGGTGAATTCATAACGATATACCAGGAGATGACGAAGTCTTCGGAGCTGTAGGATCTCAACCGGTAAATTAGAAACTTGGGAATGTTTCAGATCCAATGTCTCCAAGCCCTGAAGCTTCACTATAGAGCTTGGAATTGTCTTGATGTTTGTATCCCTCAAGCTAAGATAACTTAAAAGCTTCAAGTTGATAACTTCCTCCGGGAATGTCTCTATAGGCGCTGCTCGCAAATCTAACACTTTAAGCAGCCTACAACCGTCAGGAAACAATGTTTTTGTGGGTGAATAGAACAGTGGATCGCCCATCCCGAACATAAGCAAGGAGCGTAGATGAGAAACGTTCCTGTTTTCTTGGGCATTAGGGAATGCGTTATGTATTGCCAGACGGCGAACCTTGTCAGGCCATGTTGCATTTTGCTCTTTAGCTACTGCGACAAAGTTCTGATCCCTAGCATTTGAAATGATGATTTCTCGCAGAAGGTCGTGAATGCGGCATGTTTTGACCCTTCCGTCATTCGTTGTCCCTGCGATTTGAATCATGCTTCTATTCAGGAGCTCATTAAGGTAGTCCTCTGCAACTTCTTCTTGTGTCTTTCCTTCTTTGACTTCAACAAACCCCTCTGCAATCCACAATCTTATCAGTCTCATACTCTCAATCAGATGGTTCTCCGGGAAGACGCTTAAATACAAGAAACAAGATTTCAAGTGGTATGGCAAATCATTGAAACTCAGCAGAAGGACTTCTTTGAAATTCATGAGTTTACTGTTGTCCTCAATTTCAGCGCCAAGGCTGCGGTAAACAGTCTCCCATTCAGCAATGGTACGTCTTTTTGTAGCCAAAACACCACCGATTGCTACAATTGCAAGTGGAAGTCCCTCGCACTTCTCCAAAATACGTCTAGAATGTTTCTCCAATTCAGGAGGACAGGGTTTCTGCCGGAAACATTTCTTGCAGAAAAGAATCCAGGACTCATCCGGAGGTAAGGGCTCTAAATTGAAGACCTTATCTTCAGATTCTATGCAGGAGGTAGATGCTACTCCAGAATTACGTGTTGTGAGCAACACACGACTGCCACGATCATTGTTAGCCAATGCGTAATTGACCACGTCCCACTCATTCATGTGCCACACATCATCTAAAACAATCAAGTACCTCCTTCTCTGCAGGAAGTCCTTGACTACCATTTTCAGATCATGAACCGCATTCATCTCATTCACACGTTTAGGAACTGGCTTCCTGATTGCATCGAAGAGTTGCCGTACCATATTTCTTAGGAGCTCCTCTATCTTGAAAGGACGAGAAATAGTAACCCAAACATGTACATCAAAATGTTTCTTCACATTTGCAGTATCATAGACTTGCTTGACCAAGGTAGTTTTACCTGATCCTCCCATTCCAACCACTGAAATCACCCTGCGCCCGGAGTTTCTCTCAACCAACCAGTTGATTAGTTGCGCTTTGAACCCGTCAATACCTACCAAGTCAACGCTGTCTAGAAGGAGGGCATCCTCTCTTCCGTCCAGCCATGGATTAACTGTGGTAGTGGAGCTTGGGCCTAGCTCGATTGTACCCTTACTGTCATAATTTGGACGCCTGGCAGATATGGTGCTGATTCTGGATCTGATGCCTCGTAATTTGGGAGCAATCCGGTGCTGAGCTTTCAAGTTTTTTGTAAAGCAGTAAATATTGTATAGAAAAGCATCAATCCCATGCCTACGGTCATTGACAAGCTCAAGCTTGTATTCATCCAGGATGTCTTCAATGTCGTAGGCGATCTCTCTTACTTGCTGAACCCAGACCTTGAGTTCCTCGTTGCTCTCCCCCATCGAGTCTGCAACTCTCAGGATTGCCTTCATGTTCTGCAACTCGTCCTTGATGTACTCCACATCTTCAGGAATCCCTTGCGAAAGCTCCACCTCATTCTGCAGAAATGATGTGAGGTTTTCAAGAAGAAAGGATACTGCAATTTCAGCCATCGCCAATTTCTATAGATTCGTCTTGAAAATGAAAAAAATAAATAAATTAAAGAAGGTATTTATCATTCCTTATTACTTCGAGTTCAATATATAGGGCTAGTTTGGCATCTGGATGGTCAAATATGTACGCGTCTCTTGCACTGAACCCGTCAGTCCGTGGCGATACTACACCGAAGGAAAATTATTCTTCTGACACTTATTCAAACAAATTGCGTAACTTGGAACGTTCGCTTAGTGTATCCAATTCCAGACGCAACTGCCAATGTTCATGGAAGATGCTGAGAAATAGTCGCGCAGTGGCACCAATCTCTGATTTTTTTAGCAATAGCCCATTGCTTGTGTGGCACAACATAAGGCTTGAGAAGCCGGCCTAATTACCAGCTGACCAAGAACTTATCGACAGGTCAACATATCTTCTCCGTTCATTTGTTAATGGGTTAGATTGGCCTGCTTAGTGAGATGTTTGGTTAGTTTCTCTTATTTTGTTACCTTTGAAGGTCAAGATTTTACCTTCATCTGATTCAGGTTTTATCTAATTTTACCTTTTATCTAATTTAGTAAAATATTCAAGAACATTCCAAGTCTGGAAATATAGCAATTTTGTTTGAGCAGCAAACGGATGGAACTCAGAAATTTTACATGCAATTTTCATTATTACCGCTAACAAAGATTTGTGTGCTGCTTTGCTTAACTTGCTCGATAAGAAATTATAAGTAAAATCTCCTTGGCCAACGTGTTAAGTAGAGGAAATTGCTACTGCTCTCACATCAGCAATGAATTTTCACAGTCGGCATGCCAATGTATGTATAATATGAATATAAGAATAAATATATTGATCTGTTTTCATCGGAAATAACAATTTCGAGAATTTTTTATTTTTAAAAATAACAATTCAGAGAATTAAATAATAAAATCAATTGAAGCAATTTCATATTGACAAAATCAATCACTAAAGTCACTTAATCATTCTAATTTCTAAAACTAAAACAATAATTTTCTCTTTGTCCTTGTTGTGAGAAAAGATCCCAGATGTGACATGGAAGTGCAGGTCTCCAAAATCTTTCTTACGTTTTGGCACGTTTTTTCTGGTTCTGAAGTAAGTCAACCTCCCAGGGTCATGCAGCCCCTGGTTTTGGCCTACTCCACACGTCGGTCCTGTTTTTTTTTTTTAAAGTTGTTGTTCATTTCAGAACAGAGGGTACCACAGGTTCACCTCTGAGATAAGTACATATAAGATTAAAATCTGTTACACACCTCTCTGGTGATAACAGACCTTAGTCATTACAGCACAAGTCACACGTCGGTCCTGTTGAAATGGTAAAAACGAACCCACCCAATTCTTACTTCTTCGCTATGCTTTCGAGATGAGACTCAGCAGTCTCAACACTCAGCACTCGCTTGCCCGAACTCTCCAAGGAACAGACCTCCCATTCTCCATCTCTGCAATAGGTGTAGTAAACTTCTGGGATGCGTGCAACTTTTCTGTAGTCTCCACCATTCACGTTAGGACTGAGCGTCTTGATCAATTCTTCAGGCATGTCAAAAAACTCGAGTACTTTTAGCGTTGTCAGATGTTCAATGCCGAATGGCACCGTTTCAAGTGATTTGCAACGCAGAATACTTAGCTTTTCGATGACAGGCATTGTTCCCTCCTCCATTTCAATGCATCTGAGTTCGTCGAATTTATCAATGCCTAAAACCTTAAGCTTCTGAAACCCACCAGCCTTAAAACTCAAAGTATCTCCGATGCTAACTTGCAGTAACTCGAGATGTACAAGATTTGACAAATGTTGAAGAGAAACGAGCGGATCATCCTCCAAGCGACTCCATTTAAGATATACTATGACCAGGCTTTGAAGGCGAGGTATCCAATCTGGTAGCCCCTCTAATCGTCCAGTTAAGTACAGCCGTTCAAGTAATTGAGGAGGAGAAGCAAGGTGATGCAGATCAATGACCTCATCCTTTACGGATGAAACTACAGATAAGGCCTGAAGGTTAGTCAACTTCTGGATGGATGAGCACAAAGCCATCCCATCTTCTTCTCTCAAATTCATGATCCCCAATCTCCGTAATTGAGTTAACTTCCCTACTTCTTCAAGTATAGACGCATTTCTATGGTCTGCTTCTATAAAACAGAGTTTTTGTAAGGACTGGAGAGCTCCTATTCCTGCCAAAGCCTTAAAACCATATTTGGAATGGAAACGTGAGTAGTATTTAAATTCATAGCGATAGACCAGAAGATGTCGAAGCTGTTGGAGCTTCAGGATCTCGACAGGTAATTCAGTGACATTAGTGTGTTTTAGATCCAGTGTCTGCAGGTTCCGAAGCTTCCCTATAGAACTTGGAATGCTATTGACCTTCGTTTCTCTCAGGCTTAAGTACCTCAGAAGAAAAAGGTTGATAATTTCGCCTGGAAAAGTCTGTAAACGGGCAGCTCGTAAATCCAACACCTTAAGCAGCCTAAAACCATCAGGATACAGAGAGTGTAAAGGAGCGCTTAATAGTGGATCTTCTACTTTGAACATAAAAAAAGAGCGTAGATGAGAAACATTCCTGTTGTGTTGCACATTTTGCAATGAATTACGCAATGATAAGCGTCGAACTTTATCAGGCCAGGCTCCGCTGTTGTCTTTGGCTATTGCTGCAAAGTTCTGATCTCTCGATTTTGAAATGATAATCTCACGCAACAGATCATGAATCCGGCATGTTTTGACCCTTCCATCAGATGTTCTCCCAAATACTTGCATCAAGCTTCTACTCAAGAGCTCATTGAGATAGTCCTCTGCAACTTCTTCTTGTGTCTTTCCTTCTTTTACTTCAACGAATCCTTCAGCTATCCACAATCTTATTAGGCTCATCCTCTCAATCAAGTAGTTATCAGGGAAGATGCTCAAGTACAAGAAACAAGATTTTAGATGGTATGGCAAATATTTGAAACTCAGTGAAAGTACTTCTGTCAGATTCATGAGTTTGTCGTTGTCCTTGATTATGGAACCGAGGCTGCGGTAAATAGTCTCCCATTCAGCAGGTGTACCTGTTTTTGTAGCCAACAGTCCACTGATTGCCACAATTGCAAGAGGCAATCCCTCGCACTTTTCTAGGATACGTCTAGACACTTCGACCAAATAAGGTGGGCATGTGTTCCCCCTAAAGCTTCTTCTACAGAAAAGATCCCAAGAGTAAAACGAGGATAGAGGCTTTATATAAAAGACCATATCATCAGATTCTAAGCAAGATGCTATTGCAACATCAGTATTGCGGGTTGTGATCATCACTCGGCTGCTATCATTTTTCGCAAATGCATGATTGACAGCATGCCATTGATTGATATGCCAGACGTTATCAAGAACAATCAAGTACCTCCATTGTTGTAAAAATGGCTTTATTACAACTTTTAGCCAATCACTGTTCATATCATCAATTCCTTCTGGGACTGGTTTCCTGATTGCACTGAAGAGTTGCTGGACGATGTTCCTAAGGAAATCCTCCATCTTAAATGGATGAGAAACAGCGATCCAAACATGCACATCGAAATGTTTCTTCACACGTTCATCATCATATACTTGCTTTACCAAGGTAGTTTTCCCTAATCCTCCCATTCCAACCACCGACATAACTCTGCGTCCGGGTTTCCTTTCGACCAGCCACCTAACCAGTAGCTCTTTGGACTCGTCAATGCCCACCAAATCAGCACTGTCTAGAATAAGGGCATCATTTGTTGTCATGGAACTTGAGCCCTGATCGGTTGTACTAAGGTTGATGGGGTTGTTGAGCAGCCAGCCGGAAACATTGCGGATTCTCGATCTGATTTTTCGTAATTCATCAGCAGTTTGATGGTAACCCTCCATATTCTTGACAAAGCAGCAAAAATTGTAAAGAAAACCATGGATACGGTGCCCATGTTGACCCGCATGGTGAAAGGTGAATCCATCAATGACATCCTCAATGTCATATGCAATGTCTCTCACTTGCCGAACCCATTCTTTGAGTTGATGATCGCTGTCTTCCACCAAGTCTGCAGCTCTCAGGGATGCCTTCATTCTATGCAAGTCATCCCTGATGTGCTCAAGTTCCTCCGGAACCCCTTGCAGAGTTTGGATCTCATCTTGCAAAAAAGAAGCTATCTTTTCCAGGATAAACTCTACTGCAATTTCAGCCATCTTCTATTTGACTCTCTGAACGATGCCCTTCATGCCACTTCGAAGCTGCACTTATATACAACTCTGGCTTTTGTTTATTCAGGCAAGTGAAAGTATTGTTCTGAAAAAGTCAAATGGTTTCCCCCATCCTCTCTTGGAAATGGTACTGATGTTTGTACCACCAAGTTGGTGCAACCACTCATAATCAAGTTGGTGCAACCTCTCATAATCAAGTTGGAGAATATGCAAATAAAATAAACTTGAGCAACACAGGCTTGCGTGTTGGAAATGCAAAATTTCTCAATGACTGTAACTCAATAACCACCACAAACCCAGTAGGAATAATCCACCAAAAGCCGAAGGACGAAGGCATGAACCTCCCCCGAGACCAAAAGCAATATTCCAAAGAGATAAATCGAACAAATAGATAAAGAGAGAAAAACCCTTTTTTCCAGGATTACATAAATGTCTGACCTTCCTAATCAGAATCCTGAAAAATGCCACAGACCCTAGAAGCACCCAAAGCCTAAGCAACGGCACTAAAAACTTATTTGTGTCGATGTTTCACAAAGTACATTATCTTCCCATGTTCACAAAGTAAAATCACAAGAATCTTTTTTCAATTTTGTTTTTCATACAATATACTAACTTTTATCTTTAATTAATACTAAAAGAATCTATATTAAAATGTACATAGATTTGACTTTGGGAATTTTCCTTCTACAACAAGCAACATATGATTTAAATTATGAATTTTCATCTTACGATCTTCTTCTCAATGTCATGATAATGAACATCCCTTTGTTTATTACTTTCTCCTTACCTCTCTGTTAAGAATTTTGAAAAGAAACCTTTTGTTAACTAACAGGATATCGAATCAAATTTATTAAAAATATAGATAAACTCTTTCAGTGTGTACCAACATTTCATTGCTGACTTTTAAAACTTGATTAAGAAACTAATAAATATTATTTTCGTTTACCAGGAAACTGCAAATTTAATTTGTCAAGCAGCCCTTACTTCTATCAAAGAAGAAGTCGTTTGAAAGAATCTAACCAGATATGCAGAGGAATGAGGATTACATGGAATGATAGGGACTGGGGAGACGACTCTGTCACGTTTTAAAGATCTGATGTCCCCTTGGTTTTGAGTTGGTGTGCCATATTCCAGGCAATGATTTTGGGTGATTTCAGGAAAATGAAACCATGGGCGGAATCCCATGGATCAATGGGTCCATTCGTTTTCCTGATGGATCTATGGTAGAAAGGAGGTTTTGGGCATTTCGACATTAAAATTCTGACGTCCTCTCATTTTCTTGAAGGATTAAAAAAGAAGCCCAATCTCAACTCTAAATAATGACGCGGACATGTCAAAAAAACAAAATATTATTGTATTTATAATGTCACATAATTTCCATAATATGTTTAAAATTAAGTAAAACTATTTTTTAAAAATAATAAATTCCAAAAATTTGTAAATGTTGCACTATAAGCAAACACAAAATATATGAAAATATAATAGACAAAAAATAGTTATTACATGTATTCACTCAACAGCTTATCTTAATGTGAAAGATTATTTTGCAAATCAACCACCATCATTAAAAATGGATAAACCGATAATGGTTGTAAAACAACCTCATCTTCACAATATTGTCCACATTGTATGTAAGAAAAATTCTAAATGAGAAGCTCAATTTCAAGTATTTAAATTAAATATCATTTAAAATATACAAAACTTATAATTTAATTATTTTACATAAACAATTTTCTGCATGAATTTGAAAAGTTCATATTTTAGACGAACATTATACTTTACATCCTTATAATTGAAAATGTTTCTTAAAAAAATGAACGAAGGAATATCTCCATTTTAATTTAGAACTTCAATTTTAACCGCATCAACTGCTCTCTAAAATTCAGAAATCTATCAATTTTTTTTTAATGTTGGAAATTCTCGCAGGGCCCAGTTACCCTATAATCATTTTATTAGAAATAGGAAAAATTAAGTACAGAGGGGAGAGGGACATAAACCGAACCTCCACAATTACATGAGTTTGAGGAAAATTCAAATAAATACTTAAAAATGAATGTTTCATTTTATGTGCATATTTTTTAATGCAAACATAAAATGGAAAACATTCCATATTGCAAGAATCTAAATAAGAAGTTGAATAAAAATAAAAATAAATTAGGAATACTATGCCCTTACATTTATTTGAATCTAACATAAGGTAAATTTGTTTTGTCTAATCGCAGAATGCCTCGAAGCTCACCTTGTGCTTGTATGAAAACCTGAAGGCCTTGATGAGTGTACCCATAATTCGACAAATATTCAGCAGCTTGGTTACCTTCCCTATGTATATGAGACATACGAAAAGTTATGGATTGTAAACATTTTTTAATAGACTCTAACAAATAACGAAGTTGGTGTGAGCCTTTGTGATTTTCTTGAATCATTTGTACAACCACCTGCGCATCCATCTCAATCCATACTCGAGACACATTATGTTCTATGCATAAACATAGGCCTCTATGAAGTGCCATTAATTCTGCCTGCAATGAATTCTGTGGACCCATATTTTCTGAAAAGCTCAAAATAAGATTACCTATATAGTCTCTTAAAATACCACCACCAGCAACATTATGAAAATCACCCTTGAAACTTCCATCGACATTCAACTTTATTTCTCCTATCAATGGTTTAATCCAATGAATAATTTTTGGTAGGATGGGATTCACCTGTACAAATTTAAAATCCTAATGTGTAGCAATATCAAGGTCCCCTTTCCACTGCCATTTACATAATAACCCACCTTGAAATAATTGTCTCAACATATTCATTATACGCCAAATAACTTGATCAAGATACATTCCTAGGCTCCTATGCTTAGCATCATTTCTTTCAACCCATAAGAACCAAAAAATAAATAAAGGTACTACTATTCTAATATGCCCTGGTTGAGTAAAGTCCCCTGAATAGTACCAGGAATGAAGGATCTGCAAAACATTTTGAGGGTTATGAACATAGATTTGGAAAAATTTTGTGAAAAAATTCCAAACCTGTTGTGCAACTGGACTTTCCCATAGAACATGCAACAATGATTCTTCTGAATGACAACATAAACACTTCGAAGCAAGTTGAAAGCCTTTAGATTACATCCGTAACTCCACTAGAATCCAGTTATTCAACATGCGCCATAAAAAAAAAGAGATGGTGAGTGGAATAGATTTATGCCAAATCAACTTACTTAATGAATTCTTAGGTTTCCTTTGACGCAATAGCTCCCATGCGGTCTTAATGGAAAATTCCCCATTCGGTGTAAATGCCCAATAAGCTACGTCCTCCTTATCACTACTAATAGGAATCTTCAATATCTCATCCACAACCATATCAGGTAGAACACATTTTAGTTTATCCACATCCCATTCATTATCATGAAAAAAATAGTTAACCTTAGTCATAGATTGGGTAAATGAAGGGAAAGAATTAACCAATGGTTCTTCACCCATCCAAGCATCATGCCAAAAGAATATATCTCCTCTACCTATCCTCCACCGTAATTACTGCCCTGCTGCGGCTCTCCCATCAATTATTCTCTTCCATATAGCTGAATCATGCGGCTTTGGAATGATGGTTTGATGGATTTTACCATTACAATATTTAAGTTGCATATACCTCGGCCATAAGCTTTTACTTGTCTCAAATCTCCACCAAAGTTTTGCAATAAAGGCATCAAATACATCTTTCAAGCTACGGATGTCTATACCACCTTTCGAGCTGGGAAAAGCGATATTTTGCCAAGAAGTCCAATGAATCCGTTTGCTATCAATAGAACCACCTCATAAGAAACTATTAAAAAGTCTCTCTATTTTGTTTATTATGCCAACAAGAGGCTTGAGTACCTGAAGAAGATAAATTGGCATAGAAGAGAGCACACTCCTTAATAGAGTAATACGGCCACCGAGAGAAACGATTTTATTATCCCAACCTGTGATACGCTCACGGATCTTACTGATCAAAGATTCAAATAAAATTACTTTCTTCGGACCTTTATACAAAGGTGCTCCCAAATAAATTATCGGTAACGTCTTAGGCAAAAATCCTGTAGTTTGTGCAATAATTTGCTTTCTGGAGTTTGCCATATTACCAGCTGTAACAAAACAACTCTTCTGGTGGTTTACTTTTTGCCCCGAAATCTACTCATACTCTTGCAAAAATTTTAGAATTTTCTCCAGAGCTGATTTGCTCCCATTAGTGAATATCATAATATCATCTGCAAATGAGAGGTGGCTAATATTTAAAGAGCGTCCAAAATGATAATGCAAAGACTTATACTGAGAAAATAAATCATTGATACCCCTAGATAAATATTCTGCCGCCAATATAAACAGAAGATGTGAAATAGAGTCACCTTGTCTGAGTCCTCTCTCTGACTTAAAATACCCAACCGAGTGCCCATTAAGCAACATAGAGAACCAGCAGTTAGAAACACATCTCTTGATCATATCAATCCACTGATCATTGAAGCCAAATCTCTCTAAAACTAAAAAGAGAAAATTCCAATTTATTCTGTTACAAGCCTTCATCATATCAAGCTTTAAAACCACATTACCTCCCTTAGCTTTATAATCAATCTTGCTGATTAATTCTTGAGCCAGCAAAATATTGTCACTGATTAATCTGCCACTCAAAAATCCACTTTGATTTTCAAATATTAAGGAAGGCAATATTTTAGTTAACCGGTTCACCAATAATTTTGTTACTATTTTATTTACAATAGTACACAAACTTATTGGGCGAAAATCACTCCAATTAGCTGCATTCGGTTTTTTTGCTAAAAGTACCAAAGTTGTAGAAGTTACCCCTCTTGGAAAAGCTGCTCCTTTGAAGAAATCTCTAACTGCTGCTAGTAAATCATCAGCAATGATATTCCAACATTATTGATAAAAAAAGAATGAGAAACCATCTAGACTAGCAACACTATTTTTGTCAATTTATTGTATAAAAATAATATGTATCTCAAAAGTCTCAAAAGAAATTTCTCAATTTACTCACAATCATCAAAGATGCATTATTACGAGCAAAGTAAATAAGAATTTATCTTGTCACAAAAGCTTAATTAGCATAAATGCGTAACTAATATAAAAATATAAATTATTAAATTTATAAAATATAATAAAATCTCACTTGCCATGTTTGAGTAGCTATAGGAAAATATGCATGTCATATGGTAATTTTTCATTCTTGAAATGTCTTTTCTCAAGAGTTTCCACAAACATATGTAATCTCTTCTTGCTAACTCTTATGTATAGTCAAGCAACTCATAACGCCACAATTTGATTTTTTTTTTCCATTTAACACCATTATATTTTTCAGAGTTATTCCGTTCATACACCATCCTTTCTCATGATTGTGTTGAATGAACGATACCATTGACCTATATATTTAAAAAAATTAACTTAATTATTAGTCGTTAAATATTAACATAAAAACTATTAATAATTTATAAACTTAGAATTCTTACTTTATAATTCCTTTGTATATTTCATGTGCAACTCTTTCATCCATTCTTTTAATGTGCAGTCAAATCGTTCATATATCATTTTTCCCGTTTTATCATTAACTATATAAACTTGAAATAAAGTTGGCTGTGTAACATTTGGGTGAGTGACATATATGCTACTCTTCAAAAGATCAAGATGTGATGTTTCATATTTATCAATGAGCACAGATGTGTAACGATCCAAGTCCAACCACTGGCCCAGCAATTTTTTTGGCCTAAACCACATGACCCTCAAAAGTTTAAGCTCAAGTTGCTAGTAGTGATGGACTTGGATTGTTATATAGGTCTTAACAATCACATTCACACCAGATGTGGGATGTTGGGTATTACAGATGTTGGGTATTACAATCCTACCAACTCAAATCCTTGATGTCCTCATCAAGGCCACATATCACATCCACAGAACCAAGATCTTACCAGAACAATGTGAAAGCTCACATCGGACTGGCCCAAGCTCTGATACCATTTGTAACGACCCAAGTCCAACCACTGGCCCAGCAGCTTTTTGAACCTAAACCACGTGGTCCTCAAAAGCTTAAGCTCAAATTGCTAGTAGTAGTGGGCTTGGATTGTTATATAGGTCTTAACAATCACATTCACACCAGATGTGGGATGTTGGGTATTACAATCCCACCCACTCAAATCCTTGATGTCCTCATCAAGGGCACAGATCATATCACAGGACCAAGATCTCACCAGAGCAATATGAAAGCTCACATCGGACTGGTCCAAGCTCTGATATCATTTGTAACGATCCAAGTCCAACCACTGGCCCAGCAATTTTTTTGGCCTAAACCACATGACCCTCAAAAGCTTAAGCTCAAGTTGCTAGTAGTGATGGACTTGGATTGTTATATAGGTCTTAACAATCACATTCACACCAGATGTGGGATGTTGGGTATTACAATCCTACCAACTCGGGATGTTGGGTATTACAGATGTATCAATTAGAAGCATCTCTCCCTATGTCGTTTATTTGGTTGATAATAATAAATGGTTTGTTTTTCCAAATAATAAAATGAAATAAATACTTTTAAATAACTAAAATTAAAATATGTTAATGATAAATTCTCATACCATAAGAATAGTAATAGTATTTTTACTCGTAATTAAAATCGTGAAATTCATAGTTTTATTATATAATAATCTTTTTAATTTAAAAAATAATAAAAAAGGATATACGATATGGGACCATACTCGTATAATCTGTATACAATATATTCACATTCAAGTATGTGGTTGATGGTGATATCTCATGGCTTTTTATATGAGCAACGGACAACGGCTAATAACGTTTTGAGCTTTGGATTAGTATCACAATTTTGATTATATTATTACCTGTATATGGGACCATACTCCAAAGCTTAAGAAAATAACATTTGACAACTCTGATGATAAAAACTGATCCATGTGGTGCCAAAACTTATATGTGGAATTTATTATAGAAATTCGTATAATACTTTTTATTCTATTGTTTCATCTTATTTATTTATTTTTTAAAACATTTTCTTATAGCAGCAATTGATCTGAAAATGCATTAATTGCTCATAATATGAATATGTAAAATCTTGATTTTTTTTGGTTGAATGAAATATTCACTTTAAAAAGTTGGAACAGAAAAAAATATTCTTGTAATTTCAATAATTAATTACCCATTTTATTTGACAATTATGTGGCTTTTCTGGGCTGCAGTTATCTGGTTATAGACCAGAGCCACTGTATTAAACAATGGCTATTTGTCAGGGCTTTTCAGGAATAAACAATGTTTCCCATTTCTAATATATTTATCTTTGCCTGGGAAGTGCTTTTATGTGCTTAGCTACTCAGATGACATGAGAACCACGTTTCTTGAGAGTGATTATTGCCTTTGACCTTATTAAATTCATTTGTTTTCTTAGTGAGGTCTGAAACAGTAGGTAGGATTGGTTGGATGGCCCTGTATCACAACATTTCACATTTTGGAAATTGCTGCTAAAAATTCTCTAACATAAATAACATTACACAGCAATAGCAAGCTACTTTAAAGGGTGCTATCTTATCCCTCAAACCACCCTGCCCCCACCAAAACCTAAAAAGAGAAGGAAAACCACTTTATCATGTCTTGTAAAAGCATCTCAGATACTTGTTACTATTCTACGTGCGTGCGTCATCATTGTTGTTTGAATTGTGAAGGTTTTTTTTTTTGTTATGGTAATTCCTGAGGATCATTCTTTCTGATACAGGTAGTTACTGTTTATAGATCGCTCTAAATACTACACGTCTTGTTGAAGCACCTTCTTAGTTTCGAAAGGAAATTCGAAGGAAGGTATAGCTCGCACTTGTATGTTGTTTCTTTTTATTTTCATTTTAACTTGAAGGTTAGCTGCGTGCTCTTGTTGAACCTGGATATTGTACCATCATCTATTTGGATATGTTTCATTCTGAAATTCAATCACAGTGGGATACATGCAGTTGTTAGCTTTTCAATCTTTTTTGCTTTCTCTGTATTAATAGAAACAACAATTTTGGGTGCTCAATTTTTTTTTCCTACTCCTTCCCTCTAATAGCTTCTGCCAGTATGCTCTATCAGACATTGCTTTGTACTTTATTTTTCCATTTATCTATTGTTTGCTTTTCATTATGCTGGAGATGCTCTATGCTTTAGTAAAGGTAGACGTCTTAAACACTGATTTACATTGCGTGCTTATGAACTTTGATTTGATCTTTCCAGTGCACTCTAATCAGGGACAATTTCTTGGCTGAGTGTCTTCACTCTGGGAGCAGCATTGATGATATATTTGGATGTGAAAGTAGAGGACGGGATTGTGTTGGCATGGATGGGATTTATGGAAGTTGCATGCCAACTGGAGTAAGACCTTCTGAAGCAGAAACTCTGTGCAAGAACGGACATTGCAATACGGGCTCTTTGTTGCTTTTTCCATATAAAAACTGGATTTATCTCTTTGAATCGATGCATCACATTGTGGTGAAGAGTAGTGAAGAGTGTGTAAGATTGGAAGCAGTCTCAATTGTGAATGTGATTCTGACGAGAACTGATGCTTACACCGACAGAGAAAAGTAACATGTATGGTACTCCTTTTTGCAGATTTCTGGCATGATATGTTACTTTCTTTTATTTTCTAAATGCTATTTTTTTATGAGCTAGGCTTGGCCTTACTCAAGTGTTTGGAAGTATTTCACAACTGCATTAAAAGGAGGCTGGATTGCTTGCACAAAAGGAGGCTGTGCACACTCTCTACCTGCTTTTAAATTGTAAGTGAACACTTGTTCCCTCTGCCTCCTGTTTTCTCTTTCTTTCATAGCACTAGAAAATATGAACTTATAACAGTAGTGTGACAGGTATCACACTATAGTTCCTTGAAAAAGGAATGATATCAATTGACATAACTTGCTACAATACGGCTATTGAGTTCTGCACAGTAACATATTGGAATATCTTTTACTTTTCTTCTCTCCCCTTCCCCCTATATTCAACTTTTTTTGCTTGGTACTGCTCAGCTCTGTGCCTGTTCCCAACGGCTTATGGTTCTTTGTTGGATGAAGGTCCTAAGTTGCTGGTCACATTCTCGTGGTTGCACAATGGCAGCAGGTGCTGACACTGACAAGGAAAACACTGCTGCTTTTCAAGAATTTACTCTGATTCTCAAGGGGTTGGCTGACTGTATAGCTTGCTCTGTAATAGTTTACAAGTAGGTTGACTTCATTCTTGCTTTATTCCATTAGTTAATGCATTATTGTTACTGCAAAAAGTTGAAAAGTTAAGTACAGTTAAGATTATCCAAGGTTTTCCTATAAGCAAATGGACAATTGATCGTATTAGAAAAAGACTCTGGTTAAGTTTATAAGATTATAGGCATGCTCATACTCACATACATCCATATCCTTTTGTCCAAATTTCAGGTCTTACCATCTATGTGTCCACAAAATGTAGCCAATGTCCGAGCTTGATTTTATATAATCCAAGACTATTGACCCATTATTTTTTGTAAAATATGTTTATTAGCTAATACTTGTTAAATATGATCTTGTCTTCATCTAAAGCAAATAACTTTGCAGGCTTTGGAACTTCGCAAAAATGGTATCACTTTACTGGCTTTCATAGCCTCATCTGTAAAATCTGGGTTTGAAATACTAGTGAATTACAAGCTATGTAGAGAGGCAAATTTTCTAACACTGATTCTGCAACTATTGGTATCTGAGATAGACTTAGAAGCATCAGTCTATCCTGAGACTGGTGAAATCTTTGGAGCAAAGTAAGTTATGGCTATGGATGTGTGTGCCTGATGTTTTTTTTATTGTTTTCTGATGCTTGGGTTAGCATGGATTTGCCCGCAGTCAATGCTCTGTTTACATTTCCCAAACTAGAATGATGCCTCTGTTGCATTTACTCCAGAAACGTAGCTATGGTTTTATGATAACGTATTTTTAATTAGTTGCAATATTTGTTACAAGTTAAGCCCTTTGTTTTCCTTAAAGTGTGCAAATTTATTCCAAAATTTTGAGTCGCCCTCATTAATGCTTTGCCATCAATGCTGGCAATCTTGGTGTTTTACTTTTTTGTTTACTTTATTTTAAACAATGTCTGCTCAACTCATAGGTCCTTTTTCTGTACAGGACGTTATTGATGCGGAAAGTGCTGATATTACCTAATAGACTTGTGTCCAACCCAGTACACTCTGCCACTGTCTTGAGATTATTAACCAACAGCAGGGATATGGTCAGTTTAACCGTTGATGTTGCAAACAGGTTGTCCAGAAAAGAACCGAAACGAAGGCATTCTGACCGCATAACTAAGCAGATGAGAGAATCTGAAATTGTCGACTTGGGACGAATATTCAAGCGAAGGGTTTCTCCTTATCTAGGAGAATAACTGTCCGGTGCAGTAAAAAATAATCTGTAAATTGTGGCTTTTTCTCAGAGAAAGAATCTGAGGTTTTGGTGGAGGGTGCGTCTAGGGATTGGGCGAGGTGTGAGAGCTCTACACTGCCTCATCCCATCAGAAAATTTTGACAATACGTTGATGTAGTTAAGGCCGAAGCAATTTTGAAGCACAATTAGCTGATTTTTAACTTATAAGTGTAGTTAAGGCTTTGCATATTCAGTTTCATGTGCAAGAATGCTTGTAATTGTTTCTCTACATAAAAGAGACCCAGTTCTTTTCTTAAAACTCATAGAATGAGAAAAATTCTGGATAAATTTGTTGTTGAAATTGATGGTTTGATTTCACAGGTTGCAAAATAGAGCAGGGCCTTTGTTGCTGTCTATTTGCAAAGCCAGAACAATATTACAAACTGGCTATTCACAATTATTTAAAACGAGTTTGAAGCGTCTCGCTGCTTATGACTGTGTTGTGCTCTCTCTCACCTGAACTCTCTATGAAATAGACCTCCCATTCTCCATTTCTCCAGTAGGTATAATGAACTTCTGGAATGTTTGCAACTTTGCTATAATCTCCACCTTGTGCATCAGGAAGAAGCGTCATAATCAATTCTTCAGGCATATCGAAAAATTCAAGCACTTTTAACTGGGCCAGATATTCAATCCCCAATGGCACCCTCTCCAGAAATTTGCAACGTTGGATACTCAGATTTTCAAGACATGGCATTGCTCCTTTTTCCATTTCTATGCATTTGAGTCCTTCAAATTTATCTATACCTAGAATTTTAAGCTTCTTAAAACCGCCAGCCTTGAAACGCAAAGTGTCTCCCTGGGTTGCTTGCAGCAGTTCAAGATGAATAAGATTGGGCAAGTTTTGAAGAGATTCAAGCGCATCATCTGGCAGCCTGCTCCATTTCAGATATAATACCACCAGGCTATGAAGAGAAGGTATCCAGTCTGGTATATTTTCTAATCGCCCGTACAAGTATAGTCGTTGAAGCAACTGAGGAGGAGAAGAAAGATGTTGCAGGTCAACGAACTCTTCCTTCACCAATGAAACGATAGACAATGCACGTAGTTTCGTCAGCTTTTGGATGGATGAGCACAAAAGCTTTCCATCTTCTTTTCTCAAGTTTGTAATGCCTAGTCTGCGAAGTTGCACCAATTTTCCAAGCTCTATGATAAGGGCGTCATCATGGTTTACCTCCATAAAACAGAGTTTTTGAAGGGATTGCAGAGCTCCTATTCCTGACACAGCCTGAAAACCGTATTTGGAGTGAAAGCGTGAGTATGCGGTAAATTCATAACGATATACCAGGAGATGACGAAGTCTTCGGAGCTGTAGGATCTCAACGGGCAAATTAGAAACTTGGGAATGTTTCAGATCCAATGTCTCCAAGCCCTGAAGCTTCACTATAGAGCGTGGAATTGTCTTGATGTTTGTATCCCTCAAGCTAAGATAACTTAAAAGCTTCAAGTTGATAACTTCCTCCGGGAATGTCTCTATAGGCGCAGCTCTCAAATCTAACACTTTAAGCAGCCTACAACCGTCAGGAAACAGTGTTTTTGTTGGTGAACAGGACAGTGGATCGCCCATCCCGAACATAAGCAAGGAGCGTAGATGAGAAACGTTCCTGTTTTCCTGGGCATTAGGGAATGCGTTATGTATTGCCAGACGCCGAACCTTGTCAGGCCATGTTGCATTTTGCTCTTTAGCTACTGCGACAAAGTTCTGATCCCTAGCATTTGAAAGGATGATTTCTCGCATAAGGTCGTGAATGCGGCATGTTTTGACCCTTCTGTCATTCGTTGTCCCTGCGATTTGAATCATGCTTCTATTCAGGAGCTCATTAAGGTAGTCCTCTGCAACTTCTTCTTGTGTCTTTCCTTCTTTGATTTCAACAAACCCCTCTGCAATCCACAATCTTATCAGTCTCATACTCTCAATCAGATGGTTCTCAGGGAAGACTCTTAAATACAAGAAACAAGATTTCAAGTGGTATGGCAAATCATTGAAACTCAGCAGAAGGACTTCTTTGAAATTCATGAGTTTACTGTTGCCCTCAATTTCAGCACCAAGGCTGCGGTAAACAGTCTCCCATTCAGCAATGGTACGTCTTTTTGTAGCCAAAACACCACCGATTGCTACAATTGCAAGTGGAAGTCCCTCGCACTTCTCCAAAATACGTCTAGAATAATTCTCCAATTCAGGAGGACAGGGTTTCTGCCGGAAACATTTCTTACAGAAAAGAATCCAGGACTCATCCAGAGGTAAGGGCTCTAAATTGAAGACCTTATCTTCAGATTCTATGCAGGAGGTAGATGCTACTCCAGAATTACGCGTTGTGAGCAACACACGGCTGCCACGATCATTGTTAGCCAATGCGTAATTGACCACGTCCCATTCATTCATGTGCCACACATCATCTAAAACAATCAAGTACCTCCTTGTCTGCAGGAAGTCCTTGACTACCTTTTTCAGATCATGAACCCCATTCATGTCATTCACACGTTTAGGAACTGGCTTCCTGATTGCATCGAAGAGTTGCCGTACCATATTTCTTAGGAGCTCCTCTATCTTGAAAGGACGAGAAATAGTAACCCAAACATGTACATCAAAATGTTTTTTCACATTTGCAGTATCATAGACTTGCTTGACCAAGGTAGTTTTACCTGATCCTCCCATTCCAACCACTGAAATCACCCTGCGCCCGGAGTTTCTCTCAACCAACCAGTTGATCAGTTGCGTTTTGGACCCGTCAATACCTACCAAGTCAACGCTGTCTAGAAGGAGGGCATCCCCTCTTCCGTCCAGCCATGGATTAACTGTGGTAGTGGAGCTTGGGCCAAGTTCGATTGTACCCTTACCATCATAATTTGGACGCCTGGCAGATATGGTGCTGATTCTGGATTTGATGCCTCGTAATTTGGGAGCAATCCGGTGCTGAGCTTTCAATTTTTTTGTAAAGCAGCAAACATTGTGTAGAATAGCATCAATCCCATGCCTACGGTCATTGACAAGGTCAAGCTTGTATTCATCCAGGATGTCTTCAATGTCGTAGGCGATCTCTCTTACTTGCTGAACCCAGACCTTGAGTTCTTCGTTGCTCTCCCCTATCGAGTCTGCAACTCTCAGGATTGCCTTCATGCTCTGCAACTCGTCCTTGATGTACTCCACATCTTCAGGAATCCCTTGCGAAAGCTCCACCTCATTCTGCAGAAATAATGTGAGGTTTTCAAGAAGAAAGGATACTGCAATTTCAGCCATCGCCAATTTCTATAGATTCGTCTTAAAAATGGAAAAGATAAATAAATTAAAGAAGGTATTTGTCATTCCTGATTACTTCGAGTTCAATATATAGGACTAGTTTGGCAGCTAGATGGTCAAATATGTACGCGTCTCTTGCACTGAACAGGTCAATCCGTGGCGATACTACACCGGAGGAAAATTATTCCTCTGACACTTATTCAAACAAATTGCATAACTGGGAACGTTAGCTTAGTATATCCAATTCCAGACGCAACTGCCAATGTTCATGGAAGATACTGAGAAATAGTAGCGTACTAGCGCCAATCTCTGATTTTTTTTGCTATAGCCCATTGCTTGTGTGGCACAACTTAAGGCTCGAGTAGCCGGTCTAATTACCAGCTGACCAAGAACTTATCGACAGGTCAACACATCTTCTCCACTCATTTGTTAATGGGTTAGATTGGCCTGCTTAGTGAGATTTTTTGCTTAGTTTCTCTTATTTTGTTACCTTTGAAGGTCAAGATTTTACCTTTATCTGATTCCGGTTTTATCTAATTTTACCTTTTATCTAATATAGTAAAATATTTAAGAACATTCCCAGTCTGGAAATATAGCAATTTTGTTTGAGCAGCAAACGGATGGAACTCAGAAATTTCACATGCAATTTTCATTATTACGACCAACAAAGATTTGTGTGCTGCTTTGCTTAGCTTGCTCGATAAGAAATTATAAGTAAAATCTCCTTAGCCAACGTGTTAAGTAGAGGAAATTGCTACTGCTGTCACGTCAGCAATGAATTTTCACAGTCGGCATGCCAATGTATGCATAAATATAAATGAATATAAGAATAAATCAATTGATCTGTTTTCATTGGAAATAATAGTTTAGCAAAATTTTTATTTTTAAAAATAACAGTTCAGAGAAATTTCATATTAACAGAATGAATTGGAGAAAATTTATATGGACAGAATCAATCACTAAAGTCACGGAAACATTCTAATTTCTAAAACTAAAACAATAATTTTCTCTTTGTCCTTGTTGTGAGAAAAGATCCCAGATGTGACATGGAAGTGCAGGGTCTCCAAAATCCTCCATACGTTTTGGCACGTTTTTTCTGGTTCTCAAGTAAGTCAACCTCCCAGGGTCATGCCGCCCCTGGTTTTGACCTACTCCACACGTCGATCCTGTTGAAATGGTAAAAACGAACCACCCAATTCTTACTTCCTCACTATGCTTTCAAGATGAGACTCAAGAGTCTCAACACTCAGCACTCGCTTGCCTGAACTCTCCAAGGAACAGACCTCCCATTCTCCATCTCTGCAATAGGTGTAGTAAACTTCTGGGATGCGTGCAACTTTTCTGTAGTCTCCACCATTTGCGTTAGGACTGAGTGTCTTGATCAATTCTTCAGGCATGCCAAAAAACTCGAGCACTTTTAGCGTTGTCAGATGTTCAATGCCGAATGGCACCGTTTCAAGTGATTTGCAACGCAGAATACTTAGCTTTTCGATGACAGGCATTGTTCCCTCCTCCATTTCAATGCATCTGAGTTCGTCGAATTTATGAATGCCTAAAACCTTAAGCTTCTGAAACCCACCAGCCTTAAAACTCAAAGTATCTCCGATACTAGCCTGAAGTAACTCAAGATGTACAAGATTTGACAAATGTTGAAGAGAAACGAGCGGGTCATCCTCCAAGCATCACTTGTTGTCATGGAACTTGAGCCCTGATCGATTATACTAAAGTTGATGGGGTTTTTGAGCCGCCAGCCTGAAACATTACTGATTCTCGATCTGATTTTTCGTAATTCATCAGCAGTGTGATGGTAACCCTGCAAATTCTTGACAAAGCAGCAAAAATTGTAAAGAAAACCATGGATACGGTGCCCATGTTGGTCCGCATGGTGAAAGTTGAATCCATCAATGACATCCTCAATGTCATATGCAATGTCTCTCACTTGCCGAACCCATTCTTTGAGTTGATGATCGCTGTCTTCCACTAAGTCTGCAGCTCTCAGGGATGCCTTCATTCTCTGCAAGTCATCCCTGATGCACTCAAGTTCCTCTGGAACCTCTTGCAGAATTTGGATCTCATTTTGCAAAAAAGAAGCTATCTTTTCCAGGATAAACTCTACTGCAATTTCAGCCATCTTCTATTTGACTCTCTGAACAATGTCCTTCAGGCCACTCGAAGCTGCACTTATATACTACTCTGGCTTTTGTTTATTCAGGCAAGTGAAAGTATTGTTCTGAAAAAGTCAAATGGTTTCCCCCATCCTCTCTTCGAAATGGTGCTAATCGATGTTTGTACCACCAAGTTGGGGCAACGACTCATAATCAAGTTGGAGAATATGCAAATAAAATAAACTTGAGCAACACAGGCTTGCGTGTTGGAAATGCAAAATTTTTCAATGACTAACTCAACAACCACCACAAGCCCAGAAGGAATAATCCACCAAAAGCCGAAGGCCGAAGACATGAACCTCCCTTTGTTTATTACTTTCTCCTTCTCTGTTAAGAATTTTGAAAAGAAACCTTTTGTTAACTAACAGGATATCGAATCAAATTTATTATAAACAAAGAAAAACTCTTTCAGTATGTACCAACATTTCATTGCTGACTTTTAAAGCTTGATTAAGAAACTAATAAATATTATTTTCGTTTACCAGGAAACTGTAAATTTAATTTGTGAAGCAACCCTTACTTCTATCAAAGTAGAAGTCGTTTGAAAGAATCTAACCAGATATGCAGAGGAATGAGGATTACATGGAATGATGGGGAGACGACTCTGTCACGTTTTAGAGTTCTGAAGGCCCCTTGGTTTTGAATTGGCGTGCCATTTTCCAGGCAAAGTTTTTGGGTAATTTCAGGAAAATGAAACCATGGGCGGAATCCCATGGATCAATCGGTCCATTCGTTTTCCTGATGGATCTGTGGTAGAAAGCAGGCTTTGGGCTTTTCGACATTAAAATTCTGACGTCCTCTCATTTTCTTGAAGGAATAAAAAAGAAGCCCAATCTCAACTCTAGTAAATAATGACGTGGACATATAAAAAAAACAAAATATTGTTGTATTTATAATGTCACATAATTTCCATAATATGTTTAAAATTAAGCAAAATTATTTTTTAAAAATAATAAATTCCAAAAATTTGTAAATATTGCACTATAAGCCAACATGAAATATATGAAAATATAATAGACAAAAAATAGTTATTACATGCATTCGTTCTACATCGAATCTTTTTAAAAAAAAAAAACTGGATTTTATTCATTTCATGATAAAATATCAACGAGCCAAGGGAAGAGCAGCCTCTTACCCCAAAAATAATTCTATAGAGAATATCAAAAATAGTCTACAGATCCCAAAAACCTCTAGATATCCTAACAACATCACATTACACTCCCCAACCATCAGTAAGGTTAGCACAACTTTAACCTAACACCAACAAAGGTAACCTAGGAACAAAAAATATACAAGGCCCCTATATATCAAGTACTCATTCACATAAGCATCCAAAAACTAAAAAGACAAATAAAAAATACTGAGACTTTCCTATACACCTCCAGAATCCTTCAAAATTGCCACAATGCATTATAAACCCTTCCAAACACTAGCAGCTTTAGATTAATGACACACATCACCGATATAGACCTTAAATAGCAAAGGAGTCACGTTATCACATTTGTTAGAAGATAAAAAATTAACCTACAACCAACGTTAACCGCACACGTCTGAGATCATTCCAGAGCCAAACCACAGATATCATCCCACCAAACTACCACTCGCCCCCAATCCCAACACTTCAGACCACAATAATCTAGCAGTGCCATGTCTCACTAACTCTCACCTCCAACCCAGACACCAATCCAATAGAAACAAGGACATTACCACTAACCTTTTACCTGAAAACACGCAGGGAGTTTGACTGCCTATCAACTCCTTCCTTTGCTAATGCATCAGCCCTCTGGTTTGCCTCCCTCTTGACATATTGAATTTTCCAGTCATTAAGCTTTTCCCTTAACCTTTCAATATGAAAAAGCCACTTCCTCAGTCTCCAAGGTTCCGTTTCAAGATATTGAATCCACTTCACAATGTGATAAGAATAACATTTTATGATAAACTTAAAGTGACCCTTCCACCTTCATGTTACAAACACCACAAGTGCTTCCCTTACTGCTAGTATTTCGACAAGGTTGGCGTCCCCTATTCCCACTAATTTGGAAAAGGTAATTTTTACCTCTCTCAGGTGATCTCTCAAAATACCGCCTATCCCCGCAGGTCCTAGACTCTCTCTTGCTGCACCATCAACATTAAACTTCCACCAATTGTGTAGTGGTTTCTCCCATTTCACTCATTTTCTACTTTGGATCGTTTTCTGCTGATTGCATTTCACTGGAGATTGACGATATGTATCGATCACTAAAGGAAACTCCTTTGGCCATTTCACATTCGCCCAAGTTGCCACTCTGATTTTTACCAACTCAAAACATTTGTTTGCATTCAACTGTTTCCCTTGGAACACCATCTCGTTCCTGCACTCTCATATTGACCAAACAATTGAAAAAAAAAGCCATGTTCCAAATCGTCTTGTCAAGCTCTCCCACATTGCATCCATTCCATGCCAGCCATCATTAATGTGAAAGATTATTTTGCAAATCAACAACCATCATTAAAACGGATGAACTGACAATAGTTGTAAAACAACTTCATCTTCGTGATATTGTCCACATTGTATGTAAGAAAAATTCTAAATTAGAACCTCGATTTCAAGTATCTAAATTAAATATCAGTTAAGATATACAAAACTTATAATTTAATTATTTTACATAAATAATTTTCCACATGAACTTGAAAAGGTCATATTTTAGACAAACATTATACTTCACATCCTTGCAATCGAAAATGCTTTTTAAAAAGGTGATCGGAGAAATATCTTTATTCCAATTTAAAATTTCAATTTCAACTGCATCAACCACTCTCTCAAATTCAAAAATCTATTAATTCACTGTATAAAAATAATATATATCCCAAAGGTCTCTGATGAAATTTCTCAATTTACACACTCATCAAAGATGCATGATTACGAACAAAGTAAATAGGAATTTATTGTGTCATAAAATCTTAATTAGCATAAATGTTTAACTAAAATAAAAATATAAATTATTAAATTTATAAAATATAATAAAATCTTACTTGCCATGTTTGAGTAGCTAGACGAAAATACACATATCATAAGGTAATTTTTCATTCTTGAAAATGTCTTTTTTCAAAAATCGTGAAATTCATGGTTTTACTATATAATAATCTTTTTAATTTAAAAAATAATAAAAAAGGATATGCGAGGAATTTAGTAAGTATGGGAAATAACAAGTTCAAAGTGCGAATAGCTAAACACTTATATATATAATGTGTATACAATATATTCACATTCAAGTTTGCGGTTGATGGTGATATCTCATGGCTTTTTATATGAGCGAAGGACAACGGCTAATAACGTTTTGAACTTTGGATTAGTATTACAATTTTGATTATATTATTACCTGTATATGGGACTTTACTCCAAAGGTTAAGAAAATAACATTTGAGAACTCTGATGATATAAACTGATCCACGTGGTGCCAAAACTTACATGTGGAATTGATTATAGAAATTTGTACAATACTTTTTATTCTATTTTTTCATCTTATTTATTTATTTTTTTAAACATTTTCTTATAGCAGCAATTGATCTGAAAATGCATCAATTGCTCATAATATGAATATGTAAAATCTTGATTTTTTTTTTTTTATTGTTGGATGAGATCTGTTTATAAGAATCTCATCTTGCAGAAAAAAAAAACAGAAAAGCTGAAGAGAAAAAGAGAATAAGAAAAACGTTTGTGATTAGTTTTCCAAACATCTTTACCTTCTCTGTTCTGGAAGTTTGGAGATAAGTGTATTCAAGCACTTTATATTTATTGGATGTTATTCTTTCTTAATTAGTTTATGATTAAGAATATGCAGAAGAGTTTGCTTTCTTATAAATACAAATTAAGATGTTTTAATTACACTTGAATTTGGACCACAGAATTTTGAATATTGGTAGCTACATTTTCCTTTTTAAAAGCCAGACCAGATATAGTAAATGAATTCGGATGAAGCATTAGAGAAACAGAATTGGCATACAAATAAAATTGCATTGAACTTGCACACTAGCTTCCTGCTAGCGTGTTTTCGTAACTTTCAGCAAAAGCAAAGACTTCCAATTTGCATATGCATTGGAGCAAAACAAGTTTTGATTGTCATAATGTGCAAGTCTACTTCTGGTCTTTGTCAAAGCAATTGTACCACCGGTCATGGTCAAGAAAAATTGTCAATAATTATGGCTATTTATGGGCTATTTTATCCATATAACTACAAAGATGCAGCTTTCATGCTTTTGGCTGCCTTGTTCTACACTCCATTCAAGTGCTGAGATAGTTTTGAGAATTAATTACTATGAATATTTTCTGTGATGATAACATCGCACCGAATGCTATTGGGTTGCGTCCATGAGGAGAAAGATCCTTGCAAAATAAAAATCTGTTAGAAATTGATCTTTTAACTAATTTTTTTCAACACAATTTTTATTCTAGCAAGATAAAGATAATATAATTTGATAAAATTTAAAATAAAATATTAACTATGAATCAACAATTTGACTTATATATTTAGTAAAAAATATTTTTTTAAACGAATCGTCTATTTTAAAAACTAATCGATTTGTTGGAAATTATGATCAAAAATTAAAAAATTGAGAATATTTTATTCTAAAGTTTATGATATTTGACTTATATAATCTTATTTTTTCTATTCTAATTTTATAAACGTCGAAAACATTAATTTTTACAAATAATAAAAGAAAATGACCATCTTTTCAACCAAATATAACTAATAAATAAGTAAAAATGTAATCTTCCCTACTCCTTTAATCTCATTTTTTTCTTAATTAAATTAATATGCTTTACGCACTTGGACTTACCCAACAACTTCATAAAAGTTATTTTAATTGTTGAACGGGTAAAACACTTCAGTTAGTTTAATGATTATAGACTATCCATATCAAGGCTGCACTATATTATTCAAACTTATCTTGTACTAATCTCGATGCTCTAAATCAATAGGTGTCCATTTCATTTCAATACCAAATTACTCTTAACTGAATAAAAAAATGTCAGATTTCTTGATATGCCTCGTCATAGCCTAGCTGATCCATGTCATTCAATGATCATTTTCATAAAGGACAAACCCATCTTTGGAACGCTAGCTACCCAATTAAGCTTTAAACATTTTCTAAGTATTCACTTCATAGGCAGTCAAATTTCATTACTTTCCTGGCAGGTGAAGTAGAATATTTCCTCGTAATTTCAATACCAAAGACCACGTTGGATGAGAGGGAAATTTAACCTTGTTAATGGATATTGGAAGTGCTCTTACTGCCCAAGTAAAGGAACCATTGACCGAGTGTTTTGCAGCAACCATCAGCAGTGACATTGTGCGAAATAGATAGGAAAGAATGGGTAAAATCATAAACCTATATAAGGGTGCCTTCGGGCTCTTTGCAAAGCCCCTCGAGTCTCAAAATTCTCTTTAATCATATTGGAGACTTGAAAAGTGCAATGACTTTTGTACTCTAGGAAGTGGAGAGAAGATGGCAGAGAGTGCAGTGCACTTTGTACTAGAAAAACTTGCACCTTTCTTTGAAAAGGGGATGCAGTTGTTGGTTGGGGGTCGGGAAGAAGTTGCATATGTGAGGGGAGAGCTGGAGCGGATGAGGGCCTTTCTGAGGGTGGCAGATGCGTTGGAGGAGACTGATGAGGAAGTGAAGGTATGGGTCAGGCAGATAAGAGATGTTGCTCATGACATTGAGGACATTCTCGATGAATACATGATTCTCCTAACTCATAATCATGGAGAGGGGCTCTACGGTTTTCTTCACAAGATGTCTTGCTGTGTTAGGAACATGAAAGCACAGTATCGAATTGCTTCGGAGATACAAGGCATCAAGTTGAGGATAAGAAATATTTGTGAAGGGCATCGTAGGCTTCGTCAGAAGTTCTGTGCAGATGAAAGGTCAAGCTCCAACGGTGTGGGTAACACATGGCAGGACCGACGAGGGGATGCCCTTCTTTTGGATAAAACTGATGTAGTTGGCATTGATGAGCCCAAAAAGAAGCTTCTAGGATGGCTGGTCAATGGTGGTTCAGACTTCAAAGTTATTTCGCTATCAGGGATGGGAGGGCTGGGGAAAACGACCTTGGCAAAGCAAGTCTATGATGATCCAGAAGTGAAGAAACATTTCAAAGTACATGCTTGGATCACGGTTTCTCAATCTTTCAAGTTGGAGGGCCTCCTTAAAGACATGGTTCAACAACTCTCCAGAGTAATCAGCAAACCAGTCCCTGAAGGAGTGGATAGCATGAGCAGCTATCAGCTCAAAACAATCATTAAAAACTTGCTGCGGAAAAGAAGGTACTTAATTATTTTGGATGATGTATGGCGCATTAACGAGTGGGATGCTATCAAATTTGCCTTGCCTGCTAATGATTGTGGCAGTCGAGTAATGCTTACCACGCGGAATGCTGACTTAGCCTTTTCTTCTCGCATAGAATCTGAAGGAGAAGTGTACAACTTGGAGCCTTTGCCTCCTGAAGAATCCTGGACGTTATTTTGTAGGAAAACTTTCCGTGGAAACTATTGCCCTCCCTATTTAGAGGAAATTTGTAAGCAGATCTTGAAGAAGTGTGAGGGACTGCCCCTTGCCATTGTTGCAATCAGTGGTGTTTTGGCTACAAAAAGCAAGCGAAGAATAGACGAATGGGAAATGGTTGGTCGTAGTCTTGGTGCTGAAATTGATGGCAATGATAAGCTTATGAATTTGAAGAAAGTACTGTCACTCAGTTTCAATGATTTGCCATACTATCTAAAATCATGTTTCCTGTACTTAAGCATCTTTCCTGAGGATCGTCCGATTGAGCTTATGCGACTGATACGACTGTGGACAGCAGAGGGATTTGTTGAAGTGAAACAAGGAAAGACACAAGAAGAAGTAGCAGAGGATTTCTTCAATGAGCTCCTAAACAGAAGCTTGATCCAAGTAGCAGGGACAACCAGTGATGGAAGGGTGAGGTCGTGCCGCATTCATGACCTTCTGCGAGAGATCATTATTTTGAAGTCAAGAGAACAGAACTTTGCTGCCATAGCAAAAGAACAGAATGCAATGTGGCCAGACAAAGTTCGACGCCTCTCAATTCACAATACATTGCAAAATGTACTGCAAAACAGGTTTGTTTCTCAACTACGTTCTTTATTCATGTTTGGGGTCGAAGAAAATCCATCCTTGCATAGATTAATTCCTGGAGGTTTTAGGCTACTTGCAGTGCTTGATTTGCAAGCTACACCTATAACGAAATTTCCAGTTGAAGTTGTCAACCTCTACTATTTAAAGTACTTGAACTTAAGGGAAACCAAAGTAACGGTTGTTCCAAGGTTTATAGGGAAGCTTCAAAACCTTGAGACCTTGGACCTTAAGCATGCCTATGTTACTGAATTGCCAGTTGAGATCCTCCAGCTCCAACGTCTCCGCCATCTTTTAGTCTACCGGTATGAGTTTGAGTCTTATGATCACTTCCACTCAAAATATGGCTTTAAAGCTCTAGAGAGAATAGGAAGCCTGCAATCCCTTCAAAAGCTATGTCATATAGAGGTAGACCAGGGAAGTGTTATATTGGCAGAGTTGGGGAAGCTCACTCAGTTGAGGAGACTAGCCATTACAAAGTTGAGGAAGGAAGATGGGAAGAAATTGTGCTTGTCCATCCAAAACCTGTCAAGTCTTCGTGCTTTGTCTATTATTTCAATAGAAGAAGATGAGATCATCGATGTTCAACACCTCATTTCTCCTCCTCCATTGCTTCAACGGCTGTACTTGAGAGGCAGATTGGAGACCTTACCGCATTGGATCCCTTACCTTCATGGCCTGGTGAAAGTATATCTGAAATGGAGCCGCTTAGCGGAAGATCCACTGGCATCTCTTCAAAACCTTCCGAATCTTGTTCATCTTGAACTAGTTCAGGTTTATGATGGAGAAACGTTGTGCTTCAAGGCTGGAGGATTCAAAATGCTAAAGCATCTAGGCCTTGACAAGTTCGATGAACTCAAATGGGTGCAGGTCCAGGTGGGAGCAATGCCTTGTGTTCAAAAGCTAAGCATTCAGCGATGCAAATCCATGGAGAAGGTACCACTAGGTATTGAATATTTGACAAAGCTGAACGTACTTGAATTTTTCGACATGCCTCATGAATTGATCAGGACACTTCGCCTGGATGAACATGGTGAAGATTATTGGAGAGTTGCTCACATCCCCGAAGTGTATTCCACTTACTGGAGAGATGGAGCGTGGGAGGTCCACTCTTTGGAGAGTTCTAGTGAAGGAGAAAGCTCGCCCCGGCCCAACACTGTCATTTGTTGCCAAGATCTTCATGCTCGTTGGAAATGAGATCCCTGTAATTAATTGGTATATTATATTAAGTTAAATGATCATTGTATCTGTAAATAATGGTCAAAATAGTTCCACTTGAGCTTTAGATTACATGGATATGGATAAGAAGTGACTGTTCAGGAAAAATAAATGGAAAAAGAAAAAGAAATGGTAAAGGATTCTAGATGTGATTGCATATAATAACAAGTCATTTTAAGTCTTTGATATTGTCCTTACTTTAGGTGGGTGCATGTGTATTTCTGTTTGTATTTGAAGGTCAAAATTTGATTTTGATAATAAAAATTAATTTATATTAGTATTTTCTTGCACTGTGATATTATATATTTTTTCGCTAAAAAAAGAAAGTATTGTACCATACTGTAGGCCTTCAGACCCAATTATTCAAAGGCCCATTAGGCCTCTTCATCAGCTTGCTGTGTATAGTGTCAATGTCGATATCACACATCCTTGATACTTGAAAGATAAAATATTCTTGACAGTTATATCAACGGTTGAATCAAAAAAACACTCTTGAATCTAAAAATGGATCCATCCACCCTATAAAAATAATACTTATCCCAAAGATTTCAGATGAAATTTCTAAATTTACTTACACTAATCAAAGACACATGATTGTGAAGTAAATAAGAATTTGACATGGTTGTGAAATAAATAAGAATTTATTCTGTCACAAAAGTTTAATTAGCATAAATATGTAACTAATATGAAAATATAAATTATTAAATTTATAAAAATAATAAAATCTTACTTGTCATGAATAGTTGGAGGAGCATGTGCATATAATATGATAATTTTTCATTCTTGAAAATATTTTCTTCAAGAGTTTTCACATACATACATAATCTCTTCTCGCTATTTTTTTGATAATTTACAATGCCAAAATTTGATTTTTTTTTTTTTGTTATGTACAACCATTACATTTTTTAGAGTTATTTCGTTAATACACAATCTTTTCTTATGATTGTGTTAATTTAATAGTACCATTGATCTGTATATATTACAAAAATTAACTTAATTATTAGTTAAAGTGTTAACATAAAAACTATTAATAATTTAAAATTTAAGATTACGTTTAGTTCGTAGAATAGATAGAAATGAAATAAAATAGTTATTACGTAAAAATAAAATAAAATGAGAATATAATAGAATAGTTATTATATAGTTTGGTATGACGAATGGAATATGATAAAAATAATTATTATGATTTATTAAAGTGTTTGGTTCGTAACAATAACTTTGAAATATAAAAAAAATAAATAATAAAAAAATAAAAAACTCTTTATTATATATATGATCATTTATTTTTATTTTATTTTTAAATATTAATAATTTATAATTTAGATATTAATATTATATCATAATTTAATCATTAATATTTTAATTCTAATATTTCATTTCTAAGTTAATATTATTATGATTAAAATATTAATAATTTTAATTAATTTCCAATTTTAAAATATTAATTTTTATAATATGTCATTAAAAAATAAAACTTTTTATTGTAATAATATTTATTTTTTAAAACAACAAAAATACCCTTTATATAATTTAGTAAAATATATGCCAAAAGACAAATATAAGTAATTTTTTAATTATTTAATTTTTATTTTCATTAAAATTTTAAAAATTTAATAATTTAATAATTTATTATTAAAATATTATATATTTTTTATTTTTTCTTTATTTTCATTTTCTATTTTTTATTTATACTCATTAAAAATTTAATATATTAATAATTTAATAAGGTAAACATTAATATTTTTAAAATATTAATATGTTATTTATAATTTAAACATTATTATTATTAAAATATTAATATTTTAAAATATTAATTTTAATAATTTATAAATAAAATTTTAACTTTTTTATTTTAAATTTTGTTTCTTTTTTCCTTCTTCTTTACCAGAGGTTGGTCACCGAAAATGTGGCCAATGTAATGAAATGTCAATCTAACGCACCATGTGATCAAATCTGACCACTAAGACACTAGATCGACACTTCTCGCGATCGAACCTAATTGTAGAGTGTCAAATCTAGTGACTCATCGATTAAATCTTACCAGAAAGTACTAAATTAATACTTTTCAATCATATTTTGTCATGGAACCATCATCGCCGTCATCGTTTTATTTGTATATTTTATAATCTGTATATTATATATACACATTCAAATTTGTGGTTGATGGTGATATCTAATGTCTTTTTATATGAGCAATGGACAACGGTTAATAACGTTTTGAACTTTGGATTAGTATTACAATTTTGGTTATATTATTATCTGTATATGGGACTATACTCTAAAGTTTAAGAAAATAACATTGGACAACTCTAATGATAAAAACTGATTCATGTGGTGCCAAAACTTATATGTGGAATTGATTATAGAAATTTGTATAATACTTGTTATTCTATTTTTTCATCTTATTTATTTATTTTTTAAATATTTTCTCATAGCAGTAATTGATCTGTATATGCATTAATTGCTCATAATATGAATATGTAAAATCTTGATATTTTTTTTTTTTGTTGAAGGATATCTGTTTATAAGAATCTCATCTTGTAGAAAAAAAAAAACACTGAAGAGAATAAGAGAATAAGAAAACTATCATAGTAAATAAAATGTGCAGTAAATTATTGCCCAAAACTTTTATATTTGATTTATATTCATTTTATTGAGACTTGCACTTCTTTTATATTATGATACATTGAAATATGGTTAACTTCTACTTCCGTATGTTTTTATGATAATATTAGGCACTACTGAAAACCCTTAAAAGAGAATTCACTTCATCAATTATCTCTACGTTTGTGATTAGTTTTCCAAACATCTTTACCTTCTCCATTATGGAAGTTTGGAGATAAGCGTATTCAAGCACTTATTTATTAAAATAAAATTGCTTTAGAGAAACAGAATTGGCATTTAAATAAAATTGCATTGAACTTGCTCAGTAGCTTCCAGCTAGCGTGTTTCAATAACTTTCAGCAAAAGCAAAGACTTCCAATTTGCATATGCATGGTAACAGAACAAGTTTTGATTGTCATAACGTGCAAGTGTTCTTCTGGTATTTGCCAAAGCAATTGCACCACAGGTCATGGTCCAGAAAAATGTCAAGAATTATGGTTATTTATGGGCTATTTTATTCATATAACTACAAAGATGCAGTTTTCATGCTTTTGGCTGCTTTGTTCTACACTCCATTCAAGTGCTGAGATGTTTTGAGAAGTAATTACTATGAATATTTTCTTTGATGATAACATCGTACTGAATACTATTGGGTTGCGTCCATGAGGAGAAAGATCCTTGCAAGATAAAAATTTGCTAGAAATTAATTGACCTTGTAATTAATTTTTTTTAATTTAATTTTGATTCTAGCAAGATAAAGATAATATAATTTGATAAAATTTAAAATAAAATATTAACGTTGGATTAACAGCTAGACTTATATATTCAACAAAAAATATTTTTTTTGGACAAACTGTCTGTTTTGAAAATTAATTGACTTGTATGAAATTATGACTAAAAATTAAGAGAATAAGAGTATTTTACTCTAAAATTTATGATATTTGACTTACATAACCTTATTTTCTCAATTCTAATCTTTTAAACGTCGAAAACATTAATTTTTACAAATAATAAAAAAAAATGAACATCTTTTTGATCAAGTATAACTAATAAATAAGTAAAAATGTAATTTTCCCTACTCCTTTAATCCCTTTTTTTTCTTAATTAGATTAATATCCTTTACGCACTTGCACTTACCCAACAGCTTCATGTAAGTTATTTTAATTGCTGAACCGGTAAAACACTTGCAGTTAGTTTAATAATTATTGACTATCCATAGGAAGCGGCGCCATATTATTAATTCAAACTCATCTTGTACTAATCTTGATGCTCTGACTCATAGGTGTCCATTTCATTTCAATGTCAAATTACTCTTAACTGGATGAAAAAATGTCAGATTTCTTGAAATGCCTTGTCATGACCTAGCTGATCCATGTCATTCAATGATCATTTTCATAAAGGACAAACCCATCTTTGGAACGCTAGCTACCCAATTAAGCTTTAAACATTTTGGAAGTATTCAATTCATAGTCAGCCAAATTTCATTATTTTCCTGGCAGGTGAAGTAGAATTTTTCCTTGTAATTTTCATACCAAAGACCACGGAGGATGAGAGGGAAATTTAATAGGGAATATTCAAAGTGCTCTTACTGCCCAAGTAAAGAAACCATCGACCGAGTTTTTTGCGGCAACCATCAGCAGTGACATTGTGTGAAATAGATAGGAAAGAATGGGGGTAATCATAAACCTATATAAGGGTGCCTTCGGGCTCTTTCCAAAGCCCCTCCAGTCTCAAAGTTCTCTTTAATCACATAGGAGACTTGAAAAGTGCAATGACTTTTGTACTCTAGGAGGTGGAGAGAAGATGGCAGAGAGTGCAGTGCACCTTGTACTAGAAAAACTTGCACCTTTCTTTGAAAAGGGGATGCAGTTGTTGGTTGCGGGTCGGGAAGAAGTTGCATATGTGAGGGGAGAGCTGGAGCGGGTGAGGGCCTTTCTGAGGGTGGCAGATGCATGGGAGGAGACTGATGAGGAAGTGAAGGTATGGGTTAAGCAGATGAGAGATGTTGCTCATGACATTGAGGACATTCTCGATGAATACATGCTTCTCCTAACTCATAATCATGGAGAAGGGCTCCACGGTTTTCTTCACAAGATGCCTTGCTATGTTAGGAACATGAAAGCACGGTATCGAATTGCTTCGGAGATACAAGGCGTCAACTCGAGGATAAGAAATATTTGTGAAGGGCATCGCAGGCTTCGTCAGAAGTTCTGTGCACATGAAAGGTCAAGCTCCAACAGTGTGGGTAACACATGGCAGGACCGACGAGGGGATGCCCTTCTTTTGGATAAAACTGATGTAGTTGGCATTGATGAGCCCAAAAAGAAGCTTCTAGGATGGCTGGTCAATGATGGTTCAGACTTCAAAGTTATTTCGCTATCAGGGATGGGAGGGCTGGGGAAAACGACCTTGGCAAAGCAGGTCTATGATGATCCAGAAGTGAAGAATCATTTCAAAGTACATGCTTGGATCACGGTTTCTCAATCTTTCAAGTTGGAGGGCCTCCTTAAAGACATGGTTCAACAACTCTCCAGAGTAATCAGTAAACCAGTCCCTGAAGGAGTGGATAGCATGAGCAGCTATCAGCTCAAAACAATCATTAAAAACTTGCTGCGGGAAAGAAGGTACCTACTTATTTTGGATGATGTATGGCGCATTAACCAGTGGGATGCTGTCAAATTTGCCTTGCCTGCTAATGATTGCGGCAGTCGAGTAATGCTTACCACGCGGAATGCTGACTTAGCCTTTTCGTCTCGCATAGAATCTGAAGGAGAAGTGTACAACTTGGAGCCTTTGCCTCCTGAAGAGTCCTGGACGTTATTTTGTAGGAAAACTTTCCGTGGAAACTATTGTCCTCCCTATTTAGTGGAAATTTGTAAACAGATCTTGAAGAAGTGTGAGGGACTGCCCCTTGCCATTGTTGCAATCAGTGGTGTTTTGGCTACAAAAAGCAAGCGAAGAATAGACGAATGGGATATGGTTAGTCGTAGTCTTGGTGCTGAAATTTATGGCAACGATAAGCTTATGAATTTGAAGAAAGTACTGTCACTCAGTTTCAATGATTTGCCATACTATCTAAAATCATGTTTCCTGTACTTGAGCATCTTTCCTGAGGATCGTCCGATTGAGCTTATGCGACTGATACGACTGTGGACAGCAGAGGGATTTGTTGAAGTGAAACAAGGAAAGACACAAGAAGAAGTAGCAGAGGATTTCTTCAATGAGCTCCTAAACAGAAGCTTGATCCAAGTAGCAGGGACAACCAGTGATGGAAGGGTGAAGTCGTGCCGCATTCATGACCTTCTGCGAGAGATCATTATTCTGAAGTCGAGAGAACAGAACTTTGCTGCCATAGCAAAAGAACAGAATGCAATATTGCCAGGCAAAGTTCGACGCCTCTCAATTCACAATACATTGCAAAATGTACTGCAAAACAGGTTTGTTTCTCAACTACGTTCTTTATTCATGTTTGGGGTGGAAGAAAATCCATCCTTGCGTAGATTAATTCCTGGAGGTTTTAAGCTACTTGCAGCGCTTGATTTGCAAGCTACACCTATAACGAAATTTCCAGTTGAAGTTGTCAACCTGTACTGTTTAAAGTACTTGAACTTAAGGGAAACCAAGGTAACAGTTGTTCCAAGGTTTATAGGCAAGCTTCAAAACCTTGAGACCTTAGACCTTAAGCATGCCTATGTTACTGAATTGCCAGTTGAGATCCTCCAGCTCCGACGTCTCCGCCATCTTTTAGTCTACCGGTACGAGTTTGAGTCTTATGATCACTTCCACTCAAAATATGGCTTTAAAGCTCCAGAGAGAATAGGAGACCTGCAATCCCTTCAAAAGCTGTGTCATATAGAGGTAGACCAGGGAAGTGTTATATTGGCAGAGTTGGGGAAGCTCACTCAGTTGAGGAGACTAGGCATTACAAAGTTGAGGAAGGAAGATGGGAAGAAATTGTGCTCGTCCATCCAAAACCTGTCAAGTCTTCGTTCTTTGTCCATTATTTCAATAGAAGAAGATGAGATCATCGATGTTCAACACCTCATTTCTCCTCCTCCATTGCTTCAGCGGCTGTACTTGAGAGGCAGATTGGAGACCTTACCGCATTGGATCCCTTACCTTCATAGCCTGGTGAAAGTATATCTGAAATGGAGCCGCTTAGTGGAAGATCCACTGGCATCTCTTCAAAACCTTCCGAATCTTGTTCATCTTGAACTGGTTCAGGTTTATGATGGAGAAACGTTGTGCTTCAAGGCTGGAGGATTCCAAAAGCTGAAGCATCTAGGCCTTGACAAGTTTGATGAACTCAAATGGGTGCAGGTCCAGGTGGGAGCAATGCCTTGTGTTCAAAAGCTAAGCATTCAGCGATGCAAGTCCATGGAGAAGGTACCACTAGGTATTGAATATTTGACAAAGCTGAACGTACTTGAATTTTTCGACATGCCTCATGAATTGATCAGGACACTTCGCCTGGATGAACATGGTGAAGATTGTTGGCGAGTTGCTCACATCCCCGAAGTGTATTCTACTTACTGGAGAGATGGAGCGTGGGAGGTCTACTGTTTGGAGAGTTCTAGTGAAGGAGAGAGCTCGCCGCGGCCCAACACTGTCATATGTTGCCAAGATCTTCATGCTCGTTGGAAATGAGATCCCTGTAATTAATTTGTATATTATATTAAGCTAAATGATCATTGTACATGAAAATAATTGTCAAAATAGTTCCACTTGAGCTTTAGATTACATGGATATGGATAAGAAGTGATTGTTAAGGAAAAATAAATGGAAAAGGAAAAAGAAATGATAAGGATTCTAGATGTGATTGCATATAATAACAAGTCATTTTAACTCTTTGAGATTGTCCTTACTTTAAGTGGGTGCATGTGTATTTCTGTTTGCATGTGAAGTTCAAAATTTGATTTTGATAATAAAAAATTAATTTATATTAGTATTTTCTTGCACTGTGATATTATATTTTTTTAATTAAAAAAAGAAAGTATTATCCTTTACTACAGGGCTCCAGACCCAATTAATCAAAGGCCCATCAGGCCTCTTCATCAGCTTGATGTAATGCAGTGTCAAGGTAGATATCACGCATCTTTGATACTTGGATCAGGTTTTAAAAAGCATAAGAGAGAAGCGCTGAAAATCCTCTGATGACTCTTTTTGGCATTCAATCCAACCAGAGAAACCCATCATCTCGACCAGAAAGCTGGATCCATCCTTTTTGACCTCAACAATAACCATATGTTCGGATCAAACATTCCAAATTTGATATCATTTGACTTCGAACTATGCAGAAAATTTTCTGTCACTGATTTTATGTTTTCGAATTGTACCAAATATACCAATCTTCTTATCCATGATGTAGAACATTTCTGACCCTTGTGTCTAGTTCAATTTTCTTCATCATTGAATTTGAACTGTTTCAAGATTTCCGTGCGTACTTAAGCAGAGTTGAGACTGGGCTTCCTTTTTTGCTGCTTCAAGAAAATGGGAGGACGTCAGAATTTAATGCCGAAATGCCCAAAACCTCCTTTTTGACATAGATCCATGATGAAAGCGAATGGACGCCTTGTTCCATGGGATTCCGCCCATGGTTTGATTTCCCTAAAATCGCCCACAACTTGGCCTGGAAAATGGCGCACCTACTCAAAACCAAGGGGATTTCAGAACTCTGAAACGCAACAGAGTCGTCCCACTGTCATTCCATGTAAACCCTCATTCCTCTGCATATCTGGTCAGATTCTTTCAAGGCACTTCTGCTTTGGAAGAAAGGGGCAAGTTGACAAAGGAAATTTGCAGTTTCTTAATAAACAAATTTTTTAGTTCAAATAACACAATTAATTTTTAGTTTTTGGTATCGGGGGAGACTCATGTCTTTGGCCTTGGCTTTGGGTGTCATTCCTGCTGGGTTTGTGGTGGCTATTGAGTTATAGTCATTGAAACTGTGTGCTTATTAAATGGACCTGGCTGATAGGAGTGATAATGTCACGCCCATTTTGTGGACATGGGCGGGACAGCCCGATGGTGGGGCTTGGGGCTCGATGGTGGACGAGCAAAGTGCGCGGAAACCCCACTTGGTGCCAAGGGGCTCGATGGCATCGGCACCCGCAGGCAGGCCAGGCGCGCATAGACGAGCAGACCAGGCTCACGGGCCGACGGACTGGCAGTGTGCGCGGGCCAGCACGCAGACGGGGCACACAGAGGCGCAGGAATTTGGCACGCAGGAGGGCTGGCAGATTGGCGAACAGACTGGGCGCGGGAACTGCCCAGGCAGTCTGCCAGATGCGCGGGAAGTACTGGCTCTCCCTGGACCCGCGGGGTAGCTGTTGCCTGCCGTTGGCTACAGTGCTGGGGGCGCATCTGCCAACCCCAACAGACCCCAAAACTGTTCCTAGCCTTTGGACACCACCTTGTAACGGCTCAAAGGGGTCCTAGGCCTATATAAACCCCTTAGAACCCCTCATTTACATACAATGTCCTTTTGTATGAACTTGCTATCAATAAAACTCTCTCCTTGCTCTCCCAACTGTCTTATGTGCTTGCCATAACGATCCTATTTTACAATTCTTGAGAAGGCTGCTAGCCTTTCGAAGTGTCCTCAGAAAGGCGAAGGCTAAGCCGCACGGGTCAAGAGAAAACCCCCGTGACAATAACACACACTTCGATACTTCAGCAAAAAAAGTGGGCTGTTGGTGTTTCTAGAGGACTCCTACTTGACGAGGATTCAATCACCTGGAACACACCTGCACATTGGGAAACCACAATGGCTACGAAAATTGAGGACGATAGGATAGGAGAGGGTGTCATTGCACATTCTGGTCAATCAAGTGTTATAATCACAAGATTCGGGGACAATTTAAAGGCAGGCCTCTCTGTTACTCGTATGGACGAGAGATGGACGATTGATGATGTTGCATTTAATCTCCGTGAACACTGGAACTTTTAATTTATTAATCTAAATGCCTCCAGGTAAACTGCCTCACCTCAGTGAAAACTTGGGCAAC
This sequence comes from Theobroma grandiflorum, assembly GCA_036013995.1. Lineage (NCBI taxonomy): Eukaryota > Viridiplantae > Streptophyta > Magnoliopsida > Malvales > Malvaceae > Theobroma > Theobroma grandiflorum. The sequence goes on along the minus strand of CP142131.1, from coordinate 710,531 downwards.
AGCACATGCACCCCCTATGCATCCTTCTGAGTAGTATAAGACTACAAGTGCACAAATTCAACAACTCAGAATAAACAATCCAATTCAGCACGCCATAACAAAAGTGCAAGTGAGCCTGCCAAATTCTACTAGTTTGACCCCTTTTTTCTGTTAAAACTTCTTGACTGTTGTGAGAACTGCTGCCCATCTTGTTAATTGATACTTAGCCTCGGACTTGAGAAATATCACGAAATTATGGAAGTTGCAAAGGTGATTCGACCAAGCAATTTACTGTCAATGTATACTATATGATGATCCTTCGCAATTAAATTTCTCAAGTCAGAGATCGAAATAAAGCATTGGTTTTGCAATCCCTGATATGCTCTGGGTAAATTCTGTTCTTGTAGTTGAGGATTCTGTTTGCCTAATGCTTTAGGCCTTGATAAATTGATTTCAATTCAATCGATAGTTGAGAAGGGTGCATTGTCTAGTCTAAAAGGGTTTAATCATAATAAGTTGAGATATTTCCAATGTTAACCACACCCGTGTGATAAGTTCTACCGAGAGATAATGTAAAAGAAGTGCAAGTCAAATCAATATAAATCAAACATAGGAGCCTTAGACTTTGTTATTATTAATATCTCTTGAATATTGGTATATTTTCTATGATAATTTTCTTATTCTCTTTTCTCTCCAGCTTTTCCTTTTCTGCTAAATGAGATTTTTATAATCAGATCCCATTTAATGAAAATACCAATCAAGGTTTTACATGTTCATACAATCAGCAATTGATTCATATTCAGATCAATTGCTGCTATAAGGAAAACGTTTAATAAATCAATAAGGTGGAAAAAATAGAATAAAAGTATTGTATCAATTTCTAGAATCAATTCTGCATTTTTTGCTGTAGACTCCCATGGGTTTTAGCAGCACATGGATCAGTTTTCATCATCAGAGTTGTCAAATGTTATTTTCTTAGCCTTTGGAGCATCAGCAGCGATTTCCTTGAAGTGAGCCCCATATAGCTTAGACTCCTGGATTAAGATAGGCAACAAGATAACCAAAATTGTACAACTAGTTCAAAGTTTAAGACGCCGTGCCCATTGCTTGAATGTAAACATATAGCATGCAGCCAAAAAATATTAAATACTAACCTTTTTCTTCACATGAGTTCCAAATTTCAACAGCGCAGGTGGTACAATCTGCCCAGCTTCCTTTAGAACATTTACCAGCTCCCCAGCAAGTCCCTGCCATAAGCTTGTCACTACTTGAAAAAATAAAGTTGAGTAGGTTTTCCACAAAAATGGTTGTATTTTCCTTGTTAAATTATCCATGATTTTAGAGCCAAATGTTTCATTCCACAATATCCTTTATCATAACAACTTTTTTAAGAATGTCATATGAATTGGAGAACATGAAGCAAATTGTAGTATACCTTATTCTGCTGTGTGAAGAATGTGTGAGCAACACCCTTCCGACCGGCTCTTCCAGTCCTCCCTATCCGGTGTACATAATCCTCTGTAGTGAGAGGAAAACTATAATTGATCACCACTTCAACATCTGGAATATCCAATCCTCGAGCAGCCACATCTGTAGCTACCTGAAAAGTATGGTGTCAAAAAGTATCAAAAGTTATACTAGCTAGTTTTTTTTTGGGGGGGGCTGGACCATAGTAACACATAACAAACAGCGCTCCTGTGATTCTACAGATCCAACTAACATTACCAACACTGAGTTTCTGAAGAAAGATTAGAACAATTTTAAAAAGAAAAAAATGATAATATGCAAGAGTATACCATCAAAGGACAGCTTCCATCCTTGAATAATGATAGTGCGTTAGTACGTTCATGTTGTGCTTTGCCACCATGTATAGAAACAACATTCCAACCACTAGGAAAAAAAAATTGAATAAACAAAAAGGTTGAAATAAAAAGCTCACAAAAATTGCTAGCTTTGATACTTTAGCAGATTAAACCAACCAATAGTCCTTAAATTTTGATGCGATTACATATCCACAACTGGTTTTTAATCTTTAAAAACTTACCAACTTGATCAATCAAGCAATTTGTTCATAATTTATTTAATTTCATAACTCATAGTGACATGAATGTCAAGTGAGGACACATTGATTAACATCATCAAGTCAAATTGTTATTGCAGATTTTAGATAGTCCAAGTGCTTAATTTAAAGTCAAAAGACTCAGTGGAGACCTATAATAGCATCAAAGTTTAAGGACCACTAGAATGCTACCCATTCTAGCTGATGAATGAAAATTCTGATATATTATTTATGGAGATATTTCTAACTTAACAATTAAAATCCAAGTATGAGAAGTATGAGACAAGGGTGATGAAATTTACCTTCTTTGAAGCATATTTTCAATACGACCAGCTTCTGCCTTGTACAAGACAAATACCAATACTCTATTCCTGATTGAAATGTAAACCTCTATGTCAACAGGACGTAAAATCACCATAATTAAGATAATAAAATAACAGATAAGAGAGCTGAAGTCAAGTTCAAGTAATTTGAGTAACAGTATGGCTCCAAGATATAGTTTAAAGCTGATGCCAAAGGGCTTATTATCCCTAATAGGTTACTGCCAACTAATGGGACAAATAACCTTTTTAGATAATAACAATATTCATAATCTACTAAAAATCATTAAGGATTTCATGGATGGCTAATGTAATGAAACTATAAGAAAGCTTCTGTTTGCCACTAAATTTTCCTGGTTTCCCCTCTTTTTCTATCTTTGATATTTGTCTTGTATACTTCCTAGTTTAACCTATTTGCAAACCACCATACTTTTCCATATAGAATACTCAAAGCCTGAAAAATAAAATAAATTCAATTGTTTACCACAGCAATATGCAACTGGAAGAATCACAAGGAAAAAGTTATACAATTCAACCGATGCAAGAATAAATACCTCTTAGATTCATGGTATTTCTTGAGCAAAGCAGTCAAACGCTCATATCGTGAACGATCATCCAAAACCTACATATAGAAAACAAAAGTTGTTAATAAAAGCAAGTCTATATCTGTAAATATGAGAGATGGTTTAAGTGGGTTAAGCAAAAACAGACCTCAACTATTTGCATAACATCATGGTTGGCAGCTAAATCTTCTGAGCCTATCACAACCTGAACATAAATTCATTATTTCCTGAAGTAAATAGGAAACTATGAAAATGTCATCATGCTTGAAGATCTATACCTTAACAGGATTAGGGTCCATGTATTCCTGAGCTAATTGATGAACTGCAGCAGGCCACGTAGCACTAAACATTACCATCTGACGAGCTGGACAAGTTTAAAAGAGACATGAGACTCCTAACCTTAATTGGTCATGCTTTATTCTATCAACATGCAGAACAATTTTTCTTATCTTGATGGAACTTGATTTTATTAACAGTTAATAGCATTTACTCAAGAGTCATCATCAACCATTAAAGCTCAAGCTTCAAAATAAACATCTTCTAGGAGTCTTTAAAATTCCAATGTATCAATTCAGACACATACCAGAACACGTCCTTCCCAATATAAACCGAACATCGTCTTCAAATCCCATGTCAAGCATTCGATCTGCTTCATCTAGGACCTATAGAATGTTAATGCACAATTCTTACTTAGAGCTTACATACTCAAGAAAAATGTTATATAGGATTACCCAAAGGCTCCAAACAGAGGCAACTGAAACAGACTAGAAACTATAACAAAGAAATTGAGGTCGTTCTACTGGTTACTTCCAATACAGTCAATTAGGGAACGCTAAATAAATTTGACATAGAAACCACTGAATAATTGCAAGAGAATGTGCAATGTAAGACAATAATAAGTACAAAGGATAATTCACTTACCACAAAAGATACATCCTTAAGCTGACACACTTCCATATTCATCAAATCCTTCAAACGACCAGGCGTTCCAATGACTATATCCTAGTTTAGAGGAAAATCAATTTTGTATTAGACCAATATAAGAAAATTTAATACACAAAAAGTGTAGAAATGTCATTTTAGAATATTCAAACGACATAAAATCTAATCAAAACAAGCAAAACCTATAAATTTGTGAATAATATGCTTATTTCAGTATTGTTCAAAGTTCTTCCCATCCATCTTTTCTAAGTACCAAGTTTAGGAAGAAATATAAAAACCTATATAGCACCATGGCTTCAGATAGATTCATATATTCAAACCTATCATCAACCAATCATGTACCTCACCAGTTCTAATAAGATTTAGACAAAAACCAGTAAAGAAAAAAAATAGCATATGCTAACATATTTAACCAAAAACAGGATATATTTAACATAAAAAAACTAATTAAACACAGGCACATATGAAATATTAAAATAAAGAAAAGAGATAGAATATCTTACAACGCCAGAATTTAAAGAAGAAATTTGAGGTCCTTTAGAGGTTCCTCCAAACAAACAGACGGATTTGACATCACAAGATTGTCCAGCATTACACAAAACGTTAAATATCTGCCACCAGAAAATGAAGCCAAACGATTTGTTAAATTCTAAAGACTTATTTCTCAATAGATAATACGCACTGTCATCATATATCCAAAAATTAAAAAAAAAAAAAAAAAAAACAAGTTAAAATCGATGCATACTTGTTCGGCCAATTCTCTTGTCGGGGAAAGTACAAGACAAAGAGGATTCTTGTTCTTTATACGCTTTCGCTTGTCCAAAACATGCATCATTGCTGGTACTCCGAATGCCAAGGTCTTACCTGATCACAAACACTAATATCAGATACTAACATAACATAAAACTCATAATCATAAACTAAATGGAAGTACCTGACCCAGTTTTTGCAATTCCAATAAAATCACGACCGTTTAATAAAAAGGGCCAGGCATGAGCCTGAATTGGTGACGGACTCGTAAAATCCTTGCAGCAATTCAAAACATTTTTTGGTAACTTAGAGTCGGCAAATGATTTCAACGGCGCATATTTCGCTTCTTCAGCGTCCTTTCCGCTCACCACCACCTTCTCCTCCCCATCAAATTGAACTGAATCTTGCTTTATCTTTTGAGTTTCACTAAATTCCCCGTTTTCTTCTTCTTGCTTCTGCTCCTTTTTCTCCTTCTTCTTTTTCCTTTTAGGCTCATCAGCACTTTCTTCGTGACTCGCTTGGCTTTCACGTTCTTTTTCATTCTTACGCTTTTTCTTGTCTTTTTTCCTCAACTCCATTTCCTCGGTTTCTTGAGGTTTCTGCTTCACATTTTCTTCCCTTTGGTCTTCTAATTTGGCTAATTTATTCTTCTTCTTGTTCTTTTTCTTGATCGCTTGATTGCTCATACTTTCTGGGGCTAGTGGTTCCGTAGAAGGAGTCATTTTTCAGAGATGCGCCACAACCAGAACCAAACCCAGAGAGTTGTCAAGTTGGTAGCTAAGGTTTTATGCTAGGGTTTTAGTTTTGTAGAGCGCGTGAAACTGAAACGCCACCGCCCACCGCTATCTGACTTGGGCCTTAAATTGGGAAAACGAGGGCCAATTAAAAAAGGCTTCGGCCCAGGCGATCTGCTCCAAATATATACAAATTATTTACTAATGAGAAAAATTAAAAAATGAATCAATAATGAAATTATTAATTTTTTTATTTAATTATGTAATATTATTCATATACTCGTTGGATTCTAAAAGATTTTCCATTTTCAATTTTAATTTTAAGCTGCAAGGTGAGATTAGGTGAAATTTTAAGATGAAGTTTAAAAAGTCTCTTTATCAAATGAATACTGAAATTTAAAAAAATTGATATATTTATATATAAAAATTAATTTTGTAAAAATTGTTAATACACAAATTTTAATTAACAGTTAATGAATGAAGAAAATTTTATTGTAATTTTAAATTAAACATCTATTGAATAAAATATTAACTTTTCTGAATAAGATGTATTAATTTTTATTTAATTTTTTAATTAAAAATTTCATGAATATTAATTAAAAAATAAAAAAGTCAAATTGTATTTGAGTTTGTTCTTATTTAATTGTTTTTACTAAAAAAAAATTCACTTAAAATACTCCATTAATTATTGTCCAAACTGTAAACTTAGACAAATTTAAGCTCTTACCGAAATTGTAGTCTCCTTAAAGCTCTAACCAATTTATTCTATTTTTTGCTAAACAATAATAAAGTTATTTACCAAATTACCGAAATTAAAACTTTTATTTATTGGGGCCTACCATTCAAACTCAGACAAATCATGACCTCCCACTTAGTCACCATCAGCCAAGTCAACGACTAGCAAGGAACTCATCAAAAATCTGGCGGTCCTGAAATTTCTACGGTGGCGTTACTGTAAATCCCACCAATACTAAGGGCAATATAGAATCTGAGTCACCAACACAAACCCCTGGGGTTATAAATTTGAACACTCTGCCACCAAACTCAGTCATTGGAACCGGCAGTTACAATTTGCCAAAATTCAGAATGCAGCAAAAATTACTTGTTGCTGTCTTCTCGGTTTCCCTCATGTTCCTTCCTTTCGTCTTCTCCGATGCTCGGAGGGAGACTTTGGCCGGAGGATGGGAACCGATAAAAGACTTGAATGACCCCCACGTGAAGGAAGTTGCGAAGTTCGCCGTGTCGGAGTACAACAAGCAGTCGAAGGCGAGTTTGGAGTTGAAAAGCGTGGTGAAAGGCGAGATGCAGGTGGTTTCGGGAATAAACTATAAGCTTGATGTGGAGACCACCGCCGGGAGCACCGCTGAGGCTAAGGAATACGAGGCTGTCGTTTGGGAGAAGGCCGGGCTTAATTCCAAGAGCCTAATCTCGTTTAAGCCTATCCAGGGTTGATGAAGTAAAGCGTTTGGGAACAACTTTTTGGGTTTTGGGAATGTATGTTCATGTTTTAGACTGACTTGAGAATAATACCATCTCCCTTCTTGGATGTTTATCCTACTTTTTCGAAAATTAAAAAAAAAATTTGATTATGATTTATGATATATATATTATTTTGTAATTTTTTAAATATAAAATAAAAAATGATATTTATAATATGAAAGTAAAAGAATAAGTATTTAAAAATTATTTTGAGACATTTAAAAGGAAAAAATTGGATAAACAATGGAATAATATCTTGGATATTTTTTATATCCCATTTAGAATGCGAGAAACATATGATTAATCATTTAATTTAAAAAAATCAAGGAAATAAAATAATATTTTTAAAAAATAATACTACTATTACTCAGCTAATTAACTATTAGAGCTTTTAAAATTATTGAGGTCGGATGACAATGAAAATAGAATTTAGAATTTGATATAATTCTAATAATTATTTACTTATTTTGTTTTTGATATATTAATTAATAACCAAAAATGAATATGAAATGGCAATATAAATTAGAAAAGAACACCATCTTGCCTTAAAACATAATACTTAATTATTAGTTAATAGTAGTATTTTTGTCTTAATTAATCTAAGGCTAAGCTCATTAGTACATGTTTTTAAAGGCTTTTTAAGTCTTTGTAACATTTAATTTGCAAAAATAAAATGTAGTAGTACTTTTTTTTAGTTTTTTTGGTAAAAGAACCTTGCATGAAATTGAAGACTGAAGCAATTAGGCTCACAAATTCTCTCATTTTATTTATTTATTGTTCATATATTTTTTAAATTGTTTCAAAAAATGACATTATTTTTTTTATTTTTAAACACTTAATATTCTAATTTTCCTATATTATAGCTTTATTTTCATGAATTATATATTTTTAATATTAAAAAATGAATATTTATATTATAAAATTTTAAATTTTAATTAAAATAAAAAATAAATATTTAAAGACGAAAGATAATTTATATAACAATATAGCACACTCTGACTAATTAATTCACCATGGAGACCCAAACATGATAATTTTATATAGAGGCATTTTAAAATATATCATATTTTCAAAAATAGTCATTTTTATAATTTTAACTATTTTTAATTAAGTTACACAAAATTACCCTTAATAATGTTACACGTCATTAGATAAAATTACCTTTGAGATGTTACACGCTATATTGAAAAAAAATATTATTGTTACACGTCATAATTAAAAAAGTTGTTATACATCGTGTTGAAAAAAAAATATTGTTGTTATATGTTACATACAAAAATATCTTACATGTCATGATTAAAAAAAGTTATTACACATCATATTGAAAAAAAATATTATTGTTACACGTTATGTACAAAAATATGTTACATATCGGTTACATTTGGTTAGTGGAATATATAGGAATATAATAAAATAGTTATTATGTGAGAATAGAATGAGGTGATAATAGAATAGAATAGAATAATTATTGCTTTGTTTAATATGACAAATGGAATATGACAGAAATAATTATTATGAGTTATTGTAGTGTTTGGTTGATAACAATAACTTTGGCATAAGAAATGAATAGAAAATAAAAAGACAAAAACATCATTTATTATTTATATGACTATTTATTTTTATTAGATTTTTTCAATATTAATAATATAGAATTTAATTAAAATATTAATATTTTATTTTTAATTTAATTATTAATATTTTGTATTTTATTTTTAATTTTATTATTAATATTTTATTTAATTTAAATATTATTATGATTAATTTTTATTTTATTTTATTTGTTAAAGTATTAATAATTGATCATTTAAATATTAATATTTTATTTAATTTAAATATAATTATCATCACTTTTATTTTATTTTTAAATATTAATAATTTATAATTTAAATATTAATATTTTATTTATATTTTAATCATTAATATTAAAATATTAATAATTTATTAATTTAAATATTATTGTGACCAATTATTTTATTTTTAAATATTAATAATTGATTATTTATTTAAAATATTAATAATAGATAACTTAAATATTAATATTTTATTTATAATTTAATCATTAATATTTTGAAATATTAATATTTTATTTAATTTAAATATTGTTATGATTAATTTTTTTATTATATTTTTATAATATGAATAATTTTTAATTTATTTAAAATATTAATAATTGATGATTTAATTATTAATATTTTGTATATAATTTAAATGATATTATGCTTATTTATTTTTAATTTATTTTCTTTTTAAATAGGAATAATTATAATTTATTTTATTAATAATTGTTAATTTAAATATTAATTTTTATTTATAATTTATTTGTAATATTTTAAAATATTAATATTAAATTATAATTTTTTAAATTTGTAAAGAGTATTTTGATCTTTATAATTTTTTGAGTCTATTCATCAATCATGGAATAGCTAATACCTTGGGGGAGGGTGGTATTAGCTATTCTTTGGTTTTGGAAGATTTTGGAGAACAGCCATTCTTATGGAATGGTTATTCCTTTGACTATTTTCCAACCAAATAAAGGAATTAAAATTCCTTGGGAATAAAGGGGGAATGGCCAACCAAACATGCTAATCATGTTGAAAAAAACATTATTATTACATGCCATGTTCAAAAAAATTTTGTTACACTTTAATGCATAAAATATTATTATTACTTATGAACCAAAATTTCAAATCCTCTAAACTCTTTTTATTTCTTTTTATTTTTTTTGACAATTTGACACTAATTAGAGTATTTGTAACATACTTTCATAAATCAAAATAAAAAATTTCTTATCTAAAACGTCTATTTCAACTAAAAATAGAAAAAATTCCTTTTCAAACCTTAGATTTATAAATTTTAAATTTTTAAGTTTATTAGTGTCTAGGTCCCAAATTGATCCAATTAAAAGCTATCTAAAATATTTACAATGATTTTTACTATTTTAATTTCATACAAAATACCAAAAACCCAAAACACATCAAACCATCATTTGGCATATTGAAACATAAGAGAGAGAAATTAGGAGCATAGCAAACGAATATCGATAAAATTAGAGAGAATTGGATAGTGTGAGAGAAAAATAAAAAATACAAATGAGAAAAAATTGTAATGAATGATTTTATTTATTTAAAATAAATTTTAAAAGTATTTTTATCAAATAAAAATTAAATATAACTAAAAATAATTAAATTTATTTTAATTATTATTTTTGAAACGTCTTTATCAAATAAGGCACTTTGTACTTTTTTAGAAGCTATTACGTTTTTAGGACACAAATCCTCTGCCCCCTTTTTGTGCCCCCATCCGTGCCTCCTCTCTATATTTTTACCATTTGTCTCATCCCTTAATAGGTGTTAAAAACGACGATGTCAAAATTTTTAACGCCCACTGTTAACGTCACTTTAAAAATAAAAAGACAAAAAAATCTCATGCTAGATTCTTTTTCTGTTTGCTACCTACTTGGCTTTTATCTTTTTTTGGCTGCCTACTTCTCTTTTGCTTCACTTTCACCTTTTTGCGAGATACTTTTTGTAAGTTTTTTTATTAATTATTTAGGTTTCAATTTTATATTTATTGATTCATTACATAGTGTTTAATTGAAATTTGTGCTTGCAAATAACGATCTTCATATTTTTCTTTTGAAAGCCATTTAGTTTTTTTTTGTCTTATTCATAATTATTTATGTTCCATTATCTATTTTGTTCTTTCATGAAAATATTGATATCAAATTTAGTTATAGGTGATTCTCTTTTTATTAACTTTTTCATCTAAGTTTTTTTATTTTTTATATTTTTTAAACTTTATATATTTATATATATGTGTGTATATTGTTTAATTCAAATTTGATGTATTTTTATCATTAATTGTGTTTAATTAATACATTTTTGAGCATATATAATGAAATAGTAGAAAAAGAAGGTATGATTCTTCTCTTAATTTAAACGATAATTAAATTTATTTATTTTTTATTTTTTAAAGTATGGATAAAGAAATTACAAATACAATTAATAAAGATCAATTGTGTCGAAAATTAGAATTTCCTAAAGATGATATTCTCACAACGATTGAACCAATGTAGGAGTAGAATCTTGAGCAAGATAAGTGTTCAAATATGATTGATTCTAATATTAATATTATGATTTTAGCTCATGCAAATATGTCGAAATAAATTATTCCAAATGTTGGAATGTAATTTGATACAGAATAAGATATTTATGATTTTTATAATTGATATGCCAAACAAGTTGAATTTAGTATTTGAAAAACTAAAGAATATAAGGATAAGTATGATAATTGGGTAGATAAAGGTTTTTGTTGTTTTTACCAAAGAACTCAAAGAAATGATAAAAAAGATGATAATGTCAAAAGTCATCGTCCAGAAATAAGATTTGGGTACTTAGTTGTATTAAAAGTTTTATGATATGACGATAAATTACGTGTTACTAAATTTGTTGCAAAAATTACATATGCATTAGCTTCTCTGTATAAGCATATTTTCTTAAGATCTAAAAGGCAATTAATCTCCCTTTAACTGTTGAACTTGAAATCAATGATTGCTCCGGAATAGCACCAAATGAGAGTGTTTGGTTTTTGGCAATAAAAGTTGGTGGCTCAAGAATCTTAGTTTTATTCCTGAGAACTACAATAATTACTATCGTTTTAAGAGAACAAAAGCAATGAAAGTTCGAGATACTGGTGGTGTATTAGAGTATCTACAAAATATGCAACATGATAACCCTAATTTTTTTTATGCTATCCAAGTTGATCTTGATGATCTCATCACAAATATTTTCTAGGCATATGGTAAGATGAAATTAGATTATAAATCGTTTGGAGATGTGGTATGTTTTGATACAACATATAGAAAAAATAAAGAGGGTAGATCTTTTGCATTATTTGTTGGTGTTAATCGTCATAAGCAAAGTGTTATATTTGATGTAGTATTATTATATGATGAAACATGTAATACTTTTATGTGATTATTTGATTTTTTTAAAGCAATGGCAAAGAAAAATCTAATAATGATTCTTACAGATCAAGACACTGCAATAGCAAAAATACTTGCTTCACAATGGCCTAAAACATATCATCGTTTGTGTGTATAGTATATATATCAAAATATAGTGAAACAGCCAAGGTGTTTGAAGTTCCATAGTTAAAACAAAAACTAGAAGTGTTTATCTCAATTTTTCTTCTTTAGCCAGATGTTCAAGCACAAAGAACAATAAATAAAATCTAAAACAATCATTTTAAGCTAATACTAGTAATAGTCACTAGTTAGTTTGATTGGGTTCTGTTTCAAATCCAAAATCCAAATTTTATTCTTTCTTGAATTTCTCAAATAGAAAAGAAAAATAAACTAAAAGGAGACACATAATCAATTGGTTTGTCCCTCAAAGTAAATAGCAATCAACACGTCAAAAATCAATATAAAATTTCCATGTAAGTTAAGCCATCAAAATTGAAAATTCATAGTCAATTGGTTACCTTTGTTATGGGAAACTATCTTCCAGGCGGGCTACGATTGTCTTCCAAAACAGCATCACTCTCTGACTTCACGACACTATCAAAAATTGAAATTTGAACTTCTTTATGAGAAATCCCAAAAATAAAACTTAACAATTAATAGAACAAATCCCCAAAGAAAAAATATCTAAAACTTTGAAAATTAAAAAAGAAGAACTTTCAACAGAAGAAAGATTGCGATCGAACAGAAAATGAACAGCAAAGCAAAGGTGAAAGTGAAGTAAAAGAGGAGTAGGTAGCCAAAACAAGGTTCAAGCGAAATAGGTAGCAAAAAGGAAAAAAATCTAGTATGAGATTTTTTTTTTTATTTTTAAAATGACGTTAACAGTCGGCATTAAAAAATTTTAGAACTGTCATTTTTTAACATTTCATTAAAGGATAGGATATATGGCACAAACATAGAGAGCAGACACGGAAGTGGGCACGAAAGGGGGGCAGAGGATTTGTGTTCACGTTTTTAGATCCCACATTTCCTTGAGAAAACTCGGTTCCAAAGCAGAACAAAAATGCATCTCTACATCTTCTTGTTCTGCATCTCCCTTCTCATCATCTTCCTTTGCCGCTCCTCCGCCCGCAGCCTCCCTCCGGGCCCCATCAACCTCCCTATAATAGGCTCTCTCCATCGCCTAGGCTCCCACCCCAACCAATCCCTCTTTGAGCTAGCCAAAATCTATGGCCCTCTCATGACTCTCCGCCTTGGTTTTGTCACTACTGTCATCGCCTCCTCGGCTGAAACCGCCAAACAGATCCTCCAAACGCACGAGCAGACCTTCTCCGACCGCACTGTTCCTGACGTCGTCGCCTCCCAGCCTAACCCTGAGTCGACCCTTGCATGGGCTCTTGGAGATAGCCACTGGCGCAACCGTCGTAGGTTGTGCAACACTCAGTTGTTCACTGTGCAAAGACTCAACTCCCTTCAACACCTTCGGCACCAGAAAGTTGAGCAACTGATTGAACACATAAATAAACAAAGCGTTTCAGTCTCCCAAGTCAACATCGGGCAAGTTGCTTTCGCCACCGCACTAAACTTAATATCCACCACAATCTTTTCCGTGGATATCGTGGACCCTGACTTCAGTACAGCTCAAGAGTTCAAGGATCTGGTGTGGAGGATAATGGAGGATTCAGCAAAACCAAACTTGTCAGATTATTTTCCAATGTTGAAAAGGTTCGATTTGCAGGGAATAAGGAAGCATATCAGGCCGTCTTACATGAGGCTGCACGAGATATTTGATGAGCTGATTGATAAAAGAATGGAAGCTAGAGCATCAGGTTCCAGTACCAGGAGTGGTGATCTGTTGGATGTGCTTCTTGATCAATGTGAAGAGATCGCGTCTGATTTCAGTCGCCAAAACATCAAACCTTTGATTCTGGTAAGGATTTCTTTTAGTTAACAGTTAAAAACAACGTTAAGACAAATTTGAAAGCCCAACACCTTACTCGATGTGAAATCTACCAGAAAGACTTTTTGTTGCCATTAATTAAACATTTAATTACTTTCGACTGTCCAATATAGGCTTAACAAAATATAATGAAATTATTTTTCTGCTAGTACGCAATAAACATTAAATTGGTTGAAGGGTGAAGGGTAGAGATCCAAAAACTTACTCGAATTATTAGACGCATTTTAAATAAACCAGACCCAATCTTGTTTAACCATAGGCTACACATGTCATCTAATTGTAAAGAATTAAAAAAATTGATTGAAAGACACCTTTGATATATAGTTATAGTCTTATAGATTATTTCCTAGCCTGCATATGTTCTGTTTTCTATTGCTCTCCTTTATCTATGGTGCTTGCTGTGGAAAGAAAGATCTCTAAACAGATCAAATCTTAACATGGCTTAAACATTGAAAAAAAAAAAAAGATTTGGTAGACAACCGTACCTAACATGCCAAGATAATTGATTCAATCATTAGAAAAATAAACAGAAACCACGTTCACATTCGATTCTGGGTTTGGGTTTCTTTTTTTTTTTTTTCTTTTATGATACATTTAGTTTGTGGAATAAATAAGAATAGAATAGAATAGTTATTATATAGGAATAGAATGAGGTAAGAATAAAATAAAATAGTTATTACGTAATTTAGTAAATAAATGGAATAAAACAGAAATAATTATTATGATTTATTGCAATGTTTGGTTGTAACAATAATTTTGAAATAAGAAAAGAATAGAATATAAAAAAATAAAACTATCTTTAATTATATATATAATTATTTATTTTTATTTTATTTTTTAAACATTAATAATTTATTATTTAATTAACATATTAATAATTAATAATTTAAATATTAATATTTTATTTATAATTTATTATTATTAAATATTAATAATTCTTTATTTTTTATTTATACTCATTAAAAATTTAATATATTAATAATTTAATAAATAAAACATTAATATTTTAATCATATTAATATTAATAATGTTTAAATTATATATAAAATATTAATATTTTAAAATTTATAACTATTTTTTTCTTTTTTATTCTATTTGTTTCCTTTTTCCTTTATTCTTCCCCATGAGAAGGCCATCGAAAATGTGATCAATGTAATAAAACGCCAATCTAGTGCGCCATGTGGTAGGATCTGGCCATTAAGGCGCCAGATCGACGCTTCCTACAATTGGATCTGGCCATGGAGTGCTAGATCCAACCGTGGGAATATGGTTGGGAAGCACCAAATTCGGTGCTTCCCACGGCTTGATCAAGTCATAGATTCCAAATTTGGTGATTTTTCGGTTAAATCTTATCGAAAAGGATTAAATCGACATTTTTCTACCATATTCAATCATGAAACCACTATCGTCGCTGTTGCTGCCGCCACCATCTTTGGTGATGAGTGCAAGTTAGAGAGAGAATGAGGAAGGAAAGAAAGAAGAGAGAAAGAAGAAGAGAATGAGAAAAAAAAAATTTATAAATCTAGGGTTATAATATTTCTAAGTTATAAGGGGTATTTTAATCTTATCACATTGTGATGCTATTCCCTATCATGAAATAGCAAAACCCATGAGAGAGCTTGGGTTTAGTTAATCCTGAGTTTTACCCCATTTTAAGGAATATCTATTACTAAATAATAGCTATTCCTTATGCGACATTGCATGCCAAATGGAGGTAAAGTGAAAACATGGGAATAGACATGGAATAGCTTAGCTCCCTGTACCAAACATGCTATTAATGAAAAGGATTTGGTTATTTCTGCAAGTCAGTCTTTTATTTTTTTTGAAATAATTTTATATAATATTAGAGCGAGATAATATGTCAGTACACAAAATCAAGCATTTCCTCAATTCAAGCATGGATGTCTCCACAATTTTTTTAGGGAGGTGGAGATGCTTAAAATGGGAGTGGTGATTAATGGCTACAGCAGCAAAAGCATGACACCAGTGTTTATCGACACAATTGACAATACAATTATCGGAATATAGCCTCAATATCTAACCCTGCTTCCATATTGCCAGTTATTTTCATGTCATAAATACCTCTCTTGAAGCAATGTCTCTCAGGCTTAAGCTGATAACATTGTCAATAGAGATGTGCTCATGGTTTCACTGGTACAATCATAAGAGGGCCTCTCTTGAAGTAAGTCTTTTATTAGACCACCTGTTTCAGGTTTTTCTGCTATAAAAATTGTGCAAGTCTGAGTTGCTATGGTTCTGGAGGTTGATCCATTTCTTGGTTTTCTTCCTAAAGTTTCCATCTCTCATATGCAATCAAATCTCTTTCAAATTTACGTTTCTCACATTCAAACAGGACTTGTTCATTGCTGGAAGTGATACATCTGCAATCACAACGGAATGGGCGATGGCGGAGCTCCTGAGAAAACCTGAAGCGCTACAAAAAACAAGAAGGGAACTCATAGAAGTTATTGGCAGCGAAAGAGCTGTGAAAGAATCCGACGTGGATCAACTCCCATACCTTCAAGCTGTCGTAAAAGAAACGATGCGGCTCCACCCTGCTGCTCCTCTTCTCCTACCTTATAAAGCCAAAAATGACGTAAAGATACGCGGCCACACCGTCCCCAAGAACGCACAAGTTCTGGTGAATGCCTGGGCTATCGGTAGAGACCCAAAATTCTGGAGCGACCCTTTTTTGTTTTGCCCTGAAAGGTTCCTTGATTCCGGGTTAGATTACAGAGGTCGTGATTTTGAGTATATCCCATTTGGAGCTGGTCGAAGGATTTGCCCTGGCGTGCCCCTTGCAGTTCGCATGGTGCACCTGATGCTAGCCTCTATGATCCTTTCCTTTGATTGGAAACTTCCCCAGGGAATCAATCCAGAAGATTTGGACATGCAAGAGCAATTTGGTACCACTTTGAAGAAAGCTATACCTCTTTATGCTATTCCCATTTAGGCAAAAACGAGTTAAAAAAATGGTGTAATTACTATCGTGTATGTCGCTGGGATGCAAAAGTTTTAGTACCCATTTTCTTTTCTATGAGTTATTACTATATTAATGCAAAGAAAATTTAGTAAAACCTGATTTAAGTGATTGAAATTATTTATATGTATGATCAAGATAGAAAAACTGTCTCAAGATTTTTACTAGAAACAGAGCCCAATCCTTTCAAATTATTGTAGTAATGTGGCATGTCCAATCAAATTCTAGTACTTACTGTCTGCAAAATTAGAGCTTCAAAAGTGCCGAAAAGTCTTTTAATTACTTGTCTTTTTTTAGTTCTTATTATTTACAATGGCAAGGGACCAGACATGGACTAGTAGGAGGAAGCCTGCCAGCTACCACCGCAAAACAGTCATAATTATAAATTAGTAAGGTTTTGTCGAGCTTGCTCAGTGTTTATACTCTGCGTCAACACCCACAACAATCTAACCAAAAAATGGAACTATACATCATCGTGCTCTGTATCTCCATCGTCTTCCTACTTTTCAAGCCCTTGTTCCACCGCTCCAAGACTTTAAACCTCCCTCCAGGTCCCACCGGCCTCCCCATTATCGGCTCCATCCATCGCCTAGGCGCTCACCCAAACCAATCCCTCTCCAAGCTTGCCGAAATCCATGGCCCCATCATGACTCTTCGCCTAGGCTCCGTTACAGTTGTAGTACTCTCCTCCCCTGAAATGGCCAAAAAAATTCTCCAAACTCATGCCCAATCCTTCTCCGATCGCCCGATTCCTGACGCTATTGCGTCCATGCCCAACCTTGAAGCTTCCTTGGTATGGGGTCCTAGTGATGACAATAGGTGGCGCAAACTCCGCGGAATGTGTAGCACCCAGTTGTTCAGTGCACAAAAGCTTAACTCTCTGCAACACCTACGCTACCAGAAAGTTGAGCAACTTATTGAACATATCAGGAAACATTGTCTTTCAGGTTCCCAAGTTAATATAGGTCAAGTTGTTTTTGCCACCACACTGAACTTGATTTTCAGTACAATGTTTTCGATGGATATTGTTGATCCGGAATTTAGTACAGCTGAAGAATTTAAAGAGCTGGTGTGGAAGATGGTGGAGAGCGCAGGGAAACCGAATTTATCGGATTATTTTCCTGTCTTGAAGAGGTTTGATTTGCAGGGAGTGAGGAAGCATGCAAGGCTGTCTTATGACAGGATGCATGAGATATTTGACGAGATAATTGGTAAAAGAATGGAGGCTAGAGCATCGGATCCAACCACCAGGAATGGTGATTTCTTGGATGTGCTTCTAGATCAATGGGAAGAGAATGGATCTGTTATCAATCGTGAAATAATCAAGCCTTTGATCCAGGTGAAATTTTAGTTTTACTTTTTTTTTTGGTGGGTGTAAATTTTAACCTTGATCCTTCCTCGTTGAGGTAACACTGCTAAAACAAGTCTCACATTTTTTACAGAATTTGTTCATTGCCGGAAGTGAGACATCTGCAACAACCACAGAATGGGCAATGGCGGAGCTTCTTCGAAACCCTGAGGTGATGCAAAAGGCAAAGGAGGAACTCATGAACGTTATTGGCTCGGAAAGAACATTGAAAGAATCAGACATGGATGAACTCCCATACCTTAAAGCTGTTGCAAAAGAAACCCTGCGGCTCCACCCAGCAGCCCCTCTTCTCTTGCCATATAAAGCAAGAAATGATGTAGAAATCTGTGGTTACACCATACCAAAGGGCACTCATGCTTTGGTGAATATATGGGCTATAAATCGAGACCCAAAATATTGGGATCACCCACTTACATTTTGCCCAGACAGGTTCACTGGCTCCAAAATAGATTATAAAGACGGAAGCTTTGAGTTTATACCGTTTGGAGCAGGGAGAAGGTTATGTCTAGGATTGCCTCTTGCGACCCGGATGGTGCACTTGATGTTAGCTTCCATGATCCTTTCCTTTGATTGGAAACTTCCTCAAGGAATCAATCCACAAGAGTTGGACATGCAAGAGAAATTCGGTATGACTTTGAAGAAAGCTGTACCTCTTTATGCTATCCCTGTAATGAGATAAATATGAATAATCATTAACGTATTGGTAGAGCTTGTTCATCAGCACTGGCATGATTGTCTGCTACTTCTATTTAGCTTTAGTCATCTGCTTTGAGGCAGTTTTCATGTTTCTCAGTGCAATTCATGGTCAATTTGACACTCCAGCTTCTTACATGACCAAAAGAAAAATTAGCAGACAAGGTTACCAAAAAGCTTGAAGAGTGATTAAACAGCAGCCATTCCAATGATGTTAGGTACCCTTATCGTCACTGAGCTTCATACTTAAGTCCCATCTTTGTTTTTCACCAAACTGAGGTGTCTTTGAGGTTTTCTTTTCTCTTGTTAGATGGCTTAGCTGTGGGCAAAGTAATCTCGTGGAGTTAAGAGGGACATGTGACTACGGGAGCTAAAGCTTGCAGTCAACTGAAGTATCTAAAGGTGGACTGTCTGGTTAGAATAAATCTTACAGCCAGCTAATTTTGTTTGGACTTGTAGTTTGGGGTTTTGAGTTTTGTTCTTTTCTTTAGAATAAGCTATTAATTCCTTGAACTTTGCATAGTCGATGCGATTCTTTCAAGCAAATTGATGTTTAGTACAAGTTGCAGCTTATGAAAAATTCAAGTTTACTACAAGTTGCGCCTTGTGAAATACCAATTTCTTGGCAGACAAAAATCAAGTTTTGTTCACTTAATTAAGGGGAAAGAGACCAAAAACTGAGCTTTTTCCAAAACTTAAATGAGCTTAATTAATTAATTACGCCATTTTCTGTCCCATTATGTTCATTTGTCATTTGTAACTAACAGAACCAGCATCTTCTGAATCCAAACCTTAAACATTCGAAAATTTCCATGTCAATAAGGGTAGCACCTAAAAACATATATATTATTGGAAGCAGATAACACATTCTTAAGGAATCAAACTTCATTACAGATAGATTGTCAGAACTTTTCCTAATGTAGGGTCCAATTATGATTTGTTTCCTTCATCTAATTAAAATCATTCATTAACCAACACCATATGACTGTGATGGAATGACAAAGAAGAAAAAACAGAGCTATCAAAGATTTTTTGGGGTAAATAAATAATTACCGTTGGGGAACCTTTAATTTGAATTTAATTTGGAGGGTTATGATTTGATTGATTACGATTGATTGATCGTAAATCATGATGCTCCATTGTACTACTAAATCGTAAGAGTAATTATTAAATTATTGCTAGTTGTCAAACTATAATTGTTGTACTAGTTTTTGTCACTTTATAATTGTTGTCAACATTCCATGAATTCCATTTTAAAATTTATTCAATTTTAAAATTTTAAAAATCAAATTAATTGATTTATATAAATTAAATCAAATTATGCATTAAAATCGAGATAATTAACATCGACTTATATTAATCAATTGATTGGTTTTATCACTTATATTAATAATATTTATAGTGGAAATAAATATATCAATATATTCTTTATATTAAATATTTTAATAATATATTATTATATTTCAAATATATATTATTAATGATTAATTTGATGTTAAATTATAATTATCCAAATTATCGAATAAATCAATGATAGTCCATTAAAATTGAATTGGAACAAATTTAATCAATTTTAATTGACTTATTCAATAAATGCTCATCTTTATTCACAACTGTTTCATTAAAATAAAAATTCGCATTTTAATTATGAAATACTAATAAGTAAAATTAAATTCTTCGAATCATATGAGTTTGCGTAGAAAGCAAAATTAAACCTAAACTAATAAAAATAATTCGAATAAATATTTTTTTTCTTTTATTCGAAGGGAAAAGGGTAAGGGAACCCACCGACCGACGCTTGCGAAAGCCAAAACATGTCTCCTTACGTGGCAACCACTGACTTTGCTAGTGGCAATGTGCAACGACTGGTACCGCCACGCACAACCGCTTATGCGAATGAAGTCACTCCATCTGGCCACTCAGGCAAGCCCAAACTTGTAAATATTTCAAATATAAAGGGTCAATTCATAATTACACCTAAAATCCCGCGTCACTAACAAGCCAAGCTGGTTACAAGAGAGTAAAGTGTCTTCTCTATCTGAAAGCTCACTCAATCAAAATTTTGTCTAAATTTGGAGAGATTTTGGGATCTCAAATAGAGAGAAAATGAATCGCCACCACGATCCTAACCCGTTCGATGAAGAAGAAGTCAATCCATTTTCGGTATTAAATTTCATTTTTTTTCTTTTTTTGATAGTTTCTCTTTTTTGCCCATCTCAGATCTGGATTTCTGTTTCTGTTTACGTCTCCGGGGTGTTCTATTCGTTTTTCGGGGTTAGTTTGGGGATTAGGTTTCCTGAAGACTAGATCTGAAAAGGCCTGCTTGGCTTAAATGTCGGGGAGGAAATGGCTTTCGATTTTTTTAATTTCGTTTTTTCTTTTGCTGCAATTAATGGAAAAAACGTTGAGTTTATTTGATTTAACGAGTGAGAATTTCAGTGTTTAATTTTAATAAAAATGCCTTTTATTTTTAAACATTGTAATGTAATTTTACTTAAAGCTTTTTTTTTTCCATATTTATCTTTGAGTTTCTTCAAAACTCAAGCAATTTGATAGCCATTCTGAAAGTAGGGTCAATTTGGTTGTTTCAAATGCGTTATAATTTCATGAACCTGAAAATTTCTATACGGAGTGATATTAATTGTAATTTGTAAATTATGGACCATAGATGTATAATATAAGCTGGATTTGAGCCTGAGATTGTTCTTCCTTGCTAGCCGTGTGACCATGTATATAATAATGCTGATACACGTTAGTCATGTTCATAGTTTATGCCATGTCAAGTGCTGAGCTTGTGACAATTAATACTTAATTGGGCATGATTCATATATCTGGTACAGGTGTTACTTGCATGTTGCTTGGTCATGTCTCCTTTCTTAGTCTGTACGTTATATTTAAGTATATTTCATCGTGCCCTTTTGTGTTACGTATTGTGAGTCATTGTAGAACGGCGGAGCTGTTGCTCCTGCACGACCACTGGCATCCGAACCTCTGGGATTTGGTCAGAAACATGATGCTACAGTGGATATACCTCTGGATACTATGAATGTAATGAAGTTTCAATCTCCTTTACATTTCTATAGCTTGAATACACATGGGATGACTGATTACTTTGTTGTATTCATAACAGGAGCCCAAGAAAAAAGCAAAGGAGCTTGCAGCATGGGAAGCTGATCTTAAAAGAAGGGAAAAGGTTGTTTCTTTAGGAGTGTGAATCACTTGCCTTTTTCTTTTGTTAATGTTAAATAAAGACTTATTGACCCATTTGTATCCTGTAATGCGTCCTTTCTTGTCCACTGCATTAAGTGTTCTCATGGTTTGACTGCGACTTGAGTTTTGAGTTTTCTATTTATCTTTGATTTCATTTTTCAGGACATAAAGCGAAGGGAAGATGCCATTTCCCAAGGTAAGAGAACAGGAGCACAAGAAAATGTTTACTTTTACTTTCTTTTCAATTAGCGTAAGGCTCTAAATGTTCCCTTTTTTTCATTATGGAATACCAGCTGGTGTTACTGTAGACAATAAAAATTGGCCACCAATTTTCCCAATCATACATCATGATATAGCTAATGAGATACCTGTTCATGCTCAAAGGCTGCAATATCTTGCATTTGCAAGTTGGCTAGGTATGGAAGCTAACCTTTCCACTTTGTTATTGTGGATGTTTTTCTACTAATATCAATTCTCACTTTTTAAATGTTAATTTTCTAAGTTTTTATACAAAAGACACTGTTGTAGAATGTTTGCACTGAATATTATGGTTATACTACCTTTGCTTCTCTATCCCATTTTTACTCAAATAAGTGAAAAAGAATTCTTTTCTATTTTAGTTCTTTTCCACTTTAATCCTCAACTATTTAATAATATTATTATTTTTTCCATATATGCTTGTGAATAATTGTGGGCAATATCATGGTCATAATCCTAGCTGAAGCATCACAACTAGACAAGTATTGAATTTCCTCAAAGTAGTGTGCCCATTAAATTGGTATTTCCTAGGAATACTTAGTCTGAGGGTTCATTGATATTTGAGTGGATGCCATTACTGTCTAATGGGTTCAATTAGTTTTTTATTTTTAAATCTTTTTATAGTTTAAACCTCAAAAAACTTATATATCATAACTCTCCTTGAATCTTCATTTAACATGTACATTTTGGATATTATTTTACAGTATTTGGTGATGCCTGAAAACCTTGCACCTTCTCTGCTACCTCCTCGTGTTTGTTGATTACTGACATGCTTTGATTTTTATTGTTTCAGGCATAGTTCTTTGTCTTGTTTATAATGTTATTGCAGTGATTGTCTGTTGGATTCAAGGCGGGGGTAAGTATTTTCTGATTCCTTGATATTTTGTATTTGTTGTCAAATTTGGTCCCAGCATACAATAATATTTATATTCTAACTTGGTTGATACAATGTAGGTGTTAAAATTTTTTTCCTTGCTATTATCTACATGTTGCTTGGATGTCCTCTTTCATATGTGTTGTGGTATAGACCTCTCTATCGAGCAATGAGGTAAATATATACTGATTAATTTAAAAATTCAATTTGTAGCATGAAAATAAAAAAATATTTTGGTGTGCTGATGATTTTTCTGCTGGGTACTTTGTTTCTCCTTGCAGGACAGATAGTGCTTTGAATTTTGGTTGGTTTTTCCTGTTTTACTTGGTGAGTTTTGTTATGATTGACTAAGGCATCATTAGTTTTCTGGTTGATTTTTGTTTAACTTGTCTATTTGCTTTGTGTAGCTCCACCTTGGGTTTTGCATATTTGCTGCAATAGCTCCTCCTGTTGTCTTTCATGGGAAGTCATTGACGTAAGTTCTTCATTCCCTAATTTGTGCCCAAGATCAGAAGGACTTTGAGTTTGCAAATTTGTTGATTGTCCAAGCAATTTATTGTACATGTTACCTTGTTATGAAGTATCCTTTAAATGTGATTGACAATACAAATGATCCAAGCTTTTTATCTGCTGTTGTAAACACTTAGTGGCTGGGACATTCCAAAACATTTTTTGTTCAGTTTTGCCTCATCAAAATGTTCATTAGCTGTTGGAATGTTCTTATGATTGTATCTTTTGATGACTCTAGAGAATCACTCTTAACTCTGTATCTAATGGTTAATGTATTTTTATATTGTCTCTAATTGCAGCGGTGTCCTGGCAGCCTTTGATGTTATCCCTCATCATTTGGTGGCAGGGGTGAGTTCTATTAGTTTTGCATGTTGGCATAAGTTATCACTTATCATTCAGCAAGTTGTAGGAATCCAAGGATGTGCATTCTTCTCTCCATCTCAAATAGATTTTTGTTTTTATGGACAAATATAATTTAATAATTTGGTACCATTGTTTGGAAGATGTACTTCAGAGGAGAGTAATGAGGGATATATGATCATACATGAATGCTTTTGCTGCAGATAGAGTCCTACTATTTCTTAAACGTTATCTTGTTGAATGTTTGGGCTCATCTAATTTTTTTGTCCGTTTACAGATTTTCTACTTTGTTGGCTTTGGGCTGTTTTGCTTGGAGTCACTGTTAAGCCTGTGGGTTCTTCAGGTTAGAGACAGCATATCTCTTGATTCGTAACAGTTTCAATTGAACTCTAATTATCCTTGTTAGTAAGAAAAGCTTTGTGTAGTCTTCATCCATCTCATCTTACAATATAAATAGATATAGTTAATAATGTTGCACATAAATCCCTTCTATTTGTTTTTAAAGTTTTTTCCAATCTGTGAAAACTGAAAAGACGGATATGATGCGATAAAGTTTATAGAATCAGTCTCAGAAATAAAATAAAACCATTTATATATTCGATTGCAACAGTAAGCTGCTTTGCCTTAATATTTATTTGCATATAGACTGAGTTTTGCCATTTTTACTTTGTTGGTCTGCGCAGAAAATATACTTGTTCTTTAGGGGGCACAAGTGAGAGATTGAATTGAGGCTGAGGGTCCTACTTGGATTTTTTGGTGATGCCGCATCTCATGGTAGTTTTAGTATATATATTTTTACACATTATATTGTGTTTATCATTTTATAAAAGTTGTTTGCATTGATACAATGGGTTTTTGTATGCTGAATTGATCCTAGGAAATTACAGTTTCACTGCCTTCAATTAATTTCCAAATTCTTTTCCCATGTAATATATGCGTTATTTTGTTAAGCTTGACATCAACAAAACATGAACAGCATGATTAACGATCCGAGCTACACCTTAAAAATTGTGCTGCAAGGTAAAAACCTGGCCAATAGCGTGACGATACGTGGCAAAATACCTCAGACTTGCAGGGCAGCTGGGCGGGCATTTCGTTGTGGGAAAGGGCCCGTAATCAACAAGAATACTGGGCTTTAAAAACCGGATTAGGCCCAAAATATTCAACCTAGGAAGTGGTGCCTGTTGAGGAATAAGGTGGATAAACAATTTGGGCCCAATCATAATTTATTGTCCATGGAGTCGAGACTTATTCTTAAAAGTTCAACCAAGCAACTCCTGTCTGGTCTGATTCCTGCCGGAGCTACGAGGAAATATATATTTCACCACCAAACGACTTCATTTACCAAGTTCATGTGATGGTAGAGAGCATGATTAATTAGCGTTTTATGCAGGAAAATGTATCAATATACAGGAACGACTTAAAATTTGTGAATTCCATTACTCAAAACCTGAATTAAAGCCAAATGTATATATACTTAAAACATGAACAGGAACTAATCGTGGTGAGAAATCATTCTGAAGCTAGCTAGTAGCATATCTCAAAAGGTCTGCCTGGGTGAATTTTGTCCTCATGTCAAGAATTAATAGAGAAAATGTTGGACAAAAAGAATTGAAAATATGTATTCCTTTTTTTTATATATACTAAAAACTTTATGTTACATGAATTAAATTTAAAGTTAATCTACTCATTTTGCTTATCAATTCAGAGATTCCAGGTATAAGTATTTAATTCGCACTCTTAATATGCCAACTAAGCTAACTTTCATGTGGAAATGGAGTCTTTCCTTTGGTTAGGTTTAAGGTTGGCAAATCTGCACATTCTAATGTATGCACACGGCATGCAGCTGCTAAGACCCACAGTGCCACAAGTGCTTTTTGCAAACCATAGGCTGTAGTTCTTCAAATTTCTTTTGACCATTCTAGTGTTTTATTGTGGGTAGTGAGAGTAACGGGAGATTTGTTGTAAACTAATACTCCCACAATTTCAGAGTGGAAGAGTCCAAAGAAGGAATTGCATGGCGCGGCCTCCATACCACCTCCATCACTCCACACCCCAAACCCCTCATCTTTAACCAGCCACCCCCTTTATGCCACGTGGCAGACAAATATCCAAACTGCAACGAATAACGACCAAGCTTCTCCATGCCCTGTGTTCTATCACATATCTTATGCCATCACCTCATCAACCATTCCAACCTTTTCTCATAAATTAGTCCTATATAGTATATAGATATCTGGTGCACTTCACTTTTTCTAAGGAAATGAATTTTTGAAATGACCCTTTTATCCACTGCCAATTGTGCCAAGTCCATTTGAGTCCCTTTCGTTCTCACCTTAATATCACCTCCAAACTTGTCCAAAACTAGGGGCAGTCACAGAAACCCATAAGTAAAAGACACCTAAGCTTTCCATCATCCGAGCTAAACTGTTTTCTTCCTTTACATACTGCCATCTGTTTTCGTCAATCTATTCCTCTTAATTATTTGTGTTCCAAAATTTTCCTAGGAAATCAAAGGACAAGAATCCAAACTCGCTTTTGCTTGGTCTTTGAGGACCATCTAAACAATTTGCCAGGGCATCCCATTTCAGTAATCTCTTTCTGTCTCGAAGCTCTCTAAATTCCCTTTTCCGGGGCAGACAGAAGGAGAGAAAAAAAGAGAGCTAAGCAATGGCAGTCTGCACAGTATACACCACGCAATCTCTCAATTCGACATGTTCAATCTCCACACCAACGAAAACCCACTTGGGTTTTCACCAAAAGCAGGTGGTGTTCTACAGCACTGGCAAGAGAACTAGCAAGAGAGGTAGCAGCAGCAGCGGCGGCCCGTGTGTCATAACCTGCTCAGCTGGTGATTCACAAACCGTTGTGATTGGTCTGGCTGCGGACTCAGGATGTGGGAAGAGTACCTTCATGAGACGGCTAACAAGTGTGTTTGGTGGTGCGGCAGAGCCACCCAAGGGAGGCAACCCTGACTCGAACACACTCATCAGTGACATGACCACCGTGATATGCTTAGATGATTATCATTCACTTGACAGAACTGGAAGGAAAGAGAAGGGAGTGACAGCACTTGACCCAAAAGCTAACAACTTTGACCTCATGTATGAGCAAGTTAAGGCTCTCAAGAGTGGCGTTGCTGTTGACAAGCCTATTTACAACCATGTTACTGGTCTCTTGGATCCTCCTGAGCTCATTAAGCCTCCTAAGATCCTTGTTATCGAAGGACTGCACCCCATGTAAGTCAAAAAACTAGAAACTAGAGCCATTCATTAATCCCTTCTTTCTCAGCCATACATCTGTTCATGAAACTTTGGAATTATCCTCGCAGCATGTTTTGGTCTGTTTTTGATGATAAACAGAAGATTCCATACGACTGATTTTGTTACTTTATGGGAAATAAGTTAAACTCCCTTGTTTCTCTGTTTCCTAACGCCAATGTCAAGTTAAATCAATTTTTGATTATAGAAAGCAAAGCCCCCATGCATTCTTTGATTAATGTTCCGTTCTCAGCCAGTTGGGCTCAATTATAACTTTGGCCCATTGAAATGGATTGGTTTTAACTTCTCAGCGTAAGCTTTCGGCCTCTCCTATTTATTCTCAAACCAGGTTTTCTTTTCTGACTCAAGATGGGAAAAGAAAAATAGAATCAGAATTAGGAAAAAACAGATGCTAAGTATTGATATTGTATATTTGAATTAGTCTATCTTTTGGGTTTGGACTCAGTAACAGTGGAGTTGGCCTTCCAATCCATGCCAATTATGTTTGTGCTATTGCCTATTACCACTTGTTTAATGTTTGTTTATCTCTATAGAATATCTAATACATTCTCATTCTTTTACTACAACTATTATTTCTGGGAATCACCCAACTTAAGCGACTGCTCTGTCCTAATGTATAGGTTCGATGCGCGTGTGAGGGATCTGTTGGACTTCAGTATCTATTTGGATATCAGCAATGAGGTCAAATTTGCATGGAAAATTCAGGTGACAAACCCTGTCGACTAATGTCAAAATGTTCTGAAAACCCAATGCCTGGATTGTGTTCTTACTTGGTTGAAAACATTGCAGAGGGACATGGCTGAAAGAGGGCATAGCCTTGAAAGCATTAAAGCTAGTATTGAAGCCAGGAAGCCCGATTTCGATGCCTACATCGGTAAAAACACTACATAATCCCCAGTCAATATTCAATTTTATGTACGAGAAATCCCATTTGTAGAATTTAATAGAAAATCCTAACTTCTTGAGCTGCTGCGACCCTTAGCACCAGACCAACAATAGAAGAAGTATATAAACTTAGTAATTGCAACCTCGTCATATTTTTTTTTTTTTTTTGACAGGCAGGAATATTATTGATCATAGTTTCTCACAAAGGAGAATAACAAAAGGCAAATTCCTAGTAAGACTTGCAGAGAAACATGAAAGTCCTCAAGATCAAGAGTGAGAGACTTTATGACCCAAAACAAAACAAAAAGCAAAATTCCTAACCTTCTAAGTGCATTCAATAAGACCCACAACATCATATCTGGCATAACCCAACCATAATCCTTTGAACAATTAATTCTGCAGCTAATATAAGAATGAGCCAAAGTAAGCACTGAAGTTTGAAGCCCTCAAAACACGAGCTTCTATGTGAGGCTAGGATCGATGTTTTATTCGTACAGAAAAGTTAGACAAAGACTATTTTATGTGACAATTTCTTGTTTTGTTACAATGGTGTCCCTGCAAATTAAAAGATGCGAGACATTAACCATTGTTGTGCTTGGTGGTGCAGATCCACAAAAGCAATATGCTGATGCAGTAATTGAAGTGCTGCCAACTCAGCTCATCCCAGGAGACAATGAGGGAAAGGTTTTGAGAGTTAGGCTGATAATGAAAGAAGGGGTGAAGCATTTCAGCCCGGTTTATCTGTTTGATGAAGGCTCAACCATCTCATGGATACCATGCGGAAGGAAGCTCACTTGCTCTTACCCTGGCATCAAATTCCATTACGCCCCTGACACTTACTTTGGCAACGAGGTATGCATTTGATATATTATTTCTCAGTTATATATTTAGTGAACTCAAGTTCCCAGACTTTGGGTTTAACTCTTTGAGGCCAATGTTTGTGTCTCTGTTCGCTTTTCTTTAGGTTTCTATTCTGGAGATGGACGGGCAATTTGACAGATTAGATGAACTCATTTACGTTGAAAGCCATTTGAGCAACATTTCTACCAAGTTCTATGGAGAAGTTACCCAGCAAATGTTGAAGCATGCTGATTTCCCTGGAAGTAACAATGGAACTGGCCTGTTCCAAACCATTGTTGGATTGAAGATACGAGATCTGTATGAGCAAATCACCGCAAGCAAAACTGCAACTCCACTAGAAGCAACAAAAGCCTAAAATTAAGTTTTCGCCTTTCCACTTCCTCCCTCTTTCACGTTTGAATCTTGAGCGTTAGGCTGTTCCTCTCATAAGAATTGAGTGATGCTCTTTTGTATTTGTTGTCTGTTGTAATTCTGTGGATATATGTAATATGGAGAAACAAAAATCAGAGATCAAATTCAAGTTAAGAAGTTCATAGAAGACGAAGCTTTTGACATCATCTCTCCTCTTCTACTTCCTATTGTTCGTAACCATTGATGATGCTACGACTCTTGGTTCTTTTCCCGAATAAGAGGATTGGCCATAGAGAATGGCCATTCCGTGACGTTTTCCTTGAATTTCTTGTAACCTTTGCTTACCTATCTCACCTCACCTGTGCATTTATTTTCATCATAACCCCGCACATGAAGAAAAGTGAAGGTAAGAGTGCAATCCGTTTTGTAAACTTTAAAGCAAGTTTGAATCGCCTGAGAAAACACGACAAGTTAAGTCTCTTCATGCAGTATAGATAAGAGATCATCAAGGGCAAATGGAATTATGAATTATGGAAAGCCAGTGCTTGTGAGGATTCAGATGAAGAGAGAGAGAGATTCTAACAAACTGACAAACACATACGAGCTGCAACTAAGCAGAGAAGATGGTTTGCAACTTTGCATCCTTAACATGAAGAAAAACTGTTATGCCCAGTACCTGACTTCATTAACATACTTAACATGTAATGCAAAAAGTACTAGCAAATACAGTACGAAATAACATCCACGCAAATAACATTTAAAGTTATTTTTACAAACATCAGGCTTTCAAATGCAAAGTAGCATCCCCTTCTAAGTTTTAGGGAAAGAAAGAAAAACTATATTTACACTTCGACTTGTCTGCCCATTTCCGGGATATAGCACTAAGCTACAATCAAACTAGCAAGCAGAGGAGTAATATATATTTGAAACTACTATATACATTACTCAACTACCAGCCATCTGCATCTCTATTTGATTGTAACAAACTTGTTTGTACCATGCCTAGCCCAGTGGTCCTTCAAGTCAACAGGACGAGAAAGATCATGACTTTCAGCCACAAGTCTCAGAAGAAGTTTCAAATATGCTCCATTGCTCATTTTTCTCCCAGCCAAGCGAGCACCAGGCCTGGTGGAACTCATGGGAAGAGGATATTCTGATATATTAATAGTGCAACACGATGATTGCCAACCACCGGCACCCCACTTGTAGCACACTCTTGCAACACCTGTACATGAGCAAATGGGGGAAGGCACCCCGGAGAAATCAAAGTTTGTTCCATCAAGATCAATATTGAGATTCTTCTTCTCACGCCTGGCTTCTGGGATCACTGTTCCCTTGGCCTTCTTTGGAACTGAGGGTTTCTTCTTGGCCTGCTTTGGCCTCAGAACCTTGGATGCAATTTGATTAGAACCCTTCACAGACGGATTCTGTTTGCCTACCTTTGTGCTTTTACTCCCCAAATCATTGTTCTTCCCTGACTCAGTTGTGGGAGCAATGGAACGAATGGGAGCGACAACAAGACCAGGTTCATGGTGTATTTGAGTTCCTTGCAGAGAACTTAAGCCAGGTCTGGATGTGGGGATGTAATTTCCAGTATAAAACAAGGAAAAAGGTGAAACAGATGATCCGGTGTTAGTTTCAGGCATCATGTTCTTATTGGAATATGACCCCATCTTCATAGCTGTTATTTGATTCTGCAGCGCAACATCTACAAAAACAAAATTCCAAACAAGATGCTAAATGATTTTCGAGCACTAAAAAATAAAAAAATCCAAGCCTTTCTAAAGTCTTGCATATCCTTAAATGTTCTACTATCTATTATCTACGTTCTCCTTCATAGAAGATGTTGTATGTGCAGGCTCATGCAAAATGAAAATATCACCCTAGCAACGATCCCAATTCTTTGCTAAACAACAGAAACTGAGAAAAACTTGCATGCATAAACTTATACATCTTTTGAAAAGGGAGTGGAAAGTTCTAAAGGTATGGGAGAAAACCAGATCGCAAGCGCAGCTAAACAGATTGCAAGACAGAAAATTCATATCAAGAGAGGGAACAAAAAAGTGAGAAACACCCTCCAATGTCCATGAAACTGAAGAAACAATAACAAATGCACACTACATCAGAATAAAGCTACCTCAAATTCTGTAAATAGCTACTATGGAGCAGAAGCAAACCATCAAGGTAAAGCATTTGAAACAGGCTTTAGATAACTAATAAAGAAAGATTCCATACAAACCCCAGTTCAAAACTGACAAGGAAAAGGCAAAAGCAAACCACATTAAGATGAATGAAACCACCAAAAACCCTGAAACCAAAAACTATTACCCATTAATTAGAAAACCCCATTTGAGGAAAAGCATCAAAGAAACAACTGACAACAAATTGCATAAACCCATTTGTCAGCCTGGAAAATCAAAGGCCAAAAGACATCACATTTAGATAAAAAAAACCAAAATTTTTTAATTAATAACCGACAACCATAAAGCAAGAAACTCAACAACTAAAGAATAAGCTCTAAAACCTGGAAAATCCATAAACTATTTAAGGTACAGGGTTAAAAGGAACTTACAAGCTTGGCAAGATCTAGCAGGAAAGTGGTTCTAGGCAAGTTTCTGTGCTGAAAAATCTAAGAAGAAGAAGCATAGTAAGTAACTTGTTATCTGCAAAAGAAAGTTCCCACTTGTATGGTTAATGGTCTCAGTCTGACTGAGCAGTAAGAGCAGTAAGCGGAGAGCACCAAAAGCAGTGTAACCGTACTCGCTATCTTTTCTCTCTGTGCCTTTGGGTGAACAAAGAAATTGATAAAATATTCGTCTTCTAATTTATTACACGAATTCTTTTCTCAAATCTCAAGAGAGTGAGACTCCCCTTACGTTGGTAAGGGTTTCGTGTATCTCCAAGTACTCTCCCGCACTACATCTACGTGTTTAACAGTAACGTGAGGGAACTCAAGACTGTTCTGCCACTGGCAAAGACATTTGTGCCATGTGAAACATGGTGGCATAGTCCTGTTTGTTCATTTCTCACGTTTGTGATTTTCATTTTTTACTTCATTACATCCTTTAAGTATTATAATTTAAAATTTATGCTCAAATAATTCCTAATTCTTATAAATTTACTTAAATTAAACTCATAATTTGTGAAATTTCCTTTTTTGTTGTCACTTGTAAATGGTATCACAAGGTAAGTTAGTTAAGTAGAGAGCTATAAGGAGAACAGAGATTCAAACTTTGATAGTAAATCCATTTAAGGTAGATTACAATCGTTAGGTTAAACTCCTTAATTGTTTAAAAATAAAAGAAAAGGGTTTTTTGGCTGTACAATAAACTAATCTCGTGGAACAAATTTAGAGTTGTAACTGATATGCAATTGTTGCAGAGATTGTTAGAACTGATAGTTTCAGCCAATAACTGCGAGCAAGCTTTGCCTGATTGCTGGGACTGAGCAAAACAGCGAGCCAAATATACCGGTTAGACCATAAGCAATGGCACAAAACGGAAGGGCTTCAGGCTCCTTGGCCGACAATGCAGCTGTTCCCAATCCATGGGCACTGGAACAAGGCATAAAAGAAAGTAAAGTTTTAAGAACAGATGCATAATCAAGAACATGTTTGAGAGACAACAAGTGCATAATCAAGGAAATTTGAGGTACATACCTAGATGCAGTTGCTATTCCTCGAGCGATAGGGTCACGGAAACGTAATTTGTCGAGCATTGCTTGCACAAAGTTTGCACCAATGAGACCAGTCACTACAACTGCAGCTGCTGTGAGAGATGAATTCGCACCTGCAAGCAATGTAGACATGCTATCATATTGGCTGAACTTAATCAGATAATAATCTAGATATACAGGTAACAGATTGAAACATGATTCATCTCCATTTATGTGCTCCCTGTCAAAAATTATTCCTTCAGTTGTACCATACATGAACCAGAATATGAAGTTGCCAGCCATCTTCTGGAGAGTATAGTACCATTATCTTACCTTCAAAAAAGGAAACAATGCTGAGGGCTAATGCCACTGTTATACATCTAGGTAGAATTGAAACAGTCAGACTTGGTTCTAACCCCACAAGACGTCCAACAAGAGCAGTTGAGTACAAAGAAAACAAACTCGAGATGATGATAGATATAAATATCTCAGCTGCATGTCTCTTAATAAGCTGTAAAAGTCAAGTGATAAATTAGACAAAACCTGATGATGTATATTGGTGCTAAGAATCTGCTATTAAGATGAATATATCATAACAGCAAACTTATGCTTGGCTTTTTGATCATTGAAAGTGTGAAGGGCAGATCATGAATCTGTCTTATTTTGTTGAATGTGAAGGGCAGGCAGTTACCTTTCTCTGTTTGAACATTGAGAAAGCAAAAGAAAGAATAACAGAGCCCAAAAATCCCATGAGAATATCACCAGCTCCAGGATTAGATGACACTTTTGTAAGGTAACATCCTGCATGCATTAAGTGCAAAATTATTTTTTACATACATTAACAGCCACATGGGTATAAAGTGGAAATCTTACCACTGAATACCAAGAATTGCATATTTGAGGATGGGATGTAGATGTCCATATTGGTTTTCCTTTAACTAAATCATAAGAAAGATTAACTTTAAAATATTACCTAAAACTGCATCAACTCCCAACCGAGATATGTACCCGAAGGCCAATGCTGCCAGATCTGCAGACAGTGCACAGCAAATAATTGGATGAAAAACTTTTTTCACACCAGATGGCAACCTGAAAACAGGAAGAAATGAAAATTGGTAATACTTTCAAGAAACAATACAAATATAGGATTTTGTTATTTGGAAAAACCTAGTCCATATGAATTGCTCAAAAGAGGACAATGATATTTTACCCAGAACCAGCCATGTAGCCTAGCACAGTGGAGGCAAGTAGGAAGGGGAGGCATGTTCGGGCACTTGTCCCCAATGCTGTAGGATAAAATATTGCACTAACAAATGATACAAGAAAGATACCACTCCACGTCCAAAATTCTAGGGGAGAAAAAGGAGAAGGTTTTGCCATAGGCTCAGCATCTGTCATTTCTGTCTTCACAATTTTTCTCACGGCAATAGCTGTAAAACCCGCAACACAAAGTGAAGCTAACCAGCCTCCAGCTGCAGAAGAATTAAGAAGGAAGAAATGTTGTGACAGACATCAATAACAAATTCCAAAGCATGACAGTAGGTATGCATGAATAACTGATCAGTTTAGGATAAATAGGTATGCATGAATAACTGATCAGTTTAGGATAAATTCAGAAGATATTAGTGTATCATTCCAGAGCCAAAAAGTACAATTTCTATGTGATGCTGACATTTATATCAAACAGAGACACCTATAAATACATCCTAAACTTACAAAAGAAAAAGTTGAAACTTCCACTAGCAACATACGTAAACCTTTCTACACAAAATGTTCAGAGGAAGGTTCCAGCCGCCGGACAATTTCACTTTTTTTCATCCCAAAAGTCCAAGCTTAAAATTCAACTTTCCACTACAAAACACATGACTATCTACTAAATAAAGCTTAAAAGGAAGGTTCCAATTGTGATAAATCTTCTATTTTACATTTGGAAGCAACAAGGTCATGTGATTTCCAGTCATTTTTGCTCACAGTGTCTCTGATACTTTAAAGAGAACAGTAATTGATCATGCACATAAACGAGGAGAGGTATAATGCACTTGAAGTAAAGAAAACTTGAGAATTCAAAAGAATTACGGCATTTTTGCTCACAGCGTCTCTGATACTTTAAAGAGAACAGTAATTGTTCATGCACAGAAAAAAGTAAAGGTATAATGCACTTGAAGTAAAAGAAAACTAGTGAATTCAAAAGAATCAATGCCTCAAAAAAACCACCCCCAACCAAATTTATAATTGAAATACATGAAAAAAAAAAACTTCATCAAGGCTTTAGTATGATACCTATGATGAAGCATATCTTGAGGCCCGAAGAGGCAGGAATATCTCTAACGGAAAGTGGAAGAACTACCAAAGCTGGAACATAAAACAATGGAAGCCATCTTTGTATGAACATGAGGGCTGGCTCAAAAAAGTTCATCAAGCTTGTAGCAGCAGCAGGGATAGTAGTATCAAGTATCACCAAAACAGAAAATATACAAAACATTCCAAATAGTGCACTGGGAAACTTTATTGCAGCAGCCACAAAAGCTTTCTTCAAGAATTTATCCATTGCCAGAACAATCCCAAGCGAAACAACAAAGTGCAATACCCCAAACACCTATATTAAATAAAATAAAAAGAACAACCCTTGATCAAATGTGATAAAGTTAAAACAAAAAAAGAAAATTTACTTACTTTCTGAGAGATAGTGGAGGTGGAAATGTTACTACTGTCTGAAGCAGAGGATTTGACTGAAACTGTTCTGCTAGAGCTAGTTTCTTGAGGATCCATTTGCAAGAAGCTGGAGTTGGGTCCAAGAACTCTAACGGGTACCGACGATTTATGGGGAGGACTGGAATGATTATGCTCATGTTTATATGACTGTGGGTTTCCATTGAAAGCAACGGGTGTTAAATTTCTACGGATCCTGGGGAGGTTTGGCTTAAAAGTGAGACAAGTTAAGGAAGGGGATTTGGAATGATGGTGGTGAGTAGGAGACAGCGACAAATTTGTGGGTGTAGCCACCAAAGGAGCTGCCATTGAAAGAGCAAAAGAGTGACCAGAATTTCCAGGAAAGTCGCCATTTTCACCTTGTAAGGTGATTGGGTTATTTTGAAAAGTTTGTATGGACCTAAGATATCGTTGTCATCTAACAGGATCAGATTTTTTTTTTGGGGGGATGGGGGCCTCTGGATAGTGGCATAGTGCCGCTTGGTAAATTTACAGAAAATAGAAACTTCAATAAATTTACCTAAGAAATTCTTGGCTTTTTCGCAAATGTTGTGTCCTATAAAGATAGATTGATGATGCTAGGAAGATCTCTTGGCTAAGCACATCTTGTACCTAAACAATGGTAATCTAACGGTGGGAGGGGAGTTTTCTTTCTGTTTGTGCTAGATTGTCAAGTTTTAAGATGTGCCTTCAGTTTTCTTCCCAATAGGTGGGAACCTGCCTGTGAACTTGCTTTCTATAATTGCACATTACATCAGATTAAGGAAAGGAAAATGCTAAACCGCATTAAAAATGGTGAACAATCTAAGTTGGTTAAAAAACCATGAAGAACAGCGACGACCTTCAGGCTTAGCACAGGAGGAAGAGCAGGCAGCAAAAGTATCTCAGACAAAAGGTTATTAATAAAGCATTAACTAATTACATGAAATGTTTCAAGACTAAAATGAGTTAGCAGCAGATAATTATCTTTACAGCTAAATGTCCTTGCTTGTTTGAAGTAAGGCTGCATAAAATCAGCCACTGCCCATATCTGAGATCTTAAAGTCTAGAACTTAAGAAGTTCCTAAGCTCTCTTCTTAGGATCTTCCCTGCAGCAGACTTTGGTATTGATTTTGTAAACACCACCTTTCTTACTTTCTTATAAGGTGCAACCTGATATAAGTAAAGAAGAAAACACATGGTAAGTGTTTGATAAACAGGGAGAGTATTAGAGTGTGATATCCACGAAAAGTTAGGAACTTCCACACCTGCTTAGCCACGAAGTCCATGACAGCACCCTGGGTCAGTGTGCTACCTTGCCTCCTCACCACAAATGCCACAGGAATCTCACCAGCTACTTCATCAATGGCTCTAAAGCACCCAAAGTCAATAAATATGAAGGTAAGTAGGGTGAATTAAAGCAATTGGATGAAATTCAACCCCGTCATTCAAGTGGCTGAAAACAGTATCAGGTGCTAAAAGATGTATGGTAATGGTTGCAACTTGCAATAATTCATTCCATAGACAAGTTAATCAGGCATCAATCTACAATATAACCCTGCTTCACTTAGGTTTCAGGTCTGCACTTTGCGATTTATTGTTCCACATAGACATGGTGCTTCTTATTAGCTTCATTATCTTTAGGAGAAATCAGAGGCCAATGCTTAGCATTGGAGATTCGATTCATTTTATTATGGAAGAAGTGAAAATAATTCTCTGCACAACATGTCCAAAGTCCACCAGAAAAAAGTTGAAAAAGTTGGAAAAATAATACTTACGGAATTACAGCAGAGTCAAGTATCTCAGGATGGGAAATCAGGATAGCCTCTAAATCAGCAGGGGCAATCTGGTACCACAATAACATTATAAACACCATGCTAAATTGATTACAGATCACTGGACTTTGTCTGGTCCTAAAGTACTAAAATGACAGGGAAGAAAAAGTCATGCCTGATAGCCCTTGTATTTTATAATCTCTTTTAAGCGGTCAGATACATACATGTACCCATCTTCATCAAAACAAACAATGTCACCAGTGCGTAGCCAACCGTCTTTGTCAATTGTCATTCTGGTGGCCTCAACATTGTTTAAGTATCCTGGGAAATTAAGAGAACCCTACCAAGTAAGATACCCAACAATATTTTAGCTAGGAAAGAGTGTCATGCTTCAATTCGTCCCTATGAAATTTGATATAGACATAAGAATTCAACAAGATGTCAATGTAATCCAAAATTTTAGGACGTTTCCATTTCTGAAAGACATAAAACTGAATAGAAAGTCTTTTCCTGCTGCATGGACTACTTTAAACAAACTGCAAACATGTTTGTAAGTCTAACTGGACAACTGATCATGCAAATAAAGCGCCCTACAAGAATGGAAAGAAACAGTTAAATGTCACAACATTTGTCATATTCAAAGCGCCACAAAGATGAGGATACACCATGCGGAATTCAGAAGAAAATTGGAGACGAGAAAAACAGGGCATAACACACCTTTGCATGACAGAATAATCTGACATTAGTGAAAACCAAACAGGAGGCCCTACTAGAAAACAGGGCATGGCAAACTTTTTAGCTCTGTCACTAACATGTAAGACACTAGCATTGACTGGATGGTGACAACAAAAGCATTTCGGGGAAAAGATGATTAATTACCTTGCATAATTCCAGGTCCTCTTAGCCAAAGCTCTCCATAACTGCCAGGAGGCAGAGAAGAGCCAGAATTGCAATCCACCACTTTAGCTTGCATGTTTGGAGCTAGAAGTCCTACTGAAGAATATTTATGATGTTTTTCATTGTTGAAGCCACGGTTTCCTACTGCAGTTGATTCAGTCATGCCATAACCCTTTCAATAGATGGAATTCAAGCAAGCTTAGTAATTGCCCAAGAAATTTTACATATCAATCAAAAAAGAGCGTAAATTCATAAAATTCTAATTTAAACCATAGTTTCATGTCGAAATTCAACATTAGCATCCTCAGAGTCAGAGAAAGCAGTAACCTCTCCATCAACAAAAGCAGAAAGGTACAAAATCTAAATGGCTTATTATTGGAATGCAAGTTGTTACAGCATGATAACTTAAGAGGTCTCAAAACTTAAGCCTTGGTACCTGAATGAAATCAACGTGAGGGAGAGCCTGAACAAAGTCCTCCATCGCTTTCCTGCTCAAAGGAGCAGCACCACAAGAAACCTGTTTCAAACTCTTCAAGCTATTTCCACAAACACCCTTGGCTCTCATTGTCAATGTTGTCAGTATAGGTGGAACAACTGGAAAGTGAGTAACTCCATATTTATCAATTACGTTCACCATTTCAGTGGCATTAAATCTCCTCATGACAACAATACTAGTCCCCAATGATAACAATCCTACCGCAAAGAGTGATAGTCCATAGATATGGAACATTGGTAGAACAGCTAAATACACATTCTTTGAACTTGAATACTCGTACTGTGAAGCCTCAAATCGTACAAAAAGCTCAACCATTGCTATAAAATTCCCATGTGTAAGGACAACTCCCTTACTAACACCTGTAGTACCTGATGAATACATTATTGCTGCGGTGTCTTGCTGCCTAATCACTGGCCTTGGTGCCTTATCAAATTGCCCCTCAATAAGCTTATGAAAAAGTAAAAAATCAGTCTTTTCTGAATCCAAGTTCAAGTTTTCTGGTACCCCAATTGCATGAACACCCAAGTTCTTAAGTTTGTCAACCTTATCAAGTAGTGTAAAAGCAAAACGCACGCTGGAATCAGCAATCTGTTTCTTGATCTCCAACATAGTAGTTAGTGGATTCATGGTGGTAACAATTGCACCTAAATATAAAACACTCAAGAAAATAATGGGGAAGTGAACAGAATTGGGCAACAAAAGCAAGACCACATCACCTTGAGAAACACCCAGGTGGTGGAGACCAGAGGCCATTGACTGGATCAAAGGTAAAAGCTTTGAGTAAGAGATTGAATACCCAGATGAGGAATCAATCAAAGCAGTGACCCCATCATGTTGGTGAGAGAAAATGAAGGAAACAACATCAAGAAAATGATCAGTGGGGAGGGATACAGAGGAATGCTTGCTGGAATAAATTCCTGTTTCTGGTGAATACCAGTCAGGAAAACGAGTTGTCTTGGATTCTGAGGGTTGGAAACTGAAATGGGAGTTCAAGCTCGTTGCCATTGATGTAGAGTTTAGTCAAAAAAAAAAAAAGACAGAGAGAGAAACGTAGGAACTTGAAAAATAAACGAAACAAAGGAGAGGCAGAGCAGAGGAGAAAAGGTTTTAGTTTTTTAGTTTGCACGTATGCGGCTCGTGCTGCGAAAGAAACGTTTATGGTTTGCTTTCGTTTTTTCGGTTAGCTTGGCCACCTAGGGGGTTGCTTTTAACGTCCTGCGCTGGGGGGTAAGTATGTGTGGTCCAGTGGTTCGGCTTCGGATCGCCGACCATTCCTCTAAGGTTGGTCTTAAAAATTTTATATCTTAATTAGAAATTTATGTAAAGTTGACTTTAAATTTAATGATTTAATTAAATATAATAATGTTTCATTATTATAATAATAA
Source organism: Theobroma grandiflorum (assembly GCA_036013995.1). Classification (NCBI taxonomy): domain Eukaryota; kingdom Viridiplantae; phylum Streptophyta; class Magnoliopsida; order Malvales; family Malvaceae; genus Theobroma; species Theobroma grandiflorum. The sequence continues at coordinate 670,252 of CP142131.1, read as the reverse complement.
ATTACAATCAAATGGTTATTAAATTCATGAATATTATGAGAACATTCATACATCCATGTTATAATTCATTTACTATCTTTAAAATTTTAATATTTTGTTTATGTTGCTAGTAACTTTTTGTATTAAATATAAATGCTTTAAATGACTCATTAACTTAATTATCAAGAATCATCACATTTATAAAGGATTTTTTTTATGAATTCTAACTAATCATTAATTTAAAATCAATTTTATAATCCATCTAAAAACATAAATCTCTGAAAAAATTTCAATTTTAAAAATTATAAATTATAAATCATCTATTAAATCATAAAATTAATCTAAATTCGATGTAAAAATTTAGGTACGAGGCAAATTCATGAGTGATTGTGAATCATTACTTTCCCAACCCAAAATTGAGTGGCATGGAATGAAACAAAGTCAATTGGGTCCATGGAAAATGATAAAATTTTCTTTTCCTTTGACGATTATAAGAAATTCAAGAAATCATTTTCTTTCACTTTCTCGGATTCTATTTTCTCCCTAATTGATTCCTCGAAATAGGGAAAGTAAAATAAATAAATACTTAATTAGTAGTACTGTTACATGTTCAATTCGCCCTTGGTTATGAACTGAATCAACCCCGGTAAGAACATGCTTCTAATTTAATATGCCTTAGCCGACCTTCATTCTTAAGACATTCATTGACTTCGTAAAAGAAGTACAGCTTACTCAATTTCATTTTTGTATTAAAATAAATAAATGGGTTTTCTCTATCTTAAAAATCTGCATAAATGAAAGAAAGAAATTAAGTTAACTTAATTAATAATTTCTTAAAATTATTAGAGTGGTGATAAATATAGCAACGATCTCTTCACTTATTATTAATTAATTTTAAATTTAACATTTGTACTAAGAATTCAATAACAATATCAAAAGTGGAGAAAAACATCTCGACCATCCGATCAATGTGTTGGTTTGATCACAAAGAATAATAATCTATGACAGAATAAAGAATGAGACCCAATCAATTGTCTTTTAAAATTATTTTAAAATGATGGTGGAAAAAATTACATAAAAAAATATATATCGAACATATAAATATGATAAAAATATCTGTACTTGTTATTAATTGATTTTGGATTGGATATTTGTCTTAGATTCACAAAATTAACAAAAATGGACAAAGCAGACATGTCATTGGATGTGTTGGTTTGATCAGTAGGAACAATAATCAATAACAGAACAAAGGAGGAGACATATGCAACGGTGGTAAGATGATGGCACATGTTACCACATGCATGCTGTGTGTTTCCAAGTTTCTTACAGGGTTCAAGCGAAGGGAGAGAGCATCTTACGAAAGAGTTCTCTTCACTAGGAATATGGATAAACAATTCCAGTAAATCTAGTGCTGTCATTTGCTTTCATTCTTTGAACGACTCCCAACTTTTCTTTCGCTTTGATTTATTTGCATGGACTTTGTAGTAAGACTTGAACATAGTTTTACCATTTCCTTGAGGAAAGAAAAAGTGATTCCTGGTCGGCCAAATGCGTCTTGACCAACAAATTCTGCAGCATCCGCATGGACCCAATTACCATTTCGGTCCAAGATGGCAATCCAAAGCACCATGAGCTGGAAAATGATTACCTCCTTGTCAAGAAATGTTCACCTAGAAATGAATGGCTGGTGGCTGGACTCAACAATGGATGAAGAATGTGGAATAGTTTGGACATGGGGTTGGACTGAATCTAACATCTTGGCCTCGGGCTGATGCTGATTCATTTGCTTTCGTAATTCATGTTTGGTCAAGCAGCCATGGCCTCGTGCACTAGTACTCAATTCTTGAATTGATTTGGTCATATTCTAGTGGTTCAACATTTCAACTTCCAAAAGAGAACGAAATATAAGAAACAAGAATTCTATTATTAATCTGATGTATAATTTACTCATTAAAACAATTGTCAAGATGATGTATTCATTCTGTGTAATTTGATTGATAGTTTGAATATTAATGGACCCAGAAGCAGCCCAAGTGGTTTGAGACATCTACGTGCCCAAAATTCTAAGAGGAGTAGAAGCCCAAGTCTAGTAACTTTAAAAGCAATCCAAGTCCTCAAGCTTTATTACATTACTTCCATTTCCATATGCCAGACATGAAGCAAAAGAAACGGAAAATTTCCATCCTATTAACATTTCATGTCCTGGGGACATTTCAGCAACCATGGCAAAAACTAAGACATTATGTCAAGGAAATTTCAAAGCCATTTTACATTGACAAATCAATAATTTACAAGGAAAGCAAACCATTGAAATCTGCAAATCCATAAAAACTAGTAACAATTACAACCTGAGTAGCAAGGCAAGTTCAACTTGAGGACCAAATTGAGCATGGTGGAACTTCAAGCATAATTTCTGGAAAAATGCCTTAACTAATATGTACTTATGCTTAACAATAATTACAGGATAGGAGAAGAATTCATCATCAATAGCTGGTGGTAAGGCAAAAGAATCTGACAAAGTTTGGTTAGGACTCCTTCTAAGCATATTAGTTCCTTGAAGTTCATGGCTCTGCTTCATAACGATAGCCATAATGGGGAGGCGAGGAGAAGTTATAAGCATATTGGGGTGTGGAGCCATGATAATATACATCTTGGGGTGGGGAGGTGGGCTGATATACATCACAAGGTGGGGAGGGGGAACTGAGATCACTAGTTGGGGCATTGTCAGCATGGGATTGTTGTCTATCAACTCTAACTTTATCAACTCTGACCTCCACCAACTCCTCTTCCTCAAATGTTCGGAAAATTGGGTGCAAGTAAGCGTCAGCTAAGAAAGCTTTTAAGTTTAGATCAGGTTCTGTGGTCCGATCCATTATGTCCTTCGCCATTGCTTCCTGCAAAATAAAAGTGAAAAAAGAGCTTTTATCAATATGAGGACAAAATTTGTGATTCTTATGAGATAAATAAAACTACCTCTAGACAACCATCATAAAAGTAAAAGCGCATCCAAAAGGAAGCTCTACAATTTTACTTGTAGAACCTAGAACTGATATCATAACTTAGCCTAAATACATATCAAATAGGATATCAATTATGATAGATGTAGAATGTTGTAAGCAAAAGTTTAAAGCTCACTGAAAGACTGCACAGATGAAAAAAGAACAAAAAAAACTTACCTCCAGTGGATACTTTCTGAATGCTGGCTCAAAACGGCTTTTGCAATATTTATGGAAGGCTAAGGTCAATATGGGTAAGATAACAAGAAGAGGAGTGGAATTCGCAGCCTTTTTTGTACTGAGCAGACCCATTAATAGAAGTTGAGAGATCAATAAGCTTGCTATTATGCGGCTGTGAACATGTGGCCAGAATGCAGCACCACTCTCATATTGTGGATTGTAGACATTAATTATCTGCATGATAAGATGGCAAATGAGATTACAAGTAAAACCAAAACTCTTAAAACAACATCAAAGTCTACAACAAAATGACAGGATCTGCAAAAGGATCTTATAGATATCAGTAGACTCTTTCTCTCTTGACAGTTAAATTTTATCAGTTATGACTTATGAGTATCCTAATGACAATTAATTTTCAAAATGCAGACATTTTATTGTATGCTTCAAGTAACTGATTAAACTACCAAAAACCTCGCAGAAAGAGAAAGATATAAATGAAAAAGAGCTGTGCATAAACTAACCTGATGACGGTAAATCAAGTAGGCAAAGGCAAAGAAGACTAATATAAATGGAAGAAGAATGGGAGTAACCACAGCATAGACAATTCCCAAAAGAAAGTACAGTTGGAGACTTGGGAGAGTTTCTGGATAATCCACACTTCCAGGGTCCATTGCCTTTTCTCTATCTCGCTCAGTCTTCACCAGAAACATGTTCTTAAGATGAAAAATAACTAATGGCTTCAATCGGAGAATCTCGCTAGCTATACCAGCCCATCCATCAACCATAATATATGTAATAAAGAAAGTGGCCTTCATTGGTATTGACACCCCTATGGTTCTAGGGATCCTATAATAGAATGGAATAATCAGAACATAGAACAAGGCATCTTGAAAGCTGTACACTAGCATTCACATCAAAGAAAATTTTCAACAAACAAAGCTGGTGCCAAAAGAAAAACAGAATATAAAATAAAAACAGATAGTGATTGCAGGATTCAAGACAAGTTATACAACCTTATTGTTGCTGTAAGCTAAATTTATGTTTCAATTTTTGGCATGCTATTACTCTACATCACAAGCACTACTGTTTAGAGAATAAATTCTCTTTGCCATCTTTCACTACCGCTCACAGCTAGACTAATGTTTTGCAGGCAACACAAGCTCCTGTGGAACCAACTTTAAATTAACAGGAGACATGTGTTGTGCTTGTATCAGTATCTTAAGAGGTCTGCAAGGGGTGCAGTATATGATGGATTACTATCCCCATATTGAGGTCCACCACCATAGCATCACAAGAAGCCCACGGTATCCTGAGAGGCTCCACATCAATATATGAGGGACTTTCATCCCAGTGTTCAATATTTAAGGGGATTTCCCACTATAACCTTATTTGGCACTAGGGACAGTTGAAGCTCAAAAGGAATCTTTCATATCAGGTCACACCATGTTTTTAAGGTCACTGTCAAGAGAGTCCATCTAAGATTGCTATATATTGTAGTTGGATTCCATTTAAAGGGATCTCGATTCTTAGGTCTTGCTCCTTACAATCACCTAGCAGGCATTCTTTTGACACTCTCCCTCTCCCTGTCCTCCTTCCCTCTAGATCTCAGGTTTCTTCCGCATCGTCCACATTGCAAGACACAACTCAGCTAATCAAAAAATTTTTTAAAATGTCAATTTCACTTTGAGAGATATAAAATAAAAGAAATTAGCAATTTAAGACAGCAGCACCTTTAAAAAAAATTGGAAAAAAAAAAAAGCAACAGAGATGTATGGAGTATTACTGGGTTGGTGATTGGTGAAGGAAAGAATGCAATTGCTCAAAAGCTGTTCCGGTCACTATACTCCCCAAGAACACATTCACCAACATAAAATAATAGTACTTTGCTGATGCTCGTCGTTCAAGAGTTGATAATGCTATATGTCCCTCAATCTTCGACATGATCATCAAAATCGTAGGCAGTACATACAAAAAGATTTTAAGAGCAAGACCAGGAAGGAAACCTTGCAAGAAAGATTTGATGAATTTCCTGCATATTAATTCCAGTTAGTAATGTGTTAGGAGTACTAAAACATCATACAAAGTTTCCAATACTGACCTTTCCTTTGATTAAATGATACTAATGGTCCAAAAATCACTATAATGGTTACAATATTATAATGACAAGTCCCTTAAGTTTCAGAGGTTATCAAAATGTTAAATGGGGCCCAACAAGCCATTTTGCAAAAGAAGTCTTACAATTCTTAGCTTAGGAACAAAAAATTAATGATATATAAAGTAGTGGTTTTGCAAATTTAGTACTTTTATTTAGCTTCAAATTACTTTGCTTGCATGTAATTTAGGCAAATGATCAAAGTAAGAGAAAAACAATAACAGTATAACCTTTCCCAAAGGCATGAAAGAAAAGATTGTTGCCCCAAAATTTTGTCCACAGTATAGTGTACACAAAAGAATGTAAACAATCATTTTGTAAGTGGTAGTATGAAAACTGAGCACTAGATGTAAGGGTGAATTTTAGCACAATTTGAGCATCCAAAAATAAATGCATATTGGTAAATCACAATTGTATTATCTACAAGCTAAGAATAGATAGTTAACTTACAGTTCTATAACTGGCCTAAGGAAAGGAGCAACTCTTTCAAGACCCTCTAAATTTGCAAGGGATTGCACGAAAGCAATGGGTATCATGTAGAAAAAAACCAAGGCAAATACTGATAATGATATTATTAGTTTCCGAATGGTCAACGAAAAAAATGGTATAGCCAGATTCCGCCAATAAACATCACGGGGTTCTGGAGCCCAATTGGTTAACCAAAGTGTTGGATTTTTGCTTTGTTGTGTCTGTGCACAAACAGCAGCCCCCCAACGTGATTTGAATGACACAAAAGCAACTGGCAGAATAGATTTTGGGTCTTTGAGAACTTTCTGGCGCTCTAATGCCATCTGTGACAGTTAAAAACAAAAATAAACAGAACATAAGAGGCATCCAATGGTCCAGAAATATGCAGAAGGAAATTTTGGAAAGGTTAAAATTATATTCGGAACATTTAAATATTAATGCATGAGAATAAAACAGCACCAGTAGCTTACTTTTTTATCAAACTCTTTTACTTGATGTTTGTAGAAATCAATGGAATCAACTCTTTCACCCCATAGCCCAAGAAATCCTGTCTGAAAGTAGAAAGCATTTAAGGCATCAAATTCCTAGGTCCATAATTAGATGAATTGCTAGTTTGATAAATAGCTCAAAGTCTACAACGTAAAACATAAAGCCAACAGCTCCTGCCACAAAAGTTCATAAGCATAACCTACCTTTTTAGTTGGTCTCTTCTCTGGATGTCTTTCAAACTTCAGTTGGTTATAGTCCAGCCAATTTTGGAGCCTATCTCTTTTTCTCACCAATTTAGTGAATTTGTTTGCATTATAGACAGCCTGAGCACAAAATTAATGCAGGAATCATAAAGCCCCACGAGGTAAGGACAAGGACATGCTATATGTTTATTATGATCTGCCAGTGTCATTCTAATTAAAAAATGAAATCAATAAAACAAGAAGGATCAAAAGAAGTGCATTACCTGGTGACAAAGATAACGATCAGGGTGATTTGTTTTAAAGAAGTGGTCCAAGGAATCTGATATTGAGTGACCAGACATCTGTGGCACGTTCCTCACAACTACCTGCAGAATTCACCAAATTTTACCCAGAAAAAACTTGAACAAACCACTTAATAGCAAAATCTATGCATTATAAGAAGTGGCGCTGAAGTGTGTACTAGGGTTGTGCAAGTGATGGTAAAAGTTCATTCCAGTCCTCAAATTTGAATGATGAAACAACTACACAACAGTTTCTTCTCAATTTTTAATCTGCTGCAATTGTTCTTAAGAAAGTTAATAGAATGTTCAACTCACAGTGAACTGTTCTGCACGCCTACGTTGGGAGGCCAAGAAATGCAACCTCATTGTCGCTACATTATCGTATTCCTTGTAGAGCATGTAGCAAATCCAAATTGTGAACAAGTATTCTAACCCAATATGAACAAAAAACCTGATATTCAAGAAGAACTTCATTAGAAAAGCAACAAATTCCACAAAGAGATATTTATTAAATATATACTAAACTGACCTTATAGATTCAGGGCGAACATTTGATATCGAGAGCTTATCAATGTCACTCACAACCAATTCTTTCCTCAGGAAAAATAATGTTCCACTTGACACATTCACTGGAATGAGGATAAGAAGTGCCACAACTGTTATAGGCACAAAAATCTTTAGTCTGTAAGAAAGGGAAAGAACTGTGTTAAAAATTGGTTAAAGATATTAAAACTTCTTACTGTTATGTTGAAAATGGATATAAATGCTTCAATATCAAAGAAGCAGTCAAGTTTCTGAAGCACAAACATAAAAAAATTAAGAAGTGTGAGATTAACCCTTAATTGAGGCAGCTGAGAATAATATAAAGAATTCAAATAATATCAAGGTTTCATGACAGAGAAATACAGTGACCAGGTGATAAAACAGAGTACATCTGTAACGCCATCATTCAAGACTTAATGTACATAAACAAACAAGAGGAATGCAGTCTACTCATCCTTGCAAATCTGATTACTCCTTTGGGAATGAGAATGCAGTTTGTAATGTGTCATTTCAAAGACCTAGAAACAGGGCATCATGAGTGAGGAACAGTAGCATGGCTCTTAACTCTTAAGTCATGTGAAACAGCTGCTTCAGATAGTTCTACAACTAGTTGCCATTAAGGCAGCTTCAGCTAAATTTAACCGATATCCAACAGTCCATGGAACTAATGAGACCCCGGTCTTCACGTAACACTACGTTTGGTACGAAGGAAGGATGATAGAGGGAAGGGAAAAAGGTGAGGAATAAAAAAATGAAAGCGACGGAGGAAAGTTGTTTTCCCTTCCTTGTGTTAGGTATGAGAGATGGGAATAAAAAAACACTACTTCCCTTTCATTCCCTTTTCTTTCTTCCTCTTTCCCTCCTACCAAACATAGTGTTAGTGTAACACTACAACGTCTGATTTGATACAGAACGCAGGTGGTAACCAGATATTGCGGTCAGCTTAGACAGTCAAAACACAGTTACTGAATCAAATGAATGACGAACGAGCTAGTTCTAACTCCAAGGCAAACTTTACCGATTCAAAGAATATAAGCAATTTGATTCTTAAAATCAATCACATAAACATCTGTATCATTCAAACTCCAGAACTTCCTCCAGAAAAAAATACTACCCAGAACCCAAAATAAGTAGAAAAGAACATGAAAGAGTAAAACAAGAAAATTGATAACCGTAAAATATGAATTCTCGAGAGAAGAAAAGGTGAAGTTTTTTATTTTGATCCACAATGTGGATAACGTGAAAGAATGCAATTATAGCACAAAATTCAATTTTTCTGACAAAAGAAACAACATATCAACGACAAGCAACGAGACAGTGAAGGAAACGAGCAAAAAGTACCCAAGAGTGTAAATTCTGAGAAAAACAGCAGAGTCGAGGCCAGCATGGTTGATAATCTCAGTCTCACTCATCTTCAAAGCTTGAGGCATCCAATTCAAGAAAGTAAGATAAGTCATGAAATTGAGGTTGACAAACTTTGCCACAAAATTCGCACCCCTTCTCGGGCTTGTTCTTCCTCCATTGATGTACCATTTTGGGAAGTAAACTCTGTCGTTAATCGGTTGAATCCTCAGCAGAGCAAAAGCCAACAAGAATGCAAATGCACTGAGGATGTTGATTAAGGCAGACACCCCAATATCAGCCAGAGTTGCCATGGGAGAAAAAAAAAAGGCAAAGCAAAGCAAAAGAAAGCAACGAAGACTACAGAGAAAAACAAAACATGTGAAAGCTTGAGAGAGATAAGAGAAAGACAAAGGATATGAACAGAAGCAACCAAATGGTCCAAATTCTGTGACTGATGATGTAAGAATAGAATGAAAGTAAACAGAAAGGAAAGGATATATATTTTTTTTATTCAGTTCTCTATTTAAGTGGGAAAGAAATGGATTTTTGATCTGTCAAGGCAGCTGTCCTCGACTCTTTCATAATCAACTCCTATAATTAAATTGGGTTCTTAATAATTTAATCAAGGATGTGGTTTATTTTAACTAAGAAGAGTTTCCATGTGCATGTGACTCTGAGAACATGAACTGTTTGGTTTCTTGAAAGTGTGCTGGAATGAGAGAGAATGGTGGGGGTGATGATGATGGGCATACATCCAGGGGATTTGTTTTTGTTTTTGTTTTTGCTTGGGATTGGGGTTCATGTGTTGCGTGCCGCTAATCTTTTGTTTTCTTGTAAAAGTTTTTTTGATTAAAGAATCGGAGACAGGTGGACTCTCTGACTAATGGGTCTTTTTCAGTTTTCATCTTTTCCTTGCGGTGGAAAAGCTCCTGGTTGGATTGTGATCATGACAGAGTTTCCCCTCCCCGCCATTAATGCCCCAAAATCAGGCGAATAAAACATTACTCTTACTCAGATTTACTACTCAAGATAAAGCCATAAACATAATAAAGAAATGATTCCTCATCTTTTTGTATAATCTTTATCTCCTTTTCCTTCCAAAAGCTGACATGATTATTCCCTTTGATAATCTTTGGTATTAATAAAACCTTGACTAATAGCCCCAAAAGAATTCTTTGCATGACTCAAAACCTTTTTGTTTTTTTTCTTTGAATAAGAGTGGAATATTTTCCATCAAGGAACAATATTTAAAAGAGTACAGGTAAATTGTTTGGTCTGCAGTTGAAACTCTTTGCCCATTTGGTAAAGGGCGGTGGGGCAAGTGCACTTAAAGAGTGCTAAAAGTCTAAAAACTATTGCATGCCACACAATTATAATAATACCTTGGAATAAGTTAGGTTGCAATTCACATTTTAGTTACCCTTTTGGGCGGGAATCTGCCCTATCCCTCGCTTGCTGTTAATGGTCACCATGATCATTTGGTAGCTTTTCTTTTCACCTTACACCATTATATTTTAAATATGAATAAATTAATTAATTTTTAAATTACAGATATATTTATAATTTCTTGAAACAGAACTTATTCATAAAATTTTTATAACATATCTCATGCAATATTAGAAGTAAGATTTATGTCCCTTCTCCAATATATTTAGATTTCACATTTTAATAAATTTTTAATAGGGTAGTTAGATTTGAGAGATTTATTAACTTAAAAAAAGAACTTATCCATAAAGTTAATTAAAAAAATTATTGAGTGTTATGTGAACAAATTAAAATTACCATAGTTTTGGATAGAGTTTATATTTAAATAAAAATATATTTGTCGATAATAATGGATTTTTTAAATTATTCAAAAAGGAACAAGAAAAAAGAGAGCAAAGTTGGACTTTTGTCCTAGCCCGTCTAGCTATTGGTGAGGCTCTCATTGGCCATTGCAGGCTGGGATGGGCTGATGTCAGTTGGGCATCTTCTTGCGCATCAAAAGCAATAATGGTTTAAGCCCAAGTAAAAAAAAATTAGGAATAGAAAAATATTGATATAACTCTAAAAAAATCTTTAAATTATTAAAAAAATTAATAAATAATTATTCTTTTACTACATTTAATCAAACCTTTATATTTTTATTTTGTATCAAATAAATATTTATGATTAAAGGTTTATTAACAGTTGTTAATCAAAATATTACTTATCATTTTATGTTAAGTAATGGATAATGATGTAATATGTTGATATAAAGTATAATATAATTATATGACATTTTTTTCTTCCATTTCAACACTACACAAACACTATATGAGTACAAAATGGTAAGCATTATTTTGACTAATCATAATTAGTCAATCGTTAATTATAAAGCTTTATTTGACTTAAAAAATATAAATATTTAATTTAATATATTTGAAAAATAAATATTGATTTAAAATTTTTTAAATAATTTAAGAGTTTTTTCAAGCATTATGTCAAAAACATTTTCTTTTTAGTTGATGCAAAAGGAAAGTAAGTATCACAAATCATTATACTCTTCTCAAAACGTTAATTTATTGAAATGTGCAAAGTTCTTGCTTATAATACTTATCGACCTTTCAAAATTTTCTTATTACCGTAAACATGTTTTTACTTGTAAACAATAATCTACATATGTATGTCGGCGAAGGATAATTGAGAATCTAATTGTTGGCCACGTGGTATGGTAAATTGAACCTTGGGTACATGCTTGCTTTTTTTGAAAAAATCAAAGTTTTTTTATGGTTTTTGTATTTTTGTATTTTTGGAGGTTATGGTATTTCTATCTTTTCCTAATACCACGGTTCAAGAATTTTTTTCTCTTTCATTTGAGTGTTCTCTTACTTTCTTTCTTATTTAGAGGAAGAATCTTGAGAAAGAATGAGAGAATGGGGTAAGGAATAAGGAAAGAAGAGAGATCAAGTACAAGAGAGTTAAGGGTACAAACAAAGAGAAGAAAAATAAAAATAAATTTAAATTTATGATTTTTTTAATTGATTGAATATATTAAATAAAGATAAACTATCTTCTCTCTTATTTTTCTCTTTTTCTTCTCCATCTTACTTCCTTACCCATTGTTTTACCTTTTAATTATTTATTTTATTTATTTAATTTAATTTATGCATTAATTTAAATTTATAAAATTAGTTTAAGAAATGATAAGAATAAAAAAATATTGAAAATTAATTTCATAATTTTTTGCTTATCCCATGTTTATTATTTGAGTTATTATTATTATTTTTATAATATCATTGATTTCAGATAGAAATTGGAAACTTTGATTAAAAGGTTATAATTTCCTTTCTTTTTATCTCATTTGATTTGTTTATTCAAGCTTTTATTATTTAGATTTTTTATTAATTTTAATTTTATAATGCTATTACTTTTATAAAAAATAAGAAGTTTTTAAAATTTTCTTTCTTTTTATCTTTTTTGATCATGTGTGTGGTTATACTTCTCTATTATAGACATCAATTTATTTGAACTTTTGTGAGATCGAGTTTTTTTTTTTTTGTTATTCTTGTACTATTTTATAGAGAATGAAATATTTATTGTCATTGTTGAGAAAGAAGCTCCACATAGACCAAATATTAAAATCGATGAAATGTTAGCCGTTTATCATGTATTTTATGTGTTCCAAAATTGTATGCTACAGCCTACATTCACAATCTTTAAAATAGATTACCACTTAAACAATTATGCAACTTTTAACATTTTTTATATACATTGCAAAATAGATTACAACTTAAACAATTATGCAATTTTTGACATTTTCTATACATATTGTCGATGATAAATAGCTTCATGATTACTTATATAAAGTGAGCACCATATGATTATTGAAATATAAATATATTTACATAAATATTATTTTATGCATCTCATGGACATATTCTAGTAAGTGTAAAACATGACCCAAATCTCAAATTCATTTAGAGATGTAGTTAAATTAATTTGGATTCAAAAACTGAGAAACAATGCGAGTTTAAAGAAACTGTGTTTTGTCCTTGAAATCTTTGAAGTTTTTTTTTTGTTTGTTTGGCTTTTAGAAGAACAAATACAGACAATATCGATGAGTCAAAGAGTGATGCCGATCATATCCCCCTCTATTTTAATTCATAAATGAACATAACGAGGTTTTGCCAATTAAAAACTCTTTGATAATTTCACACCAGCTGACAATGAACATTATTCTTATATTCTCATAATCTCCCAACAATGCTTCATTTTTCATCCTGTGTCGACCTCTTCCTTTCATACTCTGCTTAGTGCCAATATACTGCCGACCCTCCATTTCCCGACAAATAATATTTATCTTCTTGCAAATTCTTCCTTAATTCATCACCCCTGTTTATTATTCCCAGAAGAGTTTTCATCTTACATACTTTGGCACTGTAACATGGCGGATCATCAAGAGAGTTCTGAAGTTCAAAGCAACCAAGAACTGCAGGAACCAGCGACATCGAATGATCAGGAGATAAACAGGTCGACCTCGGACGGGCATGACATTTCCCTGAAGATGGAGAGAGCCAGGGAGGCTTACAGGACTTGTTCGAGGCTCGAGCCTAAGCCTGAGAGACAGGAAATTTGGGCTTGGTATGTTTATGAACTCTGCTCTTACTTCGTTCATACAGCTCTTATACCTATAGTGTTTTCTCTCATCATCGGTCAAATCGTTGATTTACCTTCTGAGCCACCTCGGGGATGGAGCAAGAGTGACAAGGGCTTGACTTGCAAGATCGGTGAAATGCAACTGTAAGTGTTATTTCTCAAATATCATCAACGCTTGATCCTGTATAACATGTAAGGTTAAGCACATAGTTCCAAGTCCTTTTAGTCTTGGACCTAGAAAAATAAATGCATGAATTCCTTTTTCCTAGACTTCATCAAGTTCTAAAGCCATAACAGGAACAGGGTATAACGTGACGGAAGAGTCAAGTTGGGAATCAAACCAGATATGCTCAGACATGTTTTATTTTGTTCTAGCCCTTGCCAACTGCCATCCCATTGATGAAACTATGCGTTTAATTCCAGGTACGAGCGACTTACACGCCGTTCAATATCGATTGGCGATTCAAAATTCTCCCCGTTGGAGTGGACTTCGATCTCTTGGGCAATCGGCCTAATTCTGGCTGGCCCCGCGCTCCGTTTCATTTCCATCAAACTTGACCATGGCCTGAGCCAGCAAGTCATCGCCGGAGCTGCAACTGCCATCGGGTCATTCTTTTGCCTGCCGGTTGGGTTCTTCAGAGTCACACGGATCTTCCCGCTCTATATTGCTCCAATCGTGGTTGCCATTACCGTCGCTACCGCCTCCCACACCCGCCATCATGGCCTGATGATCCGAGGCTTCACAGGACCGATCCTTCAAAGACATCAATTCCCAGTTAGAAGAGGCGTCTCGAGTTGGCTTTCGCTCTATGCCGCGGCTGCGGGTTGCTTGGGGTCAGCTGTGATAGCAGCATTTGTGTATTACATGCTTCGAATTCGTGATAGATTTACAGGCCTGTGGGTTGTCTCCATTTTTAGTGGACTCAAGTGGCTAGCTGGAATAGTTCACGTAGTTACCTTAAGGCATGGGGCAACCGTTTCCTCTACTCTACCAAAAGACCATTTTCTCACCATTTTTAAGTATCATCATGGACTTGGAAGCCTTATAGTTGTTGGTCTTTCATCATTCACATCAATGTGCATTTTCACGGGAGGGTTACTCTATTTAGTCGGCGAACTCTGCCTAAAGCCTGTGTTCTTGCTCTACTTCTGGCTGATTTATTTCATTTTCCCCTCGGTTTCTCTGCCGCTACTGCAACCGCTACAGCTTGTCTTAAAGGCAAATGCTGTGAAAATGCATCTGCTTGGACTCATCTTATCACTAATAACTTCAGGGACAGGTTTCCAATTCCGGAAGGACAACTGGCAGAAACATCACATCCTGATCTTCGCTGCACTGCAAGGCACGTCGACAGGAGTCTTGCATGCCTTCGGACGAGTTTTACTGATGGACTGTTCACCGGCCGGGAAAGAAGGTGCGTTTGCAATCTGGTACTCCTGGGTGAAAATGGTGGGAACTTGTTTAGGCTTTGCGGTAGCGTCAGGAGCCGACGCTGGAAAAGTCGGAACTTCATTCGGAATCGCGTTCTGCACCGCCGCTGGTGCGTTGTTAATCTCAATTTATGGGAACATCAGCGACGTGGCAGGCGCTGTAGCCGCAGGACTTATTGCTGAAGAGGATGAGACGGTTTCTTCACCCCCAACCCCAAGTGGCTTGGATGATAGCAATATCAATATCAATGGCGATGACAGTCCAAAGAAAGAGCCCGTGGCCGTGGGTGAGGAAGCTGCGTAGGCTAAAAGAAAGAATAAATTAAAGCGTTTCTTTTGTATCGTAATTCTTTGGAAATAACTTGGGCAAAATGGAAACAAAATTGTAGCATTAATCTTTCAAGCAACATGTGACTGTAATTAGTTAAGTTACATGTGTGTGTCATAATTTTTTTTATTATAAGGAACTTTAATTCCACTTTTTTTAATAATTGGAAATGTAATTTTATTAAGTAATCTAAGTAATCTCTATGTTCATAGCCTTTGGGGAACTTATTTATTTATTTTTGTAAAATTGGAGGATTTATAGTAATTTGATTTGTGAAATGAAATATCAAAATAATTTAATTATCCATTTATAAAAAGAATATAAAATAAGTAGTATTTAGTTTATTTTATGGAATAATATTATCATTTTAATATTTAATTGGTGATAATAGTTTCAAAATAAAAAGTAAAAAAATTATATATATTATAATTTAATCATATTTTTATCAAAATACAAATGGGTGGAAGTTCCAAGCCTCTTTAAAATCTATATAAAGTAAGCATATTGAAAAAAGCCTTCTTTTGGTCATATCTTATTGTATATTGGAAAGTACTTTAAGCTGACATAATCAACAAATTAGGATTTTCTTAACAAATGCATTCTAAATTTATATTTTCCATTAAAATTCAATTACCTTTTCAAATCTATCAAACACTTATAAGAGAGAAAATATAAGAAAACTATCCAATCATCAAAAAAGCAAAATGGGGCATTTAACTTAAAAGAAACTTTTAATTAATATTAATTTGATAAAAGTGAGATGAGATCATAAATGTCTGAAATTCACTTATATTAAACCTCTTTTATATATACATATAATCATGGAATTAAGGGTATAAACCATGTGGGATGATAGTATTTAGTGGTATTCCAAAAGTATAATGTTCTCTTGAAATGTTGGTAATAATATTAATGACAAACTTCTTTTAAATTTTAAAAATATATACATTTTCCGGTTTATAATTTTTATTTTTTCTCGACATTTTAACTCTTTTTGTTATAGAAAATAAATACACACAATGAATTATTTCACCACGGAAAACATATAATGTATAAGAAGAATCAAGGGGAAAAATGTTTGCTTAAAAAAGAGTTAAGTAAATTGTAATTAGTGTTGTTATTGTTAACAGAGATTTTGTAATCAGTACCAAACAGGGAAAAAGAAAAAGAAAGAAGAAAGAAAGAGGAAAAATTACGTGGGTTGGGTGACTCTAATCCCTGGGCCCAAACACGCCCTTTTACAGCCACTAAATCGCCGGTAGCGTAAAACCCCAAACTGCCATTTTCGTTGCAGAAACCACTAGTTAAACGATGCAGAGATTCTGCAGCAAGCTCCGGTGTTTGGCTCTTCGATCAACCCAAACTCTTCCCTTTCTCTCCGCTTCTCGTCACCTTCTCCATCACTCGTCTCCTCCAATCCCTTTGATTTCAACGAAATGGAGCGTCAACTCCCTCCTCAATAACAATGCCGCATCACCTCCCCTCGCCGTCAACTCATTCCGTTATTCTCCACTGCCTCTCTCCGTAAGCTTCCGGTCCCTTTTCATTTTCCTGGGTTATGGAAATTTTTTCATGCTTTTAACGAAATTATGTTTTCTTTTTAGGTGGTACAAGTCCGGCATGTTTCGTCGAGAGAGCGAGCCAAGAGAAGGAAGCCTATGACTCCTCGTACTTCCAAAGTCAAGAAAATTAAGATGAAATCTTATTCGTAGGTTCATGCTTTTGTAGTCGCATTTTTTGGTTTGGGGGAAAATATTTTTAGATTTGTTTGGTTTAATCGTTTAATTTGGATTTGATTAGGTCCTATAAGTCCAGATTTAGGGTGATGAGTGATGGGCATATTCGTCGCTGGAGGGAAGGCAAAAATCATAATGCACACTTGAAGGTAACGCCGTTTTTGCAATTCTTCCAATTTAATGTTCTTATTTTGGGTTGGAGTCCTTTTTTGAGCTGAGGAAATGCTTCATTTTATGTAGCAATTGTTCTTTATATGCCCTTAGTGCTACTAAAATTCTGATTTGTAAGATAAGCAACCAACAAGAACAAGTTACCTAGGATAGTTACTAACTTCTAATATTATCAAGGGTAAACATAATTTTAGATGTCTCAGTGTCAGTGAGGTGAGGAGTAGGGTGCGTGCTAATGACTTTTAAACAGGGTTATTGAGGAGTTCAAGGAAATCAGCTAATTTTTAATTGTTAGAGATTTGAAACCTACTGTTTATGAAGCCAGTTATGGAACTGCCTTTTAAAATGTCTATCTATTAATGTTCAACCTTCTTAGTTGCTTGTGGAATTATGATAGAATACATGTATCAAGCTGGATTATGTGTGTCTGTGGCTGTGAGATGTGATGGTGGGAATATAATGGTGTGTTTAGCCTTACTTTGAACTTTTAACGCAACATGAATTTTTGGGTTTCATGTTAAAGGGGTATTCAGGGGAGTTTCCTTATCATTTTAGGGTAGTAACATGGGCTCCATGGCATAATTGCGGTGTTAGCTATTCAGTTATGGATATACTGTTTATATACTTTCGCTGTGTATTCTGGTAATTTTGAAGCCTGACATTGTTGAAATGCATCAAATCACAACCATGCACTTTTACTGCAAATTTTGGTTCACTCCTTGATGGGGAGCAATGGTTTGATGCAAGTATAAAAAAAGGGGAAGATCAAGAATATAAAGGCAAGCAGAGTCAAATGTTTATGGCTCCTGCTGGGCAGGAGGAATGATGCTGTGATGTGTGTGCATGCACGCATGTATATTTCCTTTGATATGCTTTCTTGTCTTCTGGTATGTTTATAATTATTGTTTCCAGTGGATCTCGCACTCTTGTTTTTCATTTAATGAAGTTATTTTTAAATGTATTAGATTTAAAAATAGATTAGTCTGGTCCCTGTTGGTTTTCAGAAAAATCTTCAAGATTGTACAGAAGATATATTGAAATTATCTATTATGGATAAAGACCTTTGGCCGAAGGCTGTAACATTGTTCTTTGGTATTATACAGGATTATTGTGCTTAAAGAAGCTTATGCTTAGTGAATAGATGCCTTAGACAATAAACGAAGTGTTGGAAATCACGAGATCTCAAAATCATTTTCCTTTCCTCTTTCAAGTCCAATCAGTATAATATAATTATATTTGCTTCGTTTTTTTATTCTAAAGCTTCTCTTAACTCTTCTAAGTCTTTAAGAGCAGATAAAGAGTGTTGAAAATCAATGACTCGTCTTGCAATGTAGTAATATCTTGTTGTATGATGCAGTCCAAAAAATCAAGACGGCGACTAAGACAACCTGCTATAGTACCAGCCGCATATGCGAAGGTGATGAAGAAGCTCAATTTTTGTGGTTGAAATTTCTAGAAGCCATCATCTTTAGACATGAAATAGGAAGGTGTCCGCTTCTGCTCTTTCCTTTGTGCCCTCTGAAAGGTTACATTCAACTATATGACACAAACATGTAGTAGCTGGAGGATTGAGAAACAATTAATAAGCTTTATGTTATGTGGCGTTTTTTTTTCCTTATCAAGCCATTAGATGCTTATTTTGATTTTTGGATTACTATGGATTATAAGTAACTGTTGATAATTCCTTTTACAGCTCTTTGTGGAGGGGATTGTTTCATTTTGAATTGATGTTGATACCATAGGTACTAGTAACTTAGAGAAGGTCAGCAGCATATGATCTGACATTGCCATGTACGCAGGCTTCCTGGTGTAACACACCGCGAATGCTTCAAGTAAAACATTGATTTTTCTTCTCTCTCTCGATATATTATTTTTATACCATTATTCGTTATAAAGTTCATTGTTTTATTTTGAATCAAATCACGGGATATGTTATTTTTATAATTTATCCTATTAAAAATAGAAGTGACGAAGTTAAATCTATACAAATGAGATTAATAAAAACATGTTTTTATTTTACTTAAAACGTGAGTTAATCTGAAAAATTAATGGCTCGAAGTGAGTTGTTTTGCATTTGATGAAAACATAATTTATTTATTTACATTAAGCTTAAAAAATATCAAGTTGATAATAAAAAATTGAACTCTCCTAAATAGATTGAAATCTTTTATATTGGAGCGTTTGATTTAAAAGTTTGAATAGAAACAGAGATTAAAGATAAATATTTCTTGTATTTTGCATTTGAGCATTTAACTCATTGATTGGTATAAGTAAGTTTCGAATCCCCTTTCTCAATTATAAAAAAAAAATTTCGTGTACTCCAACGTTTTGATTATAATTCGAATGCCTTGGCACAGATCCAGCGTGCCAGAGTCTTTGGTTCACTGTTGGATTTTTATGGGAACTTTTGCTTCTGGAGCTCCTGCCTCAGCCCATTTTGAAAATTGGAATTCCCGCCCAGAGAGACCAAACCATCGAAGCTCTCAACCTTGGTTAAAACCCTGCTTCTCGAAAATATACCAACCTTTTATCGATATGCTTTTCAGATGCTGCTGAGTAAACCGGTGAAAGCCAGACTGCACGCTTCTCGATGCGGTGGCCTTCCGCTTTTGCTCTGCTACACGCATGTTTGAAATTCGTTTTTTGTTTGGTTTCGAACGATTTTAATCTTTGAAATCATCTAAATTACTTTTACTGGTTTTTCGTTTGTACCATTATAGTTATGAAGCCATGCAGAAAATCCAAGCAAGAATCCGGATCTTCGTCTCTTTCTTTAGTCAAAAGCGGAGACGAGAAGGAAGAGCGGCCAGTGCCTCTAGCTATAAACCTCCCGGAAGGAATGGCCGCCGATAATAAGCTTCGACCGAGAAGATTCCCGAGCCTCTTCCCCGTTCCGCCAGCTCATGACGGTTGGTCGTCGTGGAAATTCTATGAGGAAACGGTGCGCAGGAGCTGCCTGAGAAGGTCGTCGAGGCTGTCGGCGTTTGTTGGGCGGGAAAGTGCCAATGTGGGGCCCATTGTGAGTGTGGAAAGGAAAAGTGATGATAAAATTGAAAATAAGGACAGTCATTGTCGAATAAATAAGGTCAGAACATTTGTGGATGATACGAGTCTTAGACGGTCGCCTAGATTTCCTTCCACTTCTGCTGAAGCTCAGAGCGGAAGAACTCTTTCTCTTTCCATCAAGGTACTGAGGAAAAAAGGAAAAATTTTCCCACAAATTGGAAGCATTTGTATTCACATTTTAGCTTGTAGCCTAAAAAATTGTTTTTGTTCATATATATATATATATATGGGACCAACTTGCCCGAGGAAAACTGAATTAAAGAAAATTGACACGTTGGCAGTGTAAATTGCGGTAAGCAGTTAACTAGGTTTGGTACTAAATGGATACTGGGACCAGATTCTTTCACTTTTTGCACTTTAATTATTTATTTATTTTTTTGCGAAGAAGGTTTTTAATTGAGAGTGGTTTTGTTAAGTTAGCTGAAATGAAGAACTTATGTGTGAACATTTCCTGTTAAACTATCATGTGTTCTACATGGAAATGTGGGTCTAATTTTAGCTAAATTTATGGCTTCTTAATCCTTCTAAGAAAAAGCTTTCCAATAGCTGTTTGCTGCTATGTTTGATCTGGGTCTTTCTCATTTCTTACCTGTTTCATTTGTGTGAATTTTTTGGGTTGTGCAGGGGAAAAGCTCTGAAGGCCAAAGTTTTGAGTTAAAGTGAGTAGTGATTTCTCGTTTCTTTGAGTGTTTAATTTTTAATATATATTACAGGCATGGCCAATCTTGCTCAACATTTTGTGTTCATCACCTTTTTGCTGTGTGTCATTGTTAATACAGTTCTGCAAACTACATGTTTTTGCTGCAGTGAAAATAAAGAAGCAAAAATTATGAATGTTGAGAGCATGAAAGTAAAGGGTTTGAGGAGATCTCCAAGATTGACTTTGGCCTCACCTGAAACCAATGGCAGCTCTTCAGAACCTATGTTCAAATCCTCTGAAAAAGTTTCTTACTCTAAAACAAGATCTTCAGGTAAAGTGATTGACAAGCTATTATGGCCCAAGGATGCAAATAAAGGATCTGTGCCTTCAAAACATAATGGCCCGAACTTTTCTGGTGAAATGCAAAGGAGAAAGTCTCCGAGGTTGGTTGCAGAGACTGATAATTGTGGTGGTAATAAGTCTTTGAGAAAATTTGAAGTTCATAACTCAAGTTTTTCCATTGGAAAGAAGCTAAGAAGATCTCCGAGAGTTAGTCAGGCTACTAAAAATAGTTGCAGTAATGTGTCTATTAAAAGATTGGATACAGATGAAACGGGCTTTTCTGGGTTGGGAATGTCTCCTAGTTTCATGCAGGCAACAGAAAATGGTGATAGTGATGTACATTTTACAGAGCATAGAAGGGAAATGAGGAGTGCAAAGCAGTTGAAAATACCTTTCTCACATTCTACATTGTTGGCTGAAGTTTGCTGTGCTGAAGTAGACTCTTCTCCCATTAGATTATCCAATTCATGTAATGAACACCCTTCCAAGAAATTTAAGGTCTCAGCAGCAGATTCCGATATGGGAAAGCCAGATGAAAAGTTCTCAAAGAAGATCAACGACTCGTCTCATTCAAAAAATAACAAGAGGAAACACAAGAGTGATCTAATATTTAGTGGCAATCCAATCCCTGATGATGAGGCTCAAGAGAGGTGGCGTTGGCGGTATGAAATGAAGGTGGCTGAGTTTTTTTTTTTTCTTGAAGTGTCTGCTTCTGTCTCCCCTTTATTGTTTGATATGAAGTAAACTGGCCAATGTTATTTCTTTGATTGATTGGTTGACTGAAGTAGTGGCCATAAATTTGAGCTTTGTTTTGCATGTCTGTTTTCTTTTCCTCTCCATTGTTTTAACTATTGTTTTCAATGTTGCTTGATATGACTTTATTTTTCGATTGTTTCTCAGTTGATGAGGTTAAGTAAGAGCCAAAGGGGTATCAGGCAATGTTGAAAGAACAAATAAAATTGGACAGGAAAAGAGAAGAGCCATACAGAATCAAAGCTGAAAATTACATCACTAATTTAGATTACTTCAGTCTGCCCCATCAATCAAAATATAATTTCATTGGAGCTTGATTGGTTTCATTTTGTTCTTAAGAATTTGATCATTTGGCATGTTTTTAATGAATTTGGCTTTGCTTCAACATTCATTAGCACTGATTGTACAACATAACTTCTTTTAGTATTCAACATAGATACAAAGGTTAGACCTCTAGCTTTAGCTACTCTGGGCTATCAGTGTATGCAGTTTGCTGCTATAGTGTTCATATCCAATTAGTTTCACAGAGAATGGGTCTGGGATAATCTGGATAATAAAATTAAAATAGATTCCACTTTGCAGTTTAGTTATTTCAATGCTGATTGTGAATATCTTTTACTTTGCAGCACATCAAATCTAAGAGAAAGAGCGTCTCATTGGAGTAAGTAGCTGTCTACAAGCTGCAGCTGTTTTGGAGCTTTTGTTGTCTTGACTTAACATTTATGTGAAATTTGCTTCTAAATTTTTTCTTTTTCTTTTCTAATAATTCTTTCTTTGGTTTCTAATTCCTGTTAGTATTGTGATAGTGATGATGATGAAGACAAGATAGTATGGAATGTGGAATGCCATTATGCTCAAGCTGAAATTGATGGATGTGCTATAAATCTTGGGGATTGTGTATATATTAAGGTAAATGCACTCTGCCCACGGTGCACTTTGGATTGATTTTGTTTTTATATTTTGCTGACCTGTTCTTGTTGGTGAGATGTTTTTTCATTGTGCATATAGTCTAACTTACATGTAGTTTTACTCTTGTAATGTTACATATAGTCCAGTCTTATCATCAAATCCATTTTTGTCTTGTCTGCCTATGCCTCCTCTAAATTTCAATAATTTGGCCATTGAAGCAAGAAAACTCTCATGGGATAAGCAATTTTTGCAGGGTGATGAAGCAAAGGAGCACATTGGAAGGATATTAGAATTTTTTAAAACAACCGATGGAGAAAACTATTTTAGGGTCCAATGGTTTTATAGAGCTGAAGATACAGTGAGTACAGAAATTAAAATTTTTTTAGGTCATGCAATATTTGTTATCCTGACATTTGTTGCTCTGCTTTTGTGTTTCATTGAAAGGTTTTGAAACAAGAGACTGCTTTTCACGACAAAAGGCGTCTTTTCTATTCGACCGTAATGAATGATAATCCTATAGATTGCATTATTTCAAAAGTTAGTGTTACACAAAGATCACCTACGGTATGCTTCTTTTGATTTTAATTTACTCACATTTTTTCCTGTTTTACTATTCCAATTTTTTATAAACCGCTTCTACAAATCTTCTTGACTTTTCATCTACTTTTTTTATCAATCTCACAACTATAGTTGTTGGAATTGTTGGATTTATTTTCTTTATTTATCTTTTGTAACTTATTGCAGTTGGGTTTAAAATTGAATTCTATTCCTCAATCTGATTACTATTTTGACATGGAGTATTGCGTGGAGTATTCAACTTTCCGCACCTTGCCAACTGGTAAGTTTTTTTTTATGTGCTGGTAATGGTGTTTAACTGTTATTTAACTCTATTTGTGTTGCCTGAGCAAGAGAGGGATGGCTGCAGAGGTTTTGAAGATTTTTTTTTGCATGGGATGTGTTTAAAGTATGTGGGTTTGTGTTTCACCAATGGAGTTTGTGGAGTTCTGCAAACTCCTCGTGTATTTAAGTTATGGAAATTTATTTCAGTTTATATGGCCAATTTACTTGAATGATACAAAGTGGTAATGGTGTAAGTTGTTGAGCTTGATGTCATTCCATCGTAGAGAGCAAGAGTGAGGGAAATGATCTTTATTTTGAAGCATTTATGACCTTGGCTAGGGCCAACTGTAACCAACACTCATCCTTTCTTTGCTAATGTAGTCGAATGATACAAATTAATATCTTTTAAATCTTGTCTATTGTCTTTATAGCAGGAATTGTTAATGATTATTTTGGTTGTATATTTCTCATTTTATGTATTCACGTGGGAAAAAGTTGATGCGTGTTTTAATATTCTGCAATCCAGCAGTAAGACAAATTTTATAATTTTGCTGTAGAGTGCATAAACTGGTAAGTGCAATGGTAATATATCTTGATAAATGATGATCATGTTGCTTATATATGTATCTGGTTTTCTTATATTGGTTCAGATGATTCTTTCAAGAGCTACAGTTCATCAAACTGCTGTAAGGGGATTTTCCTTACAACTCCTCCAGCCTTTTCAGCAAATATTCCTAGTTGTGGAACTCACAAGGCAGAGCTCGCACTGTTAGATCTTTATTCTGGTTGTGGTGGAATGTCAATGGGATTATGCCTCGGCGCCAAAGCATCTTGTATTGATCTAGTGACGGTAGTTCATTTCAATTAGTAATAACCTTGTATTTCATGATTCATTCAATAAATAAACTTTAAAGTTTTCCTGTATTATATATCTTACATTCTGCATTTTAGAAATGGGCTGTTGACAGTGATAAGTCAGCATGTAAAAGCTTGAAATTGAATCATCCAGAGACACATGTGAGTATAGTTGCCTTATATTTTACAACTTGCATTTGGCGTGCCCCAAAACCTTTATATAATACTATTTTATTCTATATAGGTTAGGAATGAAGCTGCTGATGATTTTCTTCAGCTACTGAAGGAATGGGAAAAGCTTTGCAAACGATATGCAGTTGAAAATGCAGGAAGAAGATATTCATCAAGATCCACAACCTCCCAAGCAGCAGGGAATGATGCCAATTCTCCAAATGATGGTGAACTTGAAGTTTCCAGTCTTGTTGATATTTGTTATGGTGATCCATGCGAGACAGGCAACTGCAGTCTATACTTTAAGGTGGGTGATAAGATATCTATTTCATCACTATCTCGTGATGATAGTTCCTTTCCAGCCTTTTTTTTTTGGTAATTAAATTGATCTTTGTTTGTGTCAACCTATTCTACTGTTTCAGTAGTCATTTGGTTTTGTATCATGTTCATATTTAGTGGAGATTGCTTATGCTCATAGCTGTTTTGTTAGGTGCGGTGGAGGGGTTATAGTGCAAGTGAAGATACGTGGGAACCGATTGAAGGCTTAAGGTATACTAATTGCTGCCATTATTTCAGTCTTGAATTGGGGGAATATTTACTTACTCATTCAAATCTCTCAGCAATTGTCAAGAATGTATACAGGAATTTGTAAGAAAAGGTTTCAAGTCCAAAATCTTACCCCTTCGTGTAAGTTTTCTTTAATCAGATGTGCTAGGTGGATGCTTAATCTGGAGTATCTTCCATAGTTGGAATAATATTTTATGAATGACCTCTCTTGAATGAATTAATTTAACCAGGGCAATGTTGATGTTATTTGTGGGGGCCCTCCATGCCAAGGAATTAGTGGCTATAATCGCTATAGAAATGTTGATTCTCCACTGGATGATGAAAGAAATCGTCAAATAGTGGTCTTCATGGACATTGTGGAATACTTAAAACCAAAGTTTGTTTTAATGGAAAATGTGGTTGATATTCTGAGATTTGACAAGGCTTCACTTGGAAGATATGCTTTAAGTCGGTTGGTACACATGAAATACCAAGCACGGCTTGGAATAATTGCAGCTGGTTGTTATGGTCTTCCTCAATTTCGGTTGCGTGTTTTTGTGTGGGGGGCACAACCTAGTGAGGTAAGTTTTCTAGCTTTTTGCACTAAATTGAATTAGAGTGCTCCTTCACCCTATCTGAAGTAGTGCTACCTTATCCACCTGTAAATTAAATTATTCAGCAGGTTATGTACAAATTTAATGATTTCAGTCTTCTATGATCTCTTGCTGACCATCTAACTGCCCTTCTTTTATTTGTCTCTTTTTTTTTTTTTGGGGGGGGGGGGGGGGGGGGGGGTTTGGTTTTGTGTGGTGATTTTGTGTATGCAGAAACTACCACAGTTTCCACTTCCTACACATGATGTTATTGTCAGATATTGGCCTCCTCCTGAGTTTGAGGTTGCTGTTGTTGGTTCTTCTTTTCCCCTCTAAAGTGCTTTAACCAGCAACTCTCCATCCATATAATTCTGTTTGTCTTCATTGTGCAGCGCAATACTGTTGCTTATGATGAAGACCAACCTCGTGAGGAATTGGAAGAAGCTCTTGTTCTCCGTGATGCCATTTCTGATCTCCCAGCTGTAGTTATCATGTTTATTTTACTGATTAACCACTTCATAGACTCAGCAGTGCTCTGTTCCTTTTGATTAATTAACTTTTTTATAGGTTGCAAACAATGAAGCTCGCGAAGAAATGACATATAGAAAGCCTCCTGAAACTGAGTTTCAAAGATATATAAGATCAAGTAAACATGGTAATTTCTTTTTCCTTTAACTTCAGGAATCACCTTGGATTCATCTCATATTTTAATGACTATAAATTTCTTGTTCTAACTTTTCAAAAAAAAAAAATTCTTGCTGTATAACTGCCTTTTTTTTTCTCTCTATCTGAGTATTTAGTGGCAGTTCTCTAATGTCAAAATAATGTGCCATTTGTTGGATTCTGAACAGATTTTATGCCTTATGATCTACCTTATGTTGCAGTTGTAGATCAAAATATGTAATTTTCCTTTCAAAAAAGTCTTGGATGGAAATTATTTGTCAGTAATATAATTGATTTGGGCCTTCACTTCTGCTTTTGATGGTTGGTGTCTAATATGAAGTTTCCGACAAAGTTGGTTTGGAACTTTTTTAATCCATTTTATTAGAACAAAATGAAAGATTTATGGTAGGGATGCTTAGCATGAAATTCTGAAAAATCTGGTAATAGCTGTAAGTACCCAACATGGGTACTTAGGGTGTTTCTTTTTAGCCTGGTAGGCACAGCAGTTGGATCTTGTAGGATCAACAATTGGTGGCATGGCCGTTAAGTTGCAGTCTCTGCTCGTTACAAATGAAAATAGAAGTTCAGATCTTCAGCCATGAATCAAGGGAATACCTTCTACATCTTTCAGTGGGCTGTAATCAGGAATGACCAGCTAATCTCTGACCAAATATTAACTTTGCTTTGAAGCACTGTGACAGGCATATTATGGACTTGGGAAAGGTGAGGGGTGATTGGGATGTGGGAATGTGTTAGGCATTGTTTAACCAATGATCATTTTAAAGTAAGTCCCTATAATAAGATTTGAGGAAGTTGCAAAAGCATAGAGGAAAATTGATTATAATCGAGTAGAAGGTTGCTACTTCTCTGCAGTCATTTCTGGTGTGTGGTTATCCAGAGGTTTTAGTAAGTGTGCTGGTTAATTTCAATTTCTTGACAATTTGTCCATGGGAGTAAAAAATTTACACTATAATATTTTAAAGTATTTTCAGAAAGTCTCAGGATGAAAAATTATGTATAAGCATGCATCATGGATCTTGGGCCTAGCATGTGAAACGCTATTGACCTATGCAAAGTCATGATGCAGCATTGAGTTGGTCAGCATCTCAAATGCTAATTCAAGTAAAAATGGGTTCAGAGTTGAGCATATGCAGCAAATCTAGTAAAATCAGTGCTGTTTGTGTCGAGAAAAAGTTGCTTCCTTTTTTTCTGTTTGACCCTGGGTGAACCAAAGAATTCTAGTTACAACCTCCATTTGTTGTATATGAATATTACAGAAGAGAGAGGAAGCATAGTGCCAAGCATAGGCCCTTTATTTTTTTTCCCTCTAATTTTTGTCTACCTTTTTCCTGGCTCTGCAGAGGTAACTGGTTCTGCATTAAATGGTGCTAAGAGAATAAGCAACCCACTGTATGACCATCGCCCTTTCCCATTATTTGAGGATGATTACACAAGAGTTTGTCTAATCCCAAAGAGAAAGGTTTTTTAAAATTGAACCTTAAATTAATACATGTAACTTTCTGGCCCCATTTTTATTTCTAATTTAGAAGTTTCTTTAGGGAGCAAATTTCAGGGACCTCCCTGGTGTAATCGTCGGAAATGACAATGTGGCTCAGAGGGATCCAACACAGAAAAAAAAGCTTTTACCATCTGGAAAACCATTGGTGAGTTTCTTCCTTTTCCATCAGAACAACAATGCATCCATTTAATCTGTGTCCATGTGTATAGAATATGCATGCACATGCTTGTGCCTGGGTGGTTTTGTTTCTGTGTGTTCTTTAATGAATATGCTATATAAAGTAAAGCTGAAAATTGCTGCATACTGTGACTGCATGTCAACATGTGGGGCATTTTCTTAATCTTCTTTCATTTTCCTCTGCAAACTCTGATGAAACAGCAACATAGGTTATATCTCTTTAATAGGAAAACCTGAAAATGATCCTAGTGCAAAAAGGGAATGAGATGACAAAACATGTTTTCTACACTGTGAAATTGATTGCTGATGTAAATTCTCTTTCATGTGCTTTTAGGTACCGGATTATGTTTTTACATTTGAACAAGGGAAGTCTAGAAGGTTAGATATTTCTTTTTTAGCAGTGTTTGTGATTTCAACAACCCTTGCCTCCTCCTCTAAAACAAAAAGAGGACCAAAAAGAAGAAATTAATGTTATCAATATATGTGCAGACCATTTGCAAGATTATGGTGGGATGAGACAGTGCCAACTGTAGTAACTTTCCCTCAATGTCACAGCCAGGTCTCACTTTGATCTATTTTAGTTTGTAAGATCACCCATTTGCAGTCCTTGGATACACTTGTGAGTTTTTGGACTTGTGTAGGCAGCTTTACATCCGGAGCAGGATCGAGTTCTCACAATCCGAGAATATGCAAGGTTGCAAGGTTTTCCTGATTATTATAGATTCTGCGGGACAATTAAAGAGAGGTATGATAGTTTCTAGATATTATCAAATTTAAAATTCTAGTTCTCAGGTATGTGTGCCTGGTAACTACAGTAAAATATCAAATCTGATATCTTTCTGCTTATTCGAAGAATGCAGCTTTTGTGTCGAAATATGATTTATAAAAGCAAGGAAACTTATGAATATTTTTTTTATGAATTGCAATTAAGAAATATAATCGGCTTTTCTGATACGATTAGGTATTGTCAAGTTGGGAATGCTGTTGCTGTTCCTGTTGCTCGAGCCTTGGGATATGCATTGGGCATGGCGTTTCAAAAACAGAGTGGGAATGAACCACTGATGACCCTCCCTCCCAAGTTTTCTCTTTTGACCAATACCCAGTTAGCAAAATCATTGGCGCAAAACCCTTCTTGAATTCATATGTTTAAGCACCTTTGATTGATTCTTTGTATCACTGACATAAATTTTTTCTTGCAAGGCCATGCTTGTATCCAGGAGGCGAGCAATTGGCAACTGGCAAGCTTGCAATCTGATTCTCTTGTAAAATCTCATAACTGAGTTTATTTCTCAGAAAATCTGTTTCACTCTTCCCATAAAGAAACTCATGAAACTTCTTTGGTTTGAAGTAGCCACCTTGGTTTGTATGCTGATTTATTTCTGAAAATTTTTATTATTTGAAAGTAAAAAAAAATTATGTGAATGAGATAAAGAGAAGAGGCATGGATGAATGCTCCCCTGTAATTAAAGCTTGCATTAATTATGAAAAATGTGGTAAGGCGTGCATTAATGCTATAAGATTTGTGACATTTACAGTTGAAAAAATTATGTAACAAAACAAAAGAAATTTTTTATGAAGATAATTTATATCCAATATTCTATTTTTACTTTTAGACATTAATACTCTTATATTTTTTATATTACAAATTTATTTTCTATTTTTATTTTTTCATGTTAAAAAATATTTAACATCCGTTTTAGAAGACAAAAAATTAAACTTCAATATAAAATAGGTAAAAATTAGAATTTTTATTTTAATTTTCTTGAAAGTAAAAAAACAACAGACATTTAAGGGGGCAAAAAAAAAAAAAAAAACATTTTATATCATTTCGTTCTTCATGCGGTAATTACTTTCCTAGGCCTTCCATTCAAAAGTCAAAACCCTTGGCCAGGGTTTAAGCATTTGATTGTTCCCCCGTTTTTGTCCAGAGCTTTCCAGGCGCGAACGAAGGACAATGGCAGCTCGATTCTTGATTTCAAGAAGTTCACCCAAAAACCTCACCCAACTTCTTCGACCATGTCTCCAGCACTCTCACTTCCTCACCACCACCACCCTTCACTCTTTGGCACCTCTTCCCACAAACTCAAGGGGCTTTTCCTCTGAACCTCCCGCTTTTGCCTCCGATGCCCGTGTCCCGGCTACGGTCATCACTGGTTTTCTCGGTTCTGGAAAGGTCTCATTTCCTTTTAATTAGTCTGATAAATGATTTGCTTTGCTTAGCTTAGCTTCATCCCCAATTTTTATGGTCTTTTGTGATTTTTTTTTAATAATTTTGATTTTTTAATGCAGACTACTCTCTTAAATCATATTTTAACAGCTCAACATGGCAAACGTATTGCTGTTATTGAGAACGAGGTACTTACATTGATTATTAGATTATTTAGTTTTTTTTTTTTGGGAGGGGGGGTGCAATTTGTTTTATCCGTTGGAAGGCTAGATGTGAAGCTGTGTTTGAACTTTCCTCCCCTAACCCTATCAGCATTATTACAAGAGCAGAGGCTGCAGTTACAGAATTTTTAAACATCATGGCAGTTTCTCCTAACAGTTCAACAGATGACGGTAGGCAGACAATTTTGAATGAAGAGTATTGGAAAGCCCATCCTGTTATGGAGCCTTCCATCAAGAAAGTAGGGAAGCTGGAATTGGATTTGTAGGTCGAGATAATACTGGTTGTGTAATTGATGGTATTCTTATAGTGCTTGATTTGCAATAAAAGTTCCTTTCTTTTTTTGGCCAAAAAAAAAGTAGAATTTATTTATGTTGAGGGATTTTTCTTTGTTATTTTATACGCCTTCTTAAAAAAGTTCATTGTTACTAAATTTGCTAATTGTATTAATTGCAATGTAGTTTGGTGAGGTGGATATTGATGGATCATTGGTTGCTAGTCATTCATCTGCATCTGAAGAAGACATTGTCATGGTCAATAATGGTTGCCTATGCTGTACCGTGCGTGGAGATCTTGTTAAAATGCTCTTGGAGCTGGTTAAGAAAAAAAAGGACAAATTTGATCATATTGTTATAGAAACCACAGGTGTGTCATGGTAAATTGATAATACAAGGTTTTTACTCAGGTTTAATTTATGACGTATAATGTCAGTTGCTATTTTAGATAATGATGTCTGTTTAAGTTGTCAGTTTTAGGCTAGACATTGGGGTTACCTCGTTAAATGCGTCCAATAAATTGCTCAAAGCTCCACTGCTTTATTTACTCATGAAACTCTTATTGCAGGTCTTGCTAAGCCAGGTCCTGTTATAGAAACCTTTTGTTCTGATGAACTGGTTTCACGATATGTGAAACTGGATGGAGTTGTCACCTTAGTTGACTCAAAGCATGCCATGAAGCATCTCAATGAAGCTAAACCAAGATTTGTTGTGAATGAGGCAGTTGAACAGGTTGCTTATGCTGACCGTATAATTTTGAACAAGGTGAACATTGATTTCTCATTTTAATTTTACATGGCCTTCTCTGTGCATCTTGATCTTGCTCTATTATGGTCATATTGAAGAGTATTGGATGGAACATTCAATATACTTGTTGCTCTTCTATTTATAATGTTTGTTACTTGTTTTGATTTTAATTGCAGATAGATTTGGTGACTGAGGGCGACTTGGAGACACTGACTGATAAAATCAAGGTTCACATTTGGATTGCACATGAATTCTATGTTTGGTTTGTAAATTTAATGGAGAAGAGAAATGGAATATTAAGGAAAGGATTAGCACTATGCTCTAGTTGTCTCTGCAGAGTTTTCTATTTCATTAGCACCATGCTAAAAATCAAAGTTTAATGTCAATTTTATCCATGGAAGTAGCATTCAAGTAACAACTTCTGATTTTGGTGCTTTCCAGCACATTAATGGCGTGGCACAAATCAAGAGAGCAAAATTTGGAGCTGTAGACATGGACTTTGTTTTAGGAGTTGGAGGATATGATCTAGAAAGGTCACTTGTTACTTACTTCACTTGTTGACCATTTTAAACAATTTCTTTTTCTTTCTTATCAACATATATATATTTTCAATTACCCTTTCCTGGCTCATGCAAATGTATTTTCACTAGCTGTTCACTTCTCTTCTGTAGCTGACATCTTTGCTAAAAGTTCAAAGTCCTGTATTTTGCAGAATTGATTCTGAAGTTCATGCAAATAATTCTCACTGTGGCGACCATGAACATGATGTGCATGGTAATATGTTATCTTTTTGTATTTCTTTCCTATGTTTGTTCTTGTATTTTTAATCTCCTTTGTTTGTAATAAAAGATAAACTAAGAAAAATGGACAGGAATATTGATGATCTTTAGTGATTGCATCTTTCATAAATTCAAGGTTCTTCCCCCCAACCCCCTTCTACCTTTGCATCTTGCTGTCAAATTAGTGGTTCTTCTCTCACAGAGTTGTACCTAGGTTAGCTTGATTTTCATTCTTGTCTTTATTTTAATCTATTTTATCTTATTTTCTTTCTACATTACAGGGCAGCACAAGGAGCATCATCATAATCATTTGCACGATTCTGCTGTCTCTAGTGTTAGCATTGTTTCTGTGGGAACCCTTGATCTAGATGAGGTAAGAAATATTTCATATGAAGCTCATATATTTTCCTTAGGATATCATACAAGGTTAAAATTTCTCAAACTGACCAAGGTCACTGTGAAGCTGGCTTTGCCACCTTTAAGGATTGGAATTTCATACAAGGTCCCAATTTGTAAATCAATTAGGATTAGGAAGGAGGATTGCTTGTCCCTGATAATGGCTGTGTGGAGCCAGAGAAATTGTAATTTTAGGGCCTGAGTGGGGTAAGTGTAAGGATTTTTTTCTTTTGGCATGGAAAGGATTTTTTACTTTTGGCATGGATGAATCAATCATGATGATGATTGAGTGATCTATGCTTGAAGATTTTATGGCCGAAAAGTTTAAATTTTGAGAACACACAAACAAATATAACCATCATTCTTTTACCAGAAATAGCCCTGCATCTACTGATTAAATTTGTCATTGTAACTTGTAAGGTTGCCTTAATTGTATTACCTCTCATTAGTCTTTGTTACTTGGTTGTGGATGAATCAGGTTGATGATTGGCTTCAAAGATTGATTGAAGAGAAAGGAGAGGACCTATATAGAATGAAGGGAGTCCTGTGTGTCAATGGTTTTGATCAGCGATATGTTTTTCAGGTTCCCATTTCTTCACCTTGTGTTTCCAATTAGCATCTGTTAACATTACAGTTTGTTTCTTATCTCAAAATTGTGGCTACCATGGCAGGGAGTGCATTCGACATTGGATGGCTGCCCAGGAAAAATGTGGGAACCTGATGAGAAGAGGACCAACAAGCTCGTATTCATAGGAAGAAATTTGGATGAGACTGCCCTTAGAAAAGGTTTCAAAGGCTGTCTAGTTTGATTGAAAGCTAAAATGGTTATAAACCCTTGTTGGTGCTTGTATTGCCATGACCTATTCTTAGGTAGGCGGGTTCATCTTCTGTACCGATTATAAGTCCCATCACCCACCTGGGGCATAAGCATGGCCCTGTTTGCTCACGTTTCCGAACTCCATGGTCAGCAGCTATCTCTCTCCTCTGCTGCTAGGTAGTAGAGGCACTGCTGCTTAGCTAAATACACCTTGAAATCCTCTTTGGAATCCCTTGTATACCCGTTAAACCCTGAAGTCTGAACACCAAACTGCTGTAATGTGCTTAATTTGATCAGTTTCCTTAACAATTGGGATGATGAATCCAGTTGCCTTTGTATCATTATTCAATCTGTATGTTTTTCCGGTGTAAATGTATCATTATTCAACTTTATGTTCATCAGAACCGTTTCCATTCTTACAAAAAGATGAAACTATGGCTGTCGTAGACTTTCCATTGCCACCAAAGGTCATAATCAAGGTTCAAAAATACAATCGAGCCGAGCTTGAGCTTGACGGTGTTGATCTTCAGCTCATCTAAACTTACCAACAACTCTCCATTTTCTTTCGTTCCAAAGTGTAGAATCTGCCAGGAAAATGCCAATGGTTAGCTTTGTTTGTTTTTTCTTTTTCTTGGTTCTGAATTCTGATTCTTCGGAAAGAATAAGCAAATCTAAGAATAGATTATGGAAAAATGGCAAGGACCAAAAAGGAGTTAAGATTCATTGGACAGCTTTTTTCACGGGGGGTTTGCTTGCACCCTCCTGTCTGTTCCTGTTCCTGTTCGGCCCGAAGCGAATATTCTACAGTCATTTGACGGACATCGCGACACGTGTACATTCTTGTCGGACCGTAGATGTGGATGACCCGCCGATTTCAACCTGGAAAATGACCGTTACATCCTCCCCTCGTGGGCCCCCCACGTGACTCTTGGAATATTTTATTCCTCTAGTTCGCCGGCGAATATTCCACGCTGGCGCTTACGTGGCACCACCACGATCTTCTTTATTCCACTAAGCGACATCTCCCCTCCAGCACCGTTGGATCATCAAACCTGAAAAAATCTAAACGGTCGAACTCCTGATGCAGATGTACACGGGAGAACAAGAGCGCAATTACCCTGTTGCGTTTGTGTGTTTTTGTTCGATTTGCAATGATGTTTGTTTGCTTAAGATTCGTCGCCGAGCTTTCCTCTGCATGTTCTTCGTTTAAATATAAAAATTCTCCTTCTGTTTCTCATTAAATAAATAAACAAATATCTCTGCTGATATATAACAAGTTGAAACAGCAAAAAAGGTTGATTTCAGTTTACATTCTTGTTCTCAATCCGATTCCGTCGGCCATTTTCGGCTTTGGATTCAAGGGAGGAATAGGGAATTCAACTCGCTTTGATTCCACTCAAAAACCCGCTTGAAAGAATTTCAGTTCAAAGAGAGAGAATTGAGGTGGTTTGGTGACTTTGGTCTGATGAGATGGAGAGATTAAGCTATGGAGCAGGAGGGGGAGGGAGCTTCGGGTACGAGAATGGGGTGGTGATGACAAGAGACCCGAAGCCCCGGCTGAGATGGACGGCTGATCTTCACGACCGATTCGTCGACGCCGTAACTAAACTCGGTGGCCCTGACAGTTAGTCTTCTTCTACCTCCTTACCCTGTGTTTCATTTTTCCATCTTTTAAAATTTTCTGCAAAAAACAGAGTACTATGATCAGATATCTCTGTTTTTAAATCTTGAATCTTGATGATACAATCATGAATTAAGTACCGTAAGAAATTTGTTCTGTTTCTTTTAAGTATAATCTTGTAAATTGTAGCTAAATCTGAGCTAGAAATGGTTGGATGAAGTTGTTAATCATGCTTGAATTCTTCTTACTCCCAAGTAACATTAGCAAGTACTACTACTTATCAGGTTCTTTTTATGGTCTCTCATTGGTTTTTGAGAACAAACTCCGAAGGCTAATTTGCTGCGAATAATTGTTCTCAGAAAGAATTCTCTGAATCAATGGAGTTTTGTGAAATTCTAATTGCATCCCATCTTCTCCGTTTTTATAATTTTGATTAAAAAAAAGAAACAAACCAGTATATCAGCTAGTCTAACATTTTGGGAAAATTCTGCTTGCAGAAGCAACTCCAAAGTCAGTCCTGAGGCTGATGGGTCTGAAGGGCTTGACATTGTACCATTTGAAGAGCCATTTACAGGTATACAAGACATGGGCATTTACGCTTCCATTGTTATCTTTTGCTTTTCAATTATATCTGAAACATTGAGTGTGTTATTTTGCTTTATTTTTTGTTTATTTTGGTAGAAATACAGGCTTGGACAGCAGGCCCGGAAGCAAAATGCAGTAGACCAAAACAAAGACAATGGTGGTGAGTTTGACAGACTATTCATTTCGACTAAAATCCCACTAATTCACTGTTATTTTTCCACAATCAACTATTACTTCTTATGGTGATTGGCCACGATTCCTTTCTAGGGAGTTCGTACGTACAGTTTAGCAATCATTCTCCAGGGACTATAACCAATTCACCAAGAGCTGACAATGAGCAACGGTACGTGCAAATATCTCAGCTCTATTTGTCATTTCTGTTTTGTAACCAGAATCTTTCTTGAGCTTTGAGTTGTCACATCAAACTTTTATAGCAGCTAGAAAATTGAGAATCTAGTTAGGATTACCCTCTTTTCAGATTGCCCTTTTCGCCTGTCAAATGGTAACATCCTGAGAGATAATTGAATGTGCAATGAAACAGACAAATCCCAGTGGCAGATGCACCGATCACTCAGCTGGAAGTACAAAAGACATTGCAAGAGCAACTTGAGGTTAATATCTCCCTTTCAAGGACAGATTATTTCTCATTATTTTTACCATTAATATACATCGGTATCGATCATATTTGCTTGTTCAAGCTTCTAATTAACTGTTGTTGAATTCTGCAGGTACAGAAGAAATTGCAGATGAGGGTAGAGGCACAAGGGAGGTACTTGCAGGCAATATTGGAGAAAGCCCAAAAGAGCCTCTCGTTTGACATCAACTGTGAAGGGAATGTAGAAGAAACAAGAGCAGAATTAACAAACTTCAACTTGGCTCTGTCGAGTCTCATGGAGAATGTGAATGGAGGAGCAGACAGGAAACCAAACGTGGTACAGATAAATGACGTTCCCAAGAAGGCCAACAGCTGGTCTGCTTTCCAAAACTATGGGGTGGGAGAAAGAGAGCGAAACAAAGATGTCAAGCTTAAAGTTGAAGGAGACTCCATAAATTTTGACCTAAACACCAAAGATAGCTTTGAATTTGTTGCTGTAAATGGAAACGAGCTTCAATCACACATGTTTTCATACCAGAGGTGAAATTCAAAAGGAAAAAACAGATATCCCATTAGTTATGATTTCATTTTACATCTCTTTGCATTCAATTTTATCCTATATTGTTAGCTAGAAATCTAGAAACAAACTAATTAGGTACATATCCTTTGGTAATTAGCAAATGCACTTGGTCATAATTAGTAGTATATGTTATCCTTCTACATAATAAAAGTGAGTCAAACCCAATGATTAAATCTATTAATCTTTATTAATTGATACTAGTAATAATTAATTTTTGGGACAAAGTCCTTTCTTTGAATTTGGGTGAACATTTACCACTCTTACTCATAATGTTTATTAAAATATTAATGTTGAGCTTTCCAAGGCATTTGTCCTCCACTGTTTCTTTTTCAGCCTACCCAATAATTCAATCTTGCGTATAATATAAAAATTTGATTTGGATCAAAATCCTGTTCGAAATTGGGCCAGAACTTGAAGACAAGTCTATTCGATTAGGTTATTCTTTGCCACTCGCAAATTTTTTCATTAAAAAAATATTAAAATCCTTTGACAGATTGTGATATGCATGATACTGATGTATATTTCCCCTAACATTTTCTTAAAGCAACTCAAACAATTTACCTTTTGTATTTCCAAATTCCACATTCCCACGATCATTGCCAAAATCATGAGTTCTTAATTATTGCATTTACTTATAATTATATATTACGTATTTATCGTATTATAAATTAATAAATTGAAGAATGATCTTATTAAATATGATATTTAAAGAATATACAAAATTTATTTATATTTTATTTTATATTATATAATTGTGATATTTTGTATTTTTGCTCTAATCTATAAACGCAAGAATCTTGGCTTTGTTTGGACACGATGAGTACCTAAATGTTTCCATGATTAGACTGGCTTTTATTACAACTAAATCCACTTGCTTGAAACTTGAACATTCTCATCTCATAATAATTTGGGTAGTTTGCAAGAACATGATCAAACGCACTTGATGCAGTAATTAAAGGTAATAAAAGAAGATGGAACCGAAAGCACAACAATCACATATGTTGATGTAATCAACAAGGGAACAGGACAGGAGTTGGAAAAAAAGAGTCACCACTTCCTACATAGGGTACGTAGGCGTCCGACAGGATTTAGATGAACGTGTTACGGAGTCCATAACAATGATATTGTATAACTTGGAATAACGTTATTTTTGCTTTAAGGTGAAAACCCTGGGAAGTTTGCATTTCGTTATGCGTAGATTTTCAAGTAATCATCCATGCGGGTGTACTCCACCTCTGGATAAAGCCTCGACGCTTCTTCACCACCTTCCCCTATTTCGAAGTTTGTCAAGCAACCTTCGTAAAAAATGTGATAGAAATGGCCCACGCCTACCTGCCCTGCAAAGTCCAGCCCTGCACAGACATGAAGAAATCTTTGTCAAATGATTAACTGATATGTAGTATCTCTTTTTCGAGCTATAAGCTAGAAAAATTTTATTAATATATCGTAAACAAAAGTTGAGTTAAGGAAAGACTGACAAGTACCTTTCATGGAGGCTAGGAAATCTTGTGCAGAAATGCTAATCTTCTCTAGTTTCTTCCCGGAAAGCTTCTCCCATTTCTGGATTAGCTGTGTTTGGGTGAGAATGTTCCCTGGAGGCCTTATATACAACGTTTTGTTCAATGTTCTGGGGTCATCTATTGCTTTAATCGTGTATGTTGCAATATCATCTTCGTCCATAAAAGCCACTGCAGCATCCATCAACCATGCACCATTTTTCCAAACACAAATCAGGAACAAATATTGTCTCTCAACATCGATCGTAATTACAGTATGTAATTCGTTTGTACCTTTAACATTTCCGTCCCCGTAGAGATATACTTTATCTTTTGGAGGAGTGAGCCTTTCAAGCTGTGAAAGGTTGCCGACAAAGTAACCAGCAAAGCAGTTGGCAACAACATAGGTGAAGGGGATGTTAGCATCCTCTATTGCCTTTCTCACAGCCATTTTTTCATCGAATGTGACCCTTCCCGGTTCCAGTGCACGTCCCATTCGAGCCGGATCCATACCAAACTCTGAAGGTAAGAAACGCTGCAATGTTGTCTTTACATTAATATTTACATTTAACATTTACGGTTCAAAAAAAATATTTTATAATAAAAATAATAATCTAAATATGTAGTATGTTTCAGAATAAATCACGAAATATTTTGAAAAAAATTATTTTTTTCCTTTATTTATTTTAGAGATAAACATGTTTATTGTTTTCATGTAATTTTGTAGCATCTTTTTTTTTTTCCTTCGTGTTGAGTGGATCATCCACCAGTCTGACAAAGAAATGGTTAGTGCAATACATTACTTTGTTTTCTAGTTGAAAATGGATAATAAAAAAAGAATAAATACAATTTATTAAAATGATTACAAATTAAGATAATGCTAAAAAAATGTGGGTCTTAGATCATGCAATCCTGAATATCCTCAGCCACCACCCCACTTTAAACTATTATAAATACAATACTGTCTGCAGCTTTCTCCATATATATATATAAAACTAAATTGGAAGTTTGTGCTTTGCATACGTAATAATACCTTCAAACAATGAAAAAGAAAAGCAACAAAAGAAAAGAAAAGAAGAGAGAAGCTAACGCCTCTTTGATGTAATTACATTAGAGGTTACCTTAACATTCCCAGCTTCTTTAATGGCTTCCACCAGCTTGAGCTGCAACAAAATGTTGTGGCTGCGAAAATGCACCCCAGACATGGTGCAAATGACAACATCGGCTTGCTTAACAGCCTCCACCAAGCTTTTGTGATCATTGAACGAGCCCTCCACAAGGTGAGCTCCTTGCTTCTTGAACGACAGTAACATCTCCAGCTTGTCGATGTCGAGCCCGATCTCCGGACGTTGGAGGACGTAGGTTTCATACCCCCGAGCCAAGCTTGCCTTGACAAGCCTCCGGCCGATATACCCAGTTCCCCCCACCACAAGAACCTTACTCTTGGCCATTGAGTCCTTGTTTTTCTTTGAAGAATATGACAACACCAAAGTTTTGTATATGTAGGGAGACTATCACAGCTTGGCTTTGTTTCTTTAGATACAAAATTACTAAAAGGGGAATAAAAAAAAAGAAAGGGAGCAGATATGCCCGTACTCTGCAGTGCAAGTTACTCTTAATAATTGGTTCACTATTTGACCTTGTCGGATTCAATGTTAATTTATTAGGCTACTTTTAATTCTTTGTGTTAGGCTAAATGTAAACTTTTGTTAATAAAATGAAAGATAAAATAAACAAAATCAACATCCATCTCTGAATACAAATCGAAATAATTTAAAAAATTTATTAAAAACAAAATAAATCACCTCAACCGACCTCAAATCTTATCCCCATTTTTTTTTCTTTTGCCTTCCACAAGTCTTTCTTGCAACAAAGCTATAATTCTTTTTTAAAAAATTAAAAAAAAATTGTCCTTTAGATTTTGGGTTATGGTTTTGGTTAATGGTCATGAAGAGTGGGTAGGTGCGTTAGGTGGGGTTTGCTGAGTACATGCAGCTCTTTTTTCTTCCCTAGAGTTTTAGTCCCTTTGTGGGGTTTAAGTTAATTTCCATCGTTCCTTTAACTTTCTTAGCTATCATAATCAACACATACTTTGTAAATCAATTAATTAGTCATCAACGACCCAAAGCCTGTTTACCTTTGAGGGACCAACGATGGAATTTTCAACATTAATTGCAGCTGATGATATAATAATGACGGGAATCCCACCGTTTCCTTATCCCTTCTTTTATTTCAAAGAGAAATAAATGAAATGATTGAATTAAACCTATATTATAACGTATAGATTTGTATCTATTATAAAAGTCATCCCCTGCATTAGCCACTTTAGCAGGCCATATATGTGACTTCAGATTGGTCGATTTCTTTGATTTTTGTTGCTTTTGTTTTGACAATAATCTTACTTCAAGTTCCAGTCCAAATCTGCCAAACCCTAAATCATAATTCTTGATTTTTTTTTTCATGTCAATGTCATGATCGTATAATATAAATAATTTGTTTATTAAGATACATCAGTTTAAATGCTATTTTTTATTAATTTACAATATAGTTATCAAATATTCAAATCATAACATTATGGTCAGATAAATCCAAATACTACAAGTCAAGAAGAAAGAAATCCTGATAATCCTTAGGATTCTGAAAAAGACTAAACCTCCTAACACCTAGTCTTACCACATTAGATAAATTATATTAGCATAATATAAGCTACCAAGTCCTCTTCACTTTTATTAGAAGTAACAGAGATCTTTCTTTCTCTTCCCTTGGATTACCTTATTGACTTGCGGTATCAATATAAACACTTTTAATATTGAAAATTTCTTTATATGCATAGACGAAACTATATATGACCTACACTAATTGTCATGATGGGTATAAGAAGTCAATTGCTTTGAATAATATTTTCTTTTAATTATATATTTAGGTATTTTCTCCGATCTAGGTTCTTATGTATCAATAATATTTAGTTTGCTTGATAGTTTTGATATTGCTAATATTGTAACATG
Organism: Theobroma grandiflorum; assembly: GCA_036013995.1. Taxonomy (NCBI): domain Eukaryota; kingdom Viridiplantae; phylum Streptophyta; class Magnoliopsida; order Malvales; family Malvaceae; genus Theobroma; species Theobroma grandiflorum. Next base: position 628,978 of record CP142131.1, on the reverse strand, counting down.
GTTAACTTTTGTCCAATTTTTGTATGGTTTAACATCTTTAATAAAGCTAAGATCTTTGTGTTAGTTTGGATTATGTAAGCCATAGGTAATTGCTGTTTTGTAGGTAGAGACAAATCAACCTTTTACTAACTGGTAACATAGTCAACCTAGAGATTGTGCTTTGTTAGTAATGGTATTAAATTAAATAGACAAGTAGTTTGCTGGGTTACCGGCTACTTTGAACTAACTTGGACAGTAGATTACAAGCAAGCTTTCTACAAGTTTCTCATATTTTAAATGCTTTACACAAGGAATTCTAACTTGAGGAATTTTCATAGGTAGAAACACCTGTTCCCCTTCTGCATGATCTTGGATTGTGGATTTTCAACTTAACTGGAGGCAAATATTTTTATATTCATTTCATCATCGATCAGTTTAATCAAATATGTTTACTTTTTCTTAATTTCTTGAGAAATATCTCTCCCTCTATGGTTTGAATCCAATACAAATTTGGAGAGTTTCTCCCTCACTGTCATTCTTTCAACCTTCTTATAAAATTTCCCTATCGGGTGGGTACGTTTTTCTACAAAGAAAGGATCAGAGTAGACCATGAGGCCAATTTCCAGAAGATTATAATGGACAGATCAGTCTGAAATTTTGCATAAGAACTAGAAGTCAAGCCTGCCTCGTTCAGATTGGAAACTTCAACCAATATTAGTGACAAATATTAAAGTTTGGTTTCGAAAGTTTGAAGATGTGCAAAGTTATGTCGGTTGTAAGGCCTATATGGTTGTTTAATGGGTTACTACTCTGTCAGAAAGGGGGATGTGTATGTCCTTCCAATTGGGTCAATATTCCCCATCTTTCATCTTCCAGCACCGCCCTGAATCTTCTTGCAAATACTTGGATTGCATAGAGAGGCTAGACCTTGTCAATCTGCCTATTCTACTGGCCAATAAACTGATGGTTCTTGTTGCAGATAGTAGCAATGTACAAGGAAAAGGAAATCCCCGAGTGGTTGGAAAGTTCAGAGATAGTCAGAAAGCCAATTAATTTCACCCGATCACCTCCACAGTGACTAATGGGGGCTATCTATCTGTCCTAGCCCATCGAAATAAATAATGAACATCTAGAGGACAGTGACTCTCCTCCAACTTCTATGGAGAAGAGTCACACGATATTAACCAATTTGGGCTATAGAGAAGAGTTTGTGTGCTAACTGTTAAGTATTTTGGAACTAATCCTTGTATAATATTTGAAGAAACAACACAAGGGACGAAAGGTGTAATATTAATTTCATAATAATAATATGGTCGTTTTAAGTAATTACTGTACAAAAAGTTTTAATCATTAGTAACAATCTGTCAAATTGAGCTATGATAAGATGTCCACGAGTTAGTTGACCTTTTTTTTTTTAGAGGCAGAATTTATTATTCACAAGTGATCTAGCAAGAGGAGATTACAAAAGGCACTTGAGGAATGTCATGCAAAAGAGTAACAGATTACAAAAAACGAAAGAGGTCTGCTACTTTCAGCCTTGAGGTACAGAGCATGACAAACAAAGGATGAAGTGAGATATCATTTTCAAATGAAAAGACATAGGAGAATTTGAAAGTTAACCAGATTAATAAAGCCCTTGCATTGAAAACAGAGAGGGACCTTGAGAGCACCTTCTGTATAATCACAGAGAAGTTGAGGATAATCTCGCCATTGATAAGAAAACAGTCGATGTGGCATTTGGTAGGGGCATCCCTGTTATTAGTCCATGGTAACAACTCTCCAGAAAGAGGAATATCAATAAGATTCATATTATTGATAAAATCAGAGAATTGAATCATACTCGTGAGATTCAAATTATCATCTGTTTTCTCAGTAGCAGTCTTGATGATATTAAAATCTCCACAAACACGCAGAGGCCCCTTTATTTGACTTTTAAGCTTTAAAATTTCAACCCAAAGACTAGCTCTTTTCATTGGGCAATTAGGTGCATAGATATTCAAAAACAAACATGGAAAATTGATAGGTTTAATGATTTCAGAGGTAAGGATGAATCTTTGTTGGACTACAACAAAAAATGTCTCAAAAAAATCTTCTGACCAAATGGTAATGAGTCCACCTGTCGTACCTATTGAGGTCGCCATTTCATAAGAAAATCTCTCGTTTTTCTATAAAGATTTGACAAAAAAGGGGTCCATAGTGTTCTTTTTTGGCCCTTGTAAAAAGAGTACCTTTGTTTTTTGAGAGGTAACTAGCCTTTTCACTACTCTTCGTTTAATCCTTGATCGTAGGCCCATGATATTCTATGAGATGACATTAATTATGGTGGAAGAGTGAGGAGACACTTATCATAAATTGGCGAAGTCATTTAACCTCCTTGGTGGAGTCGACCAAAGGCTTCGAGAAGTATTGTATAGCTGTTTTCATCATCACTTTCGTAAACAAGCCCCGATACGGAACATATGTTAAGTAGACTTAGTAATTTTTGATATGACACGTTAACACGATACGAGAAGTCACGGGTTAAACAAGTTTTAGATTTAGTCTTAACATGTTTCATGTCTAATCCTGTCTGACACGACAAACACGTTAAGACACGAAAATTTTTATGTTTTAACGTATCAGATACGACAGTTACGTTTAAAACACGTTTAAACATGTTTACTTAATCGTGCTATCGTGTTTAAACGTGTTATTGTGTTTAAACGTATATACGTCACACGTTTACTTAATCGTGTTATCGTATTTAAACGTGTATATGTGACATGTTTATTAACCTATTAAAAATTAATAGTTAAAGATTTTTTTTAACTTATATAAATAATTTTAAATAATTATTTTAATAAGTTTTTTTAGTTTATAAAAGTAATAATGTAATTATTACGATTGAAAATTATGAATGATTTTTTATATTATTAGTATTTAAAGGTTAGATGTTAATGATGTTATTTTATCATATTATATGATAATGAATTTTATGTATGTTATTATATTAAATTTTATTATATTTGATATTATTATTATTTTTATTTTGTTATAATTTTTTTTATAATTTTAAATTTTAAATTTAAATAATAAAATTATATTTAATTATAAATATTTTTATTTAATCGTGTTAATTATGTTAAACGCGTTAATCGTGTCGTATCATGTTATATGTTTATTAAAGATATACTTGTACGTCTTTTAAATTTAAAATATGAATATTAAACGTGTCATATTCGTATTTAATCTTAACGTGTTTCGTATTTAATCGTATCTGACACGTTTACGACACGAAAACACGTTAACAGGTCTAATGTTAAGCGTGTTTCCTACTTCAAAAATATGGTGGAGTTTCTCTTTATTTCACTTGTTGCATAGTTTTTTGGTTCTATAAGGTTGTCTTTGTGTGGGCTTTCTTCTTTTTCTATTATTTCCTCCTTATGGATTCTTTGCCCAGATTCTTTTTATTTTTTTTGACTTTGTTCTTTCTATGAACAAAGGTACTTTTTGAGTTTTCTTGGCTTCTTGAGTTATAGAATGACTCTTTTATCCTTTTTTCTCGCTCTGATCTTTGCCCGGAGATTTGAAAGTGGCGTAAAGTCATCGTTTGAGGAGTGGTGATACTTGCTAACGACTTTGTTGCTCCCCCGCTTTGTTTTTTTAATGTGGAAATCTTGGGCATTCGAGTTGGGTGATGCTGCTGCTTTATTTTTGATTGAGTTACCTAGTTGGGTTTTCAAGGCTGTTGTCATTTTGGATTGCTTTGCTTCTCCGGTTGAGTTGGTTGGGTTGGTGGGCTTGAGCCTTGGCCATGATACGAAGCTGGGTATCTTTTGGCTTGAGTTGTGTGATGGTGGGTTTACTTGTGTGGGGCTATTTTGTGGGCTTAGTTGTGAAAGGATGGAGACGGTAAACTAGCAACATGAGTAAAAATGTCAATAGGTCAAGTACCTTATAATTTTGAGATACCGAAATCTTAATTTTATTAAAAATTAGTTATCTTAATCCTATTAATTATCTGTATAATTTTAAAATTATTATCCTAACCCTAACTCTATTATTTTTTTATTACTCTATAATTACCCTAACCCGTTTAAAAATCTGATTAGATTAAAAAATTATTAAAATTTATTTCATAACTACCCAATTATCTGAACCTGTATACATATACAATAATATTTCTCTACGTATTTCATAAAATTAACTATTAATTAAATTAATAAAAACAAAAATAATAAAATTTAAATTTAACTAATCAAAAACAAAAATCTTAAACATAAACTTAAATAATTAAAAACAAATATCCATACAGTGATATAAACTTAAATAACTATACATAAATATCCAAATAAAGATATAAACTTAAATATAGAATTTAGTACTCAATGTGATGAGTTAAAAATTATTTTTAAATAATTTAATTAATAATCATAATTTTATGATATGATATTCATATTAATATATAAAACATAATTAATAATTTAATAGTTTTTTTATTTATATATATTCATATAATTGCATTAGTTATTTAATTAATTATATTTTAAATATAATATTTTGTCCATATATATTAGATAGAACAACTTGGTTGGACGGTGGAGGCTGTGGGTGTTTTCATGGAGGACTTGGGTTCGAGTCTCCACGCTTTCATTTTACTCTACTATTTAACTAATTAAACGGGTTCTAATGCGGATACCCGAAAACCCGGTAAAGAATTAAACTGGTAATTAAATGGATAATTAAATGGGTTTAGATGCGGGTACCCGCAGAACCCGGTAGATAAATAATCGGGTTCGAATAACGGATATCCATAGTATAATACTCGAACCCGACTCGGGTAGTAAAATCACTACTCGAACTCACCCCTAATCTGGTTATACCGAGATATAATCGGGTCGGGTACCCGTTGACATCCCTAAGCATGAGTGGGACTTTTGTTTTGTAGGTTGGTTGGGGGAGCCGTTGTGGTGCTACTCCGAGTTATGATGGGCTTGAGATGGCTAGTTTCCCTGAGGCTATCATTCCTTGTATAATGTTCACTCTGGGTTTTACAGGTTGCTTTCTCGAGCCTTGCTGTTTTGACATGTACCATCCAACAAACTGTTGCCCACTGTCACTGTACTTCCTGTTTTGAATCAAGGGGTGAGATGTCGTCGGAGTTTTGCAGAAGCTATGGCGTTTGGGAAGGTTTTGCACCTCTTTTTTTACATAGACCTTGTAAACCACTCCATTTGTTTTGAAAGTAATTGGAGTGGGAACAGTAGTGTACTTTTTGACAAAGATGAGCATTCGAGCAATGTCGTACCGTCGACGGTGGTAAGTGTCCTCATCTGTCATGATGAAGGAGCCACATTGTTCCCCAATTTCACTGAAGAGTGCTTCACTCCGCAAGTTGATCGGGATGCCATCAACTCTTATCCATGTTAGCTTCTCAACCGGAGGAGTTGTATTTTTCCAGGGGACAATGTTATCCATGATCATATAATATAAATAATTTGTTTATTAAGATACATCAGTTTAGACATTATTTTTTATTATATTAATTATTATTTTTTATTAATTTACAATATAGTTATCAAATATTCAAATCATAACATTATGGTCAGATAAATCCAATTACTAGAAGTCAAGAACGAAGAAATCCTGATAATCCTTAGGAATCTGAAAAAGACTAAACCTTCTAACACCTAGTCTTACCACATTAGATAAATTATATTAGCATAATATAAGCTACCAAGTCCTCTTCACTTTTATTTGAAGTAAAAGAGATCTTTCTTTCTCTTCCCTTGGATTACCTTATTGACTTGCGGTATCAATATAAACACTTTTAATATTGAAAATTTTTTTATATGCATAGACGGAAGTATGACCTACACTAATTGTCATGATGGGTATAAGAAGTCAATTGCTTTAAATAATATTTTCTTTTAATTATATACTTAAGTATTTTTTCCGATATAGGTTCTTATGTATCAATAATATTTAGTTTGTTTGATGGTTTTGATATTGCTAATATTGTAACATGGTTAATTTTTGTCCAATTTTTGTATGGTTTACCATCTTTAATAAAACTTAGATCTTTGTGTTAGTTTGGATTATGTAAGCCATAGGTAATTGCTGTTTTGTAGGTAGAGACAAATTAACCTCTTACTAACTGGTAACAGAGTCAACCTAGAGATTGTGCTTTGTTGGTAATGGTATTAAATTAAGTAGACAAGTGGTTAGCTGGGTTACCGGCTACTTTTGACTAACTTGGACGGTAGATTACAAGCAAGCTTTCTACAAGTTTCTTATATTTTAAATGCTTTGCACATGGAAATTCTAACTTGAGGAATTTTCATAGGTAGAAACACCTGTTCCCCCTTTGCATGATCTTGGATTGTGGATTTTCAACTGAGTTTACCATTCAATTTAACTTGAGACAAATATTTTTATATTCATTTCATCATCGATCAGTTTAATCAAATATGTTTACTTTTGCTTAATTTCTTGAGAAATATCTCTCCCTCTATGGTTTGAATCCAATACAAATTTGGAGATTTTCTCCCTCACTGTCATTCTTTCAACCTTCTTATAAAATTTCCCTATCGGGTACGTTTTTCTACAAAGAAAGGATCAGAGTAGACCATGAGGCCAATTTCCAGAAGATTATAATGGACAGATCAGTCTGAAATTTTGCATAAGAACTAGAAGTCAAGCCTGCCTTGTTCAGATTGGAAACTTCAACCAATATTGGTGACAAATATTAAAGTTTGGTTTCGAAAGTTTGAAGATGCGCAAAGTTATGTCGGTTGTAAGGCTAATATGGTTGTTTAATGGGTTACTACTCTGTAAGAAAGGGGGATGTGTATGTCCTTCCAATTGGGTCAATATCCCCCATCTTCCATCTTCCAGCACCGGCCTGAATCTTCTTGTAAAGACTTGGATTGCATAGAGAGGCTAGACCTTGTCAATCTGTCTATTCTACTGGCCAATAAACTGACGGTTCTTGTTGCAGATAGTAGCAATGTACAAGGAAAAGGAAATCCCTAGGTAGTTGGAAAGTTCAGAGGTATTCATAAAGCCAATTAGTGTCACCCGATCACCTCCACAGTGACTAATGGGGGCTATCGATCTGTTCTAGTCCATCGAAATAAAAAATGAACATCTAGAGGAGAGTGACCCTCCTCCAACTTCTATAGAGAAGAGTCACACGATGTTAACCAATTTGGGCTATAGAAAAGAGTTTGTGTGCTAACTGATAAGTATTTTGGAACCAATCCCACTAAAATATTTGAAGAAAAACACAAGGGACGAAAGGTGTAATATTAATTTCATAATAATAATATGGTCGTTTTAAGTAAATACTGTACAAACAGTTCTAATCATTAGTAACAATCTGTCAAATTGAGCTATGATAAAGAGAAAAGTAGGACAATGGGAGGTCCATCATATTTTCAGGGAAGCTAATCAAGAAGCTGACAATTTAGCAAAATCAGGGATAGGAAGAGCAGAAAATTTGATCAACGTTTGGGGGGAGGCATCCTACACAGATGACAGAGCTTGAAGAGAGTAAGTCTTGTTCTCATCCATAAATACAGGCGTGACTGCAGATGATATTATTGTATAGTTGGTTCTTTTCTTTAACTATGATGTAAGGTGGAATAGGTCCTTTAGCTAACAGAGGAACGATTGTTTTTCCTCTTAGCTTTTGAGCCTTAAGCTGGGGATCGGGTTTTGTTGTTGGTAACTTTTGTTCATAGGGCAGGCGTACAGGGGTTTTTGCAGGTGTTGTTTTTGATCACCTGGTGGATGAAAAGATTTTGTACGGGTATACCCCTTCAATTTGTACGGGGCAAAACTTGTCAAAATCTGTGTAAAGAGGGAATTATAATTCCCTTTCCATCAATAAATACTAAAATTTCAAAAAAAATTGAGCTATGATAAGATGTCCACGAGTTAGTTGGCTTTTGAGTTTTAACTAATTCTAGATTTACTGAGCTCGGAAGAATTGGTCATTTATTGTGTAATATCCTAAGGATTTGATAAGGTTAGTAACGATTTTTGGACGGTTTTTGTCAGTTTGTTTTTGAATTAGTATTGAAATTTTTGCCATGAATAATTTTCACCCTTGATAGCAGGGTTTGGCTTCTAAATTCTTCTAAAGCAACAATGGAGACCGCAGAGGAGCAGTGACCAACCAACCCAACAACCAAAAATACCAATTTTTTCCTACTACATCTTGATGTGCGTAGAGGTAGACCCTCCGAAATACATCTTGACGTGGAAGAAAAGCGATCAGGCAAGCAGGATCCTGGTAGGAATTTAGAAACAGTTTTGGTCTATTTTTGACAAACTGTGGAAAACAGTTGATTCGATTGCAGGCAAGGTTAACTCTTTCCTGCCACGTACGCTAGCATCAATGAATTGAAGCAACAGCTAAAGCTAAGGGAAAAAGAGAAAAAAGGGTCGTTCTATATATTCCCAAAGCAACAGCGCGCGTGTGTGTGAAAGACACAGAAGGAGATATCTGAAGCGACAGAGATCGGAAAGAGTAAGAGAGAATGGCCATGAAAAGCAAAGTGCTCGTAGTTGGGGGAACTGGGTACTTGGGAAAGAGGCTAGTTAAGGCAAGCTTAGCTCAAGGTCATGAAACTTACGTGCTCCACAGGGAGGAGATAGGTGTTGACATTGACAAGGTGCAGATGCTCTTATCATTCAAGCAGCAAGGAGCTCGTCTTGTGCCTGCCACGTTCAGCGACCACCAAAGCCTCGTCAATGCGGTGAAATTAGTAGATGTAGTTATTTGTGCGATATCGGGTGTTCATATCCGTAGCCACCAAATCCTGCTTCAACTCAAGCTTGTTGATGCCATCAAAGAGGCTGGGAATGTTAAGGTATTACCTTAGATATATAGCTAATTCCGCTTGCCTGCATTTGAGAGCAAATCTTGCTTTTGTTTCTATATAATTGATTGAACCTTTGCAAAGACATTGATTGGTCATTTGTCGTTATGTTAGAGTCTTTGTTTAGCTGAGTCAGTCTCAAGTACATTAGCATAAAAAAACTTTCGTAATTCCATAAAGATGTCACCTGAATATCATTAATTCTACTCTACCAAACACATATTTTTGATCGATCTTGATGAAAGGTGAAAGCCCGATTTGATATAATTAATGCAACAGAGATTCCTGCCATCTGAATTTGGCACTGATCCTGCAAGAATGGAGAATGCCATGGAACCTGGAAGGGCGACATTCGATGACAAAATGGTGGTGAGGAGAGCAATCCAAGAAGCGGGCATTCCTTTCACGTATGTTTCGGCAAATTGCTTCGCCGGTTACTTCCTCGGAGGTCTTTGCCAGCCTGGTTACATCCTTCCTTCCAGGGATCATGTCCGCTTGCTGGGAGATGGCAATCAAAAGGGTAAGTTAATTTCTTGTGCAGGAGTTCAGTAAATCAGTCCAACTTTCCCCAATATTAATTAGGAATTTCCTAATTTTTCTTTCTTTTTCTCCCCTTGAATTCGACAGCAATTTACGTGGACGAAGATGATATAGCAACGTATACCATCAAAACCATTGATGACCCTCGAACTCTGAACAAAACGGTGTACATAAAGCCGCCCAAGAACATCTTATCTCAAAGAGAAGTCGTCCAGATATGGGAGAAACTGATAGGGAAAGAGCTGCTTAAGTCTTCAATTTCCAAAGAAGAGTTTCTCTCTTCTATGAAAGGTATTGATGTGTATTTTTAATTCAACAAATTTAATTTAGGGTAGCACAATTTTCAAATCTATTATTAAAAATAATTCGAGTAATATTTTTTGTACATTTTTTATATTACTTTTGTAGATTTTATTAAACTATATAAACTTTTAATAATATTATGAATAAAATGTAATTACAAAAAATGCACTTTAATTTGATAGTGTTACTATATATATACATGCTTAAGTAACGATTTTGTTTTATTTCTTAATTTTAATCAATTTGGGCAAATGCAGAGCAAAATTATGCAGAGCAAGTTGGATTAACACATTACTATCACGTATGTTATGAGGGATGCCTGGCTAATTTTGAAATAGGTGATGGAGGAGAGGAAGCTTCTAAGCTGTATCCGGAAGTGAAGTATACCTCCGTTGAGGACTACATGAAGCGTTATTTATAAGTAATATAATTAATGTGAGTGTGTTATAGCCATATTGATTTTGGCTGTCTCATGAACGGGGTTGAGAGAATTTCAATGTCTTACCCACCCCCAAATAAAATAAAATAAATACAAAATTTTCTGTTTGAATTTATGAATTTTGTATTTATTTGTAATTATTTATATGTAATTTTATATTCAAATTATGGGATTTTGATATTTTCATAATTTTACTTTTATTTTAATTCTTAAGTAATTAGTTGATGTGCATACTCAAAGTAGATATAATGAATTTTAGTTCAAGTTTATAGTATTAAAATGAAATATAAACGTTTTATTGGTTGAAAATAGTTACAAATATTATTATTTAAACAAGAAAATTAAGTCCAAAAAAGTTTCTCCAAAATCAAAAAAGAAAAGTTCTTCTAAGGACTAAAATGAAAAGAAGACAAAAATACCAGGGCAAAACGGAAAAAATAGAAAAAAAAAATCCTGGGTGGCGCAGAACGCTCCACGTCAGAGAGCGCACCGCTTCAGCCTTCCAGTTTCAGTTAAACAACTGAACATAACGGTCGTTGTTGGGTTCCAAAAGCAAAGATGCTGCTATCCGCTCCTGCCGTTGCAGTTTCTTCAATCCCACAGCGGAAGGTAACAGTGACAGAACCGCTTCATCCTTTTTTTATCATGTTTCTTTTACCTTCTGTCTGTGTTGCATATCGTTTTCTCCAATGCCCAGAAAATGAAATTGCCTGGAAGATGAATGCTAGCATTCTCTTTTGATACTTGAATTAGATCCCAATTCTCCATTTCTGCTCTTTCGAAATCGTGCAGTGAAAATTTGCTAGTCTTTTTCGTGGCTAGTCAAGAGTTTGATATGTTTGAAGTAGTTCTGGAGAAGTTGTTTTGTTTTTCTAGATGGATGAACATGGCCGACAATCAGGTGAAATAGGGATGGACATTTGGTCCTGGTCTGCACTTTTCTGCATAATGATTAATACTCCCAAAGTGCAGGTGATTCACAGCAGAAGCCATTGGACAGAATTTCAGACTACTAGATTAATCAGAGGATCAAGCAATCTCAGGTTTATTACTCGTTCAGTTTCCAAGGAGGGGAAGACCTCGGTTGAATCTGATGTGCCGTTCCCCAGTGACTACATTGACCTTCTTAATCAAGTAAGCCTTAAGGAAGTTCATCTCCATTTCCTGTCTCGTCTTACACATGCCTAGCATAGACTAATCGCAATCTTGGGCTACTCCAAAAGAGGGCAATCTCTATCCTCTTGACATTACCATGAAATTTATAGCGCAGTAATACATCATTGATGATTTAGGCTTAGAACAGTACGGTTAGAGGAAGTTTTGGTGTAAAAGAAGACTGATTTGCAGAGTCCTTTCTTTTTATTGTGATTATTTGTGCCATTAGTTTTAGCAACTATTGCAGTGGTAAAACCTTACTGCTCTGGATATGTGTCAACTATCAGGCAAAAAAGGCAACTGAATTGGCTTTGAAGGATGGCAAGCAGTTGATGGTGAGATAGCGCTGGGTAAATAATTGAAGAATTAAAAGCACATACTTCGTTCAATCACAGTATAGTTTGTGACCTACAAATATCTGTTACAGGAGATTGAATTCCCAACGGCTGGACTTGAATCTGTACCAGGTTCTCTTCCCCCCTTGTCTTTTCTTCTCTTTCTTCCTCCTTCCCCTTTTTGACATCTATTGCTTCTTATTATTTATGAACCTACACATCAGGTGATGGTGAAGGAGGAAATGAAATGACTGACAGTATGCAGTTAATTCGTGAATTTTGTGACATGTTGGTAACTCCAGAGAAAGCAAGACAAACCAGAATAGTAAGTCCCAATCCTGAAGCTAATCCAACTATTATGATAGATCATAATGGGAAGATGGAGGCACCAATTATTCTTAGCTTTAGGCTAATAGCTTTCCTTAATACAAGCACCATGGAACTGTTCTGAAGTGTTTGTGATCTGTTTCTATAAAATGGTTTGTATTAAGACTTAGAAAAGCTGCCATAATTTGTGCGTATAAACCTCTGCTGTAAATTCAGTTTTTCCCGGAGGCAAATGAAGTTAAGTTTGCAAGACAAGTGTTTGAAGGAGCTCCTTTCAAATTGGACTACCTAACAAAGCCGTCAATCTTTGAGGATTTTGGTTTTTCTGAGAAAGTGAAAATGGCAGACCGGGTAAAGCCAGATGATGAATTGTTCCTGGTTGGCTACCCTTATTTCAACGTCAATGGTAGTTTCAAACATCCTGTGTTCTTGTTGATATGTACACTCCATGAAGCTTACGTCTGCTATTCCATTATGCAGAAATGATTGTGGTGGAAGAGCTTTACAAGGAAGCTGTAGTGAATACCACCAGAAAACTGATTATATTCAATGGAGAACTGGACCGTATCAGATCTGGGTGTATCCTTGGGGTGAATCTTACATTTTTGTTGCTAATTTTAAATTCAATTTAATCTACATAATAATTTGAATCATTTAGATTTCAACAGTATTCATTGTCACTCTGTGCATTACTTTAGAGCTCCCCACCACTCTTCATCAGATCTCTAGCTGAGGTTTTGAAAACTATCCAAGGCTAACAGAATTTTCACCTGCATTCTATCATCTTGTAGTGGTAGACAGTTGGAGGATTAAATACTAATTTGTCCTTAAATGAGCTTAAGATTATCCATCTTTCTTCTACCCTAAGCTGGCAGCACTTACCAAGACCCTCCTGCCCATGATGGAGACCATCTATTACATACATAACTTTAAGGGACGCAATGGAGGAACCCTTTTCAGGTTTGCTAAATAAATTTCTTGCTGAATTTTCCTCAACTTTCACAACTAAATTGAAAACTTCACTTTTTTTTTTTCCTTTTTGATTAGGTGCTATCCAGGTCCTTGGAGAGTTCTTAGAAAGGTTGGGAACAAATATTTCTGTGTGCACCAGCGGGAAACAATGCCATCCCTGAAGGAAGTTGCCTTGGATATTCTTCCTGCAGCTTGAGAATCCCGTAGCATACCATCACATACCTATCGTTGTAGCCTGATGTGGATATGACAGTGGAACATCCTCGCCAGTAAATGCTCGATAAATCAAATTCTTTCATGGAAGTAGAAAACAGTTGAAAAACTTCATTTTGCAGGCACATAACAGCAGCCTCTAACTTCCCTACTAATAATTAGATAAACATCAATCATTCAGAACCAGGACTCTCTTTCTTCTTCTACCCAAACCACTCTGTCCCTCTAATGCCATAACCCTTAAAAAGTTAGAGACCAAAATCCAAAGATGGCTGCAGAAATCCTGGTTGTTACAGGACCTGGCCAGGGTCACCTCCACCCTTGCATGGAGCTCTGCAACCACCTTTCCTCTCGAGGCTACCAGGCTACCCTCATCATCCCCTCCTCTCTCTCTCCTCTTCCATCCCCCGCTCTTTCTCGCACAAAACGGCTCCTATCGCCTCCCCCACCCGTATCATACCCGGATGCGATCGGATCCAGCAGCCAGCTGGCCAGGACCTCGAGGCCCACTTGGAAAACAGCTCCCAAGACCCAAATTTACCCCGAACTCTATGTGCTATTGTTGATTTCCAAATGGGCTGGACAAAGGCCCATTTCTGGAAATTCAACATTCCAATAATTGGGCTCTTCACCTTCGGCGCTTGTGCGGCCGCCATGGAGTGGGGAACCTGGATGGCCAAAGCGGGAGATATCAGGCCAGGCGAGACCCTTTTAATCCCCGGGTTACCCGAAGCAATGGGCCTTACATATTCGGATCTTAAAAGAAAACCATTTGGATCGCCACACGGCGGTCACCCACAGGGAGGTCCTCCGAAACCGGCCGACAAGCCGCCGTGGGCCCCTGCAATCGAGGGATCAAAAGCTTTGATGTTCAACACGTGTGATGATATAGAACGTCCTTTTCTTAACTACATGGCTGATCATATCGGTGTGCCAGTTTTTGGCGTGGGCCCTCTCTTACCAGCGAAGTACTGGAACTCTGGGTCCCGTTCGCTGAGTAGCGACGGACACGGTGCTGCCGTCGAGGAACATATTAAGTAATCCAATGGTTGGACAAGAAGCGACGCGCATCAGTTCTATTCGTGGCATTTGGCATCGAAGTGGGTCCCACTATAGATGAATACGCCCAATTAGCCGAAGCATTAGAAGACTCAACCCGGCCAGTCGTTTGGGTCATATAGTCAGGGTCGGGTTACAAACCTGACGGGTTGGATACAAAAGTGGGCGATCGAGGTTTGATAATCTGTGGATGGGCACCACAAATACCGATACTGAGCCACGAGTCAACGGGTGGATTTTTGTCTCATTGCTGGTGGAACTCAACGATGGAAGCAATAGGACGTGGGGTCCGGATTTTGGCGTGGCCATCAGAGGGGACCAACAGTACAATGCCAAGCTGGTGGTGAGTCAACTCAAGTTGGGAATTAGAGTGGCAGATGATTCATCAGAGATGGTCAAGAAAGATGATATAATCAAGGGAATCGAGAGGCTGATGGGAGATGAAGAAATGGGTAATCGAGTGTTTGCGTTGAGAGAAAATTTGATTAATGGTTTTCCTACTAGTTCAGAGGCTGCATTAGATGCTTTTAAGGATTTTATTAGCCAGAAAGCAGATTGAAATAATGTGCATGAATATGATGAGCGTTTGTTCTTGTTGATGGTCATTGACACTAGAGTTGAATAAGTTATCATCGAATGGCTTAAAAGAAAACCTATCGGCATTACTTTAAATTGTCATCATGATTGCATACTTCCTGTATGGATGTCTTCTTTCTAAATCATACAAAAGGGGATGTAGGAGTGACATAGACCTCCATTGACAGGGAAAAATTTTTGGCTTGCCGACCATACAATTCCTTAACAAAGTAAACAACTTGAACGCGGACAAATGATTACGCGCACTGGTGCTGGCTTGGCTGCACCGACCTGATCTCACCTTTCTTAATCCTTTTTCTTAGCTTGTTGACTCTGATCCATGGGGGAATTAATTGATAGTGGAACTCCTATATAGATGCTTAACCTGAAAGTTTCTGCCCCCGCATTTTATATCATCTTTAACCAAAAACGAATCTCGTATCACAGAATGTTCCAGATTATCCATCTTCAGTTCTAGTCTTGGGTATGATGAACCATGAGTTCTGCAGTTTTCATACCTAACTGTCAAACCTCTTTCCTCACCTACCAGTAAAAACCTTGCTCTCTAAGCATTCATCTCAACCTTACTTTTCCTGTTCTATAAATTGAGTGAATCAACCGTGTAGTTGCCATAGATTGCAAGCATCAACCAAGCCAAAGGAATTGCGAAAGATATGTCGAGTGAAAGCCAGATATGGGTAGTTCCATTCTTTGGGCAAGGCCATCTGTTCCCATGCATGGAACTATGCAAGCACATTGCCTCGCGCAACTTTAAAACAACCTTCATCATTTCCTCTGATCTCTTTTCCTCTATACCTTCCTCCTTCCAGGAGCATCGTCTCATTGAAGTTGCCCAAATACCTTCTTCGCCGCCATCTCCACCAGAGCCCAGTTCCAATCCTCCCAACCATCCCCATAACCACCACTCAGATTTAGCTCTAGGCATTGAAAAGCTGCTTGAGAATGCCTCCCGACCTGCTTGTGCCGTAATTGATATAATGATGGATTGGACAGGAGATACTTTCAAGAAATTCAAGATTCCAACAATTGGGTTTTTTACGTCAGGTGCATGCTCTGCTGCTTTGGAGTACGCCATGTGGAAGGCTCGCGTAGTGGATATCAAGCCTGGAGAGACCCGTTTGCTCCCTGGCTTACCAGAAGAAATGGCTTTGACAGATTCCGACCTTAAACATGGCCCACCACCTGGACCTCCGCCACCTGGGCTTGGCGGCTTCGGCTTTCCACGTGGACCGCCAGGACCACCACCACCGGGGCTTGGCGGCTTCGGCTTTCCACGTGGACCGCCAGGACCACCACCACAGGGGCATGGCTTTTTCCCTGGGCCTCCAGGAGGGCCCGGACAGCAGAAAATGGGCCCACCCCAACCAGGTGGACAGCCACCCTGGATGGAAGCTGCCAATGACTCGGTTGCATTGATGCTAAACAGTTGCAATGATCTTGAGGGTCCATTTCTTGATTATTTAGGGAACCAAATCGGGAAACCAGTTTGGGGTGTTGGCCCACTACTGCCCCAACAGTTCTGGAAATCGTCCGATTCATTGCTGCACGATCGTGAAATCCGAGCCAACAAACAGTCCAACGTGACGGAGGATGAAGTGATGGAATGGTTAGACTCAAAGCCTCGTGGATCAGTGCTGTACGTGTCTTTTGGCACTGAAGTTGCTCCCACCAAGCAAGAATTCGAGCAATTGGCTGATGCATTAGAAGCATCAAACAGACCATTCATTTGGGTAATCCAACATGGATCAGGCAGACCAGGGCCGCCACCTGGACCACCTCAGTTCTTAGGAAACCAACCTGGTTCGAGTGATTCACACTTTGAAGAAGAGAGTTACTTCCCTCATGGTTTGGACCAAAAGGTTGGTAAAAGAGGTCTGATCATCCATGGATGGGCACCCCAGTTGTTGATACTAAGTCATCCATCAACGGCAGGGTTTCTATCACATTGTGGATGGAATTCTACGGTGGAAGCTATCGGACGTGGGGTACCATTGTTGGCATGGCCTATCAGGGGTGACCAGCACTACAATGCCAAATTGGTGGTGAATCATCTGAAAGTGGGGTGCATGATTTTTGACCATCTATCACAGCAGATGATCAAGAAGGATGGCATAACCAAGGGGATTGAGAAGCTAATGGGAAATGAAGAGATCAAAAAGCAAGCTGTGATGCTTAGCTCTAAATTTCATAGTGGTTTCCCGGCGAGTTCAGCTGCTTCTTTGGATGCTTTCAAGGATTTTATTTTGTAATTCCCCTCTATTTTTTGCTGGGGATAGTTTGAAAAGAATATTGTACCGTGGAGCCAGACATACATGATCTTCACGAAATAATTCAGCAAATACTTCACTAAGAAATCTTTTGGGTATATTTTTTCCTGGTTACTTTGATTTTCAATTCTACTTTCTTTCATTTTCTCGTTAGAAACGACTAGTTCTCTATGTAAGAGCTCAGATTTTGTTCCCTAACAATAATTCCTTGGAATCGTCACTGACCTGATATGTTGACAAGTGCGAAGCATCCATTTGGTATTCGAAAGTTCTAAAGATGCCAAAGTAACATGTCCTTATCGTGTCACGTTTGCACCAGTCGGTTACGATTCTCTTGGATTTGATAGGGACTACCATTGTTTCAACAAAAAGAAACCTGACGCAATCCTTTTGTCTCGATTGTGATGCTGAACACACTGAAACCTGACCCAACCTTCTAATTATGATTCTTCTGTCATTGCCTTGTGATATATGCAATAGCTAATAGCCAGCCAAAGAAATATAACCAGACGGAGCTTGGCGCATTAAAATTTTTCATTTTTTTCCTTTCCACTACTTTTGCTGAAATTTCCATTTGGAAAAAGGGATGACATATTTTCCTGTGAATGTTAAATCACAGATAAAAAAGGGAATGAAAATATGAATATCTGAAGAAATGAGATGCGTATAAAATCAGCTGTTGGTCAAAACAAATCAGGATGGATCCGCGTCCAGCTTTGGAACTATGGCAGACGATAGCTCTATATGCGAAACACGGACTGCACCAATTAGCCGCTCTGGCAGTTCATCTGTTGTATTTGCCTAAGGGGAAAGGAAACATGCAACCAAATTTTAAGCTAACATATACAAGTAAATCTGCAGCCTGCTAAAAATATTGTGTAAGAAAATTCGCACCTGTACAAGGAAAGCCATGTCAACCACCAACGTTGTAATTACACCAATCACAAGCCCCAAAACTCCATTAGCAACAGTGGAAGAACCTATGTCAATATCAACCTGCAGATAAATAAACGAGTAGACTAATATTAATCACATCATCCAAGTTAGTTAAGGCTTGCATTCAAGAATCCAAGAATATCATAAGAATCTTACTTCTAAATACTTGGGACCACGAATATAGTTGCAATCAACTGCTTTTCCCAACAAACAAGGGGTGCTCCCAACACTCTGTCGCACAATCCAAGACCCCTGCAAGATTCAATGAGAACAATTCAAGAAGATTAACTTTCAAAGGATGTAGTAAAAGAAACAAGAATTAAGACAAGGTCTGACTCCTTGCACTTTTTTTTAACAACATTAACCTCACTGGAGATAATATTTAATATATTATTAATTAAATGGACAATTTTCACCCACAGATTTCCATTTACATACCAATTCATGCATGACTGCTTGCTCGTGTGATAGTACACATCAAGCATGTATATGGACTTTGGCAGACTAATTAAAAACATATGACAAAAATTATTAAGACACATTTACAACCTGTCTCAAACTTCTCGACTTAAGCATAATCTGAATGCAATGGAGAAAGATAGATACCTTTGGCACTGATGGAATAAGCTTCAGCCTACTATTGCGGAACTCATCATCACCATCAACAAACCGATGCAAAAGGGATCCGGGTACTAATTCCCTTGTCACAAAATAGAATACCATACTATAGTGTGTTGAGCCAGGAACCTGGAAGAAAAACAACATAATCCACTCAACCTCCTGATCCATCAATTTAATATACAAGAGTACCAGCTTTATGTAGACTTACTTGAAAATTAAAGACCAAAGAGAAAAGCCCCTTCTCTGAAGCAACCTACAAAGACAATAGCAAAGGGGATCAAATACCTGTAAATATATACTCCATAAAGGAATTAACAACAGATTTTCTACATCAATAAAGTTGACAGTGACAATCCATGAAAAACTTAATCAGGATGTGCTTGGCCTCTTAGGAGAAGGATCGATGAACCTTCAGTCCTGATCCAACAACAAACCAACCAAACAAACTTGTTCAAGGCAGAACATAGTTCTTATAATACAGAACCATACCAGTTATATACACCTTGCATACTTGGTTATCAGTTTATTCATTCAACTAACAGGTTATGAGTTTAATGTGATCCCAATCTCCCATGTTTATTAAAATGTTTACCATGGTTCCTAATAAAGGCTTAGATAATATTGCAAAGCAGAGAAGACATGCATAGTAAATGGAGCAGGAGCCACTTACTATACAAACCAGATACTAACAAACTGCTTCCTAAAGAAATGGAATACAGTTTTCTACAGTGAAGCAGAACAGTGCAGAGGCAAATAAATTTAAAAAGGTAACTTCTCATACTCACTTGAGCTGCACAGCCTTGACGCCTAGCAACATGATCTATTCTTTTTGTGTCTTTAAACCAATCAACAGCAACAAGATCCATTAAATGCTTCCCTGCAGGAATCTTCATTGCATATAGGGGAAAAAAGGCAATAAAACAAAACAAAGACATAAGATACTGATTAAAAAATAAAAAAAGTGAAAAAAAGTGATTAAAAGAAACAAGCACAAGAACAGGTACCTTTGTTTTGTCATAACAAAAATGCTTGCTACGGACTCTGAAATTGTTACCATCCGATATTCTCCAACAGTCACGAGAATTATCGCGGTCATCACGTCGTAGATTACCAGAAAAGCATGACAAATCAATTTTCTCACTAGGCTCTTCTTCCAGGGCTTTAATTCAATTAAAAAAAATTGTACATTTGAGACGAAAAGTCAGTCCCAAAAATTAGAAACCTGATCTAATTAAATCAAAACAAACCAATATAACATTATTATGACCCACCAGTTTTCTTGACATCATTGTCGCTTTTAGTTGCATATGCCTGAAAATTTTAGGGAAATAAGAAACCCATGGTTAAAAACAAGTTGAACAAAAAGGAGAAGAGATAATGGTAAGATAAAACCTCGTGTTCTGCATCAGGCATTTGTTCTTCATCCTCATCAGAGTATTCATCTATCATCACAGAGTTTCTGCTTGCAGTTATTTGATCAAGAGAAGAGGCAGACTGAACAGATAAGTCATCTATCTTTTGAGTCTTCTTTGAAGAAACTGAAGATGAGGCCATATTGACCATAACTGGGATTCGAGGAGGAGCACCCCTTTCATCAGTTTGAGCAAACCATTCACGCAGTCCTGTTGTGAGAGGTAAACAAAAATTTTCGATAAAGGTAGATGAATAGAGATTGAAACAAACATGATGAGGTAATGAAGTCATATTTATTAACATCCCCCACACCATTATTTCTTACTTTCTTCTTCAAGCTGTTTATTTGGACAAGGGTGGGATGTCAAGAATCAGACCAGACTAGTATCACAACAAAAAGAAGATGTATTCTTTTTTTCTTTAAGTTGATTGAAATAGTGACGACAAAGAACAGAAATAACTTTAAAAGAATAACAGCAGATGCAGCCAAATAAAGTTGCTCACATGATTCGAATATCCTTGTAACAAATTCACAACATTTCATTTCTTTTAACTATACCATTAAAAGCACAAGTAGAGCATCACTACACCATTTACCAAGTTAAAGGTATCTCAACCTTCACCAAAGCTGCATAAGGAATTCTTTCAAATTCATAAACTCCAAATAACAGAGATTAAAAAACCATTTACATCAAAATACAAAAAAGAACCACTACAGGTTTCTTTCCTGAATGCCATAGTGTTGAAACTGTCCCCAGGTGTCCAATGCTTAAAACTTGGACTGTTAACTTGGAGGTCTTAGGGTTGAATCTTGGGAAGGGGGTTAGGATTTTATGGAATGAGAAAGGGCTACCTCTCATTGTGTAGCTCAAGCCCAGTGGGCTTTTATATGTACCCAGAAAAAAGAAAAAGCATTGATACTGAAACTAAGTAGTATGCCCCACCCCACACATGAACTTTTTCCCCAGTCTTCCCTTCCTGATATTAAAAGAGAGGAAACAGAAAATTAGAGGTATGTAAACCATGAAAACATGCAAAAAAAATCCTATCTTTCAATGTGGTATCAAATTTTCCACAACATTGCAAATTTTTAACATGCAAAATACAGAAAAAGAACTCACCAGCAACACTATTTAACATCTGAAGAAGACAGTGTTGCTGAAACGATGAAATATAACCCACACCCCATCCTTTCAAATCAATCTGCATGAGGTGTTGCACCTGAGTTCTAGGCTTCCCATTTCGAGATTTCAGAGGGGAAATGTTGAACCCTCCACCTGAGAAAAGTAGTTACAGAGCATGCAATATAACTCCAAATTAAATACTCTTCTAATTCTCAGCACAACCAAGGAATTCACATAGAGCTTACTCTCAACATGAGCCCGTACATATCCTGGTTGTGGGCCACAATTCTCATGCTCCCTAGAACGAAATAATACAACTGCACAATAACCAAAACAAGAAAAAAGGGAAATTTTCTGAAGCTAGAAATTTAAGCAGATAGTTAAATAAATTAGTAGATCTGCAAAAGACTTACCATAACTTCCATCATCATTTCGGCGCCAATAACGCACATAGCAAAGGTCACGGGGCCAAACGATCCTGCAACAACATGGAGCCATAGACATGAAAAATTGCCCATACTTCGTTAAGGAATAAGAACCAAGCCTTTCTTTGTAAACTGAAGTAGAATTTTAGAAAAATTCTACAAGATCTCATAAATAATGAAGTGACAAAGTTCTCATAAACCTAGGATAATAGTAATAGAAATTCAGAAGTTCCTTCTGGAAATTGTTCTTGTAGCTGAAAACATTTAGTGTATGTACATATATACATATAAGTATCATATAGAGGTTTCTGAGGAAGAAATTTATGAGGCAAAAACCATTAACTCTTTACAATTTAATTAACAGCCCATCCCACATTACCAGTCAATACTTCTGTAAAATATCAAAAGTTAGAGCAACAACCATAATACAAAAAGATTCAATACTTTGATTCTTGCAAACACTAGTACATTCTCATCTATCTCCCTCTCTGGCTCTCTCAGTCTTTTATCTTACTTCTGTTTCCAACTTGATCGTTTTCTCTTCTTTTCTTTCTTTTGTTCCTTACGTTTGATAGAATGAACTTTCATTTTTTCTCATTCCTTCTTCTGGTGCTTAGCTGCATGGATCCTGCATACTAGGCTTAACTTTTTCCATTTTTGGCATTTTCTAAATGCTAGGAAAATATAGTCAACAATCAAAGTTTGACTCACATCAAAGAAATATTTCTAAAAAGAGGTTGACAAGCTCAGATTTGTATTGCCTAACAATTTTCATTCCCAAAAGGCAACAAACTATGCTGGTACTGCTTTATAAGATAAATATTCAAGACAATGAAAGCATATACATGAATGATTTAAATTTGAAAGAAAGTATTACATAGGGAACCAGTCCAACTGAAGCCTGTGATAAAGGATGGCTGTATGTCCATCTACCTCTTCAACCAAACTACCATACTGAAAACTACAATCCCACCTGCAGAAGGTAAAAAATATAAAAATAAAAAATGGAAGTTCCCCAAAGATTTTAGTGAAATAACTTTTCTACTTAGTCCCTCAAATAGTGTGGACATATAAATGTGCTAGCATCTGCAAACATGTGTATGTGCACCTGCAAACATAGGTATGCATTTTTGTAGCATACATCAAAAGAATATTTATTTTAATTGAAAAAATAGAAAACCTACTCAAATCGTGTTCCATCCATGCTCATTACAAGACCAAATATTTCTTCACAAGTAGCTTCCACAACACCTACAGCCTTCATTGCCCTACTACAGCTCCTTGGCTAAATTAAGGAAAACATAAGTGATGGTTACCACTCAAAACATTTTGATGCACTTAAAAAATAATATAAAAGTTCATGTCCTGAGATAATGCAAGCAAGGAAACAGTTCCATACAAGGTAATCAACTTCAAGAAGCTCTTCAAAAATGCGAAGGCCTGTCATCATATCCAAGAAAAGGTTCAGGTTCAGAATAATTCATCAATGCCACAGAAACATGTGGGAATTAAACACATTTCCATTTCAAACTACTTTTCAAGATTTCCATCCCTGGATTCAACTTTAAAGCCAATAAAATGGAATGCTCTATGTAAAGCTAACCATTTTGACATTGAAGGAGGCGCCAATGTTTTCTAGAAAATGCTTGGTTGTTGGCATTTTGAGTTGATAATTCCGAGTCAAATTCCCGTGTCCAGTCTAATACCAAATCTGGAAGACCTGACATTTTAATAAAGATATTGAGATTCTGATAGTTGCACTAAATAGCATAAAGTAGATGAGAAAAGGAAACTGGATGAGAACCATTTCCAATTGTTGTTCTCCTAACCAAATTCGGATGAGCATCGTCTTCATCCTCCTGGGCACTGAACCTTAAGAAAAAAATTTATAAATTAAAAGTTTGGCCAATTATCACTTGCCTTACCATTGCCACTAAACAAAACAAAAAAAGTCCCCGAAAATGCCAACAACTGATCCGAATCAAGGTACTTTAATTCATTTTCATTTGACAATCAATCGTGAACAGGAGTTTGGCATAAATGAACTGTGCTTTACACAGCTTGTCATGAAATTTAACAAGGAGCACAGCAAATTATGAATTCAACCAGCAATAATGCAAGGATACTCAACACCACTAGATATTCATCTATAACAAGCAGAGTAGCTGCAACACTTGGGCTAAATTGAAAATCTCAAAATGTATAACTGTTACAACCATGAAATATTTATATAATTTATGTGTGCTATATTTTACAAGTTGCAACACATGGGAAGATGTAAGATATGTATAAATCCCACAAAACATAAGACCTCCTTTTTATCACAGCTAATTCCTCTAACCTTCCCCCACTCATTTATGACAGTGACTCTCCCTACCCACACAAGGCTATGATCCAAAGACTTCAAGGCACCCAAGTTGCTTGACTTAAGCCGATACAACACCCACCTGACTCACCACTAACATAACATGGGTTCACTTTTATCAACATAGCAAACCCGACAGCAAATAGAAAATTAACGACGAATAGGCACTTACTGACTTTCATGGTCCGATGAAGAAGCAGTCCTCCCATTATCCATCCCAGATTTATATTCAAAAGAAACATATTTGTTGCCATTTGCAATTTGTGACTCTTGATGCTGCATATGTTAATAATGAAACTAGGCAATTAAAAAAATCTGCTGAACAGATTAATATATAGATCCAATATATTCTGTTCACTAAAAAATTTTGACCCTAAACCTATTGCAGCAGAAGTTGATAGGGCAGTACCAACTTCACAAAACAAAACTACAACAGAATGCAGGAAATAAGCTACGGACTCCGTGATGCACCTCAATTACAGACTCAATTTTTTCCTTCCAGATTAGGGCTTCCTGGATGTTGAATGCTGCCATCTAGAAAGAAGAACACAGACATGGTTTAATCTTTTGCTCCCAATATTCAAAAGCACAAGATTTTGCAACTAGATCTACAGGGCACAACAATTGTAAAGAGAAATACAGGGGCCAAAAAGCCTCATAGTAAATCCAAAACATGTGTCAATTATGCTGGCACAAGGGCAGAGAAACACAACAGATAATCACTACGTTTTACAACAGATATGACTCTAGTTCCACCATAACACTTTTTCAGTCACCACGTAATGATAAAATTCAAGTCATGACCTCATAAAAAAGAGATTAACTCAATTAGGAATACAACATAATCATCAAGAGCAACCAAAGTGGACTCCAAGTGTATGTGTACATAGTAAAACCAAGTGCAACACCAATCTACCCTAATGTGAGTTGGGTTCTTAAGCATAGAACTGGCAAAACGACCATTCATTTGTCAAAGTATAAGTAATTCACTGATGGGGGTCCATCCCTGCCCTCCTGGTGGCATCTAAGAAAAATGGTGAAATTACAGAAAAGATGCCAAAAAACATGTTTCAATTCTCGTATCAAATAACCAACCAAGCAACCTCCGGTTATTAAGCATCAAAGAATACATATTCATATACTATTTCCATAAGATAAAATAAAAACAACAAACCGTGATTCTGTGGTTCTTCTCTTTCTTGTTGTAAACAGACAAAACATAAACCATCTGCAAAACATAAACCATAAATTAAAATGGAGGATAGATGACTGTTCTATCTAAAGGAATACATTTTATTATATACCAGAGTATAACTGCTAATGGGACATTACACTGGTATCAGGATTACATGAACAGTAACACATAAAACTGAGACAAAAGCAAGAGTATGAATGAGTCTCTTGATGAGAAAAAGGGCAAGGCAACAGTAAAATATAATGAAGCGAAGTCTAAACATTACAATTTGTCAATAAGGAGATTCCCAAATCACTATAACACAATAATAGAAAGCACACAGTAATCATTAGCAAGAGACATGACTAATTATTGGTGACCTGATGATTCAAGATTGTGAATGCTTACATGCATATGTAGGTATACAGACATATACATAGATGTAAATCTATCTATGTATATAATGTTGGACAGTCTCAGACTCTCAGCTACCAACAACAACAGCAGACATCATGACCAGCTTTGTAATCAGGCTTTCACTTTCAATCTTTAGCTTAAAATGAACAAAATTAAAAATCATTCCACCTGCAACACCAACTAACATACAGCACATATGCTCATTTTTCATATACTATATATCTTTAAACAACACCGTGATAGATTTTTGAAGTTCAATAACTTTTGTTCAGAATGTACCATCAACATAACTTCTAAGCGCTATTATTAGCATTACAATATCGACAGGCTAAAACAGTATATAGGCAAATGAATATATACACACGCACGCACGCACAAAGAAACAACAACTCACATGTCCATGGTGAGTCTTCAAGCCTCGATCCTCCACCCTACAATTTCCGTCTATCAACAAGGTCTTGATTGGAACCTAAATTTAGAAAACACAAAAAACTCTTAAACAGCAGTGCATTTAGTTATAAGCTGTGCTCATTGCACAAAAGCTAAATGTCAAAAGAAACACAAATATTCTTAAAAAAAAAAAAGAAATAAAAATTCCTCTGCTCTCTTATCCTAAACAGCAAAAATCCACAGCTATCAGACACCTTTGTCAACAAGATGCTCCTGCTTTTTCACTAAAGCATAGCATACCAACCGTAAAAGTTCCATTACTAAAAAAAAAGATAAAATCAAACCGAATTGCACATAACTTAACAGTCTAAAAGCAACTTTTCTCTCTTCTCCGATCCCAAAAAAAAAAAAAAACAAAGCAAATTAACCTTTGAAAAAAAATCTATAAAATACTTTAACAACATGTTTAATATAAGAATCTAAGCAATGCCTAAAGCAAAATTAAGAATTCTAAAACAAAATAATTAAAGACCTGGTTATCTTGTGGCTTTCTCTTGTAGTAAGCCAGAAGCCGAGTTTCAAGCACGAAATATCGCATGTGTATGAAGGATCGCCCGATCTTCCTTCTCCCATATCTCACCATCCATCCTTCGTACACTACCTTCGACATTTCTGCCCTCTCAAAATCCACCAACTACAACCGAATTTTCCAACTTAATATGCCAAAATCGGAAGCTTAGATCGTAATCTTTGCTTCCGCCAGATCACTGCCGGCTATGTCATTTGATCTCTCATCGTCGAAATCGAGCAATCGGCGAATCGATAATTCCTAATTATCATTTCTTGAAGAGTGCCGAGAATTCGAATTCCACATTGCGGTGTAACCGAGAATCGCAAAAGCGAAATTTAACTTTGGGTACTACGATGAAGAGATTAGAAACGAATAGGGCAGCAATAAATACAGGAAAACAAAAAAAATGAGAGAGCGAGAGAAAGAGACAAGAGCAAGCAGGATCGAGTGAGTTACAGAGGAAAATTGAATTCTACATAAAAGAAGAAAACAGAGAGCTTATTTTGAAAGAGAGAAGTGGAATAATCAATTTTTTTTATTTTTATTAATAGTATTACTTATATAAGTAAAAGAGAGGAAAATAAAACTTAAAAAAAAAAGACTACTAGTATTTTTATTTCCTCGCTAATTTTGGAAAAAGGGGAAATCTAGGGAGATATCAGACGAGGCGGTGGTTGTGGTGGTTGGGTGTGGCGGGATCGGCGATGGGACGACGCAAATAGGAGGGAGGAGTGGTGAAAACGACGGTGCAATTGAGGAAAGGTTCCGACGAACGGCTTTGAGAGATCCCACGTAAGTGAAAGAAAGAGCGAGGGCACACGAGGAAGAAGCCACGTGGATGATTGTGATTTGGCAAGTGGGGTATGAGGTATCTTTAGAACCGTGACGCTCTGCCGAATTTTGAAATGCGGGGGAGGGGGCTGACTTCCAAGCTTACGTTTTGGGCTGGATCTGAGCATATGATTATCAATTTAAGGAAAGGAAATGTTTTCGGCCCCTGGTAAAGGGTCTAAATGACAATGGAAGCCCTACCTCCTAAGCCTGATATGACGTAAATGACCTCTGGGCCGTTTGGCATTTCACCTTAAAGTAAATTTGGCCCCGTGTCAGCATATAATTTGGACGGACGAAATGATTATTCACGCGTTACCCAAGAACGTGTAAACTTGTCTTTTTTCTATAAAGATTTTCTCTTTTATTTTTTTCCATTTCCATCTTTAAATTTCTTTTTTTTTCAAAATTTATTAAAAATAATATATATTAAACAATAAAAAGACAAGATATGATTGTATACACATCTTATTATTATTTTCTTTCCAAAAAAGTTTGTGTAATTTTAAGCAAATATGGCAAACTTGAATTTAACAAGTAACAACAAATCTATAAATTATTTATCCACTTGTTTTTCCTTTTTTTTATCTTTATTTTTATTACATTCATAATTCCCACTTTTTTTAACTTTCACACAATAATTAAAACAAAATAAATATGAAAACATCAATGTTTAATTTAATTTTAAAACCATTAAAGAAATAGCATTCATATATTTTGGTGATACACAGAAGTTACATGATTAATCTGCAAATTATGTGTACGGTGGTAATGAGCAAACAATTAATTCAATTAAATACAAATTATCTGAATATTATTTAAATATTAATCAAATCGATTATAAAATCAAGTACTAAAAGATTAATTGATTAATCGAATAAGATCAATTAATTCGACTGAAAATTGAATTAATCTAAATTTTTGAACTCAAGCCTAATTTTTTAAATTTCATTTTTTTATATAAATTACAAGGTAAAAAAAATAAATTATAAAATCTTTATATATATATATATATATATGAAAATACACTAATGATATGTGTATAATCCTAAATCGATTAATTTGATTAATCAAAAAATATTTTTAAAATCAAAACCGACAGAATTAATCATTTTAATTGCCTTTACCTTGAAAGAAATTAAAAGATCGAATTAAACAAACCGAATTAACCCATTGCGTAGAATAAAAGTTAGCATGAAAGTAGTAATTAACAAGGAAATTCTTTCGTTTATTTCATTAAAGTGATACTGTTCTTGCAATGATGAACAATGTCTCCACTCCACAGTCCTCTGTTAAGACTGGAAAGCTAAATAAGATTAAGGAAATTACATTGTTTGATCAAAAGAACACGGCGCCTTCTCCCAATCCAAGAACTCATCCATGGTGGGTCGCCGGAGACAACTCGGTAGCCAGCATTCGAGTACAATTTGCGAGCACCAAAGTCATCTTCGTAAGCCCAAAGGACCAGAAACTTGATTCCCCATAAAACCGAGAGCACATCGCAAGCTTTGAGCAAACAGCTAGCGATCTTCCTCCTCCTGCATGTTATCACAGTGATTAACACAGGCCGTGCTCTGCTGCAATTTCACATAAAAACTAAAGATCTAGCTTTATGTATTGTACCGAAAGCATTTCGAAACGGCAAGCCCAGAGACATAGAGATATTCCTCTGCCCCATGGAGGTGTTGAAGAACAGATTCGTCTCTCATGGCCGTCACATCCACGACGCCCACGAGTTTTCGTTGCGATTCAGAAGCATCCGTGGAGGATTCAGCGACTAAACAGGCATACCTGTTAAACATGTTTTCTTTAATTAAAATGAACTTTTTTCCTGGAATCAAAAGTTTTTACCTGCTTGGAGGTGAGTTCCTCAGTTTGTAGATGAGCGCGGCGAGCACCTCCGCCTGTTAATGGAGCATTAAAACTCAGACTATGTACTAGCAAGGATTTTGAATCTTCCTTTTCTTTTGTCTGTCTAGTTTATATATCTTTTTTTTTCTCTAAATTGTTCCATTAATGATGCAATTTATCATTCTCTTCTACAGGGGAGAATGGAAAGAAATCGCAAGAAAAAAGAGATATGTGAAGGAAGAAGAAAGAGTAAATAAGAGGAGAAACCTGGAAGAACTGGAAGAAGAAATCGTCAAAGAAGGCCATGGGTTGGTGAAACGCTTCTGCTTGGATTTGGGCAACCTTCCTTATTTCGTCTTGATCCTCCTCCAATCTCCTCACTTTCCACCCATACTCGCTCGCCAAATACAAAGGTTGGTCCTTTCCATCTCCCCATCTCCCATTATCGTTTTCCTCTGCATTTCCATCAATCAGCTTCACAGCCGCCTTAGCTGATGATGAGGCCAAAGAAGAAGAAGAAGTAGTGCAGCACTGCACCACACGACCATTGAAAGATGTACCTCTTGCCCTTCTCTTCCCAACGATTTTCCAGCTCCCATGGCAATGATGATCACCGAGTTTAATGCATGCGTGCCTGTGCTGCTGCCGAGGCTCTGTCCACACACTACTCCTTGAAATGAAAGACTGGCTCTGTAGTAAGTGAGCCATACATAACTCTGTTTCTCTGAATGCAGAAAAATCATGATGCAATTGGACTTTGGGAGCATGTCTTTACCACCACTCTCTCTCTCTCTCTCTCACACACACACACAATCTAAATTATTTATTATATCTTAAAAACATGTGTTAGAAACTTTAATTTTCTGCGGTCCAAATCCGTTGTATGATGTTAATATTTAATTCCCAATCTGTAATTTATTTATTGGTGACATAGAATGGGCAGAGGAAACGAATGCCAGAGGGGGAAAGAGGAGAAAACAGAGGAAAAACGTTTTTAGGTGAAGATAAGACAAGGTGGATACACAAGTGGCTACAGTTCCTCGTCAGGTTGGGATCAGGAATGAACATCCGACGTGGCGACTTTTAAGCCGAACACGTGCTTGTACAAAAAAAAATTGTTCCCTAAATTATTTGCAGATCCGGATCCAAAATAAAATGCTGTTTTCAAGATATACGCCTTTTTTTTCGTTAAAAAATGTTTACTCCATTCCTGTTTTTTTTACTATTTTAATGTATTTAATATTAAAATTTGAATTTTTTATAAATTAATATTTGATATAAACAACATAAGAATATTAAGATGTTTTTAACTTTTGGACAGCAAGGACGATCTTGTTTTCCTAACATAAATCTAGACCGTCACGTGGAAAAAAATTAAATACCCTTATTTTGAACCTATAACCTCATAGTTAAGGCTGCCTTTATTGAGAGGAGACTTGAGGTTGGCGCTGCCTGCCCTGGGCCCATAAATCATTGGTTAAAGAAAATAATAATAAAAGCTTTAATTATGTATTTGGTTCACCAAATGTTTGATTTTATGCTTATAACGTTTTAAGCATATGCTCTTATTTGATTCGTCTGACGAAGGTTGGATTCTCAAATTGTCCAAAATTCTATAATATCAAGAGCAATCTCATACCCGCCTACCTCTTTATTTTATTTTATTTTTTGCATTGACTAGAAAAAACTAGGACTTTTTTCCTCAATCTCTTATTCACCGTTCGAGTTTTAAGTCACTTTAGATTTAATTTCATAAATTAAAAATAATATAAACATCTTGTATATAATTAATGTGATATTTATTTGTAACTCTTTTTTAAAAGAGTGATACATAACTTTTTTTAAAAAAAGTGAAATTTTCTTGTGACACATGGTTATTATTTTTAAGTTAATGTTGATATTTACTATCATAATCTATGCTAACTTATAAAACATTGTTTATTTGTAATTTCTATTTTGATTCATTAAATTTTATAAATAAAAAATAATATAAATATTTAAATATTTAATCTTACTTTAATACATAATCAATATGAGATTTATAATTTTTTTCTATGACTGTGACATCAAACTCCATCGTGCTAAATGAAAAAGTCAATCAAATGTTCCTTCGACAATAAACCTAAAAGAAGAACAAGACATTTGATCTTTTAGCATATTTAATTTTAGCATCAATCTTATATGTATCACAACTTAACACAAAAAGAGAATCTTATATTCGATTGTCATGGCCAAACCCCAAGGTGAAACCAAGATTTAATTCCATTGAAAGGCCCACACCTGTTCCACGCCACGATCCAACGGACGTGAATATCAACGTGGACCTATTGCTATCAGAGAGAGTGGGGGGGGAGACAGGGGGCCAAATCAACCAGTCAAACTCAAATATATTATCTTCTATTAAATTTATTGAATCGGATTGAATAATAAAAGTTTCATTAGCAGTGATATTTCATTTTAATGGGTTTTTTTTTTTAAATTTTTAAAATAATATATTTAATTATTAATGATATATGGTATATAATATACAAATAATCATACACATAAACAAATGATGATGGTTCCATGCAATAAGACACATGAAAGAAAAAAAAAGAAGGAAAAATTGTTGATGAATTGATGATAAAATGATATGATTCCATGATGATCTCCGTCACTTTTTGTGCCACTTTCTTTTTAACTCTTTTTCAGTCGGTCTGCCCCCCTTCCTTCTCTTTCCTCAGATCCCCACTACCCTCCTCTATTCTCCACTCTCTCTCTCTCTCTCTGTCCCTCTGGGTTTTTATATTTTAGTTTTTTATTTTGTTATTTATTTTCTTATATTGAATTCAGTGAATGATTTTTAGTGATATGGAGAGAGCTTTGGAACTCAATCATTTTCCCTAAGTGTAAGTACTTTTATCTGTTATTTCTGTTTAGTGTTTGCTTCCATGAGTATTTCTTTTTCTCTTTTGTGTTTTTTAGGTAATCAATTACCCATAAAAACTTACTTTACAAAAACTCCTTTTTTCCTTGCCTTTTTGTGTTTTCCCTCTGTAAAACTTTTACCAGTTCAAAGGTTTTGTCTGCATTATGGAGCTAAGGCTTTTCAACAGATGTGGATCAGGATCTGTTTTTCTCTCTCTCTCTTTTCATAATTTTCCCTCAGTAATACTTATGATTTCTATTGGGATTTTCCATATTGACTTTTGTGGGTGGTTGGTTTTCCTTTTTGTTTTTTTTTTTCCTGTTCTTAAATACCAAAGAAAATGGAAAATTTGACTTTTGGAGGCTTTTCTTTTTAAACGAAGACTTTTGATGCAGAACCAACATTTCCTCAAGTCTTTGTTTTCTAACTCTGTTTGTTTCTGGGAAAACACAAGAACAAATTTGCCTCAAGTTCCATTCTTTATGTTGGTTTCCGATTGATTGAATGCAAACATCAGTAACAGTTTGCTGCAGCGCTTTAACTTGTAAAGCTTGTTCCTTTATAGTATGAAAGTCTTTTTCTTCATTTTTATTTACTTTTTTTCTGTTTTTTTTTCTCGTCAGCTAAACAAAGCTGACACTGAATTTCACCAAACTTTTGTAGTCCAATGCAATAAGGCCTACTTTGTTTTGCTGTCGAAAATACTGTTTAACCGAGTTATTCAAAGATACATCATTTATCTGAATTCTGAAGTTTTCTGTAGAATTAATCAAATTCAAAGAATGAACATTTAAATTGTTTACCCTCTGAAGCAGAAAAGAACATATCTTGGCGTAACAAGAAGGAGAAGAAGAGGTTGCAAGAGTTCATCGCTGCTTGTATCTGAAGCTAAAGATAAGAGAGAGTGATAGGTATATCAACAGAGAGATGGGATCTTTCAAGGGTCATGCTTTGCCAGGGACTCTGTTTCTGATGATTGGCGTATGGCACATATGGAGTTGTGTGGTTCGATATGTGTCGAACCCCAAGTCTTTTCAGGTCAGGGTGTGGAACCCAGTTCCTGGTTTTAATGGGAAGTTGAAGTACTTGGAGCTTTATGTTGTAGCCATTGGTGCTTTTATTGATTTGTGCATCGAGCTTTTGTATTCGACCCACCTCAAATTTTTTGTCAATGGAGTCTTGAATCCATCACACTTGAATGATTTTGAGCACTCCGGGATGCTTCTCATGTTCTTCCTCCTAGGTGCCATCGCTCTGCTTTCAGAGAAAACGAGGTTAGTCATTGTCTTTTTTCCAATTGTGCGTGGCCTTCTTTTAGAGAAAATCATTAAGAACTGTGGACATCAATCAATAAAGCAATGAAAGAAATTCTCCATGAAATCAGAGAACAGTGAAATGATCATTATTGCTTAAAAAACAAATCGTTCTAGAAATTCTTTCTTTTTCTTTGAGTAATAGTTGCTGCCAGTTGTTCTTAACTTTGAATTGCCCACAGTTTGTCCCCATTCTTTTCTAGGAAAACACAAGAAAGGAAAATAATTTTCAACCCTTTTATTACTTGATCTAAAGGATGCAGAACCTCCATTAAGCTGAACATAGATGAAATTTTCAGGTTTTCTTGAGTAGAGTTCACATCAAATCTGAACTTCTTCTTGAGCTTGGCTTCTGATATTAGCAACACAGATAATTACAAAATGCATGTATGAGAACTTTTCTGCTTTTCTTGTCTAGTCCATGGAATTTTAGGGGAAAAAAAAAAAAAGAAAACCCAGTTTTGTATAGCATGCTTTATGATAGTACATTTTGTGTGAACTAGGCAGTCTCTGGTTTACTTGATAAAATCAGTAATCGACTTTTTCATTGGATATTTCATAATGCACACAATGTCTTTAACTCTGGAAACAGAAGTAAGGCAAGATTTTTTCTATCTAGTGCCACTTGCTGAGTTCTGGATTCTAAGTTCTGACCAAAATCATGGGACTGCTGCTTTCTGACTGGGAAAGAGTGTAACCAGGTTGGTAATAGAACCATTAGGGATTGGAGGGTTGGAAGTTATGAAGGTTCTATAAGGAGTAGATTCTGTACAGACTGCTAATTAGGTGGCTTCAATTTTTTTTTTTTTTGGATTTTGGGGAATCAATGCATGTTTAGTGCATTGAAGTAAAGTTCATCCCTAACCATAACATGAAAGCTATATTATATGTTATGTTAAATGCCAGTATTCTAATGTTTTATGTCTGAAATCATTGTTGTTTAATTACAAAATGTTTACTCCATCTCATAAGTACTTTTCCATTTCATATTTCCACTGAACCATCAACTGTCCATCATGCAAGTATTGATATTTAACCATTTCTTGTTAAATATAGCTAATTTTACAACCATCTTCATTGGAATCTCTTCTTGCTCAGTTTCGTTTCCTTACCACAAGAAGCCCTTTGTCTTATTGCGGCAGCAGCATTCTGTGCAGAGTATCTGCTATTCTACTTTCACTCAACAACTCATAAGGGCCTCGAGGGATACTACCATCTTGTGCTTGTCCTTTTAATAGGACTTTGCATCCTAACCACTGTTGCTGGAGCTCTCTTCCCGAACAGCTTCCCTGTTGATTTGTGTAGTGGAATTGCTATAACTCTCCAGGGCCTCTGGTTCTATCAGACCGCTTTCACCCTCTATGGGCCCATGATGCCTGATGGTTGTCAGCTCAAGGGGAATGCAATCTATTGCCATTCAACAGATAGTGAGGTCCGAGGCGAGTTGCTTGCTAACTTCCAGCTCTTCTCTCTGGTACTGGGTGTCCTTGTTGCTGTTGTGGGATCATATGGTTTTGCAGCTTCAAGATATGGGAATTCTGATCTTGGAAGCATGCATTCAGTTCAGGACGGATGAGAATGAGAGGGAAGCAGGGTATTCAGTCTTCAATTTTGGATTCAAATACATTTTAGTCTTCTTGTTCATTATCTTTTAATGGCATTATAGCTGAAGGTACCAAGTTTAGCTGCCGTTACAGAGGCTTCCGGCCCATATCCTGGGAGAGATGAACATGATGGGGAGGAATGTAACTTTAGCAATTGTTAGCATTCATGTATAAACAGGGATAATAATGTGATTTACAAAGAGAAAAAAAAATCTATTACACCTCAATTCAATATTCTTTTTCTTGCTTCTGGCTATGGTGACTCAGCTTTGCTATCTCATTTGGGTTTTATTTCTTATTTTTAGCCAATTATTAGTATATTGAAAACTTTTCCTAAGTTTTTTAAATAATTGTGATGAAAATTAAGAAAAGTCCTCTCTGTTTGTTAAGAAGTATTTGAGAAAATTACTTATTTTCTTGAGGAAGTTCCGTTTCAAAATTGATTCCATATTTTATAGAAAAGATTTTAATTAAATTTTTTATTCCTCTTTACTGCATTTTGTTCTTTTTCTTTTTTATTTTTGTTTTGCATTCTTTTTTTTTTCATTTTTTATTTTCTTAAGTCTTCTTTTTATTCCTATTATGATTTTATTTATTTTTAATAATTATGTTTGGAATTAGACATTTACCACTTTTATTTAAAAAGTAAATAGAAACTCTTGATATTGAAAATCTTTCTAAATTATTTTGGAGAATTTTAAAGATTTTCTTTATTTAGAAATTTTCAAAAAAAATTATCACTTACAGCTTTTTTAAAAATTTCATCATTTTTTATTCTCACTTACTTGCATAATATTAAATGCATACAAGCAAATAAATATAATGATACTATTCGTAAATTATGAACAATTTTAACTACTACATATTCAATCTATTATATATGTTTAAATACTATTTTTGTAAAAAAATAAATTTTGAGATTCTTCAACACTTTTGGTAAGATCTTA
Organism: Theobroma grandiflorum; assembly: GCA_036013995.1. Lineage (NCBI taxonomy): Eukaryota > Viridiplantae > Streptophyta > Magnoliopsida > Malvales > Malvaceae > Theobroma > Theobroma grandiflorum. The sequence continues at coordinate 593,035 of CP142131.1, read as the reverse complement.
TAATTATTTTCACTTAAAAACTTTAAAAAATATTGTCACTTGCAATATTCCTAAAATTGTTTTTTAGGATTTTTTAAAATAATTATTTTTTTAATTATTGAATTTATTCAATTAAGCATTTTAAATTTATCATTTTTAATATTCCTTAATTAATTTCATAAATATAAATTAAATGAATAAATTAAAAATGAGTTAAAACATATGCCTCAAGTGATTTTAGTTCTGATCAGATGGTCCAAGACTTTTTGGGCTCGACTTGATCAAAGTCGATCCACTTCTTCCAATGCTATAGGAAAATTTTTAAGTAAAATATTTCTTATTTTTAAATTTTAATTAAAATTTCACAAAAATTTATTAACGTTTAAAATTTTCTTTAATTAATAAAAAAATTAATATATAGATTTATTAATTAAAAAAAAAAAACTCCTCGTATACCCCACCGGAGCTCCCCTGGGGACCCCGATCTAGTGTTCGCCTCCCTTGGGAGTCCCTTTCGCTTTCCCTCGACTTCCTACCCGAAAACCCTAAACCTGGAAAAATAGCCTTACCCTAGAATTTCTCTTCTCTTCAATTTTTCAAGATGCAAGTCGCATGTAGCAGAAGACAAACTCGTTCTAGTGAGCCGCCGCCGCGGCCACCACCACCCTCTGTCATTTACCTATTTTACAAGCACTGTCGCAGTGACGTTTGCACTTATTCAATGTATGCTTTGAAGATTGTTGCTAGTGAGAATGGGGATACCAAGCCGCTACCTGAACCCATCTTCTGGTTGAACAAAAATAATTTTTCTGTTGGCCCGGGGTTTTGTGGAAATGGATTCAACAATTTTTATATTTGGGGGGAATGTCGGCGTTTGGACCGAGCGAAGACAAGTACGTGTCGGATACATATGTGTTTGATTCTAAAAAGCCTCTTCCTCCGCCTGCCACAGTTAATGATCCGAAGAAGTGTTTTTTTATCAAGGGTCCCCGGTTGAATGGCTCCCGAGGTTGATCCTATTTTAATCACGTTTGAGAGAAGAACTTACGCATTTCCACGTTGGTTCAGCCAGCACAGTCCTACTACTCCTAAATGTGAGGTACTTGACTTGGAAACCTGGTCATTGAGTGGAGGTATGTTCCGCAATTGGCTGGCGTTAGCAAATTACCTTTTAGTGGCAACACCATTTGTATAGGTGAGAAACATTTTGCAATTGTCAGTGATACATTATGCAAATATCATTTTGCTCTAGAAAAGGGATTGGCTGAGGGGAAAGTATAAGCATAAAGTGATACATTATTCATTTTCTTGGCATTTAAAATACTAGATAAATGTATAAGCATAACACATCACATATGTAAAAGGGCTGACTACTTCCTAGATCTTTTGTTTGAGGCAGGGAATGACTGTGTAAGCATTCATAAATTGCAGAGCTCTAGTCAGTGCTATTGAATACAACATAAAGCCTAATTGATAAAATTATGACAGTTTGACAATTGACTGATGGTTAGAAAAAATGCTATTTGTATTCATTGGAATATGCTGATTGAGATTATTTTTCCCTTCGTTTTTCTTTTAGGCAAAAGCTGATTTCTCTTTATCTATGCCTTGTCTAACATGTGGGCTGTGGTTGAATACATTGCCATTCTCTCCCACCTTATCCTACTCTAACCAAAAAGTAGAGAGAGAGAGTTATTGTTTGTTATTGATCAATGAATGTAGCTTGTTTTTGTAATTTATTTTCAGTCTGTCTCTTATGCATATGCAGGAGGAATGAGGCTGAGTAGAGTGACATTCATTGGGCCTTTTCATCTTCTCATGGGACTTGTGATTTGATATTTGCTTCAGGAGGATAGTTGATCTTGGTGGTTTTGTGGACATTGGTTATTCGATGCTCTCTCTCCATGTGAGACCTGTTGATTTGAATTGCCTTGAGAAGATTTTTGTCTAGAACAACATGTATAGGCAATTAACTACCACTAAAGAAATATTAGTATGTATAACCCGAATCAACTGCCACTAGAGAAATATTAGTATTGTAATGGATGGTTTTGATTCCTTTTGTGTTTATATTGTTCTTTAATTTATCTAAATTTTGATTTTGAGTATGATCTCTGAGGTATAAGGATTAAATCAATACATTCTTTCAGGTCTAAATAATAGGACTCAGAAAACATATGTTCTGTTGTTTATTCCAGTCAAGTTTAGGATCTTGAAAGCTCTTGTTGAAGAAATTAGTACTATCCAAATAAAAAAGAAAGGAAAGAGACAATTACTATCTCAAATTCAAATCATTCCCTATGTAAACTACCTGAATGAATCAACCAACAGACAAGCCCACGCCAGGGGCATTGAACGTCATCAACTCCATCTCCATTCTTGTATTAGAGAGGCCTGCCTTCAAATAACACTGGTATCAATATGATTTCAATTTTCCCTTTTCTTTCTCTTTGATTTTAAGAGATTTTAACAGAAATGAAGATAAAAGTTTTTACTTGTTCTGAATTCTGAAAAATATAAGAACGAATAACAAAAATGGCAATAATTAAATGGAAATTAAGGCTTTGATTTGATTACTTTCAGGACAAGCTGATGGCATTTTGGCAAAGTGCTCCATATATGCACCCAAAAAGGAAAATGGAAAGAAAGAAAAATAACAACAGGGTCAGTCCCTGCAATTATAGAAATCCAAGGCATATGTTGCACATGGAATTTGCATTTATAACATAGAGAAATAGAGACTTTTTTCTTTAAAAGTCAAATACTAAAGCAGTCTAACTTATTACTTATGCATCATCCCTAAAGTTAAAATCTTTCTCGTTCTGGGGATCTCCAAACCTTACACTTTTAGTAGGGGACTATAATGGATTCTATCAGCTCTTGCAGTGGAGCCAGCTCTTTCTTGTCAATCAGCCCGAATTCCTGCAGATAGAAACATATCGAAGCGAATTATTCTAACAACTTTCTACTCAACTATACTACATCGTAAACCAAACATTTCAGAGATTAAAACCGTTTCAACCCTTACGATATTGCAGGGAAGAGAATAAAAAGATTAATCATCAAGCAGAAGAAGACTTACACAAGTGAACAGTATGAAATGCTTGAAGCATGTGTTCAAATGGGCTTCCTCCTTAAGGCTCACAATTTTCTGAAAGTGAGAGTGATAGATGTGCGCATATACGCGGAACAGTCTTTTGAATATTGTCTTCACGACCTCCTTGAAGTTCGGTGGAAATGGTGCACCTGGCAAATTTGAATTATGCGATTAAATTAAGGAATGTATATAGCACAGATACAAGATAAACTAATTACCTTTCCTTTTGGACAAGTATAAATATTAGAAATAAGTCAATCATCACTGTTGTCATCATATAAAGATAAACGACTATCTTTCTCTAGATTAAAGGCATGTCAGACCTCATCACAAAGAATTAAAGACGATTAAGCACGTGACTGATGAAAGATTTACCAAGCCTTTGAGGAAATATGGATTCATCATCAAGCTGTACTTCAATCCAGTCCATTAGATATTCAACATATTTTGGAGCAGAAACCTCGATAGGTTTCTTGATTTGTACACCATCTGCCCATCTATATTCATACCTGTAAAGTTTTGTAAGAGAGCAAATAATCACCTCCAGAAAACCCAAGATATACACTTTGAAATTTTTTTAAAAATGAGTACTTTAGACTAAATAATGGTGAGTGGCAGGTGAGTATGGAATTATTAAATTGATTGATCAGAAAGTGCCAGGTACAAGAACCGAACATGGAAGCAAAAAATTTACAGTATTTGGGGAGAAAGAGGTCCAAGTTTCAAAGTTACAATTTGCACGAGTTTTAATTATTGGACAGAAAGTAAACCATACATCAAATGACTACTAGGATTTTGAGTCTTGGAACAATTCTAGCTACAAAGCCCTCCACAGACCTCTGAAAATTTAAGGCAAAATTCAATATATTACAAAAGGCTAAGGCCAATTAGTAATAATAAAAAAATCTCACCAGAAACTAGAGAATAATGGAATCAATGAAAACACGGTGCACAGTCTCACTCCGCCCCGCATTCAGACAAGATCACAAGATTATATTGAATATTCTGAATTCAAAATTCAATAACATTTGACAGGATATATTTTTTAAAAAAAAATAAATTAATGCAATTATCATGTATCTTTCAAAGAATTAAAAAGGTTAAATTTAAGTCAAGGGAGTCCCCTATATCTTGATCCTTAAACTTAACGCATCCATCATTTGAGAGAAATGCTTTTAATACCATCAACAAAGGCAAACATGACAGAAGCCATATGGCATGATGAAATATTAAATTTAGGATTTTTATAACTAATTATTGAAAAGGGGCAAAAAGACTCTGAGTTGATATGTCATACTTAGGGCCTGCAGTCATCGTAGGACAGTTCTCAGGAGTACAAAACTCTGTGAGGGTACCATAGAGCAGATTCACCTGATTGAAGAAATCCACAGCTGAAAAAGATCCAACAATTAGGATTCAGCAATGAGCTTCAAATCTAGAAATTGGGAATAAAATTTACTAAAACATTTTATCAAAAATCAGCTAATGAAAGGAATACAAATAAATTAGCGGTCACAACAGTAAAGCAACAGCAAGGCCATACTAAAGTCAGATATTCATGGATAAATTATATGCCCAGTTTTTCACAAATATATATAAGGATTTATTCAGAATTGTGTGCATATGTGCGTGCAGGGTGTATGTGAGTAAGAAAGAAAGAGAGGGAGCGAGAGATACTGTTGACTGCAAGCCATTCATTTAAATCCTCCCCAGGAGGTAGCCTTACGGCTTCCCTTAGGTTTCCACTGCCTAGGGTGGCATCAATGTGCTTCTTAAGCTGTGCACCCTGCATTATGTCAAGATTACAATACTATGATGAGAACTGCAAATTCTGCTAAGCCACTCGCATAGCAGAATGAAATCCAGAAGGCATTTTATATAAAGGCACCATAAAGAAGCCAGCTCTCAAGAACTTCAAAAAAGGCTATTCAATTATTGTGAAGTTAAACCACACAGCAGTACTAACCATGTTTAGACGTAGATCCCCATTTAATAAAAGAATCATCACATGTAGTACGTGTACACACGCCCTCTAACATCCATGGTGGGTCCCACATTTGGGACTGTGGGCCCATCATGTATGTCAGTAGAGCATTGAAATTGTAGTATTTCAATGTTGCGACTGAAATAAGTAAAACACCGTAACGTACAGTGGTTTATTGAACAAGTGACCTCAAAAGGAATGAAATTTATTAAATAAAAATATGAATGGTCAAGTGAGTTCATTTTCTTCTTTTCTTCATAGGTATGGTGAAGTGAATTCTTACTCTACAATCAGATAAATAAGGTCAGAAAAAATAGCAACCATTATGTAGCTAAGAAACCAAGAAGCAGAAGAATTAGCAAATGGCATTAAATCTTGGATTCAGGAGCTTCTTTTCTTCATTTGTTTTGCAAAAAAAGACTACTTTTCAAGGTCTTTTTTAGGATTTTGGATGCATTAAATCCAAAAGATTCAAGCATGCTGCAAGAGTACATATCGCATCAAATACTGAAAAGCAGAAGATGAACAATATTAATTATGGTTTCCATTATAGGAGAAAAAAAAGAAACAAAAGTAACCAACCTTACTTCCTGAAGGTGCACTTTTTTTTGGGCGGAATGTCCGCTGATTTCTGTTTTCAGAGCAATTTGTTATCAGGAAAATCCATCAACTGAAAAGATATACAATTATTTACCAATTATAGTGCCTGACTTGGGGGTGGGTGTCAGAAATATACCCACATCCAACACAGGTTCAAATTCTTCACGAGTTTGTCCATATATTTAGAGGATCATAAAAGATGCATGTACATTCAAGATATTTCATATATGTACAACATGGTACGTTAGGATAAAAAGATTCAAAGTAACATAGTTTACAGGAACTCAATATAAGCAAAATATCAAATTGATCTTTTAAAAAAAATAAAAGCAAAAACAAACATGATGTTTTGTTTATAAGAGGGTAAAAAACACAACTGTAATAGATTAACTTTGTGCTTCTTTTTCATGGCTTTAAATAGTGAACAATACTGATTAATTACACATACATGGACAAATATGGCATGATAGAAAGCAGGGGCTCCTATCTTGCTGAAAAATACGGAAGATGTAGAGCATCCTTTGAACCTGATTAATAAAGAGGTTGTTGGCAAATTAATTAGGTTTCCCTTAGACTACATTTGTACATTCCCATTACCTCTGTTCCAGTTATCCAATTTCCTAAACTTCATTCCACCACCAAAAGTTTCCTAAAAATGGCTGCAAATTGTCAACGGACCTAGTTTGCAACTAAGTACTCACTCGATAACTACGCGATGCAAAGCTCAACCTTCTCAAATTTTCACCATCTAAGTTTCAAGGTAAAAAACAAGTAATTTAGCACATGATCCCTCTTTTGACCTTCCTAACATAGTAATTCATGAAAACCACCCAGGAAGCATAGCTTTTAATCATAGTTCAAACACTGAACCAACTAATGATAAAGCAATCAGAACAAAGCATTAAAATTTTCTTAACATCAAGACGAGCTCAACATGCATTAAGATTCACCATCCTTTAATGCATCATCGCATTTATGTCACCTCCTAAAGATCGAGACTTTGATTCTATTAACACATAATCCAATGCTTTTCAAAGCCAAAAAAAACGAAATCATAGTTAATGATCGAACTGATTCGACATGATTAACCATAAGCAATGGCTCGAACCAAAACGATTGGATTGCAGTTCCAGTTAACAGAGCAAATCAAAGAATCAAACATGAAATATTTTCGAGAATTTGATTAAAGTTAATGGAGCCAAAGAAAGATGAGCTGATCACTGATCTTGAAATCAGAAAGGCTAACAGAACTAGAACAGATCTGACGTAAATTAATACCAATTAACGAAACGAAGCGTAATTAATTTTTATTTTTATTTTATTTTTTGAAATTTTCACTCACCTGCCGAGACCGAAGAGACTCATCGGTAGAGAGAAGCTTTGATTTTTTCTTTTTCCTCTCTTCAGGTGGAGACCTGAGAAAGCTTCTTTTGCCTTTCACCTTCCTTCTTTTTTTGTATGATTTTTTATTAATAATTATTCCTTGCGTACTGTTTTTACGAAATTTATTAAAATAATTAGTGTACGAAATTCGAATAATATAAAAAGAAGTACAGAGCATCTTTTTGTATTTGAGTATTTTTAAAATACAAAAATACATGAGTGGAGTGTTTTTAAATTTGGAGACAGGCAGAGCTGGGCCTAGTTTGGGTTTGGACCGATTTATATAAAAGAGTAGCACAATTTTAACAGGTCAAAAATATAACTGATTAGCAGGATAGGTTTTCCCTTATTATATTTGCATGAATTGTATTACATAATAATTAATTTTTATACCCCTGAATATAAAACCTATCAGCTTAGAACCCTTGATCTTAGCATAAACATCAAAGTAGCACAGTGTTACCAGTCAACAAACCAGCCCCCATAACTGATACAGTTTGGCATCACCATAGAACACATTCAGCTACCCCTGCCCATAAAAGTTTACATTTTGACAAGCCAACACACCCGGGCATACTATACTATCAGAAACACAAATCGACTTTGGCATATAGGCTCACAACACAGTTGGATTTCATTGCCAGCACCAAGCAGCTTGCATCCTTCCGCAGATCACAGGCCAAGAGCCAGCTGCACGTTCCAAACACATGTTAAATCACGTGGCTATAGACAATATTTTGTAGCTCGCAGCAGCCAGTCGACTCCACACGATTTTGTGCCCTGAAATTTGGACGGGCCTCCTTTCCTTTGCATCATAATCTTCCTTCCCGACATAGCCTTTGAGGGCCCTGACCTGCATAACTTACTTGGAAAAATTACCCAGGAACACACATTCTGCCCTCTTGCTCCATGGCGTGATTCTGCGTCATAAAACCCCTGGGTTGAAGCGGGGGAAGATGTGTACCCCGCCCAGCTATAAATCGCATAGTTTCTTTAGAAAACGACAAGTAATCACGGTCACACACCCTGACCTCGCCAATTAGTCCTCTCTTATTTCTTTCTTCTTGTCCCTCACTGTTTTTTACTTTCTCTTCTTTTCTCTTTTTTTTTTATTTATTTATTTACAATATGATGATCTTTCCTGAACCTAAGAATATTCCAAAACCAGTTATTCCCATTGATAACAGAACAGAATCAGAAAGAGTAAGTACATGATTAGAGTAATTAGCTACTAAGAACAAGTACAATATAACTTAGAACATAAACTAAATAACTCCATAAAGAAATCCTCTAACACCAGTTTTGTTTTTCACTAACAGTACAAACTGGATGGCACAAATACAAGCAAGAATACAATCGCACAAAAAAAATGTAAAAACCTTTTGCAGGGAAGCTGGCCTACTCAACAAGATGCAGATGTCCAAATGAAATGCTTATTCTGTAACCAGATCAGCTCCAAACTTCTTCATTGAACTTGTCCAGCAGACGAAGGTGTTTTAAATGAGCCAACCATGAATTTTAACATGGGAATTTGAACTTCTGGTTCCCATAAGATCAACGACCTCTGGGTAAGCTTGAACAACCTCTCAGCGAAAGCTTATGTAGATACGAAGGCAGTCGAGGAAGGGCAATGACTTAATAGTCAATAGCTCCTCAAGAAGGATCCGGAACATGAAATCTTGTAATTGGTCCTAAATTGGTTGGGTGCTGAAACAATCATTTGGTGAAATCTTACAGTGGTTGGTGAAGCTTTGAAATGGATGAAAACTACTCAAGTGTGATATTTATCACTTCAGAATTTCAAGCCGAGTCATTTGAGCCAAGGATCCCTCCACGTCTTTGCTCCAAAGGTTAGTACCACGTATGTCAAGCTTCTCAAGTTTTGATAAGGATTTTAAATCTGGAAGGCTTTCCAACTTGCTGCAATCGTTTAGAACAAGAATCTTCAAATTTTGAAGAGCAGTCAAGTCTGGCAACTTAACCAAGCTCTTACAACCTGAGAGGTCAAGTTCCTCAAGTTTTGATAAGGATTTTAAATCTGGAAGGCTTTCCAACTTGCTGCAATCCTTTAGAACAAGAATCTTCAAATTTTGAAGAGCAGTCAAGTCTGGCAACTTAACCAAGCTCGCACAACCTGAGAGGTCAAGTTCCTCAAGTTTGCTATATCCTTTCAGTTTCGGCAGATCTATTAATGATGAACACCCCTTTAACCTCAGTTTCTGAAGGCTGCAGATGTCAGAAGGCAAAAACTGTATTTGCGTTTCTGATAGATCAAGTTCTCTAAGGTCTTCGGCCCCTTCAAAGCTATCATACATAATTTCCCTTATCTTAACAGCACCTGAAAGATCAAGAATCTTGAGGCTAGAGACCTGTTTGACAGTGCGCATTCCAACCAACTGACGACATCCTCTTAACAAGAGTATTTTTAGATTTTGAAGAGACTTAACAATAGGTAATTTCTCAATTTTGGTGCCGGAAAAATTAATCACTTGAAGTTTTTCAAATGACTTGAAGCTCTTTTCTTGGATCTTTTCCAAATTTATGGATTCAGAAAGATCAATTACCTCAAGTTTGCTGAAATTTACCAGTTTTGGGAGTTCTCGTAAAGAAGAACACTGCCTAAGGATGAGCCTGCGCAGTTCAGTCAATTCAGGGAAGCTAGAAGGTAATGATTCAATTCCGAGTGCAGATAAGTTAAGGCTTCGAAGTCTGGACACCTGATTAAAGAATTCATCTGGGATTTCCTTCAAATAGGTGGAACCAGATATCTCCAGAACAGTCAAGGCTTTGAGTTTTGATATGTGTTTTATGTCCTCCAACAGGTAAGAGCTTCTGAGCAAGAGCACAAGCAGCTTCTCCATTTTAGATATGGAGAGTTCCTCAAAAGATTTGAGCCTGGGATAAAAAATAGCAAGCAGACTGAGGTTTGGCTTAGCCCCAAAGAAAGTTTCATGAACTTCCCTGCTTAGACGACTTCCATCAATCAGTAATGAGGATATCATTTCCTCTTTCTTATCACTACACAGTGTTTTCATCATGCCATCAGCTGGTGTGATTCCTTCAAGAACTTGCCAGCCAGAATCCTTGATCACGCTAGCCAAACCTGGATCAGCTGTCTCAGTATATCCACGGCGGCAATATTCATTCATATCAAGAGTTGCAGCCTCCAGAACAACAACATTGTCCTCTTGCATTTTGAGCAAGTGATAATCTATAAGCTTCATCAAGACATGGTGTCCCTCCTCATAAGCCTTCTCAATCGGATCGGTGGGATTGAGATCACGTTCCATTATCCAGTTAGTGATCAACTCATTGTAGTGAACACCACCATGTTTTCCTAAGAAATGCCAACTATGCCAAAAGCAGTCAATCATACAATTGCCTGGCTCCTTATCATATGTATAACGCAGAAGTTGTCTCAAATCATTAACAGCTGCCTCCAAAGCAAGTTTCAAATTCCCAGAGTTATCTTTTGCAATGTAATTCAAGGTTCCCGCTAACACGAGGATATTAGCAGGCAAAACCTTGCTCTCTTTTTGAATTGCCTCAGATAACTCTTTGAAGCCTTGTGATTGCAAAACTTCATCAACAACAATTTCTTTGTTTAGCAATTTCAATGCCTCATTCCCAGAAAGGGGTTCAACGACAACCTTCTTCGTTCCCTCAGACCAACCACCATCATTATCCCTTCTTGTAATTAGAATCTTGAATTTGTCCTTATGATTCTTGCCACAGACTTCCAAGCCTAATATTTTATTGACGTTGACCATCTCTTCTTTTTGATCATTCTCAGTCCCTACTTGACCATCTAAAACAATTAGAATAAACCCTTGTGCTGCTTTAATCTTTTCTTCCATTTTCTGCTGTGCCGCTTTAAGCTTTTCTTCCTTTTCCTCCTTTTTCTCATTTTTGCCAGTCTCTTCCCTTGCATCTGTACTAGTAGGCAGAGAAAACTGACGAGCAATGGTGTCATAAAGAGAGTTCTCATCATGCTTTTGTTCCAGAGATATCCAAAGAGGCTCAACATGATTGTTCTCCACAGCTAACTTACATATTCTTCTTGCCATCCATGTTTTCCCTATTCCAGCCTCCCCAGTGAGAATGATTTTTGACTCACTGCTATTTTGTAACAGGCGGAATATCTCCTCTGCATGATCCTCTGTCGCTTTCAATTTCATTACTGGTATTTCAAACAATAGAAAGTGATGCAAGAATTTAGTATGATCAATGTAAATTAAACAATTCCAATAACACGTTGAGGAAAAATATGTTTCTTGTACACCATATAGCGCAATAAAACAATTTACAAGGAGTTGGTTTCCCATATTCTGATTTCAACAATAATTCCTCACGCTCACATTCTAAAGGTACCTTCACGGATGCTTATTTTCTCCAATTATATTCCCAAGCTAGCTACAACTCATCAGTGTTCATAGACAGCTAAAAGTTCCAAAGCATACATTTACGTTACTTGGTATACCACAGATTTATTCCTCAACTAAATATTTCTTTTTCATCAAGAAATTATATGGCAAAAAAATGAAAATTATGGCAAAACTTACTCGCAAATGTTACTTATACATTGACCATGAAGTTCCTGATCTAAAAATCATCACATCAAGAATATATTACATCATCATATAGGACACTTTGAATCTTTGTTAAATTCCAATCAACATGCCACTGCTAACTTTCATGAAATTAATGTAAATTTTTAACTTCTGTTTAGAAATGAGTTTGAATAGATCATTCATTACCTTTAAACTTGGGTTTCTATAGACAAAAGAACAACAGAACATTATTTTTCAAAAGAAGAAAAGAAAAGAGTATAGAAAGAAAAATGTTAGATTACCTTCACTGTGCTGTTCAGAGAGGTTTTGGGTGCCACCCATTTCGCGTTCTCCACTGGTCTCGTGGGTATTATCCTCCTCGTGTTCTTCACTGATCTCATGGTTTGAAGCGCCTGTATTGCTCATCTCTCACGCTCTCACTATACCGGCTTCCCTCCCACAAAGAAATCGGCCAAAAAATGAGGACAAAATCAGTAAGTTAGAACTCCTGGAAGCAGGGGAAATAAAATCCCAGTCTAGAAATGGATGCAAATTTCCATCCAGCCAAAAAGATGAAGTGCAATCTACAGTTTTGGCTTGGTTTTGCCTTTTTTTTTCCGCTTTGGTGATCAAGTAAACGGTCAACACAGACGGCTTCTCAAGTCTTTCTATTATCTCAACAAACTTTCTTTTAATGATACAGATTTTCTTATTCATTTCACAGGCTAGACAGAGTGATTGCCCCTACCAGCCAACGGATGACGTGAATGCGGAAAATTTTAATGCACGTTGTCGAATCGAGAGCGACAAGTTGTAGTTGGAAACTCCAATAATTAATTGTTAGCGGTGGTCTTTTTGTCATTTCCTCGTACAAATTCACTTGCATCATGCATTCTCCGATTCCAATTTAAAAATTAAATTGACGTGGCAGGCACACTGTGCCTTTCAAGGGCTGACGTTACTAGAAAATAAAAAATAATTATTTTTTATATTTAAATTTTAATTAAAATTACATAAAAATATATTAATTTTCAAAATAAATACTTCACTTTAAAAAAATATTTTTTATTAAACAGATAGATCCAATCATTAATCAATTAATAATATTTTCTTCAACTTGTTAATATGATAAGAATAAAAAATAATTTTATTTTTGATTAATTTTATAATTATTATATAACTTTATTATTTTTTTATTAATTAAAAAAACTCTTCCTTGAAGAGCGTTCTCTTTTTTTATCTTTTTAAAAATATAACAATTTTTTAAATTAATAAAATAAAAAATATTTTAATTTTTTTATAATTTTCATTAAGGATGTTTGTATTTTTGAATGAAGTGTTTATTTTAAAAATTACTAAAATTTTATTTTTAATTTTACTTGAAATTTAAAAATAAAAATATTTTATCTTAAAAGAATAAACAGTTTTTGTTTATTGATTAAAGTTTTCTATTATTTTGAGAAAGAGCCACGTGAATCATAAAGTTGGCACAAGATATAAATATATTTATGAAAAGAATACGCTGAATCGGAAAAGCAGCTCCAATGAAGTAAAAATTTGCGTAAAGAACATATTTGCATAATGCATCATGGATGTGATCTCAATGTCATGGCCATCTTTAATCTTATGATGTTTTAATATTGGTAATCCAAAATTCTAAAAACACATCGGCATAGGGATAGGGTAGGGGCATTTGATTGCGGGGCCCACCCCTGCTACCTGGCCTTTTTGCCTTGTCTGTTTCCCCTGACTAATAATATTATAATAAATCCAATTTGACGCCTAAGACCAAGGCTTTCGGGGCCAAAGTCTTGCAAAAACAAAGTTAAAAATAAATAAATAAGCAAAATGACTAGAAACAGTAAGACAAGACTGGAGGAAAGTCTTTTCTTATTATTGTTGGAGTGACAGTGTGGTGTTTGGCTCCTGGGATGTTGAGTTCACACGTACCATCATCTGAAAAAGACACAGATTTCCTAACAACTCAGAACTCGGAAGCAAGCTACGCCATTCCATGTCTTGCTCTTGCGTGTAATCCTATTCGAACCAAGTAATAGTTTCGGTTCAAGCACAATTTGATTAATTCGGTTAATTTGATTAATTTTAATTTTAAATTTTTTAATTAATTGAATTAATTAAATTAAGTAACAATTTGATTAAAATAAAGTTTGAGTCAATCTTAACTTTTCAAAAAATTCGATTTGATTCAATTAAGAAAAATTTTTCATTGAATTAACTTATTTAATCAATTTTAATTACAAAAAAATAAATATCATATTAAATTCTTAAAATTCAACTAAACCATAATTTTTTTAAGCCAAAATTGTCAAGATCTCAAAACCCTTACTATTCTTTTTACTAGCCTTGATTTTACCCATCATTTGTTCAACTCAAGGTAGACCATTATTCGAATTTGTGACAAATAATAGTGTTCAATTATAAAGTGTTCATATATCATCTAAGCATACGTGAATGGTAAAACACACTTAAATTGATGATGAGATAAATTAATAATAATAAAGGGTTATTTTTCAAAAAAAATAATGAAAGGGCTAATAGATGTAAATTTTGCTCATGAAAATGAAATGATATACTATTATATACTATAATTAAATTGAGGACTGAAACGACGTCGCTTTAGACAAAGTCTGTTTGGGAAAAAATCCAACAGGAACCTAAACACTGTAATGCTTTGTCCTTATATTGAATTTGTTATTGTAAATTTGAAACCTATTTTTAAGTTGTAATTTGAATAATTGTCACCCATTACCATGCTCACCGCATCCAATGTTCTTCACTAATCTCTTGGGTACTAACCTCCTCATGTTCTTCACTGATCTCATGGGTTGAAGCCCCTGTATTGCTCGTCTCTCACACTCTCACTACACCGGCTTCCCTCCCACAAAGAAATCAGCATACAAATGACGATAAAATAGGTAAGTTAGAATTCCTGGAAACAGGGGAAATAAAATCCCAGTCTACAAAATGAATGCAAATTTCCATCTAGCCGATAAGATGAAGAGCAATTTACAGTTTTGGCTTGGTTTTGTCTTTTGTTTCCCTTTGGTGATCAAGGTCAACCCAGACGGCTTCTCAAGTATTTCTCTGTTATCTCAACAATCTTTTGTTTTTTGCTCAGTAAGAATCTTTCTTTTAATCATGTAGATTTTCTTATTCATTTCAGAGGCTAGACAGAGTGATTGCCCCCATCAACCAACGGACGACGTAACGTAAATGCGGAAATTTTAATGCACGTGGTGGCAAGTTGTTGGAAAGTCCAATGGGTAATTGTTGGTGCTGGCCTGTTTGTCATTTCCTCGTACACGCCTTCTCCAATTCCAATTTAAAAATTAAATTCAGGTGGCAGGCACACTGTACCTTTCAAAAGCTTACTTTATTAGAAAATAAAGAGTCTTTGTTTATTGATTAAAGTTTAACGTGAATCATAAAGTTGGCACAAGATATAAATATATTTATGAAAAGGATAAGGTGAATCGGAAAAGCAGCTTCAATGAAGTACAAATTTTCGTAAAGAACGTATATGCATAATGCATCATGGATGTGATCTCATAGTCATAGCCATCTTTAATCTTTATGATGTTTTAATATTCGTATCCAAAATTCTAAAACACATCGGCATAGGGATAGGGTAGGGGCATTTGATCGGCCGGGCCACCGCTGCTAGCTGGCTTTTTGCTGTGTCTGTTTCCCCTGACTAAAAATAAATCCAATCTATCGCCTAAGACCAAGACTTTGAAGGCAAAGTCTTGCAAAAATAAAATAAATAAGCAAAATGACTAGAAACAGTAAGAGAAGACTGGAGGAAAGTCTTTTCTTATTATTATTGGAGTGACAATGTGGGCTTTGGTTCCTGGGAAGTTGAGTTCACAGTTACCATCTTCTGAAAAAGACACAGATTTCCTAACAACTCAGAACTCGGAAGCAAGCTACTCCATCTCCATGTCTGGCTTTTTGCATGTAACGATATTCAAATCAAGCAATACCTCTTACTTGCTAATACAGGTGAATCATTTATCACAATTTTGCCAACAAATAGCCAAGTACAGCCCAAACCAATATAGTTTTTGTTTATGTACAATTTGATTAATTCGGTTAATTTAATTAATTTTAATTTTAATTTTTTAATTAACTGAATTAATTAAATTAAGTAACAATTTGATTAAACAAAAATTTGAGTCAATCTTAACTGTTCAATAAATATGATTTGATTCAATTAAGAAAAAATTTTATCTGAATTAACTTATTTAACCAATTTTAATTACAAAAGATAAATATCATGTCAAATTCTTAAAATTCAACCGAAAACAATGAAACTCAAACTAATTTTTTAAGCCATAATTTTTTAAATAAGCGATGGATGCAAACACTTCCATCTTTTTTTTTTTTAATTTCAATTTTTAAAATTTTTATAGTCAACTTAATACAACTTATATGTTTTCTTCTTTATTCCAATAAGAATAATGTAAAAATTCTCTTTACAAAACCAAAAAAAATGCAACTTGATGCAAAATTGTATTTTTTTTCAAGTAAACGGTCATTATTTATCAATTTAATCTATCCCCTCCAAAAAAAAAAAAAAAATCATATGAGCTGGCACGAGACGCTATCATTGAATAATGTGAAGTAGAAAGGCTAAACCATTAAGGGTGACTTGCTGTTCAGAGAGGTTTTGGGTGCTACCCATTTCGTGTTCTCCACTGGTCTCTTGGGTACTAACCTCCTCATGTTCTTCACTGATCTCATGGGTTGAAGCCCCTGTATTGCTCATCTCTCACGCTCTCACTATACCGGCTTACCTCCCACAAAGAAATCAGCAAAAAAATGACGATAAAATCAGTAAGTTAAAACTCCTGGAAGCAGGGGAAATAAAATCCCAGTCTAGAAATGGATGCAAATTTCCATCCAGCCAAAAAGATGAAGTGCAATTTGCAGTTTTGGCTTGGTTTTGTCTTTTTTTTTTTCCCCCTTTGGTGATCAAGCAAACGGTCAACACAGAAGCTTCTCAAGTCTTTCTATTATCTCAACAATCTTTCTTTTAATGATATAGATTTTCTTATTCATTTCACAGGCTAGACAGAGTGATTGCCCTTATCAACAAACGGATGACGTGAATGCGGAAAATTTTAATGCACGTCGTATAATCGAGGGCGACAAGTTGTAGTTGGAAACTCCAATAATTAATTGTTAGCAGTGGTCTGTTTGTCATTTCCTCGTACAAATTCACTTGCATCATGCATATTCCGATTTAAAAATTAAATTGACGTGGCAGGCACACTGTACCTTTCCAGGGCTGACTTTATTAGAAAATAAAAAATAAAATACTTTTAACATTTAAATTTTGATCAATATAAAAATTTATTAATTTTTAAAATAGAGATTTCGTTTTTAAAAAAATATTATTAGATTTATATATGTACAACCATTAATCAATTATTAATATTTTCGTCAACTTATTAATATGACAAAAATAAAAAATAATTTTATTTTTAATTAATTTTATAATTATTATTATATAATTTTATTATTTTTTGTATTAATTAAAAAAACTCTTCATTGAAGAGTGCTCCCTATTTTTTTTATTTTTTTAAAAATATAATAATTTTTTAAATTAATAAAATAAAAAATATTTTAATCTTTTCATAATTTTTATTGATGATGTTTGTATTTTTAAATAAAGTGTTTATTTTAAAAATTAATAAATTTTTATATAATTTTAATAAAATTTAAAAATAAAAAAATTTTATCTTAAAAAAATAAACAGTCTTTGTTTATTGATTAAAGTTTTCTATTATTTTGAGAAAGAGTCACGCGAATCATAAAGTTGGCTCAAGATTTATATAAATATATATTTATGAAAAGGATAAGGTGAATCGGAAAAGCAGCTCGAATGAAGTACAAATTTTCGTAAAGAACGTATTTGCATAATGCATCATGGATGTGATCTCATAGTCATGGCCATCTTTAATCTTATGATGTTTTAATATTGGTATCCAAAATTCTAAAACACATCGCCATAGGGATAGGGTAGGGGCATGGTTGGCGGGGCCCACCCCTGTCCATCTGGCCTTTTGCCTTGTCTGTTTCCCCTGACTAATAAAAAATCCAATCTATCGCCTAAGACCAAGACTTTCAAGGCCAAAGTCTTTCAAAAACAAAATTAACAATAAATAAATAAGCAAAATACTAGAAACAGTAAGAGAAGACCGGAGGAAAGTCCTTTCTTTTTATTATTCGAGTGACAATGTGGTCTTTGGCTCCTGGGAAGTTGAGTTCAAGTTGAGCTTAAACTTAAGCGGTGTTTAGTATTTTATAATGTAATATGATTATAAGTAATATAATTATAGATAATGTAATTGCAAGTAATGTAATCACAGATAAAATAACGTTGCAGTATTTGATATATAAATAATTTAATAATTAAAATATAAGAAAAATAATATTACAACGTTTGGTTTACAATTACTTTATTGAGAATATAATATTAATTTATATAATTATCCTTATTTATTAAAATATAAATTTAGTATATTTGATTATTTATTATTAATTTTTATATAATATTATCTCTTAAATATATATTTAATGTCATATATTTTATTTTTATTTTTTGTTATAATTTTGTATAATTTATTTTTATTTATTTAATATAATTTTTTATTATATATTTTATTTTATTTCTTTTATCTATATTATATAAATTTTAATTTTTTATATTTTATTTTTAAATTTTTATTTCTTATATTATATATTTTATTTTAATTTCTGTTACCTATATTATATAAAATTTAATTTTTTATATTTTATTTTTTTAATTTTTATTTCTTATATTATATATTTTATTTTAATTATAATATTATAAAATATTTTTAATAAAGTAATAAAGTTGAAGGGTAAAAATGTCTTTAACAACATTGCAAGCTGCAATGTAATATGATTGCATTAGTTTTGGATTGCAATCACATTACATCTATTGGCTGTAATGTGATTATATTGCAATCTTACATTGCAGTGGTGTGTTACAAAATAAATATTATAATGTAATTTAATTAGTCACATTGCAGGCAATGTGACTTTACTTCCCTGTGAACAAATGCCACCTTACCATCATCTGAAAACTTTACTTCCTTGTGAACAAATGCCACCTTACCATCATCTGAAAGAGACACAGATTTCCTAACAACTCATAACTCAAAAGCAACCTACTCCATCTCCATGTCTTGCTCTTGCGTGTAATCATATTTAAACCAAGTAATAGTTTCTGTTTAAGCACAATTTGATTAATTCGATTAATTTTAATTTTAATTTTTTTAATTAATTAAATTAATTAGATTAAGTAACAATTTCATTAAAATAAAGTTTGAGTCAACCTTAACTTTTCAATAAAATCAATTCGATTCAATTAAGAAAAAATTTTAACTGAATTAACTTATTTAACCAATTTTAATTACAAAAAGATAAATATCAGGTCAAATTCTTAAAATTCAACTAAAAGCAATGAAACTCAAACTAAACCATAAATTTTTAAGCCAAAATTGTCAAGATCTCAAAACTGTTACTATTCTTTTTACGAGCCTTGATTTTACCCATCATTTGTACAGCTCAAGGTAGACCATTATTCAAATTCATGACAAATAATAGTATTCAATGGTAAAGTGTTCATATATCATCTAAGCATACCCGAATGGTAAAACACGCTTAAATTGATAATGAGATAATAATAATAATAATAATAATAATAATAATAATAATAATAATAATAAATGGTTATTTTAAAAATAATAATAAAAAGGGCTAGTACATGAAAATTTTGCTCTTGAAAATGAAATGATATACTACTATATATACTATAATTAAATTGAGAGCCAGAACGGCGTCGCTTTAGACAAAGTTTATTAGGGGAAAAGTTCGATAGAAATCTAAACACTTTAATGCTTTGTCCTTGTATTGAATTTGTTATTGCAAAATTAAAACATGTTTTAAGTTGTAATTTGAATAATTGTCACCCATTACCATGCAGGGCGGCCTTTGGGTCAAATCACCCAAGTAAGGGCTTTAGGCTTTTAATTTGGAGAAATTTTATAATTTTATAATATAATTATTATTTTAAAAATTTATTACAATAAAAAATATAAAAATAAAAAATAATTACTAAAATTATTTATTTTTTTAATTATGTGTTTAATAAATCTAAATTTTTTATCACTTTTTAATTTATAGAATAATATATTATTTTCAATCAGCTAACTATCATATGTATTTAATCATTTTAATAACTATTTTTTTCACTTATTACTCCTATTTCCAATAAACATATTTAATGATTTCTAATAACTTTTTTTCTCTTATATATAAAATTAATTATTTTTTTTCAAAGTATAATATTGACTTTTAAATTCTTCTTTTCTCATTTGCCCTTTTTTCTTTCTTCCTTTAACTTCAATTTTTTTTTCAAAGAATACATAAGAAGCCCATTATGCTATTATCTTTATAAAGTCATGAACCTCATTTGTGGTTTATAATAAGTATTCAACAATTAAGTGCTATTATTGTAACTAGGATGATGCCCGTAGCTACATTACGGAAAATTTTACAAAAAGTATAAATTATGTTGTATTAGATTTTAATTTGGTACTTTTAAAAGATAAATTGTTTGCACCAATTATCCAATTATATGATCAAAAACAAAGTACTAAAATTTCAAACAACAATTATTTTTAATTTAGGACACACCTTTGTAATTGTTGGATAATTTATCCGACAATGAAGCAAAACATCCTAAACAAATTTGTATATAGATAAAAAACAAATAATAAACGATACCTAATTGTAAACATTTAAATAATCTATGAACGCAACTGAAGAATCCTTAATAGTAGCTTGAACAATCTATAAAAATGAAAAGAACAATATATTCATGAAACATAAATTTGAAGATATTCACAGTAGCTTTAAGAATAAAAAAAGTATATAAAATAAAAAAAGAATGGCATATATTAAACATAAAAATGTTAAAAACTGCAAAAGAATTCTGAAACAAATAATATCATTTTTTTTCAAAAAAAAATTTATCATACAAATAATAAACTGAAAATCCTAAACAAAAAAAAATCAGAATGAGACATTTGAAGACAATATAAAAGAATGGCATATATTAAACATAAAAATACTAAAAACTGTAAAAGAATTCTGAAATAAATAATATCATAGGTCAAAAGACAAAAAACAAACAAATAAAAACCAAGAATAGGAATAAAGAGAGAAAACAGAATAATGAAAAAATCTATTGTATTTAGAATTATAATATATATATTTTTCTGTATTTATGATATTGATGTCATGGATTTACATTTTTAACTCAAATTATATGTAAAAAAATCTAAGTAGTAGGTTAACAATTTAGTAAATGCTTGGTAATTACCTTGATTTTGAATCTTTAAAACCACACAACTCTATAGATTTAAAACACATGTAACAAAGAAGAACATAACTTGGAGAATTCTCTAAAGCTTAGTTGCAACACTTTCATGTCTTTATTTTGATATGGACAAACCACTTATGGTGGAAGAAGAACAAATAAACAGGGAACAGAAATTAAATACCACTAATAGCTAAACGTAAGATTAACCATAGACAAACAAAAAGAAAAAAATTGATAATAACTGTAGTCAATTCCTTATCACCATACAAAAAAATTAACTGATTTTTAGGAATTGACATCATTAACATAATCTTCATTAATATAAAAACATAAATAACAAAAAAAACATCCAACAGATCTTATGATATTTCTGAATTCATATTGTCTACAGGAGGGGTGAAGTGAGTAATGACTTTCACTGACATAAATTTAAATTTGAAAAAACTTTTGGGTGAAGTGAAAGGCAATAACCCAGGGGCATCTAGTAAACTTGTATTTTAGATAGTAGATATACAGTTCCGGACATTGTACTATTATAATTTTTAGAGAAACAAATTAGAAATGGCATGCAATTTTAGCTTAAGAGATTATGACAAACTATAATATGCAGAAAATATATTAAATAAGAAAGTGAAAAAATACCACGGAGGCCACTATCCATATAATCTCTATCAGATTTTAATGGAGAGCTTTCTGATGCCTCAGTGATCAACCTTAACGATTGGTTGTCTATCATCCTGCCAATGAAACAAACACGCAGGTTAGCTGAAGTACTTGTACTAGATGAAGAATTGAGGAACCACTTACTTTAGTTAATGCTAGGGAAAACAATGACTTGGCAACTGTTCATATAATCATATTAGTATAATTACTCATCATAGAACAAAATTTTCCCACCTTGATGAGCTATAACATACAATGAGTTCCTTTAAAACAAACAATAAATGATAATCAAGCAATACAAAGATGATCAAAAGATTTACCCCCTGTGCATTTTTAGACTCGAATGTTCACAATACAGTCACCATCATCGTTGGTTGTGTAGAAAGAAAACTTTGAGGCAGTAGGCAAACCATGTAAGGACATATGCAGTATATTTGGGTGCTCAAATTAAGAACATAAAATCTACATAAATAAAAGGTTTTATTCTTCATCATGTGCTTTGTCAATCATAGTTTTATTGGCTTAATTCGATCAATGCATATAATAAAAAAAAGGATTAATTTTGACAATATTAGAGAGTACTGCCTCCCCACTTCCCCACACCCCATGGCCCATCCCTAAAGAGAGAGAAAAAGGAATATAAATAATCAAATTTGGATGCCTTTGAAAATGGCAGTCTGTTAATGATATAAAAATAGAAACTTATAATAAACGACTTGCAGGCAATGAGACTAAGTGCTTGTTTGGCCTAACTTTTTTTTCAGCTTATCTACCTCTTAAAAGCAAAAGCCAGACCAAACATAAATTTTGAAAAGCTCTTAAAAAAAAAGCAGCTTTTTTTTAAAGAGTAAAATTTTAAAAAAAAAGCTTAAAAAAAAGCTCCTATGAGGAGCTTTTTTTTCTCTTCTTTTAAAAATACAAGAAAATTTTTTATTTTTGTTTCAAAAATATCCTTATCTATTAAAGATAATTACAATATTATCCTTTTAAAAAAAGAAATACTCTCAACAATAATTTCAACCAAAATTATAACTTATATAAACAAAAACTTATAAAAAAAATTTACCAAACAACTTTAACTTAATTTTAAAAGCTATTATTTTTCATAAGAGCTTCATAATAGCTTTTAAGCTAGAAAAAAGCTAGGCCAAACAGCCCCTAAGTATTTTTCATTCTTTTTTTCGTTGGCATTGATTTCTTCCTGTATAGCATCTCTCCAGCAAGAATTATTGAAGGCTTTAGCAAATGATTTAGGTTAATGAGAAGATTGAACTGACATAAGGTAAACTCGACGTTTTAGGGAAAACGATTCATAAGAGAAGACAAGAATCCTTCAACAGGATAAGAAACTTGGGAGGATCGACGAACTTGAGAGAGGGATCCAGAATCTGAGGAAGCGGCTGGAAGGAAAGCAACTGGGCTAAGAGAGAGTCCGGCACGACAAGGGAAGAAACGGAAGATGACCGACAGGCAGAAGACAGGCTAGCGACAAATCGGAGATAGATCGTCCAAAGCAGAGATAACAAAACAACAAAATGAGAAGAAGAAAATGGAGAGGCAAATCAATGGTAACAAAACGATCGACTGAAGGGCCAAAAAAAAAACCCATTAATCGGGATCTAAAAAGCTTAATATCAAAACGATGTGTTTTGAATAGCAAAAGTCAAAAAATATATATATAGAGGGGCTCTAATTGAATGACACTTGTCATTCAATTAGAGACTCAATTGAAAGAAATTGAATAGCAATCAAATTATGTTACTTTTATATATAGTATAGATATTTATAAATTTTTTACTTTAATTTTTAATTTATATTATATTATTATATTATCTTTATTTTATATAATAATTGATTTATTTAAATTAAAAATTTTGATTGTTAATTTTATATTAATTATTTAAAAAATTAAAAAATTAATAATTTTTTAATTACAATAAAAAAAACTTCATTAAATATTTTAATTTAGACATTGGAATTTATCGAGCTGCCCCTATCACCGTGCTCACCGCATCCAATGTTCTTCACTGATCTCTTGGGTGCTAACCTCCTCGTGTTCTTCACTGATCTCATGGGTTGAAGCCCCTGTATTGTTCGTCTCTCACACTCTCACTATGCCGGCTTCCCTCCCACAACGAAATCAGCATAAAAATCACGATAAAATCGGTAAGTTAGAATTCCTGGAAACAGGGGAAACAAAATCCCGGTCTACAAATGGATTCAAATTTCCATCCAGCCGAAAAGATGAAGAACAATTTACAGTTTTGGCTTGGTTTTGTCTTTTGTTCCCCTTTGGTGATCAACTAAATGGTCAAGAATTAAAAATTATTATAAAATGTTTATACAAAATAATAATTTTTAAAATTAAGTTTAAGTTGTTTGATAAATTTATTTTTTATAATATTTTTATAAATAAGTTATTCGAAAAAATAACTTATTTAAATTCTAATTTTAATTAAAATTATCATAAAAGGTATTTAATAAAGAACTTTTTACTAATCAAGAATATCTTTATTCAAAATAAAAAAAATTAATTTTATTTTTTATCTATCTAAAATAAATTTTTAAAAATATTAAAAAGATTTTTATATAACATAAAGTTTATAATTAATAATAAATCATAAGAAAAGAGTTTCACAAATAATTTATAAGTAACATATAATTTATAAATAAATTTTTATTGAATAATAATAAATAAATAAAATCAAGAGAAAAAACTTGAATCAAATAAAAAAAAAACAGATGAAAGAAAGCAATGAGTCGATTACTGGAACTCTTAACTCTAACAATGGAGGAGAACTTAAAAAAGAAGAAGAGAAGTTTAAGGTGATAATAATAATTTAAGAAAATCACGTTTAGCTATCAATGTTCTTACTAACAAAGTTCACATCTATGAATAATTTTATTTCAACAAATATTGTCTCAATTTCCATCTAATTTATCTTAATAACCATTGACATATTTAATTAATTATTTCAATCATAATCATCAAAAATTATATATAAAAAATAAAAAAACATCATATAATTGTTATATCAAACAATAAATTGAGAAATATCAATTAATAAAGAGATTTTTCAAAATACGAAAAAAATGATAGAAAATAAAATGAAAAATAAAATAGAAAGAAAAAAACAATATCTGAATGTAGTTTTGGATTTTGGATCATAAAAAAAACCCTAAAATGATGATTTACAGAAAAAAAGAGAGGAAAGGAAGATCGATAGGGAGAGAGAAAAGGAGTATTTTTTGAAAAAGAGGATTTTTTTGAGAAAAATAGTTCTCTCAATAAGCTGATATGTTTTTTCAAAAGAAAAGAAAAGAAAAGAAAGCTAATTAGAACTTGTTTTTAAGCTTTTTTATTCAGATTTTATTCTTAAAAAAATTATTTTTTAAGAGTTTTTTACGAAATCTTGTTTGATCCAGCTTTTGTTTTTAAGTAGTAGATAAGTTAAAAATAAATCAGGCCAAACGAGTACTAAGACTAAGACTTTGGAGGCCAAAATCTTGTAAAAATAAAATTAAAAATAAATAAATGAGCAAAATGACTAGAAACAGTAATTGCACGTTTGGTATTGGGAATAGCTATGTTATTCTCTCTATTTCCAGCCATTTGTTATAACTTTGTTTGGTTTAGTAATGCAACAAGGAATATGAATTCCTTAGTAATGTTTATTCTTTAAAATGAGTAAAAAGTCCTCTTTAGCTATATCCGATTCTCCCCTTGGTATTATCTACTCCATGTCTCATGGAATAGCTGTGAAACTTGTAATGACTAAATTACTTCTCTTAGATTTATAAAATTACAATCATGTCCATATAAAACATTTTTTTTCTGTCTTCCTCCTTTCTTTCTTTCTCTTAGCCACTTTTCCACGGTTTAGTTGCCTCTCTCATTCTCTCTCTAACTTGCACTCATCACTGGAACCAAACGATGGTGATGGTGATAGCGACAAAGACAGCAATTTCACGATCGAATATGATTGGAAAGTGTCGATTTTGTACTTTTTGACAAGATTCAACTGACAAATCGTCAAATTTGGCATTCCATAGCCAGATCCCATGGTTAGATATAGTACTCCATCTCCAGATCCAACGGCGGGAAACACTGATCTGGTACCCTAGTGGCTAGGTCTAGCCACTTGGTGGGCCAGATTGGCGTTTCATTACACCGGCCACCTTTTCGGTGGTCGGCCTATGAAAATGAAAAAAAGATAAAGGAAAAAAAATAAAAAAAGGAAATATTATTTATACATTATAAAAAATCAATATTTTATATATAATTTAAACATTATTAATATTAAAATATTAATTTTTTATTTATTAAATTATTAATATATTAAATTTTTAATAAGTATAAATAAAAATAAAAAATAAAAAAAGTATACTAATATTTTAATAATAAAAGTATTAATTTTTAAATTTGAAAATTTTAATGAAAATAAAAAATTAGATAATTAAAAAATTTTGCTTATATTTGTTTTTTGGTATAAATTTTACTAAATTATGTATAGAGTATTTTGTTGTTTAAAAAAATAAAAATTATTATAATAACAAGTTTTAGTTTTTAATTATATTTTTAAAAATTATTATTTTAAATTTGGAAATTAATTAAAATTATTAATATTTTAATCATAATAATATTTAATTATAAATAAATAAAATACTAATATTTAAAATATTAATAATTAAATTATACTAAAATATTAATATTTAAATTATTAATGATTAGTACTTTAATTAAATTATAAATTATTAATATTTAAAAATAAAATAAAAATAAATAATCATATATATAATAAATGGTATTTTTATCTTTTTATTTTCTATTTCTTTCTTATTCTAAAGTTATTGTTACCAATCAAACACTGCAATAAGTTATAATAATTATTCATTCTCTATTTCATTCGTCATACCAAATTACGTAATACCTATTTTATTATATTCCTACTTCATTTTATTCCTACATAATAACTATTCTATTCTATTTCTGTTTATTTCACGAACCAAACGTGCTATAAAATAACAGCGGAGGAAAGTCTTTTTTTTTTATTATTAGAGTGACAATGTGGTCTTTAGTTCTTGAAAAGTTGAGTTCACAGTTACTATCTTTTGAAAAAGGTACAATTTCCTAACAACTCAGAATTAGGAAGCAAGCAACTCCATCTAGGGATGTCAACGGGTCGAGTACCCTATAATTTCGAAGTACCCAAACCCTAACCTTATAAAAAATCAATTACCCTAACTCTATTAACTACCCGTTTAATTTTAAAATTACTACCCTAACCCTAACCCTAACCCTAATACATTCCCATTACCCTATAATTACCTTAACCCGTTTAAATACCCAATTAAATAAAAAAATTATTAAAATTTTTTTCATGAGAACCCAATTACCCAATTAACTTTTCTAATCTCATAACTTACCTTTAGATTTATATGTTATATGTTTATATAAATAAACATATATATACTGTAATTAATAATTTTATAAGTTATAATTTTTACAATGTTAATACAAAATAAAAAGTAAATATACTTATATTTAAAATACATAATATATACACACACGCATTCATAAAAGTATTAATGTCATCATATTAATAATTAGAATAATCATACTTAAACATAAATAACAATCTAATGATTTTTTAATTTAAATATATTAATGTCATCATATTAATAATTAAAGTAACCATCCTTTTCATATATTTGTTAGTTTTTAACAAAAAAATTTACCTGTAAAGTTGGTAAAAATTATAAAATTTTAATTTAATTATTAAAATAATAATAAAATATTTATAAATAGTAAACAGGTTCGGGTAACGGGTACCCAAGGGGTGGTACCCTAACCCTACCCTATTAAAATTCAGATAGTGAAATCACTACCCTAATCTTACCCGAACCAGTTTATGAGTACTTTAACCCTCTATAACCGAGTCGAGTACCCGCGGGTACCCTATAATAAGATACCCGTTGACATTCCTAACTCTATCTCCATGTCTTGCTTTTTGCATGTAATGATATTCAAATCAAGTAATGCCTCTTACTTGCTAATACAGGTGAATCATTTATCACAATTTTGCCAACAAATAGCCAAGTACAACCCAAACCTGTATAGTTTTTGTTTAAGTACATTTTGATTAATTTGGTTAATTTAATTAATTTTAATTTTTTAATTAATTGAATTAATTAAATTAAGTAATACTTTGATTAAACTAAAATTTGAGTCAATCTTAACTTTTCAATGAATTCGATTGGATTCAATTAAGAAAAAATTTTATCTGAATTAGCTTATTTAACCAATTTTAACTACAAAAGATAAATATCATGTCAAATTCTTAAAGTTCAACCGAAAACAATGAGACTCAAACTAATTTTTTAAGCCATAAATTTTTAAATAAACAATGGATGCAAACACTTCCGTCCTTGTTTTTTTAATTTCAATTTTTAAAATTTTTATAGTCAACTTAATACAACTTATATATTTTCTTCTTTATTCCAATAAGAATAATGTAAAAATTCTCTTTACAAAACCAAAAAAAGTGCAACTTGATGCAAAATTGTATTTTTTTTCAAGTAAACGGTCATTATTTATCAATTTAATCTATCCCCTCCAAAAAAAAAATGATTTAGCACGAGATGGTATCAATTAATGAATAAAAAAATCATATGAGCTGGCACGAGATGCTATCAATGAATAATGTGAAGTAGAAAAGGTTAAACCATTGGGGGTGACCATGTCAAAATTGTGATCTAAACCATTGGCACGAGTACATTTTTCAATTGCATAAATGCCAATGTCATAATTGTGATCTAATTGCCACCTTCGTCATAAAAATACATAATTCAATTCCATTTTAAATTAAATTAAATTAATTAAAGGCTTTAATGTCATTGACCTATTACCAACCAACCAGAATTTTAAGTATTATATTATATATACATAATAAAATAACAAAAATGACAACGAATGACAATGATTTCTTTATAATTAAATAATTTATATTATCTAATTAAATTAAATAATATTAAGATATTTTATAATGAAATTCAGATAAGACTTGATAGTAAAAGTTTAGATGTCACAAATTCAAATAAGATTCAAATAGGAACCATAAAATATTCACACTTGTTATTAGACAGTAATGGAGAAAAAAAAAAAGGAAAAGATAATGAAAAATAGGAGTTCGATATTTGAAGTCAATAGAGTCAATGCCATAATTCCTATTCTGGCATAATGAAGAAAAGTAACGGCCAACTCCAATTTACAAACGACCAAGCAGGCTTACTTGACTTTCCAAGAAACGGGTAACTTGGATTGGTTGTCTTCTCTTTTGCATTCGGTCTGCAGCAACTCCCTCTCCAACTCAACTGAACTCTGCTCACAGAGAGCTGAAAGAAGAAGGAACAGTAAGGAGGAAATGGTTGACCCCATCCCACCAAAGGTCAAGAAGGCCTGGGAGAAATGGAATATCCGAGGAATTATTCTGTTCAGTCTCTCAATGCAGCTCTTCCTGATTTTGTTTGCCCCATACAGAAAATGCACAAGGAACAAACTCTTAATCGTGCTCATCTGGTCGGCTTACTTGCTGGCCGATGCAGCGGCTAATTTCGCAGTCGGTCTCATCTCCAACAGGCAAAGCGATGATTCTAAATCTGCCTCTGCTACCGAAGGTCCTGAGGAGAACAATGCTCTCTTATCTTTCTGGGCTCCCTTTCTTCTGCTACACCTTGGTGGTCCCGATACAATTACTGCTTTTGCTCTTGAAGATAACGAACTCTGGCTTAGGCATTTGCTTGGTTTCGGCTTTCAAGCTGTCGCCGCTCTTTATATCTTTGCTCAATCACTTCCAAACAACAGGCTATGGATCTCCACTATCCTCGTGTTTGTTGCTGGAACCATCAAGTACGTTGAGCGGGCCCGTTCTCTGTATCTTGCAAGCTCGGACAAATTTCGAAGGTCCATGCTCAAGGTAGAGAACAAACGTCCAACGGGCGTGGTTGTGTCTCGAGAAGCTGATATAAAGACTACTGATGTTGCAGTAACGGGCCGGTTGACCGATTTGGAAGTGCTGCATAATGCTTATAAGTACTTCCTAATTTTCAAGGGGGTTGTAGTGGATCTCTTCGTCAGCTTTCTCGAGCGTAAAGAAAGCCGGAGATTCTTCTTACAAAGGGATGCAGAAGATGCTCTCAGGGTTATCGAGGTTGAACTCAACTTCATATATGATGTTCTTTATACTAAGGTGGAAGTTTTGCATTCCATTTGGGGATATATATTCCGAGGTATAGCCTTTGGGTCCATTTTAGCAGCTCTTGGACTCTTCCATTTCAAAACAGATAGACATGAGTTTAACCAATTTGATGTGAGAATCACCCACACCTTGCTCCTGGGTGCCATAGCCCTGGACGTAATAGCCCTCCTGATGCTCATTTTCTCAGATTGGACTTTCGCTACTATCAAGGACCCTGATTTGAATTCGGGGATTGTGGCTAGGATCTGCAAAGGCTTCCTTCGGTTGAAAAGGCCATGGTGGCGACCTGATCTCTGTGAGACAACGAATCCTAAACCGGAAGAGCTGTTTAAGACGACACATTATGTGTTGGCAACACCCATTTTGGTCCGCAGGTGGTCTGGATCTCTCTCATCCTACAATTTGGTAAGCTATTGCCTGAAAAGCCACTCTAGTAGAATCCACAAATTCACGAGATGGCCGCTTGTTATCGCTAAGAAAATCACTCGCTTTCTTCACATTGACGGATGTTATCAGTTTGTTGTTGATCTGATTAAAGCTGTCGCTAAAAAGGTGATCGAGTTTCTGTCTTGCGTGGTATGCATCGTGGGTTTTAAGGATAAAGTCGGTAAGCTCAAGCAGATTCCTAGCCTACGCCGTATCATCAGCAAAATAAGTGTAGTCTTAAGCTATGCTCATAAAATCATCATTGGAAGGATGGGTCTTAATGACTTGATAGATGAGATAAAATATGTATCCCGCGAGCCATTCACTAAAGAGCTGTGGCAGTTCATCTTTGACGAGCTGAAAACCAAAGCCATCTATGCAGATGATCCTGAAGTGGCCAAAAGGATATCCGCGGCCAGAGGTGAATGGGTTCTGATGGACAGTGATACAAAAGTTGATCGTAGCTCGTTGATGCAATATGTGACTGATGTTCAATACGATGAAAGCCTTCTATTATGGCACATTGCCACTGATCTCTGCTACTACACTCCCGGTGAAAAGCTACTGGACGAGGAAAGTTTTGATTGTCGAGAATTCAGTAAGCTTCTCTCTGATTACATGCTATATCTTTTAATTATGCAGCCGACTATGATGTCTGCTGTGGGAGGTATTGGAAAGTTAAGATTTCGAGATACTTGTGCGGAGGCTGAAAGATTCTTTCACAGTCTGGGTTTACTATCTAAGAGAAAAGGCTACAAAAAGATTGAAAATAAAGAAGTCAAGGCATGTTACGAGATTCTTTCCGTAAATAAAAATTTTAAACCTGAGATTGTGAAGGGAGACAGAAGTAAATCTGTGTTATTCGGTGCAAGTATCCTGGCCCAAGAACTAAATATTTTGGAGAAAAAGGGGCTGCAGAAATGGAAATTACTGAGCAGGGTGTGGGTGGAATTGATCTCATATGCCGCGAGTAACTGCACCGCAAACGCGCACGCTCAGCAACTGAGTGGTGGTGGGGAGCTGATATCTTTTATTTGGTTGCTGATGGTTCAATTTGGTCTTGGGGAGCAGTTCCAAAACGATGCGGAAGATGGGTGGGCTGACTGGATTGTGTGAATGAAACCAGTCTACTCATACGTTCGATTAGGTCAACCGCGACCAATGCAACCTTTCATCTATGTTTTCTTTTGCTTTGGCGATGTGGTCGGGGATAGCATAAATTAGCATTTGTGCTAAATTCTAAGTTATTTCCGCCAGAAATGGAAAAGGTAATTTTGTGCAAAATCATAGATTACCTGAGCAAGAAATCAAGTTATGGTTCATGCTTTTCAGTCCTGCCAAGTCCCTCTTATATTTGACTTTGTTACTTTCACAGCTTGATTAACCAAAAATTTAAGGCATAGCATTTAAGAAAAAAAGTTTATATTTTCTATACATGATCATGTCATCAAAATGTATCACTTCATTAACATGATAAAATCAAAATTCATTAAGGACTTAAAACTAAATATTAAAAAAAATTTAACATTTAATGACGTAAAAAAATAATTTTTTTTTTACTTTCCCTCCAAACTCTCTTTCATGTTTCTCTCTAACCCTTCCGTTTTCAAAAAATTTTTACAAATCTTCAATGCCTCTCTCAAAAATTTTAGAATCTTGTTTTTCTTCTTTTTGATTAAGGTTGTGTTTTTCTTTTGGGTTTAAAGTGCAAAAAAAGAGTAACTTTCTCTTTATACTCTAATTCACCCTTCCTTCTAATCTTTCTTTTGTTCTCTTTAAACAATTGAAAATTTATTCAAATTCAAGTTTACTTTTATATGTGATCGATTGAGATTTGAAATCAAAAGTGAAATTTTTAATTTAGAGTGTGAGATTTGAGATTGAGAGTCTTCAATCTATATTCTTATTATCAATTTAGTTAGCCATTGTCGTAAGATCATAATGTGGTATTACTTTTTCATATGTTTTATAATGGAAGAATTTATGGATTGATTTAACAATCTTGATCCCTTAGAACAAGAGACATGCAAGATTTTCATTTTGATTAGCTACTATGGTACCGAACATAAGTTAGGTATCTTATACTGTTTCTGTAATCGTCTAGATCTAGATTAGGAACAAGTAGAGATAATAATAGTGCAAAGGGGAAGAACTCATGGAAGAGAGTTTAGAGAGAAAGTAAAAACTTTTAATTATCGTTACTCTTGAAATTGTATAATTTTATCAAATCTAATTTTAGAGCTTGTTTGACCTAGTTTTTTCTAGCTTAAAAACTATTAAGAAGTTTTTATGAAAAATAATAGTTTTTAAAATTAAGTTAAAATTTTTAGTAAGTTGTTTAAAAAAATAAATTATAAAAGCTTTAATTTTGATTAAAATTACCATAAATGGTATGGATACCATTTTCAATCACATAATAAATTAAAACAGAACAAGGTTGCTTTGATACAATTTTAGATGTTAAAATAAAAAAATTCATACAAGAATGAAGAGAGAAAACTTTAAATAGAATCTGGATGTAACTTTGATCTTAATCTTTATAAGAATAAAAAAATTTCAAATTTTGTTATTTTGTTACTTAATCTTTTGTTTTTTTTAGTAATCTTTGTAAAGAGCGAGGTAAAAGAGAGGGAGATTACAATTTGCTTTAGAGAAGGATGATTTGCAGAGGAACAGAAAGGAGAAGGAGATCAATTGAGAGAAAGCGTATTTTTTGAAAGGCTGACATGTTTGTTTTTTTTTTTAAAAAGAGAAAGCTCTTTTGTTTTTTAAAAATTTTATTCTTTTTAAAAAAAGTTACTTTTTTATTTTAAGAGCTTTTTGAAATCCTATTTGGCCTGATTTCTGCTTTTAGGAGGTAGATAAGTTAAAAAAAACTAAATCAAATAGACACTTAATGGAAGAATAAGAGGAGAAGAAGATGATTGAGTTGGAGAAAGATTTAAAAAAACCAATTGAGATGAAGTTGGAAAGAGATAAAAATGAATTTTTTTAAAAAATTATTAATATTTAATTTTAAATCCTTAATGGATTTTAATTTTACCTCATTAATGAGGTGTCACATTTTGGTGGTTTGACAATGTATTGAAAACTATACACTGTCAGTGCATCAAATATAAATCTTTAAAAAAAATTTTAAATTATTTAAAAAAGTTTAAATAAATCCTTATACTTTTATTACATTCAATCAATTCCTAATATTTTTATTTTGAGCTAAATAAATGCTTGTTCCTTTTTTTTTTTAGTCAAATAAGTCCGTATGCCTAATGATTGACTTAGTCAAAATATTATTTTTTATTCTATAGCATATGGTATTAATATAATATACTAACATATTATAATTGATGATGATATAGCATGTTGATATATTATAATTGATAATAATGTGACATGATTTTTTTTTATGGTAAGAAATTTATTATCATACGAGTCTCACAAGAAAAGTGTAGACTCACAAAATGATACGAGGCAAAAAAGGAGTGAAGCAGATCAAGCTGTAACCAAAATGAATACAACGACCACAAAGAACCATCAATCAAAAAGCAAAGCAAATTGCAACAAAAATGAAAGCAGCTACACATAACATACAATTCGACAAATAATAGCAGCAGCAAACAAAAGAGAAAGCAACAAACATACTAAACATGGCTAATGACAAACTAGAAAAAAAAGAGCTCGAAAAACACACAAAGAAGAAAAGTTCATAGGCAGCATCAACCAAACATAAGATAAATAGGATCAACCAAAGACCTCAATAAGATCATTTGATCGTTCAACCCCATCTTTGGCCAAATGATCAGCAAGTTGATTCGTTGATCTTGGAGTGTGAACCACTTTCTACTTGAGGAGCTTGCATTTCAGACTATTAATTAAGCACAAGGTACTTCTCATTCACCATAGAGCAAAGGGTGGATTGTTTGTCCATTTAACGATGTAAGAGGAATTCGACTCCACAATAACTTCATGAGTTCCAACCCAAGAAAAAGTAGTAAAAAGAAAGAAGGCTTCCTTAATAGTATGGATTTCAGCAAGATTAGAATTCGCAAAGCTAACAGATTTAGAAAAGGGAATCTTGATATTGTTATCACTATCTCTCAAGGCGCCACCGATACTTGCTTCCCCTGGACAGCTCTTAGCAATTTTGTCAACTTTAAATTTCATGCATCCATAAGGAGGCTTAACCCACTCAATCATAAGTTTAACTTTTTTCAATTTGGACTTTTTTGGTGAGGTGAAGGACTCTACTTTTTCATTTATCAGATTCCAATTCCTCACATCTCTCTAACCAAACACTGTTAATAGAAATTTAAAAGAACTTTTTAGGTTAAAATTTTCCTGACCAAAGTAAACCTATGTGTATTTAAAAAATAAAAAAAATAGTATAGTGAATAATTATAACGCATTAACTCAGTCATGTACTCAACTGCCCTGGAATATTATAGCATGGCAGTCCATCACCATCTCATAGTCCTTTAA
Source organism: Theobroma grandiflorum (assembly GCA_036013995.1). Taxonomy (NCBI): domain Eukaryota; kingdom Viridiplantae; phylum Streptophyta; class Magnoliopsida; order Malvales; family Malvaceae; genus Theobroma; species Theobroma grandiflorum. Next base: position 558,180 of record CP142131.1, on the reverse strand, counting down.
ATATTTGCCACTTACTAAAAAAAACAGAAAACAAAGGAAAATAATATTGTCACCTCATTCTCAGTTTTTTAAAGGATTGGAGCTCAATGTGAACGGAGCCTCTAATGGCGAAAGCGTTTGGCAGATAATTTCTCCATTTTGCCCCTTCATTGACCTCGAAGTCTTCCTTTCTTTTTTATTTTTTTCTTTAAGAGAATTAATGCAGCTCCACCTTCAAACAATTGTTTGCAGCTATACATATGGTGGCTTTAGGTTGAGGGGATTCTTGCCTACTCCTTTTATATTGTCCGATCTCACTTTCTTGTTCTGCTACTGCCTTAGCCATGTCTTCCAGTTCAGAGTTAACTGGTTTCACAGAACCCCCCTCAACCATTGAGGAAATAATTGAGAGGATATCCAAATTGCATGATAGCCTTCCAAGCGTGTACGAGTCCGAGGGCTATTCATTTCAACAAACCACTGACGCCACCATCGTTGCCACTGATAAGTAAGATGGTTCTGAAAGTGGAGATGTTAGCCAGCAAAACGACAATGAGATCGACAAACAGGAGGGAGATGTTAGCCAGCAGGAGAACAACGATGAGAGCAACAAACAGAGTTGGTCATATTACGAAGTCAGAGAGAAGAAGTCTCTTGAGATCAAAGAAAGGACGAAAGTACAAGACGAGTTAGACAAATTACGCCAAGAACTCGGGAATATAATCGGCTCATTCAAGGATCTCAAGAATTTCTTAGCTAATCTAAGAGAGCCACTCCAGACTCTCGACGAAGATGTCAAAGACATCTTGAAAGATCTAACTTATGTCACAGTTACCGACTTACCAAAACAGTTTTTTCTCAATCTACGTCTCCTCAAAATCAATCTCGGAAAACTCAAAACCTGGATCTGGTTGGTACATCAAACCGCCAAAACAAGGTTTGAACTTGATCGGCCTACGAAGGAAACCGTTCCTACCAGAGAGGCGGATGACCTGCCTCACCTCTACGGTGAAGAGATATTTGAAATCAGCTATTATTTCAAAGAAATTCAGGAAAAATACAATGAACTTGATGACAGGCAGAAGCTCTGCTTGTTGTGTTTCGTGATTTTCCCTGAAAATGCCGAGATAAAGAAGAGGCTGTTAAGATTTTGGTGGGTTGGAGAAAATCTACTCCCAGTCAAAGAGGAAAAGGAGGAGATGGAACTTGTAAGTCAAACTATTCAGACATTCGTGGAGAAGGGATTAATCGAGCCTGTTCAGAAGAAAAATAAGCTACAGCCCAGAAGCTACAAGATGAACCCAATTGTTCGTTCGTGCTCGATCAAGTTTGCCAAGGAGGCTGCGTTCTTTGATTATGACTCAGAGGGAAAACCCACTATGGATTTTTCATCTTGCAAAAAGGCATGTATGGTAAAATCTGGAGCCCTTGCTGGTTGGTTCTCTGCCTATCTTAGAGATCCGGGGCTGGTAAGGCTATCTACAGATCTGGTAAAGCTGCAGATGTTGTTCAATTTTCCTACGCCGCAGACATTGGTGGAAGCAAGTCAGCGTCTTCACGAGTTGCAGACATTGTTCAATATAAGTATCCCATTCCCTGCTTTACCGTTAGAGTGGTTTTCCAAGATGACGGGCATCAAGGTTCTTTATCTGGGTAAATGGGAAACCAAACATGGGCGCAACATTGTTCTGGGCGACATTCACTTCTTAGAAGGGTTAGAAAATATGAAGAAATTAAGGCTACTTAGTCTTCAAGGTATTTCCGGTATCCTTTGGCTTCCCAATTCTGTTTGCGAGCTCGCCAATTTGAGGATCTTAGATCTTAGAGAATGTCACAATCTAACGAAGCTGCCGTACAGGATAGGCTCACTTAAGAAGCTGACTTACTTGGATATTTCTGGGTGTCATCGACTTAATGACATGCCCAAACAGCTGAATCAACTCTGTAAACTCCAAGTCCTCAAGGGTTTTATGATTGGCGATGATAGAAATTCGTGTACTCTTGAAGACTTGGCAGGGTTAAATAATCTGAGAAAACTCAGCGTCTATGTAAGCACCAGGAATTTCAACGTAGAGGACAAAGAGAAAGCTCTCTCCAAATTTCAGAAACTTCAGAAGTTGAAAATAGCGTGGGGTTCACGGGAGTTAACAGAAACTAATTTTACGCAGAACAGTAGTGGACAACAATCAGATTCGTCAAACCCAAATAGAGGAGAAAGGAAGAAGCAGGAGAAGAATGCAGTAAAACCAAAAAATCCTGAAGGTCTTGAGAGTCTGGTGAAATTGGAACTCCGATGGTTCCCTCACACCGAACCGCCCACGTGGCTAACACCCGAAAAGCTGAACAGCCTACAGAACCTCTCCGTTCGAGGTGGAAGACTCCGCCACCTAAATCAGGAGGGTAAGGAGGAGTGGAAGGTGGAGACCTTACGTTTGAAGTTCTTGAGGGATTTTAAGATGAACTGGAAGGAAATGCTGAAACAATTTCCAAACCTCAAGTATTTGGAGAAAGTTAGATGCCCTCGAATCACATTCTGCCCATGCGACGCACGTGGAGTGTGGCAAAAATCCACCAAATCCAGTTGAAAAGTTTGAAGATTTCTGCCAGAATTGGCTATGCTGGCATCCTCAGCTGCCTCCCCTTTTCGTTTTTTCTTTCGGTTCTTGTTTTCAGAAGATTGGAAGTGTGTTGCATTCTCAGTTTCACTTTTCCTTTTTTTTTTTACTTTTTCTTAGAGCATTGTTGTATTCGATAATTTTGTGCTCTTTATTCATTAAGCTTGCCTAAAGAAAAACACCTAAGGTTCATTTGCCATAAATATGATAACCTTCACTAATTCAAGTGTAACAAAAATGATATAGAAATAACTAGTATTTTGATTTTTATTATGGGAGAAAAGTCATAGTGAGATTAAGGGAGCTTAATTGTGTTTTCAAAAAGCTAAAGGAGAGTTTAGTGCATTTTTTAGAGAGACCATTAATAAAACAGGAAATATGGGAAACGATTTAGAGCTACGATGACAGTAAAATTTTGAGATGAGATGGTTTTAATTTGAATTTTTGTGAAAAATAGCACGGGGTGATTGTAAAAGATGATGTTATGCGCTTAGTTGAAAATTTCAATAATTTAACTAGAATGGAAGGGTGTGTTAACACTTCTTTTATAACTGTTGTTTCGAAATGTGCTAATCCATCACCAATTGGTGAGTATAGACCTATTAGTCTTATGGGTAGCCTTTATAAAATCATTGCCAAAACCCTAGCAAGTAGATTAAGGAGTGTGATTGAGGAAGTAGTAGACGAGAATCAGTTTTGTCAAACCCTGCTCTATAAAGTAATTTCAATGTCATTCACATGCTCGATAGAATGTCTACATATTGAGGAAGTCTTGAGAAATCGTTAAAAGACAATATTGCCCCTAGAAGTGCAGTTAAATCGATTAAACCTCGAACAAGATAAAATCAAGATCTTAAAGATGAAATTGAGAATTTCACAGTCCAGGGATGACTTAAAATGGTAATTCAGAGTTCAATGATTAATTTGGAGTCAATTAGGAAAATTGACCGATTAGGGGTAAAATGGTAATTTTATCACTCGAAACTGAAAATTGAATTTTCGAAAGGATTTTGATCAAATTTAATTATTTGAAGTGTGATATGAGTATGAGGAGTGAAAATTATGCATTTTGGAAAATTTTCAATTTTTGAGATAAAAATGTAATTTTTGAAAAGTTCGGGGGTAAAAGTGTAATTTTAGAAAATTTACTCCACCAAAAATTTGGATGAGTCTAGAAATTTCATGGAAGACATGGATAAGTGAAGAGGATTGAGTGGTAGAAAAAGAAAGTAAAAAAGATGGTTAGAAAAAATAAAATAATAAAATATTTAAAAGGTAAATAAAATAATAATATTTTATTAAGCCTATTAAAAGGCTTGAAAATTTCAGAATTCTTCATTGGGAGGGTCAGCCAAAACCAGCAAGAGAGAGAGAAATAAGAACAAACCCTAGAGTGAGAAAATTCAAAGAAAAAGTGTGATTTTCAAGGAATCAAGTGTTTAAATGTATAATTTTTCAAGCTTAGCTTAAGATCTATCATTTCCATACATTTCTTCTTATTTTCCATGGTTAAATTATGTGTTTTGATAATGGATTCAAATATGATCTTATGGGTTTAGAGAGAGAAAGTTGTTAGATTAATTTGGTTTTGAACTATGTTAGTGTTTAGTGTTAGTTTAACATGTTTATGAATAAAACAACCAGAAAAATATTCATTTTCTCCATGAATTTCTCTAGACCAAATTTAACCAATGGTGTGTGAGGATGAGGTTGACTTTATTTTAAGAGAATTAGATGGAAAAATGATGAATTATGAGGTTGGAAATTAAATGAGAATTTTCGATGTAAAAATTAGAATTTTTACCCACTAGGGGTAAAAGCGTAATTTTTTGTCCGGACTGATAAATTCGATCAAATTCACAGTCATTGAGGTATTGTGGATGTAATTGGATAATTGAAATTGAAATGGATGGAATTGGAGTTGAATTGGAGATTTTAAGAATTTATATCGTGTATAGGTGAATTAGGTCGGACACCGCAATTAAGCAATTGTCTAGATATTTCAAACCCTATTTAGTGCATACGCATAGATAAGAGTCTGAAATAATTTATGATAAATTGACACAATTTATTGAATTTTGTGTCATGGATTATGGATAGGTGGTGAGTCAATTGTTTCGGGTAAGAGACTGCACCCGAGGGCGGAGGATATGAGTATTTCTACTCCTAATACAATGAGTAAACTTACTATCGTCTTAATTATCTAGAGTAGTTTTATTTAATTGTGTGATTTTATGAAAAATGGTTTAATTGGAAAATTATTGTGTTTTATGAGAAAAATATGATTTTATAAAATAATTTTATGAATTTCTAAAAATTGAATAATGATTTCAAAAATAGAGTAATTGGAGACCCACACTGTGATTTGTGTTGTTTATTCATGATTTTAAATTTAATGGCTTATGATACATGTGAGCATGACTGGTTGTTTTTATGATTTGAAAAATATGTGAACTGCTTTGATTTGCCTTGAATGTGTTATGTGCGCCATGTCATGCTATTGTGATTTTTATTGATTGGTGGATAATTAAAGTGGGCACTGCAGTGACGGGGGTTCCGTGGGCCGCCTATTGGAGGGGCACAGTTCTCATTTATTGAGCTTACCTCGATTGGAGAGGCGCGTAAGATAACTCTCGAGGTAAGATTTGAGTACACTTCACGCTAGCCACCACATGAAAGTGAAACTCAGCCAATGCCAAAGAACGGCTGTGTTGTCAGAGGTAAAATATGTTTGTGTGTGTGACAATAAACATCCTTGACGGTTTCGGTAAAGATGCCTCCGTGGGGTATCCCCGAGAATGGATTTTGGCATAAGCCAAGTGGCAGGAACTTGGAAGAGGAAAACAGAGAGCCTTCGCAAGGCGAGGTGAGATGCACTTCTAGCCGAGTATTCTAATAAGCCAAGTGTTTGAAAAGCGCATAAGTCATATTTAGAAATTAATTGAAAAATAATTGTTTATATGGGTTGGGATGAATTTCCAAGTTGTGAAATGTGATTTGCGAAGGAATATTTTTATTGTCTCCTATTACTCGGCTTTAGATTATTTTGATGATGTCTGTCTACTCATTAGGATTATATAATCTCACCCCTTCTTCCTAAACATTTTTTAGGCTCAAAGTAGGTAATAGACCATCAGTTGCATCGAGAAGAAAATCTTGGAGTGGCATATGAGAAAGTAAGGGTTCGTAGTCTTACATTTTCGTGGTCAATTGGGGGGCCCATGTGTCAATGTAAATGAAATCTTATACTTTGGTTATTTATATTACAGTTTATAAGAATTTATTTTGATTTTACACTGCAAAAATTATTAATGGACTTCTCTATAAAAATTATTTTATAAAACAATAGAATATTTTATTCAATATTTTTATTATAAACAAATAGTTACATTTTTGTTTTAAATACCGGTTTTAGATAGTAAAACTTATTTTTGATTTTGAAATATGTGTTTTCTACTCACTTACTACGATTTTTGCAAATTTCAAAATTTTTGACAAAAATGACGAAAATGCCCCTATGAGGTGAAAATTATTTTCTACGGTTTTGAGTCGGGAAAAAAGGTTAGAATTTTCTAAAACATGATTTCAGTAATGGTTGCTCACAAGGAAAGTGAAAAAGTTGATGCGAAAGCCTTGCGGGGTTTCGGTTGGCATTCGGGGCGATGAATGCCCATCGGAACATCGCGGTGATTGTCACGGGCTCGAGAAGGGTACCGGGTCGTGAAAAGTTTGCTTTTATCAAGGGAAGGCAACTCCTTGACTGTAGTTTAATTGCATATGAAATTATTGATTCGATGAAGAAAAGTGGAGGCAGAGGGCTTATTTTCAAAGTTGACTTCGAAAAAGCTCATGATAGTATGGAATGGAGCTTCCTTGAGTTAATCATGAAAAGTGTGGAATTTTGAAATAAATGGATAGCATGGATTATGCGGTGTTTAACCACAGCTTTTTTCTCAATACTTGTTAACGGGGCACCTACTAAGCAATTTTACATGGAAAATGGACTTTGTTAGGGCTACCCATTATCACCATTTTTATTTAATTTGGTGTTGAAGGCATTCAGTTTGCTGATGTATGAGGTTGTGAGTGAGGGGGACTTTGAGGGAATGAATATTGGCAGATGAAGATTATCCATCACCCACCTTCAGTACACAAAAATTACAATTCTTTTTTGTAAGCCTTAATTTGTTAAATTACTTGCTTAACACTAAAAGAATATTGAGATGTTTGTAGGTTGTCTCGGGGTTAAAGATTAACTTCTAGAAAAGCTCATTGGTGGGAATAAAGGTGGAACAACAAGTGGTTGAAGATTGAGCTAAAAGCATTATGTGTTAGGTTGGAAAAATACCTAGCTCTTACTTGGGTTTACCACTTATAAGTATGCTTGAATTCAATTAAATTGTTGTAACCAGTGGTGGAAAAGTTTGAGTCGAGATTGTGGACATGGAAGCCAAAGTTCCTTTCCATTAGAGAGAGAATGGCACTTCTTAAGTTAGTTCTAAGGAGCCTTCCAATTTTCTTCATGTCACTTTTCCAAATCCCTACCTCTGTTAAAGAAAAATTAGATAAAATTCAACGTAGGTTCCTTTAGAGTGATACAGAAGATAAAAGGAAAATACATTTGGTGGATCAAGATTCCATTTGTCTATATAAGGATATGGGAGGCCTTGTGGTGGTTGTTTTGTTTTTAAAAAATCGTGTTTTACTAAACAAGTGGATTTTCAGGTTTGGTAATGAAGGTGATAGCTTTTGGAGGAAACTAATTGTGAAAAAAATAAGAGGGAATGGAGAAAGCATGCTGCTGCCTATGGCTGGAAATTCTAGAATTATTATGAGACCACTATCGATAAGGGAAGATACATCACGAATGGTGGAGGAAGGTATGGGCTTTCTCATAAGGAATAGGAAAAGAATTGATTTTTGGACTGAAATGTGGATTGATGGGGTTGAGTTGAAGGAAGTGTTCCTGAAAGTGTATGCACTTGCTGTAAAAAGATGGAGTACTGTAGACTAATTTAGTTAGTGGGTTGGTGAGAAATAGCAATGGAGGGTTGATTTAAAAAGAGCTATAATTGGTTGGGAAGAGGAGCAATGGACTACATTTATGGCGTTGCTTATGATTAAGCGCTTGTAAGGATCTTTAAGGATAAACTGATATAGAAATGAAGTCCTAGTGGGGTGTATTTTAATAAATCCTATTATAGATATGTGTTGGAAATTAATCATGCAATTGATAGTTTTTTGAAGGACCTTTAAAAAGGTTTGGCTCCACTTTAAGTTTAAGTATTCGAATGGTAATTAATCAAAGGAAAGATGGTTGTTAGAGAAACCTTGTTGAGAAGGAGGAATCCTTAGAACTAGTGTAGCATGCTACCTTTTATGTAAAATGAAGCTTGAATATATTGGCCACTGGTTTTTTACTTGCATCATGACATGGATGTTATGGAGTTGGTAGGGAAACAATTTGGGATTCAAATGGGTTAACCATTGTGACCCGTTTGCTTTTTTCCTTAGTTGGAATAATATTGCTAAAGGGTTAACCAATGGTGATACATGGAGAATGTTTTTTTTTTTTGTTGCACTAGCATGGTCTATTTGGTTTATTAGGAATGAGGTCCTTTTTCAAGGTAAATTGTGGCCAAGTATGAATTTATCTATCATGGATTAGATAAGAATGCTAAATCTAGGGAGTTATCTAGAAAAATAAAAGCCCTTAAATTGGATGTGATCTGGTTGTTTCCTTCGAAATGAATGGTGAGATTTAATGTGGATGCTGTTAATTTGTGCCCTACAAGCCAATCTGTGGTTATATGAAAATTATAATTTAAGATATTTATGTACGACATTTTGTTATTTGTAATAACATTGAGGTAATTTTTTATTTATAAGTTTATAGTTTAATTAATATTTATACTTATGTAGATAAAGTACAAGAAATTATAGATGTCTTGCAAAGGAACTATATAAAAATACAATTATGAGATCCTAATGCATCAAAATATTGTTCCTAAAAATTATGATCATTGTATTATTGAGATAGGGCATTAATAATGCTCAAATATCAACACATGCTATGTTCTTTACTTTTGAAGTAAGGAACTAATCTCATAGGTTGAAGTATAGATATACTTGGAGTTAGCATATGGAAGCTTACCTTTGGTGAACAAGTTCATTAAACATAACCCAACATGAGAAGTGTTTTCAGTATCTCACTCTAGTTTCTATACAATACTTCTCATGTATCAGTTGTATAAACACTCCTTAGACTTGAGACACCAAGTTGTCTTATATGTAAAGTGCGATATTTTGATTTTATCCCTACGAGTCTTACCAAGGATGCAAAATCAAGATTTTTTTGAGTATAACATGAACATGTGAAGGCAAATGAGTGGTCAAGATAGAAATCATCACTCTAAATGATTAGAGGGACATATCTTAATAGTTTTTTATTTATATTAGCTTAATGTCAATCTTAGTCTATAGAATTGAATTAATTAATTTAAAATGAATATGATTCATTTAAAATTAATTAATAAAGATTATAATTCAGTTCCATTACTAACATGTTAAGAACCTAATAGATTACACACAAAAAGTTGCATTATAGATTAAATCGGGAATGTGATAATTTAAGTTAAACTTAAATCATACACTAAGTTTTTTTAACTATTAAGGACTTAATTAAAATGGTTTAATTAAGTACTAGATCAATATTATAAAAGCTTAAAATGTTAAGAACTTATTTGCAAATTAAGTAAATTAATTAACCTAGGTATAAAAGTCATTCTCTAACCATTCCTCAATAATCAATTTTTCTTTAGTTGCCAAAAAACTTAAAGAGCCCTCTCTTAAGCCACTGTCCCTTATGAGAACTCTTAAAGAAGAGTTTTTCTTGAGGTTCGGCTGGTGACTGAGTGAAGACAATTTATTGTCCACTTTGTTAGCACAAGGGCATGGTTGAAAGCTCTTTCCTTATTAAAAATTCCATTGTAACCGTATGTGTATCAATTGGAGGCTAATCATTTGAGTGACTCAAATTCTTTCCTCCCCTTATGGTGTTCCATGTGTTTAACGAGAAAGAGGGTGTCATCGTGATTACCTGTCACGACCCGGAACTTCTTTCGGGCCCTTGACAACAGCCATGACGTCCCAATTGACACTTATTATCTAGAATGTCAACCGGAACCCCGTAAGGCTTACATACCAGTTTCTAACCTTCCCTGTGAGTAATTCTTTCCAAACATCTCATTTTGAGGGTTTACAACTCATTTCTGGTTTAAATAAATCAAAATATAAAATTTGACTCACAGGCGTATTTTGGTCATTTTTCGGCAAAAATATTAAAATCTGGTAAAAATATAGTTTATGCATCCAGAATACATAATCTGAAATCGGATTTAAAATCGGAAGTCCGAAACCTTCTTTTTCAAAGGTTTAAAGTCACATTTTACTATTCAAAAATATTGATAAAAATATTCTATTTTCTTATAAAATAATTTTTATAGACACGCGTATAAGTAATTTTTATAGCGTGAAAGTAAAATAAATTTATGCATACATTAAGTTACAAAGTCATAATGTACAATAATAATTACAATGACCGGTGGGCCCATAACTATACAAATACGACAATGGCAGTAAACCTACTATCTGTCGTGGTAAGACGATCTACGATAGTCCTCGATAAAATTTGGTATCTACAAGCTACCACAGGCCTGAAATATTTGGACATGAGGTGGGTGAGATTTTGCAATCCCAATGAGTAAACAAACATTATCATAAATATCTAAAGGTAAGTAAAATGGAAGTAAATTTAAATAGCTATTACAAACCATTTCATAAAGTTTTATTTTATTTCTTAAATCAAGAAATATTTATAATTTATCAAAACAATTATTAAGGCTTATGACTTTTATTAAAATCATGGCTCAAGCCAAAACTAGTCCTCGGGGATACCTTGGGCTAGGCATCTAACCGAGTCCGCCAAGGTTGTCAAGACATTTACATATTAAACACGTTTTAGTTTTGAAAACAAGCCGTTCCTTAGCGTTGGTCGAGTTACACATTCACGTGGGAGTTCGACGTGAAGTGAACTCTAACATTACCTTGGGAGTTACCCTCCTCGCCTCTACAACCGGAGTAACTATATAACAGGGTTTACCGTGCCTCTCTAATAGGCAGTCCACAGAAACCCGCCACTGCAATGACCAAACCCACCAATTTTAATAAAATTTCGACAGTAAAACGTGACTTTTATTTATTTACCTAGCCTGCATAGCAAAAACAGCTTACATTTATTCCCAATACAGTTTATAACACAGCCACATATACTCACAATCTCATAAGCTAATTTCATCAAAATGTCATTTATAACATAAGTGAAGGCCTCCAAACTACTCAATTTTTCTAAAAATCAAGTATTCACATAATCCAAAAATATTTACATTTAAATCTATTTATTGCATATAGCCAAAACTTCTCTTTTTATAATCATGTTCTTTGTATAAAATTCATAATTAACATTGAAAAACAACTCTAGATAGTTTACAATAATAGTAGGTTTACTCACAGGTCATATAAATCAAATTCTTTTGAAGAAAAAACGTCCCGATCACGTTTCTTCGGGTATGACTTCCTTACTTTTTCCGGATGTCTCACCTCTTTAATAAATTACAAAAATCACACAATTCAATACATTTATGCTAAATCACTATATAATTGATTTAAATCCTATATTAATGCATTGTATGAAATGCAATGGCCTAAAACAACTTAAACACGGTATTAGCCTATTTTCGATACTTTACTCGATAAATTGCTAACGCGCTCCAATTTTGCTCTAAATCATCCCATTCTCTCTCCAACATTTTTAACCATCAAATATCAGCTCACAACCCTCTGAAATCACTAAAATTAGGTCACTTTCTTCCTTAAAAAATTTGGTTAAAATGGGACATTCACCCGGTAAATTTTCTACTTTGTTTTTCTAGCCCATATAATCATTTTTCATCATTTTCTCTTCAATTCCATTTGAATAAAAATCAGTTCATCACATGGCACAACATTGAGCATTCATCCTTGAGTGGGTAAGGTGAAAAATCCATGCTTTCATGTCCAATTTTATTTCTAAACGCATCTAACTATCCAAAACTACCGATTTAACTAAGAATCGAAACTTGAAAAATTCAAAATCTCCACCCTTGAATTCCGTCCAGCCCTTAGATCTATTTTGTGATCTCTCTCTTGAAGCATGGAAAATGAAAACAAAAGCATGGGAAAGGTAGAAACCAAGCCAAACGGGCGAAAACCACGAATTCCCCTTTGAATTTCCAACTTTTCTTTTGGTTTTTCTCTTTTCTTCCTTTCCTCTCTATTTTCTCCTTAGGGTCGTGCTTCACCTGCTGAGGGGTTTAAATTCGCTGATTTTTTATTAAAATAATATTAAATCATTAAAAATGCCACGTGTCACTTTCTCGGGGGCCCGTTTTTTAAATTTCATCTTTTAAACTTTAATTTTTCACCACTTAAAATACCATGATTATTCATACCAAAAATGTATAAATCCTAAGATTTTGACAAGTTTTGAGTGGTGAAAATTATGGTTTTACCCTTGGGACGGTAAAATTACAGTTTTACTCCTATATTCTGAAAACTGTTGAAATTGAAATTTTTCACTTCCTATCATCAAATTATACTCCAAATAGTCAATATTGATCGAAAATTTAACTCCATGGTCAATTTATTATCTTGGGTGGTAAAATGATGATTTTGCCCCTAGACATCAAATTTTTCAAATTCATCCCAAATTAACCTTCGAACTCCAAAACATCATTTTAAGTCATTCCTGGACTGTGAAATATTAAATTTCATCTTAAAATTTGATAACTCTATTATATAGAGTTATCATAAACTATTTTGGGGTATGAAATGTGCTAAGTCTTTGAGTTTTTAGTGCAAACCTTAGGAAATTTTTATGCTTTTTAGTGGTAATTAACTTAGATGTCATCAATTTCAATTTATGCACTTTTAGCTTAATTTCTTGTCAAGCTCCTTATCTCAGCCTCTGATCATTTAATCCTTGAATATTGAAGGTAATCCAAGAGAGTGGACCACAATTCCAAAGGATGATGCAAGTGAGTTTAAATGGCAACTGAATATGATGAAAGTTTTAGGGCGTAAATTGAGCTGTGGAAGTCCGAACGAGGTGAAGCTTGAATCAATGGAAAGCCGAGACAATGAGCTTCAACTTTGGTGTTCAACACTTCGCCCAAATCTGAATGGATCAGGATCAATTATGGAACTAAAGATTGAGGACTGCAGCAGCTTACACAGAGCAAGCAGAAAGTTTCTGGCTGCAGCCAGAATGCAAGTTGGCTACAGCGAGAAATAGGGGTAGAGTTCAGCTGCCAAGTCAGAAAGCTTCTGACTGCAGCGAGAACCAATTCTCGCTTCAGCCAAAATGCTGCTGTTAACAAAGCCCAAACAAAAAGTTTCTAGTTGCAACTAGAACTTAATTTCGCTGCAGCCAGAACACGTCAGATAGAAATTTTTGACACGGGATTTTAAGTTAAGCTGAGATAGGATGGGGTATAAATAGATAATTTTGCACTGAAAAAAAGGGGACTTTTGGAGAGGCTACTTTGGGCAAGCTAAGGCAAGAACAAAAAGGAAAAAGGGAAGAAGAATCAAAGGCTAGAAATCAACAAAAAGACTGCTTCAGAACATTTTCTCTCTTTTCAGATTTGATTCTTTCTTTATCTCATCTTGTGAAACAATGCTTTTGTTTGCTGAAATGTGTACTCTCCTTCTTAGTATGTTGAGCTAAACCTTTTACACTAGGATTATGGTTGATTTTAATATGTAACTGGGATATTTGGTTGGTTTATTACTTATTTTCAATGAAAAGACTGATGTTTACTCAAATTAGTGTTTATTATCCATTTATTTGCTTGATCACCATTTAAATGTGTTTAGGTATTTAGATGACACTTGAAAGAGTTAGTCTAAATTAGGCCTTGATTTGGGTAATGTGTGTTTAATGCGCTTAGAAAGAAATTTCAGTGTGTTGATTTGCAATTAGAGTAGACATACATTTAATTGCCATACATAGTCACTTTGTAGAACCTTGGCTTAAAGAACTTAAGCTAGTTGTCTCCTATAGACATATAGTGATTTAATTAGACTAAGTAAATCTGCAATATCTCGACGGAGCGTTACACATGCTTTTGGATTCTAGACTAACATCAATTTTCATTGAACTTAAGTAATTGAGCCAACCAAAGTCCAAGTGAAATATTAAAAGATACCATAATCCTAGATTATTACATTATAGTTCCCACCTCAATTTATTGATTGCATCATTTATGTTAGAATTAGATAATTAGGTTACATTTTAATTATTATTCAAAAATTGGTACTTGGATAAAATTAGTTTGTGTTAATTTTGGTACTTAGCAACAATTAATAGATCAACTCTTGGAGGAACGATACTCAACTCACTACTTTACTACTTGTTGCGATCGCGTTCACTTGCGCGTAATCTTTGCTTGTACTTTGCATTAAATTTTGAACATATCTCATATTGCTCAAGCCAAAGATAAAATTTTCAGAAAAGCAAGCAACAAAATTCCTATTTGAACTAATTCGAGGTTAAATCAACTTAAGTGTACCATTTGGTACAATAGCAGGTTTTAGTTATTCTTTAAGACTTTCCTAACATACAAACACGTTGTTCATTGCATGTATGTCATGACATGTATTTATAGGGTCGGGTTTTACATTACCACATCACTTGGCAAGATAATCAATTTTCAAATTCCTCCTCTTAATGTTTTTATGTATATTAAAACCACTATGGAGATCCATGATAGGCAGTATGATTTTTTATTTGTTTACAAATTTTTATTGTATTCCGCTAGGCATGATTTCTTCCCTGTCGTTCCAACAAATGGGGCATTGAGAGGGAACCTAGGTAAGGCAAGTATTGGCGATGTCTTTAGGAATGAATGAGGCAAATTACTAATTCAGTTTTCTTTGTTGATTGGGGTTCTTGATGCAAACACAGTTTAGATTTTGCAATAAAAAAGCCTTCCAAATTGTTGCAACATCTAAATGGGATTTTGCAAGTTTTGCAAATAAGGTTATTGTGGAAAGTGATTCGGAGAAAAAAGTGAAATGGGCTTCGGGGCCAATAACAACACCATGGAAAATTAAAGCCACTTTAATGGGTATGGAATACATTAAGCCTTAACTAAAAAATTGATGTGAGGTAAAAATTCCTAAATTTGCAAATGGGTGTGAGATAGCTTATACATTGGCAAAAGTTAAGGTGCAAAGAAAGGAAGAGCTTTTTTGGGTTATTAATGAATATGAAGAAAGAACACATGCTTTACTGGAGGAAAGTTAATGCTAAAAGTCTATGGATTCTTTGTTTCTATGTTTGCCCTTTTATTTTTTCAAATTACTACTAGGTCTAGATTTGGTCTTTAATGCTGTAATTTTGAGTAACCTTTTCTATGATAGATTACTATCTAGGTTTGGTTTGAGATTTGTAGTACCCCGTATTTTGATATAGCGATGAATAAAGTTTACAGATGCCAATTGAGGTTAATTATCCAGTTAAAAAGGGTAATTCAAAAGTGAACCTGTGAAATCTCGACCTAAATTGACACGTAACCAAAAGTAGACGCGATAATGCAGATTAGGGATAATTTCTTCATTTATCTTGGTAAGCTCCTACAAGTGGGTTTTCTGATGTTATTAAGGTCTAAATAGGATGGTCATTTTTATCTTGAGTCTAAATTTTTTTGTTTTCATAAACTCGACTATTTCTAGACTATTATGGACTTTTTTCTAGTTTCAAAAGAGTAAAAAGATTACAAAAAAGATAGAAAGAAGACGAACTCACCATGTTAAGGGCATTTTGGTAATTTATATGAGAATTGGATAAACTTTAGATATAAATATGTAAAGCTCCAGCAACTTTTTCTTTTTCCCCAACTCTTCTCTCTATTTCACATTTTCTTCATCCTCCATGGGTAGAAAACCTTGAAACTTTCATGGCTTTTTCAAGTTAATTCTAATTATCATGCTTGTGAGCACTTTTCCATAGGGTTTTTCATACTCTTTCACTCTCTCACCTTCAAAACCCTTAAAAAGTTTCACTTCCATACTTTCTCTCACTAGTTGGAAGTTTAGAAAGAGAAAGAGGGATTTTCCATGATAGCTTGAGTATTCTTGAAAAAGAATTCAACTACAAATCCATCAAGGTGAGTATGAGTTAAGGTTAATTCTTTTATTTATTGATGAAGGTCAATAAGTTGATATATGTGGGTTGTTTTATTGTGGAAGGTTATTTATTATTTCTAATGTAACTAGAGTAGTATAAAGGAATGGCTAATCAAATAGCAATTGGAGACTAGTTAGGAATAACTAGTAAAACTTGATTTAGGAAATAGCTTTTGGAATCATATTAATGCCAATTTGGGGTCGATTGTGATGTTATGTGTGTGATAGGTTCCAACAAGGCCACACATGCCTATTTGAAACGTTACTTGCAGTTAGAGTCAAGCAAAAGAATCAACAAAATTAGTGAGTGAACTTGCATTTCAAAATTATTTTGGGAATGTGAATGTATTTGAACAAAACGTTTGAATGATTTTATCCAATTTTTTTTCAAAAAACGAGTGCCATGGGAACAAGCCTTTAGTGAAATACTATTGTGATGCAGAACATGATTGTGATGAATCTTTGCACCTCTATATGATGTTGATATGTATATAGAATATATTATATGTATTGTTAAGAAATTTTGTGAAATTGATGTAACCGTGCGTGTGCAAAGTGGGCAGTGCACATGCCGGTTAAATGAAAATATTGTGTAATAATTACAATCGTACATGTGCGAAGTGGGCAATACACATGCCGCTTGAATGATAATGTTATGATAATTACAACCGTGCATGTGTGAGGTGGGCAATGCGCATGTTGGTAATGACGTGCGAGCAGGGAGTGCACATGGTGATGATATTGAAATATGCGAGTAAAGAGTGCACATTGGCTGAGTAAGGTGGTGGTGGTATGTCACGACCTAATTTCACTAGCTATGACCGGCGCATGGGCTCAATGGGCATAGCCCACTAAACCCAAGCAAGCCTTTCCCGGTAGTCATGTTCGACATTTTATAAATCTTGCATTACTATTTCTGAACCAAAATTCATGATTCACAACTCAATATATATTTCAAAACATAACATGTATACCACATGTTTACAATTGCATTATCTCAAAGCACTGTCATTCAATGCCCTCATCGAGGCATCATCAATCCAACATGTATATATATATATATAGATACTTGTACATAGACAAAGACTCTCGACCATCAGCGAAGTAACTTTGAATAAAGGCACAGCTATTGAGATGTCGTAGTACCTACCAAAGATGAATATGCATAGACGACTTGGTCTAGACTCCAATTTCCTCTAAATCTGAAAACATGAATTTTTATAAAACTGTGAGTACGAAACTCAGTGAGCGAACCTTATAAGGGAACAAGCAATATCAACCAAGAAATTTGATAATCATGATGCACTGGTTGAAAACGAGACAATTTTGCTCTAGCTAATGTTTAAAACCCCTTCCACTTAACCCGAAAGTATTAAACATTCAATGATGAAGCAACCATGTAATTACACCAATTATTCTAGCAAGATAGCAAGTTGACGGTTTATCACAAACCGTCACAGAACAAGGGTTTCACAGACCATACACATCACATTTTTCCATCATGTACATTTTATCACGCATATATAGATAAAATCACTAGTAATTTCATACATCACCTATTAGAGCACTCGCAGGCGTTACAAATCGATGTCCCTACGAGCCCCTGGGGGGAGAGTCACGCTTTGCCACAATGCACTCGTGAAAGTTCCTAGGAATCGTGGGCGTTACGTATCGCCGTCCCCATTTTGCTCAATTCTAAGTTTCTAAGAATCGTGGGCGTTACGTGTTGTCGTCCCCACTTTGCACACCATTACAGGCATGTGCATTATCTATTCTCTCTCGTGGGCGTTAAGTCGCGTTGTTCCCACATTGCACACCATTACAGGCATGTGCATTATCCACTCTCTCTCGTACACGTTACGTCTCGCTGTCCCAGCGTTGCACACCATTACAGGCATGTGCATTATCCACTCTCTTTCGTGGGCGTTATGTCTCGCTGTCCCCACGTTACACACAATTACAAGCATGTGCATTATCCACTCTCTTTCATACACGGTTACATTAATTTCACAATATTTATTAAAAATGCATATCAACATAATATAAAAGTACACAGATTCAGTACACTCAACTTTCACATAAATTTCTCAGCAATACATGTAGGCATCATATAGATGTACACATGTGCACTACAATCATATTTAACATCACAAAATATTTTTCATTAAAGGCTTGTTCCTAGGTACCCTTTCTTTTTAAAGAAAGTTGAATAAAATCATTCAAGCATTTTATTCAATTATGTTCATATTCCCAAAACCATTTTGAAATGCAAATTCACTCACCAATTTTCGAGAGTCGAATTCGGGTACTTCAATTGCTAATTCTCGGTGGTAACTTTCTTGCCTTTATATAAGGACTCACCATCTTAACAATTTGCACAATAATTTAATCACTACATTTATGTTAATTAGATATAAAATTTATCCAATTTCTATATGAATGCATTAAATGTTCGAGTAACCGCTTAATTTCGATGGTGACCTAATTCGGCCAATTACTCGATAAATTAGCCAACGCATCCGATTTGACTCCAAATTGCTCCATTCTTTTTCTAACACCTCAATTCATCAAATATCATTCAAACCATACCAAATTCAGCATTAAAACCTTCACATTTCTCCATAGAAAAATTTGGCCACTTGGTGCACTAGCACCATAATTTTTTCTATTTAACTTTTTCATCTTAATTCATCATTTTCCAAGCCATTTCCCTTGAAATAAAAACATTCCCTCACACACACACACACAACATGCTAGGTTCGGCTAAGGAAGATTCATGGGGAAAATGAATTCTTTTCTTACGGTTTTGCTTCTAAACATGCTTAACTATCTCTAAACATCAACATATCTCAAAATCAAACAATTCCAACATCATTTCTCTCTCCATACCCATTTGATCAGAATTGAATTCATCATCAAATCATGCCTCTCAACTATAGAAAGTGAAAGCAAATGCATGGAAAAGATAGATCTTAAACTTAATCGGATAAATCTTACCTTTTTTCACTTGATTTCCTTGAAAATCCACACTTTTCTCTTGAATATCTTTCCACCTAGGGTTTGTTCTTCTTTTCCCCTTTGTTTTCTTGCCAAGACCGATCCTTATGAGAGAGAAATTGTGGTGTGGGCTGATTTTTTTATCCCTTTTTATAAAGAATTAATAAAATGTTAAAAGTATACCACATGGCATTTTCTAATTGGTTCCAATTTTAAATATTTGACTTTTATTCCATTTATTCTCAACCACACATTTCTCATGTTTATCCATTTTCATAATAGATAAAATATCTTGGTCTTGACAAGTGTCGGGGGTGAAAATTTACCGATTTGCCTCTGGGGCAACAAAATTATGATTTTTGCCCCTGTGCTCCAAAAATACCGAAAATTAAAATTTTTCACTGTTGAACCATATATTATACTCCAAATAATTATTCTTGATCAAATGTGATCAAAATCCTTTATAAAAAATCTCCATTTTGTCCTTGAATGGTAAAATGACCATTTTACCCCTAATCGGTCAATTTTTTCGATCAACTCCAAATTAGACCTCGAACTCCGAATCACCCTTTTAAATCATTTTGTGGGTTTTAGAATTCTCAAATTTTTCTTAAAATTTCTATTTGAACTAATTCGAGGCTCGATTTAATTTGGTTGTACCACTCGATACAATACCGTCTTTTAACGAGCTTGACAGGGTCTCACATGGCATTTGTGCTTATATATGTGTAAATATACTTATGTAATAGAAAGTTTATAAATATGGTATATGGTTGTAATGTATGTGATTCATGCATGTTGTACCTTGAGAATTGCTGAGTATTTCAATTGGAGTTTATTGTAGCCAGAAACTCTCGGGTGGTTCTAGATTTCTGTGCAGTGCTCCCACTTTGAAAATGATTTTGACCACTTTTTGGTCAGAACTTGGTAAAGTGGTAAACATTAAAGTTGTATCCCATCATCTTAGCTTTCTAATGGTCTAAAAATCATGTCAATTGGACCTCTGTAGCATGAGATATACTTGAAAAATAGAAACATATGTAAACTAAGAATGCCTTTCTGTTGTAGCAAAAAAGTGCTTTCACTTTGAAAAATATTTTAGCCACTTTCCAATTAGAATTGGGTAAAGTGGTTAACATAAAATTGTAACCCAGCCTCTTATCTTTTTTATGACCTAAAAATCATGTCAATTGGACTTCGGTAGAGGGAGATATGCTTGAAAAACGGAAACATATACAAACTAGGAATGTTTCTCACTGCAATGAGAAACTTACTGTCATACTTGTTACCTTGCTTGATTTTGACATATTTTTTTTACCCATTTAACTTCATGGATTGCTCATTGGTTTTTCAACACTTTGAAGCTATTAATCAAAGTTTGAAATGTGAGATTTTTAGTAAGAAATTAACTCAATTGCATTGTTTTTGAAACAAGTGCATCATAATTTCCAAAATCTCCTTATCGATTGCTTGTTCCCTTCCTATGTTCACTCACTGAGTTTTATACTCACGTTTTTAAACTTTATGTTTTCAGATTTAGAGGCAGTTGGGACCTATACCACGTCGTCCACACATGCTTGTCTTTTGGTAAGTACTATGGCATCTCAGTAGCTGTGCTTTTATTCAAAATTACTCTACTAATGGTCGAAAGTCTTTTGTCTATGTACAAGTATATGTAATGTAAACCATTAGGAGTCTTGTTATAAACAAAGTATATATATATATATATATATATATATTGGATTGATGATACCTCTATAAGATGGTAATGAATGACAGTACTTTGAGACAATACAAATATAAATATGTGGTATACATGTTATGTACTAAAATGCATTGAGTTGTGAATTACAAATTGTGGTTTATGGATGGTAATGCAAGATTTATGAAATGTTGAACATGATTATTGAAAAACGCTTGCTTAGGCTTAGTGGGCTATGCCTATTAGACCCATGCACCGATTATGGCTCGAAATTTAGGCTGTGACAGGATTCCATGTTGAATTCTTGTTTGCAACTTACGGTGACAAGTTAAGAAGCAACAGCTGATGTGATTTTTTTGTGCAAGTTAGTGCAAATCGAATGTGCCATGAAATTGATGCAGATGATACATTTCTATCATGGTGGTTGGTAAAAAGAGTTTTCTAGTGTACAGGGGAGCCTTGAATTTTGTGATTATGCTTTTGCTTGGGTGACCTTGTTGTGAATTAATTTTGATTATGTACATGGGATTTCGTTTTAAAGTACATTTATGTCTCCATTGTCTCTGATTGCATGTAAGAGGTTTTGCTAATCTCTATGTTAGGAATTTGAGAATACGGTGTCTTAGAAAGTAAGTATATTCTCATAATTATATTCTATTTATTTTATTTATAATGAGAATACATTTTAATAATAAGACGAAGAATTTATTTTAAGTAAGCATTTATTATCTAATTATAAAGATACCATGATTCTATTAAGATATTAAAATACATTTGTATGAAGAGTCATATATAAGAGATATGCATTTTAATTAAATCTAAAAATTATTCACAGTCATATAATAAAATTGATCACTTTTTTTATGTTAATCTTGATAGATATTGGACTCGTATTTTATCTTCTTATAATTTTTTATATACTATAAGTATGATCATCTTAATACGTTGATCTAAACCTCACATGTTGAGATTATAATTGAAGTGAGCATCTAGGACTATATATCAAAATAGTAAAATTTATGACATTAACATAATTTTTAATGATTTTAAAAAGATTAATAATTACTTTAGTTCAGTAAATTGATAAATTAATTACTCATTCCATTTTAATACTCAAAAAATTAAATTTAAAGTATTAGATTATTAATTGGAAGAAGTTTGAGCTTTTGGGTGCTACCCATTTCGTGTTTTTCACTGGTCTCTTGGGTACTAACCTCCTCGTGTTCTTCACTGATCTCATGGGTTGAAGCGCCTGTATTGCTCATCTCTCACGCTGTCACTATACCGGCTTCCCTCCCACAAAGAAATCAGCAAAAAAATGAGGACAAAATAAGTTTGTTAGAACTCCTGGAAGCAGGGGTAATAAAATCCCAGTCTAGAAACGGATGCAAATTTCCATCCAGCCAAAAAGATGAAGTGCAATTTACAGTTTTGGCTTGGTTTTGTCGTTTTTTTTTCCCCTTTGGTGATCAAGTAAACGGTCAACACAGAAGGCTTCTCAAGTCTTTCTATTATCTCAACAGTCTTTCTTTTCATCAGATAGATATTCTTATTCATTTCAGGGGCTCGACAGAGTGATTGCCCCCACCAACCAACGATGACCTGAATGCGGAAAATTTTAATGCACGTTGTCGAATCGAGAGCGACAAGTTGTCGTTGGAAACTCCAATAATTAATTGTTAGCGGTGGTTTTTTTGTCATTTCCTCGTACAAATTCACTTGCATCATCGCTCTCCGATTCCAATTTAAAAATTAAATTGACGTGGCAGGCACACTGTGCCTTTCAAGGGCTGACTTTACTAGAAAATAAAAAATAAAATACTTTTAACATTTAAATTTTAATCAAAATTATATAAAAATTTATTAATTTTCAAAAAAATATATTTTACTAGATATATATATATCTAATCGTTAATCAATCATTAATATTTTTTTCAATTTGTTAATATGACAAGAATAAAAAATAATTTTATTTTTGATTAATTTTATAATTATTATATAATTTTATTATTTTTTTATTAATTAAAAAAAATTCCTTGAAGGGCGTTCTCTTTTTTTATCTGTTTAAAAATATAACAATTTTTTAAATTAATAAAATAAAAAATATTTTAAATTTTTTATAATTTTCATTAAAGATGTTTGTATTTTTGAATGAAGTGTTTATTTTAAAAATTAATAAAATTTTATATAATTTTACTTGAAATTTAAAAATAAAAATATTTTATCTTAAAAGAATAAACAGTTTTTGTTTATTGATTAAAGTTTTCTATTATTTTGAGAAAGAGCCACGTGAATCATAGTGTTGGCACAAGATATAAATATATTTATGAAAAAGATACGCTGAATCGGAAAAGCAGCTCCAATGAAGTAAAAATTTTCGTAAAGCACATATTTGCATAATGCATCATGGATGTGATCTCAATGTCATGGCCATCTTTAATCTTATGATGTTTTAATATTGGTATCCAAAATTCTAAAAACACATCGGCATAGTGATGGGGTATGGGCATTTAATTGCGGGGCCCACCCCTGCTACCTGGCCTTTTTGCCTTGTCTGTTTCCCCTGACTAGTAATATTATAATAAATCCAATTTGTCGCCTAAGACCAAGACTTTCGACTCCAAAGTCTTGCAAAAACAAAGTTAAAAATAAATAAATAAGCAAAATGACTAGAAACAGTAAGACAAGACTGGAGGAAAGTCTTTTCTTATTATTATTGGAGTGACAGTGTGGTGTTTGGCTCCTGGGATGTTGAGTTCACACTTACCATCATCTGAAAAAGACACAGATTTCCTAACAACTCAGAACTCGGAAGCAAGCTACTCCATCTCCATGTCTTGCTCTTGCGTGTAATCATATTCGAACCAAGTAATAGTTTCGGTTTAAGCACAATTTGATTAATTCGGTTAATTTGATTAATTATAATTTAAATTGTTTAATTAATTGAATTAATTAAATTAAGTAATAATTTGATTAAAATAAAGTTTGAGTCAATCTTGATTCAATTAAGAAAAATTTTTAACTGAATTAACTTATTTAACTAATTTTAATTATAAAATGGATAAATAGCATGTCAAATTCTTAAAATTCAACTAAACCATAATTTTTTTAAGCCAAAATTGTCAAGATCTCAAAACTGTTTCTATTCTTTTTACTAGTCTTGATTTTACCCATCATTTGCTCAGCTCGAGGTAGACCATTATTCGAATTTGTGACAAATAATAGTGTTCAATTATAAAGTATTCATATATCATCTAAGCATGCGTGAATGGCAAAACACGCTTAAATTGATGATGAGATAAATTAACAATAATAATAATAAAGAGTTACTTTTCAAAAAAAAAATAAAAGGGCTGAAAATTTTGCTCATGAAAAATGAAATGATATACTATTATATATTATAATTAAATTAAGGGCTGAAACGAACAAAATCTATTAGGAGAAAAATCTGACAGGAATTCAAACACTGTAATGCTTTGTCCTTATATTGAATTTGTTATTGTAAAATTGAAACCTATTTTTAAGTTGTAATTTGAATAATTGTCATCCATTACCATGCTCACCGCATCCAATGTTCTTCACTGATCTTTTGGGTACTGACCTCCTCGTGTTCTTCACTGATCTCATGGGTTGAAGCCCCTGTATTGTTCTTCTCTCACACTCTCACTATACCGGCTTCCCTCCTACAAAGAAATCAGTATAAAAATGACGATAAAATCGGTAAGTTAGAATTCCTGGAAACAGGGGAAATAAAATCCCAGTCCACAAATGGATTCAAATTTCCATCCAGCCGAAAAGATGAAGAGCAATTTACAGTTTTGGCTTGGTTTTGTCTTTTGTTCCCCTTCGGTGATCAAGTAAACGGTCAACCCAGACGGCTTCTCAAGTCTTTCTCTATTGTCTCAACAATCTTTTCTTTTTGCTCAGTAAGAATCTTTCTTTTAATCATGTAGATTTTCTTATTCATTTCAGAGGCTAGACAGAGTGATTGTCCCCATCAACCAACGGATGACGTAACGTAAATGCGGAAATTTTCATGCACGTGGTGGTAAGTTGTTGGAAAGCCCAATGGTTAATTGTTGGCAGTGGCCTGCTTGTCATTTCCTCGTAGACGCATTCTCCAATTCCAATTTAAAAATTAAATTGAGGTGGCGGGCACACTGTACCCTTCAAAAGCTTACTTTATCAGAAAATAAACAGTCTTTGTTTATTGATTATAGTTTAACGCGAAACATAAGGTTGGCACAAGATATAAACATATATATTTTTATGAAAAGGATGGGGTGAATTGGAAAAGCAGCTCCAATGAAGTACAAAACTTTCGTAAAGAGCGTATTATGCATAATGCATCATGGATGTGATCTCATAGTCATAGCCATCTTCAATCTTCATGATGTTTTAATATTGGTAATCCAAAATTCCAAAACACATCGGCATTGGGATAGGGTAGGGGCATTTCATTGGCGGGCCGCACCCCTGCTACGGGGCTTTTTGCAGTGTCTGTTTCCCCTGACTAAAAAATCCAATTTGTCGCCTAAGACCAACACTTTGGATGCCAAAGTCTTGCAAAAATAAATAAATAAACAAAATGACTAGAAACAGTAAGAGAAGACAGGAGGAAAGTCTTTTTTATTATTATTGAAGTGACGATGTGGTCTTTGGTTCCTGGGAAGTTCAGTTCACACTTACCATCATCTGAAAAAGACACAGATTTCCTAACAACTCACAACTCGGAAGCAAGCTACTCCATCTCCATGTCTTGCTCTTGCATGTAATCATATTCAAACCAAGTAATAGTTTCTGCTTAAGCACAATTTGATTAATTCGGTTACTTTGATTAATTTTAATTTTAAAATTTTTCAATTAATTGAATTAATTAATTAAGTAACAATTTGATTAAAATAAAGTTTAAGTCAATCTTAACTTTTCAATAAATTCGATTTGATTCAATTAAGAAAAAAATTTGACTGAATTAACTTATTTAATCAATTTTAATTACAAAAAGATAAATATCATGTCAAAATTAATAATAATAATAATAATAAAGGGAAACTTTTCAAAAAAAATTAATAAAAGGGTTAGTAGATGAAAATTTTGCTCATGAAAATGAAATGATTTACTACTATATACTATAATTAAATCTAAGGCTGAAACGGCGTAGTTTTAGACAAAGTCTATCAGGGAAAAGTTCAACAGTAATCTAAACACTTTAATGCTTTGTCTTTATATTGAATTTGTTATTGCAAAATTGAAACCTATTTTAATTTGTAGTTTGAATAATTGTCACCCATTGCCATGCTCACCGCATCCAATGTTGTTGCTCAAACATCAAATTCAAATCTCGCTTAAACAAAACAAGTACACCTCAACGCAACCACTTTCCCATTCTTTATGTTATAATTTCTTTCTTTTAAAAAAAAAAAAGTTGGCAATGTAACACCATCATGTGTTGTTTTATTTATTTTTCCTCGATAAGAGTTTTTTAAACAAATGATCGATCAAACACTTTTGTCTTTTTTTCTATTATTTCAAATTTTAAAATTTTTTTAATCAACTTAATGCAACTTGTACATTTCTTATTTATTCCAATAGGAATAATGTAAAAAATCCTCATCTCTAAATAAAAAAAATTGCAAATTGATGAAAAATTGTTTTTTTTTCCAAGTAAACAGTCATTATTTATCAATTTAATATATCCCTTCCAAAAAAAAAATTCATATGAGCTGGCGGGAGATGCCATCAATGAATAATGTGAAGTAGAAGAGGTTAAAGCATTGACAGCATACTTGGTTCACTCAAAGAAATAAAATGACAATAAAATAGAATAGTCATTATAAGAAAATAAAATAAAGAAAGAATAACTATTATGTAGATTGGTTTATGGGAATAGAATATAATAGAAATTACTATTATTATTTATTTCATTGTTTGGTTTGAATGAATAATTTTAAGAATAGTTAAAGAATAATGAATAAATGATAAAAATATCTTTTATTAAAACTTAAAGTTTTTTAATTAAAAAACTAAAATACAATGATGAAAAAAGAATACTCTTTATTAAAATTAAAGAATTTATTTTATTAAAAGATAAAAATATTCTAAGTAATAAAATCAAAATAACTTTTGCTATAATTAAATAATATTTTCACCAAAATACAAAAATATTTTTATTATAATTTAATAATGTTTTTATTAGAAGATAATTAAACTTTTTATTATAATTAAATAATATTTAATATTAAAAGACAAAATATATTTTTCATTAAATTTAAATAATTCTAATTATTATTCTTTATTACATTTATTATATTCAAATAATAATATTAAATAATATTCTTTATAATATTTATTATAATTAAATAATATTAATATACTAAATAATATTTAAATATTTTTATTTCTTTTTTTAAATGGAGAAAAAGTTTTGTGTATTTTGTGCTTTAGAGAGAGAAAAAAATAAGTTTAGTATTTTTTTGTAAGATAAATTTTTAAATTGTAAAAGGGTTTATTTGTCTAATTAATTTGTTTCCCTTTGGTGATCAAGTAAACGGTCAACCCAGACGGCTTCTCAAGTCTTTCTCTATTATCTCGACAATCTATCCTTTGTTTTTTGCTCAGGAAAAATCTTTCTTTTAATCATTTAGATTTTCTGATTCGTTTCAGAGGCGAGAGAGAGTGATTGCCCCCATCAACAAACCGTCATTGCGGAAATTTTAATGCGCGTGGTAGAATAGAGAGTGACTCCCCCTGAAACAAGGCAAGTTGTTGTTGGAAAGTCCAACGGTGAATTGTTAGCAGTAGTCTGTTTTTCATTTCCTCCTACAAGCATTCTCCAATTCCAATGTAAATATTAAATT
Organism: Theobroma grandiflorum; assembly: GCA_036013995.1. Classification (NCBI taxonomy): domain Eukaryota; kingdom Viridiplantae; phylum Streptophyta; class Magnoliopsida; order Malvales; family Malvaceae; genus Theobroma; species Theobroma grandiflorum. Next base: position 530,743 of record CP142131.1, on the reverse strand, counting down.
GATGTGGCAGGCACTGTACCTTCAAAAGCTGACTTTATTAGAAAATGAAAATAAAATAAAGAGTCTTTGTTTATTGATTAAAGTTTAACGTCAATCATAAAGTTAGCCCGAGATATATATATATATATTTTATGAAAAGGATAGGGTGAATTGGGAAAGCAGCTCCAATGGAGTGCAACATTTAGTAAAGAACGTATATGCATAATGCATCATGGATGCGATCTCATAGTCATAGCCATCTTTAATCTTATGATGTTTTAATATTGGTATCCAAACTTCCAAAACACATCGGTATAGGGATAGGGTAGGGGCATTTGATTGGCGGGCCGACCCCTGCTAGCTGGCTTTTTGCAGTGTCTGTTTCCCCTGACCAATAATAAATCCAATTTATCGCCTGAGACCAAGACTTTGGAGGTCTTGCAAAAACAAAATTAAAAAGAAAGAAATAAGCAAAATTACTAGAAACAGTAAGAGAATACTGGAGGAAAGTCCTTTCTTGTTATTACTGGAGCGACAATGTGGCCTTTGGATCCTGGGAAGTTGAGTTCACACTTAGCATCAAATGAAAAAGACACATATTTCCTAACAACTCAGAACTCGGAAGCAAGCTACTCCATCTCCATATCTTGCTCTTGCATGTAATCATATTCAAACCAAGTAATAGTTTCTGTTTAAGTACAATTTGATAAATTCGATTAATTCAATTAATTTTAATTAAAAATTTTTTAATTAATTGAATTAATTAAATTAAGTAACAATTTGATTAAAATAAAGTTTGAGACAATCTTAACTTTTCAATAAATTCGATTTGATTCAATTAAGAAAAAATTTTAATTGAATTAACTTATTTAACCAAATTGAATTACAAAAAGATAAATATTATGTCAAATTTAAGAATAATAAAGGGTTAATTTTCAAAAAAATATAATAAAAGGGTTAATAGACGAAAATTTTGCTCATGAAAATGAAATGATATGCTACTATATAGTACAATTAAATTGAGAGCTGAAACGGCGTCGCTTTAGACAGTCTATTAGGGGAAAAGTCCGACAGGAATCTAAACACTTTAATGCTTTGTCCTTATCTTGAATTTGTTGTTGCAAAATTGAAACCTATTTTAATTTGTAGTTTGAATAATTGTCACCCATTGCCATGCTCACCGCATCCAATGTTGTTGTTCAAACATCAAATTCAAATCTCGCTTAAACAAAACAAGTACACCTCAACGCAGCCACTTTCTCATTCTTTATGTTCTAATTTCTTTCTTTTTTAAAAAAAAAATATTTGGCAATTCAGCACCATCACGTGTTGTTTTATTTATTTTTTCTCGAAGCAAACACTTCTGTCTTTTTTTTATAATTATTTCAATTTTTAATTTTTTTTAATCAACTTAATACAACTTTTACATTTTCTTTTTTATTCCAATAAGAATAATGTAAAAATCCTCTTCTCTAAATAAAAAAATTACAAATTGATGCAAAATTGTGCTTTTTCCAAGTAAATGGTCATTATTTATCAATTTAGTCTATCCTTTCCGAAAAAAAAAAATTATAGGAGCTGGCAGGAGATGCCATCAATGAATAATGTGAAGTAGAAAAGGCTAACGCATTGACAGCATATTTGGTTTACTTGAAAAAAATAAAATGAGAATAAAATAGTCATTTTAAGAAAATAAAATAAAAAATAATAATTATTATGTAGATTGGTTCATGAGAATGGAATAAAATAAAAATTACTATTATTATTTATTTCATTTTTTGGTTGGTATGAATAATTTTAAGAATAGTTAAAAAATAATGAGTAAATGATAAAAATACCTTTTATTAAAATTTAAAGATTTTTTAATTAAAAAACAAAAATACTATGATGAAAAAAATACTCTTTATTAAAATTAAAGAATTTATTTTATTAAAAGATAAAAATATTCTAAGTAATAAAATCAAAATAACTTTTACTATAATTAAATAATATTTTCATCAAAATACAAATATATTTTATTATAATTTAATAATGTTTTGTATTAGAAGATAATTAAACTTTTATTATAATTAAATAATATTTAATATTAAAAGATAAAATATATTCTTCATTAAATTTAAATAATTCTAAATATTATTCTTTTATTATATTTATTGTATTGAAATAATAATATTAAATAATATTGTTTATAATATTTATTATAGTTAAATAATATTTAAATTTTTTTATTTCCTTTTTTTGGAAAATGGAGAAAAAATTTTGTGTCTTTTGTGCCTTAGAGAGAGAAGGAGTGAGGAAGAGAGAGAGAAAAAATAAGTTTAGTATTTTTTTATAAGATAAATTTTAAAATTGTAAAAAAAAATATTTGTCTAATCAATTGTTTTTTTTATTCCTAATAATTTAGAATAGTCATTATCAAGGGAGGCTTTATTGGTAACGGATATTCAAGCTTCTCTTGAATTTGCTATTTCGAAAAATAACTATTCTATTAAACCAAATGTAATTTTATCTCAAAAACAATAATAAGGGAAAAATAATTATTCCATTCCCCCCAACCAAGCATAATTACCGTCCTCGTTGTACAAATACATAATTCAATTTCATTTTAAATTAAATTAAATTAATTAATGGCTTTAATCTTATTGACCTATTAACAACTAATCAAAATTATAAGTATTATACTGTAAATTACATAATAAATAAAAAAAATGACAACTATTACTTTATAATTAACTAATTTATATTATCTAATAGGATTAAGTAATATTGAGATATTTTATAATGAAATTCAGATAAGACTTGATAGTAAAATTATTACATGTCAATTCAAAAAAAAGTTATTACATATCACAAATTCAAATAATATTCAAATAGAAACCATACAATATTTACTATTGAATTCGATTATGATTATATAAGTATTACACAGCAAGTATTTGTTGGGGTTTTTTTTTTTTTAACACTTGTGCAGGATAAGTCACATTTTTTATTAGACAGTAATGGAGATAAAAAAGGAAAAGATGATGAAAAATAGGAGTTTGATATTTGAATTCAATAGAGTCAATGCCATAATTATACTATTCTGGCATAATGAAGAAAATAAAAGGCCAACTCCAATTTACCAACGACCAAGTAGGCTGCCTTGACTTTCCAAGAAACTGGTTACTTGGATTGGTTGTCCTCTGGTTTGCATTCGGTCTGCAGCAACTCCGTCTCCAACTCAACTGAACTCTGCTCACAGAGAGCTGAAATAAGAAGGAACCATAAGGAGGAAATGGTTGACCCCATCCCATCAAAGGTCAAGAACAGCTGGGAGAAATGGAATATCCGAGGGACTATTCTGTTCAGTCTCTCAATGCAGACCTACCTGATTTTGTTCGCCCCATACAGAAAAAGCACAAGGAACAAACTCTTAATCATACTCATCTGGTCGGCTTACTTGCTGGCCGATGCGGCGGCTAATTTCACTGTGGGTCTCATCTCCAACAAGCAAGGCAGCCATACTAAATCTGGGTCCTCTGATTCTAAGGAGGACGACGCTATTATAGCTTTCTGGGCTCCCTTTCTTTTGCTACACCTTGGTGGTCCCGATACAATTACGGCTTTTGCTCTTGAAGATAACGAACTCTGGCTTAGGCACTTGCTGGGTCTAGGCTTTCAAGCTGTTGCCACTCTTTATGTCTTTATTCAATCAATTCCAAACAAGCTATGGATCTCCACTACCCTCATGTTTGTTGCTGGAACCATCAAGTACATTGAGCGGACGCGTGCTCTGTATCTCGCGAGCTTGGACAGGTTTCGAGATTCCATGCTCAAAGAAGCCGATCCTGGGCCAAACTACGCAAAGCTTATGGAGGAATACGCTTCCAAGAGAGAGAACAAACTTCCAGCGCAAATAATCATGATTTCAGAGCCTGATAAAGAAGCCAGGGCTACTGACGTTCCAGTGAAGAAAGGCCGGTTGAACGATCTCGAAGTGGTGCATTATGCTTATAAGTACTTCCTAATCTTCAAGGGGCTTGTTGTGGATCTCATCTTCAGCTTTCGCGAGCGTAACGAGAGCCGGGAATTCTTCAAAGAAAGGCTAGCAGATGATGCCCTGAGGGTAATCGAGGTTGAACTCAACTTCATCTATGAGGTTCTTTATACTAAGGTGGAAGTTGTGCATTCCATTTTGGGATATATATTTCGAGGAATAGCAATTGGGTCCGTTTTAGCAGCTCTTGGCCTCTTCCATTTCAAAACAGATAGACATGAGTTTAACCCGTTTGATGTTGGAATCACCTACACCTTGCTCCTGGGTGCCATAGCTCTGGATGTAATAGCCCTCCTGATGCTCATTTTCTCAGACTGGACTTTCGCTACCATCAAGGACCCTGATTCGAATTCGGGGATCATCGCTATGATCTTCAAAGGCTTCCTTTGGTTGAGGAGGCCATGGTGGCAAAGTCATCCCTGTGAGACAACGAATCCTGAGACGACACATTATGTGTTGGCAACTCCCATTTTGGTCCGCAGGTGGTCTGGATCTCTTTCATCCTACAATCTGGTAAGCTATTGCCTGAAAAGCCACTCTAGTAGAATCCACAAATTCACGAGATGGCCGCTTGTTATCGCTGAGAAAATCACTCGCTTTCTTCACATTAACGGATGTTATGACTTTGTTGTTCGTCTGATTAAAGCTGTCATTAGAAGGGTCATCGAGTTTCTGTCTTGTGTGATATATATCTTGGGTTTTATCAAGGATAAAGTCGGTAAGCTTTTCACCTTTTTTGTCGGTAAGCTCAAGCAGATTCCTAGCCTACTCCGTATCATCAGCAAAATAAGTTTATTCTTAACCTATGCTCAGAAAATCATCATGGGAAGTATGGGTCTTAATGACTTGATAGATGAGATAATATATGTATCCCGCGAGCCATTTACTCAAGAGCTATGGGGGTTCATCTTTAACGAGCTGAAAACCAAAGCCGAGTATGCAGATGATCCTGAAGCGGCCAAGAGGATATCTGCGGCCAGAGGTGAATGGGTTCTGACGGACAGTGGCACAAAAGTTGATTGTAGCACGTTGATGCAATATGTGACTGATGTTCAATATGATGAAAGCCTTCTAATGTGGCACATTGCCACTGATATCTGCTACTACACTTCCGGTGAAAAGCTAGAGGGGGAAAGTTTTGATTATCGAGAATTCAGTAAGCTTCTCTCTGATTACATGCTATATCTTTTAATCATGCAGCCGACTATGATGTCTGCTGTAGGAGGTATTGGAAAGATAAGATTTCGAGACACTTGTGCAGAGGCTGAAAGATTCTTTGAGAGACGGGGTTTACTATCTAGGCGAAAAGGCAGCAAAAAGAAAGAAAATAGAGAGGCCGAGGCCTGTGAGGCAATTATTTCCGTGAATACAGATGTTAGTCCTATGGCTGTGAAGGGAGACAGGAGTAAATCTGTGTTGTTCGATGCAAGTATGCTGGCCAAAGAACTAAACGTTTTGGAGAAGAAGGGGCTGCAGAAATGGAAATTACTGAGCAGGGTTTGGGTGGAATTGATCTCATATGCAGCGAGTCACTGCAGAGCAAACACGCACGCTCAGCAACTGAGTAAAGGTGGGGAGCTGTTAACTTTCATTTGGTTGCTGATGGCTCACTTTGGTCTTGGGGAGCAGTTCCAGATCAATGAGGGACATGCCAGGGCAAAATTGATTGTGGGAAAGTAACCAATGTAACTCATACCAATGCAATATTTCATCTATGTTTTCTTTTGCTTGCGAGTTATCTCCGCAAGAAATGGAGTATGTAATTTTGTGCAGGATCATAGATTTACCTTAGCAAGAATTCGAGGTTATGGTTTATCCTTTCCATCACTGCCAATTCCCTCTTATATTTCACTCTGTTAGTTCAAGGCTCAAATAACAAAAAACTTTTAACAGGGCGGGTAAAGAACTAGATCTAACCCCTGCAAAAGGTAGATTACATTGCATCTTTGTGTACTGATACATCATATACGTTCCCACGTCGCTACCCAAATTATCACTTGTATTTGCTACTTGGGAGAGGGAAGAGTTAGACACTACCAAGCTGAGTATGGTTTCTTTTCTGATCCGCCTGTCTTCAATTCAATGAGGCAGAGTCCTCCAAACCTTTTTAGGGGGGAAGGACTCTGCTTTTTGACAAATCAAAGTCCCAGTTCCCCCCACCTACCCTCAGCTTGAATTATATGGGGATGTGTGAATAAGATTTCCTTTTGTTTTATTGTTTTTGCTGAATTTTCATTTACCATCAACTTGCCGACACCATTTTGGAGATAATATATATTTAATAAAACTTTATTTTAAATTAAAAATTGTCCCAACTGCCCCTGTAAACATGGAAGATTAATAAAAAAAAGGAATCATATAATTTCTCCATTTTGCCCCTTCATTGACCTGGAAGTCTTTGTTTATTTTTTTTTTTAGAATATACCTGGAAGCCTTCCCAGCTCCACCTGCAAACAGGGTTGAGGGGATTTTCACTGACTCTTTCATATTGTCCAATCTCACTTTCTTGAGCTGCTGCCTTAGGCATGTCTTCCACAAATGTTGGTTCAGAGCTGACAGGTTCTACCGAATCCCCCTTAACCATTGAGGAAATAATTGAGAGGATATCCAAAGTGCGTGATAGCCTTCCAAGCGAGGATGAAGAAGAGGGGGATTCACCTCAACAAACCACTGGCCGCACCATCACTGCTGCTGATAAGAAAGATGGTTCTGAAAGTGGCGATGTTAGCCAGGAGAACGACGATGAGACCAACAAACAGGAGGAAGACGTTAGCCAGCAGGAGAACAACAAACAGGAGGAAGATGTTAGCCAGCAGGAGAACAACAAAGAGACCAACAAACAGGAGGAAGATGTTAGCCAGCAGGACAACAATGATGAGAGCAACAAAAAGGGGGAAGATGTTAACCAGCAGGAGAACAATGATGAGAACAACAAAATGGATGAAGATGCTAGCAAGAAGAAGAGTGATGAGAGCAACAAAAAGGACGAAGATGCTAGCAGGAAGAAGAGTGATGAGAGCAACAAAAAGACGGAAGTGTTCCTCGAGTTGAAGAAATTTCGCAAAGAACTCCAGTATATGATCAGCTCGTTCAAGAAACTCAAGAAGTTTGAAACTAATCTAAGAGAGCCACTCCAAACTCTTGACGACAATGTGCAAGACATCTTGAAAGATCTACCTTATGTCACAGTTAGCGAGTTACCGAAACAGGTTCCACTCAATCTACGTGTGCTCAGAAACAACATCACCAGAGTCAAAATCCAGATCCCGTTGCAACATCAAACCGCCAACACAAATTCTGAAGCTAATCGGCCTTGGCAGACAACCGTCGCCACCAGAGAGGCCGATGACCTGCCACACCTATACGATGAAGCTAAATTTGAAAGCAGCTATTATTTCAAAGAAATTGAGGAAAAATACAAAGAACTTGATGACAGGCGGAAGCTCTGCTTGTTGTGTTTCGTGATTTTCCCTGAAAATGCCGAGATAAAGAAGAGGCTGTTAAGATTTTGGTGGGTTGGAGAAAATCTGCTCCCAGTCAAAGAGGAAAAGGAGGAGATGGAACTTGTAAGTCAAACTATTCAGACATTCGTGGAGAAGGGATTAATCGAGCCTGTTCAGAAGAAAAATAAGTTACAGCCCAGAGGCTACAAGATGAACCCAATTGTTCGTTCGTGCTTGATCAAGTTTGCCAAGGAGGTTGGTTTCTTTGATTATGACTCAGAGGGAAATCCCACCATGGATTTTTCATCTTGCAAAAAGGCATGTATGGTAAAATCTGGAGCCCCTGCTGGTTGGTTCTCTGCCTATCTTGCAGGCAAGGATAAGGAACCTGCGCAAAAAAAAGGTTCGGAAACGGAAACTCAAACTCAGCAAACAAAAGGAACGGAAACGGACAGGTTATCTGCAGATCTGGTAAAGCTGCAGATGTTGTTCAATTTTCCTAACCGGGAGACATTGTTGGAAGCAAGTCAGCATTTTCATGAGTTGCAGACATTATTCAATATAAGTAAGCAATTCCCTGCTTTACCCAAGGAGTGGTTTTCTAAGATGACGGGCATCAATGTTCTTTTTCTGGGTAGATGGGAAAGCGCGGCTGGGCGCCTGCGTCACATTGAGGTGGAAGACACTGACTTCTTAAAAGGGTTGAAATATATGAAGAAATTAAGGCTGCTTAGTCTTCAAGGTATTTCAGGTATCTCAAAGCTTCCCAGTTCTCTTTGCAAGCTCGCTAATTTGAGGATCTTAGATCTTAGAGCGTGTCACAATCTAGAGAAGCTACCAGAAAAGATAGGCGCACTTAAAAAGCTGACTTACTTGGATTCATCTGAGTGCTATCTGCTTGATGACATGCCCAAACAGCTGAATCAACTCGAGCAACTGCAAGTCCTCAAGGGTTTTGTGATTGGCAATGACAGAAATTCGTGTACTCTTGCAGACTTGGCAGAGTTAAAGAAACTGAGAAAACTCAGTGTCAGTGTAAACACCACGGAGTTCGACATAGAGCATGCAGGGCTAGCTCTCTCCAAATTTCAGAAACTTGAGAAGTTGAAAATTGCGTGGGGTTCAGGGGGGTTGACAGGAAATAACCCTACGCAGAACAGTAGCGGACAGCAATCAGATCCGTCAAACCCGAATGGAGGAGAAAGCAAGAAGCAGGAAAAGGATTCAGTAAAACCGAAGACCCAGAACCAGGTAAGTAGTGCAGCGAAGTCCCCTAGTGGAAAACAGGACAAGGGAGAAGATAATGGCAATCGGGAAAGCAGTGCAGGTGACCAAGAACGAGCTTACAAAAAGTTGAAAAGCGGTGAAGCAAACTCGAAGTCCATGAACCAGGAGAACGATACGAAAGGGCAAAACATCGGTGCAGCGAAATCAGTGGCCTTCAGTGTGAGCGAGAAACATGACAGCAAGAAGCAGGAAACTATTTTACGAAGGGGAGCCCCACTAATGAAACTATTGTCACTAAGTAGAGAAGGAAAACCAAAAACTTTTGAAAGTCTTCGGAGTCTGGTGAAGCTGGACCTCCAATGCTTCCCTCACACAAAACCGCCCACGTGGCTAACACCCGAAAAGCTGAACGGCCTAAAGAACCTCTCCGTTCGAGGTGGAAGACTTCGTCACCTAAATCAGGAGGGTAAGGAGAAGTGGAAGGTGGAGAAGCTACGTTTGAAGTTCTTGATTGATTTTAAGATGAACTGGAAAGACATGCTGAAACAATTTCCAGAACTCAAGTATTTGGAGAAAGTTAGATGCCCTCGAATCACATTCTGCCCTTGCGATGCACGTGGAGTGTGGCAAAAATCTCCCAGATCAAGTTGAAAAGTTTGAAGATTCCTGCCAGATTTGCCTATGTCGGCATCATCGGCTGCTTTCCTTTTTTTTCTTTTCGGTTCTTGTTTTTGAAAGACTGGAAGTGTGTTGCATTCACAGTTTCACTGTTTTTTTTTTCCTTCTAAAAGCGTTGTTGTGGTCTATAATGTTGTGCTCTTTATTAATTAAGCTTGCCTAAAGAAAAACATCTAAGGTTCATTTCCCATAAATATGATAACCTTCGCTATTTCAAGTGTAACAAAAAATATATCAAAATAACCTGTATTATGATTTTTGATTAAGCGGTTAGTACACAATACTTGTTTTTTTTTAATAAGATTTGAAAAAAAAGAAATTCGAATATACTATTTAATCAGAAAAATCATACAATTACACATGAATTGAATATTTATGATACTCGTTTATTGTTTTTTAAAATAAAAATCATAAAAATATTACTCACAGTAAGAAAAAAGTTGTTTATGAAATTTAATTTTTTTATTTTGAGAAATTTAATATTAAAATTTTAAATTTTTATAATACAATGTAATATTTGTATATAAAATGCCAGCAACCAAACCCATCCACACATTAGCATGGGGGCATTTTTATTGGCGGGCCCACCCTTAATGACACGACAGGCGATTGTAAATAAGCCAATCATCACCTGCCACCTGGCTTTTGCCTTTGTTTTTTCCCTGACTAATAATAAATCGAATTATTGCATAAAATGACAAAATACCAAGACTTTAAGCATTGACTTTCAAAATATAAAATTAAATAAATTACTAAGCCGAATGACAATTTGGTTCCCGGAGAGTTCAGTTCACCATCTTCTGAAAAAGACACAGATTTCCTAACAACTCAAAACTCGGAAGCAAGCAACTGCATCTGCATGTCTTGCTCTTGCATGTAATGATTCAAACCAAGTACTACATCTTACTTGCTAAAACAGGTGAATCATTTCTCACAATTTTACCGACAAATAACGAAATACAAACCCAAATCAAATTCTTAAAGCTCAATCAAATGCAATGGGACAGAAAACTAAACCATAATTTTTGAAGCCAGAACTGTCAAGACCTTACAGAGCTATTATTATTCCCTTTTTTGGCAGCCTTGATTTTACCCATCATTTGTGCAGCCCCAGGTAGACCGCCAGATTTCTTCATGAGTTCTTCCATCACATCTTTCGAAGCTGTTGCGTCTTCTGGTGTTGGAGAACCTTCCATCGCATCGGCATATATTAACCAGCAGCGCGTTGGATCAGTCAGGGGCAGAAGGCGATGCAAGTACTTATCTCCGACCACTTTCTTTGCTGTTTCCTCGGATCTGCTTATCACGATAACTGCTCCTCCTTCCTCCTTTGGAAGTTCATTGCTAAGGCAAGCTTTCAGAGCGTTATAGTAGCTGTCGGTCTCTCCCTCCCCAACATCATCAAGCACGATTAAGTACTTCTTCTCCTTCAATTTCTGGTCACAGAGCAATCGAGGAAGTTCATGTTCATCGGAAATGAGCTCGACGATGTCCTCTGTAGCTCCAGCACGATCCAACGTTGTTTCGTCCTCAGGCTTCTCCGGCAAGCTTACCCAGATCCTTGGACCGTAGCTACCCTTCACTCTCTCGTTTTCGAGAATCGACTTGCAAAGGGTTGTTTTTCCAACACCGGGGAGCCCCACAACTCCGATTGTCTTGAACGAACTGTCCTTTCCACCCTCGAGAAGCATCATTTCGAGTGACCTCTCATCGTATTCAAAACCCCGAACCTTGGGTGGATAGGAATAAGTCTTGCGAATTTTATTCTTCTGTGACGAGCTTCCTTCGTCGCTATTCGTTTGGGTTGGGGTAGCCTTCCCATTTGGAGCAGCTGCAGAGTTTTCAGCCTGTGTCTGATCTTTGTTGCTTGACGGATTGTCGCCCCTTGCCGCTGCCTTGAAAAATTTGTCGACGCAGTTGTGAAACTTTCCCTTGCTCGACTTCTCTTCAGATGCAGAAGGCAAACTCCTTTGGTACTTGTTGTACAGGGTCTCTATGGGGTCAGAGCCACTACTGGAACCACGACTTTGCTGTTCACTCGAGTTGGCCATATCCCCTGACAAACCACAATCCTTTAGCTTCCCAAAAATTCAGATTCCTGGTTAAAGTATAACCGAGAATATGTGTGAAGCAAAGAAACAGAACAGAGATTCAAGAATGTTTCATGTTCGAAATGGAATTCGATGTAGAACTCAAAACCCAGCTTCAAAGGCAAAAGTCAAAATCACCCCAAATACCAAGAGAAGAGATTAAACAAAGAAGAGAAATAAATGGGAAGGTGGAGTATTTTATTACTAATACAAGAAGACTTTTATGGTCATTGAGGTCTCCGACCTCCTTGTCATTCAAATCATGTTACAAAACTCAACAAAGGTAAATATAAGGTTAAAACAAAAAAGAATAGTAAAAGTTTTAAAATTCAAACCCACTAATAATTTGAATTCTTTATGTGTTATCAAAAATTTGTTATTATGATTTATTGTTCCAAACTTTTGTAAATACTAAAACAGCCCGCACCCAACAAAAGAAAGAGAGGGACAGAAGGGCCAAGCCCGACCCAATCAAACACCCACACGAGAAGAAATTAATACAAAGCCTTGGGCCAGGGCTTAATAGCAAACAAGAGCAGATAAAATTGCATCATCATGATATGTTATGGCAACGAGTCTAATGCAATGCCGCAGCCTGCATGGTTGAATAAAGCAGGTGTGCAAGAATTGTGCTGCTAAAGGTGCTCTTCTTGTTCAGTGTATACATATTCTACCCAAATTCTAGTAACAAATTGTCATTCAAAAAAAATTCTAGTAATAAACAAATCCTCATACTAGACAAAAAATTAGGAAACGATTGGAGTTTATAGTCCTAGCAAGATAAAGCAAAATCAATTCTTAAATAACAAAACAAAAAATTTGTAGTGTTTAGGCTAGAAGTTTAACTTATTATCATCTACGTCATCTTAAAATTGGAGAAGTCAAAATTTGGATTCTGAGCCATGAATCATCTCTTGTTCTCGATCTACTGGGTGGTGGGGTGGGAAGCCCCAACTGCTTCTGCCTCTGATCAAACGTGGCTGGTGGGAAGCCCCAACTGCTTCCGCCTCTCAGCTTCAGTTTGCGTATCAGTGCTTATATCAATTGTAAGTAATTTACTTCATGGTTTTTTTTTCTTTATATATTACAGTGGAAATTCAAGTTGACAATGATGTTCAACTCACAAACTGATATCACTGTTAATATTCATAGGGGTTTTTTTTTATTTATTTTCCTTTTCTTCTCCGTGTCCGGGAAAATGGATCATTACAATATTCAATAAAAATAGAGTGATGTTCCTTTGTATCCGTGTTATTGGTATTTTGATCTTCCATTTGAATTTTGTTCATTTATTCATGAATTTCTTTATTGATTGGTTTGTCATTTTTTGTTTTGTAGGGAGCTTGGATTGATTGACGTATTCAACTAAGGTTAAATTTTACATCAAATTGGTTACCTGCTACCACTCCTTTCGGTAGACGACAAAGGTGGAATTAAATTATAAGTGATTCACAAATGGCAACTTCTCTGACACAATTTTAAGCAGTTAAATATTGTCTCATCACTTGGATTTTTGCTTTATGGAAAAACGAAATCATACTACAGTTCATGACCATGAAGGGACATTGGTTACACCAATTGAAGGAAGAAACAATTAAAAGCTTTGGAAAAAACAACTATGCTTTAAGCAGTTTATCTTGAGTAAGATCAACAACAAAAGTAACAGAGAAAAGGAATCAATGTTGTGAACAGAGAACAAGTTTCTGCCTGCTACAAGAAGAAGCACTTGTTCATGATTGATTCTTCTTCTTCTTGAGTTCTCTCAGATAGACCATTTGATTCTCGCAAAGAGCTTCGACAGCAAGACTCTTTTTATCTTCGCCGCAGTCTGCTGATCCAAATGTTTTCTCCGAGACCTCAACTGTGCAACTCTCCTTCCCAACACAAATCTGCAAGAAAGGAATTATTTGTTTAATTACTTTATTTAATAAGTGAAATATGGAAAAATATATGATAAGCATCTTGATGCCAAGAAAACAATTTACCTTTTCCAAAGCAGACAGGCTTCCTTCTGCCTCACAGGAACCTTTTTTCAATGAGCCGCATCTTCCCTTTGGGTTGCCATAGCTTGCGAATTCTATCTTCGAGATGACATTGCCTCCATGGCATGATAGTTCCAATAAGCTGCCTTCGTTTGCATTTGCACAGATTGAACCCGTCGTTACGGTCTGGAAAGACACTTCTGAAGGATCTCCACCAATTTCCTCAAATAAAACCAAAAAGTTGGTGCCTGGAGTAAAGAATGATCTTGGAACATGGTACCTGATACAAAAAATTAATATTTACATGTTTAGTTCTATATTTTGGAACTAACTATTTGTTAACTTATAGATTGAATGATGGAACTAACTATTTGTTAACTTATAGATTGAATGATGGAAATTATACCATCTTTGAGAAGGATTGCCACAGTTTGTCAAACATTTTTCCTCTTTGTAAGCCCCACGATAATCGCACTCATCACTGCAGCCATTGTTATCAGCAATTTGTGCAGGCCAGAAGCGGCCGATGCTGTTTCCATTTATCCAGGCATGCCCCTTGCCCATTCCCATTAAATCCAACACCACAGGGTCTGTTCCTGACGGAGCTTTGAATGCGGTCTATACAACAACATCATCCAAAGCTGGTTAAAATTACGGTTCACATTGACTCAAAAAAATTCTATTACAAAAAAACCCAGAATTGTTAACCAAAGTGCCGACGTGAATTTATCAAGTACCTTGTACCAAGTCATAGGCCTGCCAATGGGAAGTTCGTCTGATGTCCTCCACAGTTGAAGATTAGGTGAGTTTGGATCATAAAGTTTTTTGGCTTCACCATTCAATCCAACCTTCGTCCAAGGGGAAAAAAGGGAGTGAGTTTTCGATCATATTTTGTATCAAATTCACTTTCGAGAGTTACCTTATAATTCCAGGCATTTGATGACAAATCTACGGTTTTATTCCCTACGTCAATCAATCCAACTGGTCCTGTTACTCCCTCTGGTCCCAAATCAAAATGATCTCCATAGTTCTGCCCCGGTTATAGTAAGAACAAGTACAAAAGAATTCGTTAAGAACAGTTCAGCGTTTGGAATTGCTAGTTACAAGTTTACAAGAATTTAGAGTGCCTACCTGCAGCCCAACTGTTACACTGAGCAAAGTTATATTGTTTCTCCCAGGTACCAGTGAAACTGGGTTTCTGAACTGAAATGAGTACCCTGATTTAGTGCCTGTAGAATGCTCAAAACAACAGATAAAAATTCTGATTAGCTAGACCTGTTGTACTAATCACTTGAAAACCAGAATACATTTGTTTGCCTTAGATATGGTAAGAAATTACCGATCAGCCTCCCGTTCACATAAGCATGAACGACTTGGCCAGATGAATTTGCAAATATAGTCCCCTCATTAAAGGATGTTCCGTTGATGTCAACACTGTATTACATAAAGAAGAATGGAAACAGATAAGTCTGTATATTATTACCAACAAACTGAAGTGAACTCCATAGTTGCAAGACGATGTGTTTTGGGACTTACCTAGTCATGTACCACAAGTAGTCGCTAAGATCATCAGATGCTCTTTTTTGTTCAAGAAGAGTATTAGCACTAAATGTGCCTTTTCCTTCGATGGTGTCTCTCATGGGTTCGAGAGTCCACGTCCAGTTGAATTGAGCAGATTTATCTTCATCATTGATCTGTTTCTTTACCATGACAGAGGTCTGAGTGTTAACCTGTGGACAATTCAAAAAAAAAAACAAAGATTGTCAATCTATTCAGCTTATTTCTTTTCAAGCACATACAAGCATGAAGCTATACTAGCATTTTTACCTTTGCAGAGTTGTAAATCTCCTTCTTGCAGGCACCAAGAATACTAACAGACCAAGCCGGTACAAAGTGCATGCCATCATCTTTTAAGTCAACGTTTACATCTTTGTTGTTGTTAGAATTGCTCAAGAAACAGAATCTCTCCCCAGTTTGACCGTCTGTAAATGTGGTCACCTGGTAACAAGTTGAAACTCGTGTCAGATATTTCATTTTGCTCTGAGTTTACAAGGTCTAGCATTTCATGAAAACTTCTGTCACTCACCTGAATCCCATCACCAGAATCCTTTGTTTCTGATGTGCCATTAGTGAGAAACTTCTCCCCAACTTTAAGAGCTTCGTGGAGTTGTTTGAGATGCCCCCATTTTGGCTGGTTCAAATTTCCTGAAAATGGGAAACCAATTTTTTCCACAAGACTTGGTTATTGGATCCAATATTAATTAGCAAATTTTCCTGAAAGTATCATCACTTCCTTAAATTACCATATTCATCAAGTGGAGCATTGTAATCATATGATGTTGTGATATATGGTCCACCAGATGTACGTCCGAAGTTTGTTCCTCCATGGTACTGTATTTGTTTTAAAAAGATAAAGGAGTAAAGAAGCAGCAGACATCACACGAAAGCTGGTTCAACAAGAAACCAGAGGTCTAACCATATAATAATTTATCAACACTCCGCCAAGTTGGTAAAAGCGAGCAACTGAAAATGCTAAATCTTCTGCAGTTCTGTAAGGGTCTTTTTGGCCCCATTTCTTGAACCTACATTGAACATAATGAATTGAGGAATAGATAAAGTGCAACCAGAAAATAAAAAGAAACCCCAAAAAAAAAAAAATGAAACTGATTGAATACCATCCAGTCCAGTTTTCAGTAAACATTTTGGGGCTCTTTTTATTGTTTGGCTTGAACTGATCACAGTAAAACCCATTGCATGTGTTGATCTGTAGAGGAAAAAAAAAGGCATTCAGACCATTTTAATGTAAATTAAAAAAAAATGAACAAAATAAGAGCCAAAATGAATACCATGGGCTGTGGAGCATCACCCTGCTGGCACATAATCCATGGTACTCCAACATTCTGGGCTACTGCCATTTCCGCACACCATTTGACGTATTCTTTCCCTTTTTCCTTATATTTATCCATAATATTCCCATACTCGTTCTCAATCTGTGACAAAATGATGGGTCCTCCTTGTGGGGCAAACAGATTTGCTTCCTTGCACATTTCCACAATCTTGGTTGTGAAAATTTGCATTTCTTTCTGCATTTGAAAGACAAAAAAGTGTTTGAAAACCAGATGTTCTTATATTTTCTTTCTTTCTATTTTTTTTTCTAATGTAAAGTGAATAAAAGGGTTAACAAAAGTTGGGACCTTGTATATTTCATTATTTGTCCTTAATTCGATTCCATCAATATTGTGCAGCCACACAGGGAAGCCCCTGCACAAATCATAAAGAATCAATACCAAAGGGTAAACCGATTTGTTTTTCTTCAGCAGAAGAAATGCAATGTATCAGTTAAAAGAAGAAAAACTTTACCCATAGTTCCATTCAGCGCAGACGTAAGGGCCTATTCTCAAAATTCCATAGAGTCCAGCCTCATGAACTAGCTTGAAAAACTTTATGAAGTCCAGATTTCCACTGAAATTATACTGTTTTTCAGATGAAAACAAGTTAAGCATCAGCAGATCAGTGCCTGGTCATTCTTTAAACATGTAGGAGTTAAAGGAAGAACAAAGGATCACTTGACGGGGGCGAGGCTCATGAGCGTTCCAGAAGATATATGTCTCGATAGCATTCAGGCCTCCATCCTTGGCTTTCTTTATCAGGTCCGGCCACATCTGTGAAGTAAAACATACAAAGAGAGTGAACAAGACGTTTCCATTGTAACTAAAGATTCAAATCATCCATGGAAAAAAAAAAAAAAGAATTCGGATACCTCTGGGGTACTACGAGGGTAGTGGATTGCACCAGAAAAGATAAGCTTTCGTTCCCCATCGATGATCATGGCATTGGCATCATAATCAACCTGTATTGCTGAGCTTGTGCACAGCAGAGCTAAACCAGCAACGAGAATCCAAGAATTCCACATCTTTGCAGCTGATAGTGATGTTCTGATTCAGTGGAAAGCCAGTTATTTATAAACCATATAGAAGGATATACATCCTCATGTGAACTGGATAGCTTCAACATATTCAAATTTAAACAACTCATCATCCGAAAGTTTTCCATGTATAGCCAAACTCTATCCTCGGAACTCTATCCTAATGTTAAATTTTGATTCCTTTTCAGGTCAAGTTTACCAGGCACAAGCAGCAAAATCCAGCTTGACAATTGCCTTTTGTAGGTTGTTGTAACAAAGTCTTATGCTTCACAACATAAACATTAAACCATGCATTTTCCAGATAAAATTCATTTCCAACAATCTTTGCTGGAAAAGTCCTAATTTTTCTCATGATATATGGCATGGGGCACTCCCTTTTTTTATGGCTTCAAGGCAAAGAGTTGGTGCACGACAGACTTCTGTTACCTTACTTATCCCATTATCAAGTATCAACCATTCCTCCTAAAAACAGAATATTAAATACCCAAAACTCTGGCTCTATGATTTTTGTTTTATTTTCTTACATAGAATATTGTTTCTTCATCATCTCTATGTTCTTCTCATTTTAGGCAGCTTGGGTTTAACGGAAAACAAGATGAATTTAATTCTTCAACTGCAATTACCTGGAACATTATAGCAAGTTTGAATTCAAATCATACTTTGATTGTATCTCTTTTTCTATTTAAACCTTTTAGTATTTATCTTGTCATGTATCCTCATATTATCTGCTCGTTTTATCAAATACATTTGAATGCAATACAAGGAATTAAGAAACCTTCTCATCCAATTTTTCATCTATTTTTAAGTTCTTGATAAGCTTAACTTTTGAGTCCTTAAATCTTTCGTCATTTTTTAATATAATTTTGTACAATTACTCAATGAATGCACAGTTTATATATAAATTCTATACATTATTAATTAAATGAAAAATAATTAGTATTAATTAAATGAAAAATAATTAGTATTAATTAATGTCAATTTCTTTTTCTCAAATCAAATTACAGCTATCTCTGCCCTCATGGAATATTGTTCCATTATTTTTTGCCTCTATTCTGATCAGTTTCTCACTCTGTTTCATTTCTCAAATAGAACATAATGCAACCCAATTGCCTGGGTCATAACATTGCTTAATTTTTACTCTTTTATTTCTGTTTTTCATGTGGCTTATAAAAAACCACCATGAAACAAGTTTCCCAAGTTTCCACTTTCCACTTTATCACTGCCTAGGTCCCTTCGGAAAGAAAAAAGCTTGTGGGATATGTAAATTTTAACTTAGATAGTAAACTTTAAATGAATTTATAAAAAATAAATTAATGTATTTAAATATTTAATATTCTAACAAGATACATAATAATATTTTCATATATTATATCATATTTGATTTAAGTATTATACTTCCACTTTATTATTACATTAATTTTAAATATATATCAGGAAACAGTGAAATTAAAAAAAATATTTGTAAAGGATTTTCGTATGTAAAAAAAATAAAGACTTTTCTGTTTTTTAGTTTCTTTACTAATTTTGTACTACAACTAAATTTTCGGAATTAAGAAAAAAAATTCTGGCATAAATGAGAAAGGCTTCTTCCACGTGTTAACACATACAGCGGGTAGCACGCAGCGTTCGTGACCCACCAAATTTGAAAATTTGCCGCAAATTTTTTAAAATAATAAAAGCCCGCCACCACAAGAATGGTTCGAAGACCATCGAAGTAGAAACCAAAATCGTCTGGCCGCGAGGGGAAAATGCAGAAGAGAAGGAATCAAAGATCGCCGTTGCCGATGGCTTCTCCTGCTCCGGAGGAAAACGATTCTCCGCAGGAGTTATCCATTTTCAAGAAGAGGAAGAGGAATATAGCTAACGCTTCGTATTCGAATTCGGCTTCTGCTGCTCTCTTCAATCTGCAATCAACACCGCCCGATCGCAAAACCCTAACCACCATCTCCGATCTCAAGCAGTTCGTGTCTTCTCGATTGGAGGATATAAAGCGGAGCCTCATCGATCGCTCTCACTCTGAGATTCTCAAGGATCTCGAAGCCTCTCACTCTCGCCTCCACAAGCGTTTCAAGGTCTCTCTCTCAGCTCTGTTTGATTATTTTCATGCAGTTAGAAAAATTTTGGAAGAATTAGTGTCTATTACATTCCTATTTGGACAGATCCAGACACAAGCATGCCAGCAAGCGATGGACGAAGCTGAAAGGGAATGCAAGAAGATGTCAGAAAAGATCAACGGTAGTCGAGAAGCAATGAAGGTTAATCTTCCTACTCTGCATAAAGCAGAAATTAATCCTATTTTAGGATGTTCTTGACCTCCTTTCCAATGCCAAGACGTTTATCTGTTCTTTTTAAAACTGTAATCTTTGTTCAGGCTACATATGCAGAATTAATGGCAGATGCAGAAGCCACAGCTTCTCGTGGTATTTTCATGCTACTTCTCTTTACCCCTTTTAAGTGTTTCAAGTCCCTATGACAGCCTTAATATATTTTAAACAAGGTTTTAAAAAATTTGGGAACCCAATGAAGAGTTTACAACAGATTGGAAATTACAGCTTCTGGTTTTGGTTAGGTTGCTTTGAGTCAGTGGATCATTCATCAAGTCTGAATTATACAAATTTATTCTTCAATTATAGATGTCACGTAAAACCCATTGATCTAGAAGTAATTAAGTCAATGATATGTCACATGTTCCATTTTACACTTTGAATTCTGATAATTTTCATCATTCATCGCCCATTTGTATTGCTGTCAGTTTGCAAAACATCCATTTCGGAGCTTTCAAAGTCCTTCGAGAAAGGAATTGACAATCTCCGCACCCAGTTTGGACTCCCAAGCTAGAACTACTTCTGAAAGACATTCCCTCTGGATTTTCTGGTACTTTCAACATTCACGTTCTCTTTCTCATATTCGTTTTCCCATTTTTAATTCCATGAATGATGAATCGTCTTTAAAAAAATATTGCACCCCAACACAGCATCCTATATTGGGATCTATTGTATGATAAGAACATGGAATTTGGTAATTGTGAAGAAAATGAATTTGACACCAAAAAAATGAAAGCTATGCGTGTGTTTGTGCCTTTTCTTGTAACTTTTTTTTAAATTTCTGTGCAGATATCTTTTATTTTCCACTCAAATTTTTTTCTAATTTATCCGTATTAGACTGTGATTTTCAGGTATTGATGATAAACAATCGGGCTTATGGAAGGTTTCTGTAATTAGCAGAGTATTGAAAAACGGCTGTTGGGTAAATAGTATTACTAATGTTGTCGTCATAGCTGTTCCTGTTTTGAAAAGTGTAGGCTTAGCTAGAACAGATAAAAACATGAAGTTGTACCTTGTTCGTTGTTCAATTTGTTCATCTGAAATAGCTGTTAAGACTTTGTAACTCTGAATTCCATGAACAATTCTACCTGGACTGGACAAGTTTGAAGTCTTGATTACCAATATTATCTGATTGCTCCGTAGACCTCCATGAACTATATGCAAGAGGAACATTTTATTGATTCGATCGTTTTTTAACATAAGAAGTGAATTGAAATAATGGAATAAATCAAACTAATTGGTTAAAATTGAAATAGGAAAAATTGCACCGAATTAACTGAATTTAATCGGTTTTGATTGATCGATACTCATCGTTAACTATGCCTTTCTATGTTTTTGTATTGTATGCTAAGATAATTCCTTATTAACTAACTAATTATCGTTCGCCATTTAAGTTCAAGGCTTTTATCTTCTATTTTCAAGGTTTGCTCAGTGGAGCCCAAGCTATGACTGATGGGCTTTTGCACATGGGCTGAATCCATCTCGTCCTTGAAATTTGGATATTTGAAGGCTCGAGCCCATGACCAATCCTAAGCAAAATCACACATGTAAGACAACCTTATCGTACTGGCCGAAAAAGGAAGGGAAAGGAAAAACACAACCTTATCGCTTCTTGCCTCTCTGGTAACTGGTAAGAAGAGTTTCTGGGTGGGGCTCTGTCGGGTTGAGTTTCTGAATTTAGCAACAACCTAATAGGATTTAGTAGTAGTTTTGATTTCTCATTTGCGGTTTGCTATCTGCAAGAACTTCAGAAGGGACTTCAGAAAAGTGAAGTAGCTGCCAGAAGTGAATGGCAGGTGTGGCACTGTCATCTTTGTCCTGCTCTTACAAGGTATGTTTGCTGTCAATCAAACTCTCTGTTTCCGAACTGGTTGGCCACTTAAAACCTCGCTGATTACGAGGTTTAACCAAGAAAATGCCTCTCGTTTTCGTCTTGATTTGACTCTGGAGTTGGGTTGCATTTTCAATCATTCATGAATCTGTCAGGTTTTTCAGTAAAATCCTTGCAAAATGTTTGTTGTGCTTCATCTGATTTCTTCTTCATGTCTGATCTGTGTTATTCTTTTCCTTTTTTCCTTTTCTGTAATTTAGATTACAATGATGCCCATCTTTTTTCCCCTGAAATGATACATGCTGAAGTTCTACATCATCCCTAGTCACAATCGGTTTGTTGAATAATTTATGTGTGCATGTTATCAGGGTAAATGAAACTTAATGAAACCTTATTGGCTTGAGCTTTCTGTACCTAAAACAAATTGGACTCATGTTCATTCCTTGTATATTCTGGTTGAATACCGTTGTTGCCTACAAAACATGTACAGTTCATCATTGATGTTTTATGGTGAACAAGATCCTTAAGCTCCATCTGTCCTTAGAAGTCATTGATTTGCCAAATATTCTTCAGTTTGATAGTAATCAATCTGATATGTAATTTGCATGTCGTTTTTCGCAGATTGACCATGGTAATGAGAAATCGACTTTGGTATGTAAGCTTTGCAGACATGTACAGATAAATGACTGTCTTAAAGTGGAGAAAACGATGGAATCCTCTTCATTTACGGGAACCAAAGCCTTAAAACCATCATCCTTAGTTTCTCCCATTATAAAAATTTGCCAATTTCCAGTTACAAAACATCCCCAAAATCAATTTCGATCATTATATTCGGTACCCCTATATGCCACCTTGAACAGCCCAAGAGGCTTTGGACCTCCACCAAAGAAAAATAAGAAGACAAAGAAGTCAAAGAGTGGTGATGAAAAAGAAGAAGAAGAAGATGATGATGATAAAGAAGAAGAGTTTGAACCAGAGGCAGGCGTAATACCGGAGATAGTGACCAACAGGATGATCAGCAGAATGGGTTTCTCAGTTGGAATCCCACTGTTCATCGGGCTCGTGTTTTTCCCATTCTTCTACTATCTCAAGGTTGTTTTAAAAATTGATGTCCCAACATGGGTGCCCTTCATTGTTTCCTTCTTTTTCTTTGGGACTGCCCTGTTAGGGGTGAGTTATGGCATTGTGTCCTCTAGTTGGGATCCATTGAGGGAAGGCTCACCCTTAGGATGGAACGAGGCTCAGAAGAACTGGCCCGTTTTTTGGCAATCGATTTGGGGTGGATCACGTAAGAAGTAGTACGTACTCCTGTTCTTATACCTCTTATGCTTTCTCCTTGATGTTTTTTATTCTCAAACAGTAAAGAAACTTTTGATGAAGTTGAACCTGTAAAATTCACATTCCAATGTGCAGAAATGTATATATTTTTGGAATGGAGCCAGCCCTCGTACTTTGGAGGACCATCTTAAAGGTGGACTGGCTGCTAAAAGGAATGCAGCAATCTAGTCCCCTGGTTTTACTGTTCTTTTTATCTCTGATTTTGGAAATTATGCGAGGCCCGCTCAGAATCTCTCTCAGCCTTCTAACCTTGACCCAAATCTGTGCTGCATGGTGCTTATCTATTTGTAGTAATTTGTTATAATTGGGTCTTATCTTCTTCTCCAAATTCCTCTTCCTTGCGTTCTATGTTTCTTGTCTTGATCCGGCCCATGGACACTAACCTGCAAGAAAGAAATCAAAGAATCTAGGTTGCTTGCCTCCAATTCACTTTATCATGAGTAAAAAGATATATCACTAATACTTTTTGTTGCGTTACCAGATAATTGCTTTACCAATTCAATGTTAATTGCTGGACAATTTCCAGTGTACAAAATGAGACCAGCAGGGTTGAAATTATTCCCCCAGAAATTCTGTTTCTCCAAGTATGAAAAAAGGCTTCTTTTAGTGAAGAGTACAGTACCAATAGCCTTTCTTTTGTAGCTTCCATTGATTAAATTTGAAATAAAGGAACATTTTCTGGAGCAATCCTGTTAAAAGAGATGCAGGCAGCTTGAAATTCCAATTCCCTTTGAAGCTTTTCCTTGCCGTTCTCAGGGAAACCTAGCCCTGCCTTTTTCCCACCTAAGATCAACTTTAATGGGCCATATGAGTATGGGCTTCGAATCAACACAAGCCAAGCTAATGATTGCCAGGGTGGAGATCAGTGATTGTACTGATTCTTTCCAATTCTTTTGTTCTTCCCTTTTGGATCTCAAAGAGACAACATCATTTTTTAAAGATAGATTACGCAATCTTGGCAAAGGAGATGAATAAGACTATGAAGAAGCAAGCTTCCTAGGATCTGCCCTCGTACCATAAACTACATATGCAAAGCCAGAATCAGGTGCAGGGAGATGTTTTAAAGAAAAAAAAAACAAAAGGATTTGCCTGCGGTTTAAAACCCAAAACAGTGAAGTTGGTCTCTTCTTTTAACATGGGGAAGAAAATGTTTTTGATCTGGAGCCAGAAATCAAAAGAAACATGTGTAATCAAAGTAATCAAACATTGGAAATAGGGAAAGAGTTGGGAGATTGAGATAGATTAGATCTACTTTAGAATGGATCGCTGAATGGCTTTATAATCACTTTTCAAAGTACATCCCTAACGTTAAAACGAGACCCATCCCATCCCCATTTCCCACCCATACCTATCCTCTTCTTCTATATTTTCAAATGCAACAAACAGTAATAATTTTTGGGTTTTCACTATTTAATTAGTTGGAATCATATCTAAACTGTGTCTCAAACTTTGGGTTTTTGTTTTTTTTCTGTGTTCTGCTTTGAGTTTGATGTCAGGTCTCATTGCTGTTTGAATATCTGAAATGGGTGTTCAAAATCAGGAAATAATAAGGTTTCCTCTATTGCTACATGAACATAAGCATACAGATATAACAAGGTTGAATATCTTTCTTTACATGCATAGAGAGTAGATAAAGAGCGACGTGAAAAAATCACAAAGTTGTAATTAAAAGTGATGGATGGTATTTTGAAATTGCTTCAAAACCAAACAAATGGGAGGGATGAAGGGAAGGGGGGGTGGCATTGGGAGGGAATGAGAGTGGCTTTGGACCTTGACTATGCTTTTCTTGCTTAAGAAGATCTTGTAAGAACCTCTTTAACCAAAAGCTTGGCAGCCCATGCCTCGCCATGTGGCATCTCATCTCTTAACGGGGGGGGGGGAATGCATATTAAAGAGTAAAGAAGATGGGGAGAGAGAGATTGAGCTTAGCCTCAAAAGAAGACTGTTGCTTGCCTGGCGGTCTAGAGGAGAAAGAGATTTGCATTGAGTTGTTTTGTTGTCCCTCTATTCCAAGCATTCTTTGCTTAAAGACAGGTTAGCCCCAGGAATAAAGCTAAGGACAAAAAACAGTGTGGTTAAAGTTAAAGCACACTGATACAGCCACACATACGCACACCCCTTGCCCATAATGCCAAAGCAGCAAATAGCAACAGTGCTGACAACCGACAATAGCCAGTTAACATTTCTCTGGGTTAAAAGCTCTGCCATATCTGTGCCACAAAAAACAAAACAGTTCCCAAAGGATTAGTGACCGGTCACAGCCGGTTTAGTCAGTGACCAAATGTCTACTTGAAGTACAATAATCTCTGAACATTAAGGGAAGGAGGAGAGGGGGGGGGGGGGAAGGTTTCTTGAGCTGCAGGCCGTGGCCATTGCTCCGACAAGTGAGACAAATAAGCATCAACCCAAACCAAAGGGTCCTTCTCTCTTCTTTCTTTTAAATTTATTTCGGGTTTCTTCCAATCCTTTTTGTTATGTTTTCTTGACAAGATCGGAGATCTTCCTATATTCCAATTTGGATTTGTAACAGTATTGATTCCTTCACCTCTTCCCTTCCCTTCAGTCTGATTGGACCGTGCATGCACTCTGAAACCCCTTCTTCCCTCTATAATAATAATAAAAAAAAATAACTAGAATCCCATAATTTAATACATAACCTGGTGTGAGACCCTGCCCCCCTACCAATTCTGATTGAATGTACTTGACCTGCTTAAAACGTCATGGTCTATGCAACAGGGCATGCAGGTTAACGCCATACCCAACCCAAGCTAAACATTCGAAATTAAACATTCATTTGATTAAATTAATTTGGCTTTTCAAAGGTTTGCATGTGCACCACCTAGGTGCTAGGACAAAACTTAACACTAACCCCTCGCAATGATTCTAACCTTGATGGGTTGTAAACTTTTTTCCCATCACTTTTCAACAAAAGGTTTTCATTGTCCTGAATAATCCTACGTATTCCCATGAAAAAAAGAAAAAAGCAAAAGGAAATTCTTTTTTTTTCTTTTAAATTCTTTCCTCTTATAAGTCTAAACATTATAAGGTATTATCAAATCATTGGTCAAGAAAATCCAGCCAGGAGTCTCCATTTCCGACCAATTTTCTAGTAGATTTGATTGGCAACAACATCTAAGCCTGGCATAGGAGAATGTTAGAATATCCACTTTTAAAATCTGTTGTTTGGGTTGTAAAAGAGGAAAGGATCTTCCAAAAAGAGATTTGGCAAAATTGAATAACTCAATTTCACTTAAAATGGCGTCCCCTTCTTTTCCTTTTTTCTCATTGCTTTTTATTCTTTGTTTAAGCCTTAAGGGGAGGCCAGGGAAAGAGATAGTTTGCAAGTGGGAGGCATCATCCTTTAATTAATAAAAAACCTTTTTTTTTTGAAAGATGATTAAAATCATTGATATCCTCTTTAATGACAATAATCTATTGCAGGTAAATTTGAGATTCTTGTTCTTGTATATATTAGCTACCTATAACTAAAATTCAAAGGATTTTGACTCGAATTCATGATTTTTATATAAATATTTAATTTCCAAAATTTTCATAATACAACGCATACTTATTTCAAAAAATAAAACATTGATTATAAATAAATATATATTATCGATCAATAATTTACACACATGCACGTGGAGAATAAATGAAAGTAGGGATGAGATCAATAAACAAATTCCGTTGTGTTTTCATCATCATTAATTTAAGAAATTTAGTGAAATAAAAAAATATCGATGACATTTTTTTAAAATATCATACTTCATTTTTTATTTAGTGTTTAATACGATGATAGTTTGATAAATTTATAATTAATTAATCACGTAAAAGAAAAATGAGTCTAATTCTACCTTCAACTTATACTATATATATTAGAAATATATAATTAAGTTGAATATGAAATTTTGGTTTTAATTTCTTTCAACTTGAACAAAACTGATTACTAGTGTACACAAGTCTTCTTTTAATAACGTGTCAGTACTTTCACCGTTATACATTTTGCAAATACATTAAAGAACTAGGACCCATTATTATTTATTAGGTCGCTTCCATTCATAATTATATAATGTAACACCTAATATAACCTATACATATATTTTCTTACACTTATTATGAGTCATGACTAGAGTAAAATTGAATCATGAGTGGCCTTTTCGTTAAGATATTTTGGTAGATGTATCTAAAAAATTATAATTATTAAAAGGGTTTGCACTCTGTATAAATTATGTTTTAATTATTAAAAAATTTCATAAATTATATCCATTAATATAATTTGATTTTTATTTGTATAAATTTTTAATCTTAATGAAAAATATTAACAATCATCAAATTTAATGCTAATTGATATTTTTTGTTCATATTAGGTGACTTGATGAAATAATCGTATAACTCATTTAACATTATTTGTCAGGTTATAAGCCATGTTGGTAAAATATGTTAATTGATATTAAATTTGATGATTATTAATTTTTTTATTATGATTAAGAGTACAAGTAGGTGTAATTTAAAATAAAAAATTATTTAAATATAATGAAAAAAATAATAACGTAAATAGATACTTATACGGTGTTTTACGCATTGTGAATCAAAAGATTGTAATCGGTGGGAATACTCTTTAGGATAAACCAATGATGGGATGGTTCATCACGCATCACTCATCATCAGCGGTCAAACCTGTGATGATTAAATCCCAGCCATCGAGTGTCCTCGTTGGAATCACGCCCAACCATTATCCGCCACGTACTCTACTTCTGGTACACGTAAGAGATCCCGGCCCTTTCTTGCATCAGCAGAAACACGTGGGCCCCCCATGTCCTCTCCGACCTGGACCGATTTCTTCTCTCTAAAAGAGCCCCCCCTCTCCCCTCCCATTCTCCTAACGGTTCCTCGCTCCTTAAAAATAATCGCAAAATTTTCGTTTTGACACATTTCTCCGTTACTTAACGGCGGAATCCCCTGATGCCGTCATCGCCTGCTACTCTCTAGACGTAGAGCCTATATATAAATACTTGGGCCTCGATTTGTTTTCGTCTCCTTGTCTTTAGTCCGAAAATTCTTTTGCTATTTCGGGCTGAAACGTAAATCCCGGGCTTCCGTATCCGAACTTTCCGTCTCTGGGAACGTCATCGGATTCTCGGCCGATATATCGCCGGCATTTTTGCCCCGCCGAGATATTGTTGTCCGTTGTCCGTTTTCTGTTTCACCCAGGAGTATCAAATTTTCCTTCTTCTCAAGATTTTTCAGCTGATATTCTCAAGCGAAATTCAAGCTTTTGTATTTTTCGTTATCCCACTCTGTTAACGCTCTGTTTTCAAAGCTTCAAGCTTCAAAAAGAAAGGAGTGAAATTTCTTCATTCAATCTTAAGAAGTTCAAAGCTTTACTGGGTTATTGAAAGTTGACTCGGGTAAGTAAGTTTTTCTTTTCCTTTGCTTTCTCAGCAACCAAACAGAGCATTACTTTAACGTTTTGCTTTACCTTTATTAAAGCTGTTGATTCTGAGTAGGTGTTTATGTGAATGGAAACCACAGTTTAATTTGAAGCGAGTGAAAAAAGCAGAGCAGAGTCGAGCAGAGCAGAGGAAATGGAATGAGAGAGAGAGAGAGAGTGAGAGTGAGAGAGAGTAAGTTAGAGATATAAAGAAAGACAGCTAAGAAAGGAGAAGCATTTGGGGTATTGGGGTAAGTCGTTTTCGAACAATAAATGATGCCAATAGTAGTTTTCAAGCTTTCAACTGAAACAAATCTCAATGTCCACACTTGCTTGCTCTCTCTCAATATTCTCTTGTCTCTTTGTCTATTCATTTCTCGACACTTGAAATAGGCCCCTCATCTTTTTCTTCTTCTTCGATAAAAATAGATTGGTCCATCCATCCATCCATCCGTCAGCCCCCCACCAAAAAAGAAAAGGGGACTACTCTTCTGCTCCAGTGTTTCTCTATACATTCGCTTTATATATATATATATTTTCGATCCGATTTGTTTTCATTTTGTTGGCTTTAAAAATAAATTTTGGTTTTGTCAGAAACCTCGGCTTGCTTGAACAGACCACAGTTTGTTTTGAATCTTTGTTGGTTACGTTAAAGCAAAGCATAGATTCCAGACTTGGTCACTGTCCAATTAGGCAACTTTCCAATAGGGAATGTCCCGTTATGTTTTTCCTTTGTTTTCTTTCAATAATTGACTGCTTATTTTTTAATCTAGCAAGTACTTTTTTTTTTCTTTGTTGGGGTTGGGGTCTTCTCTGATCCCGAGCTCTTTTTCTTTTTCTTCTGTTTCCTTTTTGTCTTTCTCAAAGGACTCCATGCATAAGAGGGGTGACGCTGATGCAACATTCACACTCCTTGGACGTTTTCTTTTTTGGATTTCTTTCAATTTTGTTTTTCGTTGGTGCCAAACATGCTGGAATTGGATCCACTAGGTTCATCTGAAAGGGGATGTCTCTATTATTTTATTGCAACAAAATCTCCTAAGAACAGAGACCCCCCCATCCCCATCCAAGGATGTCTCCCCTGCACCACTGAATGAAAGAATGTTCCATTGTCTGTTTCAATTTACCATCATTACCCTCGTAGAAAATGCACTACTCACGGGTCTCATTGTAAATTCACAGTCCAAAAGTAAAAAAAAAAAATTAGAATCCTACTACTCGTAATCAAGTTGTTGCAATTTGGATTTGTTGAATGAAATCAGTAGTTCTTGTTTAAATCTTTGTTTATGTGCAGGGACAAGACAGTAGCAAAAAAGGAAAAACAACAGCAAAGAAGGAACACCAAAAGAAAATGTTTACGTGCATAGCGTGCACCAAGCAAATGGCGGACGGAGGGGAAGAAGTAGAAGGAGCGCGTGGAAGTGGCACGCCTAGTACAAAAGAAGCCGTCAAAAGCCTGACGGCGCAGGTTTTACTTCCACCTCTTCCTTAATCCTTTCCTCATCTCTCTCTCTCTTCACTCTTGAGCTTCATTCATTCAATCTTTGGCTTTGCTTTTTTGGTTTCTTTTTCTACTTTGGCCACTGTTTGTGAAAACGAACAAAATCATACCCCCAATTAGCCCTCTGATCTCCTTGGGACCACCTTCCCCCTTTTGGCATCTTTCTTTCACGTTTATTCATGTACTGTTATAATTTTGATCTTATTCTAATAGTGTAGAGCTGTCGGGGGAACTGCCAGGATTGGGTTTGCATGTGTTGCGGTGTAGGATGTTGCTTTGTGCAGCAGCTCCATCTTTAGATTATTTTTCATCACGTGGGGTTTTCAATGAAAGCCTACACCCAAGGCCAAGGGGGCAGTCTATTTTGTTTTTCAACAGTGTTACCCCTCTCGTTCTCATAGACTCCACGTAGATTTGTTTTGGATTCTTTCTTTTTTAAGGGTTGTACGAGAAGAAAAAGAAACCCAAAAAATTCCTAGCTCAAAGCATTTCACCTTCTGCTTTCCTAGGCGGCGGGTGCAGAAAAGAAAAGAAACGTCAGTGAATCAGCCAGCAATGAGCGGGATTTATGTGATGCTCAAAACAATACTCCTCCGTAGGAAGGATAAATATGCTGCATTTGGTACAAATTTTGAAATCTCTTTACTCAAAAGCTAGCACCATTAATGGTTAAGACTTAGGATGCCATGAAACCATGGGCAATGCGATGCTACATCCTGGAAGAATCCAACGGGCCAAGCGGGGTTTTGTGCACCATGTTGGGTAAGTTGGTACCCTTTTTTTGAGTGATAATCCTGTGGCTCTTGGTACAGTTTATATTGTAGTACACTGTAGACGGGCTGGGGATTTGAGCCTAGGCCGCTCTAGGCTGCTGTTACCTGCTGGATGTTTGGGTGCTTCAGACCAGACAAAGAATCCGGCTAGAGGCAAATCCTCGTTACTAGGCTCCTGCAAAATCTTAAAGCTTCTTCTTATGACCCCCTCTACGACCTAGGAGTCTTAGGCATGTGCAGACAACAACTTTCCTTCCAATGGGCGAGATATTCTCTAGGTTTAGTTCGGAATTCGGATAGAATCACTTCCAGGAATCCTGGCCAAAATCTTCACTACTTCCACTAGCAGAACCTCTTGGTTCATCTCATGATTATTTTTGGATGTTGATTAAGTCTATTTTTCTGAAGTAGGATGGGTTTTAACATAAAGTTAACCTGGTCAAATGTCCTAAAGAATAGAATAGTAGTAGCATATGGTATTTCCAGGACATAATTTGAGAGACAAGAACAAATATTCGTGCAACAGCAGTGAAGCGGATATCTTTAGAAAAGACACCCAAGTGTCCTGGGCCTGACCCACCATTGAATTCTTGTCGATCCACCTTGTTTGAAAAAGTAGGAATGTGGAAAAAAGAAAAGGAAAATTTATTGCGTGCCAATGGGCGGTGAAATCAGATTAATTGACAGCCAGAACAGCGCTCAGGTGGGTAGCAGGAAAGTACATTTTATCATTTCTGACTCTGTTTTAAGACCAACAGCGTTGACTGTAGTAGTTTCCCAATGATATTCACAGTTCGCGGATCCGCTTTTGTGGTGTAGTTTCTGCCTTTTCTATATTCTGTCAGGGCCTACTGTGCGGGTTAGCTTTGGTAGTGATGGCTATGACTGAAATAGACCAGTTCCATTTTCTGGTTTTTTCTTTATAGCAAAATTCTGGAGCTTATGCAGGTCTGTTATGCACCATAAGCTTTTTTCTCTGACAGTGATAATTGAAACTTGGCCAGAAAAAGATGTACCATTTAAGAAAGTGATAATTGAGAACAATCTGTAGACCACTAAGCTGTCAAACGCAAATCATATCTTGTTCTGGGATATTGAGCAAAAATACTTGGGTACATGATGTAGTCAGTTGGAGAAATCAGCAGAAATATGAACTTCAACTAGAAAGGATGTGAAGACGATATACAGAATTGTTCTATTCTAAGCATAAGATGTTTGTTAGAACATTGAACATCTCTTAATGGTAGAAGAAATATGGCTTTAACTGTCAGGCTACAGACGGAGTTTGATCATCAGTGTAATTTTTTGCTGAATCTCTGTCACATTATGGGCTACAAGAACTTTGGGAAGGAATTTTTATTCTTGTCAACCTTAATGACATATCTTTCTTTCTTGAATTCTCTGTATTTTCCAACATTAAGTCTATGCCATTGACTTGAACTTGTGGAAGTCAAGCATTTCAAGGAACACTGTTATAGATTTTTTTTTGTGCTTGTTAATAGCTTAAATTCTGATATTGTACAGATCAAGGATATGGCATTGAAATTTTCTGGCGCTTATAAGCAATGCAAGCCATGCACGGGCTCCAGCAGCTACAAGAAAGGACATCGACCTTATCCAGATTTTGATGCTGCTTCAGAAGGGGTTCCATACCCGTACATGGGTGGAAGCTCTAGCTCAACACCTGCATGGGACTTCACAAGTGCCGGTCATCATCCAGGAAGATCAGACTCAAGATTTACTGGCGTGTTCAGTGGTGACAGAACCCCTGGTGGAATGGACTCTATGTTTGCCCATGATCTGGTGCTAGAAGATGAGGATGAGCCCAAGGAATGGATGGCACAAGTGGAACCTGGGGTTCATATCACTTTTGTGTCTCTGCCTAATGGAGGAAATGATCTCAAACGAATTCGCTTCAGGTATGCCGTCAACTATCCGTAACCAGAATGTACTTTCATCTCAGTCAAAATTTGGGTATAATCTTGAATTTTAATATCTGACATCCTTCCATAATCGAGACTCCTAATAGACATGTCACTCTTAGCCTTCCCATGCCTGCCATGATATGTCTACTTCATTACATATAGTACATGGGACGCACTATTCTATTAGTCTGGGGATGATTATCTTGATTGATATCTTTTCTCCAGCTAGACTAGATATCTCTCATTGTCCATTGATTAGTCCTTTCTACCATTCTGTGATTCAACATGTCATGCAATTGGTTGGACCTACCAAAAGTCCATTCAGCTTTGTTCCTCAGACATGAAAGAAAATGGACTTTTCTGCGAACCTAAATTGCCCTGATTAGGTTGAGATTTCTTGGTTCTGGAACTTAATTCAGCGAGTATATATGGAATCTGACATTACTTCGGCATTCATTTTGAAGCCGGGAGATGTTCAACAAGTGGCAAGCACAGCGATGGTGGGGTGAGAATTATGATAGGATCATGGAGCTGTACAACGTGCAGAGATTTAATCGTCAGGCATTACATACTCCCCCAAGGTCTGAGGATGAGGTAAACCACCCAGTACCTCACTTTTCAGACATTTTGTTGTTTGATGAACTTGCTTTGCCTTTGTGAGTCCTTGAATTAATCAGCAAGAACATACTGTCTGTCAAATTTCCATTATCTTCATTCTGTCTTCCTGATGTCATTTACATAAGACTTCATCACAAGAGAAGTAACTTGTTAGCAGTTAAAAATGGCATGAAAGCATATTCTTTTCTCTTTGCTTCCTGACCTAATGGACCTTCTAATTTATTCCAAGTTCAAATTACTAACAACATAACTTCAGATGCAGAGAGATTCTTCTTACTCAAGGATGGGATCAACAATGGAAAGTCCCATGCCTCATTGGACACCAAGATACAACTATAAACCCTCTGGAAGTAAAGGCTACTTCCCATCAGAGAATATGGACCAAGGTGGGACCCAACATTACAGTGCTGGGCCAAGTGTTTACGGTGCAGGTGGCCCGAGAGGTGAGGCATCTTTTGATGCTTCACGGACGACAACCTCATCTAGAGATGAGCCTTCTGTTTCTGTCAGCAATGCCAGTGAAATGGAGGCAGAATGGGTTGAACAAGATGAGCCCGGGGTATACATTACCATCAGACAGTTGGCTGATGGCACCAGGGAGCTCCGGCGTGTCAGATTCAGGTAATGAAATTCACATTCATTTTACATCAATGGTACTCTATGCCCAACATGGATTAAGAATACTTTGAACACAGAGTAAGGCAGGAGGTTCTTTCCGGAAAAAACCTTGTACCAAGCATCTAGATAACTGCTCTGATACTTTGCATTGTGATTTTTTGCAGCCGCGAGAGATTTGGGGAAGTAAATGCAAAGCAGTGGTGGGAAGAGAACAGAGAAAGGATACAAACACAATACCTTTAAATTATAACAATTTTACACAAAAGATATGGTAGTGGTAGCAGGCGGTGGATATAAATGTATTAAGGGTGCACGGCAGTCGGATGTTCCAAAGGAATGGAAAAGACCCCTTCAATTTTGTTTCTCACATGTTACAGGTTAAATGGGCTTCGTCACCTCTTAGTGATGATGAACCAGTGAGCTAACAAACGTCGTTTTCACTAAACAAACCAATCATAATGCCATTCCTTTCCTGGTGACAATCCAATGGAGGTTTTGTTTCCCAGCCAGGAGTCCCAAGCGGAGCCCCTTGTGTTTTTTGTCTGCCAATTTTCAGGGGCTCTTACCATATTAAGATACTATTGGAGTTCTTATTAGGCCAGCGAATTACGTTATCTGCGGTTGTTTTTTCTTTTTCTTTTTTTTTTTTTTTGGAATACAAACTTGATATGATAGTTGAAGAAATGAAATTGAATCATTTGTGGTTATCTTATGTTTGGGTGCGAGGCTGTTTTAATCTTATGTTTAAAATCCATTATTCAATACCGAACTCTTTAAGCAAGCATCACGGATGATGGTCTCTGCTCATTGAAATTCCACGAAGAGAATTCTATCGAAATTCCATAGACTCCCCGGAATACAGTCACTCTTCATTTGCCAAATGTTGTTTTAATCATTAAAAAACCTCCCAATTATACAAACAAATTGAAAAAGAAAATTCGAGTACAATGACATGATAGAAGATTTGGACATCCATTCCTTTTTCCTCTGAATTCCAGTGGCTGGATTAGATTAGACAATTCTTTGTCATCCATGAAGGCAAATTTCCATCTTCAATCCTTCTACATCCACCAATTACTTACTGGCAAAGGCAGAAAGCAAGATTCAATTCGAAACCATGTTAAAACTCGAGATATTGAAAGAAAATAAAACAATAAAATATCCACAGACAAATCATTTACAAACTCAATACTTTATTTCCAAGCAACGGTGAACAGAAACAAACCAGTCTCTTAAACGCAACAAGAACCAAGCGTATATATGGTTATTTGCTGGGAAGACACTCAAACCAAAGCACTCAAAGTTTAATAATTGGGACTCCTTGATTCCATATACAATGAAATCCATTATTTATTATAAAAACATCCTTAACGCTAGGGCTGGGCCATCTTATCTCATCCCGCTACTTTTCTGGAAAAAGTTCTGCCAGACTGTATCTGTTGGGTTGGTCTAAGAAACATGTCATTGGATTCCGCAGTCCACTGCACTCCAGCTTTCATTGGTGGCGGCCTTAACTGCCCAACAGACTGCCTGCGATTTCCAATCGTCACATTTGCCAACTTCTCCGCTACATCTGAAGTTCCACGGCAAGTTCTATCCTTGTTGAATGACACTGCTGGACCATATATAGTTTTGAGTCAATCACATGCATTATACTAGCAAACAAGACCAAGTCAATAATACATCCATCTTCAACAACCAACAATCAGACGAGATATAAAATATTCTATTCATAGCACAAAGTTGATCAATTTTAACCATTATATATAGGGGTTTCATTTTCCTTCTTTTCCGATGGACCGAAAATATATAGCCATGCAAAGAGAACTTACTAGGACTCTTTCTTCCTGGCGGGCGATACTTAGGTTGTTTGGCAGAGTTCTTCAAGGATTTATCATTCTTAGTCGGATCCTACAGGGAGGAGGAAGGAAAAGACCACATTTAGAACCAATGTAAAGAAAATATTAGTATTACAGAAGGAGAACAATTAAGACACACTAAATAGCAATTACCTGATTAACCATCTCCAGCTTGCGTTGCACGCCTGCAGGAATTTACCATAATTAGAGAATCCACCGTATAAGTTTTTTCCAAGGAAATAAATAGCAGTTGGATTTACAACTTTGAAAATAAAATGAGAGGCAAGGATAAAATTTTATACAGGTCCATAAAATTGTAATACTACCAACTTAATGGATGATACTAAGCAGAAGACTCAAACTTAATAAAAAAGTGGTTGTACTTGTGTCATAGTTTGATCATAAACTTAGCCAGAACACTTTTATCATAGTTCATAGTGTGCAAGAAAATCCATCCGGAGCAGAGAGATCATGTGCTTTATATCCTAATTCCGATATCATTATTAAACTATTTCAACATCACTACATATTCTACAATGCATCACCTGTGCCAAAAGATGCATTTGTCTTCACAGAATTAAGATTGCCAGTGAGCTTTGCATTGGGTAGGACCCCAGAATACCTCCTAGCTGATTGCTGTTCCAATGTTCCTCTAACCCCAACTAAAAGTATGCAAATTAGAAATTAGCCGCAAACTAAACCAAATAACATGCGCCCTATCCAAAAGAAAAAAAAAGACAATTGGAAGTTTTAGAACAAACCAGATGGCGGAGTTCTAGAAATAGCTGATCTGGGACGAAGAGATGGTGGAACATAAAAACAACCCTGCACATTGTAAGAAAATTTGTGAGCAGAGCACTTGCTAAAACATAAATTTCATTTTGACCTCATAAAGGAGCAACCCAAAACATTATTAGATACACTAAAATATCTATGAAAAACACGACCTGAAAGAAAGGATGCTGAAGAGCCTCTGCAGCAGTTGGCCTCTTGCAAGGATCCCATGAACAGAGAGACTATAAAAAGCAGCAAAGCAAATGTCAATTCATCTTTGAAAAATCGATATAATAAATTTAATGGTCAGAATCACATAACAGAAAGCACTTCTGCAGTACATTGAAAGAAAATAAAAGGCAACAAGAGTCATTCAACATGCACTTAACTGTAATAAGGTTGATTGCATCATCACTTGCTGATGGTATCAACACGGACAGATGCACACCAGTAAACTGCAGTTCTCAATAACAGAAAGCATTGTTAAACACATTAAACAAATGTTAGATTCCATAAACTTAATAAGATAATTCACAGCAACTGCACATTGCTAAATGTAACTTTGACGTCCAGCTACACTGCTAGTGATGCAATCAAGAGAGAGATAGAGACCTGTGGGAATTGGTAGTTTATAGCCCTTGCAAGATTAAGCCCGTCAAGCCACGAATCCTTAGTTGGAGTACCTACTACACTACAAATTTTGTAGATTTCATCTGCTTCACTGCATGCATAATAGTGATAAAGGGTTACCATCCATCCTCTCAATAACTAGGCAATTACCATTGTTGCCTAACAAATTGTGAAAGATAATTAGATTCTAATGCCTATCTCAGTTAAGCAATCCCTAGAAGAAAGTTCGCGACACATAATAATAATAATAACAATAAAAAAGGAAAACAACATACCTGGTACCAGGAAAAAGAGGCCGTAAGGTGAATAACTCAGCCATGATTGCACCCATCGCCCACATATCTGTAATCAAGGAGAAAAAAAGGCATAATTATCAGTTCTGTGTATATGATATTGAAAGGGCTGTCACCCCCATCCTTAAAAGGTAGCAATATTGATTACATAGAAACCTTACCAACTTTTGAAGTATATATGAATGATTGAAGAAGTACTTCAGGGGCACGATACCTGAAATACAATGAATTCAAGGCTTAGATAGTTGTAACGAAGAACGGAAGAAGAAAAACCATTGACTTCTCAAAGCATCAAACCTACCAGCGTGTTGAGACATACTCCGTGTATGGTGGATGTGAACTGATTTCACGTGCAAGACCAAAATCAGCAATTTTGATTATATCTTTAGTAACCAACAAATTTTCTGGAAAGAAAAGGGCAGTTAGTTACAGAATATTTCTTTGAATAGATGTAAACAAAACTGAACATGATTTTTCTTTGAATAGATGTAACAACAATGACCATGAATTTTATAGACAAAAACCGAACACAATACCTGGCTTTAGGTCACGATGAAAATATCCACGCTGGTGCATGTATGCAAGACCTTGGAAGACTTGGAAGCACCAATTTCTGATTTCAACTTCTGAAAAAAGCTTTTCCCTATCTTTCATAAGTTGGTAAAGGTTGCACTCCTGGAACAATTTATTGTTTCCAAAAAAAAAAAATATTAAACCTCCATCGATCAAAGAGCAATATATAAGTAGAACAAAAATACAATCCAATCACTTACCATATATTCAAACACAAAGTAAAGAATATCATTTTCCCTGATGACTTCCTTAAGCTTCACAATATTGGGATGATTCATTCTCCGCAGTGACTGTTTAAAAAAAAAAACTATTATGCATATGACATAAACAACTAGGAGCATAAAACAGAACAAAGTGACTTGTATTACCTTAACTTCTCTCAGGTTCACACACTCTTCCCATGAGTAATATTTCTTCTTCATTTTCTTTATTGCAACCTTCAGAACAGACAACATTATTTTGAAAAGGTAATATCATAATCAACATCTTAAGAGAAGAATGTTCTTATAATTCAAAATAAATAAAATCCCAGGCATACTCACAACTTCACCAGACAACTTATTTATAGCTCGCCACACACTACCAAATGTTCCATCACCAACTTCCTTAATTAGCTTGTACCTAACATCATCCAAAATTTTGATCAGCATAAATCACCATGCCGGAAACAAATATTGTCTAGCACATCACATGTTAAACAACTTACCTCTCCATTTTCTTGCGGAACAAAAGAAGCCCTTCCTTTATTCAAGAGATCTATAAGAACCAACGATAGACATGTGACATTTATCTTCAGCAGAAGATTGCTAGTATTAAAAACTATAAAACATAAACGAACTGCCTTGCTGGTCAGCTGAATCCACCATTAATTTTCTCTGGCAACATGCAAGGGCACAAAACCAGAACTTTTACGATGGATGGGCTTCACAGCCTTATTTGGTACTAAACCCACAGCTTGAAGACTAAAACAAGGCATCCACAGAAGGTACAGATGTGCTCCACAAAACATACTGATACGAACCGACCAGAATGCTTGCCCCAGCCAACAGGAAGGACCCCAAGATACACTCACTCGGTTCAAAAGCTTAATTGCAGTTAACTCATCTATGCTAAATAGAAACTGTTGCAGAATGCTCAGTAAACCAATATCTCGACATTAACCAGTACCCATCAGGAGCAATAACAAAACATTAACTAAGAGCTACAGTCTGCTAATGCTTAGTAAGCAACCTTCAACTGTTTACTGCAAGAGTTCAGCCCTGTGATAATAGAAGAACAAAAAGAAAATAACGAAGAGGTTAGAAAACAAACAAATTGTTCGCAGATATGGTAAAAGATAATTGAAAAAGATAACCATGCAGAACACATTTTGTACCTGGAAGGCGTTTTCTCAAAATTTGTGACTGGATGTTGTATCAGCAATGCACTGCCATTAAAAATACTTAGAATGTACCTATCTTATCTTAGTCAGAAAGAGATGAAAATATTGCTTACTTGTATAAGTGCGCTAAAGATCCAACACCTATGTCAGAAATAACATGCATTACGCCTCCTCTGTTGAGTATTAAAAAGAGACTGGGCACTAAGTGCAATTGACAAAAGAAACCAAAAGAAAATCTCCATGGACGAGAAACCGCCAGTCGAGTACTTCTTGGAATGAGAACACCCGGAAAAGGTAGCAATTTGACCAGAAGCACATTTGTTCCATGTCTTCAAAAGGAAACTAAATCCCTTTAAATCCAAGCCCGGTGCAATCTAACATTAAAACAATATCAATTGAAACTTACATAAAGTTTGCTCTTACAAAAAACAAATAACCCAAATACACAGAAAACTGCTACCAGAAAATGAAAAGCAGTACAAGATCATAAGAAAATTAATGAACAATCCTTAACCCAAACTTATGGCTCCTGCGTTGAGAGTACAGCATAACTCAGAAAAAGATACGCACTAATTCAAGCATTTGGCATACAACAATGTACAAAAAGTGGAATAATATTCATCTTAGAAAGCAAATTCTCAAGAAAAGAGCTGAGGCTAGCGAATTCAAGCAATATGCAATTACCGATTCACAACTGGCAGCGACTCGTCAAATCACAAAGAATCAATCCAAGATAACAACAATTCCTATTTCCGGATTATAAACCAAACAAGCAGGAAACCCCGAGAGACAAACATCACAGCAAAAGAAAAGAGCAACGAATCAATTCAGGAAAGAAGATCAATAAAACCCTAGGTAATTTTCTGATAAATCAAACAAGCAAACCTTAATCGATTAAATCAACCTAAACAATTACGAGGCCAAACGAATCCCCAATATTGAGACAGGCGACAAAACAAAAAAAAAATAAAGAAAAATAGATCCAATCACAAAAATCCCTAACCCTAAACACGAAAGAAAACAAAAGAAAAGAGAAAGAGGATATCAGATCGGATCAGATCTAGGTCAAAAGAAATCGACAGAGAGAGAGAGACCTGAAAACTAACCGGCATAAGCACCGTCGCCAAGGACGGAAAGAGGTGGAATCCAGAGCTTCGCTATTTCTCCTCTCTTCCTACGGAGCAAAAAATAAAAAATAAAAACCCTCTCTCTTCGTGTTTTCGAATACGAAGCGAAATATCTAATCTTCTTATTATTGTTGTTGTTGGGAAGGAAGTTTCTCTCGTGTGAACCAAGGAAACGCCTAATAATTTTAGGGGTATTTTTATTTTGTTTACACGATTCCATCCCTCCTATTTATAGTCCCCTCGATTCCCCAATTCTCTCTCCCCCATCCCCGTTTGTTCCGTCTGTTTCTCCTCTACGCTACGCCCTACTCTGTTATGCTACGCTCGCTCAGTTGTCTTCATCCTTCCTCACATCTCCGTTTGGTTCTTGATTGGGACAATCAACTCCCACGTGTCTCACGCCTTTTCCTTTTCTGCCCTTATCATTTTCTTTTTTTGGATAAAGTCTTTCCTATCAAAATTACTTCCACAATTTTTGTTGCTTTTCTTCGTTTGGTTCGTTGTTGATTTAGTTAATTAATTAATAAATTTAGTAAAATTATAAACTATTAAATCTTCTAGACTTTTTAAGTTTACCTTTTTAATTTGAATAATAAAATAATTGACAATGAATAGGTGACCAACCTATGATAATAATTTGTATTACCTTGTATACAAGATATAATTAAAAGCAAAATACATTTGATTTACAATCTCTGTAATTTTATTTGTCTTTAAGTAATACTTTATATTGTTTTCAATTAACCTTTGTAGATAAGTTTTGTTCTCCTAATGAATTAAGTGATCAAATTTATCTAGTGAAATTATAAACAATAGATTAATTTTTACATAATACTTGAAAAATACTCTAAATTATTTAATAGAATTCAAATAAGTACTTTTTTATTATGTTCAATCATCTTTTCATATTTTTATTTTAGAGCAAATAGACATTTATAATTAATGAATAATTAATTATTATTAATCAATATTACTTGTTATTTTATATACATTGATGCTTATGTGGAAGGTAAAATCATTATGTCATATGAATATATCAAGTCAATATTAATTATGAAATGTCAATATAGTATCGAATATAAAATGATAAGTCACATTTTAACTAACAACATATAATCAATCATTAATTATGAAAGAGTTTATTTAATTCAAAATAAAATTATAAAGATTTGAATAAATGTAATAAAAGAATAATAATTTATTTAAAATTTTTTAAATAATTTTAAAATTCTTTTTAATATTATATCATTAATTTTTGAATTGAAAATATTTTGATAATTTTATTGAGTAAAATTAATTGTATAATTTTTTTCTAAAAACATATTTTATTCATAAATAATGGAGAAAAAATACATAATCTTTGAATAAGAAAAAAAAAAAAAAAAAAGAGAAGCTCCACATAAAACGATGGAAAAGAGTTGTAGTTTAAGTTTGGTGGGTGGCAACGTATTCGAACTTATCCTGGGTCAGCTCTTATTTCCAGCAAACGGAAAATTATTAAATATATTGAGAAATAAAAAAAAGAAAATTCGGTGAGTGTTGGTGCGGCTTTCAGATTTGGTCATAAGCTGGCGCCACGTGTCCAACCAAGGATCCTAGGTGTACCATACAGAAGGTCGGCTGTCACCTGCCTTATGTGGATTGAGTCATCTTTAACTCCAAGCAACAATTTGGTCCCCTTCTTTATCCACATTCACAAATTCACCCTTGCAGTTTCGGCCCAATTTCCTATTATGATTAATAGGCCCAATCCAAAAAAAAAAGGCTAATATTTTGTATTCTATTATTTATGTTTTAATTTGAGATAATTTTTTGTTTGGTATGATAATTTGTGCATATTTATTAGTATTAGATTATTGTCTATTTATTGGTTAAAAAAAATTATTTTCTAGTTATAAGAAGGTCAATTTTCTAAACAATTTTCAGTGCAAATTAAAATATAAAAAAACTTAAAATAAATTCAATAAACTTTAAATATTTTTTCCACGTCTGTTATTTTGTTCCTTTTTGTTTTTTATAGATATTAAAATAATAACTTTAAAGTTTGATATATTATATATTAATTTTTTAAAAAATTTATAATATAAATGTTAAAGATAAATTTATAATTAATAATAAAAAGCAAGAATATGTGTTTAAAAAAACACTATATTTTAAGATATTTAAAAGAAAATGATAGAGAAAAGGAGAAGTAGTATATGCATTCCAATTTGTCATTTAAGGTTATTGTAAAGCTCTTGTTTTTTTTCCTCTATAGTTTCCTGTTAATATTTTTTTTCGATTAATATCTTATAGATAATTTTTTTTAATTAATATCTTATAGATAATTTTTGTTTATGTAAGAATTAAGGTGTTAATTTTACTCAATAAAATTATGAAAATATTCTCAAATTTAAAATTAACCTATTTATTCGAATTCTAAGTTACCCAAAATCCAATACATGAGAACGGATAGGTGAGTTTTAAAAATGAAGAAAATAGAATTGGGCATATCATGGCTTCAACAAAGATATAAACGACGTGCAGGTGGATCACTGCATCATCCTCCAGTTGTCCAGATTGACTTGGGTAAGGCGGACCTCTTGCGGAAGAAGATGGTACTTGATCTCGAGGTTTTCGAAGATTTTCTTCAGCTCGAGAATGAGCTCTGTGATCCGATTGCTGCGCTCTCCATAATTCTGATGATTGATCGTGTGTTGGACGCATAAGCTCATCTTCAGCTTGTTAAGATTCTCTATCTGTTTCACTATCACTGCGTGCTTCGGGTTCCAATACTTGGGCTTGCTCTCGATGTATCTGCACCAAGCTCAAAGTTTGTAAATTATAACTGAGTTTTTTAGTTTTAAACCCTAATCGACAATGTCAAAGTTGCATGTAACATACGCTTGGATTGCCTTCTTCAGTGCCATGATAGTCTCCAGGGACGTGGAAATGTCAATCTGGAAATCGACCGTATCACCCATTTCTGGACTTCGGTAGAAGTTGCTGATTGGCTTCGAGAGCAGGACCCAATTCGGATAATAAATCTTCTCCATATCATATCGAAGGAATACGGTAGTCAATATATTCATTTCCTCCACAATCATCTATCCATGAAAGCAATCAAGTCATCTATTAGGATAATAAATTTCCATACGCATAAACAGGTGAAGTGATATGGAAGAAACATGCACGTACCTGAACACCGTCGACGACGCAGCGGTCGCCAATATCGAAAGGATGCATGATGAAGATGAAGACAATGGATTCAAACACCATCTTACAAGTGTTCTGGAACATGACCCCGGCAACAACTAGCTGTGTTAAGACAAGAAACACTATCCTATATGTTGCTAC
This sequence comes from Theobroma grandiflorum, assembly GCA_036013995.1. Lineage (NCBI taxonomy): Eukaryota > Viridiplantae > Streptophyta > Magnoliopsida > Malvales > Malvaceae > Theobroma > Theobroma grandiflorum. The sequence continues at coordinate 487,054 of CP142131.1, read as the reverse complement.
CTCCATTACCAAGAGAGATACCACGACTATGATCACGACGACCACCGCACTTGCTAGCTTATGGAGTTGTTGCACAGCTGTTTTGGTATCATTCAGCGAATGTGCTAGAAATTTTCGTTCAAAATAAGCTCGAACCTGGACGTTAATGGCAATATATATATATATATATATATACATTTTCGTTAAGTATGTCAAAGAACAAAAGCACCCTGATCGATAAAACGAGTAATTAAGGCAAGCAGGACTGACCACCCAATTTCTAAAGGAAGATTTTGAAATTCGTCCGGTCTCGAGAGCTCCTTCAAATAGTGGGAATATCGTGTAAACTTCAACCCCCTTCAGGAATCTCATTAGATCTTCCTCTTCAATATACCTTTAATTAGAGAAACCGATGGGCATTCACCTTGGTGACACATAAAGGTTAAATTATATATATGTGCATATGATAAGAGTATATACATGTATGTACGGAGGTGCTGAAACCACATATAGCTAGCAAGTAAAGAATTCAGCTGCAGAATGTGGACTAAGCTCACTGGTTGGTGCCCATGGAGTATGGGCCACTTAAACTCACCAAGAGTGGTGCAGAAAGGAAATTAAAGGAAGTTCGTTGACTCGATTTCATTATCAAAAGGTACACATACTCATCAATCATTTTGAAGGAGAAAGGCATGCGCTGGCTATGGCGCCATACCGACCATCAAGTATTACTTGTGGTATGCGTTAGGACCACATCAAAAGAAGCACTCACTCTACAATGAGCATGAGTTGTCTTTGTCGCTACTCAGTTGGCTGTGATCAGCCCTGGTCTGATCAGTACGAAAACGTGGATATACATTCAAACCGACTTGATAAACTGTTGCTATTTCTGGCATGGTCTACCCTTTACGGCTGCTTTCAGTATTGGGGCCACTTGTGTTATAACAGAGAAACAAAGACCACGTGCAAAAATATAAGGGAGAGAGTTCATTAGACGTAGGGTGAAGGTAAAAGTATAGTTTAATACGTGATTAGTTTTTCTGTAGGGATGTCGATGGATAAATTTAATTGAATATTTTATATTATTTGATTTGATTAAATAATTATATTCGTGTAAGATTTAGACAATAAAACTGTTAGATATTTTGTAAAGTTTATACTTCACATTATTTAGGAACACAAAATGTTAGTATTTTATATAAATAAAGTTATTATAGACTTGTTGTAAGTAACAAAGGAAAATGGACTTATGCGTATTCGAGATTAGACCAAACTTTGAGAAAATATGGATTTCTCCTCCTACACCTCAGTTCTCATGCTTTCCTTTGTTGATAATATTAACCTAATTTGCTAATTATGGTCCATTTTTAGACTTGAAAGGCTGAATTCAAGAATGAGATTGTTCATGCAGTTAAAGAACTAAACATGTATTCATGCATGCAAGAAAGGGATCAGATATAGGGGAAGAGATGTGTTTACTTGGCACCCGGCTTAGCTACGTTCTTGAAGATCCTTTGCGCGGTGTTTCTAGCCTCCCACTCACTAGTAATCTCCGACTCCGCCTTTCCAAAATCGTCTACCGTCGTCGAAATAGTCGATAACCCTGAAGACATCACGTAGCTTACCAGCCTCTTCACGCTCCACGCAGAGGCTGGCCTCTCCATGCTAAGCTCCCTTAGCTTTTCCATGTCAATTTTTCTCGATCCGAACTTCTTCGACTTGTAGATATTTCTCGCTTCTTTCCACTTTTTCTGCTTCCAGTTTGATGGCAATGACTTGGATTCGCTTAGGCTATGATGCTGTTCATGCATTATGATTTGCTCGTCCATGGGCGGACCCGAGAGCGTATCCAAGATGTAGTGGTGGAAGACACTTTCCTTCATTCGATCAAAGTACGTTGTCACATGGAAAGATGAGGCCAGCATTTTGACCAACACGATCTTGATAAGCCATATGATAGCACCGAGCAACACAGCTACTAACGCTTGAAACACCTTTCTGAGCACCTTGTTTTCCTTGCTGTGAACTTTGGTGTCGAACATGAAGGTGTATGAAAGAAGGACTTGGCCTAACCAGATGCAGTTTTGGATGCTCTTCCTTAGTCCATAGACGAAGTAGAGCACTTTCTCTCTAAGCATGAAGTTTCGTTCAATGAAAAAGACAGCGAGAGCAATCAACCATCCGGAAACTAGGCGGCCGCAGAAGGTCACCAACACCATAAGGCACCATTTCCAGATCTCAAGCCCCCACGAACGCTTTGTCTTGAGAGATTCTATCGTGAGAGAAGAGATCAAGCACGTCGCTATAACGAAAAACAGAACCCATTCAGTCAAGAGTCTCCAGTTCATCTTTTTCTTCATCCTCTTTTGGTGTCTTTTTTGCCCCTTTTCTCCACCATCTTCGTCAAACTCATCGTTCCACTCCGCTTCATCGTCATCGTCATCGTCATCCTCATCTGATGAAGATTGGTGGATGTCGTCAAGCAACGGTTCAAGATCTTTGGACTCAGGGAACCTTTTCTGGGGATAATTATACTCAAGAAATCGAGCTTTGGGTTTGGAGACGCTGAGGCGGCGTAGAGTTTTTGCTCTCGTGGGAATTTGGGGCTTTGTTTCTGCAGCCGCTTGGCCGTCCTTGAGCTCGGTTTCCATTGATGGACTTACAGGGCTTCCTTGGTCCATGATGACAACCACCTGATCAGACTTTGCCCTTTTCTCCATTTCCGGCTTAGTGCAACTTGACCCCAACTCCTCTCTTAATATTTGCAGACAAAAGGCTACCAATTTACACTACTACTTCATCCCATTTCTGGGGCTTCATCCCTACAAGTATATATAAAGCTGCAATCCCACTATGATTGTGTGGTTAAAACTTAAAGGCATTGGAGCTAAAGATGAAAGTGAAATATGGGAAACAAAATCATTATAAGCAACTCGTTCTTGTTTTTATTCTTTTTTGGAAAATTTATATGTTTAATTAGAATTTAAATATAACTTAATTACTAAATTTATGACCTCATAACTTAGATTGTTAATTTTTAATTGACTCTTTACTAAACTGTATTAAAATTATTTAAGAAATTAATTCACTCCCTCTTCCTGCAGTGCTATGTAGCTTTCAACATAGGATGGTGGTTTCTTAAGGCCATTAGGAACGAGAAGAATGTAGAGAGAAAGTGGGCAAACGAAAATGATACAACTTTTAAGAATTATGAATGATATTGTAAGCGAAAGGGATATAATGGGAGGTTTTAATTGGATGCACTGTCCCGACAAGCAAATTGGAGGAGGGTGGTGGACTGGTGGGGGTGGGGGAGCTAGAAATGATTTTTGGGAGCAAAAAGGGAAAGAAAACAGAGTTCCAAGAGGAAGTCAAAGCAGCGTGATAGCAAAGGCGAAATAAGATTGTAACTTCATGAGAACTGTAGACTTGGGTTTTCAACATGAAGTAAAGCCATAAAATTTGTAAGCAAAACGAAAGAAAATGAAACAAGTTGGAAAAGCAGCCAGCAACAGCACCCCTGGCCTTCCTCCAACGCCTTGTCATTGTTCTCACCCTTCACTGACATTATTTTTTTGGAAAGGTGATTTTATTTGCCTCAATGGCTCATATGCCATTCCAAGTCTCTTGCTATTTGCAATAGACTTTTCATGATACATTATCATGGCCCGGGCATTTGAAAGTAAAGATCTTACAAAAGCATCGCGCCAAAATCATTGGTGGCGATAGACATGAATCCTCTAATCCTAATCAAGATAAGGAGAACAATAAAAGCTTGCACCTAAGCCAAGAAAAACAAAGCGGAGAACCAGATCCAGTGCCCTTCACAAAAAGGGAAGCACTGCCCTTACAAAACTCACAACTCTTCACTGATTTGTCAAAGTGGTGCCGCGAATGAGTTCCATTGGCTTCACAAGCCTGTAAAAAAAGCTTGAAGAACAACTGCTGGTTCATGGATTTATGGTTCTTCATCTCCTCTGTGTAAAACTAAAGAATTTGATGGCAAGTCGTAGTACTAGGAGAAATTTGATGACAAGTCGTGTAAAACTAAAGCTAATTAATTAAGTACAACAACGAGGAGTCAAGAAGAAAAGACAAAAGAGTTAGTGCAACTCAACTTCTCCTCTTGTCTACGGGGAAAGTTAACAAGTTGTAGTACTATTTTAAACTTCCTACAAGTACTAGGGCCTGGGGCAGATAGAGACCGGCCATGGGCCGATAGTGGGCAAAGTACTGCACCCTCTGTTCCCCGTTCAAGTATGGGATTGGGTGTATTGATTCAATGAGCTCTTGCTTGCGAACGTTCCAGGACTAATGGTCCAAAGTTCAAGTATGGCTTCGGCTGTATTTGTAACTTTCATGAGTAAATTTTTACCCTATTTTCATTAAAAGAGGAAAGAAAGCAGAAATACCATAACTATTTCAGAAAGCAGAAGTAGTTTTCAATAGACATATAAAATCACAATTGGGGAGGAAGTGACTTTCACTTTTAAATACTTTGACATCCACTGATTATCACAGTTTAACAACATACAAAAGACCAAAAAAGAAGGCCAAAAAAGGATAAAAAATAAAAAAGAAAATAAAGATAGTATACCAGGGCTGTGTACAGATGCCTTGCAAAGAATATATCTATAAAATTAACAAAAATCATATTATTTGGGGGAGGCTAACTCTTCAATTTGACGAATATGAATTTAGAGATTCTTGATTTCTTTCGATATCTAATCTCCGTGTTGCAGTATGGAACTTCCTTCCATCAGCTCCTACCACTTGCTCTTGGAACAATAATTATACATAAATAAACCAGGCAAGAGACTTGTCACCGTGACTTGGCTTGGGATCATTATGTCATCTTGAACTGCTGTTAGAGGAAAACCAGAGCTTTTTCTGGCATATCAATATCTTCTCCTTCTCCACACCATATTCAGTGTCTTCTTTATGGCATCCCCACCTCAAGCCCTTAGCAATGGTGGCAATGGCATCAACAAAATAGCTGGATTCTCGTATCAATGCATACCCGTTAGGACGCAGAATACGATCCATCTCCAAGAGCACGTACTTCATATCACACCTGGGGAAGCAACAATGATTTACAGAACATGTGGCAACAGTTAGAAAATCCCTATTTAATCAGTCATAGTACATCATCTCAGTCAATTAGCATGCATTTGGATAACTACCTATTTAATTTTCTGAATTTGAACATAAAACCTTTGAAGTGTTTGTTATGTCATGCCAGACACACAAAGGTTTCAGATATAAACTAGTTCTGGCATACAGAATATGAACACAAGTACAAATTTCAAACCAAGATTAAGATGATTTGATTGTGTTCGCAAATGGGTCCAATTTGTCTACTTCACTGAAATATTAAATAACCAGGATTCAAAACACTTGACAAAATTTTTGCTTTGACACAAGTTCATATCATAATGGTCAACCTCAACCAAGTAGCTTACCTACTTCTATTCTGCCTTTTCACCTAATTTTCGCAGACACAAGACAAATCTATGCCCTCCGTTCATGCAACATTGTCAAATATCAACTGTATGAAATCAGACAACGGCCGTGCCAAATGCAAATCCATGTAGTTGTAAATTGTAATAATAATCTAAAATATTCCAACCCAGAATAAAGTGCAAGACATAAAGAATCCATTAGAAGTACCATTGAATCTGGAAAACATCAAATGGGAACATAAGCCCAATGCCTACCTCTGGCTCTCGGCACTGAAGAGACCATCAAGGTGAAGGAGATCATATGTCCGAGGATATGTCGAAAATGCTTCACACCTGCGAAAGAGAAAACAAATTAAACACCATGAAAAACTGAGCATCAAAAGAGCAAGCATGTTACAGTCTCAGAGCTAGACTCCCAACGCAAACCAAAGTATCAAAGTTCATATATATGTAATTGAAATTACCAATCATGATAAGTTCCAATAAGGCCCCGATCATAAACCACAGGTAGTGTGTTGGCAGCATAGGAAGAGACAACATTCATGACCCACAGGGGATCATCAATAAGAGCTGCAGCAAAACCTCCATAAACCGTATTCATGTCCATTACATTTCTTATCTTATCAGTCCCAATTGCAGAGAGTAACTTTTTGTAGTGCTTGGCCCGCACCTTCCACTTGCTGTCATCATGCTTTAAAGTACTGGCGCTCCCACCAGGAACATCAGAAATGCGTTCAGGGGCAACTTCCAACCTCTCTGGCCACTTTGGCAGGGATTCCAAGGCAGTTTTCTTAAGTTTTGGGCTTGGAACTACGACACATGGACGGAGTGGAGTGTACCATGCTGAATCTGGTTCAAGACTGTCATCACACTTGGCTGGGTAGGCGTCTGGATCAGTGAGCTTATCATAGCAACTATTATCTGAAGATTTCTGCCACACAGCAATATCATCCTTTTTGGCATACAATTTAAAGCACATTGAAGTCAACAAGTCCTCCAACTTCTCATAATCAGATTTCTGCTCTTCCACAGTTGTATTCCAACCACGCCACCGGTTTTCATAATTTACAGGAGGACCAGACAAGACCCAGAAACCACCAGGACGGAGTATGCGATGAACTTCAAGGAGATAAATTCCACCTGAAAGCAAGAGCATCTATCGTTTAAAAACTGCAAGTGGCAACCAAATGAAGGTTCTTACTTGGTGCCCGGTGGATATCATAACTGCAAGATAATGTTAGTTCATATGAATCTATATTCAAGTTTAAGGAGAGTTGAGGAAATTCACTTACCAAATTCAGTCCATGGGATAAGGCATCTTGAGCAATGAGCCATATCAAATGAATTTGAAGGGAAAGGAAGGCGCTGGGTAGAAATGACACCAAGGATTGCAGGTATTCCACGTTCCAATGCAAACTGGACCTGAGCTTCATGATTATCTCTTGGAGCAAGAGAAACTGTCAGAATTCCACGATCTAATAGATCACCTCCCCAACTTGCGACCTGGATATAAATAAATCAAAAGAATTTAAATTTAGAAATGATCAAAGGCAGAGAACAGCAAGGGGAAGTGAGATGCAAAGAGATGGACAATCAATTTCCTCCCATATGTCAATTGAAAATAGAAAACAGAAAATGCAACTCACCCCACAACCAGTATCAATGGCAGTTCGAACTGTACCATCTCTCATTTCAGGGATCAAATCTTGCATCAAGTCCACATATGCACCAACTCCTCTGGGGAACATAGTACCACCACCAGGAAACAGGAACTTATCCCCTTGTTTCCTCAGCCAGTTCTGATTAGACTTCTGCTTGTTGATCCAATCATATGGGACGTTCCTGAAACCAGATCAACATATACTTCAAATAAATGGATAAATAAATAATTTAACAAAGCAGTTGACACTCCCATTATAAATTAGCAAGCCAGAAACAAGCTATAATACCTGTACCAACATTCATGCCGGCTCTTTGGCCATGTGATAGGTGGCTTATACCCATCAGGAGGTGGAACCAAGCATTCCTTCCTCTCAAACGCTGGAGGACAGTGACGTTCCAAGAAAGTAAGGCGATGAATACCATATTTCTTCCACCTCTGTAGCGATAAGCATACCTCATCAGTACAACATTCTAACTTAAGCAGCCTGTAAAATCATTAATTGAATGATCATGTCTTACCCTGGGATCTGTGCATGGAGTGTAGTCTTGATAATCAATACCGCATTCCTGGAAGGTGATGGTTTTGATTTGAAGGGGGTTTATTGAAGATTCCTTAGGAGAAGGAACAGCCTTGGAAACATCCTGGACTGTCTTGCCCTCCAAGTTATTTTTCTCAGAACAGAAGATTCCACCAAGGTAGAAAGAAAACCCACATAGCACAATAACCAGTAATGTTGCAGGGAAAACCTTGAAACCTTTATCAGGTTGGGAATGATATTTTCCATCTTTGTGCTTCATGATTTCAGAAATAATCAATTACTGTCATATCAAAAGCCACCAATCAGTCAAAGCAGACAGGAATTTTATTTTATTCTTTTGCAATGACAATGCTCCACACTCCAAAATCAACAGTCTGTAATCCTACAAATCAGTTTAAAACAAAACAGAAAAGCTCTGGTTTTGCTAAAATAGGAATTGCATCACTTCACCTTTGCTTATGTATAAAGTAAAGAAATCAACAAAAAAAAAAATTTGCATCACAACATCACAAATTTAATCTTCACAGGTACAGGGAAACAAGAAATTAGATCCAGTTAAAAAAAATTGTTCTGCATAAGCTCTAAAGGGACATCAGATACTTATGAAAATTAAAGAAAATCCATTAATATATAACATGCCTGCACGTAGTGATGGTTTGATTTTACAGTTGAGAATAACAAAAACAGGAAAAATGGCCAACTAACAGATGACGCAATTGCAACAGAAGTGGCTTTTTAGGAGGGATCCAAGTAATGGGTACAAAAGGTATCCATCAACCCAGAAGAGAATGGAAAGGGAAAGCAAAACCATGCCACTGCTTCAAACAGCAAAAATTAAATTTAATGTAAGATCCTGCAAGCAATCCTGACCATAAGACAAGACCTTGAAAGCTGTAAATCTCGAAGATCTAATGCCAACTACTACCAACATTTAATCCTTTACATGTCACTTTGCCTTTATATCTTTCACATGATATGGGGACCCAACTCATATCGAACTCAGCCATACTAACATGGTCCCATTCATTCTCTATTGCTAATACTCTTTTCCCACCGAGTCAAAAAGGCAGCAGGGAAGCTATGGATTTCCTACCCAGCATGGAAAGCAGAAAAGGAAATACCAATTAAAAGTAAAGGAAATAGAGAAACACAACATGTAGTTTTCTAATCATTTCCTTGACATGGAAGAAAAGGTTGAATGATTTCATTGTCAGTGCAGGCCAACAGCTTTTTTTTTCTCACCGGAATTATCAATAGCTACATTGACCTCATGAACAACAAGTAATCAATTAACCACATGCAAAAACCAAACAGTTTCGATGCATTATGCATACCCTTCAAAGCAAAAGTATGAAAATTTGCAGCAACAAGACATGGGAAGCACCCAGAAAACAAAGCGAAGAAGAAAGGAGCAAGGAAAGAGAAAAGATTTTGTTTGACTACTGATTTGAATTAATATTGATAAACAACTACAAATAGTAATTTAGAGGTGGGTAGTAAAATGTGGAAGAGAGAAGAACCACAACGTCATGTCTTTAAGGTAAAAACCAAGTCTTTGCCAAGTGATTAACTAAAGATAGGAATTCGATACAGAAAACAAGCCTCACCAGTAAAAAAAGGGTCAGATCTCTTGAGGCAATGGAAGACGTAAAAGCCCAAAAAGAGAATTACAGAAAGCAAGAACAAAGCAAACAGAAGGAAGAATGAGGAGATATTAACAGGACAAAAATAACAAGCAGAGAGATCTGACAAGAGAACCCAGGAAAAGCAACACCAAGTACGAAAAGAATTATACACTATAGCAAAGAAAAAGAGAGAGATTGTCTTTGGATTTGGTTTCCTGTACCTCCTCTCAATCTCTTCAATTACTCTGTGTGCCTCAGTTACAAAAGAAGTAATGAGAAAGGGTGGTGGGTTCTGTTGTTGAAAGTAGAAAAACAAATAAAAACTCTCCCTTTCCAAAGGAGAAAAACAAGAGAGAGAGAGAGAGAGCGCCCTGGAGTTGGGACAAAGGGATGTAAGAATTAAACTCACTAAGATCTCGCTACAACCTTAAATAATGTGGGGATGCTCCCCTCTACTTCCTCGCCCTCTGTTTCTGCCTCATTGTCCACCCTCTCCCCTCGCTTTCCTACTCTCCTTCCTCCTTCACTCCACTCTCTCTCTCATTTTTTTTCCTTTATTTAATTTCACTATTTTATTTTATTTTTTTCTTTTATAGTAAAAGGGTGTTGAAGATCTTATCTTTGCATGTCACGTAAGGGTTCAAGCAGCTGAGTACGATAGAAAGAGAATCTCGTTGCCTTGCTCTTGTTCATGTTCATGCTAAGATTTTTAAAGGCAGCCAGCCATGGCTTCTAATTTGGCTTATGCCCTGATTCCTTCACCCCTCTTCGAGGGTCCTTGTAAAGATTCTTCTCTCTTTTTATCCCTGACAATTCCACCACTGCATCCTTCACTTACATCGAGTTTTAACAAATAATAATCTAATTTTGTACACAGTATTAGGCTCTTTTTTAACAAGTAAAATGAAAAAAGAATAGAAGAGGGCCCCTTGGCTGTGCTGTGTAGTTTGTTATGGATATGGTCCTAACGCAAAGGCACACAGCAAATCCCATCAGGGCATCCGTAGGATAAACCTTACACCCACGTTACCTGTGACGGACCGTCGGTGCAGCACCGGTATTCTATATTTTATTTCTATTATACAAATTATAAGTTAATTAATTAAGTGTATATAAACATATATATATTCAAAGAGACAATATTTCAGATAAATGTAATAAAAATAGAACGAGTACATTTGTTAACATATTAATGGTGCATGAATTATAAAAGAATGTAAAATAAATTAATTTTATTATCAGCGTAACTTTTTGTTTATAATTAGAGTTATTATTATTAAATTTATAAATTAAAAGACAAAAGGGTTTTAATTTTGGGTCTTGGTATTTGTGAGCATAAAGTCTGAAAACGACGAAGGCAGAATCCTTGACTGGTGTTAGTGACTTTGTGTGTATTCTATTATTATAATAATTAAGTGTGTCTGGCATCGTTTTGTCAAACACTTTGACGCACCGCCCCTCTGCTTTTCTAACTCATTCGATGTTACACCTGACCAGATTCCACCACCGTTTTAAACAAAACCGTTGGATAACTAACAGAGAAATGAAGATAAAACCATCGTAAGAATTTCTCTTTCTTTTTATTTTCCAATTGGTTAATCGATGGTCCCACAAGGAAAACAATTTCCTACCTCAAATTTTGAACCCTATTGACTTTAACATTTTTGTTAATTTCTTGTCCATAGCTTTTGACTATTATCTCCTAATTGACTTTATAAATCATGATATATCAATTATTTAATTTGTTTTTATTTTTTTTCTACATTTAATACTTTGGAGTGGAAATAAAATGTAAAAGATAAAAATTTAATATATTTTTTAAAAAAATTATAATTTTGTTATTCATAAAAAAAATTAAGAGTGTGATTTATTAACATGAAATAATGCGTATGTCACATATACACTTTTGTTATTTAAAATATATGTTTATAGAGAAAGATTATTACTTATAAGTCTAATGATTGATCTCATTTTTTAGTGATAAGATATCCATGCAATTTTGCCTTACTTAATTCTGTGGTGTCTCATTTGCATTAATTCTTTCATTTACAAAAAAAAAATGAGTCTACTTTAATATAAATTTATCTTAATTTTGATATTTTGTGAGAAGTCTCATAATATTTTTTATCTAAAAAAAAACCCTATTAAATGAAAAAAAAAACTTTACTTATAAATTCAAGACACATTTAATATTTTATTTATATGAGATCATGTTATGCAAATATTGAATTTTAATTGAAGATATTATAATTCATATTTTTTATAAATAATAATAATAATTTTTTCATAAATTAAGATTTTATATTTATTTTTATCATATATATATAGTAGATAGTAAATAACCAAAATAATAATTGTGTGAAAAATTTTAAAAAATAGAAATGTTTGGTATTTTCCCAAAAGCGGTGTAACCCAGTTTACGACTCATTTCCGAAATGAGAGGAGACCTTGTTTTGCGATCAGACCGACGCACGCCTTTGTCTTTTTCTTTATTAAAAAATAAAAAACATACTTTTTAACAGCTAAGAATTTTTTCTTTAAAAAGAAAAAAAAAATAAGAATCTCTAAATCACCGACATTTGTCTGTTATTGACTTTATTCCTTGCTTTTGTATTATCCTCCACACGTAAAAGGCACAGTCAAATGTTCGTTAGATCCCCATCTCCATGCCTAAGTATTTCCGATAAGTTTCAATTATTATAATTCATTAAATTATTACTCTTTTCATCTAAATTATAAAAAAAGAATCAAATTTTAATATAAAATAATGTGGAAATTCGCTGTTCCATCTTTATGAATAAATTTATTAATTAGAAGTCTAGGCAGCGCGTGTTGACGAAGCCAATGAAACTGCTCACTGCCGACAGGTTCAAAGAACACGGAATCTGATGAAAGACCAAAAACTAGGATGTATTAAAAATATACTCTTGTTTCTCACCTCTTTCTTTATTTATCTATTAATAAATGAAAATTTATAAAATTAAATGCCAATTTTCAACTAATTTGATACAACGGTGTTATATTGTAGTAAATATTTTTGAAGGATTAAAAGAGACATAATGTTAAATAATTTTTTAAATTATTTAAAAATATTTAAATAAATTGTTATTCTTTTATTGTATTTAATCAAATTTCATATTTTTATTTTAAATCATGTAAATTATTATAATTAATAATTAATTAATTATTATTATTAAAAATATTACTTGTTATTTTTTATCTGTACAAAAACTTAAATCCCCACGTACATTAAATTTGTACTAAACTTAAAGTTAATTTAATGATGATTGGAGTTGCCAAGCCTTGCAGTTGAAGCTACAAAGGCAATTGGCTAGCATGGCCTCTCTCATTCGCAAACAATGACATCTTTATACTTCACCTTTTTTTGTTTTCTGGTGGAACCTTATTCTTGAAGTAATGTTCAAAGTTTTATGAAACACCCATAATTAATTAAGAAAGAAAATAAATTATCTCAATCAATCTTACAAATCATACAATTCTGTAAAAATAAAATACAAAATTTATGAAAAAAATGATTCGAATTGATTTTTTTTTAAAAAAATCTTGTATTTGAAACTAAATGCGCAATAATCAAATAGATAATAAATGATCTAACTACATCATATTTCTTACTTTATGATTGGATCTCATTGTCAACTAAATTGTTGTTTGATATATGATCCAATTAAAATTATGATGTGCCACATGTATTTAATATTTAAGTGTATCTCCAATTAAATCAACTTCATTCTTTCATGTTCTTCCTCCTTTATCATTCGCTTTCCATGTTGGCCAATCAAACTAGTGACAAGACACATGCCCCAAACTTGGATATGTTGTTAACCACTTGAAGCAAGTAATGGAAAAAGCAATTTAGGCAAAAATTTGTCATTTTCCTCCCTCGAAATTAAAATTTCAACCAAAAAGAAGGCTCAAAATAAGAGAAAGTTTTTATCTTTTGAGACTGGTTTTGTCCTTATCGTCACGAACCTTTTTGTTTGGGTTAAATTATTTAGAAGTATTACGTGGTTTTCCACCCACTCATGCATGTCAATGATTATGCTTAAAACGATCGCGACCTATAGGATTGAATTCTAGTGATACAATTGGTAGATTAATTAAACTTACTTCCTAAGTCATTTGGCCATCATGTTTTGTCTAATTACCTAAGATAAATTATTGCTAGAAACTGCTTCTTTAAGTTTTGCTCTTTAGTCATCGAGCTGACCATCACCTCCAAATGAAAAATGGGTTGCAAGCTAAATTGATAGAATTTGATTCAGATGATAGCAATGATCATGTGACATGAAAGTGCCATTTGCAAAGGGAGGGAGAGAGGTTAGATAAGAAATTTGAATGATTTCACATGGGGTTAGGGACGTAGTGGCCCCCCCTCCCCCAAAAGTGCAGAAACCCTTTGAAATAAAGCCCCAGATTGTCACCGAAGGTGCTAGCTTAGGGCTGTTCCTGTGATGAGACCAACACGTTTTTTGCAAATCGAAGAGAAAAAAACGACACCCTACGTGACTGATTAGCACGTAATTGGACCTGTCGCTATATATATATATATATATAGTAACATTTAAGCAATGGGAAAGAGCTTTAGAAGCACCGCATGGCATGTTTTCTTCCCCCATGTGCCTCAGGTCCTCCAATAATTTTCTCATATCTCTCATCTGCTTTGCCTTCGGCTTTTGCCAATTGCCAACCATTTTCTTTCTGATGGTGAATGTTGACTCCGCCCAAAACCCCATCTGCTAATGTACCAAAGGAAGGTGGCCAGAGGCTTGGATGCATGTCTTTGAGCACTTTGTTTAGTGGTAATGTTGTCTTAGAATGAAAAGATTATATTTACAAGTATTCTTTTTGTATTCTTCTTATCTTTTGCATGTTTTTGATCGTACATACATGCTTTAATTAAAGATGTTTAAAATCAAAAGAGATCGATAGCTAAATTTATCTTGGATTGAGATGTTTAATTAAAAATGCAAATCTTTAATGACAAATCGTATTTGATTGTAAGGAAATCAACAATGGATACCAAGGGGAGGCGAAACATGAATTGAAAGCCATGCATGCTCCCACATCTTAATTAGGATCAAACTTTTACTTTGACATTTTTGCCAGTTCATGTTAAGAGTCTTTGAGGAAGAATTTCTGCTTTTCAAACCCCATATGTCACAATGCTTCCTTTTATATTTCACGATTGTGCTTTACAAAAATAACCTTATCATATTGTCATTATCTTTTATAGTACGTCACTAGTATCTCAAAATTAAATATTTTCAATCTCGATTCATATCCTCCCTACGAGATTATAACATCTTCAAATTGAATATTTTCAACCTCAACTAATGTAAAATTTATGACTCGTATAAAATCATAAAATAGTAGATATTTGACAAAATAAGTCAAGAAAAAACAACCACTTTGTCTTACCTTGAGAATAGAGAATCTCGTCGTGTTGCTTTCCACTTTGAATTTTCCATTTTCCATTCTGCATTTTCTCCTTGCCTTTATTTTCTCCCTAATTATCGGGGATGGTAGTACATATTATCATTAATAGCCGGAATTCAAATGGTACAGTAATTTATTTTTATAGTAGAAATTAGCAACCAGACGACTCAAGACTTGTTCTCCATGTGCATAAGCCCATGGTTCAAAAGCAAAGCAAAGGGCAAAGACACTGTGATATAATAAATAAAGTCTTGGTTATTTTTCCAGATTGAAACTGCAAAGTATTATTCATACCGAAATACTATTAATATTTTACAGGAAACGCGTCTCCAGCAATAAGTGAGTTGGCTAACACTAGGAACAGGTAAGTTACTTTTCTTACCATGTCAGCATGACATTTAGAATAAACTGTATAAGTTTTCTCAAGATTATGACATCGAATGTTACATTTTTTTTTGGTCTCATTCTACCAGTTGAATGTGCTGATGTCAAAAACAAACATTGTTTGATGAAGATGATGGTCTACCGGCCTTGACTGGAACGGGTCCCCATGTAGTTCCTTCTCTACCACAATGGCAATCGACCTGGTTTAGATCGTTATACCCAGCCACAGCAACATCAATTGCTGTCTGAGCAGCCACTAATTTCAGTCGGTGCCTTTCAGCTCTTGAGCCAATAACCTGCCCCAGGATTGAAGCCGCGATGGTCAAACCCATAGCTGTTTTAGGCATTAAGACTGACTTCCTAAACATGGCTATGAAGGGCACGGCTGCATGCACAGCGACAAACCATGAAAGTGAAAACTTCTTAGTGTGCTCCTTCCAAACACCCAAAGGCACATTAGCTGCCATGCCTAAGAGAGCAATAACAAACGCCTTTGCAGGCAGTGGCTGAGGGCGTAAATTTTTAACAAGGGCAGTGCGTGCTAGGGTAGCCCTTGCAGCAACAACAGCACGGGGGCATCTGAGCTTCATGCCAGGTGGGGGTTGAAGAGCTGTTGCCACAAGTGGTAGGACACGACTCACTGCTCTGTAGGATTTCGCAATTGGGCAATTCCCAGTTTGTAACCACTCGTCTCCCAATGCATCATGGCTTGATGAATCCCCCTGCTAAAAAATCACAACAAAGCTCAGAATCAGTGTAGTTTTCGGTGGTTATTTGGTATTAGATGCATTGTCTGCAAGTGACACAATTGGTATTATATTTCATACTGCTAAGCTTGCAGAAAAGAGCCATTGCACATAAAATAATCTCTCTACAAGACATCAATGTAATTCAGAACTAATAAGGATGCAGCCTAATTAGACAGTCCTACAGAAATCATAAGTCCAAATCTTCCAACTGGTTCTTAAGGATTGGTTGCTCCAAAGTTCGTGTTGACACCCCACAACATGTTATATTTATGCTGGTCCACCTCTTATTTGAAAACGTTGCCCTGTGCAAATGATATTTTCTTTCATCTGTTCTTCCCCTTTTCCCCCCCAAATTCTTTCAATCACTCCTCTAAATAAAACATTGCATTTGGTGTAAGAATGTGGATTACCTGAGAAGAGGTTTCTCGCTTGTTGGATGAGTCAGATTTCTTTTTCTGGTTCTTCCATTTATCCGAGAAGGGTCCAAAGCTGAATGGTCCTCCACCAACAAATGCTGACAGACTGATTGTTGCAACTTTTGCTGCTAAGGGGTTAAATTGGGGGGTAGGCTCCTGTTTCAGACTATTACAGCGACCATCAGACCTCCCCGAGAGTGGTACAATGCCATCCTTCCCATGAAAGAGCTTAAACGCCATATCAAAATTTGGAGCATCTTCAAATATTGGACCTCTTGCTCCCTGTACCTGCAGAAAAGGTATAGACAAAATCAACTCTGGTGCAAGGCTTACATAATAGTTCAGAATCTACATATAAGCATCAATGCATGACTACCAGACAAAGGATATCAAAGAGGCTAACAGAACTTACAGGAATGGGGAAATTCAGTGAAGAGAATGAGAAGTTTGTGGGCTCGTTGATGTTCCTAAGAAATGGACATCTCTGAATGTCCCTCTCATTAAAGGAACACTCAGACATGTCCTCATTAATTCCCTTAAACCAGAAGTCCATCGTTTCAAGTAACCAACACAGAGCACCTGCAAAGAAAGCTTCAAACCTTCAGAAAACAAATGTTTGGGTTGCCGGGAAGGGCAGGACCTCCATTTTCAAAGATAAGTGTGGCTATCCTGAAAGCTGCCTGAAGTTTTCAAGTATCAAGTTCTCACATCTCTAAGCACATAGAAACTTTCCCACCGGCATAATCCACTTTGCCCCCCTAAATTACAAAGAAAACACACCCCTGGAAATTCTTTTTGGCACAAAGAAAAAGCCAAATGCAAAGTAAATCGTTGTTGATGGTTCCTCATCTGAGTCAAGCACTATTCATCGCCTCAGCTTGATAATAGATTTTGTTTAATAGAAAATTTAAACTAATTGCAGAAACCTTTAGGCTAGAACCAACTCCTGATTAAAGCAATTGAAGCTCTAGAAAAAATGCTTATAATTACCACAATCTTTCATTTTTATAATCACTCCTAATTCAAGCTGTATAATTTTTCATTAAAATCCATCGAGAACAGAAAAAATGCAGGAAAAAAAATGAAAATTTAATGAGTATCCATATGGGCAAAAGACACACGATTATTAGAAATGAACAGTTCAAGCCCAATGAAATTCAACGTCAATAAAAAATTGAACGGTAACCAACTAAACAGACGCAAGACAAAAGAAATCAATTTTCGATAATAATTCACATGAAATCAATAAGAACCATAAAATTTCATTCTAATTCTACTCTAAGAGGAAACGAAAAGAAATGGGAACGCAGAAAACCTAAAGGTAGAAGCTAAAATCGAGGTGTGTTTTGTACCTGTACAGGATTTTTCGTCGAATGATTTTCTCGGTGTTTGGGCTGAAACTTCCCGAACCAAGCAGAGAGAGAGAGAGAGAGGCAGAAAGCTGCAAAGAAGACGTGTGGATGACACAAGAAACAAACGCGGGCACGAAACCCGAGGGCAGGTTATTGTGTGGTAATCAAAGCAATGACCGGCTTCACCAGGTCATTTTGCACCTTGGCTACTTTCAATTACGGGTCATCAACATGGTTGGCCTAGCACCCAAATTCTGTTTTATTGCATCTAATTAAATCAATTAAAGGTTTAATATGAGATTTGAGTAAGCAATATCTGTTTTGGATTCCGTTCAGTTTTTCGGTTTAGATATCCATCTTACTTGTATATAAATAGGTTTAAGCAGTTTGTGGGCAATGGCCCAACGAGTTTAAAATTTTCAAGTACGGGGGAGGAGCAAAGAATCAACGGAAGTAGTTATTTGCATAATTTGGGAACTTGGTCAGCCACAAGGGATGAGACGAAGACAATTTCCGATGGTCCAAAGAAAATATAGAATTGCACTTTTTACATGTAGAACATATAAACATGTATATACAAACGATAGGGGTATCCTAGAATTAATTTATGCCAAAAAGTGAATACAGGAAGACATCCACCAAAACAAAACATGCCTGGACAGGCGACCCTTTTCAGGCTGGCAAGTTCATCAGGCTTTTCCCATGCGGATGGCTAATTCTAATTAGAAATGAAAGAACCTGTACCAGCGCATCAAAAGTTCCGAACAAGGAAATTACAGACGGCGGGCAATATACTTATAAGCAAAGTATTATACAAACAAAAAAGAAAAGGAAAACAAGGAAACAGGAGAGAAATAGAAAATGAAACTCCCAGACCCGAAGTGAAAATGTTCAACTTTGAGGGACACGAGATAGTTCTAACCTATTAAGCAAAGAGTTTTGCCCCGAATGCCTTACTCATGTGAAGCCTGTAACCCACAATTTGGCAGGGTAGAAGAGACTTCAAAACCCACCAACCTGTTGCCTCGAAACACCTCCGTATCTCCCAGACGGAAAATCAGTGCTTCCATAAGATGAACCTGACCTCGGACAATCTTTGGCCCAATGCCCACTTTGATGGCATTTATAGCACTCATCTGAGGTACGGCCAACACTTGCCCCAGAAGATATCCTACCAGTATAGTCCCTCCCCATAGACTGTGCTGGACCATTCATGAAGGTAGGGCAATTTGTAGAGCTATGACCAGTAACTCCGCAACTGTTACAGAACACATCCATGCTTGAAGCAGTTTCTCTAAGCCTAGAACCACTGTACTGGCTTCCATATTGACCCCCTTGGTATGCAGGTAAACCATATTCTCTACCAGCAGTTGGTGCGAGATGTCTGCTTCCATCAGTCCCTACTCCAGTATAATCCATCCCGTGATTAGGGATGGTAATCTCTGCCTTTGATGCAAAACAACTAGAATCATTTGCTTTAATCTTATCAATCAAATCCAAAAGGTACCTCGATTCTGATGAAATATTTACTTTTTCTACTTTCACCACTGTCGACTTGACACGCTGTTCATCACTAAAAGTTTCCTCCTTTACTTTCAACTTGAACATATATTTGTTAAACATAACCTGACGCGTGATTTCCATAAATTTTTCATCATTTTGGTTTTCATACCTCAAATAGTACAAATCTTTCGCAGGCACCCCCATGAGATCCTCACCAGACTCCTGAAAAGCAGTCACCCATGTAATGCCTGTATGATCTTGTATCTGGAACTGGATTATATACCTGTAGTCACATTCATCTACGGACCTATCACATTTGTCACACCACCACTTCCCATCTCCATTATTTGCAACCTTTTTGTTGCATGGACGATCCCCATTCATGATGGGACAAGCTGTATAGCAGAAATTGTCCAACTTAATGTATGCGATAGTTGCTACAACTGTAATCCAATCTGGCTTCTCAGAAGTTCCTAGCCTCTCGTCTTTGATTTGTGATATAGTTTTCCGATTATCTGTCCTACCTACACTTGATGTTTCCCTAGAAATAGAGACAGAGGGAGTGTTCCTCCCCTCACTGACAAACCATTCCTTGAGCCTGTGTGCCTCGGGAAAATCAGGATTTATAAATAACTGGCTTGTAGAGATAGTACCCACTGCCTTCCCGTTAAAATCACTCACCCTACCAGCTTTCACAGCCAGAACTGGAAACTCCCCAGAATCACACAACAATTGGAGCTTTTGTCCTTCAGCATTGCAAAAATTTCCCCACAAAGTTAATTCAACACTTCGGCCAGACAAGTCCTTCAAATGAAGGGTTCTCTTCTGAGTTTCTGTACCATTTTTTCTCATTATTGAAGCAGCAGGACTAATAAATGAGACCACACCAATTATATCCACAATATTATTGTTCTCCATGCCTTCAACATCACTTATGGTCCGAAAATGAAACTGCTGCCGTGGAATTTTGTTGTCATCCTCATAACATGGCTGTATTATTGATGTGCTATCAAGAAAAATTTCATAATCATTACTGAGGTGATTAAATGCCTTCTGTGCAGGTTTTAGAGTTCCCCTAGAAATCATATAAACCTTACCAGCTTCAATCTGGTTAAAGAATTGGTCAACCACAGCATTAAAGCAGGTCACCCGTATTTCCCCACCATCAGAATCAAGGAGATCAAAAGAGAAAACTCTACCTTCACCACGAGCATTGTTATAGCGCCTAAGCTCTCCCTTTGCTGTTACTCTGGCTTTTATGGTCCACCTTCCCTGATAGGGATTTAGAGCAGAAATTGGGATTATCCTGGGTGGTGCCTCATTCTTGGCTACTGGCCCTCTGTTAGAGTACATTGGGGATGGCTGTTGATAGGCAGGTATGGGTTGGCGGTTGGAGGTGCTTAGAGGACGCGAAGCTGCTGGCCTAGGGTTATGAAAACCTGTACTCTGAACACCATATGGCCCACTTAAAGGTGAAGATCCAGGAAAACCAGCAGAAGGCTCTGCTTTAGGTTGAACAAGTGGTGAATTAGCAGCCGGATATCTTACTGGCTCAGCTTCATTCGCAAAAGAACTACCATGCAATGGATTCATTCTAGGCTGCTGTAGAGGGGTCCCAGCTGAGTTCAGCTTATCAGCCATACTGCCACCAACTGAGCTTCCTCCAAAAGAGTTGATCTGTGCCATTACTGTTCCAGGTTGATCAGTAGGGACTTGTGTGGGCCTAGAAGATTTTGGTGCTGGAACAGGCTTCCCAATGATATCATATTTTTCAATTATCACCTCCAACTCAATAATAATAACAATCCTGCATGGATGGGATTGAGTATAATGTCATCAAAAAAATTAACACACGAACCCCCACATTGATGCAAACGCACATCTTGAGTCAAAAACTTAAGGGGACATTAATACAGATCCCATCATTCAAAGAATGCAACACTTGAATTTTGAAGAACAATTTCGACAAATTGGAAAACATTAATTTAAATGGTCAAATCAATAGTTAGACATATAAAGATGCAATACTATATAACATATATGATGATAAAATCTCCAAAACTCAAGCGTTTGAGAAAGTAGCATCTTTTAAGAACCAAGTCACTGTCATACCCACTAAAAACTAAAACTATACCCTGCAATTCCAAAAATTGCACTCTCGAATAAATGTACCAGCAGAATTGCTTCGGTAGAGATCAATTAAGTTACTAAAGTGCAATTCAATTTCCTCTCAACCCTCAACACACCCAATGCAAGCTCCGTATCAATTTACAAGTAAAGGACAAAAATCCTTAAAATCCACCCAAAAACACAAGAAAGAAACAAGTAAACATACCGGTCACAGGTTGAAAACCCAAAATAATATAAGTTCTTTATATTCGAAAAAGATCTTCAAATGAATGGTGAAAGAGACAAGGCATAATTAAGAAAAGATCCTTTTTTTTTCGTTTTCGGGGGGAGAGAGAGAGAGAGAGAGAGAGAGAGATACATGCGATCTTGGATGACATTGCAAATGTACTGAGTCAACTGAACAATGGAACCAACTTGCAACTTTGAGGATTTGACAAGTTCGTTCTTGTTGGTCGCGAGCATCCCTTGCTGCGCCAAGGACCCATCCGATAGCAATAGCCTGAACCTCTCACTCTTTTTGGCTTCTTGCTGCTGCTGTTGCTGATTCTTCGACGTCGTTTGAACCTCCTTCAGCTCTATCACTTGAAGCACAGGTTTCAAATCCTTCTCGCTCGCCACCTCTCTGTTTATAATCCGACCCACCGCCCCTCCCGTTAGATTCACCCCCATCGAAACCCTGAAACTAGGGACTTTAGGAGACAAATCGGCTGTTCGGACGGAGAGAAAGTGAAAGAAAATTCGAACGATCGGTGTCGGTTTTGGTTTTCGAGAGAAATGGAAGGATTGTGGGGGGAAAAACCTAGGGCAGGAAAAATGAGGCGCCACTTCACTAACTTGGCCAGTTATTTGAGAGAAAGGGAGCGCGAAGTCTCGATTTTTGGAAATTTTGGTTCCAATTTACGGCCCTTGAATTTTCAGAAATTCCTAACGTGTCCCTTAGTTTGACTCTAGACTTCCCGAGTACGCTATTGGTAAACGAGAAGTTGCCCGTCCGTGCCACTTGCGGGAAACTCCCCCTTCTCCGATCTTTACTAAGATTTTTTTTTTATCTTTATTCTTTATTTCTGATTAAAGTTATTTTCAAATTTTATCATTATAGTTTTGGGTGCGTCACAACCACGTCATATTTCCTCTTAAAATTAAAATGTGAAAGTCATTATTCTAAAAATTAAAATATAAAAGTTTATAAGAAAATAAAATAAAAAAGCTTAATATATAAAAAAATCTTGAAATGTATATAATTATTCAAATAAATTCTCAATCTTTTACTATACTGAACCGATTTATTGAACTTTTATTTTACATTACATAAATAAAAATATAATTATTATTAGTTTCAATGACCATTGTCAATTTTTTATCCATTTGTATATACATTGACATGTTGAGTGAGGCTATAGGTAATATGTGACCCATTTGGAGGTCACAAGTCGTTCATCATCATTAAAGTTACTAAAAAAAAATTAATTTTTTTATTTCTTTTAATAGGAGTAACTTTTGAAAATATTTTTTTATTTAAAAATTTAAGAAAAATGAAATTTTAAAAATTCTACATCTTCAATTAATTTTTTTGAAGATATTGAAAAAAAAAATAGATTTTCAAAAAAAAAATTACTCCAATTAAAAGATATAAGAAACTATAAGAGAAATATGAAAATGATTTTTTCAGTGATCTCGTACCCACAAGCAACCTCATCCACCACCATCATTAGGACACGTCGGTGTGTCACATTGATAAAAAAGTTTAAAAACTCATTTAAACATATTAAAAGATTAAAATTTTATATGAATAATTTTGTATAAGTTTAATGTTCTTTTCTCATATTAAATCAATGTAAAAATAATAAAAATAAATAATAATCTTATTTTTTTATTGAGAGAGGAAGATTTTGATATAATTCTTTAAGCATGGAGATATCATCTTACTATTAAGTGTTACTTTTTTTTTAATTTTACTATTAAGTGTTAAATTAATGTTACATTTCATCCATTTTCCTTTACCTATTTTTTTTTTGTTTTTGAGATGACTCAAAATAAAGTATCTTATTTAGACACCCAATGCTCTTATTTTTGTCTCTATTATAAATTTATTTTCATAATTTTGTTACTTTTTCAAATTCAAAAGTATTAAATATCTAAATTATAAAATAATTTTCAAATTTAATACAAAATTTCATAAAAATCAAAGGAAGACAAAAGAAAAAGATAAAATGTATTTTTCTCTGTAATCAGTAATTAATACTATAAATCTTTCTTAGGGGAGCCTTTGTCACTCTATTCCCATAAGTAGAGTTGGAACCACACAAATTAATGAGCTATTTTAAAGTTAGTATTAACTATTTTTTTTTTGGTTTAATGCGGAATGTTTTTAATATCATAAACAAAATATTTATTATTTTAATGAGAGTATCCATGTAGATATTGATGTTGTGGTCTAACATGTCAGCCACTTTTGATGTCCGCTGTCAAAAATATCCCCCGAAAAACAAAAGAGGAAAAAAAAAAAAAAACCCTTTAAAACGCAGCGATCCCTAGAGTAGGGTGCTCCGTTTATTCTGACTTACAAAAACTCTCCGATCACCGGATAAATGGTTCCGGTGACCGGCGCACTCAGAGAAAATAAAAGTTGTGTAGCTTCTGCTGATTCTCGCCTTTGAATGTATGGATTCTCAAGAACTCCCCGATAATGGTAACAAGGGTTTCTTCTACATGTTGTTTCGAATCGCTTTTGCGCTTCTCTTCCCCATCTTCGCTTTCTTTTCCTTATCATTTCTAGTCGGGTTCGTTGCGGTCTTTATCGGGGAGCTATCGATTCCGAATTCGATTACTGTTCCCACACAGTGCAAGATAGTCTCTAGCAGTAAGTTTTTCTCTGCTTCTGTTACAGAATCAAACTTTGACTTTTCTTCTCATAGTATTTGGACTATCTTTTTCAGAATTTTTATTTGGATTTTAGCACAATTTTCCAGGTGTTTAACTAGCAATTTTACTTATTGTTTTGATTTTAGCACAATTTTCACTTATTGAAATATCTGGTAATGCAATTTTTTTTTTCTTTTTAAACTTTGAAAATAGGTGTGGATATTAGGTCATCGAAGATTTGTGAGCTTGGATTATTGAATTATAAAGCGAAGCATGTGTTTTATCATTTCGAGAGAAGCAAATTTAGATGCCGATATGATTACTATTGGACCTCTGTGTTTGAGGTAATGCTATCTGATTTAAGTCATGAGCTCCTTATTTTTACTAATTTTGGAAATTTTGGGTTTTCTTTAATTGTGGGAAAACATGCTTTTTGATCTCGATTGTTTTTCTGTAACCATATATGGTATGGTTATTGGATTTGCCAAATTTTGTAATTTAGCTACATTACTGAAACGATAGATTAGGATTATGAAAATCGAAATGGTATGGAGGAAGGGAGGAGTCTTAAGTTCTATAAACTGGAGGAAGGGAGGAGTCTTAAGTTCTATAAACTATCACCTTTTTTATGTGATTTTCTGCTAAACAATTTCAGGTGGAGTATCAAGACCATTCTTTGGGTCAGACACGACTTGCCTTAACAGAGGCTCCGAATGAGGCACTTCCTCTTAGTTGCAGGCCAAACTTCGGTGCTGCTTGGTTGACCAAAGACAAATTCAAGGTAGCTTTTTTGAAGTTTCTAATGTTACTCATGATAATGTGCAGACCTGATTTGATTTTTAAAGTGCAATTTTATAATCTAGTGATTTCTCATTTTTCAGGTTAATGAAACCTATGACTGCTGGTACACTTCAGGTATTTCCCAAGTAAAGTTGTATAATGATGGCTTTTTCAGTTGCCAAGCAAAAGATCCGTCCACAATCGAGATGATCAAACGATATTTAATGATGTGAGTTGATTATTTACCCTTTTGGATGTGTCAATACTTTTTGGATTGGGACTTTATTACCTTTTTGGAAGTCTACCTGCAATGGTGCAGGGTGTGTTAGGCTTGAAAAATTGGAAATTTAAGGGTTTGGAATCACAATGAGGTTCATTTTGTTTCAAGCTGATTCACTAGTACAGCAGCAAGAGAAAAGAGGCTTTCCTTGGTAAATTTATTTTGTGGTAGTGTAGCTATAGTCTAGAGGGGAAGGTTTGAGTTTGTAATGAGTGGAAAGCTGAAGTAGTTGTGTTGTTTTGGCTGTGAACAGTATTCCGGGAACAGCAGCACAGCTCTCCCTGAAACTTGGGAAGAGAGAATAAGAATATCTGAATGTAGGTTTCCAATGAGATTAGATTTGAAAAGCCTAAGAAGGTAGTGAAGTCTAGTAAAGGAGAAAGGGAGAGAGAGAGAGAGAGAGAGTAGGGTCTTGGTGAAGTGGACATGTGAAAGCTGAATGCAGATGGGATAAGTTCTCTAGCTTTACACAGCAGTTGATATTTTGCCGAGAGTGATGCCAAAAAGTTTTATGCCTTATTTTTTTCTTCATTAAGTTAACGCGAAGTTATTACATTTTCTAATTTCTTTTTCTGATCATAGTTCTAAAATGTTACCATCTTTGATCTGCTCAAAAATCAGTAGCTGACAAGATAAGAGTTTTCACTTCACCACTTGTGTACATTGTATCTGAAGTTGTGTTAGCTCAGAGCTTGAGCTTCTAAATATTTGTAGTATTATTGTGGTTGATGTTGGGTTTTAGTGGCCATAATGCTCTCTACTTGGAACTTTTAAATATAAAAAATGAAATCATTTAAGTTTTGAAAAATGATTGAGTAGGAAATGATATGAATGTGTCTGTTTGATGCCTTTGTGGGTTAATGCTGTTTACCTCTATCTAATTATTTGTTGTTATGATGCCATCAGATCCGCCAAGATTGTATACTCGTGGCTTTCAAGCAAGGGGAGAGCTATTTATTGGAGGTGGGAAACAATAGCTGGTGTTGTTACTGGTTTTTCAACTTCTATAATCACTATCAGCTTCATTAGAATTCTACAACATATGAAGTCCTGGTTGCCTCAAGCCCTTAATACAGTCCATATCAAGCGTGTTTGTTTTCTACTAGTGTACTTTTCTGTTATGGGTTGGTTGGTATCCCAATACTGGAGGAGTCTCAATATCCCAGTGATTAATGTTTACAACTACTAGGCAGCACTATTTTTGTACGTGCTATTTGTTATTTGCCCCTGGACTTGGTATGTGAATTTGGAATTAAGTCATGTGGCTCTCCTTGTGGAAAGATGTAAAATTGAGTGGTAAACTGATGTATTTGGTCACCAGGTGGATAACAGCTCCGCAAAGATTATTAGGAGCAGAGAGAAAGGGTCATGTACAGTTCATTTACGGTATAAAACCATTGTATTCTGATGTATAATATGCATCACTGCCCTGAGAGATTCAGGGTTTCACAGTGCATGTTTCATTTTCTGCATGGAACAGGATTATGAGCAATATCTCTTATTTTGCTGTCGGCCGTGGGTAGGAATGCATGTAAGCGATATCATATTGCAGACTTTGTAGTTCTGTTGTACGGGTTTAGGCTTTTATTTTTTTATTTAAACTTGATAGGGTAGAAAACAAACAAGTTGAAAGGTTATAAATAAATTAGGAATTCAGGATGTTAACTGGAAAAAAGTGGGATACAATTTCGAATAGGTCCTCTATTCTCTTAATCAGAAAGTAGAAGCTCTGTTGCCTGTATGGTATCCTGCTTCCCCAAAAAACCAAGAGGAGAAGCAAAGAAGCATTTAGTTTTGAATTGTTTCCTTTTTAATGACTTATGGTAAGCCTGGAGGTGGCCATTGGAGGTGGTGCCAGTTGATACAACAGTTCAAGTCAAAAGCTGAGACCATGCTTTATACAAGTTAGAGGCAAGGAAACGGGCTGCTATCACTCTATAGCTTTAGGTTTTATAATTTATATTCAGCAACTATTTGCTCATTTTGCAGGACAAACCTACACAAAGATAATCTCGGCAGAAAACGATGCCCATGCGGGTATGCTTTGTATTTTCATACCAATTTTAGATGCCTAGCTAGGGGTAGAGTTTTCAGTTTTTGTATATCTTTGGAAATTTCCTGTTGCTGTCAGCCTTAACTTGAGCTGCTTAACCTGGTGGCAACAGTCCAGACTATAGGAAAGTATGTTTTTACATGCTGCCTGGATCCGCAATGATCCTCTCAATCTCTTCCAAGAGGCGCTCCTTTTCATCTGTCAACTCCTCATTCTGCTTTTGAAGCTCTTCTATGTGCTTAGTTTGCTCCGAGTCCTTTCTGAGATTTTATAGGTACAAAAATAAATTTGGTTAATAATGATGAAAAAGCAACCAATGCTGATATTAATCTAAAACTGTGTTCTTGGCTGCTAGAAGCTGAATGAGCTTCTATCAGTGCAGAGACATAAGCCCTCAGAGGTTGCAATGGTTAAGAAATTTTCTCACGTGCATCAGGATTGGCTGCAACCAATCCTGAGTTGTTTCTTACATTTTGATTTGAGGTAGTCTACAATTGACCTATCACGAGTAACTTAACATTGATCTGCTGTTACCTGTTCATGAAAGACAAGTTAAGTTTGAGTGAACGAATTTCCTTCTCAAGAGTTTCGCAACGCTTCAAAACTGATTGCATGTCAGATGGAATTGCCGGGGTCGAATTCCTTTCTTTTGCCTCTGCCATCCTGAATCAAGTATTGAATGTAAACAAAAGATTTTCAAACTATATCAAGAGGTATTGATTTAACCATGGAAAAGCTGGCAAGTGAAAAGCTTTGGAAAATCCTAAAAAGATGAAGAAAGAGCTTATCGCTAGGGAAGAGGGTACTCTCCCAAGAGTTGCTCAGACTGTTCTACTTACTTTCTTGACCGCTCCACTCTTCGCTTTTTCGTTGGGTCTGCCCTGTCCACTGCATTGTTTTTTGGGTCGGTTAGTGAAGATTATAGGGTTATCTATTCAGCATGCAAAAGGAATGAGACAATTTTCAAGAACAGTAATTCAGTTTCAATTGAGGAGGACAGGATTCGAACTGAAACAATGAAGAGAAATGCATATAATAGGGAAGCTGAGTACCAGAACCAGCTGATGTCACAGATCCATAACGAACCAGGCCTCCCCTCTGCTAATGATTCCAAGTTAAACAACCAAGAGAAGTGAAAGGTAAGTAAAACACCCCCTAGGTTCACGAAGCGTTTGAGGAAAATGTTAAAACTCGTATCAAGTAATGAAGAATACCTTCCTATCATCTTTCAGATTATCAATTATCCGTCCTCGGAAATCCGCTGTAAGTTTGAAAGAATGAACTCATGTCAAATGATGAGTGAATCAGCACATGGTTCGTAGGAAAACTGGTTATTCATCAATTTAATTCATGCATTCATATAGATTCTAGTGATAAAAGCCAGTTCTGTAGATTGCAGTAGCATCTTTCGTTATACTGTGAACTGCTTACCTTTAGATTTGCAGCCATTTTCTGAGCTCCAACCATTTCCAACTTGTTTCTTTGAGCTTTCACATATGCTTAAGGTTTGACTTGAGTTGCTGGGGCCATCACATGCATCAAAACCAGATGAAACCACCGGAGCAGCAGCTGAGGATTCACTTTGAGAGGCTTCTCGAGAAACTGTGCTCATCTGAATTGTGTTTGTGGGATTTACAAAACCTTCCAGGTCAAGATCCATAGGCCCTTGAACAACTTGTACAACCCCGGTATTTGTTACTTGGCCAAGGGATACTTCTGCAAAGGCCACTGGAATTTCATGAAAAAGATTTCCTTGTCCCTGGTTGAAGGTGCTATTAGGCATAATGGAACTATCTTCACCAGCTTTTTCAATCTGGTTGCCAAGCTTTTTGCGTTCCAGTGTACCCTTTAGCATGCTGACAACAGAAGATACTTTGTCTACATTTCCTGTTTGGGGTGCATTAAAAGTGGAGGAGGACGAATTTGATGGGGACATGAATGTTCCCAGTTGATTAGGAATCTCACACATGGGGATGTCATTGAAACCATTTGGATCTGATAATTCTTCTTTCATTTTATCGACACCATTTCCGTAGGAATTGAGGACATCCTCCATGCCAAGTGATGTTTGAGTATTTTGCATAGCAGCATACCTCCTCCTATATAACAAATTTATGAAGGTATATATCAGAGATATTGATTGGTAACCCAACCGAAAGATCAGCACAATGATTATCATTACTTAAAACTTCCCATGGATTGATGGACAGGAATTGTTCTGAGCATAAATTAGAAATTACTGATACCTTAGTTCAGAAGATCTACTTCTTGTCATGGGCTGTGAACTATGAAACCATGCCTGCGGTAAAAAGTTGGGATAACATCAAAAGATCGTGAAACGTTGCTGAATTGAAGGTTCTGTAAAGAGCTATACACAAACTAACCTTGGCTAGATACAAATTACTAGCCTGCAATCCCTTTTCTACAGCAGTCCTGATAAGAAACGAACCCAAAGTAAATCATTCGAATAAAGTAATCTTGTAACGAAGTAATAGTAGCTGTTCCAAGTGTTCTGCAGTAGCCACCACCTCATGGAATTTTGATTGACGTTCCCTGAGGTTTCTTCCCCAATGGAATTGTTCTGCAAAAGTAAGTCATCGCTGCTCTTTTTCTTTTGAAGCGAAGTTCCAGGTTGCTGACAGGACAAACTGGCCATCTCGGTAGATAATCTGCACTCATTTCCCAAGAAATAAACATGTCGTTTCTTGATCAGAGAAAGCAATTTCGAGATTGAAGGTGATGATATCCACTCACCTTCGTGATGCTTGTCGAGTACGATGTGCTATGCTCGAAGAATTGTGACCCTGATTCTGAAAACCAGCAATGATCAGATCATAAAGGAGGAATCTACATCAGGCCTCAAAATTCCTTACCAGAATAAAAATTTTTGAACTAGAAATTGCAAAGTAAAAGAGTTTTAAATTATAGGGTCCCCGGTTAGAATTGCTTGCCTCTCCATTGGTGAGCCAGCTTCTGAAAAGCTCCTCACTATCTGCACGAAAATTCTGAGAAAGATTCTTAAACCCCAGCATCTCCATGGTTGGAACTGGCATCCCGATTGAACTCTCCATCAATGACTTGAGAAACAGCTCCTCGCTCGAGTTTCTGTAAAAATCTGAAAACTGTCTCCCCTCAGTCTCCATGGCAATCTTCTCTCCCGAACTTGTATGACTCGGCAGCAGTTGGTATGAATCAAAACTCTGCTTGATAGTTCCTGGCTTTAGGAAAGAATCACCTGCCAAGTTTCCCTCGTTTCCACCATTGACCATATTTGCAATAATTTATGCCTGTGAACAAATGGGTTCTATCAATCATTTGAGGATTGGAATTTTCTGAGTCCCTCCAAACCAAATGCGTAGACCCCTAAAAAAAATTCTATGCTACCAATCAAGGCTTCAACTCTTTTCTGTAAGCAAACCTTAAAAAAAATTTAGCTCCAAAGAAGCTGTTCCTTCCTCTATAAGCAAACCAAAATTTCCTTCCAATTCCCGAACCAAAGATCCTCTTGTCTCCCTAATAATCAATGATTTAAACAAATGTATTGCCCCTTCAAGGCTTAAGCTGAAAATCATTAAAAAAGTGGGAAATCAGGCTTATCTGACGACTAAGAACAAATAAGAAATTGAATATGGTATGGAAAAAGATCTTATCAACTTAGATTATACGGCATACCTAGCCCTACTAATTTTTCTTTTTGTTTATTTGAATAATTTAAAGGGAAAAAAAAAGGGTTATGTTGAACATAAAAAATTGTAAAAAATGTGGGAATCTTTGAATTATGAGTTTGCCATGATTCTAACATAGCACGGATTGTCTTTTTCATGAGCTTTCCGGTTTAATTTCTTGCAGCATTACGTCTGGCTTTTCAACGCTTGCAAACCATTGGAATATTAACAAGGTTGTCTAAATTTCCTGAATGGAGTGGTTAAATTGAGCTTTTGATCTAGATACATGAATTGATGATGAACCTGAAAACGACTGCCTTTCTCTATTTTTTTTCCTCTTTAATCAAATGTAGCTGTTGAGAGGGCATTATCAACTTGCATTTTCATATCATTTTGTGAGATTTCATGTATGCTTCAACTTGCATTCTCAAACAGGTTTTATTCCCCTCTATACTCTCCACCATTTCATTCCAATTTTACATTAATTTTACAATTATATCATGACTTCCGGTTGAAATTGAATCAATGATTGGAGGTAGGAGCAACGAATAAGTTCAAAGGGCAATGACAGCGTGATGCAAAAGCCGCCGAATGACTGCAGATTAAGCATTCATTAGACTTTAATTACTAGGAATTACAATAATTTTTGTGTCA
This sequence comes from Theobroma grandiflorum, assembly GCA_036013995.1. Classification (NCBI taxonomy): domain Eukaryota; kingdom Viridiplantae; phylum Streptophyta; class Magnoliopsida; order Malvales; family Malvaceae; genus Theobroma; species Theobroma grandiflorum. Next base: position 455,502 of record CP142131.1, on the reverse strand, counting down.
AAGGAAACCGACGTAGGCTCCTAGTGAAAGCAAAAACAAAATTTAAGAAAACAATTAGTCAATTAATAATACTTTTGACTCAAACTTTGTTTGGAAACGGAGCAAGCATCTATTCAAACACAAAGACTTTAGTGGATGTGTCCTAATTACTGACGAAATTTGAACAATTTATGTCTTTTTCCAACCAAATTTTTTTTGATTATTTGCAACATGTAATGGGGCATAATTCCAAGGAATATTTTTAGCTATTTTATTTTATGATTTAATCATTTCTTTGGAAAGCCGGCATTTGAGAATTCGATACGAATGCATGTCAATAAATTTAATTATATTACTGATTTTCAAAATAAATTAAAACTAAATATTATATCAAAGTCCAAAGCCACTTAATGAAAAGTACTTTTGTTAATTCCCGTTACATCTAAGGGGAGAATTGGCGATATCCTCTGTATTTTATTTTTTATTAAATTAGATAGTAAAAAAAGGAAAAAAAAAAGAGAGAAAAAAAACTTAAAAATAATAAAAATCAAACAATGACTAGTAAAGTCCTGCAACCGTGTTTCGAACGCAACGATTCAAGGCTCTACAAAACTATATAATCTATTTGTGATAAATGAGACAAATTACAAAATGAATATAAATTAGTTGTTTTTAGAAATAAAAAGCACCACATTGAATTGAAAATACAAACTTATTTTAGTAAGTTCGAATATAATAAATGAAGTAAAAATGATCTGACAAGGATTATTATCGTCGAAAGAATTATAATAATTTTTAGTTATTTTATTAAACGGTGTGACAATTAATTTAATACAATTTTTTTCAATATTTATATATGATTTAAAATTTCTTTACACAACCTTTGGCATAAGACAAGATCATAAATAAATAATAAAGAAAAAAACAAAGAACCATGGGCCATGGTCGAAACTCGAAAGTCAAAAGCTTGTCGTTTGGGCGTGGGCTTTTCTCTTCTTTTCTGGACCCAAAACTCGACCGAACTTTCACTCTGAGCCCATAAACTGGGCTAGTTCCTACAATGATCAGAATCACTGTTTCCGATCTAATTACAGCTCATTCCATTACTTGTCTGTTTAGGTATATGATATTCAAATTAGTAAAATATAACGGAGTTCATGATGTACATTTAATCATCATTATCACTGTATTTAACGTGGAATAAAAAAGAAAAACCCCATAAAGTTTTGAGTAGGTTCGACTAGTAACTCGTACAACTTTAACAATAACAGCAATAATGCTTGAATCGATATCCCGTTGCCTCGATCCATATGTATTCATTTTTCAAGGAAAATGTTGGAGCCTATTACCTCTCCATCAGGTTACTCAACCAGAGAGAGAGATTAATGGCAGAGCAAAGGGCTGATCAGCAATCTTATGAAGTCCCTTCGCCCGACAGGGGCGTGTTGCCTGCATTTGCCATCCTTAATTGATTGTTGTACCAGCTCATGAATCTGGCTGTGAACTCTGTGGAATAATTTTAACATGAATTTGTGTTTAATAGAGAAACAAGGAAGAACAGGATGTTTAGTTACGAATTATTGCTCTGTAAACTTGAAGGTTTGTATGCTTACATACCTTCGATTCTCAAGAAAATCCTCGTGTTCTTTCTCACCGGGTCGATAACCTTAGTACTCGTTTCATCCTCACTCTCAATCATGTTTTCATCATACCTCTTTAATGTAAGGCATTCATTGGAATTAGCTCTTAAACATCATGGAAATGAGATATTAAGGAGAAAAGAAAAGGTGGGTATTGGCGTTCATACATTGTATTCATCATATAAACCATCAACTTGAGGATGCAAGTTCTCGTGCAGATGCTTTTTCACTTCTTCAACCAGAGACTGCAAACATAGATGATTAAATTGAATTACTAGAATGGAAATCTAAACAGTTTCTGATTCAAGCTACTGGTTCATTTGTAGGGGACACTTCCTACCTTGAATATGAAGTCAGTAGATACATCATGCTCTATGAGAATTTGAAGCTTTCCGCGGATTAGGTATAGCCTGTAAAGAAAGTCCAGAAACGACCAACACACTTTCAAAGCTATAGTAAAAGTTGAGAGCGCCAGATTGATATTTCAGATGTAAGCTAAGAACAACTCACTGTTTTGGACTTCGTTCCTCGACTATGTTCTTGGCAATGTTTGCAATGTCCTCTTCCCATCCAGTTAAAATTACTTGGTCTTCCTTAAAAGGATAACTGCAACTCAAGAATAAAGTGTTCACCAAACAAGAGAAACGTGGAAACTCTTTTGGCTTCTTCATTTTAAGCATTTACGGCAAAAAAGCTTTGAGAGAGCTTTGTCCGACAATTTCCCTATTTTGCTGCTATCTTCAGGGGATATTTAATGAAATTGATGCATTGGTTCAATCATTAGGGGATGTCACTTTTAACCACACTGTGAGGGAAGGGACCTCTTTCACTGATGCCTTAGCCGAAATATGGTGTTGATCAAGAATAAATGTTTCTGCTTGGTGGTAGCTATGTTGTTTAGATCACCTATGTTTTATGTCTTCCTTGCTGCTTATTCTTACCTAGGCGTTGCTCTTATTGGGCTATGTTCTTATAGCAATTTATGTTTTTATTGTTTATCTTGTGCTACGGCTTGTCATGGCCTGTCTTGTGGGGCTAGTGTTGTTTAGCTTGCTCGATCGCCAGGTTGTACCTGGCTTTCCCATTTCTGGAATTTTTTCTGTCTGCTGTTATGGGGTGTCTCATGACTACCCACTACTGTATCTTACAGTTATAAATAAAATCTTATCTTTGGCTGAGCAAAAAAAAAAAAAAAAGAGGAAACAAGAAGTTAAAAGATGGAAAGGATGGTGGTGAAGATGTGTAATTTTCCTCACCTTGAGTGCCTGCAGGCTTCGAATGAACGAATGGCTTGACGGAGATTATTCTTGGAGCTGTTGGCCATCCCATTGGCCAATTTAGTTGGCAGATGTATGTCTTCTTGCTTAGCTATAAATTCCAGAACTTCAACAATCTGAAGACATGAACAGAACTTTATCAAAATCTCTGGATATGATTCCATTTACTCTGGTAGTGTGAGTGTTTCACACCAACCTCTTCTTTTGAAGGCGGAAGTAGCTGAATGAGCGTGCAAATTGATCTAATTGGCTGAAGCCTTGAGACATCAGAGCAGCAGAAGAAAACCTTATTGTTCCCTTTATACCTTTCTAACAGCCATTTAATGTACAGCAGGACATCTGTGCTTAGCTTATCTGCTTCGCATAGGACAATTACTGCAGACAGAAACAAAAATCAGGAAATTAGTTAGGATTTTGTGTCTTTATACTGCTATCTGCTGTACATCGACGCAAAATCTTCTCTGTACAATATGAGATCAGCGTTACTGCCCCTGCTCAGTGAAATACAAGACATCCACTAATCAATGGGGTGCATCGAAAGTTCCCTAATCTAGTGGCTACCAACAGGCATCAGCCCCCCAATTGGCCGTCCCTATCCTAGACAAAAGTACAATCCCACAAGGCTATTTCACTCTAACTTTTACTCTAACTTTGTAGGTAAAGGAACGTTGTCAGCCTCCAAAAACCAAGCACCGACGACAGTCGACTGTCATGGCCAGAGAGCGACCTACCGATCCACCAGTGATTGGAATCTTAGCCTATTTTATCCTCCGTTGTTTCCAGCTGTGTGATGCTCCAGTCTTGTTCCCCCGGTGTTTTCCTTTCCCCTGCCTTCCACTAGAGACGCAAAGTGCCAACAGTTCTGTTGGACTTAAAAACAAACCAAATCCTGCCAGTTGCTTGACAATACACATAGCCTGGCCAAAGCTCCCATATACACAACAAATCATAGAAACTAAAGACAAGCCCCCATGTCTCCAAGGGATGTGTGTGTGAACCAGTCAAAAAGAAACAAAAGTTGATATATCAGTGTGTTAAAAGAAAGCAGCAGAGAGGGTGAGAAAAAGCAAGAACTCTCGGTCCTCTCTGCTCTCCTAAATGGTGAAATCAGTATATTAGTTTGCAGTTGACTTCTTGTTAGGGTAGTGGAACTAATCAAACATACCTCTACAGTTATCAGAGTAGGATGACAAAGCTTTATTAGATTTAGAGGTCTTGGTTTGCGTTTCCTTCATTAGTTCCACAATGACATGCTTCTCATACCCTCTTAGATCCGAGAGATTGACCTCTACATGCTTGGAAGATTCCCTCACATTTACTTCGATTCTTCGTATTGATTCCCCCTGTCAGAATGTTACATAGGAAGATCCCAATTTAGGACAAGTCAAATGCAAACTATGTTACATGTCAAAATCTGCAGTTTAATGACAATAGTGAATCATTAATAAAAAAAAGTAAGATATTCAAATACTTTTAAATTTTAATTAAAATTATATAAAAATTTATTAATTTTTAAAATAAATATTTCATCTCAATTGTTTAAATGACATTAATGTTAAATATAAAATATCTAAAATATTTTTTTTTATTATTTTCTTTCTTTTAAATCAATTGGCGATGGCTCCTTATATAGCCGACCACCTATCTGTACCCTTCGTTCCGCTGGTGAACATTAGATCGGTGCTCCTTGAGAGCACCAAGGCTCCAAGGGAGCACTAGAATGGGCTCTCCAAGGGAGCCTCAAATTGGGCTACTAAAGGGGACACTAAATTGTTGTTTGAGGGAGATCATAAAATTTTCTTTAGAAAAAAAAAATTATAATTTATTTAATGATAATTTTTAAAATTAAAAAAATAAAATTATTTTTGAAATATTATCATACCACCAAATTAATAAAAATATTGACCTTAACTAATGACAAGATTTATGTGTTCAATCAAAATATTTTTTTTAAAATTAATAAATTTTTATATAATTTTGATTAAAATTTAAAAGTGTCTGTAGTATTTTATCCTTAATAAAATGTTTACCAGAACTGAATGAGAATTACCTTCAAGTCAAATGCCTTGCACTCGTCCCTAGTCTGAAAAAACATGAAAGAAACCTTTAGTTAACTAAATGAAAGAATGGAGCTTCTATGGTCCTTTCTAAACAATACTACACTATATCAGTTTTATTCTAGGAAACAAACAGACTCATGGAAAACCTTTGCAAGGAATGCGCCACACAGTTAAACATAGATCTATAGATGTTATCAGTGACTATTTGCATGTAATGAAGTTGCTGTCCTGAGATTAGAGTGCATTATTAGACTTCTATTTAACTATTGGTGGTGGTAGTAGTAGCACCATGGCAGCCAGCTATATTTCTCCAAGAAAAGGAAAGAAAAGAAAAGAAAGTTCAAGTTTAAATCTTCCTCTCCATGACTTCAACCAATAAAAAATTGTTGCCCAATGCTACCGGATATTCAAATTTTATGGTACCTGGAGTCTGTCAGGTCCAAAAGCTTCTCGAAGCATAGCCCAGATCATGGTTCTCTTCCCAACGCCAGGGGGTCCTTCAAATATAACATGATCACATAGATCGTATTTCACCTGTGACATCCATCATCTATCGTTCAAATGTATTCCAAACTTTGCTCAGTACACCCACATATAAGCGTAAAAGAATAAGCTATGAAAAGGGATGAATTAATTTCACCAGAGCCTGCAATCGAGTGGCCGCACTTTTGTTGCAGATGAAATCTTTTAAAGCTTTGGGTTGGTACTGGTCTGCCCATATGAAATTTTGGTTCCTCTTGTGGGTACCGGCTTCTTTCTTCTCATCATTACTAAGAACAGTTTTGGTTGGCAAGATTGTTGGTGTCGGTGGTGCGGATGGTTCTGATACTCTCTCCCTCAATGGCTTCACCTTATCAACTAATTGAGGATCAGGAGGATCGGTGGCCTCCTTCTTCTCTGTCTTCATCTCCTTCGGAAAAGTTGTTTTAACAGAGGTTGGAGGAGCAGCAGGAGGAGAGGGGTCCTGGTTACCGGTTTTTCTACAGGTGAAGCAGCTAGAACTAACTTCTTGCACTTTAACGAAGAAAGAGGAAAGATAGCTGGAAGTGGTTGTCAAGACAGTAGTTGTGTGGCTAACACGTCCAGGACTCTCTGCTCCAGAAATATTTTTTTCGCGATTGATGGAGAGGGTTAAATCGATGAGTCCTTTGTAATAAGGACTGCACTTGTGGTTCTTTTCATCCACATGACTAATAATGTAATTGCTGATAGTAGCCCTGTGAGAAAGTATGCCATGCAACTTATTATGTGCATCGAGACTCTCCTCTGTTAAATCAGAATTCTTGGAGGAATCGTAGTCCCGTCGTCTGGGGTTGGTGTAGTCGCCTAGCTTATTGATGTTGCTCCAACTAGTCCAATAAGAGAACTTTGAGGGCCGACTAGAGGACGTTGAGGAGCGGCTGGACCGGGGTATGAGAGTCTCAGATTTCTGGGTTGTGATAATGAGGTCTGGATTGGGTGAGGATCGCCGGAGGATTGTTGCTGGACTCGGCATCGCATTTGCAGAGCTGCCAGGGTCTGCAATATGCTAGTTCTTGGTTTGCCTACTGACTTCTCTTTCTTTTGTTAGTTTCCTTTCTTTCTTTCTTTTTTAATAAATTCGTTATCCTACTAATTAAAGTTAGGAAATCCCAAAGACTTCGATGATTCTAATGAATGTTGACATGTGTTGGGCGTCACGAACGATGCATGGTTGATTTTGTCGCACTCAAATTCATGGGTCAAACCGGCTGCTGGTAGTGAAGACAGGAGGAAAGAGAGCTGGAAGTGGCAATGAAGACAGTAGTTGTGTGGCTAACACGTCCAGGACTCTCTGCTCCAGACATATTTTGTTCGCGATTGATGGAGAGGGTTAAGTCGATGAGTCCTTTGTAATAAGGACTGCACTTGTGGTTCTTTTCATCCACATGACTAAAAATGTAATTGCTGATAGTAGCCCTGTGAGAAAGTATGCCATGCAACTTATTATGTGCATCGAGACTCTCCTCTGTTAAATCAGAATGCTTGGGGGAATCGTTGCCCCGTCGTTTGGGGTTGATGTAGTCGCCTAGTTTATTGATGTTGCTCCAACTAGTCCAATAAGAAAACTTTGAGGGCCGACCAGAGGACGTTGAGGAGCGGCTAGACCGGGGTATGAGAGTCTCAGATTTCTGGGTTGTGATAATGAGGTCTGGATTGGGTGAGGAGCGCCGGAGGATTGTTGCTGGACTCGGCATCGCATTTGCAGAGCTGCCAGGGTCTGCAATATGCTAGTTCTTGGTTTGCCTACCAACTTCTATTTCTTTTGTAAGTTTCCTTTCTTTTTTTTTTTTTAATAAATTCGTAATCCTACTAATTAAAGTTAGGAAATCCCAAAGCCTTCGATGATTCTAATGAATGTTGACATGTGCTTGGCGTCACGAACGATGCATGGTTGATTTTGACGCACTCAAATTCATGGGTCAAACCGGGTGGTGCCTGTTGCTTTCTTGGAGGAAAAGGCATATGAAACGATCGACAGTACTCAGAATCTTGGAGGCAAAAATATCCCTGGTTCCACATATCCGAGCAATGCTTGAGGGTTAAATACAGTCTAGTTCCTCTTTTCCAAAAACAAAAAAAATGCAGACTAGTTCCTGATCGGGTTTTGAGAACAAAGCTCATTCTATACCTGGTTCTGTGATTTTGTGGGAACTATCAATCAAATAATTAATTTTTCACTTGAATCAATCAAAGCCCTCGGCCAGGTTGGTGTTCATCAACGCACCAGCTTTGTTTTGAAAAACAAGTTTAAGAATCTGAGTGCTGGCTTCTTAAACTGACGCATGAAGATTTCTATTTAATGGGAGAATAATCACCATTACCCTCTTTCTTTCTAGGTTGGTGTTGCAGAAAAAGATAACTGGAGGGCTTGTTCATGATTGGGTTGTCTTCAAAGTGAGCCTTTGTTTAACTCAGACTGCGCAGTTCTCTCCATTTCACTATCTCCTTGGTTTTGTTACTTCACAGTTGTGTAGTTAAAGTGAACATAATGATTAAGCTTTTCAAATTTTGTTCTCTTCCTCGGTGCCAATCTGAGTACAAGAAAGCCTTCCTCAGAAGACAACTCTTTGAAGAAGATGGGGTTTGCGGGACTAGCTGGAACTATTCAGGCAAGTTCTGATTTTCTGTCTGTAAGTGGTACAACATTTGACGAAGCTCAGAGAGGAGTCGAGCATGATGAAGAATATTCGGGAAAAGGAGCTGAAAAGTTAGTCCATTCTCTCATCTGTAAATATTTATAATATTCTGATATTTATATGCTGGTACCGGAAGTCTGAGTATTTACAAAAATGACACTGATGTAGCTAACTAGTGCTACTATCCTAAAAATATTACAAATTACAATGCTAATTTTTATTATCATTCTTTTTCTGTTTGTTTGGTGCTCTTCCTGAACTTGAAGCAAAGCATTATGTTGTCAGGAAGCAGGTTTTGATGCCAAATCTGTTGCAAAAGCTAAAACTTGTAGCAAATTGAACACCCAAAATCCCTTGGGAAATATGAAGTATGAACCATATCAGCTAGCCCTACAGTTACTTGCCAGGTTACTCTTTTCTGTCATTTCCTTGGGGAAATTGCATATCAAGCATAATTGAAAAAATTCTCTGAAAAAGAATTTTATGGAAATGAAATAGGTACTCCCTCAATGTAGCCCAATGATTAAAAGGAAAACGATTTCTAATATTTTCCTGTCAGGAATGTCGAATTTGCTGAATATAAAAATCTGAGAAAAGAATAAAATAAAAGGGGTATGCATGCTTGGGGACTGACGTAGACTTAGGCCCACTAGGGACCACTTCCCAATTAGGAGAAAGCCTAGTTTGATGCCTTAGCTGCTGTTGGATGTGGCCGTGGCCCACCGTTTCACCGCCTCGATGACGCGGGCCCATAGGAGTGAGCATAATTTTGTCAAAATCGAATTAATTGAAAATTTTTGATTAATTGTTAATTCGATTAAAATTTTTAATTAATTCAGTTAATTCAATTGGTTTTGATTTAAAAAAAATTTCATCTGTTTTTATTTTAATTTTTTATTAATTAAATTAATCAAATTAATTTTTTTATCGACTGTTTCGGTTTAAATAAAATATTGATTGATTTGTTTAATTTTTTTAAGTAAGTTCAATTAATTCAATTAAAAGGAAATTTTTAATCAAATTAATTGATTTAATTGAGTACATACCTTTAACGACACTCGTGGTTATTATTTTCAAAACTTGAGTAATTTAAACACGTGAGCGATTATGTTATAACTATAAAAACAATTGTGTAATCTTATTGAATTTCTTCAATTAATTGATTAATTTGAAAAAAAAATCAATTAATTGAATTAATTCGTTAATTGGTTAATTTTGTTAGAATAAAATTTTGATCAATTTGTATAATTTTTTCTATTAATTCAATTAATTTGATTAAAAAAAGTAATCAAATTAATCGACTTAACAGAATATAAATACTTGAAGTTAGGGTGTAAGAGTGATTATATCCTAATTATAAGGATAGGAGTGCAATCTAACAATATATATATATATATAATTAGAAAAGTCATTGCTTGCGACCAATTACCAAACCACATTGCATAATTGCTTCAACCATATGCTTCCAATACTTGAAAACTGATGATGACAAGGATCCTATCCATGCTTATTTATATTGTCGTACGGTAGGTAGGAAAAAGATGAGAATGGGGCAGTCCCTAAGAACCAGAGAAGATGATTCTAAAGAATTATTCCATTCCCAAAATTTACATATAATTGATAGATCCATATTTCTATAATAAGTTTACAAGGAATTTTGTTAATGTGTTATTTGTTATTGGACAGATCAGATAGTATCGGTGGATATGCTTATGTTCTGTGCTTTCCCCTATAATGGTGATACTGATTAGAGGTATACAGGGAAACCAAAAAATGATAGAAACAAAAGTGGCCCAAAGCAAACGTCAGGTGGGGCTAACCAGGTTGGGTCCACTCAAAATCCCAATCCACTTTCTCCAGAAAATGGGATATGACTGTGAAAGCAAGTAAGCAACCAAGCAGGCTCTCACCACTCCATCTATATCTTTGAATTATATTTTCTGTTGTCACGCAACTTTATCCGACCCGTCTGCTCTGCTCTTTGATTCTGTTTCTGTGCCACGCTTGGAACTTGGCCGATATCAATAATTAAATGCTCATCTTTTCAGATGGTAAAACCGCCTACAATCAAGAAAGATTTCCAACACCCACCGCCCTTTTTGGTCTTTTCAAGCAGGCATTTTGGGTATTTCCAACCCAGTCTGCAATGTAATGGAGTTACCAAAAAGGAAATGCCCTTTACCTTTTATTTTCTGTTTTGTTTTGTTTTTTAACCTTTGGAAGAACAAGACAAAAGAGGTAGCAAAAATAATGCAATATGGTCTGAAAAACATACTCCAGGTAACCCTGCTCTTAACCTTGTGTTTAGGATTTAAAAATTAAAAGAAAATGGAAATGGGGTAATAAAACAGAAATAAGAGGCGAGATAAATAGAGAAAAGCCAAGGGGGATTGAATTCCAACTTGCACAGCTATTCTCAATTTGTCATTCCCATCCATCATCCATAAATTTGGCATTACCTTAGCTTATTTGCTTTGCTCCTATCATATCAGTTTAGCATCTGTCAATCTGTCTATCAAGTTATTGCCACGACCGAATTCAAGGGAGGGAGAAGAAGGAGCAGCCTCACCCTTCTAATCTCCTACAGCTCCTTCCTCTCTAGTAAGCTTCAAATTCTTGCTACCAGCTCTTGTTTTTCTTCTTCCTGAACACACCTTCCGTTTCAGTCAACTGAAAAAACAAATTGCTGGTTAAACTTCAATTCAGCTGCCAACTTATTATGGATTTTGGGAAATCTTGTCTCTACTCCTTAAATCAGGCTTCATTGGGTTCATCATCTTTCTATGCATGCTTTAATTCATCTTCCAGATCATCCATTTTATGTTTTGGAAGTAGTTTCCCAGAGCCCGGGATCTTAAACTCTGTCTTGAAACCTTCTTCCTCCAAATTCACTGCTGCCTCGTCTCCCTTTAGAGAAGACGCTTGATCTTCTTCCGTCTTTTTTACCTTTCTTTTTCTCTTGCTTTAGTGTGGTAGACTATTTTTTTTTAGCTCCATTTTTCACCTTTCCCCAGAGCAATTTGCAAGGCAAGAAAAAGTGACAAAATGTTGCTCACACCATGTTGCGTGCCAGCGGTAGCTATGGCTTCTCCGACTTTCCCTGATCATTGCTTTATCAGGTAATTCTTTGATAATTGAACTTGTTTCTCTCTCTCTGTCCCTGTTCTTCTCTTTATATTGTAGTAATTGATTCTGCTAATTGGGTTTACTATAATTTGACTGGAGGGTTTCTCATAATAGTTGGGGGGAAATGAATATTTTAGTCGTAGTATATGAATATAGAAATGGAAGAAGGATTTGTAGTAGGAAAACCCCTGGAATATCCGTTTATTCTTTACGATCATCAGGTATGATCATCATCATCATCATCATCATCATGATCACAAGGACTTGAGGAGATGGAGGATTAGGACTACTACTGCTGCTACTCCAGCTTCTGCTTCTGCTTACCCTCTCTTTTCCAATCAGATTCAGCTAACTAAAGACTCTTCTTCCCGTCACAAATTTTACCAGGAGGTTGATCTATAACAATATATGCATATATGTTGTTCATCCATTCTGGATATCCGCATCACCATGTGAATCATTTTTTATTACGTAGATTATCTTCCATTTCCATTTTCTAACATTCTGTTGAACTATAATGCAATCAACAGGCTCTTAAGACTGCAAGGGACAAGTTCACTCGAGAAATCTCAATCCAGTCCAAGGACAAGGACATCTCTCTTGCTAAGGTACAAATATACTGACTACATGCTTACTTCCCCTTCCTTTTTTGTTTGACCTCGTCAAATTGTGGTACAAGCTAGATAATTTATAAGGCCTTCACTAACTCATTGTTTGTATGGTGACTGGTGGGAAGATAAGTTGTTACTTGAAGAGGTATTTAATTGCTTCAGTCATGCTTTTGAAACGTAATTGGAAGTTTTATTTTGCTTGATATCTTTTGGTGTAGGCTTTGCTTTATGTTGCAGCTGAGGATGAGGCATTCATGGCTTTTAACCAAGAGATGGACACTCGCTCCCTCCTGAATGAAAGGAGAAATGTTTCTTCACCATCTGATACCAAAGAGTGGGATTCTGTGGAGCAAATGCCTTTGGGTGGAAAGACCATATCTGAATGGCTGAGTGAGTTGGATGCAATTGCTAAAGAAGTTGAAGCAGAGCTAGTTTCAAGAGACATAGGCTGCCATCTGGTTGAAGTTTTGGAGGCAGTCAATTTAGTTCTTTTTGAGTTAAGAGGCTTCAAAAGATCCCCTGTTCTAGTGGATTCTAAGCATTCATACTTACACTCGGTATTGAGCTCTGGATCTGGCAGTGGTAAAGCCTCATTCTACTTCTTTTATTCAATAAGACTCACTTGCTGCAACACATTTTCCCTCATAATTTGGGTCTAGTGGAATTGAAATTGTTTTTCTTTATTGTAACCTATGCTTCCTTATCATTTTGTTGTCATTTTTAGACATTCTAGTGATATGATTGCGTTGTTTACAGCAATTTTGCTTAGCATAATTTACATTGAAGTTTGTCGGCGGCTTGGTCTAACCATTGTGGGATCTCGAGTTGGGGGAGATTTTTTAATATGGCCCCAGACAGGGTATCCAGAGGTACTTTAATCTTGAAAGTTTATTTTCATGGTGCATGATTCTTAGTTCATGCTTGTACTGATGCATCATTTGATGTCTCGTCCAATCCATAGTTATGTTTCTGGTTAGAAATATTACAAGCGAGTTCCTTTTTTCTTTTGGCCACTTGCCTAAGTTGGAGTTAAATTCAACTTTTACTCTTCTCTCTGTAGGAGCTCTTCAAAGTGACTTCAGGACACAGCTTGTTCGCTATTGTCAATGGAAGGTGTGTGGAGGACCCTAGATCAATGGCATCAGATTTAACTGGTACTTCACTTTTAGGGCTTGAGATAGCTACAAACCGTGATATTATTGGGATTGCTTTAGCCAATTTAATTGTAAGTCCTAGTCCTTATCATCAGGTTTTATTATTTTTTATAGACCTTGTGTTTACATTTCATTACTTGTGAACCATTCATGCCTCAAAATGCACTTCCCATATTTGTTTCCTACATATGAAATAAACTTAAAATAATTGCAGAGGCTTCACTGGAAACGTGCTTCGAGATCAAATCATGGGTTGATGCTGACTTCTCCCCTTAGGCATGTTCATAATGCTGATGAGAAACCTAACAAGATTGATAAATCAAATGTCCCTTTGTTGCGGCCTCAAGATCTTAGGTAAATTCTAATTTATCTTTATTATTTTAGTAGCATAACTCTCTTCCCGATATTTTCATGTATGCAACAGCTGTGTTTGTGTTCTTATGCAATATATAACTGTTTTGAACTACGTCTCAACAAATCTGTTGTGCATTTGAAGCTGAAGATGAGATGTTCTTTGTATTTGGCATCAGATATTATGACCTCATAAATAAATGTCTAATATAGGAAAGGCCATGCACTGCAACTTTGGTATCTTTAATATTGTCTGCTGTATTCAATTAATTAATAAGGTAAGAGATGAGTTGGGCTGCGTTATTTGATCTGGTGAAGGTAAGTTGCATATTCATCGACATTCTTTCTAAATGCACTTTACAACGAAGTTATCTCTGAAACGAATGGCGACTGGGTGGGACTGGGCTGGCATTACTTTCCATGTCCTGCTTTACCATGAAAAACTTTCCCTATCCATATGCTTTTTTCCCCTATTTTTGGTAAAAAAGGGTGGTAAATGTGATATAGACATGTTATCTGAGTGAGGTTTTGGAATTTTGCTCGTGCTCTCTTCTTTTGAATTCTGTAACCTCTATTTCTCTTTTATAGTGACACTTGGTGGTGAGGTTAGGCTTTTGTTCCAATAAATCATCGACTTGTAAGGAGCAGGAGCATAGGTCACTGATAGTATTTTGAACATTTTTTTCTTGATATGCACATACTGATGATGGCTATGCTTGAGAGTTGCTCTTAAACTTGTTTCCTTTTTTACCCCATTCTTTAAATGACATAATCATGTATTTGTTTCTCATGGGTGGTTTAGTCTCGCTTCCATGGGTTGGGTAGTGTTGGTGCAAGTTTGACAGCCGAAACTTGCGCCAAACTCATGCATGAAGGCAGTTAATCAAGTTTTATATTATGCAAAAGAGCATCTTCATATGTGGCATGCTAAAGATTAAATTTCTTTGCAGGCTAGCTATCATGGCTTCAGAAAGATTGTTGATTCTGCAGCCGCATAATTGGGCACTAAGGAGAGACCATGGCATGATGCTGTATTATAATAGGTATCAATTCCGAAACATCTTTAATCTTGAAACAAGGCTATCTAAAACTCTTTAGAGTGATGATGGATGAAAGTATATATGATATTAAAATGTCAGGGAATATGGCAAGGCAGTGCAAGAGCTTAGCATCTGCATGGCCTTTGCTCCGGAAGAAGAGGCAGAGATTCTTGAACCCTTTGTTGAGAAATTGCATTTGATGCGGCTGGAGTTGTCGTGGAAGTCTTTGGGGCATGCTGGCCGATTGGCTGTTCCTTGATTTTGTATATAACCCTCTCTCTCTCTCTGAAATCCTCCTTGAGGCACATATAGTTTAATGGATGAGAAATCTGCTAGTGTGAGTTCTATTTGACTTTGAATGAATATTCCTCCTCAACCATGCTTGATTAGCATGCATGGCCTTTTTGATCATGAGAAATGCGGTGGAAGGCGCATGGAGATCGAAATGCAATCCTTCCTAGAACTTTTTAGCTCTACAATCCTGGTAAAATGACAACTTAATGGCCCTTTCTGTTCATGAAAAACCAGTTTCTTGTTCTTTTGGAGCAGCAGGCAGGCAGGCAGGGTAATAATTAAGCCCCAAGCCACCCAAAACTGTAGAAAACTGGAAACCCCTTGATGATCTGGACTTTAGATTTCTTCTTAAAGAAAAGACAAAGTGAAAAAATTGGTTAGTGATTGGCATAACCTTAAACTTTCTTTAATAAAATTAATAGTGAAATCGCTTGATGTTCGATTATTTCTTGTTCAAATAACGAGTGTGATTTTTTTTAATTTACAAATTATAAATAAAATACATTACATCCCTGATTTTCAAAATTTAATTTCATATCATTTTGATTTCTGCAATTAAAAAATTATTTAGTAGTTCTTAAAACTTTCACGTTTATAATGAAAACATCATTCGAGTGGTGTTCCCATCTACTTAGTCATTACTGGATAGTCGATAACACAGGATAGTTCACATGTCAATCGACATAAACAAAATTATTTTAATAAACATATTTATTTAATTTCCATTGTATACACACTAAAGTTTATCCCACATAAAATTAGTCCCATAATTCAAAAAAATGAATATTTACTTCCTGAAGCTGAAGTTTTGACTATTGTCAAAACATTACAAAACAAAATTACATTTTGACTAGAAAAATGCTTACCTGGCAACATGTTAACCGTTGATGGTATCTTCATTGAGGTGGAAGCCTGTCTTCGGTGTCTCCAGTTCTAAAAGAAAAAAGGAGACGGGCCGCCTCCCCCACCCTCTCCGTCTCCTCTTCCGGGCATCGTCCTCCTCCTCTCCACCAAATGGAAATTCCTACAAGTAGAATTTAGAAGCAGGAACCTGAAAATGATGATTCAAGCCAGCAAGAAAAAACAGGGATGCTGATTATATCTATGTAAGTAAAAGAGGGATGGCCTGCGCTTGCGTTTGTTGTTGCAGGCCCTTCTTCCTTTCTTCACCCTTCGCCTTCCCTTCACCCTCTACTCCCTTAAGCTATGCGCCGCCCACCACCCCATTTCTCTTTTCCCACTTACCCATCTGCGCGTCTTCTAAACCAGTTATTGCTGCTACTACTAACTCCTTGCCCTTCCCTTTGCTCTCTCATGGTCATGGAGGCGGTTGTGACGGCAACAACAACAATAACAATGATGGCCCATTTGGGTCTGACTCTTGGCGGTGGAACGACGATTCATCATCTTCTCATTCTCATCCTTTTCTTTTATTTCTTTCTTCATTCATTGCTTGCTTCTGCCCTTCCCAATTATCTTCCGCCCTTGCGAGAACCAACGAGGATTCCGAGGAGGATGACGTGGTTTGGGAAGTGAAAGGGAGCAAGTGGACTAAGCTCATTCCTGATTTCTCCGAGGATGCATTTGTTGCTTCGAACGGGATGGTGAATTTAACAAAATCGTTGTCGCTGTCAACTGTTTGGCGGCAATGCAGAGACATTGTCATGCGGTTGCTGCTCCCTGAAGGTTTCCCCGACAGCGTTACCAGTGATTATCTTGATTACTCTCTCTGGAGAGGCGTACAGGGCGTTGCCAGCCAAATCAGCGGCGTTCTTGCCACCCAAGTAATTATGTCTTAATCGCTTGCTCTTATTTTCTGATTTAGGAATTTTGTAAAACATTTGGTGCTCACTTTTGTTTGATGTTGTTCAGGCATTGCTTTATGCTGTTGGATTGGGGAAAGGAGCTATTCCCACAGCTGCTGCTATCAATTGGGTGTTAAAGGATGGGATTGGTTATTTGAGTAAAATCATGTTGTCCAAATATGGAAGGCATTTTGATGTCAATCCTAAGGGATGGAGATTATTCGCTGATCTCCTGGAAAATGCTGCCTTTGGATTGGAAATGTTGACCCCTGCTTTTGCACATCTCTTTGTTCCTATTGGTGCTGCTGCTGGGGCTGGAAGATCAGCAGCTGCTCTCATCCAGGTAATCAAGTAATTTTCTGTTGTTATCGTAAAAGTAAAACTCTGTTGCTGAAAACTGACACTGATCAATTCCAGGCTGCTACTAGAAGTTGCTTCTATGCTGGTTTTGCTGCTCAAAGGAACTTTGCAGAGGTAAAGCATAATTTATCTTTATTGGTTTTTTATGTAATATCTGATATGATATGCAATTTTGAATGCCCTAAAAAAAATGTCCTCCTTTATTTATAATCAGATTGGATTTGGCATGATACTGGCATTCCTCTATTATGTCTTTACTAAAGGCAATTAGTTATTGTAGGTAATTGCTAAGGGTGAAGCTCAGGGAATGGTAAGCAAGTCCATTGGAATCGTGCTTGGTATAGCATTGGCTAACCGTGTAGGCTCATCTACGTCTCTTGCCCTTGCTTCATTTGGTGTTTTTACTTGGGTCCACATGTACTGCAATCTGAAGTCATACCAATCTATTCAACTGAGGACATTGAATCCCTATCGTGCAAGTAATATATCTGTCCTATCATTGTTGTTAAATGAGTTCTTGTTCATTACTAATGGAAAGCATATTCCTTCAATGTTTTAACAGGTTTGGTTTTCAGTGAATATCTCCTGAGTGGCCAGGCACCTTCAATCAAAGATGTCAATGATGAGGAACCACTTTTTCCAGCTGTACCATTCCTTAATTTATTGTCTGCAAACAGAGTGAGTTACTGTTTCTCTCTAAGCTTTCTCAGGAGATAGTTACTAATTAATCTTATGCTGAATTAAGTTAGACATAAGAATCTGGATTGATTGATTAGGGTCAATACTTCAGATGTTTTTCTAGGTTGCCTTGTTGTTCTACTGAATCCATATTGTTTTTATTTTTTGGTCAGTCTGAATCCATATTGTGGTTTTTGAATTAGTCGACAATTTAATAACCTAAGAGGTTAAGCTGGCTAAAATTTCAGAGAATAAACAAGTATGTGTGCTCAATATTATTCTGAGTAATAGAAAATCCTGCATCACAGATATTTTACTAGAGGAGAATTCCTCCTATATAAACTTGCCGATGAATTTGAATGAATACTGAATTCACAAAAGATCATAAACCATTACTCATTAAGAGGAAGCATTGAAATATCTCTTCATTTTTGATAGGATTCGACTAATTTTCTTGTTCAATTAAGAGAAAGCTCCTTTGAAGGTTTAATTTATATCTGTGGTTCTTCCGAATATGATCTTGTGCTTGTACTGCTCTGTTACCATGGCTCAAGACTTCTAGTCATTGATTCTTGCATTCGGCTTGGGGTGGAGAGGAGTTTGGTTTATGGGTCAGGCATGGGATGTGCTAACCGCTCCAACACTCTTCCAGTCCTTATCAAATCAACTTTGTAAAATTTACGCCTGTTCTAAAATGGCCAATTCACCATTTAAAAATTTTTAAAAACTTCGACTAATGAAGCAGAGTACGAGCAAACAACATATAGCAGGTTGGTTGTAACAATTTGTCTGTATATCATCTGAGATATTCCATCCTAAATTAATTTTATAGGAACGATCAGTTGTACCGTCTTCAGAAGCAAAGCAGGCTGCTGCTGACATTGAGCGCCGGCTGCAGTTGGGGACAAAACTCAGTGATATCGTCAACAACAAGGAGGATGCACTAGCACTATTCAGTCTGTATAAAGATGAAGGCTATATTCTGACTGAACAGGAAGGAAAATTCTGTGTAAGTGCATTATTATTATGAATTTTAGTCTCCATTCCTTCTCACTCACAAGCTCACAGGTGACACCCTTTACTTATTCTTGGGAGGACTTAGCTTGGTTTCTTCTCTTCTCTTCTGTTGTTTATCTTCTTATTCTCACCCTTGCTAATTTCTTTGTAAACACAAGTTGGTCTTAAATTTCTTGAATACTTTATTTTTGCCACCAGAATTATGAGGCTCAATTAATATTTTATTTAGTAGTTAAGTTTAGAAAGCCACAAATCAGGTTCTTATAGTAGTCATCTTTGTGAAAATATGATGATGTGGCTGAAGTTGGATGATTTAGTGCCATATGCTAGCTGCTACATTTCTGTTACTTTGATGGGAGGCATGAAATGATAATAGAAGGGCAAATACTAATTATTTCAAAAAGAAGGATAATAAAAAGGGCCATACTAATTCCTTTTGCGTTATTGAATTTTTTGCATAGGTCAGGTAGTGCTTAAAGAAAGTTCTTCACCACAAGATATGCTCAAGTCATTGTTCCAGGTAAATTATTTGTACTGGTTGGAGAGGAATGCAGGAATTGAAGCAAGCAGTGTCTCTACTGACTGCAGACCAGGGGGAAGGCTACAAATATCTGTGGAGTATGTGCAAAGGGAATTCAACCATGTTAAAATTGACAGTGAATCAGTGGGATGGGTAACGGATGGACTTATTGCAAGGCCTTTACCAAATAGAATCCGTCCTGGTCACATGGACGCATCAACTGGATGAAATGGATAGTGTTTCCATTCAATCATATGTGACTGTCTGTTAGCAAGTAGAAGGTGAATGAGATCACTATATGCTTTTCTTCGGTTACAACTTCCTTGCAGCAAAATCATACAGCTAACTTTCTCCGATTGGGATCTCAGGGAGTTGTGCTGCTGACGTATAACAAAAGAAGCCAAGGTGGAATGCTGTTTGTAATTCACCCATTTAATCATTGTCTATGTCATAGAGGTTGCATAGTTGATGGTAAGGGACTAAATTTTGTATGTTGGACCATTACGCACAGGATATCTGTCTTTTTCGCTTTAGAAGGTGGGAATGGATAGAAAAGCAATACGTTTCTCATTGTAAGAAGTTTCCTTTACAAGACAATTGGACAGGTATAAATTTAGTGAAATTGTTGCTTGTACGATCCATATTTACGTTTTGGCTGTTGTGAGAATATGTTCCATCTTCTTGGATAATTTGACTTTTTTGGTTGGAAGATAAACCTTATTATTAATGTTTTCTAAGAGTATGAAACAAAGGATGTCAACAGGTAAGAAATTTGTTATTTTTGAGATACTTAATCCGAATTTTATTATTCGATAAGGTATCCAAACTTTATACATGTCAAGGATGTCTTGTAGTTGTATGAAAGTATGTACGTAACCCAAGTCTTGCAGTTGTATGAAAGTCTGTATATATGTTAATCAAGTGGAGAAAATAGGGTAATTATGGATTCAGGGCTGTAAAATGGGCCTAATTGCAAAACACCAATCTTTCAGAGGGCCATATTTTAAATCTTGAAAATTACTAATATTTTTTTGTTTAAATTTTGCCCTGCAGGATTGGGCTTAAAATATAAAAACCTTTATCGAAGGCAGACTCGGCCTGAAATGCAAATCGAGATCTTCGATTCTAAGCGGGCAGAGCAAGCCCGTATAGATTAAGCCGCCCTCTTCAGGGTTTCCCGCCATCTGCTTTTTCATCTTTTCAGCCAAAAGAAAACAGTACGTATGCAATATGCATCGCATAATGCACAACAGCTGAGCACTCCTCGCCTCCCAAAGTCCCAAAATCTAATCTAAAGTATCCCCAGAACAGAGTCCCAGAGTCGGGAATTTCGTCTTGGTGTTGACTCTTTGATTTTGGTTTTGGTTTTGGCTTTGGCTTTGGCTCTGGCTCTGGCTCTGGCTCTTCTCTCTGGTTTGACTAACTGATGGGGTGTTGGTGGGAAGGCGTTGATGAATCCCGTCTTCTAATTGCTCCGGGTATCTCCTCAATTCCCCCTTTCTTTTTTTTTTTCTTTTCATTTTCCTAACAAGGGAGGTTGCATCTGGTTTTCTTCTCTTAGAATTTTCAGTTTCTTTTCTTTTCCTAGCAGACCCTGGTTCTAATGGGGACGGTTCCGCTCGTTTAATATCTCTTCGTCACCCCAAATCAGGTAATTTTAGTTGCTATGTTTAGAATGTGGAACACTGGTTCTTTGACATCTTACTCAATTTAGTTTCTATTACTTGACCCTTCCCATTTCAACACAAAGGTTTTATTTGACAGGAGTTAGGACATCCTATCTTTTAAGTAATGGGTTGCTTCAAGAACTTCACTGGTTCAAGCAATCTTATGGCTCCTGGTTTTTGGGAGATTACGTTTCTGAAGGTAACCCTTATGTTTATACGCTTTTGACCAACCGTATGAATTAATATTTTCAATCATAGATCATTGCTATTCAGTTTGGTTGATTAAATGTCGAGCATGTTTCATATAAATCTCAATAATAGGCAGTCCCTCTGATTACCTTGCTTTTTATTTTATTCTTATCTGCATCCCTTACTATTACTTTGTTTGCAGATGGGAGCCTATATACTGCTACTCCTATTGATCCTGTTTTCATCATGTTGCCTATCTTTGAAGAAGCAAGAATGAAGGTATGATTATTACTAGTTGCCCTTAACTGGTGATACTTGCCTAGTTACTTTGACAAGACCAGTTGTCAAATAGCACCTTAGAGCCTCAATGCAAGGCATCTTCAACAATGCATTCTCCCTTAGACCCTAGCCAAGTGCTTCAACTGAGGCTAAAGATACTTGAGGAACTGTGCCATTGAAATATCAAACCCTAAGTGAAATTTAAGTAGACGGCCCTTGCTTACTCAGGATTTTATTCATATAAAAGGGGGGCATTTCATCACTACTAGAACAAATGAAAACCCATCAATAATAACTTGTGAAGACTGCAAGATTCTTTAGCCTCTATGCACTAATGTGATATCTTGTTTAAATAATACGTCTGCCTCTTTTGTCCCTCTGAAACTTTGATATTTATCTTTTTATTTTATTTTATTTTTTTTATAATTAGGGGAGGGGGGATTCGAACCTGCTTTTTAAGCAGGGGGATAATGCACCAACCAATGAGCCAAATGCTCGAGTGCAAAGAAACATCCTTAAACTTTGATATTTATCTCTCATTATGAGAATACTGTTTAAATCTTTGAAGCATTTATCTAGATTTTTCACTAATAATGATAAAATTTTGGAGTTAATGCAGAAAGTGGATGACCCTGGAAAGTTTAGACAATTAGATGAGATACTCTTCATTAATGACTATCCTGGATATCGACATTTATTCTCCATTGCAGAGGACTGTATGCAAGTTGTTTGTGAAATTAAAGGTTTCCTACTACCTGTATCTCTTTGAGAATCGTTCTTAGATATTATTATCTAAGTTATTTTGTGCATATCATTTTGATAAATTGTTGTTAATAGGATTAAGAAATCTGTATTTTGCCATTAAATTTCCTTTTGTGAATTGTAATTTTGGCATGCAGTTAGGGGGTTTGAATGCTCTTGAGATGCATTCGACTTGATTGCTTAATATTCTTGTGTAGAAGTGTTAAATTTCTTAGAATAAGAACAAAATGCATTAATAACCTTAAATAGTTAAATATGAGTTTCAACTTTACTATATTCTGTCTTGGATGGAGAACAGAATCTATTAAGTGCATTACAAATTGCTCTATAACTGTATGTTAAAATGAAAGCAATGATTTAATACTGCAAATAATATTTATGAATCATTCTCACCTGCACTTTTTATGTGCAGAAATTGGATCATCAAAATTTTTTAGACTTGATGACATGAAGGTTTTAGCTTGGTTAAATTACAAGGTCAGCCTTCTTCTGTTTGAACTCATTTTCTTGTGTTTGAATCTATGAAATGTTTAAAACCTCCCTTTTGTTGGTAGTTTAGTTATCTTACTGTGGATGAGTACAGTGCCCAAGTGTAGACACCTTCATAATACCTATGGACTACGGAATTATTGTGTTTTCAACTGGAAAGAGGTTATGTATCTTTCGTAGGTCTATTGGTTTATACTTTGTGTATTAAATATCCTCTTGGGGAACAGTGCAAGTTCTAGTTCTGTCTTTAATATGTTTCATGCCTATGACTATTGTTTTACATCATTGCTATCAAACTATTGCAACATTGTCCGTTAGTTCGTGCTGGTTGCTTCCATTATTATACAATGCTAACCTAAGTGGAAAATACACACATAAGTCAAAACTGTTTAGCGATCTTTATCTATTGATGATAGAGAGTTTTCATGTTTCTTAAATATAATCTCTTGAATTGCAGGTATGCCAGTTAAAACAGACTCTACCAGCATTGGACCAAAACTATGCTGCACGTGATGAGAAGGATACATGTATATTTTTCTGAGAAAATAGTTTATGATATTCAGCTATGTATATTCATACAAATGCATGCAAAATTGCAGATATGTGCGTTCACCTTACACACACACACACACACACAAGATAGATGTATGTAGGTGATAACAATTCATATGAAACAGTCTTATAGGGTCTTCTGCTGCTATATCAAGGGATTGAAAGAGCAAGAGAGTATAGGTTTAAGATTTAACTTGTATGAGGGGTCAATAAATGTAAAATGTAAAGGGCTGTGTTCCAATTCAATCCTCTTGAACTTCAGTTTCTTAGGACCATAATTAGCTGCACATCATTTGGTGTTTAGCTAATTGGGCAGCAAAGCTATATCTAAAAGGATTGTACCTATTGTATAGTATATGCATTGATATTATTGTGTATTTTGCACGTGAGCTTGTGCCTGATCAGTGCATTTAGTATTCATATCTGATAAAACTTGAGTGTCTGATTTGACATGAAATTAATGTTGATTTAATAACGTAGGTCACAATTTGATTTACCTCGTTCACTGATGCAGTGGCTGATGCAGTATCAATAATAGGGGAGTACTTGAAAGATGAGCCTTGGTTGAAGCTTTTGTCTAATCATTTTAAGTATGGTCTCAAACTTTTTGAGTTTTTAAAATTTATATGAACATTTTCTTCAACTCCATTTATAAGAAATACATAGATCAAATGAATTTATGCAGAGTGGTTTCCCTCTTGATTCATTGGAGTTATATATTGCTGAGGTGTTTGCAGATTGAATTTACTGGAGGCAACGAGAATAGCATCGGATTTTGAAGCTTGCTCAAATGCCATAGAAAGTCCTATGGGTTCTTGTAATCCCTCACAGGTATTGCTGGTCTTGCATAAAGTCCTATAGGTGTTATTGCTTGTATTTTTTTTTAATTTTACTTGGGGAAGCGGGGTTTGCACTTTTGGCCTCCTTGTTAGAGGTAGGATGTAGCTGTTGCTATCTCTGGGATGAGGGGGATTTACATTTTACAATTGCAAATTTTAATTTCTCAGGGTAAGACAACGAGTGAGAAAAAGACTGCCAGAAATCAGAAGCAAGCTAAAAAGGCTAAAATAGAGACAGAATCAAGAAACATCAAAGAAATGTTTTCAAGGGCTTCGCGAAGGAGGAACTGAAGCTTTCTCGTATGCCAACAATTTCCAAATGTGAGAGAAATAGGATCCAGGAACATCCATTAATCTTGTTAATTAGTTGATGTGCTCGTATCTGTTCTTCTGTCATCTCTTCCAGGACTTAAAAGGATATTTTGGCTTTTAACAGGTACTTTGCATGTGTAATTTTATATGCTTAATAAATTATTATCAGATATATATTAATAGATAATGCATCAACAATTAATTTTAGTTTAATTTGTGTTTCAGTGTTATTATAATTAAATATAAATAATACCATAAAATTAAAGTTCATTGAGATTTTATATTTTAGTTTTTTTTTTGTACTTTTCATAGTTTGTTATTAAGCATAGCTTACACTTACTATTTTCACCATTTTCCTTTAAATTTCTTTCTAATATTTTATATCTATTTCTAAGTCAATCAATTTTAACACTTTTTTAAATTTAATTAAACACATTTCATATAGAGAAGATATAAATCGATCAAGATTAAGGATTCGTGAAAAAAAAAAAAAAAAAAAAGAAGGATTCGTGTGAATGTAAAGGCTTTTGCAACGAAATTTTCTTTCCCATAATAGATATGAATAATGAGATGGTGCATTAATATGATGGTCATGGCAAAAAAGTGTTTTGAGATTTGACTTAACTTAGGGGCAGATGATGATGCGTAGAAGCAACTCTGTAAGACTTGAAAGAGCCTAAAGTGAAGAGGGCCACTTAGGTGTACGTGCCATGGTGGGCAGCGATTGGCAAGCTAAAGGAGGATCACAACTTGCTTACACTATAAGAGAGATGGGAAAATTTATGAGAAAAAGGAAAAATGAAAGAGAGGAAAGAAATTTATTTCTGACAGATAGAAAGAAAACGTAAACTTTCGCATTTTTTCCTTTTGTTTCTTATGATTTCAACCTATTTCAAGGGGTACCCAGAAAGCGACATCGATGGGTGCGGCAATGAATATTGTCCTCAGAAATTTGTTCGTCCTTTTTGCTGTTTATCCATACATCGTAGATTCTTTAATTGGATAAATATGAAAATTATTGATGCATCTCCTACTTAAATGCTTGTCGGTATAAATTTCTGTGAGTATTAAAGCATATGGTGTAACAAGTATTTGCACGAATATATGGTGCACAAGCATTGAATGGAAGCATTAAGAAAATGGTAAGTGTTTTTGATATATATGGATACAAATCAACTTGTGTGCTATGGTACACAGATTATACTATTATCTGTTGCGGCATGTTAATGTATGATTCACGCCACGCTGAGGGGAAAGATTCTACATTTTACAGCTTTCTTTTTTTTTTTTTTTTCTGAAAATTTATAATATATTCAATCAGAGGGAACAAAAATCACCCCTGAGGAAAAGAAGATGATTGTGTCCTGTTGTCCTTTGATTTTTTACAGCTTATTTAGGTCACTTTCCCTCACAAAAAGTCCATGGAAACCGTACGGTACCCTCCGGGGCAGCTTCACGGCAGCCACGATGTCAAGATTAGGTGACTTTGCGTCCATCACCAAGAACCTTGACTCTCCCGTGTTTTCATTGTGAACATACGAAACCACATAGCCATCGTCCTCGTCTGCCTCGGGATTCCCCGGCTCCTTGGCCACAAAGAATGGTTCCCCACCAAAGCAACCTGGCCCATACATCCTACTAGCCACTGTGCACTCCTGGCGATCCCCCCTGGACACATCCAACTTTACCACTCCTGATATTTTTGGCATTGGGTCACCCACTGCTGCGTACACATATTTGTTCTTCTTTGCTAAATAAGCCGGATTTAACACTGCGAAATCCAGATTTCTTGTTGAAATGGGATGCCTTGTTACAAGCCCTGTTCTGAAGTCGATCCTTACTTTCTCCACCAAGGCATGAACAAGGTCCATTCTCTCCAGGGTGTGTTCTACTGACAGTATGTTTGGTGCCAGCATGACTATCGCGTTGCCATCATTTTCATCCCATGCATTGATGGCGTGTATGAGGTTGAAACCTGGTATATCAAACCACCTTATTTCTGACTCGTCTTTTGCATATCGAGGGATGACTCCGATCCTTGGTACTTTAGCTGGGTCTGTACCCACCGGAGATCCCCCTCCAAAGATCATTTCCATGGGATTCATTCCTATCTGTATGTCAGCAAATATTGCGTACTTCTTTGTAATAGCAAAGTCGTGGAGAAAAGATGGCCGGGACATAGAGAATATGGGCACATCTGGCTGTTTGTTTCCATTCGCATCAAAGTAAAAATAAGTTAGAAATGGAGGCATAGGGCCATATCGGAAAGCAAAGGCCTCGCCAGTGTCAGTGTCTTTCTTGGGGTGAGCAGTCATGCTCATGAACAGCTTTCCATTAAAATCATGGCGACCCAACGTTTCTATATCCCCGTTGGGAGTCAATCGTATGGAATAGGGTAGATCAGATTCACCAAGTGCGTAGAGACGGTTTCCGAACAAGGCCAAACTAGTGTTTGCAAGACCAATACCATTTGCCGGATTGAACTCACCAGTTAGAACTCTGACAGCTGAGAGAGCACCGCGAGTTGCAGCGGCAGTTAGGCCGTTAAAGCCAGAGAAAACATTGGGAAGAACTGGAGACCCCATCTCGTTTTCAATCGAGTACTTGTAAGTCTTTACATAGCGGCTACAAAGAGTGGGCTGGCCCTTGGAGATTCTGATGGAGTGAAGCATACCATCACCATCAAAGAGGTGGTAAGGTCCACGAGGGAGGTACTGAGGGTTGGGGCCGTTACGTATGTACGCACCGTCGAGGCAAGGTGGGAGAGATCCTTGAATAACTTCGCACTCTGTTGGAGGAAGCTCATCAACCGGAGCAAAGTTGTAGGACAGTACGTGTCTGGGGTCGACTGAGGAGCGGATTGGAGGGTCTATGAAGTTGTTTATGATGTTGTCGAATGTATTGAAGATGAATGTGGATAACTTTGGTTCTACTCTCTTCTTTGCTCCAACCGAAGGAGAAGCAATTCTTTTGGGCAGTGTGTTTGACGCCGGTGGTGGAGGTTGAGTTTTAGAAGGTTGGGGTGTTGCTTTTGTTGTGGTGGTGGTAGTCCTAGGAATGGAAGCTGGAGGTCTTTCTTCAATCCTAACAGAGGAAACGTTGAGGTGAGGTGTCGAAATCGATCTGCGTGTGGTGACGGCTGGGGAGATCAGTTTTGACGGTAGTAAGGTGGAGAGAAAGGAGGAAGAAAAGGCGTCCATGTTGCCCTGATTCGTCAACAACAATGGACAGCCAGGTGGAAGGAGAAGGACTATAGAGTCTGAGACTGCTGTAGGCAACAATGGGAATGTTTGGGGCGGTATTTATGAGCCGAAATGTAAAAATGAATGATGAGTCCCAATCAGTCCTCACGGATAACAATTTGCACTCTGAAGCACTGGCATCTCTCAATCTTGACCACCTGCACACGAAAATATCTTAATCCTCGGGATGGTATTTATAAAAATGAGATGGAAAAACAAAGTTGGGAGACGATTTTTTTCCCCCGAACTCCATTAATGCCGGAGGGGACCATAACCATTGATCCATTCATCCATTAATTCGCACAACAGTTCATCTACCTATCACCTGATCATCGTAACCTTGCATGCCAGATGGTGAGAGGCCAGCCACTTATTGTCTTTTGCCTTCTTAACCCAATTTGCAATCTAAGGCAAACGACTTACATTGTAAAATACTACCGGCTTTAATTTTTGGTGTTTGATCTTTATGTTTACGTTTAGACCCTTTTTTTTAGTTTTTTATTTTATTTTATTTTATTAATCATTGGTTAATTTTATAATCTCTTAATTGCTTAATAAATATTTTTTATATATATAGACATCATCAAAACCCTTTAAATATAAGCTTTTTGCTAAAATGAAAGGCTGCAGATTCTCTGAGTCATAATCATATATATACCTTTCACCAGTCCGAAGTCTTGGCCCAGATAAAAACAAAAGGCATTAAAAATGAAGGATAAGATTTTTATTGGTTGCAATTTATTATTATTATTATTATTATTATTATTATTATTATTATAAAATTATTTTTAATTTTTTTTCTTTGCTATTTATTATCGAGAAGAAAAAAGTAGTGAAAACAAAATAGAGATATTTATGAATGAATAAGAGAGGGGCATTTCTGCCCTTAAAATGGACAATAATATTCGTTTATAATTAGTCACTAAGGTGTACAAATGGATAATATATTTCCTCCTTTCGCTTTCAAAAATAATCCATAGTCCTTGTCGTCAACAGTTATGCTATATGAATTTTGATATTTTCTTAGGTAATTTTAATAATTTCTTTTTGAAAGATAAAGAAGGATTTTGTAACATCTGACCCTAATTTATCTGTGACAGGTCATTCACATGCTTTGGATAGTATGTTTGTATATTGAATTGCCCCGAAAAATAATTTAAATGACAATATTGCCCCTAAGGGTATGGTTAAGTTAAATAAGTCTTGAACCAGTTTAAACAGAGAATTGAGGATGAATTTGAGAAAACTAAAACCCATAAAGTGATTTAAAACAGTGATTTGGAGTTCGAGGTTCAATTTGGGGTTAATCAGGAAAATTGATCGATTAGGGATAAAACGGTCATTTTTTAATTTCAAGACAAAATGGAGATTTTTAATAAAGATTTTGATTTTTATGACCAAGAATAATTATATGAAATGCAATATGATTATTGGAACATAAAATGAAGTTTAGCAGTGAAAAAGTACAATTTTCGATATTTTTAAGACATAAGGGTAAAATAGTAATTTTACCACTAAAGGTCAAAATGAGAATTTTTAAAGAGGATTTTGGCCCCATTTGATGTATATTGATTACTTAGACTAATTAAAACATAATTTGAGGTTGAAAGTGGAAAGAAAATGCAATTTCAGTACATTTTGGAGAATAGGGGCAAAATGGTAATTTTGCCATCGAAAGACCAAATTTAATTTTTCGAGAGAATTTAGATCAAATTTGACAAATTGGAGTGTGGTATGAGTTTGAGGACTGAAAAATATGCCTTGTGGTAATTTTTCAATTTTTGAGGTAAAAATGTAATTTTGCACTTTTTCGAGAGTAAAAGTGTAATTTCATGAAATTACAATATAAAAATCATTGAAATTTCTTATAGAAGCTCCTGGAAAAATCAGAGGATAAGGGCTGGAATTTTGGGCTGAAAAGAAATTTAAAAAGAAAATAAGTAAATAATAAAATAATAAAAAAAAATAATTACCATGTGTTAAATTAAATATTTAATCATTTAACTTATAAAAAGTTAAAATTCAGCCCACTTCTTCTTCTCCAAACCGTGTAAGTGAGGGGAAAGGCTGAAAACTTGAAACCCTAGCTGAAACTTCAAAGCACAAGTGAGAAAAATCAAGAAAGTTAGCTTGAAAAAGGTAAAACTCATTAATTTTCTATGTGATTTCCATTACTCATCCATTCTTTTTTCATTTCCATGCAAAATTAACATATGGGTATGATGATCCCTTGCTGAACCAGCATCCTTAGGTGGGTTTTGATTCATTTTTTTGGTAGATTTTATGGTGATTTAATGTTATTAAGTGGGTAGAAATGGAAAGTAACAAAAACTAGTGAAAAAAATGATTTTTCTCCATTGACACCCTTAATACCGAAATTTCCAGGAGAGAAATGGCTACTGAAAATGATGAGATTTCATGGAAATTAAATGAATTATAATGAATTAAGGGTGTAGAAAAATTATGGAAATTTTTAGAGCAAAAATCGAAATTTTTACCCACTAGGGGTATTTTCGTAATTTCAATCCAAGACTGGAAATTTGTACCACATTCAGTGGCATTAAATCAATTTGGATATAATTAAGGTATAGAAATTGAAAGAACTTGATTCGGGCTTAAATCGGAGGTTTTGGCGAATTAAATCGCGTCCCGTGCATATTAGGCCGAATACCGCATTTCAAAGGTTATTCGGACAATTTTTGCATCACATTTTATGCATTCATATAGAATTTAGAGCCTGAAATCAATTTTGATAAATTGACATCAATCATTGAAATTCGTGCCACGTGTATCGTGTAGGTGGTGAATCATCCGACAAAGGTAAACAAATCGCGTCGGACTAGCAGGACTAGGAATATACCTGACTTCTAAAAGCGGTGAGTGGATAAATTATCTTCCTCAATATCTAGAGTGATTTTTACCTGTTTTTGTATTTATAATGAATTGAATTTTATAAATGGTTTGTAAATTGAAAAACTGATTTTATAACACTGAGTGCATGGAGACGGGTTTTGAACTTATATTTATGGGTTTAAATTAATGTTTATGGCTTATGAATCTTGGGATGCATGATGGCTGGAAATATTTTATACGAAATGTGTAAATTGTTTTCTTTGTCTAATAGGCTGGGTAATGTTTTAATTGCCATGTCATACTGTCAAAATTTTTATTTATTAATTGGTGGGTCATTTAGTCGTTACAGTGGCGGGTTTCCGTTGACCAACCTACTAGAGGGGCACGGTAGCCCAGTTTCATTTTACCTCGGTATGAGAGGCGAGGAGGGTAACTCCTGAGGTAAAGATCGAGTTCACTTCACGCCGAACCACCACGTGAAGTTGAATTTAGCCAACGCCAAGGAATGACTGTTTTCTAAACAAAAAACGTGTTTTATTGTACATGGTTTTAACAGCCTTAGCGGGCTCGATTGGATGCTCTAATCAAGTGTCCACGAGTATGAGATTTGGCTAAGCCTAGTTTTTAAGAAAACAATCATAAGCCTTATTATTTTGATGTATCAATATTTGTTTTGTATGAATGTATTAAAATGATGTTATGAACTACTTTATGGTATCATATTTTTATATTGTCTCCATCTACTCGACTTTAGATGTCGGGGATGGTATTTATTTACTCACTGAGTTGTCAAACTCACCACCTCAATTTTCCCCTTTCAGACTCACAGACATCTGTAGATATCAGCATTTTGTCGAGGAGACAGTCGGAGTGACGACCTTGGTTACCAAAGGTTTACTCATATTTTCGTGTTTTTTTCTATTGTGGGCACACTTAGCATTGTAAATTAAATTTCATACTCCAGTCAGTTGTATTACTATATGTAATAATATATTTTATTTTTACGCTGTAAAAATTATATCCGGATATCTATATAAAAATTGTTTTATAAGAAAATATTATATTTTATGAAATATTATTATTTTATTCCATCAAATGTAATTTCACTCAAATTTCACGTTTTAGATATCCGATTTCAATTCTGACTTCAATGTATGAAATCTTTACGCGTAAGTAACATTTTTCCAAATTTTGAAATTTTTGACGAAAAATGACCGAAACGCCCATGTGTAGTAATTTTCATCTTTTTCTCTGTTTTGGTCCGAAATTGGACGAAATGTTTTAAAGTATGAAATTAATAAATAGAAACTTACAGGGGGGTTGGAAAGACTGGTACGAGAGCCTTGCGAGGTCTCGATAAAGTACTCGAGGGATGAGTGCATATCGGGACATCGCGGCAATTGTCACGGACTCGATGGTGGTTCCGGGTCGTGACAGATTTCATTACAAATAATAGAAAAAATAAATATAACAATATGCACACTCAATTGACTCTTTTTTTTTGAATAAAGTATTTGTGTATGAAGTCTAAAGTCTTAAATTACTCATTTAAAGTAATAATTAATGGGTATTGCACCTTGAAAAGGTAAATATGAATGCTTTACATTGATTGCAAATTTATTTGAGACATAAATTTATCTTAATACAATTAATATTGTTAATTTGACTTTTGAGTCGATCTATGCTATTCTCTTTTAGGAATTTATATATATATTCTCCATTAATAGATGTCCCGCTGGGGCAGTGACCAACCTAGGAAGTAAGCAGTGCAAGCCAAAGCATGTCCACAAGCAGAGGACAGTGAACCTGACTCGAAGCTACACATTGGAGAAGACGGGGCACGCGGCCTCCTTGGAGGGTTTAGCTAGGGACCAATCACTCCTACCTTGCCTTTGGTTAGGTATACTTTCGGGAAGGGGCAGTCTTTTGTGTTTTTTTGGCCCAAAATCAATTAGAGCATCAACGAGAAGAAACAGGAACGAAAATGGGGGTTCTTCGTGTACCGTCCATTGGCCTTGGTGCAATACCACAGGAAACGCAATTGTGCCATCTACCGACAAAGCCTCCTTACCTGATTCTGAATAGCAAAGCCATGAGCAGGCACTCAAATGATAAATT
Organism: Theobroma grandiflorum; assembly: GCA_036013995.1. Classification (NCBI taxonomy): domain Eukaryota; kingdom Viridiplantae; phylum Streptophyta; class Magnoliopsida; order Malvales; family Malvaceae; genus Theobroma; species Theobroma grandiflorum. Next base: position 423,130 of record CP142131.1, on the reverse strand, counting down.
TCAAAGTCCTTTAATTTGCTTACTGATCTTATGTCCCAGTTCTATATTCACATTAATTTCCCTCAATGAAATGTGACCACGCTTTCCATGCTGACGGATCATGCCAAGAGTAATCATATAAAAGTAGAAAACCCAAATATGCTGTGCTTTAATTTGGAGCAAGAAAACATGCTCATGATCCTTCAGCAGCAACCTCCAAATTATATAATTACTGGCTTCGTGTTAAAGGTCATGACAAATTAAGAATCTGCAACATGTGGAGTAGCCTACTACTGAAGCTCCAAGGTGCTACAGCCTACACCCCAAACACTTGTTTCACAATCAAGTCATTGTTCCCTGAGCTAGATTACGAGTCCCCATAGCTAGTGCAATATTGCCTGGCTCATTATTTTATGTGTAGGACGCAACTGGTCGAGGTATCAACGAGGACATAGGCCCTATCATCACACGTTACGCAGGGAATTACTGGACTTTGCATGCCGATTCTAAATTTCATCCCAGAGGCTTACAGGGGTCCAAAGTGTTGCAATTATACACAACTCTGCTCTGCTGCAGTATTCAAAATCTAAGCAATTACCATTCGAGTATTGATTTACCGGTTTGTCATCCAGCTCTCTGCTCTGTCCTATTCCTTGAACCTGGACTTTATTGAATATGCAAAGACAATTCATCTTTTTATTTGATCAGCTTTATATAGGCTTACAATGTGGACATGTTTTCCTCTTTTAACTCCCACTAAACCATGAGTCTGTAACACTGCTCAACTAAATCCACTAACAAATAGAAACAATTTTTAAATTAGCAAAAGACTCAGTAATAGCAACTAGACCCACTAACGTTATGCTAACAACCAAAATTAAAAAATGGCAACAGACTTGGTCACACAAGTCTTAGAATTATCTTTCTAGAACCATCGGGTTGATGTTGTAAATCTTAACACTCCCCCTCAACACCATCTCTCAATATTCTTCTAACCATACCTAGCTGATGACAAGTTTTCAAATTTGCTGAAGCTCAAGCCTTTGGTGACCAAATCGGCAACTTGATCGTCTGTCTTGATCTGCTTCAACCTAATTTCTTCTTGCAGAACTTTTTCCCGGATAAAATCATATTGCACTTCCACAGTTGGTGTGATAAGTCGATATATGCAAAATCCAAAGAAACCTCACATGGAAGCAGTTCGACGAATGCTAAGATATGTGAAGGGTACAATTGACTATGGTATTTTGTACAAGAAAGATAAAGAATGCAAGCTAGTTGGTTATTTGTGACGTTGACTATGCAGGAGATCATGATACTCCGCAATCAACTACTAGTTATGCGTTTAAGCTTGGGTCAGGAGTGATTTCTTGGTATAGCAAAAGACAACCAACTGTATCTTTGTTAACAACAGAGGCGGAGTACCGAGCAGTAGCAATGGTAGCCCAAGAGAGCACATGGCTTATACAATTGATGAAAGATTTATGTCAACCAGCTTTTGCTTCAACTGTCTCTTTGAACTCTTTAAATTTTGAAAAAGTGTCAGATTTTTCTTTCATAAACAAAACTCACACATACCTGGAAAAGTCATTAATAAAAGTCACCATATATTTCATCTTGCCAATTGAAGGTTGCTGGATAGGTCCAAGCACGTCAGAGTGTAGTAACTTTAGTAGTTCTTTTGCTTTAAACTTGGACTCTTCAAATGGCAATTGATGCGATTTACCATCCTGGCATCCTACATAGACTGTGTCTGCTCGCACTTCAAGTCGAGGAAGCCCCTTATGCATCAACTTTTTCATCATCATACTTAGCTTGGAGTAGCTAATATTACCCAACCACATGTGCCATAAATCTGCTGTCTCGTTCTTCCTTGTTTTGTCTACATATGCAGACTCTGCTCACATCATATATATTGACTCTAACTTGCGTCCCTTTAGCATCGACTTTTCTAAGATCTTGAGGTCACAATACACCTTCACATCTTGTGGACCAAATAAAACAAAATAGCTTGATGATGTTAAGCAGATTTTTCTTCATCCCTGGAACATGATAGACATTGTGAAGCAATATTTGATTAGCACTATATTGGGGAGAAACTATCGTCTTATCGATGTGAGCTATCAGTAATGTTGAGTTGTTGGCAGTCACCACCACACGGCTTCCCTTATATTCTGATAAGTTTTGCAGCTTCTGTTTATCACCTGTCATATGATTTCTGCAGCTCGAGTCAATGATCCAGTCATTCTCATAATCAATCTATTCAAACGTTGTTACTGTGAGAGCTAACTCCTCCTCTTCTATGGTAAAGAATGCTTCAGCGTCCCAATCATCTTCGTTTTTCTCCTTTGTATTGGAAATAGCAACATTGTTCTCCACAGACTTTTTACTGGACCAACAAACTTTTGCCATATGACCCCTTTTTCCACAATTGTAACACTTCCCTTCATACCTTTTATTGTTACTACGATTCTTCGAAGCTCCCCTTGAACGAAAGCTCCCTTCTCCTTGATAACTTTTTACCTTGTCATCATTCTTTTTAGATCCGCCAACGGTGTGTTGCTGACGTAAAGTGCTTTTCCTTCACCCTTAAGTGAAACTCCTCCCATTTGCTTAGCCATGGCTTCTTGACCGGCTAGCAAGTTTTCAAACTCAACAAGTGATGGTGGATTTGGCCATCCCTGTTCTACAGCAACAAAGCCTTTGTATTCGGGTCTTAAACCATGGATAATTATTCTTTTCATCCTAGTTTCACCAATAGGAGCAGTTGAATCCAACTTTAAAATTTCACAGCATATCGACTTCACCTTGTGAAAGTATTAGGCGATCTTCATGTCATGTCGCGCTACTGATAGCAACTCATTCTCTAAAAGTTGCAGTCTTGTATCATTCTTCTTTGAGAAAATTGTAGCGAGCGTGTCCCATGTTTCTTTTGGTGTTTTAGCATCCCGGATGTGTTCCAACACGTCTCCTTCAATTATGGTCCTTAAAGCAAACATTGGGTTGCCCGCTTTAATCTTTCATTTTCCCAAGGCACCATTCGCGTCTTTTGCCTCCGATTGTTGAACTTCACTTCCGTTGACAACCTCCCAAAGATCTTGGCCTTGCATATAAGATGTCATACATGTCACCCTTGTGTTGAAATTTTGATTGTTTAGCTTTTGATTCCTCCAACAACTTGAAGATCATTCATTATATTGGCAAGGATAACTTTTACCACAGTATTGATACGTAACCTTACTCTGATACTAGTTATTGAATATGACAAGACAACTCACCATTTTATTTGGTCAGCTTTATATAGGCTTAGAGAGCAAGAGGCACATGTTGACAGGTTTTCCTCCTTTAACTCCCACAAAACCATGACTCTGTAACACTACTCAACTAAATCCACTAATAAATAGAAACAACTTTTAAATTAGCAAAAGATGCAGTAACAACAACTAAACCGACTAATGTTATGCTAGCAAACCAAAGTTAAAAAATAGCAACAGACTTGGTCACACAAGTCTTAGAATTATCTTTCGAAAACCATCGGCCTGGTGTTGTAAATCTTAACAGACTTCCAGCTTCATTCATCTGATATATGTACGTACAAAAAAAAAATGATCACACATTTGTGTATACGATTGTATATACAAGCTTATATATATACAAAAACAAAATTAAAAATAACTATATATAAGTTTAATTTGAAGTAGAAATTATACATACAACTTTACGATTTAATAATATTTATAAATAAAAATAATTGTATATATAAATTTGAATTAAAATTTACAAAGAAAAATCTAACTATAAAAGGTTTATCTTTTGAAGGCTGAACTATAAAATTTGTATCTCCCAAATGGGGATGACAACTTTCCCATGCTCAAGGGACAATGGGTGTGCACTTTTGGTAATTGGTTGGTATATCCCAATTTGCTGAAGCGCAGACTTTCTTTGCATTTATTTTTTGATGAAAAAGGACATGCACGTGCACAATGACAGTTGCATGCAAGCAAAAACGTGTTCTGTTATTTTTGTCAGTGGCCCATACGTTGATTTTAATAACTTTATATTTGATCGAGAAAAAAAATAAGGTTTTAAATGTCTTCCATGTGTTACTTCTCATCCTTTCTCTGCAAGGTAATCGTCACGGTTGATTGATTGAACAAGAAAAAAAACATCCAAGGCCTCGAGGCAATATTGGCGGCCCCAGCAAGTGTCTGTTTCTTCAGAGACTTACGTCCAAGGCTTTGCTTTGTCTTTACATTTGCTTTGCTATATATTGCCTTTTATTGATAATTCGATTCCTCCATGCGCAACAAGTATTGCAAGTTTTTGGAAGTCTCCCCCGGCGAAGAAGTGGCAGCAACAGCCGACATGGATGCCTTGTCCTCCACCTTCATCCCCAAATTCCTTGCACCTAGCAATGCTACCACCATATCAACAACCATTTTTTCCCGACCTCGTCAACTTTACATATTTGCCGTAAGAATTGAGGGAAAACCGCTGACTTCTTCTGCCACTACTTCAAAATTATCGAACACTGCATCGCCAGCAACACCACTTTCACCACTCAAGAATATCATGGCTCCATCAACAACAATTAAACTCATCTTCAATGCGGTCCGTGACACTTTGGAAAACTTCATATACCCTGATCTCAGCCCCTCTCTGGATCCCAGGCTCGTGCTTGCTGGGAACTTTTCCCCAGTTGATGAGCTTCCTCCAACAGAGTGTGAGGTAATACAAGGGACCCTTCCACCATGCCTGGATGGTGCATACATGCGCAATGGTCCCAACCCTCAGTACCTTCCTCGTGGTCCGTACCACCTCTTTGATGGCGATGGGATGGTGCACTGTGTTAAAGTCTCCAAAGGACGAGCCACTCTCTGTAGCCGTTATGTCAAGACCTACAAGTACAACACTGAGCGTGAGGCTGGATTCCCCATTGTTCCCAGTTTCTTCTCTAGCTTTAACGGTTTAACTTCGTCTGCCACCCATTTAACTCTTTATGCTGCTAGAATTCTAACTGGTCAGTACAATCCTACAAAGGGCATTGGTCTGGCCAATACTAGTTTGGCCTTGTTTGGAAACCGTCTTTATGCACTTGGTGAGTCAGATCTACCCTATGCTTTACGCTTGACATCCAATGGGGATATAGAAACATTGGGTCGCCATGATTTTGATGGGAAGCTGTTGAGGAGCATGACTGCCCACCCCAAGTTAGACCCTGACACGGGTGAGACCTTTGCTTTCCGTTATGACTCCATATTTCGCCCATTTCTAACGTACTTCTACTTTGATGCGAATGGGAACAAACAGCCAGATGTGCCTATATTTTCTATGGTCACTCCATCTTTCATCCATGACTTCGCAATCACGAAGAACTATGCCATTTTTGCTGACATACAAATAGGAATAAATCCCATGAAAATAATACTTGGAACAGGTTCTCCAGTGAGTCCAGATCTGACTAAAGTACCTAGAATTGGGATCATCCCTCGGTATTCAAAAGACGAGTCAGAAATGAAATTGTTTGATGCACCAGGGTTCAATCCTATACACGTGATCAACGCATGGGATGAGGATGATGGCAATGCAATAGTCATGGTAGCACCGAACATACTATCAGTAGAACACACCCTGGAGAAAATGGACCTTGTACATGCCCTGGTGGAGAAAGTAAGACTTGACCTAAAGACAGGTCTAGTAACAAGGCAGCCTATTTCGACAAGAAATCTAGACTTCGCAGTAATCAATCCAGCATACGTAGCCAATAAAACCAAATACGTTTACGCAGCAGTAGGCGATCCAATGCCAAAAATTTCAGGAGTGGTGAAATTGGACGTGTCAAAAGGAGACTCGGAGGGGTGCACAGTAGGTAGCCGGATGTACGGAGCAGGGTGCTATGGTGGGGAACCCTTCTTTGTAGCAAAGGAGCCCGGAAATCCAGAAGCGGCTGAGGATGACGGCTATGTTTTGTCATTTGTTCACAATGAAAACACGGGAGAATCAAGTCTGCTGGTGATGGATGCAAAGTCGGCTGATCTTGACGTTGTAGCAGCGGTGAAGCTGCCCCAACGGGTGCCATACGGTTTCCACGGACTTTTTATGACAGAAGAAAACGTACAACTTGATGAGAAGTCCGTCTGATGAGTTAAATTACTATCTTATTTTATCTGTTCTGATTAAATTCGAAGCAGATAAAGTTGATTCAAAGTAGCAAATCACCATATCTTAAGAAGGTATTAACATTTTGAATAGCATCAGTCAAGGTTACTGATGTGTAATTATTATGATTTTTTTTTTCTCAGTTATGAGGTTTATTATCATATTTAAATTTAAAGTTTATTTTACTGTCGAAAAACAAAATAATCGATTAATATTGATTCTTAGTGTATAATTATCGTGTTATCTCTATAGCCAAACGAGAAAACGAAAAACAAAAATGATTATATTTATTTATGCACGTTGCTCAATTGCTGTGGACCTCCAGCTTTGTTCCAATTACACCAGCAGCTGCACAAAAAGCCTATCTTTCTTGCAAGTGGACGGGGGGACCAAATCTTTCTTGCATCGTACCGGAAAAAAACAAAGCTGCAGACTTATGGTTATGGGGAGACCCATTATTGGCCTGCAAAAGCTGATGATTTCTCATCTGCAGGGAAAATATCATTTTTCGATGCAATCTATGAGCGAAATATAAGATGGGATTTGTATATGATGCTCTAATTTCTTCTCATATATTTCAGCTCTTTAATCATTTATCATATCACCATTTGCTGATAATCAATGACAAGAAAATTTTTCTGGTAGTCCTCAAGACTAGGGAAAACAGTGTAGAGAAACTATTGATCTAGCTCTGACAAGATTAAGAACGACGCTTCAGGTAATGATGGTCATCAGGCCTGTCTAGTTAGGCTGCAATTTACTTGGAAAAGAGGCAGACGCTCAAATTATTGTCTGATGAGGAGGGTGAACAAGTCAGTACCTAGCCCATGAGGATAAGAATGGTAACCAATGCTCGAAATCTCAAAAACGATGTGCACTTAAAACCCACGTAAATTGGGGAGCCAGTTAACAAGTCTTGGAATCCCTTCTGAGCAAAATCTAGAGGAATCAATGACCAGACCATCTCATCATTAGCCCAGAATCATCCCGCTTGACATAAATTCGGAAATGCTGGTAGCATCTGGAATGAATTCAATGCAATTCATTAACGAAGTACAAAGCACTAATTTCGTTCTATGACTATCTTAAATTCAAAACCAAAGAAACATAGCATAGGCTAGATCCAAAAGAACTAATTCTGATGAGCAAAGATTTTTGTTTTATTTGATCATAATTTACTTTGGGGTCCAGGCATGGTAATGAGAGTCAGAGACAAATCAGAGTTGAGAAAAGACACTGTCCCATCCTTGATTGAGCAGTACTAATATCGTTATGGTAAAAACAAATGAATGTGTTAACTTGCTTTTGAACTGAAATTCTGTATGTTACAGAAAGAATGCTAAGAATTAATTCGAGAAAACAAATCTTAAAAACTTCTCATGTCTTTTTCCTATAAGGTAAGATGCAAATAGGAGAAGATATAAGCATACCAAAACTTCGGAAAGCAATCCCTAAACTTTCACCATTTGTGTCTCAGCTAGTGAGGAATTAAGGTCTTCTCGAGATTGTGATCTCCTACTTTGCAGTCGCATCTGCCCCAAGCTACTGGAGGAATAACTATGCGACACGCTACTGGTTGACGGGTACAAGGAAGACTCTATGAGCTGGATGCTGCTGCCAAGACTATGTCCCAAGCCAAATGGTGTCTGCTGAGAACCACTAACTGTTGGACTTAGGGGCATCTTAACTCTTCCATCCCCTACAAAACAAATATGACATTTCCTTTAAAGATGGAACAAGGATCATAGAAAAGATCTTGCTAAAAACAAGAAGTGCATTCAGAGTAACAACATTCAGACCCTTTACAGTGAAGGTGTGAAGGAGATAAATTCAATAAAATAGTATTTACAATATAAATTGCTTATTTATGATTTTAATCTTCAAAGGTAGTCAACATCAGAGTTGCAACTTGTAAGCATCCACATGTGCTAATAAAACAAAGTGATTTATAGAAAAGTTTCTACTAAGAAGATGGTTCATTTAGGCTCACATACTACTCAGACACGTCAAGTTCAATAACTACAAGTTCAGAATCATGGATCCCGTGGCAAGCAAATTTTAAATAGTTTCCCTTTTGTGCTGACAAGAATAGCTCGGGATAAACATCTGATCCAAATTACTGTATTTCAAATCCCTACAAAAAGGAGGCGGGCATCAGGTTTCTAGAACCTCAAAACAAATCAGCATCCTTGATTTTTGTAGCCCTTTTTGGAACATACTGTGCATGCATTGTTCAGATAAACAACTGTGAACATACAACTTGGTTGGTGCCTTTGTGTCAAAGGAATCCCAACAAGGAAGACTGTTAAAGTGTTAGAATTCCTCTCCCATGGAAAAGAAAGCAAATAAAAGTGGCAGAAATATGCCCAAAGAATAAGTCATAAGAGAGATCTTACCAGAGTTGATAGGACTCCAGCGCTTGAACCGGAAAGGAGATGGTATATTAAGAACAGATGCGCTGGCTGCACTGTTATGCCGAAAAAGAGGGAGATATGGTCTCCGGAAAAATCTCGGCATCCAATTACTAACACATGATAATGCACAAACAAGCAAAATCAGTGACATAAAAAGAATGGCAATAAGAATTATTGGATCAATCTTCGTCTGCAGTATTTGATAACCACGGAGCCTCAGTCTACTTGAAAATGACTTCCCAGCTTCCAACAGTGCAACACCCTTTGTCCATGTAATACTTCCAGAACCAATGACAAGTTGACTATCAGTGATGTGCAAACCCTCTCTCAACAGTGATACTATATATGGTGCTCTAAAGCAGTACTGTTCAATAAATGGCTGTGGAGCAACACTGTTCTTCGCTACTTCCCAGGTTTTTTCACAAAAATCCCTACCTTTCTCCAGTACATCATCAAGTGCAGCATCTGAAGACAGATTAAAGAACCGATATACCACAAAAAAGCCAGACAAAGCATAGAACTGGCCGTAAGGGCGAGGCAAGCTATCAGAAAGAGCACAAGGTTGCAAATCACAGTCAATCCCTGGGTATAGATTTGACCATTCAGATAAATTGACAGCAACTTTGGCAATTGCACTGCATTGCTCCCAATTTGGAGCACCGAGAAGCTGCACGGGAATTCCTGATTTTCCTCCTTTATCCAAAATTTTCCCTCCAACTACAGGACTTCCATTTTCTTGGTCTTTAGATGCACATTGAGAACAGATATATTGTTCATTGTAGCCAGAGTGCAAGCAAGGATGTTTAATTTCTATCTTCCCATTAACATGATTGGTATTGGAGCCATCCGGGAGCCTCTTCAATAAATGAACTACAGACTTGTCAAATGCATCATTCAAACCATAGCCTGAGAGAGAATATGCACTAAGATGATGATTAACCACTCCAATTCTAAGGTTTAAGTTGGTTTCATTATGTTGATGGTTCTCATTCTCAAATGTAACTTGTAATGATGATCCACCCAAGTCAAGTGCACCAAATGTTTTCCTCTTAGGTGTGGCTCCCAACATGCCTGAGCGATAGTTGAGGGCTGTCCACCCGAAGTAAGCTTCCTCTGTCCCACTGATAATCTTAACCCACTCTCGGCGGCACAAGAATGGTGAATTCTTTAGTATCGACCAGGCATTTTCCAGAACCCATTTTGAATCAGCACTTGGCAACCTGCGAACACCAGCTGTAGCATAAAGGAAAAGAGAAGTAGTCTTATGTGCATGTTCAGGAATTTGCTTCGCTGCCCATGAAATAAGTGGGTTTATGGCAGCTTTCAAGCCAGATTTATCATGCACTAACTTATGAAAGCCAGGCTCAGTCTCCATCCTATCATAAGCACGTCCACTTTGTGAACTTGGTCTTCTAGAAAGACCTTCCGTTAATGGTTTCACGACAATAGGCAGACTACCATCATTCTTGTGATCAATTGATGCCTGATAAACGTAAACTCGAGTTCCAGTACTTCCACAATCAAGAACAACATAGAACTTGGAGGCTTCTTTAGACCAATTTAAATAGATATACATGCAAACCATATAAGTCAAAAAAATGAACAAAAGCAGGCACAAGGAAACAATGATTAGTCGCACCCACCTTCTGCGCAAAAATGGGGTTCCACTGGGCAAACCCCTCTCCTTTGAGAAACTTGACCCAGCATTTTCTCGCTGTAGAGGGGGTCTTGTATAGGTCATGCTCTTATCAATTTCAGAAATAAGATCAGGTGCTTCTGGATCAAGCCGGTGATATGATGAGAAATCTTGGAGTGATGAGGAGAGGCGCAAATTATTCTTGTGTCCAGAGTTGACAAAACCAAACCCATGGGCAGCATTTTTACCTGCCTGCGGTGACAATGCAGGCGACATATATGAAGCTGCAGAAGCCTGTGTAGCAGATAAAAGATTCGATGCACCAGAGATTGTTTCTGCGATTCTACTAAATACCATTTCTTCTGTTTTTCATCAAATTTGATAACTTTTCATAGGGCATATTTTGCCAATGTCGAAATTTAGAAAATATAATTTTCGTTCCTTGCTGCTTGCATACTAGCCAGAACAGCCAAAATCAAACTCGCAATGTAATTCAATTCAATGATGACATCGATTTTGGTGAAATTGTCACTGCATGGACAGAGGAATCACAATGCAGCAGCCAAGCAGGTAACACCAATTATCACGAATCCTAACAGCCAAAATCCAATGATGAAATCAAATCAGTCGTGCATATATGAAATAAGTCGCCAACAAGGATATCTAAGTTTGAAACATTAATCGATAAGGCCAACTCAGAAACGCATTATGCAGCAATGTTTGTTCAATTCTGCGGGTCTGCCCAAAACAAAAGATTGGTGTTTTGCATACATTTGAAAGAACCCAAAAAGCGTTTGGTGCCGGAGACAGACAAACAAACACGGGAATTGAAGAAATCATGTTCTAAAATTTATCCAAGATGTTGAGGGTGGGCAAAGACAGATTGATCTTGAATACTAAATAAATTCTAGTATGACTAAACGACTAAACCAAGTTCGAGGAATACCTGCAGGCAAGAGTCGATATGACTTTGGATTGAGATTGCGGCAGTTCCCAGATCTCTGCGTTGTCTTTACAATCTGTACAAATAAACAAACCAAAATAGAACCGAAACTGTTTTATATTTGCCACTGCTGTCAGTTTGGGATTCACTGTCTCAGATCCAACGGAAAACAGAACAGGTTTTGGCCTTTGGGTCTCTCCTTCTCTCCCTCTCTCTCTCTCTCTCTCTCTGGTGACTCCCTCCTCTGTTTCTGATTTCTGAATTTTTTTTTTAATATATATATGTATTTCCTACCGCCTCAGGAAACAAAATAGAAAAGGTTTCCTATTGAGCCTTTCCCACATTCTTTTTTATTCTTTAGTAATTTTTCAAGTTATATAAAAAATGCATTTGCTCACCATCTCTCCCTTGTATTTCCATCAGTTACCCTGTCTTTTTCAAATTTTTCTACATTGACCCCTTCATGTTGTTGTTAATGTAAGTCAACTTCTCCTTCACATCTTTCCTTTTTCCCTTCTTTATGAAGTATATTTCACTTTCCATTCTTCCCTATTTGCTTCCATTGATAATTTTACAATTTTGCTACATTGTTAAAAGTGGGACGATTCGGAATGAGAGCCCGAATTAGGTAATAAATGTTATTTCAATCTTTTGTAATGTTCATTGTCGATTCTAATGAATCAAGTAATGAACTTTTAATTAATATGGAAATTATTTGTAATATAAGATTTTGGGAATATTTGCCATTGGGATTTGGCTTCTGCTCAGGAATGGAGCCCTCAAGCTGCCAATCCAAGAAAAATAAATTTATTGCATTGACTTTATAAGTCATCATAGTGTGAAAAAGTGAGTTTCCTAGAACAAAATAAGACAGCATGAAGGAGCAAATCAGCACAGCCTCAGCATGCCCTATGTTGTTGCCTTTTGAAGATGTATTCAATGATTTTTCTCTCTTCTGTTACCAATCAAAGTTGAAACACATGCCAAGTGACACCATTTGATCTCAGTATATTATAGCTGTTTCAAAAAAGATATTATAAAACCTTACATCACATCTAAATTACATAATTAATCACTTGGTTTTTGTAATAAGGTGGATGACCCTGAGAAAATGTGTGCTCTCTGGTACGGGTTCTTGTTGACTGATGCATCTTTGTGAATGAGAGGCTCAGAGGACCGAACAACCTGAGGCATGATCCCGATAGCTGTGTGTTTTTCTCTGTAGGATGCCCAAGTTACCATATATAGACCAGCAATTATCAGAAATCCCCCGATAACACTGTCACGAGATATGAAAGACAAGCAAATAAGTTCAGACCAGCTTTTGGAGTTAATAGTAATGAAGTATAGAAAATTACGCCTGTTATCTTTGTAATCGATGAGATATTGAGTTATAATTTGTAGTGGAAGAGACAGAAGTAAAACCTTCCCAAATAAATTGGACTTCCGAGGAAAATTCTTGAAAGAAAGGCTGATGCTGCTGGTTGAAGTGGATTATAAAGAGCAACTAAAGCAGGCCCCAAGATCTTATTTGACCATGTCAGCATTCCATAGTTAAGAGCCGATGCAACAATTCCCTGCAAAAGCAATATCCAGAGCTTCAGGTTTACCTATTTGGCAGGCAGCTAAGTTTTATACATAATCAGTACTGTCATACATTACTTTTACATGTGATGCCATATTTTTAAATGTTACCTCTTTTCATTAGGTGATCAGAAGAGATTCCAGCATCCATTATAGATAGCTTCTAAAATCCAAATATAGAACCCATGGACAGCACAAATCAGTTTAACCATATTTAATATTCTTACATTTTGAAAAAAAACCAAGCGTACCCCCTTCTACCATCAGTTTTCTAACACTTTCCTTATTGAAACCTATGTCTCTTACTACTTCTCTCTCCAAGAAGTCATGCTCTTCCCTTTACTTGCCTTCAACAGGGGAAGTGCCTTACCACCTTCTATGAAAACTTTTCTTACCCTTATATATGTGCCTAAAATGTGTGTCAAGGAGGAGGTAAGTGTAGGTCAAACCATATGGATGAAAGCGTGTTCTCGGAAAACATCAGGGGAGTTACTGTAATTATCATTTATCATTTCTTATTCCCCTTATATCTATTAATTTCTTTTCCTAACACTTAATAGACAAATCAACCCAACTTAGCACACTGGGTTCTTAAACTAGATGGTCTTTAACATGAATCCATTTCCTTCATTTCCACCTGGTACAATTAAACTATACAATTAAAAGACTAAAAAAATAAAAAACTAAACCAAGACCAAGAATGAGATCTTGGTCATTAAACTAGCATATCAAGCATTGACCCAAAAGATAAATTAAAAAAAGAAAACATCAAATAACAGTTCGAACTCAGATAAAGCCACAACTTTAATAATGGCTAGTCTTTTAATGAATTGACCTGTAAAATCATTAAGATTCGAGAAAATATAAAATCTATAAGAAACTTACAGCATACAAGACCGCAAAAAGCTCAGACTGTGTCAGACTCCAGTCTGTTGACTCACTGGTCATAAGGAATGCAGTTGCTACCATCAACACAGCACCAAATAAATAGGAAAATGCTGTGACAGAAATGTTGGCAGGATACTTGGCTAAAACTGGAGCCTGGAATTGTTAAAAACAGTAAATAAGCATATATCAATTACAACAAAATACACATGCAAAGTTCAAATTATGATGTTAATGATGAAATAAGTCAGCACTATTTTTCAGGAAATTTAATATAAATGTTAATGATGAAAATGTATACGAATCACTTCCATCCCTCCTTGTGAAAACCACTAAGCAAAAGGTAGATATTGCTTGAATACCTAATTGCATATCAAATCTCAACTCATATTCATCACCACAGGGGCCGCATTCTCTTTATGTTGCTCAAACAGAGATTTCTGTTCGTTCACTCCGGCAAATAAGATATGGAATTTAATATACTATAAGCAAAGAACGGCTTTTACAAGAACAAAGCTTGCTCTGATTCATTTATCATGACTAATTATAGAAAAAGGGCAATAACCTCCTACATGAGGATTAATTGATAGGAGTGATAAAAACAGAAATAATTTAAATTATCCAAAAACCAACCACGTGATGGCATACCTGAATGGCCAGGAAAGCAGCCATGCACATACAGTTCCCTATCAGGCATAAAACTCCAATATGCCAATGTTCAAGTCCATACTCGAGAAAACTAGACATAAGCCATCCAGCAGGCTCAGGTTGACCCCTGGCGCTTATATCATTATGTGCAGAAAAGTCTGCATCCTTGTGTCCAAGCAAAGCTGGACCACGAAACAGAACCATTAATATTGCACCAGAAACACAGATTAGGGTACCTCCAACCTTCGCTTGACCTTCAGTTTTGAGCAAATTCACTCTTTCTGTACTGCATGTATAATTTCAAACAAAATATGGCAAAAAGCAACATACATCAAAATATATGCTTGTGTTTATAGAAATTAACCAATGCCAAACAAAATTTAGAAAAAAAAAGTATGAATTTATTGCCATTACCCCATCATTACAGCCAAGAGAAAGGTAAAGACTGGAATTGAAGGCTGTATGGCAGCAGCATAAGTTGGGTTTGTGTAGCTCAGACCAATGAGAAATAAAAGCTGATTGCCAAATATCCTATTCCAATTTACCAAAACTGGATAAGTTGGCTAGCAGGAAGTTCTATCAGGCACAATTTATGCAGATAATATATTGCCAGATAAATTAGGAAGGTTTAGAAAGCAATACTCACCCAGTCAACCCAAGAAAGAAGAATGATAGGAGGAGGCGTTTAGTCATAGGAGGTCGAATCCTTCTGCAGCAAAGTGAGACAAGATGACCCAAAAAGTTATATATTCGATCCAAGCGTCCAGAAAACTAGAAATATGTTTACAAATGATAAGTTGCTGGTAAACATCCCGAACAGAGATGCTAGATTAAAATCGACTAAAAATTACACAAATTAATTGCAAGAGTCAACAAACAAGCCAACAAAGGTAATCAATTTAGCTGTGGATACAATGTACATCATCTTAATAGGAACAGATCGATTAATCATCTAAGTTTAAGGTCAACCAAAATTTGGAAGAGTCAATGTAACTTAAGACAGCACATCAAAGTCTCAAATTTTGGATTCAAACAATGCATAAAACCCAAAACATTAGAACCTAGAAAAAAAAACCCAATATCCAGTTTCATCTCCATACAAAACGGATGCCAAGAAGAGAAAGAAAGGACCCAATTAAAAAACTACAATTTATAATGATAGATAGCAAAGAACAAGTGGAGTCAAACCCAGAAAAGGGTCTGGAATAAAAAGGGTCATACTTTTCACGAACAAAGGCGACGGCTGCAAGAATAGAGAGGGCAAGAAGATCGCGGAAGACGCAGAAGACTAGCTGATTGACACCAACATTGAGGGCTACTTTGGTAATTACATGATAGCCTCCATTGATGAGTTGCACTAACGCCATCGAGGCATGAGCTCTCCATGCCTCTCTCTCGGACCCTCCATTCATTCCTGCCATCTCCTTCCTTCACACCCAGGAAGAGACACTAAAGAATTACCAGCAAAGGTTATAGAAAGAGAAGTTTTGGTGATTTATATGTGAATTGCGAATATTTTGGTTAGCTTTTATTCATATAAGATAAGAAAGGGGTGTCTAAAAGGTAACAAATTTAAGGTACTTTGAAAACCATGCTGCTTTTGGAACTTGCGTTGTTGTTGCCGTTGTTGGGTTGTTGCCTTTGTTTTTGTTCTTGCCTTGAGGCCTTTGGCTTTCATTCGGTACTTTGGTTTCGATTGGTTTTGTGCTTACTGCAAATATGCAAAATCAAATGGGTTTTATTCTAAAAATAAATAAATTAATGGGTTTTTTTCTTTGGTAGGAAAATGAGTCTTTTGAAGTAAAAAACTTCCAAACAGAGCGCAAGTCAGAAACACGTTTTAGATCCAACACTCAAAAGATAAAAACCCCATTAATCCTCTTTTTAATCTACACTCGTTGATTAATTAATGTACAAGCAATTAGTCAATCTTTTATTGATTAATCAACATAACTAGTTGCCAAAGCCAACCGAAATTATATTTCTCAAACACAAAAAGGAAAAACGAATACTTCAAATTGGTGTTTAATGTTAATTTGATGAGACATTTCTTTATAAACAAGGTTTGTCTTTCAGTTGGGCTTTCGGTTTCTGCGTTGGGTCGGTAAGTACCAAAGAGGGTCCGTCTCCTGTGGGGCTCTGAAGCTGAATGCAGGCAACAGAAGGAATCTGAAACGGAAAATCTTTGGTTTTCAGTGAAAGTGATTCACATTGTTGAAAACTTGAATGAATATGAACCCTCTTTGTAAATTCGTAATCCACCATTTATAGCTTTCCTTTCCATATTAACACCCATTCCATCCAATTTGAAAGAAATTGGTTTCCTTTCCATATATTAGCCATACACAAAAGGGGATGCAAAATCCCAGATTTCCTTTTCAGTCTTTAATTTTGAGTTAAATCTATCACATTAGGTTGGGTTTGAACCTTTATTTAAAGCGTATTTATGCACAGAAAAGGACTTTTGTTGCCATTGGTGCTGACATGACCAAATAACTAACTAGACTAGCTGCTGTTTACCTGTCTGGACTTTAAAACTGAGAAACCTGACCCTGTTTTTCGCATCAAATCTGTAGGCTCTTACTTTTGCCCCTTTGCGATGGTAAGCTGAAGAGATGAGGAAAGGAAATCTTTGAAAGTAAAACTGTAATATGTGGAAAATCGAAACAACAACAAAGGGATTGATGCTGGTAGATCAAATATGCAACTGCTTGAATGCAGTCAACGCAGTTTTAACGAAACAATTCCAATTGGGGACCGTAGCAATAGTAAACATTCCTGAATTGGACTAGGAAGAGTGAGCACAAATTCAGCAAAACCAGAGTTCTGTACTACTTCATCAAAACCAAAGTAAAAAAGAAGCAATACACATTCATCCATCCGCAAAGAAGATACAACGATACAAAAATTATTTATTTTTGGGAAAACAAACCCTCTAACTTCTACAAAAGAATATCAAACAGACACAACACTTTATATTACTTGCCGGAAATAACTCTTTGATTCTTTACATTTCTTTTAATAGATTGTGAAAAATTTTTCCGAATGGAAGTAAATATTCTATAGAGCTTCATATTCCTAATATGGTCCTTATTTGATCTGGAGGATGCCTAGCCAGGGATTTGGGATCCGGGTAACTGTTTCTAGGATCCATGATTGCATTGTAAATAAGCTCATAAGCATCAGCAAGTGACTTAGCTACCTGAATACCTGCCTCGGAACGCAACTTTGGAACTTGCATCTGTTCAAACTCAGGCAGGGAACTCTCACTTCCCAAAATAAACCCAAAGAAGGCCTTCAAACACTCGGAAAGAGAGGCTGGAGTTGTGCCTTCTAACTCCGCCAATGGTGCCCCAACTGTTGCATCCTTGTTAAGTGAATTATGGAAGTGATGCATCTTTGTTGACAAGCCACATCTACTAAGAATTGCATCAACTTCTTTCTCTACAAGAACATGCACATGATTATCAATCATCATGCCAAGTTTCTTTGCATATTCAGCTGCAACCTCATGTCCAAGTAATGGTTGTTGAATAGCACACAAGCAATTGATAAGGAAGATCTTGGATGGCGTTTCACTATTCTGCATAAATAAATGATATAAGGAAAAAGGGAAAATACGGAAAGTATTCAACAAAATTAAGCCCTGAACCATGCCTGTAAAGTATATGACATCACAAAAACACATGATCGAAACAATCTTCAAGTTAACTAACCTGAGAGAATTTAGAAGAGTTGTTATTTGACAAAATTGCATCAACTGCAGATTTACTAAGCTGGCCTGAGTCAGAACTCATTCGACGACTTCTAGATGTGTGGCTTGCTCCCTTAGATTTTTGTGCCTCTGCTGCTTGCTCACACATCTGCATTCCATTCAAGGTAATGCGTTAATATTCAGTACAGAAACCAGAAAACCCTATATTAGTCTTGATTACAGCTCAGCACTGAAGTTTTGATTCTCAAATTTCAATGCTGAGAATGGTGATCTGAATGGACTGTTAACTATCCAAAAGTAGCAAGCACTAAACATTGTGAGGATCATTTTCCAAAAACTGCACTACACTGGTTTGAGAAAATGGTGAATGGGCGTAAATTATACTTCAGCACCAAGAAACCAGGAACAAATTACCATAATGATGCAACTGATCAAGTACCATCAAATATGACATACCTGAATTATTGGATCAAGTAAAGCAGATATAACCGGATCAAAAGCTGGCTTTTTCCCTGAAGCAGGAACCATCATGCTGTTATATGTTTCAATTATCTCAAGCAGCACAGAGACACCTTCCCTCACAGCTGGTGGTGGTGAAAGGTCAACAGCAACAAGAGGAGGGTAGCGTAAAAGCTTTTCCCCACGACCTTTCAGTATTTCAAAGAACGTTTTCTGAGCAGCATCTTTGAGTGCCCAAAGTGTATTGCAAAGAGCAGTTTCTCTCCCTAGTAAATCTGATATCTGTACGTAAGCAAACAGACAATGTTATCAAAAGATGACAAGCAAACAATACAACCAGGATATCAGAAGAAAGACAAAGCTCACTCACAGTGTAGCTGTAGAACTCAAGTGTGTTACTGAGTTTATAAGAAATTATAAGACTAGGTTGTGACTGTAGAACTTGCTCAACTCTCACTTTAAAAGGCCGGCAAACTCCTTCAAAAATTCTATCTAGAACAAATGTCAAGTCTGCTTCGATCTTTCCAGAATCATTCTCCACATTCTTGGAGAATCGATTTGCAGTTGATCCAGTATCTACCACTGCATCAGGATCAAGTAAAGCAAGAACAAGTTCACGTTCTGATGCCAATGCCTGCAGAGAGAGAAGCCAAGCAAAATTAACACAATAAATGGAATTAAATATTATATGTTATATTGAAAATAACAAATAACTGTATGAAGAACAGAAGTAGAAACAAATAAGAAGTCCTTTTGTTCCAAACCTGATGTAACCATCCTAGCATGTCTCCAACATAACGTAAGGGATCATGAGCATGCACTTCTATTGGTCTTGGCATCCCACCTGGTCCTCCACGTGTAAGAGCACTTATAAACCTTCTAAATAATGCATTGTGTCTCATATTTGCTACCTATGATTAGCAAAAGCAAAAACTTAAGTACATGTAACTAGAAAAACCACAGAGCAATGGAGTTATTGAACATCAAATTTTGATCTAAATGAAGTCACCTCTTCAGCACAATACTTGAAAAGAACAGGCCTTTCCTTGAGGCAGCGCACAGCTGTTCTCAAAAGTTCACTAACTTCTGGATTATCCGTGTCCCCGAGTTTCCTACACTCAGCCTGAACCCACCTACAAGAAAGGGACAAGACATGTCAACCAACCTACCAACCTACCAACGGTTAGGCAAAATCCCCATATCTCCTATGTTTTTCTCAAGAGGAGAATCCCCCACTCACAACCCCAGCCCACTAAAACCCAACAAATCCAATATATACAGCAAGGATATTTCAGACTTTCGTAAGAAATAAATTATGAAAAGAGAAGACCAGAAGAGGGAGGGTAGCCATTAACAATGTGTGAAACATAAGAGATTTTTGTTTGTGGCACATTCCTAAAATCCAAACTCTTAACGGATATCATACTGCATAACTTAGGTCCATCATTGGGACAATAGTTCAATCATTTTATAAATGCTTCACCTGCATAGCCGCTCATAAGCTCCTTCTTGGTACATAGCCATCATATCCATCAGCTCCAAACCAGCACGCTGTGATGGATTCTCAAGTTAGTGATTGTTACACTTTATTAATGGAAATGGAAGCAAAACAAACAGATAAACAGATGTGGCGACCAAGAACAACGGAAGCAATTGACAAGCAACTAACAAAGAGCACACGAGACGATATTAGAAGGGAAAAAAGACATAATGCAGAATCAGCACTAAACTTATAACTCGTCTTATAATCTAAAAAATATAAACGGCTGTTATGGAAATCATACATGCAGATTGGGCAATGTAATACTTACCTGGTGATGCGTCCTTAGAAGTATTTTGCAATTGGCATGAATTTCTTGAACATGAGAAAGTGCCTTGAAGAAATTTTCATTCAACTCTTCATCTCTCAGTGCATTAATCTACAAAGGGAGGAAACGAATATAATTAATTCAAAAACGACTTTAAAAATTGCGTCAATAAGTACAGAATCTAAAACACAAAGGGTTGATAGTTAAACCTCTTCAGGAGAAAGCTGATAATCTCGAAGGAAGCATGACGCTATCTCCTGCTTTTGAGTGGTAACTTCGAGTTCCTGCTTCAACCTCTCGGTGGTACTGATAATATCACCGGTGCTAGCGCTGCAACTGCTCAATGCCTTTGCAATCCTGTCAGATTCGAGTGGCTATTTAAAAATCATTGCAATTGAAAAATGGCGGATCTAGAAATAAGTCTGGAAAATTGCAGATCAAAAAATGAAGAGAAACTGCGAACATACTTATCGCAGCAGTCGGCGAGGGAATTGACCTCGTCCTCGACTCGATCCAAAGCGAGTTGAGCAGCCTGTGAAGCTCGGAGAAAATCAAGGTTGATCTGGAGAGACCGCTTCTCGATTGTGGATCTGAGATTGCGACGCGCCTGAGGAGTGTTTTCGATGTAGAAAGTGGAGAGAGTGTTGAGAGAGGCCACCACTTCGGGGCTGTCCGTCCGACACTCCAATACCTTCTTCAGTTTACGCGACAGCCCCGGCGCCAAGCCCACCGTCCCCATTTTCGATCTCTTCTCTTCTTTCCTTCAATTGTCCAAAATTCAGTGTTGTGCAATTTTTAATGAAAATTTTGTCGAACATGTCCCATCGGCTTGCGTTCCTGTGCAGTCCGCAAAATAGAGAACATTGTCATAGATCCACTTCCAATTGTCTTCCGTAAAAATATCACTGTTTCTTGTGTGCAAAGCCCGATCAGTTTTTGGGTGTCTGTGCGCATTGCAATCAAAGCCCACCCAAAAAATCCCTTGTACAACCCACTCTCAAATCATCGAGCCTTTACACCCTCACTAATCTGACCCAAGGGTCAGACATCTTGCCCACCACGTTTGAATCCGTCCGCCTTTACTGCTTTCATTCCTGGATTTATTTGATCCAATAACAAGTACGTCTTTGTTTAAAAGGAATCGGTTCAGAATTCTCTTCCTCTCGAACCAATATATAATATTGATAAGTAAAGTTTAAAGCCGAAATAGAAGTGTATCATCCCATATCCATTTCTAGAAGACTTTTGCACCTTGTCTATCAAGGCTCTAGTCCCTCCAATTTTATCTGATTAAAGTTTGTGTTAAAATTTTTTTTTTAATTAAGAGAGAGGAGAATCGAACTTTACTCTTTAAATAAAGAAATCATACTCTAATCAATGAACTAAATGCTTAAATACAAATTTATGTTTGTATCAAAATATTTAATTTAACAATAAGCACATATATTATTTAATTAAAAAATAAAATCCAAAATTTTCTTTCTACTGAAACGATACATAATATTGATAAATAAAATCTAAAACAAAAATAGAATGCGCATTGGTGGTCATATATATCTCTATTTCAAGAAGAGTTCGTAAAGCGATTGAGTACATAATTTGGATCAACATTCGTACACATATTAAAATGATTGACAATAACCTAATTGTGGTGCGTGTGCAAGTAATCAGAATGACAGACACATATGTGTACAAAAACAAAAAGTAATACTTTCTATTAGTACCATTTGGATTTCAATGAGCCGGGAACCCTATCATCCTTCCCTTTATATGCCATTTATATATCACATATGGAGTCATCCTTCCCATGAAAGAGACGTTCATCATGCCCCGCTTTAATTTGTTTACATCTCTCTTTATGCCTTCACCTTTTCCTTTAGTCAACTCAATCTATATAAATTATATACGGGTTTATATTTTGATACATTGCCAAAATATAATATCTATACACTATCACTTAATGAAAGAAATATTTTTAAATTTATTTAATAGTGAAAGGACAACATTTAATTCACTAATATTGTATAAAAATTATATCCTGACAATATTATTAAATATAAAGCCGTTATATATATAATTTGTGTTTACAATTGCGGCCTTAAGTTGCATAAAAAACAAACATAAATATGCATCGATTGTGGACGTTGACAGGTCCTAGTCTTAGCACAAACAAGGATATCTTTCAGCTAGGGATATGGGATATCAAATTAAAGTATTTAAAGGAAAGGTTAAGAATTATAAGGTGCTAGGCATAGAATCATTTATCTTATTCCTATCGTAAATGCATCTATTGTTTTCGCTAAAGAAAATTTAGAATGAGAAGGCAAATATTCCAATAATTGAACAACAACATGAATCATTTCCAATAGCTAGCCTTTGCAAAAAAAATATGTGCGTCACCTCATCGGTTCTTATATGCTAGAACGCACCTCACCTCTCTCACATTGGAGAAGCTTAATTTATATATATATATTTGCTCTAACAAGGTTTATCTCGTTAATTAACAGATGATAAATCCAAGAGCAACACACATCAATAGTATTTTATGTTATTCTTTTATTATATTATATTATGTATAAACTAAACTCGCATACGACGAAATCGAAGATGAGATGTACCAAGATCTCCTCCTCACTTTAATTTGGAGCAAAGACTTAAAAATCTGATCTGCTTACTACTGTGGCTAAGTGCCCCAGCCGCCGGCCACGCAAATGTCACCACGCGTGGGAGTGAATCTTCACCAGGTTACATCCATATGATTTGGGTCCAAAGGTGTAAAAGCACTTTGTTTGATGAAGATAAGGGGCCAAATGATTGCTTTAGTAACTCCTTTTTTTTATCTTATCTTTAACTCATGTCAAAATATTTTAGGGGGAATATATAATTATTAAATTATGATTTTTTTTTCGCTTGGGGTAGGGATTAAATCATAGTATGGCAAATAAATTCTGATAAATAATTAAAATTATAAATGATGACTATGTTAGATTAATAAGGCTTGAGTGAGTTGCATGCTTGCAAAGTAGAAAATGGATTAATAGTTGGGCATAATGAGGTTTGTCTTGAAACAACATCATTGAAAAAATTTATTTGTTGTGCTCTAATAGATCCATGCCAATTGCCCAATGACTGTTCCATATATCACCCTAGTTTATATATATAGCTTTTTAATTAGATATATCCCACTAATTCTTCTTTCTAGAGTTTTTATATGCAAGTTTTTACCAAAAAGAAAGCTATATATATTCTAACTTTTTTCTAATTTTAGTAAGGATTGCCAAATTTTTTTATACATATAAAAATTCATTGAATTTATGCTGTATAAAAAGGAAATAGCAAAGTTTTATCTTATAAAACTCAAATTTTTTATAATATTTAAATATAAAATTTTAAATTTTAAAAAAGTATCATATCACTGGATAAAATGTCGGGTATATTATTATTATAATGTTCTTTGGAGAATAAATAGTATAAAGTTAAAAAAAAATTAATTACCCCTTGCCGACCAGAAGGAATGATAAAGAATTCCATTACTACAGATTCGTAGGTCACTTTTTATCTCCACCAGCCTTGTTCTGAACATATCAGATGAAAATGTTGGCTCCATTTAACAGGAATCAAATACATTGGAACAATTATCAGGCGTGAAAAAAGGAAAAGTCATGTCTAAAGGATATTGGACATGAAGTAAATGGTCACATGCATGACCGAAGAGGGGCAACGGTACATGTTTTGATAGAAAAAAAAAAGAAGCAAACACGTAGAAGGGAGAGGGGCATAGCAAAGAGGTCGACTCCGACGGGGAGCTGTTGGTAGTGGATGCTTGATGATAAGAAGTCGAAGTATATAATTTTATGCAGATTGGCAGAGAGACCATTTTAGGCTTGTTAGTCAGTAAGTGGGGGATCAGAAAGGAGATGACACACATTACACGCCGTCCCCCCATGTGATAGATACCGAAACATGCCACTCCCACTTCAACCATCAAAACATTCTCAACACACACAGAAAAAAAAAAAAAGAAGCATCAAAGTGGGGATGATGTGGAGGAGATGACAACCCTAAGCAAATAGAAAAAAAGGCAAAGGGGAAAAAGATAACAAAATAAAGGCTAATATATATATATATATATATATATATATTTATTTATTTCATTATTTATATATACTACAATTCCTAAGATTTCTAGAGACAAGCAGAACCCACACTTACCACGCGTGTGCTTCTTTGTGTTTTTTTTATTATTTTGCCTTTGGATTGTAACCCCACCCACTTATTCATCGACTCCCACATTTTTTTTCTGTCTCTCTCTCTCTCTCTCTCTCTCTCTCTCATCATCTCTCTCTTATAGGAATATTAGAAATAGATATTTAATTGACTTTTTTTAGTATGAGTATTTAGTTTATTGATTAGTGATTTTTTTTTTGTTAAAATTTTATAGATAATATTTTATTTTTTGTAAATATTTTTATCAAAAATTTCTAGTACCATAATCTTACAAAATTTTAGATTATTTAAGTTTTGTAATATTTAAATTTTTTATTTTTTGAATTAGCTTTCGTGGATAAAAGAAAAATATATTGTAATGAGAGGATGTTGGTCGTTATTATTGTTAAAATGATTCATGATTGAGAATACACAAATCCTAGCAATACAGATTTTTTTTTTTGTTGGTTTTGTTTTGGTGAGTTGATGGGCTGGTTTTGTGTGTGTGCCAATACGAGTGACTGTGGCCAAAAGAAGAAATCAAAATGCAGCTCTTAGGTTGTTGTAAGTGGAAGAATTATGATGATTCAAATGATTGTGTGGCTTGAAAATCTTGGCTATACTCATGTGTATATGTATTCTGTTCCTTGCACTCTTTATTATTAAGCTTGCAAAGCACGCGCATTAAGCCTTGTTCTCATTTCTCTCACGTAAGCGTTTACGTTTTGGCTCATCATTTCAATCAAGTTTTTGCCCTTATTACCATATATTCCACCCCCCTATCACCCCTCGCAAGTTGATCAATAACCTCATCATTGGTCCTGCTGTTGATCAATTAATTGCTTTGCTCGATGGATATTTTTCCTTGTGAATTAAAACCACGCTTTTTGGGTGTGACATTGTCTATCGCAATTCAGGTAAAGCAATTAGTTTATGTATTATAATCTTGAAATTAGGTCCATTGTGTAGTACTTTAATAACAAGACAAGATAATACTAAGATTAAGACTCATTTATCTTTTTTTGAAAAAAAAAATTAGGGGGATAAGATGATATCTGTTTTAGTTCTTAGGAAAACCAATTGAATAATTGAAGCTTAGCTTAATCTATGCAATCATTGGATCTTTTTTTTTTTTTTGAGATAGATTTATTTTCACTTTTATATATGCCTAAACCTAATTAATTGAGCTAATGTGGAGCTACACGTCGGTCACAAACATGATTTCGGCCTTATGCTATTGTGTCTTTTGAGGTTGATTTATGCATCTTGATTAATGAAAATTTTAATTGTAAAGTGGAGTTCTTTATACCAGCTCTAGTCCTAAAATCTCATGACCCACCATAATTGATGGTAAGCTTTATTGTTTTAAAAGATCTCATTCTAGAGATTCGTATTAGTTTTTCATACTTAAATGATTATTTAATTTGATATCTTTTACATTTATCGAAGATAGGTATGAATTTTAAAAAAAAATTGTATTTAAATATTTGATCTAATGATTAATATATGATATTTTTTAAAAAAGTAAGATTTTAATTCGTATTTTTTCAAATAAAAAAATTATTTTCATTAATTATTAAAAATTCTTTTAAGTGATTTATGTTCTTTTTTCAAGTATGCACTTGATGTCATGCAATATGGAACTCGACTATGTCTAAGTTTAACATCATACAATAACACAAGTGCAGAAAAATATATAAAATTATTTTATAAAAAAAATACAAATATTAAAAAAAAAAGATTTCAAATTCAAATCTCCCATCTTCCAACCCAAAGTTAAAAGGAAAAGGATCATGGTTAGATCCTTCATTAAGTGAAGAAAGAAGGATCATTTTGAAGAAAAGATCATGAAAAACAAGCTAGTTTATTTTGCTAGCAAAAGAAAGAGGCAATGTTGAATTAGTTAAGTAGTGATTAAGAAGAAAAGTGTGAGGAAGAGTCAAAAGAGCTGATTAAGGTTGTTGAAGGAACAATAATTACAAAAAAAGTGAAGGATGTAAAATTCAAGGACTGCCCCACTAAGAGACAAATCATAGATGATAATAATAAAAAAAAAAAAGAAATGAGGAAAAAGAGAGGAGGAAATCCATTTCCAATTTCCATTATTACAAAATGATAATAAAATAATGGGCCAAGATAATAATGGGAGAGGAGGGGCCCACCCCGCCTCCCACCAAATGATTTGGCAGAGATCGCATTGCGTAAAACGAAATCGCAAAACGACGCCAAAATTCCACCCCACTAGAAACTGGGAGTGCGTGCCACGTGTCGACTTCCTAACTCCCTTAGTAAACTCACTATACGACGCTCTAAAGTCTAAACAATCAGACATTACATTACACACACTCCACCCCTCTCTCTCCTTTTTTTTTTTTTTAATTTCTTTTATAAAAGCCAAATGCCTTTATTTTTAAAAATTTTTTTATTTATTCATTTTTAAAAAATTTTAAATATTTATATTATAAAATAATTTTTAATTTTAATATATAATACATCAAAAGGAAAAATTTTATCTTAATTCCTTTGAAAATCATAGAATGACTAAATAAAAAAAAAATGAGGAAGAGAGTAAATTTTATGAAAGCTTGACACAAAAAGAAAATAAAAACATATACTATATTTTTTGGTTAAATGTAGAATAAAATAAGCCCAACTGCTTTGTAGTGGTCTTACGATCATAATTAATATGTTGAAATCTAAACTAAGAATGTTTTTATAATTAATTATTACAAACTAGATCAG
Source organism: Theobroma grandiflorum (assembly GCA_036013995.1). Taxonomy (NCBI): domain Eukaryota; kingdom Viridiplantae; phylum Streptophyta; class Magnoliopsida; order Malvales; family Malvaceae; genus Theobroma; species Theobroma grandiflorum. Next base: position 395,952 of record CP142131.1, on the reverse strand, counting down.
GAACTGAAATCTGTACTGATATTTTGGTTACAAATGAAGTTCATTGCACTTATTAGTTTATTAATATAATTATCACTGTAAGCAAGCACGATGATTTCTGATAATCTTTTTAATACCAACATACTTCATTGATGTTGAGGGTTACTAAGTTTCAATCATTATGCCAACTTTATCTCTCACTCATCGAAAAGTTGTGCATAGGAATTAGGATTTACTGTATATGTACACAGGGGTTAATTTTGATTTCAGTTAAGTAATATAAAAGATTTAATTATGTCTATTTATGTAATTAAATTTTTATTTTTTTATTATATTTAGACAAATCTTTTAATTTTTTTATTTGTACCCACATAAACCTTTAACCATAAAAGAAAATCAATAATTTCAAATTCAATATTAGTTAGGTAATATTTTTTGTGCATGTGACATATGATATGATTTGATAGCATAATCACACATGTAGTCCAATTTCATATCAATTATTATGTGATTACATTAAATATTATAGGAACAGAAATTACCAATTAACATTAGGTCTTAGGATTATTAATTTTTGGTTAAGATTAAAAGTTTGTACGAATATGTAAAAAAATAAAAAATTAATTATAAATGTGTATAAATATAATTCAAGCGGCTCTTGTAGCAGTTAAACCTTTTAATTTTTCACGACGAAGTGCACATCGTTCTCATGAAAACAAGAGCTCCTCCACCAAACAAAAAACCTAGTTGTCAACTAGACACACACTGATGGCATCCATTTCCCAATAATATCAATAAGTTACAATAATAATAATCAAGGTACACTCATGTCAACTACTATATATATATATATATATGTGGAGATCCTATTAATGATATTTTCTTTTTACCCCTAAAGAAAGTTACCTGTTTAATTTTCTGAAATTAATTATTAGTAAAAAGCAAATATAGGAATAGAAAAATGGGAAAAATGAATAGTAGTATATCTGAATAATAATGTTGTGATCTTAGTAAGCAGTAGCAGAATAAAATTATATGTGTCTGTGGTAGCAAACTGATGTAGGATTTAGGCATCGAGGAATTAATGTAGGGTTTAGGGATGTGACTTATGAGAAAAGCAAAGGGAACCCCATGTGCGAGATAGAGCTGTGCACAACCAGATTATAAAGGAAGGAATGAATTAAGAATATGTGGAAAAAGAAAGTGGCACTACCTAGAAGAAGAATAGCAAGAAAGGAAAAGGGAACCCTCGTGCATTTTTGTATGTAAGAATAAGTAAAAATAAAAGAAATGCAAGTTGGGGAGGCAGAAAGGGGTGCTCTTAAAGATGATGCGCACCCAGACAGAGTCAAGTAGCCCAAAAAAACTCCCCCTCATGGCCATTAAATGCAGAAGAAAAGAAGCTTGGCTCCACCCAGCTGGTCCCATGCCCCCTATATAAGCTCAGTGCTCTGCATAAACAAATTGGTAGTACCAATTTTTTTTGTTAGCATGGGACAGTAATTGGAATCCGAGTGAAGGGGTTTGCTCCTTTAATCATTTCTCTCTCTTATTCATCATCTGCAAATAAGAGTTAGTTAACAAAAATTAAGGCGAAAAATTTTAATTAAATAGAAAAAGGAAGAAAGAGAGTGAAAAGAATATTAGACAAAGACTTGGCTAAGCATCTATATATAGGCTATAAATATATATATATATATATATATCTATGAAAAAAAATTATTACATGCAATGATAGAAATGGTCATATCGAATTTCGGCAGATACGAATGTTGAAACCAACAGTAAAAAAAAGAAAATCAGTAGCAGTGTGGAGAGAATAAAAGAATCGATCGGCTTTACGGAGAAAGGCACCAATTAGTTTCACTTTGATTAAAAAACCAAATTCAATTCACCTCGGCTTTCTTTGTGTGTTTGCAAAACCCCACCTTCCTGCTTTTGTTATATACGTATATAGCAGCAGTAGCATAATTCTCTAACCATAGCTAGAAAGAAAAGAAGAACAAAGGTGGAAATTCTCCCAACAGATGTATGGATATCCCTTGCCCGTGAATGTAACGCAGCATCTGCATTAACAGGTTTTGTTTGGTTTTGTTTTCGAAGTTTGACTGATTGTACAACAAATTTGCAATAGTGTTTGCCGAAAGAGGAAAAGGGAAACAAGATAGTATCCAGATGAGATCGATGGAATAATAATGAACTTGGGAATTTAAAATTTTTCTAGTCGATCTCTGAGAATCTTAGAGATGCCTTTGGGGTTCGTTTTTGGTTTCTTACGCAGCCCGTACGAAGCTAATTGGCCGCCCAAAATACATGGAACGCAGAGGCATCACGTCATTGTCCATAGAAATACTGATAAAAGAAGGTGAAAACAACCCAACTTCAACTTCTCATCTTTTAGATACACACACACACACACACACACACACACACACACACACCGTTTGATGAGGATTTCAGGGGTGTGTGGCTGCATTAGTTGTTATACTAACAAAAGATGACAGAAAAAGCATGGTGCTTGAAAGATGAGTCACAGACGAGGAACTGTTTTTCTCTCTCTCTCTCTCTTTCTCTTATCACACCCCACACCCACAAGCAGTGTACTGGACAATATACTAACTGAAATCATGGGAATATATAGCTCTTATGTTTTTGCAGACCAAATCATCCTAAAAGAATTTGTGGCATTTGACCCTACCATGTATGTTTAGATTCATTCAAAATTTGAAATGGCTCGAGGAATGACCCTTTTTCACTTACAAACCAAGGGGGTTGCCAAAGACTCTTTTATCTTTCAGTGCCTTGACTCCATTCACGAGAGATTTGCAAGAATCAAGGTCACACTCATGATATCCAAGTCCGAAACCCAATTCCAATGAAGATTCTAGTCTAATATGAGATAATGCGCATGGAAAGTACCAATTAACAAAGATAAAGTGAAATGCCAAAATTCTCAAGTTATTAGAAGAATTAGTACTATAATAGAACACAGGAGACATTCACGATAAGACACGACAATAAACTTGAAAATAATCTATATGACCGCGAGAAATTGTGGGAAGCACCATCATTGTCTTGGAGGCAGTATTTCATACACAATTCATCCCATTCTGATCACATGCATACAGCATATTTATATTTTGTATACTACAGCGTAAGAAAATGTTTAAAGGAAATTCAGAACCCAACGAAAAATGGTTTCTGACTTTGAAGTACTCCTTAGACCTCAGGCATTTGCTATATTTGGTTTCTTTGGATCTTCCACTATGGTAATTCACTATCTGGAAACTTTTCATGTGAAATGGTGGGAACCGCCATAATTTTCTACCAGGCATTAGGCAACAACTCTGTTTGATATCCCCCAGGTTCTACGTGCACTAAGTCTGTGTACAGAACATGCGCATTTACAAACAAGATCAAAATATCCAGAAATAATCTCTCATTGGCCTCAAGTGGCACAGCTGCTACTATTTGCAGCACTCTGGATCATGATCCAGCTTCCTTGAAGTACATTATGGTGTTTTCTAGCTTTGGGATAATGGCTAGCTAGCTAGTATTCTAAAAATGATACTGGCATGGCACATCTCTCGTGCTGCACTTGTCATAATTTGATATCAGCTGCACAAAGAATGCATGCATCCTAGGTTACCCTACTAATAGATGCTATGATGCTGATGAAGGGGAACTTATTAGGAAGAGATTAGTATAATTAATGGTTTGGAGTTGGTATTAGAATAAATTAAGGGAAAGAAGGTGGGATCCCACCATAGAGAGAGCTAGCACTACATCAAAGAGCTTTAGCACAAAGGAGAAATCCTCGTTTCTATCTCTCCCAGCCACTATATATTTATATGCTCTGCAGTTCACTTTGGGAAGCCAAGTTAAAAGGAACTTGTTAACTTCTCTCCCTTCCCCCAAGGCGCAAACCCACACCAGCACCACCACCTTCGACTAAACCAACAATAATAGCACTATAATCACTTCATTTTTTGCCATGCCTCTCAACTGCATAGCACCGAAACCAGAACATGGCAGCAGTGGCCCAGTGGAAGCTTTGCCAGAGACGTCGTCTGAGTCCCACAACAGGGCTGTCCTTGCGTTGCCAATACAACACAATTCACAACCTCCACTCAGGGTCACCTTGTATCCTATTACTTTGAAGGTCACTTCCTATAACATCATGTATTTGCTACTTTTACTATTATGCTACTGATGGCACGGAAAATAATTAAGCTTTAAGTTTTTCCGCTTATACTAATTAACTAGTGTCTTCTTTTGTGCGTATTAGTTCGATTTATTTTCTGTGACTCTTTACACAGTTTGAGAAGGTCGTCTACAAAGTCAAGTTGGAGCAGAAAGGATCATGCTGGGGTGCGTGGATCACCCGAGAAAAGACCATACTCAATGGGATAACAGGTTTGGTTTGTCCCGGAGAAATACTAGCAATGTTAGGTCCATCCGGAAGTGGTAAAACCACCCTTCTTACTGCCCTTGGAGGCCGCCTCACTGGCAAGCTATCTGGAAACATCACATACAATGGTCAGCCTTTTTCCGGTGGCGTAAAGCGAAGAACAGGGTTCGTGGCACAGGACGATATTTTATACCCTCATCTCACGGTGATCGAGACCCTTTTATTCACTGCACTGCTCAGGCTACCCAACAGCTTGAGCCGAGATGAGAAAGTCCAACATGTTGAGAGAGTTATCGCAGAGCTAGGATTGACAAAGTGCCGAAACAGCATGATTGGGGGGCCACTCCTTAGAGGAATATCAGGAGGGGAGAAGAAGAGGGTTAGCATAGGTCAGGAAATGCTAATCAATCCTAGCTTACTTTTGCTAGATGAGCCTACCTCAGGTTTGGACTCAACCACAGCACAACGGATCCTGACCACAATCAAACGCCTCGCTAGTGGGGGCCGAACTGTTGTCACCACCATTCATCAGCCCTCTAGTCGACTGTATCACATGTTTGACAAGGTAGTTTTGCTCTCTGAGGGCTGCCCCATCTACTATGGTTCAGCATCTGCAGCCTTAGAATATTTTTCCTCCATTGGTTTTTCGACATCCATGACTGTCAATCCAGCTGATCTCTTACTTGATCTTGCTAATGGTAATTTTTCAGCTCCCTTTCTTTATTTTTATTTTTAACCTTTAATTTACTTCCCTTTGTTGATATATAAAGACTGAGCAACGAAGAAGCTTCCTCCTATTCAATGTTTCTTTCTTCCTTGCTCTTTTAACCTTCGATGGGGTATGATCAGTTGGCCAACCAAAAATGGTGCTTCCTCCTTTATGCCTTTGACAATGGAGTATTATCAGACCCCACCCTTCAGACCCATTAGATGAACTAGGGTCATTTTCATCAATGCTAAGCTTAATTATTAAAATTAATATCACGTTTTAATATATAATTTCTATACACGTCTATATTTTAAATACACGTGTGTACGAGTATATGCATATTAAAACAAAAATTAAATTATGTAGACAGACATCGTAATTTCACAGAATATGACTTGTATTATGGAGAGGCAAGAATTCTTACTTGTAAAAAATATTGCTACTTAATTAACAAGAATCGAACAATGCAGGAATCGGTCCTGATTTCAGACACTCAGTGGAGCAAGTTGAGAACACAGAACAAGAACAGAAATCGGTGAAGGATGCTCTTATTTCTGCCTACGAGAAAAACATTTCCACGAGACTGAAAGCTGAGCTTTCGGATGTCAATAACAACGTCAATACAAAAGAAGCATCTGCAAGTAATTTCCTCTGAGAATCCTTAAAATTTTGCCTGACTCTAGTTTTGAGCTGAACTGATTGAAGTACGAGTTGGGATTCAATGCAGGGAATGGCAAGTCAGAAGAGTGGTGCACCAGTTGGTGGCATCAGTTCAAGGTTCTGCTCCAAAGAGGGGTTAGAGAAAGGAGGTACGAAGCCTTCAACAGGCTGAGAATTTTCCAGGTCATCAGCGTCGCCGTACTCGGCGGACTCTTATGGTGGCACACCCCAGCTTCTCACATCTCAGACCGCGTAAGAGCTCTTCTTTATTATATCAAAACATGAACGGTGACTTCCATGCCATTTCACAATCTTCTAATTCGCAATAGCTTTTCCAATCTGCATTGTTCCTACACCCAGAAATAATGTGGGTCAAACTAAGAGCTTTGGGAGATATGTCTCGAATTTGAGCACCTTTTGAAATTATGCCAGTTATAGAATTCTTTGCGTAGGAAATCTAGCAGATGCTAAACAAGCTTTTTCATTTTTAAACAGATTGCACTGCTGTTTTTCTTCTCCGTCTTCTGGGGCTTCTACCCACTCTACAATGCGGTTTTCACATTTCCTCAAGAAAGAACCATGCTAATCAAGGAGCGATCTTCTGGAATGTACCGCCTTTCCTCTTACTTCCTCGCCAGAACATTTGGTGACCTGCCACTGGAGCTTGCACTGCCAACTGCCTTCGTCTTCATAATCTACTGGATGGGTGGGCTAAAACCTGACCCTGTTACCTTCATCCTATCTCTGCTCGTCGTGCTTTACAATGTCCTTGTCTCCCAGAGTCTCGGCCTGGCCATTGGTGCTATTCTCATGGACATAAAACAAGCCACAACGTTAGCTTCTGTCACGACTCTTGTTTTCCTTATAGCTGGGGGATACTATGTTCAACAAATCCCCGTCTTCATAGTCTGGCTGAAATACCTGAGTTACAGCTACTACTGTTACAAGCTTCTTCTAGGAGTTCAGTTCAACGAGGATGATTATTACGAATGCTCAAAGGGAGTGTTGTGCAGGATTGGGGATCTTCCTGCCATCAAATCAATGGGTCTGAACCATTTGTGGGTAGATGTGTGCATCATGGCCCTGATGCTGGTGGGCTATCGACTCATCGCTTACATGGCTCTTCATCGAGTGCGGTTGAGGTGAATTTTAGCAAAAACATAAGGTTGCATCCGACAGGACAGTTAGAAGAGTTTTCTCCTTCTTCAACCGAAGAATAATTTTAGAAATTTTGGAGGGAACCAAGCTGTGAAATTTTGATCAACATCCCTTTAAGTCCATGTAGCAAACCTTTTTGTTACAGTTTTAGGTAATACTACTACTAACTCAGAAGTTTCTAATTTGAGACTGAATTTATACCTATCTTAAATAATTAATTTGAATGTGCTTCTATGTGATGAGAAGAAAGGAAACCACATGCACCCCACAATGCAGTAAAGGAAAACAAATATGAACCAGACACAAGCCCCACTAATTAATTTTCTGCAGAGCTGAGCTGAGGTCCAGGTTTTGGTGGGGTTTCTAAATCCAAAAGTCACTTTAGTTCAACAGCTTCCTCCTAGTGCACTCAACAGGAACACAAGGGCACACTCCAGGAGCCAAAAATGAATAATTTAGGGAACGCCTGATGGTGATCGAAAAGACAGGAGTTAAACAGAGCATAGCAAAACTTTCTTTTTCACTTTCTATTAATTATTGATGAAAGATGGGAGAGATTTAGATTCAGTTAAACTTTGATCTTCTGGTCAAAAGCAAGTGAGACAAAAATAAGGAATCTCCACCAAATATCATGTCGACCATGTTGAAAAATGAATTCTTTTTGCAATATTACAGGAAATATTTATTATGTAATTCAAAATAAAGCAGGAAATGGCTACTTGGCTGAGAAATCACAGGAACATGACAGAAAAAAAAAAAAACAATCTTGTTTTTCAGGTACTATGATTTTGATCAAATCCCATACCGATATCGTAATTAGTCAATCAGGAATCCCAAACATATCCATTTTAATGAGAAAGAAAAAGGAATGGACGATGCTAGACTGGATAAGTAGAGAGGACTTGACAACTTATGCTGAGCACAGGAGGATAATCAGGAGTCACCGCCACCATAGTTCCATGGGAAAAAGTTAGCTAAGAGAGAGAGAGAAAAGAGAGAGTCGCATAATTTTTTTCTGATATTAAAGTTAGACTGATAAGAGGACCACATGGTGCGGATACAGAAAAGGAAAAGATCACCTGAATATGAGTGGAGAACCAAGAAAACAAGAAATGACACCCCAATCCATGTCATTTCCTACTTGAAGATCGTGTATCCACGCCAAATTCATCATCCATGAAAACGTCAAGGAAGGACAAAGAATTCTGCATACTGTCCTGTCCTTTTTATTCTTTATGGATGATGTGGCTTTCATTTCAGCATGTGGAAGTGCTAACCTCAGACCTAACCCCGAAACAAAACAACCAAAATCAAATCATCTTTGAACACCGGCACCCTTGAACGAGTTAACTTTTGAGCAGGATTCCTTGCCTGCTTGACATAAAGGGGAACTGATCAACTCAAGCAGTAAGAGCTGATCTCTGGGTTTGCACTACCGCTAAACGAACAGTTGGAAGTAAAATCTCAGGCCTAACGAGTTATCATCAGAAACATGCTCAAACTGCATATCATCTAACCATGCAGTAGTTTCTCGATTCACCATGCTGCCAATGGTTGCTGGCAGTAACTCTTTCAACTCCAACATGAATTTATATTCGAGTATTTAATTCATTAATTGGTATATAATTCTGTTTAAAAAATAAAATTTGAATCTCCCTTTTTTAATTAAAAAAGAAAAAAACTCCAACATGAATTTTGTTTGAAATTGAAGCCTATTTTGGGTAGAACTCATTACCCAATTACACAAAAATCTGACTATTTCCCTTCCAAAATTTTACAAATATATTCACTACTTAGAAAGGGTTCAGATTATAATCGAAAATAATTTTTTTAATGTTGATAAATATGGTAAAATGTTTTAAAACTACAAAACGACGGATTAAATACTTGGGCTTGTAATTTACTGAAATTAAAAAAAAAAAAAACTAGTATAGATTTTTAGCAGGCTCTTTTTGTAATGGAATTTGAAACAGTTTCAAGTTACTAGGCCCAATATAAGTGGCTGGGCCAGCCCGGCCGAAGGGATTCCCGATTCCCTGTAGTTTTGAGTCTGGCACTGCAAAATTTGGGGATGGAGGTGGGTGAGGTAGAAGAGAAGGAAGAAATCTGAAGCTACTTGTATTTTGGAAACAGAAGAAATTTAAGAGGAGAAAAAGCATAGGATGGATGGAATTGGAGAGGAGGGAGAAGGAATAAGGCTGAGCAAGAGGTTCTCCGACAACAAGCCTGGCTCTTCGGGGGAAGTTGATTACAAGACAAAGGCGGGGACCGCTTGGAGCCATTCCTATCTCAACCAAAAGCCATGGCATCCCCTCTCCTATCCCAACCAACGCCGCAAGTGGATCGCTGAGCAGACCCATTCCCAGCGCATGCGCCGTGCCGAGGAAGTTGCCCGCGAGGTTTTTCTTTATAATTTGTCTTTTTATATCTATTTTCTCTTTCAATTGCCCTTACAGCGAGTAACAGATTACATGTTTTTGATGCAGTATGCCCAAGAGCAAGAATTCTTTCGCCAGACAGCTCTAATTTCCAAGAAAGAGAAGGAAAAGGTTCTCTCTCTAGAGAAAAGAAACTTTAATGTTGTAAATTAAACTAAGTGGTTTCCACTAATTTCTATCTGTATTTCTTTTTTGGGACTAAATTACCAACAACCCATATTAAATTCATAGGTGGAGATGATGAAAGCTGTTAGCTTTATGTATGTTCGTCCGCCTGGTTATAATGCTGAAAGTGCCAAAGCAGCAGAGATTGCTGATGAGAGGAAAAGGATTGAGCCCAACAACATATCCGATGATCAGTCTACTGATGTGGTCTCAACTGCAATGTATTGTTGCTATCAAATTTAAACCTTGCCATGTTTTTCCTTGTTTTAAATTAAGCTGATTTTTTCAATCTTGGGAAATAGCATTCTCAATTGATGAGCTTCATCTTGCAGGCCGACAGAATCTTTGCCTGGTAAAGATCCTAACGGTGCAGAGAAGAAAAAACCAAGACCAAAAGATGTTTTTGGGCGTCCTTTACCGACTGAGGAAGAGTTTGAAATCCTTAAAAATGCTCCACGGTGTGTGTCAATGGTAGCTTCCGCAATATTAATCAGTGGTAGTTTGAAATAGTACATGCATGCCAGGACAACCCCATCTTGACTGTTAAACCAAAGACAATTGAATCTATAATGAGAAAAACGGACCATTTGATCTGATTACTTGATTGTCTATTTGCATGTGCATGGAGTGCAAGTAAATTTAACTATTATATAGAGTATATAATGTATAAGCAATGAAACTGGCTTACTCGCATTACATTGTTCAATCTACATCCTTTTAAGGGATGTTAAAAACAATTAGTTTATAATAAAGGCAAAATATATTTATCTCATAGTTACTTTGCTTTATTGCAAATAAACATTCTATTTGATTTGGTTAACATGATGATGATGCTTTCAGGCTGGAGACTGGTGTTCCTGGAAGGGTTAAACCATTTGGTGTTGAAGTCCGTAATGTGAAATGCCTTAGGTGTGGGAATTATGGGCACCAAAGTGGTGATCGTGAGTGTCCATTGAAGGATGCTATAATGCCAAATGAAGAGAGTCGCTTGAAAAGAGATGACCCCTTGACTGCTATCATGGCTCAAATGGATCCTACTGAGGTTGGTATTACTACTCTATTGGTTCTGTTGAAATTATTGAAAGGTATTATAGCTTAATCTTCCCATCATGATATTGCTCTAAGTACTAAGCTCTGTTTAGAACTTTCCTGTTATAATTTTTATGGGGTAAAGTAGTTGTTGCATTTAAAATCAATGCAAAAGCCTCTAGGAGCAGGGCATAAAATTTTGAAATATCTATTTTCTGGCGAAAAGCTGTTACTTCAACAATATCAAAACTAAAAGACTACTTTGAATTTGTTAAAATATTTTCAGAAAGATGTTTATACACAGATAGCAAACAACAATCTCTGTTATCTCATTTGTTTCTTTGTTGATTGGTTTTTTTTTTTTTTGGTTCTTTCCTGGATTCCCATCTTGCAGCCTCTGAAGTGGGAGCTAAAGCAAAAACCAGGGATGAGTCCTCCTCGCGGTGGATTTCAACCAGATGATCCCAATCAACAAATAGTTGCTGAGGATATATTTGATGAGTATGGAGGTGAATACTTTTTCCTATTGCAGACTCTTTGGCTTAAATTTTGGGCTCATATAATCTAAGTAACTATGTAACTGCTTTTTCCTTTTTAATTAAATTACAGGATTCCTTTCTGGGGGTAATATCCCTGATTTGCTGACTAACTTTTCTTGCAAACCCAAGAAAAGGAAGTCCTCAAGAAAGAGTAAACACAAGAGGCAGTCATCTTTAAGTAGTAGGGAATTAGAGGTTCCTGATCTAGATGGATTACCTTCACCTTCACGTTCTGATGATGATGAGAGAAGGTCAAAGAGGAAGAAGAAAACCAAGAAGAAGAAGAAGAAGAAGAAGAAGAGGCAGAATTATTCTGAGTCAAGCTCTTCTGACGGTTTAGATTTTGATAGGCATCAGAGAAAGAGAAGACATAAGTATTCTTATTCATCTGAAGACTCTGACTCTGACGGGCAACACAAGACTAAACACAAGTATTCTTATTCATCTGAAGACTCTGACTCTGACAGGCAATACAAGACTAAGGAAAGCAGAGAAAAGCATTCATATGCATCTGAAGATTTGGACTCTGATCAAGAACGCTGGGGTAAAAGGAGCAGATCAAAGCACTCTTATTCATCTGAGGACTTTGATAGGCATCATAGTAAGATCAAACATAAGTATTCTTATTCATCTGAAGATTCTGACTCTGGCAGGCATGATTTGAAGAAAAAGAGAACCCAAAGGCCTTACACCTCGGATCATATGGATGTGGATGGGCACAGGAGTAAAAGGAGCGGACAAAAGCATTCTTATTCATATGAGGATGATGATGGGCATGATAGGAAGAGCAAAAACAAGCATTCCTATTATTCTGACCATGGCAGGCAAGAACATAGGAAAAAGACTAGGCAAAAACCTTATATCTCGGAAGATTTGGGCACTGATACGCATAATAGGAGTGAAAGGAGCAGACATAAGCATCCTCATTCGTCTGAAGATGATGCCGATAGGCATGTTAAAAGTGAAAAGAGTCGATACAAGGATTCCTCTTCACGCCAATATGAAGATTCTGACTTTGATGCAGACAGCAGAAGTAGACATCATCGTCGTTATTGAGACAGCCATAAGCACCCAAAATTTGCAACAGAATGAGAGTCTGGCCGTTAACCACTATTTTTTTGGCATATACTAGAGAGACCAAGGTGAAGAAGAGTGGGGAAATTATACTGTTGTTGCTAGCTATTACTCAGAATCATAAGAAATGAAGTCACTTCCATGAAAAACATATGTTATCGCTTGTCTATCATTGGAGTTGCAAGTTGTAAACCATGGCGACCTTAGTTCTTCCAAAAGTTCTGAGATTTTTCATTTAAATCCTTTATAGTGAATCCGTGGCTTTTGATTAAAAAACAAACAGTTTCTATTGGAAAAAGTTACCCAGCATTTGTTGTAACTGAAAATTCTTTTTTTCCCAATAATTTGGTCCATTTAAAATATCAGAATAATTGTATGAAAAGACAAAGGTATATTATTAGTGAAAGCTTTCATGGTGGAGTTAACTTGTCTTATAAATACGAACAATAAATTTCTTATATTAACATCATAATAAATTTACTGTTGCCGTACATATTTGTTTCTAAATTTAAAGTATTTTTATTCTCCAAACATGGGTAGAAAAATAACCGCGCATGTCCCTGCGGCTTGGCTGCAGTGAACTGTGAAGCGACATTTATCACAATCACAGCAAGAAGAAACGAAAATAGGCGAGATGGCTGCTAATGCCGGCAGGGTCATACTGAAAGGGAAAATGAAGGTGAACGGAGTTCCTAGTGCTTCGTCTCAGTTGGGGAAATTCCTGGGCATTCCTGAGCCTCCTCGCGCCGATACTTCCAAATTGATCTCTACCTTCATCAAAATCAACAATCGCCAGGTCTTCCGTCCCCAGTCATCAACCCTTACTTCTTTTCATCTTTTTTTTTTTTGAAAAATAATCAATTCACTTCCCAAAGTTAGATCCAATAAATGATCAAGCGAAGATATATAATAAAGTTGAAAACAGGACAATGATGCGTTCGTTGAAATGCCTGAATGGGTGTTTCTGTTTCTGTTTTTTTTTTTTTTCTCAACACCCACACTGTATTGGTTCCTCTCATCTACTTTGAGAATGATCTTAAGTAATATTACTGACTAGTTATTATTATTTGCAGGGCCCCGGTATGAAGAAGGACGGTCGCTGCATGGAGAAGTTGAAGGCCTTATTGGATGGCAAAGACAGAGTTGGAACCCCGGAGATTGCTAAATTGTTGTCCCCACAATTTGTCAACTCTGCCTGATCTTTCTAAATTACTGGTTGAATGTTTTTGTCTGGTAAAAGTTTAGGTGTAGCTAGTTTTAACTTTCAGGGTTTAGACACTTTGAAGTCAGCATCTCTTGGGATGTTTGCGGCGCTTAACATTTAGACAACATGGAGACATTTGTTCAGCGGAAGCTTTTGGGTGTTTTTATAGTCACGAGCGAGAACATTGTTCATCCATTGTTTCTGATTACTGTCTTGTAATTCCCCCATGCATGTTCTCTGTAAGAGAAGTGGTGTTTAGCTGCTTTTCTCATTCCAATAACTGATGGGATTCGTGAGATTAATGCCACAAGCTTAACATTTGGCAATTTTTTTATCAACAGCTTAAGGGATCATCATACGATGAGAATGCAACAAAATATGTTATTAGGCAAAGATGTAGGCTTTCCTACTGGCACTAGCTGCACGATTAGGGTTCCATTGTTTGATAATTGATAGTGTTTCGTGGATGAATCTACGAAATCATGATTAAGGTATGAAAACTGAAAGAATAAACAAATGGTTGATACAAAAACAGGGGAAGAAGGATCACTTTTGGTTTGGACATCGGGCACCTAATTAAATTATTCAAAGGACAAACATGCTGCGAATCAAAAATGTAGATTCCTGACAGTCTGCTGTTAGCGGTTCAAACATTAAAAGGCCTAGGTCCAGTGTTTGAGCCCGACTCTGAGCCCTACGATGAGTCTCCGTAAACATGAAACAGAGTCCAAATCAATTAGCCCAAAAGGAGAAACCACTCATCAGGGTCTGACCAGTGACTAGGGTTTTAGGCAGGAGGTTTTTCTTTTTCTTGCAGCAACGAAAAAACGGGGGGAGAGTGAGAGAGCAATGATGGCAACATCAAGAGTATTTGGAAGGGGGAGGGGACTGATAGCAGTGGCCAAGGCATCCTCTGCTTCCTTTGCTTCCTCTTCTGCTTCAAATACAAGTGGAGCGGGCCTTATGCGGATGATGCCTGTCTCTCCACAGCTGGGCGAGTTCCTCGGAGCCTCCGAATCTTCTCGCACCGAAGCCGTCAAGAAGATCTGGGGTTACATCAAGCTCCACAAACTCCAGGTCTTTCACTCTTTACTTTTCCCTCAGTAGTTTCCTCCAAGATTGTTGGTAGCATAGCTCTCATGTTATTGGTGAAAAAATTAGAGAGAATATGTTAATCACGTTCATTTCCATGGGAGTTTGAATCCATATTCTCAATCACTTTGTCCTGAAATGAATAAATGAATTCTCTAGTACACCAATGTTGCTCAAATGGAAAATATGCTTGATACTATTTGTTATATATCTGGTGTGAAGAAAAATGTAGAAGAAGAAAATGAAGTTTTGAGGGATTATTCTTGAAGCGATTATAAAAGCAGGAGCTTTTGCAATTTATTCTGGAACTTGATGGTAGAAAGATTATCAGTGAGGGTAGATAATCAAATGGATATAAATCAGAAAGCTCCTTAGATCTTTAAGTCTAGTAGAGTTCTAATACATTTCTTTTTAATGTTCATCCTTTTCTAAGTTGGCTTCTATTATTTCCACAAAAGCAAAGGGTTGATTTCTGCTTTCTTTTAGTGCCACCTGAGAGGAATTGCATCTGTGTCCCATTTTTCTGATGTTCCTAAGAAATCTTGGATTTGCCTATGAATTTTGTCTGACCTTATGCTATAAATTGTTTCTCATACTTGTTCTTTGCATCATTCTTTACCCTTTTTTTGTTTTTTTTCATGGGTGTGACTATGCTGCCTGTGATGTTGTTTAGAATCCTGCAAACAAGAGGGAGATTCTTTGTGATGAGAAGTTGAAGAGGATATTCGCTGGGAAGGACAGTGTTGGAATGTTTGAGATCACCAAATTGCTCTCCCCACATTTTGTGAAATCCCATTGATATTTGGCTTAGCCTTTTTGGAACTTTATGATAACGATGATGATGATGCTGACAACCTTTTTTGTTATCCTGGTTTTTCTTAGATGTTTTCTATATTCTGATTTTGGGTTACCTTATGAAACGCTGCTAACAGCTGGAATCATTCCATGTTCTTCTTTACATTGAGGCTCTGCCCAGCAGAAGAGACAACCATTGCCCGCTTAAAAAAGGAACAAGGTGGGGATAAAAGTAAAAAAAGAAACATAAAAACAGCAGAGAAACTGACACAATAAGTTCCAAATGTAGTAAAACCGGAGCAAATCTTCTGTTGGAAAAACTGTCACCAATAAAAGAGTCGAGCTTGCCTTAAAAGGGATTCAGTGCTCGGGAACTGCCATGTCTGTTCAGGAACTGGTCCCATAAGAAATGTGGCAAAATACTAGTAAAGAGAGAATTCACAAATTTAATGACCCACAAAATCACCTAATTTTGTCATAATTTTGAAATAAAAATAGTATTTGATGATGTAGATTAAGCATTTTCTTCTTTCTTTTAGTGGAATAAGTGTTAGCAATAGGAAAAGAGGTTGTCCACCTGACCTCCCAGGGCAAATTACAGGGTGCACAAATGTAGTTGGGAGGAAGAGCCACCCAATCACGGTGATACCAAAAATGATAAATTTTCCTTGGGTTGGACAAAGACTGGTAGTACGAAAATATACCTCCCTACGCATGACTGGTAGTACGAAAATATACCTCCCTACGCATGTGTGTTTTTGTTTCATCCAGATTGAAATATTTTCCAACATACGATCAGATACTCTATATTTAGAGAAAATTGTAAAAAACGACCTTTGTAGTAAATGTATTTCAAAAATATTTGTTTTTATAATTTTAATTATTTTTAAATAATTTTTGATAAGATTTAACAAGAATACTTTTTGAACAGACAAATTAAAATTATTTTATTTTTCTCTATTTCGTTATTGAGATAAAAATTTTAAAATTAAATTATTTTTTTTTCTGCTCAAACAGCAGAAAAACAATTTCAAAAATAACAAGCCAAAACTCTTTGAATGATCAATTAGAGAAGTTAAGCATATCGTCACCAAGCCAAAACTCCCTTAATGATCAAGTAGAAAAGCCAAGCATATCGTCACCAAAGCAAAAACAGATCGTCACGTGAGAAGAATTTTCAAGTCAGAAGTAAGGAAAAACATGTAAATCAATAACCAAAAACAAAAGAGTAAGGGATACCCTCAAAACTCACAACGAGGGTGTGTTGAAATATTGGCTTTTGTTTCTGGAGCTTAGCCAAGAAGAGAACGAAGAACTAGCATATCACTAGTTTTGTGGCTGAGGGTCACGCAAGAAGAAGAAGATCACGTGATTTGTATTTGTCTTGTTTAAATGCAATGTCGTTTAGTTTTTTAGGAGTGTCGTTTTTTATATTTTTAGATAGTTCTTCAATTAAAAAAAATAATTTCATATCATTTTTTTTTGTTTTTTGTGGGTTGTCATTTTCTCTTCCTCTTCTGTGTATGTAAACAAAAAAGCAAATGATTCAATAGTAAGAAAAAGTAAACGTTTTTCGTCTTTTAGTGCTTAATAATTTTTCTCCCACATCTCTTCCGATTTCTTTTTTTTCCTTCTTCTGTAATTGTTTTCTAGAAAATTACTATTTTTAAACAAAACATAACTAGAAAAGAAGACTCTTAAGATTCACCCAGAAACCAAAGTCACGCAATGTCTTACTAACAAGTCACGCAATACCTATGTACTAGTTACGCAATGTCTATCTACTAGTCACGCAATGCTTTATTAAAAATTAATCATATAATGCTTAAACACTAGTCACGCAATACTCAAAGTCAGTCACGCAATGTCTAAAAACTAATCACGCAATACTCCAGAGATGAATAGTCTGATGAGAAAAACTCAATGAATATAAGTTTGTTTGAAGTACAGAACTAAACATACTTACCCGTTAATAGGTTTTAGGTTGAAATGCAAAATTAAATAAATAGGTCGATTTCATTAAGAGTAATTTTATTTAAATTTTAATTTTCTTGACTTAAAACAGTTAAAATTATAAAGGGGTCTATTGTAAAAAACGTCTTATGTATAGAGCCCATTTAAAAAAAGAATTCGATATTTATGCCCGAAAGAGAGGAAGTCTAAGGCATTTCTACTTGCTAATAATGAGATTATTAATTATAATGCTACATGTACAACAAAATTAATTAGCAATGGAAGAGAAGGTCGCCTTACAATTTGTTGAGTTCACTCTCCTTGACAAAAAGTCCATGGAAGCCGTAAGGGATACGCTGGGGTAGCTTCACGGTAGCCACTATGTCAAGATTGGGTGACTTTGCATCCATCACCAAGAATCTTGATTCTCCTGTGTTTTCATTATGGACATATGTCAACAAATACCCATCATCCTCCTCTGCCTCTGGATTCTCCGGTGCCCTGGCAACAAAGAAGGGCTCCCCACCGTAGCACCCTGGCCCGTACATCCTGCTTCCCACCGTGCACTCCTGGAACTCTCCTTTGGACACATCCAGCTTCACTACTCCTGATATTTTTGGCAGTGGCTCACCTACGCCAGAGTATACGTACCTGTTCTTTTTAGCTAAGCATGCTGGGTTTATCACTGCAAAGTCTAGATTTCTTGATGAGATCGGCTGCCTTGTTACCAGCCCTGTCTTTAGGTCGACTCTTACTTTCTCCATCATACCGTGGATAAGGTCCGATCTCTCTAGGGCATGTTCTACTGATATTATATTTGGTGCTAACATAACTATCGCATTCCCATCGTCCTCTTCCCAAGCATTCACCACATGAACGGGGTTGAACCCTGGCACATCCAACCATCTCATTTCTGAATCATTTTTCGCATACCTAGGGATGACTCCAATTCTTGGCACTTTGGCCGGATTTAACATCATAGGAGAACCTCCTTCTAAAATCATTTTCATGGGCGTTATTTCCATTTGTATGTCAGGAAATAAGGCATAATTCTTTGTAATTGCAAAATCATGGACGAAAGATGGACGGGCCATAGACAGTATGGGCACATCTGAGTGTTTGTTTCCGTCTGCGTCGAAGTTAAAGTAAGTTAGAAATGGACGTATGAGACCATATCTGAAAGCAAAGGCCTCCCCACTGTCAGGGTCTATCTTGGGGTGAGCCGTCATGTTGGCCAACAGTTTTCCGTTAAAATCATGGCGTCCCAATGTCTCTATATCACCACTGGGCGTCAAGCGTACAGCATATGGTAAATCAGACTCAGCAAGAGCGTAGAGACGGTTGCCGAACAAGGCCAAACTGGTGTTTGCCAGACCAATGCCGTTTGCAGGATTGTAATGACCAATTATAACTCTAGCTGCATAGAGCGCACCACGGGCCAGACAAGTAGGCGTGCTGCTGAAACTAGAGAAAAAATTGGGAACAACCGGAGAGCCGATACTTTGCTCAGTGGTATACTTGTAAGTCTTGACAAAACGGCTGCACAGAGTGGCTCTGCCCTGGGAAATTCTAAGGGAGTGAAGCATGCCATCACCGTCAAAGAGGTGGTAAGGGCCACGAGGTTGGTACTGTGGATTGGGGCCATTGCGTATGTACGCACCGTCTAGGCATGACGGAAGGGATCCTTGTATCACCTCACAATCTGTTGGAGGGAGCTCATCAACAGGAGCAAAGTTACCTGAGAGCACGAACCTCGGATCAAATGCGGGGCGGAGAGGAGGTTCTATTGAGTTGTTGATGAAGTCATTAAATGTATCGAATATCCTTGTCGTTACCTTCGTTTCTGCCTCTTTCTTTGCTCCAATCGATGACGAGACCGTTAGTGATGGAATTTGGATATTTGAAGTTGGGGGCTTTGTTTTACTCGTTGTAGTGGTGGTTGTTTGAGGTTTATTCTCCATTCTAACAGAGGAAATGTTGCGGTGAGGAGCATGAGATGGTCCCGGGTGTGTCGAAATGGTTCTGGAATTGGGTAGTGTGACACTGGGAGAGGCGAGTTTTGAGGCGGAGAAGGAGGAGAGAGCGTTCATTGTTGCTGCTTCTCTTGACAAACCAGCAACAACAATAAGGAACTTGTAATGAAAGAAGAAAAGGAGTGTTGCAACTTATACTTGTCATCCGAGTGGGCACCACTGAATCTTCACCAATACGGCAACGAAGGGAGAAAAGGGAGCCTTGCAAGTTATGCTTATGTATGAGCCGCGGGTCACGAATGACTTCAATACAGCCAAAATTAACAACCCAACCGTTTTGATTAAAGTTGGTTTGGTTTCCTAGAGTTAACTAGGCAAATCAAAATGCCTTAATCTATATGTGAATCAAATTCGGTTCCTATGAAAAATATTTAAAAAATAAAATCTTGAATATATAAAGTCAATATAAGAGAAAATATCTTAAGTTATTATATTTTATTTTAAAATCAGTATTTCTGTGTGAATTGACAATTAGGCAATTACAATATAAACATAATTAGTCACTTTAAACCTTTTCAAAGTTAATAAATATTTTCAACATACTTAGGTAAGCCAACTGAATTAATTTATAATTTATAAACGTGCATCCAATTTCTTTATAAGTATTTCTAGAAATTTTGACAACATTTTTTTCTAGCTTGTATTGGAACCTACCTAGCTTAGCTTAGCTAGGTATTACCTTCAACATCGAGGGTCGACTCAATAAGTTTGAAGGTTTATATTAATTATTCAAATGAGATCTTTTTTATTAAAATTAAAAATAATAATTAAATTTATAATTCAATAAATCAACTATCACATAAAATAGAGATAATATAATAATATAATATAAACTCTAAATTGAAGTAAAAAAGTCTGTAAATATTAAAAAAATAATACTTAGTTGTTAAATATTTGTTGCAAACAGTAAATGAGGTTTACGATTTTATGAAGATAATAATATAACAAGTTTTCTACTTATTTTTTGGAGGAAAATTGAAAGAAAAAAAAAAGATAGAGTAAATGAGAAAAAAAATCAAAAATAGATATTATAAATTGAATAAAACAAGATAATTGGTTTTATATATAAGAAAGAAAATAAGTGTTAGAGATCATTAAATACATATTACCATTAATTTTCAAATAAAGGAAATAATTGAGAAAAAAAAAAGCTATTAAAGATCATTAAATATATATTACATTGAAAATAGGAGAAATAGCTGAAAATTAATAATACTATAAGAAGTTCGAAATGATAAAAATTTAAATTTATTAAGCACATAATTAAGAAAGTGAGAGAATATATTATTTTATTTATTATTTTGATTTTTACATGAAAAATGAGTTAAATAATTGAGAATAAATATGTGAAGGGACATAAAATAAATATTTATTAGGCTTGAGAGATAGGTAAATATTTTAATAATTATCTTAATTTTTATATATTTTTAATATAATTAATTATATTATTATTATAAAATTAGGAAGTATACCGAAAGTTTAGAGCCTAAAGCCACCGCTTTGGTGGCTTTACCCACATCTCAGCCTCTTTAATACTTAGCTTCTTTAGGCTTATGAAGGGTAAGAAGGTGTACCTATAGATGTGTAAAAGAAGTGGTCCTGTTACTGTAATCAAACAGGTTAGGCCGCCTGTTTTAGGATTACAAATTTCAAGCACCCTGTGAGATGAAGAACTCTTTGCTTCTACGCATAATTTTCTCGAATAAAATCAAAGCAATGATTTCTTCCCCAAATGGTCCCCGCTAGTTATAAGGGAAGTGAAGCAATTGGCTGATTGCACTCAAAAATCAAAATAGTTTGAAATTGGGGGCAAGAGCCCAAAAGGAAAAGGCCACAATCTTTTTTGGGTACATAAAACGCTGTGCATGTTCAACTTGTCGGCCGGCCCAAGAAGCAACTGGGTCCTAAATACACATTTGATTTTAATTCTGGCGGCCGGAGCATTCTTCTTCTGTTTTCTGTTTTCTAAGACTTCCATTCTCCCCACGGATCCTGCCCCGTCTTCGTCGCTCGCTAAATCTCTGTCAGAGGCAAGCACGGATCAGATCTTTTCGCCGGAAATTCTAGCCTAAATATCAAATATGGTCAGCTCCTTTTCTCTACTAGACTCATCGTTTTGTAATTCTGATGTAACTTTTGAAGAGTTTTACTTCTGGCTGTGTTTGGTTTCAGTTATTTCACTGCAGATCTAAACTTGTTTGGCTAGAGATCGAATTCGATTTGCTTTGTAATTTATACTTTTCGCACAATGGACTCGGATCCGATCCATTTTTTTCTTTTAACGGATATATTTTGTAGATTTTTTGTGTGTGTTTTGATCCATTGTAGAAATTTCTTTTAATCTGAATGGAAACTAAATTGGAGAGTGAAGAACAATGTTAATCGAAACTAAATCCAAGATATGAATGTGGGCCTGGATTTGACATTGCACTGAAAGTATGACCTCCTCTATCTCTGTTATATCCCATTGGCATTGTTTCCTGTTAGCAGAAGATCTTGGTAGAGTTATCTATGAGAACATTAGAGTTGGTAGGAGATCAAGATTTGGGTCGTTTTGTTATCCTTAATTGTGTTTATGGTGGTGTTTGTAGGAGTCATGCCCTTCTGTTAAAAATGTCCTTCTTCTGGATTCCGAAGGGCAACGTGTTGCTGTTAAATATTATTCAGATGACTGGCCAACTAACAGTGCTAAGGAAGCTTTTGAGAAATCTATATTTACCAAGACTCAAAAGACAAATGCCCGCACTGAAGGTAACAATTTGCAATATTCTAGACCTCTTTCCATGTTGTGTTTCTTGCGCCTGTATGTGTTCCTTTGTGCTGTTACATACCTATTTTCTCTAATCATGTTGTTTAAGTATAACAACTATAATGCACATGTATCTGTCCCTTCCCTTTTAACGTTGATTGATAACCATATGTTCTTAATCTATGTAAGGGCAATAGATATATTTGAATAAATGAAACTGGTGAGTTGATCAGGTTATTAGTTTGATAGTTTTATCAGTTTTAAGAAAACAAAATCTTTTCTGGCACCGAAAGATATGTGAGAGATATCATTTTGCACTTTGTTTTATTGCTTTTGCATGGGAGGACAATAAATGTCATTGATTGACCGTGCTTAATTTATTCATACCATTTCTACTTAATTATGATGTTGTTTCCTTGTTTACAGCGGAGATAGCAATGTTTGAGAATCACATTGTTGTATACAAGTTTGTTCAAGACCTTCACTTCTTTGTTACTGGGGCTGAGGATGAAAATGAGCTCATCTTGGCCACAGTTCTTCAAGGTTTCTTTGATTCAGTTGACCTTCTCCTAAGGTTTTCAGAATCTCTTATTACACTGTTTACCATCTCTTTATACATGCTTAGGTCATATCACTAAGAAATTATTCTGACTCCTTTTGTTAACTATCTCTTCTTCCAGAGGCAGTGTGGACAAGAAAGAGGCTCTGGAGAACTTAGATCTCATTTTGTTATGCCTTGATGAGATTGTTGATGGCGGGTATGCAACATGATTCATTGTAGCTAAAGTTTACTTATGTATAACTGCTGCAGTACTTAATTTATCTTTTTTTGATTGGTAATAGTTAAGATTTCTTGAATTTAAAAGTTTAGCATACTGCCAATTACTAAAAGACTAAATGAAATTAAAAAAAGGGAACATTCAATGGACTAGTCTCTGTTCAATGAACATTAGCCTGTCATTGCTACTTGAAACTGTTGTTATTGATCTTTTGCTAATATTTGAATGAAAAGGCAGTTTTGCAGACACATAAATTGGGTTAATAACAATTATACAAGTAAAGAAAAGACAGTATCTTGTACGTTTTACCCTTCTAACAATAAGTATATTATATTTTTTGGGTATACATGCCGTTCTAGCAAAGCCTTTATCAAAAGATAGATAAATCTAAACGGTTTACACAAAAATTAGGTATATAGAATTCTTGGCTGAAAATAAATAAGTAAACAAGAAATGGAATTCGGTATGCACAAAACTTTTGGGAGTTCTTGGCAGGAACTAAAATGGTAATCCTTAGGGCCTTGGGGTTCTGAGCCATCTCAAGCAACTTCTTGCCTTGAGAGTGATTTTCTATCCTAGTTAACTCTCTTTTTCTCTTTTGCAGCATCATTCTAGAAACTGATGCAAATGTTATTGCGGGGAAGGTTGCTAGTCATAGTATAGATTCAGGTGCTCCTTTATCTGAGCAGGTATTGTTACAATGGTTCTTGAAACAAACATCACTAAATCACCCTTTTTCTTTTCTCATTCTTCCAACATTTCCTCCATGAGCAGGCAAACATTGAACCATGTTATTAGTTACATGCCATTGAATATTGCCACCATATTTGCTTTCTTTATGTTTTGCAGACAATTAGTCAAGCATTGGCCACTGCTCGTGAACATTTAACAAGATCCCTTCTTAAGTGATGAGCGAGGGCAGAAGCAACGAGATTTATCCTGTTACATTTCTAGTTTTCCTATTCTTGTACCCTGGCTGATAGGCATCAATTTTGCTTCAATGTTGCTTTAGTAATGAGTGGATGATGATGCTAAGCTAGCCGGTTCTTACCAAAGAATTGGAGCATTTGTTCCTTTTTCCATGTTTTTCCTGGTGTAAACCTTGATTTATTTGAACATTAAATGCAAATAAGAGCGATGGAGATGGAAGGAAATTGATGTTGGGAATATCAAAACCTAAATCTCTTGATAATTTTCCTTTATCTTGGGTCAACTTATGTGAAAAAAAGAGCTAGTGCATTCAATTAGATGTAAATCTAAACTTTATAAATGTTACATTGCGTGCCAAAATTTGCTCAGTATATTACTAAAAATTTTAACAACGAGCCCAATGTAGGAATAATATAGTTTGAAAGAAAAATTGTAAAATCATTTTGATGAAATATAATTCCATTTAATAACAAGGGAGTCTTCGGTTAATACTTTTGTTAAATTAAAAATACATATCCAAAAAATAAAATATTAACACAATTTAATTTTTATTTTTTATTTTTTTAATGCTTTATGGCAATTAAATAATATCTAAAAGACCTTGACTTAAAAAAAAAAGGAAAAGCCTAGGCCTAGCTGCATTATTTTTTAAAAAAAATGATCATCCATTAATTTTGCTTTTTCTTTTAATAAATGGATTAAATTTTATAAGGAAATACAAGATAATGTGATTTATTCAAAAAATATATATTTCGGAGGTGGGAATCGGACAAAGCGCCGTGTACTCATAGAATCGGGTGGCTCGACCCAGAACCGGCCCATCCAACCCATGCCTGTCTGTGCTGCGGTGCGCTTATTCTCGAATCCATCCAACACACACACGTTGGCTTCTCAAAAAACAAAAAAAAAATATTCCATCCATCGCCGGTGAATTATACGTCCGGTACCCCTCCGATCTGATCCATGACCTTATCAGACGAGGAAGACAAGTTCTTGGCAAACTTCCTCGAATCCGAACTCTCCGATGAGGTTCTCTTCCCCCCCTCCTCTTTCTTTACCTATAATTTTTATGCTTCTCCGATGGAAATTTGATGAAATTGAATTGTCTCGATTTTAGGAGGAGAGGGAATCGGAGGAGCCTGAAGCCAAGCGATTGCGGAGAGGAAAGGATGATGAGGAAGAGGAACCAAAACGCAAAGGAGAGGGGGCTTCTTGTTCCAATCCGAATCCGGATTCGGAACCGGGCAAAGTGAAGAACAACAGCAGTATAAGTGTTCCTCGGAGGATTGAGAGTGGAACTTTTAGCAAGATTCCTCCTGAGTTGTTCCCTCACATCCTCAAATTTCTTTCATCCGAGGTCCTTTTCAAAATTTGCTCTTTGAAATTTTTGTGGTTCTTTTTCTCAAAAGTCTCAATTTTGATATCGTGTTTGTTATATATACATATCAATTTACAGGATCTTGTATCATGCTCGCTGGTATGCAGTTTCCTGAATTACGCGGCAGCTGATGAGTCCTTGTGGCGTCGCTTGTGAGTTTTTTACTCTATTTGGTTTCTGATATTCAAAATTTCTTCCTTTTTCTTTTTCTGCTTCACATTAATGTCTTAGACAGAAAAATGGAATTTGCGTGAGGGAAAATGCATGTGCAGTTTCTTGTTTAGTGTATTGAATGTCTGTGTTACTAATTTACTGGTTTGTTGTAGTTAATTTTGCATATATATTTATTTCTTTGAATATTGTTCTAGCGGTTTAGAGGTGTGCTTTTTCTCACATTTATGTTTGGCATGCCGCACACCCCCCACCCATATGTATGTAGGTATATGTATTTGCATCCCATATTGGCCCTTTCACTCGGTAAATCCTGGCTTTGCTACTTGAAACAACAATTTTGAACTTGTGTAGGTATTGTATGAGGTGGGGTTTGTTGCCTCCAACAAAAATAAGAGAATGTGCTTGGAAGAAGCTTTACATTCAGGTACTTTTGGTTTATACTTCTCAATTTAAGATTCCTCTATGTTTTAGATTTGTATTTTGTTAACATCCTCAACTTATTTATCTTGTAAAAGCTCCCTGTAATAAGTTAGTGGGCACACAGCCTCCTTGCATGATAATGATTATGACGCCACTGTTGGTATTTTAATTTTTGTTCTCGAACTTTGAGAGCTTAAAATGCATACATAATCAGCTTTTCGTATTAAAATTGAGTGCGAAAAGGTATTTCTTCCTGCTAACATCAGCTTTTAGCATAACAATCCTTATTGAGATTTTCTATCCGCATACTTCTTGAGGTCGAATTAGCTGGTCTGCATGCTTGTTGTGACATTTTCAATGTAATGAATCAACATGTTTTTCCTTTACAGCGTGATGAGGAGGACATGATTGAATATGTTAGGGACTGTCCATCTGAATTTAAAGAGTATTACATTCAAATGCAAGCAGCAAAAAGAAGCCAAGCACCTCTTCCTTCACAGGTAACATGGTTTTACTGATCTTTGACCCATTAAAAGAGGAAAAGATGTTTTAGGTTCCTTGTACTGAGGATATTGTAGAGATAGCTTATTGGAGTCCTTGTATTTACACAATGTGTTTTTGAGTAATATATATTCAAATTTCCCCCATGTTTGTTGACAGCTATGCATGTCATGGTAGTGTCAAAATCATGACGTGCTCCATGAATTTAAAGAGAAACGTTCCTTAAAAGCCATCGTCATTCTGCAGCAAGAATATTGAATGCAAAAACTGGTTCATCCTTTAAGGACATGCATGAAGATGCTTAATTCTGTTTTCCACTTACAAGAATCCAATCTGAAATGTGTCCTTTTGGCTGTTTTCTTCTTCTTTTTCATTTTTTTCTCTCTTTGTGAAGGTGAAGGATGACTTGATAATTCTGGACAAGACAGTTGCTGATCAAGTATCTTTGTGGAAAAGCAGTCGGGGTCTGACTGATAAGGTTGTTGCTGACCATGCTTGTTCTGGAGAAACATGTTCCTACTACCAAATTGGAGATGTATTTGTTTGTGAGAAGACTGGGCAGGTTCATGGTAGGACTCGATATCAGTAGTGGCGTTTCTCTTGCACATTAATGTGTACAACTGCATGCCTAATTATTGTGGGACCTCAATTTATGGCTTTTATTTATGCTTTCTCTTGTCCCAGTATGTGATGATGCTTGTCGAGAAGTCATTTTGGACCCCACCAATGAGCTTTTGGTCTGCACAATATCAGGCCACTGTTTTGATAGGTTACTGTCACCATCAGAAATGGAATTGGATCCTGTGAGTAGAAGTTCTCTTTACGCTATTTGTTCTTCTTGCAAGGTTTCTATTAAAATTTTAAAGTAACATTTCATGAAATTTTGGTGCATGAGTGTGAAAAGGACAGCCTTTTCTATGCTATTTCTGTTTTAAGGAAGGATACGAGTTCATTATCTTCACTTTTTAGATTTTATTATCAATTCCTAACACTTGTATGTGCTGGTCAAACTTCCAGGAGCAACAGCAAGGTGGTGGCACAGACGAAGCAGAACCATTCATGGGATCTGGCCGATTTGGTAATAGAAATTACTTGAATCTCAATCTTGAATGCTTTCCCTGATTTTACTGTATTGTATATATCTCATTTTGATGTCTGTGGCAGCACGAGCTTACTTACTAGGATACAACTGCGACGATGAAAAGGAGCTGGAAGCTGCTTTGAGGTTTTGTTGATCCAAATCTTTGTTAATTTTAGGTGGGTGTATTTCTGTGGGTAAATTAGTACAAGGCCACAAATGTTCACATGTCTGGCATATGAATGTTTAGGTTTTGCTTGATTCTACAGTTGTAAGACTGTTAGATATAAGTCAGACCATTCAGTTTTTAAGCTATCATGTCACTTGGTTATATAGTATGATAAAAATCCCCAGTCCCTGAATCTTATATTGTAATATTTTGGCCCATGGCGAGTGGCACATGATTTCGATTGTAGTCAAAGCATTAGCACATGGTTACCCGGGGATGGATGATGGGCAATTGGTATTGCCACCCTTAAACTAAACAGGAAATAGTCGTGGTTGGAGCATAAAATTATGTTATTGCCCGGAAAAGTAGGTTCCAATCCCTGAAAAACACCGCAAGTATTTTGACCCAACTCAAAAGTAAAGGGAATGTGGAGCTTCTATGAAATTCGTTGAGCTTCCTTCTTTAAAGAAAAAAAGATAAAAACTTTCGGGATGAAATCATAGGAAGGTTTCTAATTTACAAGTACCCGGTGACTGCCCCTCTTTTTTTTAAAATTTTATTTTGAAAGTGAAAGGAAAACAGAAAAAGAAAACAGCAAGGAAAATTGAATTCATTCATGGAACAAAATGAACGAGAAAGAAAAGGTCCCACAACGACCGCGTTAAGGTTAAAGAGCAGATTATAGTCCACGTGTCGTTCGCCCCCTGCGGGTTAGCCGCGTCATTTACGCGTTGAAGCAGCGCGTGGAAACCTTTCAAATTCGGAGATATATAATATATATATATATATATATATCCAATGTATATATCCAAATTTTGATTTGACGCAGTTGTTCGTACAGCTCTCTCTCTCTCTCTCTCTCTCTCTCGCTCTGTAAGACCTCTCAACTCATCTCTTCAATGTTGTCTGGTACCGTTGCTCATATCTCTCTCAGATGTTCTTCTTTCATATAGTTGTTCGCTTCTTATTTTATGTATTTTGTTGTTTTGATGTAATCTGAAACATTGTTTCATGTTTTGTGATCGTTTGTGTTAACATATGCCGGCCCTGCTCCATAATCTGATCAAAAATTCGAAAACATTCCCAGAACGTGGCTCCGTTTTCTGAAGATCTCAAAATTTGTTTAATTTCTCATCAACTCTTTGGGAAAATTTTTGTTTTATCGCTTCCAATTGCTACCTTTTTTGCTTATCTAGTTCTTGATTGGATCAAAATGGCGACTTTTGATTTGGGAAATTTGTTGACAGATGGAACTCTTTTTTTTTTGGAAAATTTTGTAATTTCTCGCTTGTTGGAACAAGTTTTGTCCGATCATGGTATCCTGATCTTGAGTCCTGACATTGTATGTTATCCTCCATACGAATGTTTGTGACTTGTTTACTTGTTGGGTAATTCGGGATTTATGTACCAATATTTATGATTATGTTTTTCCTTTTTCTCATTTTGATCAAAGTGTATTATGTCTTTACTTTCTAGAAAGCAAAAATGTTAAATGTCTTCTCTTCACTGCTTTTGCTATTTGTGTCACAGGACTCATTCTTGGTTGAAAAAAAACATGGGAAAGGACAAGGACAAGCATAAGCACGATGACAAGGGTCTCTTTTCACACCACCATGGTCATGGAGGTTACCCTCCTGGTGCATACCCTCCACCTCCTGGGGGATATCCCCCTGCTACAGGGTATCCCCCTCATGCAGGATACCCCCCGCAAGGTTATCCACCTCAAGGCTACCCACCAGCTGGATATCCTCCTGGTGGATACCCTCCATCTGGTTATCCTGGTGCATCTCATTCAGGTAAAGTTCCCAAGGTTATCGTATGCCTCTACCTCATGAGCTATAATATGAGAATCATCCGTGCCAATAATTAGCTGATCTTGTATTTCTGACTCTTATCTTTAGGGCACGGTGGCCTTGGGGCAATGATTG
This sequence comes from Theobroma grandiflorum, assembly GCA_036013995.1. NCBI lineage: Eukaryota > Viridiplantae > Streptophyta > Magnoliopsida > Malvales > Malvaceae > Theobroma > Theobroma grandiflorum. The sequence goes on along the minus strand of CP142131.1, from coordinate 366,607 downwards.
CTGGTGGCGCTGCAGCTGCTGCGGCTGCTATGGGGGCTCACCACGTGGCCCATGGTGTTCATGGCGGTCATCATGGTGGTTATGCACACCATGGGAAGTTTAAGCATCATGGTGGCAAATTCAAGCATGGGAAGCATGGCAAATTTAAGCATGGGAAGCATAAGCATGGAAAGCATGGATTATTTGGAGGCAAATTCAAGAAGTGGAAGTGATTTACCCGGTCGTCAACTGAATGTAGTGAATTGGCTCCCAGGATCTCAAGTCATGGTTTTTATGAATAATCTGTTTGTTTGCCATTGGTTTACATTTCCAAACACAGTTGGCTGAGTCGGACATAAGAAAGCAGTTACTTGTCATTTATGGCTTTTATCATATGTTTGTACATGAAACTGATGGATCGCCCGAGGCTGGTACCTGTTGGGGTCTGGAATGGTTTTTACGTGCTTTAAATCCAAAAATTACAACCTTTTGGAACACTCTCGGTTTGTATCGGAGTCTTTCTTTGGCACACTTATCCGAGATGGTTGTTGCCTCTGCTAGAGCCTCCAAACAATATATAGTAACTTATTTCTAAAGCAAGAGAAGATTCCAAGTGGAGAAAATTGAACAGTGGCTTACTCGTGGTCGAGAAGAGAGAAGATTCCAATTAATCATGAGAAAACTAGATAAGCAAAAGGTGTCAACCAATGAAATGATAAAATTAACCTTTGCATCAGACAAAAAATAAAAGCCCTTTAAAAGGTAGAGTAATGGAGTAACTGTTAAATGACAGAACCTTTAATTATAATTCAATAAACAAAGATGAAGCTCAATATCTCAATTCAACATCCTTCCTCTTAAATTTTCGAACATCTAGTGAAAAAAACAACGGAGAAATTGGAAGACAGAAAAGTACCAAACATTCTAACTCACCAAATATAAATCAAAATTGGTGAAACAAAGAAGCACACTATAGGCTAAAATTTTTCTAAACAAGTGGTATGCGAGCTCATTTAGCAGCAAGATGGATATGAGCTCCTCACCATGCAAAGGACCTATTTTCCACTCGTCCACATATCAGAACAACTCATTTGAGATCCCATGATTACCCAACATTGATGCGCTTTCATCTTATCACAATTAGCAACTGCAATGGACGGTAACACTAGTTCAGCGGCCACCAGATAAGTGCATAAACAATCTAACAGAAATAAATTATTTCACACCTGTCCGAAACATGTCAATCATCTAAATAATAATATGACCCAGCAGACTTTTGCTCTCTGTCCTTCGTTGAGTCCAATTTGTTGATTCTTGGTCGGTAATTGGTTGGGTCCCGCCTAAATGTAATGTCCAGATGCTGTAGAGTGCAACAATGTGCAACAGTGAGCACCAAACAGCATGCACACACAGGCAAAGTGTAATAGGAAATTTCAAAGGAAAAAGACACCCAATAGAGAAGGGAGGAAACAGCCGCAAGACTCACAGATAAGAAGAGATTCATGCCAGTCAACAAGGACTGAGGAGAATTTGCAATACAATCCATTGAGGGCTTCCCCTCATACACAATAACTCGATCTGCAAGGTAAGTCGCCATTATAAAGTCATGCTCAACCACAAACGCAGTTTTCTTTGCATGGAGGATAAACCTCTTTATGACTTTAGATGCAACAATACGCTGCTCAGAGTCAAGATAAGCACTTGGTTCATCTATCAGATAAATATCAGCTGGCTGCATGAAATAAAACAAACAAGTGCATTAGGCAGTGGCCCAATGTATTGGCCCTTCAGAGCATTAGGGGCAGCGGGTTAACAACAGCCCAAAACAAAAACCATATGTCCTAAAAGGTATACAATGGTACAATATTACATAGAAAAGTAGATTGTGTGGGAGTGTGTGCACATTTAAGCATGTACTCAGATACATGTGCATGGAAACATAATGCTTAGGTTGGAATGAAGTAGGGTCACCCACCTATCATTGGCACCTCCAACAATTTAGTTTCAAAGCCAATCACATTTCAAATTTGTCAGAAGATACAGAGTACTTGGAACATCTATTTTTCAATTTATCTATATCCTTAACTGTTGGTGATTTCAAAATATTTACCTTCCCAAGGCATAGACATAATGCCACTCTTTGCAACTCTCCTCCAGAAAGATTAACCACTTCCTGATCCATCAATTGTTCAATGAGAAGAGGCTTCATCACATCAGAAACAAACTGAGGATGCATGTATGAATCACGTATCTTTTGATGTAGCAAGTGCCTGACTGTAGATTGAAATTTGGGACTGATCTTCTGGGGCTTGTATGAAACATTAAATTCGGGTATCTCCACATCAGAACCTTCGATGCTATCAGGTTTCAACAAACCAGCCTGCAGGTTTACTCAATAATATTAATCAACTTATACAAGAGACAGGAGTTTCATAATGACTTAACACAGGTTCTATAATGAATGCACAAACAATGAAAGAGTAAAATACCAGCATACGGATGAATGTGGTCTTCCCTGTACCATTCTCCCCCAGCATTACAATAATCTGGGAATCAGTAAATTCACCCTCAATCACTTTAAGTTTAAAGTTGCCCTGAATTTTTGTCATGGTTGGGTATTTGTATCGTGCATAGGTTTCAATTTCCTCAGCACTTTCCTGTGGGGTCTCTGCAACCTAAAACAAAAGGGAAACAGAAACTGAAGACAGGAACTTAAAGCTGAACGAGGTGTGCACAAATGACAATACTAACAGGTTTACCTTGAAGGTTAAAGATTCATCTCGGAACCTTAGATTTTCTGTAGGGACAAATCCAGCCAAGAAGATATTGATTCCTTCTCTTACAGAAAAGGGAAGGGTTACAACTCCATATGCACCCGGTTTTCCATACAAGCAGCAAATGAAGTCCGATAAGTAATCCAGGACACTAAGATCATGCTCGACGACAATCACATAGCTGAAATACAATGCAAAAGCATAATTAACCAAATTAGATCTGTTCAACTACTAAGAAGCATTTAAGACTAGGGACAAATGAAGATTTAACCTATTAGGCCTTAGCAGAGATCGAACAACTTGTGCTGCTTTTAGTCTTTGTTTCACATCAAGATAACTCGAAGGTTCATCAAACATATATATCTCTGCATTCTGTATCGCAACAACAGCAATAGCAAATCTCTGGAGCTCACCACCAGATAAATCCCCAACATTACGGTCTATGACTTGGTTCAGTTCAAGATCAACACAGAGTTGTGCCTTCATATCTCTCTCATCTTTTTGGTCAAGCACCTGCCCCACATTCCCTTGAACTGCCTTTGGAATATGATCAACATACTGTGGCTTGATGATGGCCTGCTTAATAAAAAGACTATCAGCAAATGTGAAGGCAATATAGGGTATCACAGGAAACTTCTCAAAGTTGCTATATTCATTGCTGACGGCAATGCAAAACATATAAAAGTTGAAGAGGAAGTAGCACTTCTTATCAATCATCAAATTTGCGCTTGCAAGTTCCATAGTTAAAGAACTTTAGATTACAAGTAAAAAGGAACATTACAGGTGGATTATTCAACTAAACTATCTTAACTGAAAAATTAAACGGGTTCAACTTCACATAAGTTATTCCCCAGGGACACTCAAGGGGCCTAGATTAGACTAATAAGGGATTCCAACACCAATGCTGGGAATATAATTGAAGTTAAAAAAAAAAAAAAAGTCATGCTTAAACTATTTATGATACTTTGCACAAACTGAATCACACGATATCTTTTATGGACTTTTCAAAAAAAAAAAAAAGATCTCCTTTATGGAACAAATGTTGAATTATAGGAAAGTTAGTTGCTGATATTGAAGCAATACCACCCATTGAATCCCACAAGCTAATCAGGAAAACTTACAAAAAAGAAACATGCAATTTAGAGATGCAGAATCAAATCACTTTATTTTCCAAAGGCTAAAAAAAGCCCTAAATGAAATCAGGTTAAAAACACTTAAAAATCCATGTAAAAAGGCACCTTCAGATTATCTTCCAAGATGCGAGTGAAATAATTCTGCAACTCAGATCCTCGAAAATAGGTCAAGATTTCCTGCCAATCTGGAGGGTTCTGCAAATGGATTGTCCAAATAGGTAAATAATTAACATACATAAAGAAGCAATTAGTGAAACAAATCCTCAGGGAATTACATTGAAGCGACCCAAGTTTGGCTTGAGTTTGCCAGCCAGAACTTTAAGGGCAGTTGACTTCCCAATGCCATTGGTTCCAACCAGACCAAGAACTTGCCCAGGCCTTGGAACTGGTAACCTGAAATTGCAATTCAAAACCATCTCAATCTACATAAGGGAAATGGGGGTGGACAGAGGATGAGAAAAAGAAAGAAAGAGGAAAAATGCCGCCAACATTTTTCTAGGAAATGCAACAATGAACCAACCTGTGTAATTTGAAAGTATTGGGACCATATCGATGGGTTGTATCTTTATCCAAATCTCTTGGTAAGTTGATAATTTGAATTGCTTCAAATGGGCATTTCTGCATGAGAAGATCAAGCGTTCAGCTTCAGCCAAATGCTCTTTTCTATGCCGCATTGAAACAGACACAGAAAAGGATATGATAACAGAGCAGGATTACATACCTTCACACAGATACCACAACCAATGCACAACTCCTCAGAGATGAAAGCGATCTTAGAAGCAGGAGTAACCTCAATACATAGCTTCCCTGAAGTCAGAGTACTGAATGTGAGACACATAATTTGTAGCACTTGAAAACATAAAGTAGACCCAAGAAACACCTGATGGTCAAACAACAGCTGGAAAAGCTCAAGAGTAAAGCTTATATCAAACTCCTAATTCAACTGGACATTAACAAGATCCAAACTAAAAAGACACGTCCAAATTACAAACATTATAACTGTCCTCGTCAGTTGTTATGCTCACAGATTCTCCAACAATCAACTTCATTCGGCCCCAAAAAAAAAAATTGTTGATTGATGCAAGTCAATTTTCATGCGTGCGTTTTGGGATTGAAAATTTATCAGTTGAAACTATCACTAGGAAGAATTCATTAACTTAATTCCATTAAGATCAAATAAAAATCCTTTTTTCTTTTTACCCCAATTTCAAATCTCAGAAAACAGGAAAAACCCCACTAGCTAAAACCAATACCAGAATCAATTTTCCAGATAAAATTAATCAGTCACGGCGAGAGTGAAGTTTAATTTTTTTTTTTTTCAAAGGGGTTACCAGTTTTAACAACAGGGCAGCTCTTCTTGCACTCTTGGCGGCACTTCTTGGGCTTGCAGCGGTCCGAGCTGACAATCGCAATACGCGTCAAGCGATCCGCCATTCCTCTCCTTTGAACACTTTGATTGACAAAAAAGAAACCCAAATCAATATTAACAGATAAAAGGAATTAAATAACTAGCAAAGATTATTATTTAGTATTAGGGAATTCGAGGTCGGTTGCGTTTGTTGATTTTACCCTGTCCCCAGCCGGAATCAAAGAACGACGGACGACGGAAATTGGAGGGAGAGAGAGGGAGGGCGTGTGCTTGTATTGCGACGAGATGAGCGTAGAGCACACGCACGTAATCTAAAGTGGACAACGTTAGGGTTTTCACTTCTGCTTCCGTGTCATAAAAACAAGGCTTGGCTTCTGTCTTTTAAGTATTTGCGTAATTCTCTCCTTCTTTATCATGTCGTTTCACATTTGGGTCGGGTACGGGTCTTTTCCGTACACTCCAGGCTGCCCGCTCCAAATCTAGTACTAGAGTTACACCGACTTTATATTACTAGTAAATTTAGTTTTACTAGAAGAATATCATTTTATTAGTTTAGTTACACTTTATTTATTTTAAATACAACTTCTATCAAAATAATAAAACTAAAATAAATTTGTGGCAAGTGAAATTTATTTTCTGAATTAATAAAATTCGGACGCATGACCTTTTTATCAATTATAATGCTTCATTGTCAACTTTCTTCATGTCATAATTATTTATTATTGGATTTAATAAAAGCAAATGACACTATAAAATAAATATCAAGATGCTCATATATATGAACTTATTTTCAAAAATTCATTAGAAATATACAAAATATGAAAAAAAAAAATTGGACATAGTGCAATAGATTTACTTGAACATGAAAGGGTATCAAGAAAATTGGTTGGTTGGCAAATTTGTTATATTAGTAGCATAAAATTGGATTATTTGAAGGAATAATGGTGTGATCATTTTCACATGGAACCAACATCAATAAGGCTGTAAGCAGGCAGCTTTTTCAATTTTCTCTCCTGAATTGTTTGCCTCAACTCCATGGCGTCTTTCCATCCTCCTGCACTGACATACATGTTGGCCAGTGAAATATAATAGCCAACATTTTCAGGTTCCAATCCGAAAAGATGTTCTGCAACTTTTCTTCCCATCTCGATGTTTCCATGATAGTTACAAGCACTTAACATGGCTCCCCAAACGCCAGGTTCAGGCTCTCTTGCTATCTGCTTGATGAATTCGTAGGCTTCTTGCAGTTTTCCAGCTCGGCCCAGCATATCAACAATGCACACCTGGTGCTCAGTTCCTGGTTCTACTCCATATTCACTCAACATAAGGCTGTAATACCAAAGACCTTCATTGACAAGCCCCGAATGACTGCAAGCTGATAAAAGATTTATGAACGTGCTTTTGGATGGTCTAAGTCCGGACTCGCACATTTCATGGAATAGTTGAACTGCCTTTTTACCGTTACTATGGAATCCATATGCAGATATCATAGAATTCCAATCTGCAACAGACTTATCCTTTGACTTGGTAAATATTTGGCAGGCTACATCCAGCCTTCCGCAATTGCTGTACATATCTAGAAGGGCTGCAGATACATAACAATTCTCAAAAAGTCCAAGCCGGAATACATGACCATGGATCTGTTTTCCCTGCCTTAAAAATCCAAGCTGATTGGAAGCAGAGAGAAGGGCAACAATGGTGATTTCATTAGGTTCAAATTCAAGAAAGTGAAATAATTCAAGGGCCCTTCTTCCATCCTTATTCTGGGAAAAAGCAGAGATCATGCAGTTCCACGAACATAAGTTTCGACTGGAACAGAAACCAAACACTGATCTTGCACTCGTAGTGTGACCACATCTGCCATACATAGTGGTTAATGCATTCTGCACACGAGTTTCTGATCCTGAAAAAGTTTTAATAGCAAGACCATGCAAGGATTTTCCTTCATAAATCAAGGCAAGATTTCCACAAGAAGATATAACATTTACAAGGGTGATAGCATCATGGCTAACATTTGTTTCCTGCCTCATCATATTGAATGTGGCTAAAGCTTCTCGGAAATGGCCATTCTGCGTGCAACCAACAATTATAGTGTTCCAACAAGCAATGTCCTCTTTAGCAGAAATTGTCTCTAGCAACATAAAAGCAGCTGTCAAGTCCCCACAATTAATATACATGTGCATGAGAGAGTTAACTGCAAGAATATTGCTTGAAAACCCTGCCTTGAGCTGCCAGCAGTCAATTGATTTACCAAACTGGAGGGAATTGGGGGAAATGCAAGACGGAAGAACAGCCAATAGGGTTGGCAAACTCCACTGTGAATACTGATGGATCAGTTTCTTAAATAAACTTTGAGCCTCTTTAGACTGCCTGTTTTGGCTGTAGCAAGAGATCATTGTGTTCCATGAGACCAAGTCTCTTTTTGGGATCATATTGAACAAAAACTCTGCCTTGACAACAGAATTGCATTTTGAGTACATGTCCAAAAGGCTATTAATCACCAATGCATCTGATATCATCTGTTTACGAATTGCATATCCATGAATACTTCTCCCTTCTCTCAATAACATCCTCTCTGCACAAAGTGACATTAAGGTAACTAAAGTCACTATGTCAGGCTGAGCATATCCTGTTAGTTGCATTTTGTAAAGCAGATCAAACGTTTCCAAAGTCTTTCCATTTGAGGCAAACCCCCCAATCATTGCATTCCATGAAATGACATCCTTATACACCATTTCATTAAACACCGACTCTGAAGCTTCAGTATCTCCATACTTTGAATATAATGAAATCAGAGAGTTGGAACACGAGATGTCAGATTTGTACCCCAGTTTTATTCCCCATCCGTGAATGACTTGACCAGAAGTTAACTCCTCCAAAGCAGCAGATGCTGAGATAGCACTTGATAAACTCACAGTATCCACTCTAACTCCCAAATAAATCATCTCTTTGAAACACCACAGGGACTTTGCAGGATGACCATTATAAAGAAAACCATTTATCATTGAATTCCAAGAAACAGCATCTCTACTTTCCATCCGTGCAAACATAGACTCAGAAGAGGTCAAGTCACCACATTTAGCATACATGTCTAATAGAGCATTACATAAACTACAATCGCAAAGCATTCCCACTTTTATGCTCAAACAGTGAAGACTCTTCCCATGTATCGAGTACTTCATACGGGATAAAGCTGACACAACAAGTAGCAAAGTCGTAGAATCAAAACCACAACCCACTTCAACCATTTCAACAAAAAACTGCATGGCAACACCATAAAACTTATTTTCAACAGCAGCACTGATTATAGCATTCCTAAAGAGGATATCTTTGTCATCAAATTCGTCAAATAAAGCGAAGCATGAGTTGAAATCTTTGGCTCTTGAATAAGCAGCGAGGAGAGAGGTGCAAGCTGGCAAGTGAGCGAGAGCACCAATCTTGATTGCTAAGCAATGGGCGGTTGTGGCTGTTACTAGGTTGGGTCTTCCCACGGAGGATTTAAGGAGATCAAGGACATTGTAAAACTGGGTATACTGCTGATGTGGGTCTCTTTGGGGCATTTCCGCGGATGGTTGAAGGACAGTAGAAAAATGAAGGGAATTAACAGTACAGAGAGGATGAGCATTTGGGAAGGGGCCATATGATTCAATAAACAAGAAGGTATTTTTGACTTTGCAGCTAACAACAATTCTAATTGAGAAATTTTGGTGCTGAGGCAACAAGGCTGAACAGAAGAAGGACCTCCTTATTCCTATGAAGTCTCTTGGGAAGATCGCTTTTGATGTGTGCCTCAAGGACTTAACCGCCCAACAACTACCCATTCAATGTTTCATACTCTTTTGGAGTGGGAAATGTTCATCTGTTATCTGTTACATCTTAATTGATAAAAACCAGCAGAATTTTTACATACAATACAATTGTGTTGGAGATTTGGAGCTCCGGTTTCAGCCAGGAATTGGACGGGATAGCGCTCATAATCTCAAGTCCCGTAAAGGAGCAAGGAACTGCAGCTGTGTCGAAAACTAGAACTCTGAGTCAAATTAAAGACCTCTAAACGATGTTTTTTTTTTTTTTTACTTATTTGTTAATATGGTCGGGTAGGCTTTCCTTTGAGTGTACTCTGCTTTCGAACGAACTCTGTTATAACGACTTAAATACGTATAAGATTTTACTCTCTATTGACAAAGAAATGGAAATCTTCTGTTTACCAATTGAACTAACCTGATGCAATTACAACTCTAAACATGACAGTATATGACCAATCAGGCTTAAAAGGCTTTGGAACCATTCTTCCTACAGTCATGGCTTATGTTACCAGAGGAACTTTGATAGTTCGGCTTTGAAAAGCTAAAACCATGCTGGACTGTAATCACAGTAGGTGATCCCAGAACAGATTAGAGGGAAAGTGAACTCGTCTTTCCATAGGCTACTTCAGAATCGGCTTTAAAGTGAAGAAGAATGTATTAAAGCCAGAAGTTATAGAAGAGAAGTAAAAGGCAAACATCTTAAATCATCTTATGAAAGCAGTAATAAGCCAGTCATGAAACAGGGTCCTTCACTAGGCACCATAACTTCCTTCAAATCATTAGCTTCATTTCCTTTTTATTTAGTATTGTGGAAAGGTTAAATACAAGTCAAAAAATTTTTTACCTACAGTTACACTAGCAAAGGGGTGAAAAACACATCAGCCCTTCGCTATTTCAAATTTCAGATTCTGGACATTTTTCCTCTGTAAAGTGATACAACCTCATCCCAGCTACAAAGATGAAACCAGCTTTGAACAGATTTCTGTTTCTCATTTTTCTGTCTCCAACAACTTGGCCATATTTTCATAATATTGGCACGGGGCCTCAGAACGGCGGATGATCATCCTCAGGGGTTTGAGGTGGGGCAGGTTTCCAGCCTGGTTTCTCATCCCAATACATGTCATAATATATGTGTCCAGGAGTGTGGCTGTCAACACAGCACCATATACCTACATACCGCTTCACACGATTCCTGAATTTCTCCTCTCTTGTCTGAGTGTAAATATATCACTTAGCATGTTAGTACAAGACAACCAAACATTACATGTTTAGATGTATAATAACAATAAAGTAAAATAATAGAAGGAGAGAAGTGCAGCTTGATGAAAAGACTTGCCTTGTCAGAGAAACCAAGAAAAGCATCTTGCATGGAAGAGAATTGAATTACTTTGACATCCTTGAATGCAGAGAACACTGTCTTGAACTGTAATTTAGTATTAGAATTCAACAAGGTCAACATCAAGCCAACAATGTTAACAACGGATTTGTTTAACATATTGCTAATAGCATGGACATAGTATTAATACCAGTTTCATGAAATTACAAACAGAATGAAAGTAATCAATTTACAGTCTCAAATATGAACTCATATTAACCTCCAATCTAGCAAAACTTATAGCCATTTCCCAGCGGGATGGCGATAGCAACATTTGCTACTTATTGACCAACCTAAACTCAAACTACTGCCTAACTGAAGGAAAAGTTTATTTCATAATATTGGGCAAACCAAAAGTTTAATCAATGAAAACTTCGTATGATGCAGTGTAACTCGCATATATTTATCATGGAACAATTCGCTGCATAGGATCTATTTCATCAGCTTCCATTTCTCTATGGAGATTGAAAAGTCAATTCTTGCAAGGAAGTAGCCTAATTTAACAGATTAAAGCCACATTAATACTTTTCAGTGACTAATCAGTAATAATTCATAAACCGTAACTCAAAAGATTCGTGTATGTATATATGTCTAAATAAACTAATCCTAGATGCTTTTAAACCTAACCTGAAAATCTTGACCTCTATCCTTTTAGTGATTTTATACTTTCTAGAGTCCAATTCTAGTGCAAAAGCGTTTATTATTATACTTATCAGTCATTCCTCCCTTCCATTTCTTCAGAGGAAAATAAAAACGAATAGTTAGTTATCCTACAAGCTCAACCCCTGATTTCTAGCTCAACAGCCAAAGAACCCCTTCAGAAACTTATGAATGATGCACTCTTGGGTCATAAAGCTACAAATCAAGAAAAAGAAAAAGAATCTCTCTTTCACTTTAACAAGAGAAACGCGAATTACTTAATGTCTGTACTGACATAAATGTTAGTACTTGGTCATTTGGTTTTAAATAACAGTTCGGTCTCCTCAACATACAAGTAGCAATATCGGCTCAGGTACTACTTAAGAAATCGCTTCACTAATCACTAAACCTCATTCCACCTTGCCTTTCTAACCCCCAAAACATAAATGTCTAGCTCCAATCACAATTTTGACATACAGATATCATTCAGCATCCTAGAACAATCTCCTGGCAGCTGTGCACCAAAGACAAACCTTTTTAAGAACGATACTAAATGGATAGCCTAATAGTTCTGAACATATTTTCCAATTTTAGCTACAATCAAAACTCAATAGTCTAGCAGAAGGTCATTATATTAAGTCCAACAAATAAAAGATACAAATGTTATTCATCAAGAATATTGGAAGTGATTGCACTTCTATGAAGAAGATACTTCATATAAGCAAATAAAGCATCTGCCATACCGTTTCTTCACTGCTGTGTTTTGGAAATCTTAAAAGACCCGGTCGACTTGTGTTGCTTGATGCATGGCAACCTTCAGTTCCTTCTTGACAAAGCTGAACATCAAGCCACAACTCCTTTACCTGAAACAACATTCCAAACTAAAGTTTCCCGAAGGAACTCATAGAAAAAGAAACAATTTAAATTTATATCACTGATATTCATTTACTTGTTGGGGCAACAATGGATTGTTGAGAAAAGAGTACTCTCTGATGTTGATTGCCGGACCAAATTCCTCCACTGGAAGGTCTTTCAACATGACATTTACCTACAGAGCATAGTATATTCCTTAGAATTACAAGTTCTCACGCTCTAATAAAGCATCTTCTAATAATAGAACTCTGAAGGAGACGTTGAGCTCAATCAGAAGACTCATGGACTAAATGAACACAGTTATATGTTATTCGCCTAATTGGTTCGTAAGTCAATATCCAGAATTTGACCAAAATAAAAAGATTAGGACTGATCTTAAGGGTTTCAAAATTTGATATCCATTGAGAAAAGTATGAACCAACCAGAAGAAATAAGCTTAAAAATTCTAAACAAACAAAAGTGAGTTCGTAACAAATTGGTAATGTACATTAGAATGTCCACATCCTGATTCACTCAAAAAAAAAAAAAATTCCCAAAAGATTTCTCAGGACTGTTCTGAACAGATATTCCACTGTTGAAAGTCAACAAGAATGTCTACTGCAAGCACTTTCCACAAGCTCCTTGCAATTACACTGTACTTTAAAAGAGGCTAAATGAAGTGCTCTGACTTGGAGAGACTATTGAATTTCATGGATGCACACATAATAAGGAGGGAAAGACTGCTACAACATGCAAAGGTTGTTTCCAGCTGAAACAAGAAAATGAAATAATGGTTCTGACAGTCAACTAATATATACCTCAAAGACATGGTCCAAAGGGCAGAGAAAAGGTTGTCTAGTCATTGAGCCCACCAAAACGCCAGGATGTGGAAACCACAGCCTATCCAACCTGCACCATAGTGGAGGCATAACCTGAAATTTACACAGTGAGAAGCAAAAATGATGATTAGATAACCTTATAAAAATGCAATACCCAAGCTTACATTGGGAATGAATTAGATAACCTTCAGCACAGAATGCTTTACCACTTGCACAACAGATGATGAATTTTTAAATTACAGATGTTGTTTCTTGATTATTTTTGTTACCACTAGGCACAATTAATTCATGTTAAAACTCATACTTCAAGGGTGTAAGCTAAGAATCTCTTCTAAGAACCACTTTGACACTTTGGTTCAATTTTCCTTCACAAACTCATTAGAAAAGTAATCACAAACTCTTAAGACAATCATGCTAAGTGATCACAGGGTTCTCACCAGCGTACGGTTCAGCAATGAAGCAATAGCAAGTGCTGACCTTATTTGTTTCATCTGAATAAAATTGTCAAAAACAGTAAGTTATGAGTACAAACACAGAGGATCTAAATGGCAGAATCTAGAAGTTATATATTGATAAATTCATACTTGGTAATTAATGAGAGAGAAGTGTGATTCGAGATTATGCTCCCCATCCAGTAAAAAGCTCTTTGGGATAGAAGGTTTAAATGATAAGAATCCTCCTGCATAGTTCCTTCAATAAGTTAACTGGCAGCATTAAACATGCTGTTAAATTTCTTTAAAGCAAGTATCAAGATCTAACAATCCATTTGACTTTATCTTCATCGCTTAAGAAGTTGAAATCAGAATGAACTATATACCCCATTTATTTAAAATGGGGACAAAGATAAAAGTTAAAAATCTGTTTAGTTCACTATAAAACTCAAAGTTCCCCTGACAAACTTGCTGGATAGTAGGCTTTCCTGCATCCCTTCCTAACCAACACAGGCACAAAACATAATAGGAGTGGCATCAAATATGAGAAAACAGCCTACGGAATTATATACCTCATGCATAGAGGATAATCAACATAGCCAAATCCTCTGTTGCATGAAGTTTTAACAATCATATATTAATGGGGAAAGCAAATAAATCATAAATGAGGACAACAACATAACCAAACTGTATGTTACATGGTATATTTTCTTCATCCCAAAATACCCACATTGCATATGTTGGATGCCTATAATCATATGAGGCATGACCCCTTCACCTCTACATGAATGAAAAAACTTACAAAGAGTTTGGCATGTCCCTGTCAGATCTAGAAATATAACTGAAGCTCGTTAGGATGCTAAAACTGGCTTAAACTCCAATTATCAATAAAGGGGCACTCAAGGTATAAAGCATCAGTGAAAATAATATACATCCTAACATCAAATCTTTAATACAGCTGGAACAAAAATACCTAATGCTTTATAGTAGGTATAGAACATTTGTACTACCAATAAGCTTCTAAAATCACACCTAGAAAATAGCTGGCACAAAACTACCTGGCACATCATAGTACTCTGGTGGATCATAGAAAACCATGGCCTCCCGCAGTCGATGACGCTTTCCCTCAGTACCAGCATATTGGAACGTGGTGTGCAAAGCATATGGCTCCAGCCTAAGTTGTTCATACATGGCCTGCCAATAAAATTAGGGCTTAGGACATGCTTGGTGTACAACATACGCTGCTATTTATTAACAGGTACATGCAAGATAATTATAGTTCACAGGCATAAACATGTAAAGAAATATAAGTGATGAAACTGAACTTTAACAATCATCAGTAAAATAAAAACAGGATGAGACGATATCAAAATCACCAAGAACTAACATATGGATCCTACCTGAACAAAATAAGTGTGTCCACTACAAAATATACTTTCTGGCAGAATTCCCAGCTTGAGATTTCCATCAAAAGCATAAAAAAGTCCACTATCATCATCAACAACCGGCCCTGACTGCCTACGTACAAGTTCATTAAATCCATTCTGATCCCATATCTTATCATCAGCTAAAAGCATATCTTTCCATTCTATTGCCAGTTTTATTGCAGGCTCCGTTGGCCGCCAGTGGAAAATTCCTATATTGTACGCGGCACCAACTGTTCAAGGAAAAGAAAGAATCAATTTTACCAAAGGAGTTACAAGAATGGCCATATATGAGTTAAAAGAAGAAAGTGATAAATGTGCAAAATAGCCATGTGAATTAAGCTCTGACAGAATGCATGCATGTCAACAACAAAGGGGAAGGCAGCCTTACGGCTGTAGTGCAAACTGAGCAATCCATGCTCAGTACAAGAAGGGTTTCACACTTACAACATAGAAGGAAAAAACAATCTAGAGCCAGCACAGAATATGCTACGTTCAGAACCACATATGTCAACCCCGTCCCCCCCTCTCTTAAAAAAGATGAGGGCAGGTCTCCTATAACAACACTACTGTGGGGCACGATTTGAAAACAGGATAAGAAGATGAAAAGGCAATAATTTTTTAAACATTTTTTTTACCTTGTTTCCAGTCAGCCAATCTGTCATCAACAACTGTTGGCACAACTTGGTCACTTGAAGTTAAGACGTCTGCATCAGGGTACCGAGCAAGATATGGAAGTGGATTCTGTTAAAGGAAGATGGCATATGAACTATGACTTTCATGTATATCTTCTGAAGTGACCGTAAAGGATCATGAAGTAAAATAAATGGAAATAATGGCATCAAGTTTCTTTTTCATAAAAAAGGTATGTATACGGCAGCAGGATAAAAAACATTACACAAGCCAACCAAAACACACTAAGCGAATTTATTAACTTTTAGAGAGCGCAACACCCAGGAACCATTAGTATTTTTATCACTGAAATTTGGCTCTTAGAGAATCAGAGAAATCTATATTCTTCCACAGTATGATGACATTCTAATAAAATAAAACTTATCTAATTGAGAAAAAAAAATGAAACAATCAAAATAATGCTTAGTATCAATTAAAAAATAAAGAAAGGCTTGATTTAGAGAGGAACAATCCAGTAATGTGCATAGAATAATACCTTCAACCACACCATGTCTGTATCACACATCAATAGCTCATAACCAAAAGGAAGTATAGCATTTATAAGTAAGACTTTCTCTCTCCCCATTTTATGAAATGTAGGAGAGCCCCAGCCAACATCAATTGTGCTCATATGGCTGCCCATATCGAAGACTGGAATACCTTTCCAATACAAAGCCTTCAAAAGTTTGGTGTCCATAGCACCTAAATCACAACAATTCCAATTTATTGTCCACTTTTAAGCACAATTTCTGCTTACGTGACTGCTAGAAGATTTGACAACTTACCAACAAGAAGATTAGAAACGCCAAGATCTGTTAAGTGTTTAACCCAAGTCAGGATGAAATCCATAAATGCAAAGTTACCAAAAGTGACTATAATGACATTATCTTTTGCCCTTTCTTCTACCAGTTCTTTCGTTAGACTAAAGGACTTTAAAGGTGGCATTTTTGAAGTACGAGGTGGAGACTCCCAAATAGGTCTCAGGTTGTTGCTGCCAGGTTGTGATGGTATTCCTGAAGGTTGAGAAATGTTGATCGACTGACCACTGGAAAGAGAAACCCCATCTGCCATATTGATAGAGTTGAGGAGATCAGTTCAGAGAATCATGTATCGGAAAAAGGAAAAGCTAAAAGAGTGAAGTTGATGTAGTGAGGCCGAACATCGTAATAAAAGGCATCAAAACAATTCTTGTAACATACAACCAAAGAGGCATTTATGCAGAAGTTGCATTATAATTCCACAAAAAATATGGCCAATTCACGAGTTAAAAAAAAAAAAACTTATAGCAAGAACTAATAAAACTAGAACTAGACAAAACTTAAAATACAAAAAAAAAAAAGTCAAACTAACAAAAATAAAAGAAATGCAAAAAAATTGAGCTCTGTTCTTCCAACCCATTAACAAGGTTTCATTTTGACAAGGACCCAGTAACGAATATTATGTTACTTGGTTTTTCTAATAACATATGTTCAACATTTGCATAAAATGAGAAGAAAACCCACAGCTTAAAGAAAGAAAGGAAGGAAAAAGCAGCTTACTTTGGGCGAGAGAAGGAGATGAAAGCCAAGAAGTAGAGACAGACTGAGTGGTGGAAGCGGATGGAGAGTAAATGGCAGAGAATACGTAAAACGAAGACACCACTATCCCCACTATAACGGTGGCGTACATGGTCAGAAACAGCGGTTTGGAACCAGCAGCTTCTTGAACTGCGTTTCTCCATCCCCCCATCTCTGCGTGGGTTCGATCCTGATTGCCTCACTGATCTCAGACGACCATCATTGTCTTTGTAAAAATTTGATCTCTCTTGGTGTTGAATTTTTCAGGATGGAATCTCAAGACAAAAGGGTGTTGGATGTATAATTTTAAAGAAGTTTTAGATCAAATTTGATAGCTGTAAGTTGTACGAACTCACCTGCTTCGCTAGCCCGGCCGCCGAGTCAACTTCTCCAGCTTTGTCTTATTCTATCATGATCAGTCACTAACCTTATTTTAAAACATTTTTCTTATTTCTTTATTGTTCATTTTATGTAAGTAGGTATGCCAAATTGGCAATAAATTCATATTAATTTTTGTCCTTAAAATTTTATTGATTAAGTTATTACCATAATTTATATAGTGGTCCACATCTCTTTCTATTTGCTACTTTATTTTATAAGATAAATGAAAGGATATCACTGAAGGGAGAAAAAATGGACCTTGCTAGGAAGAAGGATACAAATACCAAAAACAAGAGATCTTGATTTCTCTATCAGACTTACACTGTTGAGAGAGAGGCTAATAAACATGGTCTGGATATTCCTGGGGAAGACAAAGTTTCATATTCTCTTTTTTTTTTTAATTTTTTTTTTTATAGAAATTAAGATAAAAAAATTGAATTTTATATATTTTATATTAAAATTTAAAATTTTTTAAATATATATTTAATATTTGTTAATATGAAGAAGTAAAAAAAATCATGAAAAATATATTCGTAATATAAAAAAGAGAGATTTTAAGTGCCTAAAAAATATTTTTATTTAATATAAAGAAAAAGGAAAGATAAAAAAAAAAAGAAATGAAACAGAAAGTGTATTTATTTATAATATTAGTTTTACATATGAATATTTAATTTAATGATATATATATATATATATATATAAACTTACAGGAATTTCCGTTACTGGAATTCTATTTCGGGAAAGAGGATGGGAAGGGAATCTTGCAAGCCAGTCCTGCATAGCATTTTCTCTTCTACCACGCAGTTGAAATTTCATTCAATCACCAAATCACAGGAACCTTTTGTTTTATGTAAATAAAAAGCAGCTACCCATTTTTTTATTCTTACCAACCATACATATAAAGTAATAGATTAATACTATCTTTGGGTTGAGAATTGCAGCTATTATGCCGCACAGGAAATGGACAACAAAAAATGAGACAGGTTTAAGACCCTTATGCAGTGATTATTCCCTTTGCATGACGACATATTACAGCTGCTTTTTAGCTCTCCCTGCATGCAAAAATCCAATTCCATGAATCTTCGTCAATGTTTTTCTTCCTTGACCCGTCTCTAACGAGTGAAGAGGGAAGACCTCCCACTTCCCCTACGGCCTCTAATTTCTCTTCCAAGCTGTTAACAACTTACATATATCAGGAAAAGAAGAAATTAGCGGAAGATAGTTTAATCATCATGTGGTTCCTTGGGGTTTCCACAAGGAGGAGGCACCTATGGATTTTGGGTGCAATTCTGCTAGTAATCCTTGTCACAATGATCTTAAAGAAGTTTGCCCTCTACCTTGAGGCACAGGCAAGGAAATGTGCAGATCAGGCAAAGCTGCAGAGGGAAGGAAAAAACAATAATGATCATCAGCAACCTTCAAGAAAGAGCTGCAATTTGTGCTGCAATATTGGTGTCGTAACCAGGACTTACGCACTTGAAGAGCTGAAAATGGCGACTAGTGATTTTAGGATTAGGATTGGGGTTGGAGCCACTTCTTTTGTGTATCTTGCTGAGCTTGGTGATGGAAAATTCGGAGCTGTCAAGCGTGTGATGGAGCAGAGAGGTGGCAGCAAGAAGATCTTCTTGGACGAGGTTTCTGTCTTGCTTAGGATTTCTCATCCAAATTTGGTGGGATTGCTGGGTTTCTGCTTGGAAAAAGGTGACCAATTTCTCTCCATCCCTTATGCATAAATTCCCGAAAGTATCCTACGAAGTATTTGTAACAATTATGTTAGAGCATATTCCATGCTCAAAATATAGTTACCATTCTATGAGTATATACGGCTAGAATTCATCAAGAACTTCTTGATACGCAGTCTTTTATTTTTTTTCTAAATTGACAACTATTTTTCTTAGATAATATTGACAGATTTTAACCCAGAAGCAATGACCCAATTCAAAATCAGCCCATTTTGATAAGTTCAGACCTAAACCTCATTTGTGAACAAACTCTCTTTCTCAAGTTATGGGCTCAGGCTCTAGTGTTGCCTTTCGTGCAACTGAGCCAGCATGATCCATCTCTCAATTCTTTGGGTGATCGTTCCCATGTACAGAAAGAGTTGTTCTGGCTTGGGTTGGGCTTGTATTTACATATAACTAACAATTTGCCTTAAAATGTTGAAGCAGGAGAACAACTTCTTCTGCTGGAATACGTGCCAAACAAGAGTCTCTTTGACAGGATGCACACATACCATGGCCAATCCTCAGGGACACTGTCATGGTCAAACAGGTTGAGCATTGCCCTCGACATTGCTCAAGCCCTGGACTACCTCCATTGTCAAGCTGATCCACCCATAATCCACAGAGATGTCAAGTCCTCTAACATTCTTCTAATTGACAATAACCATGCCAAGCTTGCCGATTTCGGGCTTTGCAAATTGGGCTATGACAAGCCAGGCTCTCAAAACCCAACCAACATCAAAGGTTCATTTGGTTATGTTGACACCAATTACCTCAAAACAGGCCTGGTATCACCGAAGAGTGATGTCTATAGCTTTGGGGTCCTGCTGCTTGAACTGATAACGGGTTTGAAATCAACACAAGGCTCTGTCACATTGGCAGAATGGACGGAAGAATGCAGGAAACATCATGACGTTGAGGTTCTGGCTAAAATGTTGGACCCAAAACTCAATGGAGATGCAAATTTAGAGCAACTGAAGGTCTTGATTGATTTAGCTAATGCAACACTGCTTGAAAATTCAGAAGGGAGGCCAGATATGAGCCAGATAGTAGATAGGATTTCGAGTTGTATGGAACCTCAACCGCATCCTCCTTTGCCGGTATAAACCTGTTAATACATGTACATAACAAGCTTTATAATCTTTTGTCTTTTCCCCTAGCTACATCACACATTAATTCATTAACCATAAATGTTCATGTTGTTGGTGCATATACACTTTTAATTTTTGAGATAAAGGGAGGAAATGTATTATTTCAAGTGTAAAGAATTCTATGACAGAAAGGAAGTTTCTCTTCTTTTCCAACTCTAATTTATTTCTCTCAGAAAACTTGCTCAAATTCCCATGTAATACGCCTCTAAAAATCCTCCAAATTCGTATCTTCCTCTCACATACTAGGTTAGAATATGCATTTCATTTCAAGGAATGACCCTTATCTTCATGGTTTCTGCCGTGGTTTCATATACACTGTTCCCTCCATGACCCTAGTCTACGATGGATTTGTGTTGAATTTAGAGTCGAAAAAACTGGGGAAAAAAAAGAGAAGCAGGGTCAAGAACTAATAAATACATACATGAATTTTCAATTAATTCCGACTTTTTGTCGACTTAATTTGATATAAGAAAGTCTCCAAGGTATCGACAACCTAACAAGTCAAAGTCGTTTAATGTTTATTGCAAGCATTAATTGCACGTACATTTAAGTCCATCTAAATTTGGACTAATTTATTACTATATTTTAATATTAAAATTTTACTTATTAAGATTTTACATGATTACATGCATTGGAGTATAGTTCATTAATTGACACATAATCTTTTTATTTAAAAAATAATATACAAACCCCCTTTTCTTTAATTATATAAAAAAAATATCTTACACATGATCCAATAATCACATTCTATAATTAGCAAATTTTTTTTATAGTACTATACAAAGCTCGATGTTTACTTCAAGAACACTTTCCTCCTGCCATCTATTGGGCAGCATAGATGTGATTCACAAGCAAAATACGTACGGACAAAAGCTTAAGTCTGAGTTAAAAGAGTATAGAAATTCTTTTTGTTGGTTAGTGTTCACTTGAAAAGAGTTAAAATTTTGTGTTGTTTACGGTGCTTTGACAGTCTATTAGTTAAAAGAGTTAAAATTTGCAAAGTGTTCACTGGAAAAAAACTCTAGCCGGTCAAAAACCTCAACCCAGCAGCTGATTATGAGTCATGACCCCACGCAGCCACTTGTATTGAGAGTCAACCATGGCTCCCAATCGAATCGAGTATTCTCAAGAACCCCCCTCTCTCTCTCTCCCTCTCCGTATTTTCTTCTTTAAAAAAGAAGGCATGATTAATGGAAATATAATATACAATAGTTTTAATAATAGACTGTCAAAGCACCGAATCCAACTGGCTTTGTCTGGCCTTGACTTCTCTGGATCGGGAGGATTAATTTAGAGTATATTAACCATATTGGATCCATGTACTTATGATAAATTTGATCCCCCTATCTTAATTGCTTACTATTATTTTTACACGATTATTTAAACTTTTAACAGCATGTTTATACCATATTGTATGTACGTATTACGTACGTGCGTTGTACTTCGAATGAAATTAAAGCACGTGTCCCCGGTGCATGGGTTCCCGCACCGAATTAAAAACCTAATTTAAGTCAAAGCGTGCTTAATGAATTGTTAAACTCACATTATATTAGAGATTAGAGTATTGAGGACTTGACAGATGGGCCATTTTGGCCCAAAGAAGCACTGTTTAATTTGATATAAGCCTTAATTGTTAAATGATCAATTTGTCCCCCCTCTCCAGATATATAACTAGTAGGATAGAATATAGTGAAGTGAGAATGGATGTGGAACACTTCCAAAAACAGCCACGCTCTTATCTGTAAAGTCAGAGAATGACTTGTAAAGAAAGTGATTAGCATGAAATCAATTTGATGATTTAGCATCATTAATGATCACACTGTAACAAGATTTAGGGGTTATTTTTGGGACCTTTCTTTTCGCTTGATCCATCTTTTTGTTCCCCTTTACAAGTAGGGTCACTCTTTGGGCTTTGATAACATCATCAAGAGGTGGATTTAATCAGGATTGGTATCCACCCCAGAAGTTGCAATACACCAAAAGAGAATATAATATATCGAAGTGGGGTAGAATAGGAGGATTTGTTTTTGTTTTTTTGGCTTCTCATCTCATCCCATACCATGCCATATTGTCTCATTCAGAATAAAGATGGAACATATAATAAACAAAGCTCTAGAGAGGGACAGAGAAACAGGAGGAGGAGAATATAATAATAGTATTCTGCTAAATGTTAATTAATGCAACTTAGCAGAGAGGAGTCTAATATTGAGAAAAGGGGGATTACCCAAAGCCCTCAAACAGTCCTTTAAAAGTTGAAACCTATCTTGATTACAAAAACAACTAGCCAGCATACAATTTGTTTGCAAACGGGGACTGTCCCTGGTTTTGATTTTTGAGTGGTTTTGTTTTGGCCCATAGGATATACAATTGCCATACCTAGCTACGCACGTATTCTGCAGGCACAAGGCATGGGCTGGCATGCATTAAATCTCACTCTTGTTTGCTATCTGCCTTGTACGGTAAATTGAAATTAAACGATCACCATTATTTTAACTAGCACAAGTTTTTCATGTACCTTAGCAAACGTAGAGTCATGCAGGTTTAACTTCTCTAGTATGCTTAGCTAGGAAGTGAGAAAATGTGAAAGAAACCTACTGCTGACAAGCTGAATTGAGTTGAAGTCTGCAATGCCCTAGTACTAGGTATAGGACGACGCAGGTAGCATCCAAGTAAGAGAGTGTCACTGCGTCCATGCATCATAACTGAGAGCGTGTAGAATTATAGCAGTCAATGCCCCCAGAGAAGAAAGGCTCTTCAGTCAAAGTACTTGGGGTACTAACTTTGCAAATAGTCAATAAACATACACATTGATTACGGATGTTGGAGGCAGAATTGATACCAGCTAATCATATCTGAAGCTGATTTAACATTGAAATCAAATCATTCTAGAGGCTGCCTCTGCTGATATTTTGTGAACGGATGGTCATGCTTAGCTGCAAAAAAAGGTAGGTGCATGGGCGCAAAAGCCAGACAATGGCAAAAACAGAATTCGTTAGATCGAAAAGGTATGCTGATGTCAAATTCCTGCAAAATGATGGGACCGTACCTTCCCTGTGAGTGATGGATCCACAAGCCTTGCCAAAGAGAGGAGGGAGAATCTGGGCTTGATTTCAATCTTGTTACTTTTTTAATAGTGTATAAGGTTTTATTATGGAAATCCATTCGAGTAAAATCAAACTTTATTCTTTTTTAGCAGACATGGGGTGGTACGAAACAACCAAGTGAATGTCATCTTCAAATGTCACACTTGTAATAGTGGGAGATCTCTCACTATCTCTCCCCCTAGAAAAAAACAAATGATAGCTGGAACCAAGTACTGATCTTGAAAAGGAAAAACCGAAAAAAGAGAGAAGAAGTGGATAATCCGATTCCCAAATCATTCACAACAGGACGTCCCCTGCTCCAAACTTCTGTTATTTTACTCACCCTAAAACTACAGAATTAATTTAATCTGACGAACTCTGTTTGCCCAACGACACTTGTTAAAGGCGCTTCTCAGCCTATAGCCAACCAACAACCATCTTTCCTAATACAACAAATCTCCAAAAGCAAAATCCTATATAAAAATGAAAAAAGAAAACATAAAACCTGCAATAAAATAAATGACCAAGTTGCGTTAGATTCCATTAATCTTCCTCAAAGAGTCATTGTCACAGTGGCAATAGCTTTTAAAAAGGGGTTTTTCTTATACCATTATCAGTTGAACATGATTAGATTACAACTTACAATCCTGCTGATATTCATTAAGAAAAACCAAGTGTCAGTGTAGAAACAGGGATGCATTCCATGCATTCTGGAATAGTTTCAACCGCATCAGTCCATATGGGAGACCAGCCACCATCCCTTACGCGCTCCAACTATTTCTAGGATTAGATCCTAAGCTCCAAGTTCTAAGCGACAATGAAAACTCTCACAGCTAACATTAAAATAAAGCACCCCAAATTGCGGCTGCAATTTACTTGAACTACTTTTGATAAAGAATTTCAAAAGATCTGTTTTCCTAAGAGAATAAACTATTAATTTTTTTTGATAAAAATTCAGATATTTTTAAATATGAGCACATAAGTCAATTCCATAGAAAAGAAAAAAAGGGCATTTGCATTAGTAAGAAAACCTCCAAATTTGGAATTCAGGGGAAAAGAGCTTAGTAGGAGTTTTGAGTTTGTTTATGCACTTCTTGGTTAGCAAAATCTTATCTGCACAGCAATAACGAAAGGGAACCTGCATTTGGACACGCTGACAATTCAGGAGTCAACCCTTTTTTTGTATACAAGTAGTAGCGAACACCGTGGACTTCACCAAAATTCTACCAACATGGCGTCTTCTCATGACACCTGTCGCATAGGGCATACTTGTCAACCAAAGAGCTTCGATTCATCGTTAGGTCCAACGCAGCGTAGGTGCTTGTATCCTTTTGTCTACTAGGAGCCACGTCCGCGTCCCAGAATGGAATCCTAGTCCCGAGGCAGTACTATTGGAAAGATGGGAGAGAAACGCATATCTACCCGCGGAACGGCGCGTGCTTAGTACTAATATATACGGGTAGCGTAGGAGTACATTTGTTTGAAAATCAAAGTTGTTTTTCAATTTCCAGGATCTACCGATTCTTGCTTCAATTTATGACGCATGTAGTGATGTAAAATGCCAAAAATCTAGAAGATTAATTGGAAAGTCAATTGAAAATTAAAACGTAATTGAATTAAATTATCTTTTTTAAGTAAAAACGTTTGCATTTTAAAAGAATATTGTTATTTTTTAAAAATAAATTATTCTGTATCATTTTAGTCAAATTTTATATTTAATGTTATTTATTTCATATATATATTTAAAATGATTGACTAATGAAAAGTTCAAAGTCAATCTTTTAAATTTTCTCAAAGGTTGCAAAGACAACATTAATTCTTTACAATCCAAAAGTCAAAATGACAACATTGTAAAAGAGAAATTAATATTCCTTTTACTAATTAATCTCAATAAATAAAATGAACTAATACAAAATAAACAACTATGACAGGGGTGGCACCGACGCGCGAAAGAGATGGTGGAAGACGTATAAAGTGTAGTGAAAGGTACAGGTCGGGTACGGGGAGGTCCACAAGAAACTCATAACCGCGTGGACCCACGCGTGGGCCATTTGCATTAAAAGGCAAAAGCTACACAGTAGTAGAACATGAAAGAAAACCAAAAAAAAAAAAAAAATGGTGTTAGAATTTTAGAAATGGAAAAGGCCCTCACATGCACATCAAATTGCAGAGAAACAACAGAAATCGAAACATTATTTTATGTCGTTTGTTTACAAACGAAAGAGCCTCCCAACTGTCTCGTGCATGCACTTGCTACAACTTATAATTATAATTTTCTCATATATTATAAAAATATTTTCTCTTCATAATTTTGGAATTGAGAATATTTCCATCATTTTTGTTAGATATAATTTGACGTGAACATATTCATAAAGCAGTAATTGAAAAAAAAATCACATAATACTGTATACAAAATTAAAATTACAAGAGATATAGATACAGCTTATCTTTATTATTATGGGACATGCGAAAAGGGTTGGTGAATTGTGGTACGTACAGGTGTCTTGCTGTTGCACCAAATCTCCTCTTATCAGCCTTAATTATTAAGTACTATTCGTTGCCACGAAACAATTTTTGGTCAAACACATTTGGGTCCATGTTTCCGACCAAAAAAAATTGTTGGTCCACCTTTCTACTCAGTGTCTGAAAATCTGTCCTATCCCATAATTTTGCCAATCTAATTGGACTTTCTCCTTTGGACTCGAAGCCTATATTTGACCACCCGCCATAAATTGATTTTGGTAATTTTACGTGCTAAATTTACATTAACCATCTTTTAACATCTCTAATTAAGGTCAATCTTATGACTAATTATAACATCGCTAACCGAAAATATGTCAATAATGCTTTAGTTTGGAATTTCATAAATTAATTCAGCCCTTTTTGATTGACTATAAAGTCGACGGAGTCTTGCTGTTGAAAGTTGAAGTTGAATATTGAAACGAGGTAGCTAGATTATTGTCAGAAAGCCTCTCATGATGGCAAAATTCAATGTCTCCTCATTAATTATATGCAGTGTTTGTAATGTTAGGGCATTTACCGCATATGTAAGACGATTTCAAAAGGAGAAGGATGATTCAACCTTTTTCCATGGTAGTATATAAAATTTAAATACATTAGGAAAACAAGAAATTAATTGCAACCACAATTAGATTTAAGAGCTTGATCATAATTAATGTATAGCATTATAATAAACCTCAATTGTTAGCAATGATATTTGGCGAACCATAGGTTATTAATTTGCCCCATAAACTACAAAATTTAAGCTGTGGTTGTCTTGCCAACCACAAAGTCAGAAGCTTATTTGTTACACGTAATTGTCTTTTTGCGTTTGTTTGTGTTTTAAATTTTTTGTTTTCCCGAATGTCTTATTATCATCACAGCCTACCAAGTGTGGAGGTATCGGGTGACTTAGATTAACAAGACGTGGGTCACCTAGCCATACAGAAACCGCCATTCGCCACAGCAGAACTCATCCGCATTTAAAAATTATTCCTTTTTTAATTAATTTATCAAAATAAAGTAATTGATGAACTACCATTAATCTAGTTGGCATAAAAGGAAGAGTTTCTTTTTCTTTTTTTTTTTTTATCGATTAGAGTTCATTCTTTATGAAAAGTATCTCCAAAATAAAATCTTGAATACATCAGTTACCGACCGCACAAATGGTTTGATTTTGCTAGGAAGGATTCAGTGAACAATTCTTAATTAAACACGTAACCTTGATGAGTTAATTATTTAACTATAAATTAGTCTATCATAGAAGTTGCTGTCTTGTCGTGCATGCAATTAGATAGTTTGAGCTTTTCTTTCCGCCAAAAATGTAGGAGCATAAAGCAGTAAACCATATAGAGAATGATTATACGTACTAGTTAACCTCGCTCCTTTCTCAGTAGGAATTCTCTAAACTGACTCAAATGATTGAGCTGCCTTCTAGGAAACTATCCTAATTAACTTAACATATTTTGGGTTATCATTTTTAATTAAAAATTACTACTCTACATATGAAATTTATTATACCATTCAACATCCGCATGGGAAAACTTTTTGTTTTTTTAATTTCAGATATTTATTGATGAATTTTATATAATTGATTTTTTGCCAATTATTAATTTTTGTTTTACACACGAATATTTGACTCAACTGTATGTGTACATATTCTCTCATTCAAAGGAATGAATTCAAAATCTCTTTTTTCTCAAATTAAAATAAATATATATTAATAATTTTTCTTGGAAGGCATCTACATACGTTATATGGTGTTCTTTTTATTTTAAGTTCAAATTATATATATATATATATATATATATATAGAGAGAGAGAGAGAGAGAGAGAGAGAGAGAGAATAATTAGGGCATGAAGAAAGAGCAGATTTAAATTGTGAATTGATTTTCTAGAAGAGGGAACATTAAATAAATTATAAAGAAGCATGCATAAATATTTAATGGGCATGCATGAATTTCGTTCAAAGACGGAAAGTAGATGTATATACATATATGACAGTCGAGGACGTTTGTATCTATGATATATTGAAGTAATACTGTTTACAGCTCACAGTAAGGCTTAACCTTCTTCGAGCTTTCAATGTCAATCATCTCTTTCTGTGTATATATAGGTATATATATGTTGCTAAATTTGCGTAAATATATATAGTATGAGAATATCCATGCATGCATGTCGATTGCGAATAAACGCATAAAGCTGCATGCATCCACTGGTTTTGACATGTTGGTTGAATTCTTCTGCCGTCCATCATTTTTCAGGATTTTTTTGTATTGGGACAATGTTACTATCTTGCTACATACTAGTGCTAGTGCACGCCTGCCTTGGGGGATCGACGCATTTTGTATTCATATGGCACACTTTGTCACCTTAATCAGTCTTATCTCTCTCTCTCTCTCTCTCTATATATATATATATATATACACACACAAATGCATATAGTCAGGTTTGTCATGCTCAAGTCAGAATCAAGCATTGTCTTGCTCAAATTTGGGAGATCAGACATGAGAGAGAGAGAGAGAGAGAGAGAGAGAGAGAGAGATTGGCAGACAAATTATTGTAGCTTTCATAATCTTGCTAGATAAATCTGACTGCGGTTCTACCATGTTGGGAGGGAAAGTTACAGGAATCGAAATGGGCAGCAGTTATTGAGATTTTACTGTTATCAGAGAATAGACTCCAGATCCATGGTCAAGCTGCATGGCAAACAAGAACAACGTGGTTATTTCCCACTATTATTCTTTTCATGGGCAAATAATTTCCCAATAAATATTAGGAATTTCTATGAATAAAATTTTTTTTCTTTAATTTCTTTTTGTAATTTAACTCTTTTTCTCTACATGATGCAAGATGCAATAATTTGGGTAAAACTTGTACTTGACACATGCATGCTATGATATAACTAATTAGGAGCAAACACAAACACACATATTGATTGTGTGGAAGGTGAAAACAAAATGAAGTAAAGGACTTGCCAGTGAAGAAAGTGAAGGAGAGGAGTCATGAGTAAAAATCGGATATTTTCAAGGAGAGGAAAATGTTAATAAATAAAATATTAATGTTCAAGGTAGATTTCATGCATTTTTAGTGTTTAATTTATTAAAATATATATAAAAAAATCTTTGTTCATGAATTTAACTTGATCACGTAATAAGTTGTAATTCAATGATAATGTATAAAATTATGCTACATTTTGTTATCGATTTCTCTACAATCTCTTGAAAATCCTTCTCATATATATATTATTTTTCGTAAAAGAGAAGTGCAAATCTTGTGCATTGGGGGATAGGACTATGGTTAATTTGAACAATAAAAAAGAAGAATAGAGTTTCTTATGGAGAAGGGCATGTGTTTTGAACATAACCCCAAGTTATCTACAAAAATTAAAAAAAAAAATAAAAGTCAACCATTAAAATAAGTCGCCCATTGATTACACTTTATAAGCTAATTAATTATATGCAGATTAATTAGCTCAAGTCAAATGCTTCTAGATAGGACAAAGATTATTTTGAAATGGTGGCTTCACCAGAAGCTCCTCGCAAAATTTATAAAACGGAGTTGATCTCATTTGTAAGCATAAAATAAAAGGCTATCGTGGCAGATTTTCGAAATCCTCTACGATTTGGTATTTGACATTGACATCTCTTTTTTGGTTTAATTTCCATGAGCCACCTGTCTTGCTACAAATCATGCTCATCAATGGAGGTTTTTTTTTATTATTATTTTAAATTCATAGGGACCCAAAAATATTGGATATCTCATACAGCCAGAAAAAATTTTAGAAGAAAAAAATAGCAACAAAAACGTGTAAAAAAAAAAAAAACACAACACTATCTCCTTGGAATTTAAATGAAATTAATATATATTTTTTTCATTCTCATCTTATTAGTGGTATGAGGACATATAAACACGTAATTTTATATTAATAATTAGGTAATTTGAAATGACAGTAGTAAGATAAAAAGAAGGATAATTGTATTTGTTTGTAATTTAATTATATAAGTCAATGATTATTAAGGTTAATATGAGCATATATAGTTATTATTATGGAAGAGATTGAAATTAGAACACTTGAAACCCTAAAGAAAATAGTATAGCTAAGCATTGTTTTGAGATGATGGATAAAATGTTGTTTTGAGATGTGGAAGAAAATTGAGTTTGATTTAGGAGACAATGGCTCGGACCAAGACCAGATTTATCATCCGAATTTTGGTGAATTTGGGGTAATGAGATTTGTGACTTGCGCCATTGTTATTGAATCAGTCCACGATGGCTTTGTGCCCTTATTTAATGTAAGGTCCCAACCTCTGTCAGCTAACCACTGGGTTAATAGCCAAATGTCCCAGCAATGGCTTGACAATGAGAAAGGTGTTTTTTTGACTGACCAAAACCCAATAATTTAAATTTTAACAAAGCTTGCTGTTGAAAAGTGGAGCTTGCCTTGGAAAACAAATGTGTTGAACTTTCTCCAATTAGTAATGGAAGTTTGTGGAGATGTCTAACTTAATTAGTTTTTTGGGTTCAGCCTGTATATCTCCTGAGTCTAGTCTTAGGTTTGTTCAAATTAAGCAACAAAGATGCTGTCTCCTCTTTGGGTTGAGCCAAGAAAGAACAAATGAAGAGAAAAGGCGCTTGTATCGTATGCTGCAGACGGGTTTTTTGATTTCTGCAGATTTCTTAGATTGCCCTTTACTGTATCTTTCCATCGTTTAATGAAAGCCTTATTCTGATTCTCAAAAAAAAAAAAGAGTGGGTTGGGCGTCAAGTGGTGCAACCAAGTGGTAAGTTGAGGTACAGACTTAAGATATTTGAAATTGTTGGACAGGAATGGGTTAAGAGGTAAGGCAAGAGAGTGGAAAAGGCGTGTGGACAGAGCCAGTTGAAGACACTAAAAACCCCGCTTTTGTCCTGCTCAAGGGACGTTTTCATGTTTTGGATACCGACTTAAACGCCAAAGGCAATGCCTCCCTCTCCCTCTGCCTTTTATTTATTTATTTTTTTGTGGGTCAAAATCTCAAAACTCCCCCTCTCACACGCTCTTGTTGCGTTCTTCTTAACACGTGCTTTCTCTCTCTCTCTCCCTGACCTTGAGAAATTCAGGATAGCAAAAATATGACCAAAAACATGAATGAGCTGGAGGGAGATTCCGTGTGTGGGATTCAAGCTGTATGTGAAAGCCCCTTCCTCTCTCTTTCTTTCTCTTCCTCTCATCCAATAGCCTATATATACCGCTGCCTTGCTTGTTTTCTTCACACAACTTCCTTCTCCACCCAACTAGCTGCTACTACTACTACAACTCCCACTCTCTCAACACCAACAATTCAACTACTGCTCATTGAATACATGGAATTCAATTTCATGATTTATTCATTTGCTTCCATCTTCCTCATTTTTCTATTCCGTTGTCTTTTTAAATTCTTCAAATCCAATAGCCGGGAACTACCTCTCCCCCCAGGCACCTTGGGTTGGCCTTACATCGGTGAAACCTTTCAACTCTACTCTCAAAATCCAAATGTCTTCTTTGCTTCAAAACAAAAGAGGTGCTTATCAATCCTTGCTCATCCTACAAGTATTTTGTTTTACAAGTAATGTATATTTACATGACCGCTACTTCTATTTACAGATATGGCTCCGTATTCAAGACCCACATACTAGGCTGTCCTTGTGTGATGATTTCCAGCCCGGAAGCTGCAAAATTCGTGCTCGTAACCAGAGCTCATCTCTTCAAGCCGACATTTCCAGCAAGTAAAGAGAGGATGTTGGGCAAACAAGCCATCTTCTTTCACCAAGGAGAGTACCATGCTAAATTGCGGAAGCTTGTTCTCCGTGCCTTCATGCCTGAAGCCATCAAAAGCATCGTGTCTGACATCGAATCCATTGCCAAAGATTCCCTCCAGTCCTTGGAGGGGAGGGAGATAACCACTTTTCTAGAAATGAAAACAGTAAGCTGTCCTTCTCTTTTATTGTTACTTGTACATAGAAACAGAGAAAAGTTAAGCAGGGAGAAACAGAGACAAAAAGAGGCAGGGGTCCTCTGTTTTTCCGTGCCCTCCTTCTGTTTTCCCTGTTTTGTTTTACCTTAAGAACGGTACAAAACTAAAAGTAGTTGATCATTACTTTTAGTTTCACGTAAAAATATACTCTCTTTACTGATACGTTGCTCAATTTTTGCAGTACACGTTCAATGTTGCGCTACTTTCCATTTTTGGAAAGGACGAAGTGCTTTATAGGGAAGATCTCAAGAGGTGTTACTACATTCTTGAGAAGGGGTACAACTCAATGCCCATTAACCTTCCTGGTACACTTTTCAACAAATCAATGAAAGCAAGGAAAGAGCTTGCTCAAATTCTAGCCAAAATTCTATCAACCAGGAGACAAATGAAGCTCGATTGCAATGACTTACTGGGGTCTTTCATGGGTGACAAAGAAGGCCTCACTGATGAACAAATTGCTGACAACATTATTGGGGTGATCTTTGCTGCTCGTGACACCACGGCTAGCGTACTGACATGGATAATTAAGTATCTTGGAGAAAACCTGAGCGTCCTTCAAGCTGTCACGGTAAGATTATCTGCAATGGAAATTCTTTAGTATGAATAGTTTCTAGCACTGATAGCGCTCTTGGACTGACTTGGTTCATATTTGCTGTTGTGGCTTTACAGAACGAGCAAGAGGCTATAATTAGAGGTAAAGAGAAGTGCGGTGAAAAGCAAACTCTCACTTGGGCTGACACAAGGAAGATGCCAATAACTTCTAGGGTGATTCAGGAGACACTCAGGGTTGCTTCAATTCTATCATTCACCTTCAGAGAAGCAGTAGAAGATGTTGAATATGAAGGTCAGCTACCACAAATCTGACAAATATCAAATCCCACCTTTTTGACACCTATTTGTCAGTGTTGTTTTATTCTTTTGTGCTATTCGTTTGACTCTTTGTTTCCTCCCTTTGTTCAGGGTATCTTATTCCAAAAGGGTGGAAAGTTTTACCTCTTTTTAGAAACATTCACCACAACCCTGAAATATTTCCAGATCCTGAAAAGTTTGATCCATCCAGATTTGAGGTAAATTTTGCAGGATTTTATTGTTTTTTTAGTAGTATTACGTTATATCTCTGACATCTTTTAAGCTTTCTCATCCCAATGACCTAACACGTGCCTTTGCTCAATGATTTAACAGGCTGCTCCAAAGCCCAATACATTTTTGCCATTTGGCAATGGAACCCACTCATGTCCAGGGAATGAGTTAGCCAAGCTGGAAATTATGGTCCTTCTCCACCATCTAACCACAAAGTACAGGTAGGAAATGTTCTGTTACCATTTTGTTAAACAGTTTTGCAACCTTCTTCTTGTGAGTTGAAAGGTTGTTTCCATAAATAGAAAAAAAAAGGAATATCTGCTGACATGAGCAATATATTTTCATGGCATGTTGCAGGTGGTCTATGGTGGGTGCAAACAGTGGGATTCAGTATGGTCCTTTTGCTCTTCCCCAGAATGGTCTGCCCATCAGATTAACCAGAAAACCATAGCTAAAGAGTCCCCAACAACTCACAGGGAATTCTCAACTTTGAACATAGGCAGCAGCAAAGGCAAAGGCAAAGCCAAGGACAAGGACACTCCCTAGAAGAGAAAGAAAGAGCTTTCTCTCCTTTTGGGCAAAAGACATCCAAAATAAGAACAACTTAAGATTAGCATACAACAAGGGAACAGCTAAGTGTACAGAAGAGTCTCATAACACACACAAAAGAAAAAAAGAAAGACAGTGTGCAAGCAAATTCTGTTTATTCTTTTTCCAACTTATGGCAAAAGAAGAAGGAAAAAAGAATGATCCAGCAAAATATCAATGACTTTTAAGTGTGTTGGTCCTAAGAGGATATGTTTTTGTAATTTCATGAAGTCCGCAAGGCGAAAAAAGGAAAAAAAAAAATTAATTGTTGAAATGTTGATAGTACATAAACTGACTCGTTCGGCTTAATGATAGAGACTGCCATCAAGTCTTTGCTTAATGCTAGTTATCCTTTCCTCTTTCCTTCCTGAATTTGCTACCTTGGTCTTCTCCCCTTTTCTCTTTTTCGGGTAAGTGAAGTTTTGTTCATCCAAAGAAGAAACACTGAAGCTCTATGCAAACAAGATTCCCTGTTCATTGAGTCCCCAGTGGACAATATTCCTTAGGCCAGTAAGCCTAAAGCTAATTGTTTCAAGCACGGAACAAAAATGGTGAATGAAACAGAAGTCAGTTTCTTCCTCCCATGAATAATTCTGCTGTTTCTTTCATTCCCTCCAGAGATGGTAGATGTATGCACTCCGTGCCAAACCCATGGGGAAACAAAACAAAACAAAACAAAACAAAACAAAAAACAACTGCATCTACGTGCATGCATGGACTGACGAATGAGGATGATACTCGACTGAAACTAATGAATGTTAGGTTTGATATTTCAAGGATGATAAATTTGGGGTTCAAAGGGAGACTGATTAGTTTTGCTTCCTTAATTGAAAATAACAGCAAGAAAGAAAGGAGCAAGGGAACTGCCACCATGAAAATAAGTTCTAGGAAATCAAATCACACTGCACCATGTAGCAGCAAGCCAAAGACAATTTCAAATGAGGAAAAAACAGAGAATTGATCAAATCTTTGCATACTTTACATTTGTCTGAATGGGTCAATTTCAATCACGAGCAGGCACCATTATTGCAGAGAATTGGCAACAGCTCTTTCCTGCTTTTGACTCGCCAATGCCATTCCCTTGAATATTGATCAAATCTCAGCCAAAACTTCTGACTTGGGATCTCCGTTCCTTGCAACAAAAGCACGTGTCCCTCCTTCATTAATTGATGCTATGGACCAAAGATTGTATCATATCCCCACCCAAAAATTAAAATAAAAAATAAATAAATTTAATTGATTCCAATGTTGTTCTTCACCGTTCTTTGAATGGCGCAACGGATTAGAGAACAGGTAATCCTATCATCTTATGTAACTCAGCAATTCAAGGCCAAATATCATTGTCGTGTCAAGTACTACTCAATTACGTAATGGCTGAACGATTTAAAATTTGTTTCCAACCTTGATAAAATAGTACGTAATCTGAATAGATATATGTTGTATGTCTATTGAAGTTTTCTAAATTATTTAATTGATTTTAAATTAGATATTTATCTTAAAAATTCAACAATCAATTTGTTGCATTTTTAAAATTATTTGATTTAAATTTTCATTAATTATTCATTCAACGTTGTTAGTAGCTTTCAAATATGAAAAATTGTCTCGATACAGATTAAATATGAAAAACCGTCTTGATACAGATTATAATTAATTTAAGACGATTCATGAAATACAAGTCGAGACGAAAAAATCATCCCATTAACATCATATCGACTTTTGAAACGAGTTGTTTTGTAGATTGGATTGTTATTTGAACCACCAAATTATATTACTAGAATAAATGTAGCACTATCTAACCACCACCAAAATTGAATTGTCCACAATATTGACCCCCAACCCCCCTCTTCTCTTCAGCTCCCTGTCTCGACAGCACATGTTGCTGTAACAATACCAGTACAAGAGATATTAAAGCTAAGCTAACCGGAGCCAGGATACGAGCAAACTTGAAGGTCCCATTCCCACGGTCAACGGGAGGCAAGGCAAGGCAACATTGTGTTGTGTCTACGTTGGTCATTATCTCTCTTTTATCCATTTGATATGATATTTCCTAACCATTTTTGTCTATTTGAATTCGTAAACACTCCTGTTATAATTCTTTCTTATTCCAGTGCTTGGCGTGTTATTAAAATCGAGTTCAACTTAAATTTATTATCATTTTTGTTACGAAATTATTATATATTTTTTTAAAAAATTAATTTTATAAAATTTGTAAAATTCACGATTATAAATACAATATCCTTCTGTCACATCTACATCATCTAACCAACAGAACAGCAGAGGAGAAAGAGCAGAGGTCATATCAATCCAGCTCAGTGCCAGCCATGACATGCTTGATTGTTGGAACTTGGAATTGGGAGGAGAATACTCAAATATCTAAGGGAAAACGCACGCGGCAAATGAGAAGAAATTATACATAAAAAGATTGTAATATTCATATTTGTTTATTGTAGGCTTGTTCAATAATGGCAGCAAGCATTATGCCACAGAGCCTCCTTTGTCCTCGACATGAGATGCTAATACGCAACTCTCTGCATGATTTCAGACGAAATTTTGGATTCTAATGACAGCTACTCCACTCCACCCCGCAATCATAGCTCGTAGCTTCACCGCTTTTGTTCACTTGTTCCTTTATTTTAAAAAGCAATTTTAACAACTAAGCAGGCGGCTAAGGTTTCCTTGTATGATTTCACATTTCAACAAAATTATGCAGGGTACGTTTGAAATAATCAGCAAAATAGTGATGTTGAAATTTACAAGATAAAAGAGGCATACCAAGGCTCCTCGTTGTGCTATAAACATTACCAATCTGTTCACAAGAATCCTTCCAATCCTATGTTTTAAAGCTTGTTTCCATGCTCAATATGTATACAACAATGAGCACTTCAACATATTCAAGCAAACAAACTGAAGGTTTAGCTTCCCAGTACAAATGTGTTGGTGTGATCAACAATCCATGCTGCTTGTTGGTGCTGTGGAAGATACATTAGCCCACCAATTGCAGATCACTAAAGCCAGATATTTTATGTTCCCCATAACTTAAAATTCCACCTCTTACCTGCAAAAGTTGTGTTCGGTAGATCGAGATTAAGATTTTCCTGAGTTAAATTAGCGATCAAACATATGGCTTCAAGCCCACACTTCAACAGATACATTCCTTTGGAAAAGAGAGGAAATACTCATAGTGACAAATACACACCTTCTCAACATCTTTCGTGCTCGAGACTTCTTGCTTTCTATTCTTAATTAGCTCAACCCGAGCTTGGATGAGGCGATTATGTTCTTCAGCCTATAAAAAGTTAGAAACAATAAGACTGCCATAACTTCCCAATGTTTCTTATCAATGAAGGTCAACCATAACACATAATTTCAGCCAAACTGCAACCAAGCCTATAAACCCCAAGAACACAGAGTTCTACTTCATTTGAACACTGTCCAAAAATATTTTGTATAACTACTTTAATAGCTTACCCAGCTCTGTTCATGCTTTAAGCACAGAAATGATAGTAAGAAAATGAATATAGACTGATAAAGAGAAATAGGTTATAATCGCCTACTAAGTAACTTTATAATAGAGAAATTTCATGAGTTCATTTCTTACCCTTTCCAGCAGGCCCCTTAAGTACTGGATCTCAGCCTTCTTTGCTGTTGACAGATTGTGCACCACATCCATTATATTAGTCCTGCATTTAAATTCCTCACCAGTTCAAAAATGAAAGCATAGCAACTCAGCAATATTCTGAGGTTCTCTGCAGTTTTTGGGATAATTTGAGCTATAACTAAAGCATGAAAACATAGAGCAATATAACTTGTCTTCATTTATGGCATAATTTGAACTATAACTACAGCTTTTCCTTGACAAATGCTAAAATCAAGCATGTTTAGGACCACTTTTTGATCACAGGGTGTTCATTCCGGTAAAACAAACAACAGTGTCAATGACAATTCTCCAATTTGTGTGAAATATGTTATCACCAACTTACTTCCCTAGTTCCCATCCAACTGTAGATCCTAACCTTAACAGGAGTTGACACACCATGGGTTCAAATGTATTAAGTGACAGCAGCAAGACAGGGCTTGTTTTGACAGGCAGAAACTAAAGGAACTCTAGTCTTTGAAGGTTGAAACAGATACACAAAATTATTTATGGTTTCTCAATTATGTCAGCTTATTTACTTGAGCCTTTCCTAAATAGCCTCGTGTCTGAGATATTTTCTGTGTATCTAGAATGTCCTTCTGATTTATAAGATGTAATTATAATTTGGTCAACACTATTTAAATATTTCTGTTCAAGAACTGCAGATACAACTTGAAAACGGAAGATTGGCACATAGTCTCAGTTCTAACGAGCAGAATAAGAAGCTAAAGTGCTTCAAATCTTAGAAAATTCAATTTGCAACCACATATATTGAAATTAGATTGGATTAGAAATGTAATCCACTGTTACTAGTTAACCACATAACATTCAAAAAGGAATCTATTAGAAACCAGATGGTACCTACTTATCTGAAAACAAAGGGTCAAGATGTTGTTCTTCCACAAGTTGCTCCACAGTATCAAGGGCAGTCGCTACCTACAAAACAAAGAAACTTAAAAGTTCAAGGTTATGATAGATGCACATCAATGAAATGGTCAGCAAACTGAATCTGATATAGACAATCATGTACACTAAGTCAGGTTGCCCCATGTTGGTTAAGTTTGAGATTCGTCGTGGCCTTATATTTACATTCAGTCTCTCCAACTGGCTTCTTATATTGAATATTTATGGTACCAGAGCCCAATTATTTTGTTGCCTGGTTTTTGTGGTCCATGAAATAGGCTTGTTTCTTTCACGAATAGACAGATGGCAAGATTGATATAAGCTTTAAACCAGAGGATCTCATTGACCCTCCTGAAGAAACTCAAGTCTCTAGGAAACTTCCTGAAGTTTCCTAACTGAAACTCAATAGAGGCTTCAAACCTTCTTCAACACATTTAATTGATTTGCAATTGATGACCACCTTAAGTGATATAATAACCTTCCCTAGCTATAACCAACTAGGCTTAATTGCTATTATAGACTTCAATAAGTGCCTTCAAAACTCACTTTTTTTCCCAAGATTTTTTGTCTGTATCTTTCACTACACATCATTAAACCACATGGATGACACAATAATTCACCAAGAAATTTTTTTAAAATAAAATCTTTGTGAAACTTTTGGTTAATTAGAGCTTAAGACAACAAAATAACCTGCAAAATCCAAATGTTCATAGACCTCCCCCTAATTTTACTTGACATGTGCTCAATTTCAAATGATGAAACAAAACATACATCAGTGGTTTCATAAACTGATATCAACAAAACAACCAGAGCAGTAGCAATTATAAAAGGGAATACCTGTGTTTCCTCGCATAAAGACTTAAACTCATCCTGTAACATTGAAGAGGTAAAATTAGAAATCAAGGCTTATGCTATATAATATTAAAAGATAACAGCAGAGAAAACTGGCCTAATTTCTGTTACCAGTAATATTTATTCAAACAAAGCAACAGAGTAGACGATAGTTCCATTGGAAAGTGCAAACTAAAGCCTTTGGGTAAAACCAGTAGGCCAAAAACACTTGAATGTTGTGAATAATTTAAGGAAACAAAGGGGAAAGTAATTGTACACTTAAAAAGACTTATGAAGGCATGAGACGCAAACGGTATACCTCTATATTCCCATGCAAAGAGGTAATGACCTGAAAATTTTTCATTGCACCAAGATCAAGTATTAGTCAAAAGGCTGGACACGAAGGAACCCACAACCCAAAATCAAGAAATATACTGTGATAAACATCTCTTTTCAGATAGTGTTGAAATCTATAATTCAAATAGCTCTCCTCTTTTAGAATTCTGAGAAGTTTATATAACTAAGCTAAGCCCACATAGATTCAAATACTGAAATACAATGCATATAAACTATTGATATGCGCAAAAAAACAAAAAGACGAAGAAGACGAAGTTACCTGAATGAAAAGCTGGTGGAGACGTTCTTGCTCGGCACTTGTAAAAGTTGGAAATGCTTTGCTAAATTCCTTCATAATTAGAATGGAAAAATATATTTAAAAGTATCCACATAGTCATTAAGACAAACTAAAAGAGAAAATTTCGCAAAACATGAAATGGAAGAGATTAAATAAAAAAAATAAAGGAAACAAAAAAAAGAGGGAAGCTAACCTGTTTAGGACAGGTAGTGAGAAGAGACCGAACAGCGAGGTTGAAAGACTTTTTCAAATCGGATTGCCTCCTCCCTAATCCTTTCAACGGAGGAGCCGCACCTCCGCCATTGCTACCCATCTTCTTCTTCTTCTTCAATAGAAGCAAAGAAACACAACCCAATTTAAAAAGGGCGCGCTTCGTAGTTCCCAACCAATTCAATTTTCAAAATTTGGAATTTCCTCCAAATTCGCCTAGAGAGAGCCCACTGCCCTGACTTGGAGAGAGATCCGACCGCCAAAATGAATCTCTTTTTCTTTTTTAATTTCAAATTGTGGAGACTTAAAATTCGCCGAGGTTTTTCTCTTTTAAATATACACTTTCCTATCCGCAAAAATATATATTTAATGTATCTTAAATTAATTTCTTAATTCAATTCCAGTTGTAAATACATTATTTATATAATTATAAATAATATTATTTTGTAAAAAATTTAAAATTTTAATTTAATAATAATAATTATAGTGTCTATCATTATACACACATTCTTTGAATGTTTGTTTTAAAAATTGCCGAAT
Source organism: Theobroma grandiflorum (assembly GCA_036013995.1). NCBI lineage: Eukaryota > Viridiplantae > Streptophyta > Magnoliopsida > Malvales > Malvaceae > Theobroma > Theobroma grandiflorum. Next base: position 326,507 of record CP142131.1, on the reverse strand, counting down.
AGAAAAGTTTTTTTTTTTTTTAAAAAGGAAAATTTTTGGAAAATTTTTAATCATACTATAGGAGGAATGTTTTTAATTTGCCGAAAAATAGAAAAAAGAAAAAAACAAAGGATGGGCCATTTAATCAGTTAATAATTGATAAAAAATATTTTATTAAATTGGTTGCTAATATAAATGTAATAAAAACTTAAGGTCGATAATTATCAGCGTCAAATTCTTTAGATAGCAAGCAAGCAAAATTATAATTGAATGAAATTCCAAAAAAGAAAAAATAAGGACAATTTATTTATAATATTTATACAGCATAATTATAACAACAAGAGACTCAACGTCACAGTGCAAAAGCGGCAAGCATGCTTGGCTAAGCCCTTCGTCTTTGGGGCATCAGCCATATATAAACCTTAAAAGTTGTAACCACGAAAAGCTCCGCAGCCGATCAGTCAAACGAACACCAGTCTCTGCGCCATTTCCTAGGCCCAAAAAGAAAATGAAAGAAAAAACTCTACTCTCCAACAACTACAGACCCGTACCTGAATCTTAAACCCCATTCCAGGTGGCTGAATCTATTTATACGAGTACTCTCTGCATATCTGCTCATAATAGCGTACAGCTTTGCATGATTGATCCATCATCTGCCCGGCTGCATGGAAAAACCACACTGATATTTGGATAGCTGTAAATCATGTAAACCCTTCAAATATACTTCAGCCAAGTAGATCTCTAAACAAGTTTGGATTCTGACTCGATGGGTTCACACCCATCTGCCTAACCAGCGCATCCTTTTCCAAGGAATCTTTAGGGTTGGGACCCTTACTTCGTTGCTCTTGTTGTGTGGTTGTGGTACCACCAGGCATGTTTGTCACTGAAGGATTTGACAAGCCAGATAAAAGATCACTGTCATCTTTATCGTGTACGCCAGCAGGTGTGTCTGCATACAATGCCATAATATCAGGTGATTTGGTAGCAGCAGCTGAACCAACTTGATTTGGGTCAAGAAGGCCCTCCAGCTGTTTAAATGGATCTACTAAAGGGGCAATACTTGTGACAGTTGGTTCCCCTAGATCAAGCAAGTCCGGAGGTGGTTGAACAGGAGCTGTCTTTTCCGATGCAACTTCCATGCTAGACTTTGGCACATGAGACCTCTCCACCATGTGGGTGCTTGCCTTTGAAATCTTATGACCAGTAGCTGGCCTCTTTTCCGTTTTTGATGAACCTCCAAACAGTGATGCAGCAAGCTTCTGCTTTTCTGGAGATATTTCAACCTGTGGTTTCCTTGAATCATAGGTTTCACGTGTTCTTGAATTTGTAGAACTTGCCCCATCAACTTGTGTGACCCCATTAACTGTTTTCTGTGCTGTGGAATTTGAGGTAGACGTTGCAGGAGAGTATGTTGGTTTACCCCACTTCTTTTGGACTCCATCTAGTCGAAGCTTGAGCTCTGAGGATCCCGCATCTGATGATACAGATGGCACAGAAGGAGTCTGGTAGCTCTCCCTAAGATACATTGGCTCAGGTACCGGAACAAGTTCGGTTGAAGCAAGTGATGCTGGAGGAATCCTAGATTGCACTGTAGGCTTTGGAAGCTCATATGCCTCAAACCTGAGACCATGTGATGAAGCTTCGTGGTGATCTTGGTTCCTAAAATTGCTAATATTTAACATTCCAGAGCGTTCACTCTCAGGAATATAGGGCTGAGCACCTTTTTCTATCGACTCTTCGACATAACCATTAAGGAATGAAAGGCCTTTATCAACCTGCAGGGAGAAGTAACAATGATTGTACTCTTGCATGAAAAGATACATAAATTAGCAACAAGTTCCACCATGATCAAGTTGACACAACACACAAGAACCAAAAAAGACATAGCCAACATAAGCATTCAATTAGAGATCAATTCCATGATGGAGCACAGGACAGATGCAAGGCAGTTGCATTACTCTTTCTTTATAGCAACATTAACAATTAAAAGAAGTACCACCTCGTATTGGAGAAGCAAGGACAAATAGTGCTTAATTGATAAACTAAGGAAGTGCAGATGTCAGAGTATTTAAACAACACATCAATCATAGGTTCAAGCTCTAAACAACAACTTCAAGCAATGCACTTGCCTGCAAAGTGGAACAGACCAGTTTAAGTCCTCGATGCTTTATTAAAACTGAATTTAGGTCATGGAAGCTTAAAAATGTAACTAAGCAAACAGGGTACAATCAACTTCTAAGGAAAACAGTTTCATAAAAATATGGCTTTCCCAGACTTGGAGCTCCTGCTAGAAGGGCACATTTGAAGCCAAGAGATTCCAAAAAAATTGAAGCAGGAGACATCAGAGATATCACACAAAATGAGCTGCACATCAAAACCAAATTAAACAAAAAAAAAATGCAATTTAAAAAGCACCTCAATATCTTCACAACTTGCATCTGAAGGCATAATACACTCAACAGCATGAGCATCAAGGCCAATCACTGCTTGCAGTTCATAGGCACGTTGCTGCAAATCTGTTGAGTGAGAAGCCAATAGTTCTTCCATTAAAGATTGACACTGCACCAAGAGAGGAAAGAGCCATCAGCCCACAAATTTTGTTACCATTTACAGGAGCTGAATATAATTGTACATGCAAAGTCTATATATTCAGGCATCTATAACAAGGCCTTTCATCAAATTGAATCTAGCTTTTACCTCTTCTGAAAACTACAGATGCTGATAAGTGAAAGAAAGCATTGTTATCAAACTAAAGTTCACAATCAATTCAATGAGATAATGCAGACACAAACTTCCAATCCGACACCACCCAACCCCAAGCCTGATTTATTTTCTTCATTGCCAAATCATAGACTAAGAGGTGACTTATTTTTAAGTTGTAACTAGGGTCAAACTATCCCTAATTTCTGTTGCTTGTTATTCCAAGTCATTTTTCTCCCAAGAAAAGGAGTTTCAAGCAGCCAATACGTAATGTGATCTATTTTAGGTCATTGAATACACTTCAACATGCTAAGACAGCCTTAAGCTCACCCTGAGGGGCTCCTATGTGTAACTACTTAGAAACTATAACTATGAAATCTAGATTCTCATTTTTCCTCCTTTTAATCTTTTTGGCTTCTCAAGCCAACATCAATCAGATTATTAACCTTATCAACCTCTGACATCCCTACTTTCAAATCCCTAATACCTCCAGACAATCAGACCCTTAATTTCTATAAAAGTCCTTGCTAGCTACCGACGAGATAATTGCAGTACTAAAATTTTCTATGTTTAGGCAACCAAACAACTCCAAAACAAGCCTTTTCCATCATTAAAAACTATAACTTTATTACCAAACTAAAAAGACCCTAACCCCAATTTGAGTATGCAAAAATAGTGCAAAATCCTTTTGATCCAGTTTCAAAGCATGTTGTTCTGCATCAATCAGATGCATGAAGAGCAAACACAGCTAGTTTAAACTATTTGAAAATGTTGCGCCAAAAATATGCAATCTAACATAAAATTACCAAGGGATGCAAATAATCAACCCCATCAACAACAAAATGAGCATGCATTTGCGTATAACAAATTTGTCCTAAAGGGTTTCAAAACCAACCTCAGGCAGCAGATCTACTTTCCTCCGAGCTGCTATTTCAAATGCATATATTTTCATGAGAGCTGTAACTGCATATGCCTTCAAAAATAAGTAAAAGATCATGATGTTTCCAGATATTGAATGGACAATATACTATTATAACAATTATGAACGGCATTTTCAGATACCTACAAGAATTTCCAACATACAAGCATCTTGTTTTAACCACATCAAGAAGTGCTTAATAACTGGTTTAAGCATCATTAATTCATATCAGCGGATGAATACCTTAACAGTCTCATCATTAGAATATGCCTCTGCCACATCACATAACTTCCCAGTAATGTAGGAAGCAGAGAACTTTCCATCAGCTGTTCCATATTCCCCCAACACCCAACAAATTACCTGCAATCAGAACACACAATCAAGATAATTAATCAAAATATTAGTGCTGCCCATATGCAAGGAACAAAAGATAGAAAGGATACTTAACAGGACAAAACATACTTGAAGAAAAACAGATGGCAACTTAGGTTCACCAAGAATGCGCAAGTATGACTCCACCTGCCCCAAAAAATAATCATAGGTTCATATATTATAGCTAATCCAATATATATGGAACCAATTATGGCAATTATGCATATAAATCTAAACTGACTTGTTATAAGATAAATATTTCTTGTTCTTTTCATTTCTTATTCTTTTGTTTTATTCAAAAGGGTATCATCAAAATAACTTACAGCAGATGATCTCAGTTGACTGTCTGCAGAATCATCATCCTCTCCAAATCCCTCAGCAATCAACCGCATCAAATTGTGTGCTACCTTTATATTCACCAGATCTCCCGCATGCTCAAAAACTTTATTCATGGTCTGCGGAGTAAAAATATCAGGACTGGCTAGTATTCTAAGCTAAGAAACGAAACTGGCCACTGAGAGGCAAAATATTACCTGGATGAACCACTGATTGCTTGGCGCAAATTGCTCCGCAAGTTCAACACATCGAGATGCTATTTCAGTTTTATAATGATTGTCATTAATGCTAATCATGTAATCAATCATGCGATCAACAATAACCTCCACATTTGTAGACTTGGTCATCTTATACAGCAGTTCAAAGGTTTTTCTCTTCAGAGTGTCATCTGGGTCCTGTATCATGTACTCATGTTAAATAACTGTAATGGAAGAAAGACAATTGCATGGGATATAGCATAAGAGGAGAAAGCATTCATTTATAATTTTGTAGCCAAACCAAAATCATGAGCACACATGGAAGCATAAGGAATTTGCACGGATTGAAAATTTCTGCTATAACATACATAACCACATCATTCGCAAGCAAGGATGCATACAAAGGCATTTTGAACTATCAAATCACTCTTGAACCACAATCAAGGACCCATTAGTGTTACATGCTCCAATACAAGACTCATAGGCTGCTACTCGGCTCAAGTCAAGCGACCCACCCTTTGGCCCCACAATACCCTCACTTGAGCAAGATGAGACCAAAATAAAATTGATAAATTTGCAATGCAAAACAAACAAATAACTAAGGCTCAATCATATTAGACCTAGACCATTGGAGGTCTTGTTATTCCAATATCAAATTACTAAAGGCTATTCAGGAAAAACTTAACACAGATTGTTATAATTTGAAACAGCTTCTTTTCTCTCTTGCTTCCCCATCGATCAATCCTTACATAAGGTTTCATGAAAGCAGAAGACAAATAGATTAGTATTTTCAACAAGCTTCCTCCCTATTTTCCTCTAAATCTCCTCTATCAGTCTTCCATGCTCCTGCTACTTTCCCTTTTCACCACTTAACAGAACCAAGTAAGCTAACCAGACCATATAGGCCAAGCTATAAGAAAGTAGATAAATAAATCCTCCCAGCATGAGTTTAAATCCTATTAAAGTATTCTGAATTTAGTTAGTAAATAACATAGCCACGTAAACAAATGAAACGAAGACTAACTGCCAAGTCCAGAATTTAAATAAAAAACTTCTTACCTCTAAGCAATCAATCACAGCCAGTTGGTGTTGCTCAGCAATATCTGGACTTATCTTTATCAATCGGCCAAGAGCATCAATGCCCATGTATTTTAGGTTATGACTGTCACTCTGCCAACAAAAAGCAAGAGCTGGCATGAGCCAATAAACTAGCCAAAAAAAAACTCATAATGTTCTTCAATAGTAGCACTCTGAACTTCCACAAAGTAGTCACTAGCGACAGCAGATATACCTTCAAAAATCTCGATATAACATCAGCTGCAGACTCTAATAACTTGGCATTGGGATATATAGAGGAAACACAGCATATGCACTCATAAAGGATAGCATTTCCTATATTACTTAATGAATCGCACTTCCTGAATAAGTCTCCCACTACAGTGTACATGTTTTCACTTGCTTGCTTGTCACCACTTCCAAGCAAAGCCAGAATTTTCAGCAATTTGATCTGCACAATACAACTATGATTGTCATAAGAGCAGCATTCTCAGTTGAAAATTTAAGCCACTAAAAACTTAAGTAAACCTGAAAATAAGTATTACCTGAATAAATGGAGCTGGCATCTGATGGTAATCATATGCCTTTGGTAGTCTGCGTTCAGCTACTTGTTTAAGAATGCTTACAAAGCTGACAACCAAATCTTTGTAAGAATTAACATCTATTGTTATAAGATCAAAAAGTGGACAAAGGGTTGCACCCATGACTCCGGGATCATTATCACAAAGCCTCTGCAACAAAGGGAGCCATATTGTAAGTACATGAATGGGACAGTGTACGGTCCTCAAGAAAAGTATATGGAGAAACATCAAATATCAAATACATCAAGATTAACCTTGTCATTTTAGAATCAGTATTGCAACCTTTCAAAGCATATTTTTTTAATGAAAACATCAAAAATATTGAAATAGCAAAAAAAGAAAAAAAAACATATTGAGAACTTGCAGAATATCATTTTCTCTATAATTAATGGTCGCGTCCCCCTTCTTTTTCTTCCCTTAGTACAGGCCATTCTACTGTAGCAGGTATTTCAGAATTTCTGGTTTTAGCTGTGAATCGTGTAGGAGTTAATTCTATTGGAAGACAGAACGTGAAATTTAATGGCAAGCACGTTGCAAATTCAGAGAGCAAGAAGTTTCCAAGTTCACCCCTTACTTGTTACTAAATTTGAAATCATTACATAAGACGCACATAATCATGCTAGTTTATACGCAACTGGTGCAAAATGATCATTCAAATATCTGTTCCAAAAATGAAAAGGAAAAACCTCAAAAATAATCGTCTGTATCCATATCTGCAAATCACTCAAATGCATGAGGCATGCAGAGAAACAAGATGCTTTTCCCAATTCCAATCAGTAAATACACATGGACATAGCTGCTTGCTGGTTAAAATGCATGAACATACATAACATAATTGGAACAGTAAAATAAAAGAAAGAGCAAAATGGTGGAAGACCAACCTTGCGAAAATTGGAGACAAGATGCGAGACAGAAGAGGGGGATTTCTGATAAAAGCGATGGAGAGCCATGATGGCTTTCTTCCGCACAGCCTCCTTAGGATGCCCCAGCAACTCCACAACCTGCGGCAACACCGCAGGAATTGTCTCCTCATTGATCAACTTACAAACGGCATTCAAGGCGGCGCAAACCACCAAGTAATTGTCAGACTTCAAATCTTTCTGTATGGTATTGACAATCAAAATGATCAAATCGTGATCTTCATTTAAAAACAGTGTAACGGCCAAGTAACCGGTTCTCTTGACGAGAAGACTATCATCGTGAGTCATTTTAACGGCGTGAATGTAACCGAAGGAAGCATCGTGACCGAGCATCTCAACGTAAACCAATCGGATGATGTACTCTTTCATCTTGCGCTTGGGGATGTCAGGCTCCGAGATGCGGCGTTTGAGAGTCTCGATCTCGTTGAGAACAATCCGGTCTTCTTCAGCCTTGGATCGAGCCTCGCCGATGGACTTCACCAGATCCAGAAACTCTTTGGACTGATAAAATCCGCCTTGGGAGCCCATGGCGAGCTCCCTACCAATCGTCTTTAACTGCTCCAGCTTCGCTACTCCGTGCCTGCCTCGATCACCTCTCCTTTTTGGTGCTGAGATTAGATCTGACAGTGAGTAATCGGATATCGAAAATGTTTATCTCGTGTCTTGTATTAGGCAATAGAGAACAAGAGAGAAATTTTGTGTTTTCCACTAGGCAAAAAAAAAAACAAAAGAAAGGAAGAAAGGAGAGGAGAGTAAAAACAAATAGGTGGGTGAAACGTAGGCCACAGCCGCGGTCGAAACTTGAGAACCCCTATCTATTTACTCCCCGGCCCAAAGCTCCAAACTCCAACCCCTGCCCGCACACCGATTTCCTTCCCTCCGCTGTCTCCACAAAGTCCCGTCATGGATTTAGTCGGTCCATATCTTAAAAATCCAAATTTAAGTATAACTAAAATTCTCGTTAATGTTAAGCTTATTATCAAAATATTAAAAATTTTACATTAAAATTTAGATATAATTCTTAAAAAAATCTTAAACTATTCAAAAAATTTTAATTATACTTTTATTCATTCAATATAAACTTTTATAATTAATATTTGATTAATTATCATTTTTTATCTAACACTAATATAATGTGAATATGAAAAGTGAAAAATATCATATAGTTATTTTATCATTTCAAATTAATATGTCACATTATTATCAATTATGATATATCACTATATCACATTTTCATCTATTATATTATATCAACATATTACGTCAAAATGATAAATAATAATTTAACTAAATCAATCATTAATTGTAAATTTTATTTAACTTAAAACAAAAATATAAAAATTTATTTAATATAAAATAAGAGTATGAAAGTTTATTTAGATTTTTTAAAATAATTTAAAGACTTTTTAAATATTATATTTAAAAATTATTATTTTTTAATATAATAAAATTGAAATGGAGTATGGCTGAAGGCTGCACGTCTATTCCTTTCCTTAAGAGTCCCCACATTCTTTGCTTATGGAGTAAGTTAAATTCAAATGATATCTTAATTATCCATATTTAAGTTCAAATCTAACATACTTCTTAATGTTAGATTTATTATTAGTGCTTGTTTGGCCTAGCTTTTTTTCAGCTTATCTACCTCTTAAAAGCAAAAGCCAGGTCAAACATAAATTTTGAAAAGCTCTTAAAAAAAAAGTAACTTTTTTTAAAGAGTAAAATTTTTTAAAAAAGAGTTTAAAAAAAAGCTCCTATGAGGAGCTTTTTCTTCTCTTCTTTTAAAATACAAGAAAATTTTTTATTTTTGTTTCAAAAATATCCTTATCTATTAAAGATAATTACAATATTACCCTTTTTAAAAAAGAAATACTCTCTACAATAATTTTAATCAAAATTATAACTTATATAAATAAAAACTTATAAAAAAAGTTTACCAAACAACTTTAGCTTAATTTTAAAAGCTATTATTTTTCATAAGAGCTTCATAATAGCTTTTAAGCTAGAAAAAAGCTAGGCCAAACAGCCCCTTAGAATACAAAATTTTTTTCTCGCATTATACTTGAACTTTAATAAATATCAAATCTAACATCCAGACTTACCTAAATTGAATCAATTTCACAAACTTAACAGCTAATTTAATATGTGAATACCTCCAATATCTATTAAGCATCGTTATACTTTAATATTTATTGTAGTAGGGATATTTTCGTTTAAGATATATTTATTGTTGCATTAAAATTTGTAACTCCACACCAACTTCAATTTTTATTTTAAAATTTTATGGATTATAATAATGGTTTTGAAACTATAATAAAATATTTAATAAATAAATAATTTTTTATCTACGAAAACGTAAAAAATATATATAGTATGTACAAAAAGTAAAGTGATTAATTTATATTATAAAACATTTATTTTAATATTAAACGTTTATTAATCGTTTTATTTTCTTATCACATTGTCATAATCAGAGTTATTTACTAATTTGAAATCTAATACATTCTGCAATAAATTGCATAATATTATTTATTAAAATTCATTAAAATATGAATATTCTAAAAAATAATATAAATATAAATATGATCAATCAATTTTAATACTTCCATTACAATATGAAATATTTATAAAATTTATAAAAAATCATTTTTAAAACATATCACTTCTTTCTTTTTTAATTTATTTGTAGATCAAAACTATCATTAATAACAAATTTTGGTTACATTAATATTATGACATGCTTAAATAAGAAAAAAATCATAAAAATTTAAAAATTTATTAAAATTATTCACTCAAATTAATAAAAAATATTTTGATCTCGCAATAACTAGCAAATTCATACTAATATTTAAAAAATCAACATAAAATTAATTATAATTCATATATAATTAAATTTGAGCAAGAAACCTTAATTTATATATATATTTTTTTGTAACAAATCTCGTGAGTGCCACGTGGAAATGAGCTCTCACAGTTTAAATACGCCCTTTTTAATATTTATCACGTAAAGGAAAAAAATATTTTAATAGTGAGCATTGCAACGACGTCGTGTGGAGGAATCGGCACTTTCCCGGTGCAAATACACAAGTTACTAAGTCCCTGCCCGCCTGAAAATTTTCCCATCACGCAAAAGCAAACGTTTAAATTCTTCAGGGAATAACAAATCCTAACTTTTGAAACAATCAATCACGGAGAACTTATCTTTCTTTCCTCCATTCTCGTCTTTCCTCGCTGATTTTCTAGAGAAAAAGAATCGTGATAGTTCTTCGTTTTCAATTTTCGTAGCGGTTGATTAGATAGCGATGGCGAGCGAATCCTCGTCGAATTCGAAAAATGTAGGGGACTCGTACATAGGAAACTTCATTAGTCTCATCTCCAAGTACGAGATACGCTATGAAGGTGTTCTTTATTATCTCAACGTCCAAGATTCCGCCATTGGCCTCCAAAACGGTATTCGTATTTTTCTTGATCAAAACACTCATAAACATACGTACGTATGTACGCGTATTTCGTACTGGTTAATGTCTCTTGCATGTTATGTATAAACATTTCTTCTACTGTCTGTCGACCTAGGGGCTTTTCCTTTATTCTCTCCTTTTCTCTTTTATTTATATTTATTATTTGGTGAAGTGATGATGCGCGGTTCTTGAGATGATGGTTTGGTTAGCGATTTGTGTGGTTAAGTATTTATAGGTTGTGAAATTTGTTGATCGAAACTTTAGTGAATATATGATAGAGCATTTGTTTTAAGGTGATTATACATTGATAAGTTGCTATAAACAGAACCATTTAGATCAAGAAGTTATATTTTTCCTTTTTTTTTTTTTTTTTGAGTTGAAGGGTTTAGGGTTTTTCCAATATTTCCAATATTGCGGTGTCCATATTGTGGACAGAATCAGATTAATAGATGATCATTTCTTCGGCACATAGTTGCTGGTTCTTTCAGTTTAGTCTATAACTTTTGGTGATTTAAGAGCAGATCCTTTCTCTGGCTTTTACGGATTCTTAAAGTAACTAATATCTGGATTATTTTAGTGGCATAAAGACTGTTATATTTTTCCACATTTTCCTTAATGGGACTAGCTCATAAGGTCTTAATATGCCTTGGTTTCCCATCACTGTAAGTTTTTAGGACATGCTTGGTGAATGATGAGTCTTTAAAACCCTATCAAATTTTGTGTTTCCTTATTTTTCTATGAGTCTTTGCAGCCCTCTACATTTCATGTTTCCTCCTCCTTTTTGTTTGTTTGTTTTTCTGGAAGGGTGGTGAAACACTGGGGTTTCATTTACTTTTCCATGAAGTCATTTGGTTGTTTAGGTAGTGGGTGTGCAAAATCAGTGTTTACTAATCTTTTCAGATATACGTGTAGGCATAGGCGGAATTGATTATGATTTTGGTGTTCCTAATGCTGTTTTCCTAGGCCATTTTCTTTTCCTGATGTGTTCTCTTCCTTTTGATGTTACAGTAAGATCTTATGGAACAGAGGGTCGGAAGAAGGATGGTCCACAAGTGCTACCAAGTGATAAAGTGTATGAATACATTCTCTTTCGTGGAAGTGACATTAAGGTAAGTGAGAACATTTCATGGATCTGTCTTCTCTAATGTTCTTTTGTTTTGAATATGTGACCAATCTATGAGAGCATGCATAGAAGTAGTTCTGTCTGAGAACAATCATTTAGGCACCAGAATGCGGTTTGGGATGAATCTTGTTCGCTCAAGGGTAATGCTAAATCTTATGGCAGGCCAATGGGAGCTCTTCAATGTTTTTCTTATTGATTCTGATTGTATTTTATCTAACCATATAGGGGAAAAGATTGCTGATTTAGTTAAGAGTTGGTTTTTGCCTTGGCTTTCCTTTTGCCTCTCATGTTGGGAACCTTATGCGTAATTTCTTTTGTTTATATGGGCATGCACAAGCATGCTAGGATTCACACACACACATAGACACAAATATGCATGTGAATACTCATGGTAAATTGTTGGAATGTTATAAGATATTGGTTTGTGGTGTATGCTGATCTCTATTAAGACATTCAACTCCAGGATCTGCAAGTTAAGTCTCCCCCTCCTGTGCAAATAGATGAGCAGATTAACAATGACCCTGCCATTATTCAGGTATTGACATTTGAAAATATCTAAAATTGAGAACTTTCCAAGGGTCAATTCAAGAGTAAATAATTTTCTTCTTGTGTTTCTTCCCTTTGCAGTCACAGTTTGCCGGTGTGCCTCTTAGTCCTTCTCTGTCAGTTTCAGTTGGTGGTAGAACTTTAACAGAATCAACTCAGTGGCAGGATACCCCTGCATTAGCCAGTAGAGTCTATCCGAGTGCTTTGCCAGCACATCAATTTTCATCCCAGGTGTATCCATCAAATTATTCGCTGGCTGCTCAAAATGTTGGTACTCCATTATTTTCCACTCCATTGTATTGGCAAGGATACAAAGGAACTCCAATCAATGTTTCTCAAGCTCAACAGAACCCTATTCCTGTCCAATCTCCTTCAATGTTGTCATCTCCTTTGACAGTGCAGAGTCATGTCAACGATCCTGATCTTAACTCTTCTCCAATTATGGGATTGATAAATGCATCAGAACCTGTTAACACTGTCCTTTCATCTATTACATCTAGTTCTTCACATTCTTCTGTCACTGGCTCTTTTACTCCAGTGCAAGGCTCCATGTACCCCAATTTGCCATCCTGCTCATCCATAAAAGCATCTCCACCCTCGCAGGCTGCATATACTGCTAATAGACTGTCAATGTCATCATTTCCTTCATCGTTTGGAGACACAAACATCTCTGAATCTCAACCTATTGTCAAACCTGTTACTAGCCCTGCTGCTGCAGATCCTTTATCTGTTCTTTTGAACCCCATGCCTTATCCAGCTTGGTCTTCAGGTTCCTTGCTAACTTCATCTCCATCTTTGGTAACTCCGGGTCAGCTAGCACAGACCAGGCCCCATGTGCTTTCTTCAACACAGAATACATACCCGGATCATACAATTGCAGTCGCATCACTATCATCTTACACTCCATCTGTGAATTCTACTCCAGTTACTCAACCACCATTGTTGCCATTGCCAGCTCCTGCGCAACAGGTCAGATAATTTTTCTTTTCTCCAAAGTTTCTTTGTACTTTGTTGAATATGAAAGCTTATACTTGTGATAGTCATGCATAAACATTCTGAAGTATCCCTATTAGTTGAAGCCTAAAAGAAAATACAGATGTTAACCATCTTGCTTGTATTTGTACTGTTTTGACAAGATTCTGAAATAATCATACATTTTGTCTACCAGGAACAAAACTTCCTGACAGAAATTTTGAGTTTTGCAGAATACCTTTTCCGAGAGGTTAGACTAACCAATATATTAAAATCTCATCTAACCTGTGCCCTTAGGTTACGGGTTGAAATCACCATTCTTTAAATAGTAGTATTAACCAGCGTCCTTAGTGCACATGTTAGAATTTCCTTAAAATGATGTTAGAGAATGAAAGGAACAAATCTTGAATTTAGAATGGATGTTTCTGAGTGAATTGAAAGATTTTATGAACCTAAAATGGAGTTTAGCTGCGGTGGTGTTTTCCAAATATGATTACCTTTGGCACTTGCTAGAGCATGGTTGAGTAATGTGTAATTAACTGTTGTAGTGTCTTATCTTCATGAGGCATATTATGTAATTTTGGTTGAGAATTGAAGTGAGTGATGGTGTTTGGTTAGTAACTCCAGAATAGATCTTCATGCGTGAAATTTCTAATGGTGAGGTGTTACAGACATGCTATTGTTGATGAAGGGAAACCTGAATAAAGCACCAGTTGAGCTTATTGCTTCATATAGATGTGCTCTTTCTCTTCTAAATGGGGGCAGAGCTGGTTATCTATTTGAGAGATGCATACTGCAGTTTTCTTAATGGTAACAAATAGTGCTTCTGCTTTTGAAGCATACATGCTAGGAGGTCCAGTTCAAGACCTCAAACTTGCATTTTACTATCTTAGTTTTTAGATAGGCAGTTTTTCATAATATTTAAGCTTCAACAATTTTCTGGGTGAATTGGAGGCCTACTCCTGAGTCCTGAATGCATGATACCATTGGAACATGAGCCTTACTTTTGTCATAGATAGATCCCTTTTATTTAATTTCCTATCCATGTCCTTGGAACATATGCCTGCCATTGGCTGATCTGGTTGCTTTTATTTTTCTTTTCATGCAGTCTGAATGTTGGTATTGAAGTGAACGCAGATCATTCATGTGATTAAGTGAGGCCTTGTCTATTTTTTAGCATGGGAATTGGTCTGCAGTTGTTTGATATTGTGTTGAGGGGTTTGATGCATTTTTATGTGGCTTCAGTTTAGTTGTGATTTTATATATATCTTGCTTTTGTTGCGGACCTTTCCTCTCTCCCCATCCCAACGCCCCTCCCTCCAACTCTTTTTTCTTGAGGCATGGCTTATGTTAAGAAGCATTGGGTCCTTTGATTCTTTTACTGTATATATAAATGTATCAATATGAGTTGAAGACTGTGTTTAAAATCCATTTGTGTAGATAATATTGGATATTTGAAATCTTATAAAAAGTTACTTGTTACATATTGTTAAATTTTTGCAGTCTCCGTACTCCACCACACTGTATACTGAAGAATTTGATTTTGAAGCCATGAATGAGAAGTTCAAAAAGGATGAAGTGTGGGGCTACCTTGGGAAGGCTAGCCAAAAGGATAAAGCAGAAGGCATGGGGGATGATGCATCTGATCAGAGCTTGGGGGACAAACAGGGTTTTGGCCTACTGGCAAAATTTGATACACAGGTTTTTCTCTTAATGCTCTATTTACTAGGCAGGTTTTGCTATTTTCATCATTTTTAATATGATTTCAAATGTCACATTTCTGCAGCCTGCTTACAATAAAGATGACTTCTTTGACACAATTTCCTGTAACTCTCATTCCCGTGGTGCAAGGAATGGACAAAATCGTTTCTCTGAGAGAATGAAGTTAGATAGTGAGGTTTGTTGATATTTTGAATATTTTTCACAGCAAGAAACAGGTACAGAACTACATGAAAAGTTAAGGTTTGTTAAATAATTAATCTTTTGTTGCATTTTAACTTTCCAGACTTTTGGCAACTTCCAACAGAGATCCCATGTCAGTTATGGACCTTATGGTGGCTATGGTGCTGGACGTGGTCAGAATTATGGAGGCTCTCATAACTGGGGCAGGGGATATGGCTATGGTGGGAGGGGCTGTGGGCAGAACATGTATCCCTGATGTTATTTGAGTTTTCAGTGTTCTATTAAACCCCATGGCTGCTAGAGATATTGTCATCTGTCATCTTGGTTTTTCTCATCAACCTTTGGCTTTATGGAGACATTATCTCAAGGTAAATGAATGGTTGTTTGAGATTTTCTTGCTGAGATGCTTGGTAGGAACAGCTAAACTGATACATTATGGCAGGTTCATGTGGTTGTTTTTTTATTTTTGCTCATGAGCTCGCCTTTTCCCTATAATTTTTTAATGAAAAGAATTATTGAAGCTTGATGCATATATGTGAATGATGATTGTGTGTCCACCATCCTTGTAAAGACAATTCCACCATCCCTTTTTTTTTTCTTTGGATTTAGTTAATTCCCATCTACAATGCTAACTACCTTTTTTAACCATTTATTTTATCTGCACTGAGATTTTGAGGCAGTTACCATATCTGGTATAGTGCTTTTTTCTTTCTTAATGTTAAATCATTATCATGAGAAATTTTGAGGAAAGCAGATAGGGGTAGGGGGAGCTGGCAACTGGTTTGGTTCCTAGTGTCAACTAAGGAAGGTTTTCTCACACTGCGAGGGAGGTAGTGGCAGTTAATGCTTTATAACTATTTTATAACAATAAGAAAGGTAGGGAAGAGAAGGTGATTGGATTACTACTGGTGGGTCTAATAGCAATTATGATATATCTAAATATCAAAATTAATGTTTATGTACAGAAAGATGTTGTGAACCGCCAATTTTGGACTGCCAAAAACTAATTGGCCTATAGGAGAAATGGTTCTGCGTGTAAAAATGTTTTAACCTGTGAAGTGGAGCGGCTAACTTATATTTGAATGTTAGAGGAACAGTAGAGGAAGCATCAACGCTGATGGATGATGAATAACAATATGTTATGAGGTGATGCCTGTTGAGATATGTCTTATGTCGAGGGCAAGGCATAATAAGAATAAGAGTTTTCTGCTTTACTGTATTTAGTTATGCTAAGCGTGGAGCCCTCTATGGAAGTGTTGTTCAAGCATGGAAGAGGGCTAAGGAAGATTTAGTTCCTACCTACCTACATCAATTTGGTACTAGTAAAATTTCCCCCGGTATTATTCTATATGGTTTCCTACCCTCTTGCCTTAATCCCAGTCATTTTTGGTATGTTTTGTTTTTTTTAAAATTTTTTCATTACTGTCCTGAGTTAATTGGCGCATTGCTTGATATCTTACGAATGCGAAGCGGAGAAAAGGAGGAAAGCTATGAAGAGGGAATACGTTTGTTAAGGTATCAAATAAATTGAATTTAGTATTGATTTGTTTCAATGGTGGAGGGCCTATCTACATCATCAACTAACTTTATGGGAATATATACAAAAGAAGAAACCCATCTGTGTCATTTTCTTGTTGAAGCTAACTATCTTTTCTGACTTTAGGAAGGGGGGGGGGGCGGGACCGAGGAAGTCAAGTGAACAGTGGGGCATCCACTTTGGGCCCTTGGTCACTGTCCCTTGTGCCATTTGTTCCTAATATCAATATCAAGATGTAGGAGAGTTTCCAGTATTGCTTTTCAAGCCTCCCGTTGGGCCTTCTGGCTTCTGCAATGTTTCAGCTGTTGTCAGTTGCGGTCTTCAGTGGAAGACTTGATTCTTTTTCTTTGAAAATTTATGAACCCATCCTGTTTCTTGAAAACTAAGCCGCCTCTGATTCCCCAAACATTGCAATCCTATCACTGCTTTTATTGTCGACATCCTGTGCATATACTTTCTTGCCTTGATCAACCTGATCCACCGTAATCATCATGGCGGCTGCGCCGAGCAAGGCGAACAGGGCAGCCAGGCTTAAAACCCCGGAACTTATGTACACTCCATCTCTAACTAGGTAGCATTCACCGTCCAACCATCCTTCTCCGTAGGGTTGTGTTCGGCTCATACTCATGGCCGCACTTAATAAGAAGACTGCAACTCCAAAGCTGATCCTGCAAATTTGATAGATTCGAAGCTTTTTAACCTTTACGTATTCTTTTTTAATTCCAAGACCATGTTTCTGCTTTCATTATTTATTAGTATTAGCAACGTCAAAATGTTATCCCATTTTTTAATAAAATATAATTTTCCTAGGCGTTGAGATTTAAGAAACTGAGACATTCCAGCTGTCCATGTTCGTCATGCGTTTTCCCAACTAGTTGGTCGCCTCTCTGTCTCTCTCTTGAAAATCATCCTAGTTTCCGATCGGTAGCCAATCAGATTGACCCACATCGCTCTCTTTAGGAAAAAAGCTGAAAATCCGTGAAACTGGGCTTTCTGGAATTATGGTTATTAGTGACCAGAAATTCTGGCAATGAACGGAGCAGGGAGAAAACGTTTTCATCAATCTATGATTTTGGTTTGTACTTCAATTCATAGGTAAATGATACTCTGTGCGACCTAAACTATGGGTCCACAATACAATTCTAGAAGCAGTACTGAGCAGCCCAATTTGTCTGTGTTAACGTGGCAATGGATGACTGATTAACTGGTTGCATCAATAGAGACATGCAAGAGGTGGATCACCTACCAGGAAATAGCCAGGAGAATTGCAGTAAGAAACGGTTTCTTAGCCTTTCTCGCCTTTCCTCTCCACCAGCAATTCGCCCAGATTGCTACGTTGCCCATGATTTGAGCGATTGAGAGACAGATCAGTGCTGCAACTTCTAATCCGAAGGCATGACTGGCAGGCAAGAAGCACAGCTTTCCATCCAACTTGAGATCACCCTTCTGCAAGAACAAGAGAGTCGTTTTAGAAAACAAACAAATTAAAAACTCATGTATTAGTTGCAATGAACGAAATACCAACGTACCTTGGGTCTCTTAGCCTCTGCAACAAGACAAGAGGCGAAGGAGACAAGGCCGAGGGAGACAATGGCAGAGAAGATCAACATGAAACCAACTCGATGTTTTCCCATGGCTTGAAAGGACAAGAGAATTCAAGTGGAGGCAAGAAGAAGGAAGGAGGAGGCTTGGGGCTTACTCAAGGGATAGAAAGACGAAAAGAGCTGTAGGTGGCGATCCTCCTCTTTCTGTCCCTTGGTTTTCTTCCTTAGCGGTGGTTGAACTTTTCTTCCGAACAATTCTTTCATTGCTTCGAAGGAGAGATATCATGTCCCCAAAGTCCTAACTCTATTTACTCTTTGATGTAGTTGTAGATTCTATGGGAAGCTTTTCGATCTCTTTCTTTTTCAATGACGTGCAGGTGCAGGTGGTCAACAACCGTCCCAAGGGTAAGTTTGCAGTCTATTTTTTGACAATTCAAAACGATAAAATCACGACGAGTTCATAATATGCTTTAGTTGACTACAGATTTGATACTTGGTTTTTATTGTAGATAATTATTTAATGGTTAATAGCATCAGGCTTTTTCCGGGGAGAATTGTATGTATATTGCAGTGCTTTTCGGTGGTGCAAGTTGGATATGTACTTGGAGTGGTGGACTTTGTCTCAAAGTGCGTTGGTTTCTATTATTTTAAGAAAAGGACGATACATATTTTTTGAAGGGAATTCATTTGGAACTGGCTCTTCCAGCCTGCTGAGCTTTGAAGTTTCTTCTTAGAAATTTCCTTGCTTGAGCAGTTTTTGTTTCGATTAAAGTAATCCATGGCATCTGATGCTGAACTGATGAAGCCCTATGGCCTTGCAGCTGTAGCTAGATGCTTGGCCTGCCAGTGTGTGTGGCACAATCCAACCTTGCTCCCACCCACCACCCTGAATGGGAGAAAGAATGATTCCATGTTTGCTAATGCCCACTTTCTTTTCGTGCATTCTGACTATGTTAGTTGACCGTTTTCTTCATGGACAGATAAAAGTCTTTATCTGATAAAATTTGAGAATCTAATAATATTGTAAAGCCTATGGAACAATCACCTACGGTATCACTAGATGATGTATACAAATAGTTAACTAGGTTTAAAGTTCAAGCACATAAATTGTATGCGTTTTGGACTCCCACCCACATTGCTGACCTTTGAGGTAGAATTTGATTTTTCCCTTCTTTACAATCTTGTGAATTACGGAAGCCCATGTTTTAAAACCCATTGCATGTTAGATCTTGAGTTGGGTTAGCTCCAAATTTAGCCTTGGGCTGAGAGACATACCTTCGAAACTCAATCCACGTTTTAGGATCTTATCTTATGCTAGGAAAGGTTGAAGCTAAGTAGTATTATTCTTTGTCAGAACGTGCTCAGGTGCATGGTTGGATTCATGCATGATATGTGTGTCTTATCATGTGCACAATATGTCCAGCAATAAACTAGTCAAGGAGTAGAAGGAGGCACTCAACTTTTTATTGTACAGTTTAATCAACTAAGACTATAGCATTAAACACGCAAAAAGGAAACACCATTAGCATCTGCCAGCAGCTGTAACTTGAGCCTCCGTGAGGAAGATCCTCAAGAAATATAGTCAGGCCATTCGCAGCGCACTTGGCCAAAATTTGCGAGCTAGTTGGCAGACGATCACCTTCTTTATATATATATATATATATATGCCGCACTGCCTTAAGCCCTTAACCCAATCCTGAAACCCCTTTCAACAACTTCAAGCACCCAAGCTTAATTTTCTTCAATGTGGGAAGATTGGTGTATACAAGAGTTGAAGATTGAGACAGCCGATTTAGTTTTTACTTTTCTTCCTCTTCAAAACGTCAAGAACGGACTGTGCAGTACAGTAAGCAATAGCTTGAATAGTTACCATTGGATTGACACCTAAAGCCGTCGGAAAAACACTTGAATCTGCAACAAAAAGTCCTTCTACCTCCCATGTTTCCCCCATCTGGCTCACCACTGATTGCTTTGGACCAATCCCCATGCGGCAGCTACCCATCTGATGAGCTGAACATATTTGTGTATTTAAGTCTCTTAATGGCCTCGAACTCTCGTCCTTGACAAACCTCTCGAACTCATGTGAGCGTGCTTGCTTCACATTTATGCTCTTCCCCTTACAGTGATGTGTCCCAATCTCTTCAGCTCCAGCTGCTGCCAGTATTCTTAAAATTTTATCTAATCCTTTCTTCAGATTCTCTTCATCGGTGGCTTCCATCTTATAACCAATTGAATTTGGTGAATATACGTGTCCTGACCCTTTATCCCTTGCCAATGCAAATATGTGAGCTGTCCTAGAGAACCTAAGCATTCTCCTTTTCATGTCTGCACCAGAAAGCCAGGGCATTAATGCTGAGAACATGCCAGGGTGCAATGCTGGTGTCTGTAGTACTGCTCCATATCCAGACTTGTCCATATTGGCAACAACTGCAGACATTGCTGTCATAATTCCTCCTTCATAGCTCTTCTTCTCTTTCTCTGGCCAACCACTGGACAAAGGCGCATCTGGAAAATATCCCCAGGCCATTGCCACTGGATGGAGATGCAAGTTTTTCCCAATGTTAGCATTCTTCAAACCACTTCTTTTCAACAAAGGAGGAGTACTGAGAGCCCCGCAAGCAACAATGGTCACCTTAGACTCCACAATGCAGATGTCTTTTGCCCCTACATATTCCAACTGAAAAGCAACCCCAGTTGCTCTATTTCGGCCTCTCCCTTTCCTTCTTTTGTGTAAAACTTTAATGGCCTCACATCCCGGAAGAATTACACCATTTCCTGAATTTACCAAGTCCACTAGCCACGTCTCTGAAGTACCCTTCTTTCTTCCATCTTTGCAGCCCATACAGCACCAACCACAGTAATGATCAGGCGGTGAATTTCTTGGAATGTCATTTACGGGATACCCTAATTCTTCACACCCTTTTCTCAAAACTGCATTGTTGAATCCTTCTTCAACAATTTCAGACTGAACTCCCATTTTCTCGCATACCACGTCCATGGCTTCTTTGTACAATTTGCTGTCAAATAACTCCAGCTTACAGCGGTCACACCATTCGTTGATCACATGCTGTGGGGTTTTAATTGAAGCTGACCAATTGATTGTAGAGCCTCCACCAACAGTAGAGCCTGCAAGTATCACAACTCCCATGTCATCAGTTGCCAACATACCACCAGACAAGTACATTTGATCCATACTTGGCCCTTCAAGAAGTGAAAGATTGCTCCTGGCGAAGTAGCTTCCTTTCTCTAAAACAAGCACTTTGTAACCAGCCTTGGCAAGAACACCAGCAACCACACCGCCTCCCGAGCCGGAACCAACTATTACTGCATCACATTTGATGGTTAAAGAAGGATGAGATAAGTTGGGTGGATTAATCTTCTTAGGACGAACCGAAACCGGGAACCCAAATCGTAGTAGATTATCTACGACAACGTGTCGTGGGTGTTTTATGTTGATAAGACCTCTACAGAGGGGACCCAAACGCTCTTCTTTCTCACCATCTTCCTTGCATTCTTGTTCCTTACAGATGAAGTTTCCATAACCATTTTGTTTTGACGTCTTCAATCGACTGGCTTGAGGTTTGAACTCTGGGTCTGGTCCGCAGTAGCCTATCGCTTTCCATGACAAGTTTTGATTCTTCTCATCTACCTGCATGCTTGCTATTAGCAATAGTATTCCATGCAATTTAAAATATCGTTGTCTTTACTGATCTCTGGTTAGCTGATCATCTAATTAATGAATGTTGCGTTGGTTTATAGTTTTTGGTCATTTTCTCTTTGTACAGTAGTGATTGCAGCAGCCAGCAGGCATTAATTATTTCTTGCAAACCGAATTAATAACTAGTTGAATGAACTACTAGGCCTATTATTGCGACAACCACCACTCAGTGCCGATCAGCACCAGAGTAGTTGCACTGACCATTAATTATGATGCAAAGTCGAGGTACTTGCTTTAATTTGTCAATGGCTTAGGGACCTGTTTTCCAATGCATTTCATTGAACCTCAAGAAATACCTATATACTTTTTTAAGCCGACAAAAAAAAATGTGAAAGATTTTAAAAGATATTGATATTTTGAACAATGAATTGAATTAGATTTAATTGATAAATGCAAGAAAAAATTGTAAGAAACAACCCTAAATTCATTTTAAAAATAACTGTCAATATAAATTTAATTCATTTTAGCCAATTTTAATCTTGAGATGATAAAAATACTCTTAAAACTATTTCAAATAAATTAAATACTCTCAAATTTTCTCTCTCGCCATTCATTTGCTTTGCCTCTCATTCTGCTGTGCTCTCCATTCTTCTCTCTCGTCATCCAACTTTTTTTAATTCTACCACCATCACTATCTCTCTGTTTATCTCTCGTCATCTTGTCATTGATTTACATACCAAAGAGCATGACACGGAAGATAACAACATATTCTTGAGTTTATTGATTTATATTCATAAAACTCTATCTCTATCTATTTCTCGCCATCTCATGATCGATTTACAGATCAAAAAGAATAACATAATGAGTAACATCGGATTCTTGGGTTAATGAATGTTAAGCCTTTTCAGTGATTCAAGGCATGAATTACTTTGTTACATGCTAATGCATTTTCTATCAAACTTGAATCATTAAAAATACTTAACACCCATAAACCCAAGAAGACGTTGTTACTTACGATGTCATACTTTTTGGTTTATAAATTGATGATGAAATGGCAAAAGATAGGCAAAGAGAGGGTTTTGTGAATGTAAATCAATAAACCCAATAATATGTTGTTACCATCCATGTCATGTTATTTGATTATATGACGAGATAACGAGAGATAAACAGAAAAATAGTGATGGTGATAAAATTAGAAAAAATTAGATGACGAGAAAGAAAAATAAGAAGTACAATAGAATAGGTAGCAAAGCAGATAAATAATGGGAGAGAAAATTTGAGAGTACTTAAATATGAAAAGGTTTATTAAGAATAATTTTGTTTAAAAATTTCTCCTTTGGATTAAAAACAGTTAAAATTAAAAAAAAAATATTTTTGAGCAGACCAATCCAAAGAAAGTTCCTTAATCAGCGAGACAATCACGAAGTTAGTGTAAAAAAAAAAACAGAGGATTCTTACCTGGGAGAAGAAGACTAGCAGGGTGAGAAGCTTCGTGGACTTGAAGAGCATTCTGAGGTGATAGAAAAAACTAAGAGACCATGAAAGCAGAATTTCTTCCCTTTTCTGTTGAGACAACTGAGAGAAAGTATGGAAGAAGGGGAAATTGGTCGAAAGGCTTCTTGGTCCGCAGAGTATGAAGGTTCCCAACCAAGTTGACAACAGCCACAGTGCTAACCTTATCATCCATTTCTTGGGATGTTCCATCCTCTCGCTCAGCAACCCTCCTACCTGTGTATAAAAATATATATATATATATATATATATATATATGCAGCTCATCAAGCATGTGTAGAAATATTCATAGACTAAATAATTAACTTGCTTTGAAAAAGTTGGTAATTGTCAGTTTTTATAATCTGAAATAATTTTTTATTTGAAGAACGATTAAATTATAGTTGATACCCCTTTTTTTAATCAAATATTATAACTTTTGGTTTCGGGGTTTGAACTGAAACTCTGAAAGTAAAGAAGAGAGGAATAGGACAAGGTTATTCAACAAATCATTAATTAGTTATGAAGTTTAAAGGGTGATTTTGATGATTATTCTGCAAAGGAGATGAAGGTATTGCACACTGCATGCAGCATATATAGCAATAAATTAATTTAAGATGCAGCGTAAAAGCACAAGGATTTGTGAGGAAGAAAGTTCCTACACGCTCTGGAGTTGCAGCCATGGAAGCTGAAGACTGATAAAACGTTGCAACTGCATCAGCATCAGCGGCAGAGACGTGGAGGGATGGAAGGAAGGCATCGCAGATGGCAGTGAGGGACTCCATTTCGCGAGAGGAGATGGAGTTGACGTAACAGTTGCCGTACTGCCTCTCCTCTTCCCATAGGGGGAGTTCCTCTGTGTCAATGCCGGTACTCAACTCAATCACCGTCGTCTGCCCCCCTCGCCTACCGACACCATTTTCCTCCATGCTTTAATTAAGATAAAAATTAGTGTATAAAAGATGGATTAATTATGATCTGAACAAAAAAGCTTAACGTCCTATATATATATATATATAATAACATGCCTTGAGATTAAAAAAACCCAAGATTTTTATTAAAAAAAAAAGAATTGATGAGAGGGAGAGAGAGAAGAGGTGCTGGAGATAAGAACCAAATTGATTATCACGGTAACAGGCTAATAGCGCACCAGTCAACCACATTGGCTGCCCAATAAAATCCTTTGACTTTGATGTCATTTTTACATAGTAATGTTTCTATCATTCAGGCTTGGGATTTAAAATTTAAAATTTAAGGTCTAATCATATATATATATATATATATAATTATTAATAGACAGTCAACAAGAGCAGATAATTTGTATTCTTCCACCGCTCCTCCGTCTTAACTCAATGCAACTGCCACCAATATTAAATTAATCACGCTCTTCCTTTTACTATTTAGTTTATTTTTCTATAACAAACCAAGTTGTCTAATTTGTTTAATTCAATGAAACAGCCCCAGTTCCAGGATGACACAAGGAAATAGAAAAAACAAAAAAATTCAGTCAATAATCACCCAGCTTTCACAGTATGTATAGTAATTTTTTTTTTATGTCTTGAACCATTTTTATTTTATTAAATCAAAAAAATATATTAAACATCACAAAAGATCCGCCTACATAAAACAAAGTTGTGTTGGATAATTAATAATTAACTCGTACAATAAACGTGTTGACTAGATAATAGGTGCATGGTGATATCAATAGGCAATATATAGCTGCCTTAAACAACAAAAGGAGGGGAGGATTTGTCTTTAAATATTTCATCAAGTTGAATTCTACGGCTAGCGATTACTCTCAAGGAAAACTTATCTAAATGCTTGCATGATCAAAACGACTTTCTCTGCTATTAAACATGATATTGTATCGCAGCTACAGCTAGCGTACATGCTTCTGTGTTTCAAATGTTAGCTTGCATGATTACGACAAAACAACTTGTAGTTTTCAGCCAGTAGGAAACTACCAGTGTTTCTGGATAGATAGGTGAGGTGATAGCCTGACAGCAAACAAATTGATAAATACTCTATGGACTTTAGAGTCAATAGTTAATAAAGACTATATGGACTTTAGAGCTAATAATTTCTTGTTTTTAAGGAGAGAAAAAAAAAACCTAGTAGAAATAGAAAATCTTTTAGAGGACATTAGAATTATTTATATCAGCAACATGTTTGAATTCTTGGGAAGTTGGACACCTACAAGTTACTTACATAACCCCTAATTCATAGATATATATATATATGTTGATGTTTGTCCCAATTGCAAAATTAATTACAATTCTTTTATTCAAATTAGAAAGATAATCTTCTATATATCTAAGGTTAATTTTAGTAATTTTTAAATCAAATAATTATATAAAATTTATCGATTTATACCGATGACAATAGCATAATAAAGCGAACGGTAGTGGTACATTTATATCATCTACCTCGTATAGGAATACCTACAGTACAATCCATTGCATCCACCTTCATTGTTGGGATCCAACATTAATTAAATGGTTAAAAGGAATTAACCAAACCCCAGGCCATAGCCTGCAGCGAAAGGACAGCCCCTAATGTAATGAGATTACCCTTTCAACAACTTTAGAATCAGAAAGGTAGATGGACTCTTAATTAAAAGCTATAAGCTAGCATGCATGCATATATACATATATATATATATATATATAGCTTTTCATGAAGAACATAATTCAATAATTAATAAAATTGTTACAAGAACAAGAGCATAATGCATTGTCAACAAAATGGTGGAAAAAAAAATAGCACATAATTCATAGGCATTACTCTCACGAACAAAAAATAAAATAAAAATAAAAAGAAAAAAATGAGAACACAGTATACAAACCTCAATCAATTAAAAATTTTGAAAGAAAAATCAATAAATAAACATGTAAAATAAATGGAGAATGAACAAGGGTTAGTGAAATTAAATGAAAATGAATGGAGTACCTGAGTCTGATTGCGTTCATCATGCCCAATCATCAAAAGGACTCTTTGGGACATATTTAGTCCTGCTAAATAATGACTTGTCCGTCATTCTCAATGACGGGCCAATCTTTGCAAGGCATCTTTGCTGGCAAACATTGGAGCTTCGGACAGTCCAAGATAACCAATGTGCAAAGAGAACTGAGGTGTTGAAGGCCCTTGTAGTCCAAAAACGTAAGGTTAGGAATTAGATGGTCTATATATGTCAAGACCAGTAAGAGTAGAGGGCGGCATATGTTCATCTGGTAAAAGACTCTATCTCCTCTGCATCATAGATTCGATCGGAAGGTTGCAAGTGAAGGGAGTGTTTCCAAACCCCAATCTTTCCTGCCCGCAATTAGCTTTTCACTTCTTTGAATTGTAATATCTTTTAATTTGGAGGGCAAACCTTCCTTTGGAAATGACTCGATTTCTGGACAACTGACTACTGCCAAAATCTCCAGGGATGGAAAGAGGGATTGCATTTGCTCATGCAATGACTTTAAATTTTTGCAATCGATAAGTCCAAGTGATGTCAAATCGGTGACAGATAATCCCTCTTCGGGAAAAGATATAAAATCGACTTCAAGAATTCGCATGAGCTGATACCAAGAAGATTTAGCTGAAGGAATGATCCTATAGGGAAAGATTCTAGTAGATGATCGCTGTTGCCACTTATGAATAAGCATTCAAGGGATACAAGAGGATTTTGGAATTATCCTACACATTACAGTTATCGATGCTCAAATACTTGAGCATAGTAGGTAGACTACCTTCAGGAAGAGACCTGAGACCATAACAATTCCATATTACCAACTTTTCAAGATGAGTGCAGTGTCGCTCCATCAGCTCCAATATGGAATCATTGATATTCAATTTGTAAATTTGCAACTGTCGAAGCCCACAGGGCAATGGCTCCAATAGCAATGCATCACATTGGTTTAAGTCAAGTTCAGACATGCTTGGTGCCATTGGAAGCAAGCCTCCAAGCTTCCCACATCTCTCAATCTTAAGTTTCGTTAAACAAGGGAGGTGTTCGGGCAAAGACTTGGTTATCTTGTGACAATCTTCCATGTATAACTCTTAGGGAAGACAAAAAGCTCCGTCTTTCAAACAAAACCGTTCTTCCCACTCTGGCATATCCTCGAACCTTAGAATTTCCAGCAATCCAAATGGTTTACTCGAAGCAGCACCGTGCCCATAGAACTCATCACCCACTGTTACTACTTCAGCAAACCCTTTAATGGAGAGAGATTTCAAAGATGATAATTGCCCAAGCGGTGGCAAGAACAAGCAAAATTTACAACCACTTAGTTGCAAAGATACTAGATTCGAGAAGGAAAAATGCCCCACCCATTCAGAAAATCTTGTATCTCTATAAAACTCAATAGCAAGATGCTCCAAGTTTGTGTGAGGCTCCAATTGTTCAGGTATTAGAATCATCATTAGTCTGATAATACTTACTCCATATCAACTCCAACTCCTTAAGGTTGATCTTCTCCTTCAAATCGGCATCTTTGACATCCCTATGGCAAACAACATTTTTTAAATTTGAAATGTGAATTCTTCCACGTAGATTCTTGAGCTTTCCCAACTCACTAATGCTTGGACCATTTTGCTCACCAAAAACAAGATCTGTTAATACTCGAAGATCTTTCAATTTACCCATTCCTGGCGGCATCCTTACTAACTTTGTGTGCCTTGTATCAAGATGATGCATGTTGATCAATCTTCCCATGTCTTCAAGCACCTCAACAATCTTTTTGCACTCAAATAAGAGTAATGTTTGCAAATTATACAATGTAGTCAAAAAGTTCTCTAATCTTTCAATTGAAGTTACAGATAGATCTAAATAACGTAGCTATTTTAATTTTTTAATTTCTTTTGATAACTCATTAATATTATAATAATAAGTTAAAAAAAGCACTCGTAAAGATCTAAATTTTACGATCGGATCATCCATTATCACATTAGTAACATAATAATGTCATGACCATGACTTTAAAGTTAAGAATATATATATGCAAACTTTTTACTTCAAGTAAAACTTCAAATATTTTAAGTACGTTGTATTCCTCTTACACATTGAATAAATAACGAGTCTTTAGTTATTTTACATAAAAGTCTATCACCACCGTCCAATCTACAAATGAATTCTTCAGATACAAATTTTTTTAAGTCACTAATTAAATCATGAATGATAAAATAAGACTTATTCCCACTTAATTGTTGAAAAAATGACCTAGATGTTAAATCTTTGAAATACTCAAGACCCCGATCCTCTGTGCTTGTAACTTTCTCCCTAATTAAGAAACTGTAGATGCCCAATTTTGGTTAACTATTATTTTATTGTTTATAGGAAAAATACATCAGGGGTGTTCCATGGAAGCACCCAGGGGTGTTCCAAGCAGCGAAGCGCCCAGGGTGTTCCAAGGGAAGCGCCCAGGGGTGTTCCAAGCAGGGAAGCGCCCAGGGTGTTCCAAGGGAAGCGCCCAGGGGTGTTCCATGAAAGCGCCCAGGGGTGTTCCAAGCAGGGAAGCGCCCAGGGTGTTCCAAGGGAAGCGCCCAGGGGTGTTCCATGGAAGCGCCCTGGGGTGTTCCAAGGGAAGCGCCCAGGGGTGTTCCATGGAAGCGCCCTGGGGTGTTCCAAGCAGGGAAGCACCCAGGGTGTTCCACGGGAAGCGCCCAGGGGTGTTCCAAGCAGGGAAGCGCCCAGGGGTGTTCCAAGCAGGGAAGCACTCAGGGTGTTCCAAGAGAAACGCCCAGGGGTGTTCCAAGCAAAGAAGCGCCCAAGGGTGTTCCACGCATGGAAGCGCCTAAGGTGTTCCAAGCTGGGAAGCGCCTAAGGTGTTCCATGCAGGGAAGCGCCTAAGGGTGTTCTACGACGTTAGTGACAGGGAAGCACCCAATAGCGTTACAAGCGCAGAAACGCTCAAGAACAAGCATGGAACAACTATTTATACGGGGAAGTGAAAGTAACTCAGAATAAGTGGCAGGGTTCATGAGTTACCTTCACGTTTGGGATGTTCTAGAGAGTTTGGCTTGGTGGCTCAGATATGGAGATAGTTAGGAGGAGTTCCTCTTAACCTTTCCCTGAAGTACATGTGCTTTACCCCTTTATCCTTCTTTACTTCTTAAATAACTACTATTAAATGCCACTACTCCATTTATCCACAATCTACGCCCATTATCAATTACATGGTCAAACCGTTACTCAACTGTCCTTCTATAACAAGCACGTTCTCCCATGATTGAACGTGCTTTCCTAACAACTCCTAAGAAATCGTTCTTACTCAGTATAAATATGAGAGTCTGAGAAGTAAGACGGGAGATTAGACCGGAAGCAAAAAGACTACTTTAAAAAGCTCTCTCAAAATTCCTCCAAAATATTCTTTCTCTTCAATCTTTCCCATTCACCGTGATCTGCCGCTTCTTCCACCTTTTCTCATCTTTCACCACCTGCCACCAAAAGCACTTACGCTTCAAGGACTGCTCCAATCTTCCTCTCTGCCGCCTCTAGTGCATCCTAGTTCACTCATTGCAACACGTCCTCGCTCCCTAATCAAAAGAACCCTCTACAGAAACAAATAGGGATATGAATTAAAATCATCAATTTGCATTTGCAAGACATGGCGACTGGGCTTTTCGCCTATATAAAGCTAGTTGCAAAGATTATGTCATGTAAAGTATTTTATGCACATGTCACCTTCACCATGCATGTCATCCTATGGGATTTAAGAAAGCTTGATTGCAAAATTCACAATTTCAGCCTACACATGCATGCAGTGCAGGTAGGCGATGGCGACCTTGTCTGTCAACGCGTTAACCCCCATGCATGCATACTAAGAATGAATTGTGTTTCTCCCTCTCCTACATCAGATTTCATTGAATAGATAATATATTCAAATTTTAGGATATTTTAGCAAGTTGTAATGATATTTGATTTTAATTATAAATTTAGATAAACTTAACTTAAGCTTCCTATAAAAAATAATTAAGACATATGTGTAACTATTAGCCCAAGGCGAGCGCAAAGGTCTCAGCAAGCGTGGCTACAATGGGCTTTCCAGAATGCCCATTGCCCACCCAATAACCAAATCTTAGTGGAATTGGACTCAGCTAGGGTGACCCAAGCCCATTACAAACTAGTACTGATAATAAGTTAATCGAAGTCCAAAGCAAAGACCATCTCACTTGTTAATATTAATTATTCGAATAATACCATCTCTTTTGCCAACATAATTTTTCAAAATTATTTTACTTGTTATTCTATAATTAAAGGTGTTTTTTTCACATTTTTAAATAAAAAATATGAATATCTGAATAATGTGGATTAATATTTCTTCAGCATGGGTTTAAATTTCTTTCTTTTTGGTACAAAAAGAAAAAGAAAAAGAAAACAAAACCAAGACTCCAACTTAAGGTTTCTGCCATAAGATTGCAGCCTGTTACACTTAAGTCAAGCTCAAAGTAACCACACCAACTGCTTAAACTTTAAACATACAAGAAAGGAATATCAAAATATCAAATGGAAACTGATAGTCGGACTTGTTGGTGGGGACTGGGGCGTACCACTTCGTAATAAACAATGCAAAGATGGCCTAAGGGATAGATTTTTCATTGCCAGCATTAGACTTATGGGCCAATAAGTTGTAGCCTATCGGCATATTATTTTATACACCTAGAGCTAATGTCAGAGAGAAGGACGGTGGCGCACTAGCTGGAGTTTTTAATTTGGGGAAAAATCTGTGGTTTCTTTTGTCATCGAGATCAGAGCGAAGGAGCTAGGGCAATTAAACTGGATGTTGTCATATATGTATATCCAAACTCAAACAAAGCCTTTAAATTAAGAATTAAGTTCTTGACATTTGAGCATTTGATTATTAATTCGTACATTATTTTTTATTTAAAGTGTAAGATTTAAATTCTTCCTCCTCCAATTATAAAAAAAAAATTAAATTCTTACTGTATATCTAAATTTAGAATAAAATATATTATTATTTTTAACTTTTTACCATAATTATATACAGGTCTGTTAGTTTTAAAAATTAACAATTTATCTCAAACTTGTAAACAACGTTAATGTCT
This sequence comes from Theobroma grandiflorum, assembly GCA_036013995.1. Classification (NCBI taxonomy): domain Eukaryota; kingdom Viridiplantae; phylum Streptophyta; class Magnoliopsida; order Malvales; family Malvaceae; genus Theobroma; species Theobroma grandiflorum. Next base: position 295,167 of record CP142131.1, on the reverse strand, counting down.
AAACATGAAATGTCTAAAATATTTTTTTATTTTTAACTTTTTTCCTTTTTCTCAAGTCTACCAGTGAGATTAGATCTAACCGTGAAATACTAGATTCGATCAGATCTGCCCAATGAAATGTGGGATCTGATCATACATCTTAGGTCTCGAGCTTCTCTTGGGAGCACCAAATCTGATACTCCCCTGATTGTGCTCCCCAAAGGAGCATGGCTGGCTGCAAGATGGTTGAGTTGGGAGTGTTTTTTTTATTTTTTGAAAAGAGAAAAAATGTAAAAATAAAAAATATAATTTCATAGTAGTAATTTTTAAAAAAAATAAAAAGTAAAATTATTTTAAAAATATTACCACGTCATCAAATTAATAAAAATATTAATATTTAACTAATGGTAGGACTTATTTGTCTAGTAAAAATATGTTTTTGAATAGACTGTTCATTTTGAATATTAATGAACATACATATAATTATGGTAAAAAGTTGAAGACTTAAGTGGATTTTACCTCTAAATTTAACATCTTTGTTTGTTTCTTGTCAAGTAATGAACATTGAGTTGTACTTGAAATTACTTAGTAAAAAACTGATAATAATGAACACACACACACACCCCTTTTATTGCACCACATCGAAGTCATGACATTCATATATATATGATCTCAAAAAAAGAAAGAAAAACAGAAAACGAAATGCCTAATAAAGCACATGGCAGCTGGGATGCTGCAACTCTCTTACTCTCTTCATCAGCCATCTCCAAGATGAAATAGAAACACAACTAGCTACTCTAAGAAGAAAAACCTTGAAAAGCCATGCTCAAAAACTCAAAATAAACTAAGGGCAAAAACAATCTACAAATAAAAAGGCTACATATTTTATATATATATATATATATATATATATTATGCGTACGTGCAGATGCCTTGGGAGTAGAGATTTCGCAATGAGCCAAACGAAAAGGTGCTAATTAAATGGAAAATCATAACTTTAGCACGAGACTGCAGAAAGCAGTACTTCTGATGGAAGTTTCCTTTACTCTGGGGGTTCTCTCAAACATTTTATCACTCTGTCACACTCTCAGCAACTAGAAATTAAACCTACCAATAGAAAATGAGAGAGATTTGAGATCATTCTCAAGGAGCACTTGGTGGGTCGGTGTGGCCAACACCAGGGCTATGACCAGGACTTGTTGGCCGAAAAGCGTCTGCCTCAATCATTTTATAACGATTTATAGTAAACCTGCCAAGATTATTCGAAGGAGGACTTGGCTTGCTCAAAGAATCTTTTGGGATAGACGGCGCACGAAACACTAGTGACCGTGATGCTGATATCAGGTGAAAATGCTGCTGTAAAAGTAGAAACATAAAAAAAGAAAGCATGAAAGGTCTGTATGCCATGAAGGGTTGACGAGGAAAGAGGGCTTTTTCAACTAGTCAATGAAGAAATAGTAGGAAGAGAAACAAGAGAGAGAGCTTCTATAAGTAAGCTTCGATGGGAAGAAAAACAGGAGAGAGCTTCTATAACCAAGCTTCAATTATCAGGAACAACCTACACCGATTGAGGTTTGCGGCACCCTAAGAGTGCTTTTTTTATCAGGAACAACCTACACCGATTGAGGTTTGCGGCACCCTAAGAGTGCTTTTTAAGACGATTGTACGGTCCCACTAGCAGCTTTATTACCCTTCAACATGGCCATAAATAAGAGTTTGATGCACATACCAGTGTCTGTTTGATATTGATGTAATGTAGACGAAAGCGAATTGCAAGGCATGCGAATAATTTCCATAAATGGAAAGCTTGGCATTTCTTTTCACATTTGAATTCAATTGAACTTTCTCTCAGCCGCACATTGAATAGCTTATACAATTTTTAAGGAGGGCATGGAGTTTGATTAGACAACACCATATACACTTGGCTCAACATTTCTGTTTTATTTAGTATATGTTGAGAGGGACCGAAATCTGCAACATTAACGTACATCTTGGTAAGGTTTTAAAAGCAAATAATGCTTCTTCCACTAAGTTTATCACTTATTACTTAAAATGATGTCTTTGTTCTTTTCTCGTTCTTAATATAAATTTTGTGTTTGTTTTTATATTTTTCTCTCTCTAGGTTTAATAATGCAAATTGCTCATTCCTCCTTATCACTTAATGTGCTTGAAGAGGAAAAGCCAGGTTTAATGCAAAGCTCACTTCCTCCTTTAGCTAGAAGAGATCAGGGTGGCCAGATTTTATACCCTTCAACCTTTGACAATGCATGATTGGGTTGAAAGTACCGTCACTTAGTTGATGATATGAAGAGAGTAGTAGAGGCATACATTTCTCTTTATGTGAGTTTATGTGCGCCATTCTTTTTCCCTGTTTAATATACAAAATCCTTAACCCTCCTTTGCAAGAAATTAAGCAAACTCCACGAGTTAAAGCATACGTGCATATGTATCAGAGAAATTAGAGAGAGAACAAGATTAACTGATCAAACCAAGGGAATAAGTAAGACACTTGTATAACTATTTCCTGATAAAGATTTAAAAGGTTACTTCCAGCCTCTAGGGCTCTGCTATATATGTAGGAAAATTCATGTACCAAATTAATTGAAAAAAAAAAAAGAAAATACAAACCTGTAAAAATCAATACTAATAACACTCCTTGTAAAAAGGGTTCTTAAACGTAGGTGTTAATGCTTCAAACATTTTCTGTAAACATATCCCATGTGCTCTCAACAGTTGAATGAAGCCATTCAAATGTAAATATATACACACACACATATGATAAGAATTAAAAAAAAAACTGACATAATTAGATTTTATCATACTGCATTTGCTCTAATATAATAAGATTTTGCAACACCCAAACATTTGACTCTTTGCTATTAAAAAACAGAACTCAAATTTTCCTTACCTTAATTAAAAAAAAAAATTGCAGTCTCCATTGTCACAGCGGAATAGGTTACTGGTAATAATATATAATTAAAAAAAAAGCTGATGCGACTTTGAACAGGTATCCATCACCATCAGTCCGATCCCTATCTTTTTTTTTTGTTTAAGGAAATCCTAACCTTAAAAACCATAAGGTAGTGCGTAGGGTGATTCATAGCTAAGCCTACGGCTACCCGCACGTTTGGAAAGGAGCCTCTCCTCCTCTAGCCTTTTCTAGGCCCGACCAGCCACATGCAGGAACCTTGTAAGCCAAGTGCCATGTGTTGCTGTTCAGTGACCTCCACCTCCATTTGCATCATAAAATTAAGGAAACGGTAAAGTACGAGATTTGTCATGAAGACTACTATTATAATATGACAACCACTTTTTCTTATGCTTTCATTACTATTTAAGTGCAGTTGCTCCTAAATTAAGAGATATTCCATTAGGATCTGTATTCTGTAAGCCATTGGTCCAAAAGTACCGCACCAAGTGCAAATGCAATATATGAAACCTTTCTTCTCTTTGTCCTCTTTCTTCCTTGGGAAGTTCAAAGATAGCCTTTAAAATAGAGATATGCAACGTATACTTTATAATTAAACACCTTACATTATCTGTCATAGGTTTGAATAGCTTTGCCTATAGAATATTTACAATTCAAGTTTGATTATAAATAAGAATTTTAAAATATTAAATTTTAGTTTTATTTTTTAATTTATATATTATTTATAATTAATTAAGTATTCTTAATATATATGATTTAAAATTTTAATTTATTAATTTAATCTTTCATTTTTTTTATTTCGGATTTGGGCTCAAGTTGGAGTTTTTGCTTGTATTAATAGTCTAGTTTAGGGTTCAAGGCTACAATAGGACAGAACAGGACATGTGATTCTTATCCCAAAAAGAAATTTGAATAACATTAATTAGTAGTCATAAGCATATTTATAGTAATTTAAAAAAAAAAAAAGTTTTCCATGATTAATCATGCTAGCATATATAGTTTTCATTAATTTGTGTCAATTTTATTTTTGGGTAAATAAAGAGGCCCGATCGAAATTCTTAGAATTCTTTTCTGACAGTTAAATTATGCTAGTTAAATAAACTATAAACTATTTGTTATCTGTGATCTAACTAGTTGGTTTTGGACAAACAAGTTATGTTAAATTATTCCTTGGCTAAAGGAATCATAATTAATTAATTAATTAATTAATCTCTTACTTTTGCGTCTGGTAGGGGTGCAGACTTTTTGCTTACTGATCATTGCTTGGATTCCATCATGTCTTTTCACTAGGCATTTTGTAAAGACTACCTGCCACTTGCTCTCGTAAGAAGGCGGAAATCTTACGATGCTTTGTTCCAGTACTCAGCGAAGGAGCTAAAGCATTTTTAAAAAAGGTCTAACAGAAACATACGTTAAATAGGTAGGAAGAGAATTTTATATATAATTTAATTATTATTTATTTTAAAAATATTAAATATATAATATATGTATTAATAATAATAATTGTGTCATTTACATATGATTAAATAAAATTATGAAAAGAGTTTTATTTACTTTTTATGTATAAAAGTGAAAGAGAAAATAATTTTTCAAATTCAAATGAATTATTTTTTTTTTGTGAGTTTTAACTTTTTTTTTATTTTGTATTTATTTTAAAATTATTAATTAATATATTAAGTTATTGAATTAAATTATTAAGATATAATATGTTATGATAAACTATTAGATTGGAATATTAAAATATAATATGTTATGATAGACTTAGATTTTTGTTAAAATTTAAAAAGTTTGGATTAGTCAACTTACTTTTATTTTTTTAAAAAAATTTAATAGGCTTAACATATTAGTTTAGAATTTATTTGTTAGGCTTAACTAGTACTATGCTAATCATAATAACTTTAATTTTATCAAACATTTGAATAATAAAACTAATTATTAAAAAAATTATTTTGAGAGTTATTAAAAATATATATAATAAATAAAATTGTATTGAAAGAAATATAATTATTTCATTTTATCAATTTGTATGTATATCTTTATTATTTAAAATTTACAATATATATGCTAAAATGCATTGATTATTCTGAATTAAAAATGATATATTGATAAAATTTTAAACAATAATGGAACACTGTAACTTATATTTAAGAATTATATAATAATTTATTTATTTTTAAATATTAAAATTATAAAAATAAAATTCACAAGACAGAAAAAACCGATGATAAGTAGAAGATGAAATCCATATATGATATAATAAACAAATATGATTGATAGCTCATAAAAATTTATGAAAAAAAATTTATAAAAATTTATAATATATGAATAAATAGAATAAAAAAATAATTATATAAATTAAAAAAAATTAAAAAAACATTTAAAATTGAGTCAAGTATATGAAATTAATTTGTTATTTTTTATTTATATTAATTATTTACAAAAAATTATTTTGAAGGAGTTATTAAGAAAACTTTTAAAAAATTTTTAAAATTGTGGCCCCCGGTCCTATAAGGAGGCTCTGCCCCTGCCAGTGCTGTTGGAGTGATCAAGTCTTCGCATTACAAGGTCGATGGTAATACAGAAATATGGTGATGACTCAGCCGCTGAGCTCGTATGTTGGCTTTGTCGTCTTTTTGTGCTTGAACATCAACTCATGTTTTTGGCAGAAAGGACAGTGAAGCAAACAAAGCCTTATCTGCAGATATTCCCACGTCAGACCTCTTGTCGATCATTGACTGAGCAATTTTTAGTTGTTGTTCTAGGTAGAGTCTTAGTGCGTTGACGCACGAGGACAGAGGACTGCCGGCCCACATCGGCGGACAGCCACAGTTGGGAGAGCACGACGTTCCATATATATATAATAAATATATTCACAATTTACTGGAACATCATAAGGTTGACGACTTAATATTTCTACCAAAATCATTATGATGGGTTCTTCAAGATTTCTCTGTTTTTTTTTTTTTTTAACTTTTCTTTTATGTCAACAACAGTGAATTTATGTTTGTCGACATTGATTTTGAGAGGAAACATACTAAAATTAGTACCATATTCAAAGAATATACTGGGAGATTTAAGTAAAGGCAGGAAATGGATCGTTTATTCTTTCTTTCTTTTTTGGGTGCGGGTGCGGCTTGATGCTATGTATAGTATAACAAGAGGTATAGGTAGGACCAATAATTATGTCAAGATCAATTAAATACTAGCCAAAGTCCTTGTATCTGTGAATCTCACCCGACCCTGTATCGTGATGATCATCTATGTTGTTACTTGTTAGCTGTACATGCTGGACATCCATCGACTAGGCCCAATTTTCTGAATATCCCAAGTATGAACCAAGGCTCTGCTCATACTGAAGGAGTTCTACCATGAATCCATCACCACTAAACTTTGTCATTGTTCCTTCCAATAGTTAACATTGAAAAGAGTTTAGGGTGATGTAACACTTGAATCAGACTTAGAATCTATTTTCCTGTTCTAGATTACTAGCAAAGTTGAAGGCAATTTCATACATAACATTGGAGTAAAATCAAGAAGCATCAGATATTTTTCTACATGATAGATCTAATAAATTACTATAAATTCAGTGTACACACCAATAATACCAACCGTCTGGTTGATTTTATATGTACATAAAGGCATCAAGATGCAGTTGTCTAAACTAGGATTCAGCCTGTTCTTAACGAAATGCAAAACTGTTTTCCTTTCACTATCCTAAAATGCCAGACCAAATCTAACCTCCAACCTCTCATCCCCTTCAAAATTACGCTTAAGACGACACCTTTTCATTATGTTAGATAGTTTAGAAATAATACATACAGACAGATACCACATAACAGGAACAAAACGTTGTTTCTAACATATATTTATATTTTAGTAGTCATGCTTTGCCTAACTAATATCTTTACAGCATTACCGAACTTTAAGAGTCATTAAGCTTAGATAGCAAAAACAGGCCACTTGAGGATAGAAAGACAGAAGCTGAGAAGCAAAGCAAATCCACAGGAGAGTATATAGCAGCTTTCTTGCACTTCTCAAAAAATCCTATTAGAAGAAGCATCACTATCACATGGCCAAGTTTAGTTTTCATTTCACTGACAGATTTTATTTCTAACCATCTCGGTCGTTCCTGGACGTAGAAAGAAAATGTGTGTGAGAATTAAAGGACAAATTTTAAATTATTTACATATTTCCATTTGATTTACTCTTAACTCTAGAGTCAGAGCATAAAAGAAATAATTGACAATTTTTAAATTTGTATATTTCAATTTGATTTTACAGTAATAACTTCAAATATCCTAAAGCAGTCAACTATCAGCCCAAAGGTATTTCTTACTTTCACCAATCAATTAGTTATCTCACAATCAAGTAACTTCAGTTTCACATGACCACAACTAGAAAGAAAATTTAAAACTGTTTAAACTTATGGAGAAAATTTCACTGACCTTTAAAGCAAACAAGCCAAAGAGATTTGATCTGGCTGTAACCTTTTCCTTGGATTGTGACTTGGCAATATCAAGATTGGAAACAAAGAGCTCATAAAGACCCATTCCAAAAACCAGCATCACTGTTCCCAATAGATAGACATCTGGAAGAGCAATACAGTGACAATTAATGGCCTCGGCTCAATAGGATTTAAATATAAACATCAATATGGCTTTAACAACAACATAGCACATTGGTAAGGATCTTTTGACACTACAACATAAACAGATTTACTCTCTCAAGATGCATGACCTGCTCGAGAGAATTAGTATGAATAGACACTTTGATCTTCACCATAGTAAACATCAAAACTTTTCCCATAGGCACCATCATGAAGAATTTTATTGTTGCAGATAAACTACTCTAAAGCTGCATCAAAACTTGCAATCTAACAAGTTTATATTAGCTACCATTGATTTACACCAGATCCATACCATGATCTTTTTTTTTTATTATTATTCCATTCAATCACTAGTTTTACAATTTCCCAAGAAAAGAGGAGAAAGAGAGAAACAATTTAATAAAAATAGGCTATTAATGCACATTGATGCTGATGCAATAGTTTCCATGCAAAACCCAATGAACTTTGAGAAGGGAACTTGCTTATAAACAGAAGCTTGTCTGCCTGAAACTTTAAGCATTAAACACATTATGGGCAGTAGGATCAGTTTTATTCATGATGTATGGTAATGAGTTTGAATTTCTTCTTCCTTGAATTTGAATTTACAGCCCAGTATCTGGTAATGGTAGCTGTAACAGTAATTGAGGGAGAATCAAATAAATTGTGGTTATTCTATCATTGTTTCTCAAAACCAGCAAAGAAATAAAGGCAAGCATCATTATTTCTCTTGTTGGTATTCCATAAGAGCAACAAGCATAACAGCAAAAATTATTTGACCATAATAAACAAACCCTCACCTATTGCCCCAACCAGCAACAAAATCACTTTGCCACGATCCACAAAATATTCCATGAAAGACGCTATAATATAAGCGCAGCCCTGCATATCAGAGTAAACCGCATTGTAAATAAATGGATTCAAGATACATGGGTTAATGCAATATTATAAGAGTTGTGTTGTATCCAGGATCTATCAACTCTATATATTATCAGCTTTCTGGCAATTTTATTTCCATTTTTAGAATATCAGAAAATAAAGGCAAAAGAAAAAGAGCTCTGCATATAACTTTTTTCCTGTTTCCTGTGCTGTTCTAACACTCCAACATGAGCTGTCCTATTCGACCTGACATCCTCGGTTCATAAGTTTAGCCATAATTTGAATTTAAGCATACATCAACATGCATAAAACGCAATGATTCCGTTAATACTTAAAAGGAAACCACATACAAATAAATATTGAAATAATCTTAAATAAAAGGAGTTCCAAAAACTGAAACCTTGATGAAACAAAGGAATGATCCAGTTAAAGACCCAAAAACAGCAAGAAGAGTCATAAACCGACATCGATAAATGGCCTGCAAAAAGAAAAAAATCCAGAAAGGAGATGAATGCCCCATTATCTAAAACAATCTCTTCTGAATCCCATATAGAAATCTGACCTTCTCTATGTCCTCCTCTATAGCTTCCAGCTTGTCTGGTGACCTCTGAAAAACACCAGTGTCCGATTCGGAGTTTGTTGCAGCAAGTGCCACTAGTGGGGTTTGACGCCCAGAGGTTTTGGTCACAGGGAATTCAGCACCATGAGGCTCAAATTTAGCTACCCTTTTGGAATTTTGTCCCAATTTGCGAGAGATGTTGTAGTTGTAGAATTGCATCAGCGGTATCGTCGTTCTAAGGGGTTTCGAGATCAACGGTGAAGGTGAAGGTGAAGGTGAAGGTGAAGGTGGTTTCATGGTTGGATTTAGCGGGTAGAAACAAAGGCTCCCCTGCTGGCTGGCATCAAGACGATTGGATGGACTACGGAGCACTGGACCAAGCGTTGGAGCTTTTCCTTCCTTTTGCATCAAATATATTATTATATAAACAGCTCGCAAGTCGCATGCAAACAGAAATGGGAGCCACACACCATAATCCATACTGTATTTGTGCGATAATTGATAAATGAAAATAAATAATGGTAATTAAGTTGGTAATAAGAGGATTAAAATATATTTAAAAAATAGACTATTGATTAAGTTATGATTATGTTAGAGTCGTGATGGGATTGTGGCAAAGCCACGTGGCAAAGCCATAGTCCCTACGTACAAACGAAGTCGCGCATGATACCAAAAATTGCAATCAATCTTATTGACTGACACATGACATAATTCCGCGCCCTTCGTTAAACATCAAACTCAAAACAATCTTGAACCGCCACCGTGTCATTATCTTCAAGTTAATACCTTGGTCACAATTTGATGTCAACATCCCATTTTTATTTATTAATTTTTTTTAATTATGTCAAAATGAATTTTTTTTATTTTATTAAATATTCGTTTTACTTTTTTTATACTATAAATTTATTTTTCATGGTTTTTTTTATTTTTACACTAAAAATTAAACGTTTGTATTATAATTTTTTAAATTTTAATGTAAAATATATCAAAATTAAAATTTTTTATCTTAATTTATATAAAAAATTTTAAAAAAATGTCATTAGGAAAGGGACAAAAATAGTATTTATATTACAAGAGTCATAAATATGAAAAGTATATATTTAATGCATGATTAGTGTATAATATCTATCTAACTACAATTTAATGGTAAAGTACCATTTCGTAAATGGGTGAGAATAGAAGTTCAAAATAAATATTTTATAGACTTATGATTATTTATTTTTAGAAATTTTAATTTTTAAATATATTTATTAACGAGATGATAAAATTTAATTCGTTGATATTGTATTGAATTTATATCAAATATAAACCCATATATAAAATATAAAAAATAACAAAAATATTTAATTCTTTTAGATAAAAATTTATAAATATAATCCATATATATACCAAAAAAACATATAAAATCACACACATATATCTATATATATATATATATATATCAGAGAATGAACTATCATCAAATGCACTAATTAATTATAAGAAAAATATTTATTGATAGTCTTAACTTGATGCTGAAACGCAACTATATAATTAAACTTGTGGTAATAGGATAGTACATAGGTGGAACGAAAACTTGATAAATGTGCATTACAAACTTATAATGCTAACCATAATAAATATACAATGCTTATCTTACAAAGATTTGTTTAATATTGAGTTATTTGAAGAAATATCGTATTCTCTGTTCACAACCAAGTTTATGTGCAAAGTTTAATTCCTTTTTATTTTATCCTGTTATACAAAATTTTTATCAAAGTTCCTTGAGAAAACATTGAAACAAGCAGAAGCAGGGCAATAGACTTCCCACCCCGGCCATCGCAAGTGTCAGCCACTTGGCTTCGACCGACGGGTTTTCGCTGGATGGAGCCAAGGCTCGATTCAAAGCTTCTTGGAATTTTGGGCGCAAGCAAGAGCGCCAGCTCGCAGGTTCTCTCTCTCTGCAACTAACTCTGACTCCGTTGCCTTATTGAGATTTTGTTTTTTTGTTTTTATTTCGAATTCGATGTTGTTAGGGTCTTATGTAGTTGAAACTCTCCTGGTTTTGATAGTCAAAATCGGATGGAAGCCGTAGCTGAAAACCATAGCACCACGCTCCCAACAAAACCCCCAAACCAACCGCACTCAAACTCAATCCCCCACAATCTCCAACCCCAACGGTTTCGTACCCACCTTGACGCGCCTGATATTTCCCCGACAGCCCGAATCCTCTGCGACCTCCTCTCCCGAGCCTCTCCCCACGATGTTGAAACTGCGCTCTCCTGCACCGGTATCACGCCCACTGCGGAGGTCATCCAAGAAGTCCTCAGCTTTTCTTACAACCAACCCTCCTCCGCCATCAAGTTTTTCCGCTGGGCCGGCCGCTACATCAAGCCCTCTGCTTATGCCTGGAATCTCATGGTCGATTTGCTTGGAAAGAATCAAATCTTCGAACGCATGTGGGACGCTATTCGCTCCATGAAGCAAGAGAGCCTTCTTTCAGTAGCAACATTTGTTTCTGTTTTCGGAAGCTATTGTACTGTGCATAGGTTTACTGAGGCTACCATGAGTTTTGATGTCATGGATAAATACGGTGTACAACAAGATGTTGTCGCTGTCAATTCGCTTCTCAGTGCCATTTGCCATCAGGACAATCAGATGTCAGTTGCAATAGAATTTTTTGATAGGATCAAGATGAAGATCCCACCTGATGGGGATACATTCGCCATTTTGCTAGAAGGGTGGGAGAAAGACGGCAATCTGGCTAAGGCCAAGAACACTTTTGGCGAGATGGTGAACAGAATTGGGTGGAGTCCAATGGCTACATCTGCTTATGATGCATTTTTGACCACGCTTGTTCGTGGGGCACAAGCTGATGAGGCTGTCAAGTTCTTGCAAGTTATGAAGGGGCATAACTGTTTACCAGGTTTGAGATTTTTCTCTAATGCACTTGATATTCTTGTCAAGCAGAACGATTCAACCCATGTTATCCCCTTATGGGATACAATGGTGGGTGGTGGGCTGGTGCCCAACTTGATTATGTATAATGCAGTGATTGGTTTGGTATGCAACAACAATGACATGCATAATGCCTTTCGATTACTTGATGAGATGGTGTTCCATGGAGCTTTTCCTGATTCTTTGACTTACAACATGATTTTTCAATGCTTGGTGAGGAACAAGAGGGTTCGCGAGGTGGGAAAGTTCTTTGTTGAGATGATCAAGAATGAGTGGCCTCCGACAAGTTCTAATTGTGTTATGGCTATTAAAATGTTGTTGGAGAATGATGACCCTGAAATGGCAATTGACATATGGAATTACATGGTTGAAAATTGTGTCTCACCTCTTGTGGAAAGTGCAAATGAGTTGCTCATTGGGCTTTCTAACTTAGGTAGATTGTCATGGGTGGAAAGGTTTGCTGAAGAAATGCTTGATAAAAGGATTAACTTATTTGAGTCAACAATGGAGAAGTTAAAGAATGCTTTCTTCAAAGAGGGCAGAACTTTTAGAGATAAGTATGATAGTCTTTCAAGGAGATGGAAAGTTGCACAGATGTAACGGTGTAATGGTAGGAACTTCTTGTCATGTATTTTTGTATAGAAGTGTCCCCATTATATCTTTGCTTTCGTTTGATAGCATGTAGAGTGGTTGTCATTACTGAAATATACTTTTTTGAGTAAAAGGAGCTTGTGCCCTTTTTATGATATCTCGTTGTCTACATTGTGATGCGCCAATTGCTCTCTTTGCCCTGATGTCTTCTTGGTTTTGTTTTTGTTTTCTTCCTTTATTCTGTCTTTTGTTTGATTGCAAAACCACTTTTGATCTTGGTTTTGTTTGCTGCTATTTTAAACTGAAGTTTGGATGTTGTGATCCAAATGACTTTTTGAACATTGGGAGATTTTATTTTATGACAATGCAATCACGAAGATAAATAAGTCGACTCTTTTTCTTTTTTGTGGTAATACTTGCTCAACCGAGTTTATGAAATTTTAGTATGTCTTGAGTTATTATCTTACTATTTTTGGAAACATTATGAAAGAATTTTATGTCACTACTTTTTCTTCCAAAATCTGCACGTCTAACTTGTGACACAATCATTCTTCCTTTAAAACAATCAAATTGAGATGATTGTCCCTCCTTTAGGAATGAAAGGATGGTTAACTGTTCCTCCTTTTTTTTTCTAAATGTTATTGTTATGCAGCATTAATTTCTTCAATTGAGTTTGTTCTTGGTGATGGTAATGAGTCATTTAAGTTGCTTCGGTGGTTAAGGTTGGGATATCTAGTTGATATATGTAGACTCTTGGAAGTAGAGTCACTAGGAGTCAAAGCTTGCTTACTCTATGACAAGGTAAATTATTATACTAGTTAGCTAGCTAAGTCACTCTTGATTTTGATAGACTTGTCATACGCTCTAGATCTCCTTTCTCATAGATGATGGAGTTGCATAGAGTGATTTCATCGGGGGTTCCCCCAACGAAATGATTTGAACATAATGGAGACTGTTTTAAGTTTTTGGATTTTGCGTCTTTATATTTGGAGATGATTACACATTTGCCCTAAAGATGATAAAACCGCCCATTACGGAATGTTATCTACTAGCTCAATCAAAATTTTGAAGGTCTCTTCTGTAATATTTGAGGAAATTTACAGATTTAAGGTTATATGCAATATTGTGATGGAGAGTACACAACAGCCTTTTTGTGGTATAATAGCAAACTTGTGAAAGAAAAATAGCTTGATTGGGTAACTCATTGAGATTAAGCTAGTGAAAGTTTCAAATTTTGAATCATGTAAGGATTGAGAGAATGTTGGTTTCTTTGATGGTGCCTTATCAAGTAGCACAAATGTGCATTTTAGTTGTCCCAAATTCAAAATTTGTTATTGATTTTGGGTCCAATGCATGTCTTTGGGTTACAACGCAAAGAAGGTAGACATTCACTCATGAGGGAATGTCTCTACCAAACCAAAAATTTATGCATATCTTGAATGCAAAACCACTTCAAAAGTTGCATTTGTGGATCAGAACTGCATAAGGGCTAAAAATGCTTTGTAGGAAGGAATTCACTTGAAAAAGATCTCGAATTCAAAAAGGGTAATATACTTTGTTTGACTTAAAAAAGAAGAGTTTTTTGAATGCTCAAGGATTTTAAGCAGCCCTAAAGTACTAGCTTGAAACATTGTTTTGAGAGGTGTTATTTGAGTATAACTCTTTCTCTGTTTTATTTTTCTCTCCTTGACCATCTTGCCCCTCTCTTGTCTCTCTATCAATCTCGTTATCCCCACCCCCCATTTGCATAAATGTGTTGCTAGTTACTCTGCCAAAGCTTTGACAATTTCAATGTGCGGAGAGTTGATTGCTAATGCTAGAGACTTTGAGGGTTCTGATTGGCCTGATATTTCATCAATAGGCAAACCATGGAGATTCAATTGATTTTTTGACTGAATAAGTAGCAAATGTTCTATTATTGTCATCATTATTATCATCATCATGATTCTTGGTGGTGCAATACTTGAAGAAATACCCCTTTAGGTACTGGTTTTGAGTTCTCAAGGCATTTTTTTGTATCTTTCAATGGACTGTTGCCAGATATTATGTGTAAGGGCATGGGAAAGTTATTGTGAGAGTGAAGTATGTGAATGGCCCTTTATGTAAACCAAAACTGACGTCAACAAGAAATCAAGTGCTGAATGCATTGAAAATTTTATTTGCAGATAGAAATGTCTAATGGTGGATACCTGATGAAGGAGCTAATGAGTTGGTTCGTTTTACAGATCCCTATGAAAGCAGTTTATAATGCTGATTGCCATTGCGTTATATGATCTCTTCGGTTATTTTGGAGCACATGCGGTTAATTGAAAATTGAGGTGATGGGTGTCAATCTCATGAGAGATAATTACGAAAAAGAAAAAATTTTGTTGGTAAAAGTAACTCTCGAATGGTCCTTAGTTAACATTCTTGTTTTCCTCTGCTTTGGCCTTCTACCCAAGTGTCAGGTTTTCACTCCTTTCTTGCGGAATGAATAATGCTCACCTACTATTATTACAAATCAGACAATGAAGCAGGAAGCAGGTTAAGTATCCATTTATAGCAAGCTCATTCAAAGGAAAGCGGTCCCTTGTTAATGCACCCAGCAAAGAGAATTAGGTGTGAAAGCCAACTTTTTTAATTTCGAAGGGAAGAACAGGGTACTTGGTCTTATATATGCATGTTAAAAAGGAGATGGCGTGCTCTTTGCGAAACAAGAAAGTTTAACCAGCCATCCAGAACAAGAGCAGAAGTCCAGATGACTAATTATTATGCAATGCATAGAGGAGGTTTGGGCGGGGCGGGAAGAGAAGAGATGGGAGTTAGGAATTGGGAATGCAAGTAAAGGTAGGTATTTTGGCTTTATCGGAAAAAAGTAGCCTTAGATTCCTTAATAGAGTGGTTTATACTGTTAGAGATACAAATAAGAGGGAGAGGAAATGCTTTATATGAAGGAAAGGAAGATACCAAACCTTCCCCGCCGATTAAAACTAATTCTATACCTTGCCAATCTTGATAATCCTGAAAACATAGCATCCCCCTTCACACCTCCGACCCCCTACATAAAAAGTCTTTTCCGAAAATCCAAAAGCCAAAGCCCTCCGGATTAATGTTGTCATCCCGCACCCAATGCCCAACAAGTCTAATGTTGCCGCCCCGCGCCCATTGCAGAAGGAGCGAGGGACCCATCCCTTGGTTTGGTGTGCCGCCATCATCTGCACCATCCTCACCGTCGCCGTCATCATTGCCGGCATCGTTACCTTCATTGGGTACTTGGTTATACATCCCAGGGTGCCTTACATCAGCGTCGCAAACGCCCACCTAGACCGGATACAGATTGATTATGCCGGCGTGCTGGAAATCCAGGTTACGATAGTGATTCGAGCTCAGAATGGTAACCAGAAGGCGCACGCCAGTTTTTCGGATTCCAGTTACATCCTTAGCTTGAACGGGGAAGACCTGGCGAGGTTGGTTGCAGGCCCCTTCGATGTCGTGAAGAACAGTTCGGTCGATTTTCATTATGTAGTTCAATCGTCGCCTATACCCTTGGATCCGGAACAAGCAGACGATGTGGACGCGGCGTTGAAGAAAGATTTGATTACGTTCGATTTGAAAGGAAAAACCAGGGCCAGATGGAGAGTTGGCCTTCTCGGCTCAATTAAGTTCGAGTGTCATCTCAGTTGTCAGTTGCATTTCCATGTTTTCAACGGAACCTTCATTCCTTCTCGCTGCACTTCCAAGGCCAAATGAGCATCATCCTTCCCTAATTGTTCTATTTGCTTCCCATGTAATGCTCTTTTTCCTCTTCTCTTTCACTATAGACGCAACCCAACCCAAGCCTTCTCTCTACCTCTCCGTGTCTTATGTTCAGCGTCAGCAGGCAGGGCTTCATTTTCCTTCATTAATTAGACACAAAGGAATCTAGGGTTAGTAAAATAAGTTTAAGTTAGTCGATTCCATTATTATTAATTTTTACTATATCTTTTGCCTGGAAATAATTACGAATTGCCAGATTCTGAGTATTGAATGAACAACTGCATTCTACTTGGTACATGAATAGATACTACTAGTAGTAACTAGTAACAATGATGCAATTTCTGGGAAAGGCAATGCTGCTTCTGTGTTTCAAAGATAATGTAGAAACTAATCAATCAATATCCTTAGACAGTAAGTAAAGCCATAGCGGAAAGTAGTTGTAAAAGAAATGATTGGAGTTGGAGGAGTGGTCACAACTTTTTATATGAATATGAAATTTAGTTTCTGCATTTGGGTCCAGTTTGTATTGTATTGGTGTTGGTGCCACGCCACCAGGACTCTTATCTGGTGCAAAATCAGGAAACGTGGAGCTGTCACTACTTCCTACCCCAAAAACCATAAAGGGGAGTGGAGGGGAGGGTGACAAGGAACTCTTCTTTTTCTTTTGTCTGGCCCAGTGGCCCCCTCTTTCTTTTGCATGCTGCTTAATTTTTCTTTCATTTCTTTTCGTTTTGCAAAATATCGTCATACACAGAATACAGCAGCACACACGCACGCATCCATTCCTTGGCAAGAAAGAAATGAAACACATCCACCGCCAGGCAAATACTTACATACCACAACGAAACTGGACTGGGCTTTTCCCAGCTCCTAGCCGTCCTGCCAATAAACTCCGGCCCAAATTAATAACCCATGTATATCACTTTCGTACACACATACATATGGTAATGGTCAGGCATGCAATGGACAATTGGATGCCCTGAGCCCTGAACACAAACATCAAATACTAGGTGTTTCCTCCAAGATCACCAGTGAGAAATTAATTAATTGTAATTGTCGTAGATTCATTAACCAAAACAAAAGAGAACCAATTGATTCATCGACTTTTGTTTTCAATGTAAAACCTTAAGAGAAAAGGGGGAGAAAAAAAAGATGAGGGAGGAGTGCAGCTCATATATGATGAGATGAGATATAACAAAATGACAAAAAATTATGAATGGGGTTCACATGAAAGTTTGTCTTTCAAGGTAAAAGCTGTGAATGTTGGAGAAAATGGGGCAAGAGTCAAGATAGACTTCGCCCTATCCTTATCTGAACTAAATACTATTAGTAGTGTTAGTAATCAAACTTTGCTTCGACATGTTCCATGTAAACATGCTTGCGTGTCAGTCAGGGCGCTTTTGGGTGCCACCTTTCTCCCTTCTTAACTGCCTCTCTCTCTCTCTCTCTCTCTCTCTCTCTCTCTCTCTCTCTGAACTATCGCTCTCAAAAGACAAAGGACTTTCACTTGAGTTCAAACCAAATCTACTTCTGCTCTGCGCTCTGCCCAGATAGCTGCTGCTTTTTGTTTTTGATTCTGCGTGACCATTCTTCATTTTCACGCGTGTTTTTCTCAATCCAGGTTTCTGGGTTCATTATAATGTTTATGATATACTATTGTACTCCATAAACAGTTTCCAGTTTACTGTTTTTCTTGATTCTTTTGTCTTCAAACTTGAAATGCTTAGTCCGATGCTTTGCTTCTGTCTTTCTGTGACTTTTGCATGCTTTTCATTTTGAGTATATCAAGGTCTTAATGGGCTTGTGCTTGTTTTCTTCATGTCAACAATTGTAGTGATGATATTTTTCGTTTTTCCCTTACTTTTGATGCTGTAAAATGCTATTGAGACTTCTAAATTCCTCTTCCAGAGTCTATCTAGTAACTTTTTCCCATGTTTATTTTGCAGCATTTCAAATTTTTCTCTGTTTTAGGTGTTGTATTAGGATTTCGCAAACTGTAATTTTCTGGCATAATGAATAGAATTATAACATCGAAGAAAAAGAAGAAAATATAGATTGCACTTAATTTGTATTTACTTTAGTATTGTCTTCAGGGGAGTTCTGCACAGATTTTGTTCATTTAGAGATGAAATTATCTCCAATTGATCCAGTGAAGCTTGTAAAAGAATAACAGACAATGATAGCTGCTGTGTATAATGCATATTGTGCAGAAGAGGTATATGTTTTTGGTCTATGGATAGTTTCGGTTGTCTGTGTTTTGCTTCTTGATTGTCTCTGTTATGCAGGAGTCCATCAATGGTATATCATATGTTGAGTTTGCATAGGAATGAAATTACTTAAGAAACTTAAAACAAAAAATAAAAGAACGAAGCCATCTCTGAGAAGGTTTCTTACAACTTGATATGTTTGTGTTCATCAAGATGACCTTAAGTGCCATATTATGTCATTGCCTTTTGCCATGCTCTTTCTCTGTCTCATTTTGTTTTTCTCAAGGGCTGCATACTCTTATGGTACCTTATACAAATTGAAGGTGTAACACAATTGTTTTATGTTTTCATTTACGGGTTCATATTTATGCAGAGTATTGGGAGCTGAACCTTTAATTTATGTTCTGCAAAATGTGTGACTGAGGAAGGAGCTCCCTTGGTGGATAATGGCTGGTTTGATGGAGCTGATTCCCAAGTAAATGAATAGCTTAACAAACATGGTAACCATGCCATTTTCACTTTGCAAATTGGCATTCGCGTTTTGCATGAAAACCATCTTTATTGTTATTCAGACCTGGGTGGAGTTGGTAAAGGCAGCAGTTTCCTTCCATGTGAATATGTTCTGGAAAGCAGTAATTTGGATGGTTGCTCTTGTATCTCTTCCTGTACGAGTGTTGACTGCCTTGCAGAGAGAAAGACTGGTTAGTTTTGATATGGTTTGATTAGAAATTTTATCTGCAGTAGATTTAACCTTTCTAGATGGGCTTAATCTTTTTCTCCTTTACATGCTTCTAATTGAAAACAAAAAACAACTGTGGGTATCAACAAATATATTGCTCAAACTCAACTGGAATTTTAGTCCACCTGGGTTTCCAATTACCTTTTTTTTTTTCTTTGGACGAGAGGTATTCACTCACCCTGCCTTGAAGGAGACTGTATAAGTCAGCTGGAAATCAGCTTGGCAAGGAACACCATGTAGCCTCTTAATAGAAAATGATCAACTAAATGTCAACTTTCACTGTTCATTCGTCTTTTTGTTTCTGGTTTTAAGATCAATTGGAACTTCTAGTTGAACTTTGGCAATGCAAGGCATCAAGAAGTCGAACATGTGTCTTTTATGAAATTTTTTTATTTTCTTCAAGGAGTTGCTAATTATTGTGACTCTGCCTATTTAAAATCTTGTCTGCATTCTTCTTGGTGATTGGTATAAGAGCATGGTATGGTTTACAGCTGGAACAGCATCTGCATGAGATGCAGTTTGAGTTGGAGAATCTTGTTTGGGACAGGAAGGAGCTCGAGGACCATCTCCAAGCAGCTGTTAGAGAACGCCGAAATATGGAGTCAATGTTAATAGAACTTGAAGAGGAACATGACAAGGCTGTTGCCAAGATTGAACTACTAGTGGGTGAGGTAAATATCTCAACTGTTTGGGAGTTGGAAGAAGTCATATATATATATATATATATATATTTAACTGTCTGGCGGGCATGCCAAGAGAAGAAGAAACTCCATACTCAGACAGCAAAGTCCTCTGTGTTTGGAGGATGCAAACTCTAAAATATGATAGGCTTTAGAACAAGGCCTCTCCTGCCCCCAAATTTACCAAAAAGTTGAATGACATGATAAAAAAATCATACTAAAATGTGGGACTATCAGTCATTTACATTAGAAAGGATTTAGAATTGGGCACAGAAATTATCTTACAACCACAGAATGATGCCTTCAAACTCAAAACCAATAATTTGGTCTAGATTTACTGATATGCATTTCTATCAGTTTTCAGTTTTCGATTGCGTTTATTGACATGCAGTTGGGAAGAACTTAATCCATGTTTTCTACATATTTCTACACGTTCATGCATGCACACACACATGCACACGTGTTGAATGTACCTTTCAGCAAGGATGCTGTATGTGCTGAAAATATTGTGCACCCTACCAGTTGCAGGATTTAAAGGATGAAAACCTTCGGCTGAAGGAAATTCAAGGTAAAGCAGCATGGAGCCTTAAAGGTCATGATGAAACGAACAAAAGCAAAAGTATCAATACGGTTGATGATCATGTCATTCCCTATAATATTGCATCGTGGATTTCCAGTTATAAGGCTAGTGGCATCTCCTTCCAAGACCTGATGATGAACAGAGAAGGGAGGGAGGGTAAGAGCAAGAGTAATACTGGATCGTTCAATTTCTTAAAAGCTAGCCCTGCACCAAGCAGATCTGTGTCTGTGCAACCATTGACGCCCAGTGTTATTCCAAATATAGATGTCAATGCCGTCCTTGAACAACGAAGAGAAATTGCACTTTCACAGACTCTTTTTAGTGCAATTTTATCACTTTTGGTTGGAATGATTGTTTGGGAAGCTGAAGATCCTTGCATGCCTCTTGTGGTGGCTCTCTTCACTGTTGTTGGCATGTCGCTTAGAAGTGTTATTGAGTTTTTCTTCACTATAAAGAATAAACCTGCTTCTGAAGCAGTCGCCCTCTTAAGCTTCAATTGGTTCATACTGGGGACACTCAGCTATCCATCACTGCCCAGGGTTACACGTATGCTGGCTGCACTGGGCTTGATCCTCGTGGACCACACAGCAAGCTGGCTTGGTATCTCATTCAACTAGCTTATATCTATCTGTCACTATAAATGTGGCGCTTCACGTCATTATGTACCATTCGACAGACCGCGGAGTTGTATTGGAAAACATATGTTCTCTAATAGGGTAAAGGCTCATCCTCTTTTCCTTTCTTGTCTATTAATTATACCATGTAAACTAGCATGGTTTTTGTCTTGATAGACCGGCAGACGTATATAAGGACAATAGCTTATAAATACAGCATTAGCTACTTTTCTGCTCTTAAACAATTTCGGAGCACTACTTCATTTGAAATCTCCCACCCTAAACAGGAAAAAGATAAACAAAATTAACAAACATAGATCCATCAATTACGTTACGCTTGCTTTGTAAAAGTGTATAATTTGGGTATAAATTTTTTATGTTTGTTTATATGTATGTGTATGTATGTGTACATATCATATCAAATTTTTTTTTTAAAAAAATATTATATAAAATGTCTTAAAAAGAAATAAATATTTTATCAATAGCTTCAAAAAGAGTGACATAAATATAAGTTTTTAAAAAAATTTATAAATATTGATATTATATATTTTAATAAGAAGATAATGATCATGATAAAATTATAGATTATCTTTAAGAGATAAGATATTGGTACGAAATTCAAACTCAAGCCGAGCTGCATGCTGCTTGCATTAGATGGAGACTGAGTCGTGCTGAAATTAACAAGCCCGTACTGAAGAGTGTAGCCAAAAATTAATTGGGCTTTGAGAGGCAGTGGCGGGCAAAGTAGTCATGTTAATAATGTTATGAGAAAAGAATGTAGTGAGAGAAAATGGATTGTGGTTAACAGCAAGCAAGCATAGCACTGTGGTCTCTTTCACTTGCCATATGCACCCAGAAAAAGGCCAAACTCAAATGCAGGTCCATTGGACCTAGATAAATACACAACCACGTTACCTGTTGGCTGTTGGGGGGGTTTTTGCTTCCTTTTATTATTATTATTTTAAATTAAATTGCTGTGTGCTTTCACGCTTTGTCCCGAAAAGATACATGCTCGAAGAAAGCGGCCTCAGAAAAAGGCGACTCTGACTCCTTATATTGTTTTAATTAAAAATAATATAATAACTTTTATAAAGTAATTAATTAAAAAAATAATTTAAAATCCAACTACTATTTGTTTAATGTTGAGAGAATGGTTTCCCTCTCTCCCTTTGCCCCCCTGTAAAACAATCGTGTCCTTGCATGCCTCGTCTTGCTTAGCCTTAGCCGTCTTATTAAAGTATACTCTGTTTTATTTTTTCCAAAATTGATTTTTTAAAATTTTATTTATTATCTATAATATTAAAAAATATTTTTTTAATAAATAAGAAAAATGGGGAAAAGAAAGACGGACATCAAATGTAAATCATAATTTAGTTTGACAAAATAGCTCAATCATAACAAAGACCGAAGGTTCAATCCCTTGACTTAAAAAACCAATGAATGATGTGGTACAATGCAAGAAATGTCTTCAATTATTGCTTTGATTCTTTATTCTTAGTTAATTTCTTTTCAAATGACTATTCCTTGAACTGACTCCGCAGCGTTGAAAGAAAAACCCAAACAAGCTGACCCAAAAATGGAAAAGAGTTTGCTTAGCTCTTAACAAGATTAAACTTGTCCTATCTTAACCCACTGTTCCAGGGAATCAAAGGGGAATGCTTAAATCATCGCCTTTACTTTGTATAATCCTTATAATAATAATAATAATTCGACTTTACTTTCCGACCTAACATTGGAACCCATAAATTATTCGAGAATATCAAAAAATCTAAGCCGAAATTAAGAAAGATATTATTTTTAAATAAATACTTACATGCATTCTTCTTCTCTCTTAGTTATCAAATCTAAACTTTTAATTTTAATAAATAAAAAGAATAAAGCATAAGTATAGTCAGTTAAATTTCCTTGTTGCCATGCCAATCTGCGAAAAGAAACCATCTTTTCTTTTTTAAGATCATTCCTTTTTGCACCCTTTTCTTTTCATTTCCATTCACATAAGCTAAAGAGATTTGTACCATCTGAGTCCCAAACTTACTTTGCTTCCTTTAAATTAGGGTCTTTTTTATTTTAATCTTTTTTTATTATAAAGCATGTTGTTTTAGATATCTTTAATTAAATATTTTAAATTAAATAAAATAGATGGATCAGAGTCCCATATCGATATCATTTTGTGTATGACATTTTCATAAAAAAATCATATTGTTGGTAGACTATAGAGAGTACGACTTGGATTTGAATGGGAATGAGTTGAAATATTGAATGTTGGTTGTAGTCCCAATCAATTTAAGGAGCCTGCCCCCCCGAATAATTCACTTGCTTATTGTACAACCCAGGGCTAAAACACACCAACCAATCCTTAGCCTTTAAAGGTGAAAAGTGAGCAAAATTCAAAATAATTATTTGAGATTTTCATATTTGAAAATTTTATCATTTTTTAAAAATTTATTTCATATTATATAAACAAGAAAAATTAGAACTTTCAGTGATTTTTTTTTATAAAAACAAATATTTAAACATTTCATTAATTAGTTAGTAAGTAATTCTCTAATTAATGAGTAAAATTCAAATATTTTTTTTTAATTAAAAAAATAATGTAAATCAAAATTTTAAATTTTTATTTTTTTCATGCCTACGTAATCGATAGGAATTTTCTAGACAGGTGCTACGTGTCGCAACGTGCTCCATGCAATTGAAATGCAGCAGGGATACACATTTTTACTCTGTAATATTTGTAATCCAAATTTATCAATTATTACTATTTTTATTTATCTATCTCAACCCAAAAACGGTGCGTCTCTATATTCCTTCGTTATATTTATTCATTACTTTTTAAAGATGTATTTATTTGTTATTTATAGTGAAATTTATGCATTTATATTACTACCAATAATTTATGTAAATAAAAGAGAAAGGATAGAAAATGAAAACTCCAAAACTAAAGTTAAATTCCCAATTTGTATTCATTTAATCGTGTCAGATAAATATGAATAAATACGAATATAACTTGATTTAATTAAATGTATCTAATATTTAATTATGCATATAGATACGATTATTAAACGTATTACATTATATGGTATGATTAACACATTTATTAAATAAATTGAAATGAATTTTTTATGATATCGCTTAAATATAATACATGCAATTAATTTATTTAAATTTAAATTAAACAAGTTTATAAGTTATATATAAATTATATTATATGAATTGATATGATAATTTGATTAACTAGACATGTTAGATGAGTTAAGTGAGTTAAAATTCTTGTACGACATGTAATTATCTCATCTTAAAGGTTATCGAAATGATAAACCAAGCAAATACAGTAATTTTAAATCTAATTCTGTTTAAGTTGATGTCTTGTTAACAAGTCGTATCCAAAATTAATTACCCGATCTAACTAAAATACAACAAGCTACGTATAAATACTTAAATTAGTAATGGGGTCGAGTGGGGGCGGGCGTGCCGGGTCAAGCCAGATATAATTAATTTAAATGAAATGAACGTGTCATTTTGTTATTGGAAACGCAGAGGAATAAATTCGACAACAGGCAGAGGCGATTTCTTTTTCTTTCTTTATCACATGCTGTCCCACACCATAACTCCACGTTGCAGCTGCAGACCACGCCCACGTGCTCATACTGTAGCTCCACGTCGGCTATGTAGTGGCACCTCGTAATTTCACTGGAATCCACGCCCCATTTAATAAGTCCAACAAACGAGAAAAGTTACTAACTACTTGAGTCATTTATTTAGTACTCCGAAGAAAAAAAAAAACCAAATGGGGGCATTGAAATTTGAAAGTTTTGAAACCGAAAAGGAGAAAACCACTTGCGCCATAATTTTCCAATTTTGGAGGCTATCTTTTTGTTAGCTCACAAAACCAGAGTCGGTGAGGGGACACGTGGAGGGGAGAAGTTGGTCTGTTGTGATTATAAATAACCGGCAAGGAAGGGAAAACCCAAGCCCACTGATAGGGTTATAGAAATGGTAATAGTAATTGACGGTTGCGTTTTTAGCAAAGCCAAAAGTTTCCGTAAAGGAGCTGGAGATTGATTCAGTTACCGGCGGTCTCTAATTCGCTTGGTGCAGGTCGGGAACTGATTGGCTGCTGCTCCTTAATAGTGGATTGGATTGGATTTAGGCCAGATGGCGGGCCGTGACTGGAGGAAGCACGAATTGGATCCCGCCTTGCATCAACTGAATCGGAGACAGCGGTGAGGGGTTGCATGGATCTTGCCTTCTTTGTCTGTGTTATGTTCAGATCTCAGGTTGGGATTTACTTGCTTCTTGCTTGTATCATGTAATCTTCTTTTCTTTAGATTTGGGATTTTTTTTTTTAAAATATTCTCTCTTTTCTGTTCTTGTAAATGAAGTTTCCAATTTCACTACACTAATAGAAATAAAGGAAAAAAGAAAGAACAAGAAAGAAGGCTTTTAGCCATTCATAGATCTATTGGCGATATATCTTTTTTCTTTTTATTTTTTTTGAAAAAAAAAAGGAATTTATACCTTGAAAAGGAAACCTGTGAAATATAATTCAAGCTTGCTTATTTAAATAGGAGATACATGAAGGTAACTATGGTGCCCTATTAATCTTTTATTTCCCTTTGACGATACAAATGTGAAGGCAATGACTCGGGACCCAGAGAGGTAAAAAAATTTTAAATTGCCCAGGATTTTCTTGTTTTATAAAAAAGGGGATGGTATTGTAGTCATAAAGGAAACGCAATGACTTCTTGCATAATGCTTTTACTTAAATATTGGAATTAGTTCTGTAAGTATATGTTTTTTATATTTTGGAATTAGTTTATTTCCATATTTTGTTAATTTGGAGTAATATCCATTCTGTTGGTTATTTTATTTTATTTTATTTTGTGGATAAGTAATATCCATTCTGTTAGTAGCCTTTTTAATGTAGGTGCGCCTTTCTCTGTGATATCTGAAGTTTATGTGTGTGGTCAGAACTGATCTAGTGTTTTTTTAGGTGAACTTCTTCTGAAGTTTTTGATACATAAAATTGTTAAGAGGAAAAAGAAATTAAAACCCCATAAATTGATAAAACTTGATATTACATATTATGAGCAGAAGAAATTTTCTGCTACTAGTTTACGCAAGTTCTAGTATTTTTTATTTGATCTTTTTTCGTTGCAATTTTACCATTTCCTCACAAGCCTTTTTGGGGAATAAATCTCTATTTTCAGTATAATGTTTTGGTTAATAGTGACTCTTTCTGACTTTGATCAATTAGTTTCAATAGCCCGATAGAGAGAGAGAGAGAGAGAGAGAGAGAGAGAGAGAGAGCTGAGGTGTCTTAAAATTGTCACTTTAACTTCTGGGTTAATCTGAGCTAATTTTAACTTTAAGTTACCGTTCTGTATTTAAAAGTTAGCTAATGGTTTCTTCAACTGTAAAAGGTAAATAGTATACTGAACTTTATCTCAACTCTATTGATCTTTGCAAGTTTGCAATTGTAGGTTTCAATTTGAAGGTGAGGGCATTTTGACCATAGGTTTTAGGCTTCATTTATGGTTCAATGAGGGTGCATATCATCCTTGTAATAATGATTAAATTAAGGTTCTATATTTGTTTTTTGTTAACATATTTGGTAGTCCATCTAGATTGATGTCTGGTCTTGACTCTTTCCTCATTTTGAATATTTATCTATATTTCTTGCTTCAAATTTGATGCAATTGATTAGTAGTGCTGACATTTTGATTCTAATTGTCTCTCATGATGTGATTTTAATTTTATTTACTGTGACAAATTTGAACTTTGAAAATCATACTAAATGCCATTAGGGTAGAACTACAGTTTCTGTGCTCGGGAATATTTCCATTTTCAATTTTATTTTAATGCTCCTTGCTTAACACAATTTGAGTTGTAAGATTGTCAGTTATTTATTGATTCATTTGAAGGCTCTGAGGTTTACTTGGTGGAGGGTGTTTGATAAAAAGGTTTTAAGCTTTTCAGATTACCTGTAATGGCTTTAAATTTGCAGAGCTCATGGAGGTATTTCAATGAATGGAAAATCCCCTCAGGAAGACATTGAGAGAGAGTGAAAATTAAACAATTGACATGCTCTAATAACTTTTGTCCTGGTATCTGAAACTTTAGATTGCAACTCTATTCAGTGTGTGTGGCTATTCATTTCTTTCTGCTGCTGTTTTGTCTCATTACAATAATATTGTTGACATTTTATCCACTGGAGAAGATGGGTGGCTTGAAATTCAATATTTCAAGTGGAGACAGTAATTTCTGTTAGAATTATCCATTGAGGGTTGAATTGTCTTTTCTAGTTGAAGTGCTAGTTGTTTGATTCTTTGTGGGAACATCTTTAGCAATTAGCATTAACTAACCCAAAATTTCCCCCTTCTCGGTTGCTAATGTACATTTGAATTGTTCTTCCTTTGGTCTTTTGCATTGGTAGGTTTACATTGCTTTTAACAGCATACTTTCTAGAAGATCCTTTACACTTATTCTTAGATCTGTAGTTCCTATCCTTACTGACCATATCGATTTAACTAATGGGTGTATAGTTTGTACTTGGTATATATTGATATTTTGGCTTATGAAAATTGACCTTTTGCTCCCCATTGAGTTGATATCCAGCTGTGGAGCCTATTGTCAATCACTGTCTGAAGGCCGCTGCAATATTCTTGCCAAATTTGTAAATGGAGCACTACTGTAACTTTATCTACTCATCATTTAGGCTTCAAATCTCAACACAACTTTTGTTCTTTGGTTGTCCTTTACTTAGTGAGCGAAGTTCCAAAAAGCTCTAGCATATCCCTTACGATAGGTTTCCTTTCCACCCAAAGTTCGTGTTTGACTAATTGAAGATATTAGTGCCACAGCAGTTAATTATGTAATTTGGAAAATGATGGTGAGAAGATGTGAGATGGTGAGACACGTCTGGGTTATACACTGCACCTCTTAGTTTAGGGTCTATGGTCCTCGAGATGGCAATTGGAGTGTGAAAACTAAATCTTTCTAGTTTTTGGTGTCAGAATGGAAGTTTTCTCCCTGGGATGAGATGATAAATGATGAATCAATTCTCATTAACTCATTGCCACATTGTTTGGCTTTGCCTTTCTTTTTGCCCATAAACGTTAAAATGTAAAAGCTGTATTTTTGGTCAATATAGAGGATTTTTATGTTTAAAAGTATACTCATATGCAGGATTCATGTAAATGCAAGTTTACATCAAGGGCGTCTTAGTAATGTCAGAACAATTCCATTTACTGCTTATCTTGTCTTGTGAATATATCCAGCCTACCATTTGCATAAAATTAGAATCCTTGCCCTAACGTTTTTTTGTCCTTAAGGACACATTATTATGTGACATTAATGTCTTTGCTGTAGACACAAAAAATCAAAGTGAAAGAGTTATAACTGTGGAATGCTGATAGCATTGATGACAGATGCTAAGGAGGGGCCTGGAACGGGGATTCTTGGATGGTGGTTCACTTTCGAAATGATGCCATTTTATTTTAACCTGGAAAACAGTAAGGTCCCCTTCGTGTTGGCGCCAGGCGGTTTCTCTCCCATTGAACTGCTTTACACAATTGGTTACTAGGCTGGCTGAGGAGGGCGGGTGTTTTGTTTGGGACCCATGTGATGAATTTTCAATCTTTATGGTGGCCTTGATATTCTCTTTCTTAGCTTTGTACAGCTCAGTTGCTTTAGAAAAGCATCTTTGAAGCTGACATGAAGAAGCACGGATGCACAATTTTTGTTCTGGTTGATTGCCAGTCTTTTCGTGGACAACAATTGGCTCAAAAAGTGAGGTTGGAAAGAAAACGCTGTGAAATAATTGCAGGATTTGCCTGACTTGTAAAGTTTTCAGGTGGGAATAATGCAGGAAGTGAATTTGTTAAGGGTCTAGTTGATTGATTGAGATTTGAGAGATTTTATTATGGTAAGTAAATCGAACTTCCAAATTTTCTCAAATTATAAAACTAAGCTGAAATCCAATTCTCTCTTGCGCAAACTTCTTTTCTTTTTTGAAAGCATAACCTACGTTCTTGAAACTGGCTGTGAAGGCAACCCAGATGATGAGTGAGGACTTAGTATATGAAATCAGTGGCCGATCATTTATTCGTATGGTAACCAAGGATGGATCCAAGCATGCATATATATATATATATATATATATAATTTAACTAAACAGATTCGGTAATCCTTTTGTCAAAACGGTGTAAAATTTGACTAACGAAGCCATGCTTGTCAGAAACTATATGGGCCTCATGCATTGATGGGCAATGACCAAGATTGGCCTCATTCGTAACCTAACCACTAACATGTTGGACCAGACCACTGACCCTCTCACGGCTGGTTTGGACCGGAGCGGGTTTGTTGTTTGACTAAAAATAACTTGAAAAAGTAATACTGTAATTGGTTGAAATGAGCCATGAGGAAAAGTCTATAATTCTCCTCAAACTGAGCGCCCCCACGTACAGGTACTCCCAAAACAAACAAAACTCACTTGCCTGGAAAGGAGGAGAGAGCCCACTCAAGGTTGCTCCCAACTTTCCACATTCCAATATGTCTGTTGCCCTCCACAAAGGTGAAAAAACATGGGGACAAAAAAGGATGGTGGGCTACAGCTTTTTTCTTTGATTTTTGTGTTTGCAGTTAACGATGATAGGTACATGGAGAAAGTGAGGGCAACGCAAAGGCAAAATGGTTAAATAGAGACAAAAATTGAGGAAGCCGCTCTGCCCTCAGCCCAACGCTAAAGGCAATGATGAATGGAGAGCGGCCCGTATGCAGCCAGCAGACAACGTCCCTGACCACCGGCGCCTTTCTTGGCCCATAAAACGTGGAACGAGGCAGCACCCTCACCCCCGCTCTCTTCTCCACTACTGGTTGATGTAACATCTCTTCCCTTTCCATCATCGCTCGTTCAAATTGAATTACACTGTGAAGTTGGCATTGACTCTGTTGGATGGATAATTTACAAAAGCTCCAACAATTCCAATTAAAGCAGTCGATTTGTTTGGTGTCATGTCAATAGATGATTGTATTAAGATGTCGAAATTCAAAATTTCAAAACACCCATTGCTTATTCTTTCTTCACCTATTTTATTTGCAATTAATGGGATTAGATCCTTGTGTTTTATTACTTCTGGTCTTGTGTACCTTTCAAATTCAATAGTTGAACTTGGCAGAGGCATTTGGAGAGAGTTCCTTAGAAAGTGGTGGGAATGGGTATGCGTAGGACATTGAGGTTCTACCTTCTAACTCTTAAGAACCAAATCCAGCGTTGGACAGAGAGTCTAGTAATGGCTCACAAGTGGTTATATGACTTTTGACGCCAAAGCAGGCAAGGACGGGTGTTTACTACTTGGCTCGACTCTTCAGAAAACAAGGACAAATTGGGACCCCGCACTAGAGACATATCCCTTTCAATTTGCTTCATTATTTCTTTTCTTTTTTTTAAAGTATAGTTGAACTTCAGTATTATGTGTAATTTTAATCTAAAATACAATAAAATGAAACTTTTTGTTTTTTCTTAATCTTCATTTGGTGAGGGTACATGCAATTCTAAGGGCAGGCCCAAGTATGAAGACTAAAGTTGTTACAAAAATTATTTCAGGAAGTAGGTACTAGGTAGGTGTCAATTATGATGATTGCAAAATTTGAATTCCAAATTCAAATCATAGAAACCCTCATTTTCATTTGATTTGATTTCTCAAAATTCAAAATACTACTGCTTATCTCTTTGGCTTTGCCCATCCATCCCGTCCATTTTGCAAAATAAACTTTTTACTAGTATGTATGTCACAAGTATATTTGTAATAAAATAATGCTAGTCGTAGTAAACAAATGTATATCTAAGAAAATAATGTAGGACTCTGGTCTGGTGCTACTGCTTCAGTTTCTGTCTTCCCTTCTGTTTTGCGTGAGTAGTGTCTGATAAACCATAAATAGTCCTAACAAATTCTCTCCTCTCCTCTCCTCTCCTCTCCTCCCTGGAAGTCCCCAACACTCATTGGGTGGCCTTCCTTCCTTCCGCTGATCCCAATTCAATACCAATTTTCGGGTTTGCAGCTTTTGACTTGAAGTCCCTTCTACCTCCCTTTCTTTCACCAAATGCAGCTTTGATTTATTTCAAACGTTGAAGCCTCGCCACTCGCCGGTCATCACTCGCCACATTCTCCTTGCCTTAACACATTCAGGTTTGCTCTCTAAATGTGGTTTTCTTTCATTTTCTGTTTTGGTTCTGGAATGAAGACTTGATGGGCATTCCTACTTTCTCTGTTTAAGGAAATAACGTTTCTTTCTGTCTCTAAGATGTTCATTTGGATGTTTAGGAATTACATCTCTCTCTCTCCTTTCTCCTTCTGCTCTGCTCGTTGGCTCCTTTGCTTTTCAAACTCTAATTCCATTACCTGCCTCCCTTCCTCTGTCTGTCTCTCTCTCTCTCTCTCTCTCTCTCTCTCTCTCTCTCTCTCTCTCTCTCTCTGCTTTGGATTTCTTAATTCAGTAGTAGTACTACTACTACTGTTTTTGAGACGGAAAGAGGTGCAATATGAAATGGATGAACCATGGCCTTTTTTACTTGATACCATACAGCCTTTTGTTTTTTACTACAAGAAACAAAAGCTTTCAAAAATCCCGACTTTACTTGTACTTTCTCTGAAAAGTTGCTTGCCTTAACCAATAATTTCTTCTTTTCCTTTTACTTGAAGCATTTTTATTTTTCATTTGTGGTTTTGATAGCACATTGATCAGTAGTGATATCATACATTTTCTTCTACACAGAGAGAGAGAGAGAGAGGGAGAGAGAAGAGATCAAGAAGAAGGTGAAAGGCAATAGAAGAAAAATGATGTTGATGAGGAAAAGACTCACTTGCTGTACCAGGGACAGAGAGATTAGCCTCGATTTTGATGAGCAAGACAGTAAGTAGTCCTACTACTTTACTTTACTGCTAGTGATTTAATTTTATTGTTATCTTATTTATTAACTAGGTATTTTTTAATCCATTAAACTGTTATTTCTTTTGAAGAAAATTTGCCGTGATTGATGTTGTTAGAATCTTTTGTTGACCAAGAGCAAGATGAGAGAAGCGGTTCTTCCATCTTGGCCCTCTAGGCTCTAATATTTGTTTTATTGTCTAACATAACTAACACAAATACCTAGCACATGGACGCCCTTCATTTTCATATATTCTGCTTTGTTTAAATAAAAAAAATTTAGAGTGTTGCGTGAGTTGAAAGGTTGGGGATTGAGTTTGATATGGAGGCGAGAGGATTAAGAGAGGGGCCCATAACGTGCAGACAGCATGGGGATTGGAGGAGACCCGGCAGTTCTTCAATCTTCAGTCTTCACTTAATTTATTGCAACTGCCATTGCCATGCAAACAATGCTGCCGCTATTTATTTCCTAGCAGAACATTTATGGTATCTTAAGAGGAGGTGTGAATGTCATGTTCCTCCCTCTTGCACTACAGCCCACAACCATAAGTTAGTTCTATTCATTAAAGTTTAAACTATAGTACTTTTTTTTTTTTTAAATTGAGAAAGGGTATTCAAATTTGTTTCTTTAAATAAAAACCACATATACCTATAGTTAAATCAAAGGTTGAAACTTTTAAACAAAAAATACTAACAAGGTCTACTGCAACACTGAGTAAAGGTAAACAGTACACATTTCTTGGTGGATCTTGGAGTGTTGGTGTGAATTACCCTATTTTTGAAGAAAAGATGAGAAACCCATGATTCCCAGTAACCCTACTGATTCTCTTTCAAAATCTGCTCTTTTTAATAGTGCATCAGTATCACCTCAGTTTTAAGCCACCTGATGAAGATCTGGAGTTCAGGCGGCATGGAGCCCCCATTTGTTCCAAGTGTTCCGTAGAATACATGCTGATTCAACTAGGATAGATAGGCACACCTTGTTTGAAAAAGATATGCACTCACTTTCACTTCACTTGATTACTACACTTCACTTGATTACTACTCCAGTTAATGAAGTCATAGTCATGGGTATTTTCATACTTCATTGCTATGATCGCTCTCCTCGGTGGGCCCAAGGAAATGCCTCACAAAGTCATGGGGTCATGTTATCTTCAACGTGCAAACCACATGGGGGTTATCTCATCGTTTGAAGCTTTTTGGTTTTGTTTTGAAACTTTGACAAGTTCAAGGTTGGTGGTGGCAGAGTTTTAAACTAAGATACTGCTACCATAAACAAAAAAGGAAAACCAAGTGATGAGACTATTAGTTCTAATTACTAGCTATCAAATTGCCTGTATATGTCCTCATGGGACAGGGACAGAGCCTCATGAAACTGCATGCTCTTCCTTCCTAGTGTTAATCAGGGTTTGATGACTTTTCTTTGCCGGTGGTGGACCCTTGATATGGTACTGTTATCATCAAGACAATGGAGTTACGGAGTGGGGACATAAAAACCAGACAACTTTTCTCCTTAAAAAGTTGAAATAATTGATATTGGGATTAGCCCCAGGCTCCAACTGCGAGCATATAGCATCCATTTATTCAAAATTTCTTGTTGCTTCTACTTGACTTTTAGGTACTGCAAAAAGAAAAATAGCCTGCAAACAGAGAAAGTGCACCCTATCAACAAAAGGATGAATTTTTAAAATTAGCGACCTTTTTAACTTTTTGCGTTTCTTGAGTTCTACTGTTGATCGGGGAGGAATGATCAGATCTAAGTTGTCCTGGTTATGGGAACTTTCTCTTCTTGCTGGGGTCCTTGTGAAGGATAGGATAAAGCAGTATCCTTCAAAGTCCCCTCTCTCAACAACTTGGGAAGCTTCGGCTTTGTGGTCTTTTGTCTTTATTCTGAATAAATATTGTATTTGTTATCACATGATTGATTTTAGAAAACACGTCCGTACAAAACGAAATAATGCATCCTTCCTACTGTATGCTTCAAATTTGAGCCATAACTTTTTAAACCCGTTCTTAAAAGCATTGCCATGTGGGTTCTCCCAGTACTAGTTTTTAATTAATATCATAAGATAAGAGGGCTGGGGCAGTTAAAAACTTTTTAAGGATAAAGGTCTCATCAGAAAACCAATCATGTTATGCCATGTTTGAACCTTGAAATTAAGGACTCATCTTAATTATTTTATGCGAACTATGGAACGGCACTCACCCTTTCACTTCCATGTGCTGACATCTGACTTTTCTGCAGTAAGGACAAATCGGACAGACCCATTTATTCCATAGGGGAAAGGTGCATATGTGACAGATCTGTAGTAATTACTTAGACATTTGACCACTCTTAGATCAATGACAACACAGATGACACATATGGAAAAATGTGTGAAATAGCGTCGTTGAAACTTTCTTCACTATTTCTTGCAAGAATCATAAACGTTTTAAGTTATTGCAACTGCTAAGAGGTGACTGCTAGAGGCTCTGCTATGTGCCTATTGAATGTTCTTTAAGATCTCGAGATATTTGTCTACAGAAAATCAAAACCCCCCACCCCCCCTTACCCCAATTAATAGAATTGTATGATTTAAGTTGACTGATAAGGTAGTTTCTCTCCTGATATTGGTTTAAATCATAACACATTCTCATCTCTTGGATCCAAGGAAAAGCCAACGGCTGCTTTTAGAATCCCAATGTCTAATTCTTTGAGGAAAAATGTTA
The DNA here is from genome assembly GCA_036013995.1 of Theobroma grandiflorum. Classification (NCBI taxonomy): domain Eukaryota; kingdom Viridiplantae; phylum Streptophyta; class Magnoliopsida; order Malvales; family Malvaceae; genus Theobroma; species Theobroma grandiflorum. The sequence continues at coordinate 260,500 of CP142131.1, read as the reverse complement.
CTGTGTTCAATTGGCGGAAAATGATTACATTTGGTTACAACTTGAATGTCAAATAAAACCTTGATGACGTGGCCTGTATTTCTGTACTTCGTGTTTATGTAGCTGGAGCAACATCCCACAGAAACTTAAGCTTCTTTATCTGTGTTGTGTTTTGCTTTCCTCATACGTACTATGTTGTATCATTATCTGTCAAAAGCTGATGACGGTGACCATTTTGCAAAGGTGTCGACCTGATTATGCTTCTCTTTGTTGTGGTTAGTTAATTACTTTCAGAGGAATAAATTGAGAAAATTTGTGTCAGGATTTTAATAAATGGAAATTAAATTCGGACTTGTCAGGGATAATGACATATAATGGCCTTGAGAGCTGCATTCTCAACAATGAGTCTTATGAAAATGAAAGCAGAACGAGCAGAGGAGATGGATGTGCCTCTGACTCCTTGGATGATGATTTCTCAAGCTGTTCTTCTAGCAAAGATGCTTTTGGATCATTTTCTTCCAAGTGGATGACAATGAAGAGAGATGAACAGGGTTCAGATGAGTGGGAGCTCTCAGAAAGCCCCAAAAAATTTTATGCCAAAGAGAAACCTGCTTATGCCATTCAATTTTCAGATATCGAGACAATGAAAGAAAAATTTTCAAAGCTTTTGTTAGGGGAAGATATTACAGGTGGACGGAAGGGTGTTTCCACTGCTTTAGCATTGTCAAATGCCATAACAAATCTCGCAGGTTTGTTTATTTCAAGTTCCTTATTAATCTACGACCTGCTTATTCATGATTCTCCTACCACAATTTTTGCATGAGATTCTTTTACTATTAAAATCGTTGGCTGGATAAACATGTATGATCAGAAACTACTTCCACTGGAATGGTACTTGGTAAAGTATGTTAAAATAAGTAAAGCCATAACTCTTCATGTTATACTTAATTCATCATGTCTCCATGGGCAGAAACAATTTCAGATCTTTGAACAAATGCAGAAAGGCACATCGATAAGCATGTGTTGGTTTATGGTGATAGGTGCAAATCCCATTAAATCTGCTAGTAAAGTTTGTTTTGTAGATCTTGGTTCATTCCCCCATTGGAAAAATTTTCAGTGCCTCAACCTCTTGAACAGCATCCCCAACTCACCTAAACCTACAATAAGAACAAAGACTTGAAACAAAGATTAACGATATGGTGGGAGAAAAAGATATTCTAGAAACAAGCATCATAAGGAATAGTTACAACTTAAAACAGTATAAGAAGAGCATGTATAACAAACATTTGGTTGAACTTTCAACAAATGTATTTTGGTATATTTTAGAAACTTCGTTGTGATTTCCCTATTATCATCTGATTGCCTCCTTTCTTCATTGTTTCACTCATAGTGTGCACATATTTGAATTTGCAGCCTCTGTTTTTGGGGAGTTGTGGAAATTGGAGCCACTGGCTGACGAAAGGAAAAATAAATGGCGAAGAGAAATGGACTGGTTACTCTCTCCCGCCAACTATATGGTGGAGTTAGTACCTGCTAAGCAAAGTGGTGCCAATGGCAGGACTATGGAGGTACTGTTCATGTTTGTTGGATTCCGATTAACAGGACAATATGCATTCTGCTGTTTGTTGAGATTTAAATAATTCGTTTTTGAGCAGATAATGACACCAAAAGCCCGTGCGGACATACACATGAATCTCCCAGCACTTCAACAGTTGGACTCTATGCTTATTGTAGGTGATCTATTCACTCTTCTTAATAATCTGTAAACATTGTTTTATCATGAGATTAAATTTTGAAAATTGACAGGAAACACTGGAATCAATGGTGAATACTGAGTTTTGGTATGCAGAAGTTGGCAGCCGGGCAGAAGGAAGAAACAAGAGTGCAAAGGAGAGCAAGAGGTGGTGGCTCCCATTGCCACAAGTACCAAAAACAGGGCTCTCAGACACTGAAAGGAAGAAGTTGCAATGTAAGGGGAAGGTGGTACATCAAGTATTCAAGGCTGCGAAATCAATCAATGAAAATGTTTTGCTTGAAATGCCTGTTCCGTCCATTATTAGGGATGCGCTTCCCAAGGTGAGCATAGTTACTTCCCTCCAGAGCATCTTTTAACTTTAAATGTCGGATCCTTAAATAGTTTTTGTGATGATATCTTTCTTTATATAATCTACAAGTCTTATTTTATTTTACAAGCCCGATCAAGATGACCCTTTTCCTTTTTTTATTCTTCATTTGGCTACCACTTGACCATCTCTGGCTGAAGCAAGTCTTGTTTCTTAGCTAGAAGCCTTGAGCAGACAACGGGCTCAAGTTACCTTCAAATCTAATCAGATGTCTGATAAGTTTGAATGATCGAAAACAATTCCATATTTAAGATTTTTTTGTGATGTCCCATGTTGCATTTACTGTAACTCAATTGCTTGCTGCATGTTTACAGTCTGCGAAGGCAAACCTCAGTGACGACCTTTACAAGATTTTGACCATGGAGTCCAGCTCAGTTGAGGACATGTTCATATCACTCAATTTAAAATCTGAACACAATGCCCTTGAGGCCATTAATAGGTTGGAAGCTGCTGTATTTGCATGGAAAGAGAGAATTGCAGAACAAGCTAGTGGTAAATCCCCAGTGCGAACATCATGGTCCTTCATTAAGGACCCAATATCTGAGATGGATAAGATGGAGTTACTGCTGGACCGAGCAGAAGCACTTGTCCAGCAGATAAAGAGCACATACCCAAATATTCCTCAAACATTTCTTGATGCTACAAAAATTCAATATGGCAAGGTAAGTGTGAGGCGTTTAAAGTAAGCTTATCTCCTTGAGAGGAAACTCTGCAGTATCCAGAAACTTTAATGTTGAAAATTTTGCTGCATTTTCCAAATCATATTCCTTCCCAAGCTCCCATTTCTTTTCTTTTATACTGATAGAATGAAGTTGGGACATAAGCTAGTTTCTTCCTAAGAACCTATGGTGCAAAGGAAAAACTTTACAAGCATCCTAATGGTATTCCTATAAAGTTTCTGTTGCATGCTACTAAGAACTAAGAAAACAAATTCAGACAAAGAGACATGCTTGTTGTTTCATTGGGATTCAACAGAAATTGAAGATAATTCTCATCAATGGCTTTCAATTTCGCAGGATGTTGGGCATTCCATCCTGGAAGCATATTCGCGTGTCCTCAGAAACTTGGCTTTCAGCATAATGTCTAGAATTGGAGAAATTCTGCAAGAAGATACTTTGAGCAACCCCAATTCACCCGTGCCAACATTGTGCTTTCCTGGAATGAACATGAAGGGATATTTGCAAACTCCAGCCTCTGGTCCGCGTGCAAGGCAGTCTCTCATTGACCAGATGAACAGGGCAGATGGGAAGTACTGTGACTCTGATTCAAGCAGCCATTCTGAGAGGGAGGCCTCGTACAATGAAGCTAGAACAAGCTGTGTAAATGCAACGCCAAGTAGGAGTCGAGTTTGGTGTATTGGTAAAGAGGCTTGTATAGGAGTGTCTCCTAGAAATTCCCCTTGATATGGAAGTGTGATTCTCAACAGAGCTTTTGTAAATAATCTTCCCTCTTTTAAGCTTAATCGAAATACTATTAAGTTTTGGTCTCCCTTCCTCACTCTGAGAAAGTGTGTGTGTTGCTGGGAAAACGAATGGCAACTATATAAATACAAGTATGTATATCACAGCCTTGCTCTTGAATACAGCAAATTATTATTATAAAAATAACAAAACAAGTTTGGGATTCTGCCATGCTCATACAACTACACGCCTGTTAAACACAAAGTAAATAATGCAATTTGCTTTTAATAATCATGAGGATTTTCATATAGAATATTTATATATATATATATATTGTAGATTGGGATGGTGCTAAATTTGATATAGATAGTGATAATTAGGATTTTATTTCATGTGTGTTTGAATTGGAATTAAATACTGTTGGTTTATTTTAGCAACAGAAAGGAAGTCACCCATGGAGCAATTTATTAATTAATTGATTAAAAACAAAGAGTGAAGTTGGGTTGGGCTTGGGGGTAATGTTTGGGCTGTTTTGAGACTTTGGGTTGGTGAGGAGTGAGGAGCCGCCATCATCGTCGTCGTCGTCGTCGTCTTCCTCATTCCTCATTCATTAAAGTGAAAGTTGGGTTGATTGGGTTGGATCGAGTCCGCTTTACCCACCGCTGGACAACGGCGAGACCAGCGGAGAGCCGCTTTTCCTGCATTGGAAGTTGAGACATTCATTCTCAATTTCTCATCTTGCTCGCTCGCTCGCACGCTCGCTGTGCTCCTTTGTCTCCGCATCCCAACTAGTCAAGTGGTCAAGGACGCTTCTTTCCAGGCTAAGAAGAAAAAAAGTAGGCTTCTTCCTCAACTTTTGTTCTTCTTTGGTAATTTTCTCATGCTCGTAAGTATGATTTATTCAACGAATATAACATTTGATTTGTTTTAGTTGATTCTGTATCTGTCCCCATAATCCCATATCCCTGTTTCTCTATCACTCGGAATCGAACTTCCTAAACACTGGTCTAGTAATTCATTCGGTTTGTATTTGTAAGTTGGAACCATCATTTTCTCTATTTTTTCAAATGCTTTCCTTTTCTGCTTTCATTACTAACAATTGAGCTACCCCTAAACCCAACAATTCCCGAAGCCCACCAAATACTACAAAAAAAAAAAAACTGAAAATCACAAAGCAAAATTGATGTGTCACTAAGTAAAACTGTTAGAATGTTGTAGGTTTTGAGATGGTCTTGCCTAGATTTGTTCGCCCCAAGGAAGGAGATGGAGAGTCAAGTCCAACCCTTTATGTGGCAAACTGTGGCCCTGCAGTGGGACTTTCATATGACACCATTGCATCTGTGTTTAGCTCCTTTGGGGAGGTCAAAGGAGTGTATGCAGCTGATGAGAGTGGTGCTCGTGTTATCATTTCTTTTCTTGAATCAACCTCTGCCCGTTCTGCTTTCAAAGCCTTGAATGGGCAGCCTTGTCCTGTCCTTGGAGGCCGCTCTTTGCATATCCGTCACTCCATATTGCAACCACCATCTTCCAGGGTGTGTCAAATCTCACCTGTTTGTATTGTTATTCACATATGCACTGCATGGCAGTCTTTTGTAGCTTTTGCTAATTTTTAAATGTGCCATTTACACTTAGGTCAATGACTATGTTCCAGTCTCATTAATCGCCTCAGATTTAAACATTCCAGGACTTTACTTGTTCCATGACTTCATCAGTGCTAAGGAAGAAGAGGTTAAGAGTCCTTGGCTTTTGGACCAATTTCTTTTATTCTTTATTCATTCAGTGATATATGCATTTTCAAGTAGCAGCACCTCCTAGATTGTTCAGCTCCACTTTCTGCTTAAAGGACCTTTGTTTCTCTTCAGGAATTGCTTCAAGCAGTTGATAATAGACCTTGGAAAAGCCTTTCGAAAAGGAGAGTTCAACACTATGGATATGAATTTTGTTATGACGTAAGTGCACATTATATTGCAGGACTCTCTTCTACCAATTTCAGTTGTTCAATATTGGTCTACCATGTTCATATTTCTGATTGAATCGGGTAGATAGCTGTAGGGAATACAACAGTACTGTTAGTTGCATTTGTCAGACTTACTCTGTATTATTAGCCTATTAGTGAAAATATATGATTTGCAACTTTGGAAACACATCTGCTATGGCAGTTTTAATCATCAGTATCCCCAAATCTCTTTGCTCTCTGTAGAAACTGGCTGAAAACTGGTGTAAGATTGGTTGTTAGAAAAAGTTATCACGTTGAGCTCTTGGGGTGAAGACCTATGATTTTGTTAGCAAGGGTTAGGATATTCTCTTCTTAACCACCCTGGGTGTTATCGAGCTTTGAATGATTGGGTGTAGAGCATATATAACATCTATGAATGTATTGGTAGGTAAATGCTGTTTTCTACCTCTTGGTATTCTGGCCCCAAAAAAAGAGAACCTCTTGGTACCTGCATAGATTGCTTTATGATATGATAATTTGCTGGTTAGGATAAGAATTTTGAAAGCTCGTAAAACCCTTTAACTCCCTTTATATCCTTTTTCATGTTACAGACAAGGAATGTTGATCCAAAACAGCATTTGGGTGCACTTCCATCATTTGTTTCTTTCATACTCAAGAGGGTTTCATCATTTCCAAACATTAATGATCCTGCAGATTTGGATTTGGACCAATTGACGGTATGTAGTAGCAAGTTTGCCTCCTCTTCTTTATATTCCTTAAAATTAGACATTGTGAGACATATATACTCTGTCTGGTAATTAGACCAAAGTTTTCAAATTTTATATTTGAAAGAAAGAAAATCTTGAGTACTATGTCATGCTTATAGATGTTTAGCTTGGAAGATGATGATGTTCTGTAAGCAAGACTGAAGATCAGTAATTACTGTACAGGTTAATGAATACCCACCTGGGGTGGGGTTGTCCCCACACATAGACACTCACTCGGCATTCGAAGGATTAATTTTCAGCCTTTCATTAGCGGGGCCTTGTGTTATGGAGTTCAGAAGATATACAGCAGGTTCATGGGTCTCAAAAACTGAGGTTAAAGTTGAAAACCCTGACAGTTGCACAGAGCTTTCTAGGAAGGCTATCTACCTTCCTCCTCGATCTATGCTCCTTCTATCAGGGGAGGCACGATATGCTTGGCATCATTACATTCCACACCATAAGGTATGCTTTAGAATTAGTGGATAACTGAGTACTTTCATCCCTGCAAGCTTCTCTTTAAGAGGTTTGGAAATCTTATTTCTACTGACCCGATGATATGACCCCAGAGATAAGGGCTATGAAATCCCCAACATTTCTTATTGGTGATGCTTGATAATCTTCCTGCCAATTATAAAATTTTTTTTAAAGAAAATTTCAAGCAACATGAAGAACTGTGGTGATTACTAGCTCTGCGTGTTCCTTTTCACCTAAATATCTACAATTAGATATTCGTATTACTTGGCATGTAAGGTATTCTCCGATGGCATTTCAACTGCCTGTTGCTTGCATTCAAACAATTTTGCATTGTATTATCATCTGTGAACTTGGAAGTCCATTAATGCTCAATTGGCAGATTGACAAGGTGAAGGAAACTGCGATCAGAAGGGGTTCAAGAAGAGTATCTTTCACATTTCGTAAGGTGCGTGAATGAGTTGTAGCATAATTTTGTTTCCAGAAATTCATGAATCGTGGAAACATTTTGAATCATCAGACTTTAGCCGGAGAGACTTGACTACCTTCCTTCTTGCAGGTAAGAACGGGTCCTTGCGAATGTGAATTTCCACAATATTGTGACACTCAAGGATAAGAGGCTGGATTCTTTGTGAATCAAAGTTACAACTTACAATTGACAACCTCGTGACAAGGATTAGAACTCTTACGTAGGATCAATACTCTAGGATTAGCACACCATAGGATATATGCATAGATTCTTTTGCATTCTTTCATTTAGCTGGTAATTCTGTGACTTAGTGCTGGTTTGCACATTCTGCTCAAAGTTTCTACTGAACACGATGCCAATTGAAAGTCAGTTACATGTAATTTGTGTTAGCCTCTATGTTAACTCGTGAAGATTGATGGAAAAAGTATTAACGAAATCACCAGGCTCAGAGTGATTATTATAACTTAAAAAGTGTTTTGTATGTGCATATTACAAGTGTTTTCCATATAATTAATCTTGTGCATATGCTGAAGGCATCGATACAAGTATTGCCTTATAAAATAAAAAATAAAAGGAAAGCACAAGGTTAATCATTTGTGCATATAAACATTTTGTAATGAAAAGCAATGATAAAATTATGTGATATCTCATTCAAGGAAAACACTCAAAAAGAGGTTCATTGAAGCAATACCAATCGTCCTGTAGATCAATGACCCTCCAAACAGTATGAAAGGAGAAAATGAAATGTAGTAATGTCTATCTTAACCGAGTTGAAGACCTAAACAAGCCCCTCCAATAAAAGCAGTTTACTTCTTCTCTTCCTTTTCGGCCTCCGCAGCCTTCTTCATTCTGGCACCGATATGACGTTCATTCATTCTTTCCACACGAAGCTTGTTGTATGCCTTGAATGATTTCATCTCCTCTGTAACCTTCACAAGCTCCACAGATGGCTTGTCACAAGCAATAGGCATGTATGTTCCTGGAACTTGGGTTGCAGTTGCCAGCTCCTCAGGAGTAGAATCACCAGCCTGCAGAAACACACAGAAAGAGCAAAAACAAACGTTAAAGCACTGGATAGAGTGTAACAAAAAAAGAATATTAACCATTAGAATTGGCAGCCGATGAATACCTTAAACTTGCGAGCTCGTCTTGGGAAGACGACAAGCTTGGCCTTGTAGGTCTTGAGCCTCTGAACATTGGCTTGAAGACTCTCTAGAGAACGATTCTTACGACGGTGATCAACTGCAATGCCAATGGTAGGGGCAAGTTTCTTTGAGATACCAGCAGCCTAGTAACAAAACAAAAAATGAGTGCCATAGCAATAAACAATCATGTTGGATAGACATGCATGTAGATGTAGATAAACAACAGACAGAGAAATCCTATCCTGAAAACATTGAGATAGGCAGTAAACATGATCACCCGACGTTGAAATGACAAACGTTTTGAGTAATACGTTTATCAGTATTTACTGTTTCTCAGTTTAAATCTTGTTGGAAGGCAAAAGGAAGCAGCAATAAATGTGTTTTTTTTTTTAATTTATTCAAATTGGTAATTACTAATAGCATCGCTTCTGAAATCAGTGGCATACTAAGCATGATGAAACTTGGGCATGTATGAATAAGCAAGCAGCGTATGCCCAATACAGAAATGAAGGAGAATGAAAACATTATATGGCACATGGGTTGGTGGGAGAAAAAGAGAGAGGAAAAAGAGGAGACACCTTGAGCTCTTCCAGAGAGAAACCCCTGCCGGCTCTGAGTTTCATGTTGTACTTCAAGGTCTGGCCATGAACAATTGGGCGAAGGGGTCCAGCGGTAGGGCGGGGAAAAATCTTCACAGCCTTTCTCTGTCTCGCTGCATATTATTCGAAATACCCATATCCATACCCATACCATACATAATCAGACTTTTGGTATCAAAGAAATCGAAGAAAATTGAGTAAAGAGTACCCACCAAGCCTTCTCCTAGCTTTCCTGGCAGGTTGGTTGAACCATGTCTTGACATAGTTTTGCCAGTGTTTCCTGAAGTGCCCATTTGGCACCACGTTGTTGTGCTTAACCATCCCTTCCGCTCTGGCCCTGCCTGGTGTTCCGAGAAGGAAAAATGGGATGGCCGCAGACAAGCGAAGTGGAAGGAAACAAACTGTCTCTCCACGTCTTTCTTTATTACTGTGAGTCTATGATCCAAACCTAGCAGTCAGCGCTCACAAATATGTTGGGCCCAATTGGAATTACAAATGGACTTCACGCCATTGGGCCCTGTCCAGGATGTTTTTGCTTTCGAATCCAAAACATAGCGATGCTTTCGAACAAATATAATTGTAGATCAGTCAAAACATGCGATACTTACAATTTATCATCGCTGGATATCAGAATTCAATTTATTATACATAGTTTGGTTACCAAAGAGAGCAGAGACAAATGATTTCTTTTTATCCTGCTTCTCTGGCGTGCTTCAGCTTTGATGATTGATGACCCCAAACCAAATATTTACTGTATTATTATATGCCAAAAATATATATCAATACCATACATCTTATGCGCCAACTGTAAAACGCTTTATGTTGCATTACTCAGCTTATACAGACAGACAGACAGACAGATATACATATATTAGAATATGATATTACATGAGCAAAACAACTTGGACAAATTTAGTAAAATCTCTCACATGAGCTGAACCCTAACATATCCTACACCTTTCATGTTAGCAACCTCATCAGCGTTAGCCTACAGTTGAAATTGGCACTTCACCTTCATCATTCCACTTTTATCCAAAAACAGCACAATGCTAGGGTACTAGATCACCAGTTATATCTCCTGCATTGCAGATTACCAAAACAAAATTAATATAATAATAAATCATACAATTCCTGAGAAGCTAAATCATGTGAATGCAACTAAAAAAAAAAGTAAACTCTTTGTTGCAGCTCACTGGCTTAGGAAAATTAACTCTATGGTGGAGTAAAATCATTTTCAGAATATTTTAGGGCTTTGTAACAGAAGCCCTATAGTTTGTGGGAAGATTCTAAGTATGACAGCAACATTTAAGTCCACGACATTTTGAAGTGCCAGGTTTGAGCTCGACATTGGACAGAACCAAGCAGCCCATGCTAGATCTCAGTACATGGTCAACAAGATGAAAACTATCAGATCATAGCTCCTTATGTTTGATTCTAATCATACGCAGCAACCTCACAATTATGTATGAAAATTTCTTTCTAGCTTTTTGAGTAGCACATATGATTTTCGTAAGGCCTTCAGATATGGAAAAAAATAGAGTTGAACATTGATCTAAGAAACCCATGTAACTGAGCCAATTCAAAAGATAAGAGTAAACTTTAAGATTCTTACCATGCATGCATTTAATGAAGTAATCCAAATCTAGGAAACATATTACTCCTTCAACCAAAGGAGATGGCTGTTGATAGACAAAGAATGAAAAGTGGCGATGGTCAGGATCATTTCTTGGCTTGGCTGTCTCAATTATTCTCAAGCACCCTTCTCTGTCGAAACATGAAAGTGTATTCTCACCAGCAACAGTCAATCCTCGATCCCAGGCTGAATTGAGAACCTGAGCGGTAAATTAGAACCTTCAGAACTATATTTTATACAATTTATGGATTATGTGGAGTAATCAGATCAAATCAGTCTGGGGTCTGTTGTGACCTTATATCTCAGAGGAGCCTCTAAACCTATTATTACTTGGCCTTGCAGTTAAGACTTAAAGAGTCTAAACCATGAGCCACTTATGACATTAGAAATTAATTTCAGCACATGACATACAAGGGCCCGTGCTTGGATCACTTGCAGAGTTCACTAAGCTTGCAGGCAAAAGGAAGTATCAGGAGACACCACGTTAGTTCGCTCCCAACCTACTAGCTTAAACTTTTAGGTCCAAAGGTTGGCTATCATGGTATTAGAGTCAGTTTATTTATTGCCCCATTTTTCAATCCACATTATAGGCCCATTTGTCTTAGTGGAGTATCAAGAGGTGTTATCCCTACACTGGTTAACCTTGGGTGCTGTAACTCCATATTGAGGTACCAACTGGTTTTAGGTTAGATGCTTAACAATAACTGAAGCAAATAATATTCATGCAGACCGGCCTATCCTTAATATTCAAGGCTGGCCTGGTACAACTAAATTGTAAAGCACTTAAGCTTATTCAGCAATATAGTCTGTTGAACAGATAATAAAGGAAAGACCCATGTAGCATAAAAATGGTTTAAGTCATAGGACGTCAGAAAGGACTATCACCTGCCAACTCAAACCTTCTGGATCAGCAAATGCTTCATCACTTTCATAACTACAAACCTGCAACCCAGAGCACACAAACTTTATTGTCACTGAGTGTTTCTTTAGAACCTCAAAAACTGGAGAATATCCATCCTGATTGGTAGGGTTATAGTATCCTGCTGTTAGCTCCGCTGCGTGACTGGAAGTCTTGTACCACCAATAAACCGCAGGTACCTGCAAATTAGATCATAAATTAAGCCTTTTTTTTTTTTGTATAATATCATGCAACCTCTAATCAGAGATCATCTTCAGGAACCACTGACTGATCACAACAACCTCCACTGTATTTCAGTTCCAAAATACAGCAAGCCATACATCAAAACTACTCGACATGACCAGAGTTTAACATATAAAATTCATTTAATCTTCAAGGAAGAATTTAATAATGCACTTTGGATCACATAATTGGCTAATTCATTAGATTTGGAACCTGTTAACGACCCAGAAGATCTAAATCATGGGAGTGAAGTGCAACATTAGAATGGAATTGACAAAGAGAATCAAATTTAATTGCATGAAAAGTCATAAAAAATAAACTGGTCAATGTACCATTTAATAAAAAAGAGTCAAGCAATGAGAGTAATGCAGATGAACAGTATAAAAGTTAAACCTAGCTTTCTACAGGCGTCTTTTGTACACACTGATTGCATACCTTAACAATAATCTTGGTCTCCTCAAAAGCAAGACTTGCTAGAGACAAAACGCTATCAGCATGATCAGTCAGTGACTGGGCATACCAACGGAGGAAAAAGCGACCATAGTAGCTATCATAATCACCTCGTTCACAAAAGAAGCCAGTTTCATGTGGCCGAGAATTATATTGGCCAGCATTATCAGGTCCCCTAGCCCAGAAAGAATGCCCACGCAATTTAGCAGCTTTCCGTAGATTTTGCTGTAAATATTTATCGTAACACTGCACAGATTTGATGATATTAGGTATAATGATTGCATACAGGTATGATTAGTCCAAGAAGCCAACTGCGTCCTCCATTAAAGATATTGATTGCATATAAAGAGAATGCAAAAGTTTAGCATGCAATAAAATAAAAAACCATAAAACACAATATGAGCATCAGATAACATGACAGTGCCAGGTACAACAGAATGAGCAGTTTTAAAATTCGTTTATGGTGTGGAATTTATGAATTTATTTTCCTTTTAATTTTGGAAAGTATATCTGTTAGCAAGCTGTTTGGCCTTCACTTGAAGAATACTCAGACTTGTACATTCACCTGTTGAGTTGAGCAAGCCTAAATATTTTAACACTTAGCTCAAGTATGGCTTGCAGACCTAATTATGTCTAACTTTTTTATAGGTTCATAATAACGTACACATAATATATAAATATATGAACAAGCAAGTATTCTAACTGGAGCTCGAGCTTAATGTTAGCTTGATCATAATTGAGCCTAATAGAGTTGAGCTCAAGTAGCTGGACTGTTTTTCCATGACAAACCTCATGTTTGAAAGATGAAATCAGTTGAGCTCAATCTAAGTTTCAAGCATTGAGTGTTTTTAATCAAGTTAAGCTTGAGCTTACAATACCCCAAAGCATGCCAGGGTGGAGAAAGAGCATCTAAATTTCAGCCACCTAGGCTTATCTGTTACAGCATAGCATTTGCGTATCAGAGAAGTTGCATTCAACATGTGTTTTAAAATTTTCTTCTTGCATGCAAGTACACATCTAGCAATTTTAACATCTGGCACAACACTTTCAACCTAGTAGGGTAGTGCCTCCATATAGTGGATGACACGAACCAGAGAACCTGAGTCCTTGTCAGTCTGCCCTTACATTTACATTTGAGTACATAATAATTCTTAGTAATACTTGTCAAAACTCAACAAAATGTAGTATGTACTTCAAATTTGAGACCTCAGGAAACTTAGGAAAAACTCGCATGCTCATTTTCATCTAATAATCTTCGAAAGCACCAATGTTAAATAGAGAAAAGGAACGAAAACGTTGCTTGTAAAACCTCCAAAGGAAGTTAGAAACATGCAAAAACATGGAGTTAAAGTTAACAGATACCTGAAACTCACCGATGCCAGGATACCTCCATCCCATCCTTTCCGAGAAAGAGGGATACCTCAACTCCCCAGACGGTCCAAGTCCAATCTCCACTGCAGAAAAAAGTCCCTCTGCAAACAAGTCATCAAACTCTGTCCTGAAGTTTCTCATGAAATCAAAGTACACCTGCAAATAATTAACAATAGTAATGAGCAACACAATCAGCATAAGCTAGAGTCAACTGAACAATTTTTGGTCCCATGCAATAAAAGATTAATGTGACTCACATCATTTTGGATGAAAGGGAAAGTGAAAAAGAGATAAAAAACTGATGAATTATACAGACAAGGACTAGAATTTTTATTGAAATTGGTTAAAACAGTGATAGATAGACTTAGTATCTTTTCCAAAACCCAGTCACCTAAAGTTGGCTGATGGAAACTATGAATACATATAAGGGCATAGAAAAAATTATCAGGTGATATTATTTCAATACCTCAATGCCAGTTCTTCCATTTAAAACACGTTCTTTGTCAATGCCCCAAGATAAACATTCAGTAGTCCTCCTTCCTTCGCGGTCTGTGAAGAAGATATCCTGGTTTTCTTTTCCTATCTCCAAAATCCACTGGGGTAGGGAGATCAGTACTTCAGCAGTGTCGTTTCTTCCATACTCATGAAATGCCATTACAACCTTCAAAGTGAAGAAGAAACTTTTAAAGCCATTCACTAACTTTAAAGCAGATGCTTTCCATATAAGACAAAAACCACCAAGGAAGACCCCTGAAACCAAAAGGGCTTGTCCAACAAAGGAAGGATAAAAGTTTTGATGTTTTGACATTTTGTGTACCATTTCCAAATTGAGAAGCAAATGTCAAGAGGGAAAGAGATCCCTTCAGAGTTCCTAACAGGTTTCATTAAATATAGATTTTGACAGGCTGTGATTCATATAGCGACAGTCATGAAAGTCATTTCACACTACTGCATCAACTCTCAAATAATATTAAACATCTACAGCCAGACCATACACAGAGTCAGAGAGGCAAATGCAACTCATTGAGTCAAAACCCACCTGTATCTTCATCTTGAACTCTCGGATAACATTAAATAATTCCCGGTAGCCAGACCATACATACTTCAGTGGGTTCCAACCCTCAACAATTCCCCAACAACAATCTACAATGACTCCATCTACGTTTAAGGACTTCAAATGACTTAGTTCCTGTCTAACACCCTCAGGATCAGCCAACTGGCAAAAGTTGTTGATGACACCTGTCTGCCAAATAACACAAAGAGTTAAGTGTCCACAAAGATAATATGAAAGTCAATGTGAAAATTAACAAGCCATGATAAGAACTATGCATCTGACATTCTCAATCCAAAAAATCAAAGGTCAAGCACTCACCGAAAGCTTTATATAAACAGGGACATATTGGGTTCCCGTAAAGTCATTCTCATGCTCCCCGGGATGAACATCTTGTATAAGCTGCATCAATCAATCACCATATCAAACCTCTTTACACTACCAAAAGGCTCCACAATAGAGCAAAATTTGACAAACATACAGACAAACAATATTGCCAGTCCAAAAAATGGTAGCTGAAGCAATAATTGATATCTAGGCCATTGAATAATATAAATAAGTAACCACTTTCATTTTAAATCTTCAATCTTGCCAACTAGGATAAGTTACACTAACAAATCATAATCGTGACCAAATCATATTTGTAAAACCTCAGTTTGTAGCCCAAACAGCAGAAGGATGAGGAAAACTGAAAAATAAGAAAGAAAAGCAATCTATATATTATATGTTATCTAAAAAATTACCTGATCTGCCTCCAGACATTCAACTGAGTTGATGGGACTAGTACTGGGATATTTCTCACTCCTTGTATCTCTCTCAGCTATAACAACAGAATCAAGAGATGCTGGTGACAAACTCTCATCAATTCTGACAACAGGTGGCTGACAGTCTAATGTTGCTTTAACAGAGCAACTCTTCAAAGAACTAGCTGATAGTGGGCTTTCAACTGATCTCACGGGGAATGCTCCCTGTACATATCACAGGTCAAAACGTGGTTGTCACAAAGAAAAATCAACTACCATGCACATAAAGTGGCAACCAGTAAAGCATCTACGATATGGATGACCAAATGAAGATCAAGATTCTTCATGCAAAGATGGAGAAACAACTGACTAAAGCAAGGATACACAGCTATAAAAATCAGCAACAACAAACGTGAAACTTACACACTGGTGGTTCAAGAAATAATTAGATTGAAAGCATAGTCAAGCTATGCTTAAAGCTGACACTACTGAGTTGAATGAAATCAACATACACCAAGTGCATAGAATGAACATTATGGTTTGAAAAAACAACTTAATGGTTAACGCTACAAAATGAGGCTGAGGTGCTAACCATGTATTCATCCCACTTAAGAAATTGAAAACTGCAGCAACTTATTAGTTGTATTTGCATAAAAATTATAGCCATACGTATAAAGTTAACTAAATCTTTGTTATGTAGGTTGCTGAAGAGAAGAGCTTAAAGCCCTAGTAAAAATGGCAGTAACGTTATGCTAAAAGAAACAGTATGGTCGGAGATTTTACATTGGAGAACAAGTGGAGAGAATCAAGATAAAGAAATCAAATTAGAATTAGCAAGTAAGAGTAAGAATAAAAATAAAATGAGAAGAAGAGAAAAGGTGTAATTTAGTAGTTAAAGAAGGAAAGAAAACAAACCAAATGTTGGTGATGTTGGGGAGGGGAAGAGTGCCTGAGCCTGTAAGTAGTGCCGTCGGGCTCAACGGTCCAACCAGCCTCACGCGCCAAGGCGGCCAACACATCGTTCATATCAGCGCGCGCGGGGAGAGGGAAATTACCATATTGCCTCAAGCCGGCCAGCATACGGCTGGTGATGGCACGCCTGTGCCGTTCCCGAAGCTTTGTCCTCTCTTTTTCTTTCTCCCTCTCACGTTTCCCCTTTCCGGTGGACGAGCTAGTGCTTACGGCAGCAGTTCCAGATGGAATGCCGGTGGGGCTCACTGAGGCTGCAGCCGCTGCGGCGGTGGCAGCGAACCCGCGGGGTCGCCGGGGCTGGGGCTGGGGCTGGGGCTCAATTGTTGGATCTTGGTTTGCATTGGTGGAGGATTGAGGATTTTGCATTTCTTTTTCCTGTTTTGAAGGTTGGGAGTCAGTCAATCAGGTCTTGATCATCATCATCCCTGACGAACTCAACTCCCTTATCACCCTGTCTCTCACGCTACTTGTGAATTTTGATCTATGCGTGGCTTTTACTTTTTTTTTTTAATCACTTTTTTAAAAAAAACTTTTATTATTATTTAATTTGAAATTCCCCCCAATACTAATATGCTTTTAATAAAAAGGGTTTCGGAAAAATGTTTGATAATAATATTGTAAAAATGCTAGGAGATGTCAAAAAAAGAAATTTATTTGAAATAATTTAACTTTTTTCAATTGACAAAGAAAATGTTTGAAAATTGAATTTTTATTTTTTTTATAATTGAGGTCGAAAAGTGGATTTTAATCCTTGTAAGATACAAGAGCATATATATTATATTGAATTGGCAAGAATCACAACCTCATTACATGGGATGTTAATTGTTAAGCAATCAAATCATCATCTAACCTCACTCATCCCATTACTATTTCTCTCCATCTAAAATTATTGTGTATATACACTTTGACATAGTTTTATAATAATCCACATAAATCTCCTTCTTCTAATCTTCAATGTTTCCACTCAACCTACAAAGTTGCATCACTAGAGTCTTCCTTACTCTTTCACCTTTTACCTTTTTGATGATCCATCAACAGGTATAAAGTTCTCACATCATATTAATAATGGCTCATGCATGCAAAGCTACTTAACTTAAACAAATTCACATATGCCATACTCATATATACAACTACCAAAAGGAAAAAATAAATAGTAAATCGTATTAGAATAATTAAATATGGATGGTAACTAGAGAAGATTTAGAAAGAATAATTTATTAAATTTGTGGAATTGAAAATTTTTGAAATGCATATGTACACACACAACAGAAAAAAAAGAATATAATAGACTCTAACTAAACATTCCATTAATCATTTTATTTTATCTTTCAATATTTTAATTCATAATAATTTAATTATTTTTTAAAAATTGTTAGAGTAATTGTTTTTGTGTTTTTTTTTTATTTCTTTTTAAATTTGAAAAAAAATTCAAACCAAGTTTGAAATATGTCAGGGAAAATGAAAATAAAGGATTGAGGTGGAAGGTGTAATAAGGGATGTAGGACGTGTCAGATGGCAATTGGCGGAGACGTGCAAGTGGGTGGATCCACCTGAAGTCCAAAAGGGGGAAGGGGAAAGCCGTAAACAAAATTCATCCGCAAATACAGGCAGAGAAGACGCCATGCCATGTTCTCTTCCACGACATAACATTTTCGCTTAATATTACGAAGCAATCCTCTCACTATTTTCGTGTCGCCCTTGCACTCCCACTCGCGGAGGCAGAGGCAGAGGCACTTGCTTGCTTCCGACTCCTTTCCTTCCCTTTTTACCCCCAGCTGGAAAAAGAAAAATGCCTTTTCAACTTAAACACTATTTTCAACACGTAATGACCCTCCAGATCTGAATTCGTTACATTGCTCTCGAGAGGTAGAGCTTGTAATTAGTTTGAGTGCATTTCAAGCACTGGGTTGGGATGGGATGCTTCCTTCAGCAATCACCAATCACAAATCACAAATCGCAATCAGAAATTACCGGTGTGGCAATGACTTAATTTTAGGCTGATTTTTCCATTTCTTCTTCTTCTTCTTCTTTTTCTTTTTTGGAGGCTGAACGAAGCAGATGGGATCCGTTGGGAGCAAGGGTTCTTGCAGAGGAGGAGGAGCTGCATCTGCATCAGCATCCTCATCGTCTTCCTCGTCGAGCGGTGGCCGCAGGGGGAGATCCAAGGGGAAGAGTAGAGTTTTCCAGTCCTCTTGTCTAGGAGCGCCATCTGGATCTGCTGAACCCGACTTCGAACACCGGGTCCGTCGCTTTTATCTTTTCTTTCTGCTTTTTTTCCCTTTTCTTCCTTTTTCTTGAAAATGAAATTCGCTTTTTCAGGTTCTTGATCAACGGAATAAAGGCTATGCTTCTAATTTCACTAACCTGAACCGGAACCTGAGAGAATCGGAACCGGAGTCGGATGAGGTTAAAAGAGAATGTTACAGAAAGGTTAAAGGTGAAGCGGCATCTGACGATGAAATGCCAATGCCATGCATATCTTCGAGCGATATAGATATAGGTGCCTCGAGAAGTGGTAGCAGCTCTGGCCGAGCAGCCGCAGCAGCTTCTTCTGCGCATCACTCTCCTTCTCGCTGCCTCTCCGGCTTTAGCTTCCTGCCGGGTAACGTGAGCTTCAGATTAAGCAGAGCTAATAGTTTGGGGTCGTCTAGAGCGTATCCCGTTTCTCCCACAAGTATTGCGATGTTGAACCATGATGACAATTCGGGGACAGTTGAACCCCAGCAACTTTCTCACAATTCTTCTTCTGCTCGCAATGCAAATTTACATTCTCCCATAATCTACAATGATGCGGATAGGGATAGGGATAGGGATAGGCGTGTTGGAGTTGGAAGTCGAGAGCCTGTTGAAAGGAATGTTCGTTTTAGCAGAACCTTAAGTGTCGGAAGGCTTCGTGACCGTGTTCTTCGTAGAGCTTCCTTATCTGATTTAACATTCTGCCCTTTGCAACAAGACAGACAACTTACTAATCAAACACAGGCATTTGGAGGAGACGGAGACACACGGCACTCAGCTACGCCTTCATCCACTACCACCACCACTTCCGCTCATACTCCCTCCATTATATCCCACAACTCAATCTTTAACATTCAGGACCATGAGGTTGAAACTTCACGATCAAGAGAAGCCAGGTATCATGATTTACTCGAGCACAGATCCAATTTCCTTGAAAGGAGGAGAAGAATACGATCTCAGGTTTGTAATATTCTTGCACCCAACCCACTACTCTTTTTAATTTAATATTTAGTGATTACAGAACAACCTAAATGGCATCTCATTAACCTTGTTAACTATATTTTCTTTATTAAGAATTAGAATTATAACAATTTCTTAGGCTAAAGTTTGTCCTGGTGCTTTATTCCTATCTAATTGTCATCTGCTCCTTCTTTTGGTGTTGCCTGCATTCCTTTCTGCCATAGGTGGATTGAATATTATCCATCTCAATGAATGCAGATACTTGTCTGTTTATATTAGTTACTGACCTATGAACTGCTGTAGGTTCGAGCTCTTCAACGGCTGGGAAGCCGTTTTGAGAACTTGTCTGGACATGAGAGGTCTTGTATTTTATCTGGTCAACATAGAACTGGTCGATGCACATGTCGTGTAAATAATCGGGATTCCAATTCAAACGATGACACCAGTGCTAGGGCTAGCATATCCAGAATTGTTATGTTAGCTGAAGCTTTATTTGAGGTAATTTTTATTTTTTATTGCCTTTTCTGGGTGACCCTTCCTGCTACTTTCTCTTTGCACCTATCTCTTGGAGTTAACCTTTTACGTATTTTAATTAGGTTCTGGATGAAATTCACCAGCAATCTGTGGTTTTATCTTCTCGACCTTCTGTGTCTTCAATTGGATCTGTTCCTGCACCTAATGAAGTTGTGGAATCACTTCCTGTCAAAGTATACACTAAGTCACACAAACTTCAGAATGATGAGGCTGCACAGTAAGTATTTATGTTCCTCTGCCATCTGATAGATTTATACCATTAATGAGGCTGTATTTTTCCTTTGATTAACTTGTACGGGTATAACTTTGACAATTATTTTATTAGTTTTCACATGTTTTTTTTATTTGAGTGACTTAATCTGAAATCATGTTCATAGGCATCCCATGTATTCAGGAAAAATCAATCAAACACTACATACCAATTACCTTGGGGTTCGAGGCCTGCATTGTGTCAGTCATTTTTATATCATAATGATACTCTGTATTCTATTGGTTATCTTTGTGATATCAGGTAGTAGTTGATGTAAACTCATTCTTTCTTCTACTCCCCCCCTCCCCTCTTCCCCCCAACCTAAAAAAAAAAAATTCTTGTCAATCCTGATCTCTTTAATTATGTCCTCTTCTTTAGCATTAGATATCTTCTGCTTCAACTAAAATAGTGCTTTAGGAGTAAGGTAGGCATTGCAGTAAATAATGTATTCCATTAATTTGTATGAAAGTTATTGATTACATCTTTACACTTGTGGTAGTTGTAGTGGTGTGAACGTGGATTTGAAAATGTGAGGTGAGCATGACATATTCTTCTCTTGCCAAAAGAAGAGGTCGAGGCAAAATTTAGGTTCAACTGAAAAATGGATATGAAAATGTACAGATAACATGGATGTAATTGGAGATGTCAAATCAATTACTCTAAGTATCTAGAATATAATAGTTTAGATTCACATGCTATAATTATTTTGATTTCTCATCCTTCAACATCAATGCCTCAACTTCAAACCTGCTAAGTTACCTGGCTAGAGGTTAATGATTCTATTCATCTTGAAACCAATACTAATAGAGGAAATTGGGAGAACTTGAGATGGAATTTTAATCAGACTTAGGTATCAGTTTATCTGTATAAACATATAAAGAAAGGTGTGTGTGTGGGGGGAGATATTTCGTTTCTAAGGGTCCTAACCTTTTAGCATGCTTACCTCCCTATGAATTAGTATGCAATCAGGCTTTTGTTTTGTCCTAATTTTTTTATCTTTTATTTCAATAAACAGATGTTACATATGCCTTGTGGAGTATGAGGAGGGGGATAGCATGCGGATATTGCCTTGTAATCATGAATTCCACAGAGCTTGTATAGACAAGTGGCTCAAGGAGATTCACAGGTATAAGATGGATACCTATTATTGCAATTCTTTTTATTTTAATGTGATTTGTAAATGTGTGGTTAACAGTATGTTAGACAAAATAGAAACATCTGGCCAATGGCATTTTTTTCAAATGGCATCTCTTCCTCTGAAGGATAGCATCATGGATGGCATGCTACATGTTAGGTTATCATTAAGGATAGCGTAGTGGAACAGAACAGTGAAATAAGACTTAAAATTCATTTTGATGATATTCCCCTTATTGAAATTGTGAGAAATGAATTTTGTCTGTTGTATGGTGATACGACAAATATGAAACAGCCAAAGGATGATACTGACATGACATATGGCGTATTGGTCCTAGAGCCTTTGGAATGGCATCCAGGTGCATGCACTACTTTTTCCTTCCCATCAACCTACCCCTTACCTTCCATCTTTGTAATTTTATTAAATGAGCTGTTGATTGCTACCTAATCAAAGGCATTTTCATCCTTTATATGTTTGTGAAGGATTTGCCACACTTTCTTGCCGCCTAACCTGGTGGTGGAATGTATGGGGAATTAGATTCTTTTGTTTCATTAGAATAACATTAACAGATCTTCAAGGCCACACCAATTTAATAAGGGAACTAATTCTTTCTGGCTATTAATATCTTTGAATAATTGCCATAATCAATACTTTCTTGTTTTATATCAACTTTCTTTTAACTACTTTTGGCTGGATAGAGCCCTGCCTAATTGCTATGATTGACACTTTCATTGTGTAACCTTTGGAACGGTTGCTAGAAAACCTTGTAAACTTTTCCTTTTAGCAAGGTTGTGTAAATTCACTTGGCCAAAATGATAACAGAAATATCACCGTTTTTACTTTAATATGATCAAGCAAAATAAGGTACATCAACTAAATTTGGAAAATTAGAAAACTAGGGTAGTTAAAAAGGTGGAAAACAATTTAAAATAGCTTTCTAGAAAATTGAAAAGCAAGAGTTTCAACATTTTGTGATTTACTTTATTTGTTGATCATGTATAAGTAAAAATGGAGATGGAAATCTGAAAATGGATAACTTTTCTGAAGCTGAACTGCCCTATATTCCCTACTGAATGCCATCTTGTATGGTGGCATTAGTTTTCTTTCTTTTCCTTTCACCTATTGTGGATGCTAATCCATTCGGCAATAAAAGGTTTTATGGATGTCTAGGCACTTTGCTGACTTGTTTATGGCTTGCAGGGTATGCCCTCTTTGTCGTGGGGATATTTGCAGACCTGATTCGTTGTCTGCAGAGAACTAGAGGTTTCAGTTTTTCTCCATACTTACTGAGGAGCATTGGCAACTGTTGGAGATTGTAAGGTTTTAACCGTGGAAAAGATTATTGGTGACAAAAGGAAAAATAAAAGGAAAAGGAAAAAGAGAGAAGGGGACCAATAATCTTGAGCCTGATACTTTAGGATGTTGAGTCTTTTTCTGCCTGCATGTACTTTATCGTGGGTGGTTGATGATCACTTTTGGGTGCAGAATAAAGATCATTTAGGTTGGGAGAAATGGGCTGAACTGGCAATTTGTACAACTCAGCTGGGAAGGAAAGCACAAAGTGGAGGAAGGGTCTGTATTGGTTGAAGAGTGGAGAGGGATGGAGAAGAAATTCATTGTTCATTTTGTTGGTTGGTTGTTTTTTTTACCTTACCAAGAAATATGTTATTTACTCATATGCTCGACAAAATATCCGTGAGCAGATCCCTAAATCTTCGACTCATTAGAAAGATGACACCATCACACTCTAATTTTCCTTATTTCTAGAAAAAACAAAAAGAAGAAAAGGTGGTTTCAGTTGTGGTGTGTGGTACTCAAATCAATCGGCTGGAGCTTTACGTATCATGTCTGGGTGAAGCGAGCAACCATGTCTGACAAAGTGCACAAGCATCCCCTGTGTTTTACCGTGAAAGGCTTAAAGCTAATGGTAATAGGTCGCAGGTCGACATCCCTGTCAGACTTGGTAGTATTAGCATTCCATTTGGAGACCATAGGGAAACAGAAATGTCTTCTTTTCGAACGAGCAGAAAGGGAAAGGGAAAGGGAAAGGGATGGCATGCATGCTTCTCTTTTGGTATTTTCCACACAAAGGCAAACATCAGTGTCTTGCTCATGCTGCGGAAGCGGAAAACTATAAAACGAAAAGCACTCTTGTATATCTTAGGCAGGCGCAAATTGTTGGACGTATCTGATCATTAGCTAACTAAGAGTCTAGAAGTAGATGCCATGTCCAGTTTCAGATTGGCTTTCCCTCCCCATTCATATTATCACATCATTTAGCACCTGATTGGATGCCTCCCCTAGCTAAGACACAAACACTAGTTAAGTTGCCATTACATTTACTTTGCATGTCCGAAATCAAAATCTAAACCGCCATTGTTCAACTGACTACTGCTTTCACCTTCATTGTATGGATACGGGCAATGCTATACTTGGTCAAATTCCAGCATATACATACTGCAAACTAGCATTTCATCATTGGCCATTTGACTTACCCCATCAACGTTTGCTGTTTTGATGCAAGTCAGACCCCATCTCAGCAGATGTTGAAATTCAGCATATCAAACACAAATGGGCACCCCAGTCTGAACACATGATTTCTACAACTTGCTTCCGACAATTAGTCGATTTCTGTCACACGTTCATCAGATATTGTCCATGTCATTCTCATTAATAATCATATTAAAACTAGGCCACTGGAAAGAAATACATAGAAAATGCACACAACTTGCCTGTCCTTATAACTCAGAAACTTACAATTAATCTACTAAGGAAGCCAAGATTAAAGGTTTCTTCGACTCAACAGCCAAACAAGTTGATCAACAGACACCATAGCACGGGATGCTGAGCCAACTGACCCATCATATCTGACAAAAGTGGATCGCAGTTTGATATTAAGAAACTATACATTCAAGAGCTCTTACATCATGCAAAACACAATTCATTTAGTGTTGAATACAAGTGAAGATGAGCACACTTACAGTGCAACCAAGAGAAATGTGGATGTCTGCATGACAATAGCACCTTCGCCAGTAGATTTTGACGTGTTCAGGCACCTTGCACAGAACCAATTCTCTTGAATTGATGTAACCATGTCTGTCATCGATATATCACCTTCCAAACTTTAATGGCTTTACACTTATTATTGAAAATAGACTTGTTACTAAAACCAGACATGAGAATTTAATGATTTACGCTTTTCAAAAAAAAAAATTAATGATTTACTGCTGACATGCCTTGAAATAGAAACAACAATATATGAACCCAACATATCCAATATTGCACACAAAACCACTGGTCCAGAATGCTAATCCAACAATGATTATTTACAAACTTTCTTTAGTCTTTGCTTCCTTTATATGCTAAAGAATAATTCAGGAAAGTAGATTCTGCTTGGAACGAAAGAAAGTCAAATTTGAGAGCTGTAACAGCCAAAAATAAGTCAGTTGCCTATTCAAAGCCTGGCTGTGAGCGAAAGATAAGTGAAGCACCACTTACCTCCTTTCTCTACACAAAATAACAGAGATCCACATGCCAAAGAAAAAAAAAAAGGAATTCTGAACATTTTTCCCCCTAGAAATGTTTGGATGTAAACAATGAAAAAGCTATTGAAAAGAAGCAAAAGATAGCAAAATGACAATCATTTATTGAAAAATCAAGGGAGCAAAAATAAGAAATTTGACTTGCAATTCTTTCTCTCTCTTATCCTAACCCAAATAGAAATGTCATTTAAGGAATTCATATGATTTATTTCAACGCATTAGCAATCCAGAAAATGTACTCCATGAATCTATACTACATATGTATGCATGCAAGGCACAAAATACCAGATGCACAAAATTTACTTCTTGTATTTTCCTAGGAGCGAAATTTCCCGTGCACATGCACAAAATTGTACTAGTACTTTAAAATGATGAGCAAAGCAACAATTTTAGAGAAAGAGTAATTTCATACTGACATTTTTAGCCTTCAACAAATTTATAATTTAAAAAACAAAAGGTCTGTAGGTAGCAAATTACATTGGTTATGCCCAATATTGAAAGTCTCTGTCTGCAGTTTGTTGCGCCTGATGAAACTGACAAATTGACTCAATTCAATGGGGTTGATCTTTATTCCTTCCTGTTCAGCACTGTCAGACAAAACACCATATTCAGTTTTCTAAACAGAATAAATATCTTGGCAAAGAGAGAGATATGATGATGACCATGATAGTATAGAACATGAAACATGTTTCTTTCACTTCTATTCAATTTATATATTCACAAAGCAACATGAGATGAACAAATGAGTTTTCTTTCCTGTCACTTGAGAATGTCAAACCATTCCTCTGGCACACACCATTGATACATTACCACTGGCGATGAATGTCAGAAAATATACCAGCCACAGATAAACAATGGAATAAATTCAAAAGCCATATTGACTTGATAATAACCAAGAAGCAAAAGGAGATAACCTCAAGTTAGATTATGCCAGAAAGAAGACACACTTACAAATCAGAATTGTTAAACATGTTTTGACACATAGGGCAAACTCATTCATAGTACAAAACTACCTTGTTTGTGCTCTAAATTATTAAATTTGTAAAGCTATTAACAAAACATAAACCAACAAAAGCAGGCAGCAGCATTGTTTTCAAAATGAAGATTAGGAAAAAGAGGCGGATTAAAATAACTACTGGGTATTACTAAGGCATGGTTGAGCAGCAGACAGAAGCCTTGATTCATGAAATTAAGGCTATAGCCTATAGGATGTGAAAATTTAAGCCGCAAATGAGCAATCTGTGATTTCATGAGACTCTGAAACGCAACTTACATGGTAGACAACAAACGAGAGGGTCTGAGCGGATCATAATTAATCAGCAACGCAGCCTTCAATGGCTCACCTACAATTTCGAACAAGCAACATCTGCAGCCCCGAATCGAAATTATATGGTAAAAGTAAGGAATGAAAAGTGTTGAGATTGGTTTACCAGAAGAGCCAATATTGCTGGAAGCCCACTTGTCCCAAGATTTTTGTACAAAAGCCCAATCCATTGCACCTCAAACCTAATCAGAAATCAACAAGAAAACAACAGCTTATGCAAATACGCTGATTGGTTGAAGAAAGAACACAAGAGAAAGAGAACCCAGGTTAATTAGGTGGATTGGTGCTTCCCCTGGGAATGATAATGCAATAAGAAAAAAACAAGTTTCCAGAAGAGGAAATCTGAAATCTGGAATGATGAGTGAAAAGCGAAGATAAAGGGAAATCAGTATGATTGGAGAAGAACCAAATGCAGGTGGGGAAGGAAAGGCGCTTACTTTGTATTCTATGTATTGTATAGATTCAGGGATGGCTTACTTTCCCTCGCTCCCTAAAGGAAAAGGCCGCTGCTTTCTCTCTCTCTTAAAAAAAAGAAAACCCAATCGTGGCCACAGGAGTAGTGCTTGTACACGGTTTGAATTTTATTCTTATATTTTTAAATTTCTTGGCTTTTTAATTTTCAAAAGTTGAAATGGACCTCCACGTTGTTTTCGCATTTACCAATAAAGCGAATGGTTTCTTTTTATCTTATGTTCTGCACTTCGTCCCAGTTTTCGAGGGGTCCGGTCATTGGCTGGATGTCATAAAAGCATAAACATACTAGTAAAAATCTTGGATCAATTTATTTTTATTCAGTGTGCATAAGGGACAACTGCATTACAAGATTGCATAAATAAGACCAGAAGCAACGATGCAAGTTCAAACAACTTGTAGCCTTGCTTCTGAGATTATTCTCTTGAATAATTTTGACAAAAACAACAACCCAGATGGGCAGAGATGGAGACATGAACCATAGATATGCTTCGATTTAATTAAATTATTACGGCATCAGAAACAAAGTCTATATATCAGGGACTTGTGACTCAGAATCAGTGTTCTGGCAAGTGGGGTTGCAGGGGTAAGGGCAGTCTATCTTTTGGACGGGACTCCGCTCATAATACCAGTCTCCAACAGCCTTCGCGATTTTCTGCACCACATAATAAATTTTCAATCACAAAGAAAATGAGTAAAGAGCTAAAACGGCCAACAAAATCCGAGAAAGTAAGTACAAGGGGGGCAAATGGAGGAATCTCTTACCGTGTTACCCACTGCAGGGGAATTGTTGCTTGACCATGTTATCTGCTTGCCTGCTTGACAGTGGGCATAGCAGGAGTCTATAAACATTCCTCTAGATGAAGAGTTGCCAGCTCCGGTTAGGGCACTTAAGAATTGTGCCCTGAAATCTGTGATAAGAAAAGAGCAATTTTCCTTTATTTATGCTGAATTTCATTCAGGACGCAAATAACTTTCTACCCTTTTACGGAGGACTGCAAAAGAGCTTGAAATAGTATGTACTAATCAAGATTAACTACTTGAAGCATTGTCTTAAGTTTAGCTGTCACCTTGGATGATTTTGAGCTGTCCAGGTGTACACTTCTTTAGATCAAGCTTGCAGCTTTTCCACGCCTTACCAGAGTCAGCAGCAGTGGGTACCAAAATGTTCTTGATCTGATGAATATGGTTACCATGAGAATTAGAGTTCACCGTAGGAGAATAAAGTATGACATTCTTCATATGCTAATTGCAAATAAGAAACTGAGATAACGGCTTTAGCATTATGATACTTTCACAAAACACAAACTATTAGAAAGCAAAAATTTATCTTTACGAACTCGGCACCCAAGCTGCAAAACTTGGCTCTACCTAATACATGTCATTTATGTCACAGTATGTAAGGCCCTTGTCAAACTGAGAGTTCCACGTTAAGGTTCCAGGTAGAGATGGAAGTTATTTTTCCTTTTCCACGATTTCATTTCTTAATTTTTTTTTCCAATGTTTGATCATATGGAACTGTAGCATGCAAGAAGCCTAGCTCTCTCAATTGATTGTGAGCATATTATAATTTTTGGTATATATAGTAACATCAAAGAAGATTACTGTCATGTTGGTTCAATTGTCATGTTTTTATTAAAAAAGAAAAAAAAAATCTTGAGAAGCAGAAATATGCTGACCTGCCAGGAATCATAAGCTGCATTTATGAAGAAGATTGGTGTTTGCATAGTTTGCACCACGTACTGTGGGAAGAAACACTGCAATTTTTTGCAAAGAATAATGGTGAGAATGAAGAGGAAGTGCAGAAGATCAGAGATGCTATTGTTTTTTTTTTTTTATATGGAGAAGTTGCTATTATTATGGTATCAAAATAGCCACACATACCAACTCTGGTTTCATACTCAGTCTTGAAGTGCAAGATGCTGGCAAATTCTTAACAGATCCCTGCACAAAGACATTACATTTATAAGGCATTTATTACATATCCATTTCTCTCTTGTTTGAGAAAAAGAAAATGCCTTTTATGAACAATTCTAATCTCACATTAATCATTAAAAATCTTAAATAAAGTTCATAAAAGAAAAAGAAGAAGAAAATGGGACAGAGAATAGAGACGGTACATGTAATTTAGCCACTTTGCTATAGAAATTTTCAATGTGCTGCCCTCCAGACACATCCTTCCTGCCAGAAATAAAGAATTCTGTAATGTTAAATTGGAGAAAATGCAACTATTTTAAAGATTTTCTGCCATTGTTTCAGATGTAATTAAGCTCAAGGCAGAAGTTGCTTCATCTGAACTTACGCATGAATGAAAAAGCCAGCATCTGAAATGCATTTTACTTTAGTTGTAGCCGGAAGGAGAGCTCCGAATCTGTCACAGTGCAATATTGAAGCCAATCCACCAGCAGAACAGCCTGAAAGAATAGCCTATGATAAACAAATTCCAACAAGTTATCAGCAAGTAGAATAAGTAATAGTAAAATGGTTAATGAATGAATTACCAAAAATCAAACAAGGACTTACGTTCTTAGCATTTCTCATTCCTTTTGCTAATAGATCTTCAATGATAACTTCCCAAATTCTATTTCCTCGGAAGAACAGATTATTAACCTGATCATATCACCATTAGTTTGAGAACCAGAAAATGCAAGGAAATGATTCATGTATATGTTTTCTCAATAATTCGAATAACTTACTGGTGCCTCCACATCGCCTGTGAATGATGATCCATCACAGTACCTAACCTTAATCCGATTCCAGTTGTAGAAATCTACATGTTCAAATAAAATAAGTCTGTCACTCTGTTAGGATGAAAGTATCCGCTGGTGGAACTAAACTAGAGGGATATTTGTCTAATCCTACCTGGATTGGATTTTTGCTGGCTGCTCAAAAGTCCAGAGAAACCAAATTGCTTGACCATTTGCTTTGATGAGCCTAGATCAGTAGTCCGACGAGAAAGGCACCTTTCTACATCTTCACACCATCCTCCACCCTGTCAGAGTCATGCAAAACACATAATTAGATTAAAGCAATGCTGTCATTGTTATTGACCGTGACTAAAGCAAAGCTGTCTTCCTTTTCTTTTGAGATGATTAACTAAAAGCCAACTTTTTTTAAAAGTTAAAGCCACTCATGTCAGTAAACACACAATCAATGGGGTGTGAGAAGCGGACTCACCTCCATGTGAACCAACCAATTATTAACCCCAGTGCCAGAGCCCGGGTCGAAATGGTAAGCAGGTGGGCTCCCATCCAAACAAACTGCCCGACACAGAAATGGTATATCAAATACACTAGTGGTGCTAGTACATATACACTATGTAGCTCACGAAACAGATGAAAAAGAAAAGTGGGGGAGGGTAATCTCTTACCAGCTCCTTTTGCTACAGCATCCTGCAGATAAGTAATTCCTACGCTACCGCCTTCTGCTTTCAGTAAAATCAGCAAGCAGCAAACGAGAAGACTTAACCATTGGCCTAATCTTGCACCAATCATCCTGCCGCAATACCTGTACTAATCAAGAAGTAAGCGTAATCAGGGAAAAGGAAATACAGACGGCCAAATGTTATAAATTTAAAAGGCAGTTTCTGGCTATAATTTTGTTTTCCCAGCACAAGAAAATGGAAATGTAAAAGATACTTATATACACCCATTCTACATTATTAGTAAAGCATTATCCAAACATTAACCATCAGATTGGTTAAACCAGCAATTATCAACGTCATCATAAGCTGCAGTTAATTCCAACCACACATCACCATCACCATCAATTCATCATCTCATCTCTGCCCAGGGCCCCCAAAGGAAATAAAAGGGTGAGAAACACTCACTTGATCTCGTTATCGTCATTAACAATTTTCACGTTTTGCGACAAGTATCTACCTATAAAGACAGTTGGCCACATAATAATAATAGTTGGATCTTGTTCTGACACAAATATATCAAGTAATACGAATTTAACACTATTTAAAAAAAAAAAAAAAGGGAATCGATCACTACTAAAGAAGCATAATGAAGATCGAAACAATTCAGGTAGATACTGATGCTATAGTAGTAGCAGTAGAATTTTTTTTTTTTGTTAAAAAAAATAGTAACCTTTAAAATTTGACCGAAGAGTAAGAAATCCATAATGCTGGCTGTGGGTGGCGGATGGCATATATTTATGTTAGTTAAAAAACCAAAAGCTCAGGACCAAAACAGCTAATCAAAGCTAATAATTCATAAAATAGAATTATTAGTCAAAATTATATTTACGAAGGGAAGGCGGTGGAATTGGGTTGAATCATTGTTGAATACCCAAATGGCCAACACCGAATCGGCGACAGGAACAACATCTCCTCCGTTTGATTTCCAAATATTGGAAAAATACTTGTATGAAAGGAATAAAATAAAGGGCATGGGTCAAGAGTCAAAGTCACTGCATCTCATCCGTTATTTTGTTTTGCGTGTGAAAAATAATAATACTGAACCATTTGTCCCAAAGATAACCATGTTACTCATTCAACAACCAATCAGGTTTTCCATTGGGACCGGGACCGGGACCGGGACCGGGGCAGCAGCACGGCACTCGCCAAACCTTCCGCTCCCCGGTACTGAAACAGCGAGATGAAAAACTTTTCCATTCTAAAGACCACACCATTGTCCTTCACCTTCATCGCTTTTCTCTTGCTTCGCTGTCTGCCTGTCTGTGTCATCCTCACCCAGCACCCATGGCCAGGAAAGATGATAGTAAACTAGTCCTAATAATAATAATACTAATAATACCCGCAATGTAATATGTTAAAAGAACACACACACAAGTTTCCAAGATTCAGGACCCTTGTGCTGAAGATTTTTTCTAGTGCATTTATTTTTATTTAAAATGGAAGCTTACCTTGAGGGTGGAGGGCGGAGAAATGAGACGTATACAGTAAAGCTTGAAACCTTGACGACGTCCTAATAATTTTCCAGCTGATCTGTTCAGCTGCAAATTCTTTGTATTTCTTTTTCTTTTTCTTAATCAGTAGTGCAAAACTAAATGCTTTTGCTTTGCGAGCGACCGCTGAAGCTGATTCCTTGTATATTTATAGGCCTTGTCGGATCTGTCCTTTTCTTGCTGTCCGCTACGTGCTAACGCGTGCCAACTAAGCAGAACAGGTGAAGTCCACAGATTTACGTGTCGGTGCGCTCATTAAGTTAACTTGTTCAAAGCGCCTGCCGAATTGCGGATGCCTCATAGTGTCTTAAAACTGTTCATTGTTCGATTCCAATTTCCAAGCCAGCCACTATGGTAAATGCTTCGACTTACCACCAAGGAAAGCACACTACTTTATTGGCTACTGGGGAACTCAACCCGCCCAAGGTAACCCAGGATTCCTGATTGGCTATACGATAAAAAGGAAATCCCTTTTTATTTTAAACTGACATTTATCACAACATTACGTATTGAATTGGTTTGGACGAAATACTATTACTAGTATTTCTACTGTAACTCTCAACCTAATCTTTTTATTCTTTACTACTTGGCAAAAGGCTGGAACGTTCCCTACTTCCCTGGTCTCAGCCATTGGTTCGGCTTCTAATATTCCCCCACCACCACGTTGCATTCTAGAAAAAGCCATACCTTTCTCCTATCAAATGGACTACGTGTGCTGTTTGCTTGCATTGTGTCTGACTGATTAAACTCAGAAAAGAAAAAATATAGTAGAATCAATGTAGGCTCTATAAGCGGACAGCAATCGTGTATATATATTTTGCTAAAGAAACCTCACCTTTCCCCTTCATGGCTGTAATAATTCAGCCATCTTCTGAACTAATTGATTTTTTTCTTTGTAATAAACAATTATGCTCACCATCAGAGTAAAGTTTAGATTGGAAAAAAATTGATTTATTAAGAATAAGAATCTGAATACACAAAGAATGAAGCCACCCAGCACACAAGTTTAGTGCAGTGGTGGTCTATGCTTATTTAGAGGACTTGACCAATCGTAAATTTCATTGCATTCAACCTAAATAATGGTTTCTGTATATATCTAAATGTATATAGAGTTAGAAGAGAAGATCTATAAATTGGGGTAGTGATGAGCCGGCTGTTCATAAATGCGGTTGTGGCAAGTGGGGTTGCAAGGATAAGCACAATCTATCTTTTGGAACGGATTCCGGTCATAAAACCAGTCTCCTACTGCCTTGGCAATTGACTGCACAAATACATTTTACCAGAAACACATTCAATGTTATTTTCGACGAGGGAAAGAGATTAAATAAACTGGACAAGATAATAAGGCATTGGCTTACGGTTTTATTCAACAATGGCGAGTCTGGCATAAGCCATAATCCCTGCATCTCAGTTTGGCAATGGGCATAGCAAGAGTCTACAAACATTCCTCTTGATGAAGACTTGCCTAGTTGAAGCAGTGCAACTAAGAATTGCAACCTGAAGTCTGAAATAGACAAAATTTTGATGAGAGCCCTTAACTAAGTTTTCCAATATCCATTTCTTACCATTTACAAAGCTATCAGACTATAAAGTTCAAACTCTTGTACGCTATGAACCCAAAAAGAAATTGAAAGCTGCCTAAGTGTCTAAAACAGGGTTGTTGAGACACCTTGCATGGTTTTGATTTGGCTGGGCAAGCAGTTCTTTATATCAAGCTTGCAGCTCTCCCAGTAGCCATGGGGATCAGCAATGCCAGGTGCCAAAATGTTTCGTATCTGAATGGAAAGAAAGAATCAGAGATTAGAGAAATAGCAAAAACAAAGAGATTTTATCTGAAACAGGCGAATGCTATATGCTAGCAGCGGTACATGCAATATTTGGGTATAACTTTCTTTTCTACCACTTCCTTTTCTTTCCAAATTACAGTTAAACTGAAACTGTATAAACAAGGAGCGTTTCCCACAAATTTTGATGGTACTCTCATTGCAAACTTTAGATTTTTGAAACCAATTTAACAGAAATTCCTAAGTAATAGAAAAGAAAAGGGAAAAAGGGGTTTAACTTTTGCATCACATGTATTTATCGCATGACCTCTACGATACAAAACCGCAATAGACATTAAAAGAGGGTCAACCAAATCTATGGCAGAATTATAATTCCAGTTTTTAAGTCTAGAAATAAGAAATAAGAAACCCTATCTAGTAGGCTATAAGTGGTATGTCAGGCAGGAACTTGAAGCTACAGTCCAGGTATCTACACGGATGCTCAAACTTGATAAACAAAGAAATTAGGCCGAAAAAGAACACAGACAAAGCGTCCTGTCATTTTGAGATGACAGACTAGGCTTGTGCGAAGGATTTAGTCTGAGTTAAATGATACATGAAGATGAAGCATAACTTTATCCAGCTTTTCAAATTTACCACTATCAACAAAGCTGAGTTTCATGGTTTCAAAGTTGTCTGGCCAGAACAAAATGAGATCAAATGAGCAAAGAAAATTGCATTTGTTACATACAATTTCAACATTGATTTACACGATCATTGTGCTAATCAAAATGAGCTAACCTGCCAGGAATCGTAAGCTGCATTGATAAAAAAAAGAGGTGTTTGTATTTGCTGTGCCATGTATTCTGGGAAAAAACACTGTAAAATTTAGATGAGTATTGGTAAGATGGAAGTTGCAATGGTGAAGAGTGAAACGAGAAACTGAATAGCAATACTTACCAGACCGGGTCTCATTCTTGAAGTGCAGGATGGAAGCAAATTCTTTGCTGATCCCTTCAAGAAAGAAAAAAAAAAAAAGGTAACAATCAGATGTCCCTTCACCACTACCTGAGCTGGACTAAAAGCCACTCTAAGAAGTACTAACTGAAAAAGCTCACAAGTATGAAAACATAAATATTAATGGTTAAAAGAACATGCATCTGAGATACGGAGAAAGAAAGAGTACATGTGTTGCAACTAATTGGTTAAAGAAGGCTTCAATATAATGTCCTCCAGACACATCCTTCCTGCAAAAGAAGAGTTATAACGTCATATTGCGTAAAAGAAATATGTCAACTACCATTTAGACTTCAATACAATGTCTGGGCAGAAGGTCCTATAAATGAGCTTACGCATTGATAAAATAACCAGCATCTGAAAGACATTTTACTTTAGTACCCATAGGTAGGATGGCTCGGAAGCTATCACAATGCAGAATGGACGCCAATCCACCAGCTGAACATCCGGAAAGAATAGCCTATACAAAGAAATTTAATTAAACAAATCACTAGTTAACAGCGAATCAGTACAAGGAAAGGCAGGAAATGGTTGACAGATCATAGAAAAAGCAAAAAAAGAATCTTACATTTTCAGCATTTCTCATTCCTTTTGCCAACAGATCCTCCATGACAGCAAGCCAGACCCTCGCACCTCTGAAGTGAAGATTAGTGACCTGATGAAATTTCTAACCAATTAAAAATACTTAGAAAGAAAAACTATCTCAAGTCTCCAAAGAATCTTCAAGTCTAGCCAAGATTAACAATAACTTACTGGATTGACTGCTGCCACATCGCCTGTGAATGATGATCCATCACAATACCTGACTTTGACTCTATTCCAATTGTAAAAGTCTGCAAATCCAAATGACATTCGTTAAACTGCTGGCAAACCAAATAAAACATGATGGAAAACTAATTGGGAACCAAGAAGTAATCGAATAAAATATAAGTCCGTGCCTGGATTGAATTGATGTTTACTGTTCAATATGCCAGAGAAAGGAATTTGCTTGACCATTTTCTCAGAGGAACCTAAATGAGTATTTTTACGAACCAGGCAACTGGTGACATTATTGCACCATCCTCCTCCCTAATAATTCAAAGCAAGTGCAATTATCATGAGTGACACCACATAAGGAACTTAAAATTGGTGAGGCCATTATGGCATAAAACCAAACTATCAAAGAAGTCAGTTTTCTATAATTTAACTTATAGGATTAAACATAAACTCCTTTCAGCCTCAAACATCACAAAATCAATCAAAACATAATAATGTCTCATGTTATAAATGGATTTTGAAAAGTGGACAAACCTCAAGCTGAATTAACCAACTGTTAATTCCAGTTCCGTATCCCCTGTCCCAGTGGTAAGCTGGCGGGCTTCCATCCAAACAAACTGCAGTCAAATCAGGATTTAAGCATAATAAGCGACTTACGCAAGCAAAACCAAAGAGGGAAAGAAAAAAAGAAAAAAACTGACCAGCTCCGCTCGCTACTGCACTTTGAACATAGGTAATTGGGACGTAAACCCCTTGTGTTTTGAACCACAGCAGTCCCAAAACAAGAAGATGTAACCATTGACAGGATCTTGTATCCACCATTCTGTGCACATCAAACATTTAACATGGCATGGCTAATTGAATTGCGCAACTAAATATAAAGTAAGACAAAGGGAAACAGAGCACACCAACCGATATACCAAAGAGAAAATCAAAAATGAATTGAAAGATAATTTTTTGGCTCACTTAAAGAACAGAATGTATATAGTAATATACTGGTAGTGGACAAAGTAACGTATTGTCCTCAAGATCACTAATGGTAAAAAGCAAAACCAGGGCAAAAGACGATTGATATTCCAACAAAAAAAAAATGAATATTGGGTATCAGCTAAATCCTAACAGCAACAGCAGAAAACTAAAATAAAAGAAAAATGAGAAGAGCCAATGTGAATCAGCGACCAGATTACGAAATAATCAATGTAAACTGCAACATGGAGCGGGCATTGAACGTAACAATTGAAAGCAAGAGAGAAGAAGAGCAGAACAAGACCTGAAGATGGGATGGGACCGCCTTCGGAGAGAATGCGATGGAGTTGGTAATCCAGCTCTCTCCCCGTCCTCAGTCCTCAGAGCATTCGAGTTCCAACTTCCAGGAGAGCAAAAGGAGTCTGAATTCTTAAACCAATACAAAAAAGGGGATGTGTGCACAGGAGGAAGAAGACAAATTATGTGAAAAGTGGTCTTTTTGATGAGTGAAAATTGGAAAGTGGAAGTGCTCCCTTTTGTATTGTGTTTGTGGGCAACAAAAAGGACGTGCTGTTTGAGCACAGAACAGTACCCGAGAGCCGACACTGATCCCCTCTTCAAACGTTTCAAACGCCAATAACAAGAAAAACCCAAAATTACTCTCTTTTTTACTCTATTTGTTTTGTTTTTTATTCAGTCAATTTGGGACCCGACTCATGACATCATGCATATGGTCCCCGAAATATATGGAACGGAATGAACCAATCGTAACGGCTTACACGTTACACGTTCCAGGGCTCAACCATCAGCGAACGGTTTTTCCTTTTTTAGAGAATTTTGAGTTTGTGTTGAATTACACCTTGGATAGATAAGACAAGGATTTTTAATTTATAAATTGGAACTTGAGTTCAATAGATGTAGTATACAAAATGACCTACTAGTAACAAGAATATTACAAATTCGTGTAAGAGAAAATATCATTGAATTATAAATAAATATTAACATTACACCTTTATGTTTTTAAGAAAATGTAACAGATTTAAATTACTTGTTAAAAAATAAATCTCTTCATTGATTAGTGTACGGCTTTTTTTTTTTTTAAAATAATAGAAATAGAATCTTCTCTTTAAATATAAAAAAATTAAAAACATGTGTTGGGAGATAAATGAATGTGAAATATTAAAATGATAAAAGTTGAGAATATCTTATCTAAGATTTAAAATTTTGTGCGAATTTAAAAAACCAAAGCTCTTATCTCATCTTTGCTTACATTGCATTATTGAAGGTGTCATGGGAAGTGGAGAATTTAGTGGAGAAAATTTGAGTAGGAGAGAGAAAAAGAGAAGGATGGTTGGTGGAAGTAAATGGGAATGTTGAAGCCCATGTTTGGAATAGACACGGCGCGTTCGTTACGACGTGGCGGACGATGATACGTTGACGAGGGATCTGCAAATGGTGGATGCAGCTCCGGTTTTACACGACACGTGATTGACGGTGATTAGATTACTTTCCATATTTGATTAAGCTGGTGACCCACTACTTAGCGACCTTTTTGGTGTACTTCCTTTAATGCAATCTGAGTTGTCACCCAATCAAGTCCCAAGTAATTCTCAACTTAATCCAAAGGCTGCTCCCCCATATACAATTTTATGAAAATTGTAAAATAAATAAATAACTAGAGTCCAAAGGAATATTACTTATTTTCACCCTTTAGAGGAATTTTCAGGATTATTATTAAATGTATGTGTCAGTGTTTAAAGGAAAACTTATGGCATAAGTGGGTTTGTTAGTGGGAATGAGTTGAAAGATGTAATACTATATATATACGATATAATAATAATAATAATAATAATATGTGATAGATTCTGTCAATGTCAGGTCATAAACAATTGAAGTTATCAACATTTAATAGTAA
This sequence comes from Theobroma grandiflorum, assembly GCA_036013995.1. Lineage (NCBI taxonomy): Eukaryota > Viridiplantae > Streptophyta > Magnoliopsida > Malvales > Malvaceae > Theobroma > Theobroma grandiflorum. Next base: position 222,468 of record CP142131.1, on the reverse strand, counting down.
TAATCTAAATTTAGTTAAAAAAAATCAAATATATAATATAATGTAAAAGATTGGTTTGTTTTTTGGCTAAGAAGATGAGGACCACATTCAAAGAAGGAAGGTGCAGTCCATAAATAATAATATAAGTTAAAGCCCACAAATTGAGACCCCTCAATTTAGAGATGTGACATAGTCTGCAAAATTGACCCTTTAACGGACGAGCATCACTTATTTATTGGGGAACTGTTTACTTCCCATTGCACTTATGCATGGCTGCATGTGCACACCTCCTTTCCATTTAATCATTCAATTAATGACTTTTGTTACTCGATTGGCATCTGATTCCACTTACGTCTTTTCGTCCTTTTTTAGTTTCCTCTTTCCATTTAAAAATAGCACGATATATGTTTCTAGTACATAGAGAGAAAAGAAAACCAAACCCGGATTTCAAACATGAATCAATGATTAATTATGGAATAAGAAATTGAAGAAACATAAACATGTGGGTTGGTGTTATGTAATTATGAGATAAGATGAAAGACCAGCAAATTTGGTGGAAGCAAGAAGATTGTCCCCATCTCCAATTGTATATACCAATTATCATTTTCTTCTAAACTTACTTAACATAAAACACAAACGACAAGTTGGTGAACCAAACCAAAGTTAAAGATAGAAATGACTTGGATTATAAATAAGTCAATAAGGGATCAAAGAGCATGACATGAATTCCACCATCACATTAATTCGCTCGACATGTTTGTGGAGAGATCACCGATAAGGAGCAAGTATGCTTAATTTTTGACGTTTGAAAATCAAATCAACTTCATTGAATTTGTAATCCAGAGGTAATGGCTAAATAACCAAACGCATCAGTCAATGGTCCCAACCATTTCTTATTTCTAAGTTAGGTTTTCATCCATCATTGAATTTTAATTTGGTCCACATATTGTTTTTAGGTTTAAATATTTTAAGATAATATTGGCCAATTGGAAAACACGTTCTGCATGCGCTTGCAGCCTGCCTTCATTACTTAGGTATTTTTGCCTTTATCTTTTATACAAAAGAAATTTGATGGGTGACTTGGACTTGGAATTCGGACTTGGACTTGCAAATTTTATGTGAATTTGATGGATTAGGAAAAAGACAGCTGCCTGCCCCCTTGCGAGACTCAAGGACGCCACATGTGACGACATCCTTACAAAGTGTGTGACTCCTTCCTGGTTCCTCCACCCATCACTTTCTTTAGAATAATATTTTGATTTGGGTTTTGCAACGAATGGCCATCTGCAACAATGAGGTGTGTATAAGCTGAACCCAACAAATCCATGGGCTGCCTTGTTAACTCTTTCTCTTTTCTTTCTACTGGTGGGCTTGGGCTACCACTTTCAGAGGGTTTGAAAAACAACCGGAAAGCGATGGTGCACACTTTGACATCCACATAAACTACAACATGCTCGTCAGGTTTAGGACTCTGACTTTAACCGGTTGCCAACGCCCACCCGTTCCTTCCATCATCCGCTGCGTCAGGTATGATATGCTTTCAAATTCGCCTGTGCTCTGCACTCTGCACTAATCTCCTTTCTCTGTTTTTTGTTCCAAATTTTATTAGTTTAAAGTTTTAGTTTTAGCATTAATTGAAAGTGGACAGAAGAAGAAATTGTTGCAGCAGCAGCAGCAATATGAGTGTGAATATGAGTACGGGAGGAAGCAGCAGCAAGTCAGCACCAATAATTCGGGAATTTGTTAATGTAGAAGGTGGTGACATCCATTCCAGAGGCCAATCTGATGCTATCAGATTCCGTCTTGTCTCTTACAACATTTTGGCTCAGGTAGCTTGGCTTTTGTCTATTACTAGTGTTTGGGGATCATTGGGTCATTTTCTTATTGTTGTTTTGTGTACGTAATCCAAAGTCACAAGCTTGGAGTTTGAGGGGCTCTTACTATTATGTTTCTACTTGTAGGCCTACGTCAAGAGCTCTCTGTTTCCGCATTCTCCATCTCCCAGCCTCAGGTGCCCACTTTTTTTTTTTTTAATTATTTCTGCAATTTGATATCCAAGTGACTTACTATTGTGTAATCCACCAACATCAAACTGCTTTGTACATTATTCTTAATCTTCTGATTGTACTTTATTACAGATGGAAGGCTCGTTCACAGGCTATTCTAACTCTTCTTAAAAACCTTGGAGCTGACTTCTTTTGCCTTCAGGTTTGTTTCCTTCATTGAAATTAAATTCATGAATTTGCACTTACACCACTACTTTCATTGCCCTTTCCTGCTTCTATTCTTCCGTGCATTGACTATGTCAGTGTATACATGCACGTGTATTGAGTGTACTTGTGCATATTATTCTTATTTTCCTTATAAATGGTCTAAAAACGTGCCAGGAAGTGGATGAGTATGATTCCTTTTACAAAAGAAGCATGGAGGATCATGGATATTCCAGTATCTATGTTCAGAGAAGTGGGCAGAAGCGTGATGGTTGTGGAATTTTTTACAAGAACAACTGGTATGCTGAAACTACTCTCTACTTCTTTTCAAACAATTTTCTTGAAAATATATGCAAGAATATTCTAGTATATAAACTAGAATTTTTTGGACAGACAACTGTTTTTAAATTAAATGTCTTACTCGTTCTTGGGTATATATTTATTGTGTTTCGCAAGTGTTTTCCAATGAATTTTGCTTTTATGAGGTCCTCTTTTCGCAATGAAGCCATCATACTATCTTTTTTTTATTTTTTAATTGGGAGAAGTGGGATTTGAAACTTGTTATCTTGACAGTGGGATCATATACCAACTAATGAGCCAAATGCTCGGGTGCCATCATACTATGTTATTTTGCAAACTTACCTTTGCACAATTGCTTCAGTGCAGAATTGCTCACAAAGGAAACAATAGAATACAATGATCTTGTAGACTTGTTGCTGCATGAAACCTCCTTATCTGCTGACAAGCAGAAAGAGACACTGGCTGATGGAAATAATGGTGCTCATGCAACGAATGGTAACCTTTTCTATTGTTATGTTTTCTTTTTGCATCCAGCCACATCCTTATTGTATTTTATGACTTTTTGGTTGAGATTTTGGCATCTTGAAGCCACGTTAGCTAGTTACCTTAAGTGTCTGTTTGCAGAAATGCAAGCAATGGGGTAAAAGCATATTGCATGTTAGGTTGGTAAACTATGACTGGTTCATAAATCAGTTTAGATTAATAATAATGGATCATATATTTTGCAGAACTGATGTTTAAATTTTTAAGATGGTTCTTCTTCTGCTGGAAAATGGCTTTCCATGATGCAAGAAGTTCAGAACTAGCATTGTCATCAGCTGAGCAAATAATAGCATTTTAATCACAAACAGTCTTCTGATTATATGTATTATAGATAACATCCGGACTACATGTCTCTCACTGGAGTTTTATTAGTTGATGTTAGAGCACAAGCATAGTTTGATGAAGAACAAAAATGATATAGTTCGTCAAATATGCTAAGCAAATCTTAAACCTTTATTTGCTTTATCTATCTGTATATGGATAATTCCACTTTTCCTTTTTCATTTTCTCCTTTTTTTTTGCTAAAATTATTTTTTTTTTATTGAACTTCATAATATCTCCGACTACAAACTAGAAATGATATGGGATGCTGGTATTTCATTTCTTGGATGACCTGTTTTCAGATTCACCAGTAAAAAGTAGTCCAGAGCACCGTGGAGATCCCGATGATCCACATGTAAGATTGAAACGAGATTGTGTAGGAATTATGGCTGCATTTAGACTCAAGGATCCTTTTCATCATGTTGTTATTCTGGCAAATACACATCTTTACTGGTAAACTATCCAAATTTTCATTTATCCATTTATTATAAGTATTGTGTTTATACATCTTGGATTCTATGAGGTTGGCTATGCTGAAGCATAAGTATATTTAATGTTGTTTTTATTCCAGGAATCCAGAGTGGGCTGATGTTAAGCTTGCCCAAGCCAAATATCTTTTATCACGTTTAGCTCAGTTTAAAACACTGGTAACAGACAAATTTGAATGTACTCCTTCATTAATTTTGTCTGGTGACTTCAATTCAACTCCAGGAGATAAGGTTTAGTACTGCACTTTATTTATTTATTTCCTTCTGCAGCCTTGCAGTTTGCAATGTTCTAAATGTTCTTATCTTTTCAGGTTTACCAGTATCTTATTTCTGGCAACTCTTCATCAGCATCATTGATGACATGTTTGGAAGAACTTCCCTTTCCATTGTGCAGTGTTCATGCTTTCACAAGAGGAGAACCACCATTTACAAGCTGCACTCCACACTTCACAAATACACTTGACTATATTTTCTTTTCCCCTTCTGACTGCCTAAAACCTGTCAGTATTCTTGAACTTCCAGATTTGGATTCACCTGATGTTGTTGGTGGATTGCCAAACTATAGCCACCCGAGTGATCATCTGCCTATAGGTGCTGAATTTGAAATTACCAAAGAGTAATATGTTCAAGTTCAAATCCATTGAGTTGTTTTCTCACCGGAGAATGGAGAAAGAGATAAAAAGACCAGAGAAAAACCTGAGAAATCACCCAAAAATATGTTCAGCAGATTGACAAGCAAGAGCAGCATTTGTGTGGGCTCCAAAAATCTGTTTTTTGGGGTTAAGTTGGGGGAGGGGGATCCAAGTTTAGGATATATGTTTTGGGAATAAGGTATGGCTTTCTAATTTATTTGATAGAAGCATTTGATTTTCCAAGACTGAAAGAAACTGACGAGTAGACATTTTTGGTTTTGGAACTCATTGGTAGAGTGAATGCAATATTTTTAGAACAGTAATCATAAATTTGGAATTGTTCTGTAAGTTGCTTTTGAGACGATATGATTGGTTTAATGATATTGTTGGCTATTAGCTCTCATCTATGATATTCTGGGCATCTATGCTAAGTCTATTTTAAGGGGGAGGGCTGGATTAAGTTGTGTGGAAGCAATCAATTTTTAACTTTGTGGTGAGGCATTTCATGCTCAAAAATTGTGGTGAAAGCTTTCAATACAGGCCAGAGTAATGAAGAGGTGCTGAATTGCTCTGGTAACATGTTCCTGTATTTGGTTGGCATCTTCCAAACCTCTATTAAAGTGAGATAAATCTCAGATAACCTGGAATCATTCATGTCATGTCTTAGAATGAATGTAAACACCATCTGGTGTCGTATTGTAACCGTACTAATGAAGATAAACTTTTGATTTGCGATGCAGGAGTCAGGAGATGAGATTAACCAAGGATTTCAACCCTTTCCTCTCCCCTTTCTCTCTTGAAATTCAAATCATAGAAGATCATTAATTCTAAGCATCCCAAGTTCCTAACTAAGAGGAATATCATAGGAGAAGAACCGCAGAAGACGAATTTGTTGCTGTAATCTGCTCTTATTTATTAGTGAAAACTAAAAACTATGGTCTTTATTGCAAAAATCTTGAAAAGTGGAAAGCAAATGGAAAAAGTTGGGACTAAAGAGAATTGGAAATGTTACAATGAAAGTGAGGACGGAGACAAAACATGAGGACCGTCTGTTTTACAATAGTGCTAGTTACTTTCGTCTGTCTTCTTTCTTTCTTTCTTTCTGTTTTCCCATTTTCTTACTGCTGATGAACGTCAACCTGTCATTGTTGTAAGACAAAAGGAAGCAACTTGCATTGGACCAAAGAAAAGAGAGAAATATGGTAAACAGTGACTAGCACTTAATTACAAATTAACGTTAGTGCAGGCAGATGGATGGCACACAGCGACAAGCACTGGCATTACCAAGGATGAAGGTCGTATCCCAACGTCCTTTCCTATTTGATTGGAAACAGATTTAATTTCCCTAAACGCAACCAACTCCTATATTTGGAACACCAACAAAAGTGGAAGCGCAAGGGCAATGGTGATTGTCAACAAGCTTATGAGGATTACCTTTTGACCATTTCTCCATTCAATGCCTAAATGGGTATCTTCAAACTTGGGTCACTTCCCTAATCATCACCTTTTACTTCCTCCATACTATTGCTATATACCTATCTCTAATTTCTTCCTCTTAGCCAGGCCGAGAATATATTTGGCAACAATTTGCAGTGCTCTCTTTTTTTTTATTATTTTTTCTTTAGCACCATAAGGAAACAAGAGTCACAAAGGCTTAATTCCACAGCATTATTTGCTGTGCTGAATGCAACACTTAATGCATTGCATTCAATTCAAAGAATATTCTGGGTCCACAATGATATCATGCTGCCTGCCATAATTCTCCTTTCTCAAGTGCCTCGAATCATTTTGCTGTTAAATTAATGGATATTAATTTTGTCTTATTATTCAATTTTTGCTTCTTAACAAACGAATATTTCTACTTATGTTAATATTTATGAATTAATACCATGCCCTTGTTAATTGCTATACCTTGATCGATAATCTGTATACCTTTAGACATTAATTTGAAGAGAAAAGAAAAGAAAAGAAAAGCTAGTTAATATATATATATATATATATAGCTAGGTTTTCGGCAATGGTTTTTTTCATTCTTTTTAGTTATTACAACTATTGTTGAGTTGCCAATAAATTAATATGTTTCTTAATCTTAATTTCTCATCAATTAGAACTCATATTATATGTGTAAATACAATGTGATGTTTGATGCATGTATCATATACATGTGTGTGCTCGCGCGCGCGCGTGTGTGTATATATATAAACACTTGCACTTGCATATATATATGGAACATATTTTATGCTCATAGCTAGCTCAGCCCTGCCAACTGATCAGATGGAAGTAAAGTTCACCAAAAAGAGTATCGTCAAAGCTTTCAATCTCTTGCCAGAGCGTCACCATAAACTTATTACTCTTTCAAACCTTGATCTTCTATCTGGCCGCTTTCCTGTGACGTACTTGTACTTTTATCACAGACCTTCGATCAATAATTTGTCATCCACCGTTGAGTCGCTCAAGAGTTCCCTCGCCGAAACTTTGAGTTACTACTACCCTTTCGCCGGTCGAATAACGGAAGACCAGGATACGAGCGAGCCGATAATCATATGCGACAACACTGGTGCTCTCCTGGTGGAAGCCCAAGCCAACATCCCTTTGAGGAAACTGGACTTGTACAATATTAACGACTCCCTTCAAGGGAAACTAGTGTCCATCGACCCAAACTTTCCCATGCAAGTCCAAGTAACACATTACACTTGCGGAGGGGTGTCCATGACTTTCACCTTTGACCATGCACTAGGCGACGCAAGTGCTTTTGGTAAGTTTCTCTCCTCATGGTCCCAAGTAGCTCGAAAGATGCCACTATCTTGCATCCCAGATCACGGGAGAAACCTTCGACCTCGCCTCCCTCCTACGTATCATCCTTGCTTGGATCAAACTTTTGTCAAGTGCACGCTTGAAGAGATTAGGAACATACCAAAGGCCAACATCTTGCTTAAACGCCTTTATTATGTTGACGCCTCCAGCATTAATAAGCTGCAAAGTCTTGCATGCGCCGACGGTAACATGAGAACAAAGATTGAGGCTTTCTCTGCCTATATATGGAAGGTTATGGTGACCACCATTGATAAAAGCCACGCCAAGTGCAAGATGGGTTGGTTAGTTGATGGACGTGGTAGACTCAATGGCTCCATGTCCAATTACATTGGTAATGTCTTGTCTGTGGCTATTGAAGAGGCAAGCATTGTAGAAATAAAGCAGGCCTCCATATCGGAGATTGCCAATAATGTTCACGAGGCCATATCAAAGGTTGCTAATGAGGAGCATTTCCTGGATTTGATTGATTGGATAGAGTGCAACAAGCCTGGACTGATGCTACCAAAAGTAGTTCTAGGTCGGGGAGGGCCTGCCCTTGTTCTCTCGTCCGGACGTAGATTTCCAGTAGCTGAATTGGACTTTGGCTTTGGTAGTCCTGTGCTAGGGACAGTGTCCTCCATCATTGAAAAAAGCGGAGTTGGCTACATGAACCAGAGGCCAAGTGCTAGGAGTGATGGCTCATGGATCGTTTCAGCAATCATATGGCCAGAACTGGCCGCAGCATTGGAGTCTGATTCAGTTTTCCAACCCCTCTGTGCATCTCATCTCCAAATTTGATGCTATATATTCCACACGCCAATAATGAGCAACTTAATAATGATATATATATATATATAGATATATTTTATCTCCGAACAAAAGGTGTGGTAACTAAGTTTAATGGGGATCCTCTACTGTACTTGTTAGAACACTAGGCATTAGCAAATAATTAGCATAAATATGTAATTATTGTAAGCCAGTTATAAAATTGTGAAGACCTTGTTTAGCTATTTGCACTAGCTACCAAACCATTCCATCAAAGTATACCGCAATGAATGGAAGAGAAAAAGGGGTAAATCAGGATTCTGATACACCTCTCCAATCGATCATCTCATGGCAGACTTACTGCATTAATGTATCAGATAGAAGATAGCCCTCAGAAGCAGCCGATGACTACAGTATGCTTGGTTTGATGTTATTTATTTGCTGCCACCGTGAGCTTGTGTGGAGCAGAGACTGCCCCGATGGAAATATGTGGGTGAATGGAAAGGAGATGATTAAGCCTGATAATAGAATTATGGAAAACGCCATGAATATATGTATCATGAGATTTTTAGCTACGTTGAGTAACAAATTGAGATTTTGGCCAAGAAACCAAATCGATATATATAAAACAATAGAAAGTATTTACATTGAATCTCATGAATTTGACAATCTCTTCCTTTGAACTCCTACTAATTACCTTTTCTCATAATTTCTTTGTATGACTCATCCATCTTATAAACACCTAATGCAGTGTTTCTTGGGGAACTTGCAACCCAAACACCCACAACTGCTTTGTTGTTTCTTATTTTATCCTACATCAAAATCCTAATTCCCAAACAAGAGAGAGAGAGTGTGAAAGAGATCCATTTTTTACAGAGTAAACTTCCTACCTATTGACTCCACCTAGTTGGCATTATATGAAAAACAGGATTGTATCTTATGACACCAAACACAGATTAACTTTGGGAAGCTGATCTCTACTGATTGACGGGTAAATGGTTCATGATTTCTCCATCCACACAGGGTAAGCCTCCAAATAACATACCACGGACTCCCATCTTACATAGGGAGCAACTTGACCGTGATACTTGGAACTTCAATTCTTGCAGGAGAAGTTCCTGAAAAATTTTTAAACGGATGTGTTTAAGATAACACCTTATGATATATGTGAAGCAAACTAGTAAAAGAAAAATAAATCAACTAAGTGCAAGTTTAAAGCCAAATAAAGGCACTTTCATACAGAGAAAATCCTTACACTGGTGGTTATCCCCAACACCTTTTTCCATGATGTAAGTCATAACAACCATGAACAAGCACCTTCATCTTTTTTAAGATTCTCTGGAATGCAGGCAGCATAAACCTGTTACATGAAACAGTTCAGTCAGCAACCTAAAAACTCAAATGCACATCACATTCTTGTCCTAAGAAGCAAACACACAACTTAAAACATACAATCTAGTTCTTCTTTTCTTTCTTTTTTTTCCTTCGAACTGATAATAACTTTATGACACACGATACATAGGGAAAAAATTTAGGTTCCTTTATTAACATTAGAACTTCAGAACCATCAAGCACTAGTCAATGAAAAAAATTTTCTGCACAACAATACAAGGATCACCTTCAACCACATCAGGAGGGAAGCAAACTCAATAGCAGATGGATTGGCAAGGCTGGAGTAACAAGGGACTCAACATTTGAAGCATATTTTGAAATCCACAGCAGGGAAAATCCTTACCGAACTCCTGAACACCCCCTGCTGATAGGTTTTATAAGAAATCCCAGCAGGTTGATTCACTCGACTGATTATGTCTCATGACCACTGTACTTTTTCAGAAAGCTAGGAATGCTGTGCTGTTGTTATTTGTTAACTTGTTCTTTTGTAAGAGGACCATTGTTCTGACTCTGTAATATGGCTCTCTCATTTCCATGCAAGCCTCCAATGGCTTTGCTCTCTGTAAGCTAGTCTCCTTCATTGAGAATCATACAACAATAAAATTCCTGCCTTTAAAAAAGAAAAAATTTCCAATAGAATTCACCAAAATGTTTGCAAAAGAAGAAGAAACAAATAAAGGCATCACCAAGATAAAAGGTAGGTTGTCGTTACATACTTATCATGTAATTAGGAGCTTTATGTCTCTTTTAATTAGGGGAACAGCAGAAATTTTTTTGGTGAAAATTTGTACTTATGATTACAACAATCTTTTAAGTTTGTACTTATGATTGCATCAAGTGATTATTCTTATACATTTTTCTTTAGGCATTTTGTTACACAATCCAAAATTCTCTTGTGAGATAGAAAAGTAAGAATAATAAAAATGTAAACTAATGGCTTTCCCACACTTAACTCTTACCCTATAACTAATTTACCATCAATGATGCCTATAATATACAACAAAGTTGCCCAGTAATCTAATTATTCTAGGCTTCATAGGGAGCAGACATGCAAATGGACAGCATGAGCAGAGATTCTTAAATTGGAGATATTTTTGCCAAACAAATAGAAAAGGTCAAAGAAGGGGTTGTTTGTCAATATCCTAACCCAACTAGCTCACAAAACAAAGAGACGGGTTAGAGGGACATTTTCAGGGACATCTCAATAAACATTAGATAACTCAAACAATTATGTCCAAGGTTTGACTTTGTAAGTTTTGATTATCCAACCTTTGTGTTTCACATGTATTGAACATAATCATAACCATTTCAAGAATAATTTAAGAATTTGTTCACAAATGAAAGCATACAACGACATATCATATGAGTTTTAGCTTTTTATAAGATGAAATTCTCATTATATCAATCTATAATAAATTTCTTTACAAAATACAGGCATTAATATAATTAGGAATTAAAGATACATTCTTACCAATGTATCCTCACCATATTGCATCCTACTCTTTCTAAAATGTGGTACCATTATATCCCTGTCATACAGCACCCACAGCAGCTGTGCCCAACCACTATCCATATCTAAATATGGAGGGAAGAATATCTTTATCAAGCTAATACCAGCAGAAGTGGGAATGTATTTCCTTTGCCTATTTGTATCTGTTTGCCCCACATCTGAGATTCCTATGTCATAATCTATTCTGGTTCTGTATGTCAAGACAAATTTTTGGAGATTTTTCATGATTAGTAACTTAAAATTTTCTAATAGGTAATAATTCATTAGTTTCCACACAATGCTCATCTCCAATACTAACCATAAGCAAAAACTCAATGATAAATTTTTACATTGCTGTTAAGACATACCTTTTAGGGTTAAAATATATAAGCAGGTGATGGCAAGGCCTTTCATCCAACTTTTCTACAAAAATTATGACCTGTAAATATCCCCAAGTGCCTTATGATGAATATTAAGACCTGTAAATCTCCATTATATCTTGAACCACCTGTGTGCACTTTAAAAGGATTAGAATCAGGGAGTAACAACTAACAAGTTCAGAAAAACTTACGGGAAAACCATCTTTCCATTCCTAACCTATTACAAAATCCATCTAGAGAGATCACCTCAATGGCTCAACCTGTCCTATATCAGGTACTCACAGAGTGAAAATTTTTGTAGACAATCTGTCAAGTCAAAAGCAATTTGTAGCAAGTGCAATCAAAAAACAAAATGTTGGGAAAATACACATGACTTGAAGAGCTAGACATTTTAGTCTTTTAGAGTAACAAAAGATGCTAGAAATGTACCTTAAACCTAGCTCATGCTTGAGGATGAACTCCTTTGCTTGTGAGCAGCTAGCCTGTAAGGAAAAGAGGGAAACAATACACACTTTTATTATAATGGACAGAAATCCACAGTCACAGCATAAACTCCTAGTGTATAGCAAAAACATCCAGCAAAGCCAAACTGCAAAAAGCTTTAATGCAAGGATAAATGGTAAGATTACATAAAACAGGATGAAGCAACGAACCTCTAATGTTTAACAACCAGTATGAATTTTGTAGCAAATCCAGAAAGATATCACAGCAAGAATTTACTATACAGAAATTTTCACCCAACCTTTAGGTACTTTGCTCATTCTTGATTAGAGCATGCTGATGGCTGATGCCACTCATGAATCAATGTTGTATATGTAATTTCATCTAAAGGTAGTCCTTCGCTAGCCATATGATCACATACTTTAAAAGCATCTTCCACCCTCCCTTCCTTACATAAACCATTTGTAAAGGCATTATAAGTGACAACATCTGGGACTATTCCATTCTTAACCATCAAACAGAGAAGCTTCCCTGCTTCTTTCATGTTACCCAATTTACAATAACCATCAATCATGACAGTATAGGTAATTTTGTTTGGTTGTACATTGGATGAAGACATTTCCTGCAAGAGACTCCCAACTTTATCCATCTGGCCAAGCCTACAATAACCTCCAAGTAATGCTGTATAACAGACAACATTTGGCACCAAGCCCAGTCCTCTCATTTCAAGAAGAAGCTGTCTCGCATCCTCAGGAAGACCCATGTTGCACAATCCATGTATTAGAGAAGAATATGTGCAAATTGTTGGTGGGATACCCTTGCTTTTCATGTCAGCATGAAGTTTAAAGGCTGCCATAATATTCCCATTCTTACAGTAAGCTCTGATCAGTGTATTGTAAACAACAGCATTGAGGTCCACTTTGTTAGTAACCAACTCATTGAACAGGTTTTGACACTCTTCCATTTTATCAACTTTACAATATCCGTCCATCATGATTGCATATGTATAAACATTGGAAACAATACCATGTCTTTTGCACTCATCCCAAATATTAGCAGCATCTTTCATTTTCCCCATATTTGAAATGCCATGTATTAGCAAATTGTAAGTATAAATGTCAGGCTGAATTCCTCGCTTAAACATCTCTTCCTTTAACCTAAAAGCTTCCTCCACTTTCCCCGCTTTGCACCATCCCAAAATCAGTGTATTGTATGAGACCCTATCTAATACCAAACCACTCTGTATCATCTCCTTTAGAAGCCTAATAGCCTCTTGCATCTTACCTGCTTCATATAAACCATGTAATAAAGCATTTGAGGTCACAGTATTGGCTGCAAAACCTTTCTCAAAAAGCTTAAACCAAAGTTCAATAGCCTCAGAATGCTTTCCGTCCTTGCAAAGTCCACCAACCAACGTAGTAATTAACCTGTCATTGGGCCTTAAATTTCTCAATAACATTTCCCTGGTAAAATGTAGAGCAGAATCAAACCTAGACTTCATGCATAACCAATGAATTACAGAACTGAAGGCACCGAGGTTTATAGATAACCCTATAGATAACATTTCCACTAAAAGATGCTCAGCATGCTCCATTTGGCCAGTTCTGCACAACCCCTGGATAAGCGAATTCAATGTAACAGAATTGGGAATCATCCCCTTGGATAACATCTCATCCCTTATACCAAGTGCCTCATCAATATTTCCCATTTTGCAGTAGCCATCAATTAATGTATTATATACAACCTCATTTGGGACAAACCCCTTACCAGACATTTCCTTCAAAACAGAATTGGCTTCCTCAAATTTATTCAATTTAATCAAACCATTGATAAGAACACTAAAAGTAATGAGGCTGGGTTGCACTCCATGTCTTGTCATGTTCTGTTTAAGCTGAAATGCCTCATCCAGTCTGCCACTCTTGCATAATCCATGGATAATATTATTATAAGTTACTACATTTGGTGCAATACCCAAGTTTTCCATTCTAGAGAACAGGGCAAAGGCGTCCTGAATTCTTCCACCCTTGCAAAATGCATTTATCATAGTAGTACACAAGTACACATCGAGAAAGACAAAACGAGACAAAGTTTCAAACACTTGATAGGTCTTTTGCAGTTCATTAGCTTTGACTAAAGAATTCAAGAAAAAGTTGCAAGTCTTGGAAGAAGGGAACATACCCTTTTCGGCCAGTGTGAAAAAGACATCAATAGCGGAAATAAAACCCGCATTTTTGAACTGGGTGCAATAGAGATGAAGCAACATATCAACCCCCATAACCCGGGGAACCCCCTTAGAAAGTGTATTCAAATCCGCCAATGCAGTAGCAATCTGAATATGATCAATGTTAGTATTGTTAGGAGAGGAAAGCGGCAGCTTCCCATCAATCAAACGAATGAAGAGCAATCTAGCAGGTGAAGAATGATTGGAAAGAAGAAGCAAAAGAATCAAAATACAATAGGATCGAAGGGTAAATCGGAAGTCGAAGGATTGAGAAGCAAGGTAAAAAAAATTCAAAGTGGTTTTGGGATTGACATGCGAAGAAATGGCTGAGAAGAATCGATCAAAGTCGAGAGGCGACAAAAGAGGAAGGAGCTGTTTGCATTTGGAAGAATCTAGGGATGACTTAGAGAGAATGCAAGATAGCCTACCAAGCAGACCCTGGTTATTGCTCTTATTAGAATCGTTGGTAAAGCTGGAGTCGGTTAGATTCAAAGGCGGCGGAGGCTGCTGTTGAATGTTTAATTGTTGGGCAGCTGCAGCAGCAGAAGTAGTAGATGTTGCGCAGGTTAAGGGGCGTGTGATTGGGGTGTAGATATAGATGGGTTTGTTGACTGCCAGTCTCCTCAAATCCATTGCTAACAATGTTTGGATTTCTGGGGAAAAAATAACCAGTTGATTAAATTGAATATGGCATCATGTCATGGGGCAGTTGATTTGAGAGGATAATAAGCAGCCACGCCCATGCTAATTTAGACAACAAACACATACCCCTTCCTTCCTTTTGCTTTTGGAGACTAAGTTTAGATTAGAGCCCACAGAAACGAAAGGCCAATTGCAGGTAGCTAAACAGAAAGAAGGAGAAAGCCAACAACATGTAACGACGGAAATGAGGGTTTACGATTTAGACGGAGATACAGAGCGGAGGAGGGTAAGGGAGAATGGAGATGGTTTCCGTTCATATGGGCCTCAACCCAACATGTAATTGGATTGGCTTAATGGGTTTACCGACTTTCGGCCCCATTAGTAAAGCTTCCTCACTAAGTTAAGCCCTCGTCCAAGAATTGTCAAACGCTGTTTTCTTCATCATCAACAGTGCCAACTCTCCATCGCCATCTTCATCAGCTTCCGAAATCAATGAAGTAGAACGCTTTCATCAGCTCCTTCTCTTTCTCATTCTCTCCAATTTTTTTACCGTCATCATATGCAAAAATTCAACAAAATCAAATACGCCACTGCTGTCAAATTTATTTGTATTTACCATCATTCTGTTGATCTCTTCTCCACGTGACGCTTGCTTTATAATCTAAACTTGTAATGCCAATATTCAGCTCAGTGACATCAATACTACCGGAATACCGTTGATATCAAAGAGCTCAAATATCTCTTTCAGTTGTTGTCTCTTTTCATGATTTAACGTACAGTTGTGTCTATTAATCGTATTCATACATGTTAATCCTTTTTCATTATATTTTGAATTGTAAGATTATACATATATATGTATATATATATGTGTACATATATAAAAGTACTTGATTAAAAGGGAAACTATTGATTAGTGTTAAATTATTTTGGAAAAGAAGGCACTGCATCCGTGTATATATAAATGTATGTATATACACGGTAGATACTTGATGAGTGTAGAGCAGAATTAAGACAAAGTTTACCACAGGACAGATCGCTCATTTGTAAGCTACTTAAGTTGTTTACTTATGGTCATCGAGGTGATGGGGGCCAGTTTCGAGTTTCATTTGGTTCACACCTGAGAGGATCAATTTTGTGGCTCGCAACTCAGAATTGGTTAGTATATAATGACCACTCAAACTCAAGGGCTGGACGGAGCCCCAATTTTGGGGATGTCTATGGAAGATAAGGATTGATGCGAAAACAGAATATTTTATATACGTAGAAATATTGGATGTATATGCCTCCTTGGTCATAGACTTTTGGGACGGAAAAGCTTGTTTCTGGCTCTTCGCATTTGCTTTCTTAGCTCTCTGTCCACACAATAGATATGCACTCCCATCTTAATTAGTTACTTAAAGTTTCTTGTGAGCTTCAACCATATATATATATATATATATATATATATAGATATGCATCACTCCTTTTGGTTATTCATTTCCAAATTCAACACTTGGATTTAAATTGCTGACAAAATTGTTATAGCACTTGCCGGCTACAAAGTGATGATGAATTAATATTCGTTTGATTTGTGAATAAACCCAAAACCAGGTGCACCTTCCCCGAGTTGCAGATGCCAGATGCCATTCATTTTTAAAATATATAAAGGCCAAAGCCCACAACAAATTTAAGCACTGGGTTAGTAGACTGTGAGCATCCATAAAACAACGGTGTGGAGGCACCACTGGGTTTAGCATCATCAGGCACATGGGTTTCCCACCCCATCAGCCTACGCTGCTTTACTCTTGCTGCTCTTACAATACAAAATCTCACCACTGAAACAGACACTTGCATTATTCTTTTGTGCCCACTGGATTTATTTCGTTAACTGGCAAAGATTACATAATAGCCGACTGCTAATAGAATCTATTTATGATAAAAAAAATAATAAAATATACATCTACTAATCAAGATAAAATTCATCAATCATTTAGTTAGCTCAATAATATATTCATTAGTGAATTTGAGTTACCTCAAGTTAAATAAATGATTAGACATTATATTAATTTTGGTTTTTCTTCTGCTTAATTTATTAGCTAATTCAACTTATCAAAATAAAATTAGTATTTGAGTTTCAAAATTTAGTTGCTATGTATTATGACTTTATATTTGAAAGTTGGTGCAATGAGAGTTTAATAATTGATATCATGATTTTTACATCAATGAAATTTAAAGATATAAATTGCAAATATTAAATTTTGAGGTTTTATTTATTACTGATGTCAAATGTTGTGAAGAGAAATGTGCATGACCGAGCCAGGCATTCTAATTAAGTTAAAGCTGGGGCTAGGTTTAGTTCGACTATTCAATTATTGTTTTTGTATTAATATTATAATATTTTTACACATAATTTAGAATTAAAATTAAACAATATAATAATATAAACAGGCTAGGCCAAACTATGTTTAGGCTTAAGAATTTATATCCAATTTCTGCTTAATATAATAATATCTTGCAAGTCCATATATTTTGTTATCTAAAAATGAACTTAATAACGAAATATATGGTTTGGCAGCTGCAAATATATATGAACTTTTTCCCATTGGAAACTATGTGATCAGTTTTTCATATAAGTAATCAATTAAACCAACTCTTGTTGTTGGTTGCAAGAAATACGTATAGGATTTCTGGTGGCAGCTTCTACAAATTGCTACCATATTGTTTACTGCATGAAAATTAAAATGTGCAAGCCCTTTATACCACATTTATGCTTCATCTAGTTAGTTATGTTATAAATTTGACATTTTGAACTTTATTAAATTTCACGACAAGTATTAATTTCGTTGTGTGAATTTTATCTGAATTTAATTATAGAATATTTAATTTTAATCAAGTTGAACAATATAAGATAATTATTACCACTTTTACGAGTAAAGTGTACTGAAGAAATACTATTCAATAGTAAGCTAGCATCTATTTAAAGTATATATAATTAACGAGATGAATAGAGAGTAGGGAAGGATTTTCATAATTTACCGTTCTAAATGTAATCCTAATTATAAAAGGAAAAAAGAAATCCCATAGCACTGGTTACTGATTAGTTTCAGTGATATTACTAAGGTTGACAGTAGCCTAAATTTTGTCAGAAAAAAAGAAAATAAAATAGGTGCGGGCGCTGCTGGCATCACATGATGCCACATACCCCCTATCAAGTATAAACAGTCCCCTCCAAAGCATGAAAGTTGTTTTCTTTTCTTGCCTTTTGTTGTTTTTTTGTTGACAGCCTTATAAATAAAATAAATGAGGCCACGTAAAGAGTTGGATCACAAACACCAAATTGTCAATCCGAAGAGCAGCCTCCGCCCTCGTCCAAAACAATATTCCATAAGCGAATTACTGCTCAGGTTTGTGATGGCTGGACAGTCGAGGAAATGGATGATTCTAGTGGCGACGATTTGGATTCAAGCGTTCACCGGCACGAATTTCGATTTCTCCGCGTATTCCTCGGAGATGAAGCGAGTGCTGGGGATATCGCAGGTGCAGTTGAGTTACCTGGCAGTGGCGTCGGATATGGGGAAGGTCTTCGGGTGGTCTTCAGGGTTGGCTCTCATGTATTTTCCTTTGTGGGTGGTGCTCTTCATGGCTGCTTTCATGGGCCTTTTTGGTTATGGAATTCAGTGGCTCGTCATTCGGAATGTCATCTCTTTGCCGTATATACTGGTATGCTCCTCCCCTCCGCTCCCCTTCCCTTACTCCTACCTCCCTTGTCTTTCCAATCCTTTCAATTATCTGATTTATGAAATACTGCCTGCCTGCCTGCCTGCGATTCATCTCTCATCATATTTCATCCTTGTCTTAATTTTGTTCTAATTTCCCGTTTCTGGTATTGGTCGATAGATTAAGAGACCTCCATTTTCTCATTTCTGGAACCTCCAGAAATAATACTACTGTACTAGTAATAATATTTTTTATTTTTTACGTGCACTTGCGAAGAACCCGCTAGATCGCGTGTTCCATGGATGACTGCAGTGCAGTGTGATTGGATTCCACTCTGTTTCTGTCTGGCGTCCTAATTTCTGTTTAAAGTTTTCCACATCTGTATTAGACGTTAGTTGTAGTACTACTTTCTTATTGCTCCAACCACACTTCTTTTGTTTTTTTTAATTTGAGGGTAAATCTTTTCCTTCAAAATATGCGGCCTAAGCCTAAGTCTAAGCCTCAGCCTTCTGTTTTGAATTTGAAACTTTCTATTTCTTTCTTCTGGCTGCCCAGTGCAAATATTCAACTATTTATTTAGACTTATTAGTTTGATATTGGTGTCGAAAAAAGTTGGGTTTAAAAAACAAAATGGGGTTTAGGGGTTTTAAATGTTTGATATTGCTCTAAATAATTAAAATATCTGAAAAGGACACCATTACCAATTAAAGAATGATTCGTTTTCATGGTTCTTATGTAATTATTGTTAAGATATATATTAAAAATAATTATTGTGAAATTTTATTTAAAAAAATTAATTTTTTAAAAGAATTAAATTGCGTCAAACTTGAAATTGAATACTTATGTTCTCACTTTGTTTTTTTTTTATTTATTGAAATGTATTGAAATTTTATTTTAAATTCAAAATATTAGAATAATTAAAAAGATATTTTTTAATTAAAAAAATATAAACAAAGATTTTGATTATTTGATATTCAAAAATAGTTTTAGCACTAGTAAAAGTAGAAGCATTTTTACACTGTTAATCGCAAATATATGATGAAAAAGTCTTTTAATTAAAAATAGTTTTTTCAGCACATCGTGTTACAGTTCATATTAATATGTATGAGGTATTGTTTATTTTAATCCGCTGACCTTACGATTTTATCATACAAAGGGACCTTATAAGTTAAAAGTAGTGTAAACTAAGTATCACTATAGTACATAGTCAATGTGGGATTCATTGCTCATTTTTCTAGGACTATGATATCCACCCTTATTCTCTACTAGGAGGTTCTCTTTGATGTGAGATTTTGTGGTTCTACTCGCTAAGAGTTTCTCTTTGATGTGGAACTTTGTGACTCTACTCGCTAGGAGCATTATCTTAACGATGTGAGATTCACGTCCACTTGAGGATCGTGATATCCTCCCTCACTTCAACAAGGGTTTATATGTCCACGTGACATTCATGTCCACGTGAGGACTGTGATATCCTCCCTTACTTCAATAAGAGTCCATTGTCTTTAGTGGTACATCGCTAATACTCAAAGTTTACTATGATATCCCAATTGTTACGGTCCATATCAACTTTTATGAGGTATTGTCGATTTCTGAGTATCCCAATTAACATAGTCTACACTAACCTCTGTGAGGTATTGTTCATTTTATATTTGCTGACCTCACGGTTTTGTTCCACAAAAGACGTCTCACAAATTAAAGGTGGTGTGAATCATTATATACCTAGTATTATTCTAGTACATAACTAATGTGATGAGATTAATGGCTCCTTTCTCTAATATCATGACATATACCCTTACTCTCTGTTGGGAGTTTTTCTTCGATGTGGGACTTTGTGGTTCTATCCACTGCGAGAACGATGTAAGATTCACGTTCACGTAGGATTATGACACACCGCATCACCACTTTTTTTTAGAAGAATATTTTTTTCATTTAAACACGTTTTTTTTTTACTAATGTAATGACTTACTTTGTACTTCAAATTTAGTGTTTGAAGGCTTTTTAATATTTAGAATAACTAAAAGAATCAGTCACACAAAAATGGAATTGTAGACTAATAGTGTTAATCTTTTTAAAGATTATTATCTTTTTTATCAGCGATTGAATTTTTAAATTTCATAAAAAAGTTTATATAATTACAGTGTTCATTCATTAGTTATAGGGTAACTGGTGACACTGTTCATTCAATATTTCCTTGTATAGTAACTCCTAAACTTGGTTAAAACAGCCAAAATGCAACGAGTCCCTGCACTTTATTCCAGGGATATTGATGGTTCTCATATAATCAGAGTGTGATCGATGCACTTTTATCTTTATTGGAAGAAACTTCCGGGTGTCCACAAGCCAAGATTTTCGGGTTGCTGCTCACTCTTGCTGTTAATGTGGAATAGATTTGTTTCCATATTAGGCCAGTTTTCTGTTTGTTTGCTATTTTTGTCTGTTTATGCTTTTTTCGGTTTTTGGGCACTTGCAAGAGGAAAGGGGGAGGAAAATGGGGGTTGGGCCTGGGTTGTTGTTTGGATGTGCACAAGCACAACCCAGAACCTGTATTGGCCCATACAAGTTCAATCATCCTTCAAGGCCATTTTTCCATTGGGGGTTCTTCCGCGAACCTTCTCGAGAAAGTTCAACTTTAGGTTGCCCTAACAAAATCTATGGCATGCACAAACAAACGACGCATGAACCATCTCTTTCTTGTTTGATTTTGGTTCGACTGATTGTGTGAAGGTATCTAGCTTGTACCTTGATGTTGAATAGTTAAATCAAGATTAAGGTGATCATTTTCCAGAAGCAAAACTATATATATATAGATTGTCATTCACATGGTTCGTTTTAGTCCCACCTGATCTGAACAGCATTTTACAGAGAACATACAAGTTGTTTAACCGGTTGAACCAATTTCGCATAAAGTAATTTTGAGCATCTTTCAGTATTAATATTATGAAGACGATAGTAACTGAGTTCATATTTAACTCACAAAATCATTTAATTCGTTTAACTTAGTCCGGTAGCAGCACTGGTTTTTTTTCATTTGAGTTTTATAGCTGTGTTGGACTTAAGGATCTTTTGTAAACACTCAGAGACAGCAGGTGACAGATCCATGGCGGTATTGCTTTCATGTCCAGAGCACGTGGGTTGACTTGAGATGGTTGGTACTTGGCAGAGATAGTTTCTTTTTTTCTCCATTCCTTTCATGAGTCTGTGATTATGGCAAACCAATGAAAGAGAATGGATTCTTCGGTGTACTGGAAATTATTCAAATTCCAGAGAAAGAACAAATTAATTCCCTGAAATTACAGATGAGACTTGTAGTTGCCATGATATGATTTAGACAAATAAACTACCATTTTATATAGGTTATTGTTATCATTTTCACTTCATCATCTATGGGATCTTCATTTAAAGCAAACGTAGCTTGTCATGCACGCATGGTTTTAATTTTTCTTTCTATGGTTTAATAGTTTAGGGATACTTTCCTGTTATCACACGGTACGTAGCTATCTAACTATATATAATTACCCTTGGTTTGTTTTTATGTGGCAGGTTTTTTGTCTGTGTTTGTTAGCAGGATGTAGCATATGCTGGTTCAACACGGTTTGCTTCGTTCTTTGTGTAAAAAATTTCTCAGCTAACCGAGCCCTTGCTTTATCCCTCACAGTAAGCTACAACGGTGTAAGTGCAGCCTTGTACGCCCTAGCTGGTGATGCAATTAATGCATCATCTAGTTCGCTATATCTTCTTCTGAATTCCCTAGTTCCCCTTATCATTTCGATTGCAGCATTGGTCCCTATTCTTCACCAACCGCCGGTGGACCCTCTTTCCCCGGAGGCAGTCCGCAGTGACTCCATTATGTTTCTACTATTGAATGTGTTAGCCGTCTTAACCGGTGTTTATCTCCTTATTTTTGGTTCAAACGCAACAGATTCAACAACAGCTCGTTTCCTCTTTTGTGGAGCTATTTTTCTTCTGGTTTTCCCCTTATGTGTTCCTGGTGTTGTCTATGCTCGACATTGGTTCCATCATACGGTTCATTCTAGTTTCCAACTTGGAGGATCCGGCTTCATTCTAGTGGATGATGATGATCTTGAGCTTCATAAACGGCTTTTAAGCCGTGAGGCTAGTTTCAATGATCGGAATGGCTCACTGAGTGATGATGCATCTGAATACAAAATGGGCAGCCAAAAGTGCATTGATGAAGACAGTGCAAGATGTTGTGAGAAAATGATTGGAAAAGATCAATTGGTAATACTAGGTGAAGAGCACCCAGCGCAAGTACTTGTTAGGAGATGGGATTTTTGGCTATACTACGCCGCATATTTTTGTGGGGGAACGATTGGGCTTGTGTACAGCAACAATCTAGGACAGATTGCACAATCAATGGGAGAGAGTTCCAATACTACCTTACTGCTCACTCTTTATTCATCCTTCTCCTTCTTTGGCCGCTTGCTTTCAGCTGCACCTGATTATGTTCGCTCGTAAGTAGAACTTTTTAAGTTTTAGCATAACATTGGCAAAGATAAATTGATTAATGCTTTAGCAGCAACGGTACTAAAGCAATGATATGCCAATTAATATGCGCAGGAAAATGTACTTTGCAAGAACTGGGTGGCTGGCCATTGCTCTATTGCCAACCCCAATTGCTTTCTTCTTGCTGGCTGGATTAGGCAATTCAATGGCATTGCGGGCAGGAACTGCACTGATCGGGTTGAGTTCGGGGTTCATATTCGCTGCCGCAGTTTCGGTTACATCAGAGCTATTTGGACCGAACAGCGTAGGCGTAAATCACAACATTCTCATCACCAATATCCCGATTGGATCACTCGTCTATGGTGTTCTTGCCGCAATAGTTTACGATGCCAATGCAGGCAAAGGCCTGAAGCTAAGCTTTGCAGATTCAGTAGTATGCATGGGGAGGCAATGCTATTTCTTAACATTTGTGTGGTGGGGCTGCTTATCCATCCTGGGCTTAGCTTCTAGTCTGCTATTATTTCTAAGAACCAAGCATGCATACGACGCTTTTGAACGGAATCGTGCATTGGCAGAGGCTTCTCAAGAGAGCTAGCGTTGCTGTGTAACAAATAATGTACACGCAGTTTTCACTTGCATTCTAATTTTTTGCTCCCGAACGAGAAAATTTTAGGGAGAGGAGAGCGGACAGTTTTGCTTGTAACTGTCACGTCTTAGCCATTCTACTCTCTTCTAAACTCAACTCTCCACTCCTCTCCTCTCCTCTCCGGCTGAGCCTTGTCAAACATGTACAAAAATAAAAAATTAAATAAAGAAATGAAAATTTCCCTATTAACCCAATTAATATTTATTTGTTTATATGTTAAAAGGAAGAAAGTGAAGCTAATTCTTCTTAAACTTATCCTAAAGATTATTATTCCCATATTATATATACTTGATATCTAATTAATACTTTTTCTTTTTTCAAAATTTAGAAAAACCGAAAAGGGTAAATTAGGAAATTACTACGTTTTGATTAATAAATGAGCTGAATGTTCTTATTTTGTACTGGTAGAAAAAGGCCAAAAATAAAATAAAAACCAAACCAAACCAAAACAAAAAGAAAAGGGTAGAATTGGTAATTGCTGTGATTTTAATTTTCATAGGGAGGTGTTTCGGACTTTGGGCCTTGGCGTGAGTTTACATAAACCAAAAAAATGAAGAAAAGAAATACAGGGTGATGGCATTTAGGCAATTGGCAATCGGTGGCATGAAAGAAAATTGAGAACCTCTGCGCTGCTACTAGCGTTCATTCCTCCTGCTGCTGGTGGTGGTCGTCGTGAAGGAGTCGGAGTTTGGCCTTTTGGGTGTTTGAGATTCTGTCGCTGCCTTGTGATTAATAATCATCAATCATCAAGAGTCAATCGAAAGTATCAGATGGCCATAGCAGGGGCAGGGCAGCTTAATCTGAACGAGTCGCCTTGTTGGGGATCCAGAAGCGTCGATTGTTTCGAAAAACTCGAGCAGATTGGCGAGGGTACCTACGGGTCCGTTCTTGTTGTTTCTTTCCCCTATTATCTCTTTTCAATTTAGGGTTTTCTCTGTTCTTTCTTTGGCGTTGCCGTTGCTCTTTCATTAATAACCATTCGTTGCCAATTTAATTTAATTTAATTTAATTTAGTTACTAGTGAGTATACTTTGTTGCAGTCAAGTTTACATGGCCAAGGAAATAAAGACTGGTGAAATTGTTGCTTTGAAGAAAATTCGCATGGACAATGAGAGAGAAGGAGTACGTTCTTGTCTAGTATGTCTTTTTTTATTTTTATTTTTTATAAATAACGAAAATTAAAATTATGTTCTGCTTCTTCCTTTTCTGCAGTTTCCAATAACTGCAATACGTGAAATTAAAATTCTGAAGAAGCTACACCATGAGAATGTAATTAAGCTCAAAGAGATTGTCACTTCCCCTGGTAATTGCACTCGCTTGCTACTAATGACGAAGCGTCATCTTTGCAACTGTACCTGCTGCTTTTAATCTATTTATTTGTTTAACACATACTCTTTACATTGACTCCTTTCATCTTTCATCTTTCATCTTTCGTCTATATCTTCTGGTTTTATATTTCTTTTATTCGTAGGTCCAGAGAAGGACGACCAGGGTAGACCAGGCAAGTGTCATTAAATTCTTAATAATAGTGTTATCACCTCACGCTTAACTTCCCTACCATATAACTCTTTGCGGGTTTCTTGCATTGCAGATGGTAATAAATATAAAGGTGGAATTTACATGGTTTTTGAATACATGGATCATGATTTGACTGGCCTTGCTGATCGACCTGGGATGAGATTTTCAGTTCCCCAAATTAAGGTTTCCCATATTTTATAGGAAAAAGAAATACTCTCTTCATTTAATTGTCAAAAATTTGTTTCCTCTTATTATGCTACCTTTTCTTCCAGTGCTACATGAGGCAACTTCTTACAGGGCTTCACTATTGTCATGTAAATCAAGTACTTCACCGTGATATCAAAGGTTCTTACCTGCATGCCATCTATTTCCATGTTTAATATTATAATTTTGTCTCTGACTATGAATCCAAAGTGACTTGTGCTTGCTCTTTGCTTCAGGCTCTAATCTTCTCATAGACAATGAGGGTAACCTCAAGCTCGCAGATTTTGGGCTTGCCCGCTCATTCTCAAATGATCACAATGCAAATCTCACAAATCGTGTTATTACTTTATGGTATAGGTATGTGTTATTGCTTTATGGTTTTTGCTGACCACCTAGGAAGTTATTTAAAGAGAAACTTGAGAAATGCATTCAAATTTTTTAACTAGTGCAGCATTTACTTCTCATTTTTTGTCAATTTCACAGACCTCCAGAGCTCCTTCTTGGAGCAACAAAGTATGGTCCTGCAGTTGATATGTGGTCTGTTGGTTGTATCTTTGCTGAGCTCTTGCATGGGAAGCCTATTTTTCCTGGAAAAGATGAGGTGAGTTGCTTTGTATTGATTAATTGATTGAATTTTTAAAGATAAGACATAATTGAAGGTTGTGATGTCTTATGAGTCAAGTGGCCTTAGAATAGCTAATCCATGTAGTAGGATCATGTTGGTAACTGATAGTTGAGATCTTTGATACGTATTAAAGTTTTCTGGTAATTTTGGATTGAGTGCTTACTGCATGCTGTCTCTCTCTCTCTCTCTCTCTCTCTCTCTCACACACACACACACACACACTCTTCTGAGTAAAATCATGTGTGAACACATGTAAGCTTACTCATTTGCAATTGAACAGGTATCTATTTCCTATTTCATGGACCTTTATTCTGGTAATTGCTTGCAAGACACCGGTATGATATGCTATACTTGTAATTATTACAGCCAGAACAATTAAATAAGATATTCGAACTGTGTGGAGCGCCGGATGAAGTCAACTGGCCTGGGGTTTCTAAGATTCCTTGGTATACCACCTTCAAGCCAACAAGACCAATGAAGAGACGTCTCCGAGAAGTTTTTAGGCAGTAAGTTCACAGACACTGTCATATAGTACTTTTTTCCCCGTAGGGGAATTTCTGAGAGTCATAATCAGATAGGCTGGATCTGGGAACCAATCCTGGGCCAGTGGTCTTTCACACCCCCAAGGGCTGTGTGCCTGAGCACTTAGCTATCGACATATGGTCTATTTATGTGATAAATGTGATATTTTAAACTTCAAGATGTGTTTATAGTTTAATTTGTCTACATCTCATGGCTGACTTGTCTGTATATATGCAATAGTTTTGACCGTCATGCTTTGGAATTGTTGGAGAGGATGTTGATGCTTGATCCATCTCAGGTACCATGTGATATATTTTTCTTCTTTTTATTCATTTATTTATGTTCTACATATATAATGGGAACTGGATACTTTGCTGTTAAATTATGTCTATTGACTTAATCTCAGGGTTCATTTGTACAGGAATTGTTTCCTCCTAGGAGTCATTTTAAAACATGCAGCATTTTGGATAAAAAATGGTTGGTTAAATGGATTAAGCAAAGAAGTTGCTGTAGGTTTTTATTTTTTAACATCAAACTTCTTGTCTTATCCAGACGCACCATCGAACAGAAAATTAAGCCAATCTATATACATCAGTTTGCTGAAACATTCTACTGTGTTATTGATTTATTATAGCAATCTGAAAATAGCAATTTGACTATCCTTTTTATAAGAAAAGTTATTTAACCTTGGTAATTGTGATTAAGAGAAGCTTGAGCACTTATCTGATTTAGCTGTTTCAAAGTTAGGAACTAGGTCTCATGTGAGAACATTTATATTCTTGCTTTCAGACTTGCACTGGTTTTCCTAGAAGAAAATGAATATTTTGATTTTGACTATATCCTAATCAATAATTCACCATTCTGTTCTCTTTGTTGTTCAAACATAGAGAATATCTGCCAAGGATGCACTTGATGCTGAGTATTTCTGGACAGACCCATTACCTTGCGATCCAAAGAGGTTATATTTCGTTGCTTTATTTCCCTTTCAGGTGATATTTATTTCATGATGTTTGTTACACATGGATATTGGCCACTTTTGCTTTGGTTCAGCTTGCCAAAATATGAATCATCACATGAGTTCCAAACGAAGAAAAAGCGGCAGCAACAGCGACAGCATGAAGAAAATGCAAAGCGTCAGAAGCTACAGCATCCACAACCTCACACCCGCCTTCCGCCAATTCAGCAGTCTGGGCAAGCACATGCACAGATGCGGCCTGGACCTAACCCACCCATGCATGGTTCTCAACCCCCAGTTGCTGCAGGGCCTAGTCACCATTATGGGAAGCCTCGTGGACCTGCAGGTGGGCCTGGTAGGTACCCCCCAAGTGGAACCAGTGGGGGATACAATCACCCGAATCGTGGTGGTCAAGGCGGTGGTGGAGGTTATAGCAGTGGGCCATATCCACCACAAGGACGGGCCCCACCATATGGCTCAAGTAGTATGCCTGGCGCTGGTCCAAGGGGTGGTGGGGGTAGTGGTTATGGAGTTGGAGCTCCAAATTACTCTCAAGGTGGTCCTTATGGTAGTTCTGGAGCTGGACGTGGCTCTAACATGATGGGTGGAAACCGCAATCAACAGTATGGCTGGCAGCAGTGATGTTGTGATTTGGTAATTATGTAATCAGTTGCACGGTATTCTGTATTGATAATTAGAAAAGAAGCTTGTTTTGTTGTCCAAGGTCGTTGCGATAAAAAACACTGATAAGCACTTGTGAATGCTAGCCGGTTTTGTCCTCTGATTAGCTGGACTTATTTGAGTAAATGATTTCGCCATCAATAAGTGTCAACATGGCTGGCTTTGCTCCCATTCTTAATATTACTCTAATCTCCCGAGATTTTCGTTCTTTTTATCCTGTTTCCTGCTTTCCCTTGCTAAATTACGGCAAGGAGAATGGTGATAGATTACTTAGGTCGTACCCTGGGTGTGCCTGGTCATGGCAATTGTTAAGAGCCTAAGGAGCTGTTCCTGCTCCCTGGATTCTGCAGCCCAACAACTGTCGTTAGGGATTTGCATTAGCTCCACTCAAGTATCCTATAATCTGTAAAATTCCCATTTTAACTCGTAATCATGGACAAGCAGCATAAAGTAGAATGAGTAGGGGCGGAGAGAAAAAGCGATTTCTATCTTCTATCAATACGAACAAGCTCAAGACTTCATATTCCTCAAAATTTTATCAACTTGATCTAAAGATAAGTGGGAAATTCCACAAAATTGCATGCATTTTTCACTTTTCTTACTTGATGAAGCTGCTAGCAACTGCTTTACCCCTTCCTTACTGATTGTTAACAGCTTAAGGATATCTCTAATACAAGGGAAAAATGCTTGAGGACGAGCGCAAAATGGTTGGAACACAAGGAACAATGCTTGCATATCAGTTCCAAACTGATTGGTTTTCTTCCCTGAAAACTGAACATCACTTGCAAAAATGCTACCAGAAATAAAATGATCTAGCCCATCTGCCACACTTCGCCACAAGTCCAAGAAGTCTTTTGGATTGAGATTAATCTTAACAACATGAAGCTGATTCCTCAAAGTATCCAAAGCTTCAACAAAACCACCGGACACAGCCAATGCGGTAGCTGCTGAATCTCTATTTGGAGTCAAATTGTGATCTTCATTGATGTAGTCCTCATTATTGTCGTATTCCAAAGTTAGATTTTCAAACTGACGAAGAAGAACAGCAATGATTTCCATAAGCCAGTTAGTCTCTAGCTCAGCCAAGAATTTTATTTCCTCTTCAAAGAAACAACCATCATCAACTTTGTCTTTTTTCTGGATGTTAGAATCATTTTCAGCAATTGTCATCTCTAAAAAACTTACATCATCACTCCATTCTTGCAGCTTAGACTCAGCATATCTAGCAGCATTAATCGATTCGCATGCTCTGACCAAGGCCCCATCATCAGGATTTTCAGGAGAAAATTCAGCATTCTTGCAATGCAGAAGCAATACATTAGAAAAGTACCAGAAGAATCTAGCTACAGTTGATCTAACAAATTTGACACGTGCCAAAATGGCAGGCAAATTTTGGCATCGATCAATCATTTCCTGTGCAATTTTAAGTGCAGACTCTGCAACCAATGGAGCTTTGTGGTCCTCCCTGGAAGAGAGCAAAAAAGTTTCAGATACTGTACTAACATTAAAGTCAACTCTATGTTTGTCATCAATTAGCCAAGCTCTTGCATCTTTCAGCACTGCTTTTAGTTTCTTCCAGCCATCCTTGAGCTCCATCTTAGCCCAAACCTTTAGCCAATCAGGTCTATCACAAAATAGTATTAATACTGACATCCCTCTTGAAAGCCCACCATACCTTTCAGCATCTGGCAACAAGAGACAAGTTTCAGATCTTACCAGTGACTGCATCTGTTTATCAAAACCAACAATAAGGTCAACTAGATGAAGCCACAATGAAATAATTTCCAATTTCTTGTCTTTCTCCTTATATCTTTCAGCCAAGGCAGGAAAAACCTTTTTTGCTAAAAACCCAGAAAGCATATGGATCATTGCAGAAACCCAAGCCTCGTTGGCACTATAGCTTGACAATCTGGCTGCATCAATCATAGGCTGCAAAATATCACTTACTCCCACTATAAAGTCCCTAGTAATTTTAAATACAAGAGCAAAAATAAACTCAGGCTGCTCAGCCCATTTCAAGAAGTGATATTCCATTCTTTCTGCGATAGGAGACACTAGTTCATCAATAGCCCAAAGCTGTATGCTGCACTCCTTTTGATCTAAAGTTTCAAACTTTCGTGCTTCTCTACGTGTCTGCAGTTGCTGCAGAGCACAAAGCACTTGAAAACTTTGACCATAAGACTTCTTTTCATCTCTATGCATTAGAACTAGTGGGTTTGGGAGCTCGGAAATCCCTCCATCTTCAACTTTTGATGTCAGAAATTTTGGAGGCCAGCCTAAAGAAGCAAGAAGGGCACGATGTTCTGCAAGAGCTTCTGGTCGAAGAACAGACAAAGTTTTATCTACTCTATGATCAACTGATTGTAAAAGTTGGTGACATTGTTGATGGGATTTCTCAACATTGATAACTATATCCTCAGTATCATTCATGGCTTTTATGGCTTGTAGTAATCTTTCTTGCTTTAGTCCAAAGTCCTGCATAGCAAGAATGTCTGGATATAATGGTGGAGATGCATTCTGAAATAATAGGGAAAAATAGGAACAGAGTAGTTACTTTTGAAGACAGTGAAGTTGAAAGCTTTGTGAACATCTTCCCCATACCGTGAATTCCAGAACAGAAAACTGCATCTTCAAGATCTCCTACCAAAGCTTCTAAGCAAAGAGCGGTTTCTGTAATATAAAAAGGGCAAGCTAAGCTGTAGGCCTAGTGGCATAGTCAGGAAAAGGTTACACAAACCATGACCTCGTATGTAGAAGCAGAGAAAGGATTGCATGCTGAGAGTTGAAAAATATGTGCTCTTGTTCTAATAGCAGAAGAATATGTTCTTTACCAGCATCCAGTATTCTCAATTCTTAAGCAATAAATTGAGATTTCGTAGTCTAAAGCAGTATGAAGTCATTGCCATTGACAGCAGGTTTTTCCTTTTTAACTTGAAGGCAGATAGAGGTTATTACGTAATTGGTGTCCTGACAATTAGGCATTTGAAAAAACTTGCATAAAGAAACATACTCCATAACAAGGCCATAGAATTCAGGAATAAGTACTTTATGTAGATAATTAAGAAGATGAATAACTAAGCATTAAACTATCTGCAAATGAATTATTTTGATAAGGGCTACAGAATTTGCTGACCAAGATATCGGAGGATGTTGTGAATTCGGCGCAGTTGAAGGGTGAGCTGCGGCAGTTCTTCACCCAAAATCCTCTGCATTCTATGAGAAGCAGTCCCATCTGCAAACCCAAATATGCAAAATAATAGTAATTGAAAGAAAAGAAAGGTAACGGTGGAGAATGAAAAGCAAAATCAAACAACATATTCTGCAGAGTGCTAACAGGGAGAGGAAGCATAGAGGGTGCGATTGAGATTGCCGAGGCAAGCTTTGGCTCGAAAAGAACGAGAGATCCATGAAGGGGCGCGTTCCATGAGAGTGGTGCGCAGGTGTAGCAGACAAGCGTCGGAATCAGTGCAGTGCTTGGTCCATTCCGACAACAGACAAGAAGAAGATGAAGACACATCTTTGTGGGTCTTGAAATGCTGGTCTAGATACTCTGCCTGCTGCCGGCATAGCTTACCCACTTTCGGCAGAATTAGATTTTGGGGATGCCAGCCTTCCATGACTCTCTCTCCCTCTTCTCATTTCGCGACTCTCAGAAATTCTCAGTGCCTGCCAACTTTATTTCTAAATTTAAAAATTAAAAAAAGAATCCCACAGCTTTGGGCCCAAATCTTATTGGGTTTTCTTATCGAGTCCAATAACTAATACTAGTGTGGTCTTCTTGTAGTTGTAGAGAATATAATCGCATTCCAAGAAGAAGGCAAATCATACATTAAGACTTTAGGCAACTTCTCTGTTGTTTGGGCTCAGACCAAAGTGCCAACATTATTATTGAGTCCATACTTGCTGATAGCATACAAATACAGTATTGTTCCTCGTTCTTTTAGATGAATGCAAGGTTGAAAGTAATGAATTTTTACTAGAACTAGAACTAAAAAAGAATGCACTAACGCTACTCCTGCATAGAACTATATCCTAAGGGTAGACACAAAATGTGTCGTTTTTGATACAAAGAAACAATCTTTCATATGCCAGAGCCATCTTGCTTGCCGTAAACATGGAAGCTGCATACTCCTGCGATGCCTTTCCCCTTTGCGCTAGCCTCTTTGGGCCTTCCCTCACCACTCCCTCTAACGCTTCCAACAACGAGTCCACGTTGGGAGAAAACATGAACCCCAACTCATCATCAACAACAATACTGCCTTGAATGCTTGGAAACCTTGATGCCATAACCGGTTTTCCGCTCATCATTGCTTCCATAAGAGTGAGGTCTAACCCTTGAGGCCTGAGTGTTGGATTCACAAAAATATCGATTGCATTGTAAAAAGCCCTGAGTTGGTATGGAGCCATAGAACCCAAAACTAGTACGCGAGGGCCTAATTCCTTGTATCGTTGCTCCCATGGTCCAGACCCAGCAACGAGCAAATACACATCAGGGTGCATTCTTATGAGCTTGGAGAAAGCTTCATAAAGCAAAGGATGCCCTTTATCCTTCACCAATCTACCCGCCACACCTAGCACCAAACTACCATTTCTGGGGACACCAATCTTAGACCGGAAGTCAAGGCCTAAGGATAAGTCGTTTCGAAAACCATTTTCATCAACACCATTGAGGATGACATGGACTCTTTTCCTAGGAATCTGATACACATCCCTCAACATCTCCCCGCAACTATCACTGATTGCAACATGATGAACATAGTTGTGGAAGAACCTTATTTCGTTAAGCACTTTTGGGACAACTCCATATAAACTCACGTTGAAAGCAGGCGACATCGGTTCATTGGGCTTGCGAGTTAAATCTTGGTAAATACTTGATTGTAAGCTTTCCAGGGCTATGCCATGCCATGAAACAGCAAGATTCCTAAGATTGCGAGCCAACCAATGAGGAAGAGCCACGCTTTCGGAATGAATGACGTCGAATAGTCCACGCTGGCTCTCTTCATTGAAGAGCTCCCAAGCCTTGTTATATCGCCACTTACCAGCTTCACCTTCGTGCCAATGAATTCGTGGGGAGTTATCAGAAGAGGTCGGGGTATCAGGGTGAGCTTTTCCATCATCAACAGGGGATGTAAATACATGAACTTGGTGGCCACGGCGAGCTAGAGCGGTGTGCAAGGTGTAGGCATGGCGCTCCATGCCGCCTGGGGTGGTGCCTATAGGCCATTTTCGGGAGAAAACAGCGATCTTGAGCCGGATTGGCGGGGGTTGAATTTGGGTGAAAGGGAGCCGGTTCCACGCAAATTCAGCCTTTCGAAGGTCACCTGACCAAGAGTTGACGTTGTTTGGGGCAAAAGTGGTGCAGAGGGAGTAGGTGCAGGTGTGGAGGAGAAACAAGAGAGGAACGGTGAGGACAAGTAGGAAGAAAAGAGTCGTGCACAGATTGAGATTGGAGTGGAAAGAGATGAGAGGGGGCTTCTTGGGTTTGCTGGAGAAGGCCATTCCTCTCTATCTTTTCTTTTTTTCCTATTGGGGGATTGTGATGTGATGAAAGGTTAAAGAGGGGTGTTTTTGCTTCATAGATTCATAGAATGAGACAATTCTTTTCTAGGCAGCAAATGCAAAGTAAGGGAGGAAAATGGGGTGGGCACGCACTTTAGCAAATGCATTGGATTTTGGGGTTTACTTTTTAAAAGGTTTTAGTGCGTTTCTCACGCCTCCTCTAAACAGAAATTAAAAAGGCAGGTCATCATGCATGGATGCTTGTTTTACTGCTACTATTTTCCATGACTTTTGTTTTCATGTCATGTCATGTCATGTTGATAATTTATTTTCCTAATTAATGAATTTGTAAACATAGTGTTTATTTGGATTTACTCTTCTACTGTATAGTATTAACGTACTGAAGTTGTTTTATACAGAATACCATCACCATGCCATGTGCACTCACAAAAAAGCTGGCCAACAATTTGCTTTTTGCTTCTTCTGATACGCACTTACCTGCCAGCACATTTTATTAAAGTCGAAATTCAATGAGGAAGGTAAGAAACAATGAAAATTTTAAGTGGAGCAATATTATGGGCTTCAATTTATTTAATATATTTAATTTAGAAGCCAACGGGGTCAAAACCAGCGTCTGAACAAAGTCTAAAGTGAAGCGGATGTCGTGATTCGTCGTCATTAGTTTGCAGCCGACGCTCGCATGTCAATATTGACAAAGGCAAACCGCGCACCAGAGATTAGACTTAGGAAGAATTAAAATGCAGCAAAATGGCCTAGGCTTAAAGCACCTTCACAACCTCAATTCCTCTCTATCCACGAAAGTAAAAGCTGCAAGCCAGATGCTTGCATGCAATTCAACTCATGATCCACCACTCTTTGATCGTTGAATGCTTGTATCCACCGACAAGGTATCCTTAAAATGATGCCTGAATACTGATTAGGTCCGGTCCAACAAAGATTAGCTTAATTTCCATCAATTTTGACTCATACCCTGTGCCGTGCCTGTGTGGCCCAAATGTCATTCATCACCCCACAATTTATGTTCAAATATATTATATTATATATACTAATAATTTACACTGAAGTAGGTTCCAAACTTGGAATCATGCGGCCTTCCGATTTGGAGTAGTTGCAGTCAGCTTACCTCTACCTTGTGCGGCCCTGAATTTAGGTCCATTAGTTTGAGTGGATTTTGGTGACACAGATACAGGCCATTGACCGCAGGAGACGGCCATGTCCTTATACTGTTGCAGGGCGTCCAGAGTTTGAACAATGGCTAGCATCCTTGGCCTGTCTTTAGGGTTCAAACTGATGCATTGTAATACCAGAAGAGCCATCTCTTTTGCTGCTTTAACGGAATACTGCCCGCTGAGTCTTGGGTCCATTATATAGCGCAGCCTCCGACTGCTACTCAAGTAAGGCTTAGCCCAATCGACAAGGATTTGCTCGTTCTTAGACCTGGATTTCTCCACTGATCTTCTCCCTGTAAGCAATTCTAATAGTACCACTCCAAAGCTGTAAACATCACTTTTTGTCGTCAAGTGACCTGAATATAAATTATTCATAGAATAGTGTCTGTCATCAGTTCCTGTCCATCGGATGGAAACTGATTATACTGCTGCTACTACATTTTCTGCTGGTGCTGGAATATTATTAAAATCGTTGAAAACATTAATTCCAAAAATGGAATTGTCTTTTCCTTTCATTCCTTGCAGTTGCTCTTTATCATAACTATGTATAATATATACAATATATACCTGTTGATACATATTCTGGGGCAGCATAACCATAGGTGCCCATAACGCGAGTTGTGACGTGCGTGTTTGAGCCCTCAGGCCCCATCTTGGCAAGTCCAAAATCCGATAATTTTGCTGTAAAATCCTGACATATTTAATACACCAAATTAATTAAGAGCAATCAAAGCAAATGGTAGTCTTGCATATATGTATATGCATAGAGCTTTGTGATTGACAAATTAGAAAAAGTAATTATATAACACACTACAAAGTACACACAGAATCAACCAAGATATTGGAAGTTTTGAAGTCACGATATATGACAGGATTCTCAGCCCCATGTAAGAATGCAAGCCCTTTCGCGGCTCCAATGGCAATCTTCAATCTGGTGCCCCACGGCAATGACGTTGAGATCCCTGCAAATCGAGTTTAACGTTTTAAAATGAAAATCGAGACTTAATTTCAACAAAGTGGTACTTTCATTAGGGCCTGTTTACAGCATGAGAATTACTTGTATAAATATAAAATTGAGTTCAAACTTGTCTGATAATTAAGGCTGCTTTAGTTTAATTGGTAAAACTAACTTTTGAACAAATGATTCTCCAAACTGCCTCTGGGCATGAACTCATATACAAGAAGCCGTTGTTCGTCCTCACAGCAATAGCCAATCAATTTGACCAAGTGTGGATGCCGAAGCTGCCCCAAGAATATTACTTCTGCCTGCACAAGAATATTTCTAGCTATGCTAAGCCATCACTCAGTTGCTTTAGGAATTAGCAATAAAAAAAAGAAAAGAAAAGGGGCATATATATTTGCTGACAAGCCATTCACGGTGTCCTTGGAGGCCTTCAATATCCAATAGCTTGACAGCTACAGCTTGAGCCTTCAAACCCTGCCTAAAATTGTCATCCACGTAGCCTTTATGCACAGTCCCGAACCCACCTTCCCCTAACAGATAATTGCTCGAAAAATTTTGGGTTATAGCCCGCAGCTCGCTTAGCTGGAAATCGTACAAATCAGGCCCAAAGGATTGTGCAAGATCCTCGGTGATGCGCGTGGACGATGAGCGACTAAGATCAGAGTAGGACAATCGTCGAAACGATGGTAATGGAGCAATGTTCTTGGAGAAGTCAGATCTGGATGGCCTGCAACGGCTGAAATTGCCAAAAATTGTTTGGCCATCAGCTGAACAACAATTTGCAGCGAATGGTCTCCAAGGCTTGGAGGAGTTAGTCATGGTTACCAAGACAAACCAAGAGGAGATGATGAGATTGTGGGTGTTGTTAATGGATTATTGGGTACTAGACATCATATATATATATATATATCATATATAATATAAAGAAAGAATTCATCAGTTTGTTATCTAATAGAAGGCTAGACAGGCATATTCTTTCTTCAACTGCTCTAACAACTCTACTAAATGGGACAGTTTGCCTTTTTCTTTGCTTGATTCGTTCTTTGATTTGTCACCTCCGTAGTGTCTCTATGCTCTGAGTTCCAAATAGTTAATTAGGTCTTAAAATGAATGGGAACAGCAATTTGCTCTTTGGACTCACTTTATAGAATAAAGAAAAGCATTTTGTGCAAGAGTGTAGTAGTGATGAGAGCAGCAATTGTAATATGTTTTCTTCAAAGGAGAAGCAGAGCAGTTGAGAATGATGTGTGCAATTATATTAACCCTTTTTCCTATTCCTAGCTAGCTACTCCATTTCATTTTTCAACAACCGATTACCAAAACACATGCTTTTATTTTATACTAGTGTCTTCTGTCTTGGCTTTTCGGCTTTCTTTAATTAGCTTGGAGAGGATCACCCTTTGTCTTTTCTCCCTCTCTCACATTAATTTAATTTTAACTGTTTTTCCTTTTGATTAGAGTAACTGGGATTATTTGTTTTCTATATTTTAGGCATAAATCATACAATTACAAGAAATATAAAAGTTCACTTAGGAAGCTTCAGGATCCACTAATTATCCAAAACTATTATTATTTTAGTTAAGAAAATGAAAAGAAAACTTATGTTTTAGACAGTATTTATTAAAAGTAAATCAATGATTAGGACAGAAAAGAAACAGGCTCTTGCTAAGTAGTACGTCACAGGAAAACTTTGGGCGGAAGATCCCACGCCACCAGTTGCCCTTTCCAGGGCTGGGTTCTTAGCAGCCCAGCTGCCGCAGAGGGTCAAAAAGATCCCAAGTTCTGGGTCCCAGCACCCAAAACCAGCCCAAAATTATCCGTTACATCCTTGCGCATAAAGTCTCTTACCGCACCGCCCACTGGGCAGTGAGCACCCTGTGTCCCTTTCTTCTTTCTCGATGCACAGTTGCCCTGTGGTTGATTCCACCTGCAGGCAGGCTCCTTCTTCCTCGAAAATAATGGCAGATTTTGGTTTCTTATCTGATACAGATGAGTCGGCTGTAGAAGAAGTCATCTCCCAAGCACAAGACCTGTGCGTTCTGGAGCAGCTCTCTGCTATCAACTGCTCTGCTTTCACCCACTCCGTCCTTCCGTCCGATTTGGACTCCCGATTCCGCCGACTCAAATCCTTGCCTGTGCCTATAAGCCGCACAACTCATCAAAGTCCCGACAAGGATTACCACTCTGATTCCCATGATAGCCCACAACGGAAATACTCTTTCAAACCCAAACACACACCTTCTTCACCTCCCTCTATTTCAGATTCTAACCCCCAAAATGCACTCTTCTCTCCTGCGGTACCCAAAAATCGCCTCTCCTCAAATTCTCGCTCATTTGCTTCTCCTTTGCCTCTGGATTCTTCTCCACCCCTAAAAGCTGGGTGCTTTTGGTGTTCTCCCAAAAGGATTTCTAAGAAAAACAACGAAAATAGGGTGCTGGGTACCGCTCTTGATTCTGATGAATTCCTGTCCGATTTGACTACTTTTTCAGTCAAAGAACAGCAAAGGATGCTCAACAACGCAATCAAGGAACAAGACAAGATTAGCCGGGAGGCAGAAAAGATAGTTAATTGGGCAAAGCAAGCATCCGCAAGGATGACCTTTCCTGGCATTGAAGATGAGCTTAGTCACAGTGATGATGAGCCTGCTAAATGACTATACTTTTCATTTTCATTTTTTTCTTGATAAGTGTATTTTTCTTTTTAATATGGGGGGGGGGGGGGGGGGGGGGGGGGGGGAGGGGGAGGAATCCTAAGGTATCATGCACCAGTGGATTTAGGTTATTTTTCATATTCTCTTCTTTCTACTCCAATCATACACTTGTTTAGGTATCTCTAGTTATTCTAATGATGTTAGCTCATGTTATACTCTGTCTGTCTTTTTCTGTTACAAGCTAATTGCTATACTAAGTATTTCGTAAATTGTTATACTATTTCAATAAACATGCTTAGACATGGCAATTCGTGTTTTTATATCGTAAACGTGTCATGTACGATTAGATACGAAATATGTTAAAGATAAATTGAAACACGTACACGAATATATTTAATAAACGTGTAACACAACATGATTAACATGTTTATTAAACGTGTTAATATACGATACGACATGATTAATAACACGATTAACATATTTAAATAAAAATATTTATAATTAAATGTAATTTTATTATTTAAATTCAAAATCTATAATTAAAAAAATAATTATAATAAAAAATAATAATAATAACATTAAATATAATAAAAATTAATATAAATAATATATATAAAATTCATTATCATATAATATGATAAAATACATAATTAACATCAAAATTTTAAATACTAATAATATTAAAAATCTTCAAATAAAATCTAAAAGTTAAAAATTAGGATATTAATGTATAATTATATTAATATTTTTTATAAAATAAAAAAAACTGTTTAAAATAATTATTTAAAATTATTTATATAAAGTTAAAATAGTCTTTAAGTATCAATATTTAATGGGTTAATAAGCGTGTCAGTGCATACATTTAAACACGATAACACGTTTAAGTAAACGTGTTTAAACGTGTCTGACACATTAAAACATAAATATTTTCGTGTCTTAACGTGTCAGATACGATTAAGCACGAAACATGTTAAAGATAAACTCATAACCTATTTAACCCGTGTCTTCTCATGTTGTATTAATGTATCGTGTCTAAAATTATCAAGTTTAAACATGCTTTCGATAAGCCATGGTTTGGTGAGATGGTGATGGCTGTCAAGTATGCAAGGTGCCAAAGGTCCTCATTCTACCGCATGGTGGAAACCACATTGTCTTTGAAGGCTACTTAGGCATCAGATCAGCTGGGAACAATTAAATTTTCCTGAGTGGCGAACCACTTATTTTGGTCAAGCCTCCTCTCCACCTTTTTCCCCCTCCTTTTTTTTTAATCATCCTTTACATTTATAAATGCTTTTAAGCATAGACTACCCATAAACAACGGCATTATATTTGAGCTTAGCATATTAATTAGTTCCTTTGGGGATGTGGCCTTAAAATTAACATGGGTTGGATGTACTATTAAGGTAAATGGTATGTGGCATGTCACATCTAACCCTTGATGCTGAACCTTGCGTACTTTTTTGTAAATAAATTTTCAACTGATGATATAATCAACGATTACCCTAACGTTGGAAAATTGAAAAACTCATGGATATGGCTTCTCCCAGCCCTCTGGCTGTCACCTGCAAGAGTCAATTCAGGTAGCTATTCAACAAATGGACAAGGCTGACTTTCGCATCAAGTTTCAATCAAGTATTTGCTCTGGCAATTGCCGGTGGCGTGACCAAGCAGGAAATCTGCTGTTGCAATTTGTTAAATGTGACATGAATAGATGTAGATTCTAGATAATTCCCCAAAAAAGAGAAAGGAAGATTGGATAGGATGCTAGATAGTCTTTGTTGTCTTAGTGTTCCCCAGAGAAAATGCATAGATTGCTGGAAAAGCTAAAGCAGTTTATAGCATAGATTGCTTTGAGTAGGCTGAGTTAATTAGCCTCTAAGAAGTATGTGTGACAATTATTTTATTTTGGCATGCAATAATGGCAAAGTCAGCAGTCTTTTGTAGTTAAATTTGTTGCTAATAATGGAACAACTTGGCTTTCCTTTCCCCTTTCGGCTCCTCAAGCAATTCAGGTAAATAATAGAATAGAATTGCTCATATGGAAGATATATAGGGGCGGTTACCAGAATTTGTCCGTCCATATGTGATAATTAAATGCAAATTAAGATAAAACCCTCCAAAGAGATGAATTATGATTGGTTAATTATATTGCAATTATAATTGTTAGGATCAGATATGCTCCCTTCATTTTTGTGTATAATTGTACCAGTCCCCTAAATTGTATATAACCTATCAATGCTAGTAGGATTGTCGAATCTAAATCTTTTGACAAGTTAAATGTACAACAGATTAACTTCTTACGTTAACGGCTACCCTCCCCGGCAGGTATAAATAATATAACCGACACTAATTGATGATGGATTGAATACACCAAAGTCACTATTAGTGTTCCTGCTGACCTTCCGCATTATTCCCTAATTCGTTTCAGCTCACTTCTTAATCTTCCTCCGCCCCATTCTCATTCTGTTATAAATATTTCTGCCACCTTAAACACCTTGCTAGCTCGTATCAGTTTCCTCTCCAAACTTGAAATCATGGCCTCAACTTGCAGATCCTGTTCTCTCTTGTCTGCTGCTCTTGTTTCAGTAATGTGCATATGCTTAACTCATCGGTTGTTGGTGTTTTCAGTTGCAAAAGCAATGCCTAGCGGCTTTAGTGTGGACCTGGTACACCGTGACTCCCCAATCTCCCCGCTTTACAACCCTCTTGAAACCCGATTTGATCGCTTGTACAATGCATTCAATCGCTCTATCTCTCGCATTAATCGTTTCAGGCCAAATTCTGAAAGTAGTAATAATTATACTTTCAAGGCACTCCAGTCGGATACAGTGTCAAGCAGTGGAGAATATTTCATGAAATTTTCCATAGGAACGCCGCGTGTTTCGGTGCTTGGAATAGCTGATACTGGCAGCGATCTCACCTGGGTGCAGTGTAAGCCTTGTGAACAATGTTACGAGCAAAAGCCTCCTCTCTTTGATCCCAGAAAGTCCTCCACGTACAAGAACCTTCCCTGCGGGTCTAATTCCTGCAATGCATTGGATAGCTCTGAAAGAGTCTGCGAGCAGCAGAACGCTTGTAAATACAGCTATTCCTATGGAGACCGCTCTTTCACCAAAGGAAACGTTGCTCTTGAAAAGTTCACCATCGGCGTCTCTACTCGCAGTAGGCCAGTGCTTTCCTTTCCAAACCTTGTGTTCGGCTGTGGACACAACAACGGTGGCACATTCGATGATGTAGGTTCTGGTATTGTTGGCCTTGGTGGAGGTCCCCTTTCTCTAGTCAAACAATTGGATAAATCAATCCGTGGGAAGTTTTCCTACTGTCTGGCTCCCATTCCGTATGCAGAGGAGCCGTGTGCTTCAAGCAGAATAATATTTGGTGCTGCAACGGAATCGGATGCAGCTGCTGTTTCAACTCCCTTAGTTGACAAAAACCCCTCAACGTTTTACTTCGTAACGTTAGAGGCTATCAGTGTTGGAGACAAAAGGTTGGCCTATGGCGGATCGTCTGCATCACCAACGGAGAAATTAGGCAACATCATCGTCGACTCTGGGACAACATTGACATTCCTGGAGTCAGAGTTCTATAACAGTCTTGAATCCGCCTTGGAGGAAGCAATTGAGGCCAGACGAGTGAGTGACCCCAAGGGCCTTCTCAGCCCTTGTTTTAAGGGCGCTAAGGACATAGATCTTCCTGTAATAACGTTTCATTTTAGTGGTGCGGACGTGAAGTTGCAGCCAATGAATACGTTCGCCCAAGTGCAGGAAGACATGGTTTGCTTCACCATCATACCATCCAATGACATAGCCATTTTTGGCAACCTGTCTCAGATGGATTTCTTGGTCAGCTACGACCTTGAAGAGAGAACTGTCTCCTTCACGCCAACTGACTGCACCAAGCCTTTGATGTGATAAGTTGTTAAATTCGCAGTTGCAATTGGTTATATGTTATATGTGATGTGATAATAATATGAATATATAATCCACATATCAGAATTCCCTTGTTCAATCCCATAAGTGAAGGTTGAGAAAGTGGTCGATTGACAATTTTTCCTAAATATTCTTAAATTTTTCACATGCTTATGATCAGAGAGTTTGGACACATAATTTGAAGCCAAGAAAAAAGAAATAAAGAAAAGTAGGAGATAATATAAAATGGATATTTGTGAACTGATACATTAAAAATGAGGAAAGGGGTATATCTAGGACTAGTGGAGCAGTTGGTACTTGGTACCACTACTATGTAGTGTGAACAACAGGACCATCTGACGCCATTGGATAAGATTTTTGCTTGAAACTACCCAGCCGTCTCAAGTGAAGTAACTAGTGACTAAACTGCCTGTACAAAGTAGCCAGTGAAAGTGGAACAAAAATCGCCCACTTTTGAAGAATAAACAAATACTCCGATACTTTCCTCCCAAACGGCCTAACTTTTTCTTGGTCTGTCTTTGTCCTTTTTTCCCTTTGATTTCTCTCTCTTTCTGTTGCCGGAAAGCAAAACTCTCTTTCTGAAGATCTACTGTCTCTATTTTCTTTGCTGTTGGGCGTCGATTTTCGGCATTCATTTATTCTTCATCAGGCATCACTGCATCAGCACCACTGTTGCTCGACCATTTGTTACTGTTAGACA
The DNA here is from genome assembly GCA_036013995.1 of Theobroma grandiflorum. Classification (NCBI taxonomy): domain Eukaryota; kingdom Viridiplantae; phylum Streptophyta; class Magnoliopsida; order Malvales; family Malvaceae; genus Theobroma; species Theobroma grandiflorum. Next base: position 179,628 of record CP142131.1, on the reverse strand, counting down.
TGGAAGCTATCAAGAAGCAAGCTACCAAGCTCAGAGAGCAAGTTGCCAAGCAACAGCAAGTGGGTTCTTCCTCCTTTTTTATCATTTATCCTATCCAATTCTCTCTGCTTCTGCTTTTGCTTTCCTATTTGGTATTTTCATTCGATTTTACCTCTCTACTCTTTATACCCACTCTTTTTGATTGCATTTCTATTGAACTTCCAATTGTTTGCGATTATTTCTTATTTCTTGAATCAAATTTGTGAAAATGCAGAAATGTTTCAGGTTTAGACTTTTTACTGATAAAAACGAACATACTACCACTATGCTTTTCCAATTTTCATGTCTTAGCCATTGCTATTTGCGACCTCCTATTAGGAATTCATTGATTTCTAATATTACCGTTTTCCGTTTTCTTCTTTCTAAACCCCAATAAAAGCATACATATAGCCGCCTTGATGACTACACTATCCATAGGATACACATCCAAGGGAGTCCACCCAATCTTTCTTCTTCTTTTTTTTTTTTTTAATTTTTTATTTTGAGGCAAATATAACAAACATGAGAACCTTAGAGTTTATTTATCTTTAATCATGAATTTTATTGACAGCTATCTATTTATAGAACTTGTAATCAATTCCAAGTTGACTTAACGAGCTTTTGGATGTCGAAGGTATTTTTAACATAATATATTGTGTTAGAAATGTAAAATTTTATCTACCGTTCTTTTGTTACTCTGCTTATCATTACTGATAGCACATGATATTTTTATATAAATTTCTTATATAACTGCTTAGTGGTTTCATCCATTTTGGACTAAGGTATTTTTCCCTATATACTGATCAAATCCTCTCTATTTTGTAGGCAGTACTTCGGCATCTTGGCCATTTTAGTAATGAAGACATTACAGTCGATGAAGCTGAACTTCAATGTCATCAAAAGCTGCAAGATCTATACATTTCTACAAAGGCAGCTAAGGTGCATTCTCTAGTCCTTTTTCTAGCAGTCATAGGGCCAATAAGATGGTTTAATTTTTAACTTCTGAATAATTTATGGGATGCTTACACTTCTATATTTTGCTTGCAGCATTTGCAGCGGAATATTGTCCGTGGCATAGAAGGTTTTATTGCAACAAGCTCAAAGCTGCTAGAAATAGGTACGTATGGTTGGATCTTTTACTGCGTTTTGACTCCTGTACGAGGCTGATTTATGGTGTTTCACATTGAATATTTTAGCTAGGAAGATGGCTGATGATTGTTGCAAATATGGAGCTGAGAGTCAAAGCACTGATTCTTCTCTTGCAAGAGCTGCCCTCCAGTTTGGTAAGTCACATAAATCAATGGAAGATGAAAGGGAGACCTTGCTTGGGATCCTTGGTGAACAGGTAATTTCTTTCATATTTATGGATACTCAGGACTTCTTTTTTAGGTTATTTGCACCTGAAATGCTCTCCCTTAGGCAATTTGTCCATTATTGTAATGAAAATGTTTGTTTGGTTCCAATGTGCCCTGGTCATCTGGGTTGCATACCTGTGCTTTTACATTACCTACCCAAATCAATGAGTTGCTATATTATGGACTGTGGTTTGATGGACTTAACATACGATGTGACCTGTTTTCTTTCCCTACTAACTTGAGATAAATACAAATGGAAAGAACATTGGTATCGTCATGAAATACTGTTGGAAATTAGATAATTTCTGCTATTTCTGAGCTTTGAGGATTTTTTCTTTTTTCTTTTCCCTTCTGTTTCTAATTGTGTTACAGGTTTCAAATATGTAGGTTTCTGAGCCATTACGGGCATTAATTACAGGTGCTCCTTTGGAGGATGCTCGGCACTTGACCCACCGTTATGACAGACTCCGCCAAGAGGTTGAAGCTCAGGTATTTCAATATTTTAAAATTTGGAGTAGACCAATTTGGACTGTTGAAGTTCTATACTGTTGTATTCTGGTTGGTCAGGTCATTGACCAGAAAAGGTCAAATATCAGAAATTTGGCATGGTCTTCTTTGCCTGCAGTCTAACTGTAATCTCTTGACCCTCTTATAATTGCATGGCCCAGCTAGTTCATTAATAGTAGTTTAATTTAGTTAACTAAAACAAATTTGATGTGCTCACTGAGAGGATAATCAATTTTTCTTTTTTTTTTTTTGGTGTGTGGTGTCAACCAAAGCTGTACTTGTACCTCCTGTCTATCTCAAGCCAAAAAAATACCAATAACAAGAGACACATAAAGCATGAGGTTTTTAAACACATAAATGCGGAAAGAGTTAAATACTTAATTGACTCTTAAGTGTATAACCTTCCAAAATTTCATCATAACTTATTATATCTTTCCATTTTATTTGTAGTTTCTTTTATATATATATATATATATATATTCATTCTCGGCCAATTTTTTTCACAAACAGGCAGCAGATGTGTTAAGGCGGAGATCAAAGACGAGGGAATCTGATATATCTGCAGAAAGCTACATGAAGCTTAAACAAGCAGAAGCAAGATTGACTGAACTTAAAGCTTCAATGATGGTACTAGGAAGAGAAGCAACTGCTGCCATGTTATCGGTTGAGGATCAGCAGCAAAAGATTACTTTCCAGCGGCTTCTTGCTATGGTATTGCTACTCTTTCTTTAATCTTTTTTTGCAATGCCTGTAATAAGCTGCTTTTCCTTTGTTCACAAACAAAACAACTTGTCTGGTTATCATTAGTACCATGTTTACAGCTAACATAAGATTGATAACTTCAACTGAAGGAAGTTTTGTAACTGTTATGCAAAAAGAATCCTCATCCTTTGAGGATTCCATTTGAATGTACGTTGCTAGTCCTAAGTCTAGGTAAGCAATTATGTAGCTGCTTTCTTTGACTCATATTTCAAACCAAAACAGTTCTAGTTAGAGGAAGATGAGACTATAGTGGGTCCAGGTGAAAAACTCATATTAAGACTTCTATGACTGAGATTCCTAGCAGGAAACTAACTTTTAAGCAAGTAATAAGCAACTTGGACTAAGAGGAAATCAACCTAACTCCTAGAGACCCCTACAGTAATCTTAACTTTATGAAGGGACATACTTACCCAAGGTGCAGGAAAGGCAAAATGTAACTTTTCTGCACCTGATTTTGCCTTTCCTGCACCTGTAACTTGGTGACATTGTTGAAGGTTTTAAGAGTCTTTTTCTTTTGGCTTTGCTTCCATTGATAGAAAGAAAAAAAAAAAAAACACAGATGGAAGTAGCAAAGTTTCTTCTTCCATGGCTGCATTGTGGGGGCATTGCTAGTGTCAATCTGATGTTTAAGACTTATTTTTGAGATAACTGATGTACTCAATTTATTTGTTTTTGAGATATCTGACATATTCAATTTGTTCTTGAGTAGGCTCACATTTCAATGTTCATTACCCCTACTTGTAATGCTCAGGTCCTTGGACCTCACCAGAATCATTTTGCAGGTTGATGCTGAAAAATCTTATCATCGACGTATTCTTGCTATTTTAGAGAAGCTATATGCTGAGGTTTGTACTTATTCACCCTTGGCTCTGAAATTCTTCTCATATGACATCTATAGGTATCCCCATCAGTGCATGGAATTTGATGGGTGCCAAAGTGCCATTATTTTTCACTTATTTCTTGCATATATCCGAAAGGTTATGATCAAAGTTTACTGCTGGATAGATGATTCTGGAGGAGCAGTCAAATGAGTCATTGAACTCATTGACTTTGCAGAGAGAGGTGAATGTTGCCCTTGCAGATGATAACACTTGTTCAAATGGATCTAAGGCTCAGATAAACAATCAAAGCGATGTATATTTCATAGCAAAGGTTAGGCTTTTGCACTCTTCAACAAATGAAATTCTCTCCAACGTACTCCACTTTTGAGAAAATGAAATGAAAAAGAACAGAAGAAAAAAGTTAGAAACAAAAAAGATTGCTTCAAAGTTGCTTTGTGCAGGTTAGGTGGTCTTTCACCATTAAGAGTTTTATTTATAGATATTATAGTGATGATTACCTCAGTCTGTAAATTAAATTTGAAAATCTACATCCTCTCTGAATAAAGTAAATATGGAAACATGAGTTTACTCCTTTTATATTCTATGACTCTTAGTAATCATATCATGAATTTAAAACAAACTGAAACTTTGAGAAACTTTTGAAACAAACTGAAACTGCCTGGAGATAATATTGATCTGTTGTGTAATGAAGAGATAACTTGAATTTAAGACTGAAGTTAGCTATTTTGGTTTCTGAGAGATCTGATTCGCAGTCCCACAGTGCCCTGGCAAATATCCAGTTACATGAAACTTTTCCTCTGGTGTAAAACAGCCAGTCAGAACTGCTGATCAGCAGCTATGGAAACCTGTACATTTTAGGATACTTGAACTTCCTCTTCCTACATTGGAACTTTAGTTTGCCGCCTTGACCAATGTTTTCAGAAGATTTCCACTTTCCTACTCCCCTCTTATTTGACTCTCTTATTCCCCCTCTTACTCGTGCCTGTTAGATGAAGAACATGTTTATTTATTGCATGAAAATATACGGGAGGCTGATTGAAGCTCTTCCTATGTTTGTACTTCATATGAGTCATAATCTGTCTATGAGGCTATGGTCTCATTCATCAGCCTTGAGACTTCTTACATAATTTTTCAATGGACGTAATCATTTCTGAGATCATACAACCAAAATTTTTCCATTTCAAGGTAAAATTTTTCTGAAGAAACCTCCAGATGCTAAATTTGTTAGTGGGATGTTAAGCATTACGGAGTTTTACATACTGTTTGTAAAACTGACAAATGTATTCCTGACCAGCTTACATTGTTGGTATTTTTAACAAAATTGACTTGGTTGTGGGAGTTTTAAAATTTACAATTCTGGACATGATTGTGGTGTTGTTTGTTCCAACAGGTTGTACACCCATTTGATGCTCAAGCCGATGGGGAGTTAAGCTTAGCAGTTGGTGATTATGTTGTGGTTCGCCAGGTACTGTTTCAACTGCTAGGTTAAATCTCTCATTGTTTGTTTTACTAAATGAATTATATTATTTATCAAACATGGTTTTGCTTTACATCATTTTGTGCTTATGTTAGTCTCTGTCTTTTACCCTGTTCTCCTGCATACTTGTAACTTTTTCTTTTGGAATAATTCCTCTTTATCATTTTTGTTGCAATATCGCAAGGTGGGTACTACTGGATGGTCTGAAGGAGAATGCAAGGGCAAGGCTGGGTGGTTTCCCTCTGCTTATGTAGAAAGACAAGAGAAAGCACCAGCAAGCAAGATAAGTGAAGCAAACTCGGCAGCCTGATCGGCAGCCTGATCGTTGAAGCCATGGTGACTGGTGTTAAAAGTTGTACATGCCCCAACTCCTTTGTTATAGTCAATAGTGCCCTTGTAAGTAATTACCAATTACTGGGTGGGTACGCATGCGAGCGATGTATATTTTTTTTGTTTGCTATGTGAGTTGTGCGGTAAATAATCACACTTATGATTCAGTTTTGTCTAGACCGCTTCTTTATAATGAATTGAGGTGGGGAACGTGAATTTATTGCAAATAACCAGAGTGTAATGATCATGTTGGAGGTCAAATCCTGAGCTGCTTTTGCTTGAGAATGCTTGCAGCTCCTGACTAGCTCATACTGTATTATTATTCAACTTTTCGGAATTCTTAGCGGGACAAATACTCCGTCTTCCTCCGATTCTGTCACAAACGCTGAATCCCCGAAGTCAATGGCCTAAAAGTGAAAGCTACTTTAGAAAAACTACTGGTAGTAAACAAGAGCACGGCTCATAACTAATTACTACTGCCGGGTAGAGAGCGTATTCCGAGATGTAAAAGTTGATGATCGTCCTCTTTCCTCTGTCCTAGGTAGGCTTGCTGATAATGGCATTAGCAGCATCTGTTTGCTGTTCTTGCCGCTGCTTTGATGCCCACCTCTCTAACTCTAACTCTAACTTCAACCCAAACATATACAAAAAAAGCTCCAACCTTCCTCCTCTAATTCACGCCAAACCCTCGCGCCAGCTTCCCCTCCCTCCCGATAAAAAGTCCTTGCTTTTAGGCTTTTCTGCATCAACCCTTGTGTTTGTGGGCCTGGGTCTTTGCATCTGCTCCTCCGCTTCGGCTCTTAGGCCGCTGCCGCTACCCCGCCACTCGCTTCAACTTCATCATGAAAAGGGTACCTTCTTCTTCTTCTCTCCCCCAACTCAATGTCATTTCTCTTTTTGATTCATTAATGGGCCTTTTTCCGTGTCTTTTTGTACCATACATTCACCTGCATCTGCAGCAGATGAACGAATGGACAACAAGTCAGCAGAAGAAGATGAGAAATTGGAAGCAGCTTTTGAGACTTGGAAGTCTAAATCTTTCGCTCTTTCCGTTCCTCTCTCCATCGTTGCTCTTCAGGGCTCCATACCTCCCTCCTGGCCCAAGGATTTCATATCCTCTCAATCCAGGCGCTTAAAGTTACAAACCAAATTCCGCCCTAGTCTTGAAGATATATTCTCTCATCTATGCGTGCCCTTTACCAAAGCCAAAGGGACTGTTGGGCCTGCATCTGCTGTGGCTGCTGATGTTGTCACCCTCGGTGACTCCTGGCTCCCTCATGCTATTAGAAACGCTATTATTGAACCCATTACAGCTGCTGAACACCAGGATTGGTTTAAGGAATTAGGCCACCAATGGAAGGTAAAATGGCTTCACTGTTTGCTCTATCCAATTCAAAAAGTTAGAACGAACCCAACTCACATTCCAACTAGAAATGTCCCAGGTCTATCTACGCAGGAACCATGATGGGGATATTGATCCTCAAGGTCAGATATGGGCGGCACCTTATCGATGGGGTACCATGGTCATAGCATACAAGAAAACCAAATTTCAAAAGCATAAATTGCCTCCTATACAGGTAATGTTATTCTATCTGTAAAATCAAAACAATATGACTTTAGCTCCTGTATGATTCTTATTCACGTGTTAGAGATGGCAATTTTATTGGCAGGCCTGTATGTGCATTCTTGTGATGATCAATGAGCATGCATTCCTGCCACTTTTAAAGGGCCTATTCTTCTAGAATCGTCCTCATCTTTGCTCTCTTGTTTCCCTCGAATTTGATACTCAAGAAACTGAAGAATCCTCATTTCTTTTCAAATCTGCCCTTCTGCTATTCTAGCATAAAGGTTAATCAAGTTTTCGTTTGGTTTGTGGAGAAACATTGGGCAATTTACTCACCATTGGAACCTTCATCGGTTGTCTATTTCCTTCTGCTTCATTGATTTGTGCAGCTATTCTCATAATGACATTCCTTAGATCTTCTTTGAAGTTATTTTTCCCATAATGACATTAAATTGATATTCTTTGAAGTTTTGTCCCAAGAATGAATTGCAGAGTTTATACCCATCTTGAGATTCAGTGCATAAACAAATCAGCTAAATTCCGTTTGGGGTTGTTACCTAGAATGACTGCATAAAAATAGCCTTTGTCTACTCTCTGAAATGCCAATTTTTTCCTTCTCTATCCTGAATATATTCTTCTGCTTGCACTGCTAGAAGATGGGCTTTACAATCATCAGAAATGGCCCTCTCTTTCCTTACACCAATCCTTCCTTTACATGTTTTCTGGATTAGCTTCAACTCTTAAACAAATCATCAAACATGACCTGATGTTTCCATCATATATCAGTATTTTGTTTACATATTTTTATCTATTAACAGTGATCATTTAGGAAAAACCATATTGCAGGATTGGGTAGATCTATGGCGGCCTGAATTTGCAGGTAGAATTTCAATGGTGAATTCCCCTAGAGAGGTTATTGGTGCAGTTTTGAAGTGCATGGGGGCATCATACAACACAACAGACATTGACTTGCAAGTTGCTGGTGGCAGGAATGCTGTCCAGCGCAATCTGGCCTTACTTGCAAGACAGGTAATGAAATGGAAATGATGTTATGTCTTCTTCATGTCTCCCCTCCCCTTCTTTGGAGTCATTTCATCTTATTATTGCCGTGGTAAGTCCCTTTGGAAGTGGCTCTCAAAAGAAATCACTAGTATTGGTTACCTGAACTGTTGTGTTCTTATTCTAAGATACCATTATACTAAGAGAAAAGGTTTCATCTGATGATCTGAATCCAAATTCCAGCTCCCTCCGAGTTTTCTTGCAACATGTGAAGCACAATGTTGTATGAATTTCTAAATCTCATGGGACTCCATGCACAAATGATTGACTTGGGCTGAATACATACATTCTACAAAGCAGAATCTGTTCAGTCCATCAAATGGTGGATAATTTTGCATATTCGTCAGTAACATGGCTTTATTTTAGCTACAATACTTTTTGAGGATTGATTATTTAAGTGCAGGTGAAGTCAATCTGTGGAAAGGACTGGACTTGTCTTGTGGCCCATAAATGTGGTGTAAGATAGTATAGTAACTAGTTTTAAGAACACCATGTCCAGTGCGACGGCTCTCTACATTTTTCAATTTTTGTTCAATCCTAATGATGAGAGCTTGAGCATATCCTGGAAAGCAAAAGGCACTACAATCCTCGCCCCCTCTCCCCTTCACCCTCTTAGAAATATGAATTTCAAAATTAAGCTGAATAACCAGAACTCCTTTTTCCTTTTTCTTGTTACTTGGCTTTAGTTGCTTCACATCATACTCTATAGCAATATGTGTTTTTGCCTTCTGTAGGTTAAATTATTTGACAGTGAGAACTATCTCAGAGCGTTTTCAGTGGGAGATGTGTGGGTTGCTGTTGGGTGGAGTAGTGATGTTCTTCCAGTTGTAAAGCGAATGTCAAACGTTGCAGTTATCGTTCCCAAGTCTGGAGCTAGCTTATGGGCTGATCTATGGGTATACCTTTCGAACCATTTCATTTTCCTGTTTTTTGCTGGAAACACGTCACTTTACACACCAAGGTTAAATTTGTTATCTCCGAGTGGTATCTATGTGTTATATATAAAGAGCTTTGATTTCTGTCAAGTAACAAAATGGAACTAAAACAAGAGAGTGGATAATGATTTTATGAGAGAGAGATAGAGAAGAAAGAACTGAATAGTTAATTGTGATGAAACATTCACCAACGAAGAACTGAATAGCAATAAAATAGAAAGAAATTGCCAGCATGTCGTCTTTCAGATATTTAGGTTTGTTTCCTTGCAGGTGATCCCTGCTGCCTCCAGACTTGAAACTGACCGTATTGGGGGCCGAGTCAGAGGTCCATCTCCACTAATCCATCAATGGGCGGAGTTCTGTTTACAGACTGCAAGAGCCTTGCCCTTGAAGCAAGGGGTAATTGCTGGTGCATCTCCCTCTGCCCTGGAGAGTGTACCTGTCAAATTGCCTGAAGAGGTCACGAAGGGTAAACCAAAGCTAGATACAAACCTGGTTGCTGGAGTGCCACCACCTGAAATATTGGAAAGATGTGAGTTCTTGGAGCCATTATCGGATGCAACGTTGTGGGATTACCAAAGGCTCATTGATAACATGCCCAAATCTGGCTCTGGTTTAATGCACATGATGGAGTACATGTCATCAATTATTGGAACTTTGAGGCTGAAATTGAGTTAGATTTAGGTACTGTAGTTCAAAGGAGTGCCAATTTGACCATTAATTAATTTGTAAATCATTCGAGTATTATAGTATAGATGCTCAGATCAGGGGGGCTGTCCAAGTTGAGCGGGTTTAGTCTGTTAAAGATGTAGCTCCTTCAATGCTGAGTTGGCCCCTGGAGGTGATAAATAATGCATTTGCGCTTGCTTGATGCGATTTTGGTTTCATCCACCCCTTTCCGTAAGATATGGCCTAGGTTAGCATTATGTTTTATTTTTATTTTCTTTTCTGTTAAAATCCCCAGAAAGAAACATATTACCTGTTAAATCTAAATGAATACGATACGACGTAATAACAAGAAACAACCATAAATACTGAGCATAATAATAAATCAGCCTTCATCCATCCAACTTATTACCGTAATAAAACATACAATACTTTACAAAAATGGTTCATAAACAACAGGAATCTGCCAAAAGGCATTAAAAATATATTCTCAATTTATACATGTTGGGTCATATACACTTCAATTTGAGAGAAAATGCATACGGAGATTACAGATTCATAAATCATAAACAAAAAACGAAAAGGGACAGGTACAATTAAATGACTCATACCACAAGCGGAGGTTCCATTTACGTGGCCATGCCATGCCAAGCCAAATGGACACACTGCAAGGAACAAGATTGAGGTCAAATGGGTGTAAACCAAGTGGCGCACCTTCAAACTTGCATATATCTGCACAACCAATTAACAAGATGAACAAGTGAAGCTGTGCAAATTTCAAGCCTTCATTTAATGCTTGCATTACTTCTCTAAATTATGCGAGAACAGCACTTTCACTTTCAGCTTCAGCTATTCAATCAGAATTGGAATCATAAAAATCACTTGGGCATGGGGTCATCACTTCAGATTCAAGCAACTGGACCACCCTGTGCGTGGTGGGTCGATCCTCTGGGCTTGAAGAAACACACTGGATAGCAACTGAGAGCAAGGCATCAAGGCTTTCCACCTGCACCCCCTCACAATTTGGATCTACAATCTCTCGTTGCCTATTCTCTGTGATCAAGAAATTTAACTGCACAAAAGAGAACAGACCAGTCAGATGAATACCTACACACACACTCGTATATATTCTTAAATGGCAAAATCATCTGTTTGGGATTATGTCATTTGTATCTTTGATAGTGGAAATTGCTAAAAGAGCAAGCATCAATTGTCAATCTAGAACAGCAAAATATGTCCATTTGTGCTGACAGAACATTTACCCATGGAATAAATTACTAACAAAAATGCCAAGTTAGGTATCTAAAATCATTGCTATCCTGAAAGATGAATATTTTTTCTCCCTTTTTCTGCTAGATAAGTTTAAAAACTTGCCTTGGATCTTGGTCTTGCAGATTGTTGCATTATCTTCATTAAAAATGGCCAAAGCAATACAATAAAAAGAAGCCATAACAACCTAAAAATGTCTAGAAAGAAGAAGTAAAAACGGACTTTCACCCTTTGGTTCACCGTCAAATGTTTAGACATCTCAAACATGTGCTTTAATAGCTTAATCAGAAATTCTTTAACGTACGGAGATATTAAGCCTACTTGACAAAATTTCACAAAAGTGGAGACATACCCAGCCAACGATGTTGAGGCCCTTTTCAATGAAAGATGCATCAGTGGGTCTCTTTCCACTTAAGACTTCAAGCACCAAGACCCCAAAACTATAGACATCTGTCTTTTCAGTTGCTCTCCCACTTGCCATATACTCTGTTGAAGGCCGCATGAACAGACTCAAAGATCAATTGGATCCAAAAAGCTTACATTACAAACATATCATTGAACCACTTAAACAAGATCCTATAAGCTAAAAACTGTGCAGTTTTTATTCTTAGCCACAAATTTAGAAATGTCATACACGATGGGTTCTCAATAAGATGCAGTGTTTCCAAAGACAAATCTGTTAATTGAATGTAAGGTAAGGCAGGAGCCTCAAAGTCATGGGGCATAAAGCTTGTTTGGCAGCACTTAATTCTACCCAGTCCTCCATTTTAGGAAGAATAAGATAAATCTTACCTCCATTTTCAAGTTTCAATCTTTCCAGTGGGCAAGCAAGTATGTATGGGATGTTCTTCATATAGAGAGATGAAAAAAAAAAAGGATCTTCCTTTCTTAAAGCCAAGGGAGAAGGCAGCGTGCAGTCAGCCAGTAGATGACATCATTGAGTGATTTTTCAAAACACGGATAGGAGCTCTACCATGATATGATATTAACAATTAGAGTTTATGAAAACTTCTATAGTTTTAAATATATAAAGAACATATTTTTTTTTGGTTCAACAGGCAAAAGTGTTTAATGTACAGGATCATGGGTTGGCACCCCCTTGGAGCCTTCTAATGCAGTGTTTTCTTCACACATGGAATGTGAATTTTTCTGATTGGCTCCTTTACACTCTTGTGAAAAGTTTCCCAGATACACTAGATGTTTAGCTGGCAGATTTGGCATTCAGAATTGTCAAACATCATAAGAAATAATCTCCCAATCTTCTCATAAAGAGAGACTAGGGCTCCATAATTGTAAGTAAGTCAATATTTCAAATGCATACCTGGAGCCAAATAACCAAAAGTTCCTGCAACAATGGTTGTAATATGGGATTCTTCATCCTCTAACAGTTTGGCAAGTCCAAAGTCCGATACCCGAGCCTCCAAGTTGCTATCAAGTAAAATGTTGCTGGACTTTATGTCACGGTGTATGATCCTAGGAGAACAATCATGGTGTAAATAGGCCAGTCCTTTTGCTGCTCCCATAATAATGTTCAAGCGTGCTTCCCAGTCTAACTGCTCAGATCGTTCTGTCAAAAGAATTATAAAACATCATCGCCTCCCCGAATGAAATCAACCGTTGCAACAAATCAGTAGAATTAAAATGGTCCTAAAAAAGGAACTCCCAACCAATGGTGAAAACATAGAAAGAGTTATGTTTAATTTCAAGCTTAGTCAGTCAATCCATGAAATATGCCATGTAATTCAATTTTCTGAAAGTTTAAGGTTTAGTTAAAGAGAGAAATTAGTTCAAGTTAATGCCAGGCCATGTGCTGCTTTTGAATGAAAATGGTTACAAGAGCCTCACCATGAAGAGCTTCATCAAGACTACCACCAGCCAAGAAATCATAAATTAACAGCTTCGATGTAGGTGAATTACAATATCCTCGCAAGTTTACTAGGTATCGGTGTTTTATGCTTCCAAGAATTTCAAGCTCTCTCTCAAAAAAACGGTTGAATCCCTCATTCATCTTCACAATTCGTTTCAAAGCAAAAACATTACCATCATCCATTGCAAGCTTATATACTGTCCCAAAGCCCCCAGTACCGATAACATGTTCCTCATTCAAAGTTTCCAATTTCTTTATGATGTCTTTTGATGTGTATGGCAAGTCTCCATGAAACATAACAATTGATGCCCCTGAAGCAAGAATACCACATGAACGGAGATGTTAAATCTTAAAGAGCAAAGATTAAAATGAAAACAGCTAGATTTTCCAAAATTGAAGATCAGTTGGAAAGAACACCTCCACTGACATCCATGGCAAGAGTTCTGCCCTCATTTTTACCAAACTTCTTATAAAGGAAGCAACCCCAAAAACACATAAGTGCCACCAAAAGCAGTGCTCCCACGGTTGCTGATGCACTAATGAGAAGCCTTCCAGAGTATTTCTTTTTCCCAGCTGGATTTTGAGCTACAAAAGAAGATGACATACTAAACAAAGTGAGCTGCCTCCAAAAAAAAAAGATCCAAGAATTAAGGCAACAAAGTTGTCAGGAATTCAAATTTTGTGGAAAAAATTAAAACTCATATCTATAGCTAAAACTGAAATAAGCACCAAACAGCCAGAGAGTATACATTCCAGCGTATGCAGCTTACCTGAAGTAGGAGATTGGGAATTTGTTGTAGCTCCTCCACTGTCATCTTTGCATGCCACATTGATTTGCTTTCCACATAAATCACGATTTCCAACAAAACTGCCAAAAAAAAGTGATAAACTGTTAATTTAGCATAATAATAGTATAGCAATCTTTTTTGAGTTTGCATGGTGAAGTGGCCAATGCAAGACGAAGATTCTAAAAGCGCACAACAAAGTTATCAACTATAAGAGTAACACTTGAAACCTCGTGAATGATACTTTTCTTGACATAGCATATAAATAACGGAAGATATATTGAACACAGCATACCAAAATAGCTTGTACTTACGAGCTCAATGTATAGTTGCTGAATACACCTTGTGATGGTATAGGCCCAACCAGAAAATTGTTTGACACATTGCTTCAGAAAATTCAAAAAGATCATCAAATATAAGATTACATTCAATAAATGTTCTTCAAATACCAACTAGGTAAAACATCTCTCCTTAAAAACTAAGAAATTTGAAGCAAGGGAACTAACAATGTAACAAGCTTATCTAACTTCCCAAGTGAAGGAGGGATAGATCCACTGAGAGAGTTGCTTGAGATATCCCTGCAAATTTTTAAAACAGTGTAAGCATCATTAAGTAATCCAAACACTTAGTCACTTTTCCACTCTAGCTCACATTTATTAGCAAGAGAAACATCTTACAGATTCTGAAGTGAAATTAGGTTTCCCAATTCACTTGGGATTAATCCACTTAAGTAATTTCCCTGCAAGTATCTGCAGAAGAGAACAGATTACAAAATAATAACATAATAAATACAGGTAATTTCATAATACATTCTTCAATACCAAGTCTACATAAACTTGAAATCAGTGAAAGATAATTCATATTTGCATACACACTAGTTAAACACCACAATGCTATACCTTAAAAAAAGAAAGAAAAATAAATACAAAACCTTAGTTATCAAGTATATCAAAGCAATATTTAGCCAACACTAAATAGAATATTAGTGAGTTTTTAAGGACAAAATAAGAAAGATTAGTCCACTTTGCTTACACTCAAGGAAATGCTAGAGATAGCTGCATAAAATTAACATGTAATCAAAAGCAAAGGAAAGGTTGATTTCAGTTTTTTTTTGTCCCTCTTTATATGTAGAATGACTAGATTTAATTCAAGAACATCCAAGGTTGATTTCACTTTTCAAGCAAGAAGAAGCATAATATCACTCAACCCATATATCAGCAGCAATACTTACATTCCCTGCAGCTCTGTGCAATTACCCAGCTCAGAAGGAATTGCCCCATAAAAGTTGTTGTTATGAAGCATTCTGATCCACATATAAATTACACAAAACATCAGCTGTGATAAATTATATTCGAATACAGTTCGTGCATCAACTATGAAGAAAAACAAAGAAGTCTCAGTAATACATACAAAAGCCTCAAATGCTCCAGCTTCCCAATGTCAGGTGATATAGGACCACTCAGTTTATGATTGGTAAGGCTCCTGAAGAGGACAGAGGGAAAAGAAAATATGCATGTCATTTTCATGCAAACAAAGTTGTCAAAGGGAAGAAAGATTTGGACATTATCTTCAATACTCACAAAGTCGTCACTCTCTTGGTTTTACTATCACATGTCACCCCTTTCCATTTGCATGGATCAGGATCCTCTGGTCTCCACTGAGAAAGGAAACCATCTGAACTAACAATTGCTATCCGGAAGCTTAGAAGCGCCTCTCCTACAATTCAGGAAAACCATTTTCATATTCTATAACCAGATATCCTTATTACCCATGAGAAACATAACTAATGGCTGGCTAGCTAGAGATTCTATAAGCAGCCAAAATCTGTTATTATCTAAACAACAATGCAAAGATAGCGCAGAAAAGAAAAGGAAAAAAAAGAGAGGCAAAAAGTAAACATGATCACCACTCAAAAAGGTGGAAATTTTCGATATGTAAAATTCCTAAGTGAGACAAGTTTAACCAGTACATTCCAACCAAATCAGAATCAATACAAGGGAAGCATTTGGGGTCCATTTTTTAATGGCAAGAGAAGAAGGGAAGAAAAGGAAACATTAGCTTGATTAGGATGATATGACATAGTATATATCACCTACCATCAGGACTGATAGCTCTGATTCTGTTTATTAGGATAAAAAAAACTAGAACGTGAAGCAGCCTTGGCCATTGACGTTTCATCAGACAGATGCCCATAATGGCACTGAGCAAGCATAATATAGATACTACAAATCATCTGATACACCAAGCTCGAAAATGCCTCGTTGTTGTAACATATGGTTATCTGGTCTATATTGCCATGTGGCAGCTACAAAAGAAAGAAAATGATGCCTGGCAGGAAAGAGAGAAGCAAGATAAGAAATCTGAAACAGAAAGATTATTGAGCAAACCAAAATTCTTGAATCCAATGCAAATAGCAACCAAGAACCTTTTCAAGCAACTCATTTCCAAATTTGCATTCCTTATCCAAAGTAGGAAGAGATTAGCAATTCCCTTTACAAACAATTCATTTCCAAATCTCCAATCATTTCAGACATTTTTGTAAATTTAAAGTTGCACACCACTAAATAGAAAGATAATAAGTGATTATCTAAGAATCAACTTCTGCAACCAATAAAACTCAGCTACATCCGGTTTCACTGAATTTGAAACTAAATTGACTGCCTCTGAAATTTGTACTGATTGATTACTGCATTTTTTGAAAGCTCAAAGAAGAAAAGGATTACACTTGCTGACGTTGATACAATGACAGAGATTTCACAAAATAAACAGGAAAAAAAAAAAAAGAAGGCCTAAAACAAAGTTCGTCCAAATCAAAGCAGTAAAAAGTAAATTGAGATTCCTAAAATACGGCCCCCTCAACATAGAGTAAAAGAAATTGAGCTAAAAAGCAAGCGAAGATAGGAGCGTAGAAAGCAAATACCAATCGATCTGGAACTTGAACTTAAACATAAAAAAGGTAAATTTTGGAAAAGGAAATCGAAGCAAAGGGAGAAATCGAAGAAACCTTTGAGATCGATTCGATCTGCAGACCAATGAGCTGCAAAGAGAAAACGAACAATAACAACAAAAAAAAAAGACGAAAAATTGGAGAAATAAAAATGATTCACTTCTTCTCACTTCTTCCTCTTGGATGAGCAATGAGTAAAGAGTAACGACTGGGACTGGGAGATTTGTTTCATTTATTTATTAATTACAGTATTTAAAAAATAAAGGTGAATATGTGACGGTGAAGAGAGTAGCTTTCGTTGAGGAAAGACACTGTGCGAGCGAGAATTAGATGCTGGGAATTAAAAGAAAGAGTTGAGCTCGGGCCTCAGCCAATGAGGTCGAGGTGGTTTCCCACGTGCGACTGTGACCTTCCGTACGTGCCAACCGACGCTTCCTTCTTTCTAGAACCGATTTATGAACTGAAGAGCGAAGTGAGTCACTCAGTTGTAGCGCGGCCTACGGTGCTTTTGCTACGGTAACGGTCCTACACAAAAATTATATTAGATGTATATTAGAAAACAAAATATAATTTTTAAAAAACATAATAAAGCTTTCATGTAAATGCAAGTCTGACAAGAACACAAGGCATAAATAGACAGCATCACAACCTAAACCCTTTTGAAGGATAATACCCGAAATGATAGCTTGGAATCAACTCAGACGTGAGAGATTGATGGAGCTAAGGGTGTCTGGTCTGTGCTGTGGCGTTTTTGCAAAGTTCATGAGACCCAGTTCACATTTTTGTCCAAATTCAAAATCAAGATCATCAATATCATCAGCCTCTGTAGGGGTGAAACCCAAAATTCCACTCTATCTAAGGCCACCCTCCTTCTCCGCGTCTCTTTCAGAGCTGAAGAAGTGGCATCGATGGGCCAAAAACCTGGCTTCCTCAGTTGGCTCCTCTTTTGTTCGCTTAGACAATGGCCCCGATTCCACTCTCCTCCGCAGAGAGCTCAACTGGCTTCTACAAGACTTACTTGAACTCCAACACCATCCAGTAATACTATCTCTACTGGAATCGGATAGCAATGAGAATGTGGATACAAGTGTTGCTCTAAGAGCGCCTTTGGAGGAGCTGTATTGTGCTTGGAGGCAGAGGATTGAAGAGAGGAGACCCTTTCAGTACGTTGTAGGATGCCAGCATTGGAGGGATTTGGTGTTGAGCGTGCAAGAAGGGGTTCTGATTCCTAGGCCTGAAACTGAAATGATTATTGATATAGTGGAGCGTGTGGCGTTGAAAACTACCCCAAAATTGGTACACGGTTTATGGGCTGATTTGGGGACCGGTAGCGGTGCTATTGCTATTGCCACTGCAAGGGCTTTAGCAACTCATGCTCATGCTCATGCTCATGGCAGAGTGATTGCCACTGATTTAAGTCCGGTGGCAGTTGCTGTGGCCGCTTTTAATGTGCAAAGATATGGTCTACAGGTATCTCACTTCATTTTATCTTATCAGCCAAATTTATCGTCTCTCTTTTCATTTTTCAACCATTTAATTCACAAAATGGAAATCTGAAGATGTTTCCTAAAATTGCATTTGGCACAAAGCAATAGCAATAGTTTGATATTATCCCCAAAAAAAAAAGTGCCTGTCCTATCAGCATGACATTTTGCATGAGTCTTGTACACAGGAAGTCTGAAATTCTATGTTGCAGAACAAGATATATGATGTGCAAATGACTAGATAAGTTAGTTTTGAACGACTTGTGCAAGATTATACAAATTATAACAACTTATTTAAGAAAGTTTACTTTGTTATGGCCAAATAAACAAATTATACTGTCCATCACATGAAGCAAAATCATAGTTCCATCATCTTGCCTTTGCACCTTTCGTCCTTTCTCCTCTTGCCTATACTGAGATGTTCAATTTTGAAACTTGCCTTCGGTTTACAAATCAGGATATGGTTGAGGTCAGGAAAGGATCTTGGTTTGAACCATTAAAAGATGTTCAAGGTAAACTTGCTGGTGTTGTAAGTAACCCACCATACATACCAAGTGGTGATATCCCTGGCCTACAAGCTGAAGTTGGTCAACATGAACCAAAACTTGCATTAGATGGTGGTATTACTGGAACCAATGATCTTCTCCATCTTATTGATGGAGCTGCTTCCATGTTGAAACCTGGAGGATTTTTTGCTTTCGAGGTATCATATCTTGAACAATACCATCCTTTTATTCTGATTTAATATTTTTTTCCTTTTTTGAATTTTTTGTTGCTAATTACCTTCTGTCCTTGTTCTTATACTGTTTGAACATGCCTTAGCACACAACTGTTCCTCTTTGCAGGTTGAATAGTTGGTTTCATCATTATGCTCTGCAGATAACGGAATATTAGTATAGAGAAATTCATTTTATTAACATGATTCATATCTCTCATGTTATATCCCATGAATAAGGAAAGGGAAAGGAGCAAAACAGATCAAATATTGTAGGAGTTCACTGATTCAATTTATTAATGATTTAATACTGATAGTTCTTTAACTCAATTTGTGTCCTACATAAATCTGGTTGCTCCCACTTTCCACCTTAATCATGTTCCTGCTGCTGTGGGGTTCTTAGGATATTGCCTAACTTGATGCAGTAATCTATTGTAACAGAGACAAATTTAATAATATGTTGATAATAATCTTATAGCACAACAGTGGAATCTTGGCAATTCAGAGAAACTGTTTCTTCTTCTGAGTCTCTGTTTTGTTAATGCTTTGGTAAGTCTTGTTCTTCTAGACCAATTTAGAATTGAGGTGCCTTTTTCTTCTTTCTAATTCTCTTGCTACAGACAAATGGAGACAAGCAGTGTGAGTTTCTTCTGAACTATATTGAAAATGATAAGTCAGGCAGCTTCTGCAATGTTCATCCAGTATCCGATTTTGATGGTATCCAACGTTTTGTGCTGGGATTTCGTCGATGAATGGTATGATCAGTAAATGCATCTGTTTATTGGTCATCAAGAACAGAAACAAGAAAAAAAAAAGTCAGTATTTCCGGTTAATACATTAATTTTTGGTTAAAAATTTATGAGTCCTTTTCTATTGATAATGTTATTCCTTGTTGTGTTTTGATAAAGTGCATTTCTGAGATTGGTATATTACGAGTTTGAATATTGTACCTGTCCAGCTATTGCCTCTCACTTCTGTTCTCTAAAGCTCATTTAGAATGCAAAAATCATCCAGGGATAAGTACCTTATTGAGACCAATTATTAGACCATATCGTACACTAACTTAGTTCAGTATGTAGTTTTCTTTCTTTCAGTTTCCTTGCATTTCTTGTCCTGTATTCTGAATTAACAGGACTTGTTCTAAAATGGCATGGTTACAGGGAAGAACAGCTGTTTAACTTTTTTAGCTGATTAATCCCTGATAACAGAGGATGGTGGAGACTGGAAGAAATCTATTGTGACAAGAACTTCAATGAAAGTGGAGACATACACCGAAATTAATTTAGCACCAAGCAGGAGTTTTAATGAAGGGAAGGGAAGTAGTAAGCATCCAATGCCATATATAGCTGAACAGGCAGGGATTGATACCAGAAAATTAAAGAAGTCAACAAAATATGCTTGTCATTACCGGATTAGGTGATTCACTGAACACTTGCTGTTGTGTTTGTTGTACTAACGTAGCTAATGAGTGAACCTTATACTTTGTTTTTTTGAGGTTACTATTTATATTCTTCCATTATTTGTTTTACAGATGGAACATGTAGTGAACATAGTCATGAAACTGACATTTGGACATCTCAGGAGAGATAATGGCATTAGCATGGCATATGAACAGAGACCTTATGTCTCAATTCTCAAAACATCAAGTTTGGTACAAACAATATCAATCTTGCAATCTGACTAGGTGATGGGAGGCAATATGTGGCTTTTATTTTTAATTGAAGCTATAGTTGAGATTTCATGTATGATTTGTAATTTGGTTATATTGTTGTGGTAGCTTTTGGATTATTTGAACCCCAATTGTTTCGTCTTTCTTCTTTATTCTCCCCCCTCTGCTTCCTGTTTCTCTCCTTATCCTCCTTTTCTCTTCAAAACTGTTCATTAATTTCAAGTGTATGGCTATGGCTATTCCCTTTTAAGCTTTCCTAGCTTCTTGTTTTCGCAAAAGTCAGAGGTAAAACCAAAAATCAGAGAGAAACGACTGAAGATAATTTGGTGACAATCAACGTTTTGGTTAAATTAGAAAAATGAAATAGACAAATGTTATTTACCCATTGTAACTAAAATACACCAATTCAAAATAGTAGCCATTAACGAAAGTCTGATAGAGCTTTTTATTGCAATAAAACATACGATGAGCTGATCAACACTATGGCACGAGGAATTTAAAATTTTATTCAAATCATATTTATTCTACAAAATTTTCTCAAGCATCATATGCACATAAGTTCAGTGTATCCATATTCTATTATGAATTCGTCGATGTTAAACCAGGCAAGTAATAGAACTGCTTTATTATCATCCTAGTGTCATACAATTCTTCACATCACTGAAAGTGAAAGGCAAATAGGTAAGAGTCATTTTCGTTGGTTTAGAATAAGACACAGTTAACATACAATGTCCAGAAATCACACAGGAAAAGCATTTTGTTTTTCCTTTTTCCTTTTTGCATTTGTACGTGGGAAAGCAATCAACTTGATTCAGCAGGAGGCTTTTCCCTTGGATGTTTGGAGGTGTAATGATCACCAAGCTGTTTCGCATTTGCTAATTGTACCTACGAGAACAGGTTAGCTCCACTTTAGCATAGTATAGGAAAGGAGGTGAGAGAGAGAACGCCCTAGAATATGTCAGGGACCCAAACTGCCACCCGAACAACAAGAATCAAATCCTTCAAACAACAAACTGGCACATGGAGAAGAGAGTTGGAAAAGTTGAAGAAAAGGAAAAACTGGCGACTTATCATACACAAACAACCATGATATGTTCCAATTCAGAGTATATTATGCATATGATAAATGCAAAATTAGAAAAGCATGCAATCACATGAAACAGCAAATGAAGACTCAACTCAAAGGCCAATCAGTTGGGGCCCTTGGACTCCAAGATCATACTAAAATAAGTTACATATAAAAAGTATGACTTGCAAGCAGGTCTACTGCAGTTGGAATTAAAATTAATGCCAATTTGACCTACAGCCACATGTTTTACAATGAAAAAAAGAACTGTCTATGCATAGCAAACAGCAAAGTATGACCATCAATGTGACATCGATCATCACAATTTGAGTAGGACATGCACCGCCTGTTATATGATTGTATTAAAATATGTTTGTTGGACCATCTGCAGTGGATAAACCACCATACTAAGTACTACCCTTTAAATTCAAAGAATAGCTAAACCAAAACAAGCACCAACCAAATGAAAGCCAATATCATTTACATCCCGAACCAAAAAATCAGTAACAGAAGACAAAAGCACATGATCATAATATAAATCTGAAAGTTGAAAATACAATAAGTACTTGCAAATCTCTTTCCTAGCCCTAAAAGGCCATCAGGTCTATGAACTCTGTTAAGGAAATAAAGTTAGTGTTACCTGAGATATACTTGCAGCACTTGAATAGCTAGCGTGCATTTTGTTTTTCTTTGCCTTGAAAATTTCACTCAAAAGATACAGATAAAAGTACCAAAGGAAGAGACGTCGGAAGTCAAAGAAAGGGGGTGCAAGGTTAGAGAATGCATGGATATCACTTTCCTATGCATCTTTATAATGAGGTATTCTAGGTTGTGAATTAGCTGTTTGACACCCTCAAATATCTTAAAAGTAATGTCGCGTTTTTATCCGAGACTAGGAGATAGGCTCCTTAAATAACCTCATCCAAGAGTACCCTCAGAAGCTAATTGTGTGTTAGCTATACTATAGTATTAGCTAACATACAACTGCAGTAGTGTAGCAAGTTAAACTGATACTAATATGAATAGGAATACCATTTACTGCTTTACATTCATTGTTATTGTTGTTATTAATCTTATATAACAATCGAATAATTAAGTAATTCCGTTATAATTTCAACAGCAACGTCTGTCTATATTCTTATCTTTAATTTAACTTTGTTACTGCCTTCTGTCAGTCCATATTCGTATCTTTAATTTAACTTTGTTACTGCCTTCTGTCAGTCCATATTCATTCTATAGTTATTAATGAGTTTCAGACAGACACTTATTACTAGTTCTAGTAGTAGCCGATGGTTCAAAATGCCAAAAGAAAAAAGAAAACAACGTCATCAAGATCAAGATCAAAGGGCCGATCTGCGGAGTCGAATAAAATTGAAATGGCCCAGATTTTTGTTCTTAAATAAAATAAAATAAAAGACGGTAGAAAGTAAGAAAGAAACCTTGCAGATGGGGCAGCTTGCTTTCAGAGCAACGGCTCTGGCCTCCATCTGAGACCCCTTTGGCTTTTGATTCTTCTCCGCATTTCTCCTCTGCGCCTCGATCTTCTGCTTTCCTCTCGTCATCTCCTCTCTCTCTCTCTCTCTCTCTCTCTCTCTCTCTCTGTGGGTCCTTCGGCTTTCGCACCCAATTTTTAATTTTATCAAGTGCCACGTACATTTGTAATAGCGAATAAGAGATATCCAAAGGTCCGCTTTCGGCTCTCCTGGAACTCAGGCCGGACTTGGGCTTATGTTTCTAAGTTGAAGCGTGCTCCAGTTTGGGCCTGGATTGCAAAGAATGTTATCCACAATCTCAAAAATTCAAAATTTAAAAGCTAAATTTATAATCGTAACAAATGTCACACTTGCTTGCCTTTTTCCTTACGTTTTATGTAAGTTGTATCTAATTATCATAAAACGACAAAATAACCTTTTTGGATATCACTCATACGCGTGGATGACGAACGTGATGAGCCCTACTCCTTTTTAATGCTTGAATCCGTCGCCGGTCCCCGCAGCATTTAGTACTGGTCCTTGTCGTAGATGTACTAGTGTTAGTTTAGTGTATTTATTTTCAAATTTAATAATTAAAGAAAGCAGGCTGCTTGCTTTTGTTCGGTTCATTCAATTAATGTTTTAGTTAATTTACTATCTAAGGTAGTATAATTCAATAACTTTGTCTCTTTGCGGCATTAACTTGTATACTAATGTTAAAGACATTATTTTTATCAGAAAATGTTAAAACCAATATTGTATTTAAATAAATATGCTTTTAAGACCATCATTCATGTTTTATGTCAGGAAATTATTTTATTTAATCGCATTGACAATCATCACATGACATGGCTGTCAGTTAATAAGTGTATACCTTGTCCTAACTAATAACTCTCCGAAAAATACATATGTAGAGGTTTTAAAGTTAAAGCAAAGGAAGCGGAGATTGAGTAACATACAAGACAAGAATGAGTAAAGGCTTTTTTCCAGCCACAGCCACAGCCACAGCCACAGCCCCAGCCACCTCCACCAACAGCTAAACCAAGTTGCTCATTCAATGCCAACCTTTCCTCTTAATCAATAAAACCAACACAACTTTTCCCGTTCATTTCTAAAAGTCTTAACCAAACTTTTAAATAAATTTTCTATATCTAAAATTTTATAATTAAAAATTGAAATATATTATTAATATTTTAAAATGACGGCAATTAAGTACCTCCAATATCCAAACTAAACAGATCTCCAGACCACAAGGACACGAGAATAGAGAAAACAGAGAAAAAAAAAAAGAAAAGAAAAGCTGACACGTTCCTTATTCGGAAAGTGCGAAAGGGCCCAACTCCAACTACAACTCCAACTTTTACAATTTATTTGACTATAATATGAAAATCTCCCACTTCTCCACCAATGACAACTCTTGTTATCTTTTGTTTTACAACAACGAAAATAAACTAATGGTCGGATAGGATTACGAAAAGAGCCTCATTTGAAGCTCTCAAATCTGACTCCAAATCCTCCCCCCTTTCCCTTCTTCTCCGCCTTCCCTTCCTCATGGGCAAATCCCACCACCCCAGGAAACGTCATAAGCTAGTAGCCCACCACCAGGACCGCCAAGAGCAGCCTCTGATACCAGGCCTGCCGGATCACGTAGCCGGGCTCTGCCTGTCGCGTCTTCATCCGTCCTTACTTTACTCCATTTGCCGCTCATGGCAGCGCTTTATCTACTCCCCACTTTTTCTTCCTTTCCCCTCTCTCTACACTCTCTTCTCCTCATCAAATAATGAAATCCAGTTGTTGAGCTTTGATCCGATGGCGTCCAAGTGGGAACCGGTCCCTCCACCCCCTAGCCCTCTTCGTCTCCTTGTGCATCACCCCTCTTTCATATCCCGCAACCTCCCTGTTCAATCCATCTCGGTCTCTGGAAACTTTGTCCTTTTAGCCGCAACTGCACCCAATTTTAATCCAGCCTTCTCTCGCCCTCTCATATTCTCTCCACTCTCTCGCTCCTGGAGGTTAGGTCCCCCAGTGGCCACTCCGCGCCGCTGGTGTGCTGTAGGGGCATCTGGCCCCACCATTTACGTGGCCAGTGGGATGGGGTTCCACTTCTCCACCGACGTAGCTAGGTCTTTGGAGAGGTGGGACTTGGAGGATGATGAAATGAATGGCGCCAGATGGAAGAAGATGAGACAACTGAAAGACGGCAGATTCAGCAGAGACGCCATCGACGCAGTTGGTTGGAGAAGGAAGCTTTGTATGGTGAACGTGGCTAAACAAGGGTCTGTTTACGACGTGGAGAATGACATATGGGAAGATATGCCGGAAGGCATGGTGGCTGGCTGGAGAGGACCCGTAGCTGCCATGGACGAGGAAGTACTATATGCGGTGGACGAGGCTAAGGGACTTCTCACGAGGTATGACCAAGATACCACTGATTGGGAGGAGATAATGGAATCCGAGAAGCTGATAGGGGCACGCCAAATGGCCGCTGCTGCTGGAAGATTATGCGTTGTTTGTGGTAACGGAGAGATTTTAGTCGTCGATGTGGTGGTGGCGCCGCCTAGATTTTGGGTGGTGGAGAGTCCGCCGGGGTTGGAACCGTTGGGGGTTCATGTCTTGCCCAGGATGAGCCGCACTGATTTTTTATAGCCGGCGGTGGCCTGGTATACTGGTTCGGACTTGGGATGATCTTTTATTGTACTAGTATTTATTGGAGAAATAATTTTTTACTTGGGAAAATTTGTTTTCAATGATTTTTACTTTCTCTTTTAGGGATGAAAGTGAAAAATTGTCGAATATTGGTATGAAATGCACTGTAAACGACATTGAAATTGCTTGTTCTTGTTTGGTTATTAGTATATTCCCAAAGGAATACGGAACCTTGCGCAGCCATGAAACTTTCTATTGAATATGAGTGGAAGTAATTAATTTCGGTATCGGCGCAGAAAGTGAAATTTTGTCGATTTTTGAGATAATGCGATATGGGGACGTGGTTGAACCATTGAACCAACTGTCTCCAGCAGTTAAATGCACCTGTTTCAGAATGATGATGTTCTGGAAAATTAAGCCACAACTATAATTTACATGTCCAACGCTTTAGCCTGTCTCTCTTTTTTTGTTTTTATATATACAGTATATGCGTTCATGCCTTAAGGTTTCATTTTATTGGTATTTTTATTATTTACTTTTATTTTTTGAATGGTTTTTAATATAACAAGAATAAAAGCTTAAAAAACAATATAACAATCAATTCATGGAAAAATAATTAAAATATAATAATACTTATTACAGCATAATCTATTTATCATCTTAAAAAAAGAACCTTTTTTATGCTTTTTAAAATAAAGAAACAAAACCTAAATGAATAATACATCAAGATAAAAAGACTAGAATACACTTTCAAGTGCCAAATCCGTTATGCCAACCTTTTCTAATCTTAATAGAATTGGAGGGGACAGAAGCATTCTGGTCTGGCAAGTTGTTTGCAAGTGCAAAGCGAATGCTAATGCAATTGCGATTGTATTTTCCGCATTTTTGTCTTGACAAACACAAAAATATTGAATTCTAACAATATAGTTTCACAGGGTCAATTAAGCATCAAATCCATGTCAACTACTTCATTAGCACCATATGCAAACCACACAGGCTTGTGAAAATCAACACAGCAAATATAGAGTACAGGCTAAAGCATACTTTAGCCAACAGTTGAGAGAAAAACATAAAAGCACTGGACTCCAAACACAATTGCAACAAGCCCGTAGTTATTATAGACTTTCAGAGCTATAAGATGTCTCCCCTGCTGATAAGTTGTCTCTTTGAAGACGCTTCATCTCCTCATATGCCCATTCAAGACCAGGGCAGTAATGGAGTGGTGGATTAAATCTGCTATCGTTGATGTCATCTGGCAAAAATGCCCCATTCTCTATCAGAAACTTGACTGCTTCTTTCTTTCTTTCTTTGGCTGCTGTGTGAAGTGGTGTCCCTGAGAGATTTGCAAGCGGAACAAAAACTAAGGGGTAATTACTCAATACCTTACATCTTGGTATGCGTTTACATCAAATCCTCAAGTTTCAATTTTTGCAATAACAGATACCAAGATTCCATTCAACCAATTCAATGTTGCCCCACCTGGCCATCAATACTCATTATTGTGTACTTTGCTACTATATGTTAACCAGAATCAATGCGAAATCATCATGAATTAGCATGTCTTCTACATGTCAAATTGATTTTCGTCAATTATTCACAACCACATGAAAATTGAAAATCAAATCTGCATCCATATCATTTGTGACCATCACCTTGAAATTTTTCGAACATTCTTAGTAATCAAATATTTAACAGTTTACTTGAAGGCAAGAAAGTAAATAACAGGAAAAATGGTATACGACACATGACAGATAGACAATAGAACTGCAATGTTGGGCTTAGTAGTGGGTTAAACTTTTGCCAACACCAATAGAGATAAGGTTGGATTTATTTTCTGGGTTTAGGTAGATACTGCCATACAGAGTTGATTGTTATGAAGTGCTTGATGTGAGCTGAAACTTAAATTAAGGGAATATTTGAAGAATAAAAACAGTAAATTAAGCTAAATTAAATTGTAATTTTCTGAATTGATGCATTCACTAGATCATAGAGTTATCCACAACACAAATTTTTACTTTTGGTAGTACGTGGAAGCAACAAATTGGAAAATGTGAGTTTATGACACTTACAACCACAAGCGCCTTTAGTTCTTGCATCAATATTAGCACCACGTTCAAGCAGTTCATCCATAACTGCAAGGTGGCCGCCCTCAGCAGCAAGATGGAGCGGGGTCACCCCTTTGGATTTGGGGCCCCAAGCAGCAACATTTACATCCATTCCTTCATTGAGAAGTTGCTTGACCTGTTCCAAGGAATCTTAGATCAACATTCCATGGGCTATGGGAGTTGCAGCAGAGGACCATTTAGCAAGAAACACACATACTTTACCAAAAGCAGAAGTAACAAAGAAGCCGTAACATATAACAAGAAAATGGACAAGTAGTGAAGACCAAGTATATGAATAAATGGTAAGAATACCTCCACGGTGATCCCACAAAAATAAATTACGTAAGAGCTAATTGGAAGTTGTTCCTCCCAAGACACAAAATCCAGGTAAAACAAATATTACTAGCGAAAAAAAAGTAGATGCCAATTAATAAATAAGTGGTAAAACATTTTCCCTAGAAGTTGACAAGTGATTTCAAGTATAACTACAAGAACGTCAAATCCTAGAACTAGCATATTTTTTTCTTTTGGATTCAAATACTAGCATTGTTAAGTGACATATCACCGATCCACCAAAACGTGGAGATTATAAGCGACGGCGATTATCATGAAGGCATAAAACATAAGGCAACTACTAGTTCAAATGAGTAGTTTCTGGTCATAGTTATAAGTGTTGTAAAATAATTAGGAAGAAGAACAAGGTGAAAAAAAGAAACAGAAAGATACCTGATTGAGATCACCTTTTCGGGCTCCGATATGGAGCATTGTCCAACCCCTATCATCCCTATCAACCCCACACCTAAAGGATCGCCTTTTTGACAAATTTCTCCGCAAAGGCTGCTCTTGGGGCATATTCTTCCAATCAATTGCAAAAAACCAACCAATACCCTCGCAGATTTTCTTTTAAACCCAGAAACGCAGGAAAGAGAATAAGAAAGAGACTTCCAAAACTTAACCAGGATTGAGCGCAGAATTACATGATATTTATGTAATTTGTAAAGCGGTGGAATTGCACAAAGAGTTGCAAATTTGTTTTAAAGAAGAATTCCACGAAAAGAGGAATTACATGATCGAGAAAGAAAAAGAGGAGAGACACAATTAGCGAGAAGCAAGGGAATGATTAGCGATGCAATAAGGAGAGAAAGGATTCAAACCAGGACCAAACACACGCAGGTTTTGAAATATCAGAATGCAAGTCACCAACGGAGAAGACAAAGCAAACATAATTGAATCAAGAAAAAGTTGTCTCTTGGGTTGATTTATAAGCAGTTACAGCCAAAACAGAGTAATTAGACGAATCCTAGATTGATATGGACAAGGCTTGGAGGGAACATATACACATATTTATGAAATCAGGCGCAGATTCGTATGAAATCAAAACCCTAGATAAAGAGAAAAACAGGGCGACCCCGAAAGAAGTTGTCACGACTCCAGCCTGACCGAACCCACCACCGCCTGTGCCTGGCCTGGACGCCCTATCTTTATATTCTATAGATTTTACGCTATGCCACTGTTGTATAATTTCCCTCTAAGGTTCTCTGAAGCCCATCATGGAGTCCCCATTAGCCAGCACACCTGTCTCAACCCATCTAGCCCAGCCCACGCGAAACCTTCTTTTCTTTCTTTTTTTTTTTAAAAAAAAAGGAAAAAAAATTATATTTTGAATAGAATTTCAATATTCAATAACTAGAACAAAAACTAAAAACATTTTGCAATGTACTCAACGCGTATTTAACCAATGGGTAAAGGCTGAAAAATAGGAATATGAAAATGCGAAAAATACCATTTCAATTTTTTTCATCAATATTATTGAAAAAGTATAACTAGAATTTGGTGAAATAAAGTCATAAGGACATATAGATTAAGGAGTGCAATTTTATTTTATTTTATTTTTAAATAATTATAAATATATATATATATATATATACACACATTAATAAAGGCTTTTTGTCAAGTAAAAATAGAGTTTTCTTTGATTCGACTTATTATATCCTGGCAATAGAGGTTAAAAGAAAAACAAAAGCAATGCAATCGTATTTCGTAAAGAAGATAATTCTCAATAGTCGTCTATAAACGTATATCTATCTTTGGTATTTGCGTGAAATCACCGGAAAAGGGGTCGCGGAGTTCACCTGGGTCTCTCACTCCACAAGCACCATGGACTTGCTCTCGCTCTCATCTCCTCTAACCCCTTCCTTGTCCTCTCTTCAACTTAAACTTAAACATAAAACCTCTTTTACTTCTCCAAACCCAAAGCCTTCCTTTTTGTGCTTGACAGCCGCACCCGTTTCTTCATCTGTCAAAGTCAAAACCACCCCTAAGTGCCTCCAACTGTCTGCCTCTCAGAGCCCCACCACCGCCATGCGAGGGGCAGAGACCGACGCTATGGGCTTGCTGCTCAGGGAGCGCATTGTTTTCCTTGGAAACAACATCGATGATTTCGTGGCCGATGCCATTATCAGTCAATTGCTGCTTTTGGATGCTCAGGACCCTAATAAAGATATCAGACTCTTCATTAACTCCCCTGGTGGTTCTTTGAGGTATGCCGGCTTTTATATTGTTTAATGCCTCAATCCCTCCGCTGTATAACTCAGATTCTGCTGGTCAATTTTTTACTGAAAAGAACAAGTTCTTAGTATAGATTCTGCTCTATTCCGTGAACTTGCTTTATGGTTTCATAAGCTAAATGCTTTTTGTAATCAGTGAGAATGAGAATTGTGATTTATTTTCTTTTTGCCTATTTTGTCTCATTGGTTTAATAACTTGGTCTGTCTAGAATAAGGGCGTTTGATGTTATTGATCTTGCTATGGAGTATGAAGGAGAGTTTGTTACGATAATTTATGCTGCAATTTAGATGCTTTCACAAAATCAACAGTGTGGAGCAAGTGAAAAGATTGACCGTGTTAATTTCTCCTTATCAATTGCAAAACACCTGAACCTGTTGCATCTGCTTGGAAGCCCTGTCTTCTGTAGCAAAAATTAGGGGAGTTTACATTTTCTTGGGATCACACCTTTTTGAAAAAGTGGATTTTCACAGCTTTTTGATTAGCTTCCTGTGCTTCCATTGTTTGGAATGTTAGCTACTTGCCATTGACAGCATAGTAAAATTACTTAAATCCACTTGTGTCTTAGACATATTAAGGGGTAGTTCTAATTTGTGGACTTGAGCCAGAACCAAGCTTATCAAAGATGCAACTGGACTTCTTTAAAACTGCACCAGATAACCTTTTTAATTTTATATCTGAAATTACATGGCATTACGATCATGGGATTGCAAACTAGTGTCTTGTAATGTATTTATTTGGAACCTTGAATTTCTACTTTTTTCTTTTGCTTCACTTTGTAACTTGTTGGTGGTTTTTGAAATTTTGCACTTGGAATTTTGAAGATTCATGCTTAAAGTTTAAACTTCTTTCTGCCTTTAGGGTCTCATTAGCTCTTTCCTTTTTGTTATTTATTCAACTTTCTGAGAAGATTCTTGGGCTTGTATGTGATCATATTGTGTCAACATTGACTTCACCATTGTAGCAGGTATTTCATTATTTGTTCAAAGTAAGTGTGTTATCTTTCTTCTTGTTTCAGATGTCATGCAAGGATATCATTGGAAGTAATTTAAAAAAACTTATGCCTTTTTGGGTAGATTTTTGTTTGTTTCTCAATCTACTGAAGATCCTGCCACCAGAGCCTAAAATCTATGAAGTATTGCCCCCTAGTTTCAACATAGGAATATATTTATGTATTTGTGGTCATCAACTTATAGTTTGTTTGGTTATGAAAGTCGTTTTCTGCATTTTCAAGAATTTGGCAAGCCAAAAAAATGTGGTCAATAGAAACTAACTTCTACTCGGTGGAGAACCATGGGATGAAATGAGGAGAACAACTTTGGGAACTTATTTACCTTGCTTGACTAAGTGGTGCTTTTTTCTCTCTTTTTGCATCAGGAATTTCCCTCCTCCCTTGTTGGGCCTCTTAATGATGTCACCTACTTGTGTTTGTTACCTCCTTTGTCTTGTCTTTTGTTCCTAACCATCTGAATAGACCTTTGGAATCTTGAAGTTAAAAGTTGGTTCTCGAATTTAAAATCTGTTCTTTATGGGTGGTTCAGTTGAATCCGCGTGATTGGATGATAACCAGGTGTCTTATGAATAGAAAAGCTAGTGATTTCTTAATGAGTTTGTTTGCTAATAATAGTAAAAGTTTCCCATTGCAATCCAAACAGTGGGAAACACTTTTCACCATGTTGTTCAAAGGATAGAAAATGTTTTCCATAAACTATTTACACCAGAAATCATTTTCTATGAACCAAGGGAGCCTTGATGTCTCTTGTGAATGCATTTTAAAGTTTTCAAAGTTTTCAAAGTTGGATTTCTTTTGTTTTGTTAATTTGCATAGGAAAGGATGTTGTTGCATGTTCACTGTAGAGGCGTCTAATTTAAGAGTCTTGACATGAGTCTAGAGAAGCACCTCCAATTACTGTTCATGGCCAACAGCAGCTAACAAGATTCTTCTTTTTTCTTTGCCATATTTTTTCTGAACTTTCTTCCACGCTTTACAGCTTTAATAAACCATTTACTCATATATTGTCTAATGTCTTCCTTTTGAACTACCAACCCTATCTTCTGACAATTCTTTTGTCATCCAAACCGTGATGAAATAAATTCTTGAGCTGAAAAGTCATGACTTGGATGAGTTACTTTATTGCAAACATGCTGGCTGAAGATACCTTTTCTAGATTACTTTCGTAGGGCCCTATCAAACTGAATAATGACCGTTTAGTTTGATCTTCAACTAGTATCGCACCATTTGTTAGAATCTTAGAAATGATTTGGCAATTGAGTGCAACTTTTATTTGATGGGAGCGGTATTCTCCTTGAATTAGGGCAATATCAAATTTTACTTATATTGCATAGTGAAATGGAGATGTGGTTTGGAAGTGTGCATATTCTGGGAACTTTTTGTGTATATAGCAGTTGGAAAATGTCTGCACTCATTACATGTTATATTTCCATCGAGGCTTGAGGCTTTGTTTGGATTGAGGGGCAGCATACCCACCCTTGTTTGGAAAACATTTTAATGGAAGGGGAGGGATTTGGTACATAAAGCCCTCTAAAGTCCAAACCTCCATCTTTCGAAAACTCTCCTAGAGAATGTGTAAGGGAAGGATTGCTCATAAATTTGTTTATTGTACTGACATAATTACTTTGATTTTAACATATCAAGAATATAATTGCTAATAAACATGATAAATTTCCATTTCCGTCCCTACTCACTCCTTAATGAAAGAAGATTGCTGGTGTACCCTTTCCTTTGCTTTCCTTTTCATTCTTTTGTGTAATCCAAATAAGGGTTGTTTACTTTCTCCTTACCCATTCTCTATTCTCCTCCCCATCTTGACGTACAAAGGATAGAAATTTTCTTGTTAAAGGCTCCATTTCAACATCTTGTCTTTTTCTATTTGATTTCTTGATTGTTCCACTTTGCTTGTCTATCCTTTGCTGATCTGCTTCTGCTTTTGGTATTTGAATCAGTGCTACGATGGCTATCTATGATGTAGTACAGCTTGTCCGGGCTGATGTTTCTACCGTTGCACTTGGCATTGCAGCATCAACAGCTTCTATTATCCTTGGTGGTGGCACCAAAGGCAAGCGCCTTGCAATGCCCAACACTCGAATAATGATTCATCAACCTCTAGGGGGTGCTAGTGGACAAGCTATGGATGTAGAAATCCAAGCACGGGAGGTTATGCATAACAAGAATAATGTGACAAGAATAATTTCTGGTTTTACTGGACGTTCATTTGAACAAGTCCAGAAGGATATTGATAGAGATCGCTATATGTCGCCAATTGAAGCAGTCGAATATGGAATAATTGATGGAGTTATTGATAGAGATGGCATCATTCCGTTGGCCCCTGTGCCAGAAAGAGTGAAAGCAAGTCTAAACTATGAGGAAATTAGTAAAGATCCAAGGAAATTCTTGACCCCTGATATTCCAGAGGATGAGATATACTAGATCGGGACATTTAATGCAGGCGTATGGTTTTGATGGTATTGCTTTTTTGTGTTAGTTGCATAGAACTTTGTAATTGGCCTGTTCAATTGCAACACAAAAATGAATTTGTTGATTGCTGCATTCAGAATGCTGCCTAATTATAATAGACTGTTGTTGCTTTTAGAAATGAATTGAAAATCATGAAAACCGTGGAAGCTTGAAACTTTCATTTAGTTCATCTTGAGGTATCTGGTTATTGTATCGGTGTATTTGAGTGCACGAGACATTATGTAAGCCAGTTTTAATTTGTACAAGGAAAAGCGTTTTGTTTGTGGACAACTGAAACAGAAAATGGGATGAGGTAGTTGTGCCAAAATGGAGGTTTTCATCACAAAACTCAAGTCTAAGTGTATTTGTTATTCGCATTGTTACCATCAGCATCACATGGTATGAAAGAAAAATGGAGATGAAATTACGGTAGAGATGAGGGAGGTGGTGCTTTCGGCTTCATACATTGATTCCAAGAAATATCTTAACCTAGTTACCTGTAGCGCATCCCCAGAAATCATTGGGCCGATAGGGGCTTCCAGAGTTAACCACGTGCAGGGCAGAGAAAGTGATAGAGAAAAGATGTTGAAGCAAAGAGAGAGAAAGAGTGGGGTGCAAAGAGGTCAGACTAAACCACGTGCAGGGCAGATAGAGGGTGCAAAGAGGCCCGTGTGTTGCACACGGTTCCCACTCTAGTAAAACTTAAATAGAAACGAAAAAGGAAAGCCAGTAAAAACTAAAAAAGGGGCGGCAGCGGCAGCGGCAGCTCCAGCTCCAGGAGAGAAAACCCTAGTAACGGAACGAGGATTGGGAAATGTTTGGTGGCGGGGATAGCGAAGGGGTTGGGGGGCGAATAAGCAGCATGTTGGGGGGCGGGGGAGGGCAGTGGGGGCCGGAGGAGACTCGAGAGCTTATCCTCATACGGGGGGAGCTAGAGAGGGACTTCACCGCTGCTAAGCGCAACAAGACCCTTTGGGAAATTGTCAGTGCCAGAATGAGGGACAGAGGCTACATCCGAACCCCTGATCAGTGCAAGTGCAAGTGGAAAAATCTTCTCAATCGATACAAGGTCCCTTCTGTTTTTGTCTTCTCTTTGTATTTCTTAATCTGATCCTAATTCTTCAATTTCTAGAATTCAAAGATGATGGTTTTCAGATTTGACATCTGCTCCTAATGTCGTACTTCTTCTTAACCTTTCTCAGCCTCCTAATGGCTCAAAACTTCTAACCTATCCTTAACCATGTATAATCATGAATGATTTTATTCCTGCTGAAAAATGTCGGTGCCCTGACGCAACTACACAAAGAGCGCCCCTCCTTTATTGTGCATTGCAATCTTTCCAAATTGCATCCATTACAGTCTTGATTGTCTAGAGCGATATGCCAACTTATTTACAAATCTATACTTCTTTGTCAGGGGAAGGAGACATCGGATCCTGAGAATGGTCGCCAATTTCCATTCTTCGAGGAACTGCATGCGGTATTCACTGAAAGAGCCAAGAATATGCAGCGCCTCTTACTTGAATCGGAGGCAGGTTCTACCCAGGCAAAGAAAAGAATGAGGAGAATAAGCGCAGACAGATCCTCAGATGAATTTTCTGAAGAAGAAGACGATGATGAAGATGAAAGTGAAGAGGAAAGGCATGCTAGAAGCATTTCTTCGCGCAAGAGGAAAGCTGACCGAGTTGTATTGGATAAATCTCCTAGACCAAATTCTGGCACTAGCACTGGTCTCCAGGAAATGCTTAGAGAATTTTTTCAGCAGCAACAGAGGATGGAGATGCAGTGGAGGGAGATGATGGAGAGGCGTGCTCGCGAGAGACAATTGTTTGAGCAGGAATGGCGGCAGTCAATGGAGAAGCTTGAGAGGGAGAGGTTGATGGTCGAACAGGCTTGGAGGGAGAGGGAGGAGCAGAGGAGGCTCAGAGAAGAGAGCCGAGCTGAGAGAAGGGATGCCTTGTTAACCACTCTCTTGAACAAACTCATAAACGATAATAATCTCTGACCTGGAAAGTTTTATCTCCTTAGAGATGAATATACAGAAGTTTGATGATAGATAGGTAGCTGCTAGTGAAAGAAACTGGTAATACTATAAAAATGTAACGCATAGAAACGTATACACGGAATGTATGTTCAGTTGCGAATTGTTTGGGTATAGAAACAGGTGCTTTTGTTGTATTGATTGATATGGTTTTACTTTATGCAAATGATGCCTTCATTCTTCATTTCCTTCTCTTATTTGAATGGATTTTGTGTTATTTATAATATAATATAATTTAATATAAATCCTATTAACTAAAAAATAAAAATGATAATTTTTCAAGCACAAATTTTGTACTTTTATCTATCCGTACACAATTGTGCCATGGAATTGTTCTTTCTTGAAATTCTGAGCATATGGATACAATTGGAACTTCAAGTCTAAACATTGGACAACATCTTGATTCTATAGACACATAAACATATTTTAAAGTTTTCTCTACTTAAATTATCCATCGGTTTTTTAACGTGCTACTTATGAATGCGTAACTCAACTCTTCATTTCCTTCATGCCACAAGATGACCTTGAATGAAGCAGTATCCCATAAGATTCTCAAATAAGGATGCTTCTTGTAGCTCCACGTGTGAAAGTTGCCTGGTCACTGGGATCCGGACAACGGGCATAGGGTTGCAAGCCAATGTTGCCGGGTGAAAACGCCCAAGGCTTATTGCTTCCTCTATTTGGCCTTGTCTTTCTCAAGCAAGTATGCCTTCTCTGCTTCAGGTATTGCCAGCATAATACTATTCAGCTTGAAATTCATCTCCTCAATTTTTTCCATGAGCCTATCATTTGTAAACATACCAACACATACACTTTTTATGGTCTCCCAGCTTTCAATTAATGGTAAAGCAATAATCACTGCCGATCCAATGGTGCCCCATGCTATAGCAATGACGGCCCAGAAGGTGAAGTACCCTACGCTGAACTCGCCTGCATTAAAATTTAAGAGGTAGAAGAAAAAAATAAGTAAGACTCTTCCAGAAAAGCCGCTTTCGTCCCTACTAGAAACGAAGGACATTTCAAATTCCTAAGCTAATCCTTTTGAACCAGTACATTTTATTTTGTTTTACTAGCAGAGACAGAATCTGACTTAGATGACACGTAAAACAAGCCAGAGAAAGCAAAAGGTTAACTGCAATGGTTTTTTCCTCTCTGGTAAAAGCAAAGTTTCTGGTTACTCGGTCAATTAATTGGCATCTTCTGCTATATAGAAATGTGCCTACAATTACAAAGATAACTTACCTGCCGGAAGAGAAAGTACAGGCCACAATATGACGATGACAAATGTAAAACCAACACCCCATTTCATTATCCATGATTTGGCTTTTTTTAGGTTTTCCTCTTTGAACTCTTCTGCTGGCAAATCACTCTTTTCCTTTTCAACCATTGTTATCTGCCTAGTGGTGTCCCAGTTATAGTTGTGAGGCCACAAAAGACTGCAAACAGCATGAATGGCTCCACCTGTAAGTATAGAGACGAGGTTTCCAGCAAGCATTGGTGCATTTCGACCGCTTGTGTCAAGATTTACTCGGCCATATTCTACAGCTGCGACTGACAACCAAGTGATGATTCCAAAAATGCAACCAACAATTGTTCCTAGAATGGCCCCCATAGCATTTGCTTTTCTCCAAAGAAGCATAAAAGCGATTGGGAGAACTGCAGAGCCGATAAGCACTCCCATGGCAAGATACATCCAACCCAATGAAACGCCAGCCTTGTTTAGTATTACTGCAAACAATCCCATGAAACATCCAAAGCCTAGGACGACCGCCCTGGACACGCTGAGGATCTTTTTCCCACTGGCATCTGGATTTATGTAAGTACGGTAGATATCATATGTGCACAATGAGGAAACTGCAATTAGCTCAGAGGAACCAGCAGATGTCACAGCCCTGTTCATGATCAATGTAACACAAAGTTTACGTGTTGAAACAAAAAGAATAGTATGTTTCCATTGTATTCATTTATTCCCTAACAGAAGACAGGGATGTTGCTAGAACGGAAAAAAAAAAGAAAGAAGATTTGAAAGCTGAAACAACTTTCTATCCTAGATAAAAGAGGGAAAAAAAAATTCGAATCTAACTTCTAGATTCAACAATTTTGCTCAAGTGGATTGTTTTGGAATGGGACATTGAGGTTTAGCCCAGTAAAATAAGTTATAAGAAGAGAATTATCAAACTGTACCAAGGATTTCTTATTTCTGCCATTTTCTATGCTAGAAATACCAAAAGAGGAACCAAAGGCAAAGGTAGCGACGAATGCAGCTTACATAAATAGCATCATAAGGAGAAGTAGAGATCCTTCTTTTCCCATCAAAGCTATAGCAGTAGCAGGAGGAACCAGTCCACGGCTTGCCTCATCCTCTGTTAGTGGTAAATCAAGGGCAAGGGCTCCAAGACCCAATGATGTTGCCAAAGAGAATGGCACTGCAAACCAAACAAGCCCTCCCAACAAATAACCTCTATGAGTTGACGAAGGTCGAGCAGCAATGGCACTCACCCAGTATCCCTAAAAATTTCCCATTCAAAAACTTCTAGTTAGTATCTGAAAAAATGTGACTGGTAATTCTAAATCTGTAATCACTACTGAAGCTTACGTTGTCAACGAAAACAGTGCCAAAATTGCCGACAATGTTTATAATTCCAAAAACAAGACCGCCTGAACTCAGCATTGTTAAATAAGAGCCTTTATGGTTCCCACTGATGGGGCCACAAGATTGTCCATTGTGGGAAATCGGCTCGTGACATATTCTTGACTTGCTGGCTATTTCCCGCAGACGGTTGTATACGATGCTGGGGCTACCAAGCTTGTCGCTGGCTGTATAAACTAAGTATACGAAGATGACTAAAGCCACATGCACTAGAACCAATCAAATAACAAAAATAGGTCAGATTTAAGACAGTCTATGCTTAAAAGAAAAGTTAAACGAAATGGACGAGAGCATACCGAAGACAGAGTGTATATAGCTCGCCAAGAAGGTGGCTTTAAGTCCTCCTGCTAATGTGTAGACAATTACCCCAAGTGGTATTAAGAAGCTAGCAGCATATATGTTCACCCCCGTAAGTGCATTCACCACAGCAGAACCACCAAGGAGCAACATTGCCGTGACAATGATATTTGTCAGAAGGCAGAAAGCAAGGAAGACAATATGAGCAGCTTTTCCCCAGCTGAGGTATGTGAAAGATGAAAGATCACCAAGACAGGCATACACACACGTGCACACACATAAAATGAAATCATAAATACTCATACATTAAGGATGGGTGTCATAACTACTAACTGTAGTACTTACCGAGCCTTTACAATTTCGCAGACAGTATGAGCATGGGGAGCCTTTCGTTTGATCTCTATAGCCATGACACCAAACAACAGTACCTGTTCATTAGCATGAATAAGAAACTGCTTACTGTAAGGGCAGGTTGCTGATTATTTTGAGCAAAAATTTTGAACTTGCCTGGATAGTAGCACCGCTAGCATACCAAAACGGCCCACTAATTCCATACTCCCATGCAACATTGGAACTTTGCAAAATGGTAGCAGCCCATGTCCACTACAGAGGATCAGCATTAGAAACAGGGTAAGCCGAATAAATTATGTCTCTCACTTGGCAAACAAAAATGGAGATTTCACCTGCGATACAATCACACTGGCAATAAGCCCTGTTTTGACATTCCTACCGGCTGTGTTGAACCATTCGGATGTGTGGTGTGACCCAACATATCGCTTCTCTAACCACACCTGAACATGTCATTATAACATCAGTAGGAAGTAGAAATTTGTGCAAGATATGAAGTAAATGTGCATAATTCCTAGAAAATCTGCATTTGGTTTCCTGGTTAGACCTATTATTGGTATTTAGTAAAGCTTCACAGCTATCGTATGTCCTGAAGATGTTCAGCTTTTCTATGTGCGATCTAACGTCCTAATGCCCATGCAAAATAACTTTCAAATGCTACTGATACTTGACAGCAACACGAAATGTATTTTTATAATGCAGATGCAAATGAATTTTGGTGTTGTCCTAGTGCAAAGCATCATTCATTTCTTAAACTGAGCAATGGTGACTAACGTACCCACTTATACACAAAAGAAGCTCAACTAACTAGAAGTATTTCTCAAAGGTTATCACGTCTAATTTTGAAAGCTTTTTGAATGAAGAGGCTTAAGGTAAAGGAAAAAAAATACCCGGTTGAAAATCATAGAGAAAAAGCATTGTTGTGAACCGTGACTGAGTTTCAAGAGCATCTAAAAGATCAACATCTAGAGATCCACAAGAATCATCATGCGTGACATTCAGAAAGGTTTTTGTATTGTTCCTGATTTAAGCCACCTTGAACTAGTGGCTCCTTGGAGAAGGTTATGTACATGAGCAACAGGGTCACAAGTGGCTAGAAATATGGCAGTCAGAACCACAACCTATAGCAACTCAATTGGTGCCAAGCCAAGGCGTCTTAATCTCTTGAGAAAATTTAGGAGCTGAAGCAATGCTACTGTTTGTTGTGGAGAAAATAAATTTCAAACAGTTGCACCTAATCGGATGAGTAGAGATCCGAATATCCAATTACATGCCAAATTAAGTTTCTTGTATGCTGTGTAGAAATAGGTTGTGTCTTAATTATCAGATTACAAGATCAACTAAGAAAAATCGTTTGTCCAATGTTTTGCATCATATCAAACTGAAGTGATGGATTTGTTTGTAGTCTTTATGCAGAAATAGAAGCTTGAGTGAAGTCCTAGCTTCACAATTTTGGCTAGTCTTAAAACCAGAAAGTGAAGGAAAGGAAAAGAAAGGCGAATATTGAAAGAGAGAATAGCTCAGAACTGTAAATTAGAAACGTTGACTCTTTAGTCCAGTGGGAAATAATAATGACGATGGTTAAAGGTGAGCATTCATGTAGTGTGAAGATTAATATACGACAGATATTCGCAAAGGTAAGATATGTACAAGAGCAAGTGAGAGTGTTTCAACTGAAGTAGAATCAGCCAAGCCAGGGTACATGGAGTAGAAATGAGGAATTACCAGGAAGGAAGTAAAAATAGCGAAGAAGGCACCGAAGCCAAGAATAACAGCGTAGCCAAGGCCTTGATTGAGCACTGCTTTGCCCTCAAAGAAACTGCTCTGCCTCACGCACCCTACAGCCTCGTGGATATGGTAGTACGTGGCTGAGAACTCAAACGGAGGACACCTTGTAGTCATACTCGGCGCTTTGTCTAATGTGCAATGCCTGATGTCCAGTTCTTGTTTCAGCCACCGCACTCTTTTCTTCCTTTCAGATAGAAATCATAGCATATCGTTATCAGCACCAAATGTTCAAAACACAAGAGGCCCTGTTTCTTGTTTCATCCAGCTGCCAAAGTCAAACTAAGCATCTCTGGGTATCGCACGGATCTTTTGGATACCATAACCCCATAAAAAATAACAATAAATCAAAAACGTTTCGCGTTTCGCACATGATAATTTATTTGAATTATATATTTATATATATATATATATTCATATTTTCTTTTTTTTTGTTTAAAATATTACTCTCCGAGTTAGACCTATTTTTTCATCCCATTCGGCAATTAAAAATATTGCATTGATGCTTGAATTATAATTAAATATAAATGATGAAAATAAACATTTTCTTTGGGCTTGAGCCTTGCTAGACCAAGTGGCAGGTTCGGCTTGACGGACCTAACAAGACTGTCGGTTCAAGGCTGTAAATAATATGTGGGCTGGGAGGGAGTTAAGCCCTTTACATGAATCACTTCCTCAACATGAACAAAGGGCAAAATTCTGCCACGTTAGTCGAAAGTTTGGAAATGTCAACGCTTGATGCCCACGTAATCCCATTAATGGACTTGGTCCCCAAGAAATGCCTTTCAATTATCAAATATCTTATTGACTATACTGTCCCCGTATCATATATATTCGGACGTCTTAGCATTCATAAGAATTTCTTAAAAAAGTCATTTCAAAAAAAATTCAAATGCATGAATTTTTCACGTTCAAACAACAAATATCCATCGCATATATTTTTCTTGACGTCTAAACCAGAAAGTCTAGCTGGCCAATCAACCAAACGCATGCATACCCGACCTAACTTATTCAACTTGTATTAATTAATTAGTAAACCAATCGCTACACAAATTAAAACCCCTCCTTAAACCCTGCAAAAATAACCTCTCTTGCCATCAAAACAAAAACCCTACAAACTACAATCGATACCCCTTTGTATTTGATCCTAAATTGTTGAGGATGATGATGAGTCGTGGAGGCACCAGGCTAGCCAGCTCCATGTTGGCATTCGTCGGACCACGCTACTTCTCCACTGCAACAGCACGGATCCTTTCAAACGAGAGCATGAGTGGCTGGATGAGAGCACCCGCTGTTCGCGTGCGGTGCAGGAGCACTTTGGCCCTTGGTGACAAAGAACAGGAGGAGAAGCAAGCAGTGGCCGGTGGCCCCGCTAAGGATGAGAAAGGAATCGTCAGTTATTGGGGCTTGGAGCCAACCAAGGTTACCAAAGAGGATGGCTCCGCATGGAAGTGGACCTGCTTTAGGGTACATATATAATTTGTTCGTTCGTTAGTTAAAATATATGTGTTCTGCAAATTGATCTATTGTTAGCATAACTATAACCTGATGATCACCTGCCTGCCTGTTTTTTTTTTTTTTTTGGTCTCTGACTTATGTATATCCTTGTTAGTATTATACATGTACTAGCTAGTTTATATGACAATCTTGATTTTAGAAACATACTGGATTTGCTTTTATTTTGTACTATAGTAATTAAACATTGTGTTTGTGAGAATTTTGCAGCCATGGGAGGCATACAAGGCAGACTTGTCAATAGATCTGAAGAAGCATCATGCGCCGGTGACTTTGATGGATAAAATGGCTTATTGGACTGTCAAAGCTCTTAGATGGCCCACAGATTTGTTCTTTCAGGTACGTCTCTTCCAGCTCTCTCGTTTCTTTTATTTGTTTGTCGAAGTATATGTAACAGGTTAATTTCGCTAAGAATTACAGATATCTAATATAATTCGGTGCACATAAAGGATTACCTTCTTATATCGTATTTTTATTCTTTCAGATATACTACTATTCAAATATATAGGATAAA
Organism: Theobroma grandiflorum; assembly: GCA_036013995.1. Lineage (NCBI taxonomy): Eukaryota > Viridiplantae > Streptophyta > Magnoliopsida > Malvales > Malvaceae > Theobroma > Theobroma grandiflorum. Next base: position 136,899 of record CP142131.1, on the reverse strand, counting down.
GATTCCGGCCAAAAATAATAGTCGTTGATCATACTGTTTGTATTATTTTTTGAGACAATCTGAGCATGATCATTATTTGATATTACAAAATGGAAATTCTTCCTTTTAATGCGACTCTAATTCGATATATTATATATCCAATTTCAAAGGCCAGTTTGGTTTATATATTTGGTTGGGCATGATATGTTACAGCGGAGATATGGTTGCCGAGCAATGATGCTAGAAACTGTGGCAGCAGTACCTGGGATGGTGGGAGGAATGCTGCTGCATTGCAAGTCGTTGAGGGGATTTGAACACAGTGGAGGATGGATCAAAGCACTGTTGGAAGAGGCTGAGAATGAGCGTATGCACCTGATGACCTTTATGGAGGTGGCCAAGCCTAGATGGTATGACCGCGCCCTTGTATTTGCTGTCCAGGGTGTTTTCTTCAATGCTTACTTCTTGGGCTATATTATTTCACCCAAATTTGCCCACCGGATGGTGGGCTACCTTGAGGAGGAAGCAATACACTCTTACACTGAGTTTCTCAAGGAGTTGGACAATGGTAACATAGAAAATGTCCCCGCTCCAGCCATTGCCATTGATTATTGGCGCTTGCCCCCTGACTCCACTCTGCGAGATGTTGTTATGGTTGTGAGGGCAGATGAGGCACATCACCGTGATGTTAACCACTTTGCATCTGTAAGATCATATACTAGTCCTGTTTTTTTCTCAGCTGATCATCAACTGGATATTCTAGATTTCATTTCTTCTCCCTTCTCTAATGCGTATTAATTGTTTGTCTTGAGCGAGTTGCAGGATATACATTATCAGGGACGCCAGCTGAGGGAAGCTCCTGCTCCGCTTGGTTATCACTGAAATGTTATAGAAACCGGCCTTCTGCCTTACAACTTAAATACATTACTATATCTCTTGCAATCAGTAATTACTATTGACAGTGATAAATTGCTGCTTTCTTTATTTTATTTGTCTTCTGTAAACTTGGGATATTGTAAATATAACGGTTTTTATGATCATGCACGATGCACCTCTTGAATTCTTCTTTAGGTTGTGTAGTTTCTTGGAGCCTTGGCGGTGATATGGCGTACGCCTGGGCCGTTGACACTCCTCTGCTGTGATGTAATGCATTTTTGACAGCACTTATGAGGTATATAAAAATGCTGCTTTTGCTTTCACATATTTCTATATAGTTTGCTACCGCTCTATGCCTCTAAACCCCACAAATGGTTTGGTGAAATCTGCCTTCTCTTTTCAGGACTGTTACTGGCTAGAAGCTAATCGCCTCCAACCATCCTGTTAAGGGTTTTATTGGTCAAAATTATGATTGAAAGCTCAATCACACAATCATGAATTTTGAAAGTGCTTAATATGTATTGGCTGGGAAAGAACTTTCACCAATTGGTTACTAACATTTGCACGACCTCACTTGATCACACAAATGCATTACTCACTGTGCATGCAAGAAAAGGGGCCAGCATAGTCCATCCACCAAAGTGAAAGAAAAGATAAATTCTTCCTTTACGGCTCTACTTGATAAAATTCTATTCCTCAAATTACTACCATCTACCACCCTCTATACGCGGTTTTTAATCAAGAGATTCCTGATGAAGTCTTTCTCCAAAGAGCTGCCCCACAAGCATGAATTTAGCACCCAAGATCAGGATGAACGTTCTTAATTAGTCCATACACGGGTCGATTGAGCTCAGGCTGCATGCCGTGTCAACTTTTCTCACAATGGGACTGTAGATCTTGAGGCTGGCATAAACCAAAAGGTCAGATGCTGCCATTAACTGAAACATATCATTTCATCTTTACAGGTAAACCAACAACCACTTTAAGGCCTGATCCGCATATTTACTGAAAGAAGATATTTTGTTAGATCAATATTACAGTTTAAAGATTCTATTGAACAAAAGGATATCTAGAAACGCAGTATTCCCTAACACGTGAGGGGCCATCTCTGGCCAGAATTCCTTCAAGATCTCCTATAATTCTGGCCAACCATATCTCCAAGTTTCTTTGTATTTCTTGCAAGTTGTTTCTAATGGAATCCATGGATCGTTTTGTGGCAAGTTTGGCTGGGCTTCCAAGATCATCCCTGTAGTAACTCTTCCCAACCTCAGTTTGTAAAGCCATTAGTTTTTGTCCAGTTTCAGATGCACGCTGCTGAAGTCGAAATGCTTCAAGCAAAAACTCAGTCTGTCTCTGTGTTCGAAACTCTGGACTGACTGTGGGTTCAGAGGGATCACTAGCCTGCTGTAAGATTAGGAAAAAGATTAAGCTATAGAACAGCATGGATCTATTTCTGCAATCAACTCAGCGAAGAAATAAGATATTCTAAGGGTAACAATGACCATGTATATGAGAGAGAAAAAGCAAAAGTTTATGCTCCAACTGACAAGATCAAAATCAATAGATTGACACGTTTCGAAACAACCTTCAACAGTGTCATTCCCATCAATAGAGCAAGTTTTGGCTCAATCAAATACAACAGTGTGCTTCCACATATAGATCATGTACATGTATAATAAGATAAGCATATAACTGGATGGTGGGCCCTGATTCCTGAGTACACACAGTACACGAAACTCCCATACTACTGAGAAAGATATAAATTTGCGGCTTATTCATAATACCTTGTGAATTCAAGATTCCCCACTTGACACAAGTGACATAGCTTAGAAATTTTGTTTGGCCAAAGAATAAGTGAAAGAAGCTCTCCCTCTCTCTCTCTCTCTCTCTCTACTTTAAGTAATGAGTCATGCACGTTGAACCAGAATAATGGACAGATTGTTTTCACAAAGAATAATAATCTTTGTAAGATTTTCTCATAGGATATTTTCCATTTGAGTATATTACCTCCACATCCATGAGGTTTACCCTTAACTACAGTTCAGGACAAAGCCTTGAATTTTTGAAAGTTATAGAATGCCCTACTATTTTCCAGACACTAGATACCCAAGTCCCAATTAGTAATAAAATCACTGAGATCGTCACAGGATCCTGCATTCCTCTAAGGGTTTCTGCCCCAAATTTCAAGGCACAAAAATTAAATAGATGATAACAAAAGCGTGAAAAACTGATTAGTGACATACATTTGAGTGTCAATTAATTAGTTGATGCAGTATCAGTATAGTTCTTAATATGCCCAAAATTTAAAAGAAAATATGATCTGCTGGAAAAAGTATCAAAATAGGATGTGCTGGAAAGTGCACTGCAGAAAAAGACATCTAAGACAGATATGCCTCACCATTCTTCTGCAGAGATCATCAATCTTTGCAGTAAAAGCTTGATATCTCTTAGCCTGCTTCCTCATTAATGAAGGTACCCTTGATAAATCACTTTTGCCAATTTTTTCCAAATTCAATAGTTCCTGTTCAAGCAGCTTTAGTTTAGAGGAAACTCCGGTTGATTCACCATCTACCTTCCAAGGTGATTCCCTTCTGAACAGAAAACAATGTCGCTCCTTCATCAGTCACAGTATTTCATAGACATTTCATGAAAAACCAGTATCTAGAGTGTCATACTGTACCTTGCAACAAAATGCTTCATATGATACAAAGATTCAAGGGATTCATACTGTAAATCCTGCAAGGATAAACATTCAGCAATGAAGTTTAAGAGTTATAGAACCAAATTACATAGCACATTATCCAGGAACAAAGCAAATATGGCAAAGAAGAAGATGGCTCACGAATCCTCGAAACTAAAAAAAAGGTTCGAAAACCTAACTATAAAATAGACAAATCCTCATCATTGGTCATGCATAACATTTTCTGTTAAAATTTTAAACAGATAGGAGAATACTTAGCCATTTTGATAAAAGATAAAAACATTAAGCAATTTTTTGAAATGACATTCACATCTCTCATTTAATCATTCTCTTCCACAAGACAAGTGCCAGCAACACCAGAATGAAGACAAGAGTGCTCATGGCAAGTTTTAAAAGATGCCATGATCAAATCCATGAAAATAAAGGAAAAAAACAGCCAATGAAATGAAGAAGAGATGTATATCTAATATCTTTAGATTGCTATATAGAATGCTAGAGATTGCCCAGCTACTCAGATACTTGTTTAGTACATGGTTGGTTTTAAATTATACTGTGATTCACATTGCTGCATGATAAGAATCATATTTGATTGATCTTCATTGTTTGCTAATTGTTGAGAAAAGAAGTAGAATTACACTTTGGAAAGGATGTGACATTCTTCAAAACTGTAGTATATGTTTTTGAAGCTGCTTAATGCTTTAGTTGCAATCAATTGAGACATTGACGTCTATAGGAACTTATTTTGGTTATGATGCATGCTCACAACCCACCACATCAGCAATGTTTGAAATATAGCAAATGTCATAAATTGTTTCGGTTATGATGCAGTTGTCATGCCTTAGATAAGGGTGGTCCAGCCACAGGCTCAAATGAAGCGCCTAACCAGTAACTAAAAGCTGCTTTTGAATGGGCACCAAACCAACATATCATGAAAGGAACAAAGAATAAGATAAAGAGGGACCATCTTATGCACCCTATTGCATGGAATATCAACAACATATGAGACCAATATACAACTCAATGCAAACTAAATTTTCTGAATGGCTTCTGATGAAATCAAGTTTCACTAATTAAGATGCATGAGCAAGTACAATTTTCTTGATTGACCGGTGAAGAAAATTAAGTCAATTTTCTATTTTCATCTTAAGCAGAAACATTCCAGAGGTATAAGGAAGACTCAACAGTCAAATATCAAATATACGACATTGCCAATAACAAAAAGGAAAAAAAAAGGTTGCCTGAGGCAGAACAGAAGTTAACTTATCCAAGCAGAGGCAATAGATCGCCTGGTGGTAACAGGTTGGCGTTTGGAAAAAGATTTTAGATTCATGCTACAGTGCTCTCCTCTTTTATCGAAAAGGAGAAAAGCAACGCCTTCTCTTTTCAGATATTCAAGAAGAATATAATACATAGCGTGAAAATTTGATGTCTGGGATACAGAGATAGAGGAAGAAAGCACCAAAAATCCACAGTTGGTAGGAATAGGAATAGCTTTTCTCATGCTGAGTAAAAAATTTTCATTTAAATTTGTCTCATTTTTCCCACACAATCAGAAAAAAACAAAAAAAAAACTATTAAATGTTTCAACGGTCCCCGGAGTAGCGGAACATCACCGCAAAAGAAAAAGGCAACCAAGACAAAAGCAGAGAAAAAAAAAAAGAAAAGTAAACAAACCTGCCAGAGAGTAGTTCTCTCGGCCCAAAACTTAGAAGAAGCAGAAGCCAAGAAATCGGAAGTGAAGGGGAAATTCCCATCGTGCCCAACATTAACAACGCCAGTAAAATTTACATGGTCCTCCCTGGTATTCTCCGCGGCCGATTCCTCCTCCATTTCCTCTTCTTCAGCAGCAGCCCTAGTAGTAGAGATGAAGCCAATCATGTCCTGGAGCTCCTCCATCCTCCGCTTGGATTCATGGGTCTCCCTCTCCAACTCCTCGATCTTTGCCCTCTGATCCTCGATCTGCTGCAGAAGCTGCTTCTCCTCCGCCTGCCACGCGTTCCTGTGGCTGGCAAAGATCTCTACCACTCTGGCGTTTGCTTTGGAGTCCTCTTTTCTTCTCGACTTCATTTGCCTCAACTGCTCTTCAGCCGTTAAAAGCCTTGCTGTGAGTTCTCTCATTTGGGTTTGCAACTTGGGCAGCAAAGAGAGTGAGTAATTGGGGATGAAAGCCAAGAAAACACTGAAACTAACTCCAAGATAGGAAGAAAGCAGCTTCTGGATTTCTCGCCTTTGTGTTTGTTGCTCATTTTCTTCGCCTTCACTTGGTGGCGCCATCAGTCATCTGTCGTGTGAGAGGCACCGGAGAGAGAGAGCAAAAGCCAAGAGACAGAAAGGTTTGAGATAGCAGCGTCAAAAGCGTGTAAAAGAACAGAAATGGGTTTGGGTTATGCGAGGATTTACGCGAACAAGACACCAGTCACTAGGACTGTAGGACAGGACTGGACCCCTTTTCCATCCAGCGCTTGGGTAGTTGCTTTCTTTTCCTTTTACAGTTTTAATGTGGTATTACTAAAACTTTATGGATCGGGTCAGGCCTGGCAGGTGGGAGTTGGCATATTTATATTTTTGAGGAAATGGTGAGAAATAATTCTCTTTATAAAGTGATTTTAAAAATAATTATTAAAATAAAGTTATCTGTTTTTATTAAAAAAAGTATGAGCAGACGAAAATACTCTTAAAAAACATTGTAGTAAATTAAGCTGCCGATATCTGCCTCCCGCCATCTTCCAAAAATTAAAAATTAATGCTCAGTTGTTTGTGCTCGCTCATCTTTCTCTCTCAGCTCTTTGAACTATATCAACTCTGTGTTCAGCACCATCGTCATCAGCTCTCTCAGCTCTCTGAACTGTGTGAGCTCTATCAACTCTCTGTTGAACACTATCGTCTTCGTGTCGTGGTCTATCTCTCGCCATTTGACCATATTGTCCTCGAAAAATAAACCACATTGCGGAGATGACATCAAGGTATGTTTTTGGGTTCGTTGCTGCAACACATAAATTTGCGAAACTTTTTTTGTAAATCAGAAGACGGATTAGAAACATTGCACAAAGTTGTTACCAGCATGTCTATGTGCACTTGTCGTGTCACCAGCATGTCTGCATGCACTTGGCGTGTTACCAGCATATCTGCATACACTTGTCGTGTCACCAGCATGTCTATGTGCACTTGGCGTGTCACCAGCATGTCTATGTGCACTTGACGTGTCACCAGCATGCATGCATGCACTTGTCGTGTCACTAGCACGTCTGCCTGCACTTGGCGTGTCACCAGCATGCATGCATGCACTTGGCCTATCCCCACAATGTAATTAAGTAAATAATTAAATAATTAAGTAAATTAAATAATTATTTTTGTTTTCAAAATTTCAGTGGGGTTCCAATTCTGCGACTTGTGATAAGACACGGTGGTCAGTGGGTGGATGGCATGTATAAGGGTGGTGAGTCATGAATGCGAGGGGTTAGGAGTGATTTGTCGTTTGCGGGCTTGATGAAGCTGGTTGAAGATGTTGTTGGGGTAAACTCAGAAATTGACGATATTGAGTTGCATGCATTGATCAGTACACCCGGGGAGCTATCACGGCCAATTATCAAGGATGATGAAGATGTTGTATTAATTCTGCTAGAACAAAGGAATGTTCCGGCTGTGTATGTCAGCATTAAGAGACCCGAAACAAATGTTATGTCACATGAAGAAGCTGAAAAACATGGTAATCAGCTCAATCAGAATCAGATTTACAATGCCTCACATATGCCAGAGCATTCGGTCCGTAACCCGCAGTTGAAGTATCCTTAAGAGTTTGTGCAGCCCGGTAACCAGAAGACATTGATAGAAGAGTTGAGTGCACAATTTCGATCGGGATGTGCATCAAACCAATTAGGGTCTACTGCTAAAGGAATGCATCGATCGGGTGAAACGGTAGAGTGCGTAATTCCAATTTCAAATGAGAATACGACATGTGAGTACAACACTGTGACGTTGGATGTTAACACTGCGACGCTGGAGGATAATGCTGCATGTTATGAGGGAAATGAGGATTTGTTTACTAGTAGTGAAGATAGATTTGATGACAGTTCGAATGATGGGCTTGACGAATGGGATCATGACATTTCAGACAATGACTGCCTTTATGACAGTGACATTCCAATTTGCAATAATGTTGAAGGTGAAACGAAACCTGTTGAAGGTTTTGATGTAGGAAATATTCAGTGTGATGATCCCATATATAATAACCCCATCGCTGGTGAGGACGGGAATCGTTCCGTTGATATAATGCTCGATGATAGTTATCAAGAAAGGCGAAATGAAGGGATATCTTCTACGTGGCGAATTACAGGTGCAGAAAGGTTCTCCTTCCGAACAATTAGCATTGAGGAGTCGACATGTCCCAATGATTGCTTATACAAAGAAAGAATGTTTTCCTCGAAGGCGGAGTTGAAACGAGCTCTAAACATGTTGGCTCTAAAAGAGCAGTTTGGGATAAGAGTGAAAAGGTCATGCAAAAGTCGTTACGAGGTTTGTTGTAAAGACAAGGCATGCAAGTTCAGTGTCCGTTCAAGGAAGTTACCTGACGGAGGAGGGTATTGGGAAGTTCGGATGTTCCACAAAGTACACACATGTACTGTTGATGGGTTTCAAGGGCGATTTCCATCTGCGAGTGCCAAGATAATTGGTGAACTTATGGCACCCAAGCTTCGAGCTAATGGAGTAGCGTTGAGACCTAAGGACATAATTGGTGAGATGAGGGTTCAGTGGGGATTGGAATGCTTGTATGGTAAGGCTTGGCAAGCAAAAGAGTATGCGGAGACGCTTGTTTTCGATCCCCCGGAGGAGTCATTTCAACTACTACCCTCATATTTTTGTATGTTGGAATAAGAAAATCCTGGTACAGTCACAACAGTGGCTACTGACGAGGCTGAAAGATTCAAATATTGTTTCTGGTCATACGGGGCTTGTATTCGGGGGTTTAGGGATGTAATGCGTCCTACGATTGCAATTGATACAACACATCTGAAAGGCAGGTTCAAGGGTGTTCTGTTTGTTGTTGTATGTAAAGACGCGAACGAGTGTGTATATCCAGTTGCGTTTGGCATCGGCCATGTTGAGGACGAAGACTCGTGGACATGGTTTCTCATCAAGCTACGTGATGCGGTTGGTTGTCCTGAAAACACTATGTTCATTTCTGATCAGCATCTCGGTATTAAGAAAGCAATCCAAAATGCATACCCAGAAGCGCACCACGGTTTATGCGGTTACCATTTGAAGAAAAACTTTAAAAACAAGTTCAAGCGTGATGACGTTTCTATGATTTTCACCCTTGCTCGAGATTGCTATAAGGTTTCCTAATTCAACAGACATATGAACCAGCTCAAGTAGATTCATGCGGGAGCCTATGCTGATCTTTTGAGAATAGGCCCTAAGATATGGGCACGTGCATGTTCACCGACAAGGCGATACCAAATGATGACCTCGAACATTGCCGAATGTGTTAACTCCTGCTTAAAGCATGCCAGACAAATGCCAATCACTGTTTTGATCGAGTTCATACGAGACATGTTCCAGCGTTGGTTCCATGATCGGTATGAGGAGGTTGTCAAGGTGACCACACCCCTCAGCCTTTGGGTTGCTAGGCAATTGAGCAAATGCTTCAATGATGCACATCGCTTTGTAGTGAAGCCTATCAATCGAGTGGAGTTTGAAGTTAAAGACGGAAAGATGGACGGACTTGTTAACCTGTCCACAAAGACGTGTTCATGCTGTGAGTTCCAAAAAGATTTGTTGCCATGCAGCCACGCCATTGCAACAATAAGGTCAGATTATATTTTCTTTATTTCTTATTTGATCCTTAATTTGACATAATATAGCATTATATTCTGCTTGAATATTGAGTTCATTGTATTTTTCAATAAATGCAAACGTGAAGCCTTTGATTTCTGCGTCGATTACTACAAGACAACCGTTTGAGTGGAGGGTTATGCGAGGTCTATTCGCCCAGTAGGGCATCCTAGTGAATGGGATATCCCCCCGCATGTGAAACAAATTGTCGTCTTGCCACCACCTTGGTGAGGCCAAGCAGGAAGACCTAAGAGGAAAAGGATTACATCCGCTGGTGAAGGCAGTCGAGCACGGAGATGTTCGCAATGCAAGATGTACGGGCACAACAGACAGAATTGCCCATCTCCATTTGCAAATCTATCAACAAATCCGGCACCATCTCGAAGTCAATCAGCGCCCCGACGAGTGCGCCGACCGAAAGCGTATTTAATTTGCAGAGAAACCGATCATATACACAACAACTGTCCAATCCGAAGGATAATGTCTGAAAACGTAGTGTGTGTTGTGGACGAAGACATATTATCGGGACATAACTAACTGCAATTTATCTGTTGCTTTGTTAGGGTTTGATTCGAACTGTTTCGATCTTGGCCATTGACATTTGCATTGAATAATGATATTTGCTATAAACCAGTGTATAATAATAGCATTGCCTAGACATAGAAGTTGTCAATAATTGACTTTAGCCACACCATGCATGGTGGTATAGTATGAAATGTAAATTGTCTAATCTTTGGACAGCATATATAAATAAAAAATCAACAATATTACTCTACATTTCGACAATTGTAAAGCCAATACATTCGTTACATTATTGCTTAAAGCAAATCGCTTCAATATACATAAGGGAATTTTACTCATTTTACAAACGACGTTGCAAAACTATATCAATTGTCCGCTTTGGTTTAGAGTTTGTGATAAGGTAAAAATGTGAGAAGTCAGGCTGCAAATTCGGTGACACGCCATTGAGGGAAGCAGTGACACGGCATCATTTTCGTGCTGCTGACACGCCAAGTGCATGCAAACATGTTGGTGACACACCGACTCTATGTAGATATTTTTGTGACACGTCAGGTGCACATGGACTTACTATTGACACGCCAAGTGCATGCAGACATGTTGGTGACACGTCGACTCTATGCAGACATTTTTGTGACACGTCAAGTGCACATGGACTTGCTGGTGACACGCCAAGTGCATGCAGATATGGTAGTGACACCCCAAATGCATGCAGACATGTTGGTGACACGCCGACTCTATGCAGACGTTTTTGTGACACGCCAGGTGCACATGGACTTGCTAGTGACACGCCAAGTGCATGCAGCTATTGGTTGTAACACGCCACCTGCATGCATACTGGGTGTGACATGCCGACTCTATGCAGACATTTTTGTGACACGCCTAGTGCACATAGACTTGCTGATGACACGCCACCTGCATGCATACTGGGTGTGACACGCCAGACGCCATGCATACATGGTGGTGACACGCCGAGTGCATATTGTGAATGTTGTTAGACGTTGACTTATTACTAAATTGCGATACAAAAAAATATAATATAAGGATACAAAATTACTTAACAAAGATAATATATTCCTGTATAAAATTAATTGTCTATACAAAAAAATTTTATTCTGTATACAAATATAATGAAGTGAGTAATAAAAAAAATGATTATATTTCCTATGATTGTGTATACAATAAAAAATTTATCTCTAAATTGTATTTTGTAGAAAAAAAAATTATACAACTAACTGTCGATATGTTCATGGTTCGCTCGTACAGCTGTTGAAAAAAATTTCGTGCACATATTGGATACGCAATTTTGCAATCATATTCTGCTTAACTCTTATCGGCTCCGATTGCAACATTACGTCAATGTAGCTTACCATGAACATGCCGCAGCTAACACTATCCTCCTGCCGATGCACTGAAGGGCTGGACAAAGAAATTTCCAATGGCATCGGCGTCAAATCCCGTCTCTTTCGACGTGTTTTATTGAAATACCCGGCTTGGTGGCAGATGATTGGAAAAATTATCGTAAGTGGTTTCATCTGCTCCGCACGAACTCCGTTATCCTTCGCTGCCGAAGTTGTTGCGGAGTCTATCACCTTGATCTTCCACTTTCTCAAATCGATCTTTGCCACCACCCAATGCCCACTCACATTGCAAGGAGCGAGGATGAAATCGATCTCTTCCCATTTCTTGCCGTATGTCGGCCTTTCACCTTCCACATACCCTCGTAAATCATCTAGAATTTACATGCCCGACCGGGCATCTTCAATTTGATATGCCGAGTGTAGCATATGGATGGTGTCCTAAAAAAAAAATTTGCATTGGTTTAGACTTAATGCATTGAAAAGCTTAGAAAAAATTAAATTTTTTTGCAAAAATCTTACAAAGAATATCGTGTCAACCACGCATGCACGGGCAGTGTAATGCTTCGATTTTGGGCCTGTCGCCCGCTTACACATAACGCTGAAACATGCGTCAATATGTTCACTTGTCATTTCTGCTTGTGGATCCTCTAACGATGTGAAGAAGTCAACACCTTGATCCCCTAAGATTCCGACGTTATGCCTGCATATGTCACAAAATGAATTTGATAAGCGATGGTGGATGAATGTTTCTATAGAAAACAACAATGAATTGATATTTCTAAGCTGACCTCGCGGACTGATTCTTTTTGAAGGCTTCGTATGCTTCCATCATCGTATCCTTCACATCCCAACGGGTCAATGAGGGGTCGACATACGGGCTTGTAAGGTATTTGCTCGCCATTATCACCCGTGCCAGTTCAGTAGGGTCGGCAATTGCTGCTACACGATGATGGTAATCAGAGGATAGTGGTGAACTGGTGACTTCAGAAGTGCTCTGAGCAAGCTGGCCCGATCCTGCTGCTGGAAGCGCGACGATTGCCTCGGACGGAGGAAAATGCTCTACGGCTGACACAACTAACTGAAGGTTTCCCTCCTGTCCGGAGAAAGTATCCACAATCGGATCGGCCTCACCAATCTCGACTCCTTCAACATCTTCTGATTGAAGGCTGATACCATGCTCCTCATGCTGCCCATCATCAGGATCATCGTGACCAGCAACAGCATTGTCGGATGAAGGACCGGCCTATAGAACGAGACAACTATGAAAATTCGATAGCGAATTGACCTAAAATAGCAAAAAACTAAAGCGCAAAAAGATTAACGTACTTATGATTTCAGCCCATCTAGAACCCGTGAAACGATGCGGTCCTCTAGCGTTTCAACCGCATAAGTCAAGGACTTAATTGTTGCCTTCAGCTCTGACATTTCCCGCATGATCCGTCGGAGCTGACGTTTTGTGTTTATGCCGTCATTGACTCTTGTCGACTGGATCAACTGCAATAACATATATATTAGTGGTGTTATTCAATAATCATATAGAAAACGGGTGGAAAACCAATATAACAACTTTAATATCCTTACCGGTGACTCATTGGCAGTATGCGGTTGAATCGGAGCCGGAGCCATCGCTGGTTGCGGATGGACGTCGCCTCCGTGAACTGCAATGACATAAGTTACTTTGTTACTAGATCAACATATGTGGAAACTTTGAACATAAATCGTTATAACCAAACTTACCGATGGCTCAATACGAATGTGTGTCTGAAGATGACCGGTGGGTGGTTGTGGTTGTGGAGCTGCCGTAGGTTGATCCAACTGCAAGCACATAAATGTTAGTAGATAATCACATATCAAAATGGATGGAAAAAAAATGTTAGAACCGTAAATACCGGCTGTTCACTTCCTGCACCATGGTCGTTTTCTTGTTCCATCAACTCAGGGGCCAACTACTTATCAACACTGGGAGAGTCGGTGCGCATCCGCTTAGTTGAAGCGATGGATCTTTTCTCCTTCAAGCTTCTCCTCTTCGACCTGGCAGCGACACCAATATGATCACCTCGATCCTCCGTCTGCCCGATTGGCACGTACTGGTGGCCCTCCGATAACGGCACATCGAGGTCCACCAAATACTCCCGACTGGCCTCCTCCGGGGTGATCTCCAACGTCTCCAGGGCCCATAACTACAAAAAAAAAAAATATTTATCAAACGTTTAAATTTGAGGTAAATTTCTTATACAAATATGAAGGATCGATCAATTTGTAGCTGTTCATTCACTTGCTTAGATGACTTGAACTTCTCAATCGCCTTGTGCAGGTCTTTTGGCTTCTGATTGCATTACCATCTGCACATTCGCTGGTAGACGTTTTCCTTCAGAGCAGAGGGGGTTACTATTTTTCGCAAGACCGAAATTGCCTCCAATGCCCAGAACTACAAGTCAATTGTAAACATTATCAAACGTAAATTATTAAACAGTGCAACAATAAATTATTTTCTCGAAACCAAATAAAAGCGGTAAATGTGACAATACCTGTATCACCCATACGAAGCCGTAGATGTTGTACCGTAAACGGCTTTCCTTTGCTGCGCTTGAGGTAGGCACCTCGAACCCTTTCAATAGGTAGTCCAAGGTGAGCCTCCAAACATAGTGGCCCCACGGAAATTAGTTCCAAACGTCAAGGTCCTCAACCAATGACAGCAACCAAGGTGTCACTCGTTTACGGTAGTCTTGCCTAAATAGGATGTTATTTGCAATCAAGACGAGTGCCATCTTGGTCGCGTCTCCTTCCCACTGGAAGTTTCCTTCGCGGAACGTGTCAAGCAAAGCCTGCAGCTTTATGCTATCTTGGCCGCTCCAGTATCTCGCATGAATTCCGTCCGCAACCACCTCGTACGGACGTGTGAACACATCGGGCATTGGACCGAACTTCAGCCCGGTTATAAGGCAAAACTCTTGCTTCAATATTCGCACCTTGCTCTTGCCGATAGCAAACCATAGCTCCTCCTCCGTTGCCTCCCTTTCATTGATTCGACGAATCATTATGTTATGAAAGAGACCAGTACTGAAGTAGCCTTGCGGATAGACATCAAGGAGCATTCTGAAGCATGTACGCTTCACTGCATCCAACTCCCCCTTCTCTTGGAGAGTCTTGTTGATATAATGGAACTGAGACCATTTACAGTAGGTGTTTATTGCGACATTGAAGGCCCACTTCTCCCTCGGCACAATGAGGACATTGTCAAGATCCTTATATTCTATACGATGCATCTGCATCACATGGCACATGTGCAGGAATCAGTTAACCAATAATGTGCCCAAAAGGTACTAACTATATAAATAATTGTTTTGACACGCCATGCATATCAAGTAACATGTTGTCACACGCCATGGATATTATGCGAAAATGTTGTCACACGCCATACATACCAGGTGAAATGCTGTAACACGCCATGCATATGAGGTGAAATGATGTCACACGCCTGTCACACGCCATGCATACCAGGTGAAATGCTGTCACACGCCATGCATATGAGGTGAAATGATGTCACACGACGCCATGCATATGGGGTGAAATTCTGTCACATGCCTGTCACATGCCATGCATACCAGGTGAAATGCTGTAACACGCCATGCATATCAGGTGAATATGTTGTCACACACTAAACTCCAAAGTCCAGTCAACCCAGCACCACTTTAACACCCAAAATCATCAAACCAAGACTCAAACAGTTTAAAACTTAACATTTGCAAAAAACACGATCATATGTATCACCCTAAACCCTTAAAAAAAATTACCGAAATCAATGAAGGTTTTTTTTGTGATTTTTTTTTCAGTCTCACTTACCTCTTCATCGATATCCGACATTCTTCTTCCTGTTGTAGTGGTGTCGTTAACCTTCTAAACAACAAAGTTGAACTCCCTTCGACCTTTCGCAATGAGAAATGAATCGAACAACCCTTGGTTCACACACACAGACGTTTACGAATGAGGAAAAGGAAAAATAAACTGTTTACTGTGAAAAATGAATAAATAAAATTTAAAATTAATATTCATGAAACTGCCCGCTTTTCAATCCGCTATGTCAGCCTTTCTATTAATGCCGTGTCACATATTTCAAAGTAAACCATAGCCTGTCAGATGTTAAAGCAATGCCGTGTCACACACTTAAAACCATGCCATGTCACTGCTTCACTTCATGTCGTGTCACTGCTTCACTCAATGTCGTGTCACTGCTTCCCTCCATGTCGTGTCATAAAACTCTGCACCATGCCGTGTCACTGCTTCACTCCATGTCGTGTCACTACTTCACTCATTGTCATGTCACTGCTTCCCTCCATGTCGTGTCACAAACTCTGCACCATGTCGTGTCACTGCTTCACTTCATGTCGCCATGTCGTGTCACAAACTCTGCATCATGTCGTGTCACTGCTTCCCTCAATGTCGTGTCACAAAACTCTACACCATGCCGTGTCACTGCTTCACTCAATGTCGTCTCACTGCTTCACTCATTGTCGTGTCATTGTTTCCTTCCATGTCGTGTCACAAACTCTGTACCATGCCGTGTCACTGCTTCACTCAATGTCGTGTCACTGCTTCCCTCCATGTCGTGTCACAAACTCTGTACCATGCCGTGTCACCGCTTCACTCCATGTCGTCTCACTGCTTCACTCAATGTCGTGTCACTGCTTCCCTCCATGTCGTGTCACAAAACTCTGCACCATGCCGTGTCACCGCTTCACTCCATGTCGTCTCACTACTTCACTCATTGTCGTGTCACTGCTTCCCTCCATGTCATGTCACAAACTCTGCACCATGCCGTGTCACTGCTTCACTCCATGTCGTCTCACTGCTTCACTCAATGTCGTGTCACTGCTTCCCTCCATGTCGTGTCACAAACTCTGCACCATGCCGTCTCACTGCTTCACTCAATGTCGTGTCACTGCTTCCCTCTATGTCGTGTCACAAACTCTGCACCATGCCGTGTCACTGCTTCACTCCATGTCGTCTCACTGGTTCACTCAATGTCATGTCACTACTTCACTCCATGTCGTGGTACTGCTTCCCTCCATGGTGTGTCACAAACTCAGCTCCATGCCGTGTCAACACCAGTATACATGCAAGTGGCGTGTCACCACCAATATCTGCATGCACTTGGCGTGTCACGACCAGGTCCGTAGTGGTAGCCAAAACGTTTAAACTGGTAAAGTCAGTTTATATTCCTCTACTATATATAGTCCAAAACTCCTCAGTTCTCATAGACAGACCGTACGTTGCCTCTAAAGCAGACTTTGTCGATGCTTCATCAGCAGTTTTTTCGAGCATTTTTGACAGTTGTTACCATCCCGCCCTTGATGTATTCAACTTTAGAATTCTCCACTAGTCTAATAATTAATCTATTTCTCTTCACCTCCGACTTGTAAGCAATTGTCCAACCCTGGCTATTTGAAATCCAAAGACTCTGGATTTCAAATAGCCTGGGTTGGACATTGCAAACAGGTCGGAGGTCAAGAGAAACAGATTAACTATTAGGCTAGTGGAGAATTATAAAGTTTACTATATCAAGGGGGATGTTAACAACGACATGCGTAAGCGGGATTTCTGTAAACAACCATGGCATGTCAGATGTTAAACCAATACCGTGTCACACATTCTGCACCATGCCGTGTCATAAACTCAGCACCATGCCGAGTCACTTCTTCCTTCCATGACGTGTCACCAACTATGCACCCTGCTGTGTCACTGTTTCCCTCCATGGCGTGTCACCAACTCTACACCCTGCCGTGTCACTGCTTCCCTCCATGTCGTGTCACAAACTCTACACCATGTCGTGTCACTGCTTCCCTTCATGGCGTGTCACCAACTCTGCACCCTCCCGTGTCACACTTTCCTTTTCACAAACTCTAAACCCAATGGCTTGTCCCGATTGCTGTAGCACGACCATTTCGTGCTTTGCATTCACGTATTTCTCCTTTCGATTCACCTCCTTAAGCAGGATTTCTGATTTCACATCGTACTCCAAGCTTTCGATTCATCACGACCACCTCTCCCTCCTCGTTCGGTTTATCTGAATGCCATGTTCGAACATTCAGAAAAACCATCTCATGCAACATTATTTTCTTTTGTACAAGCTTCTCCAAAAAAAAAAAGATGTTTGCGCAAAAAATAGATGTTCGCTAATTTCTTTGCATAATTTTCCGCCGTCCGGGTGTTTCAGAGTGCCCACAACAAAGATGTCTCATTAAGAGCATTTTTGTCCAAAAATGTACTTTAATAACTAAAAACAATTAAAGTTATCTGAAGAGTTATTTCCAAACACACCTTATTTTTAATGACTAAAAAAAAAAATCACCTTACATTTTTTAGAAGGCTTTTACCTTTATTACGAGTATTATAAGAACTCTTTCAGAATTTTCCTTAGCATCTTCACAATTTCTGCACATAGATTTGTATGTTGTGTTGTCCTTCTATTTTGAAGTAAATAAAATGGACTATTTTCTTTTGGAATCAGCAATGAAAAATCATGGTATATTTGCCCTTATGCTCGAAAGGTATAGACACCAAGATCTTTGTCTAACCTAACTCCAAAAGATGTGAATGAGAATATATTTAAAGAAAACAAATAATAGAGAGAGATGTCCATTAATCGATGTTAATAGAAATTTTGCTGTTGCAAAATTGACCATATAATATAACCCCATAGAAAGCCGTAGGAGATAATCACAGAAAACCTTGTGGCTATAGGCAAGTCAAAGAACTATGATCCCATGAAACACCGAAAAGGAGCATGAAGAATAATATTTGATTATAAAACCCCAAGGATAATTGTTTAATGTCATTTGCACCACCCAATAGCAGGTAACACTCAGGATGATTTACGTTGAAGAAGCCAAAAAATTTACGAAAAAAAACATACAGACAGCATCTATTCATCATCTATCGCTAATTCCTTTGGCCGGAACAAAAGAAAAAAGTAACTTCAATCACTCCGATCTACTTAACAGTCACCAAATCTACCTCTCAAACCCATTTTCATAGACACATCACAAGCTCCTCCATTCTCCATTCTGTTCATAGATTCAATCAGCACAATAAATACAGAGCGCTGACACAACAGAAAAATACACGAAAACAACCACATTCTATCACCAAAATATACCCCTAACTCCATCCACCCAGCACTAGTACAGCTTCACCATTGACAACAACCACATTCTATCACCCAAAAATACCCCTAACTCCGTCCACCCACCATTATATTGTACAGCTACACCATTGAAAACAACCACAATCTATCACCCAAAAATACCCCTAGCTCCATCCACCCACCATTATACAGTAAAGCTACAACATTAACACCTCCAAAGTCCAACCCGTACTCTTCTCCAACACCTCAAACATCCATCCCCTAATACCAAAAATCAAAAAGAAAATTTCCAAATCTCAATTCAATCTCCTTGTACTGAGAAAAGTAAGAGACCTTGGTGATTGTGGTGGATTCATGGATTTACACAATTTTTGTTCAGGACAAGTGCCACAAACATTTCATTTGAGCTTGTTTATGCTAGAAATACATAAAATACATCTAATTTAAATCGGCATAATTCAAGAATAACAAGGTAGCAATAAGAAAAGTACAATGTTTATTCTTAGTTTACTTATTCAAACACAAGTGAGAAAGCAGGGAACACACTGTTAGACATCAAGAAGATGCAGCAGCCTCCTCCAGCAACTGTTTTACTTTGGTGATGTAATCACTCATTGCTTCCTCTTTAGATTTCCCTATTTTTTTTTGTTTAAACAGATCAAGATTTCATAAACAAAAATAAATTCAAATATGTTAGGAAACAAAATCATTGGTTATCGTTAACAAGTACCTTCAACAGCCTTCCATGCATCCCACTTATATCTTTCCCTCATATTGAACATTCCAGGACGACCTTTGAATACGATAAAAAAAAATTACAAGTCCCAGGAACTTCGTGAGAATTTAGCACAATTATACATGCAAGTGGTGATACATGATAAAAACAATAAGTTAAAGTGAGTTATATACTAACTGGTATTCACTGGTCCAACAGTGGCTTGCTTGAACAGCCCATAGAGAATGAGCTTGTTTTCATTTGTTGTGGTCTCTGGTAAGGTTTTAGCTTTCTCAGCATACTCCTCAAATTCCTCCTGCAGGCAGAGTTAGCAAAGAAAGGAACTAAAGGTCAAATTGCTTATATTTTCACGGTAAAACAGCAAAAAACGTACATATGACCAGTGAAAAAAAAAGCACTACTTCAATTAAAATCCAGATTGAAACAAAACATTCTGTAAATTTGAATTGCTAAAACGCCACACTTCAATATTTTGGTTCCTTCCGGTGGAGTAAAATTATACTTTTAATCAGAAGGCAGCTTATACAAAATATATGTTTATATAAACAGAATCTCCAAAGACTGAAAGGTAAATGTTATGTCGCAACTCTAAAACAATATGGCAAAATTCACAAAGGCTTCTAAACAAATTTGTTTGCTTTTATTTATCGCAAACAAATCTGAGCAGAAAAGAATAACTGGAGAAGGAGCACCTGTAGTAGTGGCAATGGTAGTAATGTTTTCAGCATGTTTTAAGATACTTTACTTATAGCAGAAAGCAGTAATAGGAAATTGATAAAACCAAGAAGAGATCCACAGATTTGTTGACTTCTTGGGTCCAACCAGTTGAATAGAAAGCCTGAAACTTCCAGATCTGAAAGTAATCTCCTTTAAACGATTACTTCACTTAAAATTAACAATTGCGCCATTGAATGGTAAGAAAGCAAGAAGAAGAAAATCATAAAAACGTATCTGCGGAAGCAATTAGACTGATTTGAGTGAAAGAAAATTTCCCGATGTGGTTAAATGACAGAAGCTATGAATCATCAAGACAAGATCAAACAACAGAAATAGATTAATCAATTAAATTACAAATGGAGAGGAAAGGAAATCACACCTGCAAACCCATTTTTCTCTCGCAGTAGATGAATTGTAGACGCAAAGACCACCTTCTTGTTATGTTTCCCTCCGTGGACTGCCGTTACTTATAAGCACGGCCCAGTAACGTGGTACAACCAGAAGTGTTTCCTACCTATTCTTTCTAAACAAGAAAAAAAAATTTACTCTTAATATTCCAGTAAAAAATAATAGTAATAGTAATTAATTACACATAAATCACGGCATATTCGTTGTTGGTAGACTGTTAGATATGATACGCGTGTGGCTTACATTGGGCTTGCATGTATCTAATCCGGTGCAGTTGCTACTTGCAAGCCTGAAAAAGTCGTACTCCTTTGCTCCATCTTTTTCTAAGTAAGAAAATTGATTTTGTTATTATATTTTATATCATAAAATTTTTACTTTTTTTGTAAGATTTAAATTTAATGATTTGTATATTTCCAATACAATACAAAAAAAAAAGAAGTTGAATGTTGAAAAATCAACAACAATGTTTCAAACATTGATAAGAATAAATAGACAAAAAACAAAAGATTATTATCCTTATATTCTCCAACTCCACTGACGATGACAAATGTAGATCACTGATCTTAATTCTTGTGCGACTGGGTGTGGGTTCCCAATATAACGCCCAGCAAAACTTTGGCACATAACGATGTTATGACCCATGAAACTTTTTTAAGTATTTTCTCTCATTTTCTAGGACTCTATGATAAGAAGATTGAATCTACAACAGAAATTCCAATTAGCTATTCTCTTCTATCAACCAAACAACCGATTTGGCCACAAAGCTGTAGACAACATCTTCAGCTATAAGAAGCCTTGTGAGAAATCACAAGAAGAAATTTATGCTTCATCGTTACTGCTCTCAGTGAGAACAACTACTTCCCCTTTCGTCTTCAGCTTCTTCCTAGGTCTTTTTTCAGTGCCTTGTTCTTCTTCCAACACATTATTGTTTAGCTGCTCAGCAATACCATACTTCTTGACTTCTTCAAGAATTCTATCCCCATACTTCTCTGTCTTTAACTTTCCAATAATCATCTCCAACTGCAAAAAACAATAACAAAATACAAATATAATTATTGATTTTCTCTCTCTATGCCTACATTTGGAAACACTAGGGTTAAAACATACCAACAGAACCCTAGATTAAAGGTGCTACACATGATAAAACAAACTAGGGTTTCATTCCAGCAATTGATTGTCAAGCATAGGATATGTCACGCACACAAGAGAAGAATTAGAAACTTTGAGACATGCCTCTTCAGTTGAACTTGGTTTTTTGGTACTTATGATGCTGATCTGTTGACCTGACAAGACAGAATGAGGGAATATTTCCCCATTGTGGGAAGAAGCAAGTTCCTTCCTCAGCTCATCTAGCTTAAACTCCAAACCAGATGTGACACCATGTTTAATTGATTTCCTGTAACCGTCCATAACCTTCGATCTGCCAGCAACCTCCATCTTAACAATTTTTCTCCCTGCATGCTCGATGATAAATCAATTGTGCCAATTTTAACATACTTTGGGGCAGGATGGAATTATGATGGTTTAACTAACGAAATATGATTCATATATGGGCAAAAAGAGCAGCAAAGTAACATGTCTTGTTCTGACATGGACTTCTATGCAACAGTAGCAAGTGCAGTAGAGCATGTAGGAAAAACTATAGCCAGAAAATAAATGGCAGAAAATGAGCAGTATCCAATATTCCACCAACATGAATTAACCTATACCTTGCAAAATTTGGTTTGCTGAGGTTCCTACCGTAACGTAAGCATTTGTAGCATAAGCTGTATGCTGAAAATCTTCCTTCTGCATAATAAAAAGGGGGAAACAGAAGTAAAAACAAACTGACAAAAATCATAAAATTGCATTTAAAAGCAAAATCTTAACATTCAGAACCACTGCAGCACCCTAACGGGGTAAAAGCCCTACGGTACAAACAATCAGACAACAACAATTAATTATTGTAGCAATTGGCAAACTTGCTTCATAATATCAATGTTTTATTTACTATAAGGTCTTGTTCGTTCCTATTCTCCCCCTAAACTGAAACTGTCAGTTCATAATTACTAGACATTATTAAAAAATTGAAACACAAGGGTGTATGCCCAAATATTTCCAATTATAAAGAAGCAGCAACACAACTTCAAGTGAATCTTTGCCGTTTGTGCAGAATGAATGACGCAAATGAGGGATAAGCGGTCATTAATTCAATATCTCGAACACTGCTTATCCCACATTTACATCATTCATTTTGCACAATTTAAAGGTATAGTATTTATTCTCCTCTCTCATGCTAGTAGAATTATGATGTAAACATTTTAAACAACTTGCTCATTTGTCAAAACTCAACGGCTGCAAGTTGAATAACAGGTACCCATCTATATCTTGTGGGAACTCAGA
This sequence comes from Theobroma grandiflorum, assembly GCA_036013995.1. Lineage (NCBI taxonomy): Eukaryota > Viridiplantae > Streptophyta > Magnoliopsida > Malvales > Malvaceae > Theobroma > Theobroma grandiflorum. The sequence goes on along the minus strand of CP142131.1, from coordinate 114,247 downwards.
CTTAAAAACAGTGATTGACTAGTTGAAAAAACTAATGAGCATTCCAGAGAAATAATTCTGCTATTGGTAGTGGCACCTATACAGCACATGATTTCCGAATGTAATTTAGCATGCATCAAAACTTTTACCTCCTGTTAATAATGAGCAATTTCAAGAGCGCAGTATGTTTCAAAAATACCTAATCAAGTTTATACAGTTCATGCAGAATTGTAAAGAATATTAAGTTTAAAAAATTGCCGATTGCCAACAAACATATCATTACAAAATGCTAATATGGTCAGCAGCCAGATCAGATGCGTTTAATGATGAGGCAAATCTGACTTTCTAGATTCATGGTCCACGGGGTCAGTAATTCTTACCAAAACACGATCTAGTATAAGCTGTACGACAAGCTGTTCCAGTTCTTCCCTCTTTAGTTCCAAGTCTGGGGCATTCATAAAAATAAAAAATATATTTATGTAACTATAATATGTGTGAACTGGAGAGAACTTGCTTTATAATAATGCAAGAGAATGAGAGAAACACAACATTAATCTTGCATACAAAACAAGCAGATATATGGAGCCAACATGTTGAATATGGCATTAGAGATAACATTATTGAGGGTATATGTCCCAAATGCTACCCAACCAACAAGTTTAAGAAGTTTCAATATTGAAGCACATGTCAATACAAGATTCTTAGGTAAGTACATTTTGAGAGTACCGTAAAGAGGCATAAATGCCTAACATTAACCACATTGCTCAAGCCATGATATCTGAGTTTTTCTTAATCACAACATAAAGGATATCTGTGTCTTAGGATTGGCATTACTTTCATGCACCAGGAGAAAGAGGAACACTTGCCACCACCCCAGTTCATACCTTATACTTTACCCCAGTGAAAGTTATACCCCTACAAAAAAAAAAAAAAAAATCTATTTTCCATCTTTATTCTCCTCTTATGTCTTATTAGATAGAAAACAAAAGGTTTAGCATGCTACAAATATATACAGTGGAAATGCAAGGTAACTACATGTCGGTGTCTATAATGGCGTATAGATATATCCTAACTATGCTTATTAGATATACTTATAACAAGAGATGGATGAACCTAGTTGCTTCTGCTTATTTTTCACTCTGTCCACCAATTGCAACATTGTCACTCTTTGATTGTTCTCTTGCATATCATGTAGCAGAGAAATCATAAGTTTTGTTTGACCTGCAAAGAATGATCATATGAAGCAAAATATCCTTCATTGTACCAAACAGAATAAATATCGCACAACTAAAAATGAGTTTAACATATGGAAAACATTCAGCACCATAAACAAAACAACCTTAAGCACTTCCTTCTTCTGAAGAAAAGAAAAGAGAAAAAAAAAAAGACAAAAATGAAACTCAGAACAAGGAGAGTAAAAATATGCTCTTTTTTGCATTGAAATATTAAATTATTAGTCCTTAGCCTCACCAATAATTGGCCCTCCTTTCTTCTTCCTCTCCACTTCTATCCCTATTGAAGCGCTAGTAATGACAGTGGGTGAATGCGTGTTAAAGGCTGAAGGCCGAAAAGCTGGTTTCAATGTGCAAGCTTTAATTACGGGTTCCTGGGAAAATTTATTACTAAGGATCAACATGAAACCTCAAATGACTACTGAGCTGAGTCAAGATTTAATTTAAGTTATATCTTTGTAAGTTCTCATTTTGATAGAAACAGGTATTGTGGTGTGTCCTGGGCTTATGTTTGTCTAGTGATATTATTGAGTATTTATAAATGGCCCAAGGGTATATTTGGCATCAACCTTACGTTCTTTGCCACATATATCATTTAGTTCTCTTATGCACCTATATACCACATAGACCATGTAGTTCCAATACATCATCAAGCACAATTTGCACCTTTTCAAAAGCATCATCTTTGTTAGGATGTGACCGCCATGTCCCAGGTGTTATTGCTAAGAAACCCTAGGAGAGTCTCCCAGACTTTTTCACCTCTCCATATTCTTTGTTTATTTCTTTTTCCAAGCAAAACATAAAATATAGAAATCAATAGGAAGGGGAGGGGGGGTAAAAATGTAAAAGAAAGAGAAAAATCCATGTACCAAGAGGTAAATCAAATGAAAATTGACAACTATAATGAATGTCTCTCTTTCATTTCATTTTAATTTTCTGAAATGAAAAGCTTAGGCTTCATTTCAAACCATATCAGCATGTGGAATCCAACTAAGAAATTAGATAATAAGATCAGTAGCACAACTCCTGGACCAGAAAAGTCTAGGAAATCAATAATCCATTCAAGAGGCTAATCTGCAGACAGTCTTCTGTTAGAATAAAACAACATAAGAAAACACCATATTGAGACGTTTATGAAGACATATTAATGATTATAAATGTCAAAATATTTTACTTCCATAATAGACATTCGCTTTTCAGCCTGCAACATTATAGTCAAGAAATGGACTTAGACTCGTTGTGTAGGGAACACAAATACTGTGCATTGTCAACTGGTTTTTTGGCTCAGCCAGAGAAAATGAAAAGTGTCTGGTAAATAAATGAGTTGAAAGAAAGGTAAAGAGGAGATTATTGAAAAATAAAGTTTAAATAATGAACAAATCGCTTGTATAAATAGAAGTCAAAGAAACATACATGAGACGTCCACCTCTTTAATCTCACTTGAGAATGCACAGTTGTCACACATCCCTGACATAACATGAGATTATGATTACATCTAACCAAAATTGTCATAACAACAACAGCAAGTAAAAGCAAATGTAATACCATTGCACTCTTGTAATGGCTCTGCAAAATGCTGGAAAAAGGCACCTCGGCGACATTGTCTTTTAGACTACAATAAGAAGAAACTTTGGTAGCTCTCTTGAAATAAAGGATCTCACACATGCAGATGACTAGTAATGTAACTAAATCTAAATGCAATAAGTACCAATTCTCAAACAAATGCTGGAAACAGTGCTAGCAACACTACAAGCCAATGAATACAATGATAGAAATAGAGCATTGAATTCTTCCAAACCCTATAAAGCAAGAGGCTTTCAAGTAGGAGTCATCAAACATATTAGCATGAAAAAAATAGCTTTTTTTTATATTTAGAGAAAAGATGATTCGAACCCTACTCTTTTTGAGAGGAAGATCATACACCAACCAATGAGTCAAATGCTCGAATTCTAGCATGAAAAAAATAGTTATGTTGGTATCTTTGCCACTGTAAAGTGGGTTTTCCTTTTCATATTTCCCCCATTAATTCCACCACATAGAGCTTAAGGTTAAAAATTAACAGGAAGTCAGCAACAAAGAAGGTGAACTTCAACTAATATCAGTTATGTCTGATCAAGTGAATCATTCTTCCAGACAAGTTCCCTACAGTATAAAGAGCAAGCACTCTTATTGAGCACTTAAGAAAAGAAATATGACATAGGAGATCAAAAACAGATAATTTTACCTGACAATATCGTACTATGTCATAAAGGTTCTGCAATCCAGATTTCTCATAGAATACCATGGAACTCTGTTCAAATATAGAACATGATTAATATTATAAGAATGTCTAGAGCAAACACGACAGTGTAAAAAAATGCCAATGAATTACCTGCCTAGGAACATCAGCCGGCCTAAAAAATATTAGGCACTCAGAAGGTAGTCCATCTCTTCCAGCTCGGCCACTTTCCTGCAGCTAAGTAAGTTAGAGAAGAAGAGAATGTAGGAAGGAAAGCGTTTACAGGGGAAGGGCCAAAAACCTGGTAATATGTTTCCATTGATTTACTCAGGCTGTGATGGATGACAAACCTGACTACAAGCAGCTACAGAGTATCAAATGATGAACCAGTATTAAATATAAGAAAAACTGGTATAAATGATATTTATGATAGTGAATAACATACATATAATCATAATGAAAAGAAAGGTACACATTAAAGAAGAGGAAAAAAAGAGAGAGAGGAATGACAACAAATGCTAACCTAAAGTTCCTAAATTTTATCTCCTACAGGACAAAGGTATCAACTTTTGTTAGTTCCAGTATTAGTTTCATCTATAAAATACGGAGACTACCAAGACATAGGTTGTGGATGTTTCAGCAAGAAGGATTGCCAGAAAAGTATAATGGTGTCATATTCAATTAAGACATGCATAAAAACTATAAAACATAACCTTCGCAAGCTAAATGACCATATCGAGGTACAGTGGGATGCCTAATGAAGAAATACCACCCTTTCCCTTTCTCCCCTAAATACCATTTTGTATGCTTGAAACTATATCATATCTGAATTAGATGTAATGAGCACTTGAGAGACATTAGAAGGGCTAACTGTTTGCGCATGTACTATTCTAGAATCCCAAAATTTCATTTGGTTATTATTGTGAAGAGTAAGAAAACTCTGGTGACCAGCTATCTATGTCAATTCAATTATATAAAGGGTCCTTCAATTTGATGTTTATCTAAATAAGAATTTTTTTATTTGAGTTTTCTTTGATATTAAAAGCGAAGGTAGTGAAGTGTATGTAAGTTATTTTGAGTTTTGTTGGAAATGTCAACACCTATACTAAGAGTGTAAAAGTGATTTTAGGACTTGTGCTTTTGTTTATAATTTGGGATTAAGTCCATGTTGGTAGTTTCCTAATGTAGATGCCCAATTTTAGCTAACTATTATTTCTTTAAGTATTGTCTTATAGAATAAGAATAAACGTCGATCAGCCATGTCACATGGGGAATGAAAGCAACTCAGAATGAGTGGCAAGGTTTATGAGTTATTTTCACGTTTAGAATGCTCTAGAGAGTTTGACTGGGTGGCTCAAATATGGAGATAGTTAAGAGGACTTCCACTTAACCTTTCCTTAAGGTACAGGTGCTATACATTTTTCCTTCTTTTTTAACAGTACACGTGACACATTGTTAAGTGTCACTACTTTACTACCCAAAATATATGCGCACTATCCAATTACATACTTTTCCCATAACATCCCATAAGCGGTTCTTTAACATGCTCTTCCTATAAGCTGTTCTTCTCATAGTGAACGTGCTCTTCCCATAACCAACACTATTTTCCGTACGGAACGTGTTCTCCTAAAAACACTATCCAATTACGTGTTATTCTCATAACTTCCAATAAGGTGGTGCTCTTCCCCTAAGTCGTTCTTCTCATAGTGGACATGCTCTTCCAATAACAAATACATTCTTCCATACAAAATTTGTCGTTCTTCTCATAGTGGACATGCTCTTCCAATAACAAATACATTCTTCCATACAAAATTTGTTCTCTTAAAAATGTTCTCCTTCTACCAATTACTCTTAAGAGAGCACTCCTATTTAGTACAAATATAGAAGTTTGGCAATTAAGCAAAGGATCAAAAAATCTTCAGAGATTATTTTCAAAACTCTCTCTCAGAGCTCTTCCAAATTTTTTGTACTTAACTCTTTCCATCCACCATGCTCCACTGCTGTCTCCACCTATTCCTCGATTTCTTATTCCTCACCACCTGCCACAAAAGCACTTACGCTTCGAGGATTGCTTCAATCTTTCTTTTTGCTACCTCTAGTGCATTCCGTTTTATTTGTTGCAACACATCCTCTCTCCCTACCAAAAACACCCTTTACACCTACCAAACATAATGCATCTTTATAAGATTAGGAATAGAGGAGCTCAATAAGTATGAAACTTTCAATGAAAACACTCTTGGTGATTCTGTAAAGCAAATAGCTTTGGGGATGAACACCCAGGCAGCCTAAGTGTGAAGCTTTGATCTTTTCTTCGTTCTTCAACAAAGACTTCTCAACTAACCACTTTCTTTTGCCACCATAGAACCTAAATGTTTCTTGGCATAAACCCCATTACAAATGCAGCAATGCATCCATAAATTAAATCCAAATATATCAAAGTATAGTTCACAAGGATTGAAATGAATATAAGAGACACTCAAATAAACAAAAATCTAAACGTGTATTTGAAACAAATGAATTCCACATGGTTTTGTGGAATTCATTTGCAAATCTATTATTTTCATTCTTTGGAATCAATAGAATTATTGATTTTAAACATGATAATTTAATTGTAAACAATTTTTTTCTTAAAGGCATAAAAGACGTTTCAAATGAAATGCACTACAATTTCACGAGTTTGGAATGCACTATAACAATTCATTGTGGCTTCATATCGTTATTTAAGCTTATTTAAGGTTCTCAAAGGATCTACATCATTTCAGGTTTAACGCAAGTCCATGGCCTTTGAACATGGTGATGTTGGGGAGATTTGGCACTACTTGACACCCAATCAGTCTGACTGTGGACGAAAAGAACATACATGCTCTAGTGACAGACAAACTTGATTAAAGACAGCTCTCTTTTTTTCATGTTCTTTTTATCTTTTTTCTCCCGGTCCAAGTCTACAAGGGTCTCAATAGACATGCAGAAATTGTTCTTCTATATTTCTAGATCCATCTGAATGTTTTCCCCTCTCTTCTACCTCTCAAGAATGGGTGACAACCCATTTTTGGTGTGCCACAACAAATGAGTCCAATTGCGATACAAAAGAACCATGATCTAGAACCTGTGGATTGGTTCACAATTCCATGGACACTGCAGCAACCCTGGTAACTATGTGTAAACATGAATTTAGCTAACAATAGAGTGCTAAAAGTTCATTGATGCTGTCTTATATCATACTCAAAATTTGGTTGTCATTTTCACGATGATTGCTTTGATTACAAGTTTGTATTTAGTGGTTTTTAACCATAGCGTTAAAATTAATCAAAAGACTAGATCAACTTGAGTAGTTTTCGAAACAGAGGCCATAACTCAAATAAGTGTTGACTGGTGTTTGGTAAAGATTTTTTAGGAATAATTATTGTATTTTGTGTCTGATTATTAGAGCATAATAATGTGATTTCTATATTTGTGATAACTTCCTATTTTAGGGTTAATATGTATATCTATATAAGCTGCTGTAAATTATATTTTTCATAATAGAGAATAAAACCTCTCTCTTATTTTTCCCTCTCAACATGGTATCAAAGCTCCTGTCGACTAAAAAAGATATATTTTTATCTTGACAATAACGGAATCTTGTTTGGTACCCTTGACAGCCACTAGAAGCCCTGCTTGGCTGGATATTTAGCGAGGAGTTTGTGCATTTTTTCCTACATTGTTTCAAAGCATGGCTGATGGGAAGAAAACGGCTACTAAAAATAAGATTGGTTTGATCAGTGAGAATTCCTCATTACAAATCAATCTTGTAAAGCTAAATGGAACTAATTATCTTACTTGGTCAAGATCTTGTCTATTGTTCATTCAAGCTAGAGGTCTGAAAGGATTTGTTGCTGGGGATAAACAAAAACCAGAGGTCACCAGTCCCACCTACAACCAGTGGGCATCTGAAAACTCTCTTGTAATGTAATGGCTCTTTAATTCCATGCAACCTCAAATTGCCTGAGGTTATCTGTTACTAAATATTGCATCTAAGATTTGGAATGCAACATCTCAAACCTATTCTCCAGTGGGCAATGATGCACGAAACAAGGTGAAAGGACTGTCGCTCAATTCTTTGCTGAATTGAGTGATTTATGGCAGGAACTCGACTATTACCAAGATTTCCAAGCAACATGTTCTGAAGATGTAGCAAAATTCCAAAAACTAGTGAAAAAAGAATGCATATATGATTTTCTTGCTGGTCTAAATATGGAATATGATCAAATATGGGTTCAAGTACTTGGTAAGGATCTTTTGCCTTCTTTAAGGCAAACCTATTCATATTTGCAGCAAGAAGAAAGTCGAAAAAGTGCCATGATACACAGTTTCAGTACATAAGGCAGGGTTAGTTCCCAATTCCTTTCATGAATAGCCCAAAGTCAGTAACCAAGGTCCATCAGACAAGGATCATTCACACTATGATTATTGTGGGAAGCCAAGGCATACTAAGGAGACTTGTTAGAAGCTTAATGATCGACCAACTAGGGGTTGTGGACGTAAACGTATGGTCTCAACAAGACCACAAGCAAACCTATCTGAAACAGTTAAAATACCTAAAAAGACAACTACTATTGAGAGTCTTTCCAATGAAGAAGTACAAACCCTAAGACGTCTTTTGTCTCAACTTGATTCTCAATCATCCACAATTGCTTCCTCCAATTTTGTCAAAACAAGTAGTACTTTTCTTGCCAATCTTGATATTCATTATAATTTATGGATTATAAATTCTGGAGCAAACAAACATATGACAAGCTCTTCCAATAAATTCTCAACTTATTCTTTGTGTTCAAACAATGATAAAGTTCGTTTAGCCTCTATATCTGGAACAGGTTCTGTTAAATGTACTCCCAACATTAATCTTTCTTTAGCTCTTCATGTTCCTAGTTTTTTGATTAACCTTTTATCTATTAGTTCGATTTTCCAAAAGCACATGATTGCAAAATTGAATTCTTTCCTACTCGTGTTTTTAAAGACCTGAAAACAAGGAGAACAATTGGCTTTGGTAGATTGCAAGATGGCTTGTATCTATTAGAGGAATGTTGCAATACTTTGATTCTTAGTATAACTCGAGCCATGTTAGAAGAATCTATGAATGTTAAATAAGAAATAATCCAGTGGAATAGATGATTAAGACGCCATCTTTTACTGTTTTAGAAAGATTATATCCTAATTTGTTTAGACAATGCAAGTTGGATTTATTATTTGTGCTGCTTGTAATTTTCCTAAACACTAGACATTTTTATCCTTCAATTAATAATAACAGATCAATTCCTTTTATGACGACTCATTTTGATGTATCCAGTTACGGATGGTTTGTTGCCTTTTATGACTAGTCGAACAGTTACTCTATCCGATTACAAATGGTTTGTTGCCTTTATCAATTGTTGTATTAGATTAACTTGGGTTTATTTGATGAAAACAACAAATGAGGTTTTTTCTTGTTTTCAACCATTTCACAGAATGATTTGTATACAATTTGATGCCAAGGTTTAGATTCTAACAACCAATAATGATACAGAATACATGGATGGTGTGTTTAGTGCACATCTAGATTCTAATGGGATATTGCACCAAACTAGCTGTGTGGACACTAGTGCACAAATGGAGTGAGTGAAAGGAAGAACATGCATTTATTAGAATTGTCTTGATCTCTCATGTTAACTATGAATGTTTCAAAAGTTTACTGAGGCGATGCAGTACTTTCGACATCATACTTTATTAATAGAATGTGCCTAAAAACATTTAATTTTAAGAGTCCTTTAGAAGTTCTACGAGTTAGTTATTCATATATTGTTTCTCCAAAAATTTTTTGATGTGTGTTTTGTTCACAAGAGGAATGTAGATAAGTTAGAACCTAAGCCCTTAAATGTGTGTTTGTTGGCTACTCTGCAACTTAAAAGGGATATAAGTGTTATCATCCACTCTTAAAAAAGTACTTCGTAAGTATGGATGTTACCTTTAGGGAGTCTAAACTTTAATTTTTTACACCTCAGTCACCTCTTCAACGGGGGAATAGGGAGGAAAAGGTTAAGGTGATAGTGTTATGGGGTTTTCTCTTGACCTATACAACCTAGCCTTTGCCTTACCTAAAGACACTTAGAAAGGCTAACAACCTTCTCAAATAGAACAAGTTAGGATCGTTTATGGCAAGCACAATAAAAGCAAAGTGAGCTTTGGGAACAAAGAGTGAGCTTTATTGCATGTAAAGTCAATACAAGAGTAATTAGTTACAAATAAAAGGACTCAAGGGGTTTATATAAGCCACAGACCCCTTTGAACTGTTACAAGGGAATGTTTCATGAGCCGACCTTGTATAAGGCAATCACAGGGTAGAATTCCCTAGGAGTTTTAAGTCTTTTGTGATTCCAAGGGAGGTGTTCCTCTTTTCAAACATTGTAATGGCACTTAGTGATATTTGTAGAAATTCTTGTTGAGTTTATAGGGGAAGACCTTTTAGGAAAGATATGTCTCCATCTCAAACATTGTAATGGTTATTTGAGAAATACTTGTAAAATTTCGTAAACTCTTTATAAGGGGTAAGCAGTCGACGAGTTAGTGGGTTGCCATACTGGTAAAGGTATGTTTGTAACAAATCATATAAGACTGCCCCTAAGGCTCGACAATGACGTGTCTTGGTCCATTTGTACTCATTTTCATATTAAAAAAATATTTTTCTTTTATTGGCCTCAGTGATCGTGTATGGCATTTAGTATACCCTATGATTTCAATTTGCAATGCCTTGGTCTAATTTGTTACTATTGTTGATGTTTAATCAAATATAAACGAGTTATTAGCTGACTTGCATGGAAGCGTCCACTCAAGCACTGCACAAACTATCGCATACTTAATTGACAAAGCATAGTTCGTGACGATTGGTATCAGAGCACGAGTGAGACATGCTGAGCTAAAGAGTAAACATGGTGACCGTGCGGAGTGCACCAAAGGACTATCAGAGGATTGATGAGTTAAAAATCGCGATGGCAGTAGTAAAAGCTTAGATGGTCAATGTGAGTGAATTGATAAAATTGAGACAGTTCAATTGAAACTATCTGAGATAATTAATACCCTAAGCAATGAGACTGAGAATGCATTGAGCACTTTACAAGGCGAGATTGGAGAATTAAATGCTCAGATAAATCTTTTGGTTATTGATGCAGGTAATGCTAGTGCAAACTCAAGAGATCAAGGTAAAAGGGACAAAGTGCCAGAGCTTAAGCGATGTGAGGGAACTAGAAATGCTAAGGAGATGGAGAGCTTCCATTTAGATATAGAGCAATATTTCCAAATTGTGCACACAAAGTCAAAATAGGACAAAGTAGCGATGGCTTCAAAGTATCTTATTGGAGATGTGAAGTTATGGTGACGTTCCAAATTCATTAATGGTTAATGTCGCATCAACACTTGAATAGACCTCAAGCAAGAACTAATGAACCAATTTTTTTGTAAAAATGTTGAGTATATGGCGTGATAAAAGTTGTGAAAGTTTTCATAAGCGGGATTAGTGTGAGAGTTTGTGAGGAATTTCTCAACTTTAATGGTACATATTAGGGATATTACTAAAAAATATACTGTTCTATTACCTCGAGTCTGAAACCATGGGCCGAGACAAAGTAACAGCGACAGAAGACACAAGATGTGACTTTGGCAATGGTAGCTACCAAACGCTTTACTGATTATAATGAAAACTAAAACAAAAACAAAGACTCCATCCAGGACCAACAACTTTAACTCAAACAGTGAGGAAAAATTTTTGAGAGTTAGCAAACCGTTGAGTGGGGGAAGAGATAAAAGACCACTTACTAGAGACTCACCCAACCGAGAACGAACAAGCTGTGAAACTTTAAGCCACGACCTCCGATATCTTGTGTTCCATGCAAAAAACCACATCAAGTAACTGATTGTCCTCACCGAGCAACTCTCAATATAATATGCACTATCAATGTTGAACACCACCTCCCCACACCAATCGAACAAGCCAAGGAAGAACCGACACAAATGGGTTCCATTTGTTTCCTCAATGCCTTAAAAGCGCAATTAAAAAAGATGACAAAAAACCCTTTAAGGGTCTAATGTGTGCAAAGGTGTTGTTGAATTAGAAAAAATTCAAAACCATGTTTAACACAAGGGGCCTCACACACCTTCATCACCCCAAGAGAGGCAAAGAGATATGATCTGAAAGTTGAGAAAGACTTTAGGTAGATGAAAGCAGTCAACTCACTAGCTTCAGCTATTATGGGGAACTCTAAAGATGTGAAGGTTAAGATTGGCTCTTGAGAAGGGAATGTGAACATGATTATAACCACTATAAATGATTTTGATTTCACATTGGGCGTGAATTTTATGACGACAGCACAAGCCATCCCTTTCTCTACTGTGAGTAATCTAATGTTCTTTGGAGAACAACCATGTGTGGTATCGATTACAATTCTACCTAAGAGTGGGAAGAAGATTACATCAGCTATCTAGTTCAAGAAAGGGATCAAGAAAGGAGACCCTTCCTATGTGACCATGCCCATCTACAAAGATGGAGAAAATACAAATCCAATACCTGACGAAGTGAAGCTAGCTTTGAAAGAATTTCAAGATATTATGTCAAAAAAACTACCTAAGGTTCTACCACCTCGTCGAGATGTCGATCATGAAATAGAATTACTCCCAGGCATCAAGCCACCTAAAAAAGGGCTATATAGAATAGCTCCCCCAAAGTTCGCAAAGCTAAGAAAGCAATTAGACGAGCTTATTCGAGCTAGATTTATCCAACCATCTAATGCACCATTTGGGGCACTTGCACCTTGACCTCACTTGCACCACACATAGACTTCGAGGGCATACAAAAAGCTATAAGGCACTCCATGTCTTTGTCGCAGGTTGCTACCCGCACCTCACTTGCACCGCACATTGATCTCGAGGGATAAGTATCACGATGCCATTTGAAAAGGGACAGCCATGGCATTGCATTTATGCAATCAAGGGAATCCACACCAATAACAAAAGTCATAATCATCAAGAGGAAGTACCTCAATGGATTCCTTACCAAACCACTCACCTGGTCACACGCTCGCATCGGTCACAGTATCCAGGGTGCGGACCTCTTTGCTATAGACAATCTTGATGTGTGAGGCCCCTACCTTGGCATCTAGCCCTAATGGCTAAGTTGTCTTGGTAGAAGCAAACAAGTCACTGGCCCCAATGTCAACCAAAGCATTCAGCTTCTTGCTTGCCACCGTGATGTTTGCGAACATCAAGCCCTTGGTGCGGTTTGGCTTGTGTGTTTTAGTGCTGTCAACGTCATGGTTCCCAGTCTCAAGGTCTCACCTCTTGGCTGCTCATTACTATCCTCCCAGGCAATGGTAGATAGCTTGTTTCTCTTGCGACAATTTCGGACCCAATGTGGCCCAACACACAGGAAACACTTCAAGGGTTTCTTCCCCTCATACTTCTTAGCCTTGTTGCCTTAGTGAGTACCTCACATGCTAGGCTGCTTGCTGGTGCTATTCTTTGGCACATAATTAGCAGTAGCCTAGGCCTTGGCTTTCCCCTCGTCGGTGTCTTTCTCAACCTTAGGTCTACGGAACTCAACCAGGAACTCTGTCGCGGCCATACAACAATAATGTCTTGGACTCCGCGACGCTAAAGCTCCTGCTTTGTCCATGGTCTCACCACATCAACTAAGTACAGCAAAGCTTCCCGCTCGCCTACGTCAGTGATCTGCAGCATGAGCTTGGTGAACTTCCTCACATTTCCGAACTCCCGCACACTACATCAGGCGCCTTAATTTTCCACATGCCTCATCTTAGGCATATTCAGGGTAGAATTGAGGCCTTAGCTCCCATATGAAATCTGCCCACATCGAGATGGTAGGTCTGTCGAACCTCTCATCACACCTCTTGCACCATCACAAACATGCCAAGTCAGCAAGATACATAAAAGCCAGGTTAATTTTCTTACCATCATCGGCAATGTTGGTAGCCTAGAAGTATTGATCCATCCCCTATAGAAAGTTCAATGTATTGGGCACTCCACAGGCCCTTAAACTCTTTCAATTTGGGAATGTCCACCTTGCTAGTCGATTGCATGGCCAGCAGCCCTCCCCCAATGACTGCCTTGCACACTTCAAGCTCCTGCCTCGGCTCACTCATGTCACGCCTTAACTGCTTAGCCTTAACCTCTTGTCTAGCATCACGTTGGGTTAGTGCCTCAAAGGTCACGTTGAGGGTAGCCTACAACTTTTCTCATAGCAAAGACTCTTGCTCCTCGAACCCGTTAATCCAAGCCTCACCAGCCTCACAATGATCAACCAACTCTGCCACACGATCCTCTTGGCGAGTCAACCTAGATTGCATCGTTAAAAGGTGGTCTCTCGATAAGAACCACCTTTTCACCCTACCTAAACATGCCTCTTACATTAGGGGTGAAAGCAACACCCTTAATTCCCACTTCGTTTCTTGTGCTTGCCATTGCCGCTCTGATACCAAGCATCACGGGGGTTTTCTCTTAACCCATGTGGCCTAGCCTTTGCATTACCCAGGGATACTTAGAAAGGCTAACAGCCTTCTCAAACAGAACAAGTTAGGATCGTTTATAGCAAGCATAACAAGAGTAAAGTGAGCTTTGGGAACAGTTTTATTGCATATAAAGTTAATATAAGAGCCATTAGTTACAAATAAGGGGACTCAAGGGGTTTATCTAGGCCACAAACCCTTTTGAGCCACTACAAGGTAGTGCATAATGACTAGGCAGTGTTTTGAACTTTGATGGGCTAGTCCAATGCACCCCCAAGCTTTTCTCTAATGGCTAGCGAGGTTGCCCCGTACGTCTCCGGCTGGCCAGTGGTTCCCATGCACTCGACAGTATGCCTGTCTCCCTACGCACCCTAGCTGCACGCCAGTCTACCCTCGGGTGTTGTGCACTACGTGCCTGTGTGCCGCACACCGTCTACTTACCAGTTCTGCGGGCCTAGGCTTCCCGCACACTGCATGTGCACCACAACGCTACCTTGGCAAAAAATTTGAGTCTCAGCCCACGTTGCTTGTCCACCATTAAGCTAGCTTGCCTACCCTTGACCCTTAGTCCATTCCCATCGGGCTAGCTTGCCCTCATGCACTAAAGTAGCATGACAATAGCACTTGCCCCTATACAGTTTTTTAGTCAAAATCCTAGTGATGACAAAGAACAACATTAAACTGGGTGATTGGATAGGCCAGATTTGCAAACCTACGCACGACGGGACCAGACAGATAAAGCCATCAAGCACATAATACTTGGTCAAGCACCATCTCAGAGTTTAGTCCCTGAAAATACATGTGGTGAGTCTCCTTTAACTTTTGATTGCGCTAATTCTAATTACATTGCTAATGATCATGATGTTCCTATTTCTATCAGAAAAGGAGTCAAAGCTTGTACTAAACATCCTATTTCTAACTTTGTTTCTTATGATTCTTTGTCTCCTTCCTATAGAGTCTTTGTATTGTCTGCTTCTTCCATTTCTATTCTGCAGTGTTAGCAAAAAGCATATCATGATCCAAAATGGAAAGAGGCAATGGTTGAAGGGATGAAAGCTTTGGAAAAAAATGAGACTTGGGAACTTGTTACTCCCCCATTAGGAAAGAAACCAATCGGATGCAAATGGGTGTTTACAATGAAACATAAAGGAGAGGGTTTAGTTGAAAGGTACAAAGCTAAACTAGCGGCAAAAGCCTTCACCTAGAGCTATGAGGTGGACTATCAAGAAACTTTTGCTCCTGTTGCAAAAATGAATACTATCAAAGTCATGTTATCATGTGCAATTAACCTTAATTGGGACCTACGATAGTTTGATGTCAAGAATGCCTTCCTACATGGAAACTTGGAGGAAGAGGTGTATATGGAATTTCCTCTAGGATTCGATGATGAAAAGACTAAAGGGAATATTTATAGATTAAAGAAGGCATAATATAGTTTGAAGCAATCACCCAGGGTATGGTTCAATAAGTTCAATAAGGCAAGGATCTCATTTGGATATCATCAAAGCAATGTTGATCGTACCTTGTTTATTAAACACTATAATGGTAAGATCACGTATTGTTTATGTCGATGATATAGTCATGACTGAGGATGATAAGGAAGAGATTGCCTAACTCAAAAAACTTTTAGCTCAGGAGTTTGAGATTAAGGACTTGGGTAAGTTGCGATATTTCCTTGGAATGGAGGTTACCAGACCTGAGAAGGGAATCTTTATTTCTTAAAAAATATATATTTTGGATCTCCTTAAAGAAATCAGTATGTTGGAATGTAAACCTCCAAACTCTCCTATTGAAGCTAATCACAAATTACAAGCAAGGGTTGGTGAGTAAGTTGATTTAGGCTGACATCAGAGGTTGGTTGAGAGATTGATTCACCTCTCACACACCAGACCAGACATAGTCTATGCAGTAAGTTTGGTAAGTCAATATATGCATGACCCTCTGGATTCTCATCTAAAGGTTGTTTTTCTCATTTTAAGATACCTGAAATCTGCACCTGAAAAAAGATTGCTCTTCTCTAAACATGATCACCTACAGATAAAAGCTTTTACAAATGCAAATTGGGCTAGATCTCCTAACGATAAGAGGCCAACATCTGGTTATTGACATTTATAGGAGGAAATTTAATTACTTGAAGGAGCAAAAAACATAATGTGGTAGCTTGGTCAAGTGCAAAAGCAGAATATAGAGCTATGGCACAGGGTGTTTGTGAATTACTATGGCCGCAGAAATTAATGGAAAAATTGCAATTGTCAGAAGGGAAATGTCCATCCATCCTTGTTCTGTGATAACAAGGCTGCTATTAGTATATCTCACAATCTAGTTCAACATGATCGAACAAAACATATAGAGATTGACTGACATTTAACAGATGGTTTTTTGAATGTTTCTCATGTGACCTTAGAATAACAACTAGCCAATGTGTTTACTAAGGGACTTAGCAGCAAACCATTTCATCCTTTAGTTCGCAAGTTGGGCATGTGTGACATCTATACGCCAACTTGAGGGGGAGTGTTGGCTGGTGTTTGGTAGACTTTTTAGGAATAATTATTGTATTTTGTGTCTGATTATTAGGGCCTAATATTGTGTTTTCTATATTTGTGATAACTTCCATTTTAGGGCTGTTTTAAGGTTAACATGTATATATATAGGCTGCCGTAAATAATATTTTTCATGACAGAGAATAAAAACTCTCTTTTTCCCTCTCAACAGTAAGTCATTCTTACCATCGGGTTTGTTGATTCCCATGCCAAATGCAACCTGGCAAACAAGAGGTGGTATAACAACTGAAAACTGAGAAACAAGAACGATATCTCAAAAAGTTGATGATAGACTTACTGTACCAACAATGACCTGCAATTTGTTTTTGCTCCATCTGCATCATGAAACACATATAGTGGGGTGAACAAAAACATTGACTGTGCTAGATATTGAATCACTGCAGCTGTAAAACTTTTTGTTCATCCCTTATCCAAGCCTTTCTCTCTCTAAAACTACTCCCTAAAAACTCTTGATCAATTTCATGCAAAATGCAAGTTTTGTAAGACTCAATTATTTTGAAAAAGGTATGGATGCGGGTGTAAGGATTGTTAGCTTGCAGATTTATAGACTTGTGAAGGTGATAGGTAATTGTTGAATCTTGAATTTGTAGAGAGTGATGGATGGTTAGTGATGGCAGCGGATGGCCCTTTTCTTTAAATTGTTGCTAGGGGTTTTTATTTTTGTGTGGGCATCTTGCAATATTTGGATAGGAGTAAAATGGGTCTAGAGTGAGTTAGCCATAGTTATTAGAAAAATAGTTTTAGAGGTTTATAGAGAACAAGAGAAGTTTTCTGGAAATTGAAGAAGGGACAAAGAACAAAAGAAAAAAAGAAAAGAAAACCATGTGACCAACTAAAAGAACAAAGAAAATAACATTACCAATTTAAGAATACATAATAAAAGTCAGTGGTAAATTGTCACTATTGTTTTCTCAAGGGGAAAATTTCATTTGTCTCTAACCATAGTATATTTTTCTGTAATTTTCCCTTTATTCTAAAATGAACTCTATTAATTAATAAAATATAGAAATTAGTATAGAAATTTTTTATAACATTAGAATGACATAATCGATATTTTAATATAAAAATTAATATATTTATCAGGAACCCTATTAAGTAACAAATATGTAAAAAATTAGTACACAAATTTACTTTAATAACATTAAAAATTGCATAACTGATATCTACTATATATAAAAGTAGCATAATTTGATTTCTTAATTTCTTTCAATTGAGTGTCTAATTGAATTCCAATTGAATGTCTAATTAAATGACAAGTGTCATTCAATTAGAATCTCTCCCTATATATTTAATTTTGTAATTAAAATCAATTTATCTTTTTCTCTACTATATATAAAAAATGGTATAATTTGATTTCTCAATTTCTTTCAATTGAGTGTCTAATTGAATTCCAATTAAGTATCTAATTGAATGACAAGTGTCATTCAATTAAAATCCCTCCTTATATATTTAATTTTATAATTAAAATCAATTTATCTTTTTCTCTACAAACAATTTATCTTTTAAAAATATCAAATTGAAATATAATACACTACTATATATATAAAAGTAGTATAATTTGATTTCTCAATTTCCTTCAATTGAGTGTCTAATTGAATTCCAATTGAATGTCTAATTGAATGACAAGTGTCATTCAATTAGAATCCCTCCCTATATATCTACTATATATAAAAGTAGCATAATTTGATTTCTCAATTTCTTTCAATTGAGTGTCTAATTGAATTTCAATTGAATGTCTAATTAAATGACAAGTGTCATTCAATTAGAATCCCTCCCTATATATTTAATTTTGTAATTAAAATCAATTTATCTTTTTCTCTACTATATATAAAAATGGTATAATTTGATTTTTCAATTTCTTTCAATTGAGTGTCTAATTGAATTCCAATTGAGTATCTAATTGAATGACAAGTGTCATTCAATTAGAATCCCTCCTTATATATTTAAGTTTGTAATTAAAATCAATTTATCTTTTTCTCTACAAACAATTTATCTTTTAAAAATATCAAATTGAAATATAATACACTACTATATATATAAAAGTAGTATAATTTGATTTCTCAATTTCTTTCAATTGAGTGTCTAATTGAATTCCAATTGAATGCCTAATTGAATGACAAGTGTCATTCAATTAGAATCCCTCCCTATATATCTACTATATATAAAAGTAGCATAATTTGATTTCTCAATTTCTTTCAATTGAGTGTTTAATTGAATTTCAATTGAATGTCTAATTAAATGACAAGTGTCATTCAATTAGAATCCCTCCCTATATATTTAATTTTGTAATTAAAATCAATTTATCTTTTTCTCTACAAACAATTTATCTTTTACAAATATCAAATTGAAATATAATACAATATAATTTATATTTCTTTTCCAATTGAATGTCTAATTGAATGACAAGTGTCATTCAATTAGAATCTCTCTCTATATATTTAATTTTGTAATTAAAATCAATTTATCTTTTTCTCTACTATATATAAAAGCAGTATAATTTGATTTCTCAATTTCTTTCAATTGAGTGTCTAATTGAATGACAACAAGTGTCATTCAATTAGAATCCCTCTCTATATATTTAATTTTGTAATTAAAATCAATTTATATTTTTCTCTACAAACAATTTATCTTTTAAAAATATCAAATTGAAATCTAATATAATATAATTTATATTTCTTTTAATATTTTTCGTAGCGTAGCTACGGGTATCATCCTAGTTTAAATATAAAAGTAAATGGGGAATATAGTAATCACAAAAGTTTCACACCTCTTAATATACATATATTTAAAAATTATAAAATTTATACTGTAGTAATTCATCAATAGAATATATTTGGTGCAGATCTAGTAAGGAAAAAAAGAGTTTACGTGAGAATGAGATGCTTTGACAAATACAAGATTACTCTTAGAAGTTAAGAACAGTTGATCTTACTTCATGTGAACTTTCTCGCGAGCATTTACATCCATGTCTGCATGGTAATAACCAGCTGATATTCCTCTCTCACATAACTCACTTGCAACCTACAGCTCTTGACAGAGGGAAAAGTACATATATAATTATTGTAAATCTAAAAACTAGATACTGAACTTATAGGTAAGACATGACAACAAACACTTCTTTATTTATGCTATAACACAGCTAGAGCATCTAACATAGTCCAGTGATTACAAAAGTCTTTGAATTAAACTGCACAGATGAGTCATATGCCCATTTCGGGGACTCCTATGTCCATATATCACTTGCCGCCACCAAGCAAAATATGCAGTATGACAATCAACACAGAGGTAAATGTTTCAATGCATCTGTCCGATGTTCACTTGGAACTAAATAAGTATAACTTCTGTTCCTAGGAGTAGACTATTAACCATTACTAACGATGAAGATAAGAATAATCAAGTCAAGAGACAACTTCCAATTAAGGTGCCCCTAGAAAGAGAACAATAAAGAAACAGTAAAAAACATGAAGATGTTCTTTTGTGTATCTGTGTGTGTGCAGCCACACATGTGTCAAGAAGCACAGACCTGTTCACACTCCTTTCTGGAAAAGCAATAAACTATGCCAGATTCATTATTTGGATAAGATTCCTTTATATATTCAGTGATTTCATCAATAACCACCTTTCCAACAGATGTCTTTTTTCGAACCTGCAATTTGAGGAAATTTTATTTATCTAATAACTAAGTTCAGATGAAAACTCTTAACGATAAAATGGAAATAACTACTAACTTTACCATATAAAACAGATTTGGCCGGTTGACAGTGCTGACAAACTTTAAGCATTTTGGAACACGCAGCATCTCCATCAGATCATTCTGGACTTTCAGTGTAGCAGTTGCCTGCAAAATATATCTTAAGAATAAGGTCATTCATTTAGCTCAAAAATTGCAGCAAAGAACACAGTGAAGATTACAATAGCATAAAGACATTAAGGGACAAGGAACCACATACCGTCAAAGCCACTACAGGTACATTTGGAAACTGAGTTTTGAGTATACCAAGATTTTTGTAGTCAGGGCGAAAATCATGACCCCATTGACTACAGCAATGAGCCTCCTGTAAATAACCCAGATAAAAGTACCATATGGTCATGCAAACTATTAAATTGAACTTAAATCATCAAGACAAAACAATAATAACAATACATTTATATTGTTAAGTATATTTACCTTGGGGTTAATAATATCAGAGTTAAGTTGTCTGAAACTTGCAGCTGTCTATCAAATTATGCTCACTATATAGTACAACTAATGGTGCAACACATTTTGGAAGAAGCACAGTAGATCTTATATATATCAAATCTAGAGTGTCTAATACATTAAGATATAAAAACATCGCAAGGTAGAATTTTCATAGGTTCATAAACTCCAGCTACTTCCTATCATTATGGAATAGGTAAAGGTTCAAATCTAGAAGAAACTACAAAACTACCAATTTCAGGTGTTTTTAATAGGTCTCACAGCCCTAAATATCCAATATTTAAAAGTTAAAACTAAATGCATAACAATTGATAATAAGGGAATCATGAATGATTTTTAAAAGAAACGAGTGGAAAAGCCTGAATAAGAAATAAAAATAAGCAAAAGAACTAATGGACAGAGATACATGCATGAAAATGAAAAGCAAAGAAGATGCAGGAAAAAGAAGACTGACATCAATAGAAATAAGAGAGAGGCGAGCAGCGTGGTAGCATTTTTCAAGCTTGGACATAAATCTCTTGCTTTTGGAAATTTTCTCAGGTGTGACATACAGCAATTTGATGTCTCCTTCGCCTTTCTCCAAGGCTTTGTATATGAGCTTCTCATCTTCCTTATTTGTAGTGGATGTGAGCATGAATGCTGGAATGCCTGAGGCAGTCAAACCCATTACCTGAATTGAGGTTATTAACTGCGGTCAAAATTTGGTATAAAAGATCAAACAACACAGTATGTAAAACCATACTATTTTATAAAGAGCGAGAGAGAGAAAGACCTGATCTTGAATTAAAGAAAGCAAAGGACTGACAACAAGAGCAATTCCTTGACGAAGGATCGCGGGAAGCTGGTAGCAAAGGCTCTTGCCACCACCTGCAGCCATAATCACCAGAACATCTCTGCCACTCATCACTGCATTTATGATCTACAAACCATTAATTTAATTAGTAAGTAAATTAAATCCTCATTTTCAGACAAACCTAGGGCTTTTTCCTTTCTTATATATAAATGGATTATGGAGTCATACCATACCCAAAAAGACAGAGAGGGTGTTCAAACATAATGGAGTGAGGTAACCTACCTCTCGCTGATTTGGACGATATGAAGAGATGCCGAAAACATTGAACCTGATATCATCGGCTCGAGAATCCCAGTCAAATGGTCCTGACCAGTCTTCCACTTGCACAGTGGTTCGAGCGGAGTCATGTTTTACAGCTGCAGGGCATGTTTCCAGCAAAGCTGTCAGCTCCGATTGCCTCTCATACAACTTCTCTTGCCTCTCCAGCAAAGCCCTTATCTGGTCTGGAGGAATATTATAATACAGTCAATACATCAATTAATCAACACACTCATCCACATTTCCATAAACAAAGACACATTAATTGCTCTGGCGAAAATTAATTAATGATCACCTTCAAGTTCTTGAATCTCAACCTCAACGTTCTGCAGCTCCTCCGCTATCTCCTCTGCTTCCATTCTTCAGTTCGACAAAATAGAAATTGGTTTTCACAGATATGCTTTCCAACAAAAAACACATATCTCCTAGAAATTAATAATCTTGATATAACAAAATTATATAAATTAATAAAGTTTTGATTAATTGTTTTATTATAAATTAATATCTCCTTAAATCACTATCTCTATCACTTTTTTAATACATTAACATTTCATCCGTATGTATTGATTTCTTTATTCTTTTGAAATGAGAAATTTTTAAGGTTGTTTTTATAAATGTTTTTACTTAACTTTAAAAATATATATTAATTAAATATACATTAAATAGAATTTTAATTTATTAAAAAAATTATCTATTTAATAAAATTAATTATATTTATAAACTTATTTTAATTAAATAAATATATAAATTAATAATAATTTATAATTTGATAATTAAATAATATTTACATAAATGTCACGACCCGTACATCGAGTCCGTGACAACCGCCGCGATGTCTCGATATACACTCATCCCCGAGTACTATATCGAGACCTTGTAAGGCTCTCATATCAGTCTTTCCAATCCCTTTGTAAGTTTCTATTTATTAATTTCATACTTTAAAGTATTTCGTCCAATTTCATACCAAAACAAGTAAAAAGATAAAATTTACTACACATGGGCGTTTCGGTTATTTTCCATCGAAAATTTCAAAATTTAGAAAAAATGTTACTTATGCGTAAATATATCATAATTTGCAGTTGAAATTGAAATCGGATATCTAAAACATAAAATTTGAGTAAAATTACAGTTAATAGAATAAAATAATAATATTTCATAAAATAAAATATTTTCTTATAAAACAATTTTTATATAGATATCCGGATATAATTTTTACAGCGTAAAAACAAAATATACTATTACATATAGTAATACAAATAACTGAAGTATAAAATTTAATTTACAACGCTAAGTGGGCTCAAAATAGAGAAATACAGTCTACGAGATGAACCTGTGAGAGCTAAGGTCGTCACCACAAATGCACTTCGTGTCAAAATTTACTATCTACAAATGTCTGTGAGCCTGAAATGGAGAAATTGAGGGGGTGAGTTTTACAACTCAGTGAGTTAGATAACTACCATCTACGACATCTAAAGTGGAGTAGATAGAGACAATATAATAAAAATACCATATCAACAAATAATTCATAACACCGAATTTAGTAAAATCATGCCAAATAATTTCATTTATTCAAACACAAGACTTATGATTTATTTCGTAAAAACTAGGCTTTAACCAAATCTTATACTCGTGAACACTTGATCAGAGTGTCCCATCGAGTATGCCAAGACTGTTACAATTTATACCATAATTGAAAAATATAGTCGTTCCTTGGTGTTGGCGAAGTTCACCATCACGTGGTGGTGAGGCGTAATGTGAACTCTAACCATATCTCAGAAGATACCTTCCGCGCCTCTCATACTGAGGTATAATATAACAGGGTTACCATGCCCCTCTAATAGGCTGATTCACGGAACCCGCCACTGCAGCGACTCATCAACCCACCAATCGATAATAATTCATTTAACATGATTTGGTAATTTTTATTTCTAAACAATTTATCATAACAAAGCAGTCAATCCACATTTTTCAATGCAATAAACAATTTAGCCAATCATGTCGTCATGCTTCTAAAATTTCATAAGCCATAATTTCAATTTTAGTGCATAAACGTAATTTCATGCCAGTCTCCACATACTCAATATTAAAAATCCGTTTTTCGATTTAAAAATCATTTATGAAATTCAATTTATTTTAAAAGCACACAATCATGTAAAACTACTTCAGATATTAAAAACGGTAAATTATCCACTCACCTCGTCACAGGAGTGCCCGATACTTCCGTTTTTAAGTCCACTACGTCGTTTTTCTCCTGTGTCCGGAGGACCCACCACCTAGGCGATACGCGTGACACGAATTTCAATAAATTGTGTCAATTTTTCATAATCAATTTCAGGCTCTATATGATACATGAAATGAGCTAAAAATGGTCTGGACAGTCGTTTATTCACGGTATCCAACCGACTCGTCTACACACGTCTAAATTGCTAAAATCCTCATTTTAATTCCGAATCGATTTTTTTCACTTTCTATACCTCAATTATATTCAATTTGACTTATTGTCCCTCAGTGTAATGCAAATTATCAGTCCCAGACTAAAATTACGAAAATACCCTTAGTGGGTAAAAATTTCGATTTTTGCTCTAAAAATTCCCTTAATTTTTTCAACTCCATAATTCCTCATAATTCATCTAAATACCATGAAATATCATCAATTTCAGCAACAATTTCTCTCCTGTAAAATTTGACATAAATGGGTTTTAAGAGAAAAATCAATTTTTCTTGCTTATTTTTACTATGTTTCATTTCTACACATTACTAAACTAACCGAAAACACTTCCTACCTAATTAACTAACTAGATTCAAGCTCAATTCTCTCTCCTTCATGTTCAGCCAGCATAGAGTGATTATACCCACATGTCAAATTTGCATGGGAAATGAAAAACAAAGATTGGGTACTGAAAATCACTAAGAAAATTAAAGATTTTTACCTTTTTCAAGCTTTCACTTGTTTTTCCCTTATTTTCTCTTTAATCTTTTACTAGGGTTTCAAGTTTTTTTCTTTTTCTTGTTGGCATGGTTTGAAGAAGATGAGGGCTGAATTTTTGACTTTTTAAAAGCTTTAAATAAAAAAAATATTATTTTATTCATTTTTTAATATATTATTAATTCTTTTAAATCCTAGCCATCCATTTGTCTCCTAATCTTCATCACACACTTGTCCCTCTTATCCCCAGCCTTCAAGAAGATTCTAGACCATTCCAAATTTTTTTTATAGTGTAATTTTGTAAAATTACACTTTTACCCCCGAAAAAGTGCAAAATTACATTTTTGCTCCAAAAATTGAAAAATTACCACAAGGCATATTTTTCGCTCCTAAAACTCATACCACACTCCAATTTATCAAATTTGATCAAAATTCTCTCGAAAAATCAAATTTGATCCTCCGGTGGTAGAATTACCATATTGCCCCTATACTCCAAAATAGACCGAAATTGCATTTCCGTTTCACTTTTTAACCTCAAATTATGTTTTAACTAATCTAAATAATCAATATAAATCAAATGACCAAAATCTTCTTTAAAAATTCTCGTTTTGACTTTTAGTGACAAAATTACTATTTTACCCTTGTGTCCAAAAATACCGAGAATTGCACTTTTTCACTGCTAAACTTCATTTTATGTTCCAAAAATCATATTATATTTCATATAATCATTCTTTGTCATTAAAATCAAAATCTTTATTACAATTCTCCATTTTGTCTTGAAATTGAAAAATGACCGTTTTGTCCCTAATCGGTCAATTTTCTCGATTAACTCCAAACTGAACCTCGAACTCCGAATCACTATTTTAAATCAATCCATGGGTTCTAGTTTTCTCAAATTCATTTTCCATTCTCTGTTTAAACTGATCCAATACTTATTTAACTTAACCATACTATTATGGGCAATATTGTCATTTAACTTGTTTCCCGGGACAATTCAATGTATAAACATACTGTCCAAAGTATATAAATGACCTGTTACAGATAAATTAGGGTCAGGTGTTACATAATACATGATACATGTATTAAGTTAATAGTTTAAACAAGAGTAGGTGTTTAATACTTTTTGTCCATTTAATCTATATGATTTTGGACAAAAATAGGTGTTTAATACTTTTTGTCCAAAACAGTACCTAGATCTTTTGAAGCACGGTAGATTTATACGTCCAATCTCCCCAAAATTGGATGTTTGTAGGTTTTTGGTTTATTTTATTTTCTTTAATTTTCAATTGTTTCATGTACTTAATAAAGCCCAAAGTTTATTTTGACATTGTCAATTAGTAAATAAAATTTACTTGTTTATAAAAAAAATTCAATATTTAAAAATATAAAAAATATTTTGATAAATTAATTCTTTATTAATTAATATATAAATGATTAATTTATCAATTAAATAATATTTCTATTAATTAATAAATTTTCATAGTATAAAAATATTAATTTATATAAGTTTTACTATATATTTTTTATTTTTTTTCCAATGGTAATAAGTTTTAGTATAAAAGCCTTACATAATTTGTCTATATATTAGCACTAACAAAAATTCTGTTAATTCCAATGAAAATTTTGATAAGAAAAAGTCAAATTTTCGTCAAAATTGAATGTTTCTAATAGTAAAATTCGTTGAAAATTTTGTCATTGAAGGGGTTGACAGAAATGCTTGTTGTCGAAAATCCATTGAAAATTTTCAACAAAGAATTTCATCAAGAAAAGCGATAATATTTTTGATTATTTTAATAGAAAAATATTGAAAAAGTCAAAAATTACTGATAAAAATTTATGTTAGTAATATAGTTCCAATGAAAATTTATAAAAAATTAGCAATGGAATTTTTTATCTATAATATATTATTGACGGAATTCCGTTTGAGATTATTAATGGAATTTTTATTAGTAATTTAGCTATTACTGAATTCTATTGAAAATTACAGATGAAATTTTTGTTGATAATTTAATCATTACCAACGGAATTTCGTTAGAAATTATCAATGAAATTTTGTTTGTAATTTTGTCATTATTGATTGAATTTCATTAAAAATTACTAATGAAAATTTTGTTGGTAATATGTTATAGACAAAATTTCATTGGAAATTACCAATGGAACTTTTATTGGTATTTTTTGTTGATTGAAGTATTATGTTCATATGTACAATAAAAATTATTAAAAAATAAAAATCATTATAAAATATTCATTACAATAATAATAATTAAGTTTAATAACTATATAACAAATAAAACAAAATTACTGACATATATATTATAACAACTATCATCACTTTTAGAATAAACAAATTCATGTTATTTGTTATGGACTTTATCATCATGGGCATCATCGCTATGGATGTGCTTGATTCATAAGAGAGAATATAGTGGGAATGAAATAACTATTTTATAAAAATAACATAAGAGATGAATAGTTATTATGTAATTTGGTTTATGGAAATAATATAGGACATG
This sequence comes from Theobroma grandiflorum, assembly GCA_036013995.1. NCBI lineage: Eukaryota > Viridiplantae > Streptophyta > Magnoliopsida > Malvales > Malvaceae > Theobroma > Theobroma grandiflorum. The sequence goes on along the minus strand of CP142131.1, from coordinate 86,983 downwards.
AATTGCTATTATAAATTATTCTAATGTTTGATTAGTAAAAATAATTAAGAAATAAGTGATAAATGACAAAAATACTCTTTATTATAATATTTAATTTTTAAATTCAAATATTTATTATTTTAGTTATTTATTATAAATATCAATAAATTGTTATTTAAATGTTAATATGATAATTTATTTTAATTTACAAAATATGAATAATTTATATTTTTCATTTAAAATATTAATAATATATAATTAAATTATTTATTTTATTATTTTATTTTATTTTTAAAAATATTAAAATAAAATTTTATAATTAAAAATTTAATTTAATTTTTAAGTTTAAAATATTAACTTTTTAAAATTTATAACTAAAAAATAGAGCTTTTTATTTTAAATTCATTTTAATTTTCTGTTTTAATTTTAAATTTATTTTAATTTGGTGAGAGAATGAAAGAGGCAGTTGGGTAGAAAGAAAGAAATTGTAAAAGATGTATAAATTGCATTTTATATAATAAGTAATTTTTAAAGTGAAGAGTATTTTTGTTCATTAATTTTTTACTTTATCCTTTACCTTTTAGAATAATCAATACGATGGGACTTTGGTATTAACTATTCCCAATTTCCCTCAATGGTCATTCTTTTCGACCAAATAAGATGTTAAAGAAATATTAGGAATAGGAGAAATGAAATAACTAATACCATGGGGTCTGGGTATTGGCCATTCCCCATCTCCTGGTTGTTCTTTTCAACCAAATAAGGTATTAAAGAAATATTAAAAATAACAGGAAATAGAATAGCCCTTCCCCAGCAAAACATGTTGTATAAGTTTCTTCATCTTCATTTTCTTCATATTCATCTCCTTCCATAACATCTTTATCCTCAATTAAAAATTTAATCTCTTCATAATCATTACTTATTAAAATTGTAGGAATATCAAATTCTTCCAAAAGAGTAACATTAATTGAAATAGAGTACCAAACATATAAAACAATGTTGATCAATAAACTTAATATCAAACACATCACACAAAATGTCCATAAATAATAATTAGTGTAAAATCATAAAAGTTAAATTTTTTTTAAGAATTAATTTTTTAGTTTTGTGACATCCGTTTTCATGGAAGCCTTGTTCATAATGAGTAATTGTGGATTAGAATTCCTAAGTTTTTTTAAAGTTAAGATTCCTAATTAATCAATAGAAATATAATCTAAGCTATTAACATGTCATGTTATCTACATTTATTTTTATATTTTTTCCCTTGTCTTATTACAAGGATAAACTCTAAATTTTAAGGCAAAAGTTAAAAATCTTAGTCAAAGGGATCTTTGAAACCTTTTGTGAATTCAAGTAATGCTAGATCAATTTTATTTTAAATTACTTTTAGTCAAAAATTTTTTTTTCTTTTTACGATTAACTATTAATGATGTGATCGGTTAGCGTAAAAAAATGTTGATTTGGCATTATTTGACCAAACCAATGGTGATCTGCAATAGATTTGATGCTTTCGGTTAGATTTCGTAGCTGATCTAGCACTTTATGATCAAACCCAACCTTGTTGGAGTGTTGATTTGATGCTCCTCGACTTGATCTAGTCACAAGGAGTGCATATCGACACTCTTGTATGCTGGCTAGCCACATCTATGGTGGTTGCCTATCAAGAAATGAGGAAGGAAAATAAAAAAGAAAAAAATAAAAAGATTTAGATTTTAATTTTAAATTATAAAAGCTATTATTTTAATTTAAAAATTAAATTAAAATTTTAATTACAAATTTGTAATATTTTAATATTTAAAAAATAAAACTAAAATAATGATGTTAATATTTTAATTATAAATTATTAATATTCTATAAATTAAAATAAATAATCAAATTAAAATTCAAATAAAAATTTGTTAATATTTTAATTAAATTATTAAAAATAATAAATATTTTAATTCAAAATTAAATATTTTTATCATTTATTATTTTTAAAACTATTCCTTATAATCAACTATTAAAATAATTCATAACCATGCGGACCAAACTCACCCTCACTATCTTTCAGATATATAGTACTGCTTCACGTATCAATCAAATCAAATATAACCTCAAAATTCAAAGTAAGTAAGAAACGGGAAAAATAGGGAACAGGAGAAGTTGGGTCGTGGCCTCATGGGCCCTCCGCCCCTGAGACGGGGAAGGGAAGATTCGCGATTACGTGCCCTTTAATTGTGAAGCCGAAGCCAAAATGCATTTGAAGTTCAAACTGGAAGAACCATTGTGAGATTTGAAAGTTCAAAACAATTGGCGCAGCAACATAGTAGGTAGTAGCACTAGGGAGTTGGGAACCTGCTTTCACGGAAATCTTCAAGTTATTCCATTCTTATCATCTTTGGTCTGTATCTGACACTTGAGCTTAATTAGTTACTATTTGTTATTTGTTTTTGGGAATATAAGGTTCGATTTGTTTCGAATCCAAGTCTTGAGCGTGGTTCTTCTCCTGTCTGCAGTTTTCCTCTGATGGGAACTTCAGCTTTAGCTTTCCTTTAAATAGTTAGGAATTTGTTGTTGTTATTATTTTTATTTTGCTTTTGCTCTTTAAAATCACAAGCATGTGGTAACAAAGTGGATTAATTTTGCGGGTTTCTGTTGTTTTTGTTCAGGGTTTTAGCTCATTAAGTGAAATTGAACGGGCAGAGATGTCCCTTCTCAGTAGATTTTTTTACAGAAGACCCCCAGATGGCTTGCTTGAATTTGTTGAAAGAGTATACGGTACTTCCTCACATTCTGTAACCTCAACTTGTTTCATTTGTACTTTATCTGTGTCATTGGTGTATTAAACTAATTCAATATAACTTAATGCAGTTTTCGATTCGTGCTTCTCCACTGAAGTCTTGCCTGACGGTATGTACCAAGTATATCTACACGAAATTGTAACCGAGTTACAAGAAGAATTCGCAGAGTCCTCATTTCTCGCTTTCAATTTTCGTGAGGGTGAAAAACCAAGTCATTTTGCGGAAATTTTATGCCAATACGATGTTACTGTTTTGGATTATCCACGACAGTATGAGGGTTGTCCCCTACTTCCATTGTCTCTGATTCAGCATTTTCTACGAGTTTGTGAGAGCTGGCTTTCACTTGGGAATCATCAAAATGTTATTCTTCTACATTGTGAAAGAGGGGCCTGGCCACTTTTGGCATATCTATTAGCTAGTTTCTTGATTTTTAAAAAATTGCACAGTGGAGAGCGAAAGACTCTTGAAATTGTTCATAGAGAGGCTCCTAAAGGTTTCTTGCAGCTCCTCTCACCTTTAAATCCCTTCCCTTCTCAGCTTCGCTACCTTCAGTATGTATCACGACGGAACATAGCTCCTGAATGGCCTCCCCCTGAGCGTGCTCTGTCTTTAGATTGTCTCATTCTTCGAGCCATTCCAAGCTTTGATGCCCAAAATGGATGTAGGCCAATCATCCGTATTTTTGGTCGGAATATTCGTGGCAGAGATGGCCTATCCACTCAGATGCTCTTCTCCATGTCCAAGAAGAGGAAAATGCTTCGACATTATCATCAGGTAAAGGTTTTTTCCTTTCCACCTTTGGTATAAATTTAGGTTGTCATGTTAACTGGTCAAAAATAATTGCCCCTTGTTGCAGGCAGACTGTGATGTGATTAAAATTGACATTCAGTGTTTGGTGCAAGGCGATGTCGTATTGGAGTGTGTTCATTTGGACTTGGATCCTGAAAGGGAAGTTATGATGTTTCGTGTAATGTTCAACACTGCCTTTATTCGATCCAACATATTGATGCTGAACTCTGAGAACTTGGACATTCTTTGGGACTCGAAGGAGCGGTATCCAAAAGGCTTCCGAGCAGAGGTAAATATTGTTTTGAGCCTCTATTAGGATTTGGGATACAACAAGAGAAAGAAGAGCAAAGGACAGCAATGTTAAACAATTCAGTTTCTGAGCCACTAACCTCCTTCCTTATTTCTTAAAAACCTAAATGTGTCATTAGTTTTAGTCATGATTTCGTCATTTTTTTATTCTAATTCAATAAACTTCTAAATTCAGGTTTTGTTTGGGGAGGTTGAAAATTCCTCCCCACCTAAGGCTCCTATAACAATTTTAAATGGTGAGGAGAAAGGGGGATTACCTATTGAAGCTTTTTCTCGAGTTCAAGAACTTTTTAGTGGTGTTGAGTGGGTTGATAACAGTGATGATGCTGCCTTGTGGTTACTTAAACAACTTTCCGTCTTGAGTGATGTAAAAGAACTGTCCAGATTGCAAAATAAAGGAAATTTATATGAATGTCCTGCTGACTCTGAGGAAGAAAATAACGCATATAGCACTGCTGATAGTTCAGATGAAGCATTTGATGTTAATAATAAGCCTTCAGTGGATCCAGCAAAATCTCTGCCACCGGACATTGTTGATACAGTTCTCTTACATTTAGAAAGTGATGGTTTACAAGATTTAAATCATGCCTCTGGAACTCTAAATCAAGCATCAGTGGAAACTGTTCAGATAGTTTCAAGTCCAGGAACACAATCTTGTTCATCTTCTCCACAGCCAGCTTCACCACCTTCTCTATCCTCCATACCAACAGCACGGCCACCACCACCTCTGCCTCCACCTCTAATATCTGGGAAAAGTCTTTCTATAAGATATGCACCTCCACCTCCACCTCCACCTCCTCCTCCTCCTCCTCCTCCTTTAGCGTCACCATCACATCTACCTTCATCTATCAATATTATTAGACCTTTGTCACCCCCACCCCCACCACCTCCTCTTCCTAGTTTTTCTGATGGAAATTCTCGTACATCTTTGCTAGCCACAGCTAAAAGAGGTCCTCCACCACCTCCACCACCTCCACCTCATAGTTTATCTGGTAAAATGTTTTCAACATTGCCTGCAGTTACCAGCAGAGATGGCCCACTGCAGCTTTTCAGCATTTGTAAAGAGCTTTCACCAGCGCCAGCCATACCTGCTTGTTCCTCTCCATTGCTATCCCCACCCCCGCCCCCGCCCCCGCCCCCTCCCTTGCTTTCATCTTCATTGGGCAGCAAATCCAACAAGCAAGAGCCATGCCCACCACCACCACCTCCAATGGCAATATCTAGCACTAGTTCCTCTCATGAGGGAGTGCCACGTGTCCATACTAATGTCCCTCGGCCACCTCCACCTCCGCCTCCTGTAGGACTTGCTCGGTCAGCTCCTATTCCTCCACCTCCACCCCCTGTACCAAAACCTCCTGCTGCACCCCCTCCACCACCTGGCTACAATGCAATGGTGGGTCCACGGCCGCCAGGTGCAAAAGTGTCTAATGTGCCACCACCACCACCTCCATCTATTGGAAGGGGAAAAGCTATGGGACAGACTGGTCATGCAAGAGGTCGAGTTATTGGTGTGAGTAATACCCCTAAGAGAACTTCGTTGAAGCCATTACATTGGGTCAAAGTAACTCGAGCAATGCAAGGGAGTTTATGGGCTGATTCTCAAAAGCAAGATAATCAGTCAAGGTGCATGCATATATAGTTTGTATATTAGTACAAAATTATGCTATTGTTTCTTATACTGCGAAGAGTAGTTTCACCTTCTACAAACTTTTTTTAGAAGGTGATGTCAGATTGGGCATTCTTGGACTGGAGCATTTATTAAACTTTTTAGGAATAGTTGCATTTCATTTGGGATTCACTGGAATTTATTTAGAGAGGCCTTTCTATGTATTACATGTCTCTTTACTTTCTATTTTGTTATGTGATCATGTGCTCTATTAGCAAAAAATAAAAAGAATGAATCCTTTGTCAAACCGACTTCTTTTCTGTTTCCCCTTCTATTCTTATTATTAGTTTAACTTGTGTTAGTTTTCCCTTTAATATGGAGACGTGGTGGCTTTTTAACCCTAAAGATTGAATATTTTTGGTAGGGCCCCTGAAATTGACATGTCCGAGCTTGAAAGTTTGTTCTCAGCAGCCTCTGTTTCAGATGGGCGTGGTACTAACAAACTTGGAGGTCGACGTGGATCTAACATCAACAAACCTGAGAAAGTGCAATTGGTGAGATTCTTTCTTTCTTCAAACTTCTAATGAAGCAAAATCAGAAACCATTCTGTTCATACTAAATCTGCATATTAATTTTATGTAGACATTGACGATAACATAATCTGGTGGCTGTATATTCAATCTGGCTTCATTTTCTTACACAACATCCAATATAGAAGGAAAAGCATGGTTAGGAGGGTCCTAATTGGTCGATTAAAATATCAATGAAAATAAACAAGGAACATTATTCTTTTCCTGATAACTAATCATTAGAGTACAAATGAGCAGAATCAGACAACTTTGCAATTGGTTGAGGAATTTATACTTAAAGTCTCCTTTCAGTGCTTGTCTTAGCAACTATATACAGAATATGGAACTTGACTGAGTAAGCATTAGGAAAACTTGAAAGGCAATATTTGGTAGTTCCCCTAGTTAAAGGGCACCATTGCGACAAATAATCGGCAAGATTTGAGTATAGAATGATTAAGGGGTTGCTTCAGTAATTTCTGCTGCTCTAGTTGTTTCATAACATTGTCATAAACTACCTTTATCTTCACCACTGTTTTGTTATTAATTTTTTTATGTCAGCATGAAGGTCATATTGGTCTATTTGCATCATAAACACTGAGTTCAGCAGGGGTAGGGTACCATGGTTGGTGCCATCAATTTAGTGTGCTGATATGGTATTTGTTGCTATAGCAATACAATGCTGTTTTATTCTGGCGTAAGACAGAAGGTCCTTTTGTTGCAAATTAAATATTTTCATTCTATCATAAACTACTGTCAGAGGAGTCCAAAAAGTTCTAATTTAAGAGCACAGCTACTCTATTTGTTCTGCTAATAATGCATCACTGCTTCCTTTATTAACTTTGAACTTGCTATCTATGGTCTGATTCACTTACATATAATTATCTGATTCCTGCTTTCATCATATAATTTCTTTTATATGTGATTTCAAGAACAATAGTTTTCTTAGATTGATGTTGTTTATATGGTGCTTGTATTGTATCTGTCAGGTTGACTTGCGCAGAGCATATAACTGTGAAATAATGCTTACAAAAATAAAAATTCCTCTGCCCGATATGATTGTAAGTTCACATTTGCTTTAGCCTGCTTTATGTCATAAGTATGTTAAATTTAATCTTTTTCTTGGATTTTCATTTTAGATTTTGATGTTAGAAGTATGTTAATTTTAATCTTTTTCTTGAATTTTTCTTTTAGATTTTGATTGAAAGTGATGTTGGAATCTTAGAGTTTAGTTTTCTTCCCCCTTGAATTTCTCTTTCATGTTATATTTGTTTCTAATTTATCCCTGTTCAATCTTTTCTATTTGAACTTTTCTTTTCATTCATTATTTCAACTTGTGTTAATATTATCTTACTTTCTGATGCTATAAGAGATTTGTAATGGTGTCTTATGTGCATAAAGGTTTTGCTGGCAACCAGATTCATGGAAGCTGGAATCTTTCATTCAGCATATTGTATGATTTGATATCAAAGTTGGAAATGGCCTGTTAAGAAATGTGATCCTATTTGACTTTTTGTGGGTACTCCTCAGGGGCCTCAGTTTACTATTTTCAATTTTCCAGTAGCAGCAATTAAGAATTTTAATATTTTATTACTATGCAAACATCTTATTGTCCTCCTAGAGCTCATGATCTTTTTATTGGATTTCTATCTACTGAAGGGCATTGGTTTAGGGTTCTTTTCATGTGGTGTGATTCTTTAGAGAAAAGTTTTGGGGCTAGGTTATGGATTTTCAGAAATGTAGAAAGGTTATTTTTTTTCCTGGGTTGAAAACTATATTTGACACAATTGGAAGTTTGATTGACAGTTAATGTGGATTGCAGCATTGAGATTGTACATATTTACCTGTAACATGCCCACATATGCAATTTGTAATTCATATGGATGTCCATCTATTTGACAAACATGCATAAATATGTAGACTGACAATTAATAGTAAACCATAAGAATGTATATTTGTAGGTAGTTGACATACACAGATAATGCATGCGTGTTTTTCATAATATATACCACTGATATCAACTTTGGATGAATGTTTGGTTTGTCGGAATTTTCTGAAGGCTCAAACTTCATCAAGTATGCTTTATTATTTAAAGAAGATGGTATAAAGAAAGACCTATATATTCATTGTTGAATGCTTTCATAGTTGAGGGTAAAGTTTGGTTTTGTTCGTTTTGGTTGGATCCACTTGCTGCGTCACTGTGGGAGGAAAATGAGTGAGATTTGGCTTACAGGATATTGGATCAGATCATAAATAAACTATTTGTACTTTTCAGTGGCCCATGACTAAGTTTTGACACTGGTATTTCTGGTCCTCCCAATCACTTAACTGATTTCTGCTGTTGGTTCTTTCTATTGCCTTGCAAAGTTGTCTCAAACTTCCTCTACATTTCCTCAGTTTTCTGTTTGCTTTTTGACTTGCAAAGTTGGTGGTCCTAAATATAATGATCTTTATTTCCAGAGTGCAGTTCTAGCATTGGATTCTTCAGCTCTTGACATTGATCAGGTGGAAAATCTGATAAAATTTTGTCCCACTAAGGAAGAAATGGAACTGCTAAAGGTAATTTATATATCTTTTAGCATTTTGGTTGCATTTGTGTGCAAATGCTACATTTTCTAGTCTGTTTAATGTTACTCTTTACGTGATGCTATATTTTTTCTTTGGAAGGAACTCATTACATGATATCTTATCACCTAGGCAATAGTATATTGTCTTGTGTTTTCATGAGTTTAAAAAGAATATCATAAACATTTCACAAGGTAAGACACAGATCCATGAGGCACAGTTGTATTACCACCATATCTCTTATGAGTTACAGGTGGTGGACCTCTTTACAGAAATTCATAAAACTGCTTGTTCTCATTATTTATGTTCTAACTCCCGATCAAACCTGAACCTTCTCAGTTTTAGTGGGGACCATTAAACCGTGCGGATATTTTTCTTATTAGTTATGATTAAGGCTACAATTCTGAACTAATTTGCGAGCCTTGTAAGGATTTGGTCAAAGTTTGATTATAACCCCAATACCAGACATAGAAAAGTGACATTACTTCATTTTAACTTATGTTCTGTTTGGACTGAGGGGAATGGAGGGAAAGGGAAGGGGATGGAATGGGGAAGGGAAGGGAGGGTGAGTGGTGCTTCCTCCCTACCTTGGAAAACATTTTAACCCAAGGGAGGGTTTTGGAGTGTACCCCTCCTGAACCCTTCAAAGCTTCCTTTTCTTTAAGGCCCCCAAATTGGGAGTATTTCGGGGGACAGGATTCCTCTTTAAAATTTTTACTAGATGGACAAGCTTGCTCTCATTTTAATTTATTTAATTTAAAAAGGATATAATGGTAAGAGAAAAAGACAATAAATAATCATTTACTTCAATTTTAACTCCTCAACTAACAAGATGACTAACATGTCCTTTCCTTTTCTTTTCCTCTTCTTTTTTAATCAATTCAAGAACAGGAACTGTACCCTCTGTTTTTTTTCCCTTGTAGTTCCCAAACATAGTGTTAGAGAGATAAAAGATGAAAGAGTTTTAGGGAGAGATTTGAGGGGAAGAAGGGTTGGGGGGGGTTGGTGTTTAAATCTATGAGGGTAAGGGAAAAATGTTCTGGGAGAGGGAGAGGAATGGTGACAAAATGGCCTGCAATCCCCTAGTCTACGTGAAAAAGAATAAACTTGAGAGAGAGAGAGAGAGAGGAGAAGAGAGGGAACCGCAGATGTTTTTATTGTGTTTGAAGGAAGAGAGGGAAGAAGAAAAAGAAAGCAAAAACAAAAAGAAGTCAGTTTTCTAGTATTTTGGTTATTAAATTAGAGTTTATAGGAGTGATAACAGGTATAAAAGAATAATAAGCCATGTGTACACGAGTAATTACAGATCATTGTTTTTCATATTTAATAGCATTATGGTGTCAGCCACATCATCATTTAATGTAGGCTATTTCACAATTAAACAAATCATAGAAATAAAGAGATTCGAATTTTATATATTGAAGAACAGAGTCTAAAATGAACATTTAGGCATGTTGCAGGGACATGAAAATGACTACAACAAAGTAAGCCTTTTCCCACCCAAGGTTTAATTTCGAGTTTTTTTTATTTTTATGTGGGAAATCCTATGATTTTGCTGTTTTTATCTTGGATTTGATAATCTTTCAGAATTATACTGGTGACAAGGCAATGCTTGGGAAGTGTGAACAGGTCTGTTCCAATTTTGTTCTTTAATACATGCAGATACCTTAATTTGATCTGTTAATATTATAATTGATAAATCTTTCAGTTTTTCCTAGAGTTGATGAAGGTTCCACGAGTAGAATCAAAATTACGAGTATTTGCATTTAGCATCACCTTTTCTAGTCAGGTATACAGTCCACATAAAATATATATATACATATATATATATGTATATGTTTGATCTACTATCACTGGAACTTTTAGTGGTACTCTATATTCACTCTGTTCATTTGTTTCAGGTGGATGACTTAAGATCTAACTTGAACACCATTAATAATGTAGCTAGAGAGGTACTGCTGTACTTAGTGAATCTTAAAAAGTTCATGTATAGTGGTTCTTTTTGCATGTTAAATGTCAAGCATGTCTTTTCTTCCTGCATGTAAAATGTCAAAAACATGTGTTTTCAGGTAAAAGAATCTGTGAAATTGCGTCAGATAATGCAGACAATTCTTACATTGGGAAATGCTTTGAATCAAGGCACTGCACGAGGTACAACTCAACTGTTCTTAGCTTAGGATTTGGGGCCACTATTTTTTGGTTGTTTACAATGCCTCTTCATTTTTTTACTTTGTAGGATCTGCAGTGGGATTCAAATTGGATAGCCTCCTTAAATTATCTGATACTCGAGCAAGAAACAACAAAATGACGTTAATGCATTATCTCTGCAAGGTAGAAACACTGAAAGTTAGATTTTCAGTCCTGTATTTGCATTTTGAGTTGGAAATAACTTTTCCTGTCAATTTTTTTGGGTGTGTGTGTCTTGCAGAGAGAGGGAGGGGGGGGGGGGGGGGGGGGGTGGGGGTGGGGGGGAAGGAGCAGCGATTCTACGCCCTGTATTAATTTATACATCCCTGATCTCCCCCCAATCCCTACTGGGGTTCAGGATGGTAAATCATCACTATATTTAGAATTTGGTAAATAACTTGTTGTTACACATAATAAGAAGAAGGAAATAGCATTTTACTTTTTCCTCTCATTTAAGTTTGTTATAACCTTACTTAACAAATTTACCGTGCTTTCATTGTATTAGCTTCTTGCCCAACATGAATGTTCAATTTTAGCCAACCCATAATTTGCACTGTGCTAATGCCAGTTTTGGCATTTTTCACTCAGGGTTACTAAATTGTCCTCTCCTGTTAATTCTTCATCTTTAAGATTTATTTTGTCTTTCAATTTGTGGTATAGCATGCTTAGAAATTGATTGTTCATCCCATCACTGTCGCTAATATGCACTTCAGTTTTTCCAGCAGTTTGATGTTCATGGGTACATTATGTTTATATTGATATTTATTTGGTGCCACTTTTTTTTTCTTTTTCTTCTTTCTGCATGTGTTAGCTTCTAGCTGAGAAAATGCCAGAGTTGCTGGATTTTGATAAAGATCTTAGTCATTTGGAAGCTGCTTCAAAGGTATGCTTTACTCATTCCTAGTTTATTGGATCCTTCCCTTCTTAAAGTAGTTAGCTAATTTTATTTATCCACTTTACTTTCATACCTACTGGCTAGATTCAATTGAAAACTCTTGCTGAAGAAATGCAAGCTGTGAGTAAGGGTCTTGAAAAGGTTGAGCAAGAACTCACTGCTTCAGATAATGATGGTGCTATCTCTATGGGCTTTCAGAAGGTGAGGAAGAATGAAGATTCTAGCATAAATAGAGAGTCAATTCCCTTTCCTTTTACTACAGATTTTTCTATTTCACTTTTTCCAGTTAATTCAGGTCTGGCATCCTGTTGGGGAAAATTGCCTTGTTGCTTACCATTTGCTTGCTAGGTTACTGTGCTGCACTGAGTAGCTTTCAGCTTTTGAGAATATGTTTTCTTGCAAAGTGTTACTAGTTCAACTTTTCCTGTCATGAAAGATATTAGGATTTGGCATGATTTTGATTTGCAATTGAAGGAAACATGCTTCTGAATTTTCATTCATTTTTTTTTTTTGAAAAGCCTGAATTTTGATTCAGTTGAAATCTCATTTATTTTAACACTTCTTTTTTTAACAAAAAAACATTTTCTATTTTAAGATCGAATCAAACATGTTTTTTTTTTTTTCAATTGGAGGAAGGGGGATTCTAACTCTGCTCTTTAAGTAGGGAGATCATGCACCAACCAATGAATCAAACTATTGTTTATTTATTTAGATTGTAGGGTTTAGGACGCAGCATTTTCTCTTTCAAGAATCAATTAAACACCATCTCTTTCTATTTTTTAACAGAACAAGCACCTTTTGCCAAAAAAAAAAAAAAGAAGGGGTTTTCAGATGATTAGTATATTTGGAAGAACACAAAATTCTGCATAGATGGTAAGAGTTATTGGTAATACTAGAAAGGATAGCACAAGAAATAAAGTTTTGGTAAAAAATTGGAGGTGGCAGCAAATAAAAAACAAAACTTGAGAATGCTGTCTTAGACTTAGATGGTTTGGACATGTGTGACCTCGTAGGGGGTATGCCAGTGCTGTGATATGATTTCTCACTTGTGTTAAATCTCAGAGAAGATTCCATAGCTTTGTTGGAGACAATTATGCTTAGGGTCTGAATCTTTTTATTTACTGGTCAATTAGAGTTGTAATATATTTATCAAAACTTTGCTGGCATTTTAAAAAAAAAAAAACTTGCGAGCGATAAAGGTGGTCTATTTTATAACACAAAGAAGCATTTAAGTATTAGACATTTAAGTTCCTCTCATCAGTGATTGTGTAAAAGGTTAAATCAATTAAGTATGTCTTCTGCATATTGTCCCTGTCATTAAGGCTTCTAACACCTCCATCACAGAATTCCGTGTAATTTTTTGCTTTGTGAGTTAGCTTGATGGTATAATCAATGACATAGTATAATACTTCAACTATCTAGGCAATTAATTCATCAGACTTCCATACAATTAAAAACTTTATATCTTCTTCAGACGTGAGTTGTTTACATTGCTGTAGTGGTCTATATTGACATAATTATTTTTATGAGTTTGATTTATGTTAATTTATTGTTGTCTAAATGGAGGAATTGGGGATTTTCTTTGAGAATATAGACATTAGTTTTAAATCTAAGTTTCCTCGGTTGTAGGTGTTGAAGAATTTCCTCGACACAGCTGAAGCTGAAGTAAGGTCACTTATCTCCTTATATTCTGAAGTGGTGAGTACTCTCCCTGGTTTTGCTGTTCATAGATGGGAATAAAATTGAAGTGCATTGTGGGTTACAGTCCAAAGTTATGATCTTACAGGGAAGAAATGCAGATTCATTATCCCAGTACTTTGGGGAGGATCCGGCAAGGTGTCCATTTGAACAAGGTTTTCCATGTTCTTTTGACATTTCTATTAATTTCAAAACGTGTTATGTGACTTTTGTAAACATTTCCAAGAAATAAACTCTGATTGCTTGACTTTATTGTTTGTTGCTGCAGTGACTCAGATCTTGGTTGTTTTTGTTAAGATGTTCAATAAATCACGAGAGGAGAATGAAAGGCTGGCTGATGCAGAGAAAAAGAAATTGGAGAAGGAAGCCATGAAAGAGCGGGCAGCGGCTAATCTAACTGCAAAAAAGGAGGGAGCCGATGAGCCAAATCTTAGTTCTCAAATCCAGAAACATGCTCTATGAGGAAGCTTACCATGGAGCAACAGTGAAAGCTGCATGTTTGCTTTGCAGATGAGGAAGGCAGATTTGAAGACTTTGATATTTCAGTCTTGGAGAGGGCTCATGTACAGTTTATCACCTATTCCGAGGTCAGAGCATCAGCAGAATTCTCTATGGAGCAGTATATAGCATAGGCATGGCATGCAGAAGTAGGAACTGTGTGACCATCTGTGCTGCTGGTGCACTGATTCTTTTTCAGGACTCAATTTCTAAGCAGCAATGCCAGTGGCCTGCCCAAGTGTTGATCGTGGCAGTTCTCGCCTTAACCTCCTTTGCCCTACCAACAAGCCCTATAACCACGGTTTCAGGGATTGTTGATCGTGGCAGTTCTCTGCTATATGGCTTTGAATGACATTTGCATCAGTGCAACTAATGCGCTCTGTCAGTTCAAATCTTTTTGCTCTGAAATCTAAATTCTGTTGTATATGATTTCAAGGTGACGCCGATCTACTTTTTCGATTATTACAAGTATTGACGTTTTTTGTTGTCTGATCCCGTCCGAACTGAAAATTAGATACAAAGAGACTGATAGTGAAGCGTTCATAATTTGACCATCGGGGTCCTTCCTATCAGAAGTGGATTTAGAAATTTATTTAATTTGTGTCATTGGATGATATTTAAAATTTTTTTTCTTCGATCCAAGATTTACTGAAAGAGTATTTAAATTAAATTCAACACGATTTTATTTAGAAGAATAGTATTGAGTACTATTAGAATTTTGTTATTTTTTGAGATTTGATTTTTGTGATATATATTTTTTTCTTTTAAAATATCTTTGTATGATTTGTTTATCTAAAATTATAAAACTTATTAAAAATAAATACTTATTAGTATAATTAAAATATTAAAATTAAATAAAATATGATTTTATATAATAAATGATTAGGTTCAATAACTTATAATATGATAATTTTTAATTCATTGATTACAATTAAATATAAGTATTTATTAATTATATAAAGTTAAATACAAAATTTAAATAATCATAATATATTTACAAAATTAATTAAAAAAATTCACAATTTGAAGATATTATTTGACATGTAATATTATTTTTAATTAGTTAGATTATAATTATGAACTCAAATTATTAAATTAATCAAAAAATAGTTAGACATGAAGTATTTAAAAATTTAATTTTAATTGAAAATTACGGACAATTGAAACCTAGATGAGTTCGTTTTAAAAGAGTAAAAAATATAGTCAATGATCAAATGAGGGGAAGAGTTTGAATTTTTAGATAACGAGAGTAGTTTAAGTTTTAAATTTTTAATAAAATATTAAATTATTAAAAAGATTTTTTTATCTTTTCTTACAATATTTAAATATTAATACATAAATTACTTTTTAATAAATCACTTTTACGTATTTGACCTCCACTTCTTATAAAATTGTAAAAATAATAATAAATTTATTAATATATTAACTACCTTAAACTCTAAATAAATAATATAAAAATTAAAGCATTTTAGGAAGTGAGCTGTGTCATGTGACACCAATCCTTCTAACGGGATCCGGCCATTTCCGAAGGCTATTTTTTTATTACATGTATTTTCTTAACTTTAGATGAGTATTAAGTAAAAATAAGAATTTAATGAATTAATTATACAAAAAATAAAGAGTTTCTAGCAGTTTTAAAAGAAGTAAGCTAAAGCTTATGCTATGCAAGTGATCCAGAATGAATAAAATGTTTTAATTTTCATGAGTAAGTTAAGGAAATGTGAATGGTCATCTTCCAAATAAAAATAATGACCTGTGAAGTAGGACAACTTGATGATCAAATTTTGTTGTGACAGTGAAATTTATAGGAACGTTAATTTTACTATAAGATCAATTAATACAATTTTAAAAAGTAATAAATATAATTTAAAAATAGTAATAATACTATGTTTAAAAGGTAAATAATGTAATTAATTTATAAATTTATTCATTATATGTGAACAATATAAGTAATTTTTAAATTTATTTATTTTATTTTAAATGATATTTAATTTCGATCTCTATTTTATTTTTTATTTTAAAAGATAAAATATATTTAATTAATTAAATTCAATTAAACTTATTATTATAACTTATTACGTTAAATCTCATACATTTATGTCAATATTTAGACAATATTTCTTTTAATTTTATAATTTTTTATGTTAATTCTTACAGATTTATGTTAAAAATTTTCAACTACTAATTTTTACTGTAATTGTTTTTAACTTAATTAATATTCATTTATAAATTAAAATTTGTGAACACTTAAATATCTTAAACTTGAGAATATAAATTTAGATGTTTAATTTTTTAAAAAATTATATTTATTTGATTTAATTAACTTGTTACATTAAATCTTAAACATTTATGTCAATGTTTTGATAATGTATGTTCCAATTTTATAATTTTTTATGTTAATTCTTATAGGATTATAACTTATTCATTTATAAATTATTAAATATTTTAAGGCATAATATTCGAAACTTTATTATGTTATACTTTTAGGAAATTTTAAATGAATCGTTATACTTTTATTACGTTCAATTAAGCTCTTATATTTTTATTTTGAGTCAAATAAATCCTTATACTTTTATTTTGAATCAAATAAGTCTTTATGATTAATAATTAATTTAATTAAAATATCATTAATTATTTTATACTAGATGATGTTGATGTGACATCTTAATATATGAAAATCGATAATGACGTGACATGCTGATATATTATAATTGATGATAATATAATATATTAATTTCTCATCCTCCACATCAGTGTCATTTCAATGTCATTTTAATATAAAATGATAAAGAATATTTTGATTAATGACAATTAGTCAATAATTAGTAATATGAGCTTATTTGATGTAAAATAAAAATATCGATTGAACGTAATAAAAAATAAAATTTATTTAAATTTTCTTAAATAATTTAAAAATTTATTTGAGATTATGTCATACTTTAAAATCGTGAATATAAATTTAAATGTTTAATTTTTTAAAAAATTATGTTTATATGATTTAATTGACTTATTATATTAAATCTTAAATATTTACGTTAATATTTTGATAATATTTGTTTCACCTTTATAATTTATTTGATTAATTCTTATCATTTTACATCAACATTTTTCAACTACTAATTTTCACAATAAATACCCTAAACCTGATTATTACTAATTTATAAATTACAATTATAAACTATTAAATACTTTAAATTCACAAATATAAATTTATATATTTACTTTTACAAAAAATTATGTTTATTTAACTTACTTGAATTATTATTACATCTGAACATTTAGTTCATTGGTTGATACATGATAATATTTTAATTTCATTGGTTGGCTCATTGAATCCTCCTTATAAAAAAAAAAACTTAATTGACTTATTACATTAAATCTCACAGATTTATATTTATATTTTGATAATGCTTGTTTCGCTTTTATTATTTTTTACATAATTTTTATAAGTTAACGTCAAAGTTACTAATTTTTACGATAATTATTTTTACCATTATTATTATTTATTTATAAATTAAAATTTATAAATAATTAAATACCTTAAACTCAAAAATATAAATATTAATTTTTTAAAAAATTATTTTTATTTAATATAATTAACTTTTTACATTAAATATCATATATTTACATCAATATTTTATAACACTGGTTTCAATTTTCTAATTACGTCCAGATTTTTTAATTATCAATTTTTATTTGATTTTTATTGAAATAAATTTTTATTACAATATTTATTTTAAAATTTTTCAATAATTAATATTTTTATTCTAAAATATAAACATAAATGATTAATTTTTATAAAAATTTTATAATTTATTTTGTTAATTCTTTTTCTTTTAATTTATATTGATTAAAGATTATTTAAGTTTTTATCTTAACCACGTTAACCGGTTGTACTTTTTTTTTTTATTGATCTAATGGTTCTTATCCGTAGAATTTGCCTTGGCGTGATGCCTCGGTGAGCACTCAGCCAAAACGACCCTACGTGTCGAATTAAAGTCCACCCTTTATCACGAGAAGATTCCGCACTGCCAACTCTATCACCGAGTGCCCGTTGGGTCTTTGTCAAATTTCAAAAGCAAACAAGAAAATAATAAATTATTGGAGACTTGGAGTAGTAAAATGGATATATCGGTGGACCTGAACAGCGGAATCAGGGGCGGAGGAGCCTTTGAATTATGTTATTGTCACTACTTATGTAATCGTCCTCGTTATTCTCCACCGCCATCAAGAAGAGAAGTTCTCTACAGGTTTCTGGATATCTAATTTCTTTTTTCTTTTTCCATGTTCTTCTTCAATTTCCTCGTGGAAATTGTTCAAATTCACATTTGCTGTTTGAATTTTATTAAAAAGAGATTGAAATGTCGATACCAAAGTGAGAGTCTTCAATTGATTCTTGGCTTCTTCCTGTAATTTTAATTACTTGCTTGTTTGTTTCGCTCGATCATATTTCCTTCCGTTTGAAGGTAGAGCTCATATCTTTTTATATTTAAATAAATTTTGCCGTTGCTTCTGCTTTTATTGTTTGCAAAATTATTGGTTTGTCAAAAAGGAAAAAAAGAGATGCGAGAGAATACAGCATCAACGAGGAAGATGATGATGAAAGGAACTCTTATTCTGACACCACAGGTTAATGCATAAGACTTAATGCTTGTGAATGTGATTCCTCACAGATGTTTAATTTAAGTACAAGCACAATCAGGTGGTACGAAAAAAAAAAATAAAGGTGAGAGGATATTTATGCAGGTAGTACCAAAAAAAAAAATTACTTTTAAAAACTATATGGTGGGAGACTAATTAAAAAAAAGTTGCCTACTAGATCGAACTAAAAACTCAACGGTGACGGATAACCTTTGATGAATAGTGAAAGTGCCTATTATTTCAAAACTCAAGGGTGATGACTTTTGATGAGTAATGAAGATTTTTGATGAATAGTTATTAATTCATTCAAAAAAAATCTTCTTTCTCTGTCTTTCTCACTGAATCAAACTCATTTCGTATTAAAACTCTAAAGAGGAAATTTCAGATTTTCTATTTGTAGTTTTTTTTGGGTGTTTTTGTTGAATCCTAAAAGTATCATGCCATTAATCTCAAGAGCAACATAGCGGGGTTCTATATTCTGCTCTTCAAACTATATATTAACAACAGTATTTCCTGTTTCCTGCAGCCTTCTCTTAAGCCATTAGGATCAGCCTCTAGATCTAGCTCAATTGCGTTTCAGTAACTTCTGCTGAAACCCTCATATCTGCAGTGTTTAGTATTTTTTGAGTTTTGTTGAAATTTTGGTGCATCGTAGGATGTTTTCTGGCTTTTTAATGAGTGCCAAGATCTGGATACGGTGATATTCTGCAATTATATGAGCATGTTGATGTGAATTTCCCTGTCCGCCACTATGTCATGCTTCTAGCATTAAACTTTCTTGGCTTCTTTATGAAATGTTATGTAATATTCTTTCTACTTCTAACACAGAGGCTGCCATGCAGAAAGGAGTTACAATAAGCAACTCAGTGGGAGAAAGCTAATGTCTAAAATGGCTAATTCTGAAGTGAAGGAAGCAGCATCAGACTCCACTGCTGGGAAAATGATTTTTGAGCCCATCTTGGAGGATGGAGTTTTCCGGTTTGATTGCTCTGCAAATGATAGAGATGCAGCATATCCAAGCCTTTCATTTATAAATAGCAACGACAGGGATGTACTAATCATGAGTAACAAGGTTCCTTTGTATATCCCTTCTTTTGAGTGCCTTTTGGGACAGCAGATTGTCAAACTTGAGGTCTGTTAAAGCAATGCCTTTTTGTGTTTGTGGCCTCTGCAAATCATTGATCCTTTTTTATTCTGCATATTATATTTTTACTTTGCTGGTGCACTTTTCTGGTAGATTTTGAAGTCTCCTGTGCACTTCTTTATTCATTAACTCATCTGATGGAATTTGCTTCTTGTTAAGCTTCCTGTTGGTACCTCATTTTATGGAACTGGAGAAGTTAGTGGGCAGCTAGAGCGAACTGGAAAAAGAGTGAGTGATTTTGTAGAACATGGCCACCATAAAACATATTTCCTTCTCATTTTTTTTTGCTGGTGATAAGTAAAACTTCTTGTAGATTTTTACATGGAACACAGATGCATGGGGTTATGGTCCTGGAACTACATCCTTGTACCAATCACATCCTTGGGTGCTGGCTGTTCTTCCAAATGGGGAGGCATTGGGAATTCTAGCTGACACGACAAGGCGCTGTGAGGTGTAGTGACTTTCTGTTATTAAGTTATACAATGAATACCTACTAAAGACTATTCTAGATTTATATATTTGCCTTTTAATGGTCAAACAAACCTGTTCTCTAGCAGATTGATCTAAGGATCGAATGCAGAATTCAGTTTAATGCTCCAGCCTCATTTCCTGTTATTACATTTGGTCCATTCCCTTCACCCAGTGCAGTTTTGATATCTTTATCTCATGCAATTGGTAATTTCCAAACCTACTCAGCTATTGCACCTTGAATCTACATCTTTTTGAAATTTATTTTTGCAGCCATGATTATTTATTGTTCTCGTTACATTCTACTCTATCTTTCATGCATATTGTATGATTGTCTCACTTTTGTTTTGTGTTTGGTAAGACATAATTTTGGAAATTGGATGACAAGCACCATCTTGGACCTTTGGGTTTGATTTCAAGAATCTACCACCGGAGTCATTTAAGTGAATTAACTAGAGAAAAGAATAGCATGGAAACAAAAGTTTTCAATTTGAGTAGGCATCTGAGAATGATAAATTCATAGAAATTCAGTTCAAGCAAATGCGATTTTGAAATGTTCTACTCGAATAGGATTAATAGCAATGTTATCGTTAATAGTTCAGGTGCTATTGTGAGTTAGGAATCACTAACTAGTTGATGAGGTTGATAGACGTAACAGTTTCTTTTATTAAGTTATTATTTAAATATGATCTTTTTGACAGTGGTACATTTTTATTAACTTATAAATTTATGCTCAGGAACTGTTTTTATGCCTCCAAAATGGTCCTTAGGCTATCACCAATGCCGTTGGAGCTATGACTCTGAGGAGAGAGTTCTTGAGGTTAGTGCTCAGTTTTATAAGTCGCTGAAATGCTGTTCTCCAGAGTCTTTTTATCCACCTCATATCTATAAGGATTCTTCATTCTTGAAAATGATAATACCTAATATGTAACCAATATATGTAGGTTGCAAGAAAGTTTCGGCAGAAGGGTATACCTTGTGACGTGATATGGATGGATATCGATTACATGGATGGCTTTCGTTGTTTCACTTTTGACAAGGCATGTTCTTCCCCCGATGATCTTTATGGATTTTAGTTGTGGTACTCCTAACATATGACAGATACAGGGAGGCCTGCCTATGTGAACATGTGGTGGGTTATAGGTTTGTGACCAAGAAGAATTTGTGTTTAGATGTCAGCAAGGATCAGGTTGACTTGTCATTTGATCACAAAAGATAGGGTTAAAGCAGGGATTGATTCCAAACATGTGGTTGATTAGGATTTGTTTGATGTAAATACAGGGATTTGACTTTGATCAGGTTTCATGCCTCATTAAAGTTGTTATCAATGTCTCTAAGTTTGAGTACTGTTTGTGTGTTTATTGAGATTTCTAATGCATACTCACTTAAAAGTCTTATAGTAACTGTTGAACAGGTTCAACAAATATCACTTGTAGGTTGGAACTGCAAAAAATTACAATTCTGCCCTCTGTAGTGCCAGCTAAACAATTTCATGCTTTCTTTAGTGGCAGCTGTTACCCTATAAATTATCATCTATGTTCTGAGATATGCCAAGTAGCAACAATTCCTTTCACTAGGGACACATAGAAGTAAAACTTCAAATAGTTGTTGTATTAAAAATGAATATTGATGATTTCCCTCAGGAGCGTTTCCCAGATCCAAAGTCTTTGGTGCAAGATCTCCACCATATGGGTTTCAAGGCAATATGGATGCTTGACCCAGGGATAAAACATGAAAAGGGTTACTGTGTTTATGATAGTGGGACTGAACATGATGCTTGGATACAGGAAGCAAATGGGATGTATTTTGTTGGTATTCTCCTCCGCAAATTCATATTTATAAGCTTAATTCCATTTCTTATTACTTGTGATAAGGTATTTTCCTCCTTTCTCAGGGGATGTGTGGCCAGGGCCTTGTGTTTTTCCTGATTTTACACAGTCAAAAATTCGTTCTTGGTGGGCGAATTTAGTTAGAGATTTCATTTGTAATGGTGTTGATGGTATATGGAATGATATGAATGAGCCAGCTATTTTTAAGGTGATTTGCAAAATCCTCTTTATGCTTGCCTGCTTTTTTTTTTTGTCCATTGGTGATTGTTTTCACTTTGCTCTTGACAGGCTGTAACAAAAACAATGCCTGAGAGCAACATTCACCGGGGTGATAATGAACTTGGTGGTCATCAAAGTCATGCACAGTATCACAATGTACTGTTCCTGAACTTTTGCAATCGCAAGTACTACTCAAATAAACTATTGACTGCATATGATTTTTTTAAGCCTTTTTTCTTTATATTGGTTACTATGTTAGGTATATGGGATGCTAATGGCAAGATCAACTTATGAAGGGATGGAACTAGCTGATAAAAGAAAGCGCCCCTTTGTTCTAACCAGAGCTGGATTTATTGGGAGTCAAAGGTATGCTGCAATGTGGACAGGAGATAACCTTTCCAATTGGGAGCACCTTCACATGTCCATCTCCATGGTACTTCAATTGGTAAGTCAATTTTGGAGATCGGGCTGTTTGTTTGGTGCAGAGATATGGGCTAATGAAACTGTTTCACTGCTTTCTCTGATATAACTTTTCTTTCTCTTACATGAACTATAAGGCTGCAAGGGTGTTTTATTTTTGTCTACGGTATTAAATTGACAGGTCATTTACAAAACTTTGTTATTTGCCTTTTTTTTCTTTCTCTCATGCGAAAGGTTTTAAGGCTGTCAGGGTGGTTGTATGTGTGTGGGAAGTCAATCCTGTGCGCTCTGGATTTATAGTTTGTCTATTTATAGGTCAGAAACTGTGGTAATTCTTACATGTGGAGGCTGTTTTCTTTTATAGTAGGTAATTTCTTTCAGGCATTGAAATTCAATATCTTATCTACTACTGGATCAGAAAACCCTTCAGACCATATTATTAAACACATGTACTCGACAATGCACGGCTTTGTTTTAAATGTTACATTTGTATTGTTTACAGGGCCTCAGTGGTCAGCCCCTAGCGGGACCTGATATTGGCGGGTTTGCTGGAAATGCAACACCCAAACTTTTTGGACGTTGGATGGGCTTTGGTGCTATGTTTCCATTCTGTCGTGGGCACTCAGAGACTGACACCATTGACCATGAACCATGGTCATTTGGTGAAGAGGTAACCTTTTTTTGGTTGTAGTGGGGGAACTAGAACACAAAAAAACTAAGGTCTAACTAGTTGGGGAAGAGAGAAGTTTGTCAATATAAAATAAACTCATTTCTGACCAGGAACCTCCAATGTGTGATTAGCAGTTGAAATATGTGTTGAAAACAAGAAGGATTGAAAATTATCATTTTACAATTAGTGAGGTTGGGCCCTAAGGGAGTCCATGGTGATTGTCACTGTGTTTGGGAGTTCATCATGCAGGTGTGATGGCTGAATTGAACAGCTAACATTTTCATTTTCATTCACCATATAAACACTAGAAATCAACAAAACTTCCTAGGCCTCCCCTTCAAATAACCCTTTTGTCCACTTGTTAGCTTTAGCATGTGTGGTTTAAAAAAATTGAATGGTGAGAGAAGAAGGTCGAAAAAAGAAATAGTGGGAGAGAGATGAAGGAAACAGGAGGAGAAGAGCTACATGAAATAGAAAGTACATGTAGAGAAGAGAGGAATTGGAGGCGAAGACAAAAGAAAAATATGAGGGTATTTTCATTTATTAATGCACCCGAAGTATACGAAAACTACGATTAAGCTCATCAAGTGCATAATTCTTTCGCTGAAATCTAAACCCTTTTATACGTGTCTGCAACTTTTGGATTTTGTTTAGTCCCCAGAATTTTATGAATTACTTCCTTAACTAGGATCTCCTGCATTATTCATATTATCAATTACAATTTGACCCCTCCCATATTATTCACATTATCAATTACAACTTGACCCTTGAAGAAGTTTGGGAATATGGAACTGGAAAGAGCCATACTTTCTTGCGATTGCATCAATTACTTATATATTTATTGCCTTTTTGCTCGTACGTCTGTCTCTGCTGTATATAAATTTTGAGTTTGCAGTGCTCATGAAATGCTAGAGGGTGAAGATCATGGGAGGCATACCTATTTGTTAAAGAGATCAATTAATTTAAGTGCATGTAGGCTTCATAAGCTTCATACTTATCATGTTCAATTTTTGAGTTTTCTCCATGTTTTAATTATGCTCTCATGTTCTGTGGAGAAAAGAAAAAAATCAAACCTTAAGTTTGAGCCAGCGTTTTAATTGTAGGGGAGGCAATGAAATGATCTCTATGTGGTATAAGACTACTTATTTAAGTTGGTTACTGCTTATTCCAATGGTTAACAATGCATAGTGGAACTAACTTCAGTTCTCTTAACTAGTGTGAAGATGTGTGTCGCCTTGCATTGAGAAGGCGTTATCGCCTCATACCACACATATACACTCTTTTTTATATGGCACATACTAGGGGTACTCCTGTGGCAACTCCTGCATTTTTTGCTGGTGGGTATCTCTACTTGAGTAACTTGGTCAGATCTATCTTACTAGGCAAATACTAATAATTTGATGAAGTTACTAGATGCATTGCTCTTTTAACTGGGGTTGCTGATGACTGTTTGCAGATCCTAAAGATCCCAATTTGAGGACGCTTGAGAGTTGCTTCCTTTTGGGCCCACTTTTAGTCTATGCAAGGTTCAATCTCCCCCTTCATATATGAGTGCTACATGCTGGTTGATTTTTTACATAATTTGTTGTCTGACCATTGCGCTGGCCATAGTTGCTGTCCGAGCATAACTGCCCTATTTGTTTTCCAATTGTGAAACCCTTTTCTTAGTAGGAACTTATTTTTTCATGAGGCAAATATATGCCTATGATTTTGCAATTATCACAGCTAAAACAATTCTTTACTTCAACTTCAAGGATAGCATGATAACATGATTTGAACATGGCATGACATGAACTCAAATTATTTTGAATGTTATTGCAAGATGTTCTCTTATAAGGGGTTCAGTTTGAGGATATTTTAGGGTTTATCTTTCACCCTGTTTTGCATATAGTCTGACAAATTATTATTTATGATTAGCACGATGCCAGATCTGGGGTCTGATAAATTGCAGCTCTTGTTGCCTAAAGGAATTTGGTTGAGCTTTGATTTTGACGATTCACATCCGGTATATGTTACAAGACATCTATGTGTGCTACTTCATGAGAGTATCTGTTTGGCGAATTGCTGATGTTTTTTGCTTTTACTTGTTCTTTGTCTGTGATATTTCAGGATTTACCAGCTTTATATTTGCAAGGTGGATCTATTATACCTGTGGGTCCTCCTCTTCAGCATATTGGTGAATCTAATCCATCAGATGATTTAACGCTTATCCTAGCTTTAGATGAGCATGGTACTTTGTAATTGCCATCTATGTTTATATTATAAATTTTGTTTTTTTGTTCTTTTTTCCTTGCATCCTCTTATTTGTGCGTTTTATTTTGATGTTGATGCTATGTTGGACTTTAGATGTTGGTGCTAGATTGGACTTTAAAAGTAAGAGTCTTGGTTTGGATACAAAATTATATTGAGTGTACCTCTGTCCGGCACATATGTCATGGATGTATGGAAGTCTGACCCTTGAAAAACTTAGGAAAAAATTGAATTTACCCTTGTCGGACACGTACTCATAGTGGCACTTACCCCCTAGTTCAGGTAATGTAGGTTGTAAGAAAATTTTTTGTGAGTGCTCCATTTCCCTAAAGTATCATGCTGAATAATTTCACAGCATGAAAGTCTTACTGGCATTTTTCAATTCTTTTGGGATAGCACATAAGCGTTTTTTAAGGCTAGATCTTTTCTTTCACAGGGAAAGCTGAAGGTGTTCTCTTTGAAGATGATGGTGATGGATATGGATTTACTAAAGGTGAATATCTTTTAACTCACTATGTTGCGGAGCTTAAATCTTCAGTGATCACTGTCAGAATATCTGAGACTAAAGGAGTGTGGAAGAGGCCAAACCGTCGTCTACATGTTCAACTCTTGATTGGTGAAGGTGCAATGGTATGTCTCCTTTTCCGAATGGATTGGCATTTGCAAACAAAATACTGTTGGAGCATGCTGCAAAATAGTTTAATCTGTCTATTTTCAAACAGCTTGATGCGTGGGGCATAGATGGAGAGGTTCTACAAATAGAAATGCCTTCTGAAACTGAGGTGTCTAAGCTGATATCTACTAGAAAAGTGCATAATAAAACGCACCTAGGTAAATTTCTCTTCAAGGCCTCTGTACTTAAGTTAATTCGAATTAATGTTTGTTAGTTGTTTAAATCTTTAGTTTGAGGTTCTTTTCTGACCCTAAAACCTTTAAAATAAAAATACCCTGAAACTTTTAATAAACTTGGCAGGGAATGATATCAAACAATTTCCTTATTCCTTGTGGTGTTTCTTATGTGTGAGTTCTTGTATGCAGAAAGCGTTAAGCTTATTCCAAATGTGGAAGATGTTTCTGGACACAAGGGAGGAGAACTTTCAAGGACTCCGATTGAGCTGGAAAATGGTGATTGGTCACTGCAAATAGTACCCTGGATTGGGGGTAGAATTATTTCCATGGTTCATCTTCCTTCAGGTATTGCATTGTATCCCAAGATATAAGCATACAATGGGTTAGACACATTAGTACCTGAATCTAATAACCTAGTCCTCAGTCTGGCTATGCGACTTTCAGGATCAACCATCCAGCAATGATAGATATGTCATCTGCAATTTGCAGATAACAACATGTTTTATTGTTTGTTTCATAAATCTAGGTGTACCTAAGAACTAATTCACAATGACCCTAAAACCCCTAAATTCCAAGCAATTAGGTAAGAGAGGTCCTAAGATATCAAGTAAAGATGCATGATATTCTGTCACATTTTCTAATACATTTAAGTCTGCATGGGCTTGCAAGTCTTGTCACTTATGCCCGTTGTCTTCTCTCTTTTGAATGCAGGAAGACAATGGCTTCATAGCAGGGTTGAAATTAATGGATATGAAGAGTATGGGGGTACTGAGTACCGGTCTGCTGGATGTACTGAGGAATACCATGTCATCCAGTGGGTTTCAGGACTTGTTCATGCACAATTAACTGATCCTGATGGACATACTAATGGAAATTGATTAATATGTTATTATTATTGAATTAATCATGCTGCCCTGTTGTATACGATATATGTTCTCAACTTGCTGTCTGTGCCTTCTAACTATGATATGTCATATACGCCATACTGGTATTTTCATTTTTATCACAGTCTATCTTCAGACCCACATGTATGTTTTCCCCAATAATTACCATGATTGACTCTAGTGATTTATAGGCTTATCAAGTTCTGTATAGCGAGCAATATTAGATAAAGACAAGGGCAATTAGCGGAACTTATGACACTTTGTTTTTTACATTCTTATGTTGTGCTTCTATATATTGATAAAAAATCCATGTTCTGTAGGAGAGATGTTGAGCATGCAGGAGAGGAGGGATCAGTTCTGTTAGAAGGTGATATTGGTGGTGGCTTAATCCTTCAGCGGCAGATAACCATACCCAAAGATAATCCAAAGGTTTTCCGGGTTGAATCTAGTATTTTGGCTCGCAAAGTTGGTTCTGGTTCTGGTGGATTTTCAAGGTTTGCTCATTTTTCACATTCATATTCTTTTTGTTCCTTTCCTTTTGTTTTTTGTTTTTAATTTCTTAATTTGATTTAAGCTTCCTGGTAATATTATTGAAACCATATGATAAGGAGGAATTGGTTTAATGGAATGGAATAGGACTTGTGTTTTGATACATGCTAATAGAATTAGAGCAGGTAAGAGAAGAGGAGCATTATACTTTAGTTCAACTATGATTTGTAATTAGTGTTGGAGGCTGGTTTGTCCCAGCTGTGAGTGTTGGCTTTACATGTTGGGAATAAGGCTGATGCAAAGTGGGCTTACTTTAGTTTGATTAAGTTTGGGTTTTTTATGACTTCATACTATGGTAGGACTTAATAAGACCAAATAAAAATAGGTAAGCCATCAGACTATATATAATACCTATTTACATCTTTACTTATTCTTGCAATCTTTAGCTGGTCTAAATCAATGTGAGAAGTTTCCCGTTCAAGAGTGAGTTGAAGCATTTTTCCTGTAATCCTCATCATTGTTTGTGTTGTAGGCTGGTTTGCTTGAGAGTTCATCCAACTTTCTCTCTCTTGCACCCAACAGAAAGTTTTGTAGCATTTACCTCCACTGATGGCTCTAAGCAGGAAGTTTGGCCAGAATCTGGAGAACAACTTTATGAAGGGAATCTTCTGCCTAATGGTAACCCTACATGCATCCTAAATTCAGCAATTTCCATGTTTAAGATGTTTAAAAGCACAGATTCTTAATAATAATCATAATAAGCCCTTGTGTCAAGGGGAAAAAGATTGTGAGAACTTAAAAGATGAATTTCATTGAATAGCTGGTGTTCCTTTGCTTCCCGGTAAATCTCATTGACTGCAGGCAATTTTTAATGAGAATTGCCATGATCTGGGGCTCATTGATCTTCCATCTTTTTTATTTTATTTTGTTTTTGTTAAGAGAAAACTTCATTGGAAACTTAAATTCCTTTTGCCTTTCAGGTGAATGGATGCTCGTTGATAAATGTCTTGGTTTGGGGCTCATCAATCGATTTAATGTTAGTGATGTCTATAAGTGCCTCATCCACTGGGGAACAGGGACAGTAAACTTGGAGCTGTGGTCTGAAGAGCGTCCTGTTTCTAAACAATCACCTCTTAGGGTATTTCACGAGTATGAGGTGATGGAAATCCCATAATTGGTCATACTAGTTATGCATTGATAGTTGAGTTTGCAAGGGAGTTTGTATGTGTATTGATAGTATAAGATGTAATTTTGGATGGATTAATTGGAAGTTTTGGTTTTAATAATAAAATTCCGTTTATATATTTATATTTATATTTATATAAATAGTGATGGTTAATTATCAGTTTTTTTCGGAGAACATAAAAGATGTTTTTGGTTGGTTGACATCATTTTGATCACCTTGAGATGATAAGGTAATTTAACAAAATGATTTGGATGAATATATCCCATTAGTTGTAACTTTCCATGCAATTCCATCAAAAGTCTTCTACTCAATGAGTGCTGCCTTAGAAGAGTCTATACATCCGTCCGCGGCTGGAAATCCCACCCAAACCAAGAACATCTAAGATAATATATTTAATTAATATGAATTAATTAAGACTTGATAATATATTAATATATTACAATAATGTTCAGTATTAATGCATGAATAATAATTGGATATGTTAAAGTAAATAATAATATATATAGATATATGACGTGAAGTTACACTAATATATCCAAAGAAAACAATTATTGTTAAAATGCAAATTATTCAAATTATAATGAAAACTATTATTGATCATATCAACGTAGTTTATAATTTATCAAAATAATCATAATTAATTATAACAATATTATAATTATCATATTAATTATAGTTACATTAATTCAGAATACTATTATATAATTATAAATTAATTGCTCAAAGCTTATGATCATAATCGGCTAATTATAATAATATTTTTAAATTATTAATATATATTGTAAATTCAATATCAATCCTTACGTTAATATATTATATAATATTGTATTAATTGTCAATAGGGTTTCGTTAAATTTAATGATAAATATTTGGCTTATATTATCATATGATAATAATATTGATATACTATTAAATAATATAACAATTACATATTGATATTAATTGTTAATATAATCATATGATAAAATACTAGAGATGCTAATTAATTATTTAATCTTATTCAATTAAGGGTGGGTTAATTCATCATTTAATCTTATTAAAATACTATGGACTAAATTTAAATGTTCTCAAATAATATACTCTATTAAGGAATTAATTCGATGTCCTGAAAATATATTCAATGGTCCACAAAGCACATTGAAATGTGAGTGTTGTTTGGAGTGCAATGGCCCACAGCATACAAAAATGTGAAAGTTTTGTTTGGAGAGCTCCTTCAACGGGATGATGGAAATTCAATTTAGACGGAGCATATTGTTCTGGTCAAGCTGGAATTGTAAGTGTGCTTCAAGACAATCATGGTGTTATAAAATGCCAAATTCTGTAAAGTCATGGGATTCTTTAAAAATATTTCAAAAGATTTTAAAAATTTTTAAAAAATGCTTTGAAAAACTTTAAAAGTCTTTAAAAATTCCTTAAAATTTTTTTGAAATTTATTAAAAAACTCTTAAAAATACCTAATATGACTTTAAATATCCTTAAAAAGAGCAAAAAAAAAAAAACTTACAAAATGCTAAAAATTCATAATTGTTATGAATTAAGATTTAATTGAATTAAGATTTAATCCATCAAAACCCTAAGTGTTATCTTCATATTGTAAATTCTATTAAGATGAGGGGTTATTTGCTTATAAATAAGCCTTTTCAGTTCATTTGTAAATACACACTTTAATAAGATCTTTTTTCTCCCCCTCAAAACTTTATTTCTTCTCTTTAATTATTCTTTCTAATTATCTTTATTTGCTCTTTTAGATTTACTTCATAACACGTTATCAGCACGATTCTCTGATCTTAAGTTCTAGAATTATAATGTTTTCATTATCTTCAAGCTTTAAAAAGATTTCAATGATTGCGTTTTGATTTCTAATTTTAAAAAATCAGATAAGTGATTTGATATCTCTTTAGTATTTTCATTTTCTTAAAATCAACCTTAATATGAATTTTACTATCATGTAGTATATATTTTGTCGTTCGATTGGAAAGTGAATTTGCTATTATATAGCTATTAATGAAAAGTCATAAATGTCTATTCCCTGAAGTGAATCTGACAAACGAGTTACTAATAAAAATTATGAATGTTCATTCCCTAAAGTGAATGTAACATCATTTAATAATTATGATCATGGTCATGAATTTATCTATTCCCTGAAGTGAATGCCACATCATCTAATAATTATGATCATGAATAAATAATTTTTTTTACCACCAGAAGTGGTTAGATAATTTTATTATCAGAATCTAAGGATAGTTCTATCACCAGAAGTGGATGGATAATTTACCACTAGAAGTAGATGAATGTCGTAACCTATTAAAAAAAATGGATAATCCGCCAGAAGTGGATAACCCATCATATGTGGATCACCCACCAAAAGTAGATGTATACTTGTAACCTACCACAAGTAGATGAATAAAGTAAAAGGATATCTTAACCCACTAATCTACCAAAAGTGGATATCCATCAAGAAGTGGATAAAAACTTGTAACTCACAAGAAGTGAATAAATAATTAAAAGAATAAAAAGAATATAGGAAACGTGTTGTCATTGATGTGGCATGAAAGACCATTGGTTACGTACCTGTTGTATGTCATAAATTTTATCAAGCATCATTGAAAATTAAAACATCTTGTTATGATTTTAATCATGACCAAGTTGATATAGCACATCAATATATTTGTCCACTCTAAAAGATGAATTAATTACATGCTTGGTAATAAAAATATCTATTATTGATTTTCTTATCTTGAAGAAGGAATTAATCATTCGATTAGTAATAGAAATATCCGAGAATGAACTTAATTGTAATTGGTATATTTTAGTATAACTATATTATGAAGATATTTTAATATGTTTTCATTATATTTAAATGATATGTTCTTATTATGTATTTTAATTCTATATTTAATATTCTTTTATGATAACTTGCAAGTTTCTTATTGTATATATCTTATTTTATTGAAAAAAAATGAGATATTCATATTGTTGGATTCAAGATCTATGATGTAAATATATGTCTAGCAGACATTGCTACAACACACTATATTTGAAGACAAGAAATATTTTTTTTACTTGACAACGAAAGAAAAATCAATGTCAATTCAATATCTGGTAATATAAGATTAATTGAGGGCTCCAGAAGAGCTAATATTTTACTACCTTGAGGAATAAAGTAATAGAGGATGTATTATTTTCTATTAAGTCTCAAAGAAGTTTATTAAGTTTTAAAAATATTTGTTTGAATAGATATCATATTGAGACAATGAATGGAAGAGATACTTAATACTTCTATATTACATCTATAATCTCAAGTAGAAAGTGTGTGTCGAAAAGAATTACTCGCTCAATTCTCAGAATTAAATTATACAAATATTAGAACAATTAAAACTCATAGTAAACCAGAAGTTTACTAATGATTTTAATGTTTGGCATGACCGGTTAGACCATCTCGGATCAATAATGATGCAAGAAAATGATTGAAATTTATATGATCATTCATTGAAAAACCAGATGATTTTTCAATCTAATGAATTTTATGTGCTACTTGCTCTAAAGGTAAATAAATTATAAGGCTATCATCAGCTAAAGTTGAGGTTGAATTTCCTACGTTTTTTAATAATATTCAAGGTTATATGTGTATTCATACATCCACCATGTGAACCATTTAGATATTATGGTTTTAATCGATGCATCGACTAGATGGTCACATGTGTGCTTATTTTCAGCTTGCAATTTGACATTTACAACCATTCATTTGCAAGCACATTTTTCTAGTTAAGATTATTTGTCTTGACAATGCTGGTGGATTTACATCTCAAGCCTTTAATATTGTATATTAGTTGGAATAAAGCCTGTTGCTTATGTTTATACGCAAAATGGTCTAACAAAATTATTTATTAAACACTTTCAACTGATTGCAAGGCCATTACTTATGAAATTCAAACTCCCAATGACTGCTTGAGGCATGCCATTTTGGATGCAGCAGCATTTGTATACATAAAGCCAAACGAGTTATTATAAATCTCCCTATACAAATGGTTTATGGTCAGGAACCAAATATTTCCCATCTAAGAATTTTTTTTTGATATGCGGTATATGTTTCAATTGCTCCACCACAACGCACAAAGATGGGTCTTCAAGGAAGTTAGGAATATATGCTAGATACAAATCTCCATTTGTAATTATATACTTAGATTTATGAACAGGAGATTTATTCATGACAAAATTTGTCAATTGTCATATTGATGAAATAATTTTTCCAATATTAGGGCGAGAAAAGTAAGCAGCTGCAAAAGAAAATTCCTTAGAATGAATTATCATTATCTAGTTTTGATCATTGCACAAATCAATATGAACTTGAAGATCAAAAGATAATTCTTTTGCAAAACATAGTAAATCAGTTGCCAGACGTATTTACTGACCTAAAAAAATAACTAAATCTTATATACCAACTACAAATGCTCCTATTAACATTAATGTCCTTGTAGGGTAAGGCACGCCAGAAGCGTTGAGACCAATCAGTTCCAAAGATAAAATCCTCGAAAAAGAAAAAGAGCAGATATTTAAGATGGTTAGAAAGAGGAAGTAGAAACTCTAGAAGAGACCCCTGACATAATTAATAAACATTCTAGAAGAAATTCAAGTACTTGAAATCAATAAAAATAAAAAGATCTCAATAAATTATGTTATGATGGGAAAAGATGGAACCAGTAAATAAATGTCGACGATATTTTGTATATAATATAGAGCTCAATATTATGAAAGAAAATGAGGATTTTGAACCTACATCTATTGAAGAATGTAGACATATAAATGATTGGCCAATGTGGAAAGACGCAATCAAAGTGAAATTAAATTCAATTGCAAAATGTGAAGTTTTTGGACCTGTAGTCTATACATCAAATGATGCAAAACTAATGAGATATAAATGGGTATTTGTGCGAATATGAAATTAGAAAAATGAGATTATAAGATATAAAGCACGGCTTATCGCACAATGTTTTACCCAAAAATTTAGTATTAAATATGAAAAGATATATTCTTTGTGGTGGATATAATTACAATTCTATTTTAACTAGTCTGACAATATATGAGAAGATTGAAATGTGTCTAACGAGTGTAGCTACAGCCTATTTATATGACTCACTTGATAACGATATCTATATGAAAATCCTTGAAAGATTTAAATTGCCTTAAACACAAAACTTTGAATTCTCCAGAAATTTATTCGATCAAATTAAATAAATTTTTATATGGATTGAAGCAATTCAGACACATGTGGTATAATCAACTTAGTACATATTTGTTGAAAGAAGGCTATAGAAATAATCCTTTATGCCCATGTATGTTATAAAAAGGGTTTAGATATGAATGTATTATAATTGCTATTCATGTTGATGACTTGAACATTACTGAAACTTTTGAAGACTTATTAAAAGCCGTGAATTATTTAAAGAGAGAATTTGAGATAAAAGACCTTGTAATAACAAAGTTTTATTTGGGTCTTTAGATTGAACACTTAGCAAATAGAATTTTTGTCCATTACTCAAATTATATCACAAAACTGCTAAAACAATTTTATATGAAGAAAGCATATCCATTGAGGTCATCAATGGTTGTGAGGTTATGAGATATGAAAAAAGATCTTTTTTTAACCTCATGAGGATAATGAAGAACTTCTTGATCTTAAAGTACCATATTTTAGTGCAATTGGAGCATTAATGTATCTTGTTAGCAATACACGAATTGATATATCAATTGTGGTGAATTTATCAGCAAGATATAGTTCTTCTACAACTCGAAGATATTAGAATGGAATTAAAAATATACTTTGATATCTCCGAGGAACAATGGATATAGGCTTATATTATTCAAATGCATCAAAATAAAATTTAATTGGTTATGTAGATGTAGGATATTTATCTGATCCACACAAAGCTTGATCCCAAACAAGCTACTTGTTCATTTGTAGAGGTATGACTATTTCATAGTATTTTGTAAAGCAAACTATAGTTGCTTCTTTTTTTAACCATCCAAAAATTTTAGCAACTTATGAGCAGATCGTAAATGTGTCTAGTTAAGATTTGGAACTCAATATATTCGAGAAATATATGGTTTGTCAACCAAGAAAGAAATTCCAACAACATCATATGAGGATCAACCAAGTAGTTGATTGACAAGCCAACTTGCATAGCGCAGTTAAAGGAAAGGGACATTAAAGGTGAAAAAACAAATAACATAGTCCACCAAAATTTTTCTTTATTCATGATCTTCAGGAAAAAGGGTGGAATAAGTGTTCAACAAATTTAGCCAAGTGACAATCTAACAGATTTGTTCACTAAAGCCCTTCTTACTGCAATATTTGAAAAGTTGGAATGTATCATTTTAAAGATCTCTATCATGCAGTTATCAAAGGGAGTAAAATACGCACTGTACTCTTTTCTTTCATCAAGGTTTTTTCCACTGAGTTTTTCTTGATAAGGTTTTTAATTAGGCAATATTTCATAAGCGTATTCTTAAAAAGAATTATGTACTCTTTTTCCTTCACTTAGATTTTTTTCCCATGAGGTTTTTTTCTTGTAAGGTTTTAACGAGGCATATTCTTAATACAATGGATATTCAAGGGGGAGCTTTATGAATATTTTGTGAATATATATTTATTCTATTTATATCTAGATTAGATGTAAATTAGATTGAATTAAGATTTAATCCATCCAATCCCTAAGTGTTATCTTCATCTTGTAAATTCTATCAAGATAATGAGGTTTTTGCCTATAAATAAGTTCTCTCAGTTCATTTGTAAATGCACACTTCAATAAGATCTCTTTTCTCCCATTCAATACTTTCTTTCTTCTCTTTAATTATTCTTTCCAATTATCTTTATTTGCTTTTTTAGATTTATTTCATAACAATAATAAATAATTCAAGAAATTTTAAATCTTTTTAAAAACATAAAAAATCTTTCAAATTTTACGAAAAATCTCTTAAAAACCTTAAATATGCTTAAAAAGATCTTTAAAATGCTTAAAAATCCAAGAAAAAAAATCTTAAAAATGATTCAAAAGACTTAAAAAATCTTTAAAAAATATTTTAAAAAACCTTCAAATTTCGTAAATTTCTTGAAAATTACTTAAAAATCTTTTGAAATCAATTGGAAAAAACCTTAAAAATGCTGTAAAAGACTTTAAAAATCTTTAAAAAGGGCTTTAAAAACTTTAAAATTTCATAAAAAACTCCTTAAAAATCATTTGAAATTCATTAAAAAAACCTTAAAAATGCTTAAAATTACTTTAAGCATCCTTAAATAGAGCAAAAAAAAAAAATTGAAAAAACCTTAAAAATTGCTCAAAATTTGTAATAAATAATTAAAGAATTTTAAAATCTTTTAAAAACATAAAAAATCTTTCAAATTTCATGAAAAATCTCTTAAAAACCTTAAATATATTTAAAAGGATATTAAAAATGCTTAAAAATCTATGAAAAAAACCTTTAAAATGCTTCAAAAGACTTCAAAAATATTTAAAAAATGCTTTAAAAAACTTTAAAAATCTTTAAAATTTCTTGAAAGCTCCTTAAAAATCTTTTGAAATCCATTGAAAATAATCTTTAAAATGCTTCAAAAGACTTCAAAAATTTGTTAGAAATACTTTAAAAAAATTTTAAATTCCTTAAAAACTCCTTAAAAATCCTTTAAACTCTAAGAAAAGAAACCTTAAAAAAACTTTAAAAGTCTTAAAATGTTTTTGAAAAATACTTTAAAAAACCTTAAAATTCTTGAAAATTCTT
The DNA here is from genome assembly GCA_036013995.1 of Theobroma grandiflorum. Classification (NCBI taxonomy): domain Eukaryota; kingdom Viridiplantae; phylum Streptophyta; class Magnoliopsida; order Malvales; family Malvaceae; genus Theobroma; species Theobroma grandiflorum. The sequence goes on along the minus strand of CP142131.1, from coordinate 50,286 downwards.
GAAAATTCCTTAAAAACTCCTTAAAAATCCTTTGAAATCCATTAAAAAAAATCTTTAAAATGCTTAAAATGACCTTAAACATATTTAAAAAAAGCAAAATAAAAAACTTAAAAAACCTTAAAAAATGCTTAAAATTCGTAATAAATAATTAAAAAAATTAAAAATACTTTAAAAACATAAAAAATCTTTTGAATTTCATGAAAAATCTCTTAAAAACCTTAAATATGCTTTAAAGGATCTTAAAAATACTTAAGAATCTATGAAAACAATGTTGGTCTCAAATAAATGTGCTAGAGTGGGGGTGAATAACACTTTTTTGCTCTTAATTGGGAAAAGGAATAACTTAGAAGATAATGAAAATAAAAACAGAGTAGACAATGCGTAGCAATTTAGAGTGGTTCGGTCTAAGTCCTACATTCATTACCTTGATAGTTCAACTAAAGATTTTCCAACTTAATTCACTAAGAACGGTGAAATTCATAAATTTTCACCAAGCTTTACAATGGTTTTTACTAGGCTTAGTCAAAACCTTTATAATGGTTTTTTACGAGATTAACTAAAATCCAACACCTAATTTTTCAAAGCTAAGTTAGAACTTATACTCACAATCAAGTTATCCGAGCTTGAATAAACCCCTTAGAGTGATTTCCTTACTTTAAATGTACAAGAAGTAACGAAACAAGGGTGTACCTATGATCAGCAAATTAATCTAAGTGGTACAAGTGAAGTGCTTTTCTCTAATACAAAGATAGGAGTGAAGTGCAGCAAGTTTACAAAGGATTTTTGCTATTTTTGAGTTCTCTTGAACTTGGAAGCCTTAAAAATTTCTCAAAAACTATCTCTCTAACCATTGGAAGTCCCTTTTACACTTGAAAAATCAGCTCTGATGAGTGTTGGGCAGTTTCTGACCGTTGAGAACAGTTTAGTACCAAATCTGGGCGTTAATCTGTTTTCTAGTGCCTAGTTCAAATTTTCAGACAGATTGTTCTTAGTTGACTAACGTATGACTTAGTCGACTAAGTTATCTCTGTCTCTCGGTCGCAACTACTGGCAGTGAGCACTTAGTACACTAATTTATTTCTTGGTTGACTAAATTGGTTCTGTCTTGAAGATCAGATTTCTAGCAGTAAGCTTTTAGCCGACTAACCCATTTTTTGATTGATTAAATTGTTTTTGTTTCTCAAATAATCTTGAACTCGCCAACTTACAATTTTCAATTTTAGCTGACTAATATCTTTTATTATTCGACTAAAAGACTTCCTCTATGTTGATCAAATGTGGCTTCTTGTTTATAAGGCTTTTGAAAATGTTTCTTTGAATGATTTGATTATTATTTGCATACAAATCTTGTCTTGCACACTCAAGTAAGAATATTAAATACAAATGAGCGGGAATGTTTTATTATCATTAAAAACTACTGGAGTCAATCAACAAACCTTAAAAATGCTTTAAAAGATTTCAAAAAACTTTAAAAAATACCTTAAAAAATCTCAAAAATCTTTAAAATTCCTTGAAAACTTCTCAAAAATCTTTTAAATTCCATGAAACAAACTTTAAAAATGCTTTAAAAGACTTAAAAAATCTTTAAAAAATACTTTAAAAAACCTTAAAATTCCTTAAAAACCCCTTAAAAATCTTTTGAAATCCATTAAAAAAACCTTAAAAATGTTTAAAATAACCATAAATCCTTAAAAAGAGCAAAAAGAAAACTTGAAAAAACCATAAAAAAAAGCTTAAAATTTGTAATAAATAATTAAAGAAATTTTAAATCCTTTAAAAATATTAAAAAAACTTTCAAATTCCATGAAAAATAACTTAAAAACCTTAAATATACTTGAAAAGAACTTAAAAATATTTTAAAATCCATGAAAACAACTCTAAAAAATACTTCAAAAGACTTCGAATATCTTGAAAAAATACATTAAAAAACCTTCAAAATTCTTAAAATTCCTTGAATACTCCTTGAAAATGCATTAAAAAACCTTCAAAAACCTTAAAATTCCTTGAATTCCTTAAAAACTCCTAAAAAATCGTTGCAAATCTCTTAAAAAAACTTTCAAAATGCTTAAAATGACATTAAGCATCCTAAAAAAAAGCCAAAAAAAAAAACTCTAAAATACCTTAAAAATGCTTAAAATTCATAATAAATAATTAAAAAAATTTAAAATCCTTTAAAAACTTCAAAAATCTTTCAAATTTGATGAAAAATATCTTAATAGCCTCAAATATGCTCAAAAAGATTTTAAAAATGCTCAAAAATCTATAAAAAAGCCTTAAAAATACTTCAAAAGACTTCAAAAATCATTAAAAAAAGCTTCCAAAAACCTTAAAATTCCTTAAAAACTCCTTAAAAATTCGTAAAAATCCATTAAAAAAATCTTAAAAATACTTAAAATGACCTTAAAGATCCTAAAAAGAGTAAAGAAAAAAAACATGAGAAAACTTTAAAAAATACTTAAAATTCGTAATAAAAAATTAAAGAATTTTAAAATTCTTTAAAAACATAAAAAATCTTTCAAATTTTAAGAAAAATATCTGAAAAACATTAAATATGCTTAAAAGGATCTTAAAAATCCGTTAAAAAAACCTTAAAAATACTTTAAAAGACTTCAAAAATCTTTAAAAAATACCTTAAAGAACCTTAAAAATCTTTAAAATTCCTTGACAACTCCTTAAAAATCTTTTGAAATCCATGAAAAAAATCTTAAAAATTCTTCAAATGATTTAAAAAATCTTTAAAAAATGCTTTTAAAAGCCTTAAAACTCCTTAAAAGCTCCTTAAAAATCCTTTGAAATTCATTAAAATGACCTTAAACATCATGAAAAAGAACTAAAAAAAATTGAAAAAACCTTAAAAAATAGTTAACATTCGTAATAAATAATTAAAGAAAATTAAAATCCTTTAAAAACATAAAAAATATTTCAAATTTCATGAAAAATCTCTTAAAAATCTTAACTATGCTTAAAATGATCTTTAAAATGCTTAAAAATCTATAAAAAAACCCTTTAAAATGTTTTAAAAGACTTCAAAAATTTTTTAAAAATGCTTTAAAAACTTTAAAATTCCTTAAAATTTTTAAAAAATTCCTTAAAAATCTTTTGAAATCCATTAAAAAAAACTTCAAAAACGCTTAAAATAACCTTAAATATCCTTAAAAAGAATAAAAAAAACTTTAAAAATATTTAAAATGAGTAAAATCTGAAATAAATAATTAAAGAAATTTAAAATCCTTTAAAAATATTAAAAAGCTTTCAAACTTCATGGAAAATCTCTTAATAACATTAAATATGCTTAAAGGAATTTTAAAAATACTTAAAAATTTAAGAAAAAAGCCTTAAAAATGGTAAACGACTTCAAAAATTTTTAAAAAATACTTTAGAAAACCTTAAAATTCTTAATAACTCTTTAAAAATATTTTGAAATCAATTAAAAAAAATTAAAAATGCTAAAAACGACCTTAAAAATATTTAAAAAGAGTAAAAAAAAACTTGGAAATACTTTAAAAATGCTAAAAATTCGTAATAAATAATTAAAGAAATTTAAAATCTTGTAAAAACATAAAAAATCTTTCAAATTTCATAAAAAATCTCTTAAAAACCTTAAATATGTTTAAAAAGATCATAAAAATGCGTAAAAATCTATGAAAAAAACATTAAAAGTGCTTTAAAAGACTTTAAAAATCTTTAAAAAATATTTTAAAAAACTTTTAAAATCCTTCGAATTTTTTGAAAACTCCTTAAAATTTTTTTGAAATCTATGAAAAAAAACTTTAAAAATACTTCTAGAGACTTCAAAAATCATTAAAAAAATGTTTTAAGAACCCTTAAAATTCCCTAAAATTTCTCAAAAATTCTTTAAAAATCCTTTGAAGTCCATTAAAAAAACCTTAAAAATGTTTAAAATAACCTTAAATATCTTCAAATAAAGCTAAACAAAGTTGAAAAAATCATAAAAAATGCTTAAAATTTGTAATAAATAATAAAAAAATTTAAAATCCTTTAAAGCCATAAAAAAAACTTTCAAATTTCATGAAAAATCTCGTCAAAACTTTAAATATATTGAAAAAGATCTTAAAAATGCTTAAAAATCAGTAAAAAAAAAAACCTTAAAAATGCTTCAAAAGAGTTCAAAAAATCTTTAAAAAATGTTTTAAAAAACCTGCAAAATGTTTAAAATTCTTTGAAAATTCTTTAAAAATCTTTTAAATTTCATGGAACAAACCTTAAAAATACCTCAAAAGGCTTGAAAAATCTTTAAAAAATGCTTTAACAGACTTAAAAATTTCTTAAAATCCTTTAAAATCCATTAAAAAAACTTTAAAAATGCTTAAAATAACATAAACATCCTGAAAAGGAGCAAAAAAAAAAACTGGAAAATACCTTTAAAATGCTTAAAATTCATAATAAATAATGAAAAAAATTTAAATCTTTTCAAAACATAAAAAATCTTTCAAATTTCATGAAAAATCTCTTAAAAACCTTAAATATGCTTAAAATGATCTTTAAAATGTTTAAAAATCCATGAAAAAAACTTCAAAAAATCCTTTAAAAGACTTCAAAATATTTTAAAAATGCTTTCAAAATCCTTAAAATTCCTTGAAAACTCTTTAAAAATCCTTTGAAATCTATTAAAAAAAACCTTAAAAATGGTTCAAAAGAGTTAAAAAAATTTTTAAAAATGCTTTAAAAAACCTTGAAATTCCTTAAAACTCCTTAAAAATTCATTGGAAAAACTTTAGAAATGCTTAAAATGACCTTAAACATCCTTTAAAAGAACCAAAAAAAAAAACTTGAAAAAACCTTAAAAAATGCTGAAAATTTCTAAGAAATAATTAAAGAATTTTAAAATCCTTTAAAAATATAAAAAAAACTTTCAAATTACATTAAATATCTTTTAAAAACCTTAAATATGCTTAAAAGAATCTTAAAAATGCTTAAAAATATATGAAAAAAACCTTAAAAATGCTTCAAAAGACTTCAAAAATATTTAAAAAATGCTTTAAAAAATCTTGAAAATCCTTAAAATTCCTTGAAAACTCTTTAAAAATCTTTTGAAATTCATGAAAAAAACCTTAAAAATGCTTTAAAAGGCTTAAAAAAACTTTAAACATGCTTTAAAAAATCTTAAATTTCCTTAAAAACTCCTTAAAAATATTTTGAAATCTATTAAAAAAACCTTAAAAATGCTTAAAATGACTTTAAACATCCGTACAAAGAGCCAAAACAAACTAAAAAATACCTTTAAAGTGCTTAAAATTCATAATAAATAATCGAAGAAATTTAAAATCCTTGAAAAACATAAATTTTTTTCCAATTTTCATGAAAAATCTCATAAAAATCTTAAATATACTTAATAGGATCCTAAAAATGCTTAAAAATACAAAAAAAAAAACCTTAAAAGTGCTTCAAAAGACTTCAAAAATATTTAAAAAATACTTTAAAAAACTTTCAAAGTCCTTGAAATTCTTTAAAAACTCTTTAAAAATATTTTGAAATCTATGAAAAAAATTGTAAAAATGCTTTTAGAGTTTCAAAAATCATTAAAAAAATACTTTCAGAAACCTTAAAATTCCTCAAAAATTCTTTAAAAATCCTTTGAAATCCATTAAAAAAAACCATAAAAACCCTTAAAATGACCTTAAATATCCTTAAATAGAACTCAAAAAAAGTGGAAAAAAACATAAAAAATGCTTAAAATGCGTAACAAATAATTAAAAAAATTTCAAATCCTTTAAAACCATAAAAACTCTAAAAAAACCTTAAATATGCTTAAAAGGATCTTAAACTTACATAAAAGTCCATAAAAAATCTTAAAAATACTTCAAAATACTGTACAAATCTTTAAAAAATATTGAAAAAATAGCAAAATCCTTTAAATGCCTTGAAAAGTCCTTAAAAATCCTTTAAAATCCATGAAAAAAAACCTTAAAAATGCTTCAAAAGCTTTAAAAAATCTTTAAAAAATGTTTTAAAAAACATTAAAATTTCTTAAAAACTCTTTAAAAATTCTTTGAAATCCATTAAAAAAACTTTGAAACTGTTTAAAATGACCTTAAGCATCTTTAAAAGGAACTAAAAAAACTTGAAAAAACCATAAAAAATTCTTGAAACTCATAATAAATAATTAAAGAATTTAAAATCCTTTAAAACAATAAAAAATCTTTCAAATTTTATGAAAAATCTCTTCAAAGGATTCAATGTACTTAAAAGGATATGAAAGATGCTTAAAAATACATGAAAAAAAATAAAAAAATGTTTCAAAAGACTTCAAACATATTTAAACGATGCTTTGAAAATCCTTTAAAATCTTTAAAATTCCTTGAAAACTTCTTAAAAATCTTTTGAAATTCATGAAAAAAAACATTGAAATTCCTTCAAAATTTCTTAAAAATCCTTTGAAATATATTAAAAAAACCTTAAAAATGCTTAAAATAACCTTAAACATCTTTTAAAAGAGCAAAAAAAAAAAACTTAAAAAAATCTTAAAAAATTTTTAAAATCCGTAATAAATAATTAAAGATTTTAAAATCTTTTAAAAACATAAAAAATCTTTCCAATTTCGTGAGAAATATCTTGAAAATTTTAAACGTACTTAACAGAATCTTAAAAATGCTTAAAAATCCATGAAAAAAACCTTAAAAGTGTTTCAACTGACTTAAAAAATCTTTAAAAAATGTTTTAAAAAACTTTCACAATCTTTTAAATTCTTTCAACTCCTTAAAAACCCTAAAAATGTTTAAAAAGACCTGAAACATCCTTAGAAAGAGCCAAAAAAACTTGAAAAAATTTTAAAAAAATGCTTAAATTTTATAATAAATAATTAAAAAAATTAAAATACTTTAAAAGCATTAAAGATCTTTCAAATTTCATGAGAAATCTCTTAAAAACCTTAAATATGCTAAAAGAATCTGAAAAATGCTTAAAAATCCATTAAAAAAACCTTAAATATGCTTCAAAAGACTTAAAGAATCTTCAAAAAATATTTGAAAAAACTTTAAAAATCCTGAAAATTCTTTTAAAACTCCTTAAAAATCCTTTAAAGTCCATGAAAAGAAACCTTAAAAATGCTTCAAAAAACTTCAAAAATATTTAAAAAATACTTTAAAAAATCTTAAAATTCCTTAAAAACTCCTCAAAAATCCTTTGAAATCCATTAATAAAACCTTAAAAATGCTTAAAATGACCTTAAACATCCATTAAAAGAGTAAAAAAAACTTGAAAAAACCTTACAAAATGCTTAAAATTTGTAATAAATAGTTAAAGAATTTTAAAATCCTTTAAGAACATAAAAAATGTTTCAAATTTGATGAAAAATCTCTTAAAAGCCTTAAAGATGCAAAACAGAATCTTAAAAATGTTTAAAAATCTATTAAAAAAAACTTAAATATGCTTGAAACGACTTAAAACATCTTCAAAAACTATTTAAAAAAACTTTAAAAATCCTTAAAATTTCTTGAAAACTTTTTAAAAATCCTTTGAATTCTATGAAAAAATACCTTAAAAATGCTTCAAGAGACTTAAAAAATCTTTAAAAAATGCATTAAAAAACTTCAAAATTCCTCAAAATTCTCTAAGAACTCCTTTAAAATGCTTTGAAATTCATTAAAAAAACCTTAAAATGCTTAAAATGACCTTAAATATCCTTAAAAAAAGTAAAAAAATTGGAAAGATCTTAAATAATGTTTAAAAATCATAATAAATAATTAAAAGAATTTAAAAATGCTTTAAAAACATAGAAAATCTTTCAAATTTCATGAAAAACATCTTGAAAGCCTTAAATATGCTTAAAAGGTTCTTAAAAATGCTTAAAAATCTATGGAAAAAAACCTAAAAAATGTTCCGAAAGACTTCAAAATTCTTTGGAAAATGTTTTAAAAAACCTTCGAAATCCTTAAAATTCCTTGGAAGCTCTTTAAAAATCTTTTGAAATCTACGAAACAAACCTTAAAAATGCTTCAAAAGACTTTAAAAATCTTTAAAAAATACTTTAAAAAAGATTAAAATTCTTTAAAAACTCCTTAAAAATACCTTAAAATTCATTAAAAAACTTTTAAAATGCTTAAAATGATCTTTAACATCCTCAAATAGAGCTAAACAAAACTTGAAAAAGTTTGAAAAAATACTTACAATTCATAATAAAGAATGAAAGAAAATTTAAATCCTTTTAAAAACATAATAAATCTTTTAAATTTCACAAAAAATCTCTTGAAAACTTTAAATATGCTTAAAAGGATATTAAAAATGCTTAAAAATCCATGAAAAAAGTCATAAAATCGCATCAAAAATTTATTTTTTTTAAATGTTATAAAAAACCTTCATAATCCTTAAAATTTCTCGAAAACTTTTTAAAAATTCTTTGACATGCATCAAAAAAATTTTTAAAATGCTTCAAAAGACTTCAAAAATCTTTAAAAAAGGCTTTAAAAAATCTTAAAATTCCTTAATAACTCCTTAAAAATCTTTCGAATTCACTAAAAAAACCTTAAAAATGCTTAAAAAGACCTTAAACATATTTAACTAGAGGAAAAAAAACTTTAAAAGACCTTAAAAATGCTTAAAATTCGTAATAAATAATTAAAGAAATTTAAAGTCCTTTAAAAACATCATAAATCCTTCAAATTTCATGAAAAATCTCTTAAAAGCCTTAAATATGCTTAAAAGGATCTTAAAAATGCTTCAAAGGATTTTAAAAATGCTTTAAAAAGCCTTGAAATTCCTAAAAATTCTTTAAAAATTCTTTGAAATCCATTGAAAAACCTTAAAAATACTTAAAATGGCCTTAAACATTTACTAAAAGAGCAAAAAAAACTTAAAAAAAATATTAAAAAGGCTTAAAATTCGTAATAAATAATTAAAAACTTTTAAAATGCTTTAAAAACATAAAAAAATCTTTCAAATTACATGAAAAATCTCTTAAGAACCTTAAATATGTTTAAAAAGATTTTAAAAATACTTAAAAATCTATGAAAAAAACCTTAAAAATGCTTCTAAAGACTTCAAAAATATTTAAAAAATACTTTAAAAAACCTTCAAAATCCTGAAAATTCCTTAAAAACTCCTTAAAAATCTTTTCAAATCCATAAAAAAACCGTAAAAATGCATCAAAAAACTTCAAAAATCTTTAAAAAATGCTTTAAAAAACCTTGAAATTCCTTAAAAACTCCTTAAAAATCTTTGATATCCGTTAAAAAACTTCAAAAATGCGTAAAATGAGCTTAAACATCCTTTAAAAGTGTCAAGAAAACTTTAAAAATTTTTTAAAATGCTTAAAATTAATAATAACTAGTTAAAGAAAGTTGAAATCCTTCAAAAACATAAAATATCTTTTAAATTTCATGAAAAATCTCTTAAAAAATCTTAAATATGCTTAAAAGAATCTAAAAAATGCTCAAGAATCCATGAAAAAAACATTAAAAATGCTTAAAAAAACTTCAAGAATATTTAAAAAATGTTGTAAAAAACTTTCAAAGCCTTTAAAATTCTTTAAAAATTCCTTAAAAATCATTTGAAATCCATAGAGAAAAACCTTAAAAATGCATTGAAAGACTTGTAAAATCTTTAAAAAATACTTTAAAAAACCTTACAATTCCTTAAAAATTCCTTCAAAATCCTTTAAAATCCTTTAAAAATATCTTAAAATGTTTAAAATGACTTTAAACATCTTTAAAAAGAGTCAAAATTTTTTTTAAAAATGCTTAAAATTCATAATAAATAATTAAAGAAATTTGAAATGTTTTAAAAACATAAAAAAATCTTTCAAAATTTCCCAAAAATCTATTAAAAACCTGAAATATGATTAAAAGGATCTTAAAAATGCCTAAAAATCTATGGAAAAAACATTAAAATGCTTCAAAAAACTTCAAAAATCTTTAAAAAATGCTTTAAAAAACTTTCAAAATTTCTAAAATTGCTTGAAAACTCTTTAAAAATCCTTTGACATCCATGAAAAAAAACCTTAAAAAAACTTCAATAGATTTGAAAAATCTTTAAAACATATTTTGAAAAACCTTAAAATTCCTTGAAAACTCCTTAAAAATCCTTTAAAATCCTTTAAAAAAATTTAAAAATGCTTAAAATGACTTGAAACATCCATAAGTAGAGCTAGAAAAAACTTAAAAAAATCATAAAAAATGTTTAAAATTTATAATAAATAATTAAAAAATTTTAAATCCTTTAAAAAATTATAAAATCTTTCAAATTTCATAAAAAATCTCTTAAAAACCTTAAATACACTTAAAAAGATCTTAAAAATACTTAAAAATCCATGAAAAGAACCTTATTAATGTTTCAAAAGACTTTAAAAATATTAAAAAAATAGTTTAAAAAATCTTTAAAATCCCTAAAATTTCTTGAGAATTTCTTAAAAATCCTTGGAAATCCATGAAAAAAACTTTAAAAATGTTTCAGAAGGCTACGAAAATATTTGAAAAAAGCTTAAAATTCCTTGAAATTCTTTAAAAACTCCTTAAAAATCCTTTGAAAATCCATTAAATAAATCTTAAAAATGCTTAAAATAACCTTAAACACTCTTTAAATGAGCCAAAAAATACTTAACAAAAAACCTTTAAAAATTCCTCAAATTCATAATAAATAATGAAAAAAATTAAAAATTCTTTAAAAACATAAAAAATGTTTTAAATTCTATAAAAAATGACTGAAAAACCTTAAATGTGTTAAAAATAATCTTTAAAATGCTTAAAAACTTACTAAAAAAACCTTTAAAATGCTTCAAAATGTTGGTTCCATTAGTTTTTGATGATTATAAAACATTGCCACCTTTGTGTGTCTAATATCACTACCTAAGTGTGCAGGATAAAAGCTCATAAAGAAACAATAATTCAATCTTCCTGATGAGCACTTAAAGATTTGATATGGATAAGGAATAAGGATGATCAACGTAAAGGAAACTCCCTGATTGAACAAGGAAGATCATTGGTTGAACAAAAGTCAAAATGGAGAAGTGGAAGGCTGAAGCTTAGTGAGAAACAGAATCGACTTAGTCGACCAAGAAAATGGGTTAATCGACTCAGTGTTCTTTGCCAAATCTATGACCGAGACAGAACCAACTTAGTCGATTAAGGAAAAAATTTTAGTCGACTAAGAACTCTCTGTCTGCAGCATACACCAGGCCATTACAAGACATATTAACGGGTATAACCTTCCTTAAACTGTTTTTAACGACCAAAAACATTCCAACAGCCATCAGACAAGCTTCTCCAACTATAAAAGGATCTTCAAATGCCAAGGAATCAACTTTTGACTTAATTAACATAGACTCTATCATATTCAAGCCAAGAAAGAGCAGAAAGCTTAGAATTTTTCTTGTATTTCACTGAATCTAAATGTCTATCTTCTATTATTGTGTTAAGCTCTGAACCGTGTACCACTTAGATCAATTTGTGATCATAGGTACTTTCTCGTCTACTCATCTTTGTATTCTTAAAGTGAAAGATTCACTCTAAGTGGTTGTTTTAAGCTAGGTTGCTTGAAAGAGTAAAGGTTTCTACTTAACCTTGGAAAGTTGGGTGTTGGGTTTTAGTTGAGCCCTTGAAAAACTATTGTGAAAGGTTGTATTTGAGCCTTGAAAAACCACATTGGGTTTTAGTTGAGCCTGAGAAAAACTAGTGTAAAGGTTGTGGCTAAACCTTGAAAAGTCATTGTAAAAGCCTGGTGGAAGCTTGTGAATTTTACTGTTTTTAGTGTTTGATTTGAAAATCCTTGGTTGGATAATCAAGGTAGTGGATGTAAGTTTTGAACCGAACCACTATAAATACTTTGTCTATTGTCTTCATTACTTTACTTTCTTTATTTGAGATCAAGTCTCTATCTTACCAAAAGAGCCGAGATAACGCTATTCACCTCCCTCTAGCACTTACATTTGGGACCAACAATTGGTATCAGAGCTAGTTCCCTATTATTAAAGGTCTAACAACCTTAGGGAGGATCTTATGGCTTTTCAAAAATCAGTTGTGGCTGAGGGATAATCTACAAATAAACCACCTCTATTTGATGGCTCTAATTACCCTTATTGGAGCATTAGAATGTCAATATACATTAGGTCAATAGATTATGAGATGTGGGATGTCATTACCGATGGTCCTTTCATTCCAATGATTAAAAATTCGTTAAATGGTAAGAGAACTCCCAAAAATATAAGTAAGTGGATAGAAGCAGAAATTAGAAGAGTGCAAATCAATTCTAAGGCCATGCATACTCTCATTTGTGCACTTGATTATAGAGAATATGATAAAGTTTTCATGTACAAAAGTGCCAAGGAAATTTGGCAAAGATTAAAAGAGTTATATGGAGAAATATCTATGAAAAAAGAATTGGAAGACAACTCTTGTGAAAATCAATGCTCAACAAGCAACACAACAAATGGAGACAAGGAATCAAGTGAAGATGTGTACTCAAATCAAATTGAATTATGCTTCATGGCACTTGAAGACATAAAGGTAACTTCTTCATCATGTGAGCTTAATTCATATGCATTTGATGAATTGCATGATGTTTTTGAGAATTTAGCATTTGAGTTTGAGAAAATGAATATAACGAACAAGAAAATCATTTCCACACTTGATGTTGAAAATGAATTTTTGATGAAAACAAAAATTGACTTAGAAAAAGAAAATGAAAATTTGGAAAAGGATTTTAAAGCTTACTAAGAGAAAATTTATATTTTGGAAAAAGGAAATTTTGATGTGAAAATAAAATTTGAAGATTTATTAAATGAGAAAGTGAAAGAAAGTGCAAGCTTGTGTTTGATGGCAAAGGATGATGAATCCGAGGTATCTTCATCTCTTTGTGATATTTTTATTGATGAAATGCAAGAAGAGTATGAATGTCTTTATGATGAGTTTAAAAAGCTTGCATCAAAATATAAAACTTTGAAAAGAAAAACTGCATCTCTTGAGATTGATCTACAAAAAATAAAACATGATTTCAACTCTGTTTTTGAAAAAAGAAATTTGCTTCAAACTGAATTAGAGCGTTAAAAAATAGATTTTGAAGCTATGAAATTGGAGCTGGACAGGAAAACTGAAGCTTTACAAAAAGTTCTTGACGAAAATGCAGCACTTAAGTGTTTGAAAAATGATTCTTTAAAGAAAAACTTTTATGTTAAAAGAAATCATCACAATGCATCATCTAGATGCTACTGTTGTGGAAAATATGGTCATTTCTCTTATGAATGTCTAAAAGGTAAAAACCAACCGAAAACCAAAAAAATTTGGGTACCCATCAAAGTATGGGTACTTATCAAGAAGAACTGAACAACTGTTTTGTAAGTTAAGCTGCACCTAAAGGAGACTTGCTCAAAAGCTTAACTCAAGAAAAAACAACCATGGTATATGGATAGTGGCTGCTCTCGACACATAACAGGGGATGAAATGCTGTTTGCTCAGTTGGACAAGAAAAAGGGAGGCACCGTGTCTTTTGGAGATGATTCAAACGGTAGAATCTAATGAATAGGAACGGTTGGTAAGAACTTTCATACTCAAATCAGTCATGTGTTGCTTGTTAAAGGCTTGAAGCATAATCTGTTAAGCCTCAGTCAGATATGTGATAAAGGATTTAAGGTTTGTTTTTGTCATGACCCGAAACTCCTCATCGGGTCCATGACAATCGCCGCGAAGTCTTGATAGGTATTCACACCCCAAATATCGACCGAAACCCCACAAGGCTTTCGTATCAGTTTTCGCACTTCCCCGGTGAGCGACGATTATTAATTTCGCATTTCAAGAATTCATAAGTCTTTTTCAAAACCAAAACAATTTAATAATATCTCCTGGCTCACAGGGGTATTTTTATCATTTTTCTACGAAAATCTTAAAACTCGACCAAAAACGTAATAAATGTGTAGAAGATACAAATTTCATAGTTTGAAAATAAATTTAAACGTCTAAAACATTAGTTTGAAGCAAAATTTTGAATATATGAATACAATAAAAATATTCAATAAAATATCTTTATTTTTTTTTATAAAACAATATTTATAGAAATATCGATAAATAATTTTTATAGTGTAAAAGTTAAATATATTTATACATACTAAAATGCTAGTAGCCAAAGTATAAAATTACTTTTACAATGACACGTGGGACCTCAACTGACCAAATGTAAAGTAACCAGTGCACCTACGGTCTCAAGGAGTGCATGTCAAGAATCGGAACTTCCCTCGGACCCATGACAATCGCCAAGACGTCCCAATTGACACTCATTATCCGGAATGCCAACCGGAATCCCGTAAGGCTTACGTACCAGTTTCTAGCCTTCCCTGTGAGTAATTATTTCCAAACATCTCATTTCGAGGGTTTACAACTCATTTCTGGCTTAAATAAATCAAAACATAAAATTTGACTCACAGGGGTATTTTGGTCATTTTTCGACGAAAATATTAAAATTTGGTAAAAATGTAGTTCATGCATCAAGAATACATAATCTGAAATCGGATTTGAAATCGGACGTCCGAAATCTTCTTTTTCAAGGGTTTAAAGTCAAATTTTACTATTCAAAAATATTGATTAAAATATTCCATTTTCTTATAAAATAATTTTTATAGACACGCGTATAAGTAATTTTTATAGCGTGAAAGTAAAATAAATTCATACATACATTAAGTTACAAAGTCATAATGTACAATAATAATTACAATGACCGGTGGGCCCATAACTATACAAATACGACAATGGCAGTAAACCTATTATCTGTCGTGGTACGACGATCTACGGTAGTACTCGACAAAATCTAGTATCTACAAGCTACCATAGGCCTGAAATGTTTGGACAGGAGGTGGGTGAGATTTTGCAATCCCAATGAGTAAACAAACATTATCATAAATATCTAAAGGTAAGTAAAATGGAGGCAAATTTAAATAGATATTACAAATCATTTCATAAAGTTTTCATTTTATTTCTTAAATCATGAAATATTTATAAATTACTAAAACAATTGTTAAGGCTTATGACGTTTATTAAAATCATGGTTCAAACCAAAACTAATCCTCGGGGATACCTTGGCCGAGGCATCTAACCGAGTCCGCCAAGGTTGTCAAGACATTTACACATTAAACACGTTTTAGTTTTGAAAACAAGTCGTTCCTTGACGTTAGCCGAGTTACATATTCACGTGGGGGTTCGACGTGAAGTGAACTCTAACACTACCTCAGGAGTTACCCTCTTCGCCTCTACAACCGGAGTAACTGTATAACCGGGTTTACCGTGCCCCTCTAATAGGCGGGCCACAGAAACCTGTCACTGCAGCGACTAAACCCACCAGTTTTAATAAAATTTCGATAGTATAACGTGGCTTTTATTTATTTACCCAGCCTGCATAGTAAAAATCTAGCTTACATTTATTCCCAATACAATTTATAATACAACCACATATACTCACAATCTCATAAGCCAATCTCATGAAAATATCATTTATAACATAAGTGAAGGCCTCCAAGCTACTCATTTTTTTTCTAAAAATCAAATATTCACATAATCCAAAAATATTAACATACAGCCAAAACTTCTCTTTTTATAACCATTTTTTTTGCATAAAATCCATAATTAACATTTAAAATAAACTCTAGATAGTTTACAATAATAGTAGGTTTACTCACTGTTTCTATAAATTAGATTCTTTTGAAGAAAAAGCGTCCCGATCACGTTTCCTCGGGTATGACCTCCTTACCTTTACCGGATGTCTCACCTCCTTAATAAATTACAAAAATCACACAATTCAATACATTTATGCTAAATCACTATATAATTGATTTAAATCCTATATTAATGCATGGTATGAAATGCAACGGCCTAAAACGGCTTAAACGCGATATTAGCCTATTTTCGGCACTTGACCCGATAAATTGTTAACGCGCTCCATTTTTACTCTAAATTATCCCATTCTCTCTCCAACATTTTTAACCATTAAATACAAGCTCACAACCCTCTGAAATCACTAAAATCAGGTCACTTTCTTCCTCAAAAAATTCAATAAAAAATGGAACATTCACCCGGTAAATTTACTACTTTGTTTTTCTAGCATATTTAATCATTTTTCATCATTTTCTCATCAATTCCATTTAAATAAAAATCAGTTCATCACATGGCACAGCATTGAGCATTCGGCCTTGAGTGGGTGAGGTGTAAAATCCATGCTTTCATGTCCAATTTCATTTACAAATGCATCTAACTAACCAAAACTACCGATTTAACTAAGAATCGAAACCTGAAAAATTCAAAATCTTCCCCCTAAAATTCGGTCAGCCCCCTAGATCCACTTTTTGATCTCTCTTTTGAAGCTTGCTAAATGGAAACAAGAACTTAGGAAGGGTAGAAATCGAGTTAAAGTTGAGAAATCTTACCGTTAGACGCAAAAACGGGTAAAAACTGCGAATCTTTCGTTGAATTTCAAACTTTTCTTTGGTTTTTCTCCTTTCTTCCTTTTCTCCCTATTTTCCCTTTGTTTTTCCCCTTATGGTTGAACCCCTCTATGGCTGAAGCTCAAATGGGCTGATTTGATTAAAATAATATTATTTCATTAAAACAATGCCACGTGTCACTTTCTCGTGGGACTCGTTTTAAAATTTCGTTTTGAAAATTTCAAATTTTCATCACTTCAACCACCATGTTTACTCATACCAAAAATGAATAAATCCTTTGATTTTAACAAGTTTTGACTGGTGAAAATTACGATTTTACCCCGGGGTGACAAAATTATCGTTTTGCCCCTATATTTCGAAAATTGTCAGAACTGAAATTTTTCACTTCCTATCATTAAATTATACTCCAAATAGTCAATGTTGATCAAAAATCTCTCTCCATGATCAAATTATTATCTTAGGTGGTAAAATGACGATTTTGCCCATAGACATCAAAAATTTCAAATTTACCCCAAATTAACCTTCGAACTCCAAAACATCATTTTAAGTCATTCATGGACTGTGAAATATTAAATTTTATCTTAAAATTCTTATTTGAACTAGTTCGAGGTTAAATCAACTTATGTGTACCATTTGGTACAATATCGAGTTTTAGCTATTCTTTAAGACTTTCCTAGCATACAAACACGTTATTCATTGCATGTATGTCATGACATGTATTTATAGGGTCGGGTTTTACAGTGCAACTCCGCAAGTGACCCTCTATCAAGTCTGTTATCTACAGATGACTTCGAGCCTGTAAGGTATGAAAAAAAGGGGTGAGATTATAAAATCCCTATGAGTAAACAGATATCAACTAAATTATCTAAAGTCGAGTAAAAAGAGACAAAATTTCAAATTCTTTCTTTGTACTACCATTCGTCTTATCTCAACTCGTTTCAATTGAGTAGAGACAAGTAAAATATTCTATCGAGCAAAATAGAATTATTTTACTCGATTAAATTAATATTTAGTATGGCTTATGTATCTCTTAAAAACTTAACTTGGCTTATGTCAAAATCATTCTCGGGGATACCTTGTACGGGGGCATCCACTCAAGTCCGCCAAGGCTCTGAAAATTTCATAATTTCTCAAAATATAACCGTTCTTTGGCGTTGGCTGAGTCTCACTTCTACGTGGTGGTTAGGCGTGAAGTGAACTCAAACTTCATCCCAGGAGATACCCTACGCGCCTCTCCAATCGAGGTAAGAGTTAACCGGGTTTATCGTGCCTTTTCTAATAGGTTGGTCCACGGAAGCCCGCCATTGCAGTGTAGAATAACCTAAACCGTAATAATAAAATCTTAACTAGCATGATATGGCAATTTATCACAGTCTAGCCTCTCAAGGCTGAATACACAGTATAAATAATTTTTTCATAAACCAGTCTAGTCATTCATGCTCATATATTGCTATAAGCCATATAATTTAAAATACAATTTATAACACAATCAAACAGTCTCCAATTACTCTAATTTCAAAACCAATTGTTCCATTTTTCAAATCAGTTTATAAAAATTCAATTTATTTTGTAAATCCAATTTATTTTATACATTTCATAATTTTCTCGTAAAATCAATAATTCACCTAATAAAATCATTTTTCATAAAATCATTAGATTTAATAAAATCTACTCCAGATAATTAAGACAATAAAATATCCACTCATTATTCTAGGAGTAGAGATACTTCTATCCTCCGTCTTCGGGTGCAGTTTCTAACTCGAATCAATTGGCTCACCTCTTATCCATAATCCATTACACAAAAATCAATAAATTATGTCAATTTATCATAAATTATTTCAGGCTCTACACAATGCATGAAAATTGGGTAAAAATGGTTCGAACAGTCGTTTAATCACAGTGTTTGACCGACTCGCCTACACGCGGTCCAAATTACTAAAATCTCCAATTTAACTCCGAATCAATTTCTTTCAATTTCTATACCTTAATTATACCCAAATTGACTTAATGTTCGTAAATATGGTGCAAATTATCAGTCTATGTCATAAATTACGCTTTTACCCCTAGTGGGAAAAATTTTGATTTTTGCACCAAAAATTCTTATTTAATTTTTTAACTTCATATTTCATCAATTCTCAACAATTTCACTTGAAATGAAATCATTTCATTTTCCACATATCCACTATGAAATTCGAACTAAATGAATTCCTATGGAATAGGTGATTTTCTCACTTAATTTTCTTCCTACACATGACTAACTAACTAAAAACACTAACATAGTTAAAAATCAAATAATTCCATCAATTTTCTCTCTCTAAACCCATATGACTAGGTTTTAATCCACCATAAATGTCAAGCTCGACCCTAAATTATCTGACATGACATTTACATAGATGACATCATATCTGCATATCTGAATTGCCTGGTAGAGTTGGTAAAAATTCGATATTGTACTTAAAAGTACAAATAGGTTGATTTATGCCTCGAACTAATAAAATAGGGATTTTAAAGTGAAATAAGGAATTTCACAGCTCAGGGATTACTCAAAATAGTAATTCGGCGTTTAAGGGCAAATTTGGAGTTAATCGAGAAAATTGATCGATTAGGGACAAAATAGTCATTTTCTAATTTCAGGATAAAATGAGAATTTTTAATAAAGATTTTGATTTCAAATGATCAAGAATAATGATATGAAATATAATATGATTATTGGAGCATAGAATGAATATTAGCAGTGAAAAATTATGATTCTCGATATTTTTGAGACAAAAAGGTAAAATGGTAATTTTATCATTAAAAGATGAAACGAGAATTTTTAGAAAAGATTTTGACCCCTTATGATTAAGATTGATCAATTAAAGTGTTATTTGAGGTTGAAACGTGAAAATAATGTAATTTCAGTACATTTTAGAGTATAAGGGTAAAATCGTAATTTTTTCATCTCAGGGGTATATCGGTAAATTTTTCACCCCGGCACTTGTCAAGACCAAGGGATTTTGTTTAAATAGGGAATGGATAAATATGAAATTTATTTGTGGTGGAAACATTGATCAATTAAAGTGTTATTTGAAATGTGATTGGTGAATTAAGGTTTTAAAGGAGAAATAGATCAATTTGGAAGTGATTTGAGCATAATTGTCAATTAATCGGATAATCGGACGAAATTAGTCAATATCGCATTTTAGCGAAATTCGGACGCGCTTTGTATTTGCATATCATGCATTATTCATTAAATTTAGTTTATATCAATTTAGGGACAAATTAGTAAATTCCTCGACCTTATTATTTGTGAAGGTGGTGAGATGTCGGAAAAAGGTAAGGAGATCGCGTCTGAGGACCACTAGCGCGAATGTATCCGAAAATTCGGGTTTTCGAAAGGTGTGAGTGAACATATTATCACTTAAATTATCTGAAGTGATTTATGTCAGTTTTTGATAAATTTTACGAAAATTGGATTTCCCTGATAAATTTATATATTTTAAAAATAATGGATTTAAATAAAATTATTTCATAAATTATATGAAAATCTATTGTGATTTTGAAAAATAGAGTACTGGGAGACCACTATTTGTTACATGATAAATTGTATTTTTAAATCAATTTCGCTTATAAAATGTGGTATGATTGGCTGCCGGTTTATTATGTTGAAATCTATGTGTATTGCTGTTTGCCGTGCAAACTGGTTAGAAATAATATAGCCTAGTCATGCTGTTAAAATTTTATTAATTGGTGGATTAATATCTGCTGTAGTAGATGGGTTTCCGTGGACGGGCTTAATTAGAGGTGGCACGGTGAAACCCCCATATGCCAATATCTCAGTTGTAGAGGCGTACATGGTTATTTAATTTTCCTGAGATATGACAGAGTCACTTAACGCAAACCACCATGTGAAGGCGAGCTCAGCCAACGCCAAGGATTGGCCATATTTTTGGTAAAATTATAAATTTGAATAACCTTGGCGGACTCAGTCAGATGCCTCGGCCAAGGTATCCTCGAGTATGTATTTATGGCACGAGCCACGATTTTGATAAATCATAAGCCTTATATTTATTATTATTATTTCTATATTTGTTATTATGTGAGTAAATTAAAATTACTCGCACTGGTTTAAATATGGTTTCATGTTATGAAACCCTTCGATATAA
This sequence comes from Theobroma grandiflorum, assembly GCA_036013995.1. Taxonomy (NCBI): domain Eukaryota; kingdom Viridiplantae; phylum Streptophyta; class Magnoliopsida; order Malvales; family Malvaceae; genus Theobroma; species Theobroma grandiflorum. The sequence continues at coordinate 29,769 of CP142131.1, read as the reverse complement.
AAAGATTTTCCTCGTCTCCTATTACTCGCCTTTAGATATTTTAGGAGATATTTGTTTACTCACTGAGTTGTGTAAACTCACCACTCTCCCTTCCAACATTTCAGGATCGGACTAGTTGTGGATAGTTGTATTTGCGGGGGACCACAGTTAGTTTTTGCAACTTAATTCCGTAGTAGATTTCTGACCTTCTTACTTATGTTTATTGTGGGCCCACGAGTCATTGTAAATACACAAGCATACTATGTTTACCGATATGTATGACTTTATTTAATGTTTACGCTATAAAATTTGTTTACCGAACACTCTGTAAATATTGTTTTATAAGAAATTACAATATTTTGGTAAATATTTATATTATATTTACATTTCAATGATTTCTATTTCATTAAAAATGGAAATTTGTTAAAACGGTGTGTCCAATAATTGTCGTTCACAAAGAAGGCAAGAAAACTGATATGAAGCCTTGCGGGGTTTCGGTCAGTATTCGGGGTATGAATACCTATCGAGATGTCGCGACGGTTGTCGCAGGCCCGATGGGAGTTGCGGATTGTGACAATTCAATTGGTATCAGAGCTCTTGGTTTCGAAATTTGATTTTAAAGAGTTGGTTTTAAAAAGTCGATTTAAAGTTTATAGTGTCAGTGTGGCCCGAGTTAGGTTAAGTTAGGTTAGGTTTACTGGGATGCATTTACATATAGAATATGAAGTTGATTAAATTTGCGTAATTTTTTCTTTATAGATCGATATGCCTCCTAGACGTGGGCGACCACCCATTACTCGATTGGTCGGGAGAGGAAGGCCTCATTCCCAACCTTGATTGTTAGTCGCGGTAGAGGAGGATACAGCTGCATCTACGTTCCAAGTAGTATCCGCCACTGAATCGACAGAGAGTCCTTCACATCCACCACCACCGCCGCCACTTACTGGCGTTCCTGTCATGCCACATGAAACGACACAGGCATTGGCAGCATTTTTTACTGCGATGGTTGGTCAAGCACAGACTGGTCAAGATCCATCTCCCGTACCTCCAGTTATACCTACAGTACCACCACCAACGCCGAAAGTTTTCATTTCGAAGAAGCTAAAAGAAGCTAGACAGTTTGGCTGTATTTCTTTTACCGGTGAGTTAGACGCAACAACGACAAAAGATTAGATCAATCAAATATCTGAGACCTTTGTGGACATGAGACTGGATGATGAGATGAAAGTAATGGTAGCCACAAGGTTGTTGGAGAAACGAGCTCGTACCTGGTGGAGTGCTGTAAAATCTCGTTCCACTACACCTTTGACCTAGATAGATTTTCTTAGAGAGTTCGATGGTTAGTACTTTACGTACTTCCATCAGAAAGAGAAGAGAAAAGAATTTCTGAGCCTGAAGCAAGGAAATTCAACGGTGGAGGAGTATGAGACTCGTTTTAACGAGTTGATGTTGTATGTTCCAGAATATGTGAGGACGGAAGAAGATCAGGCAAGTCATTTAGAGGAAAGGCTTCGCAACGAGATAAGGGAAAGGATGACTGTGACTGGTAGAGAGCCTCACAAGAAAATGGCACAAATGGCCCTAAGAGCCGAAAAGCTTGCTAACAAAAATCAGAGACTGCGGGCTGAGTTTGCTAAGAAGAGAAACCCGAACGTATCCACTAGTTAGCCACCTAAGAGAGGCAGGGACACATCTGCTTTTGGGAGTACTGCTTCTGTCTTGGTAACATCTCCTCGACCCTAGTTTTTACATTCACAGCAGAGACCTCCGAGGTTCAGTAGATCGGGAATGATTGGTTCGGGAAAGAGTTTCAGAGGTTTAGATAGATGCAGAAGATACGAGAAGTTCCATATTGGACCGTGCAAGGTGCTTGTACAGTGCTTTCATTGTGGACAGACAAGCCATATTAAGATGAATTGTCCACAATTCAGATAGGGCACAATAGCTGCCCCATCTCCACCCGTCTACACGGACATACAGAGGAGAGAGTCAGTTGGACCATAGCAAAGACAAGGAGTGGTCATACGATCTGGTGTGGAGAGTAACACTCCAATGCATCCATCTTCCAGACCACCAGTTTGCACTCCGACGAGGGTATTTGTAGTTATAGAGGAGGAAGCGCGTGCTAGACCTAGCACCGTGATAGGTACTGTGTCTTTATTTGGTAAGGATGCATATGTTTTAATTGACTCTGGCTCTGATAGGTCTTACATTAGTACAACATTTGCATCATTTGCGGAGAGGAATTTGTCACCACTAGAGGAAAAAATCATAGTTCACACTCCTCTAGGAGAGCAGCTAGTTATAAATAGTTGCTATAAAGATTGTGGGGTAAAAGTCGGTGAGGAAGAATTTAGGGGTGATTTGATGCTTTTGGAGATTTGGGATTTTGATCTAATATTGGGTATGGAGTGGTTGAGTGCCCATCAAGCAAATGTAGACTGTTTTAGAAAAGAAGTTGTAATTCAGAGTTCGGAGGGAGCAGAGATTGTATTTGCAAGGGAACCCCGGATATTACCATATTGTGTAATTTCGACTATCAAAGCTTGGAAATTGGTGCAGAAAGGATACCCAGCTTATTTGGCCCATGTGGTTGATACTTCAGTAAGGGAACCTAGATTAGAGGATGTCTCGATAGTGGAAGAGTTTCCAGATGTATTTCCTGATGATTTTCTGAGACTCCCTCCAGATCGAGAGCTTGAGTTCCCTATTGATTTACTTTCGGGTACTACGCTTATTTCTATTCCCCCATATCGAATGGCTTTCGTAGAATTGAAAGAATTAAAGGTTCAGTTGCAAGACCTGGTAGATAAGGGTTCATTCGCCCCGGTATTTCTCCTTGGGAAGCACCAGTCTTATTTGTTAAGAAAAAGGATGGTACTCTTCAATTGTGTGTCGATTATCGACAGCTGAATAGAGTGACCATGAAGAATAAGTATCATTTACCCGGGATAGATGATTTTTTTGATCAGTTGCGAGGTGCTAGGGTGTTCTTTAAAATTGATTTAAGGTTTGGGTACTATTAATTGAAGATTAAGGAGCAGGATGTACCCAAGACTGCATTCAGGACTAGATATGGGCATTGTGAATTTCTGGTGATGCCGTTTGGATTGACTAATACCTCGGCAGCATTTATGGATCTCATGAACAAGGTGTTTCATTCGTATTTAGACAAGTTTGTGATAGTCTTTATTGATGACATCCTGATATATTCGAGGAGTAATGATGATCATGCTGCCCATTTACGGATTGTGTTGCAGACTTTACGTGAAAGACATCTCTACGTCAAATTCTCCAAATGTGAATTTTGATTGAAGGAAGTGAATTACTTGAGACATGTAGTGTCTGGTGCTGGAATTTATGTGGATCATAAGAAAATCGAGGCAATATTACCATGGGAGCAACCAAAAACAATCACGGAGATTCGTAGTTTTCTCGGATTAGTTGGTTATTATCGGAGGTTTGTTTAGGGATTTTCCCTAATAGTTGCTTCATTGACTCGCTTGACTCGTAAGGGAGTTAAGTTTGATTGGGATGATGTCTGTGAGAGTCGGTTTCATGAGCTAAAGAATAAATTAACCTCCGTTCCTGTTTTAACACTTCCGATGAATGAAAAGAATTTGTGGTATATAGTGATGCTTCTAAATTGGGTTTGGGATGTGGGCAAATCGCAAGATGAAAAAGTACTAACCTATGCTTCCCGACAGTTAAAGAAGCATGAGGTAAACTACCTTACCCATGATCTTGAATTGGCAGCGGTGGTATTTGCACTAAGGATTTGGAAACATTATCTGTATGGTGAGCGTTGTCGAATTTTCATCGATCACAAAAGTTTGAAATATCTGCTTACCCAAAAGGAGCTGAATTTGAGACAGAGAAGATGGTTGGAGTTAATAAAAGAGTACGACTTAGTGATTGACTATCACCTTGGGAAGGCGAATGTAGTAGCAGACGCCTTAAGTCGTAAATCTTCGTCGTCAACAGTAGCAGCATTTCAGAGTTCTTATCTCTCTATACTAATTGAAATGAAGTCTTTAAGGATTCAATTAAATAATGGTGAAAATGGATCGTTACTTGCTAGTTTATTGGTAAGGCCTTAATTGTTGAATCAGATCAAAGAGTTGCAGCAATATGATGATGAGTTGCGACAAGTAGCTCAAAAGCTGCAGGATGGAGAAGTTAGTGAATTCAGACTCGGAGATGATGGTATGTTGATGTTTAGGGACAGAGTTTGCGTTCCGAGTGATAGACAGCTGAGGTAAGCTATTTTAGAGGAAGCACATTCATCTGCCTACGTCATGCATCCTGGAAGCACCAAGATGTATCGGACTATTAAGGAAAACTATTGGCGGCCGGGCATGAAGAGGGACATAGTAGAATTTTTAGCAAAATGTCTTGTATGCCAACAAGTTAAGGCACAACATTAGAAGCCAACAGGTACTCTTTAACCTTTGCCGATTCTTGAGTGAAAGTGAGAACATGTAACTATGGATTTTGTGTTGGGTTTGTTACGGACACAGAGTGGGAAAGATGCTATCTGAGTGATTGTTGACAAATTAACCAAGTCCGCTTATTTTCTAGCTATCCATAGTACATACTCTATTGAGAGGTTCGCCAAGCTCTATATAGATGAGGAAGTGAGACTGCATGGAGAACCAGTTTCCATTATGTCAGATCGGGATCCTCGATTCACATCTTGATTTTGACCAAAATTTCAAGAAGCGCTAGGAACCAGTTGAAATTCAGTACAGCCTTTCATCCATAGATCGACAGATAATCTGAGAGGACTATTCAGACCTTAGAGGACATGTTACGGGCTTGTGTCATCGACTTCACTAGAAGTTGGGATAGACACTTGCCTATGGTGGAGTTTGCATACAATAATAGTTTTCATTCCAATATTGGCATGGCGCCATACGAAGCTTGTATGAAAGAAAATGTCGAACTCCACTATGTTGGGACAAAGTGTGTGAAAGGAAATTAGTTAATGTGAAATTGATTGATTTAACTAATGAAAAGATCAAAGTCATTCGGGAGCGACTAAAGACAGCACAAGATAGGCATAAGAGATATGCGGACAGAAAGAGAAAAGATTTGGAATTCGAAGTGGATGATAAAGTTTTTCTTAAGATTTCTCCTTGGAAAGGTAACAACTTGAAAATATTGAAAATATGAAGTTATACTTGATTTCACTATTATGATAAATTGTGGTATTTATTGGGAAATGAAAGGTGTGATTCGATTCACGAAGAAGGGAAAGCTCAACCTTAGATATATCGGACCTTTTCGGATTACCGAAAGGATAGGGCCAGTGGCTTACAGACTTGAGTTACCCCCAGAGTTAGATCGAATTCATAATGTCTTCCGCGTTTCGATGCTGAAGAAGTATGTACCTGATCCTTTTCATATTCTCGAGACACCTTCGATTGAACTACATGAAGATTTGAAGTTCGAGATGCAGCCTATTCAAATTTTAGATCGAAAGGATCGAGTATTGAGGAACAAGAGCATTTCCATGGTGAAACACTTGTTCATGGAATCGGGTAAGTTAAATTTTGAAGACAAAATTTTATTTTAAGGGGGATAGTGTTGTCAAGCCCGACCCTAAATTATATGACTTGACATTTATATATGTGACATCATGTCTGCATATCTGAATAACCCGGTAGAGTTGGTAAAAAGTCGGTATTATACTTAGAAGTATAAATAAGTTGATTTATATCTCGAACTAATAAAATAGGGATTTTAAAGTGAAATAAGGAATTTTACAGTCCAAGGATTACTCGAAATAGTAATTCGGAGTTCGATGGCAAATTTGGAGTTAATAAGAAAAATTGACCGATTAGGGATAAAACGGTTATTTTTCAATTTCAGGACAAAATGGGAATTTTTAATAAAGATTTTGATTTCAAATGATCAAGAATAATTATATGAAATATAATATGATTATTGGAGCATAGAATGAATATTAGCAGTAGAAAATTATGATTCTCGGTATTTTTGTGACATAATGGTAAAATGGTAATTTTACCATTAAATGACGAAACATGAATTTTTAGAAAAGATTTTGGCCCCATATGATTAAGATTAATCAATTAAAGTGTTATTTGAGGTTGAAAAGTGGAAATAATGTTATTCCGGAACATTTCGGAGTATAAGGGTAAAATCGTAATTTTTTCATCCCGGGGGCAAATCGGTAAATTTTTCACCCCGGCACTTGTCAAGACCAAGGGATTTTGTTTAACTAGGGAATGGATAAATATGGACTTTATTTGTTGTGGAAAAATTAGATTAAAAAGTCAAAAAGTTAAAAAAATGGGCTAATGGCATTATGCCATGTGGCAAGCCATTTATTTTATGATTAAACTAATAAAATCAGCACATAACCCTCACTTTCTCTCATCAAACTTGACACAAACTAGATTCAAAGGAAAACAAAAGAGAAAAGGAGAAAAACAAGAAAAACAAGCCAAAAATAAAGAAAAAATTCAAGTTTTTTTCAAGATTTAAGCCAAACCGAGGTGAGATTTCTTTAGATTTACTCTAACCCTAGCTTACCCATGCTTTAGCTTTCATTTTTCATGGGTGAATGATGAGGAATCATGCTGAATTCGTTGAGGCCAAATGGGTATGAGTGAGATTTAGTAATGGGAATTGCTTGAATTTGAACTATGTTGTTGTTTAATGATGGTTAAGCATAGTTATGAATAAAGTTTTAGGAAAAAAGTTCAATTCTCCTAGGGTTCTTTCTTAACCGAATTGTGTATGTTGAGTATCAAGGAGGAATTGTTTGAATTACAAGGAAAATGGCTTGGAAAAATGAGAAATTAAATGAAAAATGTGACTAGGAAAAATTACAGTGTTAGTACACCGTAATGTCTGAATTTTCACCTGAAGAAATTGAAGGAATTTAAGGCTGAAATTTAGTTATTTGAAATGTGATTGGTGAATTAAGGTTTTAAAGGAAAAATAAATCAATTTGGAAGTGATTTGGGCATAATTGTCAATTAATCGGGTAATCGAATGAAATTAGTCAATACCGCGTTTTAGCAAAAATCGGATGCGTTTTGCATTTGCATATAATGCATTAGTCATTAAATTTAGTTTATATCAATTTAGGAAAAAATTAGTAAATTCCTCGACTTTATTATTTGTTAAGGTGGTGAGACGTCCGAAAAAGGTAAGGAGATTACGCTTGAGGACCGCTAGCGCGAGTGCATTTGAAAATTCAGATTTTCGAAAGCTGTGAGTGAACATATTATCACTTAAATTATCTGAAGTGATTTATGTCAGTTTTTGATAAATTTTACGAAAAGTGGATTTCCCTAATAAATTTATATATTTTAAAAATAATGGATTTAAATAAAATTATTTCATAAATTGTATGAAAATCTATTGTGATTTTGAAAAATAGAGTACTGGGAGACCACTATTTGTTACATGATAAATTGTATTTTTAAATCAATTTAGCTTATGAAATATGGTATGACTGGCTACTGGTTTATTGTGTTGAAATCTATGTGAACTGCTGTTTGCCGTGCAGGTTGGTTAGAAATAAAATAGCCTAGTCATGTTGTTAAAATTTTATTAATTTGTGGATTGATATCTGCTGTAGTAGATAGGTTTTCGTGGACCGGCCTAATTAGAGGTGGCAGGGTGAAACCCCTATATACCGATATCTCAATTGTAGAGGCGTACATGGTTATTTCATTTTCCTGAGATATGACAGAGTCACTTCATGCAAACCACCACGTGAAGGCGAACTCAGCCAATGCCAAGGATTGGCCATATTTTTGGTAAAATTATAAATTTGAATGACTTTGGCGGACTCGGTCAGATGCTTCGGTCAAGGTATCCCCGAGTATGTATTTATGGCACGGGCCACGATTTTGATAAGTCATAAGCCTTATATTTATTATTATTATTTCTATATTTGTTATTATGTGAGTAAATTAAAATTACTCGCACTGGTTTAAATATGGTTTCATGTTATGAAACCCTTCGATATAAAAATATTTTCTTTGTCTTATATTACTCGCATTTAGATATTTTAGGAGATATTTGTTTACTCACTGAGTTGTGTAAACTCACCACTCTCCCTTCAAACATTTTAGGACCGGACTAGTTGTAGATATTTGCATTTGCGGAGGACCACAGTTGGTTTTTGCAATCTCATTTCGCAGTAGGTTTTTGACCTTCTTACTTATGCTTATTGTGGGCCACGAGTCACTGTAAATACATTAGCATACTATGTTTATTTGTATTTCAATATGTATGACTTTATTTAATGTTTACGCTATAAAATTTGTTTACCGAACACTCTGTAAATATTGTTTTATATGAAATTACAATATTTTGGTAAATATTTATATTATGTTTACGTTTCAATGATTTTTATTTCATTAAAAATGGAAATTTGTTAAAACGGGGTGTTCAATAATTGTCATTGACAAAGGAGGCAAGAAAACTGATACGATAACCTTGTGGGGTTTTGGTCGGTGTTCGAGGTATGAATATTTATCGAGACGTCGCGACTGTTGTAGCGGGCCCGATGGGAGTTCTGGGTCGTGACAATAAAAACATGAAATCTAACTATGGAAACTAAGGAAAAATGCATGGAAATGATAGATCATAAGCTAAACTTGAAAAATCATACCTTTAAATACTTGAATCCTTGAAAAATCACACTTTTTCTTTGATTTTCTTCCACCTAGGGTTTTATTTTTATTTTCTCTCTCTTTTTGCTGATTTCGCCGACCATGAGGAAGATGGGCTAATGAAAATTAGCTTTTTATAAGCTTAATAAAATAATACTATTGTATTATATATTTATACCCTCTCCTATCTCAGCTTAACTTAGGATCCCGTGTCCAAAAAAATTCTGTCTGACGTGTTCTGGCTGCAGCGAGAGTAGGTTCTGGCTCTAGCCAGAAACTTTCTATTTTGGCTTTGTAGACAGCAGCATTTTGGCTACAGCGAGAATTGGTTCTCGATGTAGCCAGAAGCTTTTTGACTTGGCAGCTTAACTCTGCTTCTGTTTCTCGCTGCAGCCAACTTGCATTCTGGCTGCAGCCAGAAACTTTTTGTTTGCTTTGTACAAGTTGCTGCAGTCCTCAATTCTTAGCTCCATAATTGATCATGATTTGTTCAGATTTGGGCGAAGTGTTGAACACCAAAGTTGTAGCTCATTGTCTCGACTTTCCATTGGTTCAAGCTTCACCTCAATCGGACTTCCACAACTCTATTTATGCCTCAATCATTTCAGTATGTTCAGTTGTCAATAAATTTCCATTGCACCCTCTTTTGCAATTGTGGTCCAATTCCTTGCATTACCTGCAACATTAAAAGATTAAATGATTAGAGGCTGAAATGAGTATCTTTGGCACGAGATAAAGCTAAAATTGCATAAATAGAAATTGTTGCCACATACATTAACCACTACTAAAAAGCATAAAAATTTCCTAAGGATTGCACTAAAAACTCAAAGACTTAGCAAAATTCATACTCCAAAATAGTTTATGATAACTCTATATAATACAGTTATCACACCCCCAAACTTAAATTTTGCTAGTCCTCGAGCAAAACATAAAATAGTAAAAGATATCTAAGAACTGAAAATATTAACTGACAAATTTCATTGCACCAACTCAAAGGTTGCCTTTAAATTCCTCGTAAGTTGCCTAATATCCCAGCTCACAACAAATCACCAATATTATGTAAGTTCATGTATCAACAAAATTGCAAGCTCATTTTCAATTGGTTTCCCGTGAGTGTGTGTAAAATTCCTTGCAATACTCATCATGTCACTGGGATCAAGTTATGCTCATGCAAGAATTCAAATTAATCAAAAGTTTCATACATTTGTTCTTTGGTTCTCTCTCCACTAATGTAGGCTAGCACTCAATCAAGAATCTTTAAGACTTTATCTAGCTTGTAATGAAGGGCTTGGGTCAAGGTATGATAAAGGATAAGATGTAGCTCAAATCACCCTAAGCACATGATTATTCTAAAATCTCTAATGAACTTTGCTTTGCACTGCTCATAATCATACCTTTTTTTTTTTCAATTCATCATCCTTTAATAACCCTAAAGACGTTATTCTGTTTTTTTTTTGAATTGAATTGACACCCCAAACTTATGTCATTTTATGATAAGTCGTGGGGTGCATTTCTATACTATTTTTTTTTTAAGTAAATTCCATTTCTTTACCTCTTTCACAAATGCTTAGCTCAAAACATCTCCTAAAAATAACCTATGCACTTAGGAGTGATGGGTGTTAAAGTGGACATTTTATTTATGGGTTAAGGCTTTTGCTAAGTGTGTAATGAAATAAAGGAAAAAATTTGGCTCAAATAAGGGAGACTAAGGATATAATTATATAAGGTAGGCTCAAAAAGCTCAATCGATCCAAAGATGGCCTAAGTCATCTCCCTAACTAAGTGTAGCCTAAGATTTCGTCTCGAGAGACCCTAGAACAAATTCTAAAAGTCAAGGTTTGATTCAAAGATTCACATTTGCATAACCTTTCTCTAAGTGATCACAACTAGTTAAAGCAAGAAACAAGTGCACAATAAGGTGGAAAATCACAATTTACAATGATGCTTATCAACAGAGTTCTATGCAACACTTGCATAATATTCCTATTCACTAAAAGTAGAAGAATAAAAGGTCACTATGTTTCTTCATTGGATAAGCAACCTAAACATGATGCAAAGAATTATTCAATCTATCATTTTCAGAAATTAACTAAGCTAACTTACTAACGTGAAATTCAAAAGTAAAAACTATCACAAATACCTAAGAACCAGACATATAAAAGCAAAGTTTTAAAGCTTTTAAAACTCCCCCCCAAACTTAAATCTAACATTGATCTCAATGTTAATAAAAGTTAAGGAAAGATAACTCCCCTTCACCTAAACTCATTTTTCCCCCTCTACATACTCATCATCAACTGTACCTTCAGTTGGTTGTGGGAAATTAGCCATATCAAAGTTGCACTTTAATGGAGAAATTTGGATTACAATCTTCAAACTCTGATTTTGATGGCAAGCTTTTGATGTTTTTGTGAAGATTTTTTGTAATGGGTATGAGGGTGTTTGAAAGTTAGGAAGGAAGATTTTAGAGGGAGAAGGGGTTAGGGTTTTGAATTTAAAAGAATTAGGAGAGAGAGAGATGGAGGGTCTGTTTTATAGTAAGGAAAGGGAAGAAGTTGGTGCAGCAAGCAGGCGGACTCGCTGCAGCGCATAGCTCTCGGGAAAAACAAATAAAAAGAAGGGGGGGTCAACAAAACTTGCTGTAGCGAGCAAGAGGGGCTCACTGCAGCCTTTGACTCTCGGGTAGAAAAAAAGGGAAGGGGGAAGAAGCTTGCTGCAGCGAGGAGGGGGGGCTCGCTGTAGCGAGCTTGTCTCGGTTAGGGGGTGCATAACCAGCAGGAATTACGCTGCAGTGAGCATGGGGGCTCGCTGAAGCTCAATTGTCTCGGCCAAGGCGGTCCTTACCCCAGCGGAACCCGCTGAAGCGAGCTTGGGAGCTCACTGCAACGCCTTTCTCTCAAGCTTGGAAGGGGGGTCTTGCACTATCTCGCTGCAACGAGGACCCCATGGGTTTAGGGGTCCTGGGTTTTTTTTTCTTAGCCCTTTATTTTTCTTTTTCTCTTTTTTTTTTCTTTTTCTCTCTTCTTTTTTTTTCCATTTCAATTTTTTTTTCAATTTTCAAATTTTTTTTTATTTTTTGATTTTTTTTATTTTTTTCTTTCTTTTTTTTTCTTTTTAGCTGCAGTGAGAAACTTTTTGTTTCTCATGATTTTACCTCGCTGCAGCAAGGTTGGAAGCTCGTTGTAGCCAAGAACTTTTTGTTTCTCAATCTTGTTGTTGCTCAAACCTGGCTGTAGCCAAAATGGTACTCGTTGCAGCCAAAAACTTTATGTTTCTACTATCCAAAATTCACTGTGTTGCTCAATTTTTCCTGTCAAAAATTAAAAAGATAAAGTTAGAACTACGATGCTATGCATGAAAATGATAAGTAAATAAGATTAACAATGATCATATCAAGCAAAAATGAAAGAAAGAATTCTTTAAATAACACTAAAAATTATAGTATCAAAGTAAATTTTGCAAGAATAAAAACATAAAGCATTCCATAACCTAATGGCTACACTTTAAAATAAAAGAATTAGGGATAAAGAACATGGGTTGCCTCCCAAGTAGCACTTGCTTTTAAGTCTTCAGCCAGACTTTACGAGAGCTTAGTGAGGGTCGGTTAGGCGAACAGATGAACGCTGACGATCAACGATCCCTCTAAAGTAGTGCTTCAAACGTTGTCCATTAACCTTGAAAGTTTCATTTGTCTTGCTATCCATTACCTCCACAACATCGTGTGGAAAGACTTTTGAAACAATAAACGGCCCTGACCACCTCGATTTTAGTTTTCCCGGGAATAGTTTCAACCGAGAATTGTACAATAACACCAATTGACCTGGCTTAAAGTCTCGTTGCACTATCTTCCTATCATGCCATTGTTTTGTTTTCTCCTTGCACAATTTGGCATTCTCATAAGCTTGAAGGCGAAATGCATCGAGCTCATTTTATTGTAACAACCTTTTCTCACCTGCTGCTTGTAAATCCAAATTCAATTTCTTCACTGCCCAATAAACCTTATGCTCAAGTTCCACCGGCAAATGACAAGCTTTTCCAAAGACTATCTTGTATGGAGACATGCCAATTGGTGTCTTGTAAGCAGTCTGATAAGCTCACAGTGCATCATCCAATCTACTTGCCCAATCTTTTCTTGAAGGACAAACCGTTTTCTCCAAGATCTTTTTGATTTCTCTATTGGACACCTCTGCTTGGCCATTAGTTTGAGGATGATACGCAGTTACAACCTTGTGTCTAATTCCATACTTTGCAAGAAGTGCATCAACATATTTGTTGCAAAAATGACTCCCTTCATCACTAATGATTGCTCTTGGAGTGCCAAATCGAGTGAAAATGTTCCTCTTGATAAACTTCATTACCACCTTAGAATCATTGTGAGGAAAATCTGCTGCTTCCACGCACTTGGAAACATAATTCTCAGCAATCAAGATATATTTGTTGTTGAATGAAGATATAAATGGCCCCATAAAATCAATGCCCCATATATTAAAAATCCATGAAAAAAACTATTAGAATGGTTCAAATTACTTTTAAAATGTTTAAAAAATGCTTTAAAAAACTTTAAAAATCCTTAATATTCTTTGAAAAATCTTTCAAAATCTTTTGAAAGCAATTAAGTATCAAATTAAAAAAATTTAAAATCTATTAAAAACATAAAAAAATTTTCAAATTTCATGAAAAATCTCATAAAAACCTTAAATATGTTTAAAAGGATCATAAAAATGGTTAAAAATTCATTGAAAAAAAACCTTAAACATGCTTGAAATTTCTTCAAAAATCTTTAAAAATATGTTAAAAATCCTTAACATTCCATGAAAACTCTTGGGTTTTTTTTGTTTGTCTATGAAAGAACGAAAACCCTCAAAGTATTAATTTGAAATAAAAATTTTAAATGTACTAATAAAATAATTTTGTAATGATAATAATATTCAAATTATAAATAAAATTTTAATAATTAAAAATTTATAAGTGTAAAAGTTGGAAGTCAAACTATAAATAAAAATAAAATACAAATGGAGAAAAATAAAAATTTAAAATTATACTAATACATAATTAAATATTTATTTTTGATGAAAATAAATTTTATTATAATGAGAATTAGGGGTTTTCAATTATATATTAAAAAATATTTAAAATTTAAAAATTAATTAAACATATTAATATTTGAATCATAAATATAGTTAAATTATAAAGAAAATATTTAAATTTTAAAATTTTAGTCCATAAATTAACTCTAAAATTTTTATATATACATGATCAAATATTAATATTTTAAATAAATTATAAATTATAAAGATGTAAAAAATAAGATTAAATAAAAATAAATAACCATAATAGTATTTAAATTATAAATGTCGTATTGCTGGGGTTTGCAGGAGGATGTTGTCATGCAGAAGTAATTTTTTGGTGTCACGCAGTTATGAAAATCTTGGTTGGTGGAGATTCATTTTCTCCCAGTTGGCCGTTTTTTGTTCTTCTCCAATGACATGAATTGTGCTCTTGAGGAAAAAAATACGTGGATGTTCTTTTGCTATCTAAAGTGTTGATTTTTACAGTTCCACATGCGCTGAATGTTTTTGACTTTTTTTGACCGTCTGACAACAAGGTTTTTAAACTTTTTGACTTTTTTGCATTTTCCGAATTCGGTAAATTTTGTTTGAGGTTATGACTATTTGATTAGTTGGCAGTTTGACTTGTTAATAATTATATTATCAACAAATATTATTTGATTAATTGTTATAAATAAATTATATAGTATATAAACCCAAGAAATAGTTAATATTCGTGATAATTTGACAATTATATATAAAGAATTATTAAAATAATAAATAAATTACTATAATTTTAAATAAACATAATATGATGGCATAATCAGTTAATATTAATTGTATTTATATTCATGATAAATATATTTTTATGCATTAACATTATTAATTAAATATTATATTAGTATTATCGATTACTTTAAGAATGAGTTTTGTAAGTAATAATAATGATATAAAAAACATATATATCACTCCATCACTAATATTAAGAAATGATAATTATATCATTAAACATAGTTATGTATTAAACGATAATTATCATGAATATAAAATAAAATTAAACTTTAAATCAATACTAATCCGTAACCCTAACCCATGAGGTTCACTTTACCGAATTTCATTTTTGAAACTCATCCCCCTTGGCCGTTGCTGCCAGACGTGAAACTTCCTTTGCCTGTGTGGAATGAAGTTTCTCGGCTTTGCTCATCTTTCTTCGAATAACTCTCGAAACTCTTCACTGCTGTTTGGATTTTACAACTTTGGAACTTGAGGTTTTTTTATTCTTTTTCTGTCTCTCTCTCTCCCCTTTTTCGTAGTCTTTCTGTCTTTATGTTTTTCCTGTTTGGTACCCAAAAAATATGAACGAGAACTGATTTTTTTGGCTGAACCGTACAATTTCAACGGTTGAATGTGTTTTTCTTCGATCTTTGTCTGTTTTGTTCTTTCTTTTATTGTATGTTTCGGAATTCCTTGTCTTAATTGTTGTTAAACCCCTGGTGAGTTGCCGAGGAAATGAGAAAAGGTGGAAAATGAAGTTGAAATTCGCTTAGTAGGTATCAGTATAAGTAATAGTTTTCAATAATTTTTTTTGTAGTTTATAAACTGTTTTGTTGTTAGCTCTAGATATGTTTGAGCAGATTTCTTTTCATTTGGTGGATATATTTTAGAGTTATTGGGTTAAGGGTATTCCTTGTTACGCGTGCCTATTTACGTTTGAAGCGGGCCGAGGCCCTCTGCTTGGTAGGTATTCATAAATTGGGCTTTAAACTCATTGGTCCAAACACATTGGGGTCAGCCGTAAAAGTATTCTTTTTCTGTTTTTTCACACCTCACTATTCTGCCCTACTTTCCAGATTTTTCTACCGATTGGCATCATTACTCTATCTGACAGGAAGAGCGTTCGGTGGTGAAGCTCAGGCTGCTGTACAGGTTTTTTTTACTGCTGTACAGAAAGAGTGTTCGGTGCTGAAGCTCAAGTCGCTGGACAGGTTTTTATGTAGTTTTTCTAGTGATTGACATCACTATTCTGACATGATTAAGATTAAAAAGAGTGTTCGTCGGTGAAGCTCAGGCTGCTATAGGAGGCTCTCCCCTATTCCCCATGCTAAAACAACCCGTTGACTTCAATTAATGCGTCTTCCACCTCGAGCCGCTCCCCTTGTCAAATTTCAAGTCTCGTACCGTTTGCGTAATTTATTGTTCAATTTAACCTTTCGTGCACGCAAGGTTTGGCGCTAAACTTTCCCGCGAAAAATGTGTGTAATGGGCTTTGAGTGTAGATGTTTTCTATTCCCTATATAATGTGTGTTTTGGGGCTGGAGAACAACGATTGTTGTTGTTGTTGGTGAAAAGGCTTTGATTGAGTCTGTTGAGTTTAGGGTTTGTGCAATGATTCCTCTTCCCTTGTCTGTACATTCTCGGATACCCTTTTTTGGTTAGCTATGGTGACATTCTGTTTTTAAGTTCCTAATTGTCAAGTAGTTGCGTTTGTTTGGTGATTGGTGGGTGATTATGTTGCTACGTTTTTTGGTGATTTTTTTCGGTAGAAAGCTTTGATATAAGGTTGATTATGAGACCCTTTTTTATTAGTTAATTTATTTGTTTAAGAATTATCGGAGCTTTGGTTATTTGGTTGGAGCAATGAGGTTCTGGTTATGAGAAGCGGTGTTTTCTGGGTAAGCTGATTTGCCATCTTGCGATTTTCTCCGCTGGTTTTGCTATGCGAGGTTTATAGATGGCTTGTGATTTCGTTTTTGGTTTGAGCTTCTGGTTGAGTTTGGTTTTAGTTCGTTTTTGGTTTGGGCTTCTGCTGCACTGTTTTGAATTGTGAGGTCCTCGTGCGGAGGTGCTATTTTAGTTTGTTTTTGCATATTGTTCTTTATTGGACTTTGGTGAATCGGTTTTGTTCAGCTGTGTTGATTTTGTGGCTATTTGGTTGTATTTGGGTTCTGCTGGTGTCGGTCGTGGGTTCTTATGCTTTCTGTTGTTTCTTTGCATTTTCTTGGTTTTATCTTGAGAGGGATGTCTCATTCCCTTATTTGAATTAATAAAAATTAATCACTGAAATAAAAAAAAAAGGTTGGTGCTTTGTTGACGTTGATGAATTTGTGGAAGATATTTTAATTTAGGTTGAATAGGGGTTTGAATGTTCCGTTTGTGCTTCCTCTCTGTGCTTGGTAGAATTGGTAGGCTTTACTGTTTTTTTTTTTATTTATTTTGTCGGAGATTAATATTAATCTTTTAAGTTGATGTCTTGGTTATCATCTATGTTTTATGAACTAGAGCATCTTCATATTTTGTCAGCACATTAATGTTATTGGCAGACCGTAGGATGAGTGGGTTTGGCGTTTCTTGAATAGTTTTAAAATTTCTCAAGAATTTGATTCTAAAATATACAATTGCTTGCTGAGTTTGAACTCTTTCTATTCAGGGAGGAGTTCAAATCTGGATTTGATTGTTATACAGCAATGATCTTTGGAGGAGGAAATGTGGTTATATATTAAGGAATTATATCGTAGCAATGGTTACATGAATTCTCCGTGTAAGTAGCCTATCACTAAATAATTATTTTTTTTATCATTTTTTATATTGCAGTTGGTAATTATTTGTGAAGTTGTACAGTTTTCGAGTAATCTCTCTGGTCTCATTGGTTTATAATTTAGGTCTGTGATTGGGGTGAAACCATCACCGTATCGAGTGAAGAGAGAAGAGAAAAACTCGGCAGATGCAGGATTTATCCAGGTATTTTATAGGATGACAGAGAAGCATTGAAGTTGGACCTGAGATTTGATATTGTAGTAATATATAGTGCATGATTATGTTGGGTGCTATTTACTTGGTACAATTATTGTGTTTATAATGTTTTAGTCTGATGAGATGATATTAGATATGGAGCGGGGACGTTAGTCTTTTGTAACAATTCATTTTCTTCGTTTTGAACCATAGTTGTTTTTAGGTAGGACTTTAGTGTTTGGCCTTGATAATAAAATGTTGTCTCATAGTTAAGCTTGTCTCTGAACATGTACATCTTAGAATAAAATGTGTATAAAAAACCGAGAACAACATGAAATAAAAAATTCATCCAGCTTCTTTAAAAATATGTAATCATCTGAAGATGCAATGGTAATGTCGTTATTAACATCTAACTGTGAAAAAAAATGAAGTTAAACTTTTAATCTAACAAACCAGAAGTCGAAGAAATAACATTAGGGTGAAAAATAGTTATGTTGCTAGAAAAAATTTGCTGAACCCAACGCTAAAAGGGAAACTTAAAGGATTAGGCAGAAAGGATAAGACAAAATCAAAGAATTAATAGTAATTAGTGGAATATTTTATTTAGAGAATTTTTGTAAGGGATGAATATTTGTAATGGATGTTTTATAAAGGTGTTTATTTTTGAAATTGTATTAAGGAATTTTTGTCAAGTGAATTATTTAAGGAAAATTATGAAAGGCTTTTAATTGAAGGGTTTTTAATGACAATATTTATGCTGAAGGGACTTTTATGAGGGATATCATGGAGGGTGGTTTTTTGTAACTGAGGGGATTTTGTGATGGCTTTGAGGAAGGGTTTTGTTATTAGCGCCATTAGCGAAAGGGAGCGTACTTTTAAGCGATGGGCTTTGCATAAGGACTGTCCGTTTTAAAAAGGGGGCCTTAAAGGGGGTTTTTTCTAAGCTTGGGTTTTATTTATGTATAAGTGGGTTTTTTTCTTAAGATCTCTTTAATCAATGGCGTTTTTGTAAGGGTCTAATCTTAGTGTATACATGTGTGAGCCCTAAAATTGTTATAGTTAGAAAGGAACAATAAGGAACTAGCGAAGGAAAAATTGAGATGTTAAATTCGAAGGGATAAAATAATAATAAATTCATGAAAGTAAGAAACTTCAAAGCTTCGAAGGAGGAAAATGAAATCTGAAATTTTAATCCGTTTCATAAAATTATAACACAAAAAGATTTGAAAGGGCAAATTATCAAAAAAAAATGATATTTGAATAATAAAATAAATGAATATTAGAATTTTAAATTTCGTAATTTAAAAAAAAAGAAATTAGAATGGTGAAATATTTAAAATAATAAAGAGAAAAATGCAAGGTGGGAAAGAGGAAATGATACGTAGAAAATGAAAAAAGTAAGAATAAAATAATAAAAGAAATGGCAATTAGACAATGAGAATCCTAGTGGAAAATAAATTTTGTGATAACGTTTTAAACATTCTCAACTTTAGTTAATATTTTAACATTTTGACTAAGACAAAAACAAAAATAAAAAAAGAATTGCACAAAAATTGAGAACAAAATTTGGTAATTATAGGATAGTATAATGTTTAACTAAACCCTAAAAATATGAAAATTTAAAAACTAAAAAGTTTGTAGACTAAGAAATTAAAAGCGTATAACAATAACAAATAAAAAATTGAAAATTAAAAAAATTTAGTTTAAGGAAAAATTGAAAAAGAATAATAACAAAAGAAACAAGAATAGATAAATAATAAAGATATCAAAAGTAAGCAATATGAAAAGGAGATAAGACAAATTAAAAGTTAGCTAGCATGAAGTAAGAAATCGTATAATAGGAGAGAGAAAGGGAAATTAAGAATATAAGTAATAAATTTAAAGGTATGTAGAATGTAATGCCCGTGTTAAAGTTAAATTAGGCTTTTTGGGCTTTGAGTAGAAATTGTAGGAATGGACAAGTTATAATATATTGATTTTAAAATTCATATACATAAAGTTAATGCTTAGAATTTGAGTAGAAACTTAGTTGAATTCTAGAAAGAGATAATTTTGCGTAATTACATAAATTTAAACCACTTAACCACTAAAGTCGTGAATTCGTACTTAAACTTTTTGGAAATAGAGCTTTAAAAAGTGTTAAATTTATAACATATTAAAATGTAGAAAGATTGAGGTTAGAAATTTGAAAAAATTTTAAAATAAAGAATTTAAGAAATTCACAATTTTAAAAAATTCAGAATAAATTGAAAAAGTGAAAAAAAGTTAAAAAATTAGCAAAAAATAAATAAAACGAAAAATTTAAAATTTAAAAAATTTTAAAAAAATTTTAAAAAAGTGATTATAAAGACCCATGATTAAAATTAAAATTAAGGGTTTTTAAGGGTTTTTAAGGGTTTTTAAGGGTTTTTAAGGGTTTTTAAGGGTTTTTAAGGGTTTTTAAGGGTTTTTAAGGGTTTTTAAGGGTTTTTAAGGGTTTTTAAGGGTTTTTAAGGGTTTTTAAGGGTTTTTAAGGGTTTTTAAGGGTTTTTAAGGGTTTTTAAGGGTTTTTAAGGGTTTTTAAGGGTTTTTAAGGGTTTTTAAGGGTTTTTAAGGGTTTTTAAGGGTTTTTAAGGGTTTTTAAGGGTTTTTAAGGGTTTTTAAGGGTTTTTAAGGGTTTTTAAGGGTTTTTAAGGGTTTTTAAGGGTTTTTAAGGGTTTTTAAGGGTTTTTAAGGGTTTTTAAGGGTTTTTAAGGGTTTTTAAGGGTTTTTAAGGGTTTTTAAGGGTTTTTAAGGGTTTTTAAGGGTTTTTAAGGGTTTTTAAGGGTTTTTAAGGGTTTTTAAGGGTTTTTAAGGGTTTTTAAGGGTTTTTAAGGGTTTTTAAGGGTTTTTAAGGGTTTTTAAGGGTTTTTAAGGGTTTTTAAGGGTTTTTAAGGGTTTTTAAGGGTTTTTAAGGGTTTTTAAGGGTTTTTAAGGGTTTTTAAGGGTTTTTAAGGGTTTTTAAGGGTTTTTAAGGGTTTTTAAGGGTTTTTAAGGGTTTTTAAGGGTTTTTAAGGGTTTTTAAGGGTTTTTAAGGGTTTTTAAGGGTTTTTAAGGGTTTTTAAGGGTTTTTAAGGGTTTTTAAGGGTTTTTAAGGGTTTTTAAGGGTTTTTAAGGGTTTTTAAGGGTTTTTAAGGGTTTTTAAGGGTTTTTAAGGGTTTTTAAGGGTTTTTAAGGGTTTTTAAGGGTTTTTAAGGGTTTTTAAGGGTTTTTAAGGGTTTTTAAGGGTTTTTAAGGGTTTTTAAGGGTTTTTAAGGGTTTTTAAGGGTTTTTAAGGGTTTTTAAGGGTTTTTAAGGGTTTTTAAGGGTTTTTAAGGGTTTTTAAGGGTTTTTAAGGGTTTTTAAGGGTTTTTAAGGGTTTTTAAGGGTTTTTAAGGGTTTTTAAGGGTTTTTAAGGGTTTTTAAGGGTTTTTAAGGGTTTTTAAGGGTTTTTAAGGGTTTTTAAGGGTTTTTAAGGGTTTTTAAGGGTTTTTAAGGGTTTTTAAGGGTTTTTAAGGGTTTTTAAGGGTTTTTAAGGGTTTTTAAGGGTTTTTAAGGGTTTTTAAGGGTTTTTAAGGGTTTTTAAGGGTTTTTAAGGGTTTTTAAGGGTTTTTAAGGGTTTTTAAGGGTTTTTAAGGGTTTTTAAGGGTTTTTAAGGGTTTTTAAGGGTTTTTAAGGGTTTTTAAGGGTTTTTAAGGGTTTTTAAGGGTTTTTAAGGGTTTTTAAGGGTTTTTAAGGGTTTTTAAGGGTTTTTAAGGGTTTTTAAGGGTTTTTAAGGGTTTTTAAGGGTTTTTAAGGGTTTTTAAGGGTTTTTAAGGGTTTTTAAGGGTTTTTAAGGGTTTTTAAGGGTTTTTAAGGGTTTTTAAGGGTTTTTAAGGGTTTTTAAGGGTTTTTAAGGGTTTTTAAGGGTTTTTAAGGGTTTTTAAGGGTTTTTAAGGGTTTTTAAGGGTTTTTAAGGGTTTTTAAGGGTTTTTAAGGGTTTTTAAGGGTTTTTAAGGGTTTTTAAGGGTTTTTAAGGGTTTTTAAGGGTTTTTAAGGGTTTTTAAGGGTTTTTAAGGGTTTTTAAGGGTTTTTAAGGGTTTTTAAGGGTTTTTAAGGGTTTTTAAGGGTTTTTAAGGGTTTTTAAGGGTTTTTAAGGGTTTTTAAGGGTTTTTAAGGGTTTTTAAGGGTTTTTAAGGGTTTTTAAGGGTTTTTAAGGGTTTTTAAGGGTTTTTAAGGGTTTTTAAGGGTTTTTAAGGGTTTTTAAGGGTTTTTAAGGGTTTTTAAGGGTTTTTAAGGGTTTTTAAGGGTTTTTAAGGGTTTTTAAGGGTTTTTAAGGGTTTTTAAGGGTTTTTAAGGGTTTTTAAGGGTTTTTAAGGGTTTTTAAGGGTTTTTAAGGGTTTTTAAGGGTTTTTAAGGGTTTTTAAGGGTTTTTAAGGGTTTTTAAGGGTTTTTAAGGGTTTTTAAGGGTTTTTAAGGGTTTTTAAGGGTTTTTAAGGGTTTTTAAGGGTTTTTAAGGGTTTTTAAGGGTTTTTAAGGGTTTTTAAGGGTTTTTAAGGGTTTTTAAGGGTTTTTAAGGGTTTTTAAGGGTTTTTAAGGGTTTTTAAGGGTTTTTAAGGGTTTTTAAGGGTTTTTAAGGGTTTTTAAGGGTTTTTAAGGGTTTTTAAGGGTTTTTAAGGGTTTTTAAGGGTTTTTAAGGGTTTTTAAGGGTTTTTAAGGGTTTTTAAGGGTTTTTAAGGGTTTTTAAGGGTTTTTAAGGGTTTTTAAGGGTTTTTAAGGGTTTTTAAGGGTTTTTAAGGGTTTTTAAGGGTTTTTAAGGGTTTTTAAGGGTTTTTAAGGGTTTTTAAGGGTTTTTAAGGGTTTTTAAGGGTTTTTAAGGGTTT